>CM056053.1:41338317-43896409 GCA_029574335.1 Rana kukunoris | reverse complement strand
CAAATAAACTTTTTTTTGGTGGTATTTAATCACCCACTGAGTTTTACATTTTTGCTAAACAAATGCAAAAAGAACAAAAATTTAGAAAAAAAAAAAAATGCTTTTCTTTGTTTCTGTTAAAAACGTTTAGTAAAATAAGTAATTTTTCTCTTTTACTGATGAGGCAGCACTAATGAGGAGGCACTAATATGCAGCATTGATGGGCACTGATAGGTGGCAATGATGGGCACTGATAGGCAGCACTGATGTGCACTAATAGGTGGCACCTATGGGCAGTACTGATGAGCACGGATAGGCAGCACTGATGAGGAGCCACTGACAGGCAGCGCTGATGGGCACTGGTAGGCATCACTGGTGGGCATCACTGATGGCAAACTCATGGCCGCTATTTTAGCTGAGAGTTTATTTACATGATTTAAAGTGATTTTGAAAGTAAGAACTTTTATTTTTATTTATTTTTTTAACTAACAAATATGTCGTACCTGCTCTGTGGAATTGTTTTGCACGGAGCAGCACTAAGCCTCCTCTTTTCGGGTCCCCCGAAGACGCATCTGGCTCCTCCCCCTTGCTAAGTACCCCCATAGCAAGCTTAAAGCAGAACTGAAGTTCCACTATGATAGACTGTGAGAAGGTAGGCATTTTATTGCAAAAGAGACATGCAATTGTACCTTCCATCTGCCTGCTCACAACAATGCCCGGACTGTAAACTGAGCTGCACATGCGCGGCTCAGCTTACAGCCCCCAAGCCGATCCAGTGTGTCAGGATAACTGGCTCCTGGGATAGCCAAAGGAAATGGCATACAGGAGAATATATCAACACTGGCTAGGAAGCTTTGGGAAGGTGACTATCCTTCCTTTAGTTCCGCTTTAACAGACTCAGATTTTAAAGGGGTTGTAAAGGTTTTTTTTTTTTTCTAAAACAAGAAACATGCTATACTTACCTCCTCTGTGCAAGGGATCCTCTTCTGGGGTCTCCCAGCAGCTCTCCTGGCTCCTCCTTTTCTTGAGTGCCCCCCACGGAGAGCTGCTTTCCATAGGGACATTCGTGCGGGCGTGCTTCCGAGTCCTGCTGCTACATCCCTTGACACCGACAGCAGGACTCAGCCCCGCCCCCCGGCTCCCATGTCACTGGATTTGATTGACAGCAGCTGAAGCCAATGAGGACCCTAGACAGTGGCTGGAGCTGCTGTGGCCATCCCTATCGCTAGAACGATCAGGTTTCAGGTAAGTAAAAAGGGTCTCTGGGGGCTGCTAAACTACAGAAGTTTTTCACTTTAATGCATAGAATGCATTAAGGTGGAAAAACACTTGAGGGTTTATAACCTCTTTAAAAATAGAAAAGGGTAGGTACAGAATTGTCAGCCGACTAGTGACTTCATAGCCTGAATAACCAGCAGAGGAAATTCAGCCATTCACGCTGATGGGGGAATCAAGTGATTTCAGTGGGCTAAATATCATAAATCTAAATATGTATGGCCATACATGGTGAAAATGCTGTCTGTTTCCTTTTGAACTATACAACATTCTCTATGTGGGTGACTCTGATGGCTCCCTCCCATCCAACATTTTCCACTCAAAGGAGCCAGGTGAGAAATTTTTGGCTGAACAGTGGCTGCATTCTGTTATTCGTTTGCATCAGGAATTGCCCGAATGATTAATTATATATACCGTATATATTTTTTTCCAGTAATTTTTCAACCAAAGCTGAAATCTTTGAAAAACACAAATCGATCGATATGAATAATGAGATAAATATAACTGGGTACTAACATTTTAATTGCATGTAGTAAATTGGTCATGCTCTGCTGTTTTTTTTGCCTTCCTCCGGATCAACTGCGGGTATAGAATTGGGTATATGGGATTGTACGATATAATTTTTTTTTTTTTAATGGTTGTGTTTTTTTTTTTGTCTTTTTTCAACCTGATTAACTATGTAACTATGAATACAAACTAAATTTGAAATTCAATTAATATTTATTCACTAGACATTTATAATAAATAGCTAGATTTGTTGATGGACATTTACATAAAATAAAAAAACGTATGCTCACTCGCTATAGTATATAGCAAATATATGAATACTGTAAAAGGAAAGGATACATTTTTTCCTTGTGGACAAAATAACCATGTATATTGATAGGTAACTATCAGACAATAGTCTGCGTTTTACAAAGTCTAACAGCTATTCCTCTGCAGAAGGATTAATTGTTAAACCACGTAAAAAAAATGGTATGCTACGATAGCGCCAAACAAGAAATGATTAAAATTGGAAAGAATCAAATTAAGTTGAAAAAAAAAATATCAAAATGGTTATTATATCGATGAGATGAACAATCAAGTATCATCAAGAAAATCAATAGGTATAATCAAAATAAGCAACGAATAATTAAAAGATCAATATTTTAACAATTACCCTTTCAAATGGCTGCTGGCTTACAATGGTTGTTACCAGAGTCCCCCAAAATAGCTGTCTTTCCCAAAATGGTGTCTCGTCAGGCCTGTACACACCCGACGGGGGAAAAAAATATCCGCCCCCGTAAACGGTCCCCGGACCGTTTACAGCGTATATTTGCGCCGGGATATTTTGATCCGATGGCTGTACACACCATCGGATCAAATTCCCCGCCGGCGCGACAGCGCGGTGACGCGGCGGTGACGTTGACGCCGCCACGTGACCGCCACGTCACCGCACCAGGAAGTAAACACTTCCGCGCGCATGCGTCAGATCCATTCACAGGATACGACGCATGTGCGGCAAGATATGTCCGCTGGTTTGCCGTACTAACCAGCGGACATATCTGCCAGCCAGCTATCCGGCGGAAATATTTCAAAGCATGCTTTGGAATTTTTCCGCCGGATGAATCCGGCAAAAAGCGTCCGTTTGCCCCTACACACGAGGAGGATTTTTCCGCTGAAATGGTCCGTCGGACCATCTTCAGCGGATTTATTCCCTCGTGTGTACAAGGCCTCAGGTGGAGCTGCGTCTTGGTGTCCTTGAAGTGTCAGATGATGAGGCGTGATGATGAATGTCTCTTTGGATGGATAGGTGTGTGTATGGATGAAGTTCCAAATTGCGAGTGTACTGTGGGTGGATGAAGTGTGTTTGCTTGTGTGTCCCATAGCTCCAAACTGTCCCCGATTTCGAGGGACTGTCCCCGTTTTGGAGCAAAGTCCCTCTGTTCCTCATTCCTCCTCATTTGCCCCTCATTTTGGTCTGATCTATATAGTTGTAGATAAAATGCACTTTTTATCTATCAAAAAGTGTTTTCCAGCCCTAAACCTTTCATCTGATTTCTACATTTGTAAATTCCAAAAGCCAATATAAAGGAATAGTATGACAGAAAGCACTTGTGGGTTTAACCAATCTTGTTTCTTCTGTACAATTCTCCTTTAACCACTTAAGACCCGGACCAATAATGCAGGTAAAGGACCAGGCCCCTTTTTGCGATTCAGCACTGCGTCACTTTAACTGACATTTGCGCAGTTCGTGCGACGTGGCTCCCAAACAAAATTGGCATTCTTTTTTTTCCACAAATAGAGAGCTTTCTTTTGGTGGTATTTGATCACCACTGCGTTTTTAATTTTTTTGTGCTATAAGCAAAAATAGAGTAACAATTTTGAAAAAAATGCAATATTTTTTACTTTTTGCTATAATAAATATCCCCCAAAAATATATAAAAAAATAATTTTTCCCCTCAGTTTAGGCCGATACGTATTCTTCTACATATTTTTGGTAAAGTTTGCAGTTTGGGAGTTAACCACAAGGGGGCGCTGAAGGGGTTATGTGTGACCTCATATGTGTTTTTTAACTGTAGGGGGTGGGGCTGGACGTGTGACGTCATTGATCGCGTTTCGCTATATCAGGGAAGAGACAATCAATGACAGCGCCACTGTGAAGAATGGGGAAGCTGTGTTTACACAGACCTCTCCCCGTTCTTCAGCTCCAGGGACCGATCGCAGGACTCCGGCGGAGATCAGGTAACGCGACCGTGACCCACAGCTGGGCATTTACAGGTAGTTGATTGTGCCCAGCCATGCCATTCTGCTGACGTATATCGGCGTTAGACAGTCCTTAAGTGGTTAAGGGGGCATGGCCAGGGGTTTGTCCTATGCCTGCATATTTTTGCTGATAGATGTCCCTCATTCCCATCTCAAAAAGTTGGGAGGTTTGTGTGTGTGTGTGATGGATGAAGAGTGATCCTTATGGGTAATGAGTAATGAGGTGTTTGAAGTGTGACCCTTTGTTTCTGGGACCCATACAGTCTTAAACATCCATGTTGAAATTATGAAAATATATCAATTACTTCACAAGGATTCTGACAATGCAATCAGCTGCTGTTTCAGTGTTCTGACAGCTGCTGTATAGAATGGTCCAGCAGAGGGATTCATCCTTCCACGATGTATAACCTTCTGATTTCAGAACTTTCCCCCAACCCCCCCCCCCCCCCCCTCTTGGGTGCCCATGACAGGTGTCAGGATGGATCTCCCCTGGTTTGTATGAACCCAGAAGAACTCAACGCTAAACACTTCCTGGTTTAGAGCTGTCAACCCAGGCAGCTCAGGCTGGGGAAGCAGCAAGTCAAGCAGCTTCAACCAGGTGCAAGAAGGGCATTTGGGTCCAATAGACCTCGAATGACTGGACAGTCCATAGCATAGTGCAGTGTAGTGGTCAGTGCAGTGTAGTGGTCAGTGCAGTGTAGTGGTCAGTGCAGTGGACAGTGTAGTGTAGTTTACAGTGTAGTGTAGTGCTCACTGCAGTAGTACAGTGGTCAGTGTTGTGGTCTGTGCAGTGTAGTGGGTAGTGTAGTGGACAGTGTAGGAATCGGGTAGTGTAGTGGTCAGGATAGTGGACAGGTAGGTCAGTGTAGTGGCAAGTATAGGATGCAGGTAGGTTAGTGTAGTGGTCAGTGTAGGTATCGGGTAGGTCAGTGTAGGGGTCAGGTAGGTCAGTGTAGGAATCAGGTAGGTTAATGCAGTGGTCAGGGTAGGTTAGTGCAGTGGTCAGGGTAGGTTAGTGCAGTGGTCAGGTAGGTCAGTGTAGAAATTAGGTAGGTAGGTTAGTTTAGTGGTCAGTATGGGAATCAGGCTGGTCAGTACTATTGTAGGAAGGGACTCGGGGAGTGCTAAAAGTCCACAGGTTAGGGACTTTTGCCTTGCCCCATGTGCTGACAACCCACGCTACACCACTGACGCTCATTGTGGCCCGCAATCGGTTACCATGTCGATAAAGTGGCCCTCGCTCCTCAAAAGGTTGGGCACCCCTGGTCTATAGTGATAGCACTAGAGTTAAAGCGGAGCTCCACCCAGGAAAACAACATTTTCCCATGTTGTTTAAAAAAAAAAAAAACCTGAAAAAAAATAAAATAAAATACTCACCCGAAATACCTGTTGCTATGCGGAAGTCCGTAATCTGCCTCTTCCACTCCGCGGTGCCTTTTCTTCTTGTCCTTCTCCTTGTGAATGGGGCGCGCTGCTTTCTGGGAACTGTGTGTGTTCTCAGAGAGCAGCGCGCCCATTCACAAACCAGCGTGAGACTCACGCAGGCGCAGTAGGAAATGGGCAGTGAAGCCGTACGGCTTCACTGCCTGTTTCCCATAGTGTGAATGGCGGCGCGGGACCCGGAGCGATCGTGGGACCGGCATCGGGGGGCCCATAAGCGCGGGCAAGTAGGACAAGGTAAGTGTCCTTATTTAAAGTCAGCAGCTACACTGTTAGTAAAAAAAATCGCGGCTGGAGCTCCGCTTTAAGTTACAAAAAAGAAAAGAAAAGGAAAACTTTTTAAAAACTAAATTGACATCAATAAATGAGCTTTAATTTCACTGCTGTATTTGTCAATGATAAAAGTTCTAAAATAACACTAGAAAAATGACACTGGGTCTCTAATCTAATTCTGACACACAGGAATAGCCGTCGGCATTACTTTACCTTTAATCTTGTAATAAACCTTTTACTTGACTGCTGATATTTATTATTATTGATTAACTGAGCTCCATGACAAATTAATTAGCTGGGTTCATTAGTGACATTCATAATGTAATGCGTAATCCATCATCCTATGTATGTCCCATAATCCCTTCCAGGCTATGGCATGGAACAGGCTGCATAGAAAAGTGATTTTTTACATAATGACACGTCTTACATATTGATGCAAATGGAATTCTCCTGCTGGTTGTTAATGATGTTGAGCAATTGGTGAAATATACCGAACACAACTTGAAGAGACAGTGGGCTTAACTTACTAAAGGCAAATAAACTGTGCACATTGCAGATGTAGTTGCACTCTTTATGGGCCTTTGCCCCAGAGCCTAGTAAATGAGGTAAAGCTTCACGTTGCAAAGAATACCCAATCGTGTGCAAGGAAATTTTAAAAAAAGCAGCATTTTTGCTTGAACATGATTGGATGATGGAAGCCACAAGAGCTTCCCCTTATTTACTAGGTTCTGGAGAAAATGCCCTTGAAGAGTGCAACTACACCTGCAATGTGCACAGTCTGTTTGCCTTTTATAAATCAACCACAATGTCACCTAATGGAAAAGTCCTGGAAGTCGCATATCTCTGCAAAGCCCCATAAGAAGGTGTATGACAGTCTCAGACCAGGCTCCAACCAGGTCATGCCCCAATGTGTTTCACTCCACCCACAGAACTTTGTAATGGATCCCATGCATGGGGGGGCTAACCCCCATGGGTGGAGTGAAATGCGTTGGGTGCATGGCCTGATTCAAGACAGGACTAAGGCTGTTGTATACCTTCTTCTGGGATTTTACAGAGATGTGCGACTTCCAGGACTTTTCCCTTTTCCTTTAGATGTCTAGAGTGGGGACGAGCTCTGTCCTTGTCTGCACTCCAATCAGTTGCTACTTAAGAGGACCCGGTGGAGCCTTGAGCGGCACCTGTCAATTTAGTTTGGGTTCCAGTGTCACCTAACCCATCCAGGGCAAATGGGCAGTGTCTCCGAAAAAGGGCACCCTCGACCCCCTTTTTAATATTCATCTTACCAATAATCCCTTGTTGCTTACATAGTTGCATAATCGGTGAGGTTAAAAAAAAAGACACAGGTCCATCAAGTCCAACCTGTGTGTGTGCTTTTATATCAGCCATGGCTTCTTCCATCTTCATAGTCAACCACAATACCCTACATTTCCAGGTGTGGAGGAGTAGGTAACCTCCTTCTTTGTACTGCTTACTGATGATAGATAGATAGATAGATAGATAGATTTTCCTGTGTCTATCTATCTATCTATCTATCTATCTAGTTATTTTACAGTATAAGCAAGGAAGCTCAGATCTATTCAGTGTATAAATGTGCTTTTACTATATAAAAATGCTGTACATACAACTATTACACTATAAGGAATACAATACAAGACTGACAGATATAAAAAGCAAGATGCCTAGAAAATAAGCAGCCTATGGTCTAACATGGTCTAACAGTAGAAATACACTTAAAAGTTACTGAACTCTGGTTACTGTGTGTTCGTGATCTCTGTAGACAATGAGGACTCAAGCAGTTGCTGGAGATCAAGCGAAAGTGTCTTCAGGTAGCTTCTTCTAACTAGTACAGACCTTCTTCCTTGGTGTTAAGGCATTATGGAACCCTCTTTGTCAGCTTATACCTGATGACCTTTTATTGGGAAGTTTCAGGTTTTCAAGCTTTTGTCGACTATGGTTACAAACTTGTGTACCGTTGTTACAGAACAACAGATTGCTCCAACTGTACCATCCCCACCTTTAGAAAAACTGAGCTTAATCAGAGAAGGATTCTCCAATTCGCTCTTTAGATGGTACTTTTGTATCATACCATAGGTTGTATATGTCAAAAAAGCCAAGCTATTTGCCCAGGTTACAGACTTGTTCACCGTAGTTACAGAGACAATGAAAGCATCTGTCAACTGAAATACAACACAAGTTCATTGTCCTCTCCAAATTAACCTGTTTCTAAGACCAACTACTAAACAGATTGTCCCATGTACAGTTATGTCTGATTAAAAAAATCGTATATATTTATCAAAGCTCAAACGCAATACATAGATGGACAAATAATGTAATGTGGTAAGATACTTATTGTTAAACATGGTTGATGATGCCATTTCGGTCTCCATGCTTTGCAGGTATTCAGAAGATTATTACATACAGGCTGTTAATGACGTACAGAACTGTACATGGAAGAAGAGTCCCCAAGAATACAGCCGATTTAGGTAACATGCAGGTTTGAGATCTATAATAAGGGCTTCTGTTTAGAACGGGCTGCATACAGCATTGCCAAAGCAACCTCCAAACCCCATCCCCCTGCTCCTGGCTGCTTGTAAGGTCTATTAAACGTATGTTAACCCCCCAAAAAATTAATCCTGCTCCTTTAAAGCATTTTAGATGACACAGTGCTTGTGCTGTGTCATTTGGACCCTGTAACACCTAAATAACCTGGCTTATCCTGCCAGTTTCTCCCCTCACCTGTGTAAACTAATCACGGTGTATCATGGCTGCTGAGCCCTGACACTGTGGTCAGTTTACATGCCTACGTCATCTGTCTGCTCTTGTATCCTCCTCCCCCTCCATTCCCAGTGTCTCGGCTCCTGTGTTAGGGATCTCCCCTCTGCTGCTGTTAATAACATGTCTTACTTTATATAATCTGCTCTGTCTCCTAATCAGTTTGTGGGTGTGTTGTATAAAAAAAAGCTTTATATATCTGTGAGCGCTGACCAGCCCCTCCACGCTCCTAAAGCACCCCTGCCCATTGAAATCAAGCACTGCTTCTTTTAACCTTTTTCGACTGCTAGCCGAGGTTAAGAGTGCCCTGCTAGCGGCGGTAAAGCGCCGCTAAAATACCGCCGATGCTTGCAACGCCCCAGTGTGAAAGAGCTCTAAGAGCAATGGGTCGTGCTTGGCGGGCTGTACTGTTTAGTTCTTGCCGCAGCTTGTGTACACGCCCCTCTGCTGCCTTTGCAGCTTAAAGTGGTTGTAATCCCTTACATATACATTAATAAATGGCCTTAGGTGATACAGATACAAATCCTCTTACATAAAGTATACCTGTTTATCTGCGCTCTTCTCTTCTCTACAGCAGTTCCAAGTCCAGAATTTATAAAACTTGTCTGAGCTGTCACAAAAAAGGGCAGAGAGCTTACATTAAACACTGCAGAGTTCAGGGAGGAGAGCTCTGATAGCTGATTGGAGGGAAGGCAGACACTCCCCTCTTCATACAGCACACAGGCACAGAGCTGTCAATCACAGGCCGTGTAGTGGAGGTCCCTTCCCTGTCACCTTTTTTTTCTTGGTGTCAGGCAAACATGTCAGAAGTGATTAATGCTGAACGAAGTAGCAGACAGAAATGACACTTAGCGCTCTTAATTGAGACAAGTATACACTATAGAGGGATATGCTTTGTTCACATTTCATGTCTGAGGTTTACAACCACATTAAGTGGGATCAGTCGGGGGTGCATTTTCCACTGCTTTCTCCATCCATAAGCGTAAAGGAACTAAAAAAAAAAAAAATTAACCCCTTTGGCGCCGGAAGTACGCAAATATGTGACCTCTCGGCGCTTGGTCCTTAGAGCAGAGAGGCCGCATATTTGCATGAATTGCTGTGTATACACCTGTGCTGAGAGCATGCACAGTTGCCGTCGCCTAACCGTAAGCCCCTCCTCCCGGCGTTATAAACCTCTTAAAGGGCCAGGAGGCACCGGCACTAACTGTATAGAACCGGGGATTTCTATATTTGCCTAAAATTCTGCTTTATCTTCTATTTCCTATGACAGCTTTGATTTGAAGCAGGAAATCAGGAGCCTAAAACAGTCACACCATATTTGGATCACAGCGGTACCCTTGTATTAATGACCTAATGCTTCCCATTCTGTGGCACACAGGAGAAGAAGGATTGTATTTGTATCGGGCGTTTCTCTTCACTTCTATAAACAATTGGCAGTGCCATGCCGGAATTTAAACAAAAGCCTCCCTCTGATTCCGAGCTTTATAAATAAAACCCCAAATGTACTTCCACAGACAAGCGCCGCCACCCACCGTACACCAAAGACAAATCAATCTATCCTTCCATTCTTCTCTAAGCCTGTTCCCTGCATAGATTCTCCATTTGCGACTCTAGCAGCTCTTTATTATTACAGAATATAAGCACTGTAGAGATCGAGATTTATGTTGTGATTTTTTTGTTTGCAGACTCTACTTGTCTTCTTGCTGCAATGCAGTTAATAACTTCATCGTCTCTCAGAACAATACCTCGCTGGGAAGTAATATCACGTATGAGGTGGAAAGTAAAAAGAATATTTTAATTGCAGAGGACATTTACAGAATGCTGCCTAAGGTAAGGCTTCCGGAGTGTGATTAGCACTTGTGTCAGGAAATTAATTAGAACCTTATCGGCGGTAATGTAAATTAAATGTCGGCTGCTGAGACGCTGTCCGCGGTTTTATGTGGAGACGGCACATAGATGACACCTATTTTGGAGACGTGCCATTCATTCAAAACAATTAGCCACTTTTATAATCCATAGTAATGAGACAGGATAACCATTTACCTGGCTTGAGGTGGGACAAGCATAGGCGTGCGCACAGGGTGTGCCTGGGCACACCCTAATCACACTGTGCAGATTACCCCTGCTGCTTGGCTGCAGAGAAAGGGACTGAAGAATCTCTGTTCTCAGTCCCTTTCATCTCAAAAGTGAGACATCAGGGGTCTATTTAAACCCCTGATATGTCACCAAAGCCCCCTAAATGGGGCTGCTAAAAAAATAGTAAAAAAAAATAATAATAAATTGTAAAAAAATATTGTAAAAAAAAAAACTAGTGAAAAAGTTATAATAAAAAAAATAATAAAAATTAACTACTGACACCATCTACTTCTCTACTGACATATGTAGAATAAATATATTTATTTATACCGTATATGAGCTTTGGAGGTGCACACCCTAATGCCATAGGCTGCGCACACCTATGGGGACAAGGGTGACCAAAAAGTCACCAAAAGGGAAAAAAGCCTGAAAAATTTGAAAGTGAATGCAGTCACCAACATCTAAGGACTGGTAAGTTGCAAAATTTATACTTTTTCCTGGATACACTTTAACCACTTAAGGACCGCCTCCTGCACATATACGTCGGCAGAATGGCACGGCTGGGCACAGGTATGTTCCCTTTAAGTGCCCAGCCGTGGGTCACGGGCGCGCGCCCGCGACCCGGTCCAAAGCTCCGCGGGACCCGCGGACCCGATCCCCGCCGGTGTCCCGCGATCGGGCACAGGAGCTGAAGAACGGGGAGAGGTGAGTGTAAACACACCTTCCCTGTTCTTCATAGTGGCAATGTCACTGATCGTCTGTTCCCTGATATAGGGAAAGACGATCAATGATGTCACAAGTCCAGCCCCACCCCCCTACAGTTAGAAACACACACTCCTACAGCGCCCCTTAGTGGTTAACTCCTAAACTGCAATTGTCATTTTCACAGTAATCAATGCATTTTTATAGCACTTTTTGCTGTGAAAATGACAATGGTGCCAAAAATGTGTCAAAATGCGCCATAATGTCGCAGTCACAAAAAAAAACACTGAGCGCCGCTATTACTAGTAAAAAAAAAATTATTAATAAAAATGCCATAAAACTATCCCCTATTTTGTAAACGCTATAACTTTTGCGCAAACCAATCGTTAAACCAAAAATAGGTAGAAGAATACGTATCGGCCTAAACTAAGGAAAAAAACTTTTTTTTTATATATTTTTGGGGATATTTATTATAGCAGAAAGTAAAAAATATTGCATTTCTTTTAAAAAATGTTGCTCTATTTTTATTTATAGCGCAAAAAATTAAAAACGCAGAGGTGATCAAAGACCACCAAAAGAAAGCTTTATTTGTGGGGGAAAAAAAACATTAATTTTGTTTGGGAGCCATGTCGCACGACCGCGCAATTGTCAGATAAAGCAACGCCGTGCCAAATCGCAAAAAGGAGCAAGGTCCTTTAGCTGCATAATGGTCCGAGTCTTAAGTGGTTAAAGCCCAATTCTGGGAACATGATAAACTACCCCTTGCAGTGGGGTTGTGTTCACACTGCAAAAATGAATTGCTCATTTTTTCTATGGCAGGGGTCTCCAAACTTTTTAAACAAATAGCCAGTATGCTGCCCTTCAGATTTGACAATCGTAGACAGATTGTGGACAATCGGAGTAGAAAATGCTCCCACATTGATGGGAGTAAACAATAGTCCATCATTGCCAATATTTGGAAAAACAGTGCCCCAATCATTGGTGCCAGTGGGAGAAATAGAGCCCAATTGTTGGTGTCAGTGGAAGGAAAAATTACCCATTATGGTGTCAGTAGAAGGAATAGTGCCCCATCATTGATGTTAGTGGAAGGGATAGTACCTTGTATCTGTAGGAATAATAGTGTCCCAAGGACCGAAGAATTGGAAGCAAAGGGCCACATCTGCCCCCCAGGCTGCAATTTGGAGACCACTGGTCTAGAGGAAAGGAGAAATCATTTTATTTACCAGATCCTCCACATCCCCAGCAATCAGCGCTCCCCATGACCTGACTGTCCATTAGCGTCTTCATGTCCAGTGCAAGGCTATGGACCCTGTTCTTGCCTTGCCAGTCAATTCTCTTGAGGCGGGACCAAAAATTTCCGCCCACAAAGAACATCAAAGAGCCTCAAAAAATGGGCTTGATAAACTACAACCCCATAAATGCAGAGTGCAATGATTTAAGTTCGCAATAGAAAAAACTAAAATGTTTAAACAGAGAAAATGTACCATTTAAAGAAAAAAATAAGGTAATTTTGAATTTGATGGCAGCAACACATCTCAAAATCTTGGGACAGGGCCATGATCACCATGGTGTAGCATCCCCTCACAACACTCTATAAATGTCTGGGAACTGAGGAGACCAGTTACTGGAGTTTTGGGAGAAGAATGTTGCCCCATTCTTGCCTGAAATAGGATTCTAACGTCTTTACAGTCCTGGGTCCTCTTTGTTGTATTTTTCGTTTCAAGATGCGCCAAATATTTTCAATTGGTGAAAGGTCTGAACTGCAGGCAGGCCAGTTAAGCACCCCGACTCTTCTCCTATGAAGTCATGCTGTAGTAATAGATGCAGTATGAAGTTTAGAATTATTCTCCTGTAATATGCAAGACCTTCCCTGAAAAAGACATCATCTGGTTGGGAGCATATGCTGCTATAAAACCTGGATATATCTTTCAGCTTTGATGTTTCCTTTCCAGATGTACCCATTCCATACACATGAAATGCACCTTATACCATCAGAGAGATGCCGACTTTTGAACTGAACGCTGATAACAAGCCAGAAGGTTCCTCCAGAGGAAGTAGCGCCCAGTGAAGACAAAAAGAATGTCATATTTCAATTTGTCTGGGCACGGAACAGTTTTCCACTTGGCAACAGACCATTTTAAATGAGCTTTGGCCCAGAGAAGACAGTGACATTTCTGGATCATGTTCAGATATGGCTTCTTCTTTGCATAATAGAGCTTACTTTACATTTTGGATGGCACGGCAAACTGTGTTTACAGACAGCGATTTTTGGTATTCCTTAGTCCATGCAGTGAAGATCACGGGCATCCTATATTGTATAGTGGTCTAGCCACACATTATTTAGGGATATATGAAGGTAATAGAGCTGGTTGTTAAAGTGGAACTTTAGTAAGAAAATTAAGTCCTGATAGATCTCTTCAGCTGGCCCCTTTTTCAGGTATAGTTATAAAAAAAAATGTCAATAAGTGTCTATACTGTTTAAAAAAATCTAGTAATGCATGATCTCACTATGCTACACACAACTGTAGTTGCTCTCTATTCTTGACACTGTGCCTAAAATCAGAGCCACTATACGCTATATCAACTGACAGCTTTAAGATTTACTGTTGCTTGAGAGGAAGAAGGCAACAGGAATGACACAGACAGTGTGGGGGGAAGAAAGAATAGGGAGGGAGAACAGAAAAGCAGGAAAGGTGACAGAACAAAAGAGTTATGCCTTGTACACACGATCAGAATTTTCTTTGGGATAAACTCAGATGGATTTTTCAGACGGAATTTCATTCCAGCTGTCTTGCATACACACTGTCACACCAAGTTCCGACCGTCAAGAACGCGGTGACATACCACACAACGACAAACCGAGAAAAATGAAGTTCAATGCTTCTGAGCATGCGTTGACTTGATTCAAGTTTTTTTCTCCGTCAAATTGTTCTCTGTCTAAGTCCGTCGGAATTTCCGAAGGAAAAACTCAGATGGGTCACACACACGGTCGGAATATCCGATTAAAAATATTCTGTTAGACTTTTTTAATCGAAAATTCTGATCGTGTGTATGAGGCATAACATGTACAAGGATGGTGTTTTGTCTTATCTCCCTGGTATTCTTTGCTTTCTCCCTAAGCCTATGAACTTCAGCACTGTAAAGCTTCTGTCAGCCTTCCTCTCTAACTGATTTATGGCATACAATCAAAGCTGGAAATGTACATCTCTTAATTGAAGAAAATGACGAATAGTTTTTAAAAACCAAAGAGAAGGGAAAGTTTCCAGTAAGGAAGCAACTGCTCTGGGCTTCAACAAAATGGCGGACTCCAGCAAGAAGAAACAGGAGCAATGCTGGAAGCAGTTTACAGCACATACTAATTTTGATAGTTATTAATGTGGAATGTATGCTCTTTTGTTAAAAAAACATTGTTATCAAGCCGTAAGTATCTGTTGACACTACTGCGACTTGGGATCCGACTTGTGTCGCCACAAGTCGCGCAACAGGAGAAATGACATTAAAGTGAATGAGAGCCGGCTTACTGCACACTACTGAAGTCGCTCCGACTTCAGAAAAGGTTCCTGTACTACTTCAAGGCGACTTGTACCCATTGATTTCAATGAAAGTTGGCTTCAAAGTCGGATCAGTGTCTTAACTAAAGCAACTTTACAGGAAGAGAAAATAGTTTTCTCAGGCAAATCCCTCCCACAGAGCTAATTATTGTTTGATTGGCCACTGGCAAAGTTGCCTGTCCTGGAGGCGACTTGAAGTTGCCTCGAAGTTGTCTCGCAAAGTCGTGCCGACTTTCATGTCGCTGTAGTGTGAACCGGCACTTATAGGTACAGTTCCGCTGTAGGAGTCGGCACTCGCTGACACCCTATCAACTATGACTCATCCTTGCTGTCAGTGGAGGACTCCCAGCTGACAGCAGAATGTAAACAAAAAAAATAACATTAGTTTTATTTTTTTAAATGGCATGAGACCCCCCTACAACCCATAACAGACCCTTACCCGAAGGCCAGAAAAAGGGGGGACGTGATTTTAATTGCAAAATCTTGTGTACGAATAGGCCATATATGTGATAAAAGCAAGATAAGCTCCTGGATTCCAGCATTGCTTGTGATTGATGGTTTGTTTCCAATGTAGTTCAAGGTACTCCTTCCTTAGCCTTATGGAAAATATTGAGAGAAAACAAATCAGCGCAATGGATAAATGATGACCCTAAAGAGAGCAGCTGAACACCAGGGTCAAAAATCAAATCCCTTAGATAAATATAAAACAGACAGTGCAGCACTTAATAAAAACAGTCCATATATTAAATAATACACCGTCCGTGAGATCTTCGGTGCTGATATATATAAGCTGATTTGCAGGTGTCTCCGTAGGTGCGATAAACCTCCACCGATATTATAAATGGCCGCTCGCCTTTACCAAGAGGACCCTTTAATTACGGAGGGTCAAACACATATTCCCTTACGGGCACTTATATGGATCCAGAATCAATCGAGAGCCAGGGGAGAGTATCAAGCGATTAGCAGAAAAATCCTCAGGTCACATTCGATCATGTAAGCACAAAGGACACAAACATAGTGCTCTCCGTAAGTAAAAATACATATTTACAAGCCAGGCACCTAATCTGGTGCTGCATGATACAGCATGTAAACAATAAGAACACAAAGCATGATGGCCGCGGGTGACGTCACAATGCTTCTTTCGTACGCGTTGCATCCCTATGGGCGGGGACTTTCATCAGCGGATCCATGTGTTTGACCCTCCGTAATTAAAGGGACTTATGGAAAAATCTCCCTGTGAACTTGTCTTTGCTCTTTTATGCAAGACATTCTGTGTGTGATATTGCAAAATTCTCTGGTCTACAATGTTCTCTCAGCTGAGCAAAGCAAGTATAATTTGTAGAATTTTTACTAATGTTATGTTAGAGTAGAGCCGTCTCCCACACTGCATACCACAGTCCATGTGCAGATTTGTTAAAGCAGAACTCTAGCAACGGGATTACTTTACACACTTACTTTGGGCCACCTTGGCTCAAACTAATTATGCAAATGTCACCTCTATCTGGCCGATGATGGATCTGTAATTTACTGTATAATGGATAGTGTGGTGTGGGCTGAGGTTGAATCCACTCATGCAAAAGATGTTCTCAATGGCATCATCCCATAATTGTATTTGTAAAGAGAAGGGGAGAAAATATTACAAGTATGTAGTGCGGGACATTGCATATGCGTTTAAGAACATAGAATGCCCTAGGTATGATAAACAAAATTTTACTTATTAAATTTCATACATAGGTAACAAGAGTAGGTAGAATAAAATACACATTATAGTGCACAACTTTACAGTCACATGATAATATATATAATATATATTGGGTAGAAAAAAAACAAACACACTATATAGTGCGCAACTTTACAGTCACATGATAATATATATTTCTCAGGTATGCTTGATGTAGTGACGCATTTCGCAGACCTCCGCTTCTGTGGTCTTGAAGAAACGAAGGCCTGTGAAAATGTGTCACCAGATCAAGCATACCTAAGAAATATATATTATCATGTGACTGTAAAGTTGTGCACTATATATAGTGTGTTTGTTTTTATTCTACCTACCGTAATCTTTTTATCTATGTATGCAATTTAATAGATATATAAATATTTTTTTTTATTATACCTTTGGCATTCTATGTTCTTAAAGTGGAGTTCCACCCTGAAAAATATTTTTGCACCAAAAATCTAAAAAAAAAATAATGAAAAAAAAAAATGTACTTACCCGAAATAGCTGTTGCTATGCGGAAGTGCCGAATCTGCCTCTTCATCCCCCACGGTGGATTCTCTTCCTCCTCCTACACTCGGTGTCTTGTTGTAAATGGGGCGCGCTGCATTCTGGGAACTGTGTGTGCCCCAGAAAGCAGCCGGCCCATTCACAAAGCGCCGCGCCGCTCGCACATGCGCAGTAGGAAACAGGCAGTGAAGCCGCACGGCTTCACTGCCTGTTTCCCTTACTGTGGATGGCGGCGCCTGGAGCTGCCAGGATCGAGGATCGGCCTCGGCGGAAGCCGACATCGCTGGCGGCTAGGACAGGTAAGTGTCCTTATTAAAAGTCAGCAGCTACAGTGTTAGTAGCTGCTGACTTTTTTTTTTTTTTAACGGAACCTCCGCTTTAAAGGCATATGCAAAGTCCTACACTACATACTTGTAGTATTTTCTCCCCTTCTCTTTACTTTCTGTAATTTACTGTTGTAGACCAGTGGCTGCAATTAATGGGCACAGTGGCTGCAATTGATGGGCACAGTGGCTGCAATTGATGGGCACAGTGGCTGCAATTGATGGGCACAATGGCTGGGTTTGATGGGCACATTGTCTGCTTTTGATGGGCACAGTGGCTGCAATTGATGTTTTTTTTTCCAATTTGTTTGCGCTCCCCCCCCAAAAAAAAATTGAGCACCAGCCGCTACTGTTGGACCTGCGTTATACAGCTAGATCCTATTTGCCATGCTTGAACCAAAAGTAAAAAAAATAAAATAAAAAAAAGCAAGAGCATGTACAGAATCATTTTCTATGGTGTTCATGGTGGGTCCCAGAGGTTTTGGCCTCAGGCACATGCCTAGGCTTCCTGTTTGGTAAATACAGCCCGGAATGTAGGGATGACAGATATCCCTATAAGGCTGTAAACAGTTGTCAGAATTATTTTTCTCACATCACCTGGGAAAGAAAAGGCTTTACACGGCTCATGTCGCAGCTAATAACAATACACAATTATATCAGCTGGCAGACGTCCAACTACAGAAGAGTAATTTCCCAATCCTCCGGCGTGCGTCTTATAGCTCCTCACTGCAGGCACTTTCATTTTACTAATGAAAGTCTGATAATAAAACTCGGCATACAATGGCAAAATTAATAACATTTTCTTATCGATGTTGTAGAAGTGCCTGCAGACTTTTTCTGTCAAGCTTTAAAATCACTACAGGCGTACAATAGAGTAGCTGCCTTATTAAATCCAAATACTGCCCTCCCCCCACTTCCTCTCCCAGTAACGACATTGATACCAGGACAGGAAGTGAGGGTGAATCTTTTCAATGGGTGTACAATAGCAAAAAACACTTTAAACACTTTAAACCTTGTAGTCCAGGGGTGGCCAACCAGTGGCCCGGGGGCCACATGTGGCCCGCGGAGCCCTCTGATGTGGGCCGCGACCTCCTGCTCTGGAATGGTGGGTTGGCAAGCCCAGATTGCAGGTTGCCCACCCACCATACCACAGCATCCGTGTTGTGAATGAAGCTGGTGGTAGGGGAAGGAAGCGGCTGTGGAGCAGAGCCCCATAAGCCAATGCTTCCTCTACAGTGCTGGCTTTTGCCACAGGCGGAGTCTATGGTAAAGTTTAGCTAACCCGCAGGATAGACACAGGTGCCCTACACTGCACCCATGGTGTGGGTAAACCGCAGCACATCAGTCTTAGGCCCTTTTCACATGATCAGCCCGACCAAATGGGACCCTCAATTCACCTCTATAGAGTGACAGATGTCCATTTACGCCCGCCTGCCTCCAATCCGAAAAACAGAAGGGAATTTGTCCCCTTTTATCTGAGCAGATCTGAGGGCCTATTGAGTAGCCGTGACCTGTCATCCCTCCGCTCTACACATTGTGGCCCGCGACTGGTTACCAAGTTGCTTTAGTGGCCCTCGCGCTTCAAAAGGTTGGGCACCCCTGTTGTAGTCATACGGGTGCGCACAGAGTGTGCCTGGGCACACCCTAATCACCCTGTGTGGCACAGATTGCCCCTGTTTAACCCCTTCTTTACCGAGTCATTGTTAAATTACGTCGGCAGGAACCCTCCCTCCGGGTGGATATCATATGACGTCCTGAGTTTCCCGGGCGGCTAGGGGGTTCGCACCCGTCTCTTTGAGCGGGACACGGCAGCCGTGATTTTGTTTCATCTCTGTGTATCATCTGAGGCTGTTTACTTTAACACCTTAACACTAGAACGTTTATAAATGTATCTTGGTAGATGAAGGTTAATGTTTTGTGGCCTTATCTGTAAAATAATTAGGGAAAGTCTGTTACCATATTGATTGAAGGAGCTGCAATACGGTTATAAAACAATATCTTGGGTAGATCAGGGTACCGCATTTTCTCGAAAATAAGACCGGGTCTTACATTAATTTTGGCTACAAAAAACACACTAGGGCTTATTCTCAGGGGATGTCTTATTTATTTACGGTATGTACAATGACGATCTTAAAATGGTTGTAACCCTGAAAAAATTGTCCTTTTGCTTTAACCACTTAATACCCGGACCTTTAGTCAGCTAAAGGACCCGGCCAGGTTTTGCGATTCGGCACTGCATCGCTTTAACAGACAATTGCGTGGTCATGCGACGTGGCTCCCAAACAAAATTGGCGTCCTTTTTTCCCCACAATTAGAGCTTTCTTTTGGTGGTATTTGATCACCTCTGCGGTTTTTATTTTTTGCGCTATAAACAAAAATAGAGCAAAAATGTTGAAAAAAAAGGCAATATTTTTTACTTTTTGCTATAATAAATATCCCCCAAAAATATATAAAAAAAAATTTTTTTTCCTCAGTTTAGGCCGATACGTATTCTTCTACCTATTTTTGGTAAAAAAAATCGCAATAAGCGTTTATTGGTTGGTTTGCACAAAATTTTTAGCGATTACAAAATAGGGGATAGTTTTATTGCATTTATTTATTATTACTAATGATGGTGATCAGCGATTTTTTTTTTGTGACTGCGACATTATGGCGGACACTTCGGACAATTGTGACACATTTTTGGGACCATTGTCATTTTCACAGCAAAAAATGCATTTGAAATGTATTGTTTATTGTTAAAATGACAATTGCAGTTTGGGAGTTAACCACAAGGGGGCGCTGAAGGGGTTATGTGTGACCTCATATGTGTTTACAACTGTAGGGGGGTGTGGCTGAAGGTGTGATGTCATCGATAGTGTATCCCCATAAAAGGGATCACACGATCGATGACGCCGCCGCTTCAGCTCCGGGGACCGTTCATGGGACTCCAGCGTTCACGGAGCTTCGGACCGGGTCGCGGGAGCGCGCCGTGGACGCGCGCCCACGACCCATGGCTGGGCACTATCACAGGACGTACCTGTACGTGCATGTGCCCAGCCGTGCCATTCTGCCGACGTAAATGTGCAGGAGGCGGTCCTTAAGTGGTTAACCACTTCAGCCCTGGAAGGTTTTACCCCCTTAATGACCAAAGCATTTTTTGCGATTCGGCACTGTGTTGCTTTAACTGACAAATGTGCGGCTGTGCGACAATATACCCAAACAAAATTGACGTCCTTTTTTTTCAAACAAATAAAGCTTTTTGTATTTGATCACCTCTGCGTTTTTTTATTTCTTACGCTATAAACAAAAAAAGACTGACAATTTTGAAAAAAAGCAATATTTTTGTGATATAATAAATATCCCCCAGAAATATATTTCTTCCTCAATTTAGTCTGTAATGTATTCTGCATATTTTTGGTTTGCGCAAAAGTTATAACATCAAAACAGGGGATAGCTTTATGGCATTTTTTTTTTTTATTATTATTAATGGTGGTGATCTGCAATGTGTATCGGGACTGTGGCATTGCGGCGGACAGATCGGACACTTTTGACATTATTTTGGGACCATTGACATTTATACAGCGATCTGAGCTAAAACTAGCCACTGATTACTGTATAAATGTCACTGGCAGGGAAGGGGTTAAACACTAGGGGGCGATCAAGGTGTTAAATGTGTTCCCTCTGCGTGTTCTAACTGTAGGGGGGCTGGGCTACCACTGACATGACAGAGATCACTGTTCCCGATGACTGGGAACAGAAGATCCCTGTCATGTCACTAGGCAGAACAGGAAAATGCCTTGTTTAAATTTCTTCGTTCGGCCTCTCCTCACCGGGATCGTGGTCCACCGGAGGACATCGAGTCCACTATTCCAGGATTACAAAGGAATATACGGGTACGCCCTTTTGCGCACCCATGCCTTTCTGTCGGCGTGCATCAGTCAGGGAGCAGTCAAAGCATTATAGACAGCACAGTGCTTGTGCTGTGTCATTTACCCCTCTCTGCGGTATGTTCTAGAAATCTTGAAATAAAACAATAAAATATTATTTCTAATGTTCCTTTGTCCCATGTCTTCTCTCCGCCCCCTCCCCCTGTCAGGTCAGGAGTCAGTATTTTGACGTCATTTAAAGTCCTTTTAAAATGATGTAATCCATTTTATAAAAAGATTATACTGGTATAAGGTGCAGATGTTTTATGGAGAATACCTTTTTACAGCTCCCTTGGGCGCTTACGTGATCTGCTCTTCTTCTCCAGTCTGAGAGCCCTCTCTGAGCACTGAAGAGGGAGGGGCCGTAGATGTCAACTGGGAGGAGAGAAGAAGACCGCCGCCGGCTGTAAATTTGGTATTTTTTCATACAGTTACAAGGGGAGACACACTGCAACCTTATACCAGTAAAATCGTTTTACCAAACGGATTATGCCGCGTACACACGATCAGATTTTCCAATGGGAGCTTTTCGACAGATATATTCTGACCGTGTGTATGCCCCATCAGACTTTTTCTGTCGGAATTTCCAACGGACCTAGATAAAAAAAAATCCTATCGGAAAATTTGTCTGTATAAAAAAACATGCATGCTCGGAAACAATTCAATGCATGCTCGGAAGCATTGAACCTCTTTTTCTCGCATTGTATTTTATGTCACTGCGTTCCTAATGCTTGAAATTTTAAAGAACTTTTGTGTGACCGTGTGTATGCAAGCCAAGCTTGTGCAGAATTCCATCAGAAAAAAACATTCTACTTTTTTCCAACGGAAATTCCCCTCGTGTGTACAAGGCATTAGTTATATTTCATGAACTTTACTAGAACTTATTTTCAGGTAGGACTTATATCGCAGCCCTCCAGGATAATCACGCTAGGCCTTATATTCGGGGTAGGGCTTATTTATGGGGAAACAGGGTATTACTCCATACAATGCCCAGATAGGCAAGGAGGAAGATGACCTCAAGGGTGCTTTTTTATTGATCAGGAAAACACTTTTAACAGAATGGCATTTTTTTAAATAAATTATTTGTTTGTTTGTATGTGACAAAACAAGGTCAGAAAAGAGAAATGCTAATGATGTGGTTATGTTAATATTTTAGTCACAGCCCTTTGATGGAATTCCCTTCAAGCAATGCGCTGTGGTTGGCAACGGTGGAATATTAAAGAACAGCAGCTGCGGGGCTGAAATTGACCAATCAGATTTTGTCTTTCGGTAAGATAAACCTTGAGCATTTCTTTCTCTAAATATAAAATTTTAAGCTTCCATTTTCTATCTTCCCATCAAGAATGCTCAGTGGCCAGCATGAGACAATGTCCTGTAGCGCAGTGGTTCTCAGGGGTGACCAAATCTTGGGCTGTTCCTGATGCCCGTGCTGCTCTCCCAGCCTTTTCGCAGCCATCCAGCAGGGCTGTTCCTAAAGGCCGCAGCCACCCATTCAGTTCACGGCATGGCTGGAGGGCAGAGCCTAGAGGTCAGCTGACTGGTGAGGAATGTGAAGTGGGAGTGGCTGGAGGATACCCTATCCCCTGATTTCGGCATAGGTGTCACTGCTACGAGACACCACAAAGCCGGAGACACAGTGAGTAACACAACCTGTGATTATAGTTGCCATTATAAGTCCCCACGACAATTCTCAGATTAGCAGATGGCCTTAACCAAGAACACCTAAGTTGGCCGATCAGAAATCCCCTCCCAGCACTGCCACTTATTCCAACTCTGCCCAGCACTGCCACTGATCCCACCCCCTACCAAAACTGCCACTTGTCCCACTCCCCCCCACCAAGGAGTAAGAGAAAGAATAAAAATAGAGAATACATGGAAGGGAGAGGAAAAGAGAGAGTGGAACAAAGAAAAAGGAGAGAAAGAATAAGAGAAAAAAAGGATGTCTAGAGAGAGGGGTGGGGAAACAAAACAAGAAATTAGGATATCGAGAGCTAAAAGGGAAAGAAAGGAGAACAAAGAGAAACAGTGGCACATCCTAAAATGTACCAGAAGGGGTTTTAATATTGTACAAGTGGAAGGGGCTCAGGGAGCCCTAAATGTCCGTGGGTTAGGGGCGCAAATTACTTGTCTTGCCTTGGGTGCTGACAACCCACAATACGAAAATAATTTTACTGTTAGGGATCCCTACGACTTAGGAAATTTTATCAAGGGGTCACGGCACTAGTAAGGTTGAGAACCACTGCTGTAGAGGCTTCTACTGTGTTGACTTTGGGCCAATTTAAAGGGTATCTGCAAAAAAATACCAAATAAAAAATAATATATATATATATATATATATATATATATACTGTATTTTCCGGTGTATAAGACGACTTTTTACACAAAAAATAAAATAAAACAGCCAAAAAGCAGGGGTCGTCTTATACGCTGGGTCAGTCCCTCAGATGGCCGCTGGATGTGCGGTAATACATCGCGGGGGTGTGGTCTGGCTGCAATTGAATATGGCTGCTTAATCCCGGAGCTTCGCTCCTCCACAGAGCTACACAAAGCCATCCAGCTGCCCACCCAAGCTCCTCTCCCCTAGAACAGGGGATATCGACACCGTTCATCCCCCGGATCATGACCCGCGGCAGCCCCAGATCAGTGGCGTATCTAGGGTATGGCAGCAATGGAAAGTGCCATGGGCGCCATATGAAGGGGGCGCTGTTGAGTGGCTGGGCAGCAAGGCACTTACCAGGGTCTGAGGTTCTCTTCTTCCCTCCTCCCGAGCATAGGCAGGATCTAATTTTCAGCACTTTTGCTGATGGACAATGGCAGCGCTATCCCTGCTGCGTTCAGCCACAGCCCTCCCCTGTTCTCCCAGGCTCTCCCATTCCATCTGGTCGGATTGGCAGCGCACAAAGAAGGAGGAGGAACATCAGTTTCTCCCTCTCCTCTGTGAAAACTGAGGCCTTAAGTGATGAAGATTTCATCGCTTCCATTATTGGTTCTGCATTTACCGGGCCTTGGAGGGCAGAGGAGGGATCAGGTGTCTAATAAACCCCAGATTTCTCCATAAAGAGGATATGTCACTACCCAAGGTATCACAAGGGATGATAAATACCACTAGCTTTGTTAGCTGCTTTTTTTGTTAATGTTATCTGAAAGATGTGTTTCAAATGTTTCGACAGGGGCGTAGTTTTAGTGCTTGCCATAGGCGCTATTTTCACTAGATACGCCTCTGCCCCAGATCATCAGGAACATGCAGGCTACTTACTACATGCAGCCCCCACAGCTTTCGGACCAAAATGGCGCCGATCGGGACAGAGACATCCCGCCGCCGAGCATACTGCCTGTGTCTGACATGAACGATCAGGTATCTGACATGGAGGAGACAGCAGCAACAACCTCATCTAAACTCCTCTCCCTCTGATAGAGGTCTGTCATGTTACCTGCACACTCTCCCACAAAGCCTCCCCCATTGCGCTGAGCCTTGTAGTCCCACAGCTGAAGTTGCTTCTACCTAGCCTCTGGCAACGTTTACAACTACAAGAAGGAAAAAATATGAAGCCTCGGAATGGGGGGTCGTCTTATACGGTGAGTACATGCAAAAACTCTTAAAATAACTGTAAAATTAGGGGGTCGTCTTATACGCCGGCAAATACGGTATATATATATATATATATATATATATATATATATATATATATATATATATATATATATATGGCTTGTGTAGCAATTCCATATGTGTATATATATATATATATATACTGTATATCAGCCCTCAAAATTTCCACTCGCCTACTAGCATTTGGCGAGTGGATTTAGGCTGGGGGCGAGTGATGACAGGGATGCATGACCAATCTCCCTCCAATCTGTGCCTACGCTTAGTGTCCCGATGAGATTGGTGGCCAAAGAGGAAAGGTGCATGCTCGGGAAAAGTAGTCTGGTGAGCTGCGCACAGGCAGAGCAGTGCACAGGTGCTCTCCTTACAATCCTCATTAAGCCATGGGACCTAACACTATGACCTCTCTGAGCCTGCCCCACTCCCCCCGACCAATGTAGCTGAAGAGCAGAGAGCAGGGAGCAGGAAGTAATGAGTGAGGTGGAGGATTGCGAAAATTACCACTCCGGTGCAGCGCTCACTGAAAGTTTCCCTGACATGAGAGCGGCAGCCTTCCAGTTTGTGCAGTTTTTTTCTCCTTGTGCTCTATGTTAGTGTTCATTACTTCAGCCTGAGCACTGTGAACACTGTCTCAATGTGTGCTGTGCGGTGTCAGTGTGCGCTGTGCTATGGTGTCAATGGCTGTGCAGTTGTGTGGATCTCAGCGCTCTCCTCACTGCCAGCCTGAATAAAAGGGGAGAAGTGGGGACATGCAAGTATGGAGCCGCACACACAGGCTCCTGATAATGAGATGAATAGGAGAGAGAGAGAGAGGATGGATGGGAGTTGCAGAGGAGACAGCAAGAGAATGGGGAAGAGACCCAGTTCTAGTGCCCTGTCCCTCTGGTCTGCCCCCAGTGCCCTGTCCCTCTGGTCTGCCCCCAGTGCCCTGTCCCTCTGGGCTGCCCCCAGTGCCCTGTTCCATTTTGTTAAAGTTGATGTTGGTAATATTTAATTGTGTAACTTGATTCTGCCTAAAACATTTAACAGTGTCATTCTATGAGATAATCTACGAGGGCATGTTTACAGGTGCAATTAGGCGCAGGGCAGTGTATGACGTAGGTGGGGCAACTGGTGGCGAGTAACTCTTGAGGCCTGGCTAGTAGCTCAGGACTTGAAATTTTGATCCCTGTATATATACACATTTGGAATTGCTACACAAGCCATATTGAAATTTGACTGTTATTAAAAAATTCCCTTTTCTTTTCAATCTTCAGCGCTGTAACTTTCTGTAAAATGTAATACAATATGGCAATCTGGAGAATTTCTGTACACAGTCTATGTACAGAATGGCCCAGAAATTTAGAGGTATAATGGGGAAAAATACAAGACACAGAAAAAACTGTCAGTTACCAAGGAGGACCCCACAAGCAGCCAAGATCAAAGCACCACCCAAGAGGTTCCCCTACGGTGGATGTGGGGGATGTATACAAGTGGATGAGTAACTAAGATAGAAAAATATATAATAAGATATGTAGGTAGATTAATAGGCAGTAAAAATCTGAGGGGGGGGGGGGTAAATGGGGAAGAAAAGGGGGAGGAACGAGGGAGGGCATAGAAAAGGGGGGGGGACAGGGGGTAAGAAATAGGGGAGAAGAGGCAAAGGAAGGAAAATAGTGGGGGGCAGGAGAGGGGGGGGGGGAGGGGGAGGGGGGGGGAAAGGGGAACGAGAAGGGAACGAGGGGAAAGAGGGAAAGAGAGGGATGGGAAGAGAAAGCCATCTAGATAACTGGGGAACTGACCTTACTAGACCCATTAAATTGGCATCTATGCAAAGGGGGGAGCAGAAAATGAAAACTAGAGCCAGACTTCTAGTCTCCTATGAATGGCAGTCCTTAGCCAGGCACCCAAAGTTAGGCTGTACATGGGAAAGAGAAGCATAAGTGGATACATACTACCATGCTGGACCCAGCTCCCATCAAAAAGGGAGCAAGGGTAAGTCCAGTCACAAAAGAAAGAATAAGCAATGTGTATATAACCACGGGCTTACCTCACTATACATCCATGTATATGTCTCTCTTTTGTGGCTGAACTTATCCATGCTTCCTTTTTGTTGGGAGCTGGGTCCAGTATGGTGTGCTTTATAGCAGTGGTCCCCAACCTTTTTGACACTGGGGACCGGTTGCGTGTAATAAAATTATACTAAGGCCCAGGGTTTTTTCGCGGGTGATTTGTTGGGTAAATGGCTGGTGTTGGCGCTTCAATCATCACAGCACCATGGTTGTTATGGTGTCAGGATGATTGAAACGCATTATTTCTATTATTACATTGTAATAAAAAATAAATAGTTCAACTCACCATAAAGCAGAATCAGTGGGAACCCCGAGTGTGTCACTTTCCACGTCACTTGCCATCAGATGTAGCTTGTCACTTGCCCGGTGGTAACTGTCACTTGCCAGGTGGGGATTTTCACTAGCCAGATGGGGACTGTCAGGTGGGGATGAAGCTGCTATACTTAGGTAGATTTTACTTTAGGTATGGCTCTATCACTGGAGTGGATGCAAAGGGACTGCAGGATATCAGCAATGCCAAGATAAACCTTTTGAAAAAAAACATGCAGCAATGGGGTTGGGCAGTGAGATATTTCATTTTCTCGGCCGCCGCACCTCAGTGTATTGATCGCGCCAGCTGTGACGACTGGATGGTGGTGGGGCAGGGCGGGCGGTGAGAGATGACATCCTCTCTCTGCTCTTACACACCTCAGACAGTGTTGTGTTCTTGGCCGGCTGTGTGGGCAGAACAGCTGTGATGCGGGGCGGGCCGCAAGAGGTGATGTCATCTCTCTGCTCGCCCACTCCTGCCGAATCTCCGAAAGTGCAGCCTTCACGGCCGGCTGCAAATGGGCTACGGACCGGGGGTTGGAGACCCCTGCTTTATAGTAGGGTGAGCCCATCCCTCCTTAAAGACACAGGGCCATGACTAATGTCCGAAACGCAACATGTCCGAAATAACAACAAAGAAAACACATAAAAGACAAAAATCACTCTGCAAAACAGTCCTCAAATATCTCAAAGACACGTCACAAACAAACAAAAGCACCTTGCTGTAGAGGGAGGGATACAAAGGGATGTATTTTTGCAAAGGAAGTGCATTTGTGTCTGTCTATTTATGCTGTCTGCGTAGTTCATAAAGTTGCCCTAGTCCATTTCCAATTTCACTGATTGCCCCGCTCCCGAGTTGTGAGCATGCGCACATCGGAGCTGACCATGGTCTCCTTCAAGCGCGCATGCGCGAGCCGGCCGGCCCTTCATTTGCATGGGGTCACGGCTCATTTCAATGTAACACGCCCACGTCCCTCCCAATTTGTATTACTCCTCCTTACGCCTCTGGAAAAAATCTTACGCTTGCGCAATTTCCTGCGCAAAAGCTACGTGAATCGGGGGATTACGCGGCTAGATGGCGCAAGTCTAACGTAATGGCGGTGCGCTACGCCGGACCGATAATGCGCCGATGTACGTGAATCTGGGCCTATATCTTTGTCCCACTCACTCCCACGTCTATGGTTGGTAAACATTTACCAAACCTTACCAGAACCCCTCTTTTACATGTAGTCCCAACACACTGCTCCGCTATATACGCTATATACTGAATACAATCTAATGAGTGATCGTTGTCACCCTAGGACAGGAAGTGTGTTAATAGCAGGATCATGGTTAAAAATAAAGTGAAAATTCATAAAAAAAAGCAATTAGGAGCCACCACACCTAAAGACTGGTAGGCTGAAATATATAATATTTTTTCTTCTAGGGTTTAACAGCTGTTGAGATAAGATTTCAGTCACACCAAGGGTGCCTTGCTTTTAATGAGTCATTCAACTCTTTGGGCCAGATTCAGGTAGATGGGAGCATCTTTAATCTGGAGTAACATTTCTCATTTACGTTACTCTGGCGAAATTTTAGGAGCAAGTGCTGTCATTCATAAAGCACTTGCTCCTAAAGTTGCGGCAGCGTATCGAAAATGAGCCGGCGGCAGGGCCGATCCGCCCTATAGGCTCACTATGCAAGCCGCTTAGGGCCCCACAAAGATGCGGAGGGCCCCCCAAATTACTAGAGGCCCTGCCTGGTGAGAAGTCATTTTCGGACCCTTTTTGGCAACTCTTTGGCTGCATGGGAGAAGAGTTAAGAAGTCAGCACCCCCCGCTTCTTTGTCACTTTAATGTAAGATGTTATCTTCGACAGCATAACACCCCTCCCCCCGCTTCTCAACTTTAATCTTTAATGTGACATGTCACTGTCGGTAGCCCCTTCCCCCTGCTTCTTAACTTTAATGTGACATGTCATTTTGCTTAGGGTCCCAGGGAGGTCAGGATCGGCAATGTTGTATGTGATGTGGGCCCCAGGCAGAGCATTGTGGACTCGTACTGTGGTACTAGTCCTGACTCCTGGTGAGGTGATACTAAAATCTGGGGCCACAGGTCACCCTATCACCACTCTAGGCCTGTCCCTCTTATGTGGTTGGGCGCTATCCAAGGGGATTGGTGAAGAGTTATGGTTGACGGCACCACAGGTCAGGTAGAGGGCCCCTTAGCAGAATTTTGCTTAGGGCCCCAGGGAGGTCAAGATCGGCACTGGCCGGCGGAATTCAAATTCGGCGGGTACGGGGCGTGTATTATTTAAACTAAGCGCGATCCCGCGGCGAACGTACTGCGCATGCGTCGACTGTCAATGCATCTCCGTGCGCATGCTCCAAATTCTGTCAGTGAACGTCAATGACGTCAAATCCCCATTCATGGACGTTTTACGCAAGCGACGCAAATTTTTTTTTTCGACGCGATGACGACGGCTATACTTAACATAGGATATTCCAACAGGGGGCTGCTTTATCTTTACGCCGCGTATCTCTTGCGGAAACGTCGGAAAGTCACTGCGTCGCGCCTGAATACGATCGTGAATTGCCGATTCCCGCTGATTAACATATTTTTTCGGCGTTAATCAGCGGGAACGCCCCCGGCGCCATTTTTAAATTAAAGTTGCGATGCGATGGCGAAATTCAATTACGCCGCTCGCATCGGAACTCCAACCCGGCGTTTCTTGTTTTCTGGTTACAGAAAACAAAAACGCCGGCTTAAAGTGACAGTTAGGCTGGAGTATCACTGAATCTGGCCCATAGACTTTCATATGGAAAGGAGCAGTAAAGTACAACCATTGTGTAGAACTGCAAACTATGATATTAAATATATATATATATATATATATATATATATATATATATGCAGTAACAAGAATCTTAGAACATTAGAACATTAACATACTGTTAAGATTATTTAGATCAATCGAGTATATCTAAAAAAAAATATATTGAAAAGCCTTCACATTCCCTTTAATGAAAGAAGCTTGTTCTATCTTATAGGTCTTCTTTAAAGTTGACTTCATATCTTTAATGCTTTGCAGTTAAGCAAACTTCAAATAAAACAAGAATATGTGTGATCCTGACTTCTTTATTAACCATAATAAATGAAGGCAGTAAAAGTCACTTCGTTATTTTTCAATAAGCTGCTGTGTAAGCAGTGTTATTTATGAGCCATATTAATTTCCTTTTAACGTCCTAAACACCACGTAACCCTAGTCTTTTAGGAGACAATTGAGCTGGATAAAGTAATATGATTAATATTTGATGGAAAGCAATTCTCCAACTGTAAATTGTGAAGTTGTAATGATGTTAGATTAAAGAACACTTGGGATCTGGAGTACATTAAGTCATTGTCCTTTGCTTTGTTCTTGAACGACTAACAACTTTTCAATTTATCTCTATGACTCAAGCGATTTATGACATATTAACTGGAGATGAGCCTCACTGATCCCTGGAGATCTGGGCTCTTGTAAATCTTATGACAAAAAGGTGTGCTCACGGGAGCTTGTTAGAGGAATATGTAAATAAGTCGTGTTTTATAGGAGTTTAACACTTTGCTTTTTTTTATCTGCTAGGACACAGAAGGCGGTTTTCATGGGTGGTCCAAAATGGTCTTTAGATGACATAGCTGTACAATGAGTAGTGAAGAATTTTATTTTAAAGCTGAACTGATAGATTTTAAAAAGAAAACACCTTTTAGGTCAGTTGGGTCATTACAAATATTAAAATAGAAGTGCGGGAATCAATAAAAATAAACGCACATACTCACCCTTATGGCTGCCCCCGCCACGCAGAGAATTGAGCAATCAAATACAGCTGATCTCTCAGATCCCAGGTCTGCTCTGAGCACAGAGCGGTGACTGTCGCAGCTATCCCCCGCCAGCTCTACACTGAGAACTGAGCAATCAAATACAGCTGATCTCTCAGATCCCAGGTCTGCTCTGAGCACAGAGCGGTGACAGTCACAGCTATCCCCCGCCAGCTCTACACTGAGAACTGAGCAATGAAATAAAGCTCTCAGTTCTCATGTCTGCTCTCGGTCTGCTGTCAGTCAACACTCTGTGCTCTGCCCTCCAGTGCTTGCTAGAGCTCTGGATTGTGGACAGGGTGGAAGCGGCTTGCTCAGGCTCTCAGGGATGCACTAAGAGGCTGAGCCAGCTTGCCAGTAAGATATTTGGACAGATTCCAACATTATTGTCGTGATCCCTGCAGAAACCAGCTATGTGACATAAGCAGACAGTGGGCTTTGGCAATACTATTTCTTTAAATTCATAGGCCCAGATTTACATACATCGGCGCATATATATGCCGCCGTAGCGTATGTCTTATACGCTACGCCGGCGCAGCGTGGAGAGGGAAGCATGGAATTCACAACACAAACAAAACAAGTACAGCGCCAAAGATACAAAGTAGGGCAATGTCCACACATTAACACCAAATGGTGATGTTAAATAAATGAATTAAAGGTGAAGACTAGATTGGTTGATGAGCAGCTGAAAAGGATTTTCACATCAGGAGTGATGTGGAGGGGTCAAAACAAACTAGAAAAATCCTTAAAAGAAAGCGCTACAACTAAATCATTTCAAAAAGCCCCACAAACCTATTAATAGATTTATTGAAAATAAATGGTATCTCAGAAGAGAATATCCAAAGTTCCAGTTTAAAACTGCAGCATATGCGATGTAAATGATCCAAGAGGTTCTACTCCACAACACAGTTAACCTCAGCACAATCACAAGAAGCAGCACTTCTGCCAGGCATATGTCTATCCCACAGGCACAGTATCTGACGTGAGGGAGGCAATCCAATGCTAGACTGCTTCAGAAGCAGAGTGGCTAGCACGCTCTTACCCTGACCCTGGTGGATGGATGGTCAATCAGAGGAGAAGGGATTCTGTCAGCTGTTGGAGACAAGAAGCTGTCCTTCCCGGTGCGCTGTTGGGCGGCCAAGCCGCACGCTGCACTCAAGCAATGCAGGACGTCTCGCTGATGCTGAATGGAGGGGTGGGAGCCAGAATCAGGAAGTGCTAGTCCGGGATTGGATGGAAGGTTGGAGGCTGGGTTAGAGGCTGAGCCCGTAGAAACAAAGTAGGCGTCCTGACGAAGGGCTTTGACCCGACACATGTTGTCCTAGTTTGTAGCAACTACAGTTCCAGCTTTCAGTCTGTTTTCCAGCCTGTGCTATCTCTGCAAGCTGTACAGATCTCTCGAGACATCGCTCCAGGAACACCACGCTGGCAGCCTGCCTACTTCGTTTCTACGGGGTCAGGGTAAGAGCGTGCTAGCCACTCTGCTTCTGAAGCAGTCTAGCATTAGATTGCCTCCCCCACGTCAGATACTGTGCCTGTGGGATAGACATATGCCTGGCAGAAGTGCTGATTCTTGTGATTGTGCTGAGGTTAATTGTGTTGTGGAGTAGAACCTCTTGGATCATTTACATCGCATATTGCATATGCTGCAGTTTTAAACTGTAACTTTGGATATTCTCTTCTGAGATACCATTTATTTCAATAAATCTATTAATATGTTTGTGGGACTTTTTGAAATGATTTAGTTGTAGCGCTTTCTTTTAAGGATTTTTCTAGTTTGTTATGGAATTCACAAAGCAAATGCTACCAACTCTGCGGCGGCGTAGCGTATATTCGTAGGCGTAAGGCAGCGTAAGTGGAAGTAGGTGGAAGTGGGCTGGAAGTGGGCGTGATACATGGTAATGAAGCGTGACCCCATGCAAATGATGTGCCGAGTGCTAGGTAAGTACTTAAAACGAACGGCGCATGTGCTGTCCCGTGGACGTATCCCAGTGCGCATGCTCACAATCACATCGAAACAACTGCCTAAGATACGTCAAATTACTGCCTACGTCGTGAACGTAACCTACGGTCAGCCCTATTCACGTACAAAGTAAACTATGTAAAATTCGACGCCATTCGATCCCTGGCCCATACCTTTGCATGAGTTGCGCCTCCTATATGGGGAATAACTGACGTAGGACTTATGCAAACTGCGTATATTATGCGCCGGACGCCGGATTTGACTCATTTGCATATTTGCATCGAAAATCAATTGGAGCGCCACATGCGTCCAGCGTAAATATACTCCCACTATACGCCGGCGTAGGAAAGTTACCTCGGGCGGCATCACTGAAGGGAGTGGAGTACAAAAAGGCAAGACTGTGCACTAATTTCCTGCGCACCCCCCAAAAGTTTTACTACCACAAGTGAGATCCAAGCTACAGCACACAAAGCTCGCTTTCCATATTGCTGAAATGAAACTGCACTACAGCACAAAATGCTCACTCCCCAGTGTCCATATTCCTTTAATGAGTCTGCACTGCAGCACAAAAAACTCACGCCCCAGTGTCCATATACCTGTAAAGAGTCTTCACTGCATCACACAAAGCTTCCCCTCCAGATTCCATACACCGGTAATGAGATCCGTTTTACAGCAAACAAAGCTCATTCTCCAGTGCCCATATACATGTAAAGGGTCTTCACTGCAGCACACAAAGGCAAGGCAAGAATAGAAAAAGTAGATGTAGGCTTGGACGTGAAGAGAGAGTGGTTAGACAGTATACTAGCGTGGTCCAGAATACCGAAGCTGGCCGGGGGCAGATAGGGGAGAGCATAGGACCACCAAGTTTCCACACTTCGAGGAACTTAGCATGAGAGTCATGAAGCATACTGGTCATCTTCTAATGTAGCATGTGAGTAGTCACAATGCTATACACCTTTGCAAACCCAGCTGAGGGCGTCCTCCAAGCTCTGGCAATAGCATGCTTTGCGGCAATGAAGAGGTAGGTGGCCAGCTTTTGCTGGTATGAGAAGAGGCCTGAGAGGGGGCAGTGGAGAAGTGCATGTTGGGTGTCCTTGTGGAAGGGTATATGAAAAAGTGTTAGAGGAGGCCCAAGACCCTGGACCAGAATCTCACCAAACATGGGCAAGACCACCAAATATGGATCTCGTCTACACATTGGCCATATCCCCTAAACCATCTATCTTTGTATGACGGGTTTGAATCGGCTGTTCGGGCCTGGACCCAGCGGAACATAACTTTTTTTTAGGCTGCCTCCATGGTGACAATGTTGAAGGAACGTTTGTATGGATGACCAGGCTTTGCTCCAGTCCTCTAAATCTATACAGACTGCCAAATCTTGTTGGTGTATGTGATTTTCATTCGGTAAAGTTTATTCATATCAAAATCAAATGTTAAAAGAGAATTTAATTTTGAAGTACTTTTGAACAACATTCACCAAGTTGTTGAATGTACTGAGAATATTCATACAAATGTTTGTACAAACATTCTTTGGAAAATGTCCTTGTGCATGAAAAGCTTTAGGCCACGTACACACGATCAGACCGGTCCGATGAGACTGGTCCAACGGACCGTTTTCATCGGACCACGCTGAAGTGGTCTGATGTGTGTACACACCATTGGCCAGAACGCGGTGATGTAGAACACACCGACGTGCTGAAAAAACGAAGTTCAATGCTTCCAAGCATGCGTCGACTTGATTCTGAGCATGCGCAGGTTTTTGGTTCGATGCTTTTGTGTACTAACCATCGTTTTGGTCCGACGGACAGGTGTCCGTCGGACAGATTTTAAAGCAAGTTTTAAAACTTTGGTCCGACGGACAACGGTCCAATGGGCCGTACACACGATCAATTTGGTCCGATGAAACTGGTCTTCAGACCAGTTTCATCGGACCGGTCTGATCGTGTGTACGTGGCCTTAGAGGCAAAGCTCCAGCATTTTCTGATAGTGCCAATACTATGTGAACATTGTCTATTTCTTAATAAATCAGCCACAGCGTTCAATGTATTTTCAGACTCTGCATTTCTTTAGCTGGATAGCATTTACTATATGACTCTTCAGCAGCTATCAGTAAAACTCTATTGACTTAGCTGTTATTATAATAAATTATGTTGGTCTTGTTCTTTGTGTTTCAGGTGTAACCTTCCACCCATTTGGGGTAATGTCAGTATTGATGTTGGAAATAAGACGGACCTTGTCACAGTGAATCCCAGCATCATTGCTCTGAAGTAAGTTGATCTGCTGTAAAATAAAAGCTTCAGTTTAGTTCAAAGATATTTACCGTATTTATCGGCATATAACACACAGGCGTATAACACGCACCTTCATTTTAAGAGGGAAGTTTCAGAAAAAAAACATACATTTTAAATAAAGGACTTTGAAGTAAAATAAGGGTCAGTGCCCATCATTGCAGCCTGATCAATGCCAATCTGCAGCCTTAAAATTGCCCATCAATGCAGCTTGATCAATGCCCATCTTCAGCTTCACAATTACCCATCAATGCAGCTTGATCAATGCCCATCTGCAGCCTCAAAATTGCCCATCAATGCAGCTTGATCAATGCCCATCTGCAGCTTCACAATTTCCCATTAATGCAGCTTGATCAATGCCCATCTGCAGCCTCACAATTGCCCATCAATGCAGCTTGATCAATGCCCATCTGCAGCTTCACAATTACCCATCAATGCAGCTTGATCAATGCCCAACTGCAGCCTCAAAATTGCCCATCAATGCAGCTTAATCAATGCCCATCTGCAGCTTCACAATTGCCCATTAATGCAGCTTGATTAATGCCCATCTGTAGCCTCACAATTGTCCATTAATGCAGCTTAATCAATGCCCATCTGCAGCCTCACCAATGCCCATCAAAGCAGCTTAATCAGTGCCCATCTGTAGCCTCACAATTGCCCATCAATGCAGCTTGATTAATGCCTATCTGCAGCCTCCCCATTGCCATGAATGCAGCCTGATCAATGCCCATCTAAGGAAGGGGGGCGGGATGAGCGCCGTCAGATTACATACAGTGGAAATCTCCTAGATGGGACTTCCTTCTACAGAGGCCGCTGAGTAAACAGGAGATTCTCGCTGTATGTAATCTGACGGGGCTCGTTCCGTCCCCCTCCCTGTTCTCTCCGAGGCAGCCCAAATTGCATTATCGGCGCATAACACACACACACACTATTTTCAGCCGATTTGCAGGGTGAAAAAGTAAGTGTTATACGCAAATAAATACAGTACTTAAAGAAATGCTGAACATATTTTCAAATTAGCATCCCTTGCACAGTTGCTGTTTTATTTATGGAGACAGCAAAGACTGTTGATAAATTGGAGAAGAGGCAATGCATGGGTGGCTGACAGATATGCAAAGCAAACAGCAGGCGCATAAAAAATATTCCTCTAATATAGCGCACCTTCAGCTAAAACATCATGCAATCTTTAGGCTCGGCCAATTGTTATAAAAAGCCAGCTCCATAAAGACATGGTTTGATAAGTTTGGTGTTACTCCAACATGGGTGTCATGTACAGAGTACTGACCTCAACCCTACTGAAAGAACATTGGGATGAATTGGAATGCCAATTGCAATCCAGGACTTCTTGTACAACATCAGTACCTGACCTCAAAAAATGTTTTTTTGGCTGAATTGGTGAAAAATCCCACAGATGCAGTCTAAAATCTTTTTGGAAGGCCCTACTTGAAAAGTTAAGGCTGTTATAACCACAAGGGGGCAACACCATATTGATTTTCATGGTTTTTGGGATAACAAGCTCATATAGGTGTGATGGTCAGGTGTTTTCTTATTTATTACATGTACTTATATAACGCAGTCAATTTTTGCATGACTTTACATATATATTGTACATTCACATCAGTCCCTGCCCTTAAGGTGCTTATAATACAAGGCCTCTCCTGTGAAGATCATCCGTCACTTCTTGTCCAAGACTCACAACATGAAGTGAAAGGAAAACTCAGTAAGGAGAAAAACTGTCTTATGCCGCGTACACACGATCAGATTTTCCATCGGAAAAACCTTGGATGGTTTTTCTGACGGAATTCCGCTCAAGCTTGGTTTGCATACACACGGTCACACAAAAGTTCTGTGAACTTTCGACCGTCAAGAACACGTAACGTACAACACTACGTCATGCTGAGAAAATTAAGTTAAATGCTTCCGAGCATCCGTCAAATTGTTTCCGAGCATGCGTCGGAATTTTCCGCATCGGAATTGCTACAGACGAATGGAATTTCCGATAGGGATTTTTTTTGTCTGAAAATTTGAGAACCAGCTCACAATCTTTTGTTATCAAGATTTTGTCACTGTTCTGGCTCCAATTATAATTGTAACATTTTGACGTTTGCATTATTTTCTGCCCCAGAGTCAGCGGTCACCAGTAATAAAGTAAATCTAAAGAAATATTTTCAGCTTTAGGTACTCTTCAAGAAAAGAGCTCCAATTCTTTTTGTAAAAATTAGAAGTCAGCAACTTTAAATTCTGTAGCTGCTGGCTTTTAATAAACAGACACTCACCTGCCCCAGTATCAATCCCTGCGCTCACCTGACCCCATTTCTTCACCTGTCCTCGGTCCCTGGTGCCAGCATCTTAACTGTGGACACCAAGCTGCTACAGCTTACGGCTTCACGGCTGGGTGACCACTGTCCATTTCAAATTGGCCCACAGTCTTCTGGAACCTGTGATGAGCCTCCGAAGACTGCAGGGAGGAAGAGGAGAACTTTCACTCAGATCAACCTAGGTGATCTAAGTGGAAGTGGAAGCGGGTACCTTTTAAAAAACAGGTACCCGCCGCCCCAAAAAAGTGTTATTTGTGAAAGAGGATAAGGGGAGGCCTTAAAACAGAACGTCCCCTTTTTGTGAAGCTCCGATTTAAGTCAAAATCTTTTACATACATTAAACATAAAAAAAAACTTTATACAAATGCTAAATGTATTTATTTAAATGTTGCTTTTAAATTACTACATTTGGTCTTACATAACTTGTATTGCCATTTTTTATGCAGATATGGAAAACTCAATGACATGAAAACCGCCTTTCTGAAAAATCTCACCAATTATGGTTACTCGTTTCTGTTGCTGCCTGCATTTTCCTATAGCAGTAACACAGCCATCTCTTTCGAAGTCCACCACCTATTGAAGAAATACCAAGCTAAACAGAAAGCTATATTCTTTCATCCCAACTACCTTAAAAGCCTTGCTCAGTTTTGGAAAGGGAGGGGCGTCCGGGCATACCGCCTGTCCACCGGATTTATGATAACAAGCGCGGCTATAGAACTCTGTCAGGACGTCACACTATATGGATTCTGGCCTTTCTCTAAAAACCTGGATGGGAAACCCATCAGCCACCACTACTACGACAACCAGCTACCAAAGCCTGGCTTTCATGCCATGCCCAAAGAGTTTTATCAAGTTCTTCAACTCCATCATAAAGGAGTTCTGAAGCTCCAACTTGGTGAATGCGAGAAGAGATGAGAATCTAAAGGTCTTTTTTTAACTTATTCAAATGCTAATGCTGTCTCCAGTCAAGATTTTCATCTGGATATGTTTGGACCTCAGAGGGTACCATAGCTTCCATTATGGGACAGTTTAAGAATCCGTAAATAAAAGATAGTTGTCTATTGTAAACGTCATTTGGAATTCTTGGTCCACCACAGATTCCATTATAGACATTGGAGACACAAGAGCTGATAATCAAATTGCCAAATTTGAATTTCATTTATAAGTGTATTGACCTTACAAGGCCACCATGGATCACTATGGATCACTAAGGTCACTATGGATCACACTATGAGGCAGTGAAAAAAGATTAAATTGCTTTTGGAGGACTTTGTCTAGGTGACTTCACAAGCCACCATATTTTCATGTGTGGACATTTTTTGGGAGTAGTTTTGCTCTTTGGTGCAAATATCAGATAAACAGGATATTTGATACATAATCTGGAAAGATTTAATAAACAAAAACGTTACCACTTTCTGCATTAGCAAATACAAGGATATTTTTTATTTTTACCACTACTGAGTTGTTCTCCATCAACTTAAATATAATTTTTTTGTTGGTAGCCCTAATGAACATCTTATGAGAAGGACACTTGTGCAATACAAATCTTCATTTGTCTCCGATCCAAAATTATGGACTTGAACTGCAATATAATTTCCATCCATTTTTTTTGCAAAGCAGGAGGAGAAACCATGGCGATGGATATATTTTGAGTGGAAAATAGGCACTTAAAGTGATTTTGAAGATGTATTATTAACTTACTTGATTGCAAAGACTGCTTTTTGCTTTCCTTTTACGGATCAATTTTTTTTTGTGCTTTTATGACGTTTTAAAAAAAGTATAGATATATTTATTTATGTACGTGTCAAACAAACTCAGGAGCTCAGTTGACAAAATTTTCAACTTGAAATTGTTTACATTTTTTATGCTTTAAATAGACGCGAAAAGTATTTTTATTAGTGAATGGACATGTCAGGTGAAGAAAGCCAAATTAACAAGGGGACTTATGAAAACTCAAGAAACCCTTGTTTTTATAGCTAGTAAACATATTATACTTGTGTGAAGTGTTCTTTATATCTAGAGGTGTTTTCAGCCTTTACTTGATATGTTAAACATTCCACTAAGATTTACACATTGTTCATATGGCCAAATAGATACGTGAGGAATGCAGAAAGAAGGGAATAGCTAGTCCTGTCCCCTATAAAAGTATGTGAATCAGGACCCCACAACTGGCCAAAAAGGGTGCTGTGTTATGTCGTGCAAATCCAGCCAAGTAATTGGCTGGGATTTGTTCTACTTGATAATGCACACTCACTGTTCAGCCAATCACTTAAACTTGACAGTTGGTAGAGGGTGTGGAGCTGTGCAAAGTAAATTCATCATATGGAGGTGTGGGGCTCTTAAAGTGGATGTTAACTCGATTCATAAAATTTGAGCTGGGCACTTATATCTGACAAATTTTTGGACACTTTAGACAAAAGCAGCCTGAATCTTCAGTTCAGGGAGGTTTCTAAAATAGAATAGCAGGGAGCAGGTCCTATTACAAAACACCTCTGAGAGACTCTGCCTATGATGAGAGGTGTGCCCTTCCTCTAATCAGCAATGTTAGCTATCTTGGCTGTATGCCCAGATATCACAATCTGTGTTAACCAGGAAGAGAAAATCTCCTAACACGATCTTAACTTTCTAAACAATATATAAATGTGAAGACAGCAGATATACATGTAAAACCTATGTAGGGAGATTTGGTTCATCCCTGTATATCATCTGAGGCTGTTCACTTTACTGGGTGTATGGAGGGTTTACATCCACTTTAACATCAATAGAAAAATATTTTAAAACTGAACTTATGCCTTCCCTTCAATCTTGCATGGTTGTACAGGCGCCTCTTTTGTACTGAAACTGCTTACTCTGACTTCACTGCACACTGTGAGCTTGACGCTGTGTACATTAAAAGCTGCAAAAAGTCATATAGAGCCCACCTCGTTTCCTGGCTGGAGGACATCCTGCTTAATTTTACTCTTTCCTGCCTAGCTTGACTTTCCCTCAGCATAAAATGTAGGCATTTCCAAGGGTAGTCTAAAAACACCCACTTCTATAGACTAACAACCGCCCATGAAGGCATTTTTATATTTGTATAACTAACTAAGAGCCAACACACTACTTGCATCAGGTCTGAGGGTTCTTGAGATTAGGGGCACAGTGCCGTGATGTTTTCAGTAAGCTACTGTATGTCCACCACCACACAAATGCCACCCCTACACCAGCCATGATCTGCCTGCATTGCAAAGTGAAGCCTAGAAAATAGTGTTATTGTCATTAGAATAGTGATGATGTCACTAGGTTTAAAATAAGTTGTGTAATCAAAACTGAAATGTTAAAAATCAATCGCATTTTGATGTGGGGGCAGTAAATGCAAAATATAAGCAGATTAAACTTCAGCTTTAAAGGACATTGCTTTTCTTTCCCCTTTGAGACTAAGTTCCCCTTCATATCTATTTATATTCACTAAAGGGGGGGCATTTTTATTGCTTATCAATAACACCTACCTTTCAATACAATGGCTCATTCATTATTTCAAAAATTTGTAAGCATGAAAACGTCCACTTCTGCCGATTGGAGATATCAAGATGATACCACCATTAATGCACTAAAGCTGAAACAGATACATATTCTTAAGGGTGAGCCAGATATGGGTCTGCAAAGGCCATGAGCCCAGTGGGGACTCCTAACACTGCTACTGCTGTTATCACACTACTAAATAAAAATGACGTGAATGTACCTTGCCTTTCAAGCTCATTGATGGAGACAACTCTTCCAAAGGTGACCCTATCACACTATGGCTTAGTGGGGTCATGGAGCAGAAAATGTGAGCGCATACTGTATACTTACAGTCTTTCTTGATTTACCTGGATACCTTAAAAGAAGTAAGCCGTTATGACAGTGCACTTATCCATTAAGTCTACAATGTATTATTTTTTTTAATAAAAAAAAATATTTAACTTTATTTTATTTATTATAATAATATTTATTATATAATCACAAGCAAATGTTTTTGTCTTTCATAAGCCTTGTGATGTTCAGGGTGCCACCCTGGTGCCACATTAACATGGCCTGCTCACATTTTGGGCTCCTTTGTGCTATCGGTGGAGTGCAGTGGGCGATTTGTGTTCAGATCGCTTTTCAGACAGGTGTTGAGGATTTGTTATATAGCCTCCTCACTGCCTGATTTAACCCTAAATTACCGCACCATTGCACACGACTGAAACACGGCACTCAATGGGCAAACTTGACATGGTGCTGCTTGTCAAACTCTGCACCCCAAGTTAAGACTTGACCAGATCAAAAAAAGCGATTACTGTATATATATAGTGTTTGGGGGTTCTGAGTAATTTTCTATCAAAAAAAATATGATTTTTGCATGTAGGAGAGAAGTGCCAAAATAGACCCAGTATGGAAGTGGTTAAAAAAAAAAATAATAAAAAGTTATACTTACCTGCTCTATGCAGTTGGTTTTGCACAGAGCAGCCCAGATCCTCCTCTTCTCAGGTCCTTTTTTGCTGCTCCTGGCCCCTCCCTCTTGTTGAGCAGCCCCACAACAAGCAGCTTGCTACGGGGGCACCTGAGCCGAGTTACAGCTCCCTGTGTCCATTCAGACATGGAGCTACTGTTCAGCCCCATACCCTCTCTCTTCTGAATAGCTAATTGACTTTAATTGACAGCCGCGGGATCCAATGACGCCACTGCTGTGTCGCAGCCAATCAGGAGGGAGAGCCCTGGAAGGCCGAGGGACTTGTGAACATCGCTGGGCAGAGATGGGGCTCAGGTAAGTATTAGGGGGTGCTGGGGAGGCTGCTACAGACGGAAGGATTAATTTTTGATTTCTCTGTCCAAAACAAGAAAAGACGATGGGAATAAAACTTTGAAGATTAAAATATGTTTTATTCCATTTTTGGCAGTCTTGTAATCCTAGTGAAAGAATGAAAAGTCAACATTGATGACTTCATCCTTTCACATGGTTTTTGCTCAGCGCCCTCCGATGTGGTCACTGTTAGCACAGTTCCGTTACATTGGTTGCAGCATTGTAAGGAGCACGCCTAAAATAATATTAAGAGCTGGTCTTGCTGTCCTAACAGCACAGCCAGGTCCTTAACTCCAGTGTGATTGGGCAGCATATGTTGGTTTAAGGACCACCTGCTGATTGGACAGTGATCTTTTCAACTTTCCTGCCACAGAGACCTGACTGGCAAAAGCCAATGTGGAGAGCATCTGTGGGTCTGTGTGAGGCTGTTTGGTCTCAATCAAACCCTATTTTGTGGTAAAGGTGTCATGTAGGAAAGTATGGCAGCTTCCATTGCTGTTTTGTTTTTAAGAATACTGTAATGGAACGTCCCACACTCCGCTTGAGTGCTTCCGTCATATACCGATTCCTATCAGTCTGGATACAGATATCAGATATTCCAGCTGCTCACAAGCACACAGCGAGACGAGACTTGTTTGTCTGCTAAACATGGAGTGTTTATTAGAACCAAGAATACAATCTTATATACATAAATTAACATGAGCTAATTAACTAATCATTTACCCAGACTAGGTGACTCATAGATATGACCTTTCAGGGTAGACATCACGTCTCCTCGCTCCCTTGCTATACAATACACCATAGCATAAGTGTAAAAACAGGACATCTTCACACAATAGCACTTTTGTAGCACAGAGAACTGACAGATGGCTGGAGGTGACAGCATTAGCATCTCCTTACACTGTATGTCCCAACAGTATGAATCGGTTACTCTATTATGGTATATACAGGGTCCCCAGGCATACAGCTCACAAAGAGCACCGTTCCCCCAAATGCCAGGGCCCATGATCGCAAGGCAAGAGGCTAGCATTCAGTCCCCTCCAAAAGCCTGTGTCCCAGGTGAGTCTGTCACAGATACAAACTGCAATGCTTTAATGTTTATGCTTATCGTACTACTTAGCATGTTATTGACCTAGAACCTGGATGCAGTCAGTGTCCTGAGACTTACCTGTCTACTTTTTCTATGTTGTTGACCTACTAATTGGAGAAGAAAGGATGAAGATGACAGCCCTGGATGTGCAGTGACACTTCTCATATTTCTATCATATCACTATCTTGACAGTTGTGTGCCATAACATAATATAACCCATTGGGCTTATCCGGGTTTGGTCAAGTATATAATGTGCTTTTGTTGTACACAGTTTGGCATTGTCGGAATCTGTGTAGAAGTCTGGACAACACAAGACTGACTACGTAAATGGGTGAGGAGTATGCTGAATTAATAATAAAATTATTATTTATTAAAGCATGGAAGTCTGGAATCCTGAAATGATCATGATGTTACCCTATGAGAAGACATTGATACCTGATGCTGGTTTTGTAAACTGAATGCCTTGTGTAATAATAATAATAATAACTAGGAAAATTCTTAGGAAAAGAAGGTTCTACGAAAATATGTTCATTTTTCTAATCATTAGTGGGGTACAATCAATAGCCGATTTTGAATACAGTGACTGGGAAATTCGAAGGAGCAGGATGGACAATTTTTCTTGAATGAATATATTTCTAAAAGTGTACACTAAATTATCAAAAGTATTGGGACACCTGCTTTTACACACACGTGAACTTTAATGGTATCCCAGTCTTATGCCGCGTACACACGATCGGTCAAACTGATGAGAATGGTCTGATGGACCTTTTTTTATCAGTCAAAACCGATCGTGTGTGGGCGCCATCAGTTATTTAACCATCGGTTAAAAAAAGCCAACTTGTTTTAAATTTAACCGATGGATTCCTAACCGATAGAATGAAACCGATCATTAGTAGGCACGACCGGTTAAAAATCCATGCATGCGTCACCGCATTCTAACACGATCGTTTTTTTAACTACTTGAGATCCGCGCTTTAGCCGAATGACGGCTCTAGCGCAGATCTAAATTGTCAACAAGCCATCAATTGACGGCTTGTCACTAGCTGCTTCCCTGCGCACGCTCCAGAGCGCGCTGCGGGGAAATACTGTGTTGGCCGCGAACGGCCAATCAGAGTGGCCGTTTGCGATGCGATCTGTGCGGCCAATGAGGGATGATCTCATAGATCATCTCTCATTGCTGTTTTACATAGAGACAGCGTTCTGTCTCTGGAGAGCAGGAGACGGATCTGTGTCTCTTGTACATAGAGACACAGATCGGTCACCTCCCCAGTCAGTCCCCTCCCCCCACAGTTAGAACACTATGCAGGGAATACATTTAACCCCTTCCTCACCCCCTAGTGTTAACCCCTTCAATGCCAGTCACATTTATACAGTAATTAGTGCATTTTTATAGCACCGATCGCAGTATAAATGTGAATGACGCCAAAAATGTGTCAAAAGTGTCCGATGTGTCCGCCATAACGTCGCAGTCCCAATAAAAATCGCAGATCGCCGCCATTTCTAGTAAAAAAATAATAATAAAAAATAATTCTGTCCCCTATTTTGTAGGCACTATAAATTTTGCGCAAACCAGACGCTTATTGCGATTTTTTTTTTTTTTACCAAAAATATGTAGAAGAATACGCATCGCCCTAAACTGAGAAAAAAAAAGTTTTTTTTTTTTTTAATTGGGATATTTATTATAGCAACAAGTAAAAAATATTGTATTTTTTTCAAAATTGTCGCACTTTTTTGTTTATAGCGCAAAAAATAAAAACCGCAGAGGTGATCAAATACCACCAAAAGAAAGCTCTACTTGTGGGGAAAAAAGGACGTCAATTTTGTTTGGGAGCCACGTCGCACAACCGCGCAATTGTCAGTTAAAGCGACGCAGTGCCGGAAGCTGAAATATCACCTGGGCAGGAGGGGGGTATAAGTGCCCAGTAAGCAAGTGGTTAACCGATGGTGTGTAGGCACGACTGGCCATCAGTCAGCTTCATCGGTAAAGCGATGAAAATGGTCCATCAGACCTTTCTCATCGGAGGGACCGATCGTGTGTACGCGGCTTTAGTCCGTAGGGTTCAATATTGAGTTGGCCCACCCTTTTCAGCTATAACAGCTTCACCTCTTCTGGGAAGGCTGTCCACAAGGTTTAGGAGTGTGTCTATGGGAATGTTTTTACCATTGTTTGGACATTGACACCTGCTGCTGTCAATCACAGCCAGTAAGGCAGGGGCATGGCTGAGCCACGCTCTCAGTGTTTTATGGAAGCAGAGTGAGTGAGCACAAGCGAGTGCCCCCCACAGCAATCACTTTAAGTTCTTTTGGCTGCAGTACGGTGCAAGATGATAGATTGCATTGCACCGTGCTGGAAAAAATAGGTGCATGCACTACTTTTAGCCAGTGAACACCACAACGCAGTGGTGTAAGCATGCATTTTGCCTTGTCTTGCTGTGGAATTGTGCTGGAATAGCTAACGCAGACCTGGTGGGAATAAGCCCTTAAGGTAAAAGCTCCAATGCTGTCATTCATTTCCTGGCACCCCTACTTAGTGAATCCCTGAGCTGTTCCAGCATGCAGCCAGTTATGTCTAAACACTCCGAACTCCTATTATGCATACTTTGTCTAGGTCAGTGTCTCACTACATAGTGAAGACACAATTAGCATGACGGCTTTGGCTCCCTCGCCATTAAGATTTATGATATGCAAAGAATATTCTTTAAGATTCTCACAGCACTAATAGGTGGAAGCACATCTTCTTTTACTATTGTTCTGTGCTATATGCGGCCTTCTATCATATGTCAATGTGTGTAGCTGAGGATGCAATGTGTTCAGAGGATGGATGTTGCTGGGACCAGGGAACACACAACTTGCCTTTTCACAGACTATAATTCAGATCAGTTTAGTAAACAGGAGGGGCAACCATAGAAAATTAGTGAGTGGCGGGTCCTCTACAGCAAATAATTCCCAGGATGGTTATCCCATTTTTTCCACATTTTTAAGACTCATTGGGGATGGATTTACTAAAGGCAAATAGACTGTGCACTTTGCGAAGTGCAGTTGTACTCTGCAAGAGCAGTTGCTCCAGAGCTTAGTAAATGAGCAGAAGCTCTGCAGACTTCCATCATCCAATCATGTGCAAGCAAAAATGCTGCTTCATTTAATTTTCCTTGCACGTGATTGGGTATTCTTTGCAAAGAAAAGCTTTTAAAGTGGTTGTAAACCCTCTCTGACATGTTTTACCTACAGATAGGCCTAGATTAGGCTTACCTGTAGGTGTTTGCAATATCTCCTAAACCAGGGGTGTCCAAACTTTTTTCAAACAGGGCCAGATTTGATGAAGTGAACATGCGTGAGGGCCAACCATTTTGCCTGACATTCTTTGAACCAATAAAATTTCGGTCTAAGTGTGTTCGTCTGAGCACCAATACACTAATATACTTCCCAACAATAATTCTCTTGCCCTTGTGGCTGTGTGTGGTGAAGAGATGAGCTTGTTATTTTGATACACTGTATATCAGAGGCGTAACTAGAATCTTCAGGGCCCCGATGCAAGAAACCATGAAGGCCCCCCAGTGGGCATTGCTAGGTCTAAAAAAGTTCTTGGGCTAGAGCCTATACAAGTGCAGCAAGTAAAGAAAGTCATATGCTTGAGGGGGTATACACATGTATACAATGTACGTTTGTGTGTGTATGTATATATTGTCACATAACTGAGTGCAGATCCTCCTTGTATCAGGGTCCCCAGAGAGACAATTCCTTACATAAGGGTGTCCAAAGAGCCTTCCCCAATTACATCAGGGTACCTAGAGAGCCCCCCTTACATCAGGGTCCCCAGAGAGTCTCCTTCCATACATTAGGGTCCCCAGAGAGTCTCGCCTTACATCAGGGTCCCCAGACAGCCCCCCTTACATCAGGGTCCCCAGAGAGCCCCCTATACATCAGGGTCCCCAGAGAGCCCCCCATACTTCATGGTCCCCAGAGAGCCCCCCATACTTCATGGTCCCCAGAGGCCCCCCATAAATCAGGGTTCACAGAGAGCACCCCCCATATCGGTTGGTTTGCGCAAAATGTATAGCGTTTACAAAATAGGAGATCGTTTTATTGCATTTTTATCATTTTTTTTTAACTACTAATGACGGTGATCAGCGATTTTTTTCGTGACTGCGACATTATGGCGGACATTTCGAACAATGTTGACACATTTTTGGGACCATTGTCATTTTCACAGCAAAAAATGCATTAAAAATGCATTGTTTACTGTGAAAATTACAATTGCAGTTTGGGAGTTAACCACAAGGGGGAGCTGAAGGGGTTATATGTGACCTCATGTCTGTTTCTAACTGTAAGGGGTGTGGCTGTAGGTGTGACGTCAATTGTGTGTCCCTATAAAAGGGATAACACGATCGATGAAGGCGCCACAGTGTTCTACACACGGCTCTCCCTGTTCTTCAGCTCCGGGGACCAATCGCGGGACTCCAGCGGTGATCGGGTCCGCGGGTCCCACGGTCATGGAGCTTCGGACCGGGCACGTGCCTGCATGACCCCACACCTGGGCTTAAAGAGCCATGTACCTGTACGTGGATGTGCCCAGGCGTGCCATTCTGCTGACGTATATCGGCGTAAAGGGGTCCTTAAGCGGTTAAACTCACAATTGCTTTTTCTTTTTTACTACTTTTCATTTATATTGGTTTTTTAATGCTAACAAACTGAATTATTTAGGCCCCTTTCACACGGGCGGACCATTCAGTTTTTTTCGGCGGACCTGAACGCTCCATTCTTGTCTATGGAGTGTCGGATGTCAGCGGTGACATGTCCGCTGACATCCGATCCAATCCACTAAAATCAAATGGATGGCGAAACGTTGCCATCCGTCCATGGCGGATCTGGTGAGATCTTATGAAAACAGACATGCTGTCCATTTCCGTCTGATCTCTCCATAGCAATCAGCGGCGCTCGACAAGCCCCTCCCCGCTCAGTGAGCAGAGAGGGGCCTGTCATCCGCCAGCTTAGCGGAGATCAGCGGAGAGATCTCCCGCTGAGCTGGCGGACGCCGCTGGCGGTCTGTCCCCATGTGGAAGGGGCCTTAAAGGTTGGAGGGTATATTGTATGGATGTATGTTAAATTGTGCATTTTTTAATAGGAGCTAAGAAGGACAGAGGAGATTGGTCCCAAAGGAGGGCCAGTACCCCAATTGAGTGACATTTGATAGCAATGCCTTTTCTGCTGTTGTTTGTTCTATTGTATCGCTTGACGCTAACAAGCCAGGGAACTAATCTTAGAAATCAGGTCTATAATCTCCCTCCCAACTTGGATTTCGTTTTTGTCAGTGCCAACCGCATGTTGTCCAACTGCACGCTGTCTGCACACAGCCCGGCGTTGCCAAATTTGCACTTAAGCGAGTGAACTCCCTACAGTCTCCTGTAGGAGCTCTTCACCTTCTAAATTATTTAAATACAGAATGTGAAAAGAGGGGGGGGGGGGTCACAGAGACTGTTTTCCATACCAGCACTGCTTCTAAAAGAAGATATTGAAATGCAGAACTTGATTACAAAGGTTGATAAAAATAATTCCCACACAAGTTTTTTCAGGAAATTCTAAAAAGAGTCTGAAAAGAAAAGTTGTGATGTTGAAGTACAACTAAAAATGTTGGAAATAGTGTAATAAAAAAATCACCTTTTGGGAAATTATGCTAAAAATAGCTGATTTCCCAGGTTTAGGGCAGATATATTATTGGAACATTTTTGATAAAAAAAACAAAAATGTAGAAAAGCCTACAACATAGATTGTCTTCTTTATCTTGGATCCAGCAAACAGTGTGTTGTTCCAGAGTAGACCAGGGCGGGTATATTTTAGGATTAAATAATGGTTTTAAAGGGTAAGATGTGTAGGAGAAAAGTGCAGAAGATATGGCAGTGGGTAGTATGTGTAGGAGAGGAGTGTAGAGGGTATGGCAGTGGGTAGTATGTGTAGGAGAGGAGTGCAGAGGGTATGACAGTGGGCAGTATGTGTAAGAGAGCAATGCAGAGGGTATAACCGTGGGCAGTATGTGTAGGAGAGGTGTGCAGAGGGTATGACAGTGGGCAGTATGTGAAGGAGAACAGTGCAGAGGGTATGACAGCAGGCAGTATGTATAGGAGAGGTGTGCAGAGAGTATGACAGTGGGCAGTATGTGTAGGAGAGGAGTGCATAGAGTATGACAGTGGGCAGTATGTGAAGGAGAACAGTGCAGAGGGTATGACAGCAGGCAGTATGTGTAGGAGAGGTGTGCAGAGAGTATGACAGTGGGTAGTATGTGTAGGAAAGGAATGCAGAGGATATGACAGTGGGCAGTATGTGTAGGAGAGGTGTGCAGAGAGTATGACAGTGGGTAGTATGTGTAGGAAAGGAATGCAGAGGATATGACAGTGGGCAGTATGTGTAGGAGAGGTGTGCAGAGAGTATGACAGTGGGCAGTATGTGTAGGAGAGAAGTGCAGAGGATATGACAGTGGGCAGTGTGTGTAGGAGAGGGGTGCAGAGTGTATGACAGTGGGAAGTGTGTGTAGGAGAGGGGTGCAGAGTGTATGACAGTGGGAAGTGTGTGTAGGAGAGGGGTGCAGAGTGTATGACAGTGGGAAGTGTGTGTAGGGGAGGGGTGCAGAGGGTATGACAGTGCAGGAAGGGACAGGGGCTGTGTATCCTATGCAATCTATCATGCCATGAAACATCTAGAGCAGGGGTAGCCCAGAGCACGTGTAAAGGGATGCTTGGGATGCCATCCTCCAGCACACTGAACACTGTGACCTAGGTTCTCTCTGCAGCCTGAGATAGAGGTGGGAGGAGGAGGCGTTCCAACTGGAGTTGGTGGAGACAGTGCGGGATCCCAGAATTCCAGTGCAAGGAATTAATTCTTGCACATCAGCATTCAGCAGCCACTGAAAACTAGTAGGGGCCCCTCTCCCGAGCACTGCCAGAAGAAGGGGAGAATTCCAGCACTTTAGCACCCCCACCTCTGCAGGCGCCTGGGTGCAAAGCACCCTGCCTAGGATCAGCCCTGTAACCACCTTTACAAATGAAAAAGAAATAGATTTTTAAATAAAAGAAACATTAAAAATTTCTCCACACCAGGGAGAAAGCCTTGCATTACTGTGTGGAGTTACAGACAGAAGAAAAGGAAGTGAGGATTTCTCAGAAGAAATAAGGACATTTAAAAGCAAAATGGAAGGATGAGGTAAGTGAAGGAGGACTGCACTAAGGTAAAGGAAGCTATTTAGGAAAAAAAATAATTGTACCTTTACAACCCCCTTTAAATAGAGCTCTAATGTAAAACTACATATGAATAATGCTTTTGAACTGACTAGCAGCTAGCAGAGCCTGGTCTGCCTCCAGGGCATGCACATCGTGTAACCTCAATGTTGATTCTCCCGTCTGGTCCAAAAATCATCAGAAAGCTTAAAACTGGCTGAATGAGCCTCGGCTGAAATTCAAGATGTTAATGTGTTTTGCTGATTTATATAAATAGTTTATGTCTTAGACGGCCACTTTTCATTCTTAATCATGGCGGTGCTGTAGGGATGCTTTTGGTGGCCTTTCTGGATGAAGACTACTTGTATATGAGTTACATGATTGGCGCTCATGTAATTGGTGCTGTGTAAACACTAACTAAGGTTATTTAACTAAACAAACTTTTTTTTCTAAAGGGAACATAAATACCACTAGTCCCACTTCAAGTAACGTGCTATTTACAGCAATAAAGCTTCATGTGTTTTTACTAGAGGTACAGAAACTTGCTTGTGTTCCAGTCATTTTTGGCAACAATTGAATGTCTAGGGCAGTCTCTGACAGCCCAAGCAACTCTGATGCCCACACACGATCGTTTTAAAAAAATTATCTAGCAAAGTGCAGTGACGTACAACACGCACAACGGCGCTACAAAGGGGAAGTTCCATTCGGATGGCGCCACCCATGGGGCTGCTTTAGCTGATTCCGTGTTAGTAAAAAACGATTTCGCGCTTTTTTTGTCTGTTATAGCGTGATGAATGTGCTTACTCCATTATGAACGGTAGTTTTCCCAGAACGAGCGCTCCTGTCTCATAACTTGCTTCTGAGCATGCGTAGGTTTAAAACATTGTTTTGGCCCACACACGATTATTTTTTACAACCCGAAAAACGAGTTTAAAGCGTTGTTAAAAAATGCAGCATGTTCGAAAAAAATAAATTGTTTTTCAGAACCCGAAAAACGATCATTTTAACCACTTAAGGACCGCCTCCTGCACATTTACATCAGCAGAATGGCACGGCTGGGCACATGCACGTACAGGTATGTGCTGTGCTAGCACCCAGCCGTGCGTCATGGGGCGCGCGTCGTGGAGTGCAACGATCGGTCCCCGGAGCTGAAGAACGGGGAGAGCGGTGTGTAAACACGGCTTCCCCGTCCTTTACTGTGGCGGCAGCATCGATCGTGTCATCCCTTTTATAGGGGGGACATGATCGATGATGTCACACCTACATCCACATCTCCCTACAGTTGTAAACACACACATTAGGGAACACATAATCCCTTCAGTGCCCCCTTGTGGTTAACTCCGAAACTGCAACTGTCATTTCCACAGTAAATAATGCATTTTAAATGGATTTTTTTGCTGTGAAAATGACAATTGTCCCAAAAATGTGTCAAAATTGTCCGATGTGTCCGCCATAATGTCGCAGTCACAAAAAAAAAAATCGATGATCGCCGCCATTAGTAGTAAAAAAAAAATTAATAAAAATGCAATAAAACTATCCCCTATTTTGTAAATGCTATACATTTTGCGCATACCAACCGATAAATGCTTATTGCGATTTTCTTTACCAAAAATAGGTAGAAGAATACGTATCGGCCCAAACTGAGGAAAAAAAAATTATATATTTTTGGGGGATATTTATTATAGCAAAAAGTAAAAAAATATTGTATTTTTTTTAAATTGTCACTCTATTTTTGTTTATAGCGCAAAAAATAAAAACCACAGAGGTGATCGAATACCACCAAAAGAAAGCTCTATTTGTGGGGGAAAAAGGACGCCAATTTTGTTTGGGAGGCACCTCGCACGACCGCGGAATTGTCAGTTAAAGCGACGCAGTGCCGGATCGCAAAAAGGGGCAAGGTCCTTCAGCTGCATTTTGGTCCGGGTGCTTAAATTACATTTTTTTAAAACAATGTTTTTTTCATGACGAAAAACGATCGTGTGTACGCGGCATAATGCCCTGTACACAAGATCAAAAGTGACGTTAAACACTAGGACGTGCTGAGAAAAATTAAGTTCAATGCTTCTGAGCATGCATGGATTTTTGACCAATGGATTTTCCCACAGACGATTGGTTTTTTTTAACCGTAAGAAAAATTTAAAACAGGTTCTATTTTTTTCACCGATGGATAAAAAAACGATAGGGCCCACAGACGAACCGATCGTGTGTACAGGGCTTAATCCTTTCTAAACTACTGCCATAGTGCTGATCTATAAGGATATAGATGCCTCCTGCATGTATCCTCACCTGTCAAATGTCTCTCCTCTGTCTGTTATAAGAACTAAAAAACTGCAGATTCTGTGGGTGCGTCTGTTGTCTGGAGCTCTGTGGGTGGAGTCGTGATGTCAGTAGAGGTTTGTGGGGACCTGATCAAGACAGCTAATCATCTCATTCAAAAATTATTGGCATTAATATGGAGCCCCCTTTCCTGAGGCCATGAAAGTCTTCACTCTTCAGGGAAGGTTTTCAACAAGATTTTGGAGTATCTCTATGGGAATTTGTATCCATTCAGCTAAAAAATCACTTAGGAGGTCAGATAAAGATATTGGATGCGATTGTGTCCATTAAACCAAAAAAGCATGTGTGAGGTCAGATACTGGACATAAAGACCTGGAATGCAATTGTCCTCCCAATTCATTCCAAAGACGTTCAGTAGGTTGAGTTCAAGGCTCTGTGCAGGCCACTCAAGTTCTTCCACACCAAACTCATCAAACCATGGCTCTTTTAGCTGACTGAAACACAGTGACGGTACGTCTATAGTGGGCGCAGGAGCGCCGCCCCCTCTCTTCTGCACCCGTCAATCAACAATAGATAGATTCATGCATTGCCATACTTTCTGTACAGATTGAGTCTATGGAGTGTAGCACCTGTAAATAGTTTTTTGTACAGAGTAGGTAAATTGGCAGGCTTGGCTGGCAGCCAGTCTTGTGTTGCTTTATCTGGGTCAGAGGAGTTACTCAGGGAGGCTGGTATGACTCACAGGCAGCATCTCTAAGACCGCGTACACACGATCAGTCCATCCGATGTAATTGATCACAGAATACTTTGTATGTGAACAAACAGAAAAAAACAAGTTAATAAAACTAAAATGGGTCCAATGTAGACATCAACGTTAGTTGGTGACTACTGCGGATATAGGTAGCAGTGAACATAGGCTCTACATGTTTCGCAGTTTTAGTGCTTCTTCGGGAGCTATAGGTTTTCGTCCACAAAGGTGGGTATCATTTAAGATATGGAGACTTATTATGGGTTTATCCCTTTTTTCCTATACATCTAGCTGTCTGATTATATTACCATGTTAATCTGACTAGCCCCTTATATGCTGCGCTGTATACATCTGGATTGAGCCTCACCCGTTTTTCGGACCAAGTACCAGCCACTCGAATATCTCAGTGTTATTTCCTAAACATTTTATTGGTCTCCATACCTTAAATCAGGGGTGTCAAACTGGCGGCCCTCCAGCTGTTCCAAAACTACAAGTCCCATCATGCCTCTGCCTGTGGGAGTCATGCTTGTAACTGTTAGCCTTGCAATGCCTCATGGGACTTGTAGTTTTGCAACAGCTGGAGGGCCGCCAGTTTGACACCCCTGCCTTAAATGATACCCACCTTTGTGGACGAAAACCTATAGCTCCCAAAGAAGCACTAAAACTGCGAAACATGTAGAGCTTATGTTCACTGCTACATATATCCGCGGTAGTCACCAACTAACGTTGATGTCTACATTGGACCCATTTTGGTTTTATTAACTTGTTTTTTTCTGTTTGTTCACATACAAAGTATTCTGTGATCAAGTACATGTGCTTTTAATGTAATTTTATAATTTTGTACTGTAACGTTGATTCTAACACCAAAGTATATCTTTTGGGGTTACATCAATTAAAATGTATTCCTTGTTAATGATTGGTGCCTAGAAAGTCAATTTTTTCAAACAACAAATCTTTCTACCCAACTTCTCAGGACGTGGCACTGCAGTACCGTAGGTCACCCATAGTCCATCCTATGGTGTGTGTACCTTGAATCTCTTTCTTAACTCCTAACAACAGACAAGATGGCACGGGCGGGACCCAGGGAAACACATCCCCGCTCAGGCGGCTGTCTCTCCTCTCCTCGGCTCCTCTTGCAGACTGACAGACTGACTGCCAGTGCCTGCTGTGACCGCATACCAAGGCTGAGGCTGAGCTAAGGTAGGTCAGTGTGAGGAGCTGTTATGTTATTGATCTTTTGGATGATATTACTTGTAAAAGCTCTTCATATAGGTTCACGGTGAACCTATATGAAGAGCTTTTACAAGTAATGTCATCAAAAAGATCAACTGTTCTGTTCACCTGTCTGTTCTTGGAAATTTCATATGTAGATCAGGTCAGTGGGTGAGGTCAGTGAGTCAGGTCAGTGGGTCAGGTCAGTGAGTCAGGTCAGTCAGTCAGGTCAGTGTATGTAGGTCAGGTCAGTGGGTCAGGACAGTGTATGTAGGTCAGGTCAGTGGGTCAGGTCATTGTATGTAGGTCAGATGACCTGACCTGACTCAGGTCAGTGGGTTAGATCAGTGTATGTAGGTCAGGTCAGTGTATGCAGGACAGGTCAGTGTATGCAGGACAGGTCAGTGTGTGTGCGTGCACACATACACACGTACATCAGGGTATGTGTGTCAGGTAGGTCACCCTGCGCCACTCCACTGACCGCGCCCGAACAATACCCCCCCCCCCCGGCGTCGGCTTGGCTTTGGGCTGAAGCCCCTGGTCTTTTTGGCACCTAGCAACACCCCTGGCGTACAGTCAGAGGACTGAGAGGCATATCTGAGAGGACTGGGTCTCCTGTAAACGTTAGCGGTGATCACTGTCTTGTTACGTGTACCCATCAGTAAATGCCCTAGTAAGAATCACTTACTAGGGCACTTAACCCCTACAGTGCCACCTAGTGGTTAACACCATTCACTGCCAGTGTCATTTTCTCAGTAATCAATGCATTTTTATAGCACTGATTGCTGTAAAAATGACAATGGTCCCAAAAATGTGTCAAAAGTGTCCGATGTGTCCGCCATAATGTCGCAGTCACGATAAAGATCGCCGCCATTACGAGTAAAAAAATAATAATAATAAAAATGCCATAAATCTATCCCCTATTTTGTAGACACTATGGGCCAGATTCACAGAGCCCTTACTCCGGTCTATCTCGCGTTAGACCGGAGTACTTTCAAATTACGTGCGTCGTTTCAATAGTCTGAATCCTCAAACCATGAAACGACGGCTTTGAGCTTCAATCCGACTGGCTTACGTGTTCGTACGCCTTCGGACCTACGCTGCAATAAATTTGCGGCCGCTGGGTGGAGTTCCCGTTGTTTTCCGCGTCGGGGTATGCAAATGAGCTTTTGCCGATGATCCACAAAGTTACGATTGTCAATTGCAATCTCTTACGGCATCTTTAGTCATCTTTTTGCCGCGTAAAGTTATACCAGCTTTTATCTGGTCTAATATTAGACAGCCCATGTTAAGTATGGCCGTCGTTCCCGCGTTAAATTTCAACGTTTTTCACGTAAGTCGTCCGGGAATAGGAATGTCTGTAAACGACGCTACTCAAACAAAAAATTACGTAACGTTATTTTGCGCAATGCACGGCGGGAAATTTCTGAATGGAGCATGCGCAGTTCGATCGCCGCGGGGACGCGCCTAATTTAAATGCTTCACGCCCCCTAATCGCGTATTTTGATTCCGCCGTGAAAAAAACACTACACTACCGTACGGGCCAAAATCTACCTGAATTAGTCGTAGAGCCAGGTAAAATACGGCGGCGTAGTGTATCTCTGATATTCTGCGCCAATGTAATTATACCTGAATCTGGCCCTATAACTCAATAAACGCTTATTGTTACCAAAAATATGTAGAAGAATACGTATCGGCCTAAACTGAGGGAAAAAAAATGTTTTATATTTTTTTGGGCGATATTTATTATAGCAAAAAAAATATTGTTTTTTTTCAAAATTGTCGCTCTATTTTTGTTTATAGCGCAAAAAATAAAAACGCAGAGGTGATCAAATACCACCAAAAGAAAGCTCTATTTGTGGGGAAAAATAGGATGTCAATTTTGTTTGGGAGTCACATTGCACGAACGCGCAATTGTCAGTTAAAGCGACGCAGTGCCGAATCGCAAAAAGTGGCCCGGCCATTTGGCTGCATTATGGTCCAGGGCTAAAGTGGTTAAATAACATTTCTAATCATATGAAGTTAATCACAAGAGCCCCTTACATCAGAGTCCGCAGAGTTCCCCCTTTACATCAAAGTCCACACAGTTCCCTTTTTACTGTAATGCTGCGTACACACGGTCGTTTTTTGCGATGAAAAAAAAAACAACGTTTTCTGTGAAGTAAAAAAACAACGTTTTTGAAATGTCACTTTTCAAAGACAATTTTGCATACACACCATCGTTTTTTCACAAAAAGCGAGGTTACGTTCACCACTCTTTTCCATTGAAGCTCGCTTCATAACTAGCTTCTGGGCATGCGCGGGTTGAAAAACGTCGTTTTGAACGACGTTTTTGCTACACACGGTGACTTTTTGTGAAACAAAAACCGACGTTTTGAAAAACGACACAAAAAATTCAAGCATGTTGGAATTTTTTTTTTGGTCGTTTTTTTTAAGACAAAAAAACGACGTTTTGCCCACACACGATCAATTTAAATGACGTTTTAAAAAACGTTGTTTTTTTTCATCGCAAAAAAACGACCGTGTGTACGCGGCATAAGGGGGGACTATGCCAACTTTGATGTAAGGTAGAACTCTAATGCCGCGTACACACGGTCGTTTTTTGCGATGAAAAAAAACTTTGTTTTTTAAAACGTCATTTAAATTGATCGTGTGTGGGCAAAAAAAACAAAAAAAAAATTCCAACATGCTTGAATTTTTTGTGTCGTTTTTCAAAACGTCGTTTTTTGATTCACAAAAAGTCACCGTGTGTAGCAAAAACGTCGTTTAAAACGACGTTTTTCAACCCGCGCATTCCCAGAAGCTAGTTATGAAGCGAGCTTCAATGGAAAAGAGTGGTGAACGTAACCTCGCTTTTTGTAAAAAAAACGATGGTGTGTATGCAACATCGTCTTTGAAAAGTGACGTTTCAAAAACGTCGTTTTTTACTTCACAGAAAACGTCGTTTTTTTTCATCACAAAAAATGATCGTGTGTACGTGGCATAAGGACTCTAACATAAGGAATGCTCAGGTGTACGGCGAGGACTCTGATATAAGGGGGAGCACTGTGGCCTCTGGTGTAAAGGGGAGCTCTGATGTAATGAGCACTCTGAGAACCCTGATTTACCTTAGCATACTTACTTAGAGGCAGGAAAGAGAAGGGAGAGGGGGAGACTTAGTCCAGTCTAAATAATGTGTCCGGTTCTTAGACAGTCTGAAACCCGGAAGCATGATTCCAAACCTGTACTGTTCGGGTGAATCCCGAACAGGTGAAAACCCTAGCGGTAGGGTGTCCACATTTCCAAACTACCGTTCAGGGACACCCTCCCTTCCCAAAAATCAGCTTGTGGTGTAAGGTATCACAGCACAGTGATTGGACACAAAAGGAAGGTTTTATGACTTCTCCAATCACAAGCAGGGGGCGGGGACTGTGCTCCTTCAGGTATTCCCGGCCAGGACAAGTACTGTCAGTGAGTAAAGCAGTGATGTGGAGGCCTTTCTTTGGGGGCATTAGATTGGCTTAGGGGGTGGCTATGTCAGTTTCATTCCAGGACACTGTTTTGTCCTGAAATGAAGGTACCCGGGACAGACCTGCAAAATGCGGGACTGTCCCGGGCAATCTGGGACATGTGGTCACCCTACCTATCGGCGATCCATGGTGTGCTGGCAAATACAGTAAATGCATCTGACCTGTGATGTCTCCAGGTCCAGCTGGTTGTTGCTTCAGCATCTGCTACTCCTAAGCCCTATTTAGGAAAGTGTGTGGTGAGGCATGCCTGGCACTGCACAGGTTATTCATTAGAATGAGTTCTTTCACACTCGGGCGGTGCGCTTGCGGGACGGTAGAAGAAGTCCTGCAAGCAGCATCTTTGGGGCGTGTTTGGAGCACTGTAAATAGCGTTACAAATATGCCCCTGCCCAGTGAAATGATTGGGCAGCACTTCCAAACCGCTCGAAAAGCATTGCAAAACGGGTTTTATTTAATTTATTTTTTAAACTGACCCGCTAGCGCTCAAAAACTGGCTGTTTTAGCAGCACTTCAGTGTGAAAGGGGTCTTATGTTGTAGAAATCACAGGACATACAGCATTTTCTTCTCTAGGTGGAGCCATTTCTTTGGACATAAAAGACATTTTATTTTTAGACCTGCTAACTTTTATTTAAAAAAAAAATTGCTAGAACCGTTGTTTGTTCCCCACCAGGACATTCTGGAGTATGACAATTCTCTGATGCTTTATATGTAAATTTCTGACTCCTGTCACAGTCCACAGCATTTCAAAACCTTCTGCATGAGTCTATAGAATGTAACAGTCCCAGCGATATTCTCAGTTTCCTTAATTTCTTATCTGGAACCTGAAAGAGGCTAAAAATCCAACATTTGATATTGCATATACTTTGAGTTGTGCTGTGATAAAAAACAATGCCGCAGCACGACTACTTACGTTGGCAGAATGGCACGGCTGCATATATGGATGTATCCAGGGCTGTCTTAATGAGAGGGCACACCTGGGCACTGCCCCGGGGCCCCAGCTGCATTGAGGGCCTCCTGCACTTTCCCCAAAGCAGCTGGTCCTTGAGCCCATGCTGCCCCGAAATTGGGGGCCCCACGATGGCACTGAGAGTGATAAATACACAGGGGAGGCAGTCTGCCTCCTACCTACTTGATGTCTGTTTATCTGCACTGTCATCATTATATGGGCCCCAGAGCATTACTTTGCCCAGGGGCCCATGATGCTATTAAGACGGCCCTAGATGTACCTCTACGTCCCCTTTACATAGCGCCCGCCGCAAGCTCTATGAGTGTGACCGCGGGTCCGGCGGACTCAATGTCCCATGCAGGGGTCAAGTCCTGGGGAAAAAAGTGTGGGAACTCCCCCCCAAGATCCACTTCCCCACCAAGAAAAAAAAAAAGATACGCTCATATGCATAATTACTAAACCACGTTTTTTTTTTTTTTTATATCCACTGTACCTTAGTAATCCTTTATGTTACTGGCCACTTCCTGTATATGGATTCATCAGGTAGTGTGCGGGTATTCCGTCACTTCCTTGATGCCGCAATTTCTCCTGGGAGCTTTTGTGATTGTTCCCAGGAGACATTGCGGAGGTCTGTAGCGAGTTATCGCAGGATTTAGAAAGAGACAAGTTACTAAGGTTCGCCTGGCAGTGATTCGAGCTGGGCATCAACGCTTAGTGAAGGATTGGCTTGGGTAGCTCGTCTGCTCTCGGCTGCTCTAGTACTGCAAAGGGAACTGAGTTCCTGCTGTGAAAAAAGTGCAGGAACTCCGTTCCCACGCGTTCCCGCAGGACTTGAGCCCTGGTCCCACTGGTGCCCGCGATCGGGTCACGGAGCTGCAAAACGAGGCGATGCCTGTGTAAACAAGGCATTTCCCTGTTCTGCCTAGTGACAGGACACTGATCTACTGCTCCCTGTCATCGAGAGGAGCGATCAATGTCGTGTCACTGGAATCCCAGCCCCCCCACAGATAGAATCACTCCCTAGGACACACTTAGCCCCTTCCTCACCCCCTAGTGCAGGGGTGGCCAACCAGTGGCCCGGGGGCCACATGTGGCCCGCGGAGCCCTCTGGTGTGGCCCACGACCTCCTACTCTGGAATGGTGAGTTGGCAAGCCCAGATTGCAGGTTGCCGACCCGCCATACCACAGCATCAGTGTTGTGAATGAAGCTGGTGGTAGAGGAAGAAAAACAGAGCCCCATAAGCCAATTTTTCCTCTATAGCGCCGGCTTTTTCCACAGGTGGAGTCTATGGCAAAGTTCAGCTAACTCGCAGGCAGGGGCGGACTGACCATTGAGGCACTCGGGCACTGCCACTAGGGGGCCCCATCAGGGTTGCCAGGGACAGTATGTAAAAATCAGTGTTTTTTTTGTTTTTTTTTACATCTGTCCCTGATATGTCCAAAACCGACATGCTTTTGATGTAAAAATCCCGATATTTTTGCTGCCCCGCCTCTGTACTGCCTCCTGGCTTGGTGGCCATCTGTAAGCCCGGGGGCCCCATAATCTTCTATTGCCTGGGGGCCCCATAAGTTGTCAGTACGCCCCTGCTCGCAGGATAGACGCAGGTGCACTACACTGCACCTGCGGTGTGGGTAAACCGAAGCACATCAGTGTGAAAGCAGTCTTAGGCCCTTTTCACACGATCAGCCCAACCAAATGGGACTCTCAATTCACCTCTATAGAGCGACAGATGTCCATTTACGCCCGCCTACCTCCTATCCGAAAAACAGAAGGGAATTCATCCCCTTCCATCTGGGCGGATCGGAGGGTCTATAGCAGGGGTCCTCAAACTACGGCCCGCGGGCCACATGCGGCCCGCGGAGGACTCTAAACCGGCCCGCCCGACCCTGACAGGCAATGCCGGTTACACAGCGATCCTCGCTGTGTCACAGAGATCAGTTCGGGCGTGCTATGATAAATGTCCCGCCCTCCTCCTCCTAGACTAGCTCGTGTGATAGAGCCAGTGTGCTGTCTGTCACACGAGCTGGTCTATGAGGAGAAGGGCGGGACATTTATCATAGCGCACCAGAACTGTCAGCAACATTGTGAGCACAGCGTAACAGAGCCGGATGGACCGTGACAGAGCACAGTAAGGAGAAGGCTGTGAGGGGGGTCTTGGTGTACAATGGTGAGTGAGGAAGGGGGGGGGGGTCTTGGCTTGCGATGATAGGGATGATAATGATTTTGTGACTTTGTGATATGAGGGGCTCTGTGATATGGGGGGGGGACTATGTGATGTGGGGGGCTGTGTGATATGTGGGGGGCTGTGTGATATGTGGGGGCTCTGTGATATGAGGGGGGGGGGGGACTATGTGATATGAGGGGCTCTGTGATATGGGGGGGCTCTGTGATATGTGGGGGGCTCTGTGATATGTGGGGGGCTCTGTGATATGAGGCAATCTGTGATATGGGGGGACTATGTGATATGAGGGGGATCTGTGATGGGGGGAGACTCTGTGATATGAGGGGCTCTGTGATATGAGGGGCTCTGTGATATGAGGGCTCTGTGATATGGGGGGGCTCTGTGATATGGGGGGGCTCTGTGATATGTGGGGGGCTCTGTGATATGAGGCAATCTGTGATATGAGGGGATCTGTGATATGGGGGAGACTGATATGGGGGGCTCTGTGATATGAGGGGATCTGTGATATGAGGGGATCTGTGATGGGGGAGACTCTGCGATATGAGGGGCTCTGTGATATGGGGGGGACTATGTGATATGAGGGGATCTGTGATGTGGGGAGACTCTGTGATGTGGGGGCATCTGTGATGTGAGGGACCCTGTGATATGGGGGGGGGGAGGCTCTGTGATATGAGGGGCTCTGATATGAGGGGATCTGTGATGGGGGGAGACACTGCGATATGAGGGGCTCTGTGATATGGGGGGGGGGGCAATGTGATATGAGGGGATCTGTGATGTGAGGGGATCTGTGATGGGGGAGACTCTGTGATGTGGGAGCATCTGTGATGTGAGGGAATCTGTGATATGGGGGGGCTCTGTGATATGAGGGCTCTGATATGAGGGGATCTGTGATGGGGGGGAGACTCTGTGATATGAGGGGCTCTGTGATATGGGGGGACTAGGTGATATGAGGGGATCTGTGATGTGGGGAGACTCTGTGATATGGGGGGGGACTCTGTGATATGGGGGGGACTCTGTGATATGGGGGGGACTATGTGATATGGGGGGACTATGTGATGGGGGGCTATGTAATATTTGGGGAGTCTGTGAATTTCTTTGTATTTGTGTATCTGTTTATATATTTTTTTCAAATTATAGTCCGGCCCCCCAACAGTCTGAGGGACCGTGAACTGGCCCCCTGTTTAAAAAGTTTGAGGACCCCTGGTCTATATAGTAGCCGGGACCTGTCATCCGCCCACTCTGCTCATTGTGGCCCTCGACTGATTACCAAGTTGCTTAAGTGGCCCTCGCTCTTCAAAAGGTTGGGCACCCCTGCCCTAGTGGTTAATCCCTTCCTGCCAGTGTCATTTACACAGTAATCAGTGCATTTTTATAGCTGTAAAAGTGACAATGGTCCCAAAATAGCATCAAATGTGTCCGATGTATCCGCCATATTGTCGCTGTCATGATAAAAATCGCAGATCGCCGACATTACAAATATTTTTTTTTTTTTTTAAATGCTATAATTCTATCCCCTATTTTGTAGACGCTATAACTTTTGTGCAAACCAATCAATATACGCTTATTGTGATTTTTTTCTACCAAAAATATGTAGAATACATATCGAGCCAAACTGAGAACATGTTTTTTTTTATATATTTTTGGGGGATATTTATTATAGCAAAAAGTAAAAAAATCAGAGTTAGTCTTACCGGAAACTCTGTTTCCAGGAGTCTTCCAGGACAGCCCTTGAGAGATGGAGCTCCTCCCCGGACAGGAAACACATCACCACCAGCTCTTTAAAAGGCGGTCCCTCAGGCATCTGGTCAGTTTTAATCCAAGAACCGAAGGACGGAGCTGAAATACAGTTATTAACATACATACAAACAACTTATATTATCCATGTATATATACCTACCTCAAAAAAAATAGGGTGGGAACGTGCTGTCCTGGAAGACTCCTGGAAACAGAGTTTCCGGTAAGACTAACTCTGATTTTCCCAAGGCGTCTTCCAGGACAGCCCTTGAGAGGATGAGCAAGCACTCCCCAGTTTAGGGTGGGACTATTGCTTGGAGGACTTTCCTCCCAAAGGTTTGATCTTGATCACTTTAAGACGTCCAATCGATCGTGTCGAATGAACGTGGACATGCTTGACCACGTGGTGTCCTTACATACCTGCTCCGAGGTAACACCGGCTCTTTGTGTTTTCAAGCCTTGTGGAGGGTCCAAGCGCAACGTTTTTGTACCCTTCCAAGATGGCCACCTTATCCACCTGGCTCTTGTTTCTTTTGAAGCCTGCTTTCCCTTCTGATTTTCTAAATTTTTAGTCGCTTCCAGATAGGAAGGAGACCTCTTCTGACGTCTAGCCAGTGTAGTTTCTCTTTGCTATTTGCAGGTTTATTGCAAAAACAAGGAAGTATGAAGTTCTGATTCTTGAAAGAACACAGTAACTTTAGGGATAAATGACTGGTCAGTCTTTTAATATAATTCTATCCTCTAGTATTTGCATATGGTTCTCTGAATGACAGAGCTAGGAGTTCGCTGACTCTGCGAGCAGAAGTCATGGCGGCTAGAAAGACTATATTTAAAAATAATCAGTTTTAAGGATGCCTCTGAAATTGGCTCAAAAAGGATCCCTAATGACTGCATCCAACATAATAGACAGGTCCCATGCCGGAAATTTACAGCATGGAGCCGGGCGTTGGTAAACAACTGCTTTGCATTGCAATTAATAAGCAGGCCCTACTGTAAGGAGTGCTGTATATAGACAGGTAGGGCAGCAATTTGCACTTTAAGCGTGCTTAAAGATAACTCTTGTCAATGCCTCTTGTAGAAAACTCCAATATTGGTGGAGAATCGTATTCTCTTTTGCCATTTTCTATTAGCCAGAAATTAAATTTCTTCCAGAGTTTCAGGTAAATTGCGCTGGTATTTGGTTTGCGACTTTGTAACAGAGTTTCAATCACTCTGGCCAATAGACCCTTGGATTTCAGGACGTCTATTCCAGATACCAGGCCGCTAGTTTTAGCATGGCTGGATTGGAGTGCCGTACTGGACCTTGGGATAGCAGGTCCTGACTGTACAGTAACATCCAAGGTGGTCGATCCACTAGAGATAGCAGAAGTGAAAACCACGCTTTTTTTTTTTTTTTTTTTTTTGGTCAAAAAGTTGCTACCAGGATAAGAGAAGTCTTTTCTGTCCTAAACTTGGAGAGGACTCTCGGTAAGAGATGTAGAGGCGGGAAGGCATAAGCCAGAGTGAACGTCCATGCGTTCTGGAGGGTATTGACTGCCACTGGTTGATCCCTTGCGATGGATTGCTGATAGCGACTCCAGATTTTTTCTCTGCCTAAACAAACTTCTTGTGCTATGCACATCAGGGTGGCATTCCTAATTCCTGTTTGTTTAGGTATGCTACAGAGGTTGTGTTATCTGACCTGTAGATATTGGTGTCTGAGCTGACTTTGGAATGCTGAGATTTCTTTGGCTATGACCTTTAACTCTCTGTAATTGGACGAGCATTTCCTCTCTAGGCGACTCCCAGTGCCCTGTACCCACTGTCTATTCAGATGGGCTCCTCACCCCCGGTTGCTGGCGTCCGTAGTTAGGATGCACGTAGTCGGGGGTTCCATAGCAGACTTTGGTCGCTTTGGTTTCTCCACCACCAGAGGGCCTGTTGATGCCAGGAACAGGAAGTTATCCAAGTAGGGATAACTGTTATGGCTTGGAGTCTTAATAGAGCCAGCGTTTCTGCTAGGGTCTTGGTAAAGAACCTCGGATATGAAGAGAGGCCTAAGGGGAGCGCTTGACTCTGAAAGTGGTAGACCCTTTTCCCCCCCTTAATGGCTATGTGGAGGAATTTTTGGGGCTCCTGATAGGGATGTGAAGGTAGGCATCCATCAGATCTATTCTAGCCATGAAACAATCTTTTTAGAGTAGATTGAAGATCAGGCAATATTTGCCTGATGGCTTCTGCACCAGAAAAGTGTGCGAGAAAAAACCTTGGCCTTCCCCTCAGCCTTCCTCCCACCTGGATGCTGGCATCACTGCGGCTTGGGATTTTTGTCAGGAGGGTTAAAGAGCACTATTGCCTTTTGTTTGCCTCCTTGTGCCGCCCAGGGGTTGTTTGGCTTCCCTTATTCCGCTTTCTTTTGTCCCTTAAAAGGATGAAAAAACGTCCTGGGAAATGACTTTTTCTTTTAGGAAAAGTCTTTTTATCACCTGTGCGTTCTAACGCTTCATCTAGCGGGGTGCCAAACAAGAATTGACCTGAAAAAATAAATGCTACATAAGCGTAATTTAGAGGCGGTATCGCCCGGCCATGTTTGAGCCAAAGAGTCCTCCTGGCTGCAACCAATAGCGAAGCTGCCCTGGCTGAAAGTTTTACAGATTCCATCTAGGCACCTGCGACAAATCCTACTGCTTTAAAAAGCATGGGAAAGGATTTCAGCAACTCTACTCTATTGGTACCTGCCGTCAGGTGTCCCTTTAATTGTTTAAGCCAGAATTCAAAATTACAGGCTACACACGTCATTGCTAGGGCTAGTTTAAGGTTGGCCATAGCTGTGTCCCAGGATCCTTTGAGGATAACATCCCCCTTTTATATCCACCAGATCCGCTAAGTGTCCCATGCCATCCAAGACTAAGTCTGAGTGTTTTGACACCTTCGCTAGCCGAGTATCCAGCTTTGGAGCTAGTTGCAAACTTGTACTGTGGTCCTTATCAAAAGGAAACCTTTTCAATTCTTCAGTCAGGTTCTGCCCATTCCCTGCGTACCGAATCTGACATCAGTTTATGTACTGGGAATAATTTTAGGTTTCCATTTCTTAAATCCTGATACATTTTATCATGACATGAGAGTGAGTTTTGAATATCCCCTACCCATTCGTCTACTTCCTCTTGGGAGAGATTGAATAGGGTGGGTGTGCAGGAGTCATCCTGACCTTTCTCCTGCCCAGAATCTGACTGGGAGGAATCCGGGTCAGAATTTCTAAGGGAAATCTCCTTCTCCACAGGTTCACCTAATCCTGATGTTACTGGAGTAGGAGAGGTGGGCACCTATGGTTGTCTAACCGTTAAAGGAAATTGCATATCTGCTATAAGTTTCCTGAAGGACTGAAAGGTAGACTGCATCTCTAAAATAAATTTTGGTAAGAGGGGAATCCCTCCTGTTTACTACCGCTGTAGTGCAAGGGGCACATATGGATTCAGTGTAAGTAGATGACAGCTTAGCATTACACGTAGGGCACTTTCTATTGTCACTGGAAGTGGACCTTGTGCTAAGTTTTTCTGGGCCCTCTATAGAACAAAAAAGATATATAGAGAGCCTTTAGTGCCTATGCAGCAAGTCTTCCCCATCCTAAGGTGCCCACAGAGCTCTAAGAAGTTCCCTGAACTCCTAACTCCCCCTTTTAGCAGGTGAAAAATAGACACAGGAAAAAAAGGCTCTGGCCCAGGCCAGCCTACCTGTGATGAAGCGGCGTTAGACTCCTCTGAAGCCTGGGATGCTTCCATGGTGCTCCATTCGTAGGCGATCCACAGCCCATGCTTTCGCCTTTGAAAACCGCCGCCTCGGCCTTCCCCCAGTCTCTGCGCCGAAAACCGGAACCAGTGTTTCCGGCGCACAGCGATGACGCGCATCTCGCCGGAGGTGACGCCCGGCGTCCTCCGGGTCCCGGCGTCTGCCGCGAAGAGAAAGATCTTCCGGCCACCGACGCCGCCCGCCAGCCATGCCCGTCAACGCTGCCCTACCCTCCCTCGCCGGGCTCCGGAGAGAAGGGGGAACGGGGAACTCCAGACCCCATGCGGAGGGAACCCGTGGCCACGGAGAGGTTTTAGAGGTAAGAGGGGAACACCAGCTGTACAGCCCTTGCGTGATGGACACTCTCCTGGGTCCATCTCCCCCTTTAAAAGACGGTTCCTTCAGTGACATGTCTCCTCCGACTGAGGAAACACATAAAACTGACCAGATGCCTGAGGGACCGCCTTTTAAAGAGCTGGTGGTGATGTGTTTCCTGTCCGGGGAGGAGCTCCATCTCTCAAGGGCTGTCCTGGAAGACGCCTTGGGAAATATTGCTTTTTTTCTAAATTTTCACTCTTTTTGTGTTTATAGCACAAAAAATAAAGACTGCAGAGGTGATCAAATACCATTAAAAGAAAGCTTGATTTGTGGGAAAAAAGGACATCAATTTTGTTCGGGTGCAACGTCGCACGACCGCACAATTGTCAGTTAAAGCGACGTAGTGCTGAATCGCAAAAAATGGCTTGGTCATTGGGAAGCCAAATCCTCAAGGGCTGAAGTGGTTAATGTCAATGCATTTAAAGCTGAACTCCTCACCCCAAAACTTTCATTGAAATATATTCATCAATAGCTAAAAAAAGCTATATACCTTCTTTGTGTGCACGAATCTATATATTACCCATGTCAGTGTGACATCATCACTGTGCTGTACATTGTGGGTGCAGAGAGCTGTGGGAGGGAGCTAACAGGCCCCACCCCCTGCAATTCACCTTCACATAAGTACAGGAGGGGGTGAAGACAAGACCAGACACCCTGTACAAGCAGAAAGACCAGCAGTGACTGGTCTGCATTACAGGAAGCTCCTGCACAGAAGCAAAGGCTCAGGCGGCGTACACACGACCGAGCTTCTCGGCAGAATCCAGCCGAGAAGCTCGATCGTGTGTACGTTTTCGCCGAGCAAACTGACGAGCGAGGCGTCGAGCCAAAATAGAGAGCAGGTTCTCTATTTGCTCGATGGGCCATCGGGACTAATGGCTCGATGCCTTTTTCGACAGCCTGGTCGACGAACTCGACGGCCGGCCGGGAACCTCGTCGGGCGGAACGATGTGTTTAGCCCAACGAGGTTCTCGGACGTGTGTACGCGGCCTCAAACTGGATTACTGCACAGATCTGGAGGAAATACACAAAGATTTAACCCCTTCATGTCAACCTACGCAAATATGTGGCCTCGGCTTGAAGGGTGTACCGGGGGACAGCTGCACACGTTACCCCAGTACCGTTTTTTAGAGCCAACGGTTTGCTTTCTTGGGATAACAACACATGCGCCTAAGAAGCTGCTCGGCTGTTCTGCCAAGTAGATGTCCCCTCCCGCTGCCTTACGCGACTCGCCCGGGCCGGAGACCCGAAAGAAGCAGGAATCGGCTTCGATCAAGTCTTGGATCTAGTAACCCGAAAACGATGTCATGACATCACTTCCCGTTTTAAGATTACTTAAAGGCGCCAAATAAAATAAAAAATACAGCATTCAAAACGATTTGTCAGTTTTGAGTGCTGTATGCAAAGGAGGGATTTGGGGGTCTTATAGACCCCAGATCTCTCCATAAGAGTACCTGTCACTGCCTATTACTATCACAAGGAAAAAGTGAATCAGACTTTTTTTTTCTCAAATGGACAGTGTAAAAAAATAAAAATAAAAAAGTGCCCTATCCCTCTGTGCTTGCACGCAGAAGTGATCACATACGCAAGTCGCAACTGCAAATGTAAATGGTGTTCAAACGACACATGTGAGGTATCGCTGTGACTGAGAGCAATAATTCTAGCACAAGACCTCCTCTGTAACTCTGAACTGGTAACCTGTATAAATTCTTAAAAACAGTGTCGATTTTTGAGAACTGTTGTTTGTCGCCATTCCATGAGTGTGCGCAAATTTTAAAGTGTGACATGCTAGGTATCTATTTACTCGGTGTAACATCATCTTTCACATTATACAAAAAACCTTGGCTACTGTAACTTCACAGTTTTTTTTTTATGCATGAAAGTGTATTTTTTCCCCAAAAATAGCGCTTGAAAGACTGTTGCGCAAATACTATGTGCCATAAATATATTGCAACGATTGCCATTTTATTCTCTAGAGTCTCTGCTATATGTATATATATAAAATGTTTGGGGGGTCTAAGTAATTTTCGAGCAAAAAAATATGGATTTTAACTTGTAAGCAACTAATGTCAGAAACAGGCTTATGCCACGTACACACGACTCTTTTTCATGATGTGAAAAATGAATTTTTTTTAATGATTGTGTGTGGGCTCCAGAGCATTTTTCATGACGTGAAAAAATGCGCATTAAAAATGTAGAACCTGCTCTATTTTTTCACATAGTTTTTCATGTTGTCGTTTTTCACGTCGTAAAAAATGGTCGTGTGTAGGCTTTAACCACTTAAGCCCTGGACCAAAATGCAGCTAAAGGACCAGGCCCCTTTTTGCAAATTGGCACTGCGTCGCTTTAACTGACAATTGCGCGGTCGTGCGACGTGGCTCCCAAACAAAATTGGCGTCCTTTTTTTCCCACAAATAGAGCTTTCTTTTGGTGGTATTTTATCACCTCTGCAGTTTTTATTTTTTGCACTATAAACAAAAATAGAGCGACAATTTTGAAAAAAATGCAATGTTTTTTACTTTTTTGCTATAATAAATATCCCCCCAAAATATATATACATTTTTTTCCCTCAGTTTACATTTTTGGGACAATTGTCATTTTCACAGCAAAAAATACATTTAAATTGCATTGTTTATTGTGAAAATGACAGTTGCAGTTTGGGAGGTAACCACAAGGGGGCGCTGTAGGGGTTATGTGTTCCCTGTGTGTGTTTACAACTGTAGGGGGGTGTGGCTGTAGGTGTGACGTCATCGATCATGTCCACCCTATAAAAGGGATGACGCGATCGATGCTGCTGCCACAGTGAAGCACGCCTCTCCCCGTTCTTCAGCTCCGGGAACCGATCGCCGCACTCCAGCGGCGATTGGGTCCACGAGTCCCGCGGTCCTGGGGGCTTTGGACTGGGTCACGGGAGCGCGCTGCATGGCTGGGTAGTAGTACAGGACGTACCTGTATGTGAATCTGCCCAGCCGTGCCATTCTGCCGACGTATATGTACAGGAGGCGGTCCTTAAGTGGTTAACGACGTGAAATGTGCATGCACAGAAGCAAGTTATGAGACTTTATAGTGCCGTCGTACGTGTTGTACGTCACCGCGCTTTGCTCAAGCATTTTGTGTAGGCAAGACCGGCTTAACAAGAATCGGGTTGAAATAAAACATTGTTTTTTTTAGAGCATTAAAAATGGTGGTGTGTACGCGGCATTAGGCATGAAGGGGTTAAGTAACAATACACAGGCCTCTTGTCTTCAGAGAATATTTGCCTATCTCAGTGTTCAGCTTGAATTATGATTTTCTGTTACTGAATTATCACGCTACATTATAGTTCCAGATCAGGTAAAGTGAACCTAAACCCCAAAAATATTTTTACTTTAGATAGTATGGAAAGCAAGAACCCCTGGCAGGTTTTTATTGCTTTATGTATCCCTGTTGGGGAGATTAACCCTCTCTAGTAATCCTAGTGCCTATTGACAGCAGGACAGGAAGTGATGAAAAATGTCTCCAGAAATGGGTAATCTTCCAATGAGCGCACATGCTTCCGTGTCACTAGGAGGTGATCCCCTCCCACTTTACCTGTTTGCCGACTCACTGCCGGATGTTTACCGAAGCAGATTGGCTCATACAGGCACAATCATATATCTCTATATCGCGGCTTTCTTCTGAGTCAGCTCAAGCATGCGTGTGCGGACCCAGAACACTATGCTACCATTTGCTGCAGCACATGCCGATCAATGATTAACGGCCGGCACCCGCTGATCGGCTCAGACAGAGAATGACAGAAGAGAGCCCAGTGTCAGTAAACACCACAAGGCTGTCTTCGTACAGCAGCGATGCACCGTTTTTTCCCCTCTGTTGCAGGGAATAAAAACCAGCACATTTCTTAGTAAAACACGACACAGTAAACATTGTTAAACATAGTTAGGTGCACATTTAACCCCTTGATCGCCCCCAGATGTTAACCCCTTCCCAGACAGTGTCATTAGTACAGTGACAGTGCATAGTATTATCACTGTATTAGTGTCACTGGAGATGTGAGTTAGCCAGTTCCCCCCCCCCCCAGCATCAGTGTCAGATTGCCCGCTGCGCTATCGCAGTCCAACTATAAGTCGCTGATCGCCTGCACACAAAGCAAGGTTCATAAAGACATGGGTGAAGGAGTTTGGGGTGGAGGAACGTTACTGGCCTGCACAGAGAACAGAACACATTTGGGATGAATTATGCTGCGTACACACGGTCGTTTTTTGCGATGAAAAAAAACGTTGTTTTTTAAAACGTCATTTAAATTGATCGTGTGTGGGCAAAACGTCGTTTTTTGTCTTAAAAAAAACGACCAAAAAAAAATTCCAACATGCTTGAATTTTTTGTGTCGTTTTTCAAAACGTCGTTTTTTGTTTCACAAAAAGTCACCGTGTGTAGCAAAAACGTCGTTTAAAACTACGTTTTTCAACCCGCGCATGCCCAGAAGCTAGTTATGAAGCGAGCTTCAATGGAAAAGTGTGGTGAACGTAACCTCGCTTTTTGTGAAAAAAACGATGGTGTGTATGCAACATCGTCTTTGAAAGTGACCTTTCAAAAACGTCGTTTTTTACTTCACAAAAAACGTCGTTTTTTTTCATCGCAAAAAACGACCGTGTGTACGCGGCATTAGAGCGGAGACTGCGAACCAGGCCTTCTTGTCCACATCAGTGCTGATCTCACAAATGCACTAACAGTGCATAACGGTGGATATTTGTAGTCTTCATCAGAAACCCGTATCATCGGGTGATAACGCAGGTTGCCAATGTACCAGATTGAAATTTACTGACACAACACCAAAAATTTACTGGCACAGCCAAGTTTTTGCTGACAGTTCCAAAAGTTACAAAATTATAGTTTTAAGTGCAAATTCCAGTATTTAGGCTGCAAACAAGTACAATATGCAATTAGAAAATGGGATTTAATGTAGATATTAAGGCAAAAAGCATATTTCTTATTTTATTTTCGATAAGTAAGTAAGTAGCTCAGGGACAGGACTCTGGAGGGCAAGAAATTAGAATGGGCGCTGCACTCATGAAATTGACTCTCAGGCCGCGTACACACGATCGGTCCAACCCGATGAGAATGGTCAGACGGACCGCTTTTATCGGGTCACCGCTGAAGTGGCCTGATGGTCTGATGTGCGTACACACCATCAGTCCAAAATCCGATCGGGTCAGAACACGGTGACGTAGAACACAACGACGTGCTGAAAAAAACGAAGTTCAATGCTTCCAAGCATGCGTCGACTTGATTACGAGCATGCGCAGGTTTTTGGTCCGATGCTTTTGTGTACTAACCATCGTTTTGGTCCGATGGTCAGGCTGTACACACGCTCGGTTTGGATCAATGAAACTGGCCTTAAAATAGGGGAAAGTTTTATGGCATTTTTATTAATACTTTCTTTTTACTAGTAATGGCGGCGATCTGCGATTTTTATCATGACTGAGACATTATGGCGGACACATGACCCCCCCCCCCCGGTCAGGAAAGGATTAAATAAAAGAGGAAGCAATTCAAATGTAAATATACCAAATTTTTATTGTGTGTTTATGAAAGTATAATTATGGACCTATACATATTTTTTCCCTTTCCAACTATATATATATATATACACTCGGATTAAACCTCTAAGAGTCCTTTGGTAAAATCAATTGGCCAGAAGTGAAGATCTAGTGATCGTCTCGCTCATTCGCTGACACACTTTTGACCAAGAGATTCCAAGCCTGCCCACCACGGCAAGGTAGACTCTTCTAGGGCAGGACCTACACTAAACTACACTAAGCTACGCTACTGGATGCTAGTCATCATTTTTGATGGGGCAGTTGATTGAATGGGGGGGTGAGGGGGGCAGATGAGTGAAACACTCATCTATCCCCCCTCACTTATCTACCTCCATAAACCCCCCGTTCCCTCATCTGCCCCCGTTCACTCATCTGTCCCCCCATCACTCATCTGCTTCCCATTACCACCCCCGTTCACTCATCTGCCCCCCATCACCCCCCTGTCACTCATCTGCCCCCCTGTTCACTCATCTGTCATCACCCATCACTCATCTGCCCCCCATCACCCCCCCCCCCCCCCACCCGTTCACTCATTTGCCCTCCATCACCCCCCCATCCACTCACCTTCCCCCATCACCTCCTGTAACTTATCTGCCCCCATCTCCCCCCCATTCACTCATCTGTCCCCCCCAATCATCTCCCGTTCACTCACCTGTTCCCAGTTCACTCATCTGTCCCCCATCACTCATCTGCCCCCCATCACCCCCCAGTCACTCATCTGCCCCCCCATCACCCCCCCCATTTAACTCATCTGCCCCTTATCACCCCCCTATTCACTCATCTGCCCTATCAACTCCCCCCATATCACCCCTCGTTCACTCATCTCCCCCCCATTGATTCATCTGCCTCCCAGTTCACTCATCTGTCCCCCCCCAATCACCCCCCGTTCACTCATCTGTCCCCCCCATCACTCATCTGTCCCCCATCACCCCCCCCATTCACTCATCTCCCATCATCACCCACCCATTTACTTATCTGCCCCCCGTTCACTCCACTGTCCCCTGTTCACTCATCTGTCCCCATCACCCCCCGTTCACCCCCCCTGTTCACTTTTCTCCTGTCACTTTTCTGCCCCCCATTATTCACTCATCTGTCCCCCCCCCCAATTACCCCCCGTTCACATCATCTGCCCCCCGTTCACTCATCTGTCCCCCATCTCTCATCTGCCCCCATCACCCCCCCCCCCCATTTACTCATCCACAGTATTAAATAAAATCTCTCTTATAACTTTACATTTATACATTTATATATATTTATACTATATATATTTTTTTTTTCTTAACTATAAAACTACTATTATAATTATACACGTATAATATAGGAATCATTACCATTTCATTACCCTGAAAGTCTTTAAAACTCTTCAAGGTTAATGACCCACACATTACCATTTTGTTCGACCCCCGTTCACTCATCTGCCCCCCCCCCCGTTCACTTCATCTGTCCCCCATCACTCATCTACCCCACACACCCCCCCGTTCACTCATCTGCCCCCCACGTTTCACTCACCTGTCCCCCATCACTCATCTGCCCCCCCATCAACCCTCCCAACCCTCACTCATCTGCCCCCATAACCCCACCATTCACTCATCTCTGCCCCCCATCAGCCCCTATTCACTTATCTGCCCCCATCACCCCCCACATTCACTCATCTGTCCCCCCCAAAACACCCCCGTTCACTCATCTGGCCCCCTTTGTTCACACATCATCTGTCCCCCCATCACTCATCTGCCCCCAATCACACCCCCCCCCCCCGGTCCCTCATGTGCCCCCCATCACCCCCCTGATCACTATCTGCCCCCATCACCCTCCATTCACTCATCTGTCCCCCCAATCACCCCTGTTCACTCATCTGACCCCCCATCACTCATCTGCCCCCCATCACCCCCCCCCCGTTCACTCATCTGCCCCATCACCCCCCGTTTACTTTTTTGCCCAACCACCCCCCATTCACTCATCTGTCCCCCCCCATTACCCCTGTTCACTTATCTGACCCCGTTCACTCATCTGTCCCCCATCACTCATCTGCCCCCCCAACCCCCCTGTTCATTCATCACCCCCCCCATCTCACCCCCCCCGTTCACTTTTCTGCCCCCATCATCCCCCCATTCACTCATCTGTCCCCCCCCCAATTACCCCGTTCACTCATCTGCCCCCCGTTCACCTCATCTGTCACCCCATCACTCATCTGCCCCCTCCATCACCCCCCCCCCCCCATTCACATCATCCACAGTATTAAAATAAAATATCTCTTATACCTATACATTTATATATATTTATACTATATATATATTTTTTTTGTTTTTTTTTTTCTTAACAACTATAAAACTACTATTATAATTATACACGTATAATATAGGAATCATTACCATTTCATTACCCTGAAAATCTTTAAAACTCTTCAAGGTTAATGACCCACACATTACCATTTTGTTCGACCCCATCATCCACCCCCCCCCCCCGTTCACTCATCTGTCCCCCCATCAACCCCCCGTTCACTCATCTGCCCCCCTGTTCACTCACACTGTCCCCCCATCACTCATCTGCCCCCCATCACCACCCCCTCCCCCCCCGTTCACATCATCTGCCCCCATAACCCCACCATTCACTCATCTGCCCCCCATCACCCCCTATTCACTTATCTGCCCCCATCACCCCCCCATTCACTCATCTGTCCCCCCCCAATTACCCCTGTTCACTTATCTGACCCCCGTTCACTCATCTGTCCCCCCATCACTCATCTCTGCCCCCCAACCCCCCTGTTCATTCATCTGCCCCCCATCACCCCCCCCGTTCACTTTTCTGCCCCCATATCCCCACCATTCACTCATCTGTCCCCCCCCCAATTACCCCGTTACACTCATCTGCCCCCCCCGTTCACTCATCTGTCACCCATCACTCATCTGCCCCATCATCACCCCCCCCCCCCCCATTCACTCATCCACAGTATTAAAATAAAATATCTCTTATACCTATACATTTATATATATTTATACTATATATATATTTTTTTTGGGTTTTTTTTTTCTTAACAACTATAAAACTACTATTATAATTATACACGTATAATATAGGAATCATTACCATTTCATTACCCTGAAAATCTTTAAAACTCTTCAAGGTTAATGACCCACACATTACCATTTTGTTCGACCCCCATCACCCCCCCCCCCGTTCACTCATCTGTCCCCCCATCACCCCCCGTTCACTCATCTGCCCCCCTGTTCACTCACCTGTCCCCCATCACTCATCTGCCCCCCATCACCCCCTCCCCCGTTCACGTCATCTGCCCCCATAACCCCACCATTCAGCTCATCTGCCCCCCATCACCCCCTATTCACTTATCTGCCCCCATCACCCCCCCCATTCACTCATCTGTCCCCCCCATCACCCCCCGTTCACCCCCCTGTTCACTTTTCTGCCCCCATTCACTCATCTGCCCCCCCCCCCCAATTTACCCCCGTTCACTCATACTGCCCCCCGTTCACTCATCTGTCCCCCATCTCTCATCTGCCCCCATCACCCCCCCCCACCCCATTTACTCATCCACAGTATTAAATAAAATCTCTCTTATAACTTTACATTTATACATTTATATATATTTATACTATATATATATATTTTTTTCTTAACTATAAAACTACTATTATAATTATACACATATAATATAGGAATCATTACCATTTCATTATCCTGAAAGTCTTTAAAACTCTTCAAGGTTAATGACCCACACATTACCATTTTGTTCGACCCCCGTTCACTATCATCTCTGCCCCCCCCCCCCATTCACTCATCTGTCCCCCCATCACACATCACCTCTACCCCCATCACCCCCCGTTCACTCATCTGCCCCCACGGTTCACTCACCTGTCCCCCATCACTCATCTGCCCCCCCATCACCCCCTCCCCCGTTCACTCATCTGCCCCCATAACCCCACCATTCACTCATCTGCCCCCCATCAGCCCCTATTCACTTATCTGCCCCCATACACCCCCCACATTCACTCCATCTGTCCCCCCCAAAACACACCCCCGTTCACTCATTCTCTGCCCATCCCTGTTCATTCACCTCTCCCCCCCCCTTTGTTCACTCATCATGTCCCCCCATCACTCCATCTGCCCCCAATTCACCCCCCCCCCCCCCGGTCCCTCATGTGCCCCCCATCACCCCCCTGATCACTTTATCTGCCCCCATCACCCCCCATCACTTCATCTGCCCCCCATCAACCCCCCCATTCACGTCATCTGCCCCATCACCCCCCGTTTACTTTTCTGCCCAACCACCCCCCCATTCACTCATCTGTCCCCCCCAAATTACCCCTGTTTTTTTTTTGTTTTTTTTCACATCAGTCTTCACCGGGAACGTTGGGAGAGAGGGATGCTCACGGTATTTCCGTCCTTCGCATTGCCTCCTCGGTTTTGCATCATTTGTGATTTATCGCTTTCCTTAGTTTCCTTTTCCTTTTTTTTTTTTCTTTCTCTTTTTTTTTTTCCTTTCTTTTTTCTCTTTTTTCTCTTTTTTTTTATTTTTTTTATCTTTTTTCCTTTTTCCCAGGCAGATATCAATAAAGCTATTATACAAAAAAAAAAAAAAAAAAGCCAAAAGCACATCCACATCTATACCTCTTCCCTTGTTGTTCCTTTACCGTATTTTTATATTTATTCCCACCCTCTCCCACCCTTTTTCCAGGTTTGTTTTAATTAGCGGTTCTGTCCTTTCCTATCCACCTATTTTAATTACTCTATCCTTGCTCTCCTCTGTCGGTTTCTGTTAATATCTGGACATATTTTCCCGAATATTTAAATAACCTCCATTTGTCCCAGGCAGATCTGCTACTGCCCCCTTCTTCATCTCCCAAGTCGGCCCTCCTTAGGCCTTCCGTCTCAGAGATATGATTAACACTTTGTATCCATTCATTTAATGTTGGCTTCTTTGGTTGCAGCCAAAGTTTCGGGATTAGACTCTTTGCTGCGTTTAGTAACACCGGAACCAGTGTCGACCCGTAATTTTTTATTGTTTTCGCTGAACCATGGAACAGACATGATAAGGGGTTTCGGGTTATCTCCTCTCCTGTTACCTCCTTTATACTCTCTAAGACCTCTTTCCAGTACTTCTGGATTTCTGGGCAGTCCCACCAGATATGCTTAGTGGTGCCAACTTGGTTACAATTTCTCCAGCAAAGGGCTGAGTTGGATGGGTTTATTTTATTCATTTTGGCCGGTGTCAAGTGCCATCGCATCATGCATTTATAATTAGCTTCAATGGTATTTATATCTTTTGCGTAATTAAACACCGCTCCTATCATGAAAGTGTCCTCAATCCTCTCCCCAATATCTTGCCCCCATTTCTCTATGTTGTTCAGAGTTCCCTTAGACCCTATATCTGTTAGTATCTTATATAGCTTCGTAATGCCGTGTTGGAGTGATCTTTCCGTGGAACATAAATTTTCTATCAAATTCTGTGCTTTATCTTCTCTTATTAGTGTGGGAAGTGTACTCACAAAGTGCTTTAATTGTATGTATTCCCAATCATTTAACTGTTGGTTTCCTTCCATTACGTGTATATCTTTTTTTTTCCCTTAATTCTCCCTAGTGAGAATATTTCACCTAATCTTTTACTTCCTAGTTTCCTACCCAATTTTGTCCTATTACCCGGCGGAAAGAATTTAGTATCAGCAAGTGGGATTAGTGGGGAATTATATTCCCATTTTTCCCGTCTGTGCAGCAAATCCCATATCCTCAACGCATTCTTTGTTATGCTGTGTGTGTCAGTGTCAACTATTCTAAATTTAGGTGGGATCCATACATTTGTGTCTAATTGTGCCAAGCCTCTTTCTCTCTCTATTTGTGCCCATTTTTTTTTTGTATTTCTATTTGTCCATTCCACTATTCTAGTTAATATTACGGCATTGTAATATCTATTTATATCAGGGAGAGCCATCCCTCCTCTTTTTTTTACTCCGTGAGATGATTGAGTAGCTTATTCTCGGTTTTTTACCCTGCCAAATAAATTTTGAAATTATAGTTTTTATTAATTTAAAAAAACTTTGTGGGATATTAACTGGGACCATTTGGAATTTATAGATTATTTTTGGTAGGACCATCATTTTAAATACGTTGATCCTACCTATCCAGGAGATCTGTCTTTTTGCAAGGTTTTTCAGGTCTTGTTTTTTTTCAATAATTAAGGGGATGTAGTTGGCCTCATACAATCTGTCTACTCTGGGAGTTATCTTTATCCCTAGATAAGTTATTGATTCTTTTTCCCACGTAAAAGGGTATGTTTCCTGTAACGCTGCTTCTTCTGTGGACTCTATGCCCAGGTTCAATATCACTGTTTTAACAGGGTTTATTTTAAAATTGGAGAGTTCTCCGTATTTTCGTATCTCGTTCATTATTATGGGTATGGAGAGTCTAGGCCTAGAAACGTACAAGAGTATGTCGTCAGCGTACGCTGCCACCTTATATTCCTTCTCTCCTTCTCTCACTCCCCCTATATCCAAATTATTTCTGATCTTGTTCAGTAATGGCTCTAGGGCCATTACATATAGGAGGGGTGAGAGCGGGCATCCCTGTCTTGTTCCATTACTCATATCAAGGGGAGATGACTTACTACCGTTAATCTTTACTCTTGCCATCGGGAAGTAATAGAGATTTCCTACCCATTTTATATATCTCGGGCCCAATCCTATACTTCGTAAAGACTCCATCATAAACCCCCAGTCAACCCTATCAAAAGCTTTTTCAGCATCAATTGACATAAGTATGGCTGGGGGTTTCTTCTGTTTGTCTTGCAACAACAAAATCGTTTTTAGGCTGTTATCTCGCCCTTCCCTCCCTTTTATAAACCCTGACTGGTCTTCATTGATTAAATCCGGCATATAGTCTTTTATCCTTGTTGCCAATATCTTTGCGTAGGTCTTTATATCAGCATTTAATAAAGCAATTGGGCGATAATTGGAACATATAGTATTATCTTTTCCTGTCTTGGCAATGACTGTAATATTGGCCAGTAAGGATTCTTTCCTAATCTCCTCTTCTTCACCCAGTTTATTAAAGTAGTTACACATCTCCGGGGCCAGCAAGTCCTTGAATTTTTTATAATATTTAATGGGCAACCCATCTGGTCCTGGGCTCTTTCCCCCCGGTGTTTCTAGAATTGCTTGCCTTATTCCCCCAGTGTTATTGGTTCTTCTAGAGATTCTATTGTTTCTTGTGTCAGTTTTGGTAGATTGGCTTCTTCAATATATTCCCTTATTTTCTTTAACCTAATATCCTTCTGCTCCAATGTTTCTCTCTTTCTAATTGAATACAGTGTATTATAGAAAGTCCGAAAGGTCTCCGCAATTTCGGACGTCTTATACTTCAGTTGTCCATCTTGATTCTTTATTTTTTCTATATAATTTATGTTCCTTTTTTTCTTTTGCGATTCTGGTCAAGTATTTCCCAGGTTTATTCCCCCACACGTATCTATCTTTTGAGGCGTTTCTAAATATGTTCCTTGTTTCTATTTCCATTAAATCTCTTAATTGGCCCCTTTTCATTACTATTTCCTTATATAGTTCGGTTTCTTTTATATTCTTATGTTTATTTTCCAATTCTTGGAGGTCCCTAATTATTTTTTTCTTATTAGCTTCTCTTGCTTTTTTCTTCCCTGCTCCCAAGGAGATGAGCTTTCCCCGAATGAATGCCTTATGGGCTTCCCATACAGTTGCTGAGCTCATTCCCGGTGTATTATTTACAGAAAAATATTCCTCAATATCTGTTTTTATTATATCGCATATTTCTGAATCCTCTATCTTCATTTAAGTTCCAACTTCCCTTTCTCTCTTCCATGTCTGGGAAATGAATTCTCACCAGAGCAGGGGCGTGGTCTGATATTGAAGTCACCCCTATCGAGGTTTTGTTTACGTGTTCCAGTATATCATGGTCCACCATTATATAATCTAATCTTGAGTACATATTATGCACTGTCGAGTAATATGTGTAATCTCTTTTGTTTGGGTTTGCAATTCTCCACGGGTCTATTAATTGTTGTTTAAAGAGTTTTCCCTTCAGTACACGCTGTTGCCTAGTGTTTGTTATGTGTACCCCTGATGCCCTATCTAGATGGTGTTCTAGAGTAAAATTGAAATCCCCTGCTAATACTACATGGCCCTGTTTAAAATCCATTAGTATATTTAGGATCTTCTTTAAGTATTTTTGGGGATGTTTTTTTGGGGCAATATACATTAACCAAAGTGTAGGTTTTCCCCTTAAGGGTCCCTCTCAAGAACAAATAGCGACCCTCTGGGTCTACTTTCCTATCTTTTACTTTAAAACTGATATTTTTCCCAATCCCTATGGCCACCCCCCTAGATCGTTTCTGAGGGGAGTCCCCATAGTACCAAGTCGGGACCGCCCGACAAAAAAGCCTAATTCCTGAGTCTACTGTTATATGTGTCTCCTGTAGGAAGACTATGTCTGCGAAATGTCCTTCTATCTCCTTCAGGACCATATGTCTTTTACTTGGGGAACAAAGACCTCTTACGTTGTAAGTTATTAAATTTACATTAGACATGCTCCTCTTTTCTTTTTTTTTCTTCCCTTTCCCTTTTCCACTCTTATTGCACTTTTCAGACAGATAGCTAATTTTAAACTCTTGCCCTTCCCTCCATGTCCCCCTCTCCCTCCCCCTGCCCTCCCCTCTCTTCTCCCCTTTCCCTTCCTCCCTCCTACCCATATAGCCCCCCCACCCCCCCCCCCGTCCTACATACCACCCCTCTCCCCCTTTCCCTCTGCTCTGTTCCTTCCCTCCCCCCTCCCCATCTCCCCCCCCCTTTTCCTAGCTGGTACCGTGACCCTAAGGCCATGTTGGGGAACATCACCTCTTGCACCTCCTTGTGTCCTTTTGTTCCCTACCCAGAGGCGGAGTTCAAATCGCCGCGCCTTCATTCTCCCTGTATCCAGGGGAATCACCCGAGGATGGTCGGTCACTCCCACTCCTAGGTCTCACCATTGTGTTTCACCACATTAACTTTCTCCCTTGTTGCTCACTTAACCCTTATTACTCTTTGTTACCCCGGCACCCCTCGCCCCCCCTCCCGCCTCCCCCCCCATTCTCCCCTCCCCTCTCCCCATCACTCTCCCCAACACCCTCTCCTTTGAATTCAACAGTTTTACGGTATCGGGATCTCCAGTTTTTGGCAGAATTCTGGAATTTCATCTATGAATCTTAATTTCGCAGATACCCCATTTTTCCTGCCAATTAGGCATGCTGGGAAGCCCCAGTTATATTGGATTTCTTGTTCTTGCAACACCCGCAACAATGGTTTCAAATTTCTTCTTCTTTTCAACGTCTCTTGGGATAAATCCTGATAGATTTGAATATTGTGATCCTCAAATTTGATGGAGGACTTTCCTCTCAGATTTTTCCATAATTGATTTTTTTCCTCCCAATTTTCAAATCTTATAATGATATCTCTGGGGCTCTCCTGGGGGATTTCTCTGGGCCTCCTGATCCGGTGTGCGCGCTCAATTCTTAGTGGGGAGGTTATTTCTTTTTTTTATAATTCTTTATTTTATAACATTTTCCACTCTTATTTCCTCTTTATACAAACAAAAAAGTAAATGACTACATTTTGACACTTTTCTTTAACCATTTTCTTATTGGTCATTATGCTTCTCAACATGGCTCACAGGTTTTGCCATCATATCTACTGTATATAGCAATGGCATCATACACTTCCTATTCCCCATATCTACCCTTCCTTCTAAGTCGCTATCCCCCCCCCCCCGTTTCCCCCCCCCCAAAAAAAAAAAAAAAAAAAAAAAAAAAAAAAAAAAACCTCCTCTAATCCTCCTCCTTCTTCAAAGGTCTCGCTCTCTGAATCTTATATAGGGGGTCCACACTTGGCTGTACTTCCCCTCTTGTTCTCTTATTCCCATCGTCAGGTTCTCCATCTGCTGAATTTCTGTTACTCTGCCCAGCCATTGCTGTCTGGTCGGCGCAAGCGTACTTTTCCACAAAATTGGAATGCATGCCCTTGCCGCTGTCAGCAAATGTCTAAGCAGAGAATTTTTAAATTTTTCCATGGAGATTGGGAGGTCCAAAAGTAGATAGGTAGCTGGATTATCTCCCAGATCTGTCTCTGTGATTTCTTAAAAGCTACATTACAATATATTGGGCTGGGTAGAAGAATGCAAAATTGGCTCCGGACAGCCATGACCGAGCCCGCGCAGGGAGTGGATCCTATGCAAGAACTTTGTCGCCACCGGATGGACTGACTCAAGCAGTCCGTACCCTGCAAGAAGGCTACACGCGTTTGGAAAATCGCGTCCAGGCGTTATCTGCTCCCGCCTCCACCTCTGCTGCTTCCGGCACATCCACGTCTCCCTCTGTCATCATGCTGCCACCTGAACCAAAAGTCCCTACGCCAGAAAGGTTCTCCGGAGAACGTAGCAAATATCGGGCCTTCCGCAATGCTTGCGAACTTTACTTCGCCCTACAGCCACGGACTTTCTCCCTAGAAGCTACTAAAGTCGGTTTTGTCATCGCACTACTTTCGGGCGAACCGCAAGCCTGGGCCCATCGCCTGATGGAACAAAAGGACATTGCACTTGATGATCTGACCACCTTCTTTCAGGCTATGTCCTTGCTATATGAAGATCCTCATCAGACCGCCTCCGCGGAAGCTGCCCTGCACGCTCTACAGCAGGGTCGCCGGCCAGCTGAGGACTACGTGTCCGAATTCCGCAGATGGAGTTCGGATACAAGGTGGAATGATGCGGCTCTCTGTTACCAGTTCCGCCTAGGTCTTTCCGAATCACTCAAGGACGAACTGGCCCGGGTAGGAGTCCCAGGAACTTTGGAAGCGTTAATTAACCTGACCATTCAGATTGACCGGCGTCTGAGGGAGCGCAGAACTGAAAGGGCCACGGCCCCATCTCGCCCTGTCTGGATGTTGCCACGGGTACCGACCGTTTCCAATCCAGCTCTACCAACTCCGACTGCCTCATCTGCCCCTGATACCTCTGAGCCGATGCAATTAGGCCTCCTCCGTCCGTCCCTCACCCCTGAGGAACGCCAACGCCGTAGGGCCAACAACTTGTGTCTGTATTGCGGGGAAGCTGGCCACTACGTGAGGACCTGTCCCGCAAAGCTCCGTAAGTGTCTGTCCACGTCATCTGTTCACTTACCTGTTCTCCCAGGCAATTCCACTCACCTAGCTGTTCCCGTTTTCTTCCAGCTTCCAGAAAAGACTATCCAAGTCAGCGCCATTATTGATTCGGGAGCCTGCAGCTGCTTCTTGGATCAAGCCTTCGCCTCCAGACATCAGATCCCTCTTCGCCCTAGGGCTACTGGACTCTCTGTATACTTAGCTGATGGCTCCACGTTAAGATCCGGACCGGTTACCCGGGAAACCCAGCCTTTAGCCACCACCATCGCTGGCAACCACCATGAACTACTGCGCCTGGATGTGATTGACTCCCCCCTGTTCCCTGTCATACTGGGCTTGCCGTGGCTACAGGTCCACAACCCACGGGTCAACTGGACCATGGGAGAGATCAGCTTCCAATCTCCTTATTGCCAACAGCACTGCCTGCAAGTAGTATCTCCGCCTCCGTCCTTACTCTGCATGGACTCTGATGCTGAAACCCGCCAATCTGTCCCTGAAATTTATCACGACTACCTGGATGTCTTCAGTAAGAAGGGAGCAGAGACCCTTCCGCCCCATAGGTCCTACGACTGCCCCATTGAACTTCTCCCGGGGGCCGAAGTCCCTTTCGGTAGGATCTTTCCCCTAACGGGTCTTGAACTTGAGACTTTGAAGACCTACATTGAGGACAGTCTAAGAAAGAAATTCATCCGCCCATCCACATCACCAGCGGGAGCGGGGATCTTCTTTGTTGAAAAGAAAGACCATTCTCTTCGTCCCTGTGTGGATTACCGGGAACTCAACAAAATCACCATCAAGAACCGGTATCCGCTGCCCCTGGTACCTGAGCTGTTCCAACATCTGGGGGCCGCGGTCATCTTTACTAAATTAGATCTCCGCGGGGCCTACAACTTGGTCCGCATACGTGAAGGGGACGAGTGGAAGACCGCCTTCCGTACCCGTTTCGGACACTTCGAATATTTAGTTATGCCCTTCGGACTTTGCAACGCCCCAGCGACGTTCCAACACTTTGTGAATGACATCTTCAGAGACTTCCTCGACCTCTTTGTGATCGTTTACTTGGACGACATCTTAATTTTCTCCCCTTCCCTGGAGAAACATCGGGAACATGTCAAAAACGTGCTCGAGCGACTCCGAACTCACGGACTTTATGCCAAGCCTGAGAAATGCGAGTTCGAACGCTCGAGCATACAACAATTCCTGGGGCTCATAATCTCAGTAAAGGGGGTGGAAATGGATCCCAAGATGGTCTCCCGCAATCCGTGATTGGCCAGCGCCTGTAGACAAGAAGGGCGTTCAGCGTTTCATCGGCTTTGCGAATTTCTACAGGAAGTTCATCAGGGCCTTCTCCAGTATAATTTCTCCAATAACCGATCTAACTAAACAAACTACCCCCCGGTTCCGCTGGACACCAGAAGCCCAGGCGGCCTTTGAAGCTCTGAAAGACTTGTTCACCTCTGCATCCGTCCTCAGGCATCCCGATGCAAACCTGCCCTACATCTTAGAAGTAGATGCTTCCGAAACGGCGGTCGGGGCAGTGCTATCTCAAAGACAGGGCTCCAAGGCTCTCTTACACCCTGTCGCCTTCTTTTCCCGTAAACTGTCAACAGCTGAGAGAAATTATGATGTAGGGGACCGAGAACTGCTGGCAATAAAGGCCGCTCTGGAGGAATGGCGGTACCTCCTGGAAGGCGCAGCGCACCCAATCTTGATTTACACAGACCACAAGAACCTGGAATATTTGAAGGCGGCCAAGAGACTTAAACCGCGCCAGGCCAGGTGGGCACTTTTTTTTACAAGGTTTTCCTTTCACATCACTTACAGACCAGGGTCCAAGAATACTAAGCCTGACGCCCTATCCCGCATGTATGGCAGCTCAGAGTCTTCCAACCCCCCGGATACCATCCTGCCTTCAGGAAACTTCCTGCTACTACAAAGGGACCTATTGCCCCAAATCAGGCAAGCCTCTGCTGAGATTCCCCCTTCTTCAAGTCTGGAACTACAATCTAGGGACGGTTTACTTTGGCATCAGGACAAGATCTTCGTACCTGAAGACCTACGGGTCAGTGTCCTGAGTTCTTGCCATGACCACAAGCTGGCGGGCCATTTCGGGGTACACAAAACTTCGGAACTCTTGCAACGCTCCTTTTGGTGGCCCCAGCTCCTGAAGGATTGCAGGGACTATGTGGAATCTTGCACCACGTGCACTCGAAACAAGGGGAGCAAGCTCAGAGCCTGGGGACTCCTGAAACCACTATCATCGTGGAGCTTCCTCCGTCAGAGGGTTTCACCACTGTCTTTGTGGTAGTAGACAGACTCTCAAAGATGGCACACTTTATACCTTTGAAGGGTACACCCTCCGCCCCGGAGACGGCCAAAGCCTTTATCAAGGAAGTGGTTAGGCTTCACGGTGTTCCTGTGGATATCGTGTCTGATCGAGGGGTGCAATTCACCTCCAGGTTTTGGAAGGCACTTTGCAGCAGTCTCAAGATTGGTCTATCATTCTCATCAGCATACCATCCGCAATCAAACGGGCAGACAGAGAGAACGAATCAGACACTCGAACAGTATCTTCGCTGCTTCTCCTCCTTCTCGCAGGAAGATTGGGTGTCCCTACTACCCCTGGCGGAATTCGCATACAATAATTCCGTTCACTCTGCCACCAAACAATCGCCCTTCTATGCGAACTACGGCTTCCATCCCTTGTTCTTGTCTAATTCCGTCCCGGAGTGTTCGGTACCCGCCGTCCAGGAAACTCTGACCTTCTTCGACACAAATAATAAGATTCTGCAGGAGACAATGTCTAAGACACAAGAACGTAATAAAGAAATCTTTGACAAGAAAAGAAGAGGGGAACTCAACTTGGAACCTGGAACTAAGGTTTATTTGTCTACCCTGAATTTAAAACTTGCATGCCCCTCGAAGAAACTAGGCCCTAGGTTTGTGGGCCCTTTTCCTGTCAAGAGGAAGATAAATGAGGTTGCCTACGAACTTGAGTTGCCAGAAACCTTCCGCATTCACCCGGTCTTCCATGTGGCCCTGCTTAAACCAGTCGTTGCCGATCCCTTTCCTGAGAGGAACACAGGTCCGCCGGAGCCGGTCCTAGTAGATGGCGAGGAGGAATTTGAGGTTGAATCCATCCTGGATTGCAGGAAAAGACGCAACCAAGTTCAATTCCTCGTCAAATGGAAAGGGTATGGACCCGAGGAGAACTCATGGGAACCGGAGGACAATATACACGCTGAAAGACTAATCCAGTCATTTAAAGACTCCCACCCGCTGGAAATATCCCGGTTGGGCATCCGGAGGCTGCCCATTGGAGGGGGGCAATGTCATGAACAACTTCGGCCACCAGATGGCGCTAGCGGCGCGTCAGCGCGATCGGGACACGCGCATTCGCGGCAAGGGCGCGCGCATCGCGATCACGGCATTGCGACGGGAGCGGGCGCGCGCATTCGCGGCAACGGTACGCGCGCATCGCGCGAACGTCATTCTGGCGCCAAAAGAGGACATTTAAACTCGCTGTCAGCGTTTGCCTCTTGCTGTCCGGTCTACAGCAGTTCCTGAGACTATCTGTATCTAACCTACTTGAATCTGTTCCTGACAACCCGGCCTGTTCCTGACTCCGCTTGCCTTCCGCCTGCCCTGACCTATTGCCTGCCTGACGATCCGCTTGCCTGACCCTCTTAGCCGCTGCTGCCAATCTGTTGTCGATCCGGTCTGACTCTTACTCTGCCTTGCCTACTGCACCTGCACCTGACCCGCTAGCCGGCCTCGGACCCTCCTGCTGGGACTTACCTCCACTGGACTACGGTACACCTCCCCGCTCTGGTGATTCCTGTGCCTCCAGTCGTCTTCACCTGCCACCAGCAGCTACAGTCCACACTTGCCACTCTACGCAGCACTGAAGCCTTCTGAAGCCTTCCGGCCCAGCACCTGCGCTGCAACCGGCGCTCGTGCGACTCTGCACTCCCGCACCCCCTGTCCACTCTACCAGGGGTCCCGGGATCAGAGGAGCAAGGGCAGCCACTCCTTGCACGTCGGGCTCGTCCACCAGGTACGTGACAACGAGGAGGAAAGAGAGGAAGAGAAAAAAAAAAGAAAAAAAAAAAAAAAAGCCCACCCCCCCTGTAGCTCGGATTCAGGTCCTCCGTTCAAGTATCCGAGTATTCTTGGCTCCCACCTCAGTGGTGGCCCAGCTCCTAGGGCCTTTCCAACGGTTGGTGTGAGAGAAAAAAAAAAAAATATATAAAAAAAAAATAAAAAATAAAAAAGAACCCCCACCACCTGAGCGTCTCCGACTTTCCTCCACCAGGAGGAGAGGCGCTCTATGGGGGAAACGTATAAAAGCATTGCGGAGAGTCACGTCTTGGCCTGGGAGTGCCCTTTGATTATTTGATTATCCTATCCCCCTCCTCAGGGTCACCCTCCCCCTACTTCCCTCCCCCATCTTAAGAACAAAACTAATCCCCAGAGAACAATAAGTATTACAAAGTTGTAATATGGCACTGATCATGTGTGTAGTCATAAAATCATATAGTCACATCTTTCATGTACATTAAACAACACAAATAAACCAATTGATAAACCCTTCACCACAGTTGTCCCATAGACCCCCCACAGCTAGGGCTGTTATACCCCCCTGTCTCCCCCTCCCTATGTCCCCTACCCTTTCCTCTTATACTCTATCTAGTCCCCTCCCTTCCTTCCCCCTTCATGTTCCTTACAATCCTGCATCTGGAACTTCTAGCGTTATCGGTCCAGGCTTCCTTTCCCTATAACCCCTTCCCCCCTCTATCCTTATCAAATCGGGGAAAGGGAAGGCAAGGGAAATTGTGGGGTGAAGAAAACCGAAAGAAAGAGAAAAAAAAAAAAAAGTGTATTATATTGCTATTCTATGTGAAAAAAAAAAAAAAAAATTAAAAAAAAAAAAAAAAAAAAAAAAAAAGGGTCTTTATATGCACTCTTACCGGGCCCTATTTACCATGTGTATAGAGGTAACTCTAGTGCTGGGTGTGTGTATCTATGTGGCCCTATCAAAAAATAAGTGCCATGTGGTGTGTATGAGATGCTATAGGTGCTATAAGCACCTCTAGTTCAACGTGTTTAACTATATAAATTAAAAGTGTAATTCATATTCATGTTCCTTCCTAATGTGAGGAAAAAAAAAAAAAAGTGAAAAAATTGGGAAAAATAGAAGATTTCCCTTCCCTTCCCCTTCCTCTTCCCCCTTACCCCCTTACCCAGCCCACAGTTCCCCCATCCACCTAAAAAAAAAAAAAAAAAAAAAAAAAAAACCCTAATTTAACTTTCCCAATTCAACCCCCCAAAAAATAAATAGTAAAAAAGTGAAAAATATATATATAAAAAAAAAATAAAATAAAAAAAAATCAGCATAAAAATAGAATAATATAAATAGAAATGTGCAAAAAGATATTACCTTCCCTCCCCCACGACCCCCCCTTCTTCACTCTACCCCCTTCCCCCCCCCTCCCTCTGGCCAAAAAAAAAAAAAAAAAAGTGAAAAAATTGAAAAAAATAGAAGATTTCCCTTCCCTTCCCCGGTATCCCCTTACCCAGCCCACAGTTCCCCCATCCACCTAAAAAAAAAAAGAGAAAGAAAAAAAAAAAAAAAAAAAAAAAAAAAAAAAAAATCCCTAGTTTAACTTCCCCAATTCAGCCCCCCCCAAAAAAAAAAAAAAAAAAAATCAGCATAAAAATAAAATAAAGTAAAATAGAAATGTGCAAACAAAAAAAAAAAAAAAAAAATATTACCTTCCCCCCCACTACCCCTTCTTCACTCTACCCCTTCCCCCCCCCCTCCCTCTGTCCATCTTCCTATCCCTCCCCCCCCCTCCCCTCCTAAGTCTAGATAGTTCTGTTTCATTCCAGGGTGTTATTGCGGACTGAATTAATATGTTAAGTCCATCTGAGCTAAAGGTAGAGAAACCAAAAAAAAAAATAGATAGATTTAAATAAAAAAAAAAATGAATCGTCCATGTCTTAATGGACCTTGCTTATTGCGAGAAGTCCCGCTACTGACAAAAAGCAAAAAAAAGAATATTCCATAACCTTACTGTCCAGGTCTAAATTCCTGTTAGTGCCTGTTAGTTCAATGAGATATCAAGTTCTTCCCCAAAATAGGGGGGCACAAAAAAAAAAAAAAAGAAAGGTTGTAGTTGGGAGATGTCAGACGGGAGGTATCTCCCTAAGGGCAACCACTATGAGGGGTCCTTCTAGTGTCATCTCTTCTCCTTAGGGAATTCCAGTAGGGATTTCTATTCACTTGGGGGGTCCTCCCCTGGTTATAGGTAGTTCCAACCAATTAGGCACCTCTATTGGATCTGAGTTTAAAAATTCAAACAATGTGGGGAGCTGTGATGGCTCGCTCAAGTAGAAGCTCCTTCCTTCCCTTTTCACAATTACCGCTATTGGAAACCCCCAGCGATATGTGGCTCCTTTGCTTCTTATAAGGTCCAGTAGAGGTTTTAGCATACGTCTTCTGGACTTTGTTTGCCAACACAGGTCTGGGAATACCTGAATATCGGCGCCCTCCCACATCCCTGCTGAGCCCTCCTTCCATGCCGCTCTTAATATTTCTTCCTTCACTCTATAGAAATGTACTCTGCACAAAACATCTCGGGGGTTGGTCTGGTCTTGTTGTCGAAATGTAGGGACTTTGTGTAATCTGTCCAGTTCGAGCAATGTGTCGGGCGGGTTTTTTAATAACTTATTGAAAATAGCAGTGGCCGCCTCTCTTAACGCGGGACCCTCCAACTCTTCTGGTATCCCCTTAATCCTTATATTGTTCCTTCTGCTTCTGTTGTCAGCCTCCTCTGCATTTAATTGAAGCCTAATCATGTGCTGATGTTGGGCCATTACTTTTTCCTCTAAGGCTACTAATCTGTAATTTGTTGAATTATGTTGCTTCTCCAGCCCTCCTACTTTATGTTCTATCGCCAACACTTTTGATCGCACCTCTTCAATCTCGGTCCTCATTATTTCTGTTATGTTTAATACTATTTCCTGTATGTCCTCTTTAGTTGGTAGGGCCTGGATAAGTCTGCTAAGCTGTTGTATTTCGGGAGAAACTTCTCGTTCAGCCTCCTGGGACATGAGCCTCTCTTTCCCTTGGTCACCTCTCTTTTGCTCCATATCTGATATATCTAATGACCTCTTTAAGAGCTCTGAAGACCCCCTGGTTGGATGTAGCAGTCTTAGTGCAGGATTAAAAAAAGAAAAAGACGGTACCTTTGGTGAGGGTTGTATATCGATGCCCAGGTGATTGTAGCAATTGCGGCTCTCAGCGTCTCCCAGTGTCGTTGCTAAATCTGCCGACTCTGTCTGAGATGTTTGTGGTATTAGCGGTATTGTTGGAGTTTGTGTTACACTCTCCTGCTCTGTCTCCGGTAACGCTCCTCTGGGCTGTGCTGTGTTCACCTCCAAAGGCGGGTCTCTAAGCGTATTGAGTGAGATTACCGCAGCCTTCAGGGAGCTTTCTGTAAGTGATTGTCTCCTTGTGTCTCCGGACTCCACCTGTTCTCCCCTTTTCACCGTCATATACCTAGTAATATATGCGTGGCTGGGTTGGATCGCTTCTCCTCTATTGCCTCTCCCAGCATTCCGTCCCCTCCGAGGCATCAGCTGTCCCCCCAGCGACTGTAGTAGCTGACCTACAGTGCGATCCCACCGAGGGGAGAGGTGGATGAGGTGGATGAGAATGGGGTATACCCGACTAGCTGGGCGCTATCCCCGCTATCCCCGCGGCAGCTGACACACGCGGAGACATTAACACGCTGACAGGCAGAGATGCGGCACGGTCTCACTGCGCGTACGCTCTTCCAGCCTCCAGCTGGCCGGGAGGGAGGGAGGGAGGGAGGGAGGGCGGGAGGGTTCGTACTGCCGCTCTCCTTACGGGGCACTCCTCAGGCTTCACCGGACTCTCCTAGCCAGCGAGCGTGCTCACTCCGCCATGCTTCCGACACGCCCCCCTCAAAAAAAAAGAGAAGTTCCTTCCTCAAACTGTCAGCGGGAGGTTATTTCTCTTTCCAAAAGTGGGTTGCAAATTTTTCGTATAATTTCGGGCAGATTTTCAGGCTGGGATGAATCCGGGACTCCGCGTATCCTAATATTTTTCCTTCTATCTCTGTTTTCCTGATCTTCTACTTTATACGCTTGTTCCCTTTGCTCCTTTTTTATTTCTTTAATTTCTTCCTCCAGTTTCCTAATAGTATTTATATTGTGATCAGCCTTCTTTTCTACTTCCTCTAATCTTTCCAGCATGAAACCCATATTTCTTTGCATTCTCTCCATTTGCGCTGTTAGTGATCTTTCTAAGGCCACGAACATTCCCTGCATTTCCTTTTTTGTTGGTAGTGCCAATCTATCTTGTTGTTCTTCAGTTGTACTGTTATCTTGCATCGGGTCCATATCATATCGCATCGTAGTCTCTGGAATATTATCAATGTCTATTGGGATATTTGGTGCCTGCTTTATCTTTTCCTTTTTCCTCTCTTTCTCCAATTGAGAACTTTTGCCCCCCTGTAGCTTCTCCGCTGTGGGTTTAACCACGTTGGCTCCTTGGGTTGCTTGTATTATTTATTTATTCATAGGGACGGGGCTTTGGCTTAGGCGTGGTGTTGAAGCTGCCCCACCTCTTGCTCCCTTTGCTCTTGTACTCATAATTAGTAGGAGGGCCGGGCTGTGCAGGGTAGTTTTCCTTAGATATCGTTTTTGGGCTTAGTATTATACAGTATATTGCTCCCAATCCCTATCAAGTGTGGGGGGGAGCGTTCACCCGATTATGACCCCCAGTCCTACCGTAGGTGAGCTAAATATAGAGCTAGGAGTTAAGGGCTTTTTAGGTCTGTTATTTCTTGCACACACACTTTTAGTTCCTTTTATCTCCACTGATCGTTATACGGCCTTATTTTATTCTTACTTTAATTCTACAGACAATTTTGCATATTGTAGTGTGTATTTATTTTGCTTTGATTTCTGCTGATGGGGGGGCCCCGTTAGTTCCCCATGACCCACGGGGTTTACTACACGAAGAAAGACTACAACACCAAAGAAACAGAAAACAAAAATAGAAAAAATAGAAAAACTGAGCAATCTCTGAGCAATCAAATCACTGAGCCAGCCTGGGAACCAACATTAACCATCATTCATCGTTATTAACCTTTTATGCAGCTGCGCTGCTGCTAGCTGTCTGTGTTTCCCCCCCAGAGTTTTGTCCCTGGTATATTTTTTTTATTTTTCCGTGCTCTAGAAGTACCCCAAGGGGTTTTCCACTAGTGCCAGTTATGCTTCGCCCCAAGATGCTAGGGTAACCAGTGTCAGCTAGCAGTTAGCAGGCTGGCTCATTTGGATAGGCCTGTGTTCCTTTCTCTTTTCCACTTGGCTCTGTGATTTCTAAAAAGGATTTCAGTTCCATCTGCTGTCTGATACGTCAAATTTCAGGTACTAGAAGCCCGATAACAGAGTAACAAAACATTGATCAATGAGGCCAAAATTTTACTCACAGTTGACGTCCTGTTGTCTTCTAGAGCCCTCAATTAGCTTCACACTTTGGCATGTTGCACGCTATGTTTTTTTTTTTTTTTACTTACATATTGATTCTGTTGGTTGAACCCCCAAACGAGAAGGGAGCTCCTCTGCCTCCCCTGATCACAGTAACAAGGTAGCATATCTCGCCCCCTTGTGGGTGTTCTTTAAGAGGGCAGGAGAGCGGCTCTAAAGTATCAAAAGGGAAGCACCCCGGAATTCCCCGAGGGAGTCCTTCACATCTGTAGGGTTCTTCTGCAAGTACAGCAGGTTCTTACTGGGTTCTTACTGGGATAGAATGAGATGGGATGGGATGGTGGGTGCGATCTGTGTAGCTTCTGCTTGATGGAAGCTTTACCCCCCGTCACCGCTACTGCTTGCGTCCACTAGTCCCCACGTGGGACGCGCTTGTGTTCTTACTGCTAAGCTCTCTGCGGTTCAAAATCCAAACCAGGTTCAAAATCCAACCAGGTCGGGATACCGACACTGACTGGATCCCGCGATCCCGCGATCTGCCTACTTGTTACCGCAGACGCCACTCTCGCCGCCACCGTCTCCGCAGCCCGCTATTTACACCTACAGACTTCCACAGCAAAAGGGGGGGGGTGAGGGGGGTCTTCATCAGCAGGAGGCTGGACGGACTGCGGGGATGCCTTCGGGGAGTTCACTCATATTCCTCGCTTCTCGGTGAGACCTGTCGGCTGGATCGCTCCCTAGCCTCCTCGACGTGCAGGACGCGCCATCATAGACTCCTCCCTCTCTCTCGGAAGCCTGTTTGACTGTGAATTACCCCTGTTCACTTATCTGCCCCCCGTTCACTCATCTGTCCCCCATCACTCATCTGCCCCCCAAACCCCCCGTTCATTCATCTGCCCCCCATCACCCCCCCGTTCACTTTTCTGCCCCCATCATCCCCCCATTCACTCATCTGTCCCCCCCCCAATTACCCCGTTCACTCATCTGCCCCCCGTTCACTCATCTGTCACCCATCACTCATCTGCCCCTCATCACCCCCCCCCCCCCATTCACTCATCCACAGTATTAAAATAAAATATCTCTTATACCTATACATTTATATATATTTATACTATTATAATTATACACGTATAATATAGGAATCATTACCATTTCATTACCCTGAAAATCTTTAAAACTCTTCAAGGTTAATGACCCACACATTACCATTTTGTTCGACCCCCATCACCCCCCCCCCCCGTTCACTCATCTGTCCCCCCATCACCCCCCCGTTCACTCATCTGCCCCCCCGTTCACTCACCTGTCCCCCATCACTCATCTGCCCCCCATCACCCCCTCCCCCGTTCACTCATCTGCCCCCATAACCCCACCATTCACTCATCTGCCCCCCATCACCCCCTATTCACTTATCTGCCCCCATCACCCCCCCATTCACTCATCTGTCCCCCCCAATCACCCCCGTTCACTCATCTGCCCCCCCCTTGTTCACTTATCTGTCCCCCCATCACCCCCCCGTTCACTTTTCTGCCCAACCACCCCCCATTCACTCATCTGTCCCCCCCAATTACCCCTGTTCACTCATCTGCCCCCGTTCACTTATCTGTCCCCCATCACTCACCTGCCCCCCAACCTCCCCGTTCTTTCATCTGCCCCCCATCACCCCCCCCGTTCACTTTTCTGCCCCGTCTTCCATATTTATTACTGGATATCTCTATGAATGGTGAGGAGAGACTGTTACTGGGGGGGAGAGGAACGGTCCTGGGGGGGCAGAAATGGCAGCTGGGGGAGCAGAGCTGTGAAGGTGAGGAGGAGGAGGAGTGCCCAGCAGTGGGTCACACGACTCGGTCTGAAACTCCGTGACCACGGGACCCGATCCCCGCCGGTGTCCCACGATCGGTCACAGGAGCTAAAGAACGGGGTGAGGTGAGTGTAAACAAACCTTCCTCGTTCTTCTCTGTGGCTTCCCACTGATCGCCTGTTCCCTATCATAGGGAATGACGATCAGTGACGTCACACATCCAGCCACACCTCCCTACAGTAAGAAACACACAATAGGACACACTTAACCCATTTAGTGCCCCCCTAGTGGTTAACCCCCTCACTGCCAGTGTCATTTTCACAGTAATCAATGCATTTTTATAGCACTTTTCGCTGTGAAAATAACAACGGTCCCAAAAATGTGTCAAAAGTGTCCCAAGTGTCCGCCATAATGTCGCAGTCATGAAAAAAATTGCTGATGGCTGCCCGTAATAGTAAAAAATATATATTAATAAAAATGCCATAAAACTATCCCCTATTTTGTTAACGCTATAACTTTTGCGCAAACCAATCAATAAACGCTTATTGTGATTTTTGTGTAGTGCCCATGTACTTCAAAGTCCGGGTGCTCGTAAATTTAAGGGGAAAGATCAGAGTGTAAACTTACTCTGATCTTAATTGTGATTATTTAGGGTTCTCTGTTTCAGCTCGGCTGTGCTGTAGGCTCATTCTGCTGTGTCTGGGGTGTGGTTTAACCCCGGGACAACAGGTGGCAGCAGTAGAAGCTGAGGTTCGGGTGCTCTCTTCAAGCAGCCAATCGGGAGGCTTGGGCCTCGCTGGGCATGCTGGGAGAGGGTAATTATGGGGCAGACACCATTTGGTCGGGGCTTTTTGTCTCTTGGTTCCTGGTGCGGCACCCACCTTTAGGGTGACCACACATCACGGCGCCTGTGCGTTATGGCCTACCTGGCCAGGGCGTGGTTGCTACGCAGAGTTCCTGGTTCCGGAGCCAAGCTGGTCCGGAACACTCTGAGCACAATGGGGATCCCGTGACTTACTGGGTTCCCACCATCGGAGATCCCAAGTGAGTTGAGCTGTTCGGTGGGGAGCCCAGTTGAGGGATACCAATGAGAGGCTGGTGTCCCAACAGCACTGGAGCGAACCATCGGGGATGGAGGTACTGGACACTGAGGGATTGTTTCCTCTCTCAGTCAGTACTCTGACAACATTAAAGGAAGACTCAGGAAAACCTTTACCCAGGAGAAATACCTCCGTATTACACTCAGGGAAGGCCGGTGGCAGAGGCGCTTTCCTGACAGTCGTTTAGAAGAGCCTGTGGCAGAGGCATCCTTCTCAAGTTCCAATTGATACCCTGGCTGCCAGGTCTGTGAGAGGGACCTGTCCGGGTACGCTATACCCACTCAAGTTGGAGTGGCGCAGAAAGACTGATTATTGTCGGAAGCAGGACTGCTTCAATATCCAAGACCTGAGACAGCTATATCTCCTCAAACCTTTGTCTATCCTTCCCATCACCTGATAACCGTTTTTACCCGGCTGGGTAATAAAAGAGCACTTATAAAGAGACTTCCTATTTTGCAGACATTCCTACATTGCCACTGTATTCACCATTCACCCTAGACCAGTGGTTCTCAACTTGGGGGTCGGATGACAATTTTCCAGGGGTCACCAAATACCGGGCTGTTCCTGAATCCCGCACCACTCTCTAGTGAGGAATGTGAAGTGGAAGGGGCTGGAGGAGACCCTATCTCTGTAATACTGTACGAGTGGAAGGGACTGAGGGAGCGCTAAGTATCCGTGGGTTAGGGGTGCAAATTACTTGTCTTGCCTTGGGTGCTGACAACCCACGCTACAAAAATAATTTTACTGTTAGGGGTCCCACAACTTGGGAAATTTTATCAAGGGGTCACGGCACTAGAAGGTTGAGAACAACTACCCTAGACACTTCACCAGAGCCATGAGGTAACATGCCATACCAAATCTAACCAGTGGCTCCTGCGGGGGTAGCGCTTGATTTTTGTTTTTTTTACCAAAAATATGTAAAATATGTATCGGATTAAACTGAGGAAAAAAAATCTTTATATATATTTTTGGTCGATATTTATTATAGCAAAAATTAAAAAATATTGTTTTTTTTTTTAAATTGTCGTCTCTATTTTTGTTTATAGCGCAAAAAATAAAAACCGCAGAGGTGATCAAATACCACCAAAAGAAAGCTCTATTTGTGGGAAAGAAGGACATCAATTGTGTGTGAGAGCCACGAGAGTCAATTGGAGTGGCGCAGAAAGACTGATTATTGTCGGAAGCAGGACTGCTTCAATATCCAAGACCTGAGTCAGCTATATCTCCTCAAACCTTTGTCTATCCTTCCCATCACCTGATAACCGTTTTTACCCGGCTGGGTAATAAAAGAGCACTTATAAAGAGACTTCCTATTTTGCAGACATTCCTACATTGCCACTGTATTCACCATTCACCCTAGACCAGTGGTTCTCAACTTGGGGGTCGGATGACAATTTTCCAGGGGTCACCAAATACCGGGCTGTTCCTGAATCCCGCACCACTCTCTAGTGAGGAATGTGAAGTGGAAGGGGCTGGAGGAGACCCTATCTCTGTAATACTGTACGAGTGGAAGGGACTGAGGGAGCGCTAAGTATCCGTGGGTTAGGGGTGCAAATTACTTGTCTTGCCTTGGGTGCTGACAACCCACGCTACAAAAATAATTTTACTGTTAGGGGTCCCACAACTTGGGAAATTTTATCAAGGGGTCACGGCACTAGAAGGTTGAGAACAACTACCCTAGACACTTCACCAGAGCCATGAGGTAACATGCCATACCAAATCTAACCAGTGGCTCCTGCGGGGGTAGCGCTTGATTTTTGTTTTTTTTACCAAAAATATGTAAAATATGTATCGGATTAAACTGAGGAAAAAAAATCTTTATATATATTTTTGGTCGATATTTATTATAGCAAAAATTAAAAAATATTGTTTTTTTTTTTAAATTGTCGTCTCTATTTTTGTTTATAGCGCAAAAAATAAAAACCGCAGAGGTGATCAAATACCACCAAAAGAAAGCTCTATTTGTGGGAAAGAAGGACATCAATTGTGTGTGAGAGCCACGAGAGTCAATTGGAGTGGCGCAGAAAGACTGATTATTGTCGGAAGCAGGACTGCTTCAATATCCAAGACCTGAGTCAGCTATATCTCCTCAAACCTTTGTCTATCCTTCCCATCACCTGATAACCGTTTTTACCCGGCTGGGTAATAAAAGAGCACTTATAAAGAGACTTCCTATTTTGCAGACATTCCTACATTGCCACTGTATTCACCATTCACCCTAGACCAGTGGTTCTCAACTTGGGGGTCGGATGACAATTTTCCAGGGGTCACCAAATACCGGGCTGTTCCTGAATCCCGCACCACTCTCTAGTGAGGAATGTGAAGTGGAAGGGGCTGGAGGAGACCCTATCTCTGTAATACTGTACGAGTGGAAGGGACTGAGGGAGCGCTAAGTATCCGTGGGTTAGGGGTGCAAATTACTTGTCTTGCCTTGGGTGCTGACAACCCACGCTACAAAAATAATTTTACTGTTAGGGGTCCCACAACTTGGGAAATTTTATCAAGGGGTCACGGCACTAGAAGGTTGAGAACAACTACCCTAGACACTTCACCAGAGCCATGAGGTAACATGCCATACCAAATCTAACCAGTGGCTCCTGCGGGGGTAGCGCTTGATTTTTGTTTTTTTTACCAAAAATATGTAAAATATGTATCGGATTAAACTGAGGAAAAAAAATTGTCAGTTAAAGCGACGCTGTTTTTTTTTTACCAAAAATATGTAGAATATGTAGAAGTATTGCTCAAAACTGAGAAAAAAATATAATTTTTTTTTAAAAAACATTTATTATAGCAAAAAGTAAAAAATATTGAAAAATTGTCGCTCTATTTTTGTTTATAGAGCAAAAAATAAAAAATGCAGAGGTGATCAAATACCACCAAAAGAAAGCTCTATTTGTGGGAAAAAAAGGACGCCAATTTTATTTGGCGGCACATTGCCGAATCTCAAAAAGGTGCAGGGTCCTTCACCTGCATAATGTTCTGGGTCTTAAGTGGTTAAAGTGCAGGCTTGTCCAAAAAAAAAAAAAAGGATTAAAGTGATTGTAAAGCTTCCAGTTTTCTTTCTTTTTTTAACTAAAATAACAAACACCTACCGGTTTTTATTTTTTTGCGCTGTAAACAAAAATAGAGCGACGATTTTTAAGAAAAAAAAATATATTTTTTAACTTTTTGCTATAATAACTTTACCCCAAAAATATAAAAAAGGCAATTTTTTTTTCCTCAGTTTAGGCCGAAACGTATTCTTCTATATATTTTTCGTGAAAAAAAAAGCAATAAGCGTCTATTGATTGGTTTGTGCAAAAGTTATAGCGTCTACAAAATAGGTCTTTTTATGGCATTTTTATTATTTTTATTTTTTTACTAGTAATGGCGGCGATCTGCAATTTTTATCGGTACTGCGACCTTATGGCGGGCACATTTTTGGGACCACTGGCATTTTTATAGCGATCAGTGCTATAAAAATGCATTGATTACTGTAAAAATGTCACCGGCAGTGAAGGGGTTAATACTAGGGGGCGATCAGGGGGTTAATTATGTTCCCTCATTGTGTTCTAACTGAAGGGGGGATGGGACTGACTAGGGGAAATGACAGATCGCTCTTCATACATTTTGTTAACAGACGATCAGTCATTTCTCCCCCTGAAAGAATCGGGGGCTGTGTGTTTACACACACAGCTCCCATTTCACGCTCTGTCACGAGCGATCGCGGGTGCCCGGCGGTGATCGCGGCCGCCATGTCCTTGTATCAGCACCAGGGGCGGGTGCTCGCCCCTAGTGGCCGCAGAGCAACATTGCGTTATATTACGTGATCTTGCGCAGCTGAGCCAACCTGCCGGAGTTTTCGCGGGCGGCAATCGGTTAACCTCTTCACATGCCGGCTATGGTCATATGATGCCCACAGATGGGATCTCCCATCCTGGGTGGACGCCATATGACGTCCTGGGCTTCCCGGCCGGCTAGGGAGTGTGCGCGCGCCCATGGCATCGCTCGGTGTCTGGCGGTCGCGGTGTCTGCCATGCACCTGCGATTGGCCACAATCACGGCAGGACCGTGGATCTGTGTGTGTGGAAACGCACAGATCCACCTCCTGTCAGAGGAGAGGAGACTGATGTTGTGTTCCCAGTACAGATGAACACAGATCGGTCTCCTCCCCTTGTGAGTCCCCTCCCCCTACAGTTAGAATCACTCATTAGGGAACATTTAACCCCTTCAGCGCCCCCTAGTGTTAACCCCTTCCCTGTCAGTCACATTTGCACAGTAATCACTGCAGTTTTGTAGCACTGATCGCTGTATAAATGTGAATGGTCCCAAAAATGTGTCAAAAGTGTCCAATATGTCCGCCGCAATGTCACGGTCACAATAAAAATCGCAGATCGCCGGCATTACTAGTAAAAAAAAAAATGCAATAAACATATCCCCTATTTTGTAGACGCTATACCCTTTGGGCAAACCAATCAATATACGCTTATTGCGATGATTTTTTTTTTTTTTTACAAAAAATATGTAGAATAATATGTATCGGTTTAAACTGTGGAAACATTTTGTTTCTTTTTTTCTAGATTTTTTGAGGATATTTATTATAGCAAAAAGTAAAAAATATAGATTTTTTTTTCAAAATTTGTGGGGAAAAAAAGGATGTCAATTTTGTTTGGGAGCCACGTCGCACGGCCGCGCAATTGTCACTTAAAGCGATCCATCCATCCCTCTGGTGTCTCTGCCTGTCACCCACACAGGCTGAGATATTTCTGCTCCCCCGACAGTTTTCCAAGTGTTTCTTACAATATGGGTGGGTAGGTTGGCTTGGGGTTGCAGCTCACTCTCTCATTAATTCCAAAGGGAAGTTTGACAGATGGTGCTGCCTCTCAAATTCTATAAGCCAAGGTAAATTTGTTGCAGCTTTTCAACTGTGGCATGTGTACCAACCCTTCTATAGGTGAGTGGTTTGGGTGATGGTGAAAAGACAACTACTGTCTTTTTTTCCTGCCCCTAGCTGCCCATGTAAAAGAGACCTTGGTCTCTGCAGTGCTTTACTCTACTGATAATACTTACATTGTCAGGACTTGGTTTATCTTATGTTGACTTTATTGTATCTCTTGTATGTATGGAAAAATGTAAATAACATTAACCACTTAAGACCCGGACCATTATGCAGCTAAAGGACCTTGCCCCTTTTTGCGATTCGGCATGCATTGCTTTAACTGACAATTGCGTGGTCGATGCCACGTGGCTCCCAAACAAAATTGTCATTTTTTTCCCCCACAAATAGAGCTTTCTTTGGTTGTATTTGATCACCTCTGCGTTTTTATTTTTTTGCGCTATAAACAAAAACAGAGCGACATTTTGAAAAAAATGCAATGCTTTTTCCTCAGTTTAGGCCGATACGTATTCTACATATTTTTGGTAAAAAAAAAAACGCAATAAGCGTTTAACCAATATGTTTGTGCAAAATTGATAGCGTTTACAAAATAGGGGATAGTTTTATGGCATTTTTATTAATAATATTTTTTTCACTACTAATGGCGGCGATCATCGTTTTTTTTTTTTTTTGTGACTGCGACATTATGGCGGACACATCGGACAATTTTTACACATTTTTGGGGCCATTGTCATTTTCACAGCAAAAAAATGCATTGATTACTGTAAAAATGACAATTGCAGTTTAGGAGTTAACCACTAGGGGGCGCTGAAGGGGTTAAGTGTGACCTCATCTGTGTTTCTAACTGTAGGGGGGCTGGGCTGGACTTGTGACATCACTGATTGTCTTTCCCTATATCAGGGAACAGACGATCAGTGACGCTGCCACTGTGAAGAACGGGGAAGGTTTCTTTACACTCACCTCTCCCCGTTCTTCAGCTCCTCGGGTCCCACGGTCACGGAGCCCTGGACCAGGTCGCAGGCACGTGCCTGCGGCTGGGCACTTAAAGGGGAAGTACAGGTACGCGCTTTTGCCATCTCCTTAAGTTGTTAAAAAATAAAAACCCACAGGCAATGACCTAGGCAGGCAAAACAGAGTTCCTGGAGTAACTGATCAATAAGGGTCTTTGGGGTACCTGAGCCACCTTGTCTCCTTATCTCTCCCATCACTGATCAATAACTGGTACATTATTTTCTGCAGACGGTCTATGCATTGGATTGCCCACTGGCAGCTGCTAAAGCCATTCAAGGTCTGGGTGCCGTGTCTGATGAGACCTATCCTGATCCTGTCCGCGTGGTGTCTGTGGGAATTCCTGTGGAGGACCTTCTGGCCGACCCCTGAAGTCCGGCTGGTTCAGTCACATCAGAGGAGTTCTGTGGAGGAAGGTAAGTGGCTTTTGTATCAGGGTGCCCTAACTCAGAATGGGACATTTCCAATATTCCTCTCAAACACCCCCCCCCCCCCCCACACGCATTTATAGGAAGCACAAAGGCAACAATGAGTAACCAATCTAAATGTTTCGGTCCATATTTTAGGCCCCGAGCACACAGCATGGAGTATGGGGCTCATAGGTTTGAGGTTCACAGGCCATACATGGAGCCTGTACATATAGGGTATCATTGGGGTATATTTCTACATAGGGTATTATTGGGGTGTATTGCCATATGAGCCCGTTCATTCCCCCTCTACCTCCCTGCCAAGGGGTTCTTGGCTCTTGATTGGATAGGTTGATAGCAGGGCAGCCATTGGCTCCCGCTGCTGTCAATCAAATCCAATGATGCGGACGCTCGGGAGCGTGTCCACAAGGTTACCCCCCCCCCCCGAGAGCGCTTCTCCCAGGAGCTAAGTATGATATGTTTGTTACTAAAAAAACAAGAGTTTAAAACCCCTTTAAGGCTGGTTGGGTTAAAAGGTGTCAAATGAGAGGTTTTGTTCTTAAAGTGGTTGTAAACCCAAAAAACATTAAAGAAATAAATAAAAACCTGCTGGACAAATGCATAAAGAGCTAGTATGACTAGCATACTAGCTCATTGTGAATTACTTACCTGAGATCAAAGCCCCGCAGAGACCCTCGATCCTCTCCTCCATGATACCTGGAGTGACTTCCGGGTATCGCCACTCCAGCGATGTGACTGGCCAGAGCGGCGATGATGTCACTCCCGCACGAATACTGACCCAGCAACATCAATCTCAGCACCAGAGGAGCTCACACTCTAATGTCCTCCCACAGTCACACACTTTATATATATATACTGCAGCGCTGTACAGAGAATATCCAAAATGACACCAGCAGTGGGCAATGTAGACGCGTTTCACACAACAGAAATGTGCTCAGTCATTACAGACATCTCTTAGGGCGCGTACACACGATCGGTCAAAACCGATGAAAACGGACTGAAGGTCCGTTTCATCGGTCCAAACCGATCGTGTGTGGGCCCATCAGTCAGTTATCCTTCGCTCAAAAAAAAGAGAACTTGCTTTAAAATGTTAGTATGCAAAAGCATCGGTTAAAAAGCCGCGCATGCTCAGAATCAAGTCGACGCATGCTTGGAAGCATTGAACTTCGTTTTTTTCAGCACGTCGTTGTGTTTTATGTCACCGCGTTCGGACAGGATCGTTTTTTTTTAACCGATGGTGATCTGATGTGCCTACATCAGACCATCAGTCAGCTTCTTTGGTTAACCAATGAAAATGGTCCTTCGGCCCGTTCTCATCGGATGGACTGATCGTGTGTACGCGGCCTAACTGATACGTGTTATATAGAGCCATCCCCTGTACAGGTAATAGGGGAACATCAATAAGAGGCAAGTGACAACCTTGATCACTGATTAAAACAAAACATACAACTATAAACACATAAAAACAAGTGAAACATTAAAATGAAAGAATCAATAGAAGAAAACAATCAAATCATAATAAATGAATACGTGAAAGATAATAAATATCACATGTTTTCAACAAATAAAGACATTGGGGTAAACACTGCCAAACTAGAATTAAAACGTCCTAATATATGACTACAGATACACACTAAAGCCGTGCACACACGATCGGTGTGTCTGATGAAAAAATACTGTTTTCATCGGAAAAAACTATCGTGTGTGGGCCCCATCGGTGTAAAAAATAGAACGTTTTTAACATGTTTTACTGTAAATATTACTTTCACTGTCCCACAGTAAAAAAATTATTTTTTTTACTGTGGGACAGTGAAAGTAATATTTACAGTAGCGATTTGCTTCTGTACTTGATTTTGTACTATAAAGGTCTAATTTTAGTTTTTTTAACCCCATTATTTTACTGGCAGATTAATCGATTATGAAAATTGTAATTGATTAATTTCATAATCAATTAGTTGTCGATTAAACGATTCGTTTCGGCCCTAATATTTATATATATATATATTTTCATACATGTTTTTAGGTAAAAAAAGTAATAGGCCCTTATTGGTTTGCACAAAGGTTATCGCGTCTATAAAACTATGGGATAGATTTATGGACTTCTTTATTTATTTTTTTAACTGGCCAAAAATGTGGCAAGATTTTTGGCCAGAATGGAAGCGCAATGGACCAGTGGGAAGACATGCATAAAATTTAAAGAATGCATTTTTCTTGAACATTTCTTGCGTTTAAAGGTGCCAATAATGGTCGACAAATTCATTATATTAAAAAGTCAAATATAATAAAAATTTTACATATACAAATTTTTAGTTTTTGGCCGAGTGCATCCTTTATTTTCGGCATTAAAATTTCCATTTTGTGCACCTCCACCTGATGTCATTGTTGCCAAAAGAGGTTCAACCAGCTATTAACTCAAAGGGACAACAACCTAAACAAAAAACTAATGCAGCTGTCACATTCAATGATTGGTAAGCTGCAATAAAATACATTTTTTGTTTTTGTTTTGGGTTTAAGCATGGAAGAGATGTCTGCACTGCTATACAGTGGTCCTTGTCAACAGCCATCCCATTATGACATCCTAGCCAGACCTTTTCTCATGGGGCCTACAGTCAGGAACATTTCTCATACTAATGTGTTTTTTAGTGTACAGGGAATGTGGGGGAGGTGGGTAGATCTAGTGTCACTGCTTCTTAAGTTCCGACAGTATCTAATAGGGAAGATGCACTAACAGTCACCTCAATTCAAAAACAGTTTATTTAGTCCGCTATAATCTCGGGTTATCTACCGCTTATGGGAAGAGTTGAAGCAAACCTGGAATCTGGTGGAAGTTTTGATAGAACAGGGGTGTCAAACAAACTAAAATTCATCAGGGGCCACATCAGCAGAATGGTTTCCCTCAAAGAGTTGGTTGTATCTGTAGAGCTACGTATCTACTGTAGGGGCGTGCTATGTGCAGAGTGCTCTGTTCAGGAGCGTGCTATGTGCAGAGTGCTCTGTTCAGGAGTGTGCTATGTGCAGAGTGCTCTGTTCAGGAGCGTGCTATGTGCAGAGTGCTGTGTTCAGGAGCATGCTATGTGCAGAGTGCAACATCTCATTTCCACCCCTCCTCCTGGGTTCTGACCCAACTGGTACCATCACCTTCCTACCATCTCTACACACATATTCCTCTGCCCCCGACCCGAACCTCCACGTCTGTACTGTCCTCCTAATATTCCTAATATTCCTACTCTGGATCCTCCCCATATAGGCGGCTCTCTTTCTGTGTTTTGGGCTACTGTTAGTACCTCCCTGTGTAGGCAGATCTGTGTTCAGCGCCAGTACCAGTGTTCCGTTCTGCCCTATATGTCTTATTTCACCATCACTTCAATATTGTCAGCACAACACTGCCTCTTCATCAAGTCTCTGCTAAAAAAAAAAAAGTTTTGGGGGTTCGAAGTAATTTTCTAGCAAAAAATACAGATTTTAACTTGCAAGCACCAAGTGTCAGGAAAAGGCTTATGCCATGTACACACGATCACTTTTTGGCACGGCAAAAAAACGTAATTTTTCAGCATGTAGAAAAAAACAACGTCTTTCCAACTTCATCATTAAAAACCGATGTTGCCCACACACCATCGTTTTCAAAAAACGATGAGCAAAGCGCGATGACGTACAACACGTACGACGGCACTCTAAAGGGGAAGTTCCATTCAAGCTCCCGCCTCATAACTTGCTTCTGAACATGCGCAGGTTCAAAACGTTGTTTTAGCACACACACGATCCTTTTTTACAACCCGAAAAACTAAATTTTTAAAAACGACGTTAAAAAATGCAGCATGCTCCAATTTTTATTTATTTTTTGTCGTTTTCCAGAAGATGAAAAACGATGTGAAGCCCACACACGATCATTTTAACCACTTCCCGACCGCCGCATGGCACGTTAAGGCAGATCCATGTATATATACGTGGCTGCCTTTGCGCGGGTCGGGGGTCCAATGCAATAAAACTATCCCCTATTTTGTAAACGCTATAAATTTTGTGCAAACCAATCGATAAACGCTTATTACGATTTTTTTTACCACAAATAGGTAGAAGAATACGTATCGGCCTAAACTGAGGATTTTTTTTTTTTTATTTATATGTTTTTGGGGGATATTTATTATAGCAAAAAGTAAAAAATATTGCATTTTTTTTCAAAATTGTCGCTCTATTTTTATTTTATAGCGCAACAAATAAAAACCGCAGAGGTGATCAAATACCACCAAAAGAAAGCTCTATTTGTGAGGGGAAAAAAGGACGCCAATTTTGTTTGGGAGCCACATGGCACGACCGCGCAATTGTCTGTTAAAGCGACGCAGTGCCGAATTGTAAGAACGCCTTTGGACATTTAGCAGCATATTGGTCCGGAGCGTAACTGGTTAAATAACGTTTTTTAAAACATTGTTTTTTTTCATGCCGAAAAATGATCATTTGTACGTTTGTAGTCTTTAAAGCGGAGTTCCACCACTTGTGCATTTTTATTTTATTTAAAGCCTGTAAAGCATTGCATCCATGATCAGGTGGTGGGGTGCAATGCAGGGACCTTCTGTCGGTGTGAGGTGTGAGCTTTCTGCTTGTACAGGCAGGCAGTTACAGACTGACAAGAAGAATAAATTAACTACCACAGCACCGGACGGTGGCCTCATAGTTCATTGAGTTCAAATGTTGCCAGTACTTGTAGTTTTCCATTCACAGAACTTAATGAGTCTTTTTTTAATTGTGAGAGCAGGCGCAGGGAGAAAAGGTGAAATTACCCTTTTAAGTTTGCTTTTTTTTATTAATAGAGGTGTTCAGATTTTTATATTCTAGGGCTGTGCAAATTAACTTTTAATTAATTGATTAATCTTTAATTTTTTTGATCGATTAAAATTCTTTTGATTGGTACTCACCTCTCTGCCAGTTTCTGGGACTTCAGGGAGTTCCGTCGGAGATCTGGTAACGTCACAGACACCAGCGGGGCTTTCCGTGTCCATCTGAAGGGCTCCTTTGCTGTGCCTTCATATCTGCATACCGGCAGGACCTTACTATCTGCCACATGCAAGGGCTGTTACACTTCCCTCTATCACTTCCCTCTATCAACCTGGGATTCTACAACCATCCACTGGGAGTTGTGATAGTTCCCTTCATGGACATCTACATGCCGACGGACTGATGTTAACCTCTCCTCATCTGGATTCAGCAGTGGTATCGTTCTACACATTTTTATACCAATATCATACTTCGCTACATGTTTTTATGACTGCTTTTGGTACCGTTTGGTATTACTCACACCATTTTTACAGTTTATGCAGCTACATCGATTTTTATCTCCAGTGCAATATTTATTTTGTTACCTACTTGAAAACGATAAAGGTTTTAATGCTATTCCCATCGAGCGCTGCCTTTGTGTGTTTTTTTGTATCCTGCTATCCGTTTAAACAGTGGTTGGTAGCTGCACTGGGAATCGGCCTGCAAGGAGATCAGCTAAAAGTAGTTGGATCTGTATGTATGTTATAATTAATCGAAATTAGTCGTTTAATCGATTAAAAAAAAAAAACGATTAATCGAACACAAACATTTTCATCAGTAACAGCCCTAATATATTCATATCGTTTTTTTGGAGCAGTAATTTTCTAAATGTGCTGAAATAACAATCCTTTAGGTGATATTTGGCCCCATATACTAGTTTCATATTCTGTGCCGTTTGGTTTATCTTTCTAGGAACTGCACCAAAATGAAGCAAGCAGTATTTTTATGGATTGCATGAGAGGTGTGAGCATCTCCTTCAGGGCATTACAAACTCCATGTCATAAATCTGCTGCCTCCTAGGTTTTCTGGTAAATTGGATCAGAGGTCTAATGTTTAGGATGACTAAAGCCCCATACACACGGTCACACTTTTGGCCAACCAACTTCAAAATCTGCTAGTTTTCCAATTTGTCTGACCGTGTGTACGCTCCCTCGGACCAACTTTTTCGGGTTTCATCCGACAAAAAGTTGGGTCTGCGAACGGACCGACTTTCCGGCAACAAAAGTCCGATGGTGCCTTGTGTGACCGTGTGTACAGCAAGCCAACCAACTTTTGCACAAAGTGCAAATACGCATGCTCAGAACCAATGTTAAAATCAACCAACAATAGCAGACGATAACCAAAGGGTGGCGGTAAAAAGCAGAAAAAACACGTTATGATGGGAAAGTTTTAGAAAAGTTTGCAGAAAAGTCTGACTGTGTGTATGCTATGGGTGTGACCGGACAAATCAATTAGGACAAAAATCCAAGGGAACGTTTGTTGGATGTCTGACTGTGTGTACGAGGCTTAAGACTTATTCTGGTTGTAGGACGTTGGTATTACTTCAACAAAGTCTTTTAAAAAAAAAAAAAAAAAAAAGTCATGTTATATTTACCTGCTATATGCCGTGGTTTTGCACAAAGCAGGCCAGATTTTCTTTTCTCCGGTCTTTCGCTGGCAATCCTTGCTCCTCTTGATGAGTGCCCCCATATCAAGCAGCTTGTTTTGGGGGCACCCAATCGCTGCTGTGTGTCCATTTAGATAGAGCCGCAGCTAGGTATCTATCTCTCTATCTCTCTATCTTTGACAGCAACAGGAGCCAATGGTGCTTCACTGCTGTCTCAGCCAATGAGGTGAATCCTGGACATCTGAGTCTCTCGTGCAACTTTTCTAAAGGGAGGTGCAATATCGCTGGATCGAGAAGAGGCACCTTCTGCCTTTACAGTCACTAAGATTTTGATCTACCATCCAGCCTTTCTCTTTTGATCATGAAGGCAACTCTTCACATTATAGCTTAAAGTGGTTGATTACCCACTTCTATTAAATACTTCCATCCTCTTCTATACAGCGCTCCTGCCCATTGAAATCAAAGGGCCTTCTTAACCCCTTTTTCCCGCTACCGGGGGTTAAAAGTGCCCTGCTAGCGGCAGAAAAGCGATGGTAAAGCGCCGCTAAAATAGCAGCACTTTACCACAGACGCCTCATTGTGAAAGTGCCCTTAAAGGGGTGTTCTAGCCAAAAGTTTTGTTTATTAAAAGTCAGCAGCTACAAAAAGTGTAGCTGCTGGCTTTTAATAAACAATCACTTACCTGCTCCAGCGTTCCAGCGACGAGCCGGGGGGGCTCCGCTCCTCTCCCCCCCTCCCTGTCCGGCGTCTTCATTTCTACTGTGGGCACCCGGCCGTGACAGCCTTTGGCTTCACGGCCGGGCACCCACTGCGCATGCGCGAGCCGCACTGCACATGCGCGCGGCTCGCCGCTGATTGGACATGCGATCGTCTAGGACCTGTCAGTGTCCTAGATGATCGCCTACAGGGAGGGGCTGCAATAAGGCGATTAAACCTAATCGCCTTACCAGCCCCTCGGCGGAAGGAGGACAGGAAGTCCCACTCCTCCTGAAGCCCCCACTCCCCCCCCCCCCCCAAAAAAAAAAATTACATGCCAAATGTGGCATGTATGGGGGTGAGGATTTGGATAAGTGGAAGTTCCATTTTTGGGTGGAACTCCGCTTTAATAGCAGATATGAGCGGGGTGGGGGATAACGCAGGAGACAGATAGCAGGCTGCAGAGGGAGGAGGGTATACTCAGGCAGGATCAGCCAGGTATTTTCGTGATACGGGGGTCCAAATTGCACAGCACAAGCACTGTGCTGTATAACATGCTTTAAAGGGGTTGTAAAGGTACAATCCCCCCCCCCCCCCAAATAACTTCCTTTACCTTAGTGCAGTCCACTTTCACTTACCTCGTCCTTCCATTTTTGCTTTTAAATGTCCTTATTTCTTCTGAGAAACCCTCACTTCCTGTTCTGTCTGTAACTCCACACAGTAATGTGTGGCTTTCTCCCTGGTGTGGAGTGTCGTGCTCGCCCCCTCCCTTGGACAACAGGAGGGTCAGGACACTCTCTACATTGCAGATAGAGAAAAGAAGCCGTGTGTTATTGGGCGTCCTGACTCTCCTGTAGTCCAAGGGAGGGGGCGAGCACGACACTCCACACCAGGGAGAAAGCCTTGCATTACTGTGTGGAGTTACAGACAGAAGAACAGGAAGTAAGGATTTCTCAGAAGAAATAAGGACATTTAAAAGCAAAATGGAAGGATGAGGTAAGTGAAGGAGGACTGCACTAAGGTAAAGGAAGCTATTTAGGGATTTTTTTTTTACCTTTTACAACCCCTTTAAGGGAACAGGATCTTTGTTACTACTTTTGCTCTATACACGACTAGAGGAAAGTGTTTTCTGGTTATATTCTGTAATTTGGGTTTATTCAGTTGGACAGAGAATTGTCCAAGAAATTCATAGGAATAAATCCACATTTGTCTGATTTGACTATACTGAACAGATACTTGTCTCCTGTAATTACAGTATATATTGTACACCACTGCTTGGACAGGCTTCTGTGTACATTGATATAAAGTATTTGGTAGACTAAGGTTTGTCACACTTGTGCAAAAAAAAAAAAAAAAAAAATTTTTTCAGAACACAAGGTGATTATTGTTGGACTTGATAATGCAGGAAAGACTACTATACTTTATCAGTTGTAAGTATTTTGTGGTACCTCTTCAAATTTCCACTACTATAGTCATAGAAGAGAAGGTGACCTGCTGTCTCGTCATGCATTGTATATACCCTTTTGTTGGGGGGGGGGGGCAGTTCATATGGGCTTTTTAAAGTGGTATTAAACCATTGGCTTGACCACTAGGTGAAATTAAGGAAACTAAAAAAAAAAAAAAAACATTTACATATAATTTTTACATGTGTGGGTGTCCCCTGCATGGGTGTGTACAGGGATCCACACCCCTATGGATGTCAAATTGGAAATGGCAGACGTGTCCATGCAGTCACTGTGCCCAATTGGTATAAATTGTACTGCTTATATGGACTGGGTACAGGTGTTCTGTGCATCCCTGTGTAGGCTATCCCATTCATATCAAGTGGGACACAGCCACTACTCCCAGTTTAACATCCGTGTGAGGCTCCCTGTGCATCCCCATGCAGGCAAACATGGCCGTTTACTGTTAAGTACGCCTTGGGAGCCAATTTAGACCTACACATGGTGTGGGAAACCCATTTTCTGTGCGTGTTTGTTGCGCTGCGTTCAAAACACACTGTTGTTTGCAGTAAGTGTGAATAGTCTAATGACGCCCCAAGTGCAGGTCGCAAATGGTGTGTTTGCTGGCATCAGGTCATATGATACAAAGGTACCATGCAATCTGGTTGCAGTGCTTTCAGAAGTATTGCATGGACTACTTTTTTGAACGGGTTGAAATTGCAATGCACCAAATTAATAGGCTGAAATCGCACTGCACAGAACTGCACGTGAATCGCACAGTAACCGCGCATCGTTCATGTGTGATTCACATGCAGTTCCTAGTGTGAACCAGCCCCAGAAATTTGAGATGGCCTTTACGCCATCTTTCCATAGAGGCCACAGAGGACTGAAAGGTCTTAGATGACCTGTATGGTGTATGAAACAAGGAGCGGCAAGTACTGTCATTGCTTCCAGTTTCCCATATGTAAACGGCTCAATTTTTAATTGGGGGGGAAAAACGTCTGAAGACAGATCTTTGTGTGATCAGGTGCTTTAAGGGCAGAGGAAACATCTGGGGTCGAATAGACCCCAGATCTCTCCATAAAGGGTACAGTATATTGCTGTCACAAGTGAATTTGCATTCCTTGTGACACTGGCTCTGCGACTGGCTGGAGCCGCATGACGTTGCGCCTGCATGTGTGCATGGGATCCGCCAATCATGGCACACTTGCCTGAAGAAACTACACTGGTGGCCTTCCTCCAGAGAGTGTGCAACGATGACGACATCAGCACATTTAGGAGATATTTACAGTACCTATAGGTAAGCCTAGAATAAGACTTGCCTATAGATGGGTACAACTTACAAAGGGAGGTTTACAACCTCTTTAACAAAAAATTGTGTTTGTGTGTGTGTTCGTGTGTGTTTGTGTGTGTATGACAATTCACAAGTGTATTTTTTCCCCCAAAAAATTGTGTTAGAAAAAAACGCTACGCAAATACTGTGTGGCAGAAAAACGTAAAAAACACCACCACTTTATTCTCTAGGGCCTCTGCCAAAGAACAGTACGGAATTAAGAAAAACTGATAACTTGTAAACATTCTGTGTCAGAAGACTGGATCATGTGTTTTGAGTTCTTAACTGGTGTCTCGGAATGTTTTCTTCTAAACTTCCCTTTTCATTTCAGTTTAATGAATGAAGTGGTTCATACGTCTCCAACTATAGGAAGTAATGTAGAGGAAATAGTAGTAAAGAATACCCACTTCTTGATGTGGGACATTGGAGGCCAAGAATCCCTGCGATCCTCCTGGAACACGTACTATTCCAACACTGAGGTAATGCAACCTTCGAGGCTCTGTATGGCTTTGAGCCAGCTGTAGGTCAACCTGCTGTAATATGTTAACCTTTTTATATGTGTAATTTTAACGGCAGACATATTTACTTCCTATGCTGGCCATACACGCCCAGAATCGCTTGACAATCGTGCCATCAGTGGACCCAACTTTACACGAGTGGGATCCAGTTTTACTCAGCAGGGGATCTGTCCGCGGCTCTCTAGCTGAACAGAGCTGCTGGATGACTGGTCAGTGTCAGCTCCGCTTATGCAGAACGGGCAAGGACACAGCCCACTGCTCTATGGACAGTTAGATGTAAATGGCCCAGCTGTCTGTTTATACCTGACTGCCCTCTGATCCGATCCGGCCAAATGGAGAGGAACGAATTCCCCTTTCCATTATTTTTTCAGAGCCTTGTGAATGAATGAACTACAAGTCCCAACCTCCACTGCGGCAGACAGCTTGTAGTTCGGTGATCACCCACGTAGTTCATGAACTGTTCTTGCTCTTCAGTAACTCGCTGCCATACAGACAGACTGCTTGCTGTACTGAGAGTCTGCAAGTGCCGGACATTGCATATGCGTTCTGATTACCGATGCAATGCTCTCCGGGCTCCTAGAGAAAAAAAGAAATGCATGTTTTTTTTGTTTTGTTACCTGCAAAAAAGGGTATTTGTTATATATAAAAAAAAAGTGAACTAAGCTTTTAAGTGGTCCTTTCATTTTCGAAGATGTGAAAATCAGTACAGGTTTGTGATCTGCTCAATGGATCAGCCATCTCTGGAGATAATCTCAGACATGAGCAAGTTGCACAATGTTTGAAAACGGCCCTAAAGGGGACCCTTCCTAATCTAAATCTAGTGTATGTGTGTGTGTGTATGTGTGTGTGTGTGTGTATATATATATATATATATATATATATATATTTATATTTAGTATTTATTGGGGTATAACACACACTTTTTTACCCTGAAAATAGAGGGTAAACTGTGCCTGCGTGTTATACGCAGGGGGCTGTGGAATGTTTTTTTTGTTTTTGTTTTTTTGGAACAGGGCAGCTAAAATCTGTCAAAGTGGTACTAACGAGGAAGAGCCAGAAAAATATTTTGCAACTAATTAGGTTAATTGTCAACAGGTCAGTAATGCCTTGTTTCCACTGAGCGGATCGGTTCGGTACGGTACGGTACGGTTCGCTATTTTGGGTGTTTCCATTATGAAAGCGCGCCAGAAAAGCGAACCGTACCGCACCAGCAAGGGTCCTGCTTCAGATGAGGGACCAGAGAGAGTGGAACGGTTCGGTTAGGGCGGACCTACAAATGCATCTCACTGATTGGTGGACGCGCTAGGAATTTTTTCTAAACTTTGAATGGTCCCTCACGGTCCGATTTGCAGTGGAAACACTCACGCGATTAGACCGGACCCATCCGAACCGCTCCAAAACATCTGACCCGACCCGATCCGTGCAGTGGAAACAAGGCATAACATGATTAGGTCTAAAAAGATATAAAGATAGAGATAAATAGTCAGCTATAACAAACTTCTATTGGGTAGCCACAGACTGTGGGCATGAATACTGTATTATATAAAGATCTGTTTTATATCAATTAAAAGATCACAATAGAAGTAGCCTATTTTAAGGTCCACATTCTATAGGTCAAGAACAATTTACATGTAAAATCAACGTGTTTTGAATGATCTTCCTCAGGAGTACATGACTCTTGGAGTTGGTGTGTCTCGGAAGTAAAGATGGACAGGGGTTCACCAATCTGTGAAAAGCTGTTCCCATGCTGTGCTTGCACTGCTTGTTTTTGTCTAGACCAGGGGTGTCAACTCCATTTCACTGTGGGCTGCATCAGTATTATGATTGCCCTTAAAAGGGCCGGTTTTATCTGTCCGGTGCATCGCCTCCCCATATATTAGACGTCAAGAGCCCCCCCGCTATCAGAAGTTGAGTCCCTCACTCTCCCTTACATCTCAGTGCACCCCACTTTATGCTGCTGCTGGGAAAAAGCTGGATGCATTGCTCGAAAGCCGAAAGTAAGGGCCTGGAGGAGGACCAGAGGAGCGCTGGAGGTTTGAGGGCCACATGAAATGGCCTGGAGGGCCGGATTCGGCCCGCGGGCCGTGTGTTTGACACCTGTGGTCCAGGGACTCTTAAAGAGAAAATATACACATCTAAACCTACGATCTTTTCAGTGCAGGACCAGTTACCCCTTCCCCCATGGTCTAGCAGTCTTGTGCGGTGGACTGTTCGTGACGTCATCATGCCCATAGACCAGCTCTGGACATTGGGAACAGGCCACCGCTGGCTGTGGGGCGAGTGACATTTTCTGGAGGACTAAAGCATTGGATGAGTGTAGGCTCTGTTACCCCCTAGACCAAGGGCCAGATTTGATGAAGTGAACATGAATGAGGGCTGACCATTTTGCCTGACATTCTTTGAACCATTAAAATTCGGTCTAAGTGTGTTCGTCTGAGCAGCTAATACACTGCCCAACAAGAACTCTCTTGTCTTTATGGCTGTGTGTGGTGAAGAGATGAGCTTGGGCGCGTTATTTGGATACACCATATATATTTCTTTTGTGGCCCCAACGAATCCCCGAACGCTGCTCTGGAGTAAGGATGAGCTTGTTTGTGTTATTTGGATATACCGTATTTATCAGCGTATAACACGCATGGAATGTAGCCTTACTATTGCCATCAGTGCAGCCTGATTGATGCCCATCTGCAGCCTCTGAGGGGACAAGGGGGGGGGGGTGGGATTGGTTAGTGCAGACAGATTACAAACAGGAGACTCTCTTAACCTCTTTAATACAAAGTCCCACCTTCTATGATAGACAGAACAGTCATCCAATGGCATCCCAGGAGACTGGACTTCCTATTACAGACGCCGCTGAGTAAACAGTAGTTTCTCCTTATGTAATCTGATGGCACTCGCCCCACCTCTCTCTGACCCCTCCGAGGCAGCGACGATAAATATGGTATATATCTTTTGTAGCCCTGGGGGCCACAAACAAAATATATATTCTCCAAATTCCCAGGGGGGCCGTATTAAATCACCAGGGGGGGCCGCAACTGGCCCGTGGGCCAGACTTTGGACATGCCTGCCCTAGACAAAACGATCAGTTAACCGATGCAATATAGATAGTCCCACGGGGGATTTTCACTGAAGTTGGGTGAAACACATTGGAATTGGATAGAGCTGCATGATTCTATCGTTCTTTTCTTTGATAAAACAACAAAAAGATACTTTGTTTCTACTTATTAGCGTGTCGTGATTAAACTTGGCAGGCTGCCTGGATTTAATTTTTTTCCCAGCTGTGAGAACTCTCTGCACTTGTTAGGAAGATCGTGACATGCTGTTTTGAAGAGGATCTGGAAGGGGGGAAAAGATTGCAATTTTTATTCTTGGCAATTAATCGTGCAGCTCTAGAATAGGAGATTAAAGCGGGATTCCACCGGCAATTTATTTTTTTAATGTCAGCAGCTACTAACAGTGTAGCTGCTGACTGTTTTAATAAGGACACTTGCCTGTCCTAGGCGCCAGCAATGGGCCCCCAACGGCGATCGCTCGGTCCTGGCGCCTCCATCCTGACTAAGGGGATCGGGCAGTGAACCCTTATGGCTTCACTGCCTGTTTCCTACTGCGCATGCGCGACTCGCACAGCACTTTGTGAATGGGTGGCTGCCTCCTGGGTTACACACCGTTCACCACAAGACATCACGACACAGGGTGAAGAAGAGAACCGCGGTAGAGGAAGAGGCAGAAGAGATAATTCCGCATAGCAACAGCGCTTTCTGGTAAGTATAATTTTTATTTTATTTTTTGGTAAAAAAATATATGGGTGGAACTCCACTTTAAAGCTGGTCTTACACTGATGATGGCACAACTCTCTGGTCCTGTTCATTTCTTCTTTACAAGCATACCTAGTTTGAGTTTTTTTTTTTTTTTTTTACTCCTGCTGAATTCACTATAATTCAAGGAATTACATAGTTACATAGTTAGGTTGAAAAAAGTCCATCCAGTTCAACCATAAAAAAAATAAACAAACAAAATAAAACACAGTACAATCCAATACACCCAACTCCACACCCACAGTTGATCCAGAGGAAGGCAAAAAACCCCAGCAGAGCGATGATCCAATTCGCTACAGGAGGGGAAAAAATTCCTTTCTGATCCCCCGAGAGGCAATCGGATTTACCCCGGATCAACTTTACCTACAAATCTTAGTACTCAGTTATATTATGTGCATTTAGGAAAGAATCCAGGCTCTTCTTAAAGCAATCTACTGAGCTGGCCAGAACCACCTCTGGAGGGAGTCTGTTCCACATTTTCACAGCTCTTACTGTGAAGAAACCTTTCCGTATTTGGAGGTGAAATCTTTTTTCCTCCAGACGTAAAGAGTGCCCCCTTGTCCTCAGTGTTGACCTTAAAGTGAATAACTCAACACCAAGTTCACTATATGGACCTGTTATATATTTGTACATGTTGATCATATCCCCCCTTATTCTCCCTTTCTCAAGAGGGAATAAATTCAGTTTTTCTAATCTTTCCTCATAGCTGAGCTCCTCCATGCCTCTTATCAGTTTAGTTGCCCTTCTCTGCACTTTCTCCAGTTCTCCGATATCTTTTTTGAGAACTGGTGCCCAAAACTGGACTGCATATTCCAGATGAGGTCTTACTAATAATTCGTACAGGGGGGGGAATGATATCTCTCTCTGGAGTCCATATCTCTCTTAATACAAGAAAGGACTTTGCTCGCTTTGGAAACGGCAGCTTGGCATTGCATGCCATTATTGAGCTTATGATCAACTAAAACCCCCAGATCCTTCTCTACTACAGATCCCCCCAGTTGTACTCCCCCAGTTGTATGATGCATGCATATTCTTAGCCCCCAAGTGCATAACTTTAAATTTATCAACATTAAGGGGCATTGGTGGCCCCCTTCCTATTGGCATCAATTGGAAAATTGTCATTTGCACAGTGATTGCATGCAGTCACTGCTCCGGTTTTCATGCAGGTGTCGCTGTGTGTTATGTGCTACAAAAACCTTGAGATATTTCAGAGATTTGTTAGTCACAAGCAAAATTGCCACTGGAGGCTTCTGAGTTTCCAAGTACTGAAGCGGTGACGCTGAACTGCTTTCTTTCTCGTACATCACGGGACACAGAGCGGCATATTCATTACTATATGGGTTATATGGAGTACCTTCAGGTGTGGACACTGGCAATCTCAAACAGGAAGTCCCCTCCCTATATAACCCCCTCCCCTAGAGAGAGTCCCTCAGTTTTTTCGCCAGTGTCTTAGGTGTTGGTCACGGAATAGCTTTGCTCCACATCCTTGGGATTAAGGGCGGGCTAACCGGATCTGTCCAAGGAGCCTCAGTGCCAAAGTGGACAGTACCCGGGCCCCAAGCCGTGGGGTTTTGCCTATAATGCTCCTCTTTGGAGGGCTGGACCCTGGGCCCAGGACTTGGAGTTTGTAAAAACCATAAGTTCCTGTTTGCCAGGGTGCTATATAGGTCCAGGACAGTGGGTACCTTCATAGGACCCCAGGGCCTGAAGGTCTACTACGCTACCCACGGAGATGGGAGAAGATTGGATCAGTTTGCTGGACAAACATCCTGCAGCATGGAGCAGGTAAGGGGGAGCCTGCGGGACTTGGTTCGACAGCAGGCTCTCCGGGGTAACCTAAAAAGGGGGATAGCCTAAGTATGCTCTGCATGGGCAACCTTGCTCACTATGTCTAAAAGAGACAGGATGACACCCTTTTCTCCCCCATCACTAGGTCCCCCTGTCTAAATATGTGTTGCTAGCTAAACCTGCTGTTTCTTCCTAGGGCTAGTAAGGATCCCTAGGGGCCTTTTGAGAGTCCTACCTGGCCGGGGGTTTGAATCTGCCGCCTGTTTCTGCGTTCCTGGATCTCCAGCAGCGCGGCTCCTCCATGTTCCTCCTGTTTCCGGCATACGCGCGCGCGCGTGCGCGCGCACGTCTTATTGACGTTTTTCGCGCCGTTCAGACAGGAGGGCGGGGGGGGGGCGTGCCTGCGGCGTCATACAGGGGCGCGCCTTTGTGCTGTTATAGACAGCAGGCATTGTCAGTGCTCAGTCTGAGGCTGATTTTCAGAGGAGAGGACGCAGAGCGGCAGAACAGTGACTCCCGGTGGCGGAAGAGGGGTAGTACATGTGGACTTTGTTCCAATGCCTTTTTTGTTAAGCCAAGAAATCCCCCTTTTTTTGCAGCAGGTTGGAGGCTGGCAAACTTAGTTTGGGGTCACTGTATGTTGTCAAAAGTAAATATATAATATATATAAAAAAAAAAAAAAAAAAAAAAAACATACGGGATCCCATCAGTTTTTGGGCATTAGTGATCTATTGTCCCCTAAACTCTGGTTTTGTACTCCTGCCCACTACAGTCTGTTGTGTGGGCGGAGTCCCTCGATTTTGTATTATGGCTTCCAAAGGTTCGGGGTCAAAGGGTACAAAAAAGACCAAAAAACAAAAGGGTTCCCTTTCTGATTCTGATATGCCGATACTTTCCCCGCAACTTATTCCCATAAAGGTCGCCTTGGATGAGCCATTTAGGGGATCTGGTGCGGAGGCTGGCCCAGATCAGCCCAGCCCTGTGTTTATCACAGAGGAGATGCTAGCCGTATCCCTAGGGGGGCTAGAAGAGAGAATAGCAGCATTGATCGCTAGAGCTATTCCTGGTAAGAAACGGGTTAGATCCCCATCACCAAGAGGTGTATCCTCAGATGCTGAGATTCTCTCTCCGGAGGAATTGGAATCACAGGAGGATCAACTAGACCTGAACCAAGAGGGTTCAGGGATTGAGGGGTCTGCCTCGGAGGAACCATTTTCAGACTCACAGACAGAAAGACTGTGGGTACAGTCTTTGACGGACATGGTCCGCTCGGCATTTAGTTTACCATTGCCAGAGCCTCAGGTTCCTCCGGTATCCTCTCTGGGCTCTTTGAAAGCTCCGTTAAGCAACGCAGTTTTTCCAGTCCATCCTCTTTTGGAGGAATTGATCTTTCGAGATTGGGTACGCCCGGACAGGATTTTTCTGCCACCGAAAAGATTTGCGGTCATTTACCCCATGGAGGAAAAATTCTCCAAGAGGTGGAGGCTCCCAGTAGTGGATGCAGCCATCTCATGTGTGAATAAATCACTAACTTGCCCGGTGGAAAACATACATATGTTTAAAGATCCGGTTGATAAAAGGTTAGAGACACTTTTAAAAGCATCCTTTGCTACGGCAGGAGCAGTGGTACAGCCAGCTGTGGCTGCGATTGGTGTTTGTCAGGCGTTAAAAGACCAGACAAAGGAAATGTTAAAGGACATGCCTACCCAACAAGCAGAAGAGTTTTCTGACATTCCCAGAGCTCTGTGTTTTGCTGTAGATGCTATAAAAGATTCCATCCAGCAGGCCTCTCGTTTATCACTATTTTTGGTACACATGAGAAGGCTCTTATGGTTGAAGAACTGGGCGGCGGAGCCCCCATGCAAAAAGCTTCTGGCAGGGTTTCCCTTCCATGGAGGACGACTCTTCGGAGAGGATCTGGATAAATATATTCAGACTATTTCAAATGGCAAGAGTACCCTTTTACCGGTCAAAAAGACATTCCGGGCTCCTACATTTAAAAGGCAGCTCTTTCCTGTCTCGGGGCCCTCAAATTCCAGGCAGTATCGACGGCCGCCTGCACGATCCAACGTTAACAGTAGATCGCAGGGACAGACCCCTGGGGGTAAGAGGCCGTGGTATCGCAAGCCGACAAAGACAGCCCCTAAGTCTGCCTTATGAAGGGGCGCCCCCACTCTCGCGGGTGGGGGGAAGGCTTCGTTTCTTCTCAGAAGTTTGGGAAGCCAAGATCCCCGACAAATGGGTCCGGGCATCTGTAACCACAGGTTACAGACTGGAGTTTCTAAGGTATCCTCCGCCTCATTTTCAGGAATCAAGGCTACCAAGGGATCCAGCAAGGAAGGCCTCAATGCTGGCAGCTTTGGATCACCTGCTTTGCCAGGACGTAATTATAGAAGTGCCAGCCCAAGAGCAAGGGCTAGGTTTCTATTCCAATCTCTTTGTTATACCAAAGCCCAACGGCGATGTCAGGCCAATCTTGGACCTAAAGAGGTTAAACGGTTTCCTAAGGGTTCGTTCCTTCCGGATGGAATCCATCCGGTCAGCAGCCGCCGCGCTCCAGAAGGACGATTTTCTGGCCTCCATAGACATAAAGGATGCTTACCTTCATGTACCAATCTGTCAGTCGCATCAAAGATTTTTACGCTTCGCGGTGGGGCAGCGACACTTCCAATTCAGGGCGCTCCCCTTCGGGCTGGCCACGGCCCCCCGGGTATTCACGAAGATCCTAGCCCCAGTTCTGGCCAATTTAAGGGTCCAGGGGGTCACAGTCCTAGCATACTTGGACGACCTTTTAATCATAGATCACTCACGGTCGGGTCTGCAAAAGGCAGTAAACCTCACGGTTCGGTACCTCGAAGAATTCGGCTGGGTCCTAAACCGGGGAAAGTCAGCGTTCCAGCCTACAAAGCAGTTGGAATACCTCGGCATGAGGTTAGACACAGAACAGCAAAGGGTGTTCCTGCCCCTGGTAAAGATCGAAGCTATCAAGGAGTTGGTTCAGTTGGTTCTAAACAAGAAAAAACCAACTATTCGCCTATGTATGCGAGTACTAGGCAAGCTAGTGGCCACGTTCGAGGCAGTACCATACGCTCAGATCCACACTCGCGTCCTACAGGCAGCCATTCTAGCAGCCTGGGGCAAGAGGGCACATGCCTTAGAGTCCCCTTTGACGCTATCATCAAGGGTCCGACAAAGCCTGGCCTGGTGGTTGAACCCCCAGAATCTTCTAAAGGGAAAATCCTTCAGCCCTGTTGTCTGGAAGGTAGTTACCACAGACGCCAGCCTGGCAGGCTGGGGGGCGGTCTTCGAGGGGTTCTCTCGCCAGGGAACTTGGGTGAAAGCAGAGAGGCAGCTCCCCATCAATATCTTGGAGATCAGAGCTGCTCGCCTAGCCCTTCTGGCATGGTCTTCCAGATTAAAGGGGTTCCCGGTGAGAATCCAGTCAGACAATGCCACGGCGGTGGCATACATAAACCACCAAGGGGGAACCAGGAGTCAGGCCGCTCAGAGGGAGGTGAGCTTGATTTTTCAGTGGGCAGAGGTTCATGTACCCTGCATTTCGGCGATATTCATTCCCGGAGTGGACAACCTGCAGGCAGACTTCTTAAGTCGCCAGAGTCTGTTGCCAGGGGAGTGGTCTCTGCATCCCCAGGTCTTTCAGACAATCTGCCAGAGGTGGGGAATGCCGGACGTAGATATAATGGCATCCAGGTTCAACAAGAAACTAGACAGGTTCGTGTCTCGAGCGAGGGATCCTATGGCCTGCGGAACCGATGCGTTGGTTTGCCCTTGGCATCAATTCAAACTTCTATATGCATTCCCTCCGCTACAGTTACTCCCTCGCCTGTTGCGCAGGATCAGAGTGGAGCACAAGCCAGTCATTCTAGTAGCTCCGGCTTGGCCCCGGAGGACTTGGTACTCACTAGTCCTCAAGATGGCAGTGGGAGACCCTTGGACTCTTCCTCTACAACCAGACCTACTCTCACAAGGCCCGATCCTCCACCCTACATTACAGCGTCTAAATTTGACGGCCTGGAGGCTGAATCCCTGATTCTCAGGGGTAGAGGTCTGTCTAGGCAGGTAATTCCTACCCTGATTAGGGCTAGAAAGCCGGTCTCCAGGGTGATTTATTACAGGGTGTGGAGGAACTACGTAGGCTGGTGTGAATCCAAAAGATGGAATTCCCGCAAATATACTATTGATAGGGTGTTAAGTTTTCTCCAGCTAGGAGTGGATAAAGGCCTGGCACTAAGCACAATCAAGGGACAGATCTCAGCTCTGTCAGTGTGGTTTCAGAGGCCGCTGGCCACCCACTCGCTGGTAGAGACCTTCTTACAGGGGGTCTTGCGTATTAATCCTCCTGTCAAGTCACCAATTTGTCCATGGGCAGTTCTCCGGCCCCATCCTTCCTTTCTACCAAAGGTTATATCCAAATTTCACTTAAACCAGGATTTGGTACTTCCATCCTTCTTTCCAAAACCTACATCTAGAAAGGAGGGGTTGCTGCATACCTTGGATATTGTCCGGGCCATGAAGGCCTATCTTAAAGCTACAGAAAAGATCCGGAAGACAGATGTATTATTCGTTCTACCAGATGGCCCCAAGAAGGGGTAGGCAGCGGCAAAATCCACCATCTCGAGATGGATTAGACAATTAATCATTCAAGCCTACGGTTTGAAGAGGTTACCTCCTCCGTTGTCGGTAAAGGCCCATTCTACCAGGGCCATGGGCGCCTCTTGGGCAGCACACCATCAGATCTCTATGGCTCAGATATGCAAGGCGGCAACGTGGTCATCAGTCCACACTTTTACAAGGTTTTATCAACTAGACGTGAGAAGGAATGCGGATTCTGCCTTTGGACAGGCAGTACTACAGGCTGCAGTTTGAAATCCTCGGGATCAGAAGCACCCTTGGTTAAAAAAAAAAAAAAAAAAAAAAAGAAGTTTTTTCTTGACTAAGTTGGAATTATTATTATTTGAGTTTACCTCTAAATTGAATCCTTCTTTGGAAGATGTCTCCCTCCCCTCATTAAAGCATTGCTTTCGGACATCCCATATAGTAATGAATATGCCGCTCTGTGTCCCGTGATGTACGAGAAAGAAAAAGGGATTTTTAAATACAGCTTACCTGTAAAATCCTTTTCTTGGAGTACATCACGGGACACAGAGCTCCCACCCCTCTTTTGGGTGACCATTTTGGGAGGCATACTGCTTGCTACAAAACTGAGGGACTCCCTCTAGGGGAGGGGGTTATATAGGGAGGGGACTTCCTGTTTGAGATTGCCAGTGTCCACACCTGAAGGTACTCCATATAACCCACATAGTAATGAATATGCCGCTCTGTGTCCCGTGATGTACTCCAAGAAAAGGATTTTACAGGTAAGCTGTATTTAAAAATCCCTTTTTTTCTAAACAGATGTTGGCGATGCTGTGGAACTAGTATGCAGCTGCTGGTAGAAACCAAGAGCTGTCCCTTTTATTATGGGATAGATTAAGGAAATGGGAAACTTCAATCCTGGTGACAGAAATGGGTGATGGGTCTCCAGCGTGCGTCATGCAGCACAAAAGCCAGAGAAAAGGCGACTAAAGCTGGGAGCTTTACATTGTCATATGGTTATGAAATGCCTTGGAGGCTTTTAGTCATCGTAGAATCAAGTTACCTAAATTGCACAATTTTATAAATCTACACACATTGGCGCATCTTTATGCCGGCGTATCTTATTTAGGCTGGCGCAACGCTGAGAGGGAAGCATGGAATTCACAAAGCAAATGCTCCCAACGTTGCGACGGCGTAGCGTATAGCCGTTGGCGTAAAGCCGACGGAAGTCAAAGTAGGTGGAAGTGGGCTGGAAATGGGCGTGATACATTTAAATAAAGCGTGACCCCATGCAAATGATGGCCTGAGCTTCAGACAAGTACTTAAAATCAACTGCTCATGCGTCGTACCTTGGACGCATCCCAGTGCGCATGCTCACAATCGCGTTGAAACAACTGCCTGAGATACGTCGAATCACTGCCTACAACGTGAATGTAACACCCAGCACTATTCACGTACAACGTAAACTTCGACGACGTTCGTTCCCTGTTCCATACCTTTGCATGACTTGCGCCTCCTATATGGGGAATAACTTTATGCCGGACGTAACCCTTACGCAAATGGCTTAAAACATGCGCCGGGTGCAAGTACATTCGTGAATCGTCATATCTCCCTGATTTGCATATTTGCATCACAAATCAATGGGAGTACCAAAAGCGCCCAGCGTAACTTGCCTACGCCGGCGTATAGTGGGCTCATAGTTACGCTTTTGGTACTCCCATTGATTTGTGATGCAAATATGCGGTCGGATAAAGTCAGTTTTTTGGCGTATCTTAGTTCTATGGGTATGGCGCAAAGATACGGCAGCGCATATTTGTACTTACGCGGCATATCTCGAGATACGTCGGCGTAAGTGCTTTGTGAATCCGGGCCATTGTGTATAATGGCAAGCTTTGTTTCTTGTGACACTTAAGATTTTCTCTTATAAAGTGTCCTCTCTTGTGGGTCTGTTATGCCCATCTATTGCCAATGTTCATAACCGTGACGATGGCACTGAACAATGGAAATGGCGATTAAAACCAAACCACACACCTAAAAAAGTACTTTAGGAAATTTGGTACACAATAAAGCTTTTCTATATACACTGATCAAAATTCAGCCGGTTCAATAGACTGCACACATTTTGATCAGTGTGTAGCTGTCCTCGCAATGTTTAAATTTTTGCCTTCTGTCAAAGGGAAATGTTGGAAACATTTCCTCAGTCGGCAGATGCTGATCAGTGCATTCTGACAGTGGGGTGTCTGTGCCGCTGTTGGGGTTCCATTTCCCTGTGGTTGAAGGAAAGAAAATGGCATAATGTATGGTATGCCTTCCTATAATCGTATATATCATTCCAACTTGGTGTTTCCAGGTAAACTTGTACCTTGGATTCTTCAGGACAAATTCATTTAGTGGTAGATATGTCTTGTGTGTTTTTTATTTTTTATTATCTTATTATTAAAGAAAACTGCTCCAAAATATTAAAATATCAATCTTTTAAACATTATCCTTGCCATTACTCCTGAAGATTGTGGCGATACTACGTGTGCGTTATTTGTTTGTATCCGTTTGTGTGTCTGCACACGCGCACACATACACACTTTTTTTTTGTTTTTCCAAAAACCACATAGCCTAACACTGTCACTAACTGACAATTCCGTTGACACACTTGCTTGCATTTAATTTTTTTTTGTCCTTCAACAGAGTTTTGGGGGGGCTGGGGGGGACAGTGTTAATTTACTCAAATTGGAGAGTGCAAAATCTGGTGCAGCTCTGCATAGAAACCAATCAACACACAGACGTTAGAAAAGTTAGAAGCTCATTGGTTTCACCAGATTTTGCACTCCTTGTTTTAGTAAATCGGCCCCACTGTCTCTCTTCCTCCCCAGGGTTCAGATTAGAAGTAGGAGACCTGGGCCCTGTAACACAGCCCAGTCTTAGGCCCCTTTCACACTGGGGCAGAGCCACGGTGGCTGTATAGCGCCGGTAAAAATAGTGACGCTATACCGTCGGATTTGCCGCGGTATTGACCCTCGCTAGCGGCCGATAAAAGGTTAATACCACCCGCAATGCACCTCTGCAGAGGCGCATTGCGGGTGGTATTGCCACAGTTTCCCATTGTTTTAAATGGCAAGGAGCGGTGAAGGAGCGGTATACACGGCGCTCCTCTCACCGCTCCAAAGATGCTGCTGACAGGAGATTTTTGTTCTCTCCCGCCAGCGCATCACCTCAGTGTGAAAGCCCTCAGGCTTTCACATTGAGTATGCAGTGCAGGAGTTTTTCAGGCGGTATAGCAGCGATATTTTCAGCGCTGTACCGCCTGAAAAACTCCTCAGTGTGAAAGGGGTCTTAGTGTTGGGAGCGTGCATTTGAGCGCTCTTCCAGCTCAGACAGAGAAACGCATATATGTGGTGCCCAGGAATAAAGCCCAGTTCCTAGATGACACATATGTTGGTCATTCAGGAGTAAACTGATGCATATTTATTTTATAAGAGTAAACGTTTGCTATGTGATTATTTGCAAATACTTTCGGGTCTGACTTTTTTTTTTATATCCGCCTCCAAAGTTAGTCGGGCTTTGATGGTTACAATACCAATTGAAGCTGTCCTGTCCTAGTGATGCCCATAGTGGTATTTTCTGCTACAGAGAACTCCCTGTAATGGAGAGTTGCAGCGCTGGTTGTAAATGGAGGCACACTACTAACAATGTGCTTGTCTTGCTACAAAGGGAAATCTGTACTGGGAGAATATAAAAGATGACCTGTAGAAATACTATTGTGTAGGTCCACAAAGGTATATCTGTATTTTTCATGGTTCCCTTAATGTGGTGGTTGGGTATATGCTTTTCTTTGAACAAAGATGTGTCAAATCATCTACTTGGCTTTCTATATATTGTACAGTTTTGGCACAACCCCGAATGTGATCATTTTTTTTTTTTTTTTCCCCTCCATTGACTTTGTGGTCCATTTTTCATTTCATTTTAGGATTTACGGAAGGCTGCAGTTCTCATCTTTGCAAACAAGCAGGATATGAAGGGGTGCATGTCGGCAGCAGACATTTCTAAATACCTCACCCGTAGCTCCATAAAAGATCACCCATGGCATATTCAGTCTTGCTGCGCCCTCACAGGGGAAGGGTATGTACAATGTAGTGCTCTCTGCATATTATTAGGACTATCTGTATGAATTCTGACTGTCTGCTGATGTACCTACCTGCACCAACTCAGAGCTGGGTACTGGCTCACCAGGTGGACTATTCTCCACTTCAAACTTAATTGCTCAAGTAATAATGGCTGCATTCCAGAATAAAAGATGGCGATTTACTTTTGCATACAAGCCACAGAAAACCACCTCAACTCCATTGTGGCTACTTTTTTTCCTTGTGCAGTTATGCTAGAAGTGGAGGAAGAACTTTGTTTAGTTGCATCTAAAATGACACTCAGATATATTTTAATTGAAGCTAAAAGGGGTTCACTTTTTTCTTTGAGATTTCTTCCCAGTTTCTTCTTTGGCCCCCTAGATCAACTGGTTGCCGACCAGCCACCACAGTTCTACGGCGGCAGGTCAGCTCCCCTGTGCGAGAGCCCGTAGCTCTACGTCGGCTCTCAAAGCGGCCACTAGGGGCACGCCTGCCCCCGAGTCCGGTGGGCACGATCGCCACCGGGCACCCGCGATTGCTCGGTACAGAGCGAGGACCGGAAGCTATGTGTGTAATCACACAGCTCCCGATCCTATCAGGGGAGAAATGCTGATCTTCTGTTCATACAATGTATGAACAGAAGATCAGTGATTTCCCCTAGTGAGTCCACCCCCCCCCCATACAGTTAGAACACACCCAAGAACATACTTAACCCCTTCCCTGCCCCCTAGTGTTAACCCCTTCACTGCCAATGGCGTTTTTATAGTAATCCAATGCATTTTTATAGCACTGATCGCTATAAAAATGGCAATGGTCCCAAAAATGTGTCAAAAGTTCCCGAAGTGTCCGCCATAATGTCGCAGTACTGAAAAAAACGCTGATCGCCGCCATTACTAGTAAAAAAAAAAAAATATTAATAAAAATGCCATAAAACTACCCCTAATTTTGTAAACGCAATAACTTTTGCGCAAACCAATCAATAAACGCTTATTGCGATTTTTATTTTTTATGAAAAATATGTAGAAGAATACGTATCGGCCTAACCTGAGGGAAACAAAAATTTATTTTTATATATTTTTGGGGAATATTTATTATAGCAAAATGTAAAAAATATTGAATTTTTTTCAAAATAGTCGATCTATTTTTGTTTATAGCGCAAAAAATAAAAACCGCAGATATGATCAAATACCACCAAATGAAAGCTCTATTTGTGGGAAAAAAAGGACGCCAATTTTGTTTGGGAGCCAAATCGCACGACCGCGCAATTGTCAGTTAAAGAAACGCAGTTCCAAATCACCCCTATTGCCAGACCCTTTCACCCCCTATTGCCAGCGTCACTAAGCAATCGTTTTTCTGATCACTGTAGTAGTGTCGCTGGTGCCGCTAGGTAGCTAGTTATTTTTTGAGGTTCGCCGCCATGTTTTTATAGCGATAAGTACCCCCATAAATTTTCTAACGCTATAAAAACATGGCGGCGAATCTCAAAAAATAACTAGCTACCTAGCGGCACCAGCGACACTAATACAGCGATCAGAAAAACGATTGCTTAGTGACGCTGGCAAAAGGGGGTGATCAAGGGGTTAAAACCTTTATTGGGGGGGTAGGGGGCTTCCCGGATCGTTCCCAGGGGGCTTCCCGGATCATTCCCAGACACTTAGCGACCGCCACATGTAGCACAGGAGAGTCAGGATGCCCACTAACACACAGCTCCTTTCTCCATCTTCAACGTAGAGAGCATCCGGACTCTCCTGTAGTCTAAGGGAGGGGCGAGCACGACACTCCACACCAGGGTGAAAGCCTTGCATTACTGTGTGTAGTTACAGACAGAAGAACAGGACGTGAGGATTTCTCAGAAGAAATAAGGACATTTAAAAGCAAAATGGAAGGATGAGGTAAAAGAAGGACTGCATAAATGTAAAGGAAAAAAATTTTACCTTTACAACCCCTTTAAGCTAATCGCTTTCAGTGCCTTGTAAACGTTCCTACCTGCATGAGATGAGCATTGCAATGTAATTTGCTGCCCAGGATACAAATCTTATAGTAAATGTCCACAGGCTTGTGTCGGAAGCTTTTGCTTGTGTTCAAGTGTGAGGCATATATCCACCAGCTTGATTAGCGTGTGGCTATTAGGGGGGCCACCTTTTCTTCAAGCTAAAACCGAACACTTCAGCGTCGCACAGCATTTTTTTTTTTTCATAGTATGTATAAACTATGCATAGATGTTGCTATTAACTGCTTGCTGACCAACGCACGACTATATACGTTGGCAGCATGGCACGGGCAGGCAGAGGGCGGCATTGTGGATGCACGCGCCGCAAGCTCTGTGAGCCTGACTGCAGGTCACGCGGACTCGATCCCTGCGGGGATACCCGTGATGTTTACATCAGCATCTCCCCACTCTACCTAGTGACAATGGAAGTCTGGGATGGATGCAGAGTCAGTCTGGGAGGACTGTGGGGACCTAGGAGAGCTAGTGAAGGGGGCAGCTGCAGCCAGGCGAGGGTGCCTGAAGAGGTGGTGCTGGGATCAGTAGCCAAAAGGGTAGGACAGCTGATCACTGGGACTTCTTTTTGCTACACTACCAAGGGGGCCCACGGTCCCTGCCTGCAAAGAGCATTTGCTATGGTCTGATTGCACTCTTGTCAGGCCATCCAAACAGTGCCAGCAGGTCCTGGGAGTTGTTCTACGAGCAAGATTGTGCAGAAGGTCGAATGACAGGTAGTTTGTGTCCCTGAAGAGTTCAGAGTTTGATCAAGTGGGCATCCCATAATACCCCCAAACCTATCCAAGTTCAATTCCCCTAATAAAACACAAAAACAAAGTTGCAAGGGCTGTTTCTTGTCTCCAGACTGTGGTAGAAAGGGGTAGGAGATATCAAAATTCCCCAGCGCCTCCTGCTGGGGTAGCGCTACAGGAGGTATTTCAAAGCAAAAGTGCCAACTGACATGCGTTGTAATCATTTTTGGTGGTTGGCATGTGGCATGTGTGTTGATGCACCACAATGGTGTGAATGGGCCCTTAAAAAAGTTCCACTTGCAGAGTCTTGGCCACGTACAAAAAGCATTTCAATAAATAATTCCAAAGCAGAACTTGATATATGTAAAGTATCCTGCAGAAATCATTTGTTCAAACAAGGTTTAGACATGACCTGTGTGAAGATCTGAAGGGCTCAGGTGGAAGTGATGAATGCTGTGCCTGGCACATGGAATCTTCTCCGCCTTTGATTCCTCTACGCTCGCAATGTTGGCGCCTGTTGAACATATTCAAGGACTTTGCTGTGAACCTCTTCAGTATTCTAAATGTCATTTGGAAAACAAAACAAAACACTAGAAAGTCTATTGAATGGGCCATGCTGTGAAATTAATGCTTTTGCTCTTCTCTTTTGGCAATCACTGTGTGGGCGCTAATAAGGGTACATGGGTACTACCGCAATTATTACGCTTGTCACTTTTTCCTTAAAATAAACATTTTGTTTAAGTGGAATTGTGATGGAGCTCTGCTGCCACCACCTGGAGAGAATCATATAATGCACATTTATGTTAATGCTATAGTATAATATGCTGTAATGTAAGGTAAGGATACTTTTATAAACAATGCAATGAATAAGGCCCCTTTCACACTGGGGCAGGGAGCCGCGGTGGCGGTATAGCGGCGCTAAAAATAGCGGCGCTATACCGTCGTAATTGCCACGGGATTCGGCCGATAAAGGGATAATACCGCCCGCAGATGCGCATTGCGGGCGGTATTCCATTGTTTTCAATAGGAAGGAACGGTATACATACCTCTCACCACTCCAAAGATGCTGCTGGAAGGAGATTTTTTTTCTCTCGCGCCAGGGCATCGCCTCAGTGTGTAAGCCCTATATTCTAAATATATATACTCGTGCTAGAAGTAAAAAATTGGGAAAAATTGTAAATAAGATATCTTGCAGCTGCTGTACACAAAGTACTATTCACTTGACAAATCATAGCGCTCAAAATAATAAACAAACAGTAACCTAAATAATCACAAAATAACAATTCATGAACCGCTTAACCACTTGCGGACCACTTGCGGACTGCCGCATGTACATTTACGTCGGCAGAATGGCACGGACAGGCACATCCACGTACCTGTAAGTGCCTGCCTTGACGTGGGTCGGGGGTCCGATCGGGCCCCCCCCCCCCCGGTACCTGCGGCGGTCCCCGTGGCTTCAGGAGCGATCCGTGCTGAGGGGGCGGCGGTTCGTTTCCCAGCCAATGTGCGTCCTCCCTGCAGTGCACTTCCTCTGCCTGTAAAATGTAAACACAGGAAGGGGGAAGTGATGTAATCTCTCCTCTCAGCGGTATTTTCAACCGCTGCTGAGGAGAGATTACATCGCACAGTAAGGGCTTTTTCACACGAAGCATCCGTTCAGATCCGCCTGCCAGTTTTTTTTTTTGCGGACCTGAACGGACGCTCCGTGCTCCTCTATGGAGCCACGGATATCAGCGGAGACATGTCCGCTGACATCCGACCCGCTCCGATCCGCCAAAGTATGACGGAGGAAAAACCTACTTTTCCTTCCGTCTATCGGATCGGAAGAACACGGACAGACGGTCCATGTTCATCCGATTCCCCCCATAGGGGAGAGCGGAGAAAAGACAGGGCGGTCCCTGCACAATGGAGCGATCCCCGCTGAGCAAACAGAGGTGCACGGTGCGGATCATTACTGATCCGCCCCGTGTGAAATAGCCCTAAGTCTGCACAACACTACACTGATACTAGTACAGGCAGGCACATTAACCCCCCCCCCCCATCACCCCCCCCACCCCCCTGTCACAGTGTCACTGAATGCAGTGATCATGTATCTACTAATCACTGCATTTAGAGTCAGTGTGACAGTTAGTGTGACAGGCAGTTAGTGTTAGGTCCAGGGTAGCCCCCGTACCCCCCCTAATAAAGTTTTAACCCCTTGATCACCGCCCTAGTTAACCCTTTCACTCCCTATTGCCAGCGTCACTAAGCAATCATTTTTCTGATCACTGTATTAGTGTCACTGTTGCCGCTAGGTAGCTATTTTTTTTTTTACTAAAGACATGTGGCTGAATTAATTTTGGCCTAAATGTTTGACTAAAGTTTAATTTATTTGATTTTTCTTATAACAAAAAGTAAAAAATATAGATTTTTTTTCAAAAATGTAGCTCTATTTTTGTATATAGCGCAAAAAATAAAAATCGCAGAGGCGATCAAATACCATCAAAAAAAAAATGCTGTGCGACGCTGAAGTGTTCGGTTTTAGCTTGAAGAAAAGGTGGCCCCCCTAATAGCCACACGCTAATCAAGCTGGTGGATATATGCCTCACACTTGAACACAAGCAAAAAATCGCAATAAACGTCTATTGATTGGTTTTCACAAAAGTTATAGGGGTGGATTCACAGAGAAATGGATTATCGTAGCGTATCAGAAATACGCTACGCCGCCGTTTTTTACCTTGATCTACGTGGAATTCAGGTAGATTTTTTTCCGTAAACGACGGCGGCGTAGTGTATTTCTCCCGTCGTAATCCATCCGCGCGAGTAGGGGGCGTGAAACATTTAAAGTAGGCGCGTTCCCGCGGCGAGCGATCTGCGCATGCTCCGTTCGCAAATTTCCCGCCGTGCATTGCGCGAAATCACGTCGTGACGTCATTCGTTGTTTATGTAGCGTACTTTACGGGCGATCCACGTCCCGACGAGTTACGTAAACAAAATAAAAAATTAAATAAATTCGAAGCGGGAACGGCGGCCATACTTAACATGGGCTACGTAAAGTTAGAGCAGCAAAAAGCTGCTCTAACTTTACGTATAAAAAAATAGACGAAAACGATTGCGACGCTCGCTCGTTTGTTCGTGAATCCCCGTAAAAACACATTTGCATATCCCGACGCATTAAAACGACGCGAACTCCTCCCAGCGGCCGCAAATAGATGGCAGCGTAGATCCGAAGGCTTACGAAGACGTAAGCCTCTCGGATCGAAGCCCGAAGCCGGCGTATCATGGTTTGAGAATTCAAACTAGTGATACGCCGCGGGAAATTTGAAATTACTCCTGTCTAACCCCAGTTAGACAGGCGTAATTGTTTTGTGAATCCACCCCATAGCGTCTACAAAATAGAGGATAGTTTTATGGCATTTTTATTGATATTTTTTTACTAGCAATGGTGGCTTGGTGGATCTGATCACAGCCATTGGATTTATTCTTATTTTATTCACTCTCTGATGGATTCCTACCAATTGGATCATTGGATTTACAGCACAGAACATTATATGGACACTTATTAAGATATTTTAAGCACTCAGTAATTGGTGTAATTTATCACTTTTCTTTGGTTTGCTTTTTGCTTTTCCATTACACATGCTTTTTGGTATATGAGAAACACCATTATAGTCATCACATTGTATTGTTTGCGCTGCACTATTTTTAAGTACTTAAACTGAACTGCGCATGCATCAGGACATGGACGTATCCCCATGCGCATGCGCACAACTACGTCGGAACTGCCTAAGATACGCCGGATCACTGTGTACGCCGTGAACGTAATCTACGCCCAGCCAGACCCACGTCGGCCCATATTCACAGACGTCCAACGTACAATACGTAGGCTTTTGTTCCCTGGTCCATACCTTTGCATGGGTTGCGCCTATCTATGGGGAATAACTTTACGCCGAACTTAAAACTTATGCAAACCGCTTAAATCATGCGCCGGGCGCAAGTACGCAAGTACGTTTGTGAATCGGCGCATCGCTCTCATTTGCATATTTGAATAGAAAATCAATGGGAAAGCCACATGCGTCCATCGTAAATATGCGCCCACTCTATGCCGGCGTAGGAAAGTTACGTCGGTGGGATGAAGTTGGTTTTTAGGCGTATCCAAGTTTGTGGGTACAGCGCACAGATATGACGGCGCATATTTGTACTTACGCAGCGTATCTGGTGATACGTCGGTGTAAGTGCTATATGTGTACACTTTAAGCCTGAAACGACCCCTAGACTGAAAAGCTAAGGGTCCATTGCATCCGGTAGGTGGGGACACAGGAGAGGGTGTTGCGCACCTCACATTTTGGAGCACTTTGCACTTTATGGATTGGAGCACATTGTTCACTAATATATGGACATTCACTTATTAACCACTTGCCGACCGCCGCACGCAGATGTACGCATGCTCAGAATCAAGTCAACGCATGCTTGGAAGCATTGAACTTTCAGCACGTCGTTGTGTTTTACATCGCCGCGTTCTGACACGATCGTTTTTTTAACCAATGGTGTGTAGGCACATCAGACCATCAATTAGCTTCATCGGTTAACCTTAGGACCGTTCTCATCAGATGGACTAATCGTGTATGTATGCAGCCTTCGAGCATTTTTAAAGCTGAAAACGCCTCTCAAAACCCGCTAGTTCTGTTTGTTTTCAGACATAAAACGTCCCAGCCTAAGTGTGCATGGACCTCGTACGCACGACCGGTTTCCTCGGCAGAATCTAGCAAGAAACTTGTTGGAAGACGTGTTTTGCCGAGGAAACCGGTTGTGTGTACATTTTTTGACGAGGAAACTGTCGAGAAACTCCACGAGCCAAAAAGAGAGCATGTTCTCTTTTACCTCGACGGCAATGGAGAAAATTGGCTCGTCGAGTTCCTCGACAGCCGAACAAGGAACTCGACGAGGAAAACAACAGTTTTGCCTGACGAGTTCCTCGGTCGTGTGTACGAGGCCATAGGATAACATGCTGGGGAATTTACTGGCTGCATAAAAAATGCCTGAAGCCAAAAACAGCAGCTGTAAAAAATGCCCAGTGTGCATGAGGCCTAAGGCAGAGGTTGGTGTCGGTAGAGCAGTGGATGGCGTCAGTCAGTACAGCAGTGGATGTGTCAGTCGTTTTTTTTTTTTTAAACTGGACTAGGCTGTAGCAATTTAAAGTGGATGTAAACCCACTCTCATCCTTTCTAAACTACTGCCATAGTGCTGATCTATAAGGCTATAGACGCCTCCTGCATGAATCCTTACCTACCAAATGTCTTCCCTCTGTCCGTTATAAGAACTGAAAAACTGCAGATTCTGTGGGTGGGTCTGTTGTCTGAAGCTCGGTGGGTGGAGTCATGATGTCAGTAGACTCCCCGCCCACCTCTACACCCCCTTACACTAAATTCTGCTACGATCACTAACATCCAGTCAAAATCCAGGGAAGTAACCACATGACTTCAGAAAAGGAGAGGGGTGTGGGAATTAAAAAAATGCCTGTCTCCAGGCTAGTGCATGAGCTATGTAAATAACCTGTCACTCACAGCAAAGGGGCGGAACGGACTAAGGTTTTTCTCTGTAAGTCCTTTTTTTTTTTTCTGAACAGAGCTGGATAAACTCTGTGTGGCAAGACTGGGCACAGATGATAAGAAATCTTAAACTGTATCTTGTGACAGCAAATTATATAAAAAAAAAAAAAATCTGGGTTTACATCCACTTTAAGGTGGAGACATCATTGGTAAGGTGAAGTGTGTTTAAGTTATACTTAACTGGGGCAACAAAGAAAGAAGACACTTTTGATGTATATAATGTGTATCTCAACCCAAAAACAAAATTGTGATAAATTGCAACTTACAAGTCCTTTTTTTTTTTTGGTTGCATTTTTACTTTATAACACAATATCTCCCAGGGTGACAACACTCACTGCTCCACTGTATCCTTGGGGCAACAGAATTTAAACCCTAGGACAGAAAGTGTGTTAGAACTTTAGAACTCCTCCACCCTGCTCCTCCTCTCTATAACACGGGGGAAGGGGGTTCTGTAGTCCACTTAGAAAAAGGATTAGACCTGATAACACTGTTTGAGATTTCAGTGATCTCCCTGACCACTCAAAAACTCCCTTCAGATGCCGAGCAGAAGAAGGCTGAGATTAAAGTGGATCTCCACCTAAAATAGGAAGCTTTGCTTGTTTGCTTCTCCCCCCCCCCCCCCCCTCCGCTGCCAAATTTGGCACCTTTTGGAGGGGGGAGTGGATACCTATCAAAACCAGGTGTCTTATCCCACTTCCGCTCCTACAATGATGCTACGATCTAGGAAACTTACGGGCCCTCCAAAAGACGGCCAGACCATTCAGAAAGTGCTGTGAGACTCGTGCATGCGCAGTAAGAAACAGGCTGTGAAGCCATAAGGCTTCACTTCCTGTTTCCCTTTAGAGAAAAATCCGGTGCCTCCACCTGGACTCTTCTCTAAGGGCTCTCTGGACAGGTAATATAAACATCCCTTTTGACAGTAATAAGTGGTGTCAGGTACTCTTTATAGAGGGATCGGGGGGTGGCGCCATTGTCAGCCGAGTAACCTGTAAGTGACGTCATGGCGTCGCTTCCGTGTTTACATTGAAGAGACTGAATCAAAGCCGCCCCCCTACCGTCGGCCTCCGGTGCTTCTACCAACTAACCTCTGCGATTGGTGAGTTGGAGAACGGATCTGCCAGCCCCAGATGTTGATGATGGAGATTTCTGATGGACCAGATGTTCGCCAGAGTCACTATGATCATCCAATGCCGGGCGCGATGTTATGATGTCCTGGCCTCTGCATTAAAAAAAACGGCGCCACCTCAGCTGGAAAGCTAAGATCAGTTTATTTATTTTTTGGATTTCAGGCTTCCCAGCCTAGTGGTTAGATGTCTTATTGACCTCATATCTCACTGTAAAGAGGACCTGTCATGCTTATTCCTATTACAAGGGATGTTTACATTCCTTGCAATAGGAATAAAAGTGATCACATTTTTTATTTTATTTTTGTAAAAAAAAGAAAGTATAATTAACAAAAAAAAATTCAAATGCCCCTGTCCCTGTGTGCTTGTACGCAGAAGCGAAAATATACGTAAGTCTTACCCGCATATGAAAACGGTGTTCAAACCACACATGTGAGGTGTCTCTGCGAACCTTAGAGCAAGAGCAATAATTCTAGCCCTAGACTTCCTCTGTAACTCAAAATATGTAACCAGTAAAATAATTAAAGCGTCGCCTATGGGGATTTTTAAGTACCAGAGTTTGGCGCCATTCCACAAGCGTGTGCAGTTTTAAAGTGGGACATGTTAGGTATCTATTTACTCGGCATAACTTCATCTTTCACATTATGCAAAAAAATTAGGCTAACTTTAATGGGGTGTTTTTTTGTGTGTTTTTTTAAAGCATTTTTTTTCCCCCAAAAAAAAAAAAAAAACGTTTGTAAAATTGCTGCGCAATTACTGGGCGAGATAAAAAGTTGCAATGACCGCCATTATATTCTCTAGGGTCTCTGCTAAAAAAAAACATATATAATGTTTGGGGGTTCTATGTAATTTTCTAGCAAAAAAAAGATTTTTACATGTAGGAGAGAAGTGCCAAAATTTGGCCTCGATGCAAAGTGGTTAAAGGGTCACTAAAGGGAAAAAAAATTTTTTAGCTGAAATGACTGTTTACAGGGTATAGAGACATAAAAGTTAACTGATTCCTTTTCAAAATGATTAAAAATAGATAAAAATCAATCATATAATGTGCCTGCAGGTTAGTTTCACTTTTGAACTGGCTTCATGTTTCTGTGAAGTAGAAATATACACACAGAACAAAAACAAACAAATCCAGGGCAGTGTTTTGTTTTTAAAATGAATCTGATTGGTTCTGGGAATTTTTTTTTTTTTAATCATTAAAGTTTTTTTTATTGGAAAAAAGAAAAATCAGAGTACAAGATACAGCCAGGGTACCGAAGACACAAATCAAAACATATCAATACATCCTCTGAAAAGTAAGCTACTTTTATATCTTATGACACAAGATAGCAAAGGGAAACATCACAACCTAGGATATTACCCGCTACTAACTACTACTAAGAAAAAGAAAGAGAAGAAAAGAAGAAAAAAAAAAAAAAAGGGGGGGGAAGACACTGTGCCCAAACGGCTCATCTAGAATCTCTATATACCAATGGGAGTGAACAAGAAAAGATCAAACCTACAACCACAATCTCATCTCATATCTAATTGTGAGTATTGATCTGAATATCTGAACGCCACCCAAGGTGACCACGTCTGATTTAATTTCTTTGACGATTCCCTGGCAATGGCTACCGTTTCCTCCATTTGGTGGATATTCTCTATGGAGCTAAACCATTCTGGGATAGAAGGAATATCCTTCGATTTCCAGTGCCTGGGAAGTTTTAGACACACAGTAATGACAGCTTAGACCACCGTGAGAAAGCTCCCAGTATGGTGGTTATAAGGAAACAGACAAGCAGGAAGTGTGGAGATTACAGCAACTTCAAAGCAAAAACGAACAATAAGGACATGAAACCAGTACTGCAGTAAGGTAAAGGAAGCTATTTAGCTGAAAAAAAAATTCCTTTAGTGATCCTTTAATGGATAACTTTAAAAAGTGGCCTGCATATGTGTGTGTGTGTGTGTGTGTTTGTATATATATATAAACAAAAGGGAGCAACTGGTGACAAGGGGACAGTGGGGCTTTAGATGAAACACAACACTAGGGTTGGATGAAACAATCAATATACAGTAAACAGATTATTTTATTCATGACAGGCGAGAGCATGTTGCATATAATGACATTTCTGTTACATCCATTATAAAATACAAAATATGATAAAATAAAGACATGACTGGTAAATCACAATAAGAAATCATAAAATTGTATACATAGTAGACATTGTAACATATGGTTAGCATAAATGTCAGCAAGTTACCCAGGAGTGTAATGAAGTAGTAGCATAGCATAATAAATTGATAATTCAACCAAATAATTAAAACCCATGAGGACCACATGATTGCTGTAGTGAAACATTGATCAAAGGCTCTACGCGTTTCGTGGAGTGATATCCACTCATCAGGAGCTTATTGGGGACACCTAAAATATAACAATGATTTAATTAATGGTAATTAATTAAAACAGGAAGAGAGGGAACAATAACTGTAATCCTGCCACTCTTACCTGGAGGTAAATTAAAATGTTGAATAGAAGAGCAACTGCTAATGTTGAGCATGGAGAGTGCCTGAGGGCGGATGAGAGACCTCCCGGGGGAGCTGAGGCGGAATGGATGAGGTGGCGGGACTGTCCAATGAGGGATGCATGGAAGGGATCCCCCTTCCAGTGTTGTGATGATAAATAAGAGCCTTGAGGCATCTATGAACCAAATGGTAGAGAATTCAGCATAGGGATAGTGTGGTTAAGGTGAGAGAGGAATTGGATAAGGAAGTGGGGGCTAATGGGTAAGAGGACATATGGGAGAATGCCCAAGTAGGGTGTGATGGGAAAAACACGTGGGCGTCGTCAGGGCGTGGCGTTGACGCGCAGCGAGTGCGATCCCACAGCCCCGCAGCCTATAGGCGAGGGAGTGGGGGAAAGCCACGGTGTGCGTCGCAGCTCCCAAGGGGGAGGAAAGTACCGCCCCAAATAGGGGGCAGTCTAAGCATAGTCTGATATAAGTGGTGTGCCCCAATGTTGCAGGTAACTGGTACTGGCAGTGAATGAATGACAGCAGCAAACTGTGGGATATGGCAGTAGAAAAACGTGTGTGTTTCCATCCCTAAGGCTCCTTTCACATGTTTTTCGGTCCGCTCCGTGTGCCCGTCAGCTCAGCGGGGGGTCTCCGCTCAGCTGTCAGGCGGACAGGGCGGTCCCCGCACACTGTGCAGGGACCGCCCCGTCTCTCCTCCGCTCTCCCCTATGGGGAGTCGGATGGAAACGGACCGTCTGTCCGTTTGCATCCGATCCGTTTGGCCGGACGGAAGAAAAATAGGACATTCTTCCGTCCGAAAAAACGGATGCGGATCTGGCGGACGTTAGCGGATGCATCATCCGCTAACGGATCTGCTCCCATAGGGGCCCATGACAAGTCCGTAAACGGACTTGTAATGAGCAGACTAACGGTCCGCTAGCGTGAAAGGACCCTAAATCGTTTGAGGAAAAAAACGAATTGGGACTTTTGGAAAAGACCATGGTTTGCATAGCATACAGGTCTACATCCCCGACAATATGAACAAAAGGGAGCAACTGGGGACAAGGGGACACAACACTAGGGTTGGATGAAACAATCAATATACAGTAAACAGATTATTTTATTCATGACAGGCGAGAGCATGTTGCATATAATGACATTTCTGTTACATCCATAATATATATGTGTGTGTGTGTGTGTATAACCGCATGACAGCCAGGCAACGAATATTCTTAGAAGACAATTTATCATTTGCAGTGTGGTTAGGTCTGGCTTTACAGTGCAATACTCACACCCACCATATGGTGGCAACAAGTCCTCACTTTGTCATTGTAAAAATGATACAATATTATTTTGTTAAATTTTTTTCAGTAATGTCTCCAAAAAGAATAAGTTACATTTACTAATAAAATAATATTGCTCTACTTTACTACATAGCAACACTTTGCAAGGCATAGATTTACATTTATTTTTTCTAAGATTTAACAGTTTTTAAGGTCAACTTTCCACTTAAAATATTTATGTGCTCTAAAAAGCCACTTAAAGCTCAAGTGTGGGCAGATATTCCCCTTTCACTCAGTTATGTATATAGGAAAACATCATTAAAATGTATATTTAACCACCTGAAGGCCATGGTCTTTGAATGTACAGTGGAACCTCGGATTGCGAGTAACACGTTTCGCAATACGAGCAATGTTTCTTGAAAAATCCTAACTTGGCTTGCGAGTGTTCTCTCCCAAAACGAGCAGGATTCAGGCCAAAGCGGTGTGCAGTACCGCGTTTGGCCTATAGTGGGGGGGGCGCTGGAGCCGAGTGGAGCAAAACGGCTCTGATCAGTTCGGAAAGACTCAGAAATACTACGTTCCTGAGCCTTTTCAGAGGTTTGCCGAGGTCAGCCGAACTGTCCTTGGGCCTTTTTTAAATGTTTTCGAGGCTCTCTGGTGCCCCCCGCCTCTGGCCGGATGCAGTATTACATGCCATTGAAGTCTATATGGAACAATGTATTTTAGTTTCCATTGACTTCAATGGGAAGACACGCTTTGATATACGAGTACTTTGGATTACGAGCATTCTCCTGGAACGGTTAATGCTCGTAATCCAAGGTTCCACTGTACACCATCTTGGATGTGATGTCAGCAGCCCCAAGCAGACTCAGAGCTGTTACTGAAGTGGCAGTCTAAAAAAAACTGTTACAACTTAAAAACCATAAGCTGAGCTTCAATAGTGTATAATTAATCAATTTATTTTTCTTATCCATGTGTTTAGATGCATCTCCAACTGTGTGCTCATGAGTACTTTTCATTCAAAACTGCTAAGTAAACTCCACCACCATTCACTCTGTGTGCTCACCTGGAGAGGTTGGACTATATACTGTATATATGTAAAATGGTCACAATGCGCCTTCCCCTTTAAGGGGATTCAAACATCTCCCCAGAAGTATTCTCTTTACGAATCCTCCAATTTGGGGCGGCAGAAGGGTTGTACCTTTTTTTCTTTTCCAAGTGATGAGAACCTCAACAAGGGTGGTGAGGCTTTGGATCATTTCTCTGTATAGTGTTAATGCATTCGAAAAAGTAGACAGTGTATGAAGTGTACCTAGAGCTCACAAACCGAGCACCCGCCAGCTCTTCCACTGAGATCCAAAATGCAAGTGCTGGAATCCCTAGGTTCTTGTGGAACCCTGGTTAACCACTTCAATGCCAGGCACTTATACCCCCTTCCTGCCCAGGCCAATTTTTAGTTTTCAGCGCTGTCACAATTTGAATAACGTTTGCGCCGCTATGCGACGTTGTACCCAAACAGATTTGTTATCATTTTGTTCCCACAAATAGTGCTTTCTTTTGGTGGTATTTGATCACCTCTGAGATTTTTTTGAAAAAAAAAAAAAGTTCTTCTTCAGTGATGGGCAATGATATGGCTGCCATGACGGGCACAGATAAAGTGGCAATGATGGGCACCAATGAGGTGGCACTGATGAGGTGGCACTGATAGGCACCGATGATGGGTACTGATAGACGTCACTAATAGGCGTCACTGATGGACACTGATAGGTGGCACTGGTATGCACTCATAGGCGGTACTGATGTGCACTCATAAGCGACACTGATGGGTACTTATGGGTGGCACTGATGGACACTGATGGTGGCACTAATGACACTGATGGTGGCATTTCTGGGCATCACTGATCTGATGTGATCCATAATGGTGCCAGTCAGTGCCCATTTGTGGGCACTGACTGGCATATATTGGGCATCAATTTGCATATGTGGCTGGCCATGGGGGACATACCTGCCCATCCACATGTTAGACTTCCCTTGTGGTCCTGGCGGCTTCCCTGGTGGTCCAGTGTGGGCATCTGCGAGGGGGTTGCGCTGATAAACCCTCTCTGTCAGGAGAGCCACCGATTGTCTCTCCTCTACTCGCGTCTGTCAGACACGAGTGAAGAAAGGCCGATCAACAGCTCTTCCTGTTTACATCTTGATCATCCGTGATTGGACACGGCTGATCATGTGGTAAAGAGCCTCCGTCACACCACCAATTGCAGCAATGTGCACCCCCATGGGCGCACGGCGGCTGTTATCCTGCTGCGTCAAATGACGCCCAGTCAGGATAATTGATCCGTCATTTTGCATTAGGCCGGGGGGGAAGTGGTTAAGAATAGCTGCTTTAGGATGACCATACTGGGACATAAAGAAGGTTCTTGCATAAGCAAGTTGTCGAAAGAAGTCTCCACAGGCACAGTTGGTATATAACATCCTTTGTCAAACAGGGTTTCAATGGAACACCCTTGGATTCCTTCAGAGGTTGCTAGAGCTGTAACATCTAGCAACCTCTGGAGGAACATTAGGTTTTCATGGAATCCTGGTTGAATAGGATGACCACACTGGGTCATACCGAACTACAAAGGTTCTTGTATAAGCAAAAATCTCCAAAGATGTCCCAATGGACACAGTTGATACATAACAGCCTTTCTCAGCTAGGATTTCATGGAACCCTAGGGTTCCTCCAGAGGTTGCTAGGGGTTCCTTGAGCAATGAGAAATTTCTGCCTCTTGGATAATTAACCACTGACACCAATGATCATGTTTAACCACTTGCTGACTGCTACACGTCGATATACGCCGGCAGAATGGCAGCAGTAGGCAAATGGACATACCTGTACGTCCCCTTAAAGAAGACGTGCGGCCGCACTCTCCGTGACCGTGCCCGCGGGCCCCGCAAACTCGATGTTAGCCAGCGATTGTGTCACAGAGCTGCAGAACAGGGGGATGGCGTTGCAAACAAGGCATTTCCCTGTTCTGCCTAGTGACAGGACACTGATCTACTGCTGGGCTCTGAGGAAGAAGTTTTGCACTTCGAAACGCGTAAGCCAGCAGTGATCCTCATTACATCCTCTATGACCATCTGGATTGCTGTTTGTGTTCTACATGCAGCTACCATCTTTGGAAAATAACCTTTTCACTATGAACTTATCTGCTACACTTGTGAGTAGTTTTTATGCTTTCTTTTAATTAAAAATCAGTGTCACCGTCACAAAATATTGACTGCTTGATAATCCACTTGTGCGCAGGAGTGTCTGTTTTCTGCTATCACTGATCTACTGCTCCCTGTCACCCGGAGCAGTGATCAGTGTCATGTCACAGGTAGCCCATCCCCCACACAGTCAGAATCACCCCCTAAGGCCTCGTACACACGATCAAATCTGTCTGCTGGAAACGGTCTGCTAGACCGTTTCAGCAGACAGATTCGATCGTGTGTACGGGCTAACAGACGGATTTGGCCACCCGACAGATTTCAAAGCATGCTTTGAAATCTGTCGGCTGGGAACCCGTCCGCCCGACATGTCTGCTGGTTAGTATGCTAACCAGCAGACATGTCTTCTCGCACACGCGCCGAATGGTTTCGACGCATGCGCGGAAGTGTTTTACTTCCTGGTGCGGTGACGTGGCGGCGTCAACGTCACCGACACGTCAGCGTGCTGTCTGCTGGCGGGGATTTTGGTTTGCTCGTGTGTACACGCGAGCAAACCAAAATCCCAGCAGACAGATTTGTTCAAATCTGTCGGACAGACAGATTTGAACAAATCTGTCTGCTCGTGTGTACGAGGCCTTAGACACACTAAACGCCTTCTTCGCCCCCTAGTGGTTAACCCCTTCCCTGCCAATGTAATTTACACAGTAATTATTTTTATAGCATTGATCGCTGTATAAATGATAATGGTCCCAAAATAGCATCAAAAGTGTCCGATGTGTCTGCTGTAATGTCGCAGTCACGATAAAAATCACAGATCGCCGCCATTACTAGTAAAAAAAATGTATTAATAAAAATGTCAGAAAACTAACCCCTATTTTGTAGATGCAATAACTTTTGCGCAAACCAATCAATATACGCTTATTACAATTCTTTTCTTACCAAAAATTTGTAGAATTTATATCGTCCTAAACTAAGGAAAAAATAATTATATATATACACAAATATACATATATACATAATATATATATATTTTTTTGGGGGATATTTATTAAAGCAAAAAGTAAAAAAATTTGCTTTTTTTCAAAATTATTTCTTTATAGCACAAAAAATAAAAACCGCACAGGTTATCAAATACCACCAAAAGAAAGCTCTATTTGTGGGGGGAGGAAAAGACACCAATTTTGTTTGGGTGCCACGTCGCACATCCACGCAATTGTCAGTTAAAGCGACGCAGTGCCGAATTGCAAAAAATGGCACGGTCATTGGGCAGCCAAATCCTTCGAGGCTGAAGTCGTTAAATATGTAGGAAATGTTTCCAATGGCCACAAATGTAAGGCGCATTTTCCCCCAAAAGTAAGCCTCAAAGTTGGGATATTACGCCAATAAGCTCATTATAAAATGAAAGAAATCAGGTCCACCTGTAACTGAAATATCATTTTTTTAGGGACTAGCCTAATTGAATACAGCAAAATATTATCAGATGCATCTGGCTGACGCCTCCAATATATAAACTAGAGCACATGCCTTGGAGCTTTGCCACCACTTTTATCAGCCAGGAACAGATGGACTGGCAGGAATGTTTCCCCATCAGTAATAGTCAGTTTAGCAAGTTTGTTGGATTAGCAGAAAGCAGTAATTTTATAAACTTTTTACACATACACACAGCCAGGTGCTAAATGGCCAATGATCAACACCAAACACAATACTGAGTGATGTGCTATAAGGCCAGACCCGGCCAAAACTGACATTACAGTTACATGTGGATGTTTGCAAGTGGCATTACTTGTGGTGGGATCCCTCCAGCAGTACTGGGAACACACATCAGTCTCCTCAGCGCTGACAGGAGGTGGATCTGTGTGTTTACACACACAGATCCACACTCCTGACGTGATTGCCGGAAATCGCGGGTGCCCGGCGGCAATCGCAGCCGTCGGGCACGCGCGCGCACCCTAGAACGCCGTGAAGACAGGACAGCTAATCAGGTGACAGGTAACCAGACATGAGCAACCTGATTGGCAACCTGATTTGCATCGCTTCCCTAACACACCACTGAGTAATCAGCAAACGCACAGCTGTGCGCCCACTGTTTACCCTTTTGGAAGCCTATTACAGCCCACAGACTCTAATCAGGAAGCCTATTAGAGCCTATGGCTCTAATCAGGCGCTTCCAAAACACACTCGCTACTGTAATTCATATGCCTGGTGCCCGACAAGGGGCCAGGCACATGAATAGGAGGCAGCAGCAATGACCATAGATAGATTTATGCAATGCATGAATCTATCTATGGTGAGAGAGTGAGCCGCCGTACACACGGCCGAGGTTCTCGCTGAAAACCAGCGAGAACCTCGCTGGAATGCACATTCCAGCGAGGACCTCGGCCGTGTGTACGGTCTCGGCGAGCTTCCCGTCGGGAAGCCCGTCGAGCAGAAATAGAGAGCACGCTCTCTATTTCCTCGACGGCCCGCCTGGATGAATGGCTGGTTGCCATTCCCGACGGGCGGGTCGCCGATTTCGACGGCCGGCAGAGATCCTCGACGGGCGGAACGATGTGTTCTGCCCGTCGAGGATCTCTGCCGTGTGTACGCGGCCTCAGTGACAGGAGGGGGTGGCGGTGCTCAAGTTTATATTTTCAAGCTTTGTATTGCTCCACAGCAACAACATTATGATAAATACTGAAAGACCAATGCACTCCAAGACACCTTCATAAATGAAGCTCAGAGAATAGCCATTTTTACTTGCTGCTTATATAGCCAGGAGATGACATGGTCTGGTTGGCTTGTCATGTTGCCCAGTCAAAATAACAGATCTATCCATCTATAAATCTATCTATAACATCTATATTATGTACCATTCATCCTGACACCCAGGACTTTTTTTCAGCTGGAATGCACCTCCAACATTGAATGTATGTAATGTACTTTCTTGTTATCACTAACAAATTCCATACAAATCACCAGAAAATGATATTTGGTTTTGTATTCTTTTAAAGGGGCAGAACTGGGAGGTGGGTATGGGGGTAGTACCAAGTGTAGTGCCCCCTTCTGTCAGTTATGGGCGCTATTGTAAATTTAGTGGGGGGATGAGAGAATTATCCTGCTCTCATTCATGTTAATTGCCTAAATTTGTGTTTCGGGCTGGGCTGCCTGTGGTCCCATTTTCTGTTCTGAGGATATGTTATCATCCTTGGGCAGCAGATGACGCCAGAGGAGTTCCAGAACAGAGCCGCCTTTCCCCAGCAGCCAATCAGAGAAGCGTCTCCCTCGATGGGCATGCTGGGAGAGGGTATATCTGATGCGGGCGCCTTTTTGTCCGGGTCCCACCTTCAGGGTGTGCGCACACCACAAGGTCGCCACTATGGCCTACCTGGCCGGGGCCTACACTATGCGGAGCTGTGAACTTTGGGCCTCATGGCTCAGAGCAACTGATGCTGTCGGGGACCCCAGTGACTTACTGGGTTCCCACTTCTACTGAGAAGATCCCAAGCTGGGTGCTGTTTGGTAGGGGATCGGTCTGAGGAGAACCCGAAGGCAGGTAATCCAACAAGGCTTGAACGAACCATCGGGGATCTGGTTACCAGAAACTGACAGAACATAGTCAGACTGACAGTTGGTGACCTTTACTGAAATACCTACTGGGAGGATTTGCTCTACAGCTCTACTCTGCAAATATTGGGCCTGTGAGAGAGGTTACCATCTTAAATCCTAATTTAATTAAAGCCAAGTCGGTGGCAGAGACTTGTTCCTTCCCAGAAGCTTTAAGTGACGCTTCGGCTGCCAGGCCTGTGAGAGGGGTCTGTCCGGGGGCACTTTACCCACTCTGGCTAGAGCGGCGACGTATAGATACAATTGTTAAAGGCAGGACTGCTTTCCTTATCCAAAGCCTGATGCTGCAAGGGTCATCTACTTCCTTTCATCAACCTATCCTGTCTACCTCAAGTTGATGTTGATCGTGTTGGACCAGGAATAAAGCATTGAAAAAATTCAATCATCAGCCTGGACATTCGGCCACTGCTCTGCTCACCACCTTCACCCCTAGACACCACACAGAGGTAACTTAAACATGCCGATCCCAAAACTTAATCAGCGGCTCAGAGTGCTCAGAGGTGGGTAGGGGGTAGAGACAAGAGGTGACTTGAAATGGGAGAATTCCTGCACCCATTATCTGAGGGAAAAAAAGCCCTGCTGACACCCATTTTTAATCACAAACTGCATGTAGCGCCCCCTTGCTTTTTGTGGGGGTGTTACGCTAAAGTTAGTGGGGAATGGGAGAGTTACATGGCTCCCATTCACAATTTGTCAAATTTGGGCTGCTGCCATTTCCAGAACTGTCCTGTGGGCCAGTCTGCGCTTTAGGTGTGTGTGTACACCCCTGGGCGGCAGTTGGCGCTAGAGGGGTTCTGGCAGACTAGTTTTTCTCAGCGGCCAATCAGAGGGGTTGGTTCCCCCTCCAGGGCATGCTGAGTGAGGCTATATCTGGGGCGGTCACCTTGGTCTGAGGGCGTTCTTGTTTCTGCGGGGTCCGAGTTCCAGGTGCGGCATCCACCTTAAGGGTGCGCGCATCCATGGACCCCGCAGCCGTGGCCTACCTGGCCAAAGTTGCGCACCATGCGGAGCTTCACTCTAACACGGAGAGGGATCCCAGAAGCTGCTGGGTCCCAAACCTTTCCTGAAAGGATCCTAAGCTGAAAGCTGTGCGGTGGGGGATCGGCTTGAGGAGAACCCAGAGGCAGGTGATCCAATAGGGTTTGAACGAACCATCGGGGATCCCGGGACTCTGACTAAATCTATTGGGAGGACTAGCTCATTTCAATTTCATGCTCATTCAAGTACTAGGCCTGTGGCAGAGGCCCGAGCTAGGCCTATGGCAGAGGCCTGGTCCTCCCAGCATTTGCAAGTGACGTTCCGGCTGCCAGGCCTGTGGCAGAGACCTGTCCGGGGGCACTTTACCCATTCCAATTGGAGTGGCGACAGACTGAGAACCTTACTGCTGAGAGTAAGAATGTTCTCCCACCTTTCAATATCCAGGCCTGATACTCAAGCTCTCTCTCTCTCTGCTCATCAACCTGTTCCTATCCTATACTATGTTGATGAAGGCCATGTTGGGCCTTGGAATAAAGCATTGAAGAAAACCCAACTAAAGACTGGACATTCGCGCTCTTCTTCTCAACTCACAAGTATCACCCCTAGACACCTGCCAGGTAACACAACACGCTGATTCCACCTATACTCAGCGGCTCCTGAATAGGATAGCGCTACATGCAAAAACCATCACTACAATTCACAGGAACAAGGCAGTTTGCATAGAAATCAACCTGTTAAAAATCAGTAGTTTAACCACTTAAGCCCGGGACCAATATGCTACTAAATGCCCAGAGGCGTTTTACAATTCGGCACTGCGTCACTTTAACAGACAATTGCGCGGTCATAAATAATAAAAGGAAAAAATTGCGCTTGTTAGAATTACAAGGAAAAAGCAGCGATCAAAAAGATGTTATACCACATCAAACAACATGCAAAAAGAGAAAAGATTGCGCTAAAAATTAAATTAAATAAAGTCCGTGAGACAATATTTTCAGATAAATGTTGGTTAAATAGAGTCCGTGAGACAGTATATTCAGATAAATGTTAATCACAGAATAACGGTCCACCAAAGGTAAGTTCATAAATAATCTCCACCAGGTGCAAGACGGTTTCACACTGAAACAGTGCCAGAAAGGTAAGAACCTCCACCACAATAATATATGTACTCTTACCAGATAAGAATGATCCCTGGTTAGAGGAGATCTTATAGAGCGTGGTAAGAGACTGGGATCGAGGATAGCCGGGATAATCAGTGTCCTTGTTAGGTGAATAACACTCCCAAACAGCGATCCGAGGGTATGTAAAAAATAGAGGGCTCACATAGTGTAAAATCCTTATTTATTCCATAAAAAGCAAAAAAAAGAGATGCACTTACAATCTAGTTGATATGTAGAGCTGGCTTGGAACACACAGCCCGTATCCGGGTAGAGAAAAGCGCGGTGACGTCAGAACGCCGCCTCCCTACGTTTCGTCCCGTGACCAAGTCCTGTCGTGACGAGATTGTCTATTCCTAGTGATCAGGAACAGGGATCTCTCTGTGTACTCCCAGTCAGTCCACTTCCCCCCCCCCACAGTTAGAATACACCTCCCCAGGACACACTTAACCTTTAACCTAGTGTTAACCCCTTCCCTGCCAGTGTCATTTATACAGTGATCAGTGCATATTTTTAGCTCTGATTACTGTAATAATGTCACTGGTCCCAAAAAAGTGTCAAAGTGTCCGATCTGTCGCAGTACCTCTAAAAATCGCTGATCACTGCCATTACTAGTAAAAAAAAATGTTTTTATGAAAATTGCATAAATCTATCCCCTATTTTGTAGACACTATAACTATTGTTGCTGGGTGGTCTTATGCTTCTGGGGGGGGTCAATTATTGCTGGGAAGGATCTACTGTTGAGAAGGGGTCTATTCTTTCTGGCTGCTGGAGGGTCTAATAATGCTGGCTGTTAGGAGATCTACTGTTGATGGTGGGTGTCTATTGTTCTTGCGGAGAGAGATTCCCAGAGGGGGATTTCTATTGCGGGGAGGAGCCGAGAGAGTCGCTGTGGGACCCCAGAACAGGAGGATCGGGGCCACTCTGTGCAAAACCTTACAACCACTTTAATGCATGAGGTGTAAACAATCTGGGCCCTCTGCTTAGTGATTGTTTAAAATATAGGGGCTCAGGAGTGATTTGAGGCTTTTAAAGCCAGATCCAGGAAGCTTCTGTGTGAACCTCTGGAAGGGCTTGTGGTTTCAGGTTTAGATCAGAGTGCCTTATATTCAGTGCTGTATTCTGGCCTAGGCCGACAAGGCCCAGGCCTAGGGCGGCACTTTTCGGGGGGCGGCCGGCTCAGACTACATTTCCCATGATGCCCCCAGAGTCTTCTGATTGGCCCTCGGCTTTGGCCATTCATGGGTAGGGAAACAATGGGCAGAAAGCTGGGCAGTGGGGCGGCAAATTCAATTAGAGCCAATCTCTCTCTTTTCTCCCTTCTCCCTACAGGAAGGCAGGGGGTGGCGGGGGAGATACAGACAGCCCGCAGCTCTCCTCTCCCTGTCACAGCGCCGCTGCCGAGTTCACTGGCAAATAGAGCAGCGGAAATGAAGATGAACAGGAAGTGAGGATTTCTCAGAAGAAATAAGGACATTTAAAAGCAAAATGGAAGGATGAGGTAAGTGAAGGAGGACTGCACTCAGGTAAAGGAAGCTATTTAGGGAAAAACATTTCCTTTACAACCCCTTTAAAAAGGAAGGGGTGTGGCTTTGACAGGAAGGGGTGGGTCATATTTAAATTAGGTGGTTCGCAAGTTTAGTCAGGCCTAGGGCAGCACAAAACCTAAATACACCACTGCCAGTGAACCCCCTTTAGAGACCAACTGTTGGTCTAAAATTGAGAGTCTGTATCTACCTTCTGAGGGCACAGAAAGTAAAAAAAAAAACACCACAGGGGAGTAATCCTTCCCTACACTATCGAGAATTAGAAAAAATTGTTTGGATCTACATTCACTTTAAATGGTAACTTCAGCCAATTATCATGAAATGATTATGTCAAGGAAGGTGGCTTCAGTTTGATACTGTGTCTAATTAATAATTTGCCCATAGCAATACATTATAATACTCATAAGTTCATTTATATCAGAAGACTACCAGAAGGATATCACTGACACATATCCTGAATTTTTTTTTATTTCAGAGAATCCTACCCAAAGGCACAGAAAAATATCACATACATTTTCCAGAGTGAGTTGGTGTGGAAGTGATGTATTGGAAATTACAAAATGTGACATGGAAAATGATCTTAGGAGTCATAGCATGCCTATCCTCTGAGAAATGTCATTGGAGTATAACCATGTGGGAGGAGGCATGACTATAGCTGTGTATACCGAGGATCAAGATCTAGGGGACATCCAGCTCCTATTGCCATAAAACTATCACCTATTTTGTAGACGCTATGGCCCGGATTCACGTAGGGCGGCGTATCTTTATAGCAGCGTAGCGCATCTCATATACGCTACGCCGACGTAACTTAGAGAGGCAAGTGCAGTATTCACAAAGCACTTGCTCCGTAAATTCAAAGTAGGAAGGAGGTGGGCGTCATCTATTTAAATTAAGCGTGACCACATGCAAATGAATGGTCGGTCGAACTGGGCGTGCGCGCGCATGCTCAGAATCACGTCGCATATACTCCCTAAGATACGTCGGTGCAATGCCTACGACGTGAATCTAACCTACGCACAGCCCTATTCACGTAGTACTACGTAAACAGCGTACGTGGCGTAAAAATTTGACGGCGTCGTTCCCTGGCCCATACCTTTGCATTACCTGTGCCTGCTATATGAAGGGTAACTTTACGCCGGACGTAAGCCTTACTTTAACTATCCCCTATTTTGTAGACGCTATAAATTTTGCCCAAAGCAATCAAACACTAATTGCGTTTTTTGTTTTTTTTTAACCAAAAATATAGCTTTTTTTTTTTCAAAATTGTTGCTCTATTTTTGTTTATAACGCAAAAAATAAAATCCGAAGAGGGGATCAAATACCACCAAAAGAAAGCTCTATTTGTGGGGAAAAAAGAACGTCAATTTGGTTTGGGAGCCACGTCGCACGACCGAGTGATTGTCAGTTAAAGCGACGCAGTTCCGTTTAGCAAAAAGTGCTCTGGTCAGGAAGGGGGTAAATTCTTCCGGGGCTGAAGTGGTTAAATGGCATAAAACAGAAACAATTTTATCTCAGTTGTCCTAATAAGGGAGGCTCAAACAGCAGGTAACAGAACAGAGAAAGGAGTGTGAAAAAAACAAAGAAATATTGCTTTATTCCATACGCATAATGAATGCAAACCTCAGGGAGAAAATTAGAGCGAGAGCTCACCTGGGCCCCATAACTTTATGGGCCTTACCATAGTTGTACTCTATTCACCCCTTGTAATTAGGGAAATAAGATGACCTCACCTGTCCCGGGGGCCAGGTACTCACATCTCTATTAATGCAACATCACAAAGTATGACATCATTCCATACATGATCCTTTACTGGAGTTATGACATCATTGACATCTGTTACTGGACAACAGAGAGTGAATAGAGTCATTAAAGACTGGAAAATATCAGGTCGACATATGTCCATCACTCCACAGGCATGGAATATGGTTGGAAAATGGAAAAGGAATGGAATATGTTTGGAAAATGGAAAGGAAAATGTATAGCTTATATGGAAAGTTGAGACCTTGGATGTGTTCGTTTGGAGTAATATGAGTAAATGCTGGAAAGAATGACTAAAATGAGTAATTATCCGAATTTGCTGGTCTCCAGGCTATAGCACCTATTTTCAGGTTCTCCATCTTGCACTAAAACTAAATTTGATCCAATAAATTAGATTAATTGATCTGCAAAGTGGACAATGTCCATCATATTCTTTTTCTCAATATGTTCTTATTCGGGGCAATTTGTATACATTTTTTTTAGAATCGAAAATACACAGTATAATACACCTGTGCTTATATCACACTATGCACTGAACATAGATTATTACAGGCAATTTATGGATATATTCTATGGGCCAGATTCAGAACGAAGATACCTCGGCGTATCTAGAGATACACTGCGTAACTTGAAAGAATAGCCGGCTTATCTTTTTTCTGTATTCAGAAAACAAGATACGCTGTAATTCTGCTAAGATACGAGCGGCGTAAGTCTGTTACACCGTCGTATCTTAGTTGCATATTTACGCTGGCCGCTAGGTGGCGCTTCCATTTATTTACGCGTCGAATATGTAAATTAGGGAGATACGCCGATTCACGAACGTACTTGCTGCCGGGCGTCGTATTTTACGTCGTTTGCGTAAGCTTTAGTCGGCGTAAAGTTACCCCTGCTATATGAGGCGCAGCCAATGTTAAGTATGGACGTTGGGACAGCGTCGAATTGTACGTCGTTTGCGTAAATCGTTCGGGAATAGGGCTGGACGTAAATTACGTTCATGTCGTTTACATTGACTACTTGCAACGTGATTTCACGCATGCGCACTGGGATACGTCCACGGACGGTGCATGCGCCGATCAGAAAACATTTTATTTACGTGGGGTCATGATTCATTTACATGAATCACGCCCCCTACATGCCTATTTTGAATTTGGCGCCCTTACGCCGGGCAATTTACGATACGCCGCCGCAACTTACGGAGCAAGTGCTTTCTGAATAAGGCACTTGCCTGTAAAAGTTGCGGAGGCGTAGCGTAAATAGCATACGCTACGCCGCCGGAAAGATCCACGATTGTATCTGAATCCGGCCCTATATATCTTAACCAGCTTACTTGTTTAACTTAAAAGACATGTTAAGCCCCCCTTTGAAAGGGGGGGGGGGTATGATAAATGGCCCTTTCCAACAGGAACCTTTGTTAAGTGGAAGAGTGGGTTTGATAATCAAGCTTGCAGTGCCTCCACCCAGGACAGGGCCTCTGTGAACAAGGGAATTCCCTTCCTGACAAAATGAATCCGTAATCAATCAAAGTTATTTAACCACTTAGCAACCACCTGCCGAAAAATAACGGCGGCAAGGTGGTTGCTTAACTCTGGGATCACGTTATATAACGTGATGCCCTGGGGCGCGCACACGGGAATGTCCGTGACTGCTGGGTCCAGAGGACCCGGTGGGTCACGGATCACGGTAAATCGCCGCTGATAGCAGCGGTTTACCACGTGATCGCGCCGTCCAATGACGGCGCGATCAGATGTAAACAGACCGGCGTCATTTGATGACGCCGGTTTCTCCCTCCTCTCTCTGTACCGATCGGTACAGTGTGAGAGGAGAGGGGAGGGAGCGGATGGCAGCGCCAGTGCTGCGGGCTGGATCTGTGACAAATGCAGTCACAGATCCATCCATCCATCCCTCCCTGCTCAGCCATCCCTGCTGCAATACTCTGCAATGGGGGGCAATACTCTGCAAATACTCTGCAAATACTCTGCAAATACTCTGGGCATACTATGCAATACTCTGGGCATACTCTGCAATACTCTGGGCATACTCTGCAATACTCTGGGCATACTCTGCAATACTCTGGGCATACTCCGCAATACTCTAGGCATACAGCGCCCCTGTCCCCGTGAGCTCGCATGCAGAAGCGAACGCATACGCAAGTCCCGCCCACATATGAAAACGGTGTTCAAACCACACATGTGAGGTATCGCTGCGAACGTTAGAGCGAGAGCAATAATTTTGGCCCTAGACCTCTTCTCCAACTAAAATGATGTAACCAGTAAAAATATTTAAAGCGTCACCTATGGGGATTTTTAAGTCGCAAAGTTTGGCGCCATTCCACGAGCGTGTGCAATATTGAAGGGTGACATGTTGGGTATCTATTTACTCGGCGTAACTTCGTCTTTCATATTATGCAAAAACATTGGGCTAAATTTAATGTTTTTTTTTTTTAAAAGCACAAAACTGTTTTATTTCCAAAAAAAATGTGTTCGAAAAATTGCTGTGCAAATACCATGCGCGATAAAAAGTTGCAACAACCGCCATTGTATTCTCTAGGGTTTTTGCTAAAAAAGCATGTATAATGTTTTGGGGTTCTATGTAATTTTCTAGCAAATAAATGATAATTTTTACATGTAGGAGAGAAATGTCAGAATTGGTCTGGGTGTTCCAGAACGCCTGATGGTGCTCCCTGCATGTTGGGCCTCTGTATGTGGCCACGCTGTGTAAAAGTCCCACACATGTGGTATCCCCATACTCAGGAGGAATAGCAGAATGTGTTTTGGGGTGTAATTTGTGGTATGCATATGCTGTGTGTGAGAAATAACCTGCTAATATGAAAATTTTGTGGAAAGAAAATAAAAATGAAAAAAATCTTGATTTTGCAAAGAATTGTGGGAAAAATTACAACTTCAAAAAACTCACAATGCCTCTTTCTAAATACCTTGGAATGCCTTCTTTCCAAAAAGGGGTCATTTGGGGGGTATTTGTACTTTTCTGGCATGTTAGGGTCTCAAGAAATGAGAGAGGCTGTCAGTACATCAGGTGTGATCAAATTGATCAATTTTCAGTAATTGGTACCATAGCTTTTAGACCCTATAACTTTCACCCAGACTAAATAATATCTACATTTTTTTTGTTTTGTTACCAAAGATATGTAGCAGTATACATTTTAGGCCAAATTTATGAAGAAAAATTACTTTTTTGCAAAATGTTATAATAGAAATGAAGAAAAATTCATTTTTTTACAAAATTTTCGTTATTTTTCATTTATAGTGAAAAAAATAAAAACCGCAGAGGTGATCAAATACCACCAAAAGAAAGCTCTATTTGTGGGGAAAAAAAGGACAAAAATTTCATTTGGTTACAGTATTGTATGACTGAGTTATTGTCATTCAAAATGTGAGAGCACCGAAAGCTGAAAATTGGTCTGGTTATTAAGTGGGTTTAAGTGCCCAGTGGTCAAGTGGTTAAAGCAGAAGAACTACTGCAATTAGCATATGAAATTAACCATAAGTGTAAATATGCACACCAGCATGCAAATAATAAAAGCTTTATACAAGAAAAGATTAATAATAGTACATACATACAAACAGTTAATATCAGCAAAGAGCCCAACATAAGTCCTGGTGGAATTGTGCACATTTATCCAGGTATACATAGTTATTAATAAAGGTAACTCCAGATGAGTTTTGCAGCAAAGTTCACTTGCAGTGGCCCCTGAAGACAATTGGAACACGGTGTCCAACTTGATGCAAAGACATGAAGACAAGGGCCCGGATTTACAAAGCACTTATGCCGACGTCTCTCGAGATACGCCACGTAAGTGTAAATAAGCGCCGTTGTATCTGTGCGCTGTGCCACAGAACTAAGATATGCCTAAAAGCAGGCTTCAGTCCACCGACGTAACTTGCCTACGCCGGCGTATCGTGGCTGCATAGTTAGGCTGGACGCACGTGGCTTTCCCATGGATTTTCTATTCAAATATGCAAATGAGGGAGATACGCCGATTCACGAACGTACTTGATGATTTAAGCAATTTGCGTAAGGTTTACGTTCGGCGTAAAGTTATTCCCCAGATTGGAGGCACAACTCATGCAAAGGTATGGACCAGGGAACGAACGCCATCAAATTTTACATAGTTTACGTTGTACGTGAATAGGGCTGGGCGTAGGTTACATTCATGTCGTAGGCAGTGATTCGATGTATTTTAGGCAGTTGTTTCGACGTGATTGTGAGCATGCGTACTGGGATCCGTCCAAGGTACGACGCATGCGCAGTTCGTTTTAAGTACTTGTCTGAAGCTCAGCCCATCATTTGCATGGGGTCACGCTTCATTTAAATGTATCACGCCCACTTCCAGCCCAGTTCCACCTACTTTGACTTAGGCCGGCTTACGCCGTAGAATTTACGTTACGCCGGCACAACGTTGGGAGCATTTTCTTTGTGAATTCCATGCTTGCCTCTCTGCGTTGCGCCGGCGTAGCATAAAGAAGATACACTACGGAGGCATAAAAATGCGCCGAAGTATCTGAATCCAGGCCAAGTTTAGCAATGATGGGGAGATCCTCCAACTGTTCTCCAACCTGCCTTGTTACCAGCAGGAACCATGGTGAGGCACTAGAACTAGAGTGAGCCTATATTCTCTACATCTTAGTCCCTAGTAGCGTCCAATCTGTCATGCAATCGGACCTCTAACTACCTGAAGTGCCCATCGGATAACTAACCTGGCTCTAGCTTGTGCTGGTTCTTAAGCCCTGAGCTAAAGCTTGCTATAGAACCCCAGACTAGGGATGGGTGGAACGACTCTCTGTTCGGTTTGCACCAGAACTTTTAAACATTGCAAAAGTTCTAAATAAAAAACCCCATTGAAGTCTACGGGACCCGAACTGCAAAAATCAAAAGTGCCCATTTTGAAGGCTTGTATGCAATATATGCTTATATTCGGGCATACAATGGTTATGGGGGTTCGAGTACTGCCCCAGGGGTCATGAATCAACGATAAAAAGTTTGTAATTTTTTTTTTAATGAGCAGTGATTTATTGATGCTTAACCACTTAAGACCCGGACCAATACGCTGGTAAATGACCCAAGGTGTTTTTGCGATTCGGCACTGCGTCGCTTTAACAGACAATTGCGCGGTCGTGCGACGTGGCTCCCAAACAAAATTTGCGTCCTTTTCTTCCCACAAATAGAGCTTTCTTTTGGTGGTATTTGATCACCTCTGCGATTTTTATTTTTTGCGCTATATACAAAAATAGAGCGACATTTTTGAAAAAAAAACACTATTTTTTACTTTTTGTTAAAAAAAAATCAAATAAACTAAATTTTAGTCAAACATTTAGGCCAAAATTTATTTAGCCACATGTCTTTAGTAAAAAAAAAAATCGCAATAAAAAAAAATAGCTACCTAGCGGGAACAGCGACACTAATACAGCGATCAGAAAAATGATCGCTTAGTGACGCTGGCAATAGGGAGTGAAAGGGTTAACTAGGGCGGTGATCAGGGGGTTAAAACTTTATTAGGGGGGGTGGGGGGGCTATCCTGAACCTAACACTAACTGTTTTTTACAGTGCCTGTCACACTGACACTAAATGCAGTGATTAAATCACTGCATTCAGTAACACTGTGACAGGGGGGTGGGGGGGGGGGGCGATCACAAGGGGTTAATATGCCTATGTGAGTGTGTGTCAGTGTTGTGTTGGTGCACACTTACTTGTGATGTCTTCTCTCATCAGCAGCGCTGGGAAACAGCGCTGCGATGAGAGAATACATCATTTCCTCCTTCCTGTGTAAACACAGGAGGAGGAAGTGACAGGCTGGGAGCGCGCTCCCATTGGCTGGGAGCGATCGCGGGGGGGGCGGAAAACACGGACATCCGCCCGCAGATCCCGGATCGCTCCCAGAGGTAGGGAGACCCCCGCACGCCGCGGAGGGGGTCCCGATGGGACCCCCGAACCGCACTCAGGCGAGGACGTAAATTTACGCCCTTGTGCCTGTACGAGCCATGTTGTGGCCGTATATGTGCGTGCGGGGGTCTTTAAGTGGTTAAAGTGAAAGCATAAAAATCAAAAATTCCTTTCAATATAGTGCCTGGGGGCCCCCTTAGTCCACCTGTAAAGTTTTACACCTGTACTGTACATAGAAGCTGCTGCAGCAATAATTGCATTTATAAAGCCAAAAAAGTAAAATTTTCCCTGCAAGGTTTCTTTATTTTGTAAGCAACGGCTTGGGGAGCCAGTCTGTATGATGAGGCCACAATGTAGTGCACTGGGAACATGATTAGAGATTTTAGGGTGCGGGCAAATTGGTCTTTGGGTTTCGGTGTTTCCTTCATACTGTAACCCTATTGAGGTACTCTTGATGAAAGCAAGAATTGGCATACTTAATTGCCGCGGCACAGTGCATTGTGGTCGTTCGAACTCATGCTCGGGCGGAACCATTCTCCCATCCCTACCCCAAACCAGAAGGGACAGGGATAACTTAAATAGCAGGAGCTGCATATAAACTCCATTGTAATAAACAGGTTCACCTACTAATATACTGGAAGATGAACCCACCTATAGTAGCATAGCTAGCTATCTGGCTATGTGTATGTTGGCTAATAAAAATAAGACAGCGAGCTGTCTGTTACTAAAATTCAGATCAAGAAGTTACGGACAGCTACAGTTAAAGAGGAGTTCCACCCAAATTTGGAACTTCCTCTTGTTCCACTCCTCACCCCCATACATGCCACATTTGGCATGTCATTTTTTGGGGTAGGAGTGGGACTTCCTATCCCACTTCCTGCTTCCGCCGAGGGGCTGGTTAGGCGATTAAGCCTTAATCGCCTACACCAGCCCCTCCCTGTAGGCGATCACATGGGACACTGACAGGTCCCATGCGATCGCCTCTCCAATCAGCGGCAAACCGCGCGCGCATGCGCAGTGCGGCTCGCGCATGCGCAGTGGGTGCCCTGCCTTGAAGCCGAAGGCTGTCACGGCTGGGTGCCCACAGTTGAGATGGAGACGCCGGCTGGGGAGGGGGGGAGAGGAGCGGAGCCCCGGTCGGCGCGTTGCTGGAACGCAGGAGCAGGTAAGTGAGTGTTTATTAAAAGCCAGCAGCTACACTTTTTGTAGCTGCTGACTTTTAATAAACACAATTTTGGCTGGAACACCCCTTTAAATTTCCAGAACACAAGAACAATGGCCTAATAGTCAATCATTCTGGCCTGATACAATATAGCAGCAGCTTCTGCATGGATGGTGATGCTGGTCCAATAATGTGTCTAATTCCCGGAAATTCCCTTTCATTAACGATATCACAGTCCTCCAATTGAGATTTCTTACTCAGCTAGGAAAGGAAGAATAACTATTATAGGTGCTTTATATAGCAATTTCAATTTACATTGAACTTTACATATATATTGTACATTCGCATCAGTCCCTCCCCACAAGCAGCTTACAATCTAAAGTCCCTAACTCCTATATACGAGGGACAATTTATACAGGAGTCAATTCATTTTCCAGCATGTCTTTGGAGTGTGGGAGGAAACCAGAGTACCACGAGGAAACCCACACAGGCACAGGGAGAACATGCAATTCAGAAAGTAAAGGGTGTTTGTATTTGTTTGCTATATTTGATAAGATTGTGGTACTTTGGACTGTATGTGTTAAATTTTGATTAATAAACTTGCTTTTTGGACAAAAAAAAAGAAAGTAAAGGGCCTCAGATCCTGACAAAGCTGGGTTGACGGTGAAATGCTTTGATGTCATGCAGACCTACGTCTGATATCTGTTGTCACGCTGAGTGTTCCTCCCATCTGGACTGGCCACATGGAAGGACTGTGAAGCCTAGCATCTTTGCGCCCTCATGGAGTACAGCAGCTAATTGTGCTCTGGCACAACACTTCAGACGCACACAGCAGCAGGGTGGACTAACCAGACCTACAACCATCAGGTTTTATATATTGCCAACCTGTCGAGGATTACTTCATTGTCTGGCTATTTCACTTGGAGATTGAGAGGGTTGCTGCTGAGAACAGTATATGCAGTTCTGTTGAACTGAAACACCAATCGTTTTCTCTCCCTCCACTGGGGCGAGATTTGGGTGGAGAAACTTGACTGCCCTGCACAGAATCCTGACCTCAACCCGATAGAATACCTTTAAGATGAATTAGAGTGGAGACTGCGAGCCAGGCCTTCTTGTCCAACATCAGTGCCTGACCTCAAAAATGTGCTTCTAGAAGAATGGTCAAACATACACACTCCTAAACATTGTGGACAGCCTTCCCAGAAGAGTTGAACCAATTTTGTATGCTATGGGCTAAGACTGGGATGCCATTTAACCCCTTCCATACCAGGCCATAGGGGATTGACAGCGGCAGCAACCCCTCGCCGATGAGAGTGGACGTCATATGACGTCCTTTGTCCCCGGCGTCCTAGGGCGCGCGTGCCTGATGGCCGCGATTGTCGCCGGGCACCCGCGATTACCGCTGATCATGGCAGGAGTGTGGATCTGTGTGTGTAAACACACAGATCCACCACCTGTCAGCGGTGAGGAGACTGATGTTGTGTTCCCAGTACAGAGGAACACAGATCGGTCCCCTCCCCCTATAGTTAGGGAACATTTTAACCCCTTCAGCGCCCCCTAGTGTTAACCCCTTCCCTGCCAGTTACATTTACACAGTAATCAGTATAGTTTTATAGCACTAATCGCTGTGTAAATATGAATGGTGTCAAAAGTGTCCGATATGTCCGCTGCAATGTCACAGTCACAAAAAAAAAAAAAAACGCAGATCGACGCCATTACTAGTAAAAAAATAAAATGCCATAAATCTATCACCTATTTTGTAGACGCTATAACTTTTGCGCAAACCCATCAATATACGATTATTGTGTTTTTTTTTACCAGAAATACGTAGAAGAATACGTATCGGTCTAAACTGAGGGAAAAAAATGTTTTTGTTTTTTTTTTTTAACTGTGATATTTATTAAATAAAAAAGTAAAAAATATTGTGTTTTTTTTTTTAAATTGTCGCTCTTCTTTTGTTTATAGCGCAAAAAAAAAAACCGCAGAGATGATCAAATACCACCAAAAGAAAGCTCTATTTGTGTGGGGAAAAAACATAACAATTTAATTTGGGTACAGTGTTGCATGACCACGCAATTGTCATTCAAAGTGCAACAGCGCTAAAAACTAAAAATTGGTCTGGGCAGGAAGGGGGTGAAAATGCCCTGTATGGAAGTGGTTAACTTCATGTGTGTATAAAGGCAGGTGTCCCAATACTTTTGGTAATATAGTGTACTTCTATCCAATCCATCGGTTTTGATGCATTATGTCTTTTTTCTCAATTTGCTTTTTTAAGCTTTAGTGAGCTCTTTGTTTCTGGGTTTCCCTCTAGTATGGATGTGGTCACACACCTCTGGCACTTTCAGTGTATTTGGGTTACCCCAATCCTGTCTCATACTTGGGACTTTTCCAGGTGGGTAACATGTACAGTTCAGTATATCAATGCTGTATATTTGCCATATTTATATCACTGTGGAATACATGGATGTGCGTATGACGCCCAGATGTACTTTCTGGTATAAAGACCTTCTCTGTCCACCATTTATTTTTGTATTTAGCAGCAGATCCCTACATGTGATTGGTTGTTGCAGACAAATGTTACACTTTTGCGTCAGTCTTCTTCAGTCCATATTTTGTAATTTAGCCTCACTGTACAATTTATTTATCATTGCTGAATAGATTTAAAAAATGACAGAATTCTCTATTGGATGCATAATCAGTGCTTTGTGTGACATGTAGCCAGGGACAAGTCTGAAGTCACATGACAAGCAGCGCTGAATTTTAGAATGAACTCTGCGCCTTACATGTTCCTCTCCCAATGCATTTCAATCATGTCCATTCTCCTCTTACCTCTGACATCAACAAAGCATTTTCATCCACACAACTGCTGCTCACTGGATATTTTCTCTTTTTAGGCCTATTCTCTGTAAACCCTAGATATGATTGTGCGTGAAAATCCCAGCAGATTTTGAAATATTTAGACCACCCCATCTGGCAGCAACAACCATACCACGTTCAAGGTCACTTAAATTCCCTTTCTTCTCTAGTCTGATGCTCGGTTTCAACTTCAGCAAGTCAACTTCACCACATCTAGATGCCTTAATGCATGGGTCTTCAAACTATGGCCCTCCAGTTGTTCAGGAACTACAATTCCCATAATGCCTAGTGATGTCTGTGAATGTCAGTGTGTTACAATGCCTCATGGGATGTGTAGTTCTACAACATCTGGAGGGCCGTAGTTTGAGGATCCCTGCCTTAATGGATTGAGTTGGTGCCATGCGATTGGCTGATTAGCAATTTTGTGTTACCAAGTGTGACAGGCCTAACCAAGACAGTTGGGTTAAGCACGCTCGGGTGGGCAGAGATGTGGTTGGACGAGAGACTTGAATGGTTCTTGGCTGCAATATGTGGCTGTAATATCTGATATCTACAGTATGTTCAGACTGGAGGAAGCGGTACACTAACGGAAGCACTCAAGCAAAGTGTGGAAAGGTGTTCCATGACACCAAGCAATTATACAGGTGTACCTAATAAAGTGTCTGGTTAGTGTAAATCAGTAGCTCTTAACTACTGGGCTTAACCACAACCCCCGTCTTCTGGGTCTCTAGCCAGCTGCAGATTTCTTAACCACTTAAGACCCGGACCAATACGCTGGCAAATGACCCAAGGGGTTTTTGCGATTCGGCACTGCGTCGCTTTAACAGACAATTGCGCGGTCGTGCGACGTGGCTCCCAAACAAAATTCGCGTCCTCTTTTTCCCACAAATAGAGCTTTCTTTTGGTGGTATTTGATCGCCTCTGCGATTTTTATTTTTTGCGCTATATACAAAAATAGAGCGACATTTTTGAAAAAAAAACAATATTTTTTACTTTTTGTTATAATAAAAAACCAATAAACTAAATTTTAGTCAAACATTTAGGCCAAAATTTATTTAGCCACATGTCTTTAGTAAAAAAAAAAATCGCAATAAAAAAAAAATTAGCTACCTAGCGGGAACAGCGACACTAATACAGCGATCAGAAAAATGATCGCTTAGTGATGCTGGCAATAGGGAGTGAAAGGGTTAACTAGGGCAGTGATCAAGGGGTTAAAACTTTATTGGGGGGGGGGTGGGGGGGCTACCCTGACACTAACACTAACTGCCTGTCACACTGTCTGTCACACTGACACTAAATACAGTAATCATACATGTATGATTACTGCATTCAGTGACACTGTGACAGGGGGAGTAGGGTGACCAGACATCCCCAGTTTCAGGGGACAGTCCCCTGATTGAGGACACTGTCCCTGGACCAAGTCTGTCCCTGGTTTTGTCCCCAGATTGGATTTAATAGGGGGCAGGGGCAATTTAAAAGACAGTCAGTGCAGAATTAAAAAAAAAAATGTGAATTACACACTCCCTCTCCGCCGTGCCTACTAGCATAGGGGGGGTTGTATTTTTCCCATTATCTGTGCCCCTTTCTGATGATCATGTGCTGGTCGGAGTGGAGGGAATATTTCTTCAGTTTCGGGCGCATGCCCATTTAGCTTCGCTCACATGTTCTTCTGCCTTGGCACAAATCTTGGCCAGCCACCTGCTTATCTCCTTGTCTTCCCTGGGGGAGTGATCTTCCTCCGCTCTCCACCCAGTAGTAGCCGGGGCATGAAGAGTAAGACTTGAGAGGCTGTGAGGCGGGCGGCAATGGGCAGAGAGTCGCTGATTGTTGCCATTACTAGTAAACAAAAAATATGTCCCCGGATTTCATTTTCAAAATCTGGTAACCTTAAGGGGGAGGGGGGGGGCGATCGCGGGGGTTAAATGTGATTTTGTGTGTGTGTAAGTGTGCTGTTGGTGCAGACTTACTTGTTGTGTTGTGATCTCTCCTCAGCGGCGCTTGAAACAAATGCCGAGGGAGAGATCAGATAGCTTCCTCCTTCCTGTGTTTACACAGGAGGAGGAAGTGACAGGGCGGGCGGGCGCGCGCATTGGCTGGGAGCGATTCGGAGGGGGCGGGTGAAAACGGATAGCCGCCCCCACTTGTCGGATCGCTCCTGCAGCCGCGCGGACCGCCGCATGTACATGCGGCGGTCCTTAAGTGGTTAACCTCCTTCATTACCTCCAAGTTGTCATAGTGCCCCCCCCCCACCCTCCCAATCTCACATATTGGCTCACAGTACCCAAAGGCCCCCTGAGACCCCTCGGCCTCCACACTACCCTCCCAACCTCCCACAGTCCTCTCTGCCTGCTGCAGAGCCTCCAGTCCTCCATAGTGCCTTCAACCAACCTCAACCAGATTTGACATTTGTTTCTTTACTAATGTCAGTAAGGCCGCGTACACACGATCAAATCTATCTGCTGGAAACGGTCTGACAGACCGTTTCAGCAGACAGATTCGATTGTGTGTACGGGCGAGCAGACGGATTTGTCCAGCAGACAGATTTTAAAGCATGCTTTAAAATCTGTCTGCTGGGAACCCGTCCGTCCGACATGTCTGCTGGTTAGTACGCTAACCAGCAGACATATCTGCCCGCACATGCATCGAATGGATCCGACGCATGCGCGGAAGTGTTTTACTTCCTGGTGTGGTGACATGGCGGCGTCACCGCCACGTCACCGCGCTGTCTGCCGGCGGGGATTTTGGTTTGATCGTGTGTACAGCCAGCAGACAAATCTGATCAAATTGTTCTGTCAGACCGATTTGAACAGATTCATTTGCTCGTGTGTACGCGGCCTAAAAGGTGAAATTTGACTTAATGCCATGGCCTACTGCACTTTGTTTCTTTATTAAATAAGCCTGAAAAATATTGTTTTTAGTTTAGGTACCACTCTTGATTATCATGGACCTATTAGACCCCATACACACTATTAGATTTTCTGCAGATTTTTGCCTTCAGATTTACCAAAACCATGTAGTGGAAGGGCCTGCCTGATTCCATACAAATTGAAACTCTTAAGGGCTCTTTCACACGGGGCGGATCAGTAATGATCCACCCCGTGCACCTCCGTTTGCTCAGCGGGGATCGCTCCATTGATCTCCGCTGAGCTGCCGGATGACTGGGCGGTCCCCGCTCACTGTGCAGGGACCGCCCTGTCTTTTCTCTGCTCTCCCCTATGGGGGGATCGGATGAACACGGACCGTCTGTTCGTGTTCATCCGATCCGCCACACAGAAGGAAAAGTAGGTTTTTCCTCCGTCATACTTTGGCGGATCGGAGCGGGTCGGATGTCAGCGGACATGTCTCCGCTGACATCCGCGGCTCCATAGAGGAGCACGGAGCGTCCGTTCAGGTCCGCAAAAAAAACTGGCAGGCGGATCTGAACGGGCGCTTCGTGTGAAAGAGCCCTAAGGTTTGACCTCATATTATAAGGTTTTGGTAAATCTGAAGAAAATCAAATAGTGTGTATGGGGTCTTATATTCAAAACAGTAAGGCTGATGCCAGTTGCACTGGTAAATAATTGTTTGTCTATGGACAACCTTGTCCCATACAGACAACCCAGGCAGATTTTGGAGAAATGCCGCGTACACACGATCACTTTTTGTGATGAAAAAAAACAACGTTTTCAAAAACATCATTTAAAATGATCGTGTGTGGGCAAAACGTTGTTTTATGTCTTAAAAAAAATTCGAACATGCTTGAATTTTTTGTGTCGTTTTTCAAAATGTCATTTTTTGTGTCATAAAAAATGATCATGTGTGGGCAAAACGATGTTGAAAACGTTTTTAAACCCATGCATGCTCAGAAGCAAGTTATGAGATGGAGCTTCAATGGAACAGAGTGCCGTCGAACGTGGTGTACGTCACCGCGCTTTGCTAGAGCATTTTGGAAAAACTATGGTGTGTATGCCATGTCGGTTTTGCACCAGAGCCTGTGCGCTCTTCTCTTTTGTTTGTGTCTTTCGCAGTGACTACCTGGGAAAGAAAGAAACAGGCAAAGCAGCGAGCAAAAATGTCTCTAATCAGACAGCAGACAAAAAAGTAAAGCCTAGGCATATGCATAAAGGTCCATACACACAGTCAGACTTTTTGACAACAAACTTCAAAATTATTAGGTTTTAAAAAAAAATCTGACCGTGTGTACGCTCCATCGAACAAATGTTTTCATCGGACAAAAGTTCGCTCTGCAAACGGACAAACTTTTCAGCAACAAAAGTTTTACGGTGCAAAGTCCTATAGCAGGGGTCTCTAAACTGCGGCCCGAGGGCCAGATGTGGCCCTTTACTAGCCTTTATCTGGCCCTTGTGGCATTATTCCTCCAACTGATATGGGGCACTATTCATCCCATTGACACCAACAAGGGGGCACTATTTCTTCCACTGATACCAATGATGGGATACTATTCCTCCTACTAATAGGGGCAATACTCCTCCTCCTACTGAGACCAACTTTGAGGCCAAATTTATTGTCACCGATGCTGAGCCCAAGATATTTGCCATCTCCGCTGGCCACAATTAGGCCCTCCTAAAGTCTTAGGCTGCATTCACATCTAGGCGACAAGTAACGCCGCGTACACGGCTTTACTTGCCGTGATTCGATTCATTTTTTTTTTTTAACAAATTCTCTCCATTGATGTCTATGGCCGAACGCCAATGTCGCCTGAAAAAAAGGGTTCGGGACTTTTTTCAGGCGACAGGCGTACAGGGTTTCAGAGATGTGAACCATCTCTATAGACATCAATGGAAATTCGCTCCTCCTGCGGCACGAGCGTCGGGCGTTTTGTCGCCTAGATGTGAATGGAGCCTCAAGGACACAAAACTGACCCTTTGTTTGAAAAGTTTGGAGACCCCTGTCCTATAGTGTGTACAGAAGTCCATCGGACTTTAGTCCAAAGTACAAGCACGTGTGCTCAGAACCAATGTTAAAATCAACCAACAATAGCAGAAGTTGACCAAAGGGTGGCAGTAAAGAGTAGAAAGGAGCTGAAAAAACACATGTTGTTGGGAAAGTTTGTTAAAAAAGTCCTGCCGTGTGTATGCATACCAAGTTTGCGACCAACGCCCTTCAAACGAAAATCCACGGAAAAGTTTGTTTGATGTCCAATCGTGTGTATGAGGCTTAAGAGTTGCTAGACCTGTTATTATTGGTATCCACTATTGCTGTGAAAAGCTATCTCATTTATCAATCTGACGCTCTCACATATCAAAGCCCCCAGGTAAGGCATTAGTCTTATCGTAATCAGTGTTGTAAGTAACGGAGTTACAATAAACGCAGTTACCTAACGCAGCCCCTTTTGAGGGTAACGAGTAATCTACCTGATTACTCTTCTCCTCACGGTAATGCAGTTCCCATTACTTGGGCAGAATTACTGCAATTACATCTACCGCTACTAGATGGCAGCAGAGTAATTGCTTCTGCCGGCGCTGTGAACATAAATATGGGTGGAACTCCGCTCTAGAATCATGTGACCGCTGTGATGGCCTGTCACAGCGGTCTGAAAACTCCCAATCGCAAGAAGCCCTGGATACAATGAGCCCCACCCGCCTCACACTGACCTATCACCGGGGAACAACTCACATCGATCACACACACTGTGTGCGCAACCTGATCAATGATCCAAGGAACACATGGCCGGAACAAAATGTTCCACAGAACAAACGTTCCCTATACAACACAGTGTACACAGCGACATCTAGTGGTCAACATGGTAAGTGCAGGACACCTATACAGACCAATGATCAGCAGGTTATTTTTGGTCAGTGATTTCATTTCTTCATCAGACAACAAAGAAAAATCTGACATTCCCATTCCAGATCCCTTGCATCTAATAAAGCTTATATAAGATAAATAAAATAATAAACAATAAACTATAGAAAAAGCCTATAATAAGATTTTAAATTACAGACTCTGTAAACGTCAAGGGAATGTATATTATAAACATACATTTTAATCCAGTTTATAATTTGGATGTAATATGTAGCAGATGGATAAGAGTTTTAAGTCCTATTAGGTGCACATACATGGTGGGACGGATGCACCTAGGCTGGGATATACACAAGATCACCATTTGTTTCCGGTTTTCTTCTCTCAAGGATCTGCCATTCTTTTGTCTTGGAGTATTAACTCACTGCTCCCTGGCAAGCGCCCGTCACCTGCTTTTCAACAAAGCACTGTAGAATATTAAAACAAAATTCAGTTACTTTGCTGAGTAACTAATTACTTTTTCAATGTAGTAATTGAGTCACTAACGCAATTACTTTTTCGGAGAAGAAATTTGTAACTGTAACTAATTACTTTTTTAAAGTAAAATGAGCAACACTGATCGTAATAAAATAATAAAAACAAACAGCAAAGCACAGTTTATTTCTAAAGATTTATTAAAGCACTTAAAGGTTGTTTGGAAGTAAAAAGCTTTCTTGGGACTTTTTTTAAAAACAGTATTGCGGCACAACATATTGCTCTTATATTGTCTGTAAACTAGACCACTGTCATTCAGTATGGACTCTACTCCCTGGAAATCCAGTGGCTAATTACTCTATTAAGCAGGCCAAGCAGACCTGCGGCTCTCAAGGTGTGGTGAAACAGGAGTCCCAGAATGCACTTCCAGCCAGAAGCATGCTGGGACATTAGGTTCCCCCACAGCTGGAGAGTATGCAATCCGCCAACCTCATTTCTATAGGAGGTCTATCTCCTGCTCTTGAATTATCAGAATAAGGCACTTGAAAGCTGGTTTTCTTCAAGGTTGAAACACAAGGGACAAGAAAATGTTGCTGGTCAAGGTTTTCTAGGGTTCAAAAGGGTGTCTTCAGTCCTCATAGTCATCGTGGTGCTGGGAGCTCTCGTTAATGACCTGCCAAAATAAATTTGTATCATTAATTGGTATTGTTGGTTCTAAAGTTACCTCTACTCGAGGGTGAGGCTCGCCACCTTACAATACTGGCCTCTGCCCCGCAGTTTATATATGGTATAAATCTTTAAATATACACGTAGTTAAGACTGAGGGTAGGGAAGGCCACTGTTCTTGTTGTTTTTGATCAATTATGAAGGATCTAGGATGTCTTGGGCACGTACACACGATGAGACATGTCCGCTCAAACATGTCCGACGGACCGTTTGCATCGGACAAGTCTCATCGGATTTTGGTCAGATGGCATGTACACACCATCAGACGAAAAACCCCTCGGGCTGAGGACGCGGTGACGTGGACCCCGCCATGTCACCACTCCAGGAAGTCAAATACTTCTACGCATGCGTCGAATCCATTTGACGCATGCGCAGAGATTTCTGTCCGCTGGTTAGTGTACTAACCAGCAGACATATCCGGCGGACATGTCTCCGGCGGACAAATTTCAAAGCATGCTTTGAAATTTGTCCGCTGGGAAAATATGTCCGCTAGCCCATACACACGATCGGAGATGTCTGCTGAAACGGTCCGTCGAGTTGACTTTTGTAGTCAAATGCTACATACCTGTCCATCTCTGGTCTCCACAGTCTTGATCAGAAGTGTTCTTTTAGAATGGCTCTCTACTGGGTGAGAGTCAAGGTTGGTTTCTGAAAAATAAAAAATAAACATTTTGAAACATACTAGATACTAATGGAAACCAACACAACCACCCACCACTGCCTGAACTCTGATGTTGGTTTGTGAGCTTTTGCCCTGGAGGAATCCCTCCCCATGAAGCACCCTGACCCTCTACTGATTTACAGACGTGTGAATGAATACAAAAAATTATATTTACCTCTCAAGCTCATGGTGGAGAAAGAAGAGACTGGTATGGTAATTCTGAAAACAAAACAAGAAATGTAATTTATGTTAATCCAACAACCATGGCTTGTAAAGCTCATTATTCATGTATTAATTTGAGTCAATAATGTAAAAAAAAAAAAAAATCATTTATAGTGATACTGTGTACAGCGTTTCATGAGTCTCCTGAGGAAGCCATATTCCTGGTGAAACATGTAGAGCGGAAACATCTGTACAGATATGACGACTTCTGTTTTTATCTTTTTGAAATTTGTACAATAAAATACATGTTGATGTTATTAAATAGCCCATTAGGACATTATATGACATCTTTGACTTTCAGTGAAAATTTCTGAATGATGCCTGCAGCTACAGGCATCAGTCATATTGTTGTTTCCAGCCGGCAATTTTGTGCACCATATGAATGATCATATAGGCAGTTCCGCCACGGTCGCCATATGGTGCTTCTCTGGGCTTTTCCGTGCAATGGGGGACACAGAAAGAATCAGCCGCCGTCGAATGATGACCAGGGCTGTCTTAATGAGAGGGCACACCTGGGCACTGCCCAGGGGCCCCAGCTGCATGGGGGGCCCCTGCACTTTCCCCAAAGCACCTGGTCCTTGAGCCCACGCTGCCCTGAAATTGGGGGCCCCATGATGGCACTGAAAGTGATAGATGCAAAGGGGGAGCAGCCTATCTCCTACCTACTTAATGTCTGTTTACCTGCACTGTCCTCATCGTAGGGGCCCCAGAGCATTACGTTGCCCAGGGGCCCATGATGCTATTAAGACGGCCCTGATGATGACCATAGAGATTTCCGGTGACCAGATGGTCACCAGTGATCTCTATGACCGTCGGAGGCCCAGGCAGGACGTTATGACATCATGTCCGGGCCACGGATGTAAACAAAGCCGCAACCGTGGCTGGTAAGCATGAGATTGTGCATTTTTTTTTTTTACTTTACAGCCAAGAAAGCTGCCACACCCTAGTTGCTGGTTGATCTGCAGTTGCCTTGTTTCTGCACATATCAGTTAAAGTTGGGAGACTGATTTAATATTGTCATTTTATGTCACTGCAAAATAAATACCAAATTGCATGTTTGATAACCAGACCCATGTTGCTTTTCTCACCTGCTCTCTTCTCCCTCCAGCAGTTTCCTGTAAGTGGCAATCTCAATATCAAGAGCCATCTTTACGTTGAGCAGATCCTGGTACTCGCGCAGGTGGCGGGCCATCTCCTCCTTCATGTTCTGGAGCTCTTCCTGAAGGCGGTTATTAGTGTCCTGGTAGTTAGCACATTCAAGGGCGAAGTTCTCTTCCATCTCACGCATCTGGCGCTCGTAAGACTCGTTCTGTAGGAAAAAACTATTTACTTGTAGATAGCAAAATTTTCAGGCTATAGGAGCAATATAACCAGCAAGGACAGTCAAATAATATCATTATTACATGATTATAGCACAGTGCCCTCAGTTGTGCACATGGTAGGAAGCCTTTGTATGGGATTTAGTTATAGAAAAAGACGACAGCACTTACTGTTCAATTATCATAAAAGCTTTTGACTTGACCTTTTTTGCGTGACCAAGTAGTGGTGGGGAGCGTAGGGAAGTTAAAAATAAGCAGTTGCGGGGGCTGCTATTAAAGTGCAAGGACAAAGTACAGGTTCGCTGTAAGGTTAGTTTGGTAAACAAGTGGAAAGCAACCTACAGATCCACTTTTTTGTTCAAAATAGTATAGTTTTTATATTTGTCTAATAAAATGTGAAAATTATATTTCTTAACATACAATAATACCAAGAATATATACAAAACACTATGGTATCTATTTATAAAAAAAAGAAGAAAATTGCCGAAAAATGTCACGGCAAGTGCACAGTCATCGCAAATAATCCTAGAAAAAAACAAAAACAAGAGGGCGTCTCCATCTAGGTGTAGCAATTTATAAAAAAAGGATAAAAGACAATAAAAATGCACTCACTACATAAAAGTAGATCGAGGCTTGTCATAAACCCATATAGACCTCCATAGGATCACCACAATCTACTTTTATCTAGTGAGTGCATTTTGATTGCCTTTTATCCTTTTTAATAAAGATGAGCTCCAGCGTGTTCGCATAGTACACGTGCAGAGCCCGCCAAGAAGTCTGCACAGCGCTACGCTAATCACAGCCAGGGAGACATTGTCCCGATGCGCGGCTGCAGAGATCGGGAAATGTCTCCCTGGCTGTGAATAGGGCTGTGCGTAAGTGACGTTCACGTCGAAAGCATTAAGTATTTCCGACGTGATTTTGGAGAATGCGCACTGGGATACGTCCACGGAGGGGCGCATGCGCCGTTCGTTCGGCACCTCATTTACATGGGGTCACAGTTCATTAACATGTATCACACCCACCTTCCACCTACTTTGAATTACGCAGACTTACGCCGGCCCATCTACGCTACGCTGCCGTAACTTAGGGAGCAAGTGCTTTGTGAATACAGCACTTGCCTCTCTAAGTTGCGGCGGCGTAGCGTAAAGAAGATACGCTACGCCGCCGTAAAGATACGAAAATGTATCTGAATCTGGCCCTTAGTTTGTATCTTTATGTACGGGGGGGGGGGGGCATTAATATGTGCTCATTAAGGGTGTAACAAGATGGCGGTGACCGCATCGAATGTGACGAGCGCTGGCGCTGTTTTTATTTATTATTTAAGGTACTTATATAGCGCTGACAATTTACACAGCACCTTACATATATGTTATACATTTACATCAGTCCCTACCCTCAAGGAGCTTACAATCTAAGGTCCCCAAACTCCAGGCAGGTGGTGTCGTGGTTGGGATTTGAACCAGAGACCCATTTTACTACTTGTTGAACGTGCTAACCACTACACCACTGTGCCACACGTTATCTCTATTAGTGTTGAAGAGGGATGCAGATATTGCTAAAAAGGAAAAGATTCCACCAAGTTAGTGAGCGCTCCCTCTAGTGGCTAAACTATATTTAAAGTTAACCAGGGACAGGAAGTTCTTTCCTAGCATTTCTCGGGGGTGTGGCAGCCCATTCAAATTATTGGGCTGCTGTACTTATGATGTGCATGCGCGAATATACACAAATATATCATTAAAATTATATTTTGTTAAAAAAAAGGCTTATGCACACATAGTTCCTGCCCCATACACACTGCAAAGTATACCTAAGGAAAAATCTTGTTTTACTTACAGATCCCTTCATTGCGTCCACCTCACAGGTGAGAGCCTGGATCTGCCGGCGGTATTCATTGGTCTCTTGCTTAGCCTGGCGCAAGGCATCATTGTTGCGGTTAGCAGCGTCAGACAGATCGGCAAACTGGAAAACATAAAAGTGATGACTTAACATTTGTAGTGACAGTCTCCAAACATATATATCAGTTTGTGGTAGACACCGAAGACGTATGCAGCTATCAAATCAGGACATAAAAAGAAGTGACTACGTCAGAAGCAAACCTTTTTAAACCCTTTCTGCAGCCCCTGGGTCTTGAAAGGGGGTGGGAGACAGACTTCACAATCATGTGACCACTGTGCTTGGCTGTCACAGTGGTCACATGATCGAGTTCCAACCCCACCGGTAAGAAGGGTGGACCTTATTGCCCTCATACTGCACATATGGGCACCCATTGCATGCTCCCAGCACTGCAACCTCAGCCACCATGGTTACACATGTTCAACGTGTAAGCATTAAAGCTACCCTCCTTGACACCCTACATATGGTTTTTGGCAAGAGGATAAAGTAACCCTTTCCTTTTCTAATTTTGATCAAAACTGCTGCTAAATTTGAACTATACAGCTTGTACACAACTCTCCAGTGTATAATCAGTCAGCAAAAGTTCTGCTTTAGTCTAACTCCATAAAGTCAGTTATTCCCTTATTGAATGCCGCCATCTTGCCCCAGAGAGGAGGTGAAGCCAGACAGTCAATGACACTCACACATCAATAAGGCCCTTTCTGTAACAATTACAAATTGCTGGTTTCTGTCCGTCAATGGCTAGGGTGGGTGGTTAGAGATGGAGGTGAGGGCTCAGCTACTGACTTTTGACAAAAAAGATTTGCATATCATTAACAGCAAAGTTAAGTCTAGGGTGTACATTTTGGGAAAAGAAGGAGTGCATTTAAACCAGGTGATGGAGCAGATGCTGCTGAGTGCATCACTAGCTTTACATGCATGCTGAGTGGAAAGGGTCACATTATTCTTACTTGTTTGCCTGGGGTAAAGTTAGCTACACCCCTCACTTAGTTACCCAAAGCCTAGAAATCCACTAGTATAAGAGCCCAGCCATTTTCATTTTTAGCCCCTTCATCAAAGGTCTTGAACAACCCTGGTAACTTTAGCATTTTTCGCCAGTATACTAAAGATCTCAAAGAAGATAATAGGAAAGTTAAAATATGTTCTGCTGCTTTCTTCAGTCTCATTTCTGTACCTTAGACTTGTAATATTCTTCGGCATCTTGAAGGTTCTTAGAAGCAACGTTCTCGTACTGTTGACGGACATCGCGCAGAGCTGCGGTGAGGTCAGGCTTGGCCACATCCATGTCTATCTGGATGTGTTGTTCTTGGATTTGAGATTGAAGTTCACGGATTTCCTGAAAACGAGAAGATGAACCACTTGGTAAAGCTTGATTAAAATAGAACATACAGTAAAATAACAAAAAAACACTACTATCTGGTAGACGGCAGCAATCCACCATATATTAAAGTGGTTGTAACCCGGTAAGTATACCCACTGAGATGACAAGCCTCAGGTGATACACAGAAATGGAAAAAAAGATGCTATTAGAGTGGTAAGGGCAGGCCAAGCTGGTTTTGCCACCCTAAGCCCAGATCTCCACAGCCTGCTGAAAAAAAACATAATGCCTTGTACACACAGTCGGACTTTTGACCATGCAAAAGTCCGTCGGAAGTCTGACAGAAAGAAAGAGAACAGGTTCTCTAAGGTCCGTCAGACTTCCGACAAAAAAAAAATCAGATGGAGGCTACACACGGCCGGACTTTCCGAGAAAAAAAGCCTGTCTGACTTTTTTTCTCTGAAAGTCCGGCTGTGTGTACGACGCATTATGGAGCCTAAAGCTGGCCATACACTGGTAGATTTTGTTAACTAACGTTAATATGAAAAGTCTCAGCAGTACATTTAATAATGTCAACAGAGACTTGACAAAGGTCATTCGAAAGTGCTTAACCACTTGCCGACCGCCGCACAAACTTATACATCGGCATAATAACACAGACAGGCAAATGGGCGTACATGTATGTCAGTTTAAATTTGCCGCCGTGAGCTCCGTGATCATGCCCGCGGCACCCGCGGACTCGATGTTCGGCTGTGTCCCACAATCGGGTCACGGAGCTGAAGAACGGGGGGATGTCAGTGACAGGTCACTCATCGTTTGCTCCCTCTCATCGGGAGCAGCGATCAGTGGTTTTCCCGGCCAAAAGCTGTCATGGCAGTTTTCCTGATGAAAAAAAAATGGCTGTGTGTACGAAACAATAAGGCGAGATTATTCTAGTTGGCCATACATTATACAATTGTCTTGAACAATTTTACTTAAGATTTACCAAAACCATATAATATGAGGTCAAACCTAAACACTTTCAATTTGTATACAACCAGGCAGGCTCTTGCACTACATAGCTGAAGGAAAATCTAAAAGAAATTGAATAAGAAAAGTGTATATTGTTTGGCCAGCTTTAGGCTTCTTTCACACGAGGCGAACTCCGGCACTACAGCGTACGCCAGCTCAGCTGGAGATCTCTCCGCTGAGCCGGCAGATGACAAGTCCCTCTCTGCTCACTGAGCGGGGAGGGACTTGTGCAGCGCCGCTGTCTCCTATGGAGAGATCTGATAAAAACGGACAGCAGCTCTCACCTGATACGATCCGCCATGGACGGATGGGGACGTATCGCCATACGTCTGATTTTTGGCGTATCGGATTGTGTCGGATGTCAGCGGACATGTCTCCGCTGACATCCGATGCTCCATAGGATTGCATGGAGTGGCCGTTCAGGTCCGCCGACAAAACTGACAGGCGGACCTGAACGGTCCGACCGTGTGAAAGGGGCCTTAGACTTCTTCTTACCAAGTTGCATTTTGTCAGTGTCTACTACATTAATACATATTTAAGGTAATATAAGAGCTTATAAAATGATGATAAAAGATTGATCTTGGTTGAGATATACTATAGGTTCTTTTACCATATAAAGAAAAACGACAGCGCAACCTAAATGGAACACAAACTTACTTCATCGTGTAACTTCTTCAGGAAGATGATCTCCTCCTGGAGGGATTCCAGTTTGCGCTCTAAGTCGATACGTGCCAGAGATGCATTATCAACATCCTGTAAGCAAAGAGGAACTTGTATTAGTTTATTGTAGTAACATACATGGTTACACATCCATACAGTTTTCAAACACCACATCAACCATTGTGTTTCAGGTACTTTTATTTAAAATGAATATTGCTCAGAAAAGGACTCATTTATCTAGGGCATGTGAATCAACTTGAGTCCCGCTTTTATTTTTGAGCGTAAAGCCTCGTATACGCGATTGGACTTCCATCGTGGATTTTTGTCCGAAGGGCGTTGGCCGTGAAATTGTTCTGCATATAGACAGCAGAACTTTTTCTGCCAACATTCACAAAACTATGTGGTTTTTCAGCTCTTTAGTGCCACCCTTTGGGCAACTTCTGCTAATGTCTAATGTTAGCATTGGTTTGGAGCATGTGTGTTTGTACTTTGGATTTTAGTACACACGATTGGATAATCCGACGGAACACATTTGTTGTCGGACAGTTTGAGAGTATGACCAGTCAACATTTCTTGTCGGACATTCCGACAACAATTGTCCAATGGAGTATACAGACGGTCGGATTATCTGCCAAAACATGTCCATCGGACAATTGTTGTCAGAATATCCGATCATGTGTACGGGCCTTAAGACATTGGGCCTAAATTACTAAAGTAGAGTAGACCAGACACTTAGCACAGTGAATCTTTCTTAGCTTTAAGGAGAACCTCTCTGTTGCCAAGAATATCCTAATGGCACACCCCCTCGGGCCTTCTGTCTCTCATCTCCCTTCTGTTCCAGCGTTACAACTTCTGCCAGCTTCTTCAGCACTTAACACTGGGAGTGTCAGATGCCCGTGTTGCCCAAGCACTGTGGTTCTTTCTTCCGACCCCTACGTCACGGCAGGGATGAAGGGGTCAGAGGATGGAGTCCTAGCACATGGTGGGGAACACAAGTATCCAAGAACTCCTGGGAATATCAATGCTGGGCCTCTTATGGAGGTTGAAACGCCTGCATGGAGGGAAGGTAGGAGACCACCAGAGAGGCGAGTATACCTCCTCTTTAATTACTGAGGAATTTTTTAACGATTGATATGGTTTCTTTAACAAGGTGAAGCTCACTTTGCACCATGAGCAAGGAAGATTAAAAACCAAGATTTTTTTGAAAATTATTGGATTATTAAGTGAACACAGCTTCATATTGACATTAACTTTACTAAAAAGTCTTTATTTTGTTTAGTAAATCAAACCCAAAATGTCTGTAGCACTAAAAGTTTCTGTTGTAGACACTTTGACAACCGAGGCCGATGTCAGCGGAGATTCTCATTTATGTAGGACATGATATAAGTTAGTAGTAGTAAGACTTCTGGACTTGTTCTGTAATACGGAAGACATTCCGTGGCTTCTCTAAGCCAATGAAGAAGAGACTTTTCCATCAAGACCAACACCACAACTATCAGTCAATTTTCTCATACCAGGGTGTTCAGGGTGTTGGGTGTAATCCTGGACTCTGACCTCTCCTTCGGGTTCCACATCCAACAACTGTCCACATTTTGCCATAACATCTTCGAAATACTTAAAGGGGTTGTAAAGGTACAAGTTTTTTTACCTTCATGCATCCTATGCATGAAGGTAAAAAAACATCTAGCAGCACCGCCCCCCCCCCCCCGAGCCCCCGTTGAACTTACCTGACCGTTCGAATCTCCCGGGCGCGTCCACGTCGTCCTCTTCGGTTCCCAGCCTGGCCGTTGATTGGCTAGGCTGGGCGGATTGATAGCAGCGCAGCCATTGGCTAGCGCTGCTGTCAATCAGGGCGGATGACGCGGCGCGCTGGGGGGCGAAGCCGAGTGATACAGTCGGCGGCTATGGCCGCCGCTGTATCACGGGAGCGCGCTTGCAAAAGCTATCCTCCATGCGAGCGCCCTCGCATGAAGAAGGAAAGCTTTTGCGAGGAGGAGCCCAGCCGCCGAGGGACCCCAAGAAGGTTTCCGGGCCACTCTGTGCAAAACGAACTGCACAGTGGAGGTAAGTATCACATGTTTGTTTTTTTTTTGTTTTTTTAAATCCCTGACTTTAGTGACCCTTTAACCAAAGAAGTAAGCAAGCTACTAATTCCCTTACTTGTTATCTCTCACCTCAATTATTGCACCTCCCTCCTTGTTGGCCTACCTCTACACAGACTATCCCACCTTCATGCTATCATGAAAGCTGTTGCTGAGTTCATCCGCCATACCAATCAATCAGTGTCTACTGCCCCTTCATGGCAATCCTTTCATTGTCTTCCACTCCCTCAAAGAGAAAAATTAAAAATACTAACATACAAGGCCATCCACAACTCTTCCCCAATTTAAAGCACCAACCTCATATCAAAATATCACTGACATCATCCTGACTTCTACTCCCAAGACTCCTGCTCTTCAACCCCCTCATCACATCCTTCCATTCTTGCGTACAGAACTTCTCCAGAGCTTCTCCCATACTCTGGAGCTTTGTACTCTAGTCTGTTCGGATATCTACTGCTCTGTCTGCTTTTAGGCAATCCCTGCAAATTCATGCCTTCAGGGATCCGTGATGTCTAATTAACAACTGGAATTTTATTTCTCAAATAACATTTCTTCCACACATGCATTACCTTTTGTATCACTTCCCCCTTTCCTTTTAGATCAGGGTTCTTCAAACTTTTCAAACAAAGGGTCAGTTTACTGTCTTTTAGAGTTTAGAGGGGGCCAGACTGTAACCAGTGTGAGTGGAAAATGCCTCACCATCCGTAGAAGAAAACAGTGGAAGTAAACAATGCCCCATCATTGGTTTTAGTGGGAGTAATAGTACACCATTGTTGGTATCAGTGGAAGGATAGTGCCCTATTGTTGGTATCAGTGAGAGGAAAAGCACCCCATCATTGGTGTCTGTGGGAGGAATAGTGCCCCAGCAGTGGTGTCTGTTGAAGGAATGGTGCCCCATCATTGGTGTCTGTGGGAGCCACTGCTTAATATAGATATTAAACATTTATTGGAAATAAAATTGCTTTATTTGCTTTTAGATGTTGTAGATCATTGGTCTCCAAACTTTCTAAACAAAGTTTACTATCCTTCAGACTGTGGTCATTGGCAGTAGAAGGCGTGCTGGCATTGGTAACAATGCCCCATTGGTGATAGTGTCCCATCCTTGGTATCAGTGGGTGGATAGTGTCCCATCCTTGGTATCAGTGGGGGGAATAGTGTCCCATTCTTGGTATCAGTGGGTGGAATAGTGTCCTATCCTTGTTGTCAGTGGGTGTAATAGTGTCCCATTCTTGTTGTCAGTGGGTGTTATAGTTTTCCATCCTTGTTGTCAGTAGGCAGAATAGTGTCTCATCCTCAATGTCAGTTGGCGGAATAGTCTTATTCTTGGTGTCAATGGGTGTAATAGTGTTCTATCCTTGGTGTCAGTTGGTGTAATAATGTTGTGTCCTATCCCATGGCGGAATAGTCTTATTCTTGGTGTCAGTGGGTGAAATAGTGTCCCATCCTTGGTGTCAGTGGGTGGAATGGTGCCCCATCTATAGTGTCAGTTGTGAATGGAATAGTGTCTCAAGGGCTGATTAGAGGCTAGCAAATGACCACATCAAACCCCCCAGGGATGCAGTTTGTTTTGGATTGTAAGCTCTCAGAAACAGGGTCATACTAACCCTCTTGTATTGAATTAAGCTGTACTGTACCCGTATTGTTTCCCTTTATTTTGTAAAGTGGGGTGCAATTGAGGGCACTACATAAATTTTGTAAAATAACAATGCAACTATCTACTACTAGTGAGGCCCGCTATATAATCAATGGCAGCGACTCCTTTCTTGGACCACACTGTAAGTTTCTGTATTGAGTTTGTTCTTTAGCAAAATTACAGCATTTAGTATCCCTAACAGACCAAGGAAAACAAGAAACAGCTGATCACTGAGCATGTGACTGGGACTTCCATGAATGCCTCATATATTCACTTTACGTATGAAAGGGCATGGCACAAAGAGTGCTGTGTTCAGGAAGGACAGTGGGTGCAAAACATGGCCGCAGCTAATCCACCATTGTGTCCCTGGCTGCTCTTCCCACAATAGAACTCAGTGTCAGAAATAAGTATAAAATAATAACCATTTGCAAAGCGTATTTTGGCTAGTCTAGGTTTGCAAAAAATAACAAGGATTTTCTATAAAATGAAGAGTCAGTAAAACAGAACTTTCCCATTTCCAGCCCCTATTTCCCATTTAAGCTCCATGGGCAGGGGCCTTCTAACTATCTTATCTTGAATTGTACTATAAGGCTCCATTCACATCTGAGCGACAAAACGCCTGACGCCCGACGCTCTTGTCGCTCGAGATGTGAAATAACATTGCGGTCTATGGAGATGGTTCACATCTCCACGCCTGTCTCCTGAAAAAAAGTCCCGGACCCTTTTTTTCAGGCGACATTGGCGTTCGCTCATAGACCGCAATGTTAAAGAAAAAAAAAAAAAAAAAGTTTAATCTACAGGCGGCAAGATAAGCCGCGGACGCGGCGTATCTTGTCGCCTAGGTGTGAATGCAGCCTAAGGCACGGTTCAATGCCAGATATCGCATGTGATTCGCACCGCATTGCTGTGCACATCACATGCGATGTCTGTGTGATGTGATTTCAGCCATACAAACTGTATGGCTGAAATTGCATCGCATTCGCACCAAAATGGTGCAGGCAGAGATGTATCTTGGCCTAGGACGACAAGGCCTAGGCCTAGGGTGGCACTTTGCGGGGGGCGGCCCCCCTCCGCATGAGAACCCCCCCAGACGTCTTCCCAACTCAGAGGCCACCCGCTGAGCTGCCGCCTCCCGTGGTTGGCTGCCGTGAGTGCCTCCTCCCGCGGTGGTGGCTGTCTGCCTGTCATGCTCCACCTACCATCCTCCTTGTGGCACCCTTACAGTACATATTCTGCCTGGTCCTGGTCTCTCTGTGACGATAGGAGGAGGAGAGAGAGGAGGACAACTGTAACCCCCAAGCGGCGGCCTGGACAGCAGGTACAACAATTACTATTACTTTTGTGCGTGTGCCAAGCAGAATACAAAGTGCTATACGTGGATAATATATAAAAATCCTATTGCAATTAAGTGCTCCATGCATGCTACGAACTCATTAAAAATGAGTTTGCATTGATTTCAGCATGTGCAAAGGGCTCCATGCTATAATGAAAACCTAAGTAATATACACTAATAAACTGTTATATTATGAAATTTATGAGACGGCATTCTTAGGCTGCACTGGTGGGCACTGATAGGCTGCACTAGTGGGCCCCGATTAGGCTGGACTCATAAGCTACACTGATAGGGCAGGTCTAAATCAGGAATGGGTGTGGCCTTGACAGGAAGGGGTGGGTCGTATTTAAATTAGGGGGTGCATTCCTTTAGTCAGGCCTAGGGCAGCACAAAACCTAAATACACCTCTGGGTGCAGGACCCTTTTTCTTGGTCCGCACTGCAGTCGGATCGCATGGGTGTTCACACCTATGTAATCCGATTCCTGGACCATTTTACAGTTTGCACTGCGATCTGCAAACCATTCTGGGGGTGTCGTTAACTTTACATTGACACTCAAAGGGGCCATTGGGAGTAAAATGTGTCTTGGCAATGGTAACAATGTCCCATTGGTGTCAGTGGGCAATATAGTGTCCCATTCTTGGTGTCAGTGGGCGGAATAGTGTCCCATCCTTGGTGTCAGTGGGCAATATAGTGTCCCATCCTTGGTGTCAGTGGGCGGAATAGTGTCCCATCCTTGGTGTCAATGGGCAGAATAGTGTCCCATCCTTGGTGTCTGTGGGCAATATAGTGTCCCATCCTTGGTGTTCGTGGGCAGAATAGTGTCCCATCCTTGGTGTTCGTGGGCAGAATAGTGTCCCATTCTTGGTGTCCGTGGACAATATAGTGTCCCATCCTTGGTGTCTGTGGGCAATAGAATGTCCCATCCCTGGTGTCTGTGGGCAATAAAGTGTCCCACCCTTGGTGTCAGTGGGTGGAATATTGTCCCATCCTTGGTGTCAGTGGGTGGAATATTGTCCCATCCTTGGAGTCAGTGTGTGGATGGGGGAATCAGTTAATTTTTTTTGTGCAACTATGAATCATGTATTGCCTGCCTTATTCAGCAACGAGGGTGTGTAGGGGACCGTTTTAGAAGTAAAGGTTAAGCTTCGGTTTAACCAGTTAAAGGATTGCCAGTAGGAGGCAGGAAAGGGTTAATCTTCAGGTTGTTCATCTTTATTACTCAGTGTTTACTATTTAAGAAGAAATACAAAGTACTGAAATAAAAGCAATATGTTGTTTTAAAAGGGAAGCGTTAAAGTGTATTTGGTGAGGAGACCAGCAGATTTTTAGCCAAGGGATTGCCACTGATTGCAATAAATACTCAACATTACTGCTGGGAATTCTTGCAGAAAAAAGTAATTTGACCCGGCGGGATGGCGGAGGGGGAACAGCTGCACTGGGTGAGTCCATCTGCCACATCATCTCTCTCCAGATTGCACAACTTAATATTTTCTTCATCCACTTAAACGGCAGATTCTGAGGTTATGTAATGCAGAGCGGCCTCCTCCCTTACGCTCCCAAAGTCGATGATCAGTATTAACAGGCCGAACGTTGGGCACGGTGTAAAAAGAAGCAGGGTGCTGTAACTGTAATGGCAGCAAATCAGAAATCACATTTTCATGGCCTGTCAAATGATTTCTGGAGGGCTACTACTACTGTATGTCCTGTGCTATTCAACTAGGACTCCAATCAAGCTGAACTCCAGCCACAAACAAGGAAAAAAAAATCAATAGCCCATTAAAAGTTAACGTAACAAACCCAGCTTTCACTGCTATATTCGGCTTCAATTCAGAGATTTCCCTCGCAGTACTTGTCTTCTGCCACTAGATGTCCTCAGTCTGGCAGGCAACATCATTCAACCAACTTCCTCTGAGCCCAGATAATCCTGCACTTACTTTTAGCCTGTGACTGGACAGTGAAAGGAGACAGTGATGATCTCATCTCTTTGTCACTCTGCTCTCCTCCTATCAGCATGCTTCTTGTCAGCACATGAACTGATTGTTTTTTTGTGGTGCTTCCTTTTTTCACCTTCCAGTCCTGTTGTACAGGCCTTGCAAGAGGCCGATACCAGCTGAAATTCAGGCACATATACTGGTTGCATTTAAAAAATATTTATGATCTGTGGCGGCCGGTGGTATTTTTTTGGGAGGGGGGCAGCAAACAGTGCACAGCCAGCCAACCCACCTCCCGCTCTGGTCACCCGCACCTCCCCTCTGGTTGGTCACCTGCGTATCCTCTCCTTGCATCTCCTCCCGGTGGCCAGCATAGCTTCTCCTGGGGGCTTCCCTCCATGCAGCTAGCTACCCCTGCGTCTCCTTCTCCGGGTCCCTCTTCCTGATTGGCCCGGGAGGAGATAAAGTGTGTAATATTCATTCGCCAGTGTCACACAACTGGGTGGGCTTGGGGCGCAGTGCTCTGCGCCCCGAGCCCACCCTGTTTTGAAGCCTATTAGAGCCTCTGGCTCTAATCACATGCTTCAAACTTCCGCCCCTTCCATTGGAATCCATGCATTTGGCACCCTGAATGTAGATTAGGGGCCAGACGCATGGATGGGGGAGGCTTTACCCATGTGCCCCTTATGGATGGGCCACCACTGTTTATTATGTAATAATGGTTAGAGAGCTGCATGAATTCCCTAGAGCAGTGGTCATCAACTCTGTCCTCAGGGCTCACTAACAGGACATGTTTCATGTATTACCTTGGGGAGATGCAGACTAGAATACTGCAATCACTGAGCATCACCTGTGATGTATTTCAGTTATCTTTGCAAACCTGGCCTGTTAGTGGGCCCTGAGGACAGGATTGATGACCACTGGCCTAGAGTTTAGCTTCAAAAGCAGGCTGTTGTAATACAAAAAACACCCATTTAAATACACTATGCAAGGCCACCTTGCCTATGCAGGGCAGGGTAACAGTCTCTGGAAAGTGCATTCCCAACCCCTAATGTAACCTACCTTACCTGTGCTCTTTGGCAGCTCCCCGTCCCTTTGCAGAAAGCGCTATGATTGGCTGTTTTGGTGACTCAGGGAAGTGGTGACATGCCTTCCCCAGTTATGCTACCGTGATCAGGGTTTGTATGTGGGCACAAAGACCTGGCATCGTCACAGGGTGCAGATCACATGATCCTCCATACCCAGAAGGCATGGGCGTCCGCTCATAGGAGTAAGGTGGGGCCAGTGACCCCCCCTGGAATCGGCAAGGGTCTGCCATGCTTGCATCTCTAGCTGAGTTGGCTCCACAGCTGTTGCAAGATCAGTGTCACTGAGTTACAGAGCTCTTTACTGCCACCTCTGGCTGCTTCCTGTATGTGCACCCTCGTGTTTGCTTTGCTGCCTGTAATGTATTTTCAAAGGGACATGTGGAAACAGGACTTGGGAGAAGGAAGACCACCGTGACCTTACAAGTGGGGACTGTGAGTACAAGTTAAGGGAGAAGGCTTTATGGGATAATGACTAAGCCCCTGCCCTTCATGACATTGTCAAAGAAGCGGAGCATAGGTGACCGTAAAATTATGCCCCCCCCTGGAAAAAGTTCAGCGGACGCCCATGCTAGAAGGGGCAGGAAGTGGTGAGTGAATGCAGCCAAAACTGAGTATACGAGGGGGCTGGGGATGCTCTTTTTAAGACACTTTTTGAAAAATAAAAAAGTATAATTACAGCAAAAGAAAAAAAATCTTGTTCTGGATGGCACAGGGTAGAATTGACACCCCTGTCGGGCTTTTATTACTTGTCCCTTTTAGGGACTTTTTTTTACTGGTTACCTGTCATGACTAATATTGGAGAGGGAAAATAAAAAAGGGTAGAGTGGTACCCAATCCCCTCTCTACTATCCAAAACCTAAAAAGTTGGAGTTTGTAAATACAGGTCAGGTATACATTTATCTGCTTTTCTTGCAACTGGACAGCAGATAGGCCAACCCTGCCCCTAACACCTTGCCAAACTATGCACATGTGCAAAAATCCTTTGTACAACTTATATAGAGCATAATGCAAACAGCTGTGCTTTTGTTGTGGTTCATTGGTACATATCAGAGCTGCTGATCTCCTCCAGCCTCCTTGCAGCCACTTTTTGTCTACATGCAGGAGCTTCGTACCCCTGCTCTGGCCTTTCTTCCTGATATTGACAGTGGTCCACGCCGTCACATTGTGTGTCAGCACTGCCACTTGCAGCCCCTACCAGAAGCATCTGTGACAGGGTGACCACGCAGGACAGCAAGCCACTGACTGTTGTCAGCCCATATCTAGAAGTACCAAAATATGGAACATTGCCGGCTACTATTCGAATGAAAGCTGCAGATTTAAAAGTGTTGGAGATTACGTTACCAAATGAAAGAGTAGCTGCTGTACATATAAAACTATTTTTATAAATTTGGATAGAGTATGTGTACCACTGGGGAAGATCCCTTTCACCTCCTCGGATTTTCCATGGACAAAGGGCGTTGGCCGTGAACATGTCTTGAATACAAATGGCAAAGAATTGTCGGCCAACAAACACGAAACTACATGTTTTTTTTAGCTCTTTAGCGCCACCCTTCTGCTAATGTTTTGTTTGGTGAGCATTGCTTCCGAGCATGTGTGTTTGTACTTTAGACTTTTGTCCGAAGCACTTGTGTACACACGACCGGAAAATCCAACAACATACAATTGTTGGCAATTTTTTTTTTAAAGAATGTTATCCCACATTTATCGGTGCAAAATCTGACAACAATTGTCCAATGGAGCATACAAACGATCGGATTTTCCGACAACAGCCTGTCATCACACGATTCCTATCGGAAAACCCGATCATGTGTACGAGGCTTTAGGGATGCAAGAGGAAATCTCCCAATGTAAAGGCAATTCTCCTCTAAGCTGACCTGGAAACAAGTGTCCCCATTAGAATATTTCCCCTTACTTGTTCTGGGGCCACCTTTAAAATGTTGGATTTCCTCTCACTTTGTGTTTCGGTGACAATGGTCACCAATACAGTAAGGGCTATTTCACACGAAGCGCCCGTTCAGATCCACCTGACAGTTTTTTAGGTGGACCTGAACGGACGCTCCGTGCTCCTCTATGGAGCCGCGGATGTCAGCTGTGACATGCCCGCTGACATCCGACCCGCTCCGATCCGCCAAAGTGTGATGGAGGAAAAACCTACTTTTCCATCCGTCTGGCGGATCGGATCAGGTGAACACGGACAGACAGTCCGTGTTGATTCGATCCCCCCATGGGGGAGAGCGGAGAAAAGACAGGGCGGTCCCTGCACAGTGTGCGGGGACCGCCCTGTCATCTGCCGGCTCAGTGGGGATCAACAGAGCGATCCCTGCTGAGCAAGTGGAAGTTCACAGGGCGGATCCCTGCTGAGCAAGTGGAGGTTCACGGGGCGGATCCCTGCTGAGCAAGTGGAGGTTCACGGGGCGGATCATTACTGAACCGCCCTGTGTGAAAGAGCCCTTAGAGGGGTGAATCTCCCCAGTGGGCACACATAAAACAATAAAAATTGTACTTATGGTCAAATGATCCATGGGTATGTAACCTGTGGCCCTCCAGCTGTTACGGAACTACACATCCCATCATGCCTCTGCCTTTGGGAATCATGGTTGTAACTGCCAGTGGCTTGCAATGCCTCATGGGACTTGTAGTTCTGCAACAGCTGGAGGAACACAGGTTGAGTACCCATGGATTGGAACCTATCCCCACATTAATAAAATTATTTAAAAAAAAGTTACACTTCAAAGTTTTTGTGAATTGCATTTACGCAAATTCTAAAGTAAAAATAAAAAAAGATCCTTACATATATTATAAGAAGTAAAACGTATTTATAATCTAATCTATATCTATAATTAAAAAGTAATGAAAACACAGGATCGGAACCCTCCAGTCATTTTTAAAATAATTAAATGACATGGTCCTCTTTACATCTTTGTACCCCATACAATGCTGCTAGTGACAAATTGAATTGCACTACAAAGAGATCTATTCTTCCCAGCTATTGCACTTGGTATAATTCCCGAATTTGCATTCCGCGGTGGAAGCGTGAGAACGCAGCAGTGCTTGTCAGGAGAGGAAACAGATGAGGCATCGCTCCCGTCTCTCTCCCTCTCTCAGGATCTCACTACTTTTGTAAGGCTCTGTGCTGGGAAACTCTTTTGTCTGGTGCAACGGCCATGGGGTTGGGTCAGAGTCCTGTAAACTATTGAAGGACACACAAGTGGCCCTCTATTGTGCTTCATTCTGAAAAAGCCATAAACTGAACGTATGAGGGTCATGCACTCGTAGAAATGAGATTTCTGCATTCGTCTTTTAGGTTCAACTCTTTTGCAGACTTGGAAAAACAACTTGTGACTGTTACATGTGCTCTGAGCAATATCGAAAAGAAGAATGTTTTCAGCTTTCAAATGATTACATCATGGCAATTAAAAGTGAAAAAACCTGGAGAAGAGGGTGGGGTAGAGCACAAAAAGTCGTCCAGTTCTTCAAAAAAATACATTACATAATGAATTCCATATATATCTATGAGAAGATTCCAATGCAGATGTACGACGCATTTAGGCCTCATTCACATCGGTAGCGTTGGGCATCTTTACCCATTTCAGTCCCAACCCAAGGCCAAGGCAAATTGCCTTATGTCTTATGGCTACAGTTCACATCAAAGCACTGCATTGGTGTGCACTAAAAAAAATGTTTAATACACTTAGACACTGCCCTGACGGGTCAGTATTTGGCGCACTATAAATCCATTAAATCAATCAATCAATCACTGCAGTGTGCGTTCACACGGCATACCAGAGGACAAGCATTATGCACACAATAGCATGTGCCATGTGGTATGAACATGCTCTCACAGCAAGAACAGATCAGTTGATTATTATATATAAGGCGTGACCCCCTTTTCTGCACTGTATGGTGTGAACATGCACTTAAAGAGGAGCTTCACCCATAAATGGAGCTTCCGCTTTTCGATACTCTCCCCCCCTCTGGTGTCACATTTGGCACCTTTCAGGGGGAGGGGGGTGCAGATACCTGTCTAAGACAGGTATTTGCACCCACTTCTGGCAATACGGGACTGTAGCCTCTATCCGCAGCCCCTGCTGTCTTCTGGGAAACACACTGTTTCCAGGAGAGAGCGGAGACCAGTGACGGCACAGCGAGCTACTCGCCCATGCGCAGTAGGGAACTGGGCAGTGAAGCCGCAACGTTTTACTTCCCGATTGCCTAACTGAGGATGGCGGCGGGTGCAGCCGAGGGACGAGCAATTGCTCGTCCTCGGCTGCTGTCATCGCGGATGCGCTGGACAGGTAAGTGTCCATTTTGTAGCTGCTGGCTTTTAAGAAGAAAAAAAATTGTCAGAACCGCTGCTTTAAAGCAAAAATAGATCAGTGGATTAAGATATAAAAGGTGCAACCCCCTTTTCAAGATTCTTATAGGCTAACTTTTTATTGACAGGTGTGGGGGCGTGGCCTCGGCTATTTGTGATAGAGATGGCGTAGTAATTTATTACTTTTGTCTCATATAATTAAGGGGCAGTTCACACCATAGAAACGGAGTCCGGATGCGTTCTAGATGCTTGTCTGCATGCGCGTTTTTGATGCTTTTTTTGGTGCTTTTTTTTATGTGTTTTTGATGCAGTCCAGTGATACCCCCACCCTTTTTTTAACCTTAATTAAGGACAAGTGTGTTGCAGTCCGTTTTTGGTGCATTTAAGTGTGTTCCGGTGCATTCCAGTGCATTTTTGAATGCGGGAAAGTGCAGGAAAAATTCAGTATGTTCTACTTTTTTTTCCTGGAACTGGAAGGTAACCTACTTTCAATGCATTTTTGATGCAGAAAAAAAACACACTTGACTGCATGTGGTGTGAACTAACCCTTAATAAAAATGCAGTCAGGATGTGTTCCAGATGCTTTTCTTTCTGCATGTGTGTTTTTGATGCGTGCCGGTGCGTTTTTGATGCAGTCCAGTGCATTTTTCCCTCTCTTTTTCTTAAACCTAAATAAGGACATGTGTGTTCCAGTGCGATTTTGGTGTGTTTTGGTGCATTCCAGTGCCTTTTTTATGCTTTTTACAGCGTTCCAGTACAGTCCCGTGCAGGAAAAATGTAGCATGTTCTACTTTCTGGAACTGCAACGCACTGGAACCGCAAGCGGTGGTGTGAACTATGCCATTAAAAAACATATAATCTACTTTCTGGGCCAGTTCACACCACATGCAGTCCAGTGCAGTTTTGTTCTGCATCAAAGTAGGTTATATGGTTTCCAATGGCATAGTTCACACCAACACAGTCAGTTCCAGGGCTTTTTAGTTCCAGAAAAAAAAGTAGAACATGCTGCATTTTTCCTGCACTAGAACGCAGTAAAATGCATCAACAACGCACTGGACCCTAGTATGGGGGGGAGTAGAAGATGCTGCATTTTTCCTGCACTGGAAAGCAGTAAAACGCATCAAAAACGCACTGGACCCTAGTATGGTATGGGGGGGGGGGGGGAGAGAGAAAAAAAAAGCACCTATAATGCATCCAGAAACGCATCAAAAACACGAATGCAGAAATTCATCCGGAACGGATCAGGAGTGCATTTTTGTGGTGTGAACAAGCCCTCAATCTGTAATAAAATCTGTCTTTGTTGCCTGTTGTATACATGAGGCCCTACATCACTACACTGGAACTCCAGACAAAATGCATTTTGTAGTTTTGGATAGAGTGTGTAAACTGTAAAGGTAAAAAATGTTGTCAGATATTTTAACCTCTTGCCACCCACGTAGCGCACATGTGTGGAGGCAAACCGCACACCGCACGTTCTGTGCCAACAGCTCACTCGCTGCACGCTCATAGCACAGTGACCAAGCAGACGGCTCTCGTCCTGTACTAATGATCAGGAGCCGGCAGGATCGGCTACCCGTCATGTGACAGCCAATCACAGTGTACACATAATCGGCTTGTCCCCCCCCCCCCCAGGCGTACAGACCCTGGTAAAGGGTCATCTGGGCGGGGCAGGAAGGGGTTATTGCTGTCTCTGTCCCCTGCTTTATAGATTTTCTTTCACTTCTTGGGGGGTCACTAAGGCAGGAAATGGGGGGAAATTTCTCCAGGAGGGAAAAACCTGACAGTGTTGTGGTGCCAATCATTTAGGATGCCCCCTAATGTGTAACTAATTATAGGGCAGCTCTGAGTGCCAAACTTTACACTCATTTGTCTGATGATAATTCTTGTTTCAGATCAGCATCCCAAAAAGCTGAAACCAGCATCTTTCTCTCATTGCAGGTTCCCTTTAACACATTTTATTTCATTCTGTCGCCTACAGGCAGTTTCTGAGTAGAGGATGAGAAGCTGATCACATGGACAGGAAAAGACGGGTGTCGCGCAGCATTTCCGGATAGTACATTGCATTTCCTAAACCACAAACCTGTCTGAATGACTGCAGGTTGTTTTCAGCCTCTTCCTTCTGAATCATTTCATCTTGAAGCCTGAAATCAGCAAAAATACATCTGTTAGTTCTCCCCGTAGCCCTGAGCCGAGCACATAAAAAACAGAGGAATTAGCAAAAGATAATGAGCCCATCTGGGGAAGAGAGCTCCAGACTGTTAACCATAACTACCAACCATAGTTCAGATTTCAATGTCACACACTGTGAATGAATGAAAGAGTGAACTTGATTGCTATGGGGAAAGACAACCTATACTGCAGGGGTATGAAAATATAAGGCAGTTTGGAGCTCCACCTAGAGGAGAGAGTCTGCACTGTGCAATGATGACATGCATGGCCAAATCAGCGGTCGCCAACTAGTGGTCTGTGGATCACTGATGGTCCACGAGAAAAGTCTGGTGGTCCCCAGAGGTTCTGCCACAAATCTCCCAATGTTGTTTCTCAATCTGATCTCAATCAGTCAATACTGTCATTATGCATTGATGCTCAATTCCTCCTCTGTAGTTTTGGCTCCTGTGAACTCAGAGGGAGGCGCCGGGAGTAGCGCAGAGAGCGGGAGGTGAAGGAGGAGACTTTGATTGGAAGCGCTGATCACACAGACTGTGGGAGGGAGCACGGAGCTCGAGCACATGGCTGGATAAGGAGGAGGTGAGGTCCAATGATGTGTCTGTGTAAGGCAGCAGTGTGATGCAGAGTGCGGGGGAGTGCATAGGAGCCAGAGCATTTTGTATATAAGGCAGTGTGTGTATAAGGCAGCAGTATGTTCCAGGGGAGTAAGGAGCCGGACCATTGTGTGTACAAGGCATGTAAAATTCATGTTAGTGGTTAGTGGTGGGATTCAAAATTGTGAGTTTAGTGGGCCAGTTAGTGGAGCAGTTACTGACAGGGGTGCTTACAATGATCAGCTTGTGTAAAACATTTACCCCCCCCCCCCCCCCCAAAAAAAAAAACTGTTGCTGTAACTGCAAAGTGAGCTGGAGTATGGCATCAATTCATTCGTGTATCTAAATCTGCTAGTACATCTAACACTCCCCTCCTACCAGACTGACAATGCTGCTGTCCGAAGGTGCCCCGTGTGCACCTTCATCCAGAGTGGAGGCACTCTAATACAGGAGGTGTGTTACTGGCCAGATCACCAGGTGAAAACAGAGTAACCAATCAGCTAGGTTTTAGCCCCCGTTTACACCAGTGCGACTTTGAAATTGCGCTACTTCATCGCAATTTCAAATCCGCACTTCAGTGCGATTTGCACTGCTGATTTCATTGAGGCAAAGTATATGGAAGTCCCAATGAAATCGGCAAAAAGTAGTGCAGGTACCTTTTTCAAAGTAGCTGCGACATGAGTTGTGGCAGTTTAAACGGTTTCATTGCCAACAATGTGGTGAAACTTTCCATCTGATTTGGAACTGTCAAATCGCACCAATGTGGACGTGGGGGTTATTGTCAAAGCTTCATTTAATAAGCTGAAGTTAGAAGCTGATTGGTTACTATGCACAGCTGCACCAGATTCTGTGTGCTCCAGTTTTAGCAAGGGCTCTTTCACACGGAGTGGATCTGTATTGATCCGCACCATGTGTGTCCGTCTGCTCAGCGGGGATTATCTGTAAATCCCCGCTGAGCTGTCGGCGGACAGGGCGGTCCTCGCACACTGTGCAGAGACCGCCCTGTCTTTCCTCTGCTCTCCCCTATGGGGATTCGGATGAATACAGACCGTGTGTTCGTATTCATCCGATCTGTTCCGCCAGACGGAGGAAAAATAGGGTTTTCTTCCGTCCGAAAAAGCGGATCTTTGCGGACGTTAGTGGATGCATCATCCGCTAACGTCCACAATCCCATAGGGATGCATTACAAGTCCGTGAACGGAATTGTAAAAAACGGACTGTTTGTCCACCCGTGTGAAAGGGCCCTTAATCTCCCTTAGACCCCTTTCACACTGGGGCCCGCTGAGCGTTAGCGATAAATCACCATTTGTTTTGGCTTTACTACTGTTTAACCACTTCCCATCCCGCACATAGTCATATGACATCTGTAGGAGGGATCTCCCACCCTGGGCGGGCGTCATATGACATCCTGGGCTTTCTGGCCATCTAGGGGGCACACGCCCACCGATCGGGAGCCGGTGCACGTGCCCGGGGGCTGCAATGTCTGCCGGGCACCCTGCGGACATAACCCGTTTACACAGCAGGACAAAGGATCTGTGTGTGTGTAACCATGTCCTGTCCGGTGAGAGGAGACCAATGGTGTGTTCCCAGTACAGAGGAACACCGATCAGTTTCCTCCCCTTGTGAGTTACCTCCCCCTACAGTTAGAATCACTCTCTAGGACACACAATTAACCCCTTGATCGCCCCTTAGTGTTAATCTCTTCCCTGACAGTCACATTTACACAGTAATCAGTGCATTTTTATAGTACTGATCACTGTGTAAATGTGAATGGTCCCAAAAATGTCCGATATGTCCGCCGCAATGTCACAGTCACGATAAAAAATGTGCAGATCGCCGCCATTACTAGTAAACAATTAAATAATAAAAATGCCATAAATATATCCCCTATTTTGTAGACGCTATAACTTTTGGCAAACCAATCAATATACGCTTATTGCGATTTTTTTACTAAAAATATGAAGAAGAATACATATCGCACTAAACTGAAGACTTTTTAAAAAAAAATAAAAAAATAGGGAAATTTATTATAGCAAAAAGTAAATAATATTTTATTTTTTTTAAAACTTGTCACTCTTTTGTTTATAGCGCAAAAAATAAGAACTGCAGAGGTGATCAGCACCACCAAAATAAAGCTCTATTTGTGGGGGGGGGGGGGGGACGTAAAAGTTTCATAGGGTACAGTGTTGCATGACCACACAATTGTCATTCAAAGCACTGAAAACTAAAAATTGGCCTGGGCAGGAAGGGGGTGAAAATGCCCTGTATTGGAGTGGCTAAGCGGTGCTTTTCGGCCGCCAACTGGGCACTTTTAACCCCGGTTAGTGGCCGAAGAAGGGGTTAAAAATGCCCATGTTGTGGCGCTTAAAAAGCATTTTTCAGGTGCTTTGGAAGCGCTGCCCGTTCATTGCAATGGGAGGGCAGTTTGGAAGCGCTGTATATAACTCCCACATCGTCCCAAAAATGGGGCTTGCAAGACTTTTTCTAACGTCCCGCAAGCGCACCGCCCCAGTGTGAAAGCACTCAGACTTTTACATTCAGGCGGCATTGGGAGGCAGTTTTCAGGCGCTATTTCTAGCGCTAAAATGCCTGAAAACTGCCTCAATGTGAAAGGGGTCTAATAGTGACAATACCAGACAGTCAGAATTGCTGAAGTACACTGAATAACATATGACTTATATCTTCTACATTGCACCATAAATATGTATGTAATGTTAAATGTAAATATGTAAATGTTAAATACTTCCTAAATTTGTCAAAATATAAATATTTTAAAATAAATGTTTGTCAATATCTATAATACATTTACAAAAGAGGTGTTAAAAAAAAAAGTGACGTATCCCTCTAAAAGACCAACAAATGAGAGCCGGGTGTAATGAATTTGGTGGCACTCACTACCTCACCCCTGGCCATTGTCCAGTCCTGACATAACATCAGTATAGATCACATCCTCAAGTTTTCCGTCTCTTAGCGCATGTGCGAAAGCCACATCGCCGTTTGAATGGACTGCCACACCCATCCAGACACACAGAGAGATACCAGACAGTCCGGTAGCCAAAATCTTGCCAGTGGTACGACCGGCACCTCTGGCTGCCCTCTCCGTCTCTCTCCCAATCCCAGTCCTCATATTATCTTGCATGGCTGGACTTTTTCATCTTTTTTTGCTGGACCAGCAATCTAAACACTGGTGGATAAACTGTCCCTAGTTTCCCAGCCAAAAAAAAATTAACCCCAATGATCTCCAGTAGGCTGACCTACATATTTGAATAGCTTTTGGCAAGGAATTTTCTCTTTTTTTGAACCATAAAGGCGAAAAAAGCAAAGATTTGTTTTGTGGATTCACTTCTCTAAAGAAGATACATAAGTTTCAACATCACTATAGAATCCAAAACGTTTGCATAACAGGAAACAACGTATCATTTTTTTTTTTTTTTCTAAATATGCAGCTGGAGAAATTTAAACTAACCAAGCTGCAAAGTAGTAGAACTGGCATGGGGGACCTCGGGAGTGTTGCTGCAGATAACTCAAGGCTGATAAACACATTTAATACACACCAGAGTATTTGGCACCAGTACACAACTTTTGGGGACGGTAAATAACCATCAAGGGTTAGAAATTCAGTTTGTAAACTTTATTAAAAACTCAAAATATATCCACTGGTACTGTATCCTTCAATAGTAAGATGTGACTCTATGTGCAGAGGGCTTCATTACAGAACAAAGAATGTTCCTTTGTTCTCGGAATGTACAGAATCGAACCTCTTGTTGGCTATTGGTTACTAGTTGGCTATTGCTATTGGTTGGCTACAACACTTCTTTCCTCTTAAGCCCCGTACACACGGTCGGACTTTTGCCCAACCAACATCAAAATCTGACACTTTTCGCATTTGTCCGACCGTGTGTACGTTCCATCGGACCTACTTTTTTGGCTTTCATCAGATAAAAAGTTGGGTCTGCGAACGGACCAACTTTCAGGCAACAAAAGGCCGATGGTGCAAAGTCCGATCGTGTGTACAGCAAACCATCGGACTTTTGGACAAATTACAAATGCGCATGCTCAGAACCAATGTTAAACTCAACCAACAATAGCAGAAGTTAACCAAAGGGTGGCAGTAAAGAGCAGAAAAGAGCAGAACAACCACGTGATGATGGGAAAGTTTTGGAAAAGTTTGCAGAAAAGTCCGAGCGTGTGTATGCTATGGGTGTGATCGGACAAATCAATTAGGACAAAAATCCAAGGGAAGTTTTGTTGGATGTCCGACCGTGTGTACGGGGCTTTAGGGTCATCACACACATTAGGAACCAACCATAAAATCAACTTTAGATTTACTAAAACTATGTAACTTAATCTAACCCATCTGTATCCAATCAGGCAGGTCTTTGTATTACATCATGTTTGGTAGACCTAAAAGATTTGTACAATCAGATTGTAACGTGTGTGATGCGCCTTAAAGTGGTTTTGCCACTAATATCCAATTTTGAAGACGACCCCATTTATGGGTCGAAACACGTCAGAAATTGTATACATACAGATGCATTGTGATATGTAATGCTGTGTAACAATTTTGTGTTTGCATGTTTGTATATGTATTAGTTTAACACTTTTCTCTGCCAGAGCTCATATTTTAACTGTTATGACCATAATATACATCTACATTTAATAAAGCCATTACTTTTAACCTATATCATTTTTGGTTATTAAACTCTGCTGCTAAAAAAAACTCCACTGGAGGAACCTTCCCATATTACATTTAATTGATTGTTCCAGTCTGTCCTCCTATAACATGGTGCATGGCAAGCTCTAGCATTGAAGCTTAGATGCTCTGACCAAATTTAGCAGCACATGGTAATTTGGCTATAATGTTAGGATTCATTTTTTTGTTTGGCGCAGGATCTGAAAACTAGAAGTGTGCACAGGTGTGTACTTTTGGTTCTCTATTATAATAATAAACTGGTTAAAGGATCCATCCAAATAGGGTCATTTCAGTTTTGGGTACACAGTTGCCTAGGAAATCTGGGACTTTAGGAAGGTGATCCTGATTCCCCCCTCCACTCGCAATCTGGATTTTGGACCCCCCTCTGAGGAACCATTAGATAATCCCCAACTAAGGGAATCCCCAATCTGGACTGAGGAACAAGTGATGATTTGTTCCTCAATCTGATCTGAGGAACCCCCCCCCCCACACACACAAACTGGACTTTGGATCCCCTTCTCTGAGAAACCAAAAGACGATTCCCCTGTTTGAGGAAGCTTTGATCTCAACCCTGGATCTCCCCTCTAAGGAACCAGTAGATGATTCCCCCCTCTGAGGAACCTCTAATCTCAACCCTGGATCTCCCCTCTAAGGAACCAGTAGATGATTCCCCCCCCCCCCCCTGAGGAACCCGTGATCTGGACCCTGGATCCCTCCTCTAAGAAAACAAGTAGATGATTCCCCTATTTGAGGAACCCCAGATCTGGTCCCCTTTGAAGAACCATTAGAGGATTCCAACTTTTAGGGAACCCATGATCTGGATGACCCCACCTCTATGGAACCAGTATATGATTTTACCATCTGAGGAACCCCCGGGAAACCCACTCATCTGGGTTCTGGATCCAACCATAAAATGCAGCGCTTAACATGGAAATGTATATACCAAAAACAATACATGCACTAATCCAAAAAGAACATGGTGTCCATGAAAAGTTAAACTCCAACAGAAAATGTCAACAAGAAAAATGGGTTCTGGATACCCACTAAGGAATTATTGATTCCCCTTTAAGGAACCAGCACATGATTCCCTTTGAGGGACTCCGATCTGGACCCCCCCCCCCCCCCCCAGGAACCCTGATTTAGACTCTGTGCCCCACCCCTGAGGAACCCCCAATCTAGGACCCCCACTCCTGTGATTAACCAGTACATGATTCCCTTTGAGGGACTCCGATCTGGACTCTGGACCTTCCCCCAGGAACCCTAATTTAGACTATGTGCCCCACCCCTGAGGGACCCCCACTCCTGCGATGAACCAGTACATGATTTCCTTTGAGGGACTCCGATCTGGACTCTGGACCCCCCCCTCCAGGAACCCTGATTTAGACTCTGGACCCCACCCCTGAGGAACCCTACTCCTAAGATGAACCAGTAGATGATTTTCCCTTCTGAGCAACCAGTAGATGATTCAGCCCATCAGCCTCCACCCATAAATGAAACACAGAATTCGGGTGGATTACCCCCCTTTTCATTTCAGAACCCCGAACCTTACCTTTCTCTGAGTCTCTGGAGGTCATCAGCCATGTTGTCCCTGTCCACTTCCACCCTGGCTTTCTCGTTGGTGAGGAGGTCCACCTGCCTGCGAAGGTCCCTCATCTCCTCTTCGTACAGATCACCCACCCTGGAGGTTCCTTTGCCCTTCAGCTGCTCCAGCTCAGCCAGTAAGATCTTGTTCTGCTGCTCCAGGAATCGAACCTTGTCTATGAAGGTGGCGAACCTGTCGTTGAGCTCCTGCATCTCAGCCTTCTCGTTGGTCCTGTTGGCTTTGAACTCCATGTTGATGGCATCTGCCAGGGTGAAGTCCACGGTGTCGTGGAGCCTGGCTGGGGGGAGGCTGCTCCTCAGCCTGACCGAGGAGGACTTGTAGATGGACGGGGAGGAGGAGGAGAAGACTGCCCTGCTGCTGGACAGACCGCCGCCGCCACCACCGCCGGAGCGGAGGGCACTGCCCAGGGAGTACCTGTTACCGGAGGTGGCATAGCGGGTGCTGGAGGAGCTGGAGCTGGACCTGGGATTCCCCCCAAAGATCCTCTTGTAGGATGAAGACTTGATGGACATCTTGATGAGCAGCTAAACTATAGACGATCCCAGCAGGCAGAGCTAGAGCAGGAGAGAGAAGTGGCATCTAGGGTGGCTTATATACCCGGCGAGATAACGGGACTGAGCGATGCTCCAGGCGACCAATCCTGACACTGACAGCAGAGGACCAGGGCTAATTCACAGCCAATAGGAACGCGCCGGGCTGGCCGCACCCCTCCCCATCCAAATTACTTTTTTGGCAGCAAAAGAAAAAAAGAAAAGAAAAGTTTCTGCAGCTTCACTTTTCTGGTTAGTTTTGTACTCAGAAACTTCCAGGGCTTACTTCTTACACTAAAATCTAATGAGATATTCCATCTGCTCCTGGAGCCTCTGAAGAGAACATCAGCTTATGACTTTCTGCTTTACTTATTATTTCTAAATACTGTATAATATGATATGATTGGCTCTACAAAGCATATAAAGGGCACATGGTGGGTCATAGTCATAGGTCGATTTCACTGAAAGTCTTTTGATCGGTCTGGATGGGAAATCAGATTGCAGGAAAGAGGATCATTCGCTATGATTGAGCATCGACCGGCCGTACGATGTCGTGATCGTATAAAAAGAATTGATCAGAAATAGGCAATGATGTCAAAATGAACAAGTGCGCTGCCATAGGTGAAAAAAAAGTGCAAATGAGTGTGTGGACTTGCTGCAACTACACTGTAAGTGTGCTCCCACGCGATATGACGTGAAAAAAAGTGAATCTAAATAAAGTGGTGCGCCAGTGTTGCCAACCTACCAGATTGAAATTTACTGACATGACACCCGAAATTTACTGGCGCAGCCACCTTTTTACTGGCATTTCTCCAAAGTTACTAAATTACATTTTTAGGTGCAAATTTCAGTATTTAGGCTACAAAAAAGTACGCTAGACAAATAGCAATGTGATTTAATGTAGATATTAAGGTAAAACAAAATTGTTTTTGTTATTTTCGATATAATAAGGGAAAAAATATTTAGTCACATCACCACCTGCCTCCATCCACCTCTGCCACCAACACCCCCTGCCTTCACCCCCCTCTGCGGTGCCACAATCTCCCCCTGCCTCCAATCTCCCTCTGCCTCCAATCTCCCTCTGCCTCCAATCTCCCCCTGCCTCCAATCTCCCTCTGCCTCCAATCTCCCTCTGCCTCCAATCTCCCCCAGGCCCCCTGTCTCCAATCACCCCTTGCCTTCATCGTCCCCTGCCTCCATCCTCCTCTGTGGTGCCACCAACAACCCCTGTCTCCATTCCCCACCCTCTGCGGTGCCACCACCCCCCTCTGCAGTGCCACCAACACCCCCTGCCTCCAATCTCCCTCCGCCTCCAATCTTCCCCAATCCCCCTGCCTCCAATCACCCCCTTCCTCCAATCACCCCCCTGCCTCCAATCTCCCCCAGGCCCCCTGCCTCCAATCACCCCCTGCCTCTATCGTCCCCTGCCTCCATCCTCCTCTGTGGTGCCACCAACAACCCCTGTCTCCATTCCCCACCCTCTGCGGTGCCACCACCCCCCTCTGCAGTGCCACCAACACCCCCTGCCTCCAATCTCCCTCCGCCTCCAATCTTCCCCAATCCCCCTGCCTCCAATCACCCCCTGCCTCCAATCACCCCCTGCCTCCAATCTCCCCCTGCCTCCAATCACCCCCTGCCTCTATTGTCCCCTGCCTCCATCCTCCTCTGTGGTGCAACCAACAACCCCTGTCTCCATCCCCCACCCTCTGCGGTGCCACCACCCCCCTCTGCATGCCACCAACAACCCCTGCCTCCATCCCCCACCCTCTGCGGTGCCACCACCCCCCTCTGCAGTGCCACCAACACCCCCTGCCTTCAATCATCCCCTGTCACTAACACCCCTGCCTCCAATCTCCCCCTGCCTCCATTGCCCCCTGCCTCCATCCCCCTCTGCGGTGCCACCGCATCCACCATCACCCCCTGCCTCCAATCTCCATGCGCAGTTCCAAGCTAAACCGATCTTGGCTATTTTTACTGGCACATTCCCGCAACCACGACATTTACGAACAGGGGGGGGGGGGGGGAGTGCCCGTTTTTACGGACGGTTGGCAACACTGTGGTGCGCTGTCTCTTTAAAGTGAACCTTTAAATAAATGAAACCAAAAAATGATTGGACTCACAACAATACAATATTATATAATTTAAAAATTTCCTTGCAGTAAATATAATCCAGCTGTCTAAAATAATACAAGTTATCTCATTCGCTATATTGTCAAAAGTATTGGGACACCTGCCTTTACATGCACATGAACTTTAACTGCTTGGCTCCGGTGCCTTCCGACTCTTTAAGATGTCTATGACACTGGGAGCCGGGGCGCGGCTTAAAAAGACATGACTGACGTGATTGGCTGTTACGGCGATCGCGTGGTCCGAAAACTCCCGACCCCTTTCGGTTGGGCGACGTTAACTGTGCCGGGAGCACTCTGCGTGCAGCTCTCAGAACAGGTGAATTGGGGGCAATTCACGCAAATATGTGGCCCCTCTGTGCTAAGGACCAGACCCTGAAAGGCTGCATATTTGCGTACGGCCAGTGCCAAGGGATTAATGGCATCCCAGTCTTAGTCCGTAGGGTTTAATATTGAGTTGGCTCACCCTTTGCAGCTATAACAGCTTAAACTCTCCTGGGAAGGCTGTCCACAAGGTTTAGGAGCGTGTCTATGAGAATGTTCTTCCAGAAGCCCATTTGTGAGATCAGAGACTGATGTTGGACGAGAAGGCCTGACCTACAGTCTCTGCTCTAATTCATCCCAAAGAGGTTCTTTTAAGTTGAGGTCAGCACTCTGTGCAGGCCAGTCAAGTTCCTCCACCCCAAACTTGCTCATCCATGTCTTTATGGACCTTGCTTTGTGCACTGGTGCACGGTCATGTTGGAACAGGAAGGGGCCATCCCCGAAACCAGAAATTGCGTCAACGCGTTTCGCCCTCCCACAGGGCGTCAAATGCATTGACACAATTTCCAGGTTTCGAGTCCAACAGACGTCACTTCCAGTTGTCGGGGGAACGCATGCCAACAGCAGTGTTTCAGATTGCAATCTCTTGATAATACATGCCTGTTTTTACTCTGCTTTTTGTAAGTATCCAGTTTATTTGTGCAATAAAGATATTGCCAAACAGTGCTTCACTATAGTTCCCTCCTTTTTTATCTCATTTTGGGCATCAGTATCCACTGATGATTATTATGAGTACGGGAGATCTTCTTTGTGTATCAATGTAAATCTGCCATCCCTTGCCAACATTTTAAGCCTGAAACCACCCTTAGACTGAAAACCTAAGGGTCAATTCCATCCGGTTAGTGGGGACCAGTGTTGCCAACCTACCAGTTTGAAATTTACTGGCACGATACCCGAAATTTACTGGCGCATCCACATTTTTACTGGCATTTCATAAAAGTTAAATTTTTAGGTGCAAATTTCAGTATTTAGGCTACAAACAAGTACACCAGGGAAATAGCAATGTGATTTAAGGTAGATATTAAGGTAAAAAAACATATTTTTGTTATTTTCGATATAAAAAGGGCAAATTATTTAGTCACATCTCCCCCCTGCAGGGCTGTCTTTTCCATTGGGCCACTGGGAAGTTGCCCGGGGGCCCCACTTGCCTGGGGGCCCCCATCGGCTGCCCAGCGACCCCAGTAAAAAATGGTGGAGAATGGCGGGTCAGAACTGTAGAACTGTATCCTACAGTCTCTGAGGAAGAGTCCGCCGCTGGGATGGGGGTCACAGGAGAAGTCAGACATGAAGAGACTATAGGATAAAACCAGAGCAGCCAAGCTCTGCGGTGCCACAATCTCCCCCTGCCTCCAATCTCCGGAAGGTGGTTCCCTGCCTCCAATCTCCAGTCTGAGGACCGTGATGTAAGTGGGAACCTGATGTAAAGAGAAAGCAGTGGATTCTGATATAAGGTGGTCTCCCCAGAGCCCCCCTCCACATCAGAGTTCCCCCTTACATCATGATCTACAGTTTTCCCCTTTACATAAGAGTTCCCTTTCACTGTAAGGGGGAATCCTGCAGACTCTGATGCCTCTGATCAGGCTCAGTAACCTAACCTTCATGCCTCTGTAATTTTAGGTACTTTTTTGCAGTGCCAATAAAAAATTGTGGTTCCCAGTAAATTTCATGATTTTTGGCAGTAAATTCTTGTGCGTGGTTGTGTAGACAGGGCCCCAGTGCACTGTATTGCCCGGGGGCCTATAATGCTCTTAAGATGGCCCCCCCCTGCCACCATCTCCTCAGCCACCAACACCCCCTGCCTTCACCCCCCTCTGCGGTGCCAAATCTACCTCTGCCTCCAATCTCCCCCTGCCTCCAATCTCCCTCTGCCTCCAATCTCCCTATGCCTCCAATCTCCCTCTGCCTCCAATCTCCCTCTGCCTCCAATCTCCCCCAGGCCCCCTGCCTCCAATCACCCCCTGCCTCCATCGTCCCCTGCCTCCACCCCCCTCTGCGGTGCCACTAACAACCACTGTCTCCATCCCCCACCCTCTGCGGTGCCACCACCCCCCTCTGCAGTGCCACCAACACCCCCTGCCTTCAATCATCCCCTGTCACTAACACCCCCTGCCTCCAATCTCCCCCTGCCTCCATTGCCCCCTGTGCTGCCTCCATCCCCCTCTGCGGTGCCACGGCAGCCACCATCATCCCCTGCCTCCAATCTCCATGCGCAGTTCCAAGCTGAACCAATCTTGGCTATTTTTACTGGCACATTCCCGCAACTACGGAAATTTACGAACGGGGGGAAAAGGTGCCGGTTTTTATGAACTGTCCGTAAAAATACGGACGGTTGGCAACACTGGTGGGGACACAGGAGGGGTGTTGCACACCTCCAATTTTGGAGTACTTCATGGATTGGAGCACATTGTTCACTAATATATGGAAATTCACTTATTAATGAATTGTTATTATGTGATTATTTAGGTCATTGTCCTTCATTATTGCAAGCACTGTAATAGTTATACATTTTTGATATATCACGTGAATAGCACCTTGTGTACAGCAGCTGAAAGACATTTTGTTTATAATTCTTTCACAATTTTTCACTTCTAGCGCGAGTATATATATTTAGAATATCTTTTTTCACATCATTGTATATAGTCCTATATGTTTAAATGGATATTATTACTGTTGACCGCTGACAGCACTCTCGAAATTGTGGCCCCACAGAGGTTGGATTGGTGACGAGGATGCAAATATTGGGGACATTTTCCACTTTTATTCCTCATTCACACTAAAGGCGGGTTTGAAACTAAGTTGAGCACGCACAGTTTTCAAACCTGCATTCCAGTGCGAGTTCAGGGGGCGATATGAAAGACATCTGTGCGGGTTCATGCACAGATCTCTATTGAAAGTTGCCAAAACTAGTGCAGGAACTACTTGGAAATCGGTGGGGCGCTGCAAAAGTCAGTGTAGCACCGACTGGGACAGTGCCGTTGCCGGCAATACGCTGCGATTTGGCACGTTAAATCGCGCCAATATGAACGAAGGGCTCATACATGAATGATGCTGCAATTTGAGATCCATGCTTTGCAGGGAACTCATGTATACTGAACCATGCAGCTTCGCACATCCATTGTGTCTCATTCTGAGACGAAAGTGATGAGGTCACCTTCCCCGTCCCAGTGTGTATTACCATGACAATGATACAGACAAGAATTTCCTCTATGAGATGAATAAGCGCGCCCCCACCCCTAGTGACATCCACTGTGACTCTGTGTCATGCTGCAAACTTTTTAGAGTTCATCTTTTTTCTGTATTTGGGTAACTCCTATGCAGGGCTTTTTTCAGGGGGAACTTGGGGGAACTCAGTTCCACCACCTTTGGCTCACCACAATCAGAAGTCTGGTTTCTGTGTTTACAAGTGACAGCTCTGTGTAACCCCCTGAACTCTGCACTCTGTATGTAATGCAATCCTGGTATTTAATGCCCCTTTAAGACCCTTCTACTGTTTGTGAAATCTGAACGGGGTCATGGTTGAGTTCCTGCACCTATTTTCTGAGAAAAAAAGCTCTGCTCCTATGACTTTAGAAGGCTTAGCTGTAAACTGTGTATGGGATGGATGTAAGAATCCAAGCAATATCCTGTTCTGAAGCTCTAGACAAAGGATCCACAGGGAAACCGCTAGACTCAGTGTGGGGAGGGTTTGGGAGGTGCGGCAGGGACCAGGCAGCTGGTTTAGACCATGTGTGAGGCTCTATTACCCCAACCTTCCTTCTTCCCAATCCATCCCCCACCTTCCCAATCCATCCCCCCACCTTCCCAATCCATCCCCCCTCCTTCCCATCCATCCCCCACCTTCCCAATCCACCCCCTCCTTCCCAATCCACCCCCCCCTTCCCAATCCATCCCCACACCTTCCCAATCCACCCCCTCCTTCCCAATTCATCCCCCCTCCTTCCACTCCGTTCTCCCTTTCACATAAGAATTCCATTACATGTAATCCCCACATGCACCCATGGCCGGACTATAAAGCCCCAAGTTTTACGACTTTTGAGCAAGCAGGCAACAGATGAAAAGATTTCTCAGTAAAGCCACTATCAGCAGGAAACATGCACGCTTTTTATTCGTTTTTTACATACAGAAAAGCAATTATTTATTTATTATAGATATTTGTATGGCGTCGACAGTTTACTCGGTGGTTTATATCGTACATTCACATCAGTCCCTGCTCTCAAAGAGCTTACAATCTAAAGTCCCTACACATGCTAGAGCCAAATTGGCCAGGAGCCAAAAAACCTACCAGCATGTCTTTGATGTATGGGAGGAAACCAGAGTAACCCCCCCCCCCTCCTCCAAAAAAAAGGGAGAACATGCAAACTCCATGCAGATAATGTCCTGACTTGGGTATTTACTAAATGTGGAAAGTGCAAAATGTGGTGCAGCTCTGCGTAGAAAAGCTTAAAGGAGTTGTAAAGGAAACCTATGCATTAAGGTGAAAAACCTGGAAGTTGGTTGGTTTCACTGCAGAGCTGCACCAGATTTTGCACTCCACAGTTTTAGTAAATCAACCCCTTTATGTTTCCTGAACTCGGCACAAACGCACCAAAACCTGCAATGCTCCACAATGGAAACGTTGCGGGAGCTTCTTTGGCCTGTTTCTGATGCATAAGGCTGCCTATGCCGTGCTGTGCTATGCGCGCCACACAGAAACATGCAAAGAACGCAATAAAACACCAGTGGGAATGTGTGTTACCACTACATAAAGCGTAAATGTTTCGTAGCTTTACCAGAAACTGCGGCCCAGGGGCCAGATACGCCCTTTGCTTGCTTTTATCTGGCCCTTGGTGGATAATTTACCAAAGATAGGGCACAATTCCTCCCAATGACACCAATGATGGGGCACAACTCCTACCAATGATGGGGCACAATTCCTCCCAATGACACCAACAATTGGGCCCAATGACACCAACGATGGGAGCATGACTCTACCACTGATACCAATGATGGGGCCCAATTCCTCCCAATGACAACAATTGGGACCAATGATAATGCACAATTCCTTCCACTGGCATCAATGATGGGGCACAATTCCTCCCGCTGATGTGGGGACACCAACAATTGGGCCCAATGACACCAATGATGGGGCACAACTCCTACCACTGATACCAATGACTGGGCACAATTCCTCCCAATGACACCAACAATTGGGCCCAATGACACCAATGACGGGGCACGACTCCTACAACTGATACCAATGATGTGGTATAATAACACCCAATGACATCAACAATTGGGCACAATGACACCAACGATGGGAGCATGACTCCTACCACTGATACCAATGATGGGGCCCAATTCCTCCCAATGAAAACAATTAGGACCGATGATAACGCACAATTCCTCCCACTGGCATCAATGATGGGGCACAATTCCCTCCGCTGATGTGGGGACACCAACAATTGGGGCCAATGACACCAATGACGGGGCACGACTCCTACCACTGATACCAATGATGGGGTACAATTCCTCCCAATGACACCAACAATTGGGCCCAATGACACCAATGATGGGGCACGATTCCTACAACTGATACCAATGATGGGGCCCAATTCCTCCCAATTACAACAATTGGGACCAATGATAACACACAATTCCTCCCACTGGCATCAATGATGGGGCACAATTCCTCCTGCTGATGCAGGGACATTTTCTACTCCCAATGTTAACAGTCTGCCCGCTTAGTCTTAGGCCGCGTACACACGATCAAATCTATCTGCTGGAAACGGTCTGACAGACTCGATCGTGACTCGATCGTGTGTACGGGCGGACAGACAGATTTGGCCAGCCGACAGATTTTAAAGCATGCTTTAAAATCTGTCTGCTGGAAATCCATCCGTCCGCCATGTCTGCTGGTTAGTACGCTAACCAGCAGACATATCTGCTCGCACATGCGTCAAATGGATTCGGCGCATGCGTGGAAGTGTTTTACTTCCTGGTGCGGTGACGTGGCGGCGTCAACGTCACCGCCACGTCACTGACACGTTACCGCGCTGTCTGCCGGCGGGGATTTTGGTTTGATCGTGTGTACAGCGATCAAACCAAAACAGCCAGCAGACAGATCTGTTCAAATCGGTCTGACAGACCGATTTGAACAGATGTATTTGGTCGTGTGTACGCGGGCTTAGTCTTAAGGACAGCAAACTGGCCCTTCATTAGAAAGTTTGGAGACCCCTGATATACAGCAACAATATCATCGTTATCAATAAAAAAACAGTACTAGAGCTTCAGGCTTTGCCTAGGCTTGGATTCAGTCTGCTGCAGGCAGTTGGAAAACGTTTCCTCAGTCTCCTCTCCCCCAGTGTTCAAACTGCAACACTGTAATTTTGTAGGAACTTACAGGGTGAGGGGCTGCAGCAGAGGCTAATCTGTGTCAGACATTTGTAAACAAAGCCAAGAATTGCAGAGCCACCAGGATTGATATGACTGTGTCATTTCATTTCTTAGTTGGCATGTCAGGAAGTGGATGGTGACACTGGGCGATGCTTGTGCGAAGATGACTTTATTACTGAGATTTCTGTGAGCGTTAATTAACATAGGGGACTGTTCCAATAAAACATTTCTTAGCATAAATGTACAGGACATGATGAAATACTGGTGATAGGCCCACTTTAAGTCTATGAAATGCCAACTAAAGTAATACCTTTATCTGGATGCATACATGATAACGTCCCGTTATTGTGACAACCCAGGTCCTGTCTTCAGGTCTGATATACATAATTCTGAGGAAGAGATTTATCTTTCTAAGGCTGGGTTCACACTACGATTTTCCCGTCCGTCAGCCGCATACGATTTATATGAAAAAACGTATGCGGCTGAAACGGATTGAACCGTACGTAAACGTATGCGTTTATAAAACGTATACGGTTTCAAAAAGTGCATACGGTTCCATCCGGTTTTGATTAAAAAAACGCATACGTTTTTGGAATTAGTGTCATTAATAATAAAAAAAAGATTTTCTTGTTTTGAAAATGCGCAATGCGCAGAGAGAACGAAAAAACGCATACGGTTTTATACGTATGGAACCGCACATATGTGCGTTTTCCATTGACTTTAATGTTAAAAAAAAAACGTATGCGTTTGCCATACGGTTTCAAAAACGGACTCAAAACCGTGGTCGAACACGGTTTTGTGTGCTGTTAAAAAACGTTTTGCCAGCAAATCATACGCACCCGGATGCATCTGAGTCCATACGATTTGCAATGCATTGTCTATGTATGCGTTTTCCCGTACAGGCCCGTACGTTTTCAAAACTGAAATCGTATGCGGCTGACGGATGGGAAAATCGTAGTGTGAACCCAGATCTTTTAACTCTTCACATCCAATGTAGACCAAAGAAATCATGGAGTATAACACTAAAAGTGTAGAAGAGTGATGATTGAAGTGGTTCTGCAGAGCCTGCAAGTAGTTATACTGCAGCTGTCAGAGGGGTGGTGCGAGGGATTTCGGGGATGTCCTAGCATTTCCTCCCCAGACGCAGCGCGGGAAATCTTGGGAAAAAGGCCAGAAGAGAAAAAAGTTACAGCCTGCTAAAATTCAGATCCAATACTTGGGGAGATGAACCCTTCCGCCCACAATTATTCATGGTTTGAGTGTAGAAGTTTCCATGACTAATAACCAGGAGCCAGACAGTTCTAGCTAGAAACACCAAGAAATATAGAGAGAGAGAGGACTGACGGATCCTTCATCTGATATCACACATATTCTATTCATTTATTTAATACCTGGATGCACTGTGGTCTATGTATGTATGTATATATCCGTTCAGTCGTATCTGCCTCTAAAGCCCCGTACACACGGCCGAGGTTCTCGGCAGAAACCAGCGAGAACCTCGCTGGGAGCCGCATTCTGCCGAGAACCTCGGCCGTGTGTACGCTCTCGGCGAGCCCCGCCCGTCGGGAAACCCGTCGAGCAAATAGAGAACAGGTTCTCTATTTGCTCGACGGCCCGTCGGGATGAATGGCTGGTCGCCGATTCTGACGGCCGGCAGAGAACCTCGATGGGCAGAACGATGTGTTCCGCCCGTCGAGGTTCTCTGCCGTGTGTACGGGGCCTTAGTGATTCTATGGGCCAGTTCTCTGACCACCAATTCTTGGCAATTGTTTTTTTTTTTTTTACAAAGTATGTGGCCAGGTCTTTTCTCCACCCTCTCCAAGGTAAGTCTCCAGGTCTTTTCCTCAGTCCTTCCCAAGGTGGGTTGCCAGGTCTTTCCTCAACCCTTCCAAATGTAAGTTGACAGGTTTTCACCGAACCCTTCCCAAAGTACATCACCAGGTCTTTTCTCAACTCTTCCCAAAGTACATCACCAGGTCTTTTCTCAACTCTTCCAAAGGTAAGTCATCAGATCTATTCTAAACCCACCCAAAGGTAAGTCATCAGATCTATTCTAAACCCATCCAAAGGTAAGTAATCAGATCTATTCTAAACCCACCCAAAGGTAAGTCATCAGATCTATTCTAAACCCACCCAAAGGTAAGTCATCAGATCTATTCTAAACCCATCCAAAGGTAAGTCATCAGATCTATTCTAAACCCACCCAAAAGGTAAGTCATCAGATCATAATTCCTAAAGCCATCCAAAGGTAAGTCATCAGATCTAAATTCTAAAAAAACCCACCCAAAGGTAAGTCATCAGATCTATTCTAAACCCACCCCAAAGGTAAGTCATCAGATCTATTCTAAACCCATCCAAAGGTAAGTCATCAGATCTATTCTAATACCCTACCCAAAGGTAAGTCATCAGATCTATTCATAATCACCCATCCAAAGGTAAGTCACCAAGATCTATTCTAAACCCACCCAAAGGTAAGTCATACATGATTCTATTTCTAAACCCACCCAAACGTAAGTCATCAAGATCTATTTCTATAAACCCACCCAAAGGTAAGTCATATCAGATCTATTCTAAACCCACCCAAAGGTAAGTCATCAGATCTATTTCTAAACCCACCCAAAGGTAAGTCATCAGATCTATTCTAAACCCACCAAAGGTAAGTCATCAGATCTATTATAAACCCACCCAAAGGTAAGTCATCAGATCTTTTCTAAACCCATCCAAAGGTAAGTCATCAGATCTATTCTAAACTCACCCAAAGGTAAGTCATCAGATCTATTCTAAACCCACCCAAAGGTAAGTCATCAGATCTATTCTAAACCCACCCAAAGGTAAGTCATCAGATCTATTCTAAACCCACCCAAAGGTAAGTCATCAGATCTATTCTAAACCCACCCAAAGGTAAGTCATCAGATCTTTCTAAACCCACCCAAAGGTAAGTCATCAGATCTATTCTAAACCCACCAAAGGTAAGTCATCAGATCTATTCTAAGCCCACCCAAAGGTAAGTCATCAGATCTATTCTAAACCCATCCAAAGGTAAGTCATCAGATCTATTCTAAACCCACCCAAAGGTAAGTCATCAGATCTATTCTAAACCCACCCAAAGGTAAGTCATCAGATCTATTCTAAACCCATCCAAAGGTAAGTCATCAGATCTATTCTAAACCCACCCAAAGGTAAGTCATCAGATCTATTCTAAACCCATCCAAAGGTAAGTCACCAGATTTATTCTAAACCCACCCAAAGGTAAGTCATCAGATCTATTCTAAACCCATCCAAACGCAAGTCATCAGATCTATTCTAAACCCACCCAAAGGTAAGTCATCAGATCTATTCTAAACCCACCCAAAGGTAAGTCATCAGATCTATTCTAAACCCACCCAAAGGTAAGTCATCAGATCTATTCTAAACCCACCCAAAGGTAAGTCATCAGATCTATTATAAACCCACCCAAAGGTAAGTCATCAGATCTTTTCTAAACCCACCCAAAGGTAAGTCATCAGATCTATTCTAAACTCACCCAAAGGTAAGTCATCAGATCTATTCTAAACCCACCCAAAGGTAAGTTATCAGATCTATTCTAAACCCACCCAAAGGTAAGTCATCAGATCTATTCTAAACCCACCCAAAGGTAAGTCATCAGATCTATTCTAAACCCACCCAAAGGTAAGTCATCAGATCTATTCTAAACCCACCCAAAGGTAAGTCATCAGATCTATTCTAAACCCACCCAAAGGTAAGTCATCAGATCTATTCTAAACCCACCCAAAGGTAAGTCATCAGATCTATTCTAAACCCACCCAACAGTAAGTCATCAGGTGGGAGCTGTGGTGGCTCAACGTGATTGGCACTGCGCTGACAAGCCATTCACCTCTGCAGCCAAGGGTTCGGATCCCGGTCTCGGCTACATGTGAATTGAGTTTGGTGGTCTCAGCCCGGCTCCCGGTGGGTGTGCTATGCAAGGTACGCCTGTGCTTAGTACGCCCACCCCCCCCCCCCCCCCCCCCCCCCACAAAAAACACCACACTTGCACGCACACAAAATTGGTTTAAAACACATGCACTTTGGCCATGCGGTCTCCTAAAATAAAGAGAGGTGAAGGACCTACGGGGCTGGCTGGGTGGGCTAGGCCCCCTCACTCCTCATAGGGGGAATCCCTCTGCCCCATTGGGGTCCCCGTTGGGCCCCAGTTGGGCTCCCAAGAGGAGCAGGTAGGGTGGGGTGAGTGGGAGGCCCCCCTTCACACCCGCCATTGCCACCAGGGGCATGGAGAAGGATGGCGATTGCCTCCGGGGGAGGGTCTGCCTACTCCCAACTCCTGCAGTCCGGCTCCTCTCTCTCTCGAGTTCACGCACAAAAATACACTTTATAAAAAAAAAAAAAAAAAGAAAAAAAAAAAAAAACAGTAAGTCATCAGATCTATTCTAAACCCACCCAAAGGTAAGTCATCAGATCTATTCTAAACCCACCCAGAGGTAAGTCATCAGACCTATTCTAAACCCACCCAAAGGTAAGTCATCAGATCTATTCTAAACCCACCAAATGGTAAGTCATCAGATCCAGGACCGTCTTCATAACATCATGGGCCCCTGGGCAAAGTACTATCTTGCCCCAATTTACACACCTATCTTTTAAGAAATAAAGTATAAATAGTTGATAGAATTAAACATATAGGGCCAGATTCTCAAAGAAGTTATGTCGGCGTATTTAGAGATACGCCGCGTAACTTCTAGGATGCGCCGGCGTATCTTTTTTCTGTATTCAGAAAGCAAGATACGCTGGAATTTTTCTTAGATCCGATCGGCGTAAGTCTCTTACGCCGTCGTATCTTAGTTGCATATTTACGCTGGTTGCTAGGTGGCGCTTCCGTCGATTTACGCGGTTCAAATATGCAAATGAGCTAGATACGCCGATTCACGAGCGTGCTTGCGCCCGGCGCATTTTTGTACGTTGTTTGCGTAAGCGTATGTCTGGCGTAAAGTTATCCCTGCTCTATGAGGCGTAGCCAATGTTAGGTATGGATGTCGGAACAGCGTAACATTTTTTACGTTTTACGTCGTTTGCGTAAGTCGTCCGTGAATGGGGCTGTGCGTAAATTACGCTCACGTCGAAAGCATTGAGTAGTTGCGGCGTAATTTTGAGCATGCGCACTGGGATACGTCCACGGACGGTAAATGCGCCGTTCGTTAGAAACGTCATTTACGTGGGGTCATGGTTGATTACCATACAACACGCCCACTCCAAGCCTACTTTGAATTACCCGGGCTTACGCCGGCCCATTTACGCTACGCCGCCGTAACTTTGGGCGCAAGGCAAGTTCTTTGTGAATATGGCACCTGCCTCATAAAGTTACGGCGGCATAGTGTAAATGAGATACGCTACGCCCGCACAAAGATACGCTTCTGTACGTGAATCTAGCCCATATTCATTAGGACTTTCAATAAAATCTAATTTACAAAAGGAAAACATTCCATAAATCAAAGACTAGTCAACACAAAGGGCATATTACAGGGGGAATGCAGAAGGGCACAGTACTGGGGGGGGGGGGGGTCAGGAGGGCACAATACTGGGATCAGGAGGGCACAGTATAGGTTCTGGGACACGACCATATCTGGACAGTTTAGTAAAAAGCGTGACTGTCCCAGAAAATTTGGGACAGTTGGCAAGCATGATGTAATGCAAGATGATTGTGGGGCCCCTGTGTACTTGGGGCCCCTGGGCAGTGCCCAGGAGTGCCCTTGCATTAAGATGGCCCTGATTAGATCTATTCTAAACCCATCCAAAGGTTAAGTCACCAGATCTGTTCAAAACCTTTCCAAAGTTAAGTAACCAGGTCTGTTCTTAAACCCTTCCAAAGGTAAGTCATCCAGGTTTTTACTCAATCCTTCACAAGGTAAGTCGAGAGGTGTTTGCTTAACTCTCCCTAGGGGCTGGTTCACACAGGGGCAACCCGACTTACATCGCTACTTTGCAAGGCGATTTGGAGGCGACTTCTTTGTGACTTCAGCGCGACTTGGAGCTACTTACAACGCGACTTGAAGGTGACTTTGGCTGTGGCCAATCACAGAATAATCAGCTCTGTGGGAGAGAGGGGTTTGCTGGGGTAAACTATTTTATTTTCCTGTAAAGTTGCTTCAGTTAAGATGGAGATCCGACTTTGGAGGCGACTTCCATTAAAATCTATGAGTTGCCTAGAAGTCACCTTGAAGTAGTACAGGAACCTTTTCTGAAGTCGGAGCGATTTCAGTAGTGTGCATGTGCATGAAGACTGCTCCCATTCACTTCAATGGAATTTCTTATGTCCAGCGACTTACTTGAGGTCTGACAAGTCGGATCCCAAGTCGCTGTAGTGTGAACTGAAACTAAAGTAAGTTGCCAGGTTTTTCTTCAACCTTCCCCAAGGTCTGTTGCCAGGTCTTTCCTCAATTCTTCACCAGTTAAATTTCCAGATCTTTCATAAGTTTTTCCCAAGGTGGGTCGCCAGATCTTTCCTCAACCCTTCCACAGGTAAGTTGACACGGTCTTCCCTCAACCCTTCCCAAGGTAAAATCACAAGGTAATTTCTCAATCCTCCCCAAGGACATCCGATGCTCCATAGACAAGGATGGAGCGCCCGATCAGGTCCACTGAATTAACTGATACTAGGTGTTTCCTCAACCCTCTTTTTCCTCAACCCTCTTAAAGGTAAGTCACCAGGTCTGTCATCAACCTTTCTAAAGGTATGTCACTAGTTTTTTTTAACCCCCTCCAAGGTAAGTCGACAGGTGTTTCCTTGACCCTCCCTAAAGTAGTTGCCAGGTTTTTCTTCAAGGTAAGTTGTCTTCAACCTTCCCCAAGGTCTTTCCTCAATTATTCCTAAGTTACCGTAAACTGTGGGGGGGGGGGGGGCACTGGGTCATCGGACAACAAACCTTTTATATCTGCTTGCACCATCCTTAAGGAACTATAGGTCACCCTGGGTCCCTTTTCCTGAACAGGAAGTAAGAGGAAATCTTAAATTAAGGGAATCCCAGGCCTTCAGAACTAGTGTCCCTCAGGTTGTCTGACAGGAAGGGGTGGGTCTATTCCGAGTTTAGCAGGCCTAGGGCTTCCTCTGCTTCAAGTTTTCCTCAAGTTGCCAGGTCTTTCCTTTCCCCAAGTAGGTTGTCCCTTTCCAGAGGTCTTTCCTTAAGTAAGTCCCCAGGTCTTCCCTCAACTTTTCTCAAGGTAGGTAACACTAACCAGGTCTTTCCTCGACCCTTCTCAATTGCTTGGCTTGGGACTGGCATGCAGAATGCAATATACATATGCATAACCAATTTCCACACACATATTAGGGCTACTTTAGACAGGAGCGTGGGAGGAAACTGGATTCCCAGGAGGAAGCCTACGTGAACACAGGAAAAGTATGCAAATTATATGCAGACAGTAATCTATAACAACGAGATGACAGCTTTCAGAAGCCAGTCTCCATTGCTATGAGCTATAATATTACCAATGACTACTTTGGCTTTAGCACATACTATTGTACTACATAAAGTGTGTTGATAAAGGATCAGTCCACCTATTACTAATAATTCTCTTTTTGTAGACGTTGTCCTTTATATCTTCCATCCATCTCCCCAATAGGTGTGACCACATGTCCCGGATTGCCCGGGACAGTCCCGCATTTTGCAGGTCTGTTCCGGGCACATTCATTCCAGGACAATACAGTGTCCCTGGAATGAAACTGGCACAGCCACCCCCCAGGCCAATCTGATGCCCCTAAAAAAGGCTGTCACATCACCGCTTTACTCACTGACAGTACTTGCCCTGGCCGGGAATGCCTGGAGGAGTACAATCCCGCCCTCAGCTTGTTATTGGAGAAATTATAAATCCCGCCTCTTGAATCCAATCACTGTGCTGTGATTCGTTACAGCACAAGCTGATTTTTGGGAAGGGAGGGTGTCCCTGAATGGTAATTTGGAAATGTGGTCACCCTAGCCCCAATGAGAGACATCTACCAAAATACTTACCTTCATTCCCACTCCCAGCATTACTATTGTGCATCCTTGCCTGCAGTCATTTTATATAAAAAGTCCCGGCCATGTACAGGTCCTACTGCACAGACACACCACTCGCCTCTTTCCTAAGGCTGGAGACATGTTTCTCTGGATAGCTGGGGCAGCCTTTAGAAATAAGAATGTTTTGTTTTGCTGCACTGAAGATCGCAGGAGCAGGGCTAATGGTAAGAAATTAGGTAGGTAGCTGCCACTCAGGGGGAAGATTTAAAGAGCATTGTCATGCAAAGCATTTGTATGTCCCATCGACCCCACCCCTCCTGCCTCCTTATTTTCATTTCTTTCTCTCCTTCAGTAGTGAAGTGAGTGCCATTCTCTGCAGCATTCCGCGGCAGTCTAAGCTTACAGGAAGGGGGTTGAATGACCCTGGGTGTCATTCATCTTTGAAGGGGACCAGCTGTTAGGGATCAGACAGTATCGAGTACAGAATAGAAGGTAAATATTGCAAAAACTGCTTCAACCTCTTACTGCCGGCCAATAGCAAAACGATGGCCGGGCGGTGGCTCTCCTGTTCTGACTGGACTTATATATATATAATTATCTTTATTACAAATTTTTAAAAATACAAAGGTATAACAGACAACAACACCCTCTATTGGACAAGGTCAACAGACACCCAAATAGTCAGACATGGAGGCATAGATCCTTTCAAAGAGTCAAAAGACAGTCCATTATGTGTAGAAAGAAACCATGTACATATCAAAGAGTTGGGTCCACAAAGTCCTCCATGCTTGTTTGTCAACGTGTTTCGTATCCAATTGCTTCCTCAGGACATCATGGGTAGATGCTGATTGGCCCTGAACATCAGGTACTGGGTGACACCACCCAAGACAAACAGATGGACAGCCAAATCAATCCTTCTGTAAAGACATGTCATGTCATGTCATGACATGTGATCAAGTACAACACAGACCCAGTGGTCCTGCATTGTACGTAAGTCAAGGGCCTGGGCAGAGGAGAGACCTGGAGTGCGCCATCTGTCGAGGGAGCAAGGAACAAGGAAATTTTTTTTTTTGTTTTTACTCGAACCCTATAATAAATTAATTGTTCACTGGAGCCCCCATTTACTTACCTGACCCTTCCAAAATCCAGCGGCCGTGAACGCGCAGGCTTCTGGGCCGTCTTCCAGGCTCATTTATTGGTTGATTGAAAGCAGTGCACTGCTGTCAATCACATCCAATTACACGATGCGCCGGAGCCAGTGATACAGTCGGCGGCTATAGCCGCCGATGTATCACGGGAGCGTGCCCGCCATAACTCAACACCATGCTCGCATGAAGTTGTTGAGTCCTTGAGGAGGGGGAGCTGAGACAGCTGCCGAGGGACCCCAGAAGACCAGGTTCGGGGCCACTCTGTGCAAAACGAGCTGCACAGTGGAGGCAGTGCTTTAACTGGGCCGGAACGCGGCGGTACTCAGTACCGCCACTTCCAAAAATGGCCCTGGAGAGTACCAGCACCTCTCCGTGCGCCCAGTACGTGGGTTTCCCGTACCGGAACGCAGCCCCCAGGCGGCACTTTCAGGGGAGCGGCAGCCCGCGGCTCTTTTGTAGCTTTGCCGCGGCTCCCGGATAAAAATAATAAAAAGGGCGTGCCGCGCTGTGATACATGTCCCGCCCTCCTCCTCCTAGCTCGTGTGATAGAGCCAGTGTGCGGTCTGTCACACAAGCTGGTCTAGAGGAGGATGGCGGGACATGTATCAGCGCGCCAGAACTGTTCACCGTGAGACTGGAGAGAGGAAGATCCTGCCTTCAGAACTGTGAGTACACGTGAAGAGGGCTGCTGATGGGGACACACTCTGATGTAAGGAGGTGCTGATGGGGGACACTCTGATGTAAGGAGGTGCTGATGGGGGACACTCTGATGTAAGGAGGTGCTGATGGGGGACACTCTGATGTAAGGAGGTGCTGATGGGGGACACTCTGATGTTTATGTTCAGTAGCTCTTTCTACAGTAGCTCTTTTTCAGGGTACTTTCTAAGGGTATTTTCATGTTCAGTATTGGGGGGGGGGGGGCATCGGCGCCTAATAGAGTACCGGCACCTCTTTTGGCCCACTTAAAGCACTGAGTGGAGGTAAGTATAACATATTTGTTATTTAAAAAAAATTATTATCTGTAGTGATCCTTTAAGGACCGGAAGATTTCCTCCTTAACCACTTGCTTACTGGGCACTTACACCCCCCTCCTGCCCAGGTGAAATTTCAGCTTCCGGCACTGCGTCGCTTTAACTGACAATTGCGCGGTCGTGCGACGTGGCTCCCAAACAAAATTTACGTCCTTTTTTCCCCACAAGTAGAGCTTTCTTTTGGTGGTATTTGATCGCCTGTGCGATTTTTATTTTTTGCGCTATAAACAAAAAAGAGCGACAATTTTGAAGAAAAATACAATATTTTTTTACTTGTTGCTATAATAATAAATCCCAATTAAAAAAAAAAACACATTTTTTTTTCTCAGTTTAGGGCGATACGTATTCTTCTACATATTTTTGGTAAAAAAAAAAAAAAAAATCGCAATAAGCGCCTGGTTTGCGCAAAAGTTATAGCGCTTACAAAATAGGGGAGAGAATTATTATTTTTTATTATTTTTTTACTTTAAATGGCGGCGCGATCTGCGATTTTTTATTGTTACTGCGATTTTTTAATCGGACAAACTTTTGACACATTTTTGGCGCCATTCACATTTATACTGCGATCAGTGCTATAAATATGCACTAATTACAGTACAATAAATGACTGCGCATTGAAGGGGTTAACACAGGGGGGGGAGGAAGGGGTTAAATGTGTATGCTAGGTGTGTTCTAACTGTAGGGGGAGGGGGGGGTGTGACTGGGGGGGTGACCGATCTGTGTCCCTATGTAGGAAGGAACACAGATCGGGCTCCTCCCTTCCAGAGACAGGACATTGTCTCTGTGTCAGCCGGCAATGAGAGATGATCTATGAGAGATCATCTCTCATTCGCCCACAGATCGCATTGCAAACGGCCGCTCTGATTGGCCGTTTGCCGCGATCTGTGATTGGCCGTGTCCAAGGGACACGGACAACACAGGGCTTCCCCGCAGCGCGCTGTACAGCGCGCGCTGGGAACGCCAGAAAGACATGCCGTCAAATGACGGCATGTTGGATATTGAGGCCCGCGCTGTTGCCGTCATCCGACGGTAGCGCGGGCCTCAAGTGGTTAATGACCAGTCCATTTTTTGATGGCCTCGCTTTTAATTGACAATTTTGTGTTATGTGATGTTGTATTTTTTTTCCCACAAATAGAGATTTCTTTTGGTGGTATTTAATCATCTCTGCGGTTTTTATTTTTTGCGCTATTAATCAAAAAAAGAGACAATTTTGAAAAAAAATATCTTTTACTTTTTGCTATAATAAATATCCAAAAAAACAAACAAACAAATGTATTCATCAGTTTATGCCAATATGTATTCTTCTTCATATTTTTGGTAAAAAAAAAAATCACAATAAGCCTATATTGATTGGTTTGCGCAAAAGTTTACTTTTTACTAATAATGGAAGCGTTTAGCAATTTTTAGCAGGACTCTGACACTGTGGTGGACACATCAGACACATTTTTGGGACCAGTGACATTTATACAGCGATCACAGCTAAAAATAGCCACTGACTACTGTATAAATGACACTGGCAGGGAAGGCGTGTTTCTAACTGTGGGGGAGGGGACTGACTGGAGGAGGAGATCACTAGGAACAACGGATCTCTCTCTCCTCCCCTGTCAGAACGGGGAATCTGTTTGTTTACTTTGAGAGATCCCCGTTCTGGCTCTCTGTGGAGCGATCGCAGGTGGCCAGTGGACATTGCGGCACCGGCCACCCGCATCGGCTCCCCCGCTGTGCAGCGGGCACGTGCGCCTGATAAAGCTCTTAAAGGAGCCGTCATACAGCTATGGCAATTTGCGGGAACAAACCGACCTGCCACAGTATAATGAGGGCGGCTGGTTGGCAAGTGGTAAAAAGATTTCAGTAAGTGCACTGGATTGGTGAATCTCATTATTTTCAGAATAGCAGAAGAGAAGGATTTGTGGTAACATTTGGTGAACTTGCTACATCCCATGCAGCTGATCCAGAGGGGAGCGTGTTTTGTCCCCACAAATCTGCAGCCAGGGTTTATAAATGTACTAAATGTACTAAAAATGTGGTCTAATCAGTGTTGTAATTATTTGTCTCCATTTATGGCATTCATGTATTGTCTGTTGTTTTTCTTGGAAATGATTCTACAGTATATAAAGCTGACCTCCGGGCAGATGTAACATACACACCAATTAAATGCAATTATGTATTTATTTAGTTAATTACTAAAGGGTAACTCCACTTTCGTGGAAAAAAAATAGCAATTAAAAAATAATAATATAGTGTATATAATTGCAACTCAAGTCATATTGTAATTGAATGTTATTAAAAATGACCTTTCCTTTTCAGTCTGCAGTGCTGTAATCCTCTGTAAGAGTCGGTTCACACTCCCGCGGCACGACTTCGGGGGCGACCAGCAAAACGACTTCTGTATAGAAGTCAATGCAGGTCCCCCCGAGCCGCCCCCAAAGTCGTGCAGGAACCTTTTTTTAAGTCAGGGCGACTTGGGTCGCTCCTACCTTATTACAACGGTTCCATTGCATTGCATGGGAAGCGACTCGTCAGGAGGCTGAGCTGCCTGATGAGTCGCCCCAGTGTGAACCGGCTCTAAAGTGCAATGTAATATAACTAAAGTGCCCCACAGAAAAGTAGTTTGCTGCTTGCGCGATTGGCTCACTGATTTTCCCAGAAGTCTATACTAAGATACAAGTCAGATTTTAGGCATCCCCTGCAACAACATTTTTTATTTTTGGTGAGATACTCCCAATAGGAAATCACGTCTTAAATTGATGCAGACCCTGTGACTTTCCTCATTAGAGCCATGCAGGTGCAGCAGCAGATTGATAATTATGAATTGAACTCCCATTAGATTCACTTTCCACATGGACACAGACAAACACACAGGGATTTCTTCAGAATAACAAATGGTAGGAATCTTTAGCAAAGTTTGTTAAAATCCCTGCAATCTACATAGATCCCCCAGAGGGGAAGGTTGTTTTCTCAAGAAAAGTGGAGTTTAAAGGTATTTTAGATTAAAGTGATTGTAAACTATTTTTTTTTCTTTTTACCTACAGGTAAGCCTATAATAAGGCCTATAATAAGGCTAACCTGTAGGTAAGGAGAATATCTCCTAAACCTGTACGGTTTAGGAGATATTCCCCTCGCAATGAGCCGCTGACTGCAGCGGCGCATGTGCAGGGGGATTCTCGGCTAAAGGATCCGGCAGCCGCCGGGCCCTTGCCAAATTAAAAACTTGCACGGGAGTGACGACATCGCCGCTCCAGCCAATCACAGCGCTAGAGCGGCGATACCCGGAAGACACGCCAGGCAAGATGACATCTCCCTCTGCGTGGACCAGGTAAGTTCCCCTCACCTCGTTCCGAGGTAAGTATTTCATAATGAGCTAAAATGCGGTGCATACTAGCTCATTATGGCTTTTGCTTTGCAGGAGTAAAAAAAAAAAAAATGTATATGTGGGTTTACAACCGCTTTAAGCAAGTTTGTCTTGACATCCTGTGATATTCTGTAGAGCAGCACTCAAGCCCCGTACACCCAGCAGAGAACCTCGACGGACGGAACACATCGAGGTTCTCTGCCGGCCGTCAGATTCTGCGACTCACCCGTCGGGAAAGGCAACCAGCCATTCATCCCGACGGGCCGTCGAGCAAATAGAGAACCTGCTCTCTATTTGCTCGACGGGTTTCCCGACGGGCGGGGCTCGCCGAGAGCGTACACACGGCCGAGGTTCTCGGCAGAATGCGGCTCCCAGCGGGGTTCTCGCTGGTTTCTGCCGAGAACCTCGGCCGTGTGTACGGGGCTTCAGACTGGGAGAGGAAGAGTCAGAACTCAGAGCCAGAGGCGACTCTAGGCTCTGTGAGGCCTTAGGCTAAACTTAGACATAAGTCCCCACTCACACCTATAATGGGAAAAACTATAACATTTTTAGTGCAGAGTACTTGCATGAGGAGATTGGCCCCGCACATCCGCAGGCAGTGCCATCATTCTTCCCAATGCTGAGCTCTTCCCTTCTTCCTTCAGGCAAATTAGGTGGCTGTCATGCCCCTGTGAGCGCGAGGCCTTAGGCGACCGCCTAATTTGCCTAATTAAAGAGCCGCCTCTGCTCTAAGCCAATCAGGCATTCCTCCAGGGCACATGTGCTGACACTGAACACGCTGATGGGAGGACAGAATAGTATGAGCAGAGGGATTACCTAATCACTGCTTTTTCAATGTTTAATGAGCAATAGACAGAGCAATTTTACTGGTTTATGGATTGCCTCTCAGCGCCAGTGCCGATCCTGACCTTCCTGGGGCCCTAAGCAAAATGACATGTCATGTTGAGAAGCGGGGGGCGCTGCCGACAGTAACATGTCACACTAATGTGGGGGGAGGGGGTGTTCTGCTATCGGAAATTACATCTTATATTAAAGTGAGAAGCGGGGGGTGCTGACTTCTTACCTCTTCTCCCATGCAGCCAGCAAGCTGAGAAGTGGGGTGAGGGGCTGAAAATGACTTTTCACCAGGAGGGGCATCTAGTAATTTGGAGGGCCCTCTGCAGCTTTACGGGGCCCTAAGCGGATTGCATAGTGAGTCTATAGGGCGGATCAGCCCTGCTCAGCGCCCTGTAAACTGCTGGCCCTGATGGTATTGGATCAAAAAAACAAACCCCCCAAAAAAAACTTTTAAGTCTATGGACAGCATGTTTTTTGACAAACTTTCTAAACTGCTAATGTCATGTCTACACTGCGGAGAAATCCGGAAGCTGGGAAATTTCATATACTATATTTTCCAAGTATTGACTAAGGAATCTCTATGGAAATATGGGAGTTGCCGCCTGTTGACTTTTTTTAAACGTATGCTCCACATCTGTCATCATTATCCTTGCCTCACTACTTATGTGTTCTTGTATTGGAGCATCTGTCATCCTTATCCTTCATTCACTACTTAGTGTGTCCATGACTTAAAACATGTCATTCTTATCCTTGCTTCACTACTTATGTGCCCTTATCCTTATCTTCCATTTCCCTTCTACATGTTTATTTTCTTTGTCTGAATTTCTCACTTCCTGTCTCTCCTCAGTAAACTTCACACCATCATCCAAGTGATGTTTAGTCAGCCAGAACAGCTTACTGAGGAGGAGCAGGAAGTGAGAAATTCAGATAAAGGAAACAAAGAAAAAAAAACATTTAGAAGGGAAATGGAAGGAAAAGGTAAGTGAACCAACAATGCACTAGCTTAACTGCTTGTCGACCTGCCGCCGTTATTTTACGGCGGCAGGTCGGCTCTCCTGGGCGAGAGCCCGTAGTTCTACGTCAGCTACTTTTGCGACCACTACTTTTGCGAGTACCCGGCGGGTACGATCGCCGCCGGGCACACGCGATCGCTCGGTACAGAGCGAGGACCGGGAGCTATGTGTGTAAACACACAGCTCCCGGTCCTGTCAGGGGAGAAATGCTGATCTTCTGTTCATACAATGTATGAACAGGAGATCAGTGATTTCCCCTAGTGAGTCCACCCCCCCCATACAGTTAGACACACCCAGGAACATACTTAACCCCTTCCCTGCCCCCTAGTGTTAACCCCTTCACTTCCAATGGCATTTTTATAGTAATCCAATGCATTTTTATAGCACTGATCGCTATAAAAATGGCAATGGTCCTAAAAATGTGTCAAAAGTGTCCGCAGTGCCCGCCATAATGTCACAGTACTAAAAAAACGTGAATTAAGTAAAAAAAAAATTATTATATAAAAATGACATAAAACTATGCCCTACTTTGTTAAACGCTATAACTTTTGCGCAAACCAATCAATAAACGCTAATTGCGATTTTTTTTTTTTACGAAAAAATATGTAGAAGAATACATATCGGCCTAAACTGAGGAAATTTTTTTTTTTTTTTTTTTTTTATGTATTTTTTGTGCGTGATCGATGCAGGAGTTTAGGCAGACCCTTCGGCCCCTGGAATAAGGGGGGCCTTCACCCCGCCCTACCTTCCTTTGGGAGCCCAACTGGGGCCCAAACCCCATGGGGCATCCCCCTGAGGGAGTGAGGGGGCAGCCCACCCAGCCAGCCCCGTTCCTTTCTTTTATTTTTTAAGAGACATGGCCAAATGCATGTGTTTTAAACGTGTGCTGCTGTGGTGGTTTTTGTGGGGGGGGTGGGCATACTTACCTTGTAGCACACCCACCGGGAGCCGGGCTTCATTCAATGTAGCGAGCATCCGAACCCTTGGCTGCAAGGTGATGGCTTGTCAAGTGCCAAACGTCCACCACAGCAAATTTTTTTTTTATATATATTTTTTGATATTTATTTTAGAAAAAATATTGCATTTTTTTCAAATTGTCGCTCTACGCAAAAAATAAAAACCGCAAGAAATCAAATACCACCAAAAGAAATCTCTATTTGTGGGAAAAAAAAAAGGACGCCAATTTTTTTTTGGGAGCCACGTCGCACGACTGCGCAATTGTCAGTTAAAGCGACGCAGTGCCGAATCACAAAACGTGCTCTGGTCATTGGACAGCGATATGGTCCGGGGGTTAAGTGGTTAAAGGAACCAATTTAGAAAATAAAAAACTAACCTTTACAACCCCTTTAAGGCAAATAGACTGTGCAATTTTCAAAGAGCAGTTGCTCCAGAGCTTAGTAAATGAGCAGAAGCTCTGCTGACTTCCATCATCCAATCACGTGCAAGCAAAAATGCTGTTTTTTTTTTCCTTGCATGTGATTGGGTACACATTGCAATGTGAAGCTTTGCCTTATCTACTAACCTCTGGAGCCACTGCACTTGCAAAGTGTCCAGTATTATTTTCCTTTAGTAAATCAACCTCATTGTGATGGTCAGTGGGAAGAATGCTCCTCATGCCGCGTACACACGAACGTTTTTTGGAATGACATTTTTAATGGTCTAGAATTAAAACAAGGGGCCAGATTCAGAGAGCCGGAACTCCTGTCTAACTGGTGTTAGACTGGAGTACTTTCTAATTACGCGCGTTTTTTCAATAGTTTGAATCCTCAAACCATGAAAAGACGGCTTTGCGCTTCAATCCGACTGGCTTACGTGTTCGCACGCCTTCGGATCTACGCTGCAATAAAATTGCGGCCGCTGGGTGGACTTCCCGTCGTTTTCCGCGTCGGGGTATGCAAATTAGATTTGCCGTCGATCCCCGAAATTACGATCTTCAATCGCAATCTCTTACGGCATCTTTAGTCATCTTTTTGCTGCGTAATGTTATACCAGCTTTATGCTGCTCTAATATTAGACAGCCCATGTTAAGTATGGCCGTCGTTCCCGCGTCGAATTTCAACGTTTTCCGACGTCTTTTATTATTTTTTACGTAAGTCGTCCGGGAATAGGAATGTTCGTAAACGACGCTACTCAAAAAAAAATGACGTAACGACGTTATTTCGCGCAATGCACGGCGGGAAATTTCTGAACGGAGCATGCGCAGTTCCATCGCCGCGGGGACGCGCCTAATTTAAATGCTTCACGCCCCCTAATTGCGTATTTCGATTACGCGGCGAGAAATAGACTACGCCGCCGTATCGTACGGGCAAAAATCTACCAGAATTCGTTGTAGAGCCTGGTAAAATACGGCTGCGTAGCGTATCTCGGATACGCTGCGCAAATGTACGTGTACCTGAATCTGGCCCAAGGTTTTTTTCAACCCAATTCTTGTTAAACCGGTCTTGCCCACACACAATCGTGATAAAAAATGCTCCAGCAAAGCGCGGTGACGTACGACGGCACTATAAAAAGGGGAAGTTCCATGCGGATGGCGCCACCCTTGGGGCTGCTTTTGCTGATTTCGTGTTAGTAAAAGACGATTCACGCTTTTCTGTCTGTTACAGCGTGATGAATGTGCTTACTCCATTATGAACGGTAGTTTTACCAGAACGACCGCTCATGTCTCATAACTTGCTTCTGAGCATGCACGTTTTTTTCATGTCGTTAAAGCCCACACACAACCATTTTTTACTGCGAATGTGAAAAATTAGAGCATGTTTTAAATTTTTAATGCCCATTTTTTACGTTGTGAATAATGCTCTGGAGCCCCCACACACGATCGTTTTTAATGACATAAAAAAAAAAAGCTACATTTTTTATACCCCGAAAAACGGTGCATGATATATGTGATATAATAGCATATTTTATGTCTCGGTTCTCACCCTCTGGAGCTCCCTGTCCAATTAGCCAGCTCTTGCTAGGACATGCAGCCTATTGACCCTGACCCATCGGGCAAATGCCCGGTGTGCCCTATGGCCAGTCCGGGCCTGTGCCCTGATGACTGCATTGTCACCAGAGCCAGAAATATGGGGAAATTTCCATAGCGGGGCCTCAGAGAAAAATAAAAACTAATTAAAGCGGAGTTCCACCCAAAAATGGAACTTCCGCTTGTTCCACTCCACACCCCCTTACATGCCACATTTGGCATGTAATTTTTATGGGGGGGGGAGTGGGGGCTTCAGTAGGAGTGGGACTTCCTGTCCCACTTCCTGCTTCCGCCGAGGGGCTGCTAAGGCGGTTAGGCTTAATCGCCTTACTGCAGCCCCTCCCTTTGGCGATCGTCTAGGACACTGACAGGTTCTAGGCGATCGCCCGTCCAATCAGCGGCGAGTCGCGCCGCGCGCGCATTCGCAGTGCGGCTCTCGCATGTACAGTGGGTGCCCGGCCGTGAAGCCGAAGGCTGTCATGGCCGGGTGCCCACAGTCTCAATGAGGATGCCGGCCGGGGAGGCGGGAGAGGAGCGGAGCCCCGGTCGGCGCGTCGCTGGAACGTGGAGAAGGTAAGTGTCTGTTTATTAAAAGCCAGCAGCTACACTTTCTGTAGCTGCTGACTTTTAACTAACACTAAATTTGGGTGGAACACCCCTTTAAGGGCAGTGCCGGGACAAGGTCATCCAGTGCCCAGGGCAAAGATGCCAAACTGCGCCCCCCCCTTCCCTTAGGGTTAGGGTCAGGGTGCCCCATCCCTGCAGTAAACTATTGCGCCCAGGGCAATCTATCCTCCTGCCCACCCCTTGTCCCGGCCCTGATTAAGGGTTTAATCCCTCCCCGGTTTACTTAATAGTAACAGATAAAACAATTTTGGTTGTAGTTAAACATTAAAACACAGGGGTTAATCGTGTAGTAATTGTAGTAAAGAAAGCCCTACATCAATACCCCTTAGAACAGAAGATCTGAAATAATATTGGGTACAGTCCTTGAAATGAATAAAAAGCCCCTAGAAGAGTTTTTTTCCACATAAGTGGTCTTCAATAGAAATAATAGAAATAAGCACTAACATTATATATACCAACCAAACTGATTTGTAATGAACTTCGCAGGAACTCTAGGTCCATTTTTTTGTGCGAGGAAAATGATTAGCAGACATCTACTTATGTACTGTAAAGATAAGACATGGTTACGTCTACATTTATCTTAAAGGAACAGAAAAAAATGAATATTCCTTTTAATGCAAAATAAATTGTAATAATATTTAAAGCATCAGTGTGTATTAAATTATGTTTTTAGTCACGTGTGAATCTTGACATGCTCTTGTTGGCTGTGTAAATGCAAAGTCATTGTAACCCCCTATTACACTACAGAAATTGCAAGCAGCGGCCTTGCTCAACCAGGGTTCTGTGGAAGCCTAGAGTTTGATAGGGGTTCCTTGAGCAATGAGCAGTCTCTGCCTCCCAGATATGTAACCACTGGCATCAATTATCTTCCGTTTTTTTTAGCTATTCCTAACCACCACTGTAAAGGGCATTCTTACCACTGACCAGGGCCGTCATATATATTTTTTGACCAATTGCCTGGATGGCAACCTCCCCTTTTTTTTATAAAAAAATAATTTTAATTTTTTTAATATTTTATTTCTTTTTATTAAAGGGCCCAGAGGTCCACAGTGGCCCGGAGGTCCCCAGGGCCCCGGATGGCAACCCCCCTTTTTAAAAAAAAGAAATTATACATTTTTTATATATATATTTTTTTTTATTAAAGGGCCCAGAGGGGCCCAGAGGTCTCCAGGGCCCTGGATGGCATCCCCCTTTTTTTATTTTTATTATTTACTTTTTTTTATATATATTTTTAATTTCTTTTGTTTTCTTTTTTATTTTTATTAAAGGGCCAAGAGGTCCACAGTGGCCCGGAGGTCCCCAGGGCCCCGGATGGCAACCCCCCTTTTTAAAAAAAAGAAATGATAATTTTTTTATTATATATATTTTTTTTATTAACCACTTTACCGTTGACGGCAACAGCGCGGACCTAATTCCAAATGGTCATTTGCGGCCGCGCTAGTCGGAGCGGCAACAGAAGCCAATATCCAACATGATTTGGGCATCAGAGCGGCCGTCTGGCATCTGGCGCGAATGAGAGATGATCCAGCGCGCTGCGAAGCCCTGGTGTCACACGGCCAATCACCGCCAAACGGCCAATTAGGGACACAGATTGCAATTCCCTTGGGCGAATGAGAGATAGAACACACCTTCTCAAGATTCTCTCAACCCCTTCCTCAAGTGTTAACCCCTTCAAAGGGGAGGAGCCCGATGTGTTCCTTCCTATTATCGGTCATCATCTTATTGAAGTTAAATCCCCTTCCTTGTTGTTTCATGCCAGTTAAAAATCGCAGATAATTTGCATTTTATAGCACTATCGCAAAAATAATAATTCTCTCCCCTATTTTGGAATGCGCCGCAGTGTCAGTGTTTTTTTTTTTTTTTTTTACCGACCGCCAGTCGGTAAAAATAAAAATCGCAGATCCCGGTAGTAAGTATAACCGCCCAGGCTGCTTATTGCCTTGTGGGGAAAAAAGGACGTAAATTTTGAAGAATGTATCGCCCTAAACCAACCTTCCGGAAGCTCTTTTGGGCAGGAGGGGGGTAAGTAGCGCAAAAAATAAAAATACAATCAAGGGGAACCACCAAAAGAAAGCTGGGCCCTATGGCATAAATTTTGTTTGGGAGCTCGCACGACCGCGCGCAATTTCAGTAAAGCAACGCAGTTGAAATACCTTGTAAGTTAAGCAAGTTTTATCTTGGATTCCCCCTACTTTTCTAATTAGATATATATTTTTAATTTCTTTTTTTTATTTTCTATTTTTATTAAAGGGCTCAGAGGTCCACAGGGACCCGGAGGTCCCCGGGCCCCGGATGGCAACCCCCCTTTTTTATATATAAAAAAATGTAATCTTTTTATTTATTTATTTTATTTTTTATTAAAGGGCCCAGAGGTCCCCAGGGGCTCGGAGGTCTCCAGGGCCCCGGATGGCAACCCCCCCCTTTTTTTATATTTTTTATATATATATATATTTTTTATTAAAGGGCCTTGGATTGCAACCCTACTTTATATATATATATATATATATATATATATATATATATAAAATGTAAAAAAAGTATATATATTTTTTTCTTTCTTTTTTTTTTCTTTTTATTAAATGGCCCAGAGGTCCCCAGGGGCCCGAATGGCTATCCCCCTTTAAAAAAAATAAAAATAAAATATATATATATATTTTTTGTTTTTATTAAAGGGCCCAGAGGTATCCTGTGGCCCAGGGTGGCAACCCCCCCCCCCCTGTTTTTAATAATAATAAAAAAAAAATTTTTTTTCTTTTTTCTTTTTATTAAAGGAGGGCCCAGAGGTCCCCAGGGCCCTCCTTATTTTATATTTTCTTTTATATATCTCCCCCTTCTCTCTCCTGCCTCTGTGTGAGTACACTAAGATAAATCAGGGTTCTCAGAGCACCCCTTACATCAGAGTTCCCCCTTACATCAGAGTCCTCTCTGTACATCAGAGTTCTCAGTGTTCCCCCTTAGATCAGCGTTCCCAGAGCATTCCTTATGAGTCCCCAGAGTTCTCCCTTACATCAGAGTCTGCAGAGTCTCCCCCTTATAGTGAAAGGGAACTGTGTGTTCAGATGTAAAAGGGCAGCTCTGCAGATTCAGATGTAAAAGGGGAACTCTGTGGACTCTGATGTAAAGGAGGACTCTTGTTATTAACTTCATATGATTAGAAATGGTATTTAATAGCAAAATATATGTAAAGTTTAAACTATATTAAAAAAAATTGATGTGTGCCACTAAAGTGTTCGAGTTTAACTTAAAGAAAGGGTGGCCACCCTACACAGACATATGGCACAGACTATGATCATGAGACCACTGTGACAGCCTAATAGAGTGTTAACATGATTAGGAAGTCCCTCCCACCTCCCAGCGTTAAAATCCACTTAAAGGGCTACATAAAAGAGCAGGAAGGGGTTTAAAGTTGACTTTTTATTTTGTTATACTAACTCTGTTGTACCGGAGACCTTGTGAACATATAATAGTCATTATAAAATGAAGTCATTTGGCAGCGATTTTGGTGCACAAAGAACTGAAATGCTCTGTTACTGTCCTGTTCACTGATATCCGGTTGCAAACTTTAAATCTTCTCTGTGGAATCAGAAGAGAAAAAACAGAACCAGAGCTGAGTGTTTCCTGCTGTCCAGGAGCAGCGAGCTCCATAAACTTGGTATGACATCATTGCTGGAGAATGACGGGTCAGCGCTGATGTCCTGTAGTTCAGATCTAGACAGGAAATCCCTCCATCTCCAGAGAGGTCTACTATGGGGGTTACAGGACCACTGACCCCAGGCCAATCCTGTTTTGACAGATGAGTGCAGACAGTAATTGGGACAGGCTTCCCTTTAGCTGCTGCACTCAGCTCATGATATATTATATATCTTTAACCACTTAAGGACCGCCTTGCGCCGTTATACGTCGGCAGAGCGACACGTCTGGGCATAAGCACGTACAGGTACGTTGCACTTTAAGAGCCCAGCCATGGGTTGTGCGCGAGCCTCCGGCGACGCGCTCGCGACCCGGTCCTGAGTTCCGTGACCTCGCCCGTGAACCCGATTGCCACCAGTGTCCCGCGAATCGGGTCACAGCGCTGAAGAACGGGGAGAAGTAAGTGCGAACAAACCTTTCCCCATCCTTCCTTGTGTGAGTGTCACTGATCGTCTGTTCCTTGTCATAAGGAACAACGATCAGTGACGTCACACGCCAAGCCACGCTCCCACACGGTAGTAGTCACTCCCTAGGAAACACTTAACCCCTTCAGCGCCCCCTACAGGTTAACCCCTTTCACAGTAATCCGTGCAGTTTTATAGCACTGATCGCTGTAAAAATTACAATGGCCCCAAAATAGTGTCAAAAGTGTCCGATGTGTTCGCCATAATGTCTCAGTCACGATAAAAATCGCTGATCGCTGCCATTACGAGTAGAAAAAAATATTAAGAAAAATGCCATAAAACTATCCCCTAGTTTGTAGACGCTATAACTTTTGCGCAAACCAATTAACCTCTTAAGAACCGCTGCATGTACATTTACGTCGGCAGAATGGCACCGACAGGCACATCAACGTATATATACGTTGGTGCCTTGAGGTGGGTCGGGGGTCCGATAGGGACCCCCCCCCCCCCCGGTACATGCGGAGGTCCCCGCGGCTGTACGAGCGATCCGACAAGAGGGGGCGGCTATTCGTTTTTGTCCCCCCCCTCCGGATCGCTCTCAGCCAATCTGCGCGCCCCCCCCCCGCTCTGTACTTCCTCCTCCTGTGTAAACACAGGAAGGAGGAAGTGATGTGATCTCTCCCCTCAGCGGTTTTTTCAACCACCGCTGAGGAGAGATCACATCGCACAGTAAGTCTGCACAAACACTACACTGACACACACAACACGCAGGCACCCCGATCGCCCCCCCCCCCCCCCCGTCACAGTGTCACTGAATGCAGTAATCATACATGTATGATTACTGTATTTAGTGTCAGTGTGACAGGCAGTGTGACAGGCAGTTAGTGTTAGGTCCAGGGTAGCCCCCGTACCCCCCCCTAATAAAGTTTTAACCCCTTGATCACAGCCCTAGTTAACCCTTTCACTTCCTATTGCCAGTGTCACTAAGCGATCATTTTTCTGATCGCTGTATTAGTGTCGCTGTTCCCGCTAGGTAGCAAATTTTTTTTTTATTGCGATTTTTTTTTACTAAAGACATGTGGCTAAGTAAATTTTGCCCTAAATGTTTGACTAAAATTTAGTTTATTTGATTTTTCTTATAACAAAAAGTAAAAAATATAGATTTTTTTTCAAAAATGTCGCTCTATTTTTGTATATAGCGCAAAACATAAAAATCGCAGAGGCGATCAAATACCACCAAAAGAAAGCTCTATTTGTGGAAAGAAAAGGACGCAAATTTTGTTTGGGAGCCACGTCGCACGACCGCGCAATTGTCAGTTCAAGCGACGCAGTGCCGAATCGCAAAAAGGAGCCTGGTCATTTACCTGCATTTTGTTCCGGGTCTTAAGTGGTTAATAAACGCTTCTTTTTTTTTACCAAAAATAGGTAGAAGAATACGTATCGGCCTAAACTGAGGAAAAAAATGTTTTTTTATATATTTTTGGGGGATATTCATTATTGCAAAAAGTAAAAAAATATTAAATTTTTTTCTAAATTGACACTCTATTTTTGTTTATAGCGCTTATTGCAATTTTTTTAACGAAAAATAGGTGGAAGAATACGTATCGGCCTAAACTGAGGAAAAAATGTTTTTTATATATATTTTTGGGGGATATTTATTGCAGCAAAAAGTAAAAAATATTTATTTTTTTTTCAAAATTGTCGCTCTATTTTTGTTTATAGCACAAAAAATAAAAACCGCAGAGGTGATCAAATACCACCAAAAGAAAGCTCTATTTGTGGGAAGAAAAAAGCGTCAATTTTGTTTGGGAGCCACGTCGTATGACCACGCAATTGTCAGTTAAAGTGACGCAGTGCCGAATCGCAATTCATTGACCAGCAAAATGGTCCGGGGTTGAAGTGGTTAATAGGTATCAAAAAGTATTTATACATAAAAGGATGAAAAAAATTGATCAAATTACATACAGGGTAATACAGGGACAACACAGGGACAATACAGGGACAACATGTTCCCTGAAAATAAGACCTACCCTGAAAATAGGACCTAGTGTTATTTTCCAGGAGGGCTGAAATATAAACCCTACCCCGAAAATAAGCCCTAGTTTAAAATGCTTGTAAAATCCTATAATCCACTCTATTACAGTATTATATAATGTACAATGTGTGTGTTTCTGTAATATAATTGCGGGGAAGAGAGCTCCAGTGGGTCACAAAAACGCAGATCGGTGCTATAACGAAGGTATTTGGCCCAATTATATTACAGAAACACACACATTGTACGTTATATAATACTGTAATAGAGTGGATTATAGGAGTTTACAAGCATTATAACTCAGTTCACACTGGGGATTCCTGACAGGCAGGGAGGGGGAGGGGAGAGAAGACAGCACATTACAAGGTAAGACCTACCCTGAAAATAAGACATACCCTGAAAATAAGACCTACCCCAAAAATAAGCCCTACAGTGTCTTTTGTTGCCAACATTAATATAAAACCTGGGCTTATTTTTGGGGAAACACGGTACTGCCACTGTGCAGCTTGTTTTGCACAGATTGTCCCCGATCTTGGTCTTCTGGGGTCCCTCGGCGGCTGTCTCAGCCCTCCCCCCACAAGAGCTTTCACAGAGCGAGCACTGTGTTAACACCCATGCAATGCGATTCTGGCAATTGCACAACGTTTTGCAATTTGTTTTGCGGTGTCGTTAATCTATTGACATATAATCATATAATCTAACATTGACACCCGCAGCAAATTGCATGGAAGCTGTGTGCTTGCAACGTGGTGCGAGAAACGCACAGGATTCGCTGCGTTTTCTGCATCGCAAAATGCACAATATAATAAAATACATAAAAAATTCTAAACTGCACACACATGAGAATGCAAAAGCATGTGTGATGTTTGTAATGAGCAATAATTAACATACACGGCTTGTGCAGCAATAAGATCATTTTTGATAAGTTACTCTATAAACATTATCTAGATGTAAAATGACAGAAAACACTCCGGTTCCTGTGATCGGTGGAATGCTTTACATTTCTGGATAAACAGCACTGAAATAAAAGTAAGCATTCATTCAGGAGAACACTTCAACTATTTCTGATTTTCTGCATGCCTCTCATTACAGAATGGGCCTTATGTCTTAAAACATTTTTAGAAAACCAGTTACTATCCAGCTTATGAAAGAATCTATATATTCCTAAAAGGAAACTCTACCTTTTGCAGCTATAACAGCTTCAACCCTTCTAGGAAGGCTGTCCACAAGGTTTAGGAGTGTGTCTATGGGAATGTTTGACCATTCTTCCAGAAGTGCATTTGTGAGGTCGAGCACTGATGTTGGATGAGAAGGCCTCCGCTCTAATTCATCCCAAAGGTGTTCTATCGGTTCAGGTCAGGACTCTGTGCAGGCCAGTCAAGTTCCTCCACTCCAAATGTCCATTTCTGTTTTAGTTTTCAGACCAACGTGCATACCGAATTTTTGGTTTCGGTCCAGAATTTCCATTTCAGTGTAACATTCGTTTATATCGCACATGCAGTGGCCTCACATGTTAGTGAGGGATATCGTTTTTTTGGGCCTGATTGACCCAAACAAACAGGGCCGCCATTAGGGGGGTACAGGCAGTACACCTGTAAGGGGCCCAGGGGCCCGGATGGCAACCCTATTTTTATTAAATTTTTTATGTATTTTTTTGTAAGGGGCCCGGAGATGTATATTTTTGTATTATTAAAGGACCCAGAGGTCCCCAGGGCCCCCGATGGCATCCCCCCTTTTTTTTTTTTTAATAACAATTTAGATTTTTTTTAATATATTTTTTATTTATTTTTTTCATTTATTAAAGGGCCCAGAGGTCCCCAGGGCCCCGGATGGCAACCACCCTTTTAATTTATAAAAAAAAATATATATTTTTTAATATATTTTTTGTTTTGTTTTTATTAAAGGGCCCAGAGGTCCCCAGGGCCCTGGATGACAACCCCCCTTTTTTTATATATTTTTTTTATTTTTATTTTTTATTAAAGAGCCCAGATGTCCCCCTTTTTTTTAATATACATTTTTTATTTTATTTTTTATAAAGGGCCCAGATGGTCCCCAGGGCCCCCGATGGCACCCCTTTTTATATATATATATATATTATATATATATATATATATATATATATTTGTATTATTAAAGGGCCCAGAGGTCCCCGATGGCATCCCTTTTTTTTTATATATAATGTTGTTTTTTTTTATATATTTTTTATTTCTTTTTTTCATTTATCAAAGGGCCCAGAGGTCCCCAGGGCCCCAGATGGCAACCCCCCTTTTTTTATATATATTTTTTTATTTATGTTTTTATAAAGGGCCCAGAGGTCCCCAGGGTAACCCCCCAATTCGTGGCACCCCTCCCCACTTCTCAATTCATGCCCCCCCTTCTCAATTAGTGGTTGCAGCACCCCCCAGCTTCTCAATTCGCGGCAGCCCCCCCACTTCCCAATTTGAGGTGGCAGCCCCCCCCCCCCCTGGTTCTCTGCTCCAGGGGGCCCATGCCTGAAGCTGTGTAAGGGGCCCCATAATTCCTGATGGCGGCCCTGCAAACAAACTATGTAAAATGTATAAAAAGCTGGAGTTCAGCTTTAAATAGATATGAACTGATAACATCAGCACATGTTCTCCCCTTACAGAACCCAAGCAATTCATCAAAGATAAAGCTAAATTCTACATAAATTTGTTAGGCTTCCATGGCAGCAACGTATTGACAGGTAAGTAATCACGGAGGGCACATATGGTAATACTGCACTGTTTGCAACTGGTTTGTAAGCCGTGAAGTCTTCTACCATCTGTCCACATAACCATGGGTCAGTATGGTCAACAGATACAGTAGCTGAAGACATTTTAACTAGTTACCGACCCCCTGCGTGTGTTGTACTGCGGCAAGTTGACTCCGCTGCGCGAATCGCAGTCATTGTACGTTGGGCGTGTACACATCGATTTGTGCATGAGCCCCCCCATTCATGAGCGGGGGAGCCTACCAGTGGACACGGTGTCCACTGGCCACCCGCAAACGCTCCATAAACAGGCAGAATGGTGATCTGTCAGTGTGAACAAGCAGACCCCCGTGTCAGAAACCATGAATCAGACTGAGACAGAAGTACAGTTAAATCACACTTGTTTAATAAGAAAATGTAAATAGAACAGACGTAGACAAAACATGGCCTTAGTTCGGTAACCGGAACGGATAGTCAGACAAGCCAGAAAGTCAGGAAGCCAGAAATCAGCGTAGTGGAACAACAAGCAGGATCTGGAGCCAGAAGGAACATCAGCCAAGCAAGTCTTTAACAGGCACGCAGGAGAGAATCTCTGTGATGTTGACCAGGTGAAGGCAGAGATCATCTGGGCTGGACAGCTTAAGTAAGCAGGACTGATGAGCAGGAGGTGAGTCACTGTGGAGAGATAAGAGCTGGAAATTAACTGACAGCTGAGTGACCAGCTCAGAGAAGGAAGGGCTGAGCCCAGCCTTGACACCCCACGTTATGTATGGGGGTGGAGAGAGAGATCTTCTGTTCCTAGTGATTAGGAACAGCGATCTCTCTCCTCCTCCAGTCAGCCCAGCCCCCAAAAGTTAGCAACACCTCACAGGGAACACACGTAACCCCTTGATCGCCGCCTAGTGTTAAACCCTTCCCTGCCAGTGACATTTATACAGTAATCAGTGGCTATTTTTCGCTCTGATTGCTGTATAAATGTCAATGGTCCCAAAAAAGTGCCAAAAGTGTCCGATCTGACTGCTAACCGCTAACATTACTAGTAAAAAAAAAAAAAAAAATTAAAAAAGCCCTAAATATATCCCCTATTTTGTAGACGCTATAACTTTTGCGCAAACCAATCAATATATATATATACATGCTTATTGTGATTTTTATTTTTTTACCAAAATTATGTAGAAGAATACATATTGGCCTAAACTGATGACGATTTTTATTTTTTGGGGGGATATTTATTAAAGCAAAAAGTAAAAAATATAGTTAAAAAAAAAAATTGGTGCTATTTTTTTGTTTATAGCGCAAAAAATAAAAACTGCAGAGGTGATTAAATACCACCAAAAGAAATCTCTATTTGTGGGGAAAAAAGGACGTCAACTTTGTTTGGGTACAGCGTCGCACGACCGCGCAATTGTCAGTTAAAGCGACGCAGTACCGTATCACAAAAAATGGCCTGGTCATTAAGGGGGGAAATCTTACGGTTCTTAAGTGGTTAAAGGAGATGTTATATATTGTCTATAATATAAAATAATTCCCAGAGACATCAGACTAATGAAAAATGCTTCTTTTTAGGACCCTGGAGCACTACCTGCCTGCATTCCTACTTGAGCTGACCCTCTGGGGTCATTTTTTTTATAGCATTTGTACAGATGTTTTCCAGCCTCTTTGTGGGCATCTGAGGCTTGAGACTTTTTTGTCAAATTATTTTTAGCCAATGGAAAGTTAGCTAAGAGGGGAAAAATGTGCATGTTCGCATAATTTTTAGGAGCTCCCATTGGGACCAATACAGCTTAAAGGGGTTGTAAAGGAAAACATTTGTTTCCATAAATAGCTTCCTTTACCTTAGTGCTGTCCTCCTTCACTTACCTCATCCTTCCATTTTGCTTTTAAATGTCCTTATTTCTTCTGAGAAATCCTCACTTCCTGTTCTTCTGTCTGTAACTCCACACAGTAATGCAAGGCTTTCTCGCTGGTGTGGAGAAAGCCTCTTGAGAGGGCGAGCAGGAGTGTCAGGACGCCCACTAACACACAGCTCCTTTCTATATCTGCAAAGTAGTGTGTCCTGACTTGCCTGCCCCCCTCAAGAGGCTCTCTCCACACCGGAGGGAGAAAGCCTCGCATTACGGTGGTGAGTTACAGACAGAAGAACAGGAAGTGAAGCATTTTATTTCCTTTACAACCCCTTTAAGACTCAAAAGAAACTCATGTACGTTTCGAGGTACAAGCTTGAAGTGACACTATGCTTAGGCAGGACATAGACTGCAATTTTTTTTCCTGCAACCCAAGAAAGTTGCACGATTCCCCCATTCAACACAGACAGTGCTGACAGGAGATTCCCTCCTACCAAGCCATTGTTTACTTCCAGTGGGGAGGCAGGGGAAACTGTCTCTGCCAGGAGAAGACAGTGATTGTTGCTAGCAGCTATAGCAGCACCAAGTAAAATCCCCTTTGTACCAAGAGTGATTGATTCCCTTCTCACCTACTTAATGTAAGATGTCATTTCCGACAGCAGAACACCCCCTCCCCCCACTTCTCAACTTTAATGTGACATGTCACTGTCGGTAGCGCTTCCCCCCGCGCCTCCCAACTTTAATGTGACATGTCACTGTCGGTAGCCCTCCCCCCCCCGCCTCCCAACTTTAATGTGACATGTCGGTAGCGCTCCCGCGCGTCTCCCAACTCCCCAACTGTGACATGTCACTGTCGGTAGCGCTCCCCCCCCCCCCGCGCCTCCCATGTGACATGTCACTGTCGGTATTAATGTGACATGTCACTGTCGGTAGCGCTTCCCCCCCCCCCCCGCCCGCGCCTCCCAACTTTAATGTGACATGTCACTGTCGGTAGCGCTCCCTCCCCCCCCCCTCCCACCAACCCCCCTCCCCCCCCCCCGCGCGCCTCCCAACTTTAATGTGACATGTCATTTTCGACAGCCCCCCCCCCCCCCGCCTTCTTCCAGCGCTTCCCTTCCCCCCCGCGCCCTCCCACTTTACATGTCATTTTGCAGCCTTGGGGCCCCCCCCCCCCCTCCCAGGGAGGTCAGGATCAGTACTGGATGTTCCCCACCCATCTCCATATCACTGCAGGGCGCAGGGTGGTTCTAAATCTCTGAGCTGACGTCTTTTTACAGCCTCCGCTCCTCTGGGCCACTGGTGGGCGGCGCTCGCGCGCCCGCCGCATCACTGAGATGCCGATGCGCGTGCCTGGTGGCTGTGATGTTCGCCAGGCACCCGCGATCGCCGGTTTCACAGACAAGGACGTGGATCTGTGTGCGTAAACAGAGATCCATGTCCTGTCAGGGAGAGAGGAGACCCATCTGTGTCCCTTGTACATAGGGACACAGATCAGTCACCTCCCCCAGTCACCCCCCACAGTTAGACCACTATGCAGGGTACACATGTAACCCCTTCCTCACCCCCTAGTGTTAACACATTCAATGCCAGTCACATTTATACAGTAATTAGTGCATATTTATAGCACTGATCGCTGTATAAATGTGAATGGTGCCAAAAATGTGTCAAAAGTGTCTGATGTGTCTGCCATAATGTCGCAGTCCCAATAAAAATTGCAGATCGCCGCCATTACTAGTAAAAAAAATTATAAAAAAAAACAATTCTGTCCCCTATTTTGTAGGCGCTATAACTTTTGTGCAAACCAGTCGCTTATTGCGATTTTTTTACCAAAAATATGTAGAATACATATTGGGCTAGGCTGAGAAAAAAAAAAGTTTTTTAAAAAAAATTGGGCTATTTATTATAGCAACAAGTAAAAAATATATATATTTTTTTAAATTGTTGCTCTTTTTTTGTTTATAGCGCAAAAAAAGAAAAAACGTAGAGGTGATCAAATACCACCAAAAGAAAGCTCTATTTGTGGGGAAAAAAAGGACGCCAATTTTGTTTGGGAGCCACGTCACACGACCGCGCAATTGTCAGTTAAAGCGACGCAGTGCTGGAATCTGAAATTTCACCTGGGAAGGAGGGGGGTATATGTGCCCAGTAAGCAAGTGGTTAAAGGGCCATTTTTTTTTTAAATTGTGTAAAAAAAAAAAAAAGCTAAATAAATGAGAAAACATATATATTTTTTTTAAAGCGCCCTGTCCCGATGAGCTCACGCGTAGAAGTGAACGCATAAGTGAGTAGCGGCCGCATATGTCAAAACCACACCATGCGAGTATCGCTGCGATCATTAGAGCGAGAGCAATAATTCTAGACCTCCTCTGTAACTCAAAACAATGCAACCTGTAGAATATTTTAAACGGCGCCTATGGAGATTTTTAAGGGTAAAAGTTTGTCGCCATTCCACGAGCGGGCACAATTTTGAAGCGTGACATGTTGGGTATCAATTTACTCGGCGTAACATTATCTTTCACAATATAAAAAGAAATTGGGCTAACTTTACTGGTGTCTTATTTTTTAATTCAAAAAAGTGTTTTCCAAAAAATGTGCGCTTGTAAGACCGCTGCCAATATACGGCGTGACAGAAAAGTTTTGCAATGACCGCCATTTTGGGTGTTAGAAAAAAAAATATATAATGTTTGGGGGTTCTAAGTAATTTGGCATGGTCAAGAAGGGGAGGTAAATCTCCTGGAGGTCAAAAGATTAAAACCGAACAATGACGGAGCCTGTTAATATAACAAACAAGCGCTCTGTAGAGACGTACGTTCTGTATTTATACAATACATTCTGTGTGCAGAACAAAAAGGCTGCTTAGTGTAACCATGACAACCAGCAACGCCATTACTTTTTTCGGTTGCTAATGGCAACAACTCCAATTCTGAGCTAATTTATTTCTGTTTCCCATGAAACAGTTCTTGTTACTCTTTTTCAGTGCAAAGAAGTTTCACTTTTGTGGTCATATTTAACAGCAGTAACCCCTAGCAACCGGAGCCCGCCTATGCCTGACTGACAGAGAACGCTGATTGGTTGCTATGGGTGACCGCCATAGAGAGCGGGCCGCCCGTCACACGGAAGTCCCGGCCGTCTCAGGAGAGGCAGCACGGAACGGGGGAGGGGAGACACCGCAGGCCGAGGAGGCAGACAGGCCGGGGGAGGATGGCCGGGCTCCGGGTGTTGGAGTTGTACAGCGGGCTGGGCGGGATGCACTGCGGCCTGACAGGTAATTACAGCAACCCGAGCATTCTATGAGGATGCACACTTCCTGTGCTGGGCGGACACACGTGGGTGCTACACAGGAGACATGTCATCCTATAGACAGTATGGAGGGTATAGTGTGCCCATACACGGCATGGAGAGTATAGTGTGCCCATACACAGCATGGAGAGTATAGTGTGCCCATACACGGCATGGGGAGTATAGTGTGCCCATACACGGCATGGAGAGTATAGTGTGCCCATACACGGCATGGAGAGTATAGTGTGCCCATACACGGCATGGAGAGTATAGTGTGCCCATACACAGGCATGGGGAGTATAGTGTGCCCATACACAGCATGGAGGAGTATAGTGTGCCCATACACGATCATGGAGGGAGAGTACAGTGTGCCCAGCATGGGAAGTGTGTGCCCATACACAGCATGGGAAGATAGTATAGGCCCAGCATGGGGAGTGTGTGCCCATACACAGGAGAGTACAGTGTGAAGATAGTGTGCCCATAGCATGGGAAGTGTGTGCCCACACACAGCATAGTATAGTGTGCATACAGGAGAGTACAGTGGCCCAGCAGGAGAGTATAGTGTGTGCCCATACACGCACCCATACACAGGGAGAGTATAGTGTGCCCATACACAGCATGGGGAGTGTGATACACATCATGTACAGTGTGCCCATACACAGCATGGAAGAAGTGTGCCCATAGCATGGGAAGTGTGTGCCCATACACGCACCCATGCATGAAGAAGTGTGCCCATAGCATGGAGAGTGTGTGCCCATACACAGCATGGGAAGTATAGTGGCCCAGCATGGGAAGTGTGTGCCCATACACAGCATGGAGAGTATAGTGTGCCCATACACAGCATGGAGAAGTATAGTGTGCCCATACACAGCATGGAGAGTATAGTGTGCCCATACACAGGGGAACAGTGGCCCATACACAGGAAGTATAGGTGCCCAGGCATGGAGGGAGAGTGTGTGCCCATACACAGCATGGGAAGATAGTGTGCCCATAGCATGGGAAGTGTGTGCCCACACACAGCATAGTATAGTGTGCATACAGCATGGGAAGATAGTGGCCCAGCATGGGAAGTGTGTGCCCATACACAGCATGGGGAGTATAGTGTGCCCATACACAGAGTATAGGTGGGGGAGTACAGGTGCCCAGCATGGGAAGTGTGTGCCCATACACAGCAAAGTGTGGCCCATACACAGATGTATAGGTGCCCAGCATGGGAAGTGTGTGCCCATACACATGCCCATGCATGGAGAAGTATAGTGTGCCCATACACAGCATGGAGGAGTATAGTGTGCCCATACACAGCATGGGAAGAAGTGTGCCCATACACAGCATGGAGAGTATAGTGTGCCCATACACATCATGGGGAGTACAGTGTGCCCATACACAGCATGGGGAGTATAGTGTGCCCATACACGGCATGGAGGGAGAGTACAGTGTGCCCATACACAGCATGGGAAGTATAGTGTGCCCATACACAGCATGGGAAGTATAGTGTGCCCACACACAGCATGGGGAGTATAGTGTGCCCATACACAGCATGGGAAGTATAGTGTGCCCATACACAGCATGGGAAGTATAGTGTGCCCATACACAGCATGGGAAGTACAGTGTGCCCATACACAGCATGGGAAGTACAGTGTGCCCATACACAGCATGGGAAGTATAGTGTGCCCATACACAGCATGGGAAGAAGTGTGCCCATAGCATGGAGAGTGTGTGCCCATACACATCATGGGGAAGTACAGTGTGCCCATACACAGCATGGGGAGTATAGTGTGTGCCATACATACACGGCATGGGGAGGTACAGTGTGGCATGAAGTATAGTGTGCCCATACACAGGGGAAGTATAGTGTGCACACACAGCATGGGGAGTATAGTGTGCCCATACACGCATGCCCATACACAGGGAGAGTATAGTGTGCCCATACACAGCATGGAGAAGTATAGTGTGCCCATAACACAGCATGGAAGACAGTGTGCCCATACAGGGAGTGCAGAATATTAGGCACAGTTGTATTTTTGAGAGTATATTATGTGCCATACAAGCATGGGAAGTTCCATATGAACCCAAAAAACTACTCACACAGCTGGGAGAGTAGTTTTTTAGTGGGTGCACCATACACGACCCATCATGGGGAGTACAGTGTGCCCATACACGCATGGGGAACACTGTAACCGTAGTAAACGTATGCGTTTTATACGTATACGGTTTCAAGGGAAAGTGCGTACGGTTGCCCATCACAACGCATGTTTTTGGAGATATAGTGTCCCATAACATAAAAAATGGAGATTTTCTTGTATTGAAAATGTGCATGCCACACAACGAACGAAAAACAGCATGGTTTAGACGTATAACCGTATATGTGCCCATACAAGCATGTATAAAAAAAAAAACGTATGCGTGTGCCCATACACGGAGCATGGGAACACGAGTATAGTGTGCCCATACACAGCATGAAGTATAGCCCATACACAGCATGTCTAAGTACAGTTTTCCCCGTGCCCATACACAGTTTTCATGGGAAGTATCGTATGCGGCCATGACACAGGGAAAATCGTATAGTGTGCCCAACCCAGCATTATTTGTTTTTAGTGTTAGGCATGGAGGGATATCAGTACAGTGTACACAGCCCAGGGAGTACTGTGCCCATGGGAAGTATAGTGCCCACAACAGCATGGGAAGTATAGTACCCACACATGGGGAGTATTTAGTTTTACCATGTGCCCATACACAGCATGGGAAGTATAGTGTGCCCATAAAAACAAAACATCAGTGGACCAGTATAGCCACCTTTCTTTGCAGGGACAGTATACAGTGTGCCCATCACAGCATGGGGATATCTGTCAGTGTTTTGCCCATACACGGCATCAGGGGGGGGCAACGTACAATGTGCCCATACACAGCAAAAAAAAAAAAAAAAAAAAAATTTTTTTTTTTTTTTTTTTTTTAGGGAAGTATAGGTGCCCGGATACACAGCATGGGAAATAGTGTGCCCATTTACACATCATTTTTTATTTTATTTTTTATTAAAGGGGAAGTACAGTGTGCCCATACACAGCATGGGCCCCGTACAGTGGCAACCCCCCCTTTTTTTATTTACAAAGCATGGGATAGTATAGTGGAGGTGCCCATACACAGCCCATGGAGAGTCCCCAGGTGCCCATACACCCCCCCTTTTTTTTATCAAATGGGAAGTATAGTGTATGCCCATATACATCATAGATATATATATATTATATATATATATATATATATATAAATTATTATTATTATTGTGTGCCCATACACAGAGGTCCCCATGGAGAGACAGTGTGCCCATACATTTTTTTTTTTTTAATTTTTTTATGTTTTATTTATTTTTTGCCTTTTTTTTTTATATACAGCATATAGGGGAGTCCCATACACAGCCCCATGTGTCAAACCCCCATACAAGCATGTATATTTTTTTAGTGTTTTATTTATTTTTTTATAACTTTATTTTTTTAAAACTGTTTGGGAGCCTACAGTGATGCTGCCCTGTCACACACAGCATGGGAGGGCTGCCTGTCCTGAGGCTATGGAGTGTGCCCATCCTCTCAGCTATCGACAGGGCATCTCTGGAGAGCTATCAGTTGCATGGCCTTGTGCATACACAGCATGACTGTGGAGAGTAGATAGTGTGATATACAGTGTAGCACGATCTGGTCTCGATGGAGATCCTAGTAGATGAACTAGTGTGCCCATACACAGCATGGAGAGTATAGTGTGCCCATAACAGTATGGGGAGTGAAATAAAAGTGTGTTTATACCCAAGGTGGACACAACCAGGTGGAAGAAGACCAACAGATGTGCAGTGAAAATGATGTGCCCAATTACACAGGTACATCAAGTAGTAAGTGAAAGTGAAGGGAAATGCCCATACACAGCCATGGAGGTCAGTATAGTGTGCCCAAGAGATACACATCATGAGAGTAAGCTGCCCAGACACAATGGGGAGTAAGGGAATGTGCCCAGCATGAGAGGGATCAGGTCCCATACACATCAGGGGAAGTACAAGAGTAAGGTGATACACAGCTCAGGGTGCAGAGTATCAGTGTGCCCATACTCAGGATCATGGGGAGTACAGTGTGCCCATACACAGGGCGAGTATAGTGATTACACATCGCCGGGATGGAGAGTATAGAGGCGTGTGATTGCCCATACACAGCGCATGGAGAGGGCTATAGTGTGCCCATACTGCCACAGACATGGACAGTATAGTGTTTTTGTCCCATACACAAGCCTGTCAGGGGGAGTAGATAGCAGTGTGCCCCGATACACAGCATCCTGGAGAGTTAGTGTTCCATGACACAGCGTCGGGAGAGTGCCTGCTGTAGTGTGCCCATACACAGCATGGAGAAGTGCCGTGCATAGTGTGGCCCATACACAGCATGGGCTGCAAGTGATAGAGAGCGGGGCTGCATTGCCCATACGCACAGCGGGAGCTGCATAGTGCCCATACGCACAGCGGGAAGTATAGTGTGCCCATAGGCCACAGCGGGAGTATAGTGTGCCCATACGCACAGCGGGAAGCTGCATAGTGCCCATACGCACAGCATGGGGATTGTATAGTGTGCGTTCCATACACAGCATGGAGAGTACACACGTGTGCCCTTACACAGCATGAGAGTATAGTGTGCCCATACACATCATGGGGAGTACAGTGTGCCCATACACAGCATGGAGAGTATAGTGTGCCCATACACAGCATGGAGAGTATAGTGTGCCCATACACAGCATGGAGAGTATAGTGTGCCCATACACAGCATGGAGAGTATAGTGTGCCCATACACAGCATGGGGAGTATAGTGTGCCCATACACATCATGGGGACCATTTCCTTGTACAATGTGCCCATACACAGCATCCCTGGACAATCGTATAGTGTGCCCATACATGGCATGGAGAGTATAGTGTGCCCATACACGGCATGGGAAGTATAGTGTGCCCATACACAGCATGGAGAGTATAGTGTGCCCATACACATCATGGAGAGTATAGTGTGCCCATACACAGCATGGGAAGTATAGTGTGCCCATACACAGCATGGAGAGTATAGTGTGCCCATACACAGCATGGGAAGTATAGTGTGCCCATACACAGCATGGGGAGTATAGTGTGCCCATACACAGCATGGAGAGTATAGTGTGCCCATACACAGCATGGAGAGTATAGTGTGCCCATACACATCATGGGGAGTACAGTGTGCCCATACACAGCATGGAGAGTATAGTGTGCCCATACACAGCATGGAGAGTATAGTGTGCCCATACACAGCATGGAGAGTATAGTGTGCCCATACACAGCATGGGGAGTATAGTGTGCCCATACACATCATGGGGAGTACAGTGTGCCCATACACAGCATGGAGAGTATAGTGTGCCCATACACGGCATGGAGAGTACAGTGTGCCCATACACGGCATGGAGAGTACAGTGTGCCCATACACGGCATGGAGAGTATAATGTGCTCATACACGGCATGGAGAGTACAGTGTGCCCATACATGGCATGGAGAGTACAGTGTGCCCATACACGGCATGGGAAGTATAGTGTGCCCATACACTGTATGGAGAGTACAGTGTGCCCATACACGGCATTGAGAATACAGTGTGCCCATACACAGCATGGAGAGTATGGTGTGCCCATACACTGTATGGAAAGTATAGTGTGCCCATACACGGCATTGAGAATACAGTGTGCCCATACACTGTATGGAAAGTATAGTGTGCCCATACACAGCATGGGGGAGTATAGTGTGCCAATACACAGCATGGAGAGTACAGTGTGCCCATACACCGCATGGAGAGTATAGTGTGCCCATACACAGCATGGGAAGTATAGTGTGCCCATACACGGCATGGGAAGTATAGTGTGCCCATACACAGCATGGAGAGTATAGTGTGCCCATACACATCATGGGGAAGTATAGTGTGCCCATACACAGCATGGAGAGTATAGTGTGCCCATACACATCATGGAAAGTATAGTGTGCCCATACACAGCATGGAGAGTATAGTGTGCCCATACACAGCATGGGAAGTATAGTGTGCCCATACACATCATGGAGAGTATAGTGTGCCCATACACATCATGGAGAGTATAGTGTGCCCATACACAGCATGGATAGTATAGTGTGCCCATACACAGCATGGGAAGTATAGTGTGCCCATACATGGCATGGGAAGTATAGTGTGCCCTTACACAGCATGGAGAGTATAGTGTGCCCATACACATCATGGGGAGTACAGTGTTCCCATACACAGCATGGAGAGTATAGTGTGCCCATACACAGCATGGAGAGTATAGTGTGCCCATACACGACATGGAGAGTACAGTGTGCCCATACACGACATGGAGAGTACAGTGTGCCCATACACGGCATGGAGAGTATAATGTGCTAATACACGGCATGGAGAGTACAGTGTGCCCATACACGGCATGGGAAGTATAGTGTGCCCATACACAGCATGGGGAGTATAGTGTGCCCATACACTGTATGGAAAGTATAGTGTGCCCATACACTGTATGGAGAGTACAGTGTGCCCATACACGGCATTGAGAATACAGTGTGCCCATACACAGCATGGAGAGTATGGTGTGCCCATACACAGCATGGGGGAGTATAGTGTGCCAATACACAGCATGGAGAGTATAGTGTGCCCATACACTGTATGGAAAGTATAGTGTGCCCATACACAGCATGGGGGAGTATAGTGTGCCAATACACAGCATGGAGAGTACAGTGTGCCCATACACCGCATGGAGAGTATAGTGTGCCCATACACAGCATGGGAAGTATAGTGTGCCCATACACGGCATGGGAAGTATAGTGTGCCCATACACAGCATGGAGAGTATAGTGTGCCCATACACAGCATGGGGAAGTACAGTGTGCCCATACACAGCATGGAGAGTATAGTGTGCCCATACACATCATGGAAAGTATAGTGTGCCCATACACAGCATGGAGAGTATAGTGTGCCCATACACGGCATGGAGAGTACAGTGTGCCCATACACAGCATGGAGAGTATAGTGTGCCCATACACAGCATGGAGAGTATAGTGTGCCCATACACGGCATGGAGAGTACAGTGTGCCCATACACGGCATGGAGAGTATAGTGTGCCCATACACGGCATGGGGAGGCATGGGGAGTATAGTGTGCCCATACACAGTTTTGAATCAATACATAAATAAGATAACATTCACTAAGGCCCCATTCATACTCAGTGATTCGGATTTGCGGCCAATTCTGCCAGCAATTCCAAGTCGCAGTAAAATTGTGGCAAAACGCACGTTTGGGAGTCATTCATTCTTAACAACTTCAATACTCTGCACTTTCACCCCCTTCCTGCCCAGGCCAATTTTCAGCTTTCAGCGTTGTCACACTTTGAATGACAATTACGCGGTCATGCAATCCTGTACCCAAATGACATTTTTATAATTTTTTTGAGACAGAGCTTTCTTTTGGTGGTATTTTATTACCACTTGTTTTTTTTATTCTTTACTAAACAAATAAATAAAGACCGAAAATTTTGAAAGCATTTTTTTTTCTTTGTTTCTGTTATAACATTTTGTAAATAAGTAAGGGCACTTTCACACTGGCAGCGCCCGGGTGTTGTTTTTGTGGCGCTTTTCGGCTGCTAGCAGGGCGCTTTTAACCCCAACTAATGGCTGGAAAAGGGTTAAAAGCGCAGCTGCAGCGATGCTTTGCTGTTGCTTCGATGTCGCTGGCCATTCATTTTAATGGGCAGGGGGGGGCAGAGGAGGACAGAGGAGAGGTGCGGATGATGGAGGCACATTAAGGCACCTTTCACACTGGCGAGCCCGCCAGGAAGCTGACACTGCACAGCGCTTTTTTCTCAGCCTGTGATTAGCACGGTGCAATGTCGGCTTCCTGGCGGGCTCGGGCACATGGGGTTGCGATAGGGTTGCCACCTTTTCTTCAAGCCAAACCCTTGAGATAAGACTATAAGACTATGTTATGATAGCAGCAGGAGGGGAGGGGAGGGTCAGGGAACAGATTGGAGCTGACGAGTGGGCAGGGAGGGCAGAGGAGGACAGAGGAGAGGCGCGGATGATAGAGGCACATTAAGGCACCTTTCACACTGGCGGACCGTTTTTTAAGCGGACCTGAATGGACGCTCCATGCAGTTCTATGGAGCGACGGATGTCAGCGGTGACATGTCAGCTGATATCCGATCCACTAAAGTCAGACGGATGGAAACCCTATTTTACATTCTTCTGGTGGATCGGATGAAAATGGACTCTACGGTCCGTCTTCATCGGTTCCCCCATAGATGAGAGCGGTGCACTGTCAGGTGCAGAGATGGAGCTGTCATCTGCCTGCTCAGCGGGGATCAACGGAGCGATCCCTGCTGAGCAAAGTGGAGTCCGTACACGGGCACGCCGTGTGAAAGAGCCCTATCTGTTTACAGAGGGGAGGGCAGAAGCAGGTATTTGCACCCACTTCCAGGAGTCCACTCTGCGGGGACCTGCGTATAGTGCGTCACTACGCCCCCCCCCTCCATTGCGTTCCGGGAAACACACGGTTTTCAGAACACAGCTGGGACCAGTGAGCACGGCGCAGCGCGACTCGCGCATGTGCCGTAGGGAACTGGGCAGTGAAGCCGCAATGCTTCACTTCCAGGTTCCCTCACAGAGGATGGTGATGGGGCAGCAAAGTGACGAGCGATCGCTCCTCTTCTGCTGCGGACGGCGCTGGACTCCAGGACAGGTAAGTGTCCTAATATTAAAAGTCAGCAGCTGCAGTATTTGTAGCTGCTGGCTTTTAATATTTTTTTTACGGCGGAGCTCCGCTTTAAGAGCCTTTCTGATAATTGTGTTTGGTCAACTGTGGCCTTTGAGCTCCTGAATTGTGGTGTCAACGGATTGCTTTGATCCTCAAGTATACTTTCATCTATGCCAGGGGTCTTCAAACAATGACCCTCTAGTTGTTCAGGAACTACAATTCCCATCATGCCTAGTCATGTCTGTGAATGTCAGGGTTTTACAATGCCTCATGGGATGTGTAGTTCCACAACAGCTGGAGGGCCGTAGTTTGAAGATCCCTGATCTAAGCTAATAGACCTTGACTTGTCATATTTGTTGTCTAATAACTATTTTTCTTTTGCTTGGTTCATATTCATGTAGTTGCCCTTTAGTCGTCTGTGTTCCTTTGATATGATATCACACTTCCCTCTCTGTCACCTTGGTTGCTGGTGACAGCTGTGGTCATGGTATGAATAGTCTACAATGCAGAAGTTACGTTTTTTTTTTTTTTTTTTCCAGGGAAAGTGCTTGTGTGTCATATTTGCATGGTTGACCAAGGAGGAGGCTAATCTGAGCTGCATATTAATTTTTGGGAATGAAAATGTACAGGGAATGGGGTGTAGTTGTGGGACCAACACTGTACACCGGGCACTTACTTGGGTTAGCTAGATGAGTACGTGAATCGGCTAAATGAATGGTGCCAATTCTAATGTCATAATACCAGCAAGTCAGCAGATCATCACTTGAATATTTACTGAAAAATGATCTGTTTATTTTGGACATCAGAATTTTTCCGGGCCACACAGGAAGCCTTTGTCAGGAGATGTTTGAAGCTTGTCAATGGGACCCTGTGCAGTTCTGAAACCTTGCAGGGGAGTTTTCCCCAAACGGCTCACCAACCTATAACTTGGAACGCATGGCTCATAGATAATAAAAGAACAAGCCTGTTCTTTGAGTTTCTTCAGACCCAGCAGTGACATCTTTAGAAGTTTGGTAATGCAAGGTCTTCTACTAGTTGTTGCAGGACCTCCCGCACTATCCAGCTTGGATTCTGCCGCAGGAACGGTGCACCTGGCTGACTTGAATAGGTTGGATAAGGAGACCTCTTTTGGATGTACTTGAAGATGTAAGATTCCTACCTCAGTTACCTTTTACCTTCTGAGAAGTGTCTTTAACTCCCCCACCCCTGTCTTCTGGGAGACACGCAGGTCACAGAAGACAGCAGGGACCATTCAGATCGCACAGTGCGACTCGCAAATGCCCAGTAGGCAAGCAGGTAGTGAAGCCGCAAGATGGCGACGGCAGCGCCCGAGAGCCGAGGGACAGATCAGCTTTGGGTGCCGACATCGCAAGCGCCATGGACAGGTAAGTGTCCAAAGTCAGCAGCTGCAGTATTTGTAGCTGCTGACTTAATTTTTAATTTTCTTTGGCAGAATTCCGCTTTAACCACTTAAGACCCGGACGTTTAGGCAGGTAAAGGACACGGCCAGTTTTTGCGATTTGGCAGTGCGTCGCTTTAACTGACAATTGCGTGCGACGTGGCTCCCAAACAAAATTGGCGTCCTTTTTTTCCCACAAATAGAGCTTTCTTTCGGTGGTATTTGATCACCTCTGCATTTTTTAATTTTTTTTGCGTTATAAATAGAGCGACAATTTAGAAAAAAATCAATATAAATACCCCCAAAAAATATATAATTTTTTTTTTTTTTTCTCAGTTTAGGCCGATACATATTCTTCTACCTAATCTTGGTAAAAAAAAAATCGCAATAAGCGTTTATCGATTGGTTTGCGCAAAATTTTTAGAGTTTACAAAATAGGAGATAGTTTTACTGCATTTTTATGAATATTTTTTTTTTTTTACTACTAATGGCGGCAATCAACGATTTTTTTTTTTTCGTGACTGCGGCATTATGGCGGACACATCGGACAATTTTGACACATTTTTGGGATCATTGTCATTTTCACAGCAAAAAATGCTATAAAAATGCATTGTTTATTGTGAAAATGACAATTGCAGTTTGGGAGTTAACCACTGGGGGCGCTGAATGGGTTAAGTGTGACCTCATTTGTGTTTCTAACTGTAGGGGGGTGGGGCTGCATGTGTGATGTCATTGATCGTGTTTCCCTATATTAGGGAACACACGATGAATGACTGCCACAGTGAAGAACGGGGAAGGTGTGTTTACACACACCTCTCCCCATTCTTCAGCTCCGGAGGACCGATCGCAGGACACCGGCAGCGATCGGGTCCCGCGGGCGCGGTCATGGAGCTTCGGACCAGGGCGCGTGCACGACCCCACGGCTGGGCTTAAGGGGCCCCAGCCGTGCCATTCTGCCGACGGCATTTTTTTTTTTTTGTTTACACTCGCCTCTCCTCGTTCTTCAGCTCCGAAGGACTGATCGTCGGACACTGGCGGCAATCGGGTCCTGCGGCGCGGTCACTGAGCTCAGGACTAGGTCGCGAGCGCGCCGCCGATGGCTGGGCTCTTAAAGGCGACGTACCTGTGCCCACCAGTGCCATTCTGTAGACGTATATCGGCGTGAAGGGGTCCTCAAGTGGTTAAAGGTTATGTGTAGGGTTGTCCCGATACCACTTTTTTAAGACCGAGTATATTTATATTTACCTTTTTTTTATCTTTAATAATTTTTTTTTATTTTTTATAATGCTTTCTTTTTTTTTAAGGGGGGGGGGGGGTGGACCGCCGTGTCAGTGTGTTTTTTTATTCTTTTATTTTTTTAGCCCTGTTGGGGGGGCTTTAGTGAGATATCAGGGGTCTTAAAAGACCTCTGACATCTTCCGTTTGAGACAGAGAAATGGACTAGGGACACATGTTCCCCTGTCCCTTTCTCAGCAGCTGAACATGAATGGAGTGAAGACAACGTCTTCTCTTCATTCATAAACTGAAACATTTGTAAACACAGATTACAATGTTTCAGTTATGTGAATGGACAGTCAGTGATCACTAACTGTCCATTCGGAGCAGTAAGGAGCCGGATTTACCGGCTCCTACCCCGCTCTCCATCCTGACAATTCCAGGGGGGTGGAGGAGAGGCACGGAAGGGGAGAGAAACACGGCGATACTAGTATCGGTATCGGGACAACCCTAGTTATGTGCATGTAAAGCCAGGCGTCCCAATACTTTTGATAATATAGTGTATGTGCTTTCTTTCTTCTTCTGGTTTCTTTGGGCTCACAGGCTCTGAAGGAGAACGAATGGGCAAGGGCCAAAGCAGATAATGGGATTACCTCTTGTGAGCGCAGAGAGAGAGCTACACAAGGAAGATTCTATGATGTGACCCAGTCGAGGTGCTTTATTTACTGTACTGTGACTTTAGCATGGTTGCTGTGTTTGCTCTGTAGCTTTAGCAGCTTTCTGATTGATTTTACTTGTTGATCTTCATTCAGCTTTTGCAAATAAAATGTGTGTGGCTTTGTGCTGTGAAAGGAGTTATAGAAAACTGTGATTGTTAGTAAAAATCTTGTTTCTCTGTAACAGCCTTGAAATTGAAGTTCCTCCACACACCAGAGGAATGCCATGATTGTACTAAAATGTCTTCTAAAATAGCTGAAGCTACGGTTCCCAGTAATTGGCGAGGTCACCAAGAGTTTCCGGTGATGGGAGTACTGGGAGTGGGAGCCCAGGCAGGGAGAGTAGGAGTCACCAAGCTTGGTATGTAAGGAACACTTCAAGTTAATAAGGAAAGACATGGGCAGTTCCGCTTCTTCTCTGTGGTCATTGCTACATACTCATGGGAATCTGATTTGTATCTGTCACTTCCCTATTATATCTATAGGTTATTGTATGAACGTCACAATAATTTCTCTTAGGCCTCGTACACACGAGGGGATATGTCCGCTGAAAACGGTCCGATGGACCGTTTCAGCAGACATCTCCGCTCGTGTGTATGGGCTAGCGGACAGATTTCTCCACCCGACAGATTTCAAAGCAAGCTTTGAAATCTATCCGGTGGGAATCTGTCCGCCCGACATGTCTGCTGGTATGCGCGGAAGTGTTTTACTTCCTGGTGCGGTGATGTAGCGGTGACGTGGCGGCATCAACGTCACCGCCACGTCACCGCGCCGTCCGGCGGCGGGGAATTTGATCCGATGGTGTGTACACGCCATCGGATCAAACTCCCGATCGGACATATCCGATGGAAATGGTCTGCGGGACCGTTTTCATCGGATATGTCCGATCGTGTGTACGAGGCCTTAAAGAGGTTGTAAAGGTTTGTTTTTTATTTTCTAAATAGGTTACTTTAAGCTAGTGCATTGTTGGTTCACTTGCCTTTTCCTTCAATTTCCCTTCTAAATGTTTTTTTTCTTTGTTTTCTTTGTCTGAATTTCTCGCTTCCTGTTCCTCCTCAGTAAGCTGTTCTGACTGACTTTCCACCGATTGGATGATGGTGGAAAGCTTACTGAGGAGAAACAGGAAGTGAGAAATTCAAACAAAGAAAAAAAACATTTAGAAGGGAAATCGAAGGAAAAGGTAAGTGAACCAACAATGCACTAGCTTAAAGGAACCAATTTAGAAATTAAAAGACGAACGTTTACAACCCCTTTAAAGCTGAAACCTAGGAATTTATCTAGTTTCTAAATTTGTCTGGCCTACTATGGGTTATGTCGAACAAGGTGCTTTCTCTCTTTCTCTTTTATTTATAACTAAGCACCACTCCCAGCATTCTGACAGGAGAGATGCTGCTTTCTCACACAGCAGCCGCTCTTCCCATCTGTCCCACTTTGCTGTCCATTCACAGGAGGCTTTGTATTTTGTGAATGGATTTACAAAATACAAAGTGCTCTGTGATTGGGCAGGAGGAGGGTAGGGGTGGGTAGAGTGGCTGCATATGACTCTGCAACTGCAGGAGCTGAGACCAATAGGTCCAATGTCAGAGCGCCAGAAGTATAGTGATAGCCACAGGTGTTGCTAGATCTTCTGAAAGGAGAACCTTCCAGAAGAACAACCATCTCTGCAGCGCTCCACCAATCAGGCCTGTATGGTAGAGTGGCCAGACAGAAGCCACTCTTCTGTAAAAGGCACCTGAAGGACTCTCAGACCATGAGAAACACAATCCTCTGTTCTGATTGAACTCTTTGGCCTGAATGACAGGCGTCATGTCTGGAGGAGACCAGGCACCGCTCATCACCTGGCCAATACCATCCCTACAGTGAAGCATGGTGGTGGTAGCGTCATGCTGTGGGGATGTTTTTCAGCAGCAAGAACTGGGAGACTAGTCAGGATGGAGGGAAAGATAAATGCAGCAATTTACAGAGACATCCTTGATGAAAACCTTCCCCAGAGCACTCTGGACCTTAGACTGGGGCAAAGGATCATCGACCCTAAGCACACAGCCAAGATAACAAAGGAGTGACTACGGTACAACTCTGTGAATGTCCTTGAGTGGCCCAGCCAGAGCCCAGACTTGAACCCGATTGAACATCTCTGGGGAGATCTGAAAATGGCTGCGCACCAACACTCCCCATCCAACCTGATGGAGCTTGAGAGATTCTACAAAGAAGAAACTGACCAAAAATAGGTGTCAAGCTTGTAGCATCATACTCAAAAATACTTGAGGCTGTAATTGGTGCCAAAGGTGAATACTTATGTACATGGGATTTTCTATTTTATTTTTTAAATGTTTGCAAAGATTTCAAACAAACTTCTTTCATGTTGTCATTATGGGATATTGTTTGTAGAATTTTTAGGAAAATAATGAATTTAATTAATTTTGGAATAAGGCTGTAATGTGGGAAAAGTGAAGCGTTGTGAATACTTTCCGGATGCACTGTATGGTAAAATTACTCTTGCTCTGATCAGCAGAAAAAGTTACCTGCAAAGAAGGTGGTTAACACTTACCTCTCCCACTGCCTGCGCCGCTGATAATTGCTAAAGTCTCTGCAGAAACTGACACCTCAACCAATGTCTATCTCCTTTGTCCCCCCCCCCCTCACTTAAAGGAGTTGTAAAGAATTTATTTTTTTCACCTTAATGCAATCTATGCATTAAGGTGAAAAAACATCTGATGACGCTGCCCCCCCCAGCCCCCGTTTTACTTACCTGACCCCTCGAAAGTCCCGTGCTCGGTCCCGAGATCCTCTTCGCCGCTCAGCCTGGCCGCTGATTGGCTAGAGCGGATGGATTGAGAGCAGCGCTGCTGTCAATCACATTCAGTGACGTGGCGCACTGAGGGGCGGGGCCGAGTGATACAGTGAGCGGCTATGGCGGCTCACTGTATCACGGGAGCGCGCCCGCTAGTACTCACCACCATGTGAGCTCTCTCGCATGACTGTGGTGGGTTCTTGCGGGGAATACCAGAGACAGCCGCCAAGGGACCCCAGAAGACGTGGTTCGGGGGCCACTCTGTGCAAAACGAACTGCACAGTGGAGGTAAGTATAACATGTTTGTTATTTTAAAGTAAACATTTTTTTCCTATAGTAACCCTTTAAAGTGGAGTTCCGCCAAAATGTTTTTTTTATTTTTTATAAGCCTAACTTTGGATCATGCCATACATTATTACCACTGATGATTTTAATAACATTTACCCCTCTAATAAACATATTAGATTAAAAAATACCTTTTATTCCGCTTTGTTTTAGGTTCCCATTTTGCTTGTGGGCATGTGAAGCCCACAAGCATTGTCTTCTGAGATTCGGTGCATCTGAATGACCAGTGTGCACCACCCGTTATCGCGCATGCGCAGTAGGAAATGATCACAGAACTGGAATCTTATGACGTTGCCATCACAACGGGCGGTGTTGTCGGAAGAGCCCGCCCCGTTGTGATCGCACCGGCCATCCACACTGACTCCTGGGAAACACATCACTCCCAGGAGACAGTGCACCGCCGGATTTGACGGACATATCTGCGGGTGGCAGAGGCCGGAAACTAGATAGAAAACACTGCTATACAGTACAGGTAAGCTCTCATAAAAAAAATCCATTGCTTAATCTATATGCTGCAATAATTTTAAGAAATAGTTCTAAAATTGGGTGGAACTCCGCTTTAATATCTCTGTTCAGCCAGTCTTGTGATTAGCACGCCCCTTCCTGTTCAGACAATAAACCATTATTATAACCATAAACATCTCTATCCATTTAGCTGGAAGATCATGAGGCTGGACTAAAAACTAGAAGAGCCATCTTCCTGGCTGTGCAAGTATGAGAGGTTGTGTGCATCTCAGGGGTAGCAGAACCAATTGATATCTATTGCCGTCTCCAAGCAAATTTACTGAATTCGATTTTTCAGATTTACTGTGCAATGCATGACAACGTGCATTCCAGTGTGAACAAGCTTTTTGTATTAAAAGCTTTGTTTCTGCTGCAAAATTACCTGACATGGATTTGTTCAGGGATAAATATTGCCAGGTAGATGCATGAAGCAGCACACTAGATGGCAGTATTTTCTTACCTGTTCAGGTGTGTTCACTCTTACACAGCACAGTTTCATTTAACTTTTCTTTCTGGCTGTTTTCAACAGGTGTAAGTTAAAGGAGAAGTCCAGCCTGGGCATTTTAGACTGGGCTTCTCCTATGGGTCACAGGAGTGCAATTCGATTTGCACTCCTTTGACCCATTTTCAGCAGAGATCGGTCTGAAGTCCGATCTCCACTGACGTCACTGCTATCAGTCGGGGCAGCGCGTCATCACGACTTCCAAGTCAGGATTCACCAGCTGCCCTGATTGATGACAGTCTCAGCAAACCGCTGAAATAGCCTCTTCCCGCCCCTCCATGGCTCAGCACTCCAATGAGCATGGAGAAGCAGAGAGGAAAGACGCTGACTGACAGTTAGCAGCTTTCCTCTCGGAGGAGTGAGAACCGAGCCATTGGCAGTGTTCGGTGGCTCGGTTCTCAGTGCAGAGACGCCAGACAGATGGAGCATCGGTGTAATGCTCCATTCACCGAGGTAAGTATGAAAGTGGATGTAAAGCCACTCTCCTCCTTTCTAAACTACTGCCATAGTGCTGATCTATAAGGATATAGATGCCTCCTGCATGTATTCTTACCTGTCAAATGTCTCCCCCCGTCTGTTTTAAGACCCTGAAAAGTGCAGATTCTGTGGGTGGATCAGTTGTCTGGAGCTCGGTGGGTGGATCGTGATGTTAGTAGACTCCCTACCCACCTCTACACTTCTCTTGCCAACATGCATTTTCTCCTGTGTATTTCTTACACTAAATTCTGCTGTGATCACTAACAACCAGTCAAAATTCAAAAAAGGAGTGGGGGTGGGAATTAAAAAATAATGCCTGTCTCCAGGATAGTGCATGAGATATGTTAATAACCTGATGTTGCAACTGTGATCAGGTGAGTGAGTGAATAACTTATATAGCGCTACAAATGCGAACTGAATAGCCTCAAGGCGCTTGCCATCCATTTTCCTTATATTTAGCCTTCAGAAAAGGTGGGTCTTGAGTTTTTTCCTGAAGGCCTGGTGATTCTCTTCCGTTCATAAATGAGATGGTAATAAGCTCCACAGTTGAGGTCCTTGGACTGCAAATCTTAGTTCTCCTTTGCTCTTGTAGCGGGCCTTGGGAATTTGTAGTAGATTTTGGTTGGCTGATCGGAGAACGCAATTGGGGTTGTGGAATTTTATTTTCCCACATAGATATTGGGGGGCGATTCCTTGTACACACTTGTGCGTCAGGCCTTGAATGTGATTCGGTCCCAGGGTTTTTTGCCTGTTACCAGTCGCACTGCCGTGTTCTGGACGACTTGCAGACGGGCAATCTGGTATTTTGGGAGACCTAGGTACAGAGAGTTAGCATAATCGAGCTTGGAGTTTATTAGTGTTCATACCACTACGTCTTTTTTTGGAATGAAGGCCATGAGTCTTCTTAGTAGACGTAAGAGATGGTGAGACCCGCTGATTACTGACCCAATTTGAGCATCCATTGTCATGTCGGAGTCAAAAATTACTCCTAGACTTTTGACTTTGGTGCTGGGGGTAATGGTCTGTCCAAATATTGGCGCGGGCGACCATGTTGTCCTGCCCGATCTCTTTGTGTTTGCATGGACCAGAAGAAGTTTTGTTTTTGATCCATTGAGTTTGAGGTGACTCTCCGTCATCCAGTTGTCTATCAGAGTGAGGGATTTTACTAGTCCGAAATGTTGGTCTTTTTTGTTGTTTACACAGAGGTAAAGCTGAGTAGCATCAGCGTAAGAATGGTAGAGTAGATCCTGGTTACTGATAATTTTGAGGAGTGGGCAAAGGTAAATATTGAATAACACGGGTGACAGGGGGGACCCTTGAGGGACGCCACATGTCACCACACTTCTGAGGTGAAAGGTCCTAGTTTCACTATGTGGGATCGATTTTCCAGAAATGATGAGAACCAGGGTAGATCAGAGTCTGCGACTCTGGCTACTTCTGTGAGTCGAGTCAGCAACATTTTGTGATCTACTGTGTCAAAGGCCGCACTAAGGTCCAGCAGTATTAGAAGACAAGACTCTCCTTTCGTCTGCTGCTTCGAGAGCATCATCCCATATTTTGAGAAGTGCTGTTTCTGTGCCATGACCAGGTGACCTCAGACACACACTGTAATTCTGCCCAGCTCTCACTAGATACATCTAACCTAAATCCGATTACTTGTCTGTGTATATTCTGCTTTCCGTTCTGTGTTTTCACTGCAATATACATGCATTTCCTCATCACACTGAACTGTGGATCACACCCCATGATGAGAAACATCCAGTCAAAACACAGTAAATGCAGCCAATCATGGGAGAGCTGGAAGGGAGAGGGAGGAAAGGGGAGAGGGGTGTGAATTTTGAACTTTTTACACAGGGTGTGTCTTTGTCTTAGGCTAGTGCATGAGATATGTAAATAACCTGTCACTCACAGCAAGGGGGCGGAATGGACTAAGGTTTTTCTCTGTAAGTCCGTTTTTTATTTCACTGAACAATAAAACAGGATTGCTCAGAGCTGGATTAACTCTGTGTGGCAAGACTGGGCACAGATGATAGGAAATCTTATACTCTACATTGTTACATAGGGTTTACATCCACTTTAAGTTAAACTGGGATTTGCCATCTCTCTTTAAACAAAACAGAATTGATTTTGTATAATTGCCCAACTAGGGAGATGAACATTAGTCGACTCTAATGCAAAATCTGGTGCAGTTTTGCATAGAAACCAATCAGCTTCCAGATTTTATTGTCAAAGTTTAGGTGAACGCAAGTTTGAAGCTGATTGGTTACCATGCTCAGCTACACCAGATTCTGAGTGCTCCAGTTTTAGTAAATCTCCCCCATAATATTCCTCAGTACAGGATTCCTTCAAATTTTTTTTTTTTTTTAAAGAATTCTGTTTTATTTCATTCTCTTTCAGCAAGTGGGGCATCAGCGGACGTGGTGGCAGCTGTAGACGTTAATACTACTGCTAATGAAGTCTACAGATATAATTTTCCAAACACTCCATTATGGCCCAAAACTATAGAGGTAAGTTCCTTTACTTATTATAAAATGAAAACAGAGGTGTTTTCCAAGGAGGTTTCTCGGGGATCAATTTGGGCAAATAAAATAAAATCTTATTATATATTACAAATACACCCAATCAGCCATAACATTATGACCACTGACATAAAGTGAATAACATTGATTATCTTGTGACAATGGCATCTGAAAGTAATTGGGATATATAAGGCAGCAAGTGAACATGTTGTCCAGAAAGCAAAAAAATGGACAGGTGTAGGGATTTGAGCGACTTTGACAGGGACCAAATTGTTTCCACAGCGCCCCTAGCTGTCAACATTACTTTTTAAAGATTCAGCTTAATTGTAGGTAAGAGTGTTTGGCGAACTTATGGTTCCCCCTTCCTTCTACCACCCCCTCCCCCTGTGCCGCCATTTTTGATCCCTTTTGCATTTATTTATCTTTTTATAGATACTTTTTAATCTTCGGATTTCTCCTGATGAGTGGATGAATTCCACGAAACTCGTAGAGCCGTTATATTCTACATTTTGAAAGCATGTGTTTGAGATTCTCCAGGATTACACATTTTATTCAAAATGTTTTATTCTTTAATTAATTTTAAGATCATTTATGTTTATTTCCAAATAATGTACTTCATATCAATATGCCTATCACTATTATTGTGGATCATGTTGAGGTATGTGTGTGTATATATTAGAGCTGCACAAATAATTCTTAAAAAAATCGTGATCTCGATTCAACCCCCTTGACAATCTCCAATGCAGAGTTTTCTGATTCTTTCATATAACAAGTGGAGAGACTTTATCTGCTCACTCAGCTGTCAAAAGAAAATATCCAGGCAGTCTGCCAAGTTTAGATTGAAGGGATAAACTTCTATGTGTGTGGGTAAGGGCCAGTTCACACCAAACGCAGTTCCGTTCAGTTTCGTGTGCATTTTTTCTGCACTAAAAATGCATGCACAGTGTCTTCCATGTATTCCGTTGGCTCTAGTTCACACCATGCAGTCAGTTTCCGGTGCAGAGAAAAATAGAGTGTGGCGCTAGAGATACTCAAACCCAGTGAAATGAGTTCATAAATGAATGGCAGCTTCAGTTACTCAAATGAACTAGAGTCCACAATATACATCCATCAACCAGATGAAGGAAGGGGAAAACCAATGAATGATAGATGATCCGTCACAAAAAATGAATGTAGTTCAGCTTACCAGAAGTTGAGACCTAATTAAGTTTACACTTATCAGGTCATACAGGCTTAGAGATATAACGAGGGTCCACGTATCATCCAATAATGGAAAACTTTGTGGAGAATCCTAGATGCCGTCTTCTTATGAGAGCCACTTGAATGGTGCTAGTAGAAGATCTCACACAATATCGATATATATCAAGGAATGATACCGGGAAAAAAAATTAGGTGCACATAGCATGATACTGTATAAACTGATGGTATTTATTAAAGAAAAAAGTTTTCCACTCACATTTGAACAGAGTAAAAACAAGCGCTTAACATGTAGCTGGCAGTAGGGTCAGAAACTGAATGGAAACTGACAGCATGGTGTGAACTGGCCCTTAAGAAAAAAATCCTGGCAGTCTGCCAAGTCTGTAACAACATGAAACATTGTAACTAATATCCTTCTTAGAGCAAACTTCTGTGTGTTAGCCCCGGTTCACACTTGTGCGATGCCAGACATCGCATGTAATTCGTAGCGCACTGCTGTTCACATTATATGCGATGTCTGTGCAGTGCGATATCAGCCATACAGATCGTATGACTGATATCGCACCACATTTAGTCCAAACACACACAGGACCCTTTTTTTTTGTTCGGACCAGAATCTGAACCCAAAGTTTGTTCACAGTGGTATGGGGGGGTTGAGGCAGATAAGCGGCGCTTCTCCTTTTGGGTGGAGCTCCACTTTAAACCAGTTAAGTAGGATACATGATTATAATTAAAATAGTATGACTTCCTTAATTTTACTGATTTTATTTTCTACCTGGTCTTCAGTCTTAAAATGACCCAATCTGTATAGATTCACTGTTACCCAACAGGTCGTCTGCCGTCTGTAAAAGATGCACGAATATATTTGCCTTTCCGCAGCCCAGATTATCATACAATTGCTCCGAAATCTGTATTTTTTGTACAACTTTCTGATAGTGTGTACCAAACTATATTTTTTTTTTTTGGCATGTTTGGAGCGGCACAATTCATTTGAATGGGCCTCCTTTGCTTCAAAAAAACGCTCCAAAGAAGATCATGTACCAAATTGGCACAGAACCAGGAGTGTTTGCCGTTGCGATTTTTGCGTCGATTTGTAGCACGTTTTGGCACTTGGCAATAGGGTTCAAAATTTTATCGCAATCTTGGAATCGGGCAGAATCGCGGGGATTCGGCCCGTGATTCAAATCGCTCCGGTGTGAACGGAGCCTTATATCTTCTCACAGTAACAATAGACAACTAGGGAAGGTAAACATCTACAGTAGGGACACAGATAGCAGAGACAGGGCAGGCCCTGAGGGCCAGAGAAGAGGAAGCTTTCAATATACCAAGCATTAGGAAGAACAAGTCTTGCAGTTGTCACAATTTTTTTTTCCAGTGGATACAAATGTTTAGAACTTTAGATGATAATGGTCTAAAGCTTTAAATGGGGGTCAAATAGATTTTTGTTTTTGAGTACAGTCATAAGAAAATTCGAAGGGGCAAGATGGAAAAATGTTCTCGAATGAACAGTGAATGTGGTTTTTATTTGAGAAACGACATTCATACCAATATGGAATGTTCGAAGGAAACAACATTTTGAAGTACAGTACTTTCGAACATTTGTCAAGTCATCAAATGTACTGAGAATTTCCTTTTGCATCTTCATATGAATGTTCTGACTTTAGATTTTTTTTACAAGCATTTTTTATAACTTCTGCACTCATGTATGTAAGAAACAAGGTGTAATAGATATCAGCTTAGTGGAAAACCGTGATTCTGTGATTAACAGATAGCTTTGTGCAAAGGTTAACTGATAAGACAGCTTTTTAAATTGCCACAGTCATCAATTTTGTTGCATGTCACTATGATACGACTTGAAGATACTTCATCTGTACTTTCTACCATCCTTAACTCCCATTCACACTTCAATGCTTGAAACTCAGATTTCCATTTTATTCCATTTTACCCGTTCGCATCTAAGTGATGTGCTTTTGTTTAACCGCTTGGCCCGGACCATTTTGGTGGTTAAAGACCGGGCCACTTTTTGCCATTTGGCACTGCGTCACTTTAACTAACAAATGCGCGGTCGTGCGACGTGGCTCTTATGCATTTCTACTCCAATTACAAATGATAGAAATTGAAAGTGTCTGTCAGTTTTTTTTATGATGGATTTATCAGATAGGAAGTCTGCTTCATGTGGAAAATGCTTTGTGGGAACACATTTTGGTTATTGTCATGTCTTTTCCTGAGACTTTAATATGTTTAGCTGTAAATGTTATTAAAAACCAGTAAGTCCTGGTTTAAAAAAGTTCACAATGGCATTAAGAGCAGGCATTTGAGAGGCATTTAAAAGGCCCCTCAAACACCTATGCACAAGATACAATAGACAGCATATAGTGCTGTTCACACTTATGCCGTGTACACATCATCGTTTTTCTTGTCGTTCAAAAACCCGTTTTTCACGACATGATTCCTTTCCAGCCTGACTTGCATACACACGTTCATGCAAAAAAAGTCTGACCAAAGCGCGATGACGTACAACGGGATTATAACGGGGAAGTTCCTTTCAAATGGCGCCACCCTTTGGGCTGCTTTTGCTGATCCTCGTGTTAGTAAAATTTTGGTGAGAGACGATTCGCGCTTTTCAGTCCGTTACAGCGTGACGAATGTGCTATCTCCATTCCGAACGCTAGTTTTACCAAAACAAGCGCTCCCATCCCATACTTGATTCTGAGCATGCATGTTTTTTCCCCCTCGGAAACACAGTCGTGTGTGTGTGTACGAGGCATAAGCGCTAGCGTCGCGTCACTTCAAAATTTAAGCTTCATGTCGAGTCAGGAGGCGTTTGAAGCCTTTCATCCGCCTTTTCAACGCCTCCCATTCAAGTCTATGATAATGCCTCGCAAATGCTCTGGCAGGCAGTTGCGAGGCATTAAGATTTGTTAATTTACTGTAATAGATTAGGCATTTGTGGAGCAGTTTTATGTCGTCCAATGCTTCAAAACTGCCCATAAGGCATTTAAAGCATTAAAAATAGTATACATTAAGGTAAAAAACCTTTTACCTTTACAACCCCTTTAATGCTTATAAAACAAATCAACCCGTGTACTGACACGAACGGAGCTTCTTTTTTATACATCCCTGCAAGGATGTTACCTGTTATTGTGCATTTTACAATAAATTTCTATAACGTCTGCACTATTGGAAGCCTTCTCTCTTTTTTCCTATACCATCTGGCTTAACTAAATCTTCAAAATCTGGATCACCATTGTGCTAGAACACCTGTCACTGGAACACCTGAGCGACTTCAATGCTTGTAAAACGCCTGTCTAATGCCCATACTAAAGCTCATTGACGTCTCTTCAATGCCCATACTAACGCCATTCAAAAATTATAGGAGCGTTTGTTGAGCGTTAGAAATTCAGACAAGTGTTAACGAGCCCTAATGGACACGGGACAGGGTGTTTGTAGACCCTGGGTTATTGGCTGGTACCTGTAAACACAGCTTCCCCGTTCTTCACTGTGGAAACACAATCGATGACGTCACACCTACAGCCACACCCCCTTACAGTTAGAAACACAGATGAGGTCATACATAACCTTTTTAGCACCCCCTTGTGGTTAACTCCCAAACAGCAATTGTCATTTTCACAGTAAATAATGCATTTTAAATACATTTTTTTGCTGTGAAAATGACAATGGCCCCAAAAATGTGTTAAAATTGTCCGAAGTGTCTGCCATAATGTCGCAGTCACGAAAAAAATCGTTGATCGCCGCCATTAGTAGTAAAAAAAAAAAATTAATAAAAATGCAATAAAACTAACCCCTATTTTGTAAACGCTATAAATTTTGCGCAAACCAACCGATAAACGCTTATTGCATTTTTTTTTTACCAAAAATAGGTAGAAGAATACGTATCGGCCTAAACTGAGGAAAACAATTATATTTTATATATTTTTGGGGGATATTTATTGTAGCAAAAAGTAAAAAATATTAAATTTTTTTCAAAATTGTCACTCTATTTGTGTTTATAGCACAAAAAATAAAAACCGCAGAGGTGATCAAATACCACCAAAAGAAAGCTCTATTTGTGGGAAAAAAAGGACACCAATTTTGTTTGGGAACCACGTCGCACGACCGCACAATTGTCAGTTAAATCGACGCAGTGCCAAATCGCAAAAACTGTCCGGGTCCTTTAGCTGCCTAAAGGTCCGGGTCTTAAGTGGTTAACAGTAATAGATAGATACTTCCATTTTGTCACACTGCCATTTGGCCTATTCACTGCACCCAGTGTATTCACAAACAATTGACTTCTTCTTACTCCTTAAAGGGGTTGTAAAGGAAAAAATGTTTTCCCCTAAATTGCTTCCTTTACCTTAGTGCAGTCCTCCTTCACTTACCTCATCTTTCCATTTTGCTTTTAAATGTCTTTATTTCTTCTCAGAAATCCTCACCTGTTTTTCTGTCTGTAACTACACACAGTAATGCAAGGCTTTCTCCCTGGTGTGGAGAAAGCCTCTTAAAGGGGGGAGGGCGCGAGCAGGAGTGTCAGGACACCCACTAACGCACAGCTCCTTTCTCTATCTGCAAAGTAGAGAGTGTCCTGACAAGCCTGCTCGCCCCCTCCCCCCTCAAGAGGCTTTCACCACACCAAGGAGAAAGCCTTGCATTACTGTGTGTAGTTACAGACAGAAGAACAGGAAGTGAGGATTTCTCAGGAGAAATAAGGACATTTAAAAGCAAAATGGAAGGATGAGGTAAGTGAAGGAGGACTGCACTAAGGTAAAGGAAGCTATTTAGGAAAAAACATTGTACCTTTTACAACCCCTTTAAGAACTCAGGGCATTCGGGTACCAAGACGACCTTCTTCTAACAGGCTTCTCTCCCCTTTAAATGTCTGAAAACATTCAAAGCTCCCTATCAATATCTTGGAGCTCAGAGCAATAAAACTAGCCCCCCCTCCCCCGTTCTTCATGGTCAACTGATCTGGGTGCAATCAGACAACACCACAGCTGTAGCATATGTCTACCTCCCAAGGGTGTTGGAGATCAGGCAGCCTTAATGGAGGTAAGTCTGATCACCTCATAGGAGGAGAAACTCTGTCCAGCCCTCTCCACTGTTCACATCCCAGAAGTGGACAAATGAAAGGCAGATTACCTCCGCCATGACATCTGGACCAAAGGGAATGGGCTCTTCATCCTTATCTTCAAACTCCTATGTCCAGAAATGCCAAACACCAGATGTGGACATTCTGGCTTCCGGGTACAGCAGCAAGGTACCCCTGTTTGTAGTTAGGACCAAGGATCCTCTAGCACTGCCATCAGATGCTCTCATAATTCCCTGGGCCCCACTCCAGGTCATATACAGCAGTGGTCATCAACCCTGTCCTCAGGGCCCACTAACAGGCCAGGTTTGCAAGATAACTGAAATACATCACAGGTGATAGCATTTGCTGCTCAGTGATTGCAGTATTCTAGTCTGCATCTCCCCAAGGTAATACATAAAACCTGACGTGTTGGTGGGCCCTGAGGACAGGGTTGATGACCACTTATATACAGTATCTCTTTTCATGTAACTGCACTGAAGAAATGACACTTTGCTACAATGTAAAGTAATGAGTGTACAGCTTGTATAACAGTGTAAATTTGCTGCCCCCTCAAAATAACTCAACACACAGTCATTAATGTCTAAACCGCTGGCAACAAAAAGTGAGTACACATCTAAGTGAAAATATCCAAATTGGCCCAAATTGGCCATTTTGCCTCCCCGGTGTTGTGTAACCTGTAACTGTTACAAGGTTTTAGGTGTGAATGGGGAGCAGGTGTGTTAAATTTTGTGTTATCGCTCTCACTCTCTCATACTGGTCACTGGAAGTTCAACATGGCACCTCATGGCAAAGAACTGTCTGAGTGGTGAGACCCACCAGTGCGGTCTCATCTGTATGTGCAGCCCCGCCGGGAACGTTAACAGACATCAGCCGGAAGAGGGAGCGTAAGGAATTTCACAAATGTATTAACTGTTAAGTGTTTTTTGTAGGGGGTGTACTAACGGGGAATTATTTGCCAATCCCGGAGTTCTGCTTTAACAGAGGAAGAAAAAATACAACTGAAGAGCGAAAGGCCCACTTCATACTGCAATCTGCATAATAATAAAACATAGGAAAAAGCATATGTGGTTAGCCTGTAGATTTCGACCATATGAGGGAATGTCAGCAAGTAATTTTCTAGCAAAAAACACTTTAAATTGCAAACAAAAAGTGCAATTAAAAGCCTGGTCGGCAACTGGAACACATAGCTATAGTGGATTCATAATTCACTCCGGTTGTATGGAAAATCCATCCATATGTTCATGAAATCATTGTACTGCTACATTTGTGATGCCACCAAGATCTAGAGAATCAGCATCTAAGTAATACAGCTTTTGTAAACACATAAGTTGAGTTGAGATGAGAGGTATCTTAATAGCGTGGTCTTACCCCGAAGGGTCCCGACGCGCATAAGGTATGTGTTTGCCCAAACCTAATAAAGATCTGGCCAGTTAGTTTGGCTGGAGCATTTCATCTTTATGACAGTTCCCTGGTTTTACAATGCAGTATTATCTTGGCACCTTTAGTGATCACCTCCTGAGTTGTTGGCAGCTTGCTTGGTTAATGTTTGTTGATGATATTACCTTTTCTAGGCATAGTTATCAGTTATTTAGAAAATTTGACCTTGATATCTTTTGCACACAGTGATCGATACAAAGTATATGAGTGGCCTGTAGACAGACCCAATAAGTAAAGTGCCTTAAAAAAGTATTTATGCAAGCAATGCCATATACACACGATCGGAAATTCTGACAAGAAAACCGTGGATTTTTTTTTCGACAGACTTTTGGCTCAAACTTGTGTTGCATACACACGGTCACACAAATGTTGTCTGAAATTCCGACTGTCAAGAACGCAGTGACGTAGAGCACTACAACGAGCCGAGAAAAATTAAGTTCAATGATTCCGAGCATGCGTCAAATTAATTCAGAGAATGCCTGTTTTTTTGTGTTTCGAAATTGCATACAGACGATCGGAATTTCCGACAAACTTTTCCTGTCGGAAAATTTGAGAGCCAGCTCTTAAATTTTTGCTGTCGGAAATTCCGACAGAAAAGTCAGATGGAGCCTACACGCGGTCGGAATTTTCCGACCAAAAGCTCACATCCAACGTTTCTTGACGGAAATTCTGACCGCGTGTACGCGGCATTACAACCAAAAATTGTAATGTATTCTATTGGGATTTAATGTGATAGACCAGGGGTCTCCAAACTGCAGCCCAATGATGGGGCGCAATTCCTACCAAAGACTCTAAACGTGGGGCACAATTCCTCCCAGTGACATCATAAATGGGGCCTAATGATGGGGCGCGAATTCCTATCAAAGACTCTAAAGATGGGGCACAATTCCTACAAATGACATCATCAATAGCGCCCAATGATGGGGCACAATTCCTACCAAAGACACGAACGATTGGGGCAAAATTTCTCCCAATGACACAAGTGATGGGGCACAATTCCTCTCACCGATACCGAAGATGGGGCATGGTTTACTCCAACTGATACCAGGACCTTTTTCTACTCCCGATGGCCACAGTCTGGCCCCCCTAAAGCCTGATGAACTGTAAAGTGGCCCTTTGCTTAGAAAGTTTGGAGACCCCTGCCCTAGAGCACGGGTGCTCAACCTGAGGCATTGCAAGCTGCTAACAGTTACAAGCATGACTCCCAAAGGCAGAGGCATGATGGGGCTTGTAGTTCTACAACTGCTGGAGGACCATGGGTTGAGCACCCATGCCCTAGAGCATGGGTCTCCAAACTGCGGCCCGAGTTGCAGATGTGGCCCTTTGCTAGCCTTTATCCGGCCCTTGGAGCACAATTCGTCCCACTGATATAAGACACTATTCCTCCCAGCAATGATGGGATACTATTCCTACTACTTATAGTGAGAAAACTCCTCCTCCTATTGACCACCAACCCTGAGGCCATATTTATTCATACTGATGCTGGGCCCATGACATTTTGTGCCCCTGCTGGCCACAATCCGGTCCTCCTAAAGTCTGAAGGACAATAAAGTGGCCCTTTGTGTTGGTCTATCACAGGGGTCTCCAAACGTTTCAAACAAAGTGGCACATAAATGTTTTTCATTTTTTTTTATAAATATGTAAAAAGTCTGGCGTGTTTATATTTATTTATTTATTTTACCAGCTTTGCACATCTAGAGAGTGAAATTTTTTCCCATTCTTCTTTGCAAAATAGCTTAAGCTCTGTCAGATTGGATGGAGAGCGTCTGTGAATAGCAATTTAAATAAAAGTAAAAAATATTGGCCCAGATTCACAGAGCGATTACGCCTGCGCAACAGGAGATGCGCGTGCGTAAGTCTAAATGTGCGCGTGCGTTTCGTTTCGCGGCATCCCCAGAACGAGATACGCAAAAAAAATTTTTGTCCCGCGTAATTTCGTTAGACTGGCGCATCCTTCCGCGCAAAAGTGCGCTAGACACACCATTGATTTGCTAGTCAAATATGCTAATGAGGGACTTACGGGGATCCACAAAAAAACGTGATAGAGCTGATAAAAGCTGGTCTAAAAAAAGAAAAAAAGTCTACTTGTTAGATAAAGCAACACTGTTAGTGAGCAGCTCAGCAGTCACACGTGTTGCACAACAATCTGTATGCCAACATGCCAGGGGCATCGTCGCACATAGCTATACTACTGACTTTAGATGAGCAAAGAAGGAGGAGGAGGGCACGGAGGTTGGCACGGGAGAGGATATACCGCACACGCATAGACCTCTTTGGCATGAGTGATTCTGAGGTGTATCGCATCTTCAGATTCACCCCTCATGTCATCCTGGAATTAACCACAACCCTGCAGGAGGACATCACCAGCCCAACACACCGCTCACATGCAGTGCAGCCACTGGTCAAGGTCCTGGCAACACTCCATGTCCTTGCCAGTGGCTCTTTTCAGCGTACAAGTGGAGTGGTGGCTGGGATGTCACAATCCTCCATGAGCAGATGTGTGCACCAGGTTGTCCCTGCAATTCTCAGACGCATGGCCAACCAAATCATCAAACCCACCACTGAGGACCTGCGACTGAAGGCAATGACAGATTTCTACAGAATTGCCAGATTCCCACGCACTGTGGGGGCCATTGATTGCACACATGTGGCACTACAGCCCCCCCAGGAGACAGAGCACATGTACCGCAATCGGAAGCATTGGCATTCCATCAATGTACAGGTGATAGTCGATGCCCAAGGCCTCATATGGCACGTCCGTGCCAAACACCCAGGGTCCAGTCATGACAGCTACATATACAATCAATGCCACATCCGAATGGAATTCGATCAGAACGTGTATGGGGACACCTGGCTGGTTGGTGGGTGGCAGGCATGACTATCCCCTCCCATGATGCACATCACAAGGGGCACATGCATGACTAACATCCTCCTGTCTTTTCCCTTACAGGTGACTCTGCATATCCACTGGGACCCCATCTCATGACTCCTATCCGGAACCCCCAAACCCCAGGAGAGGAAAGATACAATCAAGCACATGCCCAAACCCGTGCAGTGGTGGAGCGCACCTTTGGCCTCCTAAAGTCACTTTTCCGATGCCTGGATAAGTCTGGGGGTACCCTCTTGTATTCCCCAAACTTCGTGTGCCATATCATTGGTGCATGTTGCATGCTGCACAACTTTGCACAAAGAAAGGGCCTGCAGATTGACCTACGTGATGACCTGACCCCTGAACCAGACAATCCCCCCCCTAACCGAGGCTACCCCGTCTTCTGAGGGAAGAGCAGCCAGGAGACAGCTCACATTGGGCATCTTTGCACGTTAAACATACACATTAATCATGGCACAATGAGAATGCATGCATGCACAACACTGTGGTCCCTAGCACACACACCCCACATCCACATCAAATTGGATTGGCACCAGTCCACCATGCAGGACTTGTGAGCAGCAACGCCACTCCAAGTCTCCAATTATGTCACTGAACATTCATACACCATTCACACGGACCTGGGGATCACTTCTCCCTGGTCCTGGGGAACCCTTCTCCACCAAAATAGAGGGTGACACCCCTTTTCCGGCAGGAATGTCACCCCCACATTCACACAGCATTCACCACCCAAAAAAAAAAAAAATGACCTGCAAAAGCAAAAAATTTCCAGCAAAAAAAAACAAAATGACAAAAAATAAATAAAAAAAATGAAAAAAAATACATAAAAACTATTAAAAAAAATGGGGAAAAACAAATTAGTGCCCTCTGCGTGAGCCACGTCTGGGGCGCCCCCGGCCACGGCCCCTGCTTCTCAGGGGAGACTCATGGGGAAGGGGTAAAACCGGGGAAGGAGGAGCAGCCCCTGATCTCTGCCCACCTGGTGGCCTGCCCTCCAAGGCCACGGCAATTCTGTCCAGGGCAGCACCAAGTGTTGCCGTGTTGACCTGGATAGCCAGGGTAAGGGCCCTCACATCCTGCCCAACGCCTGCTGATGTCGTCTGCAGTTCATTTAGGCAGGTTGTGAAAGCCCGGGAGTGGGAGTCCAGGTTCCCCAGCGTATCCTTGATGGAGGACAGGCTCTCCTCCATCCACACCAATGTCTGGCTGACCTGTCCCAGATGGCGGGTCTGGAGGAACTGGTCCCTTCTCAGGGTGGCGGGCAGGAGATCGGCCAACCCCCTGGTGGTCTGGGATGACATCCTGCCTCCAGCTGATGCTTGTGGCCGGGGAGAAGAGGAGGCCCTTGTGAGGGGAGCCATGTTGGGGGAGGAGGGGGGGGGCTCCCCCTTAGGGAGGCCTGCCTGCTTCCAGCCAGAGGGGAGGAGTCCTCAAAACCCAAACGTCCAGTGCCTGACATGGACTCCTCCTCCTCATGATTCTCCTCCTCCTCATGATTGTCCTGCTCCTGTTGAACCTCCTCCGCGGACTCTGGCCTTGTTGGGGGGGCCTCATTAGGCTGCTGTCCTGGGGTTGGTGTGGTCAGGCCAGATGGCCCTGCACCCTCCTGCACATCTGTGGATGACACAAAACATTCACAGGTTGGAGGATCCACACACTTGCCACATATTCCCTTTCACCCCCCTCCCCCACACATGCTACACACCTGATATTAAAAAAAAAAAAAACTTACCTGGCACCACGGGCTCCGGACTTGAGTCAAAGCCGGGCAGGCCCTCAACTTCATGTCGATGAAAGGTCAGGGCCACCGCACGCTCCTCCGCTGTCAGGCTAAAACGGCATGGTGGGCCTCCTCCTGTGCCCCTGGCATGGGCATGCATTCTGGCCAGCTTCTTTTTGACCAGACACCGGAGGTCATTGATTTTTTTTGTCAATCCCAGACCTGGTCCGTGTCTCCCCCTGCCCCGCTGAATTCACCTGCTCAGTGATCCTATCCAAAATCTCCCTCCTCCTGGCCGGGGTAGTGTTGGCACTCTGTGGGCCGTGGAGGTAACGCCCATACTCGCTAATGGCCCGGGCAAGAATCTGTTTTTCCACAACTGTAAAATTCAGCTTGCGTTTTCTCTCAGTCATCCTTCCAAAAAAAAACAGTCCCAGTCAACAAAATTCACGCACACAAACAAGCACAACCAATCAGAAAAAAACACACACACAGAGAGAAAACGACTCAGCAAGAAACAGTCACCAAAAAACAAAACAAAAATACAGCAGGAAAAGAAACAAACAGAAATATATCAATCAAACAAACAGTCTCTCAAACACTTATCAAAAACCACTTTCAAAAATCTACTAACAAACACCTGATCACACAGAACACTAATCTCACAACTACAAAACACACCGCAACGAACAACAGGACAAAAGCACTTGGTTAAATGGGAAGGGACAAAGGGATGTACTTTTGCAAAGGAAGTGTGTTTGTGTGTGTCTATTTATGCTGTTTGCGTAGTTCACAACGTTGCCCTAGTCCATTTCCAATTTCACTGATTGCGCCGCTCCCGAGTTGTGAGCATGCGCACATCGGAGCTGACATGGTCTCCTTCAAGCGCGCATGCGCGAGCCGGCCGGCCCTTCATTTGCATGGGGTCACGGCTCATTTCAATGTAACACGCCCACGTCCTTCCCAATTTGTATTACTCCTCCTTACGCCTCTGAAAAAACGTTACGTATGCGCAATTTCCTGCGCAAAAGCTACGAGAATAGGGTGATTACGCGGCAAAATTGCGCAAGTCTAACGTAAAGGCGGTGCGCTACGCCGGTCCAATAATGCGCAGATGTACCTGAATCTGGGCCATTGTGTTTTTTTTTCAAAATTGACGCTCTATTTTTGTTTATAGCGCAAAAAATAAAAACCGCAGAGGTGATCAAATACCACCAAAAGAAAGCTCTATTTGTGGGGAAAAAAGGACGCCAATTTTGTTTGGGAGCCATGTCGCACGACCGCACAATTGTCAGTTTAAACGATGCAGTGCCGAATCGCAAAAAGTGGCAAGGTCCTTTACCTGCATTTTGGTCCGGGTCTTAAGTGGTTAAAGGTTTTTTTACACAGGCAGCTGAACATGATTTTACCACCCCTCAGCTACCCACCTGAATCTTAAGATTACAGCCTGACAGGACTGTTCACATGTAGTGTCTGGGATGCTTTGCTTCACAGATTTTAACGCAGACTGCAGAGTTTGACAAGCGGCACCGCCTGTCAGACAGACTCTTCCATTGAGATCAGGGAGGCCACACCGCAACCACCCCGCAACCGTGTGCAGCTGCTGAGTGGTATGTGGCATTTATTGGGTTAAATCTGTCAGTGATGAGGAGGTGGTATAATGCCTCCTCACCGCTTGTCAAACGCTCTGAAAAGTGAACGCAGATTGACACCAGGACTGAAATGGAGGGTAAATCCAAAAATTTGAGTCACCACAAGAACAGGAATAGAGGGTCAATGTTCCAATGGGGACACTTGTTCCTGTGACAACTTGCTTTTGTTGCTCTTTAGCTCAGGATATGCAGAGTCATTTATGTCTTTTCATGGATTCCATTGTTCAGATGCCATAAACCTCTTCTAAATTCGCTCTTACATTTGTGGTTTGTGACTCAGCATGCTTTTTCCTTCCTTTGTATTAGGGAATACCACTGAAAGAATTGGATTCCTTATCGTTTGATATGATCTTGATGAGTCCGCCCTGCCAGCCATTTACACGGTAAGTTTGGAAAATAAAGGATATGTTAACTGTACCGAACAAATATAGTGGGATAGATTCAACAACAGAGACACCCTCTGATGCAAGGCTTCAAAACCATTCCATGATTTTCTGGGGTTAATATTTGAAGTATAAATCTTTGGTTTTCAATGTAGTATTTTGAAACCTTAATTTTATAAAGCTTATCTGGGATAAGCAAGTATTGTCCAGATACAAGGAGCATGTGTACTGTTACTGGTACTGTACATTTTCTCAAATAAAGTTTTATTAAACAGATCGTGCCAGCATTGCAAAAATCCATAGCAAATGCACCACAATAAACCGTTTTGAAATCACAAATGCATCTTGGCAGTAAATGACAAAGAATAATATCAAGAAAAAGAAAGGGTACATGATAAATCATGTATGTTGTACTGTTAAGCCTCATACACACGCTATATACCGAGCGTGTGTACGAGGCTTTGAGGTTTCTCGTCAAGAAAACTGCCCAGAATATAGACAAGAAAAATAGAGAACATGTTCTCTATTTTCTCGTTGTGAGATTCTTGGCAGTGTTTTCCTGCCAAGAAACCCAAGCGTGTTTTTACTTACCTCTCCATGGAAACCCACGCATGCTCGAAATGACGTTGACGCATTTGCGGTAGCTTCCAAGGCATAGGTAGGGTGTAGCAAGATGGCAGTGACGGCATCGAATGTGACGTGCGCATGTTCGTAGTAGTCGATGACGTCACCACGTTTGTCCTATTCAAAAGAACAGTGTTTCTTTTGAATGGAGTGTCTGTACACTCAGCTGGCAAGAGATTCTTGCCAAGAATCTCGTCAGGAAAAACAATGTTTCTTTATCGTACATCACGGGACACAGAGCGCATAGCCATTACACTTGGGTTATATGGGTACCTTCAGGTGTGGACACTGGTGTAATCAATTTCACAGGAAGTTTCCTCCCTATATAACCCCCTCCCACTGGGAGTGCCTCAGTTTTTTCGCCAGTGTCTTAGGTGTTGGTCACGTCTAGCTGTCCCTCGGAGGTCTCGGGACCCAGGATAGCTAGCCGGATCCGTCCGAAGCGCTTCAAAGCCAAGGTGTACGGTACCCGGGCCCTGCTGGAGTGGGGTTTTGCCTATAATGCCTCTCCTTGGAGGGCTGGATTCTGGGATCCAGTGCCTTAGTCTCTTCCAAGAACTAAACGCTACTGATGCCAGGATGCTATATAGGTCCAGGTGTGTGGGTTCCTTAACACAGGACCCCGGTCCCTGAAGGTCCAAGACAATACCCACGGAGATGGGGGAAGGCTGGGCCTCTTGCATTTTGCAATACCCTGCGGCGTGGAGCAGGTAAGAGGGAACCTGCGGGACTTGGTTCGACAGTAGGTATCCCCCTGGGGGTTCTGGGTTGGCTAATGGTATGCTTGTGCATCAGCCACTATCTCCACTATGTCTTTTGAGGCAGGATGGGATGTACTAATGTTTACCCAGATAACATGTAGATATATATATGCTTTTAAAGATATGTATTTTGCTACTCCCCCCAGACTTGCCTGTTAGCATGATACTGCAGCCCCACATGTTATAGGGAGGAAATGCTGACAAAACTCCTGTTTCCTAGGAAGCCTATGGGGACAGCTTCCTCTATGTGTGCACTACAATAAAGATTAGTGACTTACCTGGTGTCTGTTGGGTTGCTAGCGCTGGTCCAGGCTTCTCCTCTGCTCTCTGCTTCCTCCATGTTGGTTTCAGCGTGGGGGGCGGGGGCGCGCGCGCCGCCTTTTACAGTGTCAGCGTGCGTGGGGGGGGGCGGGCCAGCAGCGTCAGGTCTCAAATAAAGCAACAAAGCATTTCCTGGCTGGTCATTCCCTCCTGAGAGCAGTGGAGGCTGAGGACATAGAGCGCGCAGCTGAGCCAGTTCTGGCTTTAACAGTGACACCCAGTGGTGGTTTGTGGATCTTCAGGTCTGGACTTAGTCCACACTGACCAGAAAAAAAAAAAAAAAGTTTTTTTCTTAAAGGGGCTCAGCCTTAGATCTGGCAGTATCTGAGTCGGTGCAACCTTGGGCTCCAGCTAACGGGCATTGGTGTGGCAATACTCACAGGACTTTCCTCGGTATTGCCGCCTTCTCAGGCGTATGAAAATTTTGATTTTTTTTTACCATAGCCTGTTCTTATTAATGGTTCACTTCTAGCTACAACAGTTGGGTGTTGGCTGTAGGGGTGTCTCAAGGTTGTGCAATGGCTCCCAAGGGATCAGGACCAGCTAAGGCTGCAAAAGGTACCAAAAAAGTAAAGGAGTCTCCATCGGGGTCAGAGGAAAAAATCGATATTGAAACCCACAAAGCAGTTGGAATATTTAGGCCTTCGGCTAGATACAGACTGCCAGAGGATAATTTTACCTCAAGCAAAGATCAGATCAATAGCTCAAGCAGTTCAAGTGATCTTAGGCAAGAAGAGGCCGACTATTCGCCTATGTATGCGACTGCTGGGAAAGATGGTGGCCGCCTTCGAGGCAGTACCCTACGCCCAGATCCATACCAGATATCTTCAGGCAGCCATTCTCTCTGCTTGGAACAAGTCCATTCAGGCGTTAGATCGTCCGTTAGTGCTCTCCCCGAAGGTCCGGCGCAGCCTGTTTTGGTGGCTGGTCCCTCAAAATTTGTCAAAGGGGAAATCCTTTTGCCCCATCACGTGGAAGATAGTATCCACGGATGCCAGCCTGTCAGGTTGGGGGGCAGTTCTAGAAGTACAGACCCAGCAAGGGCAGTGGTCGGAGGCAGAAAAACTGCTTCCCATCAATATCCTAGAGATCAGAGCTGCTCGGCTGGCCCTGATCGCCTGGACTCTCCCCCTTCAGGGTCTGCCAGTAAGGATACAGTCCGACAACGCCACGGCGGTGGCATACATAAACCACCAGGGGGGCACGAGGAGCCCAGCAGCCCAAAGAGAAGTAAACCTGATTTTCTCATGGGCCGAAGCCCATGTACCCTGCATCTCGGCGGTGTTCATCCCAGGGATAGACAATTCTCAAGCAGATTTTTTGAGTCGTCAACAGTTGCTCCCGGGGGAGTGGTCTCTTCACCCCCAGGTATTCCAAGAGATTTGCCAAAGATTCGGAGTCCCAGATGTGGACATTATGGCAACGAGATCCAACAAAAAGTTGGACAAATTCATATCCCGAGCCAGGGATCCCTCGGCCTACGGGACCGATGCGTTGGTTTGCCCTTGGCACCAGTTTTCTCTTCTGTATGCGTTCCCTCCACTGCAGATGATTCCCCGCCTTCTACGGAGGATCCGGGTGGAGCGCAGGCCTGTGATCCTGGTGGCCCCAGCGTGGCCCAGGAGGGCTTGGTACGCACTCATCGTGAAAATGTCAGTCGGGGCGCCGTGGCCGCTCCCCCTGCGCCCAGATCTGCTGTCTCAGGGCCCAATCTGCCACCCTGCTTCACAGCAGCTAAATTTGACGGCTTGGCGGCTGAATCCCTAATTCTTAAGGGCAGAGGCCTCTCAGATCAGGTCATATCTACGTTGATTCAGGCTAGGAAACCGGTCTCCAGAAATATTTATTACAGAGTCTGGAGAACCTGTGGAGTGGTGCGAGTTTTAAAAATGGCATCCTCGAAAGTTTTTTATTGACAGGATCTTGCGATTCCTCCAGGTTGGTGTTGACAAAGGGTTGGCTCTTAGTACTCTAAAGGGGCAGGTGTCGGCTTTATCAATATGGTTTCAAAGACCCTTGGCCACCCATTCGCTTATGAAAACCTTCTTGCAAGGGGTCTTGCATGTGAATCCCCCTATTAGAGCTCCCCTCTGCCCCTGGAATTTAAATCTGGTCTTGTCAGCTTTACAAAGGCAGCCGTTTGAACCTCTGACAGAAATCATTCTTGTGCTACTAACCCGAAAGTTGGTTTTCTTGGTGGCTATGGCTTCGGCCAGAAGGGTTTCCGAGCTGGCAGCCTTGTCATGCAGGGAGCCATACCTTATTCTGCATAAGGACAGAGTGGTTCTGCGGCCTCAACCTTCTTTCCTTCCTAAGGTCATATCCAGTTTTCACTTGAATCAGGACCTAGTCCTACCATCCTTCTTTCCTACTCCCCAGTCCAGAGAGGAAAGACGGCTTCATACTTTGGACGTGGTTCAAGCCATGAGGGTCTATCTCAAGGCTACAGAGAAGATTCGGAAAACAGATGTGCTTTTTGTTCTTCCGGATGGCCCCAAGAAGGGTCAGCCGGCTGCCAAGTCTTCCTTGGCTAGGTGGATTAAGCAGCTGATTTTTCAGGCCTATGGCCTGAAGCGCGTTCCACCTCCCTTATCAGTTAGAGCCCATTCTACGAGGGCCATGAGTGCCTCCTGGGCGGCACACCATCAGATCTCTATGGCACAGGTTTGCAAGGCGGCAACCTGGTCTTCCGTACATACGTTTACTAAATTTTATAAGTTGGACGTTGCAAAGGGTACGGACGCAGCATTTGGGCAGGCGGTCCTACGGGCAGCAGTATAGAATCCTCTGGTCCGGGTCACGCCCCTTTTTTTTCTGTTGGTGGAGTTACTTTACTTCCTGATAATTTTTTATTTGGCTATTCTTGGCCTTACGGTCTCCCTCCCTTCATAGAGCATTGCTTTAGGACATCCCAAGTGTAATGGCTATGCGCTCTGTGTCCCGTGATGTACGATAAAGAAAAAAGGATTTTTAATAAACAGCTTACCTGTAAAATCCTTTTCTTGAAGTACATCACGGGACACAGAGCTCCCACCCCTCTTTTGGGGAACATTGTGTAACCTCGGAGGATTGCTTGCTACAAAACTGAGGCACTCCCAGTGGGAGGGGGTTATATAGGGAGGAAACTTTCTGTGAAATTGATTACACCAGTGTCCACACCTGAAGGTACCCATATAACCCAAGTGTAATGGCTATGCGCTCTGTGTCCCGTGATGTACTTCAAGAAAAGGATTTTACAGGTAAGCTGTTTATTAAAAATCCTTTTTTTTTTCCCTGATGAGATTCTGGGCTGTGTGTACAGGGCTTGACTCGAATGTTGGTGTTTATTGTGTATATATTTTTTTATTCTTCAGATCTGTGTAGTAAGTAATAAAGTATAAAAACGTTGCCTCTGTGCAGGAGCGTCCTGCAATACAGACCAGGCACTCCTTCTGCAGGGTGACTGGTCTTGTCTCCGCCTACTTGTGTTGTTTTTGGCAGGCAGCCTGTAATGGGTGGAGCTGCTGGGTCCCTTCCACAGCTCTGCTCTCTGCATAGGCTATATACAGGACGGCGATGCTGTCACTACTTATTTTATAAGGTAGTAATCAGATTAGCTAGGCATTTGATGATCACAAAGTAGATTTTCATCCTTTGTGGCGATTGAGGAAGATATTTAAAGTTTTCATGGCTGGAGTTCAGCTTCACTTTCTTCTTTATAAAGTGCTGGCATATTCCACAGAACTTCACAGAGAAAGTTACATTTTAACATTAGTCCTTTCACCCAAATAGCTTAGGACAGATTGCGTGACCACAGTCCTATACATAGAAGGGTCAGTTTGAGCTGAAGCAAGTTACCCTGCTAGTATGTATTTGCGTTGTGGGCAGAAAGTGGAGCATCTTGCAGAAACCCACACAAAAATGGTGAGAATAAATGCCTATAATGTACCTTGTGGGAGTTAATCCTAGAACCCCAGCACTGCCATCATTCATGCATTTCTCAATGATCCTTAGTACCAGTTTCATTGGTTGCCATAATGTTGGTGGTCAGCCAGCTGAAATGTGCAGCGGGCACTTGCATTTGTTAGTCACTAGTACTGTGTAAAGTCATCTGGGAAAGGTGATGCTGCATCTGTCCCCTGCCGCCTCTACGCTGAGAACCGAGTCACCGAACACCGCTCAGTTTTCCCACCTCCCCAAGATGAGAGCTGCTGACTCCTCCACACTCATTGGAGTGATGAGCTGTGGAGGGGCGGGGAGTGGCCATCTCAGCCTCTCAGTGGCTTGCTGAGAGGCTGAGATTGCCATCAGTCCAGGTACAGTAGCTGGTGGATCCAGACTTCCTAAGTCGGGATGACGTGCTGCTTCAACTGATTGCAATGAAATCAGGGGAGAGCGGACTTCAGACCGATCTCTGCTGAAAACGAGTCACAGGAGTGCAAAATGAATTGCACTCCTGTGACCCATTTCATCCTAATGCATAACATGAATGTGTTGTGAATTTAGGAAAATCGCCCCAATAAAGGCCCAGACAGCCATTCTCTACTCTCTTTATATTTTCTACTACTCGAAATTTTTGCTTGATTTGGACTTGAAGTATGTTTATCCATATACACATTTAATGTCTTTGCAATGAAACTAGAAGTTGACCACCAAAATGTAAATATGTTCTCCCTTTTCATTATTCACTCGATAGGATAGGCTTACAAGGTGATGTGTCTGACCCCAGAGCAAAGAGTTTCCTGTATGTTTTGGAAGTCCTGCCAAGGTACAATGTCTGCTTTTTTTAAAGTTTATTCGTGGATTAAACACAGTATGATAAGTTCAGTAACGTGTTTATATATATATATATATATATATATATATATATACTGTACCCTGCTCAAAAAAAGTAAAGGAACACTTTGAAAACACATCAGATGGTGAAAAATCTCATAATCTCATGCTGGATATCTATATTGATATGGACTGGGAAATGCGTTAGGAACCAAATGATGCCACATGGTTTGGTGGAAATTATAATTATCAACATACAGAGGGCTACATTCAAAGACACCCTGAAAATCAAAGTGAAATTTCATTGCAGCAACTCAAAATGGTAATTTGGGTCGTGGATGTGTATTCCAGCATGACAATGACTCAAAACACACAGCCGGGGGCAACAAAGGAGTGGCTCAAGAAGAAGCATATTAAGGTCCTGGAGGGGCCTACCCAGTCTCCAGACCTTAAAGGTTTTGTAAATGTTTGTTTTTTATTTTCTAAATAGGTTCCTTTAAGCTAGTGCATTGTTGGTTCACTTACCTTTTCCTTCAATTTCCCTTCTAAATGTTTTTTTTCTTTGTTTTCTTTGTCTGAATTTCTCACTTCCTCCTCGGTAAGCTGTTCTGACTGACTTTTCACCGCTCGGATGATGGTGGAAAGCTTACTGAGGAGAAACAGGAAGTGAGAAATTCAAACAAAGAAAAAAAAACATTTACATGTAGATGGGCAAATCTTTATTTTGGAGTAACGTTTCTCATTTACGTTACTCCGCCAAAACTTTAGGAGCAAGTACTGTTATTCACATAGCACTTGCTCCTAAAGTTGCGGCGGCGTAGCGAAAATGAGCCGACGGAATTCAAATTGGGCGGGTAGGGGGCGTGTATTATTTAAACTAGGCGCGATCCCGCGGTGAACGTACTGCGCATGCGTAGACTGTCAGTGCGCATGCTCCAAATTCTGTCAATGACGTCAATCCCCATTCACGGACATTTTACGCAAACGACGCGAACATTTTTAAATTCGACGCGATGACGACGGCCATACTTAACATAGGATACTCCACTAGGGGGCATGTTTTTCTTTACGCCGCGTATCGCTTACGGAAACGTCGGAAAGTCACTGCGTCGGGCCCGAGTACGATCGTGAATTGCCGATTCTCGCTGATTAACATATTCTCGGCGTTAATCAGCGGGAACACCCCGAGCGCCATTTTTTAAATTGCAGTTCCGATACGACGGCGAAATACAATTACGCCGCTCGTATAGGAACTCCAACCCGGCGTTTCTTGTTTTCTGCTTACAGAAAACAGAAACGCCGGCTCAAAGTGAGAGTTATGCTGGCGTATCACTGGTACTCCAGCCTAACTCTACCTGAATCTTGGCCTTAGAATGTAAATCAAAGGCAAAGGTGAACAATTCACTAGCTTAAAGAAACCAATTTAGAAAATAAAAGGCAAAAGTTTACAACCCCTTTAATTCCATAGAAAATATGTGGAAGGAGAGGAAGGTTCGAGTTATCAAACGTCAGCCTCGAAATCTTAATGACTTGGAGAGGATCTGGAAAGAGGAGTTGGACAAAATCCCCCCTGAGATGTGTGCAAGGCTGGTGGCCAATGACCAGAAACGTCTGACCTCTGTGATTGCCAAAAAAAGGTTTTGCCACCAAGTACTAAGTCATGTTTTGCGAAGGAGTCAAATATTTATTTCACTCTTTAAAATGCAAATCAATTTATAACTTTTGTTAAATGCGTTTTTCCTGATATTTTTGTTGTTAATCTGTCTCTCGCTGTTAAAATAAAGCTACCATTACAATTATAGTCTGATCATTTCTTTGTCAGTGGGCAAACGTACAAAATCGGCAGTGGACCAAATACCGTATTTATCGGCGTATAACACGCACCCTAACTTTAAGAGGGAAGTTTCAGGAGAAAACTTTCCACAGCCCCCTGCGTATAACACGCAGGCACAGTTTACCCTCTATTTTCAGGGTAAAAAAGTGAGTGTTATACGCCAATAAATACTGTACTTTGTATCATTTAGGGTTCCAATCGACAGCAATAGGACTGCCTGCATGGGGGGTTCGGAACACCTTTACACCACCATGCAGGTAAACATGGCCCTTCACGAGTGTATGGTTGTGTGCGCCCCCCGTGTGAATGAAGCATTTAACTACTTGCATTGGAGACTTGATTTTTATTTTTTATTTTTTTTACTTTATACTTCTGTGCTCAATGTTCAGAGTGTTATAACAAATCATGAGTACTTTGTGTTTAGACTTCAGAAAACTCCAAAATATATTCTTCTGGAAAACGTGAAAGGATTTCAATCATCAGAAGCACGGTAAGACAAAGATTTGTTTTAAATCTTAGCTATAATAATAGTTCAAAGCGATGATCACACACTTCCTGGTGTGATTGAATACAGAATAATGGAAGGACTAAGTTATTTAATAAAGAAAATACTTCTACGGAATTTTTTTATTTCTAGTACTGACCATAATATGCTGAAGAGGAGGAACAATTAAAGAGACCCTGTCACCAAATTGCAGTTAAAAGCCCCAAATTTAGCATATTTTAACCACTTAAGCCCCGGACCATTTTGCAGCTAAAGAATCAGGCCCCTTTTTGCGATTAGGCACTGCGTCGCTTTAACTGACAATTGCGCGGTCATGAGATGTGGCTCCCAAGCAAAATTGGCGTCCTTTTTTCCCACAAATAGAGCTTTCTTTTGGTGGTATTTTTTACGCTGTAATCAAAAATAGAGCGACAATTTAGAAAAAAATGCAATATTTTTTACTATTTTCTATAATAAATATCCTCTAAAAATATATATATATAAAAAGTTTAGGCCGATACGTATTCTTCTACATATTTTTGGTAAAAAAAAATCACAATAAGCGTTTATTGGTTGATTTGCGCAAAAGTTATAGTGTTTACAAAATAGGGGATAGTTTTATGGCATTTTTATTAATATATATATTTTTTTTTACTAGTAATGGCGGCGATCAGTGACTTTTTTTTTTTTATCGTGACTGCGACATTATGGCGGACACATCGGACACTTTTAACACTATTTTGGGACCATTGTAATTTTCACTGTAATCAGTGCTATAAAAATGCACTGATTACAGTGAAAATGACACTGGCAGTGAAGGGGTTAACCTCTAGGGGGCGCTGAAGTGGTTACATTTGTCCTAGTGTGTGATTATTACTGTAGGGGGGTGTGGCTGGACGTGTTACGTCATTGATCGTCGTTCCCTATGACAGGGAACAGACTATCAGTAATGGGCTCACTAGGAAGCACGGGGAGAGGTTTGTTTACACTTACCTCTCCCTGTTCTTCAGCTCTGTGACCCGATCGCAGGACACCGGCGGTGATCGGATCCGCGGGTCCTGTGGGCGCAGCCAAAGAGTTCAGGACAGGGTCGCGAGCGTCCCATGGCTGGGCACCTAAAGGGCAACGTACGTGATTTTTCCCATCCATGCCATTCTGTTGACGTATATCGGCGTGAGTCGGTCCTTAAGGGGTTAAATTATTATGTACAGTGTGTATACTTACCATGATTTTTTTTGTTTACTTGCAGATTGTCTCTGAACTCGCTAGAAAATTTGACAAGTCAGTTCCCTAGCACAGCCCCCATCTGCCTTGCATGTTATAACCCTCTCCTTATCTGGGAGTATTTAATTACTGTCTTTGTTAGCCCGTGTCTTCTGCTCCTCCCTTCACTTAAAGCGGTACTAAACCGCATCAGGGAAAAAATAAAAAAAAGGAAAGAATCAGGCCTCGGGCAGTTTAACCACTTTAGCCACTGAAGATTTTACCCCCTTCTTAACCCCTTTCTAACCAGAGCACTTTTTACAATTTGGCACTGCGTCGCTTTAAATTGAGATTTTCCTAGCTTGTGACGGAAAATATTAGTTATATGAAGACAGGAGGCGAGTATCTTATGCATTATTCTTTCTTTTAATAATGCTCATAGCAGAAAAATACAGTAACCATTTAGTGAAACTAGAAAAAACTTTTAGAACTACAACTCCCAGCAGTCCTTGGGCTACAGTAGCCCCTCCCAGCCCTAGTCTGTATATAAGGGACTGCCTCAGGTGTAGGTGTCCTCTTTCTTATGCGGAATGGCCTTGCTCTGGATCACAAACTCCATCCAGATCTCGCCTCTGTTGCCCGGAACCCACCGGCCGGTCTGAAAATCCAATATTGGAGCGAACAAACGGGAACGTGGCCAACGTGGCTAACTTCGTCCCAACGGGGACTGCAGGTAATTCAAACATCGCAACTGGTCGGTCAGCCGCCTGGAAAGGCGCACACGGAATGTTCAATAGCCTGAAATAGACAAAACAACGTAAAAGGGAGGGAAGATACTCACCTCCTGTCTTCATATAACTAATATTTTCCGTCACAAGCTAGGAAAATCTCAATTTATATATCAGACAGGAGGCTCATATCTTATGCAAGTTCAAAGCTAGCAACAGTATGTTAATAAAAAATATACAATGATGCAGAGGAGAACATCATAAAACTGACATGGACACGTGTTCCTCAGGTCTGAAGTAGAAGTGGCGAAAGGTGGTCTCGGAAGACCAATCAGCTGCCAGGAGTAGGTCAGACAGGGAGCCTCCTGAAGAGACTATTTTAGCCATAGCGCCTCTGGAAGAGTGGGCACCAAACCGGGAAATGTCTATGCCCGCCATTTCCATGGTTGAGCGCACCCATCGCGCCATTGTGGCAGAAGAGACTGGGAGATGAGGTCTAACATAGGAGACGAGGAGTTGAGAAAGGTCTGAAGAGCGGAGATCGACCGTGCGTGATTCGTATGCTTGTAGGCAACGTACCACGCAAAGTCGAGGGTGTTCGGGAAAGAACGGGTAAAAGGCCGTGTGAATGCCCGTCTTGGTTCTGCGGACCACCGAGAATTTGACCCCCTGAGGTGAGAATTGTCGTCGAGAAATGTCCAACGCTCTCACGTCTGAGACGCGTTTTACTGAGACTAAACATAGCAAAACGGTCAATTTTAAGACAGCAGCTTCAAGGGTAGGTTGTCGTTGTCCTGCCATGAAGAAAACATGTCGAGCAACCTGGAGACATCCCAGGTTGTCTGGTATCTAGGCCTAGTAGGGCGCTTGAATCTTATGCCTCGCAAAAGTCTACATACCAGTGGGTGTTGTCCTACTTGATGAGAGTCCACGGGGTGGTGGTGTGCTGAGATAGCTGAGTGGTACACATTGATGGAACTGTATGCTTTACCAGAGTCAAAAGACTCTGCTAAATAGTTTACCACCAATGCTACAGGTGTGTGTATGGGATCAACCTGCCGTTGATCACACCAACGAACCCAGAGTTGCCAGGCAGATCGATAGGCCAATCTAGTCCCGGGGGCCCAGGCCAGGGTAAGGAGGTCCTTAGCTGATCTTGAAAGGCCGCTATCCGCGTCCGGGACCCTGAAATCAACCATGCTAGAAGTTGTTGGTTGCCTTCCATGACCAGGGGGTGAGAATCCCCGGTTGGGTTGGTCAGCAGGTGTGGGAATTGGGGGATCAGCCTGGGGTAATCCACGGTCATCCCCAGCAAGAGAGGGAACCACGGTTGTGTCGGCCACCAGGGTGTGATCAACACAACTGTCGCTCGCTGGTTCGCTGCATGGAGGAGAAATCTGGAAATCATCTGGAAGGGGGGAAATGCGTAGTGCGTTCCCCCCGGCCAGATGTGGCGGAAGGCGTCTACTGCGGATGCCTCCGGATTTGGTCTCCAGCTGAAGAAGCGAGGCAACTGATGATTGAGACGAGAAGCGAAGAGGTCCGTGTCTAACGGGCCCCAAAGCTGTCTCAATCGAAGGAAGACTGAACGCTCCAGTCGCTGGAGTCGGAGAGGTGGTGTGAATACCAGTCGGCCACCGTGTTGGAGACCCCCGGAATGTATTCCGCAATGGGGGTGATGTTGTGTGACAGGCAGAAGTGCTAGAACTCCCTCGCCAGGATTGCTAGGGTCCTGGATCTGGTGCCTCCCAAGCGTTTGACATATTGCACCGCTGCTACGTTGTCCATGCGGAATAATACGCAACAGTTGGAGGCTAGTGGCGTGAAGCTCTTGATGGCAAAGAATGCCGCTAGGAGTTCCAATGCATTGATATGCAAACCTGTTTCGGAAACGGACCACGTCCCCCCTGTGGAGGTATCCCCGCAACGGGCGCCCCAGCCGAGGCGGCTCGCGTCCGACTCTATGACGACGTCCGGTCTGGAGTTGAAGATGGCTCTGCCATTCCACTCGACGGCGTGGCGAAGCCACCAATGCAGTTCCTCTGTCGCCTCCGGACAGAGTGGGACCTCGTCCGCGTATCTGAGGCCCTGGCGTAAGTGCATGATTTTGAGCCTCTGGAGGGCCCTGTAGTGAAGAGGGGCCGGGAAGATGGCTTGGATGTAGGCCGCTAGAAGTCCTACCAGACGGACCAGGACCCTTAAGGATAAGGAACCTTTGCGTAGGACCGCTCTGATCTCTTTGCGTATCAGAGATAGCTTTGTTTTTGGGAGGCGGAGGACAGCTTGTTTGGTGTCTATCAAGAAACCCAAGAACTCCATCTCTTGTTCTGGGGTTAGGACTGACTTTTCTAAGTTGACTAAGAACCCTAGGGATTGTAACAGCGAGACCGTCCATGACATGTGAAGGAAAGCTAGGTTCTTGGAGCGGGCCATGATGAGGAGGTCGTCCAGATAGATGATCAGACGCACCCCTCTGCTCCTTAGGGATGCCACCACCGGTTTCATCAATTTGGTGAAACACCATGGGGCGGACGACAGGCCGAATGGGAGGCAAATAAATTGCCACATGCGACCCTTCCAGAGGAAGCGGAGCAGATGTTGTGATTCTGGGTGGATCGGGACGGTGAGGTAGGCGTCTTTCAGGTCCACTTTCACCAACCAATCTCCTGGTAGTAAGAGATCTCGCAGGAAATGGATGCCCTCCATCTTGAAATGTCTGTAGTTGACATGTTGGTTCAGATCCCGATGGTTTATCACAGGGCGGAATCCACCCCCTTTCTTCTTTACTAGAAATAGGTTGCTTATGAACCCTGGAGAGGGACTTTCGATTTCTAAAATCGCATGCTTGGACCTGAGTTTGGTTATCTCGTGGTCTATGAGTGTAACGTTGTGTTCCGTAAACCTGATAGGGGGGGGAAGTAAATCTAACACTGGTGGTGAGAGAAGTTCTATATGAAACCCCGAGACCGTCTGTAAAATCCAGGTGTCTGCCGTAATCGCAGACCAGGTGTGGATAAAATACATCAGGCGTCCCCCCACTGGTATGTGTGGTATTGGTATGCAGTGTACACTTACCTGTAGGGGGTCGGGAGCGGGGAAAACCACGTCCGCCGCGTCCGCGCCAGGGTCTTCCTCTGGGTGGGAAGAAGGGTGCTGGTTGCGCCATTGAGACAGTGTACGAAGAGGGAGTCTGTTGATATTGGTGTTGGGCGGTGGACCTGCCCGGTGGCCTAAAGGAAGAGCTGCGGCCGGCAGATCGGCCTCTACCTCTGCCGGCCCTGGAAAAAACTCTATTTGTGCTCGTTCTCTTCAGAGAAGTTTGGGCTTTGTCTAGGCCTGTAAAGAGGCCAACAAACCTGTTGATGTCCTTCATGAGGTTGTCCCCAAACAACATGCCTAGTGCCGCCGGACCGGGTTCGGTTTCGGCTAGGTGGGAGAGTTGGGGATCTAACCGCATTAGAATGGAGCGGCGTCTCTCCACCGAGCAGGTGGTGTTGGCAGTGCCTGCTAGGCATATATCCCTCTGGGCCCACCCGCGAAGTTGGACCAAGTCAACTGGTTGGTCCGATGCCGCCGCCTACTCGGACAGATTAAGAATTTTAGTGAGAGGGCCCATTAAATCTAAAATCCGTTCTTGGATGGATCTGAAAGATCTTTCTATCCCTTTCTTGGGGAGTTTACCCGATTTTGCCAAGTATTTGGCCAGGATAGGGTCTATGTCTGGTGTGGCCATCACCCTATTGGGGATAAAGGGTCTAGGGCACTCAGCCCATAGCTTGTTGCGGGCAGATCTGTCTAGGGATTTCCTGGTCCACAGTTCCATGTATTGGGATACTTGAGGAAGCGGGGACCAGTCGCCTGATCTCGGGTGGGAGATGGCGTCCGGGTGGAAGAAGGGTTCTCCCAGTGCGTCCAGGATCACTTCACCCTGCGTAGCAGGGGTGGCGTTGGGGTTGAACGCCGTATCCCCAGCATCCCTGTTACTATTATCAGACTCATAATCGTCAGACTCATTGTCCACAGAACTATCTAGGGAGTCCTCGTCAGAGGAATCTATGAACGAGTCCGGCTTGGTCCTTCTTAGGGACTTTTGCCTCTTCCCTCCAAACTCCCTGAGGCCCAGGGGTCGATCGGAGTCTGATGGATGCTGGGGTTGGCAGACCGGGGGAGGGGCTGCCTGAGACATATTGTTTGCTTCCCCTGTCGGGGAGTCGGTTGTCGCCAAGTGTTTTTGTATGCGAGAAACTTTACCCTTTTTATTTGGCGGTTCACCACTCTGAGGTGGTGGGGCTGAAAAACTGGGTATTGTAAATTTTGACCCTGAAGGCTGGATGGCCGAGGCCAGAGCCGCCTGGACCGATTTGTTAATCAGGTCCTGAATCTGATCTGCTGACATAAATTGGGCAGATTCAAAAGAAAAGGCATCTTCAAAAGAAAAGGTGGGTGTGAGCTCTTCAGCCATGCTAGGTTCACAGGGGATAAATGAATGAAAAACCCTCCGGTCGGAATAAATTCCGTTTCCAAGAGGGAGTAATTAGATTGTGGTAGATTTCCTGATAAAACTATAGTACCTAACAGGGTGAGCGCGCTGGGGAAACAGGCTCCACTCCTCTGTATCGTCGTTGCTGCACTGGCAGCGGTGGAGGAAGAAAGCCCCGAGATTCTGCGTTCTGGGGGGCGAAGTCTCGCGAGACTACTTCCTCCCGCTTACTATTGGAGGATGTGAGGTTGACGCGCGCGTCCGAGGCCCCGCCCCCTAGACGTCGCGCGAAAAGGAGTTCAGAGGTGAAGAAGAAGGGAAGATGACGGCGCGTTTAGCGCCGTCTGACTAGGAAGTCGGCGGGGGAGATGAGGGTCATAGGAGCCGGGCGGATCTTGGGAAACCGCCATTCGCCAAGGAGACGGATTCGTTTAGAATGCACAGAAATTACCCCGCACGGATATAACTAAGCATACAGTATGAATATATTATTCAAATATATAGGGGAAACAACGATATGGGGGAGGCAAAGAGGGGAAGATATCACCTCTGCTCCCAGCGTATAGAATAACAAATGTAAATGTAAAAAGTTACTTATCTGAAGTGTGTAGTGTCTGCCATGAGCAGAAAGAAAGAGGACACCTACACCTGAGGCAGTCCCTTATATACAGACTAGGGCTGGGAGGGGCTACTGTAGCCCAAGGACTGCTGGGAGTTGTAGTTCTAAAAGTTTTTTCTAGTTTCACTAAATGGTTACTGTATTTTTCTGCGCATTATTAAAAGAAAGAATAATGCATAAGATATGAGCCTCCTGTCTGATATATAACTGACAATTGTGCGGTCATGCGTCTTTGTACCCAAACTAAATTTGTGTCCTTGTTCCCCCACAAATGGAGCTTTTTTTTATGGTATTTGATCAGCTCTGCGGTTTTTATTTTTTGTGCTATACACAAAAAAAAAAGAACGACAACTTTTTTTAAAAAAACAATATTTTTTACTTTTTGCTATAATAAATATCCCCAAAAATTTTAAAAAAATAAAATAACATTTTCAGTTTAGGCCAATATATATTCTTCTACATATTTTTGGTAAAAAAAAATCGCAATAAGCGTATATTGATTGGTTTGCGCAAAAGTTATAGCATCTACAAACTATGGGAAAGATTTGTCATTTTTATGACATATTTAAATGTTTTTGTTTACTAGTAATGGCGGTGTTCTGCAATTTTTAGCGGTACTGGGACATTGTGACAGACAGATCGGACACTTTTTTGGGACCATTGATAATTATTTAGCGGTCAGTGCTATAAAAATGCACTGATCACTGTGTAAATGTCACTGGCAGGGAAGGGGTTAACACTAGGGAGCGATCAAAGGGTTAACTGTGTGTTCCCTCAGTGTGTTCTAACTGTGTGTTGATGGGAGTGACTAGAAGAGGAGACATATCGTTTTTCCTTCTTAGTAGGAACAAATGATATGTTTCCTCTTCCCTGACAGCACAGGGATTTGTGTGTCTACACACACAAACCCCTGTGCTGGTGCTCGTGCATGCGATTGTGCGTTGCTGGCTGCGATCATGCCACACACATCGGGTTCCCCGCCATGTAGCGCGCGCCCTCTGGTGGCCTGAAAAAGATAAGGACGTACCCATACGGAGTTTCGCCCAGGGGAGCCATTCTGCCGCAGTATGTCTGTGTGAGACGGTCGGGAACCGGTTAAGTCATAATGTGCTAGCATGCATCACATACTAGCACATTATGACAGACTTACCAGAAAAGGAATACGTCCAGTGGCGTGCTGTCACCACTAAAGGCACCTCCATCTTTACCTGGTCTTCTTTCCAGGTTCGCCGGCTTCGGTATTATGAATGGCTAAATCAGCGATGACATCACTCCTGCGCATGCTCGTTGGAGTCGCTGTTTACAACACGGCTCTGAAGGACCGGCATGGGTATGCAGTTCCTTCAGAGCGCGTGCACTGATGGCATACAAAACCTTCTGACTTTACAACACTTTATTTTCTGACTAAAGTTCCACTTTAATAATATTATTTCATTGCTAGAGACACCTTGATCAAAACTTTGCAGAATTGCGGGTATCATTTCCAGGAGTTCCTTCTCTCCCCAACATGTGTAAGTAATGTTTTGGTGTGTTGGTATAATATGGCGCTTTGTGCTTGTCTCTTTCCCATTTGCATCTTTTTCCTTTCTTCCCCATACATACACCCAAGAGACCATGGGCCGTTTCTGGGCAAAAGAAAAACAGTATGTTGACTTGGAACTGGTACATTTCCCTAATGGGACAGAACCGGCCAAGAGAAGAATCACCAGCATTCATCACTTCATTTATATTGTAGTTTTTTATAAATGTGTTTTAAACATTAACATGAAGACTTAAAGGGTCACTAAAGGAAAAATATTTTTCCGCTAAATAGCTTTCTTTACCCTAATGCAGTCCTGGTTTCATGTCCTCATTGTTCGTTTTTGCTATGATGTTTCTGTAATCCTTCTCTGTTCTGCATACTTCCTGGTTGTCTGTTTCCCTATGAAAAAAGTCCTGGGAGCTTCTCTCTGTGGTCTCTACTCAAGACGGTGTGATTACTGTGTGTCTAAAACCCCTCAGAACCAATCCGTTTCATTTAAAAAAAAAAACACTGCCCTCTATTGGCTCTGTGTCTCTGTACTTCACACAAGCATGAAACTAGATGAAAAACGAAATTGAAACTGCAGGCACATTTTATGATTGATTTTTATCTATTTTTAATCATTTTTAAAAGGAATCAGTTAACTATTATGGCCCGGATTCACATACCTGGGCGCATCTTTCTGCCGGCGTAGCGTATCTTCTTTACGCTATGCCGGCGCAACGTTGAGAGGCAAGCATGCTATTCACAAAGCAAATGTTCTCAACGGTGCGCCGGCGTAGCGTATAGTTGTCGGCGTAAGCTGACGTAAGTCAAAGTAGGTGGAAGTGGGCGTGTTACATTTAAATGAAGCGTGACCCCATGCAAATGGTGGGCTGAGCTTCAAAAACGAACTGCGCATGCGTCGTATCTTGGACAACTCCCAGTGCGCATGCTCACAGTTACGTCGAGATAACGTCAAAACACTGCCTACGATGTGAACGTAAGCTACGCACAGCCCTATTCACGTACTACGTAAACGAAAAAAAAAATCGACCGCGTTCGTTCCCTGGTCCATACCTTTTGCATGAGTTGCGCCTCCAATATGGGGAATAACTTTACGCCGGACGTAACCCTTACGCAAATCGCTTAAAACATGCGCCGGGCACAAGTACGTTCGTGAATCGGCGTATCTTACTCATTTGCATATTTAACATGGGTACGCCGAATGCGTCCAGCGTAACTCTGCGCCCACGATATGCCGGCGTAGGCAATTTACGTTGGGCGGCTAAAGCCAAATTTTTCGACGGATCTAGCTTGGGGAATCGGCGCAGAGAAACGACGGCGCACATTTGTACTTACGACGGCATATCTCTAGATATGTCGGCGTAAGCCTTGCATGAATCCAGGCCTATGTCTCTATACCCTGTAAACAGTCATTTAAAATAAAATGTTTTCCTTTACAACTTCTTTAAAGCCTAATTCCTGGAAAAGATAAAATGCCCCTTTTACAGTGGGACTGACCCCACATAAAAGGGTAAATGCTCATTTAGGTCTAGGGGACTGAACAAGCAGTTTTACTTACCTGATCCTTTGCTCGCCCAGTGGTGGGTTATTCCATTGTCCTCATGTCCAGTGCAGGGCTATGGGTACCTCATCAGTCTTGATCACATCACGGAAATACAACCGCCAGAGCAATAGGGGAGAAGAGGCTGTGGGGACCAGCGTTTGAGCCATGTTTATATGAGAAAAAATGCAGCATGCTGTCCTTTTATCAAATGCACATGAAAGCACTGCAAAATGTTTGTGAATAGGGCCTAGTGCATCTGTGAGTGTCTGGGGTAAATGCACTGTGCTCATCATCATTGCCCTTTACAATCCTTTATTGAATACACCTTATAATATAAATGTATGTGCAATTTTTAATTGCATTGGCTTCAATAGTGTTTGATAATTAAATCAGAAAATAACACAGATAAAAAATGAGTCCATCCAGCCTGATTTGTAGGAAAAGAGTTATGTGGCCCTTTGCTCCGGCTGTACTTTTTCTGAAAGAAATGAAATTTGGTTGGTATGTTACTGGTTGCTATTGGAAACCCGTTACTTTGCCCTTTAGTTTTTATGTATTATCTCCATTGTGGTCGTTTTGCTACGCTCTTGTGATATGGCTGCCAAAATTTCATGGCTAGGCCTTCATTAAATCTTTTGCTTTTGTGTTTCTTTTTTTACTAGCTCGGCATTCCAAATTCAAGGCTGCGGTACTTTCTGATTGCTAAGCTTCAGTCAGAGCCATTTGCTTTCCAGACCACCAATAAAGTAAGCTTCCAGCATTTTATCCTTTATAGTAGAAAATGAACCAACAATCACACATGATTGAAAGTTGCAGTGCTGAAAGAATAATATATGTCATACATTTTTAAAGAGCCACAAAAGGTGGGAAAAAAAAATTACTTGCAGAAGTACAACTTTTCCCGACTGGTCTGCTGTACTACGGTCATAATAAGAAGGAATTTGTGGATTGTCCAACTTGCAGGCTGGTCCAAATCTATTTGTGATTAGATCAGCAGTCTAAAGCCTCGTATACACGATCAGATTTTCGGACAACCGTTCATCCGTTTTTTGTTGCATGCTAGTCTCATGTCGAAAGTGAAGAGGTTACTCTCTATACAAAAACGACAGAATACAACGTTAGAAGTGATGTAATGCGTTGAATAGTTTTGTATGTATTCTTTTGTTTCTGAGCATGCGTAGTGCAATTAGGACAGTGCAAATGCCGCCAATTTGACATGTCAAATCGCACTAGTGTGAACCAGGGCTCTATACTACTTTTGGCAATTTCGGGGGTGCGATTTCTGTTGACATCTGTGCAGAAACCCGCACAGATGTCTGAAATCGGGACTGACACGAGGAATGAAATCAGCACAATTTCATTCCCACAGTGAGTCTGAACCAGGGCCATAGGCGTGCGCAGTGGGTGTGTCTGGGCACACCCTAATATATATATATATATATATATATATATATATAGATACATACACACACGCATGTAGGTTTGAATTTTCGGGTGCACACCCTAATGCCACGTACACACGATCGGTTTGTCTGATGAAAACGATCTGATGGACCGTTTTCATCAGATGAACCAATCAAGTGTGGGCCCCATCAGTTTTTTATCCATCGGTTAAAAAAATAGGAACTTGTAAAATTATCTGATGGTTAAAAACCGATAGAAAAAAAACAATCGTCTGTGGGCACGTCCATAGGTTAAAAATCCACGCATGCTCAGAATCAAGTCGACGCATGCTCGGAAGCATTGAACTTAATTTTTCTCAGCACGTCGTTGTGTTTTACGTCACCGCGTTCTGACACGATCAGTTTTTTAACTGATGGTGTGTAGGCACGACTGATCAAAGTCAGCTTCATCGAATAACTGATGAAAAAATCCATCAGTCCGTTTGCATCGGATGGACCGATCGTGTGTTTCCTTCCACTTTAACGTTTTTCTTTTAAGAAAAACATGTGACCATGTATTCCTAAGGAACTCTTCACACCGATCCATTGCAGGTCCAGTGCATTTTTTTAAATCCCGCTTGCTGCATTTTTGGTCCGTGTTTACCTTGCAAGGTAAAAAAAAAAAGTCCAGCGTTTCTTACCTTAAAGCAGAGTTGCGCCAAAATAGTTAATTTTTTTTCAAAAGTCATCAGCTACAAATACTGCAGCTGCTGACTTTTAAAATAAGGAAACTTGCCTGTCCAGGTCGCCCGCAATGTCGGCACTCAAAGCCACTCTGTCCCTCGACTCTCGGGTGGAGGCGCCTCCATCTTCGGTAAGGGAATCAGGAAGTGAAGCTTTGCGGCTTCACAGCCTGGTTCCCTACTGCGCATGCCTGGAAGGTGCCTAATGTGACACCGGAGGGGGGGGGGGGGGGGAGTCCAAAAAGTCAAAGTTCCATTTTTGGGTGGAACTCAGCTTTAATGCAGAAGATGCATTAAGGTAACAAAAATATTTACCTTTAGAACTACTTTAGGTGATATATAAAGTCAAATTTGTCAGAAAGCAGCAGACATACAGTAAATGACACTTATGCCCTATACACACGATCGGTTCATCCGATGAGAACTGTCTGATGGATTTTTTCATCAGATATCTGATGAAGCTGACTTTCATCAGTCGTGCCTAAACACCATCAAACCGATCGTGTGAGAATGCAGTGACGTAAAACACAATGACGTGCTGAGAAAAATGAAGTTTAATGCTTCCGAGCATGCGTCGACTTGATTCTGAGCATGCGTGGGTTTTTAACCGATGGATTTCCCCACAGACGGTCGTTTTTTTCAGTTTTTTTAACCAACAGATAATTTTAAAACAAGTTCCTATTTTTTTTCACCGATGGATAACAAACCGATGGGTCCCACACACGATTGGTTCGTCTGATGAAAACGGTCCAACCGGCCCTTTTGAGGGAATCGTAATGCTGATGCGGCCCTCGATGAAATAGAGTTTGACACCCATGCTATAGAGGGATATGGTTTAATCATATTTCATATCTGAGGTTTACAACCATTTAAAGTATCATCTCAGTTTATCTACTATCTGCTGTTACGCTTTATGTACTTAACCAGCACAGCATAGTCATAGACCTCCCTATCCATAAAATGCTGTGTGGGTTTATATGTGGAGGAAGTAGCTGCTTGAATTTGGTGTTTAATTATACAAGTACATTGCTGCAAGACTGGATTTTTAATTGGTTAGTACTTGGTGTAATTACTTATGTTTTGTCCATGCTTTGGTGGGTGGTCTGTGAATGTACGAGGCGTACTGTTAATCTGCTTGCCATTGAAGTAATTATCTCTGACTTTGAATGCGACCATTACCTGAGTACATTGTCACACGCATACATTTTGATTAGGCCATCTGAAAAGCAGTTCCACTCCGCTCTAATTGTTTTAGGCTACACTGAAAACATCGAATGGCTTTCAGACTGAAATCAGCATTAGAAGCAGGTACCGTATTTTCGGCCTATAACACGCACAGGCGTATTACATGCACCCTAACTTTAAGAGGGAAGTTTCAGGGAAAAAACGTTCCAAAGCCCCTGCGTATAACACGCAGGCACAGTTTACCCTCTATTTTCAGGGTAAAAAAGTGAGTGTTATACGCCAATAAATACTGTAATTAAAATGCACTTAAAAAGTAGTTGTAGAATCCGTTGTCCTGTTAAAGCAAACGTAAAATGAAAAAGATTCCCTGAACCTCCACCTCTGGATGCCTGCACATCAGGTCAGTTTTCTAAGTTCGTTCCTCAAGCTCCCTGGATTCTGTCTTCTGGAAGTCTAGGCTCCTTAGCTTTGTAGTTGGGCAGTATATGAGTTGGACAGCGTCACTGGCCAGTAGTAAGGCATGGGTGGTGGTAGGGCCAGACTCTTAACCAGGGAAGCTGGGAAGTTTTGCATTCCAGGGCACTTGAGGATTTGAGAAACCTGGTGATCCGAAAGACTGACATCTGTTTTACAGGCTCCTGGCTATTACCTGTCATTCTTTTTTATTTTATATACACTATATTACCAAAAGTATTGGGACGCCTGCCTTTACACGCACATGAACTTTAATGGCATCCCAGTCTTAAGCCCTGCGCACCCGGCCGGAAATCTCGTCAGGAAAAAAACGTTGGTTTTCCTGACGTGATTCCTGGCAAGCTTTCATGCTTGCTGAGTGTACACACATATCATTCAAAAGAACCGCTGTTCTTTTAAATGGCGAGAACGTGGTGATGTCATCAAATACGATGAGCATGCACTCGTCACATTCAATGCCGTCGCCGCCATTTTGCTACACCCTACACTATGCCTTGGAAACTACCGCACATGCGCCGAAGTCTCATAGAGCATGCGCGGGTTTCCATGGAGGCGGGTAAGTATACACGCGCTCCGGTTTCTTGGCAGGAAAACACCACCAAACTCAATTCAGGTGCTCTTGGTTCAGCATAAAATTACCACCACTCATTCAAACACATGTATATCATGACTACTACAGACTTATTTTAGTCTCAAATGACATCTTTATACCAATACATTATATTCTTTTCCATATTAGATTTTTGAAACTTTTCCTAGTACAAATGAATCGGAGTCGCCAAGAACTGGCTGTGATCTGGGTTTGGAAGAGCACTCGCCGACAGACACAGATGAGAAGAAAGCTGCAAGCAGCGCCCAGTGCACAGATGGAGGACTCGTATACAAGCTGGAAACGGCTGAGGAGCTGGAGAGAAAACAGAGTCAGGACAATGACTCCTCTATGCAGACTCTACAAGACTTTTTAGAGGAGAACACTGAAGCGATCAACCAATATCTTCTGCCTCCAAAGTCATTACTGAGATACGCTTTAATCCTGGATATCGTTAGACCCACATGTCGAAGGTCAACTTGCTTCACAAAAGGGTGAGTGTGCAACAGAGCAGTATGTAAAGGGTAATTTCATCCCGGATGGCATTTATAGCTGGACTGCACAAAATATAAAAACAAACACTATTGAAAATAGTTATGTTAAAGCAGATTTCCACTGTATCTGAGCACCACAATCAAAAAACACGATTTAATTCATTTATAATATTCAAAGCAAACACAATCCATGTCTCCATATTTTTTTATTTTGTTGGGAAATCACCCCATGGAAAGCACCAGAAAGGGCACCCCAGAAGAGGAGGATCAGAGCTGCTCTGTGCAAAACCCTTGTACAGAGCAGATAAGTATAACATGTTTGTCATTTTAAAATAAAAAACACTCAAACCTTTTCAATCACTTTAGCTCAGGCATGCAGACTGAGTGTGCTAAGCTGAAAAAAAAAACTCCTCCTCTCCTGAAGACTTCTGGGATGTATGACATCATTTGCCAATGCCTAGAAAACAGGAAGTAGCTAAAGAAATGTAAAATAAAAAATAGTTTAAAAAATAGTAAATATGATATACTTTCCCATCTGTTTACTAATGCTAGCAGCATGAGGATTAAAAAAATTCAATGATAGCTAAGAGAGTGAAGTTGCACTTTAATATAATCAAATTGCATGTATTTTTACTTCAACTGATCTCATATAAATGCCTGAATTTGACTTTGTATTGGCCCTTTGTACTATCTGGTATAGCAGCACCCAGACAGGGAGAAGGAGGAGCACCACTAGGAGACAATCGGGTGTCTTCCTCACAAGTACAGACGAGGAACCTTCTGAAAGAGGAGAGAAGAGAAATATCATATTTATCAGTGTATAACACGCACTCCCCCCCCCCCCTAAAAATAGAGGGAAAATCACGGGTGCCTGTTATACGCCGATAGTGTACCTTGGACTCGGAGGGAAAGGAGGGGGACGAGCGCTGCCAGAATTCACTGAGCCATCATCTCCTGTTTACTCGGCTCTCACTCGGTTCTGACATGACACACACAGTCCCACCTCCGCCACCGGCATTAGACCAGTGTTCTGTCAATTGTCAATCACAGGAGCTGGTCCAATGTTGATGGCGGAGGCGGGACTGTTTATGTGACTGCCGACGCAACTGAGAGCCGTGTGAACAGGAGATGGCGACGTGTCGGTGATTCCCCCACTGCACGAGAGATAGTGAGGCTGCAAATGGGCATCAGGCTGCATTGATGAGAGACGGATTGTAAATTTGCACATAGGCTGCATTAATGAGAGACGGGCTGCGAATGGACACATAGGCTGCATTTAGGCTGGAGATAGGCACATAGGGCCAGATTCAGGAACAGTTAGGCTGGCGGATCCAGTGATCCGCCAGCCTAACTGTGACTTTGAGCCGGCGTTTCTGTTTTCTGTAACCAGAAAACAAGAAACGCCGGGTTGAAGCTCCGATGCGAGCAGCGTAACTGAGTTTCGCCATCGCATCGTTACTTCAACTTAAAAATGGCGCCGGGGGCGTTCCCGCCGATTTCCGCTCAAAAAATATGTTAATGAGCGGAAATCGGCAATTCACGATCGCATTCCGGCGCGACGCAGTGACGTTACGACGTTTCCGGACGGGATACGCGGCGCATAGTTATACCTACATGGGGTTGGAATATCCTATGTTAGGTATAGGCGTCGTCATCGCGTCGAAAAAAAAAAAAAAAAACGTCGCTTGCGTAAAACGGTCATGAATGGGAATGTGACGTCATTGACGTTCATTCACAGATTTTGGAGCATGCGCACGGGGATGTTTTGACACTCGACGCATGCGCAGTACGTTGGCGGCGGGATCGCGCTTAGTTAGCATACTACACGCCCCGTACCCGCCCAATTTGAATTCCGCCGGCTCATTTGCGATGCGCTGCCGCAACTTTAGGAGCAAGTGCTTCGTGAATGACAGCACTTGCTCCTAAAATTTCTGCAGCGCAACGCAAATGAGAAGCGTTACTCCAGAGCAAAGATGCTCTGGACTACCTGAATCTGGCCCATAGGCTGCATTTAGGCTGCACATGGACACATAGGCTACATTGATGGGAGACAGACTGCAAATGGGCAAGCAGGCTGCAGATGGGCACATAGGCTACATTGATGAGAGACGGACTGCAAATGGGCACATATACTGCATTTAGGCTGCAGATGGGCACATAGGCTGCATTGAGGCTGCAGATGGACACTGACTTGCTTCAAAGTGGTTTATTTAACAAAAAAAGTAATTTTTTCCTGAGACTTCCCTCTTAAATTGAAGGTACGTGTTATTACGCCTCAGCCTGTTGCTGCTCTATCTTTATCCAGTCACAAAATTTCATAGGTTATGCCTGAATGACTTGTTCAGATAAATAGTAATGGTCTAGGTCGGCCTTATTGCACTTACAATTTTCACTGCAAATATATTAAGTGGGGGCCAGTGTCAACATTGAATACATGCATACATAACAACATTTTTTTTACGTTTTTTATTTAATTGGGTTTATATTTTATCCATAGATCTACCCAGTCCAATCTTGAAAGTTTTGTTTAAAAAAACACAACAATGCATTTCTGAACATCTTCTCGTTTGGTTGGTGGTGAGGGACAGTTTAAGTCAGGTTGGTGTAGAGACAAGGGTCTCCAAACTTTTCAAACAAAGAGCCAGTTTATTGTCCTTCAGACTTTAGGAGGGCCGTTTTTGTGGCAATCGGGGGTAGAAATGTTCCGGGCTTGGCATCAGTAAAAATAAATATGGCCTCAGGGTTGGTGGTCAATAGGAGGAGTAGTGCCCCTCTTAGTAGGAGGAATAGTATCCCATCATTGGTATCAGTGGAAGAAATAGTGCCCCGTTGTTGGTGTCAGTGGGAGGAATAGTGCCCCATATCAGTGGAATGAATAGTGCCCAAGGGCCGGATAAAGGCTAGCAAAGGGCCACATCTGGCCCTCAGGCCACAGTTTGGAGACCCCTGGTGTAGATAGTAGCACACTTTTCTGTTATATGTGATTTAATCTGATATATTGGAATTGATTTACTAAAACTGGAGAGTGCACAATCTGGTGCAGCTGTACATGGTAACCAATCAGCTTCTAACTTCAGCTTGTTCAATTAAGCTTTGATAATAAAACCTGGAAGCTGATTGGTTTCTATGCAGAGCTTCACCAGATTTTGCACTCTACAGTTTTAGTAAATCTCTCCCACTGTATATTTCGATAAAGAGTAACTTTTGTAGTTCCAAATCTGTAATTCCAAAGGCCCGTACACATGATCGGATATTCCGATAAAAATTGTCCGACGGACGTGTTTTGTCGAACAATCCGACCGGCTGTATGTTTCATCGGACAATTGTTTCCGGAATTTGCTCTCAAATTGTCGGACAACAAATGTTACATCAGATCCAATCTGATCGTGTATACACAAATCCGTCAGACTAAAATCCGAAGTACAAACACGCATGCTCAGAAGCAATGCTAACCATAAGACAACATTAGCAGAAGTTACCCAAAGGGTGGTGCTAAAGAGCAGAAAAACGTCTATTAGGTCGCTACGTTTGTGTTTGTTGGCTGAAAATGTTTTGCCGTGTGTATGCATACCAAGTTCACGGACAACGCCCTTCGGACAAAAATCCATGAGTTTGTCCGATGGAAGTCCGATCGTGTGTACAAGGCTTTAGGTGGAAAGTATAGTTTATGTTTATTGCATATGCAATTGTTTAGTTGGTGCTGACCTACAGTTGTTCAGTCCTGCATTCATCTTCCATAGTGCTGCTCATTTTCATTAAATATAGTATAATCTCTGTTCTTAATTGGCTATTGCTAAATGCATTGTTTTATCAACATTTTATTATGGTAGCATGAAGGACCAAATGGATCATTTCAACTTTTAAACTTTTTTTTTTTTTTTTTTTTTTTAGATATGGGCATTATGTAGAAGGAACGGGTTCTGTGTTACAGATGGCAACAGAGGTTGAGGTAAACTTTTACACCTAAATAGAGGAATGGTTAAGCCTAGTGCTGGCAACTGTGTAATTGTTAAAAGAGACACTCTGATTTGGTGCATTGAATGTAAACCGCATTTCCGCTTGTGTATTTCTCTGGGTATTTTTTGAGTGTTTCTGCCCTTCACACCTGTGGCAGCCCATATACTTGAATAAGCTGCCCTACGTGCGAAAAACCGCCCAAAGAAGACCCAGAACCTTTTTTGTGGCACATTTTTTCACCCGCATTTTGAAACATTTGTAGTGTGTTTGCCATGTGGCAAAAAGCACATCTGCTGCCCCCCACTTGGGGTGCCAACAATTAATGGCACTGTAATGCCTCGTTTCCACTGCACGGATCGGGTCAGTAATTTTGGAGCGGTTCGGATGGGGCCGGTCTAATCGCGTGAGCGTTTCCACTGCAAATCGAACCGTGAGGGACCATTCAGGGTTTAGAAAAAATTCCTCGCGCATCCACCAATCAGTGAGATGCATTTGTAGGTCCGCCCTAACCGAACCGTTCCACTCTCTCTGGTCCCTCATCTGAAGCAGGACCCTTGCTGGTGCGGTACGGTTCGGTTTTACGGTACGCTTTCATAATGGAAACACCGTTCCGAACCGATCCGCTCAGTGGAAACGAGGCATTAGTGTGACGTGTTTGCAGCATGTTTCCAAAACAATAGGGTGGCTTGTGGCAAGGCTACAGACAGTTCTTTATTTACACTTTGCCTAACAAGTTCGAAATTAGCTTTTAAAGCGGAGGTTCACCCTAAAAAACAACTTTCTACCATGCCATCCAGCATACTAGCGTCAGCTACAGTATGCCTTTATTTTATTTTTTTGCGCTGTACTTACAGTTTAATCCATTACTTTCGTTTCAGACTTCCGCGGGGAATAGGCGTTCCTATGAAGGGGGGAACATGATTGACGGCCGGCTATGGCGCGTCACGCGTTCCGAAAATAGCCGGTGTAGGACTCGGCTCTTCAGGTCGCTATACGGTGCCTGCGCACAGACTAGGAGCTGACTGCGCAGGCGCCGTATAGATCCTAGTCCTATTTCGGCTTTTTTCGTAACGCGTGACGCGCCATAGCCAGCCGTCAATCATGTTCCCCTCTTCCTAGGAACGCCTATTTCCCCGCCGGAGTCTGAAACTAAACTAATGGATTAAACTGTGAGTACAGCGAAAAAAATAAAAATAAAGGCATACTCTAGCTGACGCTAGTATGCTGGATGGCATGGTAGACAAAGACATTTTTTTTTAGGGTGAACCCCCGCTTTAAACATTTTCTCAGGGACCTCTGTAGCTGCAGAAGCAGAGGAGCAATTAATTCTCAAAATTCACAAGAGAAACAAGTTGGAATAGTAAACAGCTACATCTCTCCTGCTCTGTGATAACAGCAGTAAGCTGGGTCACTTCTGGGATGGGCAACAGGTTAAGTTGAGGTGAAACTGCTTCTGCTGTAAATTTTCAGGATGATTTTTTCAACAGTGCCTGTAGCTACGGATGTCAGTGAGAGCTCATTCTTGTTGAGAGTGTGTTAAATAGTTCCATGTCCATAAGCTGGCCACAAGTTTCTAGCTAGCTAGCACCGCAGGGTTAGGCCTGACACTAACTCAGCCAGGCCTCAGTGGATTGCCTTTTGCGGGCAGGAGGCTTGGGCCCCTGTGGTGTAGAAATAGTTCAGCTCTTTTCAGCTACCAATCCCAGATAGCTCTCTTCAGGCCTTGCCAGCCAGTCTGACTGCAATGACCTCTTTCCACTGCCCTTCCCACAATCCTTTCATCTGGTTCTGCACCCATCTCAAACTGCATCTCCCAGTTCTCTCAGGCGTGCCTCACCAACCCTCCAGTCTTCAACCAGTTGCCCTCCCTGGAGTCTCTTAGAAGTGCTCTCTCTCATGTACCTCTCCTCCAAGATCTTATCTCTCCTCCTGGATGCACCTGAGTCTTGAACCAAGGTCATCCTCCCCCTGCCCAGAGTGGGAAGCTCCCCGACAGCCTTCACACTCTTTCTCACTCCAGACCTTCCACCCGACAACTCCTCGTTAGCTAGGCTGACCCTGGATATTTAAGAAAGCCTGCCCCCTGCCAATCCAAGTTGGGGATTGGTCAAGGCTCCTTAGAATACCCCAGGCAGCTCCTGGGGTATTCCTCCCCTCTCCTCCTGTCTTTATAGAATCTTCTGGATATAAGAGGGAGGTCTTGGTGATGCTTCCTGTGAGTCACCAGCTGCTACTCTGAGCTGCTCCCTGCTTAGAATGAAAAGTACTGCCTACATTTTCCTACTCTATCAGAAAAAATCCTCACTCTAGCACCTGCCTAACTTGAGGCTGCTGCATGTGTACTGTGGGAGACCAGATAACGTGAATGTAGGGTCCTGGGTTAAGTAAACACTTTGGCCCGGATTCACATACATCGGCGCATATTTATGTCGCCGTAGCATATCTTCTTTACGCTACGCCGGCGCAACGCAGAGAGACAAGCATGGAATTCACAAAGCAAATGCTCCCAACGTTGCGCCGGCGTAACGTAAATTTGTCTGCGTAAGCCGGCCTAAGTCAAAGTAGGTGGAAGTGGGCTTGATACATTTAAATGAAGCGTGACCCCATGCAAATGATGGTCCGAGCTTCAGACAAGTACTTAAAACGAACTGCACATGCGTCGTACCTTGGACGCATCCCAGTGCGTATGCTCACAATCACGTCGAAACAACTGGCTAAGATACGTCGAATCACTGCCTACGACGTGAACGTAACCTACACCCAGCCCTATTCACGTACAACGTAAACTACGTAAAATTCGACAGCGTTCGTTCCCTGGTCCATACCTTTGCATGAGTTGCACCTCCAATACGGGTGCCAAATGCATCCAGTGTAACTATGCGCCCACTATACGCCGTAGGAAAGTTACGTCGGTTGAATGAAGTCAGTTTTTAGGCGTATCTTAGTTCTGTGGGCACGGCGCACAGATACGACAGCGCATATTTACGCTTACGCGGCGTATCTCGAGATATACGTCGGCGTAAGTGCTTTGTGAATCCGTGCCTTTAAATTTATACTTTTTATCTACAGTATCATTTTTTTTTAACTAACACTGATACATTTTAAAAAGAAGTGAGTTTTTTTCATAATTTTGTAAGTTGTTTTTAATTTTAAGAGCTGAACGGCTCCGCCACTAAAACTGTAGAATTTTTTCCTGTAGTTTAATTGCTCATATGTAACAAATTATAGTGTAACTTCTGCTACAGCCTCTTTAATTTTGTGAGCAAATATAAAACCATTATTTTTCCACTCTGCATTGAGTGACCCTTGGCGCTAGAAGGCTTTTGCTGTAGATGAGCTTGTTTGGTTGGTAAAGATCATTATCCTTTTGAAATCCTGACTATCATAACTGATCGGCTAGTGACAGCTTTATATACCAAGCATGCTGGCAGCCGGGGCCTGTCTGTGTCACTGTACGCTTTATTGCTTCTAAACAATGGCACTCTCATTAAGTGGATGAGTTAAATGTTCAGCCAAGTGGGCAGGAAAACACTGTGTCTACTAGTTGGCTGGGATACATTTATTGGGAGAACGTTGACATATTAATCTGAATGGTGCTTGTCAAAGCTGAAAAAAAACTGTGTTATTGTAAAACCGAGCCAGATCTGAAGACCGCTGAAATATCGCTTTATGGACTGCGCTTTATTACTCTAATTTATGGGCTTTCTGGGCCCTCAAATTTTGTTTTTCGTATTGTGATGCAGATCAGCTCTGTGTATAAATCACTGGAAACATTGCCTGACGAGGAGAAACTCGCGAAACTTTCCACATTGAAACTGAGATACTTCACACCGAGAGAAATTTCTAATCTTCATGGATTCCCAGCAGATTTTGGTATGTGTGGTAAACAGCAGAGAAAATATGTAATGTAATAACCATGTTTAACAAGAACTTCAGACCGATGTGTAAAAACACACTAATGCATCAGCATTCATGACATGAGTTCACAGTTAAAGTGGATGTACAGGGCTGGACTGGGACAAAAATTTGGCCATGGACTTCATCCAGACTGGCCCACTTTGACGGGTCTCTCTCTAATGGCAGCCGGACAATCCCCCCCCCCTGCCAGCCAACCCCGATGTCCACCCAAGCCCCTCCTTCCCCTTTTCTAGCCATGATGCTCTGGTCCCCATGTGCCTCTTTCCCCCCCATGATGACTCGTTCTCCTGCTCGGGGAGGGAGAGGAGGTGAGCGCTGCGGTGAGGGAGAGGAGGTGACCTCTGCGAGGAGGGAGAGACAGAGCAGCGGAGGGGGGCGGCGGTCCACTGTCACTGAAGCCAGCCCACTGAGTCATCGACCCACCGGGAAAATTCCCTGTAGTCCCGATGGCCAGTCCATCCCTGTGGATGTAAAGGCAGAGATTTTTTTTTACCATTGCATTGGTGCTCAACCTGTGGCCCTCCAGCTGTTGCAGAACTACAAGTTCTATGAGGCATTGCAAGGCTGACAGTTCTTTTTTGAAAATCCTGACTCGGTTTGCGAGTGTTGTCTCGCTAAACAAGCATGATTCAAGCCACAGCGGTGTGCAGTACCGCATTTGGCCAGAGGTGTGGGAGCACCAGAACCGTTTATAAATACTTGGAAAAACTTGAAAATCCTCTGCTCATGAGCCTTTCCGAGGTTTTCTGAGTTCAGCCAAGCTGTCCCTGAGCCTTTTCGAGTATTTCCAAGGCTTTCCAACACACCCCACTTCTGGTCCACATCTGGTATTGCATGCCATAGAAGTCAATGCAGAACAAATAATTTTTGTTTTCATTGACTTCTATGGGGAAACTCGCTTTGATATGCGAGTGCTTTGAATTGCAAGCATTCTCCTGGAACAAATTATGCTTGAAATCCAAAGTTCCACTGTAGCTCAATATAAAAAAGGTGGAAAACTCCCGCGCTGTCAATTGGGCCTAATGGGGAAACTGCTGCAGTGACCTGTGGATCTGATCCTAACAGAAATAATGATGTATATATATGAAAATAGTGGTGACTGCGCTGTAGGAAGGGGGGGGGGGTGGGTAAGGTAAAGTGGAATGTGATGGGTGAATAATAAAAAATAGAAAAATTACTATGATACTGCTAGATCTAACAGTAAACCCTAGGTGCATATAAACTGACGAATGAAAAACTTCCTAACAAAATATCAATAAGTAAACAAAATCAAGCACGTGATAAAAGTCCCAAGCATGAAAATTCCTGTGCCGTGTGAAATATTCCAAAGGAAAGCACAGTATAAATGATATGGAAGTCAGTGTATAGATAAAACACCTCCACCAAAAATGCAGTGTGCTGAATGAAATCTTCAGTGATGATCACCTCTGTGTGCACTAGCAGCTCACCTCACTGCTGTTTTGAGCCAAACAGCTGAAATAACGCAGATCTGGATGAATGTAGAAACAGGCAGACAATCTCCCCTCTATTGCTGAAGTGGTCATAATAGCAGATGTATGCCATGGAAAGAGACAAACACAGATAGTGCATATAGCATGACACTGTGAGGGAACCAAAATGGATGAGTAGGCCTCTTGAATGATAAAAAAGCGGGCGTCAATCCATGCGCACCTTACTCGTATCCCCTTCTGAGTGTCAGCCTGGTGTAGACTAGGATTCGCTCTTATCCCCAGATATCAGCCGATCGGAACTCGATAAATGGCAATAACATTAGTAAAAGAGGGAACCAATAGCGTAACTCTGTATGATAAAACAAGTTTATTAATGTAAATAAAAAACTCATATAGATGGATAAAGGCAAATCTACACATCCACGAGCGACAAGCTCGTCTCCTGGCATCAGGCTGTCTCTGTACCCGATGCTCCAATCCTGACTCGTTTAGTCACGTCACGTGACTTCATCAGGGGATCAGCACCTATTTTATTCTCTGTTTTACACACACGTATAGTTGCAATCTGATTAATCCACAAAGTACAGTTATCTGTTCTCATGTATTTTAATGCACATGTTAACAGAGTGTTTGACAACTAGCATCATTTATTCTAACACTGTATATGTCCTCTTAGGTTTTCCAGAAAAGATAACATCAAAACAGCGGTATCGGCTGCTCGGGAACAGTCTGAATGTTCATATTGTTGCCAGACTCATCGACCTTCTGCTTCAGTCACATTGATTCAGCTTCAAGAATCAACCGGACCCCAGACTTCTTTTTAACCTGAAATATTTTCTTTTAGATTGAATAAATTAATAATAAAACATTTTATTGTTGTATGATTTATCATTTGCCGGGAACTACAGTGATTTTTAGTATCTACAGTAGACGTCCGTATATCGGTTATGGTTACTTATGCTAACTTACAAGTCAAGCTGGCCCAATTTAAGTATACAAAATATATATACCATATTTATCGGCGTATAAGACGCACAGGTGTATAACACTCACCCCAATTTAAGAGGGAACGTTTGTGGATTATTTTTTTTTAAACAAACCACTTTGAAGCAACATAATGGTCAGTGAGCATCAATGCAGCCTAATCTATGCCCATCTGCAGCCTCAATGCAGCCTGATCTATGCCCACGTGCAGCTTCAGTGCAGCTTGATCTATGCCCATCTGCAGCCACAATGCAGCCTGATCTATGCCCACTTGCAGCTTCAGTGCAGCCTGATCTATGCCCATCTGCAGCTTCAGTGCAGCCTGATCTATGCCCATCTGCAGCTTCAATGCAGCCTGATCTGTGCCCATATGCAGCCTCAATGCACTGTCGAGCTCTGGTGAAGAGGCCCCAGACCCCTCGAAACGCGTCAGCCGGCAGCAACACATTCCCTACTACCCCCCCATTGTGAAGCGTGGTCTGAGGGGAATTTACTTCAAATTTGTTGACAAGCCTGTTCTTTATGCCGTTTGTGAGTAGTTTTTAATATTACTACTATTAAATAAAGTGTCGAGTGGTAATACACTAGGCTGGTGCGCCTTTTCTCTTTTTTTTCTCTGTTTTTGCCAGGACTTCCCAATCCACGAAGGGCAGCAAGGCCACTGTTATTACAATACTTGACTATTGCATGACTTTCTATGAGGATCGGTTGATCAAGTGTTGGACAATCCACCAGTGCGCAGGAGTTTGCTTGTTTTGTTGTACTGCAGCCTCAATGCAGCCTGATCTGTGCCCACCTGCAGCCTCATTGCAACCTGATATGTGACGTGAGAGAGGAGAGGGGAAAAAAGTGCATGTTATACGCCGATAAATACGGGTATATCAGTTCTGGAGTTGAGCTTGAAAGGTATGTTTATTTAATATGAACACTACAGTCTCATTAATGTCATCTTTGTAGGTAGGATTTTGTTGATCTGCAGATTTGTTGAACTGTACACGTGTATTAGCTCAGCAGTAAAGATGCCTCTCCTGATTACTTGGGAATATCACATATTTTCTCCTCTGTGACCTGTGCACAATAATAAATAAATGATTAGGTCTAAAGTTTTTTTAATTACCTCTTACCAGACTTAGGCCATCCAACAAAATACAAATCATTATTTTGCATTATTAAACTGATGTTTGCATATAGATAAACTGTAATTATATACTGGACCAGCCAAGGAAAACTTGGGTTACATGGAAGAAGTTGAGTTTTTACAGTTAAATAACTAGAATATGCTGTCCAGGACCTGACATCCTAAAACGGTCCCCCCTTCAAAACATTTGCTTTTAATTGAACAATGTACAGCAATCTGCCTAACTCTCACCATACACAGTACAATCTGGCGGTACTGTATTTGTACAGTCTCTCTTAAGTGTAACAAAACTGTTTAATATGAGGACCTAGCTAAGCTAACTAAACAAGTTGTATCTAATCAGGCAGGATCGTGCACTATATAGATGTTACTAGATCTAGCAGATTGTACTACACTTATGATGAGCTGTAGACAGTTTCTATCTGCTTTTGACAATTCCTGTACCATCATTACCAGACTTCAAAAACTGTTGCAGGGGCAGCTGACTTTTTCTATTGATGTAGGCACACCCCCAGAACTACATCTTCCAAGAGCCCTTTCTCTATACACAGTGAGTGGGCAGGCATTTGAAGTGATACTAAAGCTTTGTTTTAGAAATAAAATAAAAATTACAAACATGTCATACTTACCTCCACTGTGCATCTCATTTTGCAGAGTGTCCCCCAAACATCCTCTTCTGGGGTCACTTGATGGCTCTTGCGGCCCCTCCCCCACATTAGATAACCCCCTAGGACAGTGATGGCGAACCTTGGCACCCCAGATGTTTTGGAACTACATTTCCCATGATGCTCCACTACACTGCAGCGTGCATGAGCATCATGGGAAATGTAATTCCAAAACATCTGGGGTGCCAAGGTTCGCCATCACTGCCCTAGGAGAAGCGCTCTCCCGAGGGGGTTACCTTGCGGGCACGCTCCTGAGTCATTCATTCGGCGTCCATAGACGCCGAGTGTATGACTCAGTCCCTCCCCCCAGTGCCCGCGTCATTGGATTTGATTGACATCAGCGGGAGCCAATGGCTGCACTGCTATCAGTCTATCCAATCAAAGCCAGTAACCTTGTGGAGAGAAGGAATGCAAGGACGCGGCTAGGAGATGAAGGGGTTCAGTTAAGTAAAACTGGGGGCTGGTGACAACCAGGTGTTTTTTCACCTTAACGCATGGAATGTATTAAGGGGAAAAAAACACAAGCCTTTACAACCCCTTTAAGTGTCAAAGCAAGAGCATTGTTTTGCTGGAAATGTTATTAATATATACATTTGTACACATTGACAGGGTGAAGGTGGGTATAGACAAAGTCCAACAAGCATCCATGAAGCTTGCCATTACCATGCAGAAGCTTTCTGGATTGCTGGCAGATTTATTAATTTTATGCACTTGCCGCATTTTTAGAGCTATTTTAGAGCTGGAAAATAAGCATGTATTGGAGAGACGTATAGGGCCAGATTCAGGTAGATGGGAGCATCTTTAAGCTGGAGTAACGTTTCTCATTTACGTTACTCTGGCGAAATTTTAAGAGCAAGTGCTGTTATTCATGAAGCACTTGCTCCTAAAGTTGCGGCAGCGTATCGAAAATGAGCCGGCGGAATTCAAATTGGGCGGGTACGGGGCGTGTATTATTTAAACTAAGCGCGATCCCGCGGCGAACGTACTGTGCATGCGTCGACTGTCAATGCATCCCAGTGCGCATGCTCACAACTTCCGTCGGCACCACTTCCTTGGAAACGACAGCGCAATGTGTTCCGTTGGACGTTTAAATGCGCCCGTAGATGCGCCATTCCGGCACTAAAGTATATCCTGTTCCCCCTCCCGGCAGTGAAGTTACTTTTGTTCTGAGATGGCTGCTCCCGTTCCCCGCAAACACAGGAGAAAGCTGAACTTTAAAGGCCAGGAGCTGTCAGCCGTCATCTCGGCTATGGAGACCTATGATGTCTTCCTCCATGGCTGTAAAAGTTGACAGACAAGCATGAACAGAGGTGTTGTCCTGCAAGTGGGGGTGCTCAGCTAGCTCTTATCGTCGGTAACGCTGCTGTAGCTGCTCTCCTGCTGACCTGTGGCCGTCTGGAGTAAAGATAAAGCAGCTATTTGTAGAAATAACTTTGCGCCGGACGGACGAGATACGCGTGGCGCATGTAGCCAGCGTATGGTGCTAATTCGTTCGCGAATCGGGAAATCTCCCTCATTTGCATATTTGCAGGGGAAATCAATAGGCAAGCGAAACTATGCGCTGACGATACTCTGGCGTCGGAAAGTTAAGCCGGTCGGGGAAAGCCCGTTTTCTGTTGCATCTAGTTTGGTGGGTACGGCCACATAGATACGACGGCGCATCTTCACAGTTACGCGGCGCATATCGAAATACTCCAGCGCAAGTCTTGCTGAATCTGGCCCATTGTGTGTATGTATAGCTATATACACTATATTGCCATAAGTATTGGGACGCCTGCTTTTACACGCACATGAACTTTAATGGCATCCAAGTCTTATGCCGCATGCACACGATCACTTTATGTGATGAGAAAAAACGACGTTTTCTGTGAAGTAAAAACTACGTTTTTGAAACTTCAATTTTCAAAGACGATGTTGCCTACACACCATCGTTTTTTTCACAATGCTCTAGCAAAGCGAGGTTACATTCACCACTCTTTTCCATTGAAGCTTGCTTCATAACTAGCTTCTGGGCATGCGCGGGTTGAAAATCGTTGTTTTAAACAACGTTTTTTGCTACACACGGTGACTTTTTGTGAAACAAAAAACAACGTTTTGAAAAACGACACAAAAAATTGAAGCATGTTTCAATTTTTTTTTGTCGTTTTTTTTACAAGACATAAAACTACATTTTCCCCTACACACGGTCAATGAAATTGACGTTTTTAAAAACGTCATTTTTTTTCATCACATAAAGTGATCGTGTGTATGCGGCATTAGTCTGTAAGGTTTAACCACTTGAGATCCGCGCTATGGACAAAAGACGTCCACAGCGCGGCTCTCAAGTGCCAAGTGGACGTCTTTGGACATCATTTTAAGTGCATTACCCGCGGGTAAACACTGTCCCGGCGCATCGCTGAAAAACCGATGCGTGTACCTGCCGGCCGTGATGTCTGCCGGTACACGCGATCGGAGGGAACACAGCAGGTGACAGCCGGGACGTGGAGCTCTGTGTGTAAACACAGAGCTCTACGTGCTGTCAGAGGAGAGGAGACCGATCTGTGTCCCTTGTACATAGGGACACAGCATCGGTTACCTCCCCCAGTCAGCCCCCTCCCCCACACAGTTAGAACACACCCAGGGAATACATTTAACCCCTTCCTCCCCCCCCCCTAGACTTAACTCCTTCCCTGCCAGTCACATTTATACAGTAATTAGTGCATTTTTATAGCACTGATTACTGTATGAATGTGAATGGTTCCAAATTTGTGTCAAAAGTGTCCGATATGTCCGCCGCAATATCGCAGTCCGAATAAAAATTGCAGATCGCCGCCATTACTATTAAAAATAATAATAATAATAAAAAAATGCATAATTCTGTTCCCTATTTTGTAGGCGCTATAACTTTTGCGCAAAACAGTCGCTTATTGTTTTTTTCTTTTTTTTACAAAAATACGTAGAAAAATTTGTATCGGCCTTAACTGAGAAAAAAAATATTAAAAAAAAATAAAAAAAAATGGGATATTTATTATAGCAACAAGTAAAAAATATATATTTTTTTAAAATTTTCGCTCTTTTTTTGTTTATAGCGCAAAAAATAAAAACCGCAGAGGTGATCAAATACCACCAAAAGAAAGCTCTATTTGTGGGGAAAAAAGGACGTCAATTTTGTTTGGGAGCCACGTCGCAAGTCAGTTAAAGAGACGCAGTGCCAGAGGCTGAAATTTTGCATGGGCACGAAGGGGGTTTATGTGCCCAGTAAGCAAGTGGTTAATATTGATTTGGCCCACCTTCTGCAGCTATAACAGCTTCAACTCTTCTGAGAAGGCTGTCCACAAGGTTTAGGAGTGTGTCTATGGGAATGTTTGACCATTCTTCCAGAAGCGCATTTGTCAGGCACTGATGTTAGATGAGAAGGACTGGCTCTCAGTCTCCGCTCTAATTCATCCCAAAGGTGTTCAATCAGATTGAGGTCAGGGTTGTGTGCAGGCCAGTCAAGTTCCTCCACCCCAAACTCATCCATGTCTTTATGGACCTTGCTTTGTGCAGTGGTACGCAGTGCAAAACAAACCTAAGGACACAAAGTACAAACTGGTACAAATATTAAGACACTAAGGGCCAGATTCTCAGCGGGCTACGACGGAGTATCTCAGATACCCCGTCGTATCGCCGTTTTTTTTTGCCCCGTATCTATGTGCGTGATGCTTAGCATCATTTTGGCATAGATACGCTTCAACATCCGACAAGTGTAATACCATTACACTTGCGGATCGTAGTTGTAATGACAACTCCGGCCACTAGGTGGCCTTTACGTTGTTTTCTCATTTGCATATGCAAATGAGGCTAGTACGCCGATTCCCGATCGCATACGTCGTTTTCGTCCGCGTAAGGTTACCCCTGCTTCTATGAGGAGTAACCTTACGAAGTACCGTCGGGTGCCGTCGGATGCCATGTTAAGTATGGCGTCGGGTCAGTGACGGCTTTTTCCGTCGCTTACGTCGTTTTACTAACTCGTTCGCGAATAGGGGCATTGCGTAGTGACGATCACGTCGTTTAGAAAATACGGCACTTGCTCTAGTACGATGCGGCGGCGTAGTGTAAATGGCTTGCGCTACGCCGGCGATTTTCTTAGAGAATCTGGCCCAAAGGGTGTATTTATTAAAATAATTGCAAAACTAGTTTTCCTGTAAAACCTCATGTACATGTGTTCTGTTTGAATGGGGACAACAACGATTGTTGTTAGGCCATGTTCTCTCTAGTCAAATGTTCTTCATTTCTATAGAATAGATTGAATTTGGAAAATACTGCATTATGTCCACTAGATGGAGCTATTTATCATAGGAGCAAAATACAGTGCCTTGAAATTTTCCACATTTTGTCATGTTACAACCAACAACATTTTTTGCCACACTTTTCAGACAGATATTTATTTGTTAAAAAAAAAAAATTGAAAACCATTTATCATTTTCCTTCCACTTCACAATGAAGTGCCACTTTGTGTTGGCCTATCGCATAAAATCCCAATAAAATACATTTACATTTTTGGTTGTAACATGACAAAATGTGGAAAATTTCAAGGGGTATGAATACTTTATCAAGACACTGTATATATTTTCTGTGATCGTCAGCTCATAAAGCTGTTGTTTTTCTAAATCATTTTATAAAGAACATTTAAACTTGAGAGAAAATAGTCCAAAACCATTTGATTTTCCCCCATTTGCATACTATATGCAGTTTCCCAGGGCAAATGTGTATACTTTTTATAAACATATCTCTAATGTTAGCGCATGCATGAATTTCCTATGATACTTTGTGCCATCTACTAGCCAAATGTGGTGTAATCCATTTTTAACCACTTGCCGCCCACCCTATAACAAAAGGACGGCGGCAAAGTGGTTTCAATATCCCGAGTGGACGTCAGGGGGCGCGCATCGCGGCGATCGTTGTTGTCTGACAGTCTGACACCCCGCAACACCGATCTAGGTAAAGAGTCTCCGTCAGAGACTCTTTACCACGATCAGCCGTGTCCAATCATGGCTGATCAGGATGTAAAAAAGAAGAGCCGGTTATCGGCTTTTCCTCACTGGCGTCTGTCAGATGCGAGTAGAGGAGAGCCGTTCGGCTGCTCTATTGACAGGGGGGTTTGTGCTGATCAATTATCAGCACAGCCCCCCCAAGGAAGTCCACACTAGACCACCAGGGATGCCACCAGACCACCAGGGATGCCCTCCAAAAGGTATGCCCCCTTAGACCACCAGGGATGCCAATCAGTGCCCACAATGCATGCCAATCAGTGCCCACAATGGGCATCACTGATTGGCAGGCATTGTTGTTTGGCACTGATTGGCATTCATAAGTACAATATCATACAGTACATCCATGCCTATCCGTGGCACCTATCAGTGCCCATCCATGCCACCTATCAGTGCCCATCCATGCCACCTATCAGTGCCCATCCGTGCCGTCTATCTGTGCCTATCCATGCCGCCTATCTGTGCCCATCCGTGTCGCCTATTTGTACCCATCCATGCTGCCTATCTGTTCCCATCCGTGCCGCCTATCTGTGCCATCCGTGCCGCCTATCAGTGCCCCATCAGTGCTGAATATTAGTGCCCATCAATTCAACCTCATCAGTGCCACCTTATGGGTGCCCATCAGTACCGCCTTATCAGTGCAGCCCCATCAGTGCCCATCAGTGAAGGAGAAAACATACATATTTAGAAAGTTTTGTAACAGAAATTAAAAAAAAAGCATTTGTTTTTCAAACTTTTCGGTCATTTTTTTTTTGCAGAAAATAAAAATCCCAGAGGTGATCAAATACCACCAAAATAAAGCTCTATTTGTGAAAACAAAATGATAAAAATGTAGTTTGGGTACAGTGTAGCATGACCGCGCAATTGTCATTCAAAGTGCAACAGCGCTGAAAGCTGAAAATTGGTCTGGGCAGGAAGGTGTAAAAGTGCCCGGTATGGAAGTGGTTAATAAATAAAAAAAGATTTGTCCACTGCACAAAATGGCCTGATAACATTCATTCCAATTGTACAGAATAGACATGCACTTTTAATGGGCAAATTGTTATTTGTGTAAGTGCCCCCCCAGGGTTGGCTCATGTGACCTTGTCCTCTCCAAATTGTTAAAATGAGGTGTCAGGTTAGTGATGGGATCATTCATGGGCAGGCTAACACTGTAGTAGTGTCACCAATCTCCACTTGCTTCCATTGGTTATTATAGTTGCATAGTAGGTGAGGTTGAAAAAACACGTCCATCAAGTCCAACCTATGTGTGTGATTATATGTCAGTATTACATTGTATATCCCTGTATGTTGTGGTCATTCAGGTGCTTATCTAATAGTTTTTTTAAACTATCGACGCTCCCCCCCCCCCCTGCTGAGACCACCGCCTGTGGAAGGGAATTCCACATCCTTGCCGCTCTAATGTCGCGTACACACGATCGGAATTTCCGATGAAAAAAGTCTGATTCTTCAGGAAACTCCGATCGTGTGTGGGCCCCATCGGACTTTTTTCCGTCGGTGTTTAGAAATAAAACATGTTTTATTTTTGTCCAATGGAAATAACGCTAGGAAATTCTTATCGTCTGTGTGCAATTGCGATGGAGAAAAAACCCACGCATGCTCAGAATCAAGTCGACGCATGCTCGGAAGCATTGATCTTCTTTTTTCTCGTCTTGTCGTAGTGTTTTACGTCACTGCGTTTTGGACGGTCGGAATTTGGTCTGACAGACAGCTTGAACGGAATTCCGAAGAAAAATTCCATTGCATTTTAGGCCATCGGAAATTCCGATCGTGTGTACGGGGCATTACAGTAAAGAACCCTCTACGTAGTTTAAGGTTAAGCTGCTTTTCTTCTGATTTTAATGAGTGCCCATGTGTCTTGTTAAACTCCCTTCCACAAAAAAAGTTGTCTCCCTATTGTGGGGTCACCAGTACGGTATTTGTACATTGTAATCATATCCTCTCTCAAGCGTCTCTTCACCAGAGTGAATAAGTTCAGTGCTCGCAACCTTTCCTCATAACTAATATCCTCCAGTCCCTTTATTAGCTTTGTTGCCCTTCTTTGTACTCGCTCCATTTCCAGAACATCCTTCCTGGGTACTGGTGCCCAGAACTGGATGGCATACTCCAGGTGCGGCTGGACCAGAGTCTTGTAGAGTGGAGAATTATCCCTTTTTAATGCATGCCAATATTCTGTTCCTTTTGTTTTGAGCCTGTCATATACTAAGACCCCCAGCTCCTTTTCCATCCTAGGTTACACCCCACCCCCCACCACCCCCAGAGGTTATCCCCCCAGTGTATAGATTGCATTCGTATTTTTGTCGCCCAAATGCATTATTTTACATTTTTCTACATTGAACCTCATTTGCCATGCAGTTGCACACCCCATTCATTTGTTCAGATCTTTTTGCAAGGTTTCCACATCCTGCAGAGAAATTATTGCCCTGCTTAGCTTATTAACATAATCATACTCATAGCAGCTCCTGAATTGTCACAAAGGTCATCAAGTTGATGTCTTTCAAACAATAATGCTCCACACGTTTGAAATGTAAGCAGTCAGCACTTTGTCCTCTCCCATTACTTGAGTTGAACAATTAATGTAAATGAAGGACTTGCGTTAACTATTTGTCCCGGTCAGTGAGAATGAATGATTCTGTGAGGACAAAGTACATGCAGGGAGATATCTCAGCCTCGATGACTGCTATCACCTTAATGCCTGGGGAAAGCCAGCTGTGAACATGCTTTCTCCAGGCCATTTCTCAAGACATTTACTTGGGGCGTTATTATTTATTTCTGGACTGACATGTCAGCTTGGGGAGCCATCGAAATCCAGGCAGAGAAGGGACACACTCTATGATCAGTAAGTGTTATATTGTTTTTTTTTTTACAAGAAGGATGTATATTCTGATAGTAACCCTCAGGGCTTTTTTTCTGGGGGAACTTGGGGGAACTCAGTTCCACCACCTTTGGCTCAGACCCTTTGGTGCCTGCTCACCACAATCACTTGTGAACACAGAAGTCTGGTTTCTGTGTTTACAAGTGACTGCTTTGTAACCCCCTGAACTCTGCACACTGTATGTAATGCAATTCTGGTATTTAATGCCCCTTTAAGACCCTTCTACTATTTGTGAAATCTGAACGGGTCGTGGTTGAGTTCCTGCACCTATTTTCTGAGAAAAAAAGCTCTGGTAACCCTGGTATGGATTAGGGCAAAATGGGGCTCTAGGTAAGGTAGCAGTTTTCCCCCTCCTCTCTTTGGTTGACATTAACCACTTAAACCCCGGATCATTTGGCAGCCTAAGGACCAGGCGACTTTTTGCGATTCAGCACTGTGTCAATTTAGCTGACAATTGCGCGGTCGTGCGACGTGGCTCCCAAACAAAATTGACGCCTTTTTTCCCCACAAATAGAGCTTTGTTTTGGTGGTATTTGATCACCTCTGCGGTTTTTATTTTTTGCGCTATAAACAAAAATAGACCGACAATTTTGAAAAAAATGCAATATTTTTTACTTTTTGCTATAATAAATATCCCCCAAAAATATATATAAAATACAATTTTCCTCCACAGTTTAGGCCGTTACATATTCTCCTACATATTTTTGGTAATGGCTGCAATTTGTGAATTTTTATCGTGACTGCGACATTATGGCGGACACATCGGACACTTTTGACACATTTTTGGGACCAGTGTCAGTTTTACAGCGATCAGTGCTATAAAAATGCATTGATTACTGTAAAAATGACACTGGCAGTGGAGGGGTTAATCTGTAGGGGGCGCTGAAGAGGTTAAGTGTGTCCTAGGGAGTGACTCTAACTGTCAGGGGGCGTGGCTACCAGTGACATGTCACTGATCGCTGAGGGAGCAGACGATAAGTGACAGTGTCACTAGGCAGAACGGGGAGAGGTATATTTGTACTTGCGCCTCTCCCGTTCTGCAGCTCTGTGACCCGATTGCGGGACACCAGCGAACATTGAGTCTGCGGGGCCTGTGGGCATGGTCACGTCTGTATTTTCTAGACAATATCAGACACCAAATGCCTGAGGCTGGCTTCACCTATGCGAATTGGAAGCAGGTTTCCCCTCATCCAATTTGCATGTCAGAGATTGTGACCAGCTCTCCATGGAGCCAGCTCACATATCTCCGCTGCGCCTTTTTTGTGCAAATTTGCACAGGAGTTCTGTGCGTCTTTTGATTTGTTTCAGGTCCGAATTCAGCCCCACAAATTTGGACTGAAACGATGAACGGGGACACACCAGACCTCTGCTGTGAGACGCATGTGACAATAGTGTAAACCCAGCCTAAGGCGGCGTACACACGACCGAGGTTCTCGCTGGAAACCAGCGAGAACCTCGCTGGAAGCTGCATTCCAGCGAGGACCTCGGCCGTGTGTACGCTCTCGGCGAGCATCCCGTTGGGAAGCCCGTCGAGCAGAAATAGAGAGCACGCTCTCTATTTGCTCGACGGCCCGCCTGGATGAATGGCTGGTTGCCATTCCCGACAGGCGGGTCGCCGATTTCGACGGCCGGCAGAGAACCTCGACGGGCGGAACGATGTGTTCTGCCCGTCGAGGTTCTCTGCCGTGTGTACACGGCCTAAGGCTTCATTCACACTTGAGTGTAGCGATTTACTTGTGTTTTTCTGGCAATTATTTGTTTTTGCAGCTTTTTACAAGCATTTTTAAAGCGTTTTAGAAGTGTATTACAAGCGATTTACAGCTTCAGGCATTTTTGTTTAGATGGAGATTAGGGGTGGTTGCTGCTATTTGAGCAGAAAATTATCGTAAAATGCACAAGTAAGGTGTTTCTATTGAAGTTTATGGGGCCAAAAACGCTTGTAATCTGCCAAAAAGAAGCCTCATGTGCTTTTTTTTTAAGCGACTGGTGACAGAACCCTCATATGTGAACAGGGGCTATTGAAATTAATAGGATTTGGCTTGTTGAGCATTTTAGAGCTACAAGCAGAAAATCGCTTAGCTGTGAACGAGGCCTAAAAGTTCACCATTCCTTGTGAAGTGACAGCACGGCAGTAGCTCAGCGTTGACTAATTACGCTATTCTGGTTTATTGAAGGACCATAAAGGTTATATAGCTGAGTCCCGGGACATCCAGCCCTATGCTGCCTTGTGGATGATTCGGCTCTTTAGTGACCAATCCAATTTCAGTTGTGTTTCTCACATGTTATTATTATTATTATTATTATTTAGGTACTTATATAGTGCCGTCAATTTATTAAGCGCTTTACATATACATTATACATTCACATCGGTCCCTACCCTCAAGGAGCTTACAACCTAAGGTGATAGAATGTGATTGGTTACTACAAGTAATACATTTTCAAATGCAGATGTGATTGGTTACTACAAGTAATACATTTTCAAATGCAGATGTGATTGGTTACTACAAGTAATACATTTTCAAATGCAGATAAGATGCTTGAACACCCACACATTCATCAAGGGATGTTATGAAATAATCGGGCATATACATTTTTGGATTACTGATTTGCATCTTGTGGATTAGGTCAGAGGAGTTGGATCTTTAATAACCAGAATTAGGGCTCATAAGAGTATCCCTTAAGACCATAATGTGTTTAATAGTTTTTAGCCAATGGAGCTCAATTGAGATAGTTTGAGGGATCCATCTAGTGAAAATGTCTATATAGGATAATTAGAACACCCACCTTTTTGCCGGTGATCCCTTTAGTGATAACCAAAGATCTGTGCAGAGGAATCAGGACCGCCATCCTCCTGCTGGAGATCCCTCTTGTGATAACCAAAGATCTATACAGAGGAATTAGGACCTCTTTCCTCCTGTTGGTGTTCCCTCTAGTGATAACCAAAGATCTATACAGAGGAATCGGGTCCTCCATCCTCGTGCTGGTATTCCCTTTAGTGATAACCAAAGATCTATACAGAGGAATAGGGTCCTCCATCCTCGTGCTGGTGTTCCCTCTAGTGATACCCAAAGATCCATATAGAGGAATCGGGACCTCTATCCTCCTGCTGGGGATACCTCCAATGATAACCAAAAAACTGTATAGGGGACTCAAGACCTCCATCCTCCTGCTGGAGATTGGAGATCCCTCTAGTAATAACTAAAGATTTTACTACTGTAAAATCTATACAGAGGAATCGGGACCTCCTTTCTCCTGTTGGTGATCCCTCTAGTGACAATTAAGATCTATGATCAAGACCTCCATCATTGTGCTGGAATACCCTCTAGAGCTAACTAAAGATCTACATAGGAATCAGGGCCTCCTGCCTCCTCCAGGTGATCCCTCTAGTGATAACTAAAGATCTATATAGAAGAATCAGGACCTTCTTCCTCCTGCTGGTTATCCTTTGAGTGCTAAGTTAAGATCAACATAGGAATCGAGATCTCCTTCGCCTGCTGGTGATCTCTCTAGTTATAAATACAGGTCTTTTTTGAAGAATTACGGTCTCTTTCCTCTTGCTGTTGATCCCTCTAGTGATAGCAAAAGATCTACATAGGAATTAAGACCTCCCTTCTCCTACTAGTGATCCCTCTGATGATAACTAAAGATCTATACAGTAGAGAGGAATGAGGACCACCATTCTCTTGCTGGTAATCTCTGAGTCTCTAGTAATACCTAAAGATCTATATAGGGGAATCAGGACTTCCCTACTCCTGCCGGTAATCTTTGTGATGATAAAAGTCTATATAAGGTAATCAGGACCTCTATCTTCTTGCTGGCAACCCTTCTTGTGATAACTAAAGTTCTATATAGGAAGAATTAGGAAATCCTCCTGCTGGTGATCCCTCTATTGATGCACCCCAGCATATAAGAAAAGTTCCTATACAAGAAAGGTTTTGTTATAATAAAGAAAATCGGATTTTATTGCTGCAGACAATTTGTTGAAAGAGTGAAACTTTATTTTAAGTTCTGATGTCATAAAATAATGTTCAACTGCACAGCAAAACTGTAATCATGCAAAAAAATCATGTAAAAAAATATAAATACAAATGGGTTATATACAGGTGAAACTCAAAAAATGTGAATATCGTGCAAAAGTCAATTTTTAGATAGACTCATTACATGCAAAGCAAGATAGTCCAAGCCGTGATTTGTCATAATTGTGATGATTATGGCTTACAGCTCATTGAAAACCCCAAATCCACAATTTTTAGAAATTAGAATATTGTGAAAAGGTGCAATATTCTAGGCTGAAAGTGTCCCAATCAGCTAATTTAGCCATAACACCTGCAAAGGGTTCCTGAGCCTATAAATGGTCTCTCAGTCTGGTTCAGTAGGAATCACAATCATGGTAAAGACTGCTGACCTGACAGTTGTGCAGAAAACCATCATTGACAACCTCAATAATGAGGGAAAACCTCAAAATGTAATTACAAAATAAGTTGGATGTTCCCAAAGTTCCGTATCAAAGCACATTAATAGAAAGTTATGTGGAAGGGAAAAATGTAGAAGAAAAAGGTGCACAAGCAGCAGGGATGACTGCAGCCTGGAGAGGATTGTCAGGAAAAGGCCATTCAAAAGTGTTGGGGACTTTCACAAGGAGTGGACTGAGGCTGGAGTCAGTGCATCAAGAGCACCACACAGACGGATCCTGGATATGGGCTTCAAATATCGTATTCCTCTTGTCAAGCCTCCTGAACAACAAACCGTGTCAGAAGTGTCTTACCTGGGCTAAAGAGAAACACACCCGGTCTGTTCTCAGTGGTCCAAAGTCCTCTTTTCTGATGAGAACAAATTTTACATCTCATTTGGAAACCAAGGAGCCGGAGTATTGAGGAAGAATAGAGAGGCACACACTGCAAGGTGCTTGAAGTCTAGTGTGAAGTTTACACAATCTGTGTTGATTTGGGGAGCCGTGTCATCTGCTGGTGTTGGTCCACTGTGCTTCATTAAGTCCGGGGTCACCGCAGCCGTCTTCCGCAGACGGGCTCTATGGGGATGCTACAAACGAAAACAAAAGTCTCCTGCGCTCCGGTATTTTTTTGAAAGGTGCTATGAGTTGAGTTCAATTGGACGATAGCTTCCAGAGTCTTGCAGCCCTCCTCAGAATCGTGGGGGTTCATAAGACTAAGAAAAAAGAAAAAGATGGAGACCACCAAGCTCTGAGGAAAGGGGTACGCCCCTGAAACGCGTCAGCCCTAACATCGACTTTAGATTCAAGTGATTATCAAGTTCTGCTGATGTTGCTGGATTTCTGCTGTACTGTCTTTTTAACCAGTTCAGGCCCGCGCTACCGTCGGATGACGGCAACAGCGCGGGCCTGAATATCCAACATGCCGTCATTTGACGGCATGTCATTCTGGCGTTCCCAGCGCGCGCTGTAGAGCGCACTGCGGGGAAGCCCTGTGTTGTCCGTGTCCCTTGGACACGGCCAATCACAGATCGCGGCGAACGGCCAATCAGAGTGGCCGTTTGCGATGCGATCTGTGGGCCAATGAGAGATGATCTCTCATTGCTGTGTTACACAGAGACAGCGTCCTGTCTCTGGAGAGGAGGAGCCCGATCTGTGTTCCTTCTTACATAGGGACACAGATCGGTCACCCCCCCAGTCACCCCCCTCCCCCCACAGTTAGAACACACCTAGCATACACATTTAACCCCTTCCTCACCCCCTAGTGTTAACCCCTTCAATGCCAGTCACATTTATACTGTAATTAGTGCATATTTATAGCACTGATCGCAGTATAAATGTGAATGGCGCCAAAAATGTGTCAAAAGTGTCCGATGTGTCCGCCATAACGTCGCAGTACTAATAAAAATCGCAGATCGCCGCCATTTCTAGTAAAAAAAAAATAATAAAAAATAATAATTCTCTCCCCTATTTTGTAAGCGCTATAACTTTTGCGCAAACCAGTCGCTTATTGCGATTTTTTTTTTTTTTTTAATTGGGATATTTATTATAGCAACAAGTAAAAAATATTGTATTTTTCTTCAAAATTGTCGCTCTTTTTTGTTTATAGCGCAAAAAATAAAAATCGCACAGGCGATCAAATACCACCAAAAGAAAGCTCTACTTGTGGGGAAAAAAGAACGTAAATTTTGTTTGGGAGCCACGCCGCACGACCGCGCAATTGTCAGTTAAAGCGACGCAGTGCCGCAAGCTGAAATTTTACCTGGGCAGGAGGGGGGTGTAAGTGCCCAGTATGCAAGTGGTTAAGCCTGATTTTAACTCCACATTGTGAGTATAATGATTGATTTTAATATTTTAATAAAAATTCACTTAGCGGTATCACACTAGGTCGGTGCGCCCTCCATCTTTTTCTTTTTTCTATGGGGATGCTGACTTCATTTCCCATCAGGACTTGGCACCTCCCCCACCCGCCAAAAGCACCAAAACCTGGTTCAGTGACCGTGGAATTACTGTTGGCCAGCAAACACGCCTGACCTGAACCCCATAGAGAATCTGTGGGGTATTGCCAAGAGAAAGATGAGACATGAGACTGAACAATGCAGAAGAGCTAAAGGCCGCTATTGAAGCATCCTGGTCTTCCATAACACCTCAGCAGTGCTACAGGCTGATGGCTTCCATGCCACGCCGTATTGAGGCAGTAATTGCTGCAAAAGGGGCCCAAACCAAATACTGAGTACCTATGCATGCTTCTACTTTTCAGAGGTCCGATATTGTTCTATGTACAATCCTTGTTTTATTGATTGCATGTAATATTCTAGTTTTCTGAGCTTGTGGATTTGGGGTTTTCATGAGCTGTAAGCCAAACTCATCACAATGATGACAAATCACGGCTTGAACTATCTTGCTTTGCATGTAATGAGTCTCTCTCATAGATTAGTTTCACATTTTAAGTTGCATTAGTGAAATAAATGAACTTTTGCACAATATTTGATTTTTTTGCGTTTCAACTGTAAAACAAAAAGCATGCCCAACTTTTTTTTAGTTTTGGGTGGAGAAGAGAGGGGATGCAGTCTGTGACCTCATGGGGATTTCGATATTTTCTCTCACCTGTCGGTTTGATGGTTGTCAGACAGAAGAGGAAGTGAGCAAACAGTTCCCCAATAGGGAAAGAGACATGAATGCACAGCAGACACCTCACCCTCTTGTTTGCATGTCGCCTCATAAGATTCCTTAACAAATCCATAATAAAACTAACATAACTAAGCATAGTACAGAACACCCCTAATATAGATCTGATTTTTACCATAGAAGATCCATCAATCTCCTACCCATTGCCCCTCTACTCCTTTTCCCCTACACAGGGTCTAGCATTCAACATGCATTGATGTGGAGACTAATGCTGCATACACACAATCGGTTTTTACCGTTGGAAAAACCTTGGATGATTTTTCCAACTCAAGCTTGTCTTGCATACACACGGTCATACCAAATTCCGCCCGTCAAGAACGCGTACGACGAGCCGAGATCAATAGGCAGTTCGGCTCTTCTGCTTGATTTCGAGCATGCATGTTTTTTTGCACATCGGAATTCCATACAGACGAACGTTTTTTCCGCTAGGATTTTTTTTCCGTCGGGAAAATAGAGAACCTGCTCTTAAACTTTTGCTGCCGGAAATTCTGACAGAAAAAGTCAGATGGAGCATACACACGGTCGTAATTCCCGTCCAAAAGCTCACATCTGACCTTTTCCCGATGGGAAAACCGGTCATGTGTACGCGGCAAAACAGTTGTCAACACAATGAAAAGAACTTCACACTGTTTTATCAGATCAATGTTTTTATTGGTATTTCAAAATTAAATGCATAACAAGCAAATAAACATATATCGTCTCATCCAGATACCAATTGGTGGGTGAATGACAATAACGTATAATGACAATAGATTATCAATAAAATATATATACAAAGTATTTCAAGTGTATTGGGAAAATACAATGTTAAAAATAAAACTGTTGAAATAAAAGGAAAAGAGTGTAAACTAAAAACTTTTGAAGAAAAGTTTTAAACATTAAATAAGGGAGGGGGAGGGGAGAGGGTTAAGAAGGTAGACCATTGTGGTGGTTATCTTAATAAATCAGGTGTGAATAAGTGTCGGTAATGAAATCCCAAGTTACTTTTTACTACGATTTTCCCGTCCGTCAGCCGCATACGATTTATATGAAAAAACGTATACGGCTGAAACGGATTGAACCGTACGTAAACGTATGCGTTTATAAAACGTATACGGTTTCAAAAAGTGCGTACGGTTCCATCCGGTTTTGATTAAAAAAAACGCATACGTTTTTGGAATTAGTGTCATTTAATAAATTAAGATTTTCTTGTTTTGAAAATGCGCATGCGCAGACGAAAAACGCATACGGTTTATACGTATGGAACCTCACATATGTGCGTTTTCCATTGACTTTAATGTTAAAAAAAAACGTATGCGTTTGCCATACGGTTTCAAAAACTGACTCAAAACCGTGGTCGAACACGGTTTTGTGTACTGTTAAAAAACGTTTTGCCAGAAAATCGTACGCACCCGGATGCATCTGAGTGCATACGATTTGCAATGCATTGTCTATGTATGCGTTTTCCCTTACGGGCCCATACGTTTTCAAAACTGAAATCGTATGCGGCTGACGGACGGGAAAATCGTAGTGTGAACCCAGCCTTAGGTTGTAACAACATGTTGTGTCAGTTTTTGAAATTCAGCGGAATTAGAAAAATGGAGCCAGCAAGCCCATTTTTCTTGAAATTTTTTCGGGGAGTCCTTTTCTTCTTGTAGTTTAACTTTCTAGTCCGGCTTAAATACTAGTTCTTGTGTTCTGCCTAAGGCCCCTTTTACACAGAGACTCCAATTAGAACAGCAGGGAATTTGTCCACTGATCCCTTGCTGATCAGAGCAGAGCGGGCGGATGAGAGGTCCGTGTCCGCTCAGTTTATGAAGAGCTGACATGGACAGAGCCCACTCATCTTTATTGGTAGCTGGGTGTAAACAGACTCTGCTTTCCGTTAAGCCCCCGTACACACCATTAAATAAATCTGTTTAAATCGGTCTGACAGACCGATTTGATCAGATTTGTCTGCTGGGCTGTTTTGGTTTGATCGCTGTACACACGATCAAACTGAAATCCCCGCCGGCAGACAGCGCAGTGACATGGCGATGACGTTGACGCTGTCACCGCACCAGGAAGTAAAACACTTCCGCGCATGCGTCGAATCCATTCGACGCATGTGCGGGCAGATATGTCTGCTGGTTAGCGTACTAACCAGCAGACATATCGGACGGACGGATTCCCAGCAGACAGATTTTAAAGCATGCTTTAAAATCTGTCTGCTGAAAAAATCTGTTTGTCCGCCCGTACACACAATCGAATCTGTCTGCTGAAACGGTCTGTCAGATCTGATTCGCTTAAACGGAAGAGGACGAATGCCTTTTCCCCTTTTCCTGTGGAGTTTCAACTATTGGCTTTTACAGCCACTTGTTACTATATTTATAACTACCGTGTTTCCCCCAAAATAAGACCGGGTCTTATATTAATTTGGGCTAAAAAAACACACTAGGGCTTATTTTCAGGGGATGTCTTATTTATTTATGGTATGTACAAAAAAGTTTCTCCCCCTGTCAGCATTGTGAAATTCTGTAATCCCAAAAATAAGCCTTAGTTAAATACCTTGTAAAATTCTGTAATCTGTTTTGTAAAAAGATTATATATAGTGTAATGTGTCTACTTGTGTAAATTTTACTGTGGAAAATAAGATATTTTCCACAATAAAATTACACAAGGAGACACACTACATTAATATATACACACACACACATATATAATATCTTTTTACAAAACGGATTACACAATTTTACAAGGACTTTAACTAGGGTTTATTTTCGGGGTAGGGCTTATATTGCTGCCATTCCAGAAACTCATGCTAGGTCTTATTTTAGGGGTAGGGCTTATATTCGTGGAAACAGGGTATTACCAAGCACATATTCCTAAAAACATCACTATGTAGGTTTCGGACATATCAGGGACAGATGTAAAAAAAAAAAAACACAGATTTTTACATACTGTCCCTGGTTTTAATGAGCCTGGCAACCCTGATGGGGCCCCCTAGTGGCATGGGGCCCTCGGGCAGTGCCCGAGTTCCTCAATGGTCAGTCCGCCAGAGGTTCACGTAGACTGGACTCCGAAGAACAGACCTATTCATTGACCACACAATGTCCGTCCGCTCTGCCCTCACCAATATCTCTTTCAGCTCTGCCAAGAACCTTCTGAGCTTCTCCATGTTAATGTGTGGACCAATAACATAACAGTCACATGGACACGAATAGACCACCAGTTGGAGCTCCGGGAGGTGCCCACAGTTCTGGCAGAGACTCCTCAGTGCCTGAGTAGATAATGGGTTCATGGCAAGTACCAGGCACCGCAAATGGGAAAAGTGGCAGAGGGTGGGCACCAGAACCGACAGGGTGTGGTCACTTAGATGACACATAGAGATGTCCAGATAACGGAGGGAAGAGGAGATAGCAGCCAGGAGCTGGAGGAAGGGGGGGAGAAGGTGCTCTGACAGGTTATGCCTCATTAGGTCCAACTTCTTAAGCGAGGAAATGTGGTGCCTCTCAGACAAATAATATAAATCTACTGGAAGCAGATCACAGTGCCCCAATTCCAAACTCTCCAGCGGCTCTTGTATTCCCCTGAAAAAGAAAAGGTGTGCACAGCATTACCATATGAATAATTCAGTAAAGAATAATAAACAAATAAAACAAACCATATAAAGAATTCAGGAGCAATTCAGTCAGGTTAGGAGCTGGCAGCAATTTTAAAGGATCAAGAATTTATATTTAAAGGTGATGTCTAAAGACGTGTCCTCATATCTTCTAACAAGATTTCCCTGCCATAATTACCCACTCTGAACCCGCCTACCTTTATGTGTTCCCATCCATTTTTGTCTGTTCCGCCTCCCTTGATACTTAAAATGGACCGTATCATTTAAAAAAAAAAAAAAAAGTATTTTTATCATTAACCACTTCCATACCAGGCACTTACAACGCTGTCACTATTTCAATGACAATTGCGCGGCCGTGCTACACTGTACCCAAACAATTTTTTTATCATTTTATTCCCACAAATAGAGCTTTCTTTTGGTGGTATTTGATCACCTCTTCGATTTTTTCTGTTATTTTTTTGTGAATAAGTATGTTTTTTTCTTCGATTACGGGCACTGATATGGCGGCACTGATGGGCACCGGTGAGGCGGCGCTGATGGGCACTGAATGGCACTCATAGGCGGCACTGAATGGCACTCATAGGCGGCACTGATGGGCACTCATGGGTGGCACTGATGGGTACTTATGGGTGGCACAGGTGGTCACTGGGCATGGATGGGCACTGAGAGGTGGCACTGATGGACACTGAGGGGTGGCACTGAGGGCATTGCTGGGCATCACTTGTTTATCCCAGTGCCTATTTGTGGGCACTGATTGGCATCTTTCTCATTTTGTTTTTGTTTTTACTGCCCCCTTCCCTGGTAGACCAGTGTGGGCTTCCCTTGTGGTCCAGTGTGGGCATCCGAGGGGGGCTGCTCTGTTAAACAATCAGCGCAAACCCACCTGTCAGGAGAGCCGCCGATCGCGTCTGTCAGACACGAGTGAGGAAGAGCCATCAATGGCTCTTCCTGTTTACATCATGATCAGCCATGATTGGACACGGCTGATAACATGGTAAATAGTCTTTGCTGGGGGCTCTTTACCGAGATCGGAGATGCAGGGTGTCAGACTGACACCCCGCATCACCAATCGCTGCATGCGCCGGCATTAAATCCTGCAGGACGTCAATAGACGTCCAGTCAGGATTTCACAACCACTTCCCGGACGTTAATTGTCTATTGACTGGGCGGGAAGTGGTTAAAAAAGTCATCCTTAAATCTCCAGTCCAGTGCCTGTGTTCAGTCAGATTAGGCGACCCGTGAGGATCATGTAACGGAAGTGACGTTCCATCACCGCCATCTTGGTACACCCGCACTCAGCCACACTAAGCCTACAGTCTGAAGTCGCCAAATGGACATCTTTTGTCACCCACCGAAATCTTGCATTCCACTCTTATTTTTACCACTAAACTGAGGTTATATCACGAAAAACTGGATTTACAAGTCCATGACACTGTTTTTATGTTTAATTTAAAAAAAAGCAGTGGTTTTCCGTCAGATTTTTAAACGTGTGAAATAGACAGGCTTGTCACTGCTTTTACAATTCAACATCAAAACAGTGTCATGGACTTGAAAATCCTGTATTTCGTGATAGAAGCTCAGTTTAGTGGTAAAAATAAGAGTGGATTGCAAGATTTCGGTAGGCGACGGAATGTCACTTACGTTACAAATCTGACTGGTCGCCTAATCTGACGGAACACCAGTACCTATGATTTCCTCAGGCTCCACGCCCCCAGTGATCAGACTGTAACATTGTAATTTTGTACCAGGTCACAAGGTGAGAAGCTGCAGCAGGGGCTGATCTCCCAGATAGCAAGGATAACCTGCCACAAATTTGTGGCAGTGTAGAATTGTAAGTCTGTTCACTTGCTGCACATTTTCACTGGCAGAGCACTTGAAGGTCAAGATCTAGTTGACACTTCCAATTTGTAGGAAATTTGCGTGGCAAGTCTCTAGCAAGAGCAAAGTTGCAGTGGTGAGTCTACAACAAGAGCTCTGCAAGTCTGCACCATGAAAATTCAGCCATACTGACGCCTGTGGTCACAACATAACTGAACCAGAACTGTCTTGCAGAAGACTTGAAGAACATTTGCAAAGAATGTTGATCTGGAGTCATGCAATGAGAGCTTGCTGCAATTGTGAAAGAAAATTGTGAAGCCTGGCAGGTCTAGCAATAGCTTAGCTAGTCACTTAGCAAATTTGCACCACAATTGCTTGCTATCTGGGCCGTGTCACACATTTGTAAAATTATGTAGGCTAGGTGCAGCATGGTGCAGCAGCAGTAATCACAGAGAGGCCTAAAATGCAGTAACTGATGTATTGAAGAACTTGCAAACAGCACAGCAGTCCAGCAAGGAGCTTACCCGACTGGGAACTTCATTCAGTGTATCGGTAGTAGGCCCGAGCTGAAGACAGCTGGCTGGTCCAACCCAAGAGGGAGCTTTCAGAAGTACAGACATAGGCACTAAGCTTTCCCTACTCTTATTGAACCCATCCCTGCCTCTAGTTCTGTCCCTGACAGGAGTACATGCTCCCTACACTACCCACTTTGCAAATCTGGGGTCAGGGCCTTAAAAATACTCTATGTGACCCAAAATGGCCACCAGGGTCACCTGGATACAGTGTAGCCAACCAGAATGCTGCTAAAGGGGACCAAGGGAGCCACTGGGAAACAATGCTTCTCTTGACTGCCCCTCCAACTGCAGTACCGCTCTGGTCGAGTGCCACCTACAGTGGAGAAAACAGATTATGTCTGGGGTTACTGATGAGTTCACATGCCGATATTACATTGGGCATGGTCAGTAAAAATCTGGTCACCTGAGCCCATAAGGCCCCTTTCACACATACGGATACCCTTGAGGATCCGTACATGTCTCATCTGCTTGCTCAGTGGGGATCGCTCCGTTGATCCCCGCTGAGCCGACAGATGACAGGGCCCTGTCAGATCTCCGCTCTCCTCTATGGGGGGATCGGATAAACACGGGCTGTCTGTCTGTGTCCACCTGATCCGATGACGGATGGAAAAAGGACCCTGCCTTCTGTAAACATAGATAATCAGAAGACTCAGGAACAGACAGTGACGTGACTGCAGCCTGCAGCTTTGATTCTTTTTTTAATGCCAGTGGATAGTTAGAAGAGGGTGGGGTATAGGGGAGCCTGAAGATCAGCTTTAACAAGAAATATAAAAATGTATCTAATGACTAGGGCTGAGCCGAACACCCCCGCTTTCGGTTCGCACCAGAACCGTCGAACAGACAGCAAACATTTAGAACCCCATTGAAGTCTATGGGACTCGAACGTTCGAATTCAAAAACGATCATCTTAAAGACCAATATTCATGTTATTGTTGGAAGCCGGGTCTTGCCCCAGGGAACATGTATCAATGGAAAAAAGTTTAAAAAACAGTATTTTTTTCAGGAGCAGGACTCCTGAAAAAACGACCGTTTTTAAAACTTTTTTTTCCATTGATACATGTTCCCTTGGGCAAGACCTGGGTTCTCAAAGATGTTTTCAGGCAAACTATAGACACCCAGCAGGTACAATATTTAAAGGAATTTTTATTTTTATTTAAGCATCATTAAAATCACTGCTCCAGGAGCAGTGATTTTATTGATGCTTAAATTAAAAAAATTCCTTTAAATATTGTACCTGCTGGGTGTCTATACCTGTGATAACGTCTTTAACCACTTCAATACCCAGCCATATACAATTGACGGCCTGGGATGGGATTTACCATCCTAAGTGGCCGTCAATTGACGGCCTGGGTATTGCAGGCGAATATCTGGATGATGCCTGCAGCCAGAGGCATCATCCAGATATCCTCTTCTTCAGCCGGCGATTCTGCACAATGTAAGAACGATCATAGCGGCGGTTCCGCCTCTTGATCGTTCTTACAGGCCGCGGGAGGGGACATCCCCCCCTCCCGCCGCCATCCGGTGCTTCTCCGGGCTTACCTGTGCCTTCGGGGGCCCGGAGAACGAATCGTCGGCGGTGGCAGGAAGCATAGAGATGACTGGTGACCAGATGGTCACCAGTCATCTCTATGACCGTCGGAGGACCCGGGCGCGATCTGATGACGTCACGCCCGGGTCCCCGTATGTAAACAAAGCCGCAATTGCGGCTGTAAGTCACCATTCATGAGATCGGTGAATTTTTTTTCACCGATCTCATGGTTTCCAGCCTGGAGGTGAGATGTGAGGTCTTATTGACCCCACATCTCTCCATAAAGAGGACCTGTAACACACATTTCCTATTACAAGGGATGTTTACATTCCTTGTAATAGGAATAAAAGTGGAAAAAAAAGGAAAAAAAGTGTAAAAAAAAATAAAAAATAAGTAAAAAAAAAAAATAAAAGATAAAAAAAAAATTAAAACGCCCCTGTCCCCGATAGCTCGCGTGCAGAAGCGAACACACACGCAAGTCCCGCCGACCTATGTAAACGCCGTTTAAACCACACATGTGAGGTATCACCGCGTGCGTTAGAGTGCCAGCAACTAATCTAGCACTAGATCTCCTCTGTAAATCTAAACTGTAACCTGTAAAAAATAAATAAAGCGTTGCCTATGGAGATTTTTAAATACCGAAGTTTGGCGCCATTCCATAAGTGTGCGCACAATTAAAGCGTGACATGTTGGGTCTCTATTTACTCGGTGTAACATAATCTTTCACATAATACAAAAAAATTGGGCTAACTTTACTGTTTTGTTATTTTTTTAATTCATAAAACATTTTTTTTTACAAAAAAAAGGCGTTTGAAAAATAATTGCGTAAATACCGTGCAAGATAAAACTTTGGAATGACCGCCATTTTATTCCCTAGGGTGTCTGCTAAAAAAACCATATATAATGTTTGGGGGTACTGTGTAATTTTCTAGCAAAAGAATGATGATTATTACATGTAGAAGAGAAGTGTCAGAATAGGCCCGGTATGGAGGTGGTATAAAAGCCTGGTATTGAAGCGGTTAAATAGCACAATCACCTGCCTGCCAGTAAATTAGGAAGAACTGATCTAGCTAAGCTATACAGTGTATAAATATATGTACAACTCCTAGGGATGTATATATATTCTCTACACACTGTAATTGAAGCTAAACTGACTAGCCTGCCTGCCTGCTCTATCTAGCTACATAAAAAGACAATCTCTCTGTCTCTCTGACTGCTCTCATTAACAACCGCAACACACTACACGAGGCCGCCCAGCAGGCGGCCTTATATAGTATGGGGTGTGTGCTAAAGCCCTGAGGCAGGGTCATAGTGCATGTTTGGCCAATCATCAGCGCGCAATGCTGCAGTGAATTATGGGCCGTTGCGCGTCACTTGAATTTGGCGCGAACGACCCGTTTTGTTCGAAATTCGAACGTACGAACAATGTTCGGGTCGAACATACGTTCGTATCGAACGCGGAGCTCATCCCTACTAATGACAGGTCCACTTTAAGTGCCTCCCTCCCATTACTTTACATTGTTATTTTCCATATTGTTTGTGAAGATAAATTGTAGTCTCACCCCAGCAGCTGCTGTAGGCACCCCGAAAGGATAGAATATTCAAGGTTTAGCTCCTTCAGGGATCTCAGCTGTCCGATGAGCGTGGTGAATTTCTTCATATTGTCCGCTGTGTTCTGGTTTAGCCTCTGGAAGCTGTTGATGCAGAAGGTCAATTTGAGGCTGCGCAGGGAGCAGAACTTGACCATGTTAGGCAGAATGATGTTGAGCTCATCTAGGGTGATATTGTACAGTTCGATCCCGCGCATCCCTGCTGGGTTCAGGAGCTCCAGCAGCTCCCCTCTGTTACACAGGGGCTTCATATAGTCATGTAGGTTGCGGCAACGCAGGCGCAGGGGGCCATGCACGTTCGCCTTGAGTGCCTCCTTTAGGATGGGGTAATTTGTGCTATGATTAAAGATGTCCATCCAAACGTCTACATAAACAGTGTTAAGGGAAGACTGTGGGGCCAATCTCTTAGAGAGATGGATACACGCCTTAGCCAGGAATATTAAGAGTGAACGCAGACTTCTGTGGTCTTCATTCATGTTGAAGCTGCAGGCGTCCGTTAGATCTAGAATACGCAACCGTTGCCTCCTGCACAACAAAAGAGAAACATTTATACAAATGGAGCAGTAGAAATGTTTAGGATGTCCACAAACTGCAATATGTAAGCTATTTCAGTCAAGAGCAGAGTGCATCTTTAAGGCCCTTGCATAAAGGAAACATTTACCTTTCTATCTAAAAAGAGGAGTCCCAACCAAAAACTCATATTCTGTCATTTAGTGGCTGCTGGAGATTTAAACATTCTAACATTAAAGTGGGGGTTCCCAACCAATGACCCGAGTCCTCTGATGTGGCCTTCGACCTCCTGCTCTGGAATGGCAGGTTGGCAAGTCCAGATCACGGGTTGCCAACCCTCCATTCCAGAGCAGCAGTTTTGTGAATGAAGCCACTGGTAGAGGAAACAAGCACTTCTGTTATTACCCGTGGGTCTGTTGTGCTTTCAGAAAGTGCGCCACACCTGCAGGATAAAATAGAAGTTTACGGCAAAGTGCAGCTAACCGGCAGAAAATCCACAGGTGCAATGCGCTGCACCCGCAGTTTGGGCAAATCGCAGTGTATCAGTGTGAAAGCAGCCTAATGCCTCGTACACACGACCGGGTTTTCCCGGGAGGAAAAAAGCAACGATTTCCAGACTGGATTTCTCTCAAGCCTGCCTTGCATACACATGGGCACACAAAAGACCACTGAACGTTTGACAGCCAAGAACACGGTGAAGTCAAAGACTACGACGAGCCACCAAAATGACGTTCTATGCTTCCGTTCATGCGTCAAACAAGTTCTCTTTTTTCCCCCCGCAGTTTTCTCATCTGGAAAACAATGACGGAGCATACACACAGCCGGTTTTCACAGCCAAAAGCTGTCATGGCAGTTTTTCCGAAGCGTTAGGCCCCTTTCACATGATTGGTCCGACCCAATCGGACTTATTATTCACCTTTATGGAGCAGCAGATGTAAACAGACTCGTGTCTGTTTACACCCACCTACCTAAAAAAAATAGAAAGGGATCTGCCCCCTTCCGTCTGGGCAAATCGGATTGGATCAGAGGGCACGTAGAGTAGATTGGGCTGTGTCCGTGTACATGGACCTGTCATCCACCGGCTCCACTCATTGTGGCCCGCGACCAGTTACCAATTTGCTTAAGTGGCCTTCGCTCTTCAAAAGGTTGGGTAACCCTGCTTTAAAGGAAGCCTCTACAGAGGATGTAAGCTGCCATTGTAAAATTCTTCAGAAAATACAAGTTCCCTGGCTGTCACGTTGATCCAGCGACTTTAGGCAACTGGCATATTCAAAAGATCAACATTGACAATGCTATCTCTCTCGGTACAGGTTTCCCTGGTGACATGTGGAAATCTCTGTGCTGAGACAGGTGACTCAGCCCCCAAGACGCCACCTATAACTAAATGATACATTTTCTGGCCCTTTAGCTCAAAGTCCTTCATGAAACGGTTCTGTGTGAGTTCTACTACATTTTACAGTTATGAGCGATGCTGATGCTTTAAATCAGTGGTTCTCAACCTTTCTGGTGCCGTGACCCCTTGATAAAATTTCCCAAGTTGTGGGGACCCCTAACGGTAAAATAATTTTCCTATTGTGGGTTGTCGGCCCAAGTAATTTGAGCCTCTAACCCACAGACATTTAGCGCTCCCTGAGTCCCTTACACTCATAAAATATTAAAACCCATTATTGTACATTTTAGGATGTACCACTCTTTCTCTTTATTCTCCTTTCTTTCCCTTTTATCTCACTCTATCCTCATTTCTTGTTTGTTTTCACCATCCCTCTCTAGCCGTCTTTTTTGTTCTTTCTTGTATTATTTCATTCCCTTTTTTTTGTCCCTCCCCCTCTTTTCCTCTTCTTTCCATATATTCTCTATTTTTATTCCTTCTCTTACTCCCTGGCGGGGAGGTGGGATCAGTGGCAGTGCTGGGGGAGTTCTGATCAGCCAACTTAGTTGCTCTTGATCGAGGTCATCTGCTGATCTGAGAACTGTAGTGGGGACTTTTAAAGGCAACTCTAATCACAGGTAGTGTTACTCTCTGTGTCTCCGACTTTGTGGTTTCTCTAAGCAGTGACACCTTTTCCAGCCCCTCTCACTTTACATTCCTCACCAGTCAGCTGACCTCTTGTCCCTGCCCCCCAGCTATGCCGTGAACTGAATGGGCAGCTGTGAAGACGCTTAGTGGGTGGCCGCAGGCTTCAGGAACATCCCAGGTTTTGGTGACCCCTGACAAATCCTCATTTGACCCCCAAGGGGGTCCCGACTCCCAACCCCCAAGTTGACAACCACTGGTTTAAATTCTCAGCTCCCCTCTCCGAGGTGTCTCACTCCTCCTCCTGCAGGATAAGTCAATTACCTCTCCTGACTCTCTCTGCTCAGTGCAGCAGTCAAGTAAGCCACGACACCCATTATGACGGCTCTCATGGACACTCTGTTGGAAAGAAGGTGAAACTGGCCGAGGTTGCCTGGTAGCAGCTTCTGGAAACTGAGGTTGGAGTAGGGCCATCGCTGCACCAAGTCCTGTAGTATCAAAGCCTTCCTCCCCAGGAAAGCAGCAGTAAAGAGCGGCCAGTAGAGATCGCAGGGGATGGAGTCCAGCATCATGTGGAGGGAGGCTTGGTCATTCACTACCTTCTTTGCGCACAAACATACCAAGGATGGCACTGCTTTTCCTTGTTCCTGAAAAGACAAACACAGAGCTAAGATAGCAAAACATTATAAGGGAAAAATTGTCATATTGGTTTCTATTATATTTGACATAATATTAGACATTTCTGCTGCCTTTGATCAAAAAAATGCAATTTTCCTGGCCTCCAAAACTCTGCTCTTCATTGGTTCTCTTCCTACCTATCTTCTTGAGTGTCACCTAAAACCCTATCTCCTCTTCTCCTCCTTCTCTTTTTGTAGTGGTCTTGAAGGGTTTTGTCCTTGGATCACTTCTTCTCTTTCTGTAGTGGTCTTAAAGGGTTTTGTCCTTGAATCCCTTCTTCTCTTTCTGTAGTGGTCTTCAAAGGTTTTGTCCTTGGATCCCTTCTTCTCTTTATCTACACTTTCTCCCTTGGTCAGTAGTTGATAACCTTGTGTAGCACCATGCTCCCATTGAGTAGGCGCTATATGTTAAATTCTAGTTGCCTGAGCTGTAGTTCAGCTCAGGAGGATTATGCTAAATTGTTGGTTCTGTTTCAGTTCAGCTGGGTTGCACAATTTTCCCCTTGACAATGGGTGTCGCTGTTACCACTGGTCAAGGTTGGAAACACAGCAGGCTGGATGCATTGGGTATCTCTTTCCCAGAAGCTGCTCAGGGGGCGTGGTCAACCCGCTGTGCATTCTGGGGAGGGGTACTTAAGGGACAGACGCCGTTTTGGCGGGGTTCGTTTTCCAATTCTGACCTGAGGGCCCTCCTAGCCTCAGGGATGTGTGAGCTGTTTCGTAGCCTCGGGCCGGCTGGTCTGAGGCCTCACAACTGAGAGTAGGCCCAGGAGTTTCTGGGGCCTACTAATCCAGGGATAGTCCTTTGCTATCTTACCTATGGAAGGAAGCTGAACCAGTGGGATTCAATTGAAGGACATACCCTGGTAAATTTACCTCACTGTGCTGCCGGCCTGGCTGAAAGATTCTTGGCACTGTGAGTCGTGTACTTTATTGGAACTATACGAAGTGTGTGAGTGGTTACGCGATCTTGTGGCAGAAGATTGTGGGACGGCCTGACAACACTTATCAAGTCTGTGGCAGAGACTTTGACGAGCTTCGCACCAGCTGCTAGGCCGGTGAGAGTAGGCCTATCTGGTGGTTGCTGAAATCCAGTGTGGAACTGAGTTAATCCTTTGGATCTAAGTGGTACCCGTGATCCGCAAAGCAAAGGTACCCGAGTCTCCCCATCCCTCTACCCCTCTGTTGGAGAACTTTGTTCAATAAAAACCTTGAAAGACACTTTGTGTTTGGTGCAGACATTTATGTGGACAACTCTTCAAGGGTAACCCCTAAAACGAGCGTATGGAACATTAAGGCCACGTACACACGATCGGACATGTCCGATGAAACTGGTCTGCAGACCGGTTTCATCGGACCAGTTCGATGGTGTGTACGGCCTATCGGATCGTTTTTCCATCGGACCAAAGTTTTAAAACATGCTTTAAAACCTGTCTGATGGACCAAAATCCTGCGTATGCTCAGAATGAAGTCGACGCATGCTTGGAAGCATTGAACTTCGTTTTTTCATCACGTCGTCGTGTTCTACGTCAGCGCGTTCTGGTCTGATCAGATTTTGGTCCGATGGTGTGTACGCACATCAGACTATCAGACAAGTTCAGAGTTGTCTGATGAAAACGGTCTGTCAGACAAGTCTCATCAGACATGTCTGACCGTGTGTACAGGGCTTAAGGTAACAGCAGGCCCAAATCTAAACCAGCAGCTCCTTCGGGGGTAATACTACACTTACATGGCTTCTTATGCCATCTCTATGTTGAGGACACCTGAAGTTATCTCTCCAGTCCTCAGTTCAGCCTTTCAATGCACCACTCATTTACTAACTGAGATATCACACCACTTCCTTAAAGTGTCTGTAAGCCTTAATGTTTTTTACCTTAATGCATTTATGCATTAAGGTAAAAACTGTCTGTGCTGCAGCACCCCCCAGATCTCCCCTTTTTCTTACCTGAGCCCAATCTGATCCAGCGGTGTGCATGAGCGCAGCGGCTCCAGTTGCTGTCTCTCTCCTCATTAGACAAATTGATAGCAGCAGAAGCAATTGGTTCCCGCTGCTGTCAATCAAATCCAGTGACACAGGATCCAGACTTTTCCATCAAGATCAATACCACAGCTATCAGTTCCTCCCTTTATGATGGGGTGTTAGTTGTAATCCTAGATTCTGACCCCTCCTTTCAGTCTTCCCTCCCATCACTGTCCAAATTTTGTCACCTTCACCTCTGTAACACTCAAAAAAGACCCCTCTTAACCGATGACACCAACAAGCTACCAATTCACACTATCTCTCGTTTCTACTATACAACTCCCCCTTGTTGACCAACCTCTACACAGGCTATACGTCCTTCAGTCTATAATAAATGAGTGTACAAAATGCTATGTGCCTGGCTTTGTTTGATTTAACTGGAGAAAAAGGGGAAGGGGAATAAGTTCACCAGCGGCTCCTTAGAGGATGCGCTACATATTATAAAGCCTCAATTCTTGCACCTTTAGACCTCAGATCAACCCAAATTTAAGAATCTTCATACCTTAGACCAGTGCTTCTCAATTATTTTCTGTCATGCCCCCTCTAGGAAGAAGAAAACATTTCGCGCCCCCCGCACGACTGTAAATAGTATCATTTGTCTATAAAATTGTTATAAGTACACCTCTGCATAACACTGTATCCTTATTAACGTATAAGAGAATAAAAAAAGAAAGAAATGTGGATCCTACCTCCTCTCCTTGACCTCTGCTCTTTATGTTCTTTCTGTGCTTCAGCTCTTGTATTCCCACCTGGTGATGCTGCGGATGTATCCTTGCGACTCGGTGTCCTGCTCTTTGTCCTCTGTGAGTGGCACTAGGAACCAGGCGTATTGATTCCTGTATGTCTCCACGGGTCCTCTGCATGTGTCATGTGCGTTGGCGGTCACGTGGTCCTCCGCGTCGGGCTGCTACTGGGGCTGCGCTGGGACAATCTCCAGTGATCGCGTCGCGCTGCTCCCTCTCTCCACCTGTAGAGTTGCTAGGCAACCGACGCCGTGTGGGACGCCGCTTGCGAGTTAGTCGGATAATCCGATCTGGACATCCAATATGACAGTGTTTGCCGAAGTCAAACGAGCCCCCCTTTACGGAGCCTTGCGCCCCACTTTTTGAGAAACACTGCCTTAGACCAGCCTGAATTCCCAAACCTTCACACCTCCAGTCCCAATTCCTGCATCTTCAGACACTGTATCAGCCTCAATTCCTGAACCTTCACACCTCAGATCAACCAAAATATCTGCACCTCCACTTTAGCTTCAGACCATATCAAAATGTTCACTCTCCTCCACTCTGCGGTAAGTACCACGTGTTATCAGATTCTTATCTTAACATTTTAGTATATGTGGATTATGCACACCTTCGCACCTCAGTTTAGACCCAATTCCTGCACCTTCACACCTCTGATCAACCCAAACTTCTGCACCTTCACACCTCTGATCAACCCGAACTTCTGCACCTTTACACCTCTTATCAACCCAAACATCTGCACCTCCATACTTCAGTTCACATCCAATTCCTGCACCTTCACACCTCTGATCAACCCAAACATTTGCACCTCCACACCTTAGTCCAGACCCGATTCCTGCACCTAAACAGATCAGACCCAATCAGTGGTGGCTGGTGGTAATCCCCCACAGATCCACCTCCCCCGGTCCAGTCCGGAGCACTTACACCATCTATGGCGGGCATCATGGGCGGCGGGTGGCACGGATGGCTTTCTCTTCCCCTGCTCTCCTCCATGGGCATCACAGGCAGCTTCCTCTTCCCCTGCTCAGTAACTTCCGTCTCCTCCCTCCTCCTCGGTGGCCAATCGGAACCCCCATTTTGAAATCTATTAGAGCCTCTGGTTCTAATCATGTACTTGTACATTGGAATTTATGCATCCAGCGTATAGCATTGGGGCCGGATGTATGGATAGAGGGGGCGGCGCCCATGCGTCCTTAATGGATGGGCCGCCCCTGGACCCAATACCTGCACCTCAACACCTCAGATCAGACCCAATTCCTGCACCTCTACACCACATCAACCCGAACTTCTGCTACTCCACACCTCAGATCAGACCCAATTCCTGCACCTCCACACCTCAGATCAACCCAATCAGGTAATTATTGAAACGTGTACAGTGGCCATAAAATTGACACTTTTTGGAAACAGGATGTGGGGTGTAGAAATCAAAGGTTACGTGTCAGGTACACTGTCTAGAAACAAATAATGCCAGGGGCAAGAAATTACTAAAGTTTGGTAATTTTACTAAAATAAAATGCATAAATTAATATTTAATGAATGTTATAACAGTTCCACCTGAGATCAGAACCTTTTTTTTTTTTTTTCAATAGACCTCGGATATCCTCGGAAGATGGAAACTTAATATTTTCTGTAAGCCAGGCAAAATGTATTGAATTCAAGACTGACTCATATGGGAAAATCAAAGTTAATGATGATGACCTGTCTGATCTGCTGATTCAGGTAACCAGCCACCAATGAATGTCATCAGTAATAAGACAGAGGCCGCACCATGCTGAAATCATCTTATTCTCTATTTCAGATACACAAAAACAGAGAAGAAATTTCTCTATTAAAAGCAAATGTTATTGGATACAACCAGAGTGTTTCTAACCAGCTTGCTCAGCTCAGTACAAAGGTAAAGCTTTACTTATTTCTGTATGCAGTGAGCATGCTAAAGGGAACCTGTCACCTGAACACATGAGATAGAACCTGTAATTTTCTTCCCTGTGACAGGACAGTGAAAAGAAAAGCAGCACACTGATGAGCTCATCTCACCGTCACTCTGCTCTCTCCTCCTAGTCTTGTGCTGCTCCTCCCACACCAGTCTGTACAGACTGAAAGCGGATGATACCAAGTAAAATTAAGTACTTTAAAATAAAAATAAATTGCATTAAAATAATAAATTTACATTAACCCCCTTCCTGGATTCTCTTTAATACAGTCACTGGGTTACAAACAAGCTTCTGTAACGCAGATCAACCGCCTGTTTTTACCGTCCCTTTACCGCTCATGTTAAAGAAGCCTAAATGTAATAAACAAAACTACCCTAATCACTCTTCCTTGCTGTAGGAAGACAAAATAAATCATCACTCACATACTTAAGCCTGTTCAGGGCAGTATGTTGAGCCAAGAAGAAACTTACCGCCATTGTAGGATGAATAACAAAGATCGCACACTGAAAATGTTGTTATTTTCATAAAACTTTATTGTTTGAGACAAGCACACTGGAAGCTCCGCCTGGGACCTCCCTTTTCACCTGCTGACCCTCCCTAACTAGGATTCTGTTGACTCTGATGCTGATAGCGTCATAGCAACAGGGGACCCATCACTACTGGCCAAGAGAGTCCCAGGCTAACAGCAGAAAGTAAACAAAGGTTAATGTCATTACCAAAATATGACCCTGGCCATTTGTCAGCCAGCATCCCGCCCCTTTGTTTACTTCAGCTGTCACCCGGGGAATCTTCGTTGGCATCCTAGCAACCGATAATGGCAGCTTCCCAACAGATAATCGCAGCCAAAGCAAAAGATTCTAATGCCGCGTATACACGATCGGAATTTCCAACAAGAAAAGCCCGATGCAAGCTTTTGGTCGGAAATTCCGACGGGGTGTAGGCTCCAACTGATTTTTTCTGTCGGAATTTTGGCCAAGAAAAATTTCCGATCGTGTGTACGCGGCATAAGAGTTGCAATAATAAGAACTACCTGATTCTGCGTTGGTGTGTTGGTACTGGTACCAAAACTGACGCAAAGCTGAATTTGTCACATGCCATGTTAAAGGGACCAGAAACGTGTCATTATCACTTTATTGAATTCACCTGTATGTCTCCAATAGAGAGAATTTTTTGTACGGCATAGTTTGTTACTGTAGTTACATAGCAACATGTCTCCAACAAGGACACAGGCATCATTAAAAACCTGAAAGAGATCAAAACAGTTCCCCTATCCACTAAAAAAGTGCTATTGCTAATTGCAAATTGTAGGTATGGTCCCACACTTCCTGTTCTGGTGACCACACAGGAAGTTAGGGCAAATCTCACATAAACTGCTGAAAAAAACCCAACAGGGATCCTATTCACTCCGTGCTTTACCCACACTAAAGAATGGCTGCATTTACAGATACTATACCTACAAAAGACTGAGAGATCACTGGCGTCGTTCCCATGTGCAGGCGGTTAAGCCATGGTTTTACTGCCCTTTCGGCTGCCCACCTGAACGCTCGCATTCAGCTGTCCATGGCTGTAGCAGAAATAAAACAGGCTTGTCACTTTTGGCGGCCAAACACAACTAATGAAGGTCATATCCCAACATGTTTCGCCAACATTGGCTTCTTCAGGGGATTTCCACGGACCACCAGTTTTCATATGGCCACACCGAAATCATATGCCATGCTGTGTCAGTTTTGTGGTAGTTTGGCAAATGCAGGGTTAAATCAGGTGGTGAGGAGGCAATATGTTGAAATGCTCTCTGAAAAGTGATCCATCACAGGGTGCTTTTCAGAGGGTGTGAACAAGGCCTTACAGGGATAATTCTAAATGTTTACAATGTTATGAATGATGACTGGCAAAGAAATTCATGATTTTAATATTTTATGGTGGGGTTATCCTATCTTTCTAGTTGTCTGAAATTGAAAACAGAGTTCAAGTGTTGCAGGAGGTAAGCTTTTTTTGTTATTTATATATTTTCTGTATTGATTTAGATAGCATTGGCATAGTACCCCATGGGGTGGATTTACTAAAGGCAAATAGCTTGGGCACTTTGCAAGTGCAGTCTGAGTTGCACTCATTTCCCTCAGAGCTTAAAGTGGATGTAAACCCTCCATACACCCAGTGAAGTGAACAGCCTCAGATGATACACAAGGATGAACCAAATCTCCCTACATAGGTTTTACATGTATATCTGCTGTCTTCGCATTTATATACTGTTTAGAAAGTTCAGATCATGTTAGTAAATGTTCTCTTCCTGGTTAACACAGAGTGCGATGTCTGGGCATACAGCCAAGATAGCTAAAATTGCTGATTGGAGGAAAGGCACACACCCCCTCTCATCATAGGCAGAGACTCTCAGAGGTGTTTTGTAATAGGACCTGCTCCTTGCTAATCTATTTTAGCAACCTCCCTGGACTGAAGATTCAGACTGCTTTTGTCTAAAGTGTCCGAGAATTTGTCAGGAGTTATCAGGCTGATAACAGAGGAACGGTTTAGGAGAGAGCTACGGGACTTAGCTCATTGAAGAGAAATAACAAAATACTGCAGATATATGTGCCCAGCTCAAATTTCATGAATCAGGGTTAATGTGGTGACTAATCATTTCATAAATTATACCTAATCACTAATCAAGAGCAAGGAAAACAAAAAAAAAATTTTTTTTTGCTTGCACGTAATTGGATGACAGAAACCAGCAGAGCTTCACCACATTCATTAAGCTCTGTGGAAAATTAGCGCAACTACACTTGCCCAGTCTATTTGCCTTTAGAAATTCCACACCAATGTATTAACAGTTGGGCCCCCTTCTCATCACTCACCAAAGGAGCCCTCAATTTCTATCTCATCACATTTCTGCGACTTGGGACTGCAAGTTCGCATGACAAGTCGTTCCCCATGATTTCCAATGAGTACCATTCATATCTGTGCAAATGTGTTTGTTAAATTTCTAAATATCTTTAATATTTTTATTTGTTTTATTTGCAATAACAGACTATCAACCAAAAGTCGTGCAATAGTGACCCGTGTCATAATTCAGGGACGTGTCTGAACCTTCTGGGCTCATTCTTTTGTTTGTGCCCCGATAACTGGCAGGTATGGAGGCAATATTATTCCCCTATGTACTGTCATGATGTTACGTGTCTGAAGTGTCTTTATGGGCTGATTTTTTTAAAAGCCAGAAGAATATTTAGAGAACTGCCCAGGACAGCCTTCACAAACTCTTCACCACTGACGAACCCTTGACATAATTTTCAGTTCTCGAGAAAGCCCCGCTAAAATCAATTCATTGAGGGGGTTGGAAAAAATGGCACTTACATTGGTGGCCAGTGGGAAGAATGGCACTTGAGGCCTCATGCACACTGGACGTTTTCAGCTGCATCAACTCTGATAAACGCTAACAAACGTTGGTAAACGCTCAAAAACGTCACTCACCAGCATTTTGTAACCACTGAAAAAAAAAGATTTTTCTTCAAAAATAACCCACTAAAAAACGCTAACGCAGAAAAACGCCAAAAAACTTGAATAAACGCCAAAAATCTATATTGCAAAAACTTTGAAAAAAGTTGATTTTTTTCAAAAAAAGTTGAAAAACTCACTGCAAAGCTACTGGCGTTTTTATAACGTTATGAGGCCTAAAAGATAGTATTGCACTGATACTGTTTTGAGCACAGGAATAGAAACTCGCCGATATGGTTTACCGATACCTTTGTGGAGCCTTTTGAGCCCAATCAAAATAATGAACTCAAATCACAATTCAAAGATCTGTATGCGATATGAACAGGAATGCGGTGTGAAATCACAATGACAAGCCTGAGTTCAGACAGGAGCGGGGGGAGGGGGGGGGGGACCACATGTGATTCGGGCAGGAATTGCACTGTGATTTGAGTCCGTTCATTTTGTATGGGCTCCAATTGCACTGCAAAGGTATCTGTAATCCGTATCGGCAGGTAATGTACACACGATCGGAATTTCCGATAGAAAACGTCAGACGTAATTTTTTCATTGGATATTCCGACCGTGTGTGTGCCCCATCTGAGTTTTTCCATCGGAAATTCCAATGGACTTATGCCCCGTGCACACGATTGGAATTTTCGTCGGGATAAACTCAGTTCAAGCATACACACTGTCACACCAAATTCCGACCGTCCAAAACGCGGTTACTTACAACACTACGACGAGCAGAAAAAAATGAAGTTCAATGCTTCTGAGCATGTGTCAACTTGATTCTGAGCATGTGTGTTTTTTTCTCCATTGGAGTTCCATACAGACGAACGGAATTTTCAAGCATGTTCTCTTTCTTATGCCTTGTAGACACGATCGGAATCACTGAACTTAATTTTTCTCGGCTCGTCTTGGTGTTGTACGTCACCGCGTTCTTGATGTTTGGAATTTCCGACAACAGTATGCAACACAAGTTTGAGCCAACATTTTGTCGGAAAAATATCCACAGTTTTCTTGTCGGAAATTCTGATCGTGTGTACGCGGCATAAGACTCTTATAGGAAAGAGTACACATGATCTGATTTTTAGACAAATGATTGTCCCATTTTTTTTGCATGCTAATCTCACATCGAATCTGATGAGTTTACTAAAGTCACGAAAATTCTCGTATGACAGAATAAAAATTCGGAAGTGATGTCATATGTTGTAATGCATTTGTATTGCATTTTTGAATGACAGCTGTTCTGATTAAACGAAAATTGTATGATCTGGCATTGTAAAGAAAAAAAATTCCGATAGAATAATATCGGATGAACTGTCATGATCGGCTCTCGAAAGCTTTGTACTAACAATCTGATTATCGTACGATTAAAATGTGGCATTTTTCGAACGATTTTCGGATCATGTGTACAGGGATTTACTCCCAAGGGAGGGGGAGAGCACGCTGACTAACCCCAAGCCAGAACAGCTTGGATGATGGGGTCAAGCTTACCGAGGAGGAACAGGAAGTGAGAAATTCAAACAAAGAAAAAAAACATTTAGAAGGGAAATGGAAGGAAATGGTAAGTGAACCAACAATGTACTAGCTTAAAGGAACCTATTTAGAAAAGAAGAAACGAACCTTTACAACCCCTTTAATATTGATAAAACTTGGATTTCTCTCTAAATTTATAATAAAAATGAAGGAAGTTCGGGACTTTAAATGAGGCTCGTAAGTAAAACAATAGATTGCATGAAAAAGCAATTTTAATAAAACAAGCACAGGTCATACAAATATCTTGGCCAGATGCATGTATGATATCATCAAGCATCTAGGATAGCCTAAAGATTGAAAAGGCTGTAGGCTTGGCGCGTTTCGGCTATTTAGGCGCTTCATCAGGAGCAGATGCATATAATCTGGAAAAACATTATAAGAAAAAATAAGGAACAATAAATATATTTTCTTCTAAAAAAAAATTCTTATAATGTTTTTCTAGATTATATGCATTTGCTCCTGATATGGTGCTTACATAGCCGAAAAGCATTGAGCCTACAGCCTTTTCAATCTTTAGGCTATCCTAGATGCTTGATGATATCATACATGCTGTGATGTAGCTATTTTAAGAATTGCCAATAACTTATATCTTTATGTGGAGCCTGCTGGCCAAGATATTTGTATGACCTGTGCTTGTTTTATTAAAATTGCTTTTTCATGCAATCTATTGTTTTACTTACAAGCCTCATTTAAAGTCCAGAACTTCCTTCATTTTATTATATATTGATTAGGGATGGAGACATTTATCTAGGGTGTCTCATTTCTCCCTTTTCCCCATTTTTTCCCCCCTTGAACAATATCTCCAAATTTATATCGGTACATTCACGGGAACAAGCACCAATGAAGGGGCTGAAATCGCATGGGTTTTCACCCAAAGTAGTGCACTGAAAGTAAATCAATGTTTGGGGTGTTGTTAGGAATCTTTTGACACCCGCAGCAGATCCAATACCCAGGTTTGTTTGGAACACGGTGTGGGAAATGTGCATGGAATTCGAGTTTCCTGCACCACGTTCCAATGTAAAGAAGCCCTATATGCTTGTGGGTGTATAAAAGAGTCATAAGTATCATTTAAATGCCTATTATGTAACTTACTGATTTAATCTTATCACGTCAGTAAAGTTTAAAAAGATGCTTGTGTGCTTTACTTCATAGAAGCAATTTTGACCTTGACATATTTGAGTGACCAGAACGCTCCGTGTCTCATATATATTAAGAGGTGATATGTGCTGTATGTAATGAAAAGTCATCTTTTCCATGTATTCTATACCACCGCAGGGGACTGGATCAGAAGTTTGCGTGCCGTATATGAGAATGTCCTGCAGTATTTGTCATATTCAAACCACTATGAGAAATGTAATGGTCGTCTTTTGAAGTGGTTCCATACATATTCTTAATACTGGAATGTTGATTATTCCATGTAAAGACAGAAGGCACTTTCCATGAACGTTAGGCTTAGGGTGATTCTCAGGCAGCTTTTCTAAGAAGAGCAAACATTAAAGAAGAGATATATGTCATTATAACGGGTTAGCATCACACCATAATGCCGCGTACACACGATCACTTTATGTGATGAAAAAAAATGACGTTTTTAAAAACGTCAATTTAAATGACCGTGTGTAGGGGAAAACGTTGTTTTATGTCTTGTAAAAAACGCCCAAAAAAAAAATTTAAGCATGCTTCAATTTTTTGTGTCGTTTTTCAAAACGTTGTTTTTTGTTTCACAAAAAATCACTGTGTGTAGCAAAAAACGTTGTTTAAAACTACGTTTTTCAACCCGCGCATGCCCAGAAGCTAGTTATGAAGCAAGCTTCAATGGAAAAGAGTGGTGAACGTAACCTCGCTTTGCTAGAGCATTGTGAAAAAACGATGGTGTGTAGGCAACATCGTCTTTGAAAATTGAAGTTTCAAAAACGTCGTTTTTTACTTCACAGAAAACGTCATTTTTTTTCATCACATAAAGTGATCGTGTGTACGCGGCATTACTGTATTGTCTCAGTTAGAAGCTTCTTCTGTTGTAGAGCAACAAAAGACCAAAATGGACATATGCAAAATAACAACAAAGCAACCAATCAAATTACAGAGATCGATAAGTGAGTACTGATTGGTTACTGGGTTGTACTGCATTTTTCTGCTCAGGCAGACAAAGAGAAAAGTGCAGCAAGGCATAGAAACCAACAGAAAGCAATTGTTTACCGACCTGACTTCAGGTCACCCAACAGCTTCAAAAACTTTTGATATCAATCAGCCTTCGCCAACATTTTCGTCTTGACCGACATTCTGAAATCATTTTCAGGTATCAGAGCACCCCTGTAAAAATTATAATATCTAGGCAGACAAAATATTATATCAAGGGCTGACTTGATGGACCACTTGAACTTTTTTGACTTTCATACTTCTATGTTGCATTGGTGGTCAGAACCTCCATATGATGGTGGTCAGTATAGAACCTCCATATATAGGTGGTCTTTAACCAGTTAAGGACCCCCGCACGCCTATGTACGTCCACAACATGGCTCGTACAGGCACAAGGGCGTAAATTTACGTCCTCGCCTTAGTGCGGTTCGGGGGTCCCATCGGGACCCCCTCCGCGGCGTGCGGCGGTCCCCCTGGCTCTGGGAGCGATCGCCGACGAGCGGGCGGATGTCCGTGTTTTCCGCCCCCCCCGCGATCGCTCCCAGCCAATGGGAGCGCGCTCCCAGCCTGTCACTTCCTCCTCCTGTGTTTACACAGGAAGGAGGAAATGATGTAATCTCTCATCGCAGCGCTGTTTCCCAGCGCTGCTGATGAGAGAAGACATCCACAGTAAGTGTGCACCAACACAACACTGACACACACTCACATAGGCATATTAACCCCTTGTGATCGCCCCCCCCCCACCCCCCTGTCACAGTGTTACTGAATGCAGTGATTTAATCACTGCATTTAGTGTCAGTGTGACAGGCACTGTAAAAAACAGTTAGTGTTAGGTTCAGGATAGCCCCCCCACCCCCCCTAATAAAGTTTTAACCCCCTGATCACCGCCCTAGTTAACCCTTTCACTCCCTATTGCCAGCGTCACTAAGCGATCATTTTTCTGATCGCTGTATTAGTGTCGCTGTTCCCGCTAGGTAGCTATTTTTTTTATTACGATTTTTTTTTTTTACTAAAGACATGTGGCTAAATAAATTTTGGCCTAAATGTTTTACTAAAATTTAGTTTATTTGATTTTTTTTATAACAAATAGTAAAAAAATAGAGATTTTTTTCAAAATTGTCGCTCTATTTTAGTTTATAGCGCAAAAAATAAAAATCGCAGAGGCGATCAAATACCACCGAAAGAAAGCTCTATTTGTGGGAAGAAAAGGACGCAAATTTTGTTTGGGAGCCACGTCGCACGACCGCGCAATTGTCTGTTAAAGCGACGCAGCGCCGAATTGTAAAAACACCTTGGGTCATTTAGCAGCGTAAGTGTCCGGGTCTTAAGTGGGTAGAGAAGTGACCCCATATACTGATGGACAATGTAGTACCCCCTTTAGGCATGTGCATTTCGTTTCGTTCCGAATCGAAATTCGGACGAATTTTCCATTATTCGGACATTCGGATGCATACGAATTTCCGAATTGCTATAATAACGAAAAATTTCGACCGTTTTCGGAATTCGTTCATTTTCGACCGAATTTCGAAAAAAAAAAAAAAAAATTGGTCGAAATCGAATTTTTTTTTTTCCAATTCCGAATCGAATACCCGCGGACTACATTCGATCGGAATTCGAAAAAAAAAAAAAATATATTTTCGAATTTAATTCGAAAAAAATTCTATTAGAAAAGAGACTATTTGTTTTCTAATCTGGTTGAAATATTTTCGATTTCGACCGATTTTTTCGAAATTCGGTCGAAAACGAACGAATTCGAAAAACGGTCGAAATATTTTCGATTTCGACCGTATTTTTCGAAATTCGGTCGAAAACGAACGAATTCCGAAAACGAATTCAACACATGTAACGAACCTAACTTAACGAAATTTATTAAATGACGAATTGAAACGAAACGAAACAAATTTTTCACTTTTGCACATGCCTAACCCCCTTGCATTGATGGTCAGTGGAGGTGTGCTCCCTCACATTGGTGGTGAGCACTGAAGTGCTCACTTACGTAGGTGCTTAGTGGGTAAGTTACCCCTTACATTGGTGTTCGGTGAAGACACATTGGTGGTTAGTGGAAAAGTGTCTCCTTACTCTGGTGATCAGTAAAAATGTGTCCCCTTACATAATTCCTTCTAGACTGTAAGCTCTAACGAGCAGGGCCCTCTGATCCCTCCTGTATTGAATTGTATTGTGACTGTACTGTCTTCCCTGATGTAAAGCGCTGCGCAAATGTTGGCGCTATATAAATCCTGTATAATAATATTAATAATAATTAGTAGTCAGTAGAGGCGTTTCTCTTTACACCATTGATCAGTGGAAAATTGTACCCTTTTGTGGCCAGTTCTAAAGTGCTCCCTTGCATTAGAACTCAGGAAATTGGTGACCACATTGGTGGTCACTCAGTGTAGAAGTGACACTTTGCACTGGAGGTCAGAGATTAAGTACCCTATTACAGTGGTCCCCAACCTTTTTGGCACATGGACCCGCTACGTGGAAGAAAATTGTGCCAAGGCCCGGTTGGGGGGTGGGGGGGTTGCCATGTCACCTGCCACAAGATTCAAAATTTCACTTGCCATGCTGCCTGCCACTTCATTGGTGGCAGCACTGGTCCATTTAGCACAGAGGGGTGCCCAGTGAAGGCAGGAGAGCGGTGAGAGATGATGTGAAATGGGGGAAACTAATGCGCAATACCAATAATGGCTTAAATAATAAATAACGCAGCAGCCACCAGATAAAGTGCTCACACACAAAAGAAATGTAAAATGGGGGGGTGTGGCGGCGCTCACTAATTGACAATAGAATATAATATTGACAAAAGATGATGTCATCTCTCTGCTCCGTGCTATATCTCCGACATTGAGGCTGACAGGGCGGGAGAGCAGCGATGCAGGAGGCGGAGAAAGATGATGTCATCTCTGCTTGCCCGCTTGCTTATGTCTTCCCCAGGCTCTCCCATGCCGCCCGTCCGCACCCGCTGCAGAAAGGCCATAGCCCGGCAGTGGGCCACGGCCCGGGGGGAATACCAACAGACTTGATATGGTGTTTAAAAAACCAGACCACCACATAATAAACAAATGTGGCAATCGCATGTACAATTGCATTGGATGGAGGAGAGCAGAAAACTCTGAACCTAGCCTTATCTCAGGGAACCAATAGAAACATATAATTAGGGTGACTGTTTCTTCTGCTAGGATCTGGTGGCCGAGGATGTTGAAAGAGTTCACAGAATGTCAACCAATATACTGTATGATAGGGATGAGCCGAACACCCCTGGGTTCGGTTCGCACCAGAACCTGCGAACAGACCAAAAGTTTGTGTGAACTTTAGAACCCTGTTAAAGTCTATGGGACTCAAACGTTTGAAATCTAAAGTACTAATTTTAAAGTCTAATATGCAAGTTATTGTCCTAAAAAGTGTTTATCAATGTATGAATGCAAAAAAAGTTTTAAAAAACTGACGTTTTTTCAGGAGCAGTGATTTTAATAATGCTTAAAGTGAAAAGTTAAATATTCCTTTACATTTCGTACCTAGGGGGGTGTATAGTATGCCTGTAAAGTAGCGCTTGTTTCCTGTGCTTAGAACTGTCCCTGCACAAAATGTAATTTCTGAAGGAAAAACGTCATTTAAAATCACTCGTGGCTATAATGAATTGTCGGATACCAGCAATACAGACAAAAGTCATTCATAAAAAAAAAAAATGCGTGGGGTCCCCCCAAATTCAATTACCAGGCCCTTCAGGTCTGGTATGGATATTAAGAGGAAAAATAAAAATAAAATTATGTGGGGTTGCCCCCAAATATCCATTCAAAACCCTTCAGGTCTGGTATGGATTTTAAGGGGAACTCCACCCCAAATTAAAAAAAAAAATGCCGTGGACCCCCACGCATTTTTTTTTTAATGAATGACTTTTCTCTGTATTGCCGGGAGCCGACAATTCATTATAGCTGCGAGTAATTTTAAATTACTTTTTTCCTTCAGAAATGACACTCTGTGCAGGGACAGTTCTAAGCGTGGGAAACAAGCGCCACTTTACAGGCATACTATACACCCCTCCTAGGTGCGAAATTTAAAGGTATATTTTACTTTTATTGTTTTGTATTGATACATGTCCCCTGGGGCAGGATCCAGGTCCCCAAACACTTTTTATTACAATAACTTGCATATTAGCCTTTAAAATTAGCACTTTAGATTTCAAACATTCGAGTCCCATAGACTTTAACAGGGTTCTAAAGTTCACACGAACTTGCTGCGAACACCCCAAATAGTTCGCTGTTCGGCGAACAGGCAATGTTCGAGTCGAACATGAGTTTGACTCGAACTCGAAGCTCATCCCTACTGTATGATCATTTTCCATTCAAGTGATGATCATATCAAGTCCATGGCTGTTCTAACTTAACAAAATGGTGACAATAATGATGTATTAATAGATTTTTAAGTTCCGTGTTCTAACAAGTCATACAAAAGTTTATTTTCTATACTTGAAGGGTTCTGTCTGTGCTGATGATGTCAATGAATGTCAAAAGTATGACGGGACTGCCCTGGATTGTCAGAATGGAGGTTTATGTGAGAACACACCTGGAAGTTACAGGTAAATATAAATGCTATATACAAGGTCTGTCTGGAAAGTATCCAGCCAAGTAATATGAAAAATAAAGTAATTTACTGAAGAACATACAAGACACATTGTACATAGGATAACGATGCCTCAGGTCCCTTTCACACTTGTACGACTTCAAATTCGCACGATTTTACCACGATTTTGCCGCGATTGGCGGCCGCGATTTCAATGAAGGCATGTGTAAGTGGCATCAAAATCGGACCAGTAGTGCAGTAGTGCAGGGACTACTTTGAAGTCGGCACTACTTAAAGTCGTGCCAGTATAATGGAGAATGACTTGTCATACGATTTTGCAGTACAAAATCGTGAGACAAGTCGTATAAATGTAAAAGGGGCCTCAGTCCCCTTCAAATTAGACAACTTGGGACCTCAAACAAAATTCCAGGCGCAGTAACTTTTGGAACCCCCAAATCAGCTTCTAATTCTCAGGCCGCGTACACACGATTGAACATGTCCGCTGAAACTGGTCCGCAGACCAGTTTCAGCAGACATGTTCGACCTTGTGTACGGCCTATCGGACCATTTTCCAGCGAACCAAAGTTTCAAAACATGCTTTAAAACCTGTCCGATGGAAACCTGTCCGTCAGACAGGTTCGATGGTTAGTACACAAAAATCATCGGACCAAAATCCAGCGCATGCTCAGAATCAAGTTGACGCATGCTTGGAAGCATTGCACTTAGTTTTTGCATCACGTCGTTGTGTTCTACGTCACCGCATTCTGGTCCGATGAGATTTTGGTTCGATGGTGTGTACGCACATCAGACCAACAGACCACTTCAGCGGTGGTCCGATGAAAACGGTCCATCGGACAAGTTTCATCGGACATGTCTGATCGTGTGTACGCGGCCTCACTGTCAGTCGCCGATCTTTGTTGATTGCAGCTCATACATGTTCAACATTTCTAGGTGTTCTGTTTGTCAGACCTTCTAGAACGTGGATCACTTTCAACAGATTTCAACAAATCCTCTACCATTTTTGAAACATTTGATCCACACTTTTATTTCTGCATTGTCCCCCAAAGCCTTCTAAATCCTGTAAATAGTTTCTGAACTGGAAAGTTTAAGCTTAATGCAAAATTTAATAGCAGATTCATTGCTCTATTTGCTTAGTTGTTTTTAATACAACAGCCACACAGTACCCATGCTCATCCAATGGCGTCTAGCACCCCCACTAACTAGCACAGGGAAGTCATCATTGTCCATGCATGCGCATTCCAGTCCACTCTCCTTAGCTGTCAGGTTACATTATTGCTGAACAAACCGTTCTCGTTATATTAACAATGGCTGGACTTTTTCCGGACAGACCTTGCTTACCTGTTTTTAGTACACCCTTGTTCAAGATGGCATGAAAGCAACAGAATATAAATGGCAGACATACAGACTATAATAAAGGCTGTAGAAAACAATATCCAGCAAAGAATTAGGAATGGTGTAAACTGTACATTAATCCTTCCCCCTTTTGTAAAGGTATTTTTCTTGGCAGCTTTAGGACAGGTGTAGGCAATCTGGGGCCGTCCAGCTGTTGCAGAACTACAAGTCCCATCATGACTCTGGGAGTAATTGTAACGCCCAGCCTTGCAATGCCTCATTGGAAATGTATTTCTACAACAGCTGGAGGACCCCAGGTTGCCTACCCCTGAAAGAAGCAAAAAGGACCAAATACTAAGTCCATTGTTGGGGTTTATATACCCTTTAAAGTGGATGTAAACCAAATTTATTTTTTATTTTTATTGATGTCACAATGTAGAGTAGTTAATCCAGCTCTGATTAATCCTCTTTTAGGCCGCTTACACACGATCAAATCTGTCTGCTGGAAACGGTCTGCTAGACCGTCCCAGCAGACAGATTCGACCGTGTGTACGGGCGAGCCGACGGATTTGGCCACCCGACAGATTTCAAAGCATGCTTTGAAATCTATCGGGTGGGAACCCGTCCGCCCGACATGTCTGCTGGTTAGTACACTTACCAGCAGACATGTCGTCTCGCACTGGCGCCGAATGGATTCGGCGCATGCGCGGAAGTGTTTTACTTCCTGGTGCGGTGACGTGGCGGCGTCAACGTCACCGCCACGTCACCGACACGTCAGCGCGCCGTCTGCTGGCGGGGATTTTGGTTTGCTCGTGTGTACATGCGAGCAAACCAAAATCCAAAGAGACAGATTTGTTCAAATCGGTCGGTCCGACCGATTTGAACAAATGAATTGCCTCGTGTGTACGAGGCCTTATTGTTCAGTGAAAATGAACAGCCTTCCAGATAAAAAACCTGTCTAAATAAAAAGTCAGTTTCTCTTTTCTTGCTTTGAGTGAGAGGTTATTTACATATCTAGCTTGGACCATGTTTATCATATGTTATGTTATGTTTATCATAATATGAGGTGATCCAAAGTTCATTGTATATTACCAGGATGTGTTATGTGGGGGAGGGGTGGATTTCTCACTTTTTATACTTTGGATCACCTCATATTATGATAAACATAACATAACGCATGCTTTGAAATCTATCGGGTGGGAACCCGTCCGCCCGACATGTCTGCTGGTTAGTACACTTACCAGCAGACATGTCGTCTCGCACTGGCGCCGAATGGATTCGGCGCATGCGCGGAAGTGTTTTACTTCCTGGTGCGGTGACGTGGCGGCGTCAACGTCACCGCCACGTCACCGACACGTCAGCGCGCCGTCTGCTGGCGGGGATTTTGGTTTGCTCGTGTGTACATGCGAGCAAACCAAAATCCAAAGAGACAGATTTGTTCAAATCGGTCGGTCCGACCGATTTGAACAAATGAATTGCCTCGTGTGTACGAGGCCTTATTGTTCAGTGAAAATGAACAGCCTTCCAGATAAAAAACCTGTCTAAATAAAAAGTCAGTTTCTCTTTTCTTGCTTTGAGTGAGAGGTTATTTACATATCTAGCTTGGACCATGTTTATCATATGTTATGTTATGTTTATCATAATATGAGGTGATCCAAAGTTCATTGTATATTACCAGGATGTGTTATGTGGGGAGGGGTGGATTTCTCACTTTTTATACTTTGGATCACCTCATATTATGATAAACATAACATAACATATGATAAACATGGTCCAAGCTAGATATGTAAATAACCTGTCACTCAAAGCAAGAAGAGAGAAACAGACTTTTTATTTAGACAGTTTTTATGGGGGTTTACATCCACTTTAAGTATGCTTGTATGTTATATTTTGTTTATATAAGCAAATTAATATTATTTTCAAAACATTTTATGAAAATGTAAAAATGTTCTTTACAAAAAAAAAAAACACATAATCAACGCTTTAAAAAAGAAAAGGGAGTCCAGCATTTAAAAATATTAATTATCCTGATCTTTTCCTAATTAATTTTATTACTCATCACCAGACCAACTCTGGCCACTAAGGGCCAGATTCAGAGAGCCATTACGCCGGCGTTACAAGAGATGTGCGGTGTAAGTCTAAATCTGCGCATGCGTATCGATGCGCCGCATCCCCAAAATGATATACGCATGAAATCAATTTTTTTTCGACCGGCGTAATTTCGATAGACCGGCGCATCCGTGCACGCAAAACTGCGCTAGACGCACCATTAATTTGCTAGTCAAATATGCAAATGAGGGAGTTACGGGAATCCACAAAAGTAGGTTGTTGCAGCGCAGGCTATGCGCTGTGCGCAACAGCTGCACGTTCTGTCTAAAATGAGTCCATATAAAAGGTGGTATAAAATTAGACAATCCGTCTACATGTCAGGTAAAGCAACACTGTTAGGGAAGAGCTGAGCAGTCACACTTGCAGGACAACAAACTGTATGCCAACATGCCAGGGGCATCCTTGCTCATAGCTATACTACTGACTTTAGATGAGCAAAGAAGGAGGAGGGCACGGAGGAGGGCACGGGAGAGGATTTTTTTTTTCCAAAAACGTTTTATTTGCTTTTATAAACATTACAAAAAAAATATACATACATATATACATCAATACATAACATACATACAAATTACAAACACCGTCTTACTATCTTTCAATAGCCCTTTAAAACCTTGATGGATATAATAATCTAATCTGATACAAGCCCCTCACTCTTCTCTTGATATACCACACACACATAGACATCTTTGGCATGAGTGATTCTGAGGTGTCTCGCATCTTCAGATTCACCTCTCATGCCATCCTGGAATTAACCACAACCCTGCAGGAGCCCAACACATGACACCACCCATGACACCCATGACAGCTACATATACAATCCTAGCCCCATCCCCACAGATTTCGAACAGAACATGTATGGGGACAGCTGGCTGGTTGGTGAGTGACATGGGTGGCAGGCATGACTGTCCCCCCCATGATGCTGAAATCACAAGGGGCACATGCACTACTAACATCCTCCTGTCTTATCCCTTCAGGGTGACTCTGTATATGCACTGGGACCCCATCTCATGACTCCTATCTGGAACCCCCCATGGTACACTGTTGTATTCCCCAAACTTTGTATGCCAGATCATCGGTGCATGTTGCATGCTGCACAACTTCGCAGTGAGAAAGGGCCTGGAGATTGACATACGTGATGACCTGACCCCTGAACCAGACAATCCCCCCCCTAACCGAGGCTCCCCCGTCTTCTGAGGGAAGAGCAGCCAGGAGACAGCTCACATTAGGCATCTTTGCACGTTAAACACACACATTTATCATGGCACAATGAGAATGCATGCATGCACACCACTGTGGTCCCTAGCACAGACACATCACATCCTCATCACATTGGATTGGCACAAGCCCACCATGCAGGACTTTTATGTCACTGTACATTCCTACACCATTCACACGGACCTGGGGATCACTTCTCCCTGGTCCTGGGGAACCCTTCTCCACCACAAATGAAGGTGACACCCCTTTTCCGGCAGGAATGTCACCCCCACATTCCAAAATCATTCACAAACAGAACCAAAAAAAAATAAAATTTAAAAAAATGACCAGCAAAAATAAAAATGACCAGCAAAAATATAATTTAAAAAAAAACACAACAAAGAAAACACAGAAAAGACAAAAATCACTCTGCAAAACACTATCCAAAACAGTCACCAAATATCTCAAAGACACGTCACAAACAAACAAACGCTAATAAACAACAGAACAAAAGCACCTTGCTGTATAGGGAGGGATACAAAGGGGTGTACTTTTGCAAAGGAAGTGCGTTTGTCTCTGTCTATTTAAGCTCTCTGCGTAGCTCACTAAGTTGCCTGGGTCCACTTCCAATTTCACTGATTGCGCCGTTCCCGAGTTGTGAGTATGCGCACAGAGGTGCTGACCATGGTCTGCTTCATGTGCGCATGCGCGATCCGGCCGGCCCTTCATTTGCATGGGGTCGCGGCTCATTTCAATGTAACACACCCACGTCCTTCCCAATTTGAATTACTCCGCCTTACGCCTCGGGAATTACGTTGCACCGACGCAAATTTCTGCGCAAATACTATGAGTATACGGTGATTGCGCCTCTACATTGCGCCAGTGTAACAATTTTCACCAATAGATTGAAATCTAGGATCTTAGATGGAAAATATAACATGCAAATTCAGATAATGACAGATAATGAATTTTTTTTTGGGGGGGAAAAAAATATATAAATATATATATATATATATGCAGTACAGACCAAAAGTTTGGACACACCTTCTTATTCCAAGAGTATTCTTTATTTTCATGACTATGAAAATTGTAGAGTCACACTGAAGGCATCAAAACTATGAATTAACACACGTGGAATTATATACATAACAAAAAAGTGTGAAACAACTGAAAATATATCATATTCTAGGTTCTTCAAAGTAGCCACCTTTTGCAGCAGACACATCTCTAGAACAACTGTTAAGAGGAGACTGTGTGAATCAGGCCTTCATGGTAGAATATCTGCTAGGAAACCACTGCTAAAGAAAGGCAACAAGCAGAAGAGACTTGTTTGGGCTAAAGAACACAAGGAATGGACATTAGACCAGTGGAAATCTGTGCTTTGGTCTGATGAGTCCAAATTTGAGATCTTTGGTTCCAACCACCGTGTCTTTGTGCGACGCAGCAAAGGTGAACTGATGGACCCTACATGCCTGTTCCCACCGTGAAGCATGGAGGGGGTGTGATGGTGTGGGGGTGCTTTGCTGGTGACAGGCATACTGAACCAGCATGGCTACTACAGCATCTTGCAGCGGCATGCTATTCCATCCGGTTTGCGTTTAGTTGGACCATCATTTTTTTTTCAACAGGACAATGACCCCAAACACACCTCCAGGCTGTGTAAGGGCTATTTGACCAAGAAGGAGAGTGATGGGGTGCTGCGCCAGATGACCTGGCCTCCACAGTCACCGGACCTGAACCCAATCGAGATGGTTTGGGGTGAGCTGGACCGCAGAGTGAAGGCAAAAGGGCCAACAAGTGCTAAGCATCTCTGGGAACTCCTTCAAGACTGTTGGAAGACCATTTCAGGCGACTACCTCTTGAAACTCATCAAGAGAATGCCAAGAGTGTGCAAAGCAGTAATCAAAGCAAAAGGTGGCTACTTTGAAGAACCTAGAATATGACATATTTTCAGTTGTTTCACACTTTTTTGTTATGTATATAATTCCACATGTGCTAATTCATAGTTTTGATGCCTTCAGTGTGACTCTACAATTTTCATAGTCATGAAAATAAAGAAAGATCTTGGAATGAGAAGGTGTGTCCAAGCTGTGTCCAAACTTTTGGTCTGTACTGTATATATATATATATATATATATATATATATATATATATATATATATATATATTTATTCATATACGGTCACCACTCATATTCTAGATTTACAGTTTGTATACTCTCAATTAGTTGATAACATCGTTTTTTCCTGTGCTGTTAAGAATTTGTCCATATCGTTGATTCATTTTCTTTGCCTTTTGCTCCCCCCATCACCTGTTTTAAGTGATTGATTTACTAAATAAATTATTTATATCTCTCTGTACCTGTTCCAAAGTTGGGGATAATGAGTTGAGTCATTTACCTTCTTACTGCTATTAGACAATTTTTTGTTTGTTGTTGTTGTTGTTGGTGCTGTTAGTTTGTTTGTAATTGATATAATAATCCTATATGTTTAGTGGGCTTGTTTTGTATGTATTACTTTTGCTGAAAACTGTAAAGATTTTTTTTTCAATAAAAAGTATCTGATTTAAAAGCAAAGGGAAAAAGAAGGAAATAAAATAGACAAATGTGGACCCATTCTGTATTACATTTTTTACTGATCGTCCCATTGGCATTGCCTCCCAGTAGCTAAACAAAACTAACATTGGGTCTTCTAGAATGCTATAACCACAGATCTTGGATGCATAACTTAATACTTGTTTGCAAAAATTAACAAAGGGACACTACCAAAGATAGTGTGCTAATGTGGCCTTATTTTCTCCACATTTTGGACATCTATGGTTAGTCCTGTATGTAAGATAACGCATCAAACATATTTACCAATTCAAGGTTATGACCCATATTATTAATTATTTTAATGGTTTTAAAATATATTTTACACGTGTATAAAATGCATACTTATAAAAATTAGATCAAATTTTATTATAAAATAAAATATAAAATATAACAATAATCTACATAAACATATGAAATACTACTAAAGATTTAAATATGATATTTAAGTGCATTAGTATCTGCAGCTAATGTATAATGGTTGGAGAAAGGTTGGTTTACGTACTAGTAACTATACTCCATTACATTTTTTTTCAGGAGTTGGGAGTAGGCAGACCCTCCCCCCAGAGGCAATCTGCCGTCCTTCTCCATGCCCCCGGGTGGCAATGGCCGGTGTAAGGGGGGCCTCCCACTCACCCCGCCCTACCTGCTCCACTTGGGAGCCCAACTGGGACCCAACGGGACCCCAACGGGGCAGAGGGACTCCCCCTATGAGTGAGTGAGGAGGTCTAGCCCACCCACCCTTTTTTTCAACTTAAATGCTGTATGTATCATAGTTTCATGAAAATAGACACAGTGATTTCAAATAGAATTATAAGAGTTGTGTTTTGAAAATCTGTGATAAAGTGATACATAAAAAGTGTTATCTTCTATAGCTGCACCTGTACTCCAGAGTGGTCCGGCCCACAGTGCACCTCCAAGTATGATGACTGCAAAGCAGGTTCTGCGGAGCTCTGTGTCCATGGAATCTGTACAGACTTAGACAGAGTCCAGATAAATCAGGTAAGTGCAGACATGTGTATGATTCTGGTGCTAAGGCTTACATATTAGTTGGAAGGATGAGCATTACTTCTAAGTATAAATACTTGCAGAGGTAGCCAATGAAGGCTTCAGAATGAAGAATAGTTGTAGGATTAGTGGAAGGAATGTTAAAACATTCTGGCACATTCTGTCGGGGGACAGAAGCTGCTCGTGGGTGAAGAGTGGGAGGTGGTCCTGCATGGGATGACTCGGGTACCATCTTGCTCCTCAAATTAGTCACTTTGAAAAGCTTGTCGGTCTTTGTTGATGGAGACACCTTAAGACTGACCTGAGAGTGACACACAAGGACTGGAAAGATGGCAGCACAGTTAGCACTTTTGCCCGGCAGCACTAGGGTCATTGGTTCAAATACCAACCACAGCACTACCTGCCTGGAGTTTGCCTGTGCCTGCATGGGTTTCCTCTGGGTACTCTGGTTTCCTCCCACACTTCAAAAACATGCCATTAGGTAAATTGGCCTAAGTATGTGTATTTATAAATTTGAGTTAGGAACCTTAGATTGTAAGCTGCTTGAGGGCAGGGACTGATGTGAATCTACAAAATATGCATTTTGTTAGGTTTAACCACTTAATCACCAGGCCTATTTTGGCACTTCTCTCCTTCATGTAAAAATCATAATTTTTTTGCTAGAAAATTTATCAGAACCCCCAAACATTATATTTTTTTTAGCAGACACCCTAGGGAATAAAATAGCGGTCATTGCAACTTTTTTTCTTGCACGGTATTTGCGCAATAATTTTTCAAAATAACAAAACAGTAAAGTTAGCCCAAATTTTTTGTATAATGTGAAAGACGATGTTACGCCGAGTAAATAGATACCTAACATGTCACGCTTTAAAATTGCGCACACTCATGGAATGGCGCCAAACTTCGGTACTTAAACATCTCCATAGGCGACGCTTTAATTTTTTTTTTTACAGGTTACTATTTTTGAGTTACAGTGGAGGTCTAGTGCTAGAATTGTTGCACACACTCTAACGCATGCGACATATGTGGGCAGGACTTGCATGCGTGTTCGCTTCTGCACGCGAGCGACCGGGACAGGGGCGTTTTAATTTTTTTATTATTATTATTATTTTTACTTATTTTTTTATTTTTACACTTTTTTTTACATTTTTCTTTTTTTATCACTTTTATTCCTATTACAAGAAATGTAAACATCCCTTGTAATAGGAATAGTGTGCGACAGGTCCTCTTTATGGAGAGATGCGGGGTCAATAAGACCCCACATCTCTCCTTCAGGCTAGAAAGCATTAGATCATGAAAAAAAAATCACTTATCTAATGCTTTTAGCCGCGATTGCGGCTGTGTTTACATTCCGGGTACCGGGCGTGACGTCATAACGTCGCGCCCGGTCCTCCGACGGTCATAGAGATGACTGTGACCGTCTGGTCACCAGTCATCTCTATGGTTCTGCAGGGAACGCCGGCCGATTCGCTCTCCGGGCCCCCGATGGAACGGGAGAGCCCGGAGAATCATCGGATGGCGGCGGGAGGGGGGGACTTCCTCTCCCGTCGCCTATAAGAACGATCAAGCGGCGGAACCACCGCTTTGATCATTCTTATGGTGCACAGAATTGCCGGCTGAAGACGGGGATATCTGAATGATGCCTGTGGCTGCAGGCATCATTCAGATATCCCTGCACCCATCTGAAACCCATTATGGGTACAGGAAGTGACAGAAGTTAATCACCTAGTGGGAATACAGAAAGTGATGTTGTCAGAAACCATGAATCAGACCGAGACAGAAGTACAGTTAGGCTCCATTCACACCTAGGCGTTTTAATGCCAGACGCCCGACGCTATTGCAGCCGGAGGGGTGGTTTAACATTGTTGTCTATGGAGATGGTTCACATCTCCACAACGAATGCCGAAACACCGAACGCCTGAAGCTCAAAACAAGTCCCAGACCCTTTTTTTTCAGGCGGCTTCGGCGTTTGCCATAGACAACAATGACTTGTTAAAAAAAAAAAGATTAAAACGATGCGTTTTGTCGCGGCAAATCGCGGTACAAAACTCTGCAATTTGTCACGGCAAATCGCGGTACAAAACGCCGTGCTTAGGTGTGAATGCAGCCTTAAATCACACTTGTTTAATAATACAAAAAAAGATAAACAGAATAAGCGTAGTCAAAACATAGCCAGAGTTCAGGAACAGGATCAGATAGTCAGCCAAGCCAAATGTCAGGGAGCCAGAGATAAACGTAGTAGAACAGCAAGCAGGATCTGGGGCCAGAAGGAACGTCAGCCAAGCAAGTCTTCAACAGGAACGCAGGAGATAGTCTCTGTGATGTTGACCAAGGCAAAGGCAGAGATCAACTGAGCTGGACGACTTAAGTAGGCAGAACTGACGAGCAGGATATCATCAACAGGTGAGTCACTGTGGAGAGATAAGAGCTGGCAATTAGCCGACAGCTGAGCGGCCAGCTCAGAGAAGGAAGGGCTGAGCCCAGCCCTGACAGATGCACATGCATGACAGAGGGTCTACCTCTTCATTCTATGCTCTGCAGAAAACTTTTTTTTTGCCCAAAGTTCAGTGTTAAACATGTCTTGATTTATATTTTTCAAGCAGAACTGTAGTAATGACAAAGTGGTTCTTATAACATTGAAGCTCCAAATTAGTAGACTCCCAAGAAACACATTTTTTGCTGCTGATTTTAGAACCTACAGATATGGGTAAGATATTCATCATTATGGGCGTTTCAGGCCTGTTCCAGTATCTGTAGCTGAAATGAAAAATGTCCTGGTATTAAAAAGATTACTATAAAGCATCTACTGACACCAGAGGTTGAAGCCATTAAATGGCAGGCTACAGAATGGTAATCGCTGGAGGTGGAAGGAGACTGCCACAATAAAGTCATGGTTTGAACAGAAAATGGTATGAAAGCATGAAAATATTTTTTTTAATTGCTTTAATAAAAAAAATCTTATTTGAATTATATATGATAAGATTCATTTTCTTTATGTGTGTATGTGTTGGCAGCCCAGGTACAGCTGCGTCTGTGAGACGGGATGGACATCACCTCCAAGAAGCGCTGCCTGTACTGCTGATATAGATGAATGCTCCCTGCCTAACCCTCCCTGCTCCCAGAATCCTCCAGTCCAGTGTATTAACACTGAAGGATCCTTCAATTGTGGCCCCTGTCCTGCAGGTATGAATGAATTGCTAAGCTAAAATAGAAATCATGATTTTTTTAACCCCTTGCCGCCTCCTAAAGAGCTGGGAGAGGCCAGTGCCAAGAGGTTAAAGCTGAACTCTGGGTAGCTCTAAAAAACTCCAGTTTCTGTATACAGGCATACCCCGCTTTAAGTACACTCACTTTACATACACTCGCGAGTAAGGACATACCCACGGGTGTATGTAAAGTGCCTTACAAGTACTGTAGAGACATTTTGCAGCCACAGTAAAAGGAGCTGAAGCTCCGAGAGCATAGCCTGCCCTGTCCAAGTGTGCCCCTGACACCCCCACTACAGCCCCTGAGACATCAATTGCAGCTCCTGACACCCACACTATAGCACCTGACCTCCCACTACACCCTAGAAGTGAAAAAAGGTATTGTTTTACTTTAAGTACATTTTCGTTTTACATACATGCTCTGGTCCCATTGTGTACTTAAAAGTGGGGTATGCCTGTACATGTATTCACCCAAAAAAAAGCATTAAAGGAGATCTATGGTCACAGCATACACTTTAACTTTATAACATCTGCATAGTAATAACTAAACCAACAATAATTATATTTGTCAATCCAATATAAGCTGCCTTAAAAATCTCCTTTCATGTTGTGAGTTCTGTCTGCCTGCTGATCGTCTCTTTCTACAACTTTCTGGATTCACTGTATGCTTTGCAGCTTCTCTGCCATTTACTTTCCCTTTCCAAGGACTACATATCCCATGGTACCTTGCTGCCTGCAAGCAGTGATACCTGTACTGACTCCTGAAACTTCTGCTCTCAGCACTTCTGTAGTTCAGAATACAGGCTCTGTGAAATGTGTGACACAACAGTGCCTGCTCACAGAGCATATAAACAATAGAAGGTAAATACGGTATGTATTTAGAGTTGTGGAGGTAAGCTAGAGATAATTGAAATACATTAGTTTGTGTAAGCTCCAAATCATGACTTGGTATTTTCTCTTCACTCCTGGGGGCCAAGGAGAAATAAGGGGAGGAGGGGCATGGGGCTGTAGCATATGGTAAGTGAATATGTTGGGTTGGTTTAGGCACCACTAAATTGGTGCATGGGCAAAGCACAAGTTTACTTTCAAACCCAACTCACAAAAAATAATAAAACATAAAACTATTTGTTTGGTTGTGTATAATGTGAGGAAGAGTTTTAAACCCAAATCCTGTAAGTACACAAAAATTACCTTTTGTAGTAGAGTTCCCCATTTCATATGCTTGTTAACCACTTCCTTACTGGGCATGTATACCCCCTTCCTGACCAGGTGAAATTTCAGCTTGCGGCACTGCGTGCGACGTGGCTCCCAAACAAAATTGGCGTCCTTTTTTCCCCACAAATAGAGCTTTCTTTTGGTGTTATTTGGTCACCTGTGCGGTTTTTATGTTTTGCGCTATAAACAAAAAAGGACGACAATTTTGAAAAAAAAATACAATATTTTTTACTTGTTGCTATAAAAAATAGCCCAATTTAAAAAAAAAAATTCAGTTTAGACCGATACGTATTCTACATATTTTTGGTAAAAAAAAAAAAAAAATCGCAATAAGCGACTGGTTTGCGCAAAAGTTATAGCGCCTACAAAATAAGGGACAGAATTATTATTTTTTGACTAGCAATGGCGGCCAAATTGCGAATTTTATTGCGACATCATGGCGGACACATCGGACACTTTTGACACATTTTTGGCACCATTCACATTTATACTGCAATCAGTGCTATAAATATGCACTAATTACTGTATAAATGTGACTGGCAGGGAAGGGGTTAACACTAGGGGGTGAGGAAGGGGTTAATGTGTATCCTGCATTGTGTTCTAACTGTGGGGGGAGGGGGGGTGACTGGGGGGTGACCGATCTGTGTCCCTATGTACAAGGAAGACAGATCGGTCTCCTCTCTCCAGAGACAGGACGCTGTCTCTGTGTAAAACGGCAATGAGAGATGATCTCATATGTTTACATATGAGATCATCTCTCATTCGCCCACAGATCGCATCGCAAACGGCCACTCTGATTGGCCGTTCGCGGCGATCTGTGATCGGCTGTGTCCAAGGGACACGGCCAGTACACAAGTTCCCCGCTGCGCGCTCTGGAGCGCACGCTGGGAACAAAGAAAGGGGCCGCCGTAAAAACACGGCGGCCCGGAGATTTAGAACCACCCTGCGGCCGCATATAGTCGTACGGCCGTAGGGAAGTGGTTAAAATAGAATTCCAGCCTAAAACCTAACTAGTCCTAAAAATGTCTCCTCCCCTTCTAATAGATATGCTGAGTAACCTGTGTAAAAAAGATGTGTATATACTGTACTTACCTATTTTCAGCCCACACTGGTCCAATCATGTGATCCCCTTTCTCAGCCAGCAGTGGCTGCAGGGGAGAAGAGAAAGCACTCTACCACGGCTAGGACACGGGAACCTATCGGTGACATCACCACTCCCAAATATAATTATTAAAATTAATTAATATTATTATTACATTACTATTAAAAATGAAAACATAATTGTTTTGTTGTATACTTTGTTTTGCCTTCCTTTGCATTAAATCTGGGTATAGGATTGTGTATATGGGGGTTTTCAAGATCTTTTTCTTGTTGGCTGAACTAGACGGCACTAATGTCTTTTTTCAACCTCACTAACTATGTGACTATGTATTTTATGTAACGTTGGTGTTTCTCAACCTGTTTTCAGTCAAGGCACCCTTTAAAGTTATGAACAATCTCGAAGCACCCCATTCTAAAATGTAAAAAACAAAACTAATATTTTTACATAACACAGCAACATCCACACATGTAGGACACACAACATTGGAGTTGATTTAGTCTTTCAAAGCAAATACACCTTTACAGACCAGTACTGACTAGTATTTCAGGGGGCAAACAAGGATGCTCTGAAGGGGCCCAACGTCCCCTTTAACAACCTGTAGACAGGTGCAGTATACTTTCTTCACTGCAGGGGGTGCTCAACCGCAGTGCCATTGCAGGGGGAGAGGAAGTCAAGAGGAACATGGTTCCTCTATGGTTTCCTGAGTCACTGGGAAAACTATCCAATTGGATGCTGTCGCCCCATGTGACCCTATCAGCCATCTTGGGTCAGGCAGAGCCTATTTAAAGCCCTGGCATCCAGGCTTGGCACACAGGGCTAGGTCACCCGTCTGTCAGGGACAGTATTAGTGGCAGGGAAAGGTTCCAGACAAGAAGGGGATGGGTAGGGGACAGCCAAGCTGCATTCTGCCCCTCCAAACAGACGTAGTCAGTTCGGCTGATACCTGCTCCACTGCAAGCTGTTGCATTTGGTAGTGGTCCTGGTTAGGCCTTCTACCACGGGTTGTTTGTAAACTGTTTTGCCTTTACTACAATGCAAGTTCTACTAATTGCACTTAGACTGTGTGTGTGTTATTGCTGCTGCACCACGCTGCACCCACTTACAAACTGATGACATCACTGGTTGTTAGGACACCGGTGGCTAGAAGGTTGTAATGGTGCACAATATTTAGGCAATTTTTAGGTATTTTGCTACAGCATCCTTTTTTTTAACAGAGATGTGCTAGAGCACCCTTAAAGAAATCTTAAGGCACCCCAGGGTGCACGGGCACACTGGTTACAAAAGGCTGGTCTACTTTATAAATAATTATGACAGCACACTTCTTACAATACATAATAAACATTGGTTTACTCTAAAATGTTTCCCTATTTTATTGCTTTGAAGGTTGGCTCGGGAATGGTTACAGCTGCCAAGATATCGATGAGTGCCAAACTGAGAATGGTGGATGTTCTGTGGCCCCACTGGTGAAATGTATGAATACTATGGGCTCCTATCATTGTGGCTCCTGTCCACCAGGTAATGCCACCCATACTTTCCTAGAAGAGATTATGATTACATTACATACGGAATGAAATCACTTGAGCAGTCAATCAGAAATATCTCTATGTTCTGCTCTTGCTCTACTGTGTACACACATAGCAACCAATAGGAAATGATCTTTGGTCTGACTTTAGTAAAATAAAATCTGATTGGTTATTCTCAGTATGTGCACACCTTTGAACTATTTTGTTACATAACATATTAGTTCTGTACCATAAATAATTGCATGCAAATAATTATACTACAACAGGTTACGAAGGTGACGGTAAGACGTGCAATCAGATCGACGCCTGCTCAGTGAATAATGGAGGTTGTCATCCACTAGCTTCATGTGCTCCAGGCAAAGGTATTTTTATACAAATATATTTTTATAATGTGCCATATTAGTCTAAATTCATACACATGGTGCAGTTTATTAAATGCTTGTAGGTTGTTTGTAACTTCAGAGTTAAAATGGAGCTCCAGGCTCCTTCAGAAAAAAATTCAAATATTGTAGCGGCTGACTTTTATTTTTAGGGCACTTACCTGTCCAGGAATTCAGCGGTGTCCTTATCTGAGCTGATTTGTCAGTTGGCTATCGTGTGTTGACACCACAAGGGAAACCAGCAGTGAAGATTTGCAGCTTCACAGTTGGTTTCCTACTGCGCATTCAGGAGAAGGCCAAACTTCCGTCTCAGTTCCCCTTGGAGAACCAAGCTGAAAGTGGGAGCAGGCACCTGTCAAAACCAAGTACCCCCTCCCACCAAAAGGTGCACAATGTGACAGCGGAGTGGGGGAGAAGGCAGACAAGCGGAGTTTCCCCTTTCTAGTAGTTGTCAGCTACTGTAAAAATATTAAAGCTGATGTCATCGCACACTGCTAAATACACATATGAAATTACATTTGGGGCTGTTGTACCTGTCAGAGTATTTGTACTTCTGTCTATCCAGTCAAGAGGCTGATACCCAGTCATATTAGAGTAGCTTCATTAAAAAATACATCTATACTGTACTGCATTATTTCTTATTTTTTCCCTGCTTTGAGCTCAACTCAAACCGGCGTCGGCAACCCATCATGGGCAGGTGATGGGTAGCTTGTGTCCCTTCCTTGCTGACCCCCGACACCTGGACAGGAGCAGGGTAGCATTTACTGGAAAAGATCTGTATTTTTCCCCAGCAGCAGCTGAAAGCCTGCTTCTCCTCCTCTGTCTTCCACAGGCATTCAGCTACCTCAGGAGTAAAATACATGGGATTAGTTCCTGTATATGCCACCCCCTCCTGTCCAGGTTCCCCTTCCTTCTGCTGGCCGATCCCCATGTGTCCTCCGCTAGTCCCCTCCTCAGTGCTACTGGCTTCCCCCTTATCTTTATCCCGCCAGCTGCTGCAGGGTTCCTCTCAGGGTGGCCAGTAAATAGAGCTCTTCTTGTTCATTTATTCTGTGCAGCTGAGGCTGCAGAGATAGAGATTGTGGAATGTGTCCTCAATCTCCTTTCCCTGTCTCAAAAGTGAAACATTGGGTGTCTGTTTAAACCCCTGATATTTCACCAAAGCAACCCAACAAGGCTGCTAAAACAAAATTGTAAAATGTAATAAAAAAATATATATAAATACAAATACAAATATATAAAATAATTGAAAAAAAATTGTAGAAATAAAAAACTTCTGACACCATCCACTGCCCTGTAGACACTGTCTTCTGCCCTAATGACAAAGTCCACTGCCCTATTGCCACATCCACTGCTCTACTGACTGATACCATCCACTGCCCTACTAATACCAACCTCTACCCTTCTGACAAGTCCACTGCTTTACTGACACCGTCCACTGCTCTATTGATGCCATCCTCTGCCCTACTGACACCATTCTCTTCCCAACTGGCATCGTTCTCTGCTCAACTGACACTGTCCACACACCATCTACTGACACTGTCCACTGCTCTACTGACTGATACCATCCACTGCCCTACTAATACCAACCTCTACCCTTCTGACAAGTCCACTGCTTTACTGACACCGTCCACTGCTCTATTGATGCCATCCTCTGCCCTACTGACACCATTCTCTTCCCAACTGGCATCGTTCTCTGCTCAACTGACACTGTCCACACACCATCTACTGACACTGTCCACTGCTCTACTGACTGATACCATCCACTGCCCTACTAATACCAACCTCTACCCTTCTGACAAGTCCACTGCTTTACTGACACCGTCCACTGCTCTATTGATGCCATCCTCTGCCCTACTGACACCATTCTCTTCCCAACTGGCATCGTTCTCTGCTCAACTGACACTGTCCACACACCATCTACTGACACTGTCCACTGCTCTACTGACTGACACTGTCCACTTTTAAGGTAGGGGATAAGTTTATAGCTTCACAGTGACATGCGTTTTATTATATTTTTTATAATTTGTAAGTTTTCATAACTTTTTCATTAGGCTTGCTTTATTTTCTTTTTCATGTTGTTCAGGTAGATCTCCACCTCTCAAAGGTTGCTTACTCCTGTCTTAAAGGTTGTCTTTCATACCTTTGTATCAAAAATGGAAAATAAAGCACCACACCACTGCTAAAAGGTCCAGATACAACTTTATTCCTATAAAGGCAAGGGGACAATCCATCCAAAGAGTAGCCAATGTATTTTAGTAATCCAAAAATGCCCCCTTCATCACAGCTAGAAAAAACATAAAGAACATTTTCATATCAATACATTATCAATACAATGTCCCCCCTTAAGGGTCATAGTTGAAACCAAATACCCAATAGTATTGGAAGTATAAAAACAGGTAACCTTGAAGAGATAACTAATATACGAGAACCTCAGACAAATCTGAGAATCTGAAAAATAAAACATAATATTTCAGTAAATCAATTGGGTTAAAAAAAGTAATAATAATACATCCTGATTAAAATATGGACCTAATAAAAGTAAATATATTAAAGTATCTAAAAATGTATGTTATCCATACATTTTGGATAAAGTGGCGAAAGTTTAAAGCTTTCTCGGGTTTCAGTCTATGTCCAGAACCCTTACCGGAACAGGAAGTGAGGAGACCCTCATTAATGGAAACATAGATGATAAATACCTGACAGATGCTCTAACTTCTCTACTAACAAACACACATTTTTATGCTGTCTGTGGTTCCCCAACCGGGAAAAATAAAGCAATAAAAAACAAACAAATGTACTGCATAATGCTTACCCACAAAAGTGGGTTTGCTGCGATTCCATTTAAAAAATATGAATTGACTATGATAAGACTAAAAGACTTAGAAGAATATATCAGAAAGAATTACGAGTAATATATTCTTTAGGAGAAAAAATTGAAGTTGCGCTAAACATAAAATAAAAATAAACAAGTGATATTCGGAACCATATATGAAACAGTGCCTTTGCACAAAATTAGAGTGTAATAACAATTAAGCTTGGTGTTAGGATATATTAGACCAAAATTGTTTCTCCTGTGTATTTAGTGTGTGTATAACACATAGGGCCATATTCAGGTAGATGGGAGCATCTTTGCTCTGGAGTAACGTTTCTCATTTACGTTACTCTGGCGAAATTTTAGGAGCAAGTGCTGTTATTCATGAAGCACTTGCTCCTAAAGTTGCGTCAGCGCATCGCAAATGAGCCGGCGGAATTCAAATTGGGCGGGTACGGGGCGTGTATTATTTAAACTAAGCGCGATCCCGCGGCGAACGTACTGCGCATGCGTCGACTGTCAATGCATCCCAGTGCGCATGCTCCAAATTCTGTCAGTGAACGTCAATGACGTCAAATCCCCATTCATGGACGTTTTACGCAAGCGACGTGATTATTTTTTTTTTCGACGCGATGCCGACGGCTATACTTAACATAGGATATTCCAACAGGGGGCTGCTTTATCTTTACGCCGCGTATCTCTTACGGAAACGTCGGAAAGTCACTGCGTCGCGCCCGAATACGATCGTGAATTGCCGATTCCCGCTGATTAACATATTCTTTCGGCGTAAATCAGCGGGAACGCCCCCGGCGCCATTTTTAAATTAAAGTTGCGAAATTCTATTGCGCCGATCGCATCGGAACTCCAACCCGGCGTTTCTTGTTTTCTGGTTACAGAAAACAGAAACGCCGGCTTAAAGTGACAGTTAGGCTGGAGTATCACTGATACTCCAGCCTAACTCTACCTGAATCTGGCCCATAGTGGTTGCAGCTTGTTAGTTATTTTGTGTAGCGCGGTAATTTCTTTGCATAGTATATTCTTTACCTTGATGTACTAATACAATACAAATTGACCAGTCAAATTTAAAATTATTATTTTGTGATTTTTGTTGTAGAGGGTCTTCTGCCAGTCTGTGTCTGTCCTCCTGGCTACACTGGAAATGGCTATGGGGCGAGTGGCTGCCAGTCTACTAGTGACATCTGCCAAAAGCAAAATCCTTGTGTTAATGGAGAGTGCAAGGTGATTTCCTGTTCAATTTTCTTGGAATACACCGACCTTATAACTATTAAAATTAACAAATTAATGTATCATATCTGACAAATAATAGTAACTGATAACCTCAATGTAACCACTGAAGCCCACATTAATCATACATTTTGGGGCATATTTACAAAGAATTTAATGTAAAATTCACTAAAATTTCACTGGTCATAAGTCATTCACAGTATATTTAAACACATTTATCAGTAAAACTTGCCTACAGTGAATTTTTGGTAATTTCCGCTTTTCCTCCTTTATAAATATGCATGAAATGTATGTAAAATCAAAATGTTTTCATTTAATTTTGGATAGATTGGGATCCTGTCAGTTGTTTTTTTTCGGCCTGTCTCTCATCAGAGAAATTTCACATTACTTCCTGTCAAAGACACACAGCAGGAAGTAAGGGAAAAGCTGGGGGATATCCCTTTATGAACAGATGTCACCACACCAGGTTTACTATTTGGAAGAATTTTTCCTACCTGTCCTGTGACATCTCAAAAATGTTGAACTTCCCATTATCTTCTATACCAAGGACAGGACCAATAGTGAGGGAAAATCTAGGATAGGGAAACAGACAGCGATAAAAACCTGACAATAGTTCGAACTCTTCCACAATTTATACAAAATGACCAAAAATTTTGATCTTTACATACACGTTTACCTCTTATAGGAAATGTAGTTCTTATATTTAGGGCTAATGTTACATTTCTAAAAATATATTTAGAATTTTTGTAGTCAAGTAAATATGAAATAATTTCATACTGCCTGACAAATCACAAACCTTTCAGATGGCCAGTCCTACAGTCCAGATGCATGACAAGTACCAGCTGTTTTCTTGAGCTATCTGGATATGATTTTTTTTTATTAACATCCCTTTTCCAGCCTGGAATCTCAGACTATACCTGTGAGTGTCATTCAGGATGGAGTGGTGTCAACTGCTCAGAAAACATCAACGAGTGTTCCAGTAATCCATGTCAGAATGGTGGCATTTGCCTGGATGCCCTTAATAGTTACACGTGTAACTGCACCAGTGGATGGACCGGCTTCAATTGTGAAACTCAGACACAAGGTAAGTGATTGCTGCCATTTTTTTTTTTTATGGAATAGGAACGGGACTGCTGATTATAATAATTTATTATTTTATACTTTACAATTTATTATAAAGGAGCTTTTGTATATATATATATATAAAAAAAATGATATTCATATTAATCACACATGCCCCTCACTGCTGTATTCTGTGTTCTCCTCACCGACTAGTGTATCTGGGTTCCCCCACTGGCTGCTTTGTCCTGTGTTCCCCTCACTGACTGCCTTGTCCTGTGTTCCCCTCACTGACTGCCTTGTCCTGTGTTCCCCTCACTGACTGCCTTGTCCTGTGTTACCCTCACTGACTGCCTTGTCCTGTGTTACCCTCACTGACTGCCTTGTCCTGTGTTACCCTCACTGACTGCCTTGTCCTGTGTTCCCCTCAGTGACTGCCTTGTCCTGTGTTCCCTTTACTGACTGTCTTGTCCTGTGTTCCCCTCAGTGACTGCCTTGTCCTGTGTTCCCTTTACTGACTGTCTTGTCCTGTGTTCCCCTCACTGACTGCCTTGTCCCGTGTTCCCCTCACTGACTGCCTTGTCCTGTATTTCCCTCACTGACTGCCTTGTCATTTGGTCGGCTCACTCGCTGCTTTGTCCTGTGTTCCCCTCACTGACTGCCTTGTCCTGTGTTCCCCTCACTGACTGCCTTGTCCTGTGTTCCCCTCACTGACTGGCATGCCCTGTGTTCCCCCCACTGACTGCTTTCTCCTGTGTTACCCTTACTGACTGCCTTGTCCTGTGTTACCTTCACTGACTGCTTTGTCCCGTGTTCCCCTCACTGACTGCCTTGTCCCGTGTCCCCCTCACTGACTGCCTTGTCCCGTGTCCCCCTCACTGACTGCCTTGTCCCATGTCCCCCTCACTGACTGCCTTATCCCATGTCCCCCTCACTGACTGCCTTGTCCTGTGTTACCCTCACTGACTGTCTTCATATATCAGTTACATTTATTACATTATTCTTCTAGTATTGTAATGCTGACATATGCAGATTATATTTTTCTGAAAATGTTAACTGTAAGGATTAGTCTGCTGTAAATTTAAATTTTTATTGTTTGTAATTTGCATCCAGCTTGTGGAGGTGTTTTGACTGGTTTAAATGGCACATTGAGCTACCCCAGCAATCCAGGCAATGAATCCTATGGTCACGATATAAGTTGTTCCTGGATCATAAAAACAGAAGCAGATAAGGTGAGTGTTTTATCATAGTTACATGATAGTTTATGTTTTTGGGGTTTATTTTCGAGATGTGAAATGAGAAATCACAAAAACACTTACAAGTAAAATCAAGCTGTATATACCATTTAATTATGTAATGACAGATAGAGATAACAAAATGTAATAATATTGTAAAATGTAACAAGAGACTTAGCTATAGATGCCTTTCGTTCAGGGAGTCCTGTCCATTTTCAAACGGCCTGGCAGATGATCAAATGAAAAGCATGTGAGTAGGAGTCCTGGTGAAAGACTAACTTATTCCAGTTTTGGCTGTGGTATATACAGGAATAATTGGTAGCAAAAACGAATCGTAACCCCTGAAAAGAGCATTACCTTTTAAGGAAGACAGCACACATTCCTGTAGGTGCTTGGTCAGTTTGTAGTAAGGACATTCCTGTAGTATTCGGTCAGTTAGGTGAAAACCATCCCCATCTACATCCTTATGTATCAATGAGCCATAACAAGGAAAATGATATTTCTTCATCAGTGAGAAAATTATTAAGTCTTAGGCCTCGTACACACGACCGAGGAACTTGTCAGGAAAAACACATCGTTTTCCTCGACGAGTTCCTTGTTAGGCTTGTCGAGAAACTTGACAAGCTGTCTTTGCGTACACACTGTCAAGACCAAATCACCTCGCTCTCAAACTCGGTGACTTCAATACATACTACGGTAGGGGAAGTTCGATTCCACTGGCACAACCCTTGGGGCTTCTTTTGCTCATGTTACTGCGTGTTAGGAAAAAGTTTGGTAAGAGACATTTGCACTTTTCAGTCTGTTACAGCGTGACAAATGTGCTATTTCCATTACAAACGCTACTTTTACCGAAGGTGCGCGGGTTTCTAAGCATACACGCCAACGTGTTTCTCATCGAAAAGCAGCCCGACGAGGAACACGACGAGCCAATTTAGACTCCCGTCGAGGAAAAAGAGAACTTGCTCTCTTTTTTCCTCGTCGAGTTCCTCAACAGTTTTCTCGATGAAAAGCATACACACGACCGGTTTCCTCGGCAAAAAAGCTCTGCCACCAAGTTTCTTGATGGATTCTGTCGAGGAAACCGGTTGTGTGTACGAGGCCTTAGAATGATGATGCAAAAAGTAAACAAATAACTGAGGAAATCAATTATGTTTAAAACAAATTTGTACTTTGTACACAGATGGTAAAGCAATGAGGTTGGTACAGTATCTAACAAAAGTCAGTACACCCCTCACATTTTTGTAAAGATTTTATTATATCTTTTCATGTGACACTTTGCTACAATGTAAAGTAGTGATTGTACAGCTTGTATAACAGTGTAAATTTGCTGTTCTGACACGATCGGTTTTTGAACTGATGGTGTGTACGCACATCAGACCATCGGTCTTTGAACCGATGAAAATGAACTTCAGTCCGTTTTCATCGGTTTGGACTGATCGTGTGTACAGGGCCTTGGAGGTGTGTTTGGTGTCATGTTGTAATACTGCCCTGCGGCCCAGTCTCCGAAGGGAGGGGATCATGCTCTGCTTCAGTATTTACACATGCTGTACAATCACTACTTTACATTGTAGCAAAGGGCAATTTCTTCAGTGTTGTCACATGAAAAGTTCTAATAAAATATTTACAAAAATGTACTCACTTTTGTGAGATACCGTGTATAGTAGAGACCACAACATAGCAGTACTTACCTTCCCCTCTCTCTTGATGTTACAAAGTGTTAGTGCCAGTCTAGTACAGGCGGTCCCCGACTTCCAAACACCCAACTTACGAACTACTCCTGCTTACTAACGGGACGCTTCAGGGACCCACTGCTCTTCTGCGCATGCGCAACCAAACGGAGCCTCGGAAAACATCGGAAAAGTCCGTAATTGGCCACGCCTGCGACTTACGAACATTTCCGGATTACAAACAACAGGAAAGTCCCGAACCCGTTCGTAAGTCGGGACCCCCTGTAAAAGTTTACTATTGTTCTAAATGTCAGAACATCAAGCCAGCATGTTTCAGGGGCTCAGAACAGAACTCCCCCTTCACAGGGGCTAAGAAACAAGACAATATTAAATTAAATACCAAAAGATAGCATAGTATATAAACACCTATCTATAGAACTTCATGTGTCATGAAAAGCACACCACAATAAAATACTATTTAAAGAATAAAACCCATATATGGGCATCATAAAATAACTATGGGCCAAGTTCACTAAGATTAAGGAGAAAAAGTAGTCACTCTACATCTAGTTTCTCCCAATTAAAGGGGTTGTAAAGGAAAACATTTTTTCCCTAAATAGCTTCCTTTACCTTAGTGCAGTCCTCCTTCAATTACCTCATCCTTCCATTTTGCGTTTAAATGTCCTTATTTTTCTGAGAAATACTCACTTCCTGTTCTTCTGTATGTAACTACACACAGTAATGCAAGGCTTTCTCCCTGGTGTGGAGAAAGCCTCTTGAGGGGGGAGGGGGCGAGCAGGAGTGTCAGGACACCCACTTACACACAGCACCTTTCTCTATCTGCAAAGTAGAGAGTGTCCTAACTTGCCTACTTACTCGCTCCCCCCTCAAGAGGCTTTCTCCACACCAGGGAGAAAGCCTTGCATTACGGTGTTGAGTTACAGACAGAAGAACAGGAAGTGAGGATTTTTCAGAAGAAATAAAGACATTTAAAAGCAAAATGGAAGGATAAGGTAAGTGAAGGAGGACTGCACTAAGGTAAAGGAAGCTATTTAGGAAAAAAAAAAATCTTTTACAACCCCTTTAAGGCAATTAAGGCCTCAACTAGGTGAACATGCGAATGGAAACGTGAGTAAGTGAGCATTAGTAAATTCCAATTCAGCATATTCGCAGTTCCATTACTGGCAATTGCCAACAAGTTTTCTTATATGGAACGGCACTGCAGTATTTAGCTATGATCATGTGTGTACATGTATGCCAAAAAAACATTCTTCTATGGGATGTGCTCTACCTCATGTGTGGCTATTCATTTATATTACAATTTTTTTGCGCATAGTTTGTTTTCTTCTTTTGCTAACGAATGCTGTTCTGAATGAGTATGACAAAGTAATGTCTGCTGATCCATAAGGTTACATGTATTAATCATTTACAGTTACATATCTGTTATATGTTATTTTTTTTTTTTTCATGTTACATTTCTTTTTTAGGAGACTATAGAGTTCTATGTATCTATGTTCATTCTTTAATCATACTAAACTATTATGCAAGTCTAGGCAAACTCAGCACATTGGCCTAGTGGTCTTCACTGATGAACAAATGCACTTAGCATAGGCGTGCGCACAGGGTGTGCCGGTGTGCCTGGGCACACCCTAATCACGCTGTGCTGCACAGATTCCCTCTGCTGCTTGGCTACAAAAGAAAGGACTGGGGAATCTCTGTCTTAAAAGTGAGACATCAGGGGTCTGTTCAGACCTCTGATATCTCACCAAAGCTCCCCAGTGGAGCGCCTAAAAAACTGTATAAATAATAATAATATATTATTAAATTAAATTGTAAAAAAATGAAAATTTAAAAAAAAGTTATGATAAAAAAAAATTACTGACATCAAACTCTTGCCTACTTACCATTTCCACCGCTCTACTCATATATATATATATATATATATATATATATATATATATATATATATATATATATATATATATATACACACACACACATGTGTGTCTGAGCTTTGGGTGCACACCCTAATGCCGTGGTCTGCGCACACCTATGGCACTTAGGTAATGAGTTCAAATCCCAACTGTGCTAATACCTTCTGTGTTCACTAGGGTTTGATTATTTTATTGCCACACAATAACATTTTTGATAAATAACATACCATTGCATGCCAGTTATGGAAACAACTATGCTGATGTGGCAGCTGCAATTAGGCGTTCGGCTATTTTCAGCATGCTATGCTGTTCGAAATGTAAGCAGGTGGTACCATGCTTGGGATTTGAACCCATGGTCACAAGTCTTCTTAAAGGATCACTAAAGGATTTTTTTTTTTTTAGCTAAATTGCTTCCTTTACCTTACTGCAGTACTGGTTTCATGTCCTCATTGTTCGTTTTTGCTTTGATGTTGCTGTTATTCTGCTCTGATATCCACACTTCCTGCTTGTCTGTTTCCTTATAACCACAGTGCTGGGAGCTTTCTCACTGTGGTTTAAGCTGTCATTACTGTGTGTCTAAAACTTCCCAGAACCAATCAGATTCATTTTAAAAACAAAACACTGCCCTGGATTTGTTTGTTTTTGTTCTTTGTGTCTATTTCTACTTCACAGAAACATGAAGCCAGTTCAAAAGTGAAACTAACCTGCAGGCACATTATATGATTGATTTTTATCTATTTTTAATCATTTTGAAAAGGAATCAGTTAAAGCGGAGTTCCACCCAGGAAAACAACATTTCCCCATATTGCTTAAAAAAATTTAATAAAAAAAAACCTGAAAAAAAAAAAATACTCACCCGAAATACCTATTGCTATGCGGAAGTCCGTAATCTGCCTCTTCCACACCGCGGTGTCCTTTCTTCTGCTTGTGAATGGGGCGCACTGCTTTCTGGGAACTGTGTGTGTTCTCAGAGAGCAGCGCGCCCATTCACAAGCCAGCGTGAGACTCACGCAGGTGCAGTAGGAAATGGGCAGTGAAGCCGTACGGCTTCACTGCCTGTTTCCCATAATGTGAATGGCGGCGCGGGACCCGGAGCGATCGTGGGACTGGCATCGGGGGGGCCATCAGCGCGGGCAAGTGTCCTTATTTAAAGCCAGCAGCTACACTGTTAGTAGCTGCTGACTTTAAAAAAAAAAAAATCGCGGCTGGAACACCCCTTTAACTTTTATGCCTCTATACCCTGTAAACAGTCATTTCAGCAAAACATTTTTTTTCCTTTAGTGACCCTTTAAGGAGGAGCACAACCTACTAAGCCAAGCTAATCTATATTCTAAAATACAAATGCAAGATCATTGCTAAATTTGCTGATATTTATATTGATGAAAGAGTTATATCTCCATTCTATATATGTCAAACTTTTTTTCTGTCTCAAGCCCCGTACACACGGCCGAGGTTCTCGGCAGAAACCAGCGAGAACCTCGCTGGCCGTGTGTACGCTCTCGGCGAGCCCCGCCCGTCGGGAAACCCGTCGAGCAAATAGAGAGCAGGTTCTCTATTTGCTCGACGGCCCGTCGGGATGAATGGCTGGTTGCCTTTCCCGACGGGCGGGTCGCCGATTCTGACGGCCGGCAGAGAACCTCGACGGGCGGAACGATGTGTTCTGCCCGTCGAGGTTCTCTGCCGTGTGTACGGGGCCTAATTCGTATTTTATGAAAATGTTGAGTTCTATTTATATAGGTAATTAGCAACTAGTTAATTTTAGGTGGCTCTACACTACACAATATGATTTTACAAGCTCTGTACAATCTCCTTTAAATTTATGAAAACGATATAATGGGAGGACACCAGCTATCTGATTGAGTATAAAGCAGGAAATGTCAACTTTGTTAGAGCTGCTTCACAAAAACTGTTGTCAAGCACATTTGTCATTAGCATCCAACATTTAAATATGGATGCAGGATCACACCATACTTATAAATCTATGTCTGACCAAAAAAAACTGTTATAGATTTAGTGTAAAACACACATTCGCTTTATATATAATGCAATTTCTTTTGTTTCCATTATGTGAAACCTGTCAGAAATATAATACCTTGTGAAAAAGAAGCTATAACACCACAACAGAGGAAGAACATACAAACCTCTAACTAGATAGTGGAATGTTTGGGATTCAAACCAACAACCCCGGTGTTGCAAGGCAAAATAACCAGTTAGCCACATGCTTTGAGCTTCCATCTCTGTGGTGTTAAACAGCCCTAAGTCCCAGGGGTACAAAAAGTTAATCAATGCATATGTACCCTGGAAGTCCTGAGTGCCATTGTCCAACCTGTTTCTGTGATATGCCATCTGGTTACAAGGCTGGTTATGGCTGATTACTGTCAGCATGCTGCTATAGGACCGTCTCTAAATGTGTGGATGAAAATGCCTTGTTGATGTCAGAGGAAAATGGGCAGATGGATGGTTTGAGATGACAGAAAGGCAGTAAATCATATAACCACTTGTTACAACCAATGTAAGCAGAATACCATTTTTGAATACACAACACATCAAACCTTGAAGCAGATCGGCTACAGCAGCAGAAAACCACACCCGATGTCACTCCTTTCAGCAAAGATCAGGAAACTGAGGCTACTATTCACACATGCTCACCAAAATTGGATGATAGAAGATTGGAAAAACGTTGCCTGGTCTGATGAGTCTTGATTTCAGCTGCGACATTCAGATGGTAGGGTCAGAATTTGACATAAACAACATAAAAGCATGGATCCATCCTGCCTTGTATCAATGGTTCAGGCTGGTGGTGGTGTAATGGTGTGAGGGATATTTTCTTGGCACACTTTGAGCCACCTAGTACCAATTGAGAATTGTTTAAATGCCACAGCCTACCTGAGTATTGTTGCTGACCATGTCCATCCCTTTATGACTCCAGTGCCCCCATCTTCTGATGGCTCCTTCCAGCAGGATAATGCACCATTTCACAAAGCTCCAATCATCTCACCACTGGACAATGAGGTCATTGTACTCCAATGGCCTTCAGTCACCAGATCCTATCCAATAGAACACCTTTGGTATGTGGTCGACCGCATTTGCATCATGGATGTGCAGCAGACAAATCTGCAGCAACTGCGTGATGCTATCATGTCAATATGGACCAAAATCTCTGAGGAATGTTTCCAACACCTTGTTGAATCGATGACACAAAGAATAAAGACAGTTCTGAAAGAAATAGGTGGTCCTAGCAAGGTGTACCCAATAAAGTGGCCGGCGAGTGTATCTTTTTATATCCTTTCCCATCTTTGTAAAGTTTAATTACCTTGTTACGCAGTTCTTTTGACTGTTCCCTTCTGCTCCACATGGCTTATTTTTTAGCCTGCTTAGTGCATCCATATGAGAGCCTACAAACTCATTGACTATTTATAAACAGACACTAATTGCGATTTCAAAAGCCACAGATATGGAAAATTAATATTTAGTAGCCATTTTAACCTGTGTGTGCCACCTTCTGTGTCTGTGTCTGTACCAAGGTCTAACATTGCAGGGTATGTCAACTTTTCATCAGGGCCATTTGGGTGATTTCTGTTATTATCATTATGATTTTAAAAGGATCCAAAAAAACGATGTGATAATAAAATGGCTTCATGTGATCATTATCCTTGAATAAAAGATAGTTTTTTGGCATGATTAATAATATTTTCAATATAAATGCCAAAATTTCAAAATTTCTGCCAGGGTATGTAAATTTTTAAGCACAACTGTGTATGTGTGTATATATCTATATATATATATATAGATATATCTATATATATATATATATATAATATATATATATAGATATAGAAATATAATATATAAAAAACTATATATCTATATATATGAAAAAGTCAGTGTAGGAATCTATACGTAATCCACAGGGTTTATTCACTAAAAATCTAGTGGTCCAGTATACAACAGTTTACAAAGCATTATGCCTTGTACACACGATCGGAATTTCCGATGAAAAAAGTCAGACAGAATTTTTCATCAGATATTCCGACCGTGTGTGGCCCCCATCAGACTTTTTTCCGTTGTAGTTTAGAAATAGAACATGTGTTATTTTGTTCCGAAAAAAAATCCCAATCGTCTGTGGGGAACTCCGACGGAGAAAAACACGCATTCTCAGAATCATGTCGGCGCATGCTTGGAAGCATTGAACTTAATTTTTCTCGGCTCATCTTAGTGTTTTACGTCACCGCGTTTTGGACGGTCGGAATTTGGTCTGACAGTGTGTATGCAAGACAGCTTGAACGGAATTCCGACGGAAAATTCCATTGTGTGTACAGGGCATTACTTATGAGTAGAAAGCCAAAACACATTAGTTCCTGTTGTATATTGGACCACCTAATTAATAAATCAATAAACTCTCTTTCTATGAAGTTCCTTCATGTATATGAGCAGTAATATTTTGTTACATTTCATTGTAAACATCATTTTTTTTTTAAAAAAGAAAAGAAAGAATGAAAAAAAAAGAAAGAAACAAAACTCTGCAGATTCTGTATGGACTTTGCCGTTGACTTTTTTCGAATACCAAGTAGATGGGGCTGATGGAGCCCAGCTGAGAGATGGACCCCTGCTGCATGATAAGAGCCTGGGGGGAAAGCTAAGCTCATTTCAATATATACTGTATATGTCATTAAAATTAGAAAATTAAACAAATACAAAAAGAAAGCGGGGGTGGGGGTGGAGGATGGTTGTTGTTGTTGCACCAAGACATAACCTCCCTATTGTGTATAACTGGTGGCACTTTCATCTTTTTACACTTTGCTCAGACTTTTCTGGGGGGTTCTGTGGGATACAATGCTGAACAAACAGCTGCCTTCCTTGAAATAGAGATCAAAGGTGACTTTCCCAATTGGGGTCAAGAGCTCTTACATGTTTTTCTGCAAATCCTACAATGCAGTGCTTGAGCTTTGAGTGATCAATCATCAGGCCCATGGACTGCCCCATAATAGTGTTGGGGGGGGGGATCGATTTTGGCCCTCCCTTATACTTACCTAAGCTCTCATTCGATCCACCGCTGTGCTCGCTTGCAGCTCTTCTCTCCACTTGCTTCTGCGTCTCGCAGGTTTGCTGGGGCACCGGCAGCCATTGGCTCCCAGTGCTGTCAATCACAGCCATTGATGAGGTAGTGGGGGGGGACAGGGCAGAGTCCCACTGTCTTTGTCAATCTGGCTCTGACACAGCAGGGCTCGGGAGCGAACATACACAGAGAGGAGGGGCCAGGAGCGCTAGCAGGGGACCCAAGAAGAGGAGGTTTGGGGGCCACTCTGTGCAATTCCAGCAGGTAAGAATAGCGATGTTTGTTATTTTAACCACTTCAGCCCTGGAGGATTTGGCTGCCCAATGACGGGGCCATCTTTTGCGATTCGCCACTGCTTTGCTTTAACTTACAATTGCGCGGTCGTGCGCATTGCACACAAACAAAATTGACGTCCTTGTTTTCCCACAAATAGAGCCTTCTTTTGGTGGTATTTTTTATTTTTTGTTGCGCTCTATCTGAATAAAAGAATATGTATTCTTCTACATGTTTTTGTTAAAAAAAACGCAACAAGCGTATATTGATTGGTTTGCGCAAAAGTTATAGCATCTACAAAATAGGGGGTAGTTTTATGGCATTTTTATTACATTTTTTTTACTAGTTATGGCAGCGATCAGTGATTTTTATCTTGACTGCCACCTTATGTTGGACACATTGGACACTTTTGACGCTATTTTGGGACCATTGTCATTTATACAGCGATCAGTGCTATAAAAATGCACTGATTACTGTGTAAATTACACCGTAGGGAAGGAGTTAACCACTAGGGGTGAGGAAGGGGTTTAGTGTGTCCTAGGAAGTGATTCTAACTGTGTGGGGGCCGGGCTACCTGTGACACGACACTGATCGCTACCCCCCTGATGACAGGGAGCAGACAATTAATGTCCTGTCACTAGGCAGAACAGTGAGATGCCTTGTTTACACAGGCATCCCCCTCCCCGTTCTGCCTCTCTGTGACACGATTGCTGACCGCCGGAGAACATCAAGTTCTGCACGCACAGTCATAGAGAGTGTGGCGGGCGTGAACAAGCGACCCGCCACACGGCTTCTTAACCTGTCTGGCGGTATTTCTGAGTCTGGCTCGGGGTTAAATTTTTGTGCTGCGATCGTTAACCCCGAGCCGACTCGGGCTCGCCTCGCAGCATCCACAGGCAGTGTTTACTTACCTTGTCTCTTGGATCCTGCGATGTGTGAGTGATCGGTGTCCTCCTCGCTCGAATCACAGTGTCCCTATGCCGCCGATCTCTGTTCCCTGCGACGTTACGACGCACAGGGGCGGAGAAAAAGTAAATAAACACATTACATACAGTATACTGTAATCTTATAGATTACAGTACTGTATGTAAAAAATACACACACCCCTTGTCCCCAGTGGTCTGCCCAGTGTCCTGCATGCACTTTTATAAAATAAAAACTGTTCTTTCTGCCTGCAAACTGTAGATTGCCCATAGCAACCAAAAAGTGTCCCTTTATGTCAAAAGTGGTTTTAGAGCAGCTAGAAAACAGCGATAATAAATAATTTTATTTTATTCACTTTATATGTTTATTTGTTTGTTTTTTCATTCCTTTACATAAATTATAATCACTTGCAGAATTGAGCGATAGTGATTTGTGGGGAAATTCGTCATAAAAAAAATAAAAGTAATGACAGCGACAATTCTGCAACTGAGCAAATTTCAGTGTTTTTGATTTGATTACATTATTGAATAATTTGTATTATAATTACATTATTATTTGTTATAATTATTTATAGTTATTTATTATATTATAATTTATGATTTTGTTTTTCAAACTTTATCATACCCGGGATGTCTACTAGACTCTTTTTTGGGCAGATTTAAGTGAGTTATTCCTAAGAATTACAGGCCTACAATTTAAAACGCCAAATTTCCTTGCAAAATAATGGTTCCCAAAATCTGAAATAATCATACCGCCAGGGAGGTTAAAGGGATGTACAGGTATGTTCATTTGCCTACCGCTGACATTCTGCCGACGTATATTGGTGTGCAGCGGTCAACAAGTGGTTAAAGCGGAGTTCCACCCAAAAATGGAACTTCCGCTTAACCCACTCCTCACCCCCTTACATGCCACATTTGGCATGTAATTTATTTTGGGGGGGAGTGGGGGCTTCAGGAGGAGTGGGACTTCCTGTCCCACTTCCTCCTTCTGCCGAGGGGCTGATTAGGCGATTAAGCTTAATCGCCTAACTTCAGCCCCTCCCTGTAGGCGTTTACCTGGGACACTGACAGGTCCCAGGCGATCTCCTGTCCAATGGGACTGCGCAGCGCCGTCCGCGCATGCGCAGTGCCGATCGCGTATGCGCAGTGGTTGCCCGGCCATGAAGCCGAAGGCTGTCACGTCCGGGTGCCCACAGTTGTAATGAAGACGCCGGCTGGGAGGGGGGAGAGGAGCGCAGCCCCGGCCGGCGCGTCGCTGGAATCATGGACAAGGTAAGTGTCTGTTTATTAAAAGCCAGCAGCTACACTTTTTGTAGCTGCTGACTTTTAATAAACATTAAAAAGGGCTGGAACACCCCTTTAAGAAAAATCCTTTACAATGACTTTAAAGTAGATGTAAACTCTAATTGAATGACATTCATAGTAGATTTGCTTGATCAGTTTGTATTGTAACCATGAGATTTTAGTAAATGGGAATGATAATGCAATTATATTTAAACAGAGCCTCGTACATAGAACCGTAAAAGATTTCAGCGAGTGTCCTAGAATGGCCTATCTTAATATTTACGTAAGAGAAGCATATACGAATCTGCAAAACAGTTTAGGATCCTTGCCATATTATGTGTTTGCTATGCTATTCAACGTTGAAGGCATTGTTTTGTCTCCAAAAAACATGAAGTACAGTTGTACCAGAAAAATAAAAAGGTGGCAGCCAATAATGGCGTTGCACCTTAATTTGCTAAACAATTGTAGAATTAAAGTAGCCAGTAAAATTATTTTTACTCGCTTAATAAAGAGTCAACATTGGCTTTCATTTGGTCCTGACAAGTATTAGATGTTTTGGGGCATTTTCACTGGGAAGACCATCTGGTCACAATTTCACACCCATTTCTTGGATACTTGCTTTGGCACTCTGTGACAACGGTCTCCATTGTTCTATGTTTCCATGATCCAAACAAATTTTAAATAACTTCATTTAAAGGAGTTTACGCCCTGCAGGAGACTTTGTTGGTCTGTACCGGTCTTTACAAACCATTAATACATGTTTTGGTTTTCTCTGTGCTTTCTTATTTTTTAGCTGTATGGTTTCCTAATTAAACTGATTTATTTTTTTGTTGTTCTGGAATGTAGAACAGAATTTGTCTGTGGATTTGACAGTGCAAATGGAGCACGCTTAGGAAATTTAAAGTGGAACGAAACTCTCTTAATCAGCATGACCTCATTTAAATTCTAATGCTGCTAGCATTAGGAAATAGATAGGAACTCTGGCCCAGATTCAGAGAGAATTGGATTCTCGTAGCGTATCGGAAATACACTACGCCGCCGTTTTTTACCTGGCTCTACGTGGAATCCAGGTAGATTTTGTCCAGTAAACGACGGCGGCGTAGTGTATTTCTCCCGTCGCAATCCATCTAGACGAGTAGGGGGCGTGAAGGATTTAAAATAGGCGCGTTCCCGCGGCGATCGAACTGCGCATGCTCCGTTCGCAAATTTCCCGCCGTGCATTGCGCGAAATCACGTCGTTACGTCATTCGTTGTTTGAGTAGCGTCGTTTACGGACATTTCTATTCCCGAATGAGTTACGCAAAAAAAAAAAAAAAATTTAAATTCGACGCGGGAACGACGGCCATACTTAACATGGGCTACGCACCGTTAGACCAGCAAAAAGCTGGTCTAACAGTACGTAAAAAAAAACAGACGTAAGCGATTGCGAAGACCGCTCGTATCTTCGTGGATCGCCGTAAAAACACATTTGCATATCCCGACGCATGAAAACGACGCGAACTCCTCCCAGCGGCCGCAAAAATATCGCAGCGTAGATCCGAAGGCTTACGAAGACGTAAGCCTCTCGGACCGAAGCCCGAAGCCGCCGTATCATGGTTTGAGGATTCAAACTAGTGATACGGCACGCGAAATGTGAAATTACTCCTGTCTAACACCAGTTAGACAGGCGTAATCGCTCTCTGAATCTGGGCCTCTATTTTTTTTTTTTACATTTTTTCAGCTGCTTTCTGGTTTCTTGCCTAGGCCAAAGTTATGTCATACATCCTAGGAGTCTTCATGGATATCTTTTTTCTCTTTTAGCCTGAGGAGGAGAGGAAGAGCTTTTTCAGCTAAGCACACCTTCTTACCTGCATGCCTGGCCTAATGCCTCGTACACACGATCTGTTTTCCTGGCGGTCAAAAGTCCACTCGGAAAACCGAGAACTTGATTGGTTGCTTTTTCCCATGTACACACGGATGGATTTCCCGACAGGAAAACTGCCATGAGAGCTTTGGTTGGGAAAACCAGCCGTGTGTATGGTCCAATGCAGTGTTTCCCATAGGAAAACTGCCGAGCAAAAAAAAACAGAGAATCGCAGCGGAAAAAAAGAGAACAAGTTCTCATTTTTTTTTTGCTCGCAGTTTTCCTGTCGGGAAAACTGCTATGGAGCATACACACGGCCAGTTTTCCCGACCAAAAGCAAACATGGCAGTTTTCCCGTCTGGAAAACCGATCGTGTGTACAAAGCATAAGGGTAGATGGAGGTGGGAGGAAGGTCTTTCTCCGCTAAGCACACTTTCAAGAGGAAGTAAACCCTAAAAAAAAAAGCTCATTATGTATTACTTGGCTCAGATCGAAGCCCCCGCATCGATCCACGTCTCCCCCTCCGGCCGCAGACATTTGTCCCGGTGCCTACTTCTGTGTATCGCGGCTCCGGCGCTGTGATTGGCCAGAACCGCGATGACGTCACTCGGCACACAGACACACGGACTGAAGCAACGGCACATATGTGCCGTTGCTTCAGTTTTCCCCAGTGCGCATGTGCCGATGACATTGGCACATGCAGAGGACAGGGGATATCTCCTAGACCATACAGGTTTAGGAGATTTTCTGGGTAGCTATAGGTAAGCTTTAATATAGGCATAAAGTGGTTGTAAAGGGTTTACAACCACTTTCATGCCTGCATGCCTAGCCTAAGGGTAGATGGAGGTGGGGAGGAAAGTCTTTCTCAGCTAAGCACACCTTCATGCCTGCATGCCTGGCCTAAGGGTAAATGGAATTTATGAAGTAAATGCTACATGAATCATCTGCCCTTACTCAAGATGGCTGCAGTTGGGAATGCTAGAGGGGTGTATTTCAAAATGATTTTTCAACAAAATAAAACATGGAGACATGGGTGGATGGGTTAGTTTGCTTTGAATCTTAAAAACTAATGAAGAGCCTTTTCAGTTTGTGGTGCCCAGATACAGTTTAGTTCCACTGTAAGGTAATATACCAAAGCTAACATGTATCTTTTTCAGAAAATAATTTACAAATTTAAAGTACAAATTCTAATTGTCCCTTGCAGTTACCTAATGTGAACTGTAATGCCACGTACACACGATCGGTTCATCCGATGAAAACGGACCGATGGATTTTTTCATCAGATATCCGATGAAGCTGACTTTCATCAGTCTTGCCTACACACCATCAGTTAAAAATCCGATCGTGTCCAACGCGGTGATGTAAAACACAACGACGTGCAGAGAAAAATGAAGTTCAATGCTTCCGAGCATGCGTCGACTTGATTCTGATCATGGATGGATTTTTAATCGATGGATTTCCCCACAGACGATCGTTTTTTTCTAGCGTTTTTTTAACCATCAGAAAATTTTAAAACAGGTTGGGGAAAAAAACTATGGGGTCCACACACGATCGGTTCGTTCGATGAAAACGGTCCATCGGACAGGGCATAAGTCTTAGCAAATCAGATTTTTTTTTTTTTTAAAGGGTCAACTTTAGACTTTGTTTGGAAAGTTCTGAAGTTGTGTTTGGGTAGTTTGATGGTGGACTCCTCCCAGATATGTTCAAGTAACTAAATCAATCTAAATTAAGATGGTTTGGTAGAATCATAGACAGGACATTCATTTGGAGCTCTTTGTTGTTAACTGGCAGACATGGTAAAGATAAATGAAGGAAGGGGTCTCTGTATTGGTCGTCCTGACAGACCATGAAGGCCGAGTTTCAGCGATCTGGCACAAACATGCACAAACAGTTAATTGATCCACAAGTGACATGAGTAGGGATCCAAGATGGTGAAAAGCCAAGAAAAACTCAGGCATGTTGGTTTTGGGCACATGTAATGTTTAGACTAGGGGTAGATGGAATGATTTCAGGCTTAATGAATTTAGCCTTAAAATTATTGATTTATCCATCTGTGAAATTTTGCAGAAGTGGAAACCCATTAAGGTTTTAAGCTCAAAAATAAGTTCTACCATTTTTTTTAGGCTGAAGAAGTGTGTTTTTTTTGTGGGGTGTATTCAGGCTAGTTAATTTTTTTTTAAAATAAGTGTTTTTTGAATTGTGCTTTGCATGTATTTATTTATTGTATTTGATCATTACTTGTGTGCTTTTGCTCTAACTTGTTAGTTTCCTTTAAAAAAAGTGGCTCCTAAGGGAGTAGCGCTACACAACATTGTAATTTTAATCATCATATTGGTGGAGGTTTTTTATCTTTTTTGTAAAGATTAAGGGCCAGATACTCAAAAGAGATACGACGGTGTATCGCAGGAAACATCGTCGTATCTCTGTTTTTTTCCCTGGGTATCTATGCGTGTGATTCCTAGAATCACTTACGCATAGATACAGCGAAGATCCGACAGGTGTAAAACACTTACACTGTCGGATCATAGATGTAATTACTTTGCTGGCCGCTAGGTGGCCTTTACGTTGATTTCTCATTTGCCTATGTAAATGAGCCTAATACGGCGATTCCCAAACGTTTTTACGCCGCCTCGTCGTCGTTTATGTCGTTTCCGTAAGAGTAAACCTACCCCTGCTATATGAGGGGTAGGCTTACGAAGTTCCGTCGTTGCCATGTTAAGTATGGCGTCGGGTCAGCGTCGTCTTTTTACGTTGGTTACGTCTTTTTACTAAGTCGTTCGCGAATAGGGCATTGCGTAAGTGATGATTACGTCGTTTTCACGTTGGTTTCAACGACGTTTTCCGACGTGAGCTGGAGCATGCGCACTGGGCTTTTTTCCCGGCCGGCGCATGCGCAGTTCGATCGACGCGGGGGCGCGCTTAATTTAAATACAAGCCGCCCCCTTTGAATTACACAGGGATACGCCGGGCCATTTACACTACGCCACCGCAAACTACGGAGCATGTGCTTGGAGAATACGACACTTGCTCCATTAAGTTGCGGCGGCGTAGTGTAAATGGCTTACGCTACGCCGCCGCAGATTCTACCAGGTTCTGGCCCTAATTGTTTAAAAATGCCTTGTTTCTATTTACTGCTTGACCCTTTTCAGGTTCTTTAGCCAATTTTTCTTTCTGATACATGTTTGGGTTACTTGGGTGACACCATGTACTTTTTGGTAAGTCAGTACACATGGCATTAGGGTAAGTGTGTTACTACCTTACCCTTCTTCGTCTAATTTAGTGAGGTCCATAGGTTTTTCTTTTACCTTTTGTTTTTGCTATTCCTTTGTGGCTAAGACTTTTAACTTATTTTGAAAAGAGAAAAGACAATTTATAGAAATTGCAACTCTACTTAAAACCTAAATAACTCTTAAAGAATAAGTGGAAATTAAAAGGAGGGAAGATGAAAAAACTGCAACATTTTTAGATATGTATAGAATAAAATGTTGTGAATTGTTGGGAAGGGGAGGTCTGCGCTGTGCAACAAGTTCTATTTTTCAGTATATACAATTTTCCTATAAAGCCAGAGTCTTTGTATTAGCTTTTCACATTTGTTCCTGCAATAGGGCTTTGTGAGTTTACTGACTCAGGGAAGCCTTGTTGTCCTCCTGGTAGTTGTGCGATGGAATCCATTGTCTTTTGTAGATTATGTTAGCCTTTCACACGGTTTCCCGCAGCGAGAAGTGCTTACAAACTAGTATGGTGTGTGTTCCTTGTTCATCAGAGATTACCCGGCTCTGTACAGAGAAGGAACAATTGTATTGTTGTCTTGTTGTGACATTATCAGATGAAGGTGAAAACTCTTTTTAAAGTGCACTAGTTGCCAATAATACTAAGGGATAGCCATTCTTCATATTTTTGGACTGAAAGCCTTATGCCGCGTACACACGGTCATTTTTTGTGTTGTAAAAAAACGTTGTTTTTTCTCATGAAAAAAAAACTACGTTTTTCAATCTTCATTTTAAAAAACGACGTTGCCTACACCATCGTTTTCTGAAAATACTCTTGCAAAGCGTGGTTACATACAACATGTACGACAGCACTCTGTTCCATTCAAGCTCGCGTCATAACTTGCTTCTGAGCATGCGCGGGTTTAAAAACGTTGTTTTAAATGTCTGAAAAACAAAATAAAATATTGAAGCATGTCTGAATTTTTTTTTGGACGTTTTTCAGAAGACATAAAACGACGTTTTGCCCACACACGATCATTTTAAATGACGTTTTTTAAAACGTCGTTTTATTTCATCCCAAAAAACGACCGTGTGTACGCGGCATTAATGTTAGGTTAGCAGAAACAGGTTATCCAGTGTATTTAGGCACACCATAAACAGACTATTCTAACGGTATAATCCATTACCCCACCAAACATGTTTTAGTTATAGGTGAACCGCGAGGGGCTGAGTCCACTTCAGGCTTTTTTTTATTTTCTGGGAAGTCCAACAGTGAGATCTTCTTGGTTTAATTCCCATCTTTGTTCCTGTGTGTTCCAACTCCTCCTGTATTTATTCCCTATAATGAACATTAAATACAATATCATGCAGGAAGAGTTGGTTCTACTCATAATGGGCACAGCAGGTGTGCAGATCCTAATAGCAGAGTCCCCAAGAGGAATAAGAGACTCCCAGGTGGATTAAAGTGTATGTTACCCCAACATTTTGAATGAATGAATGAATGAATGAAGAACTTGTATAGCGCAGCACATGCAAAGTAAATCGCCTCTGGGCGCTTGTTGTTCCTGTCTCCTTTGAGATCAAAAGAGATGAGTCTTAATCTTTCTCCTGAAGACTAAGTAGTTCTCCTTCAGTCGAATGCTGGCTGGTAAGGCGTTCCATAGTCTGGGACCTTGGACAGCGAATCTCCTATCTCCTTTGGACTTGTATCTGGCTTTCGGTATCTGAAGCCGATTTTGATTGTTGGATCGTAGAATACGATTGGGATTGTACATTTTTAATTTTTCGCATAGATAATGGGGAGCATTCCCATGGATACATCTATGCGTTAGACAGAGTGCTTTAAAGGTGATTCTGTCTTTGACTGGTAGCCAGTGAAGGGATCTCAACGAAGGTGAGATTGATTCCCAGGGTTTTTTCCCAGTCACAAGTCTGGCGGCCGTATTTTGAACGACTTGAAGACGAGCGATTTGGTACTTGGGGAGTCCGAGGTAAAGGGCATTTGCATAGTCCAATCTGGAGTTTACAATCGCTCCCACCACGACCGCTATGTCTTTCTTGGGAATAAAAGGCGTGAGTCTGCGTAGTAGGCGCAGCAGATAGTGAGATCCGCTGACTACTGCCCCTATTTGTGCGTTCATTGTCATGTCGGAGTCAAAAATGACCCCAAGACTTTTGACTTTGGCGCTAGGGGTGATGACTTTGCCCAGAATGAGCGGGGGGATCCAGGTTGTTATCGATTGATTCCTACGCTTGGCGTGAAACAGAAGAAGTTCTGTTTTCGCTCCGTTGAGTTTGAGATAACTCTTTGTCATCCAGTCCTCTATCAAAGAGAGGCATGTCTCTAGATTGAGGTAAATGCGGAAGTACAGTTGCGTGTCGTCTGCGTAAGAGTGATATAGCAGTTTTTGGCTGCTGATAATTTCAAAAAGAGGACGCAGATAGATGTTGAATAACATCGGCGACAGGGGAGATCCCTGAGGGACCCCGCACGATAATGTGCGTTGTTCCGAAGTGAATGGTCCTAGCTTCAATATTTGCGATCGGTTTTCCAAAAAAGAGGAGAACCAAGATAGATCGCTTTCTGCGACTTTGGCTATTTTAGCCAGCCGAGTCAATAACAGCTTGTGATCAACTGTATCAAAGGCTGCGCTTAGGTCCAGCAGAACCAGAAGAGAAGATTCTCCTTCGTCTGCGGCCTCGAGAACGTCGTCCCATATCTTAAGCAATGCTGTCTCCGTCCCGTGTCCGGGCCGGAATCCTGATTGCAATGGGTCGAGTAAGTTGTGGGTATCTAGATGCTGTTGCAGCTGCTGTACCACTGCTTTCTCCATTACCTTGGAGAGAACATTTAGGCCTGTTATGGGGCGCCAGTTGAGTGGATCCTTAGGATTCAGGGTGGCTTTTTATTCCTGATATGTGTTTGTTGTTATATTATTATTATTATTATTATTATAATACAGGATTTATAAAGCACCAACAGTTGGCGCAGTGTGTTGTACCATGTACTTGTATAAAAGGTATCCTGTTCTCTTTGCTTCTGTGTAACTGGTGATTTTGCCAGTCCCCCTGCTTTCCTGTTTCAAATTGACTGAGCCAGGGCATGGAAGCAGGTGCAGTTGCTCCAGAGCTTAGTAAATGTGGTAAAGATTTTCTTTCAAATTCAACAGAGCTTCGGCTCATTTACTAAGCTCTTAAGCAAAAGTGCACAGTCTGTTTGCCTTTAGTAAACCAACCTCTTTGTCTTGCATTTCTATTTTCAAGCTGAATTGGTTGTTTTACACGGTAAGGGTTCACATGACTAAGCACCAATTTTAGGTGTGAAACACGTTAGCTGCTTGCACCCACTTCTGCTGTACAGTATGGACTGACTGTTATGTGCTGGATTGTTTCACAATAAAGATGTTTATCGGAGTGCGGCCATCCAGGTCTATTTGTCTGTTTCCTGATCCCTTGCAGAGCCTGCACCTGTGTGCCTGACCCAGGGCATCAGGGGGGTACAGACAGTTCACCTGTAAGGGGGACGATGGTCCCCAGGGGCCTGGCCAAAACCCCCTCGTTTTTATTCATTTATTTTTTGTCAGCTCCCCAAGCTCCCTAAGCCCCCCCACCTCAATTCGTGGCACCCCCCGCTTCTCTGCTCCAGGGGGCCCATGCCTGAAGCTGTGTAAGGGGCCCCAAAATTACTGATGGCGGCACTGGCCTGACCAGGGTGTGTATTCTATGGAACTCATCGGTAATCCCTTCCTTCAAGGGTTCACATGTACCTTAGCTCCCCAGAATCTACCAAAAATGTAAATGTCAGTTTAGTGCAGAATGACTGTTGAGTAAATCACACCCAGTCTTGCACCAAAATGAGCTGTAATTCAAAAAATGTATTCTGTGAATAGGTTGTCTTATAGAATAAGTTGAATATTAGGATAGCTCATAAGGGTGAAATCAGAACTATCCTTGTCATACAGTCATATTCTCACTGAAATGTTTACAGCCATTCGGATCAAAAATTGCAAGTATATCTGGAATTAGATTTTAAGGGCATCATAAACTTCAATGTATTTCATGTCCCCCTTATGTCTCCTTCTTTCTTAGATTCTGCGCATCTCCTTCCCTTATTTTGACTTGGAGCATAGTTCCAGATGCAATTTTGACTTCCTGCAGATCCATGATGGAGACTCGGTGTCAGCCTTCATGCTGGGAAAATTCTGTGGTACCACAGCTCCTACTGAGCTTTTCAGCTCTCACAATACTCTATATATCTGGTTCAAATCTGATGACAAATTTGTGGCTGGGGGATTTCGGATGAACTGGGAGTCTCGTCAACCAGGTGAAAAACATTCTCTTTTCAAAAATGAAACAGATAAATAGAGCTGGAAGGCCCTGTTATTAAAATTAGGTATGTGTTGTATTACCACTACTTCTATCTCATTAAAGCCCAAATGCCTTTTTCTGGTGCGTTCCATGACAGCATACATATGGTTACTCCGCCCCCAACCAACCCACATGACCAATTATAACTCTCAAAAAGGGTTTCCACCCCCCCCCCCCCCCATACACCATTCTTTATTTTGTCCTCAAACCTGCAGGATCATGGATCACCTGGATCAGCCCTTACAATGCCATGATGTCGGCACAACCATTACAGGTTAAATGTTCTCCTGTATATGCAGTCCCATATAAGTTCAGATATTTCCTCCATCTTTTGAATGAGAAAAAAACTGCTCCAAGGTAAAGACTGCCTATCACAGCTCATGCATCAAGCCAGAAAATTCCACCATTAACACCTATGACGGGATTTGGAAGGAGTTGTGAAATTCACCAAAACTAGCTGTGGTAATTCGGTAATTCCCAACTAGATTTAGTTCTGGGGTTTAGCTCCCTGGAAGTTCTGGTTTCAGCCTTTTTTAGCCTCGACAGGCATCAAATAGGTTTTGGATCCGCTGTTAGAGCGTTTCCTAAAGACAATTCTTAGTTTATCTGGACGAGTCATTATGTTTAAAGGAATATCGACTTTTGGTATTCAGGGCGTTTGCAGCTTTTTTACTTGCATTGGTACAATATCGCTCTCTAGAAGACATTACTCTCAAAGCAAATTCCTTATTCTTAAGTCACCGTCATCATTGGCTGAAGAGTCTCGGAAACCCAGACCCTAAAGGAAAAAGTCTCCGGTATTACGTTCTTCCAAGAAAGGTGCTCCTCTGGTCATTTTCACCAGTTTGTGTCTATCTCTTGGATCCCTAACAATATTAAAAATATAAACATGAAGGACAACTTTGGCAAGTTCGATCATTTATCTAATTCGGTGGATATATCAATCTAGTGGTCCTCCGGTTCCAAAATCAATGAGTGTTCACTCTACACAGGAAATGGCTTCTTCCTGGGCAGCCGTAGCACGATTTTTCCCATAAACTCTGTCAGGCGGCAAAATGGTTGTCTTTTACCTCATTCATATCCTACTCTGGTCTAGTCCTGGTTGCAATTGCTCCCCAAGACTTAAAAAAAAATAGCTGTCTGATCTATAATTGAAAGTATAAATATTTTGGGCAGCTACCCTCCCTGTAAACGAGTTATTAACCATATGTATGCTGCCATTGAAAGCACCAGGAAAACGGAACTTACCTTTCCGTAATTTCCCTTTCCTGGTGCCTATCTATGGCAGAATACGCCCTCCCTTTTTATAATCCTTAAATGTTTGAGTCTAGTTACAAGAATGGTGTGTAGGGGAGCGGACACTCTTTTAAAGAGTTATAATTGGCCCTGTGGGTTGGTTGGGGGGCGGAGTAACCATATGTATGCTGCCATGGATAGGTACCAGGAAAGGAAAATTACGAAAAGTATTCAATTTTCCGTTTTCAGTTTAAGTCCACTAAATGTATTCCAGCTGCATCAAAAGAAATGGTGTGCAAAGGCTTACTATTTGTTTTCTATAGAAAGCAGCCACATCCTGAGAAAAAAAAACTGTCCCCTGCCAGCATGCTACTAGGGTTGCCGCTTGTCCGGGATTCATCTGACACCTGGACACATTATTCAAACAGGAATATGGCTCGTAACAGGGCTTGACAGGAGGGTGGCACTATGCATGCTGCATTACTATTCTCTTTGGAGTGCCCAAAGGTGTCCCAGGTCTGTTACAATCCTATAGTGTATATTAAAAAAAAAAATGTACACCTCTAAAGTGTTCGGGTTTGGCTTGAAGAAAAAGTGGCAACCCTATATGCTACAGAGAAAAAACCCTTGCTCTTTGTGTGGAAACAGTGGTCTTTCTGCAGATGTCAAACACACCCCATGCTGAGTCAGCCCTTTAATCTTCAGGAAGAATAAACTATGCTGATTGGAGAGCTCTAAAGCTGGGTATACACTAGTAGAATTTCATACAAAAATTTGTATTAAAATTTGCAAAAAATGTTAATGTATTTTGAAAGTAGTTAAAGATTTTGTTTGCTTTTAACATTCCATTTTGGAATGAATGGACTTTACCAAGCAAAAAACACATACACTGTTAGAAATTCATACATTTAAAAAATCTTGCATCCTGCTTTTTTGAAATATGTCGTCACTGTAGTAGAAAATGAACGTCAATTTGACTCCACTAATGATTAGGAAAACAAACACTCCTACAATGAAAAATGTCAAACAAAATTCTACTAGGGTATACCCAGCTTAAAGCAGGGGTCCACCCTAAAAAAAAAAAAACCTACAAAAAAGGCTCCAATTTTTATTTTATTTTTTATACTTACCAGAAATGGATGTTGTGACAGAACCCACTGTCACTGTATGTCTTGGAAAGGATTGTGGGTGTGCCTCCTACCGACAGACTATGGGCCAGAAATATACTGGAGACCTGAAGCTGGCATTATTGTGATGTAATGTAATGTTACAGCCCTACACCCCCCACCCCCCTCCTCTTGTTGCTGGACACAGACAATGGAGAGTGGACTGCAGACGTCTCTCCGCAGGGGGTGTGTATTGAGAAGCTAGGCTGCCTGCTTACCATAATCTCATTAGGTTTCTGTACACTGTTTCAATGTCCAAATGTTCTGTTCCCATTTATTGTTCCTTGTCCCCCTTCCCTCAGACAAGGCAAAGGGGAGTGTCCCTTACTGTGTGTAAAACTGTATAGTTTGGATTTTAATAAACAGTTAAGCTCTGGATGTGTAACCCTCAACATGTGTGGATTGTCTCGTGATTGAGGGGTTAAGGGCTGGTTATGGCGAATCTGCAGGCTGCGGGTGCGTTTGGAGGACAGGAGACACAGGTCTGGCGGATGTGCCCAGCAGGGGTACTTGAGGTCCGTCACAGTGGTGGCAGCGGTGGGATGTCTCCTGCAGTCCAGGACATCCAAACCACCACCAGGATTCAAGATCTGGGCAGCTGCCGAGGAGCGATACGGGGACCAGCCAGCATGAGAGCGGAGTTCGGGAGGAGGCTGCAAGGCATGCGGAAGAAACATCGGGGACCAGTGACAGAGCGCACCATGCTCGGCTGGGAGGATGTGATCCGCCGGCAACTCTGGCATGAGGCGCTAAGCTACGAGCGGCGCCAGCAGGGGAAGATCCTTCCCTCCTCCTCAGAGATGTACTGGACGCAGTACTGTGCGCGAGAGGTGTTCCTGAGGGAACGACCGCGAGATGATTGGAAGACGGAGCTCAGAAGATTGGTCCAGGAGGAGATGAAGCTAGACGCCAGCTACAGAGCCCTCCGGTGGTTCGCGGCTCAACTTTGGCCAAGTACAGCAGATGGCAGCCCAACAGAAGGCGTTGGCTATGGCGGCGTGGGGCTGCTCCATCAAAAAATGTACGGAGACCCAGACTTTGGGAGCGATGAGGAGTGGCGGTGGGAAAACATCTTGGACTTCCGAGATGAGGTGCTGGACCTCCCTGTAGAGGCATGTGACCTGGGGGAATTGGAGTTCCTGGTTGAGCAGGAATTTGAGCTCGAAATTGCATACAAGCGGCTGTTTGATGGTGATGAGCAGCCTGGCATGGCTCCTGTTACCTGGGACTGTCCTGGAGAAATAGCAGACAGTCACAAAGATGAGCAAATGGGGCCAGGGGTGACCCTACATTTTCCTGTCCTAACCGCAATGGAAGAAGCGGCAATGATACAGAGGGCACTGCGAGCGCTAGAATGCCGGAACGCACCGGAGGTCCCCCAGGCAGTGAGACAAGCTAATAGCATCAAGGTCTCAGAAAGTGGAGTTGAGACAGGCGCTGGAAGGCTGGAAAATGGTGATCAGCAGCAAGTCCAGAGTATCTCATCTGGGGCCCCAGCAGAAGCGCTGGCTACAGGGCAGAGTGCCCCTGGCATCTGTCCAGCATCAGAAAAAGAGTTGGCTCCGGAGAGTCCGAGAGATGACCTGCGTGAGCTGTTTCCCCAACTGCAGATATCCCCACCTGGAGTAGAGGAAGCAATTCTCCCTCCCCAGCAATTGGACACTACCCCAATGTTCATCCCCCCAGCAGAAGCGTTGGCTATGGAGCAGAGTGCCACTATAATCTGCCTAGCATCAGAAAAAGAGTTGGCTCCGGAGAGTCTGAGAGATGATCTGCTTGAGCTGTTTCCCCAACAGCCGCTATCTCCACCTGGAGTAGAGGAAGCAATTCTCCCTCCCCAGCAATTGGACACTACCCCAATGTTCATCCCCCCAGCAGAAGCGTTGGCTATGGAGCAGAGTGCCACTATAATCTGCCTAGCATCAGAAAAAGAGTTGGATCCGGAGAGTCTGAGAGATGACCTGCGTGCGCTGTTTCCCCAACTGCAGATATTCCCACCGGGAGTAGAAGAAGCAATTCTCCCTCCACAGCAATTGGACACTACCCCAGTGGTTCTCTCCCCAGCAAAAGCGTTGGCTATGGAGCAGAGTTCTGATGGTCCCTGCCCAGCCCTCAGTATGTTTTTGGAGGGTTTGGGAGACAGCCCCTGTCAGAAGTCACCCCAAGGGCTGGTCACAGAACCGGCAGGGGAGAAAACCCTTCCCCCTCTCCAGCAGCTGTACCCAACATTTTCATATGTCTCCCCGGCAGAAGCGCTGGCTACAGGACAGAGCGATGATGGTCTCTGCCCAGCATCAGAACAAGAGATGAAGAACCCAGGAGATAGTCCCTGCAAGATACCTTCTCAGCGGCTGGTAACTACACCACGAGAAAAGCAAGTACCTTTGCCTCCCCAAATGCATAGCCCTACCAGCCTATGTTCCCTACCAGCTGAAGCGCTGGAAGCAGGGCAGAGGATTATTCAGCTTCCCCCAATATCTGCAACCCCCCCAGGATCAGAGGAGTGCAAACAACTGTTCCCACTCTGCAGCGGCTGTTTTTATTCCCGGGAGACCGTCTGTGCGGTTTTGCTCCCCAGCGCAAGAGTCGTACTTTTACTTTTCCTGTTTGCCTGGGGTGGAAGTTTGTGACTAACGCAGGTCCAGACCAGTTGGGGGTCAGGAACCTGGTTAGTCTGTTTTTAAAAGGGGAGAAATGTGACAGAACCCACTGTCACTGTATGTCTTGGAAAGGATTGTGGGCGTGCCTCCTACCGACAGACTATGGGCCAGAAATATACTGGAGACCTGAAGCTGGCATTATTGTGATGTAATGTAATGTTACAGCCCTACACCCCCCACCCCCCCTCCTCTTGTTGCTGGACACAGACAATGGAGAGTGGACTGCAGACGTCTCTCCGCAGGGGGTGTGTATTGAGAAGCTAGGCTGCCTGCTTACCATAATCTCATTAGGTTTCTGTACACTGTTTCAATGTCCAAATGTTCTGTTCCCATTTATTGTTCCTTGTCCCCCTCCCCTCAGACAAGGCAAAGGGGAGTGTCCCTTACTGTGTGTAAAACTGTATAGTTTGGATTTTAATAAACAGTTAAGCTCTGGATGTGTAACCCTCAACATGTGTGGATTGTCTCGTGATTGAGGGGTTAAGGGCTGGTTATGGCGAATCTGCAGGCTGCGGGTGCGTTTGGAGGACAGGAGACACAGGTCTGGCGGATGTGCCCAGCAGGGGTACTTGAGGTCCGTCACAGATGTTGCTAGGCAGATCGTCCTAATCTGCCACTTCCTTTTCCGCGGTTACCTTCTCCTCCTCGTGTTGTCTTCTGGGACATTTGGGCGCACACACAGGTCCCAGAAGACAGCCAGTCATTCACAAAGCGCAGTAGGAAACAGGCATTGAAGCCGCAAGGCTCCACTGCCTGCTTCCCTTACTTCAAATGGCGGCGCCGGGACCCGATCCGATCAACGGATCGGCCTCGGGCGGCCCACATCGTGGTCACCCTGGACAGGTAAGTGTGCTTATTAAAAGTCAACAGCTACAGTGTTTGTAGCTGCTGACTTTTAAAAATATTTTTTTTACAGCTGGACCTTCTCTTTTACTCTGAGGCCACGTACACATGACTGTTTTCCTCGGCAGAATCCATCAAGAAACTTGGTGGGAGAGCTTTTCTGCCGAGGAAAACGGTTGGGTGTATGTTTTTCATCGAGAAAACTGACGAGGAACTCGACGAGGAAAAAAGAGAGCAAGTTCTCTTTTTCCTCGATGGGAGTCTCAATTTCCTCCTCGTGTTCCTCGTCGGGCTGCTTTTCGACGAGAAACGAGTTGGTGCGTATGCTTAGAAAACCGTGCACCTTCGGTAAAAGTAGCACTTGTAATGGAGATAGCATATTCGTCACGCTGTAACAGACTGAAAAGTGCAAATGTCTCTTACCAAACTTTTACCTAACACTCAGTAACATGAGATTAGCAAAAGCAGCCCCAAGGGTTGTGCCAGGGGAAATCAAACTACCCATGCCGTTGTATGTGTTGAAGTCATCGCGTTTGAGAACGAGATTTGGTCTTGACAGTGTGTACGCAAAGACAGCTTGTCAAGTTTCTCAACAAGCCTAACAAGGAACTCGTAGAGGAAAACTATGTGTCTTTCCCGACGAATTCCTCGGTCCTGTGTACGAGGCCTGACTCCGTAGTGAGTATGTTAACCTCTGAAAAAAGTTCACTGCTTCTACAAAGAGAATAATTTTTTTAATCTAAACTATGCTGGCAGGGGACAGGACTTACTACTCAGATTGTGGCTGTTGTCTAAAGAAAACAAACAATAAGCCTTTGCACCACAAATGTATTTAGCTTCATAATCTGAAAGAGTAGTTATATTTTAAATAAATGTATCTGAAATAATATTCTGTTTTCATTTAGAATGTGGAGGTCAGCTGTCAGGCCCTCATGGGTCCATTTTTTCTCCTGGTTTCCCGGGTAATTATCCTCCTAATCGAGACTGCTACTGGACAATTTCTACTGCCCCAGGACTTTATATCACATTTGCCTTTGGAACGCTAAGTCTAGAACATCATGCCACATGTGAAAATGATTATTTGGAGGTACATCTTGGTCTACATTGTCCTATATATGTTTTTTTTATAGATGAAGGCTTTTCCAAACCACTTTATTGTATAGATTGTATATTGTATAGTATAGTAGAGAATGGTATAAGCCCCTGTCAGATTTCTTGTCATTTCCATTAGACTTGTCTTAGATTTGTTGTGTTCCAAATTCGTTTATAAACAAATTTTGACAAATTCGTTAATTCAGACATTTCTGAATTTTCAAATTTTCTAATTCCGAATTTTCGAATATCCCAAATTTCGAAATTCCGAATTTTCGAATTTCCGAAATGACAAATTTCTGAAATTTCGAAGTTCGGAAATTCAGAATTTTGGAAACTCGGAAATGTGAAAATCCGAAGTTTCGAAATTCGGAAATTCAAAAATTCATAAATTTGAAATTCTAAAATTTACGATTCGGACATTGGGAAATTTGAAAATCGGAAATTCGGAAAATTCTGAAATTCGAAATTCGAAAATGTGAAAACTCTGAATTTGACAATTCGAAAGTTCGAAATTGGAAATTTGGAAATTGGAAATTCCGAAAAAAGCGAAAAAGCGAAAATTAACAAATTTTTCGACAGTGTACATGTATAATTTCCATCCCAGTGAGAAAAATTGCCTTCACTTCCTCTCCCACTGATACAAAATAAGTGAAATCCCCAAGTAGGCAGTTGCTACCAGAACGACCATCTCCAATAAAATTCCATGTTAATCTTGTTAATCTACAGCTCAAAATGTTGGATTTACTTTCACTTAAAAAGTGTCATCAGGACAAAGAGAGAGGTGGGGACAGTAATAAAAACTCAATTGGGCTTCCAAATCTTCCATACTCTGCCCATACTGTGTAAAAAAAGGCCTATTTATCTTTTTGTCCTTTATTGATTTTAAAGGAGTTGTAAAGAAAAAAAAAATGTTGCCTAAAATTTATGTCTGCAAGGTAGACAGACAGAATAGTGTAATGATTCTATTAAAAAACGAGTAAATACCTATTAAATTCCTTCATCTATATCATCAGTTCTAGTTTCTGTTCTCTAGTCATACATTTTGAGTTGAAGTTCACCTTCTGTAACCAGTATTTAGAAAGTGGAAAGTGGACAGAGGATCTTCTCCCCACATCTGCTCTCAAATTTTAAAAACAGGGCAGGGGTGCGGTGTTCCCCCCTCCTACCAGGGGGCGTATCTAGGGTATGGCAGCCATGGCAAGTGCCATGGGCGCCATATGAAGGGGGCGCTGGTGAGTGGCTAGGCAGCAATGAACTTACCAGGGTCTGATGGTCTCTTCTTCCCTCCAGGCTCCCGAGCATAGGCTGGATCTCCTTTTCAGCACCTTTGCTAATGGCAGCGCTGCAAGTGGGACTGTTTCTCATTTCTCACTCCTGTGAGTGCAGTCACTGGTCACGGAGTAAGCAGGCAGCTGTATTTCCAGATGCTACCTCTATAGTTCCGGCTACAGCAGCCCTGACAGCTAAATATTACTCCTCCGCCTGCTGTCAGGAATGCTATAGCCAGGACTATAGTGGTGGCATAGGGCCAGTGTATTTCTCGACAGGACACCTGGACTGTGGACTTAGTCAGGAGATGTCTCCTCACAGGCCTTCTGACTCAAGGTCCTATCAGTGCAAAAGCAGAGCCCAGCCACCTGCCCAGCAGGAGGGATGGCCTTACTGCCAGTGCCTTATGCTGCAACTGATCCTCTTGATTAAGATGCAGGCACATTTTTCATGCTTTCCCCTCTCCCTGCAGGCCATGGCTCCTTTGTAGTCTAAATCATATTTTTTTGGGCCCCATGAGATCAAACACAGGGGCCCAGGAGGCTGTAAAAATGGATGGATTATTTTTTCTAATTCAGCTTGCTGGAATATCAACTCCTCCCTACTTGTATGTAGTTAATGGCACTAAAGGCTCTCCCATTCCATCTGGTCGGATTGGCGCACAAATAAGGAAGTAGAACATCAGTTTCTCCCTCTCCTCTGTGACAACTGAGGCCATAAGTTATGAAGATTTACTCACTTCCAGTATCGGTTCTGCATTTACCTGGCTGGTACCAGCTAAGAAAGCAACCAATAAGCCTTGGAGGGCAGAGGAGGGATCAATGGGTCTAATAAACCCCATATTTCTCCATAAAGAGGATATGTCACTATCACTGTTATGATACTAAGGTATCATACTAAGTACTAAGGTATCACAAGGGATGATAAATATCACTTGAAGATAGCTGAATTTTTTTTTGAGGTTAGGGCAGGGCCAGGGATGGGCCCAGGGGTGAGGTCATGGGCCCCATCAGGTAAACTGTAGCAGGCCCCGTGATATCTAACAGCGGCCCTGGTCTCTAGTAAGGGGTAGTGGGGGCATAGAATCTAGTTGTGCCTGGGTTTGTGCAGCACTGCAGCAGGAAGGGAGAGAAGATGTCCTCTTGTATATCAGTGCAGTCATCATTCTCAGTCACACTGTGTGTGGGGGGACTGGGGAGCAGCAGAGAAATACGAGAACAACCTACTATGCTGGAATTTGTAGTCCCATGGAGGTGGGGAAACACTCACACATACGTTGGAGGGAGGGCTGGTCATATAAAGTAAAAACCCCTGTCTAGAAATATTTATTGTCTGGCACACTGCTTTAAGAGGGAACTCTGCAGAATCTGGGGTAAAGGGGAATGCCAATGTAAGTGGGATCTCTGGACTCTGTGATAACCAGATACCCCCTCACATCAGAGACCCCCCTACATGCCAGTCGGCAGAAATCCCCTTTGTGTCAGAGTCCCCCCTTACAGTGTATATAAAGATGACGCCAGAGTCCACAGCATTCTTTAGATCAGATTTCCCAGTGTGAAGGGGAACTCTGTGGATTCTGATGTAAGGAGGGCTTTCTGGGAACTCTGATATAAGATGTAACGCTATTGACTCTGGTGTAAGGGGTAATTAAAGCCCTTGACTTGTAGTTTTGTTAGCTGTTTTTTTGTTAAGGTTATCTGAAAGACGGGTTTCAAATGTGTTCGCAGGGGCGCAGTTTCAGTGCTTTCCATAGGTGCCTTTTTCACTAGATACGCCTCTGCCTCCTACAACTGTTGTAGTTTCAATAAACTACAAGTCCCGTCTTCCACTGAGTGCTGATGAGTGCCCTCATAGTTAATTGACTTCAGGAACTGTCTGCCCATATGAAGGTATGGACAGGCATCTGTACTGAGTGTCTGCAGAAGCCTGACATTGCTCCTGTAATCCACTGATGCAGGCTGTAGTGTAAAAAAAATTGTATCCTTGTAGATCTAATTAATTTATGTTTATATTTTTTTAATCCGATGTGTTTTCTTTGCAATAGATTCGAGATGGCCTCCTGCCCCAAGATACTCTCCTTGATAAATACTGCAGCACCCAGTCACCTGCCCCTCTCCAATCATCCGGCCCATATGCCTGGGTTCATTTCCATTCTGACAGTGCACTAACAGACAGAGGATTTCAAATCAACTACGTAACGTCATCCTGTGAGTAAGAACATTGTAACATGTTGTTATTGTGTGGACAGCTGCAAAAGGTTGAATACTGTATGTAATCCTTATGCCATCATGGGCTTCCTCCGGGAGTTTCAGTTTCCTCCCACGTGAATGTATGGTAGGCTATTTGTCCTCTACACAAAACTGGTCCTACAAAATGCATGTGTGTGTGTAGGGGTAGAGAGATTTATAATATAAAAGTGAAGAAAATACCCAGAGCATGAGAAATTACCCATGGTGACCAAATTGTTTTTTCAATTAGTCTCTTGAACATTAGCTCAACAACAGCCAAAATGCTTGTACTCCGTTTCCGTTAAGGGGGAAGAGTTGGGATGTCTGTCATTTTTTTATTGCCATCTATATACCAATCTTGGAAAATGACTAAGCACAATTTTAATTATGTGGGGACATTTTAACCTCCCTGGTGGTATGATTCTGTCTGGAATTACGTACCAAAAGCGGTACAATTATTTGCATTGAAATTTGGCGTTTTATACTGTAGGCCTGCAATTCTTAGGAATAACTTGCTTAAATCTGTCCAAACAAGACATCCCGGGTATGATAAAGTTTGAAAAACAAAATCATAATTTTTTATATAATAAAAAACTATAAATAATTATAACAAATTATAATGTAATTATAATAAAAAATATTCAAAAATTTAATCAACTCAAAAACACTGAAATGTTCTCAGTTGCAGAATTGTTGCTGTCATTATTTTTTTTTTTTATGACGAATTTCCCCACAAATGGCTATCGCTCAATTCTGCAAGTGATTATAATTTATTATCGCTGTTTTTTTAGCTAATCTAAAACCATTTTTGACATAAAGGGACACTTTTGGTTGCTATGGGCAATCTACAGTTTACAGGGAGAAAGAACAGCTTTTATTATATAAAATGACATGCAGGGCACTGGACAGACCACTAGGGACAAGGGGGGTGTGTATTTTTTACATACAGTACTGTAATCTATAAGATTACATTGTACTATATGTAAAGTGTTTGTTTACTTTTTTGAATTTGGCACCGATCTCCGCTTCCGTGCGTCGTAACGTCGCAGGAAACGGAGATCGGCGGCACACGGGGACGCTGTGTGAATCGAGCGAGCAGCCGCTCGCTCACACAGCGTGGATGCATCGCTGGATCCAGGAAGAAGGTAAGCCAGCGCGCGCTGCAGGCTCTGCATGGCTACCCCGAGCGCGACTCGGGGATACCGATCGCAGCAGGAAAAATCCACCCCGGGTCACGCTCGGGGATACCGCCAGGGTGGTTAAAACCTTTTCAACAATGTTATTGCTGTACCTACCTGCCCTAATTATGCCCAAACCCCCAATGTTTGTATGAGCATCACAGATACCAGAAGTAAGGGGACATTTTCCCCAATGGTGTCACAGACAGAATGGAAACCTGACAAAAAGTTTAACTTTCTAGGAAACTAAAAAGAAACAAAATTTTGACTGAAGATTGGCTTTAACATTATGGAGGACACATCGGATACTTTTGACACCATTTTGGGACCATTGTCATTGATACAGCGATCAGTGCTATAAAAATTCACTGATTACTGTAAAAAATGACACTGGCAGTGAATGGGGTTAACCAGTAGGGGTTAAGTGTATCCTAGGGAGTGCTTTTAACTGTAGGGGGGGTGGGCTATGTGTGACATGACACTGATCACCGGTTCTGATGACAGGGAGCGGTGATCAGTGTCCACTAGGAAGAATGACATCAGCATTTCCCCGTTCTTCCCCTCCGTGAGAAGATCGCGGGTATCCCCACGGATATCGAGTCCGTTCAGTTGGAGTATCCTACTATTGCCTTCTCCCATCCAAGTTCCACCATAAATATATAAAAAAAAAAATACCTTGGACTGTTTATTGGGTAACGAAAATGGAAGTAAGAAGAGCATATGTGAAAACCCCCAGAAACTGTCTTCCTGGTAATCAGAGGCAGACCTAAGAAGTCAACACACTGCAAGCCCTACAGGACAGTGCTACACCACCAATTATCACACTAATGTATCATGAGTTGCAGATATAATAACTTTTAGCATGGGTTCCCTGAGACCAGAAAGTTATTTCAAGGGTTCCTCTGTCCTGAAAAGGTTGAGCTTTAAACGCTGGATTTTTTTTTTAGCAGTAGAGTTTAATAATAACCAAACATTTTATAGGCTAAAAGTAATGGCTTTATTAAATGTGGAATGCATATTATGGTTATAACAGTTAAAATATGAACTCTGGCAGAGAAAATTGTTAAATTAATACATATAATATACAAAAAATGCAAACACAAAATTGTTACACAGCATTACATATCAAAATTCATCTGTATGTATACAATTCCTGATGTGTTTCGACCCATATAAGCGGGATCTTCTTCAGAGGATTGGTTTGCTGTAAAAAAAAGTTATATAATGAATTCAAATTCTATAGGGGGTATTAGAGAAAAATCTCTTTGGCCAAAAGCCTCCATCTGTGCATGCCCCTAGTGGGTCTTTCCTATAGCGTGGCTCCTTGCAAGCCGCACATAGCTCAGCAATTGTCGTCTGGGGTGCCCTATGGGACCTCTTGGAGGCTTTTGGAAGAAATCTGGCCAAAGAGATTTTTATCTAATGCCCCTTATTTCTGGTAAATACATACTATGTGTATTTTTTGCCACTAATATCCAATTATGGTAAAGAATTTGGTACAGGTTGGTAGATTTCCCCTCACTTTATGTCCCTGGTGATGCCATATAATACATGGAGGGTAGAGGTTGTCACCAGGACAAGAAGAAGAGTAATAACAACAATGTTTATATCCTTTCTCGCCCTACGTGTTTCTTTCTGTGTCCTTTTTGGAGACATTTTCCATAACGTTCTTGTTTTGCGAGAAAGTGAGGGTATATCACCCCAATTGGGAAAAATAATAAAAAAAATCTGACAGAAGCTCTAACCCCTCTCTGTTCTATTCAAAATGAAATATTAATTTGGGTTGTAGTTGGGATTCCAATCGAAAATCCAGAACAAAAACTCAAAAAGGTTGTCTGTCCAGTGTTTATGTATGCTCAGTAAAATGCTGTAGAATATGGTGCAGCTGAATAAATTATTTGGGGTTGAAAAAGACCCAGATAGAACTGAAACACATTTTTGTTTGAGGGTTCATCTATGGCTGTGAATGTTTATACAGTAAGATTTGAACAAATCTGTCTGCTGGGATGTATTGGTTTGATCGTGTACAGACGGCGCGCTGACGTGTTGGTGACGTGGCGGTGACGTTGACGCCGCCACGTCACCGCACCGCACCAGGAAGTGGATTACTTCCACGCATGCCTCAAATCCATTCGACGCAAGTGTGAGAAGATATGTCTGCTGGTTAGCGTACTAACCAGCAGACATATCGGGCCAACGGGTTCCCAGACGACAGATTTGAAAGCATGCTTTCAAATCTGTCGGCTGGCCAAATCCGTTGGCTCGCCCGTACACACGATCGAATCTGTCTGCTGGGACGGTCGGGCCGACCGTTTCCAGCAGATAGATTTGATCGTGTGTACGCGGCTTTAAACCTTGGTTTGAGAGTAACTTGACTTGAGAGTCTTTTGCAAGACAAGTGTAGCACTACCCCCGAAGGAACTGCTGGTTTGTTTTGGGCGGCATGTTACCTCGTGTTTCTCCGGTGTCTAGGGGTGTTTGGTGAAAGTTGTAGTAACGGAATGTCTACGACAGGTGTCTTCTTTTGTGCTCTTTATTACCCAGCCAGGTAAAAACAATAAAAATTGGTGAAGAGTAGAGTTTTAGTAGAAATGAAGATAGCAGATCCAGATGTCAGTAACAGGGAAACAGTCCTGCTCCCATGTCCAATGTCTTTTTCACCACTCCAGCCTGAGTGGGTATAACGCAACTGGACAGGCCTCTCTTAACGGCCTGGCAGCCAGAATGTCACTCGAACCTTAGACCCACAGACCCTCCTGACAATTGAAACACGGAGATAATCCTCCTTAGCAGACTTGACACCTGGATCCCCTTCAGGTTGTTTTGAGTTAGGGTACCGACTGACAGGCGGCCAACATCTAGCCTCTCAGTGTCCGGTTCCCTTGATCCCTGGTGGATGGTCGAAACCCTTTTGGATTGCCAGCCTCTCTTGGCACTCCTCCGGAAGACTTCCACCGAACAGCTTCCCCCAACAGGAATAATGCTTGGGATCTTGTTGGATTTAGGGGCCCAGTCGATCACTGAGGCCCAGCCACAGCTCAGAAGTTGCGGACCAATGTGGTCCCGAAACCAGGAACACCACGTGGCACGTGCACCCCGCCCTGGAAGGCCATTTCACCGGGGCGCTGTGGTTTGGTCACCCTGAAGGTGGGCGCCACATACGAAGAAGGACCCAGCCTAATTGCATCTGTCCCATCAATACTCTCCCCCAGCATGCACAGCAAGTCCAAACCCTCCTAATAGGCTGCTGGGTAAGAGCACCCAATCCTTGACTCCACTGCTGCCACCTGCCGATCTGGGTGAGATCAGCACCCCAGGAATGACAGAATGAGCCCACAGCACAGCCAAAGCTGAGACAGAGACCTAAATTTGGAAAGATCAACATAGCCAGAGTTAACTAACTCTCTGACCCCCTCTAAATTTGACATAGCACCGGTTCTAAAAAGTAACCAGGCCCTACACAAGCAAAATGTTTTAATACATTTTGCTTTGATATACAAGTGCTTTGGATGACCAGCACATTTCTGGAACGAATTATGCTTGCAAACCAAGGTTTTACTGTACTTTGTTGATGGAAATAAAAAATAGAGGCTAACATTTTTGTTGCTTATCTTACGGACTCATTTTAAATGGGATGTCTGTATGTTTTTTGCTGGTTAGCCAAGTTTCTGATTACATAAATAAAAGAATAATAATTGGGTAATATGCCTGGATTTCAGTGCAATTTATATCTTTTTGTGTTTCAGCTGGAAATCTCTGTGGAGGAAACTTCACAGATGCTGAAGGTTTCATCACTTCTCCATCATGGCCGGATGCTTATACAGGAGACAAGCAATGTGTCTACATTATCACACAAGGAGTTGGTGACCAAATCAATCTCAGATTTACCCATCTGGATTTACAGAGCAGTACCGGCTGTTCCCTGACAGATATAGAGGTATTATGAACATCTGGGCCTTTTACCCACTGTTCTATTAAAGAGGACCTGTAATGTGGAATCTAATCCAAAAAAAGACAAGCAGAGGATAAAAGACTACCAGTATTGCCTGCGGGCTTACTGAAGCTGATCTTTTCCCCATAACTGAATAACCAATCTTTGATCTGCACTGTGTAGAGGCAGCCACATTGGTAAAGGCTGGGTTTTTCTTCCTGATTTCAGAGCTGCACCCTTGCTGACTGGTGGGGTAATGATCGAAGAACAGCAATTGAGGTGTAGAAATCACAGACCAAACTATGAATGAAGCAGAAGCAGGGACATTCTTGCACAACAGGTCCTCAAGTACATTGTTCCTCTCCAGCAAGGAGAACAGTGAGCAGTAGACACGTGCATTCGTTTTCGTTAGAATGCATTTTCGTCCGAAAATCAGGTTTTTTCGTTAACGCTTTAACAAACGATAACGAAAGTGCAAGAAACAAAAACCGAAAGATCCGACATAAAAAATGCTTTTTTTTTCGTTTTCGTTGCGGTAAAAATTTGATATAGAGAGATTCGACATTATCGGGAAAAGATTCGACATTATAAGGAAAAGATTTGACATTATAGGGAAAAGATTCGACACTATAGAAATTATAGATTTAACATTACAGAGATTAGATTTCGATTTATGAGAAATCTATTCGACATTATTACTAGTCATACAACGTTAGAATTCTTGTAGGCGGAATATTCGAACGGAAATGTACGATTCGACGTAAAGATTCGACGTTCCGTCGAATATTCTTTTGACCATTCAACAGAAACCAAGTATTATTGGATTTTCGGACGAAAGCTATTCCCCAACGAAAAGCTAAATAAATCAAAACGATTTTCGGGAGTAACTAAATAAATTTATTTTCCAAACGAAAATGAAAAAGCGAAACAAAATATTCCAGTCTGCACATGTCTAGTGAGCAGCACGATACTGGAAAGACAACATTTTGCTCTAAAGCAGGGGTCTTCAAACTCTCTAAACAAAGGGCCCGTTTGTCCTTCAGACTTTAGGAGGCCAGACTGGGGCCATTGGGAGCTGAAATTGTCCTGGCATCATTGGGAGTAAATAGTGCATCAGGGAGAGGAAAAGTGCCCCCATCATTGGCATCAATTGGAGGAATGATACCCCATCATTGGTATCAATAGGAGGAAAATTATCCCATTATTGGTATCAATGGGAGGAATAGTGCCCCATCATTGGCATCAATGGAAGGAATAGTGCCTCATCATTTATATCAATGGAAGGATTCGCGCCCCATCATTGGTATGAATGATATGAATTGTGCCCCATCATTGGTATCAATGATAGGAATTGTGTCCCATCATTGGTTTCAATGGGATACCATTTTTCTTTGGAAAATATCTGATTACTAAATTACTAATGTGTGTGTTTTTCTCAAGTATGTATTTATACAGATATTACATTCTTCTTTTGTGCAGATTAGAGATGGTGGCTCGCAGATGGCACCACTAATTGGCAGATACTGTAACAGCACAATTCCTGCTGCCGTAACATCAAGCTCAAATACACTGTGGGTGAAATTCAAGTCAGATGCATCAGCTACAGCATCAAGTTTCCGAGCGTTCTATCAAGTTGGTGAGTATGGTAAAGGGTCAGTCCAAGCAAACCCTTTTTTTTTTTTCAATAATTTTTATTGACATTTTAAGGCAGTTAGAAAAAAGAACATCATATCAAGCAGTAGTAATACAATACAAAATAGACATTTCCGAGAATGACAGTAACATCACTTGGCCTACTCAATCAGAGCCTCAGGCTGCCCCAAGACGAAAACCTAAAACCAGTCAAGAATGAACACGAATAATTGAAACAACCCAAAAAAGGCTGCACTGCCCCCTGAAATTTTTTTTATGGGGAAACCATGGATCCTCCCCTCACCCCCCCCCCCCCAAAGGGAGGGAGAGGAAACACCCAATGTGGCACCACCGTTAGTCTGGCGCCACAAGCAAACCCCTTTTTTGGTTGCTGGGTGGAAGCCTTCCAGCTAGCTTCCATCTGGAGTTCCTAGCTCTGCCAACTGCCACCCCTAAGTCTCACTCCTCTCACTGCATTCTCCACAATGACTGAAAACTCCAAATGGGAGAGTGAAATCACCTTGTCATAACTGTGGTAGGTGCTTGGAGCTGGGGATTTAGGTGTCAGACTCTGGAACATTCAAAAAATTTAAGATACTGTTCTGCAGTTGAACCTGACTCAAAATAGAAATATAATTTTCGAACCAAATGAATCTCTAAGAACCCAGGTTTGTGTTTTTTAGTTTATCTTAATGTTAAATTCAAGGCATTATTACCCCCACTGTCAGCAACAGTGGGGCATTGTTCCTGCCACCGACACGGACAATAGGGCACTAGTCCTCCCACTGACAATAAACGATGGGACAGTATTCCTCCCACTAACACCAATGATGGAGCACCATTCCTCCCACTGACACCAATGAAGGGGCATTAATCTACCCACTGACACCAATGATGGAGCACTATTCTACCCACTGACACAAATGATGGAGTGCTATTCCTCCCACTAACAACAATGGTGGGAGCCATTCCTCCCACTGACACCAACGATGGGACACAATTTCTCCAACTAACACCAATGACCCCATTCCTCCCACTGACACCAACAATGGGACACTATTCCCCCCACTGACACCAATGATGGGACACTATTGTCAGGGCAGATCCTAGGGTCACAGGCGCCTGGGTGCAGAAATATTTCTGGCGCCCCCACATGGGCGTCGTCATTTTACCAACTCCTCCCCTTTACAAATGTTTCTATGGCAATGACTCAACCACAGAGATGCTCCTCCATGAAGTCTTCATTACCTCGGATCCTTACATGATCTCCTAACAATAAACAAAATACAGGAAGAGAAGCAGAGTACTTTATTGGGACCTGGAGAAGGGCCTCTGTAATGGACACAGAGAGGGCATCTGTTAGAGGGTATGTTAGATGTTTGGCGCCCCCACCTCTGTAGGCGCCTGGGTGCAATGCACCCTATGCACCCTGCCTAGGATCGGCCCTGACTATTGCTCCAACTGTCACCAATGATGAGACACCAATGTGTCTCAGTGTGCAGCATGCATTATGAGACCTTTAATGAATTCACCACAACCTCTGAGTTCTTTCCAGACAAAAATGTACCTTCCTCTTCAATTTAGTGATCTGCACTGACTTACAAGGACTTGCTGGGGACATTTTTTTCTTAAAATGCCTTCTAATAGCTTTGAATAGAAGAGTAATGTATTTGTCCAGTTGGGCAGCACTTAGAAGGTCGGGGGAATAATTTTACCCAAGGTACAGTTGTCCTTTTATTGGCATCATTTGACATAAACATTCTTTGATTCTCCAGGATGTGGAGGTGCTATGTCTGGAGCTGGAGTCATTCGCACTCCAAACTACCCAAATCCCTACCACCAAGAGAGAACCTGTGAATGGATCATCTCCCAGCCAGATGGAGAAGTGGTTCTGTTTAGCTTTGACTCATTTGGCCTCTATCCAGGCACACAGTGCAGCTCTAACTATGTTGAGGTAAGTCCAGATAATCTGACTTAAAGTGAAGTGGTATGAAGTAAAGTTTTTTTTAAAGACATAAGGCACCCAGAGGAGGCCGTGGGTGGGAGACCGGAGAAGCTGCACATATGGTAGAGGATAAAAGACCTAAGAGCTGTGCAGAGAGAGAAAAGCTGGGGTTTTGGGGTTTGATTGGGGTTTTAGGGTGTTTTCATGGATACTGGGAAGTGAGCTGTGTACCTGGAGGGCAGATTCCGTTGGTGGAACATGCACTTTGCAGATAATTTACCTCCAGGTGACAGATTTCACCAGCTCCAAAACTGCAAGTCTGAGTGAGCGGAGAACCTTAGAGAGACCTTTCTAACCTAGTGGAGACCAATAATAGATAGGCCTAGATTAAGCTCACTCACTCCTCTAATGGGTTATTTATTGTAGAGAGTCCTTCTTTCCAGAAGGACACTGCAAAGTTACTCTAAGCCTGTTTTAGGTCTCTATAGATCTCCATAGCACAGGTTCAGATCTGGTTGCTATTGGATAACAACTGCTAAGGAGGGAGACAAACAACGACCCCCTTGCTACCGGAGGACCTGTCACCTTGCCAGGTACCATGCCTAACATCTGAATGCTTGGTTTCTTAAACTTGTGCTTGGTTACTCTTAGCAACTAAATTGCCTTGCTGAATTAACCCTTCTGTAGCGGTGTTACTTCATACCCTGTTGTGTTTTAAAGTCCCTGGTTCTTTAGATACACCAGAAACCACATGCACCCCATTGAATAAATTCATACCGAGCTAAGAACAGTAATGTAATGTTACTGAACAAGTTGAAGCATACCAGTTCAATATGAACAACTTTGTCCCTAAACTAATTACCGTAGTGTGGCTGCCCAGGCATATCCCCATGGTAAGGTGAGAGTCCATCTTGGCCTTCTCCATGGCTTTGATGTCTCCAAACGTCCCAGTGCCTTTAGCAGACTGCAAGGAGCAGCAGTCCCAGTACCTCACACCACAAGCAGAAACAGAACCAACCAAAAGGACTTAAGATCTTTAAGGGCCCCAGACCTCAGCCTTCCCCCTTTTTATAGGTGGGCTGGGTAGTACTGAAAAGGCCAGGAACTGAGCTTTCAACTGATATCTCTTTTCTCCTTTCAGCCAGCCGTTGACTCCCTAGACCCGATATATTTCAACCTGCCTACATGCTCTCTCCAGCTAAATTGCCATAGATGTCAGAATTCTACAGCTTCAAAACTGGAAATTTAAGCGAAATAAACAGGGAACCCTAGGAAGACACCTACTGTTTTAGTGGAGAACATCAATACCAATACCTAGATTGAGTTAACGTCCTCCTCTAATGGACTATTTATAACAGAGAGAGGTTTCTCCTCTCTTCTCTCCAGTGGACAGGTACTCCAAGGGTGGCCTGTATTTTACAGATCATTCCTACTGTAAAATGCAGACTGCCATCAGCTTTGTGAAGCTTGTGATTCCCTTTAAAATGATATCTGCTTAACACAGCAGGAGAACTCTTCGATTTGATCAGAAGTAGGGTCACATTTTTTTTTTCCTATCAAACTCCATTCATTTGTAGATCACACCACTTCTAAAACCTGAAGAAATTGGAGTGATAAGCACAACAGTAATGCGCACATCTATGCTTTAAAAAAGGTTAATTTAAAAAAACAAAAGCAGTATGGCCATGATAACAACATAGGGCCAGATTCAGAAAGAATGTACGCCGGCGTATCTCCTGATACGCCGCCGTAATTTCAAATGTGCACTGTCGCATCTTTACGCCAATTCAGAAAGCAAGATACGCCGAAAAACATGGCTTCAGTCGTCTGGTGTATAGGGCTGTGCGTAAGTTGCGTTCATATCGTAGGCAGTGTTCGACGTATCTCTAGCCGACGTGATTTTGGAGCATGCGCACTGGGATACGTCCACGGATGGCGCATGCGCCGTTCGTTCGGATCCTCATTAACATGGGGTCACGGCTCATTGTAATACAACACGCCCACTACAAGCCTACTTTGAATTACGCGTGCTTACCCCGACCCATTTACACTACGCCGCCGTAACTTAGGGCCCAAGTTCTTTCTGAATACGACACCTGCCTCCCTAGTGTCCCTAGCCCTAGTCCCTAGCGGCATAGTGTATATGAGATACACTACGCCCGCCGAAACTTAGGCCATTCTTTCTGAATCTGGCCATACTGTTTAAAACTGGGACCATCAATCAACTTTCAGGGCAGAAATCCTGATTTGAAATAGATCACTGGCCAAAACTATTTAATTTAGAATGGGGAAGGCTGTTTGGTGTCATTGATATATGTATTAGTATTGGGAAAGTAAACTCAATTTCTCCAACTGGAATACAGATTCCTATAAAAGCACTTTTATTTGTAGAAAAGGGTTTAGAACCTCTGTTCTAAACATATGACCGAGACTCTAACCCTTTTCCTACTGTATGTGAAACTAAAATGGCCAAATTTGTCTGGAGCTGGGCTTTAAGATTGTTTTGACAGATTTAAGCTATGACGTCAGTTGCATTGAAAATGGTATTTTTGCGGTTTGATGGAATACATACAGTGTGTTTTTTTTTATGTATCTCTGGGAATGTCCTTTAAACACGTGATATTTCTACAGGTCAGAGATGGGCCATCATCAAATGCACCTTTGATTGGAAATTATTGCGGCCCAGAAGTTCCTCCATCGGCCTATTCAACCCAGAGGAGTCTGTATATTAAGTTTGTGACTGATGCTTCCACGACAAATCATGGATTCTTAGCTTCATACAGCTCTCTAGATTTAAGTAAGCATATTTAATTTTTAAAGAGTAACTTCACTTTTGTTGAGGAAAAAAACAATCCCGTTGGAGTGATCAATGTACATTGCAAGGATTTTAACAAAGTCCAATGTCCAATCTGTCCAATGTCCAAAGTCAAATGTCCTAGCTCTGAAGAAAGAGCTGTATGTTCCACCAATTTTTTTCCGATAGTGACTCCAAATAGGAGTGGCTTATTAATTGTAATCAGCTGCTGCACTTGCAGTGCTCTGATGAGAAAAGTTGCAGTGTCAGCATCCCCATTAGAAGTAATTAACCCTTAGGAAGTATCTTATCAAAAATGACATTGTTGTTGCAAAAAATCTGCTGCAATAAAGTGCAGAAATCTAGAGGTGCCTGCATATACCTAAAGCTGCCTTTACAACCCTGTTCCTACAACCAAATGAAAGGCAAATCTTCAACAGTTCTGGCAAGTGTTGGGGGCTGAGTTCTCCTCCCTCACATTTGTAAAACCTAACCCAAGTCTCTGTGATCCTAATACTAACTTATCCCCTAATAAAGCCTAACACTAAATTGAACCTTTCTGCAGCATATGCTTTTTTTTTGTTCTTACACACGACCGTCATTCGTATCATGCAAAAAAACTATGTTTTTCTCAAAGTGATTTGTCGTGATTCCTCTCAAGCCTGCCTTGCCTACACACGTTTGTGAAAAAAAATGTTCGAGCAAAGCGTGGTGACGTACAACACGTACGACGGCTCTATAAAGGGGAAGTTCCATTTGAATGGCACCACCCTTTGGGATGCCCTTCCTAATTTCCCTGTCTCATAACTTGCTTCTGAGCATGCACGTTGTTTTCCCCTCTCATTAAAGCATACACACAACCGTTTTTCACGGCGTGAAAAACTACGAGAAAAATACGCTGGAGCATACACACGACCGTTTTTTCACGACCAATTAAAAATTGCATTTTCCTCATCATGAAAAACTGTCGTGTGTATGCGGCACAACTCTTATCCTAGAAGCATTGTTGGTAAATTCTCACTAAACAATCATAGTGGGATCAGCCCTCAAATCTACCAATGTAGTCATTAGAAACTATAGAACCATTTTCTTTTTTTTTTATTTGGATCGGAGTTCTGCTCTATTAGTATTCCTGGTTCTGCAAACCGCAGTAACCAATCAATGTTCATCCTTTTCCAGTTTAGGCCACTGTAAAAAGTGACATACGCTATTTTGTCAAAAGTATTAGGACGCCTGCCTTAACATGCACATGAACGTTAATGGCATCCCAGTCTTAGTCCGTAGTGTTCAATATTTTGCGTTCACCCACCCTTTGCAGCTATAACCTTGCTTTGTGCACTGGTGCACAACTCTCAAACTGTTCCCACAAAGTTGGGAGCTGAAATTATCCAAAATGTTTTGGTATTTAAAAGCCTTAATGCCGCATACACACGATCGGAATTTCCAACAAGAAAAGTTCGATGTGAGATTTTGGTTGGAAATTCCGACCGTGTGTACCGTGTGTAGAACACCTTTGGGATGATTGCGAGCCAGGTTTTCTTGTCCAACATCAGTGCCTGACCAAATGCGCAAAATTGGTCAAACATTCGCATAGACCAGTGATGGTGAACCTTGGCACCCCAGATGTTTTGGAACTACATTTCCCATGATGCTGACTGCAGAGTATTTGAGCATCTTGGTAAATGTAGTTCCAAAACATCTGGGGTGCCAAGGTTCACCATCACTGGCATAGACCATAGGTGACAAACACATGGCCCGTGGGCCAAATCCGGCCCTCTGGCACATTTTATGTGGCCCTCGCACCTCTCCTGCAGCTGCAGTAGAGCTCCAGCCCTCCTCTGGTCCTCCTCCAGACCCCTACTTTCTGCTTTCAAGCAATGCATCCAGCTTCTTCCCAGCGTTGTAAGGGAAAGTGGGAGACTGAACTTCTGATGGTGGGGTGGCTCTTGACATCCAATGTAAGTGAAGGGGATGCACTGGACATCTAATCTCTACAACCGGCCCCTTTGAGGGCAATCAGAATGCTGATGTGGCCCATGATGAAATTGAGTATTACACCCCTGCCATAGACACACTCTCCTTGTGGTCAGCCTTCCCAGAAGAGTTGAAGTTGTTATAGCTGCAAAGGGTGGACCAAGTCATTTCTGAACCCTACGGACTAAGACTGGGATGCCATTAAAGTTCATGAGTGTGTAAAGGCAGGTGTCCCAATACTTTTGACAATTTAGTATATGAAGTACAATTGCTGTGATGCTACATTTTTTTTTAAAGGATTGTCATTGCATTTATTGGTTTGCATGAGAAAATATTTGTTTGCTCTGACTTTGGAAAGCTTTATTTTTCTAATTAGTGATAAGTGCTGTTTATGTCTAGGCTGTGGAGGAACACTTACCACCCTTGAAGGTACATTATCAAGTCCCAGTCACCCTGCTGAGTACCCACATGGTGTCCGCTGCATATGGCTCATCTCAGTACCACCAGGAAATCTGATACAGTTAACATTCACTACATTCAACCTGGAACAGACATTTGCCTGCCACGCTGATTATCTAGAGATATACGATAATGCAATGAATGCAACTGCAAACAAAATTGGAAAGTGAGTGAACAACTTTTTTTGGAAAAAAAATTGTGCTCCTAAAGTGTCAACCGATCCTAAAAGGATATTGTGGAGCCGGTGGTCACAGTCACTTCCAGGCTTTTTAGGCAGTTCCCGAGTTACAAACGGGCTAGGGACTGTAGGTTTGTTATTAAGTCGAATATGTTTCGTAAGTCGGAAACAGCATGCGTAGAACGGCAGAAACTCTCTTTTCCAATGTTCTGTCGAAAGTGCCCGCCGTCGAAAAGCGGCCGCGCATGCACAGAACGCCAGAGACGTCACGCCGCCTCCCGTTCATAAGTAGGAGTCGCTCACAGGTCGGATGTTCGTAACTCGTGACTGCCTGTATTGAATATTCTAGGACTCCCTGTCATAATTAGCAGCTCTGTCCCTGGAGATTTAGGTGTTCCTGTCAATATTTTCCTTCTGCAGTCCCTCCTGTTTTATTCTTCAAAATAGAAAATTCAGCAGGGAGAGTGGGAGCCTCTCATTACGATCAAAGCAGGTGTACAGACCCAGATCTCACTAATAGAGTGATATTAAAAAAACTAGCAGAGAATTTAACTTCCAGCATCTACCAAAAACATTGAGCAATCAATAACATAATCAATATTTGATGAGCGTATAACAAAGCAGCAAACAAGCTACAAAGTCTTATGACAATAATTTCAGAAATGCTTTCTTTGGCTATATGAATGGATTACAATTGCGAAAGCTTTTGAGACACCTGAGGTCTCCTCTTCAGATATTGTGACACCATCAGACCAATTTTAACCTATTAAATTTACCAGTAAAAAAAAATATCTCATCTGAGGTTGTCCAGATCGGCCATTGTATTAACGTTTAACCATAACATGTATTTACAAACAATACTCTCCCAGATACATCATAACCATGTTGTTCATTGAAGGCACTGACCAAATTTTCTTCGTATCAGAGTGGCCACACATGGTCCCCAGTCGCAGCACGCAGACTCAAGGACAATATCACTCTGCATCTTCCAACGCTGATACCAATCTCCCAATGCCAGTTAAACCTTGGTTAACTAGCATCAACCGAGGATAACATACCATGATGGTTCCCCACTTATGCCATATTGGTCTTAATTTCGAATGCCTCCAAAGATCCCCAACCACTACACCCTCACCCCAAGAACCGGCAATATATATATTCTAACACAATTAGGGCAGGAGGGTGGGAGCTCCTTCTTCCTCTGTTGACCTACAACTAACCACCGCACCCAGGCCCCTCCTACCCCAAGCATAAACATACTTGGGCCACCCACTACTCTGGCCAGCTACACAAAATTAACCCCTATAACTGTGCTACCTTGTCATGCCAGCCCTGTGCCTAAGACTGCGTCTTGCTCCGGGCTTCACTTTATCACTTTGCCCATTCAGGGTAACGTGACAGTGTCTTCATAATAGGGCCCTTTGTGATACTTACCTTGTCAGTGCTTCCCCACTGCTACTGCCTCCTTTACAGCCAACAAATAACCAGTGTTGATGTTGTTGGACGCTAGGTGAAAGAATGATGTCACTCCTTTGGTCTTTGGTGGTCACATGGGAGGAGGTTACATGTTCCCTTATACTGGGAAGCACAAAATGTTGTCACCAGTTTCCACAGAGAATGGAGGAGTGATGGCAAAGTTAAGTATTAGAGGATCAGGGACAGACCCTTTGCAAAGGGCCTGACTTTTTCCTGACTGGGCATGGTGACAGTGGGGTTTATTTACTAAAGGCAAATAGAGGTGGAGAATTACTAAAATGGGTTAACACAGAATCTGGTGCAGTTGTGGATAGCAACCAATCAACTTCTAACTTCAGCTTGTTCAATTAAGCGTTGTCCAGGGCCGATCTTAGGCAGGGTGCACATCTAACAGACTCTCTAAAAGAAGCCCTCTCTGTGTCCATCACAGAGGCTCCCCTCCAGGTCCCAATAAAGTACTCTGCTTCTCTTCCTGTATTTTGTTTTTTGTTAAGAGATCATGTAAGGATCCCAGGGTAATGAAGACTTTGTGGGGGAGTATCTCTGTGGTTGAGTCATTGCCATAGAAACATTTGTAAAGGGGAGGAGTTAGTAAAATGACGACGCCCATGTGAGGGCACCAGAAATATGTTTGCACCCAGGCGCCTGTGACCCTAGGAACGGCCCTGGCTTTGTCAATAAAACCAGAATGCTGATTGGTTACTATCCACAGCTGCACCAGATTCTGTGTGCAAACCTTTTAGTAAATCTTCCCCAGAATGTTTACATGTGTAAGGGCTCTTTCACACGTCCGTTCAGTTTTCCCCTTCAGTTTTTTCCCCTTCAGTTGATCAGTTTTTCATCCGTTTTTCGTCCGTTCCGTTTTTTTTGATGGAAGAAAAATAGGGTTTTCTTCCGTCCAAAAAAACGGAGCTTACCGCAGACGGATGTTAACGGACATTTAGCGGATGCTCATCCGCTAACGAACGCTAACCCATAGGGAAGCATTGAGGTCCGTTAACAGACGTCCAAAAAAAATGGACGAACTGAACGGACGTGTGAAAGGGCCCTAAGGGAAGTTGCACCTTTCTAGGGTTTATTGAATGAAGTGAAGCTCTGCTGACTCCCATCATTCAATCATGTGCAAGCAAAACATCTGTTTTTTCTTTTCTTTGCACATGATTGTGTATTCTTTCCAAAATGGAATTTCACCACATTCCCTGGGTTCTGGGGAAATTTCTGGTGCAAAGTGCAACTTTCCTTTTTGCCTTAGTAAATCAACTCCAGTTTTTATTTAAAGTGGATGTAAACTCTCCATACACCCAGTGAAGTGAACAGCCTCAGATGATACAAAGGGATGAACCAAATCTCCTTACATAAGTTTTGCATGTATATCTGCTGGCTTTACATTTATATACTGTTTAGAAACTAGATTTTCTCTTCCTGTTTAACACAGAGTGTGATGTCTGGGCATACATCCAAGATAGCTAAAATTGCCGATTGGAGGAAAGGCACACACCCCCTCTCATCAGAGGCAGAGGTTGTTGTGTAATAGGGCCAGCTCCCTGTTAATCTATTTTAGCAACCTGCTGCCCTGATAGAAATTTCAGGCTGCTTTTATCTGATGTGTCCAAAAATTTGTCAGGAGTTATTAGGCTGATAACAAAGGAACGGTTCAGGAGCGAGCTAATGCCTCAAACACACGACCATTTTTCCTGTCACCACGACGGGAAAACTGGCCATGTGTATGCTCCATGACAGTTTTTCCGACAGGAAAACCGCCGGGAATCGCGGCAGGAAAAATTAGAACATGTTCTCTCTTTTCCTGCTGCGATTCCCGGCTGTCTTTTTCCCGTCAGTTTCCCTATGGAAAACACTGCGGTGGAGCATACACACGTGGCCAAAGCTCTCACCGCAGTACTCTGGTGAGTACACAGGGAAAGTGAATAAGCAGGTTCTCGGTTTTCCCCCGGGATTTCCGGCGGACTTTTTACCACCGGGAATCCCGATCGTGTGTACGGGGCATAAGGGACTTAGCTCTTTGAAGAGAGATAACAAAATACTGCAGATATATGTGCCCAGCTCAAATTTTATGAATCATGTTTACATCCACTTTATAGTCTCTTTAAATTAGTTCTCCTTGGTTAGCTGTTCCAACTAATTTAGCTTTATACATTACAGATACTGTGGAAGGTCCATTCCTCCATCAATAACAAGCAGTGATAATGGGATGTCTCTGGTCTTTGTTAGTGATTCCAGAGTAGCCGTTGAAGGCTTTACTGCTAGCTATGTGTCAATCAATGCATCTACAGGTAAGTCACAACTATTACCTTAGTTTGTGTTTTAGTGAATAGAATGCTGTACTAAGATACCAGCACCGATCACACAGCACTGAAAGCTACTGATCCAGTCTACCTGGCATTAAAAAAGAAAAAATATTGGAAGAAAAAAAAAGGAATTGACTGATAAGCTGGTAGCATTACAAGGGCATAAACGCATCTGAGCAACATCAGTCTGATGCTATTCCACTGATGTGGCTGTTTGATTCTGGCATCTGCAGCACAACCCTTGTAAAAGGTCTTTGTGCTCAGTTCCGTTCTTATCCACTGTGGTCCCATAAGCCTTTGCTGCGAGTGTGTGCCAGCAGCTGGCTTCCAGGAACCCGGGTTCTTGATGCCTGCGGTCTTGTAGCTACGCAGAAATATGGATTCCGTTACTTTTCTGCAAACCTGCCCAGCCGAAAATAAAACACTGACTGTTCTTCATTTAACTAGGACTCTGGGAACGAGTCCCGCTGTGGAAAAAATATATATCAAAGAAACATAGCGGGATCTGTGTATGCTGTAATTTAGATTTCCGTTAAATGAGTCATCGTGGTGAATGCAAGAAAAATGTAAAAACTTTGTAGATATACTGTGACCCATAGCAACTTATATAATACTTGTACAAAATGTAGTTATAACTAATAGATATAAATACTTGAAAAGAAAAAGTGACCAATCAGGCCTCGTGCACACGACTAGTGATGAGCGGAATACACTATATGCGATTTCGCGATATTTCACGAATATATAGAAGAATATTCGTGATATTTTATAAAAAAAAAAAAATTGCCGAAATTTCGCTAATGCGAAAGCGAAATTGATTGCGAAATTCTCGTCAACACGCGAAAACGGAGATCATTTCCTGGATTACTAAACTAATATGCACTAAACACTAACTCTACTTACACAAACTTATATGACTAAACTAAAGCTAAATTTTTTTTTTTTTATACACAAAACACAGAAGGGCAGAGAAAGTATTCGCGATATTCGATTTACTCGCGAATACTCGAATATGCAATATTCGTAACGAATATTCACAATGCGAATATTCGTGAGCAACACTACACACGACCGTTTTCCTCGACAAAATCCATCAAGAAACTTGGTGGCAGAGCTTTTTTGGCGAGGAAAATGTGTGTATGTTTTTCGTTGAGAAAACTGCCATGGATCTCGACGCGAAAAAAAGAGAACGCGTTTTCTTTTTTCTCCTCTGGAGTCTCAATTTCCTCATCGTGTTTCTCGCCGGGCTGGTTTACGACGAGAAACACGTTCATGTGTATAAAAGAAATACCAGAATATATCCTAAGATAGAAACTGATCCTAGCGCTCAATGGACTAGTCCTCTATTTTAATAGATTAAAAGAATTTGTATGCAGAAAAAGCAGCTATTATAAAAGTAAAGAATGTATGAAAAAGTATTTCTCTGTGAGGCATTAACAGCGCTATATGATGTTATATTATATCAATTGAACTCAAAAGTTCAAACTCTGCTTGTATGAGGTGCAAACATCAACCAGGACAAAAAATCCTTAAAATGATAACTATCCTCAAATAATAGAAAAACAATGTTAAAAACCGATATTACACATAAAATAAAATGACATAATATTCCACTAGTGATAACACGTGGGTGTTTTAAACAAAACACAGTCTATAACATTCCTTAGGGTAAATAAGTCTTGAAGTTTTGATTGTGCAATAAACCAAGACATGGATTTCCTTCACTTGTAGTCCCCCTCAAGGTTTTGTACTCACCAGATTGACATGGTGTTATATGCCTTCAGGTGTTTTTAAATCTCCCTTCCATGATATTCAGATCAGCTCAGCAGCAATGTTTTTCTCCTCCCAGTGGATATAAATGGGATTAGGTGCGTGTGTGCAGCATGAGCGGTCATATGAAAATAAACATAGAGGGAGAGGACATAGTGTAATTCTGTCTTTATTGTAAAAAAAATTACCCCCGCTTTAAAAGATATGCTTACAACATAAAAACAGTAGTGTGCTCAACGGTTTACAAAGTTACTGCTCACTCAGATAGCCTGGCGTCTCCGCTTCGTCTCTAACTGATGTGTCCCGGGTGTAACTTGCTCCGTCTGTACGATACGTCGTGTAGCCACACCCTGACGCGTTTCGTGATTGGTTTCACGTCTTCAGAGGGCGTCGTGTATGCTTAGAAACCCGTGCATACTCAGAATTAAGTATGAGACGGGAGCGCACCTTCGGTAAAAGTAGCGTTCGTAATGGAGATAGCACATTTGTCACGCTGTAACAGACTGAAAAGCGCGAATGGTCTCTCACCAAACTTTTACTAACACGCGGTAACACAAGATTAGCAAAAGCAGCCCCAAGGGTTGTGCCAGTGGAATCGAACTTCCCCTTTATAGTGCCATTGTATATGTTGTACGTCACCGCGTTTCAGAATGTCGAGATTTTGTCTTCACAGTGTGTATGCAAAGAAAGCGTGACAAGATTCTCGACAAGCCTGACAAGGAACTCATCAAGGAAAACGGTGTTTCTTTTACGACGAGTTTCTCAGTCGTGTGTACGAGGCCTCACATTCAATCCATTCTATTTAGAGCGTAGAATAGAAAAAGTAATAGCTGCAATTTAATTGGCTGTTATGTGTAAAGCCGGCCATAGATGGAGCGATTTTCTTTCCTGCAACCATGGATGGACGGAGGGAGCCGTCCTTGCCGGGAGAACACAGTGATTATTGCTAGCAATTGAGCCCCATAGCTGTATACATGCATGAAGGGATCTTCTAATACACTCCTGCCTCTGACTGCTGGTCTCCCCAGATTTGGGGTTAGATCAATGATGTCAAAACTGTGCTGTTCACTGTATCTCCTTGCTGGAGAGGAAGCTGTACCTGAAGGCCTGCAATGCAAAGATCTTTCCACTTCTGTTTCATTCTTTCTGTGTACCTGTGATTCCTCATACTTCTTTTGCTGCTTCTTGATCATTATCTCACCTGTCATCCTCCATTGGCGGCTGGTGCTCGGATCATCACCACCACCCCCAACCTCTAACCTGGATCACTTAGCTTAAATTTCCAACACTTCTCATGGATTAGTTCAAGTTGATGTAATGTACACACCAAGCTAGCGCGGCTGTTAGTTTCTCTATTTTCTCCATCCGTAATGCCGAAGTATCGTCACACAGCCAGCCGGCCGGCTTTTTTCCTCTCCATTGGTGTGCCCTACTGTCCTCCCTGAAGCTGAGTTTATCTGGTCGGCCGGGATAGACAGGTGGTTGATTGGCTGAGACAGATAGCGTGAAGTCGGTTTGCTGCGTTTGCAGGGTGGAAGGACTGCGCTTTGAGGACAACATAAAACTGGCCAATTGGGGCCTCAGGCTGTGGTCATGTGCCTGTGAGGGGTTGACAGGCCAGATAGAGACACGGCCACACTGCTGCCTCTGACTGCTGGTCTCACCAGATTTGGAGTGAGATTGGCGATGTCACTACTGTGCTGATCATTCACTCTTGCTGGAGAAGAAGCTGTGCCTGAGGGCCTGCAATGCAAAGATCTCCCTGCTTGTGCTTTATTCATTCTGTCTATTTGTGATTCCTCAAATGTCTCTTGCTGCTTCTTGATCTTTATCCCACCGGTTATCAGATCACCAGTCATAAGGGGGGGGGGGGGGGCAGCTCACGAGGAAGCAAAGCCATATCACTGTACCACCTCTACACAGAATTACAGTGCAGAATGAGACATGGCAAGTCAGGAATTGATACAAGGTCAGCTATGGGGCAGGGGCGGACTGACAACTCATGGGGCCCCCGGGCAATAGAAGATTTTGGGGCCCCCGGGCTTACAGATGGCCACCAAGCCAGGTGGCAGTACAGAGGCGGGGCAGCTAAAATCTTGGGATTTTTACATCAAAAGCATGTAGGTTTTGGACATAACAGGGACAGATTTAAAAAAAAACACAGATTTTTACATACTGTCCCTGGTTTTAATGAGCCTGGCAACCCTGATGGGGCCCCCTAGTGGCATGGGGCCCTCGGGCAGTGCCCGAGTTCCTCAATTATCAGTCAGCCCCTGCTATGGGGTGTCCACAGTTAATGCTGGTAAACTTTGTCTTCTGCTTGCCTCTTTGGGGCCAGCTTTCACAGTTCAGGGCGTACTGTCCTCACGCTAAATGCTCCATTTTAGCTTGCAGGCAGCTGTCAGTTTTTGGCTGCCATTTCAGTTTTATTTTTTTTATTTTTTAACTTTATTTGAATTGCACAAAGTTACACTTCACTCATGTCTTTGCACCACCGCACAGAGTTTTGCACTGTTGTGCCATGACACGCAGTGCCTTCCTGTGCAAACGCTGAATGTCTGCATTTTACTGCATCTTAGTGCATGAGCTTTTGGGCTGCATTGCAGTGCGAACAGGGCACATAGAAAACAATTGTTTTCTATGTTTCTCTTGCTGTGACTGGCATTTATCCAGTGCAGAGTTTTTTTTCCGCAGTGGTCACATGATCACGAGCCGGCCCCTAAAGCTAATGATTATTAGTGGGGACCGAGCGCTGTCTTTTGGCTGGGGGTGTACATCAGCTGCCCAATGGGAAGTTAAAGCCCACCCTTTTGCTGATATATATATATATATATATATATATATATATATATATATATATATATATATATAATGTAGGCATCAACAGGTTAAGTAAATAGCAGCTGCTAACATCAAGTGAGCAAAATTATTTCCTTTAACCAAAATGTAATACTTCCGACTAATCTTTGTATGTTTTTCCATGACACGTACTGTAGTGTCGAATTGTTCATTAGAGGACATACATCTGAAGTGAGTCAGATGTGTGATGGTCAGCCTGGATTCCGGCACAAGGAGTTAACAGAAGAGATGGAATTATGAGTGAGGAGGTGGAACAGTTGCAGTCTGGTTCCCACATTTACTGGGTTCTCTGCCAGCCATAGCTGAACCACTGGAGCCTAAAACAACTTATTTTCATTGCTGATTAATATCTAAACAGTCATACTACAATAAGGGCAGAATTATTGTGTATGTATAGCTAAACTTTTTTTTTTTTTTAGTTGTTTTGTAGTAGGGAATAATTAAAAACCCCTGTAAAAATGTTATTGCTGTATGTATCCCTGCTGGGGATGTTTTACCCTTTCTATTTGTCTTGCTGACCATAATAATTTGGTTATTATTATTAATAATTTTAGTTGTGAACAAAATATCTCCTTCTCACCACCTGTCACATACACTTGGATCACTTTTCAGAGGAGCAGCAGTGAATGAGCACTTAGTTGCATTCAGCAGCAACACCCTTAGGACTCGTTCACACATAAAGTTGGGGGAGGTAAAACCCTGCATTTGAGTCCCGGTTTTACTGCCCACGATCCCTACCCCCTTTGGCTGCTTAGGTGGCCAAAGGTTTACACATGCTGTAGCAGGAATTAGGCCCCCTGTTGCTTTTGGTGAATGCAATTTCTTACTCAGTTTAGGCAGATATGTATTCTTCTATATATTTTTGGTAAAAAAATTGCAATAAGCGTATATTAATTGGTTTGCACAAAAGGGATAGCGTCTAAAAAATAGGGGATAGATTTATGGCATTTTCATTATTATTATTTTTTAAACTAGTAATGGCGGCAATCTGCGATTTTTATCGGGACTGCAACATTGCGGCGGACACTTTTTTGGGACCATTGTCATTTATACAATGATCATTGCTATAAAAATGCACTGATTACTGTATAAATGTCACTGGCAGTGAAGGGGTTAACACTAGGGGTGATCAAAAGGGTTAACTGTGTTCCCTATGTGTGTTCTAACTGTGAGGGGAGATGTGGGTGACTAAAGGAGAAGAGAGATCATTGTTCCTACTTAGTATGAACACACGATCTGTCTCTCCCCTGACAGAAACGGATTTGTGTGTTTACACACACAGATCCTAGTTCTCGCTCTGTCACGAGTGATCGTGGGTGCCCAGCGGTCATCTTAAAGAGCCGATGTGTAGCTACGACGCCATAAGTTCATTAGCTTATGAATTGGGGAAGTCTAGCTTCTAAAAACAATACATGTAACTACAATCTTTCTTATATTTATGCTACAAGAATCACTGCTATAGCTATAGCAACACACCTAAATAGGTTCATTATTTTTCCTTAAATTAGAGGCAATGTAACATGGAGGTATAGCTATTTTTGACTTCATAGTCAGTATGGTTGTTCAGGGAGATTTTGGTTTAGGATGTGTTGTGGTTATATAAACTGCTAGAAATCTTTTAAATGCAGATTTTAGTTTTCCCATAAATGTGGTCACTCTTGAGCTTCTCTGTAGGTAACATATTTAGAAGATTTTTTTTGGACAATTAAGATTTCACTCTGTCACTCATTCTGGTAGAAGGTGGACAGGCACTTTGAGCCTGTCTGAGGCTGCTGATCTGTAAATAATCACTTATTTTGCTTTAGAACAGCCTTTGCCAACCAGCATTCTGTGAAACTCTAGGGTTACTTCAGAGGTGTCATGGATATGCAGTAATATCTGGCAGCTTACCTTCCTCTCCATGTGTTCGCCTTAGAGGCCAGACACTCTCACCTGGCTGCTTTTATCATCTCTCCTCCCTGTATGGCTCCACCCCAGGCCATATCAGGAACTCTATATTAACCAGTGCACTGCAGGTCTGCCAACGTTGTTTGTTAAGCATTGGGTGTTTGGGTTTCTGCTTGCTGTGTGCTATTTTTATGTGTACCGATCTTGGCTTGTCCCCGACTGTTCCTGTTTGCTTGTGACCCTGACCTTTGGCCTGTCCTTCGTTTTGCCTTGTCTGCTTGTCGCCCTGACCTTGGCTTACCCCTCACTAATCTCTTGTATCCTGAGTGGCTGTTTCCCCTCTCTCCTCTATGCCCTATGGAGCTTGAGCTGGGGGACTCTGGGGGCCGTGACCTGGATTCAGTTGCAGCAAAAGCCATCCTCACCACTAGAGGTTCTGGTGAATACCTGCTGAAACTTAGACTCCGTTCCCTGGGAAATCTTGGGCTCAAGCTTCCTGTGCAATCCCTGTTTGTGCTCGAGTGGACCTGCCTTCCATATCCACTCTGTCTTCCATCTGCAGCAGTCTGCCATAGGGTTCACTACCTTGTGGTGCACTCCTGACTCCAACGGGGTGCATCTGTCATCTGGCCACAGGTGACCTGACAAGAGGTTACTAGGGACTCTTTGAGCAGACATCGTTGGCAAATTTTCGGTCTCTCTGTGCCTACCTAGTTCTGTCACTCTGCAGAGCTAGAGCCGTAGGATCAATGAACTTCTCCTCTTGTTTCTTAAGTAAAAGCCACTGACACACTGACACCAATGATCTTTTTAGAACTCTGTAAAGGGGCATTCTTCCCATTGATCAACCATGTAAGAGGCATTCTTTCGAATGACCTGAAATGTAATGAGTCATTTTTCCCACTGAAGACTAGAGTACAAGGGCCAGCAATGTGAGGGGGCCCTTCTCCACTGATCACCAATGTAGGAGGCCATTTTCCACTGACCACCAATGTAAGGGACACTAATCAACAATGTAATCTGGCAATTTCTCCCTTGATCACCAATCTAAGGAGGCAACTCTCTTACCACTGACCACCAATGTAAGTGGCACTTCACTGGACACCTACGTAATCTGGCATTTATCCACTGACCACCTTTGTAAAGGGACATTTTGTTTTACAGAATAAGAAGATATAAAAATAATTCACTTTTTTTTTGTTAAACACAACAAAATAAAGCACTTTTTTTCTACCTTTATTTTTATTATATTTCCAATTTTCTGAATACAACAGTGGGGTTGATTTACTAAAACTTGAGTGTGCAAATCTGATGCAGCTGTGCGTGGTAGCCAATCAGCTTCTGACTTCAAATTGTTCAATTAAGCTTTGACAAAAAAAAAAAGATTTTGCACTCTCCAGTTTTAGTAAATCAACCCCACTGTTCCATGAGCTGTAGATATAATCATTTTTAGCAGGAAGTTCCCTGAGACCTTAAAATTATTTTAGGGCTCCTCTGTGTTTAAAAGCTTAAAAAGGCCGCTTTAGAATGTAGAATGCTGCCAGGAGGTGACTCTATAGCTGCAGATAAAAATATCAAATGAGTTTCTGTTGTGCATAGCTCCCAACTGCCCCTGATTTGGAGCAATGTCCTTCTGTCCCTCTTTCCTCCTCATTTGTCCCGCATTTTGGTCTGATCCATATAGTTGTATATAAAATGCACTTTTTATCTTTCAAAAAGTGTTTCCCGGTGCTAAACCTTTCATCCAAATTTCAAATTGCTGCATTTGTAAATTTTAAAAGCCAATATAAAGGAATAGTAGTGGGGGAAAAAAGCCTTTGTGGATTTAATAAAAAAAATGTATGTGGTAATTCTCCTTTAAGGGGGTGTGGCAGGGCGCATTTGGTAGTAGGTGTCCCTCATTCAATGTTGGGAGGTATGCTGTTGTGTATCATATATCTTGCTACAGTTTCAGTTAGCCACTAATGTATACATGGAATAATCAAATTGTTTTGCATTTTTGTTCTGCTTGATATCAATATGGTATAAGCAGAAATTCCCCTTTATTTTGGACGGGGCATTTACTTTTTCCATGAAACAAAATAAAAAATAGATCGTCACACTGAAGTAAACCAGTAAATACAATTTGTTTCTTTTAAATGATCATAGAAAGTGAAAATGTCACTTTAACTGATAACATGGTTGGAATGTGCACTCTTTAAACCCACACAAACCAAGGCCTGGCAGTGAGGATGTGTGGACAATCAGCCAGACTTAAAGGTCACCAGAAATCTTTTAATTCTAGCTCACATAATGACATTATTTGTCTCCTGACCTTCCAGATGTTACCAACAATAAAATTGTTCTATGTTGTGCAGTTAAAGTAGTTCAGCCATGCAATATACTGTAGGGCTGGTCTTGTGCCTGGTACACAATGTTAGATGGAGCTTAGAGTATGCTGCGCAATCAAGAAGGTTCTGAAAATGACATCATTCTAAAGCCCAACACGGGGAGATGGAGAATGTTTATGAGCACAATTTATAAGCACATTAATGGCAGTTTTTACACCAATGTTATGAATGTGTGAGGTTATACTAGGGTTGTCCCGATACCACTTTTTTAGGACCGAGTACAAGTACCGATACTTTTTTTCATGTACTCGCCGATACCGAATACCGATACTTTTTTTAAATGTCATGTGACCGTTTTCAAACCACAATACAGATTAAGGATATTTTCTTTAGAATTATGAAGAACTCTAACTCAAGACATTATAAAAGAATAAAAATTAGTAAAAATGAATAAAAATGTTTTATTTTCTTGTCACGCAGTAGTAAAAAACTCAAAGAATTTTAACAGAACATGTTGATAAATACATAAAAAGTATTCTATTTAGGTATCGGGTGCATTTGTACAAGTACAAGTACTCCCGCAAATACTCGGTATCGGTCCCGATACCGATACTAGTATCGGTATCTGGACAACCCTAGGTTATACCATTCTGTTCTTTTCTCTAAAGTCCCGTACACACGATCGGAATTTCGGGTGGAAAAAGTCAGACTGACTTTTTCCATCGGAAATTCCAACCTTGTGTATGCCCCATCGGAAAAATTCCATCGGAAATTCTCTTGTTCTCTTTTACTCCGATGGAATTCCATCGGAATTGCGATGTGATTTTGGTCGGACAAAGGTCTGACCGTGTGTATGAGGTTTAAGTGTTAAAGAGAAATTGGTTAGTGCTTCATGTAGTGTTCTGTATCTAGGTGTACGTAGAAATTTGCTGTAAAAATCTAAAAATAAGTCTCTTTAAAAAAAGACTTACACTTCTACTATGCTAAAAGTAACATTTACGAAAGTCAACTCCACTTTGCACTACAAGTGCAAACTACAAGTGCAAAGTGCACTTGAAATTGCACTGAAAGTGCATTTGGAAGTGCAGTCACTGTAGATCCGAGGGGTAGATCTGAAATGAGGAGAAGCTCTGCTGATTTTATCATCCTATCATGTGCAAGCTAAAATACTCCCCCTCAGATCTACAGCGACTGCACTTCCAAATGCACTTTCAGTGCAATTTCAAGTGCACTTTGCACTTGTAGTTTGCACTTCTAGTGCAAAGTGGATTTGCCTTTGGTAAATAACCCCCAGTGTTACTGTCAGCTAATAAAGGAGATAGGCAGTAATGTTTTGATGCTCTGATGTCATATACCGGGACAACTTAGCAGAACAGCCGCTCCACATTGGACACAGGAGTCAGCGGTAATCACTGGAGTAGAGGTATTTACTACAGTGTTTTGCAGCTTCCACAGGGATCTCCTAGGTATGGTATATACAGTTCATACTTATATTGGTCTAAGGGGGATCAATGTAACTATGTAAACATTGTCATATGCAAAACACAGCTTTAAATGTCAATATAGTGTCCTTAGATCAATTAAAGTGATTGTAAATATTTGTTTTTTTACTAATAAATTCAACAAACATGTTATACTTACCTGCTCTGTGCAAGAGTTTTGCACAGAGCAGCCATGTTTCTCCTCTTCTGGGGTGCCCCACCGGCGCTCCTGGCTCCTCCCTTTCATCGGGTGCCCCCACGGAGAAACACATTCCATAGGGGTACCCATGCAGGTGCGCTTCCGAGTCCTGCTGTTGCGTCGTTTGACACAGACAGCGGGACTCAGCTTTATCCCCAAGAAGACACAGCAGTCATGGTGGGAACGATAATCAACTCCAGACTCGCAAACATCCTTTATATCGGACTCCCAAAATACCAAATCGCTCGTCTACAAGTCATTCCAAATACAGCGGCATGACTTGTGACTGGAAAAAAAACCTGGGAATCAATCTCTCCTTCCCTAAGATCCCTCCACTGGTTACCTGTAAAAGACAGAATTACGTTTAAGGCACTTTGTCTGACACATAAGTGTGTTCAAGGAAGTGCCCCCCAATATCTATGCGAAAAATTTAAATGTCACAACCCCCATCGCGTTCTCCGTTCCACCGATCAAAAACGACTCCAGTTACCCAAGGCCAGATACAAGTCCAAAGGAGAATGAAGATTTGCAGTCCAAGGACCTAGACTGTGGAACGAACTACCAACCAGCATCCGCACAGAAGTGGATCACCAGGTCTTCAGAAAAAAACTCAAAACCCATCTATTCTGAAGGCAAAATATTAGGAGGAAATGGATACTAAGCGCTCTGAGGCGATTCAGTTTGCATGTGTTGTGCTATACAAGTTTCTCACTCACCCCCTACTCGTGTGTCACTGGATTTGATTGACAGCAGCAGGACCCAATGGCTCCTGCTGCTATCAATCTGTCTAATGAGGAGAGACACAGCGACAGGAGCTGCTGGGCTCGTGCTCATCACTTGATCGTATCGGACTCAGGTAAGACAAAGGTCATGGGGGGGAGTCTGGAGGGGGAGCTGCAGCAAAGAAGGTTTTTCACCTTAAAGCGGTATTTCGACCGTTTTTTTTTTTTTTAATTACTGTCCCGCTCTTACTTGGTCTTGATATGAGCCCGTGCGTACCACTCTTTTCGCCGCCAGCATTTTTTTTTTGAACAAAACTATACCTTATAAAATCTGTAGGTGGCAGGTTCCATCTTAACTGTCCCATGCTGAAGCCTAGCACTAGGCATTTCCGGGATACGGTGAATGCTGGCGTCCCAGCATTCACCGCTCTATCCCGCGCATGTGCAGTGTTGACGGCGAGCCGCGCCGTCAACACTGCACAGTTCCCGAGTCACGTGACCCGTGAAATATCGCGGGATTTGAGCACACAGCGTCTCCTGGGGACGTAAAGACAGATTCCCAGGAGACAAAGCGCCGTCGGGGGAAAATGGATAGGCACGCCCATTCCCCCGCGGTGTACTTTGATTGACAGGCCAGAATTAAATGGAGAAAACGGGTAAGCCTTCACTAAAAAAAAAAAAAATGCACGGATTTTGTCTTGTGAATAGAAGGCTGTTTAATACATATTAAGTGAATAAATAGGGTGAACCTCCACTTTAATGCATAGAATGCATTAAGGTGAAAAAACTTGAGACTTTACAATCACTTTAGGAAACCTAGTTATGGAAAATCTAAATTGTTTAAAGTAGAGTTCCACCCATTTTTTTACATTTGTCTGTGCTGCATGCCCTAATCTCATAGTGTTCAGAATGGACAATTTTTATTTATTTTGTTGCTTGTAAATACCTTTATTTTGTAGTCCTTCATTACTTCCTCCTCCTTATTAGCCTAGGCTATTAAGTCACAAGGCTATTTGCAAGGGTTTCTGGGATAGGCATCATGTTTCCCAGTAGTCCTTGCAAACCTGACTGAAACCTATTACATTGCTTGTGCAGCACTGAGCATGTGCGAGATATGCAAAGCTGAAATCCAGAAAGTCATACAGTCTGGCTTCATGATGCCCACACTTAAGATGGCCACCGTCTATTTCTAGATTATAAATCTAAATGCTGTAACAACCTAACAAAACAGACCTTATTTTACAGACTAACTTTACTAGAATACATTAAGCTTGTGTATTACAGGGGTATTTATATTTAAAAAGTGAAATTGTGGGTGGAACTCCCCTTTAAGTTATCATGAAAACAATATGGTAGTAAATCCTATAATAGGAAAAATGTTCTGGTGACAACTGTTACTGAAACAGGAAACTAAAGGAAATGTCTCCAATGGGACAGAGCAAAAAAAAAACTCCCATGCAACTTCCATGAAAAACGAATAGAATAAGTTATATATACATATACCTTAAGCAGCCCTCAAAGTTTCCACTCCCCTGCTCACCCCCTGAATTAAGCCGTTTTTCCTCCCAGCCTCCACCCCCTCTCATTCTCTTTGCAGGGCCTGGCATACAGCGGTAGTTCGCAAAGAACTAGATGAGGTGGGGGCAGGGCAGGAGCTGCCAAAGTTTACTTTTCCTAATAAGCTAGTGATTGGCTACTCGGACCACCTAACAACCAATCACCAGCTTGTTAATAGAAAATATTTACTTTGGCAGATCCCGCTCCCCTGTCCAGTGCTGCGCTTTAATGTAATACGAGGTACACACGATCAGTTTTCCTGCCAAGAAAAGATTGAGAGCAGGATCTCATGACAGGAAAAAATCCTATCGTGAATCAGGGTTGTCTGTATGCAATTACGACGCACAAAAAACTGTGCATGCTCAGAATTAGGGATGAGCTGAACATACCGGCGTTCGGTTCACACCAGAACCGTCGAACAGACCGCCAGTTCGCGCAAACATTTAGAACCCCATTGAAGTCTATGGGACTCGAACGTTCGAATTCAAAAACGCTAATTTTAAAGACCAATATTCAAGTTATTGTTGGAAAACGTCTTTGAGAACCCGGGTCTTGCCCCAGGGAACATGTATCAATGGAAAAAAGTTTAAGACTTTTTTTTCCATTGATACATGTTCCCTCGGGCAAGACCCGGGTTCTCAAAGACGTTTTCACAGGCAAACTATAGACACCCAGCAGGTACAATATTTAAAGGAATTTTTCATTATTTTTTTTTAAGTTAAGCATCATTAAAATCACTGCTCCAGGAACAGTGATTTTATTGATGCTTAAATAAAAAAAATAGAAAAGTTCCTTTAAATATTGTACCTGCTGGGTGTCTATACCTGTGATAACGTCTTTAAATAGCACAATCACCTGCCTGCCAGTAAATTAGGAAGAACTGATCTATCTAAGCTATACAGTGTATAAATATATGTACAACTCCTAGGGATGTATATATATTCTCTACACACTGTAAATTAAGCTAAACTGACTAGCCTGCCTGCCTGCTCTATCTAGCTACATAAAAAGACAATCTCTCTGTCTCTCTGACTGCTCTCATTAACAAGCCGGAACACATTACACGAGGCCGCCCAGCAGGCGGCCTTATATAGTGTGGGGCGTGTGCTAAAGCCCTGAGCCATAATTGGCCAAAGCCACCCAGGCTTTTGCCAATTATGGCTCTTCGTTTTTTGCGCGCTGTGATTGGCCAAGCATGCAGGATACAGCATGCTTGGCCAATCATCAGCGCGCAATGCCGCAGTGAATTATGGGCCGTTTTGCGTCACTCGAATTTGGCGCGAACGACCACTTCTGTTCAAATTTCGTCGAACGTACGAACAGACAGTGTTCGAGTCGAACATACGTTCGTATCGAACTACTCAGGATCAAGCAGAAGAGCCGAACTGCCTATTGAACTTCATTGATCTCGGCTCATCGTACGTGTTGTACTTCACTGTGATCTTGACGTTCGAAATTTCAGCCAAGATTTGAGTGACCATGTGTATGCAAGACAAATTTCAGCTGTTTTCCTGCTGAAAAAAAAAACTTGTGTGTACGAGGCATAAGTCTCTCCTAAATCAGTGAAAGTGTAATAAATTGGTTTTACATAGTTAGGTTGAAAAAAGACACATGTCCATCAAGTTCAACCAAGTAAAAAATTGTTTTGCTATATTTAATATAGTATTAAATATTTACTTAATTTAACAGGGCAGTAATGATGTGTACAGTGCCTATGGTAGCCAATCATATTTTATCCTTATTTTATTTATCACAGTCGGATCAATGAAATATGTGTAGCACCTGGTTACTTTCCAGAACTGGTGCTAGTGTAAATTTAGAGGGGTCAGAGAGTTAAGTAACTCTGACCATGTTAATTGGTTCAAATCTAAGCCTCTGTCTCAGCTTTGGCTGAGCTCTGGGGTCTGGGGTCATTCTGTCATTTCTGGGGTGCTGGGGTGCTGATCACACCCCAGGCTGACGGGTGGAGTCAAGGATTGGGTACTTTTTCCCAGCAGCCTATCAGGAGGAGTTTGCTTTGCTGTGCATGCTGGGAGAGGGTATTTACGAGGCAGACGCCATTGGTCTGGGTCTTCTTCTCGTGTGGTGCGCACCTTCAGGGTAGCCATACCACGGCACCCCGGCAAAATGGCCTTCCGGGTCGGGGTGTGCGTGCCACGCAGTGTTCCTGATTCCGGAACCATGTTGGTCCGGAAAAACAGAGCTGCGGCTGGGGCCCAGTGATTGACTGGGTCCCTAATCTTAAGAGGTCCCAAGCGTTAGTCCTGCTAGAGGAAGCTGTTCGGTGGAAAGTCTGCCTGATTAGTGCCAAGAGAGGCTGGCGTTCAAAGAGGGTTTTGACCATCCACCGGGGATCAAGGTAACCGGGTGCTGAGAGGCTGGACATTGGTCGCCTATCAGATGGTAACCTACTTACAACTACCTGAAGGAGATCCAGGTCTCAAGTCTGCTAAGGAGGATATTCATAGGGAGGGTCTGTGGTAGAGACTTTTCCCCAAGTTTTGAGTGAAATTCTGGCTGCCAGGCTGGTGAGAGAGGCCTGTCCTGGGACACTATACCCACTCTGGCTGGAGTGGTGAAAATAGAAAGTGTCGTTGGAAGCAGGACTGTTTCCATATTGCTTACACCTGAATCTGCTATTTCCATTTCTACTAAATCTCTATTCTTCACCAAGTTCTACTGTTTTTACAATAAAGAGCACAGAAAAAGACACCTTTGTGTGGAATTCTTTACTACAACTCTCATCAAATATCTAGCATAAATGCCACATTTCGGGGGTAGTGCTACATATCCTTTATTAATAATATTACTACTATTATTACTAATATTGTTAAAGTTGTTGTTAATTTCATGAAATAGTTTACAAGGGTGTGTTTAGGGATGGGATTAGAGGCGGGGTTAGGGGCGGGGCAGGGTAGGGGTTGGGTGGGGCAACTGATGGCGAGTAACTCTTAAGGCCTGGCTAGTAGCTCCCCTACTTTAAGGGACTAAATGTTGTTTACAGTGTACACATGTACTGGAATTTAATACGTATATTTACTTTGTTTTTATTGATTTTTGGATTATTTTTTCCAGCCTGTGATATGGCCTTCACAGAAGCAACGGGTGTATTTACCTCGCCAAACTATCCTGCTAACTATCCGACAAACAGGCAGTGTGTGTATACGATCACCACTGAATTTAACAAACAGATCATGCTTAACTTCACCGATTTCAAGCTTGAAAATCATGCAGACTGCATCAGGGACTATGTGGAGATCAGGCAAGTAACAACTTTTGAAGTGGAACTAAAGGCAACACTTTTTTTTGTCATCTTTCCCTTCACTTCCTGTCCTGTTGTCAAAACAGGAAGTGAAAGAAACTCCCCCCTAAAGTGAGGAAATCCCTGGTTGTCACCAGAACCAGTGTCCTCATTGGAAGATTTTCCATTCTATCCCTGTTTCGGAGACAACCCAAAATGTTGGATCTTCTTTTACATTCACTTTCGGTAATAACAATAAACAGGACAAATAGAGATATTTAATCCCATAATGGGGACACATACAGAAAAAAAACCTGACAGGGGTTCTAATCACCCTAAATCACCCTAAATCCCTCTCCACTCCACTCCACTGTATAATATAAAAAAATATTCAAATTTTAAGTTTTTCAAAATACTTGTAAATGTATTCTATGGCATCACCAAAGCAAAGTTAGAATTCTAATTTCATTATTATAAAGGCTAAGTCCACCTTTTAAAAAAATAAGAAATGCACGTGTTTTTGCAGGGAACAAAATGTGCATTTATAATTTTTTTGGTCACAGGAGTCTGCAAAGCATTGGATCTGTGATCAGTGAATTACAGATGCAATGCCAGGCTCCTGCAAATTCTTCCAATTTTCAGTGGACTGCGAGTGCTGTAATGAGGGTGGAGGCTAATTTGCACAAGGTTGCATGTTAATCCTATAAATACGGTAACATGGGCTAAAAGATGGAGTGAGCCTTTAAAATAATAATCACAGAGACCGAACATATTAGGTCAGCCCTCAATCGTCTACTCACATTTTGCGACTGGAAAATGAGGGCTTGCGAGCTAGGCTGCCTGCCTTGGAGAGGTGGGGGAGAGCACCGCCGGCGGGGTTGATCGGGATGGGAGCTGTTCTCCCATCGATCGCCCCGGGTGGAAGACAGTATGGAGGAAGAGGAGAGCCATGGGATAGCACGTTGTTACCGGCGCTTACATTATAATTGTCTCCGCTCTGCTCGACATAGCCCTGCCGCCTCCTGACCTGTGCCTGTGATAGATAGAATGCCGGTCCAATGCTGCAATGCGTTCTAGCTATCACAGGCACGGGGTCAGGAGGAGGCGGGGCTGTGTCAAGCAGAGCGGAGACAAGTATAATGTAAGTGTCGGTAACAGTGTGCTATCTTGTGGCTCTCCTCTTCCGCCAGGCTCCAGCCATGCATTCCTCTGCCCAGGCGAGGCTGCAATGGGCACAGTATGACTGCAATAGGCACAGTATGGCTGCAATGGGCACAGTAAGGCTGCAATAGGCACAGTATGGCTGCAATGGGCACAGTAAGAATGGGCATGGTGTGGCTGCAATGGTGGGCACAGTGAGGCTGCAATAGTGGGCACAGTGAGGCTACAATAGTGGGCATAGCGGAGACAATTATAATGTAAGCGCCGGTAACAGAGTGCTATCCCGCGGCTCTTCTCTTCCTCCAGCCATGCATTCCTCTGCCCAGGCGAGGCTGCAATGGGCACAGTATGGCTGCAATGGGTACAGTATGGCTGCAATGGGCACAGTAAGGCTGCAATGGGCACAGTAAGGCTGCAATGGGCACAGTATGGCTGCAATGGGCACAGTAAGGCTGCAATGGGCACAGTATGGCTGCAATGGTGGGCACAGTGAGGCTCCAATAGTGGGCACAATGAGGCTACAATAGTGGGTACAGTGTAGCTGCAATGGTGGGCACAGTGTGGCTGCAATGATGGGCACATGTGTGGCTGCAATGGTGGGCACAGGCGAGGCTGCATTGAGGGACACGGGTGAGGCTGCACTGATAAAGTTGTTGTTAATATTTATCTGTGTAACGTATTTTTGCATAAAACATTTAAGTGTCATTTCATGAGATAATTTATGGGGGAATGTCTAGGGGCGGGGCGGGGCAGGGTAGGGATTGAGTGGGGCACTGGTGGCAAGTAACCTTTGAGGCCTGGCTAAATTTTGAGCCCTGTATCAGGTAATAAAATAAACTCTTCATCAATGGTTGTCACCATTGCCACTTGCTTAGAACAGCGTATTCTCTCAGTATAGCTCTGGGCCTATATAAAGTTCATTTGTGCAATTTCCATTGCAGATTAGAGGACAACCAAAATCTAACCAGTTATTATGAGAAATGGCAGCAATTTGTTGTGGTCACAAAGCCCAAGCTGGTTTATGCTCTATAGGCTAATTTTTATAACTTCTGAACTAACTTGTCATGATAAACTCTTGCCATGTTTTTCCCATTTACAGGGACGGCGGCTATGAAATATCTCCGTTACTGGGTCGGTTTTGCAGTGGCCCCCCTCCACTAATTATATCTCATAGCAATAAACTTTGGATAAAGTTTCGAAGTGACTCGTCTTTCACATATAAAGGATTTTCTGCTCACTGGGACACGGCAACCACAGGTAACATTAGGAATGGAGTTACATCTATTTAAAGGAAAACCCCCACCAGATGAAAAAATGATGAGTAAATGTGCATAGTATTTGTAGGGTTTTGCTTGATCTTATGACCAGAGATAAAGAGTTCCAGCACTTAAGACTCTGAATTCAATGATCAGAACTTGGCAAGCTTTCCACTGGCACTATTCATTTTAAAATATGATTGCAATTTTATATATATGCAATTTAGATCTTCTGACGTAGTACCAGTTTTTTTTTTTTTTTTTGAACATTCACTTTTTTATACTTTGTATAGACAAAAATAAACACATTCAAATGTAAAAACATTGTATTCCTTTATCTATGCTCTAAACAATTATTCCCCCTCCCCAAAAAACCCTCCCACAGAGAAAAAGAAAAAAAAACAGCCAATACCCCCCCTTCCCCTCATCTCAATTCCCTACACTTTCATTGATTCCTCCTGGTTTCCAGACTCCCTGAACTCCCGCCATTTCCCCCATATATTCAGGAATCTCTCCAGTGAGTCCTCTTCTATGTGAATAGTTTCTTCTATGACTCATCATTTTAACCCTTACAACCCAGTCCCTCATGCTTGGAGCTTCCTGGGACCTCCAGAGACTTGGGATCAAGCATTTGGCCACATTTAAAATAAATGGGACCAAGGTATTCTTATATTGAGGGGCCGTTTTTCTTGTATCATGAAATAGACAATCCCAAGGATTCTTCTGAATCTGTTCTCCTGTAATTTAATAGGTTGCTGCCAAGATTCCCTCCCAGTAGGGTTGGATCTTTGTGCATTCCCACCAGAGGTGCGCAAAGGTCCCCAGGGCATCACATCCCCTCCAACAAGTTGGAGGTCCCTCTGCCCCGATCCTGTGCGTCCTCTGGGGGGTCACATACCATCTCCCCATTTTAAATGTCTTTGTATCTTCAGAGGAATAGCAAGCCATTCTCAAAAATTTCCTTCTATGTTCCGCGTCTCTGAGCAGGCCTAGCTCCTCTTCGCATTTCCCCAAATATGGAGGGAATTCCGGTTCTGTTTCTTTAATTAGTATTCTATAAATTTTGAATATATTTTGATTTAAACAAAGGGGAGAGCAGAAAAGTTCCTCTATTGTCCTCATGTGTCCTTTTCCCCATATCGGTTGTGGCAGTGATTGTGCAAAATGCTGTAGTTGTGTGTACCTCCATTTATCTAGTGGCATATTTCCACATTTTTGTGTGGTTTACTTTCATTACATCTTGTAATAGCATTTCTTCTTTTTTGCCCATCTAGTGAAATATATATCTTCCTCTAGCTGTCTTGAAATCATTTGTGCCCAATATTAGATAATACCGGTAGTGGTGAATTATAATCCCAGTGGTGAATTCTTCCTAAACCATCCCAAATTTTGCAGGTGTAGTACCAGTTAATAACAAACATGCACACAATTAAAAAGGATGTAAAAATGCCTGGTCCTTGTTAACCCCCCAGGTCATAGCAGGGATGGACCATTCGAGTGTAGCACCCTTGTCCTAAACAGGGCTGTTGTGCTAGGTGGTAACTAGCCTGGCTGATTTTTAGTCTTGATCAAATGTCTTTCTCTTAATCTTGAGTTTAACTGTGATTTCTCTCTTGTGGCAATAGGTGGCAGTGTTGCCTGTGGCATTAGAATGATAGATTACAGTGAATTCAGTTTATTAGTTAATATGTTGTCTCAGCCAATCAGCAGGAGTTTTCTTTGGCTGCTGAGAATGCTGGCATACTCTTTTTATTTGGATGGAGTGTCAGGTGATCAGGTTTTACTGCACTTGACAGTAACATTAAAGGAGGTGCCCTGCAAAGGGGGGGGGGGGCACCGATCAACACACATTATAGTTGATAAGCGGGGGGGAAAGAATTCCTTGTGTGGGAAAAACTTTGTATATCGCGGGAATGCGGGAAAAGGTTGTCTGTGCGGGAAAGTCTTGCAGAATCCATGCTGGTTGGGAGATATGGGGTAGCTGTGAGTCAAGCCTGAGGGATCCAGTGGGTAGCTTAGAGTCCGAGGAACCCAGCGGGTAGCGTGGGTGAGGCTTGAAGAATACAGTGGGAAGCTGTGAGTGAAGCTTGAGAAATCCAGCAGGTAGCTGGGAGCTAAGCTTGAAGATCTACAGTGGAATACTGTGAGTTGAGCTTGAAGATCTACAGTGGGATACTGTGAGTTTTGTTGTTGCCATAGTAGACAGCAGTTGCTACAAGATACAGATTTCTGCATTCAGCTTAAAGGCCCTTTTTTTGTATTGCTGTCTGCCTAGTTCTATTTTTGTCTGCCAAGTTGCTATTACATTTGCCTAAGGGTGTCCTGTGCCCTAACCCTTTCTCCCCTGTTCCTGTTAAGAGAAATAAAAACTCTCTTTGTTCATTTTTAAAAGTGAGTGGTGCCAATATTTCCATCTTGCTCTATACCCGCCATGCCTGGTAACCTGCACCCTGAGGTGGAATCTCAACTCTCCCTTAATGGGGGTCACCATCAGGCCCTTAGAGGACAGAGAGACTGCTACACAAGTGTATTTTTATTTTTGCTTTCACTAATTTAAAAGAGTTTCAAATGATGTGTGCAGCCATCACCTGTTTGATTCTCTCACTGTTCACTCCTTGGAGAAGGCTAGTGCTCTGTTCTTACCTGTCAACAGAGTCTTCTTTTGTCTTTCTCCATGAATGGAGAATGTTACTACCTACACTGCCAATTCAATTGCTTGTAATGGCTTTTATATCATCTATTAAAATGTTTGAAATCAAAAATGGAAGAAAAAATAGCATTTCACCTAACCAATAACAGATAATAAATTGCCGAAAATAGCAGTCTCAGGCCTTATTCTTTCCTTGATGGCCCTCTTCTGTTTTATCTAGTGTGCAGGAAGCCAGGTTGGGGTCACAATAGCATGCAACTTCAGGAGAAGACCCACCCACAGCAGGAGGCACTGCTTCATCTGCCTCCAGGGTGTTGAGCTTCCAGTGGGCTGGTCCTCTTCACTTACAGCCATTCACTTGGGTATCAAGATCAGAGACTCTTCATGTCACTTGGCTGTAGAACAGGTCCTGGGAACCTTCCAGCCATCCACCTGGACTATTAGAGACCATCTACCTCTTTGTGAAATTGGTGTTGTCTCAAGAGAAAGCAGTCATTTGTACTTTACTGTTTAGAAGAAGGGGACTGTTGGATCACTAGTAGGTTTGAGAGCTACGGTTTGACCCTCCAGTGTTGTGCCAGTGCAGAGTATGTTAACCCTTGCTGCAGCACTTAGCAGTTCCAAAACAGCTAAAGGACCTCAGATTTATTACTGTTTTTGTAGCCCAAGTGCATTACCGTAATACATTATGAGGGATAATTGTGACTATTGCACAATGAGGAACATCTGTGCCTATTGCATACCCCCTGTTGCCAGCCTGTTTGCATTGTCAATTGACCCTAAACCTCAAGTTGTGTATTGTTGTTTGGCTGATAGCTGTACAATACCCTGGGGTCCTCAATTCAAATCCCAACCAGGATACTACGTGCAGTTTTGCATGTTCTCCTTTTGATTGCCTGGGTTTCCTCCAGGTATTCCAGTTTGCTCCCACACTCCAAAGACATGCTGGAAGGTTAATTGGCTCCTAACTAAAATGACCCTGTTATGTGTATGTATAAATGTGAGTTAGGGACCTTAGAATGTAAGCTCCTTGAGGACAATAAGCTCCAGAGAGCATCCAACTGACTGAGGTTTGGGGAGAAGAGGCTGCGGGGATCGGTCTTGCAGCATGGACGAGAGGATCAGGTAAGTAACTGCTTTTTGCTGTTGATGGTGTTGATTAGGGATGAGCTTCGAGTTCGAGTCGAACTCAAGCCGCAGAACACCCTGGAAAAGTCAATGGGAGAAATCTAAAGTGCTAATTTTAATGGCTTATATGCAAGTTATTGTCATAAAAAGTGTTTGGGGACCGGGTCCTGCCCCAGGGGACATGTATCAATGCAAAAAAACTTTTAAAAAAACGGTCGTTTTTTCGGGAGCAGTGATTTTAATAATGCTTAAAGTAGGGGGTGTGTAAAGTATGCCTGTAAAGCAGTGCTTGTTTCCCGTGCTTAGAACTGTCCCTGCACAAAGTGTCATTTCTAAAGGATAAAAATTAATTTAAAATCACTGCTTCCAAACACTTTTTAGGACAATAACTTGCATATTAGCCTTTAAAATTAGCACTTTAGATTTCAAATGTTTGAGTCCCATAGACTTTAATGGGGTTCTAAAGTTCACACAAACTTTTGGTCTGTTCGCAAGTTCTGGTGGGAACCGAACTGGGGGTGTTCGGCTCATCCCTAGTGTTGATCATGTCCAGAAAAATGCCAGCCACTACACATTGGGAATGGCCCTGACAATTCTCCCAGAATCTCCCCCATTTTTGCTGGTGGTTGGGGACACCGTGATAAATAGAGAATAACCCAGACAGCAGTAAAAGTCTAGTTGAAATCCTTCCTCACTCCATCCAAAAATGACAAAAAATGCAATACTGGCTAAAATAAACATTCATGATCGATGCACAGAGGTTTGATAATAGTTTGGTGTGTTGTCTTGCAGGTTGTGGTGCAACCCTAACAGCATTGTCTGGTGCATTCTCATCTCCTAATTATCCCATGCCATACTACGAGAATTCTGAGTGTTATTGGCTCCTGAGTGCCTCTCGGGGAAATCAAATTGAGATTCAGTTTGAAACCTTTCATCTGGAATCACACGACAATTGTATCCGTGACTATCTAGCTGTAAGTATTTAATTCAAAAATATTTCATCTTTAGCAATTTCAGTTTTGGGTTACTTGGTTCACATATCTCTTGGAAAATCTGAAGGTGAATTTTTTTACCCTGATTTCCTAGCCACACATTGTTTTTTTTTTTTTTTTTTTTTCGATTCAGTACTTTTTTTTATTTTTTTTTAATAACAATACAAATTACACATTTATACATACATTACATACATTTTGTCCAGATACATTATCTTCCTTCTAACATTCAACCACCAAAAATAAACCCCAGAAATCTAGTCACACTACTGGTCCATCAGGTACCGGAGTTGGATAATCTTAAGCAGATAATCTTATAGGAAGGTTTCTTCTCTGCAATCCTAGAGATGTAAACAAAAAAAGAAAATTAAAAATCCACTTGAAATTGTAAAGTCAGTTTTGAAACAGCTAATCCTTTAAAAGTTTGTAACAGTTGAATAAAACACAAGAAAGTCCATTTGCCTATTCAACTCACTTATATATGCCAAAATGACCATCCAAAACATTTAAAAAGGACCTGAACTTTGGAAGCAATGCCCCCCCCCCCCCCCAAAAAAAAAAAAAAAACAAGCAGAGGGCAAAGGTCTAGCCACAAGGCTTCCTGCAGTTGATCTTTTCCTTACTACGACTTACCATGTCTTGTTCTGTACTGTGTTGAGGTGGCCATCTTGATAGAGGCATGGCTTTGCTTCCACAGAGCTGCTGCCTATTAAAATGTGATCTAATGACTGGTAGTCGAATCCTTGTGCTGCAGGTCCTCAAGTACAGCTTTCTCTCCAGCAAATCTTGTGAGAATTTAATTTGGAGGCAGCAGTGTCTAATATGATCTCACTTTAGGTATAAAGCTATGGGGCTCAATGCACATGAATGGCACTGCTGTTTCTTTTAGGAGGGATTCAAGACACAAGTCCAATTTTTTAGGTACTGCTTAGGCACAATTAAATTCCCAGTTCACCTTTAAATAAAAAATAATACATGCATATATTTTTACATAAAAAAATGAATAATGTGCGTTTATTATTTTTTCCTGCAGGATCCTGGAAAGCATTGTACCCATGATAAGTAGATCACCAGTGCAATGTTGGCCCTTGCAGATATGTCAATGGATTACAAGAGCGATCAGCACCCCCGCAGCCTATTGAAATTACGTTGGAAAACAGTATTTGTAGTTTATTCATTCACAGCAATCTGTGAGTGAATGACACGGCTGTGTAAGCAGAATCCAACACAGCCACACAGTTTTTAAAAAGTGGCAGCAGATGAGGGGATAAGAAACCCTGTCTGTTGTCACTGGGAGTCGGGATTGGGGGGCAGGAGCTGCAACATGTTACATGTTCTACCCTAAACACTGGTGGAACATGTAACATGTTCCAAAGGTGAATTTAGCCTTTAACATTTATAGATGTTCCTTATAAAATTATAAATCTACTTTTTGAGTTCAGATCCTCTTATTGAACCTACCTGGTTAGTCTGCATGTATGTGAATTATGTCTCTTAGTGCTAAATCAATGCTGAATTATCTTCTGAATTCTTATGTTTGTGTACTCTGTTATTAGGTCTACAATGGCAATAGCAGCAATTCAGCTTTACTAAAGAAACTCTGCGGCCCAGAACTGCCTCCTCCATTACGCTCTACTGCTAGTGACGTTTATGTAAAGCTACGGACAGACAACACAATGTCATATAGTGGATTCTTGGCTACCTATAAGCAGAGTGAGTTTATATCCGTTCAAATGTTAATTAACATTGTTCTGCTTCTGTATTTATAAACTTCTGCATTAAAGAGTGCAAGAAAGTACTAAATGCAAAGTGCAGTGTCCATAACAACCCATCAAAATGTACTACTAAAGTCAGACCAGGATAAGATGAATTCTGACTGGTTGCTATGATTACTACCTATTGCCTGTTTTCTTTATTACATCTTCAGACCATACCAGTCTTCTGTAGCAATTTAATCTACTGAATATTATATGCATCCCCTTGGTGATGTAAGAGGCTGTTGAAGTCTCCTATCGCCTGGAAGTTGACAGCCACTGGTTTAGAACAGTGGCCTTCAGGCTACGGCCCTTTGCTCATCTTTATCTGGCCCATGGGGCACTATTCCCCACATTGCTATATTCCTGCCACTGATGCTAACAGCAGGGTGCTGTTTCTCCCATTAATATCAATGACGGGGCACTATTCATTATTTCTCCAACTAATACCAATAATGGAACACTATTCCTCCAACTAATACCAATAATGGGGTACTATTTCTCCAACTAATACCAATGATGGGGAACTATTCTTCCAACTAGTACCAATAAAGGGGCACTATTCATCCAACTAATACCAATGGTGGGGCACCATGCCTCCAACTAAATCTAATGATGGGGCACTATTCCTCCAACTAATACCAATAATGAGGCTCACCATCCAAAAGCATGGGCATGCCTTCGCTGGTTTGAGGTTGTGGGCCACATCCTGTCCTCATGGCAGAGCACCCCTGCCACGAGGACAGGCACTGATATGAATATACATTATGTAAATTGTTGGCACTGTTTAAATGCCTGCAATGAATGAAACATTAGGTAATCCATTAAATCCAGAGTTAAAATCCATACATTGGATCTAGTACCGTTTTGTCCTGAGATTCATACAGCACTGCCAGGTTGGTGATCTGACTTTTCTCTCCTGCTGTTATGCAATACAACTAAATCACCCTCCCCAGCCTGTGATTGGACAGCAAAGGAGCAGCAGCAAACTCATTAGGTTATGTCTCTCCTTCTTTCAGGAATAATCAATTTCAGAATGTTAAAAAATAGCACACCTGGTTGGCTTTTAGTGCTGCTTCCCCCTCTTCCAATGTGATTGCTGTCTGGGGTTTGGCTTTGAGCGAGAACCTGTATAAATGTTGTCTTTTATATCATTTAACTTTCAGCTTGCCAGGGAGTCTTGATTAGTAACCGTAATAGTGGCATTCTGGAGAGTCTAAACTATCCAAATACATATCCTTCCAACCAACACTGCAACTGGACAATACAGACCACAATGGGGAATACCATCAGCTACATGTTCACAACCTTTCAGCTGGAGTCCTTTAACTGCCAATATGATTATATGAAGGTATGATATGTATCTATTGCAAAAGTGAAAGTGATACACTACATAACCAAGTGTATGACATAATATTAGAAGCTTCTATTACCTTTGAAAATTAAAGAGACTCTGTCACTTTCCCCTTATAGGGAATTATGGGGAAGGTGGTGGGTTGCGAGGTGCAAATGCATTAAAGCGGATGGCCCCTTAAAAAAAATATTAAAAGCCAGCAGCTACAAATACTGCAGCTGCTGACTTTTAATATTAGGACACTTACCTGTCCTGGAGTCCAGCGGCGTCCGCAGCAAAGGACGAGCGTTCGCTCGTCTCTCTGCTGCTGCCCCCCCTCCATCCACAGTGAGGGAACCAGGAAGTGAAGCGCTCCAGCTTCACTGCCCGGTTCCCTACGGCGCATGCGCGAGTCGCGCTGCGCCCGCCGATTGGCTCCCGCTGTGTGCTGGGAGCCGAGTGTTCCCAGCACACAACGGGAAAAACCTGTCTTTTGCCCGAGACTGCGGGCTGGAAGTGGGTGCAAATACCTGTCTTTAGACAGGTATCTGCACCCCCCTCCCCCCTGAAAGGTGTCAAATGTGAAGGGGGGATCTTCACATTAGGGTGGAGCTCCGCTTGAAGTTGCATGTTAACATGTGTTGTGTTAAACCTCAAGTTCAATCCACTTATATTTTTGCCTTCTTAGGTTCCTCCTTTTCTGCCTAAGCAACACATTACTGACATTTTTAAATAAACCTTTCTGTTTTTATTATATACCTTATTTTATACCCATTGATGTCATCTATGGATCTCTGTACTTCTCTATACACTGTAGAATAGGGTGACCAGACATCCCCAGTTTCTGGGGACAGTCCCGGATTGAGGACACTGTCCCCAGACCAAGTCTGTCCCTGGTTTTGTCCCCGGATTGGATTTGAACAGGGCCTGGGGCAATTTCAAAGACAGTCAGTGTAGAATAAAAAAAATGCTGAATTACAACCAGCCCCCCCCCCCCCCCCCGCTCTGCCGCTCCTACTAGCTTAAGGGGGGTGTATTTTTTCATTATTCCATTATCTGTGCCCCTTTCTGATGATCATGTACTGGTCAGACCGGAGGAAATATTTCTTCAGTTTCGGGTGCATGCCCATTTAGCTCCACTTGCATGTTCTTCTGCCTTGGCTCAGGTCCCGGCCAGCCGCCTGCCTGCTTATCTCCTTGTGTTCCCTGGCGGAGTGATCTTCGATGGGCAGAGAGTCACTGATTGCCGCCATTACCAGTAAAAAAAAAAAAACAATTGTCCCGGATTTCATTTAAAAAATCTGGTCACTTTACTGTAGACAGATTGTGAATGGTGGGAGGTGCAGCAGGGTACTGTACATACCTGTAAAAAATTCATAGCACCTCCTGTAGTACATGTTGAGTAAGTGCCGCTTTGTGTGGTAGGCAGTAATTTTCAATTAACAGCACAAACATGCCTGGTGGGAAGTCTCACCCCTCTGATGCCACTTACAATTGTGCAATGATTGACAGAGGTCAGAAGACTCAAACATACCAACACTGTCTACTACGAGGAGCAAAGTGTGGCCTGGCCGGTCCAACCTAAAAGGAAAGCCTCCTGGAAAGGTGGGCAAAGGCCCCGCTCTCTCCTACATTCCCAGAACCTCTCCCTACCCCTCCCCTTTTTTTAACACCACAATGCAGGACATGTTGAAAAATGAATGAAATTAAATGAACAACACACTACACCATGCACATTATCACAATGCATACTAGAGAATCCTGCCTTAAAAATATTGTGTAACTTTGGCCTCTTTAAAGTGTTACTAAACCCAGGAACCTGCATTCACTATATCTGTTCTCCAACAGTACACAGAACATGGAAATGTAATTATTTTAGTAAATATAAACTGCTAAATACCTTTTCTCATCAGCAGTATGTAGCAGTCTTGTGACTTTTATCAGTGTCCGGCTGAGCACTGGTTAAAGTTTGTAGAAGGAGTTTTCATTCTCCTCTGACCCTCTGTCTGGACAGTGCCGATTGGCCCAGTGTTGATCACATGCACTCTCCCAAAAACAAAGAAAAAAAACTCTCTAGCAATACACACCAAACTGAGCATCTGCAGAGTGCCCTTAAAGTGGATGTAAACCCAAAATAGTTTTTTTTTTTTTTGCTGTCACGATGTAGAGTATAAGATTTCCTATCAAGTGTGCCCAGTCTTTTTTTGTTTATAGCGCTTTAAATAAAAACTGCACAGGTGATCAAATACCACCAAAAGAAATCTCTATTTGTGGGGAAAAAAGGACATCAATTTTGTTTGGGTATAAAGTTGTCGCACGACTGCGCAATTGTCAGTTAAACTGTGCCGTATAGTAAACACGGGCTTGGTCAGGAAGGGGTAAATCCTTCTGGGGCTGAAGTGGTTAAGGAAAAACTCCTGCTGCCTGTGTTTCGTCACATATGGCTACCTATCACATTTGGCTACCTGCTGGAGTGCGCATGTGCGACGCCGCCATATGCATTTCAACAATTTTACAAATGTGATGGGTAGCCGAATGTGAAAAATAATATACTGTAGCTAGAGAATTTATCTGAAAGGTATTTGTGAACGTTTTGGTAATTTATTTTCCATGAGAATTTAGCATTTGTAAAAGTGTTGGAACACATATGGCGGCTTTGCGCATGCGCATTTCAGCAGGTAGCCAAATATGATGGGTCGCCATATGTGACGAAACACCTTCTCTGCTAATTGCTGCTCCAGACAGTTTCAGGAGTGTTTACCTCCTGGCCCCCTGCTGTGTGTTGTAGCGATGAGGTTGTAAGCAACCACATCATGTTGCAGGGGATCAGGAGAACAATATCAGGTCATATTAGGATACGTGAAAATCTCTGCTATGGAAAACTTTAAGAAGGCTTTTATGCAAACTGCAGTTCTTTTTTAACAGCATTATTTTTTAATGCTGTGTTTTGTGCGGCTCAGCAAACTTGATGACTTTAGCACAAGTTAATTGCTGGATTACTTACCAGTTTAAATTCATTCATCCCCTTTAATTTTTACTATCAAATTTGCAGTTAGTAAATGACCACCACATCTGCTTTATCATCTCTAATGTCTGAGGTTCCTCTAACTTAGTGAAATGGTACAGCATGTGATGCCAATCAGGGGAAACTGACTCATTGTGGTCACTGAAACAGGATGTTATACTACTTGTGCTCACGTGCCAGCTTCAAATTACAGATGTGCGTTACTTGGACCTGCAGTGCAATGGGGAAACAATACAAATAATACATGTGTAGTGCACTAAAACAGAACACTTTAATAGTTACCGTATGTATCGGGGTATTGCGCGCACCCACTTATAGCGCGCACCACCAACCTAGAAGAAAAATTTCAGAAAAAAAAAATACTTTTCGGTTTCGTTGGTGTCTTGCCCGGCGTCCATCGGCAGCCTTGTCCGGTCCGGCGTCCGTCTGCAGCCTCGGTGGTATCCTCCCGCGCTGTCTCTGAGCCGTTCCTCGCTTCCCGCGCTGTGTTTGAACCACTCCGCCGACATATACCGAGCGCAGTACACACGGGCATGCTCGGCTCCTCTCGTGTAAAGGACGTACAGGATGTGACCGCGAGGGGAGCCGAGCCTGGTTGAATGAACCTGAGTGTACTGCACTCGGTATATTTTGGTGGCTCAGTGCAAACACAGCGCAGGAAGCGAGGATCGGCGTATATCGCGCACCCACGATTTTTCCCTGGTTTTAAGGGGAAAAAGGTGCGTGGTATACGCCGATAAATATGGTACATTGGCACAGCTTGGATCAATGTAACTATGGGGTAGATTTACTAACACCGGTGAACACAGAATCTGGTGCAGCTGTACATACTAACCAATCAACTTCCAGCTTCAGCTTGTTCATTTAGAGCCCATTCACACAGGTCTGACATCAGATCCGACTTCAAGCCGCCCCAAGTCGCCTCAAGTCGCGTTTCATGAAGAAATGAATGTAAGTGAATGGAGCCGTCTTAATGCACACTACCGCAGTTGCTCCGACTTGAAAAAAGGTTCCTGTACTACTTTAATCCGACTTCTAGGCGACTTGTACCAATTGATTTCAATTAGGGTTGTCCCGATACCACTTTTTTTAGGACCGAGTACAAGTACCGATACTTTTTTTCAAGTAGTCGCCGATACCGAATACCGATACTTTTTTAAATGTGTCCCCAAATGCAGCCATGTCCCCCACATATGCAGCCATGTCCCCCACATATGCAGCCATGTGCCCTACATATGCAGCCATGTCCCTCCAGCCATGTCCCCCACATATGCAGCCATGTCCCTCCAGCCATGTCCCCCACATATGCAGCCATGTCCCTCCAGCCATGTCCCCCACATATGAAGCCATGTCCCTCCAGCCATGTCCCCCACATATGCAGCCATGTCCCTCCAGCCATGTCCCCCACATATGCAGCCATGTCCCTCCAGCCATGTCCCCCACATATGCAGCCATGTCCCCCACATATGTAGCCATGTCCCTCCAGCCATGTCCCCCACATATGCAGCCATGTCCCTCCAGCCATGTCCCCCACATATGTAGCCATCTCCCTCCAGCCATGTCCCCCACATATGAAGCCATGTCCCTCCAGCCATGTCCCCCACATATGCAGCCATGTCCCTCCAGCCATGTCCCCCACATATGCAGCCATGTCCCCCACATATGTAGCCATGTCCCTACATATGCAGCCATGTCCCTCCAGCCATGTCCCCCACATTTGCATCTATTTCCCCCAGCCATGTCCACCACATATGCAGCCATGTCCCTCCAGCCATGTCCCTCCAGCCATGTCCCTCCAGCCATGTCCCTCTAGCCATGTCCCTCCAGCCATGTCCCCCCATACCTAGCCGCCGAAAGCCGCTGCCGCCGCACGGAGAACATTACGGCATTCATTTGAATAGCCCACACGTATAGACACTCCCCCTTGCTCGGGATTGGACAGATCACGATCACCCATCCGGGTGATGCGGCGGCTTTCGATGCCGCGGCGGGGGGGGGAGGGGGAGTATTCTATTTAGGTATTGGGGGTATTTGCGGGAGTACAAGTACTCCCGCAGATACTCGGTATCGGTCCCGATACCGATACTGGTATCGTTATCGGGACAACCCTAATTTCAATGGAAGTCGCCTCCAAGTCGGATCCCCGTTCATAGTGAGGCGACTTTGCAGGAAGTCTCCTCAGTTTGAACCGCAAACCCCTCTCTCCCACAGAGCTGGTATTTGGTATGAATCATGAGGGGGAACTCCACGCCAAATTTTAAATAAAAAACCAGCATGGGTTTTTATTTAAACCTCCAAGAGCATACCAGTCCCTTAGGTCTGATATGGATTTCAAGAGGAACCCCTATGCCCCAAAATCCATACCAGACCCTTATTCGAGCACGCAGCCCGGCCGGTATTGAAAGGGATGGGGACGAGCAAGCGCCCCCCCTCCTGAACTATACCAGGCTGCATGCTCTTAACATGGGGGCCCCCCAACCCCAAAGCACCCTGTCCCCATGGGGAGAAGGGCCTCTTCCCAACAACCCTGGCCGTTGGTTTTGGGGTCTGTCTATGTGAATAATTATGGGGTACATTGTACGCCTACCCATTCATCTGGGAGGAAAAAAGTGTCAAGAAAAAATAACACACTAGATAGCTTTTTAAAGTAATTTATTAGTCAGCTCTGGGGGTCTTCTTCAGACTTCTTTGCTCTCTTCTCTCGCTATCTGGTTCTTTCTGCCTTCTGCCGGGCACCGCTATCTTCTTCCAGCTCTTTTACTAGCGGTGGGCCGGTCGTCTGCGTCGTCTTCTTCCCTCTTCTCTTCTTCGATGTTGACTCGACGCTTCCGCTCGCTGTAATTCCGGGTGCGCGGTGCGTAACGATTTATATAGGCATCACCGGTGACCCCGCCCCTTATGCCGTCACCACAAGAAGCATGATGGGACTGTGACGTCATAAGAGGCACTCAGCACCTCTCATCCAGATGTATCTGGAAGCCATAGTCCTGTCTGAATAATGTGTCCGGGTTTCAGGCAGTCCAAAACCTGGATGCATGATTCCAAACCCGAACTGTCTGGGTGAATCCAGAAGAAGCCAGCATCTGTGTTACTATTGTGTCCTTGAGTGACCTAAGGGTTGGCAGGAGGAACCACAGCGCTCAACAGGGGACCTGCTCTCTGCCACATCTGAAAGTGTCAGATAGCAGTGGCATCCAGAGCTTTTTTTAAATTGAAGATGTTAATACAGTTCAGATAGGTTTTGGGGGGCACATGCAATGTCCATGTCATTGTTTTTTTTTTGTGGGGGGGGGGGGGGTAGGGGAAGAGTATAATTATTTTTCCACCTTAGTAAAACCAGGGAAACTTCTGTCCTGGACTTCTGCCATTCTTCAGCAAAGCCCAGACATATTATGACCCAAAAGGACATTCTGTTTCTCTTGAATCATTTGTGGATTAACACATCAGAATTATGGGCATGCCAAATTGAGCTTAAATCGCTCTGCCAACACAGATAAAAGCAGACGGGAGCTTTCTAAGTACAATGGGGAGGAATTTACTAAAATTGTACCAGACATAAACTGGAACAGTTGTGCATAGCAAGCAATCAGCTTATGGCTTCAACTTGTTCAGTTAAGCTTTGAAAATACAAGCTAGAAGCTGATTGGTTGCCAATGTATAGCTTGGCACAATGTAAGCATGCATATCCCATACATAGCTGATGGGCCGCTAAGGAAGCTGGTAATCACTGAAGTGATAGCGTCGATCTTCAGGGTTGTGTGCAAGTGGAACCTGAGCATGATCCAGAAGATCACGGCTATTACTGTAGTAGCGCTGTCCACTACAGTGATCGTCAGCTTCCTCAGCGGGTCATGAGGTATGAGATATGGTTACATGCAATGCCAAGCTGCTGCTAACAAAGCAAACAGAGTATTGGCATGCATTAAAAAAGGGATTAACTCCAGAGATAAAACAATAATTCTCCCACTCTACAAGACTCTGGTCCGACCGCACCTGGAGTATGCTGTCCAGTTCTGGGCACCAGTCCTCAGAAAGGACGGAAATGGAGCGAGTACAAAGGACAACAAAGGGACTGGAGGATATTGGTTATGAGGAAAGGTTGCAAGCACTGAACTTATTCTCTCTGGAGAAGAGACGCTTGAGAGGGGATATGATTACAATTTACAAATACCGTATTGATGACCACACAATAGGGATAAAACTTTTTTCTTGGAAGGGAGTTTAATAGACACATGACCACTCATTAAAATGAGAAGAAAAGAGATTTAACCTTAAATTATGTAGAGGGTTCTTTACTGTAAGAGCGGCAAGGATGTGGAATTCCCTTCCACCAGGTGGTGGCAGAGGGGGGCATCGATTGTTTAAAAAAACTATTAGATAAGCACCTGAATGACCACAACATACAGGGATATACAATGTAATACTGACATATAATCACACACATAGGACGGACTTTATGGACTTGTGTCTTTTTTTCAACCTCACCTACTATGTAACTATGAACAAAGCCAAACCATATAGGCACGCAACACAGCTTTTACCTGGAGTGAATACCTTGGCCACTTATAATTGGCCCAATACAGGTGATAGCTTCTTGCCAGGCTCCTGGCTAGTATCTGAACACACCTGAGATCATCTTTAGTGGAGACCTAGTTTATATGCCACCTCTTGCCTTACACGCCTTTCTATTCGCCAGTAAGACAGCCCATCATAGTGATGGGCCAGTAGGCATAAACTAATGATAGGATGGAGCGGACAAGCTCCGACACTACCTGGAAGTGTCAGAACTGTGGCCAATCAGAACGGCCCAGCATTTAATCATAGAAGTATCAGCTCTGCATACAATGTCATCATAATTATTGAAAGCATAACAATTCTCCAGTCTGTTGCATAGAAAAAGTATTCATACCCCTTGACATTTTCCACATATTGTCAAGTTACAACCAAAAACGTAAATGTATTTTATTGTAATTTTATGTGATAGACCAACCAACAAGTAGCACATAATTGTGAAGTGGAAGAAAAATTATAGATTTTCACTTTTTTACAAATAAATATGTGAAAAGTGAATTTGTATTCATCCCCCTTTTCTCTGATACCCCCAACTAAAATCTAGTCGTACCAATTGCCCTCAGAAGTCACCTAAATAATAAATAGAGTCCACCTGTGTGTAACTTAATTTCAGTATGAAAACAGCCTTTCTGTGAAGACCTCAGAGGTTTGTGAGAGAACCTCCATGAACAAACAGCATAATGAAGGCCAAGGAACACACCAGACAGGTCAGGGATAAAGTTGTGGAGAACTTTAAAGCAGAGTTAGGTTATAAAAAAATATCCCAAGGTTTGAATATTTCATGGAGCTCTGTTCAATCCACCATTCGAAAATGGAAAGAGTATGGCACAACTGAAAACCTGCCAAGACATGGGCGTTTACCTAAACTGACAGGCCAGGCAAAGAGAGCAATAATCAGAGAAGCAGCCAAGAGGCCCATGGTAACTCTGGAGGAGCTGCAGAGATCCACAGATCAGGTGGGAGAATCTGTCCACGGGACAACTATTAGTTGTGCACTCCACAAATCTGGCCTTTATGGAAGAGTGGCAAGAAGAAAGACATTGTTGAAAGAAGTCTATATGAAGCCATGTGGGGGACACAACAAACATGTGGAAGAAGGTGCTCTGGTCAGATGAGACCAAATTTTTACTTTTTGGCCTAAAAGAAAAACACAATAGGGGGTAATTACGAAAGGCAAATCCACTTTGCACTACAAGTGCAAAGTGGGCTTGAAATTGCACTGAAAGTGCACTTGGAAGTGCAGTCGCTGTAAATCTAAGTGGTAGATCTGAAACAAGAGGAAGCTTTTCTGATTGTATTATCCAATCCTGTGCAAGCTGAAAAACTGTTATTTTTTTCCTTGCATGTCCGCCTCGGATCGGAAAGCGACTGCACTTCCAAGTGCACTTTCAGGACAATTTCAAGTTCAATTTGCACTTGTAGTTTACACTTGTAGTGCTAAGTGGATTTGCCTTATGTAAATAACCCCCTATGTGTGGCTAGAAAGCTAACACTGCACGTCACCCTGAACATACCATCCCCACTGTGAAACATGGTGGTGGCAGCATCATGTTGTGGGGATGCTTTTCTTCAGCGGAGACAGGGAATTTGGTCAGAGTTGATGGGAAGATGGATGGAGCAAAATACAGGACAATCTTAGAAGAAAACCTGTTAGAGTCTGCAAAAGACTTGAGACGGGGCAGAGCTTCACCTTCCAACAGGATAATGACCCCAAACATACAGCCAGAGCTACAATAGAATGGTTTAAATCAAAGCATATTCATGTGTTAGAATAGCCCAGTGAATTTCCAGACCTAAATCCAATTGAGAATCTGTGGCAAGACTTGAACATTGCAGTTCACAGACACTCTCCATCCAATCTGACAGAGCTTGAGCTATCTTGCAAAGAAGAATGGGCAAAAATATGACTCTCTAGATGTGCAAATCTGGTAGAGACATCCCCAAAAAGACTTGCAGCTGTAATTGCAGTGAAAGGTGGTTCTACATAGTATTGACTCAGGGGGGCTGGATACAAATGTACCCCACACTTTTCACATATTTATTTGTAAAAAAAACGTTGAAAACCCTTTATCATTTTCCTTCCACTTCACAATTATGTGCCACTTTGTGTTACATAGTTACATAGTAGGTGAGGTTGAAAAAAGTCCATCAAGCCCAACCTATGTGTGTGGTCTATCACATAAAATCCCAGTAAAATACACTTACGTTTTGTCTATAACATGACAAAATGTGGCAAATGTCAAGGGGTATGAATACTTTTTCAAGGCACTGTATGTTATATGGAACTTTATTGCAATTATTTGCTTACCTAAAGTTCTCCAGCAAAAAAAGAAGATATGCTTTAGAATTAGTATAATAAGTTGTAATTTGCAATGCTATTTTTCATTCAGACATGCGAACCCTGACATGAATGAGTCATTTCTTCTCTTTTTTTTTTTGTTCTTAAGAAAAACTGTCAGCTACCACACCCTGCCAGCTCAGAGCAATGTGACCACTAGCTGTTGGAAATTTGAAATAAAAGGCTGGTTTGTGCTTGAGCATTATTGAAATCAGGACGGCATGCACAGATAAACTGAAATGCAGGCAGAAAAATGTGATAACACTCTACAGTAACTGCATCAGCCTTCAGTCTTTATATAATTACGGGAATCCAAATCCAAACACGAATGGCTTGGATTGATTTATGTGGATACATTTACAGTGTATGTAAAGACATGTTTTCTTTAAAGCCAGACTGAAAATGTAGTTTAAATTGGCTAAAAAACATTCCAGTGTGCAAAGTCTAAGGGCCCTTTCACACGATTGGCCCGCTTGGGTTCCTTTTTTTCATGCAGATCCGAGTGTGCCACCCATTCTCTTCTATGGCAGATGTCAACTAATATGTGTCCGATGACACCCACCTGCCATCTGATCTGACAAGATCCGCTCAAAACGGTGATGCGATCACCATCCGTCCAGCGGATCGGATGGGATCAGATGAAAACAGACAGGCGGTCCATTTTCATCCAAACTCTCCATAGAAAACAGCGGGGCTCTAATAGGTCCATCTTTGCACAGTGAGCAGAGACGGACCTGTCATCCGCCTGCTCAGCTGGGATTAATGGAGCGAGCGGAGTCCGTCCAACAGATCTGCTCCGTGTGAAAGGGGCCATACCGTTGGTTTTCTATAGAAAGCAGCCATGGACTAATTAAAATAGCCTGTCCCCTGCTGCAGAGAAGGACCCTTGTTCTCTGTATGTATGCAGTGGTCTCTCTACAGAGGTCCAACACACTCCCCCCTGATTAGTCAGAGATAGAAGCCTCCAATCAGCAGGGAGCATGAGCTTTGCCCATAGCAGAAAGCAGAGCATGCAGCTGTTGGGAGTTCTGAGTAATTTTCTAGCATAAAATACGGATTTTAACTTGTAAGCAACAAATGTCAGAAATGGGCTTAGTCATCAAAGGGTTTTAATAACTTCTTTATTATTTTTGTTATATATCATTTAGTTTTCTGTATCCCTAGATAATTGTCTTTGTAATAAAGATTAGAGAGACAAAGAGGCCCCTTAATGTTTTTGCCATAGAGCTCCACTATAGATAGTTATGGCATTAGCCAAGTCTGGCAACTCTTGGCAATCATTTTATTGTTCTTACTGCTCTGAGTTGGTTTACTAAACGCAAATAGACTCTGCTTAGTAAATGAGGCAAAGCTCTGTTGACTTCCATCATACAATCACATGCAAGCAAAAATGATTTTTTTAAAAATGTCCTTGCACATGATTGGGTATTCTTTGTAAAGTGAAGCTTTAGGTTAGTTAATAGGCTCTGGAGCAAATACACTTACAGAATGCAACTGGTCTTGTAAGGGTGAGGCCCTGTACACACGGGCAAGAATCTCGTCAGAAAAAAAAACGTTGTTTTCCCTGACGAGATTCTTGGCAAGAATCTCTTGCCGCCCGAGTGTACACACTGACCTTTTCAAAAGAACCGCCGTTCTCTTGAAAGGCAAGAACGCGATGACGCCATCGCGTACGACGAGCATGAGCTTGCTTCACCACCATCTTGCTTCACCCTACCTATGCCGTGGAAGCTACCGCGCATTCGTCAAAGTCATTTCGAGCATGCGCGGGTTTCCACGGCGATAGGTAAGTAGACGCACTCTCGGGTTTCTCATCGGGAAACAGGCCGACAAGAATCTCGACGATTCAGGTCTTTTATTTTTCTCGTCGAGATTCTTGCCAGATTTTCTGACAAGAAACCTGAAAGCCGCCGTACACACGAACGGTAATCTCGGCAAGAAGCAGTTTTCTTGCTGGTTTTGCCGAGAAAACCGGTCGTGTGTACGAGGCTTAACTTTAGATTTTCTTTGCAGTTCACATTTAATAACTAAACAGATTCGATCAAATTCAGGCTAAATCAATACTGCTGTGCTTTTAAAGCATATCTGTGCACAAACTTTATTAGTTTGACTGTGCGACTAAAAATGATGATGTATATTTCTTGTGCTCTATATGAAAATATGTAAAATTGGATGGTTATAGGTTTTGGAAGTGATGCATGTGAGTTCCCCTTTTGGGAGCCTTGCTTCCCACTCACTGCTGTAGAGAGTAGTGTCAGTTTACTAAGAGGTTGCCATGGAGATCTGTATATACCGAAATCACGCGGTCAGGAAATGGTGTCAGATCTGTGCGTTAAGGCTGAAAGTGCGACAATGCTATTTCTGTTTTCTTGGTTGTTGCTAGGAAATAATGGAAAACACAAAAAATATTCTATTCTCAGTCTGACACGTATGCAGTGATTTGATATTTGGAACTACATGAATTAATTACAAACATTTGTTTCATTAGTGGTGCATTACCGTGCATGTTTTTAGGACTTGGCAACTGACACACATTAATCGAAAGTAGAATAACTCAATTCTGATTGGGCCCTGAATGCAACAGCTCCACTTTTGTGTGTATTTTTTTTTCTGCCTGGGTTAGATGAGTCAGCTACTTAGCAGCAGTTGATAATAAATCACTTGGCACACTGGGTTAATTTACTAAAGGCAAATAGACTGCACACTTTACAAGTGTAGTTGCACCCTGCAAGGGCATTCGCTTCAGCGCTTAGTAAATGAGGTAAAGCTTTACATTGCAAATACCCAATCATATGCAAGGAAAAAAAATATTATTACTTGCATGTGATTGGATGATGGAAGTCAGCAGAGCTTCCCCCAATTTTCAAAGCTCTGGTGCAAATGCCCTTGCAGAGTGTGACTTGTAAAGTTCACAATCTATTTTCCTTTAGTAAATCAACCCCATACTGTTATTAGATATGTCCACTGCTGACATTTTATTTTTTCGTCTCATTCATTTTATATTTTTTTTTCATTTTTCAGGTCATTCGTTATGATCGAAATTTGTTATTTAAAATTTAAAATCCGAAATTCGATATTGCAGAATATATAGCCTCATGCTCCAATACTAAGCTCCATTTCATGCTGAATAAACAATATTATTAATGTATCTTAACCACTTAACGCCTCGTGATCGCTCCCAGCCAATCCAGCAACCCCTCGCCAAAAATGTAAACATATTGATTTTTTTTCAAAAGGAGAGAAGACTTTTGCTCTATTTTGGTTGTACACCCACTTTTTTTTACTTTTACCTACAGCACAAAAAATAAAAATCGCATAGACAATCAAATACCATCAAAATGAAAGCTCTATCGCAGCGCTGTTTCCCAGCGCTGCTGATGAGAGAAGACATCACAAGTAAGTGTGCACCAACACAACACTGACACACACTCACATAGGCATATGTGATTGTCACAGTGTTACTGCCACTGCATTTAGTGTCAGTGTGACAGGCACCAGTTAGTGTTAGGTTCAGGATAGCAAATAAAGTGATCACCGCCCTAGTTAACCCTTTCACTCCCTATTGCCAGCGTCACTAAGCGATCATTTTTCTGATCGCTGTATTAGTTTCGCTGTTCCCGCTAGGTAGCTATGCGATTTTTTTTTTTTACTAGACATGTGGCTAAATACATTTTGGCCTAAATGTTTGACTAAAATTTAGTTTATTTGACAAAAAGTAAAAAATAGTAAAAATGTCGCTCTATTTTTGTATATAGCGCAAAAAATAAAAATCGCAGAGGTGATCAAATACCACCAAAAGAAAGCTCTATTTGTGGGAAGAAAAGGACGCAAATTTTGTTTGGGAGCCACGTCGCACGACCGCGCAATTGTCTGTTAAAGCGACGCAGTGCCGAATCGCAAAAACACCTTGGGTCATTTACCAGCGTATTGGTCCGGGTCTTAAGTGGATAATAAGGTTTACCTGTAGGTAAGGAGAATATCTCCTAAACCTGTACGGTTTAGGAGATATTCCCCTCGCAATGCGCCGCTGATTGCAGCGGCGCATGCGCAGGGGGGGGATTCTCGGCTAATGACCGGCACCTGCCGAACCCTGCCGATTTTAAATCTCCCGCGCGCGTGCGCGGGAGTGACGTCATCGCCGCTCCAGCCAATCACAGCGCTGGAGCGGCGATACCCGGAAGACACACCGAGTCAAGATGATATCTCGCTCGGCGTGGACCAGAAAAGTTTCTCTCACCTCGTTCCGAGGTAAGTATTTCATAATGAGCTAATATGCGGTGCATATTAGCTCATTATGCCTTTTCCCTTGCAGGAGTAAAAAAAAAAAAAAAAAAAGTCAATGCGGGTTTACAACCGCTTTAACCCCTTCAGATCACCCCAGCCCCCTGTCACACTGTCACTGATTGTAGTGATCATATATTTACTGATCACTGCATTTAGTGTCAGTGTGACAGTTAGTGTGACAGGCAGTTAGTGTTAGGTTCAGGGTAGCCCCCGTACCCCCCCCCTAATAAAGTTTTAACCCCTTCATCACCGCTCTAGTTAACCCTTTCACCCCCTATTGCGAACGTCACTAAGCGATCATTTTTCTGATTGCTGTATTAGTGTCGCTGTTGCCGCTAGGTAGCTAATTTTTTTTTTTTTTTACTAAAGACATGTGGCTGAATACATTTTGCCCTAAATGTTTGGCTAAAATTTAGTTTATTCGATTTTTCTTATAACAAAAAGTAAAACATATTGATTTTTTTTCAAAAATTTTGCTCTATTTTTGTTTATAGCACAAAAAATAAAAATCGCATAGACAATCAAATACCATCAAAAGAAAGCTCTATTTGTGGGAAGAAAAGGATGCAAATTTTGTTTGGGAGCCACGTCGTACGACCGCGCAATCGTCTGTTAAAGCGACGCAGTGCCGAATTGTAAAAATGCCTCTGGACATTTAGCAACATATTGGTCCGGGGCTTAAGTGGTTAAAGTGTTATGCATTAAGGTGAAAAAACATCTGACAATTACTGGCCCCCCCAGCCCCCCATTTTACTTACCTGAGCCCTGCAAAGTCCTGCGTTGAGAACGCGCTAGATCTTTGCCAGGGGGTCTCGGCTCTTCATTGGATAGATTGATAGCATCGCAGCCATTGTCTCCCACTGCTGTCAATCAAATCCAGTGACGCGTTCGGGGGGCATGGCCGAGTCCTGCACTCGGCCAATTGAATCTATAGTATCACTTTAAATAGATTTTTACTAGGGCTGTTACTGATTAAAATTTTTGTGTTTTGATTAATCGTTTTTCGATTAAATTATAACGCATATACATTTTTCAGATCACCACCATATATAGTCCCCACTGTAATGTCCACATCTCCCCCCATACTGTAATGTCCACATCTCCCCCCATACTGTAATGTCCACATCTCCCCCCATACTATAGGCCACCGACAGGTGTACCACGATGGCTACCGCTCCGGAGCTAGGCTGAACCCCTGCCTTTCCTATGGGCGAGACAGCGGAGCTCAATCCATGGATCGTACTGATCAAAATTATTTTGATCAAAGAAATTAACGATTAATCAAGGAATTAAAAGTTAATTTCCGCAGCCCTAATTTTTACTCCAAAAGCGTTTTATAATTTTTTTTTTTATAAAAATCTAAAAACATCAGATTTAAAACAAAAACACAATTTTGATTAAAAACAATCCAATTTTTTTTTTATAATACATTTTTATCCACCCTGTTTAGTAGTGGTGCAACGGATCCGTGATCCGAACGGGTCACCCCCTTCGGATCGCCACACACTGTTTTCCGTGGATTGCCACCGTGGCCATAACATTAGGAAAGGGAGCGGCTTCGGCCTAGCCCTGGAGCCGCGGCCATCTTGGTACACCCGGTGGCGGCCCTCCCCTCTGTTTACACCCACAGAGGAGGAGGAGCCCACACTCGTGGGACACACATACCGCTGGAAGTCATACTGATGGGGGGGTGTCTGTACTACTGGGGGGTGTTTGTACTACTGGGGGGTGTTTGTACTACGAGGGGGTGTCTGTACTACAGGGGTGTGTCTGTACTACAGGGGTGTGTCTGTACTGAGAGGGGGGTGTATGTACTGAGAGGGGGGGTGTCTGTACTAAGGGGGGTGTCTGTACTGAGGGGGGGTGTCTGTACCGAGAGGGAGGGTGTCTGTACCGAAAGAGGGGGGTGTCTGTACCGAGAGGGGGGGTGTCTGTACCAAGAGGGGGGTGTCTGTACCGAGAGGGGGAGGTGTCTGTACTGAAAGGGGGAGGTGTCTGTACTGAGAGGGTGTGTCTGTACTGAGAAGGGGGTGTCTGTACTGAAAGAGGGGGGTGTACTGCTGGGGAGGGTCTGCACTGAGGTGGGGATGTCTGCACTGATGCGGCTGTCTGCACCTAGGGAGGGAGGTCTTTACTAAGGGGGGGACTATAGTTGGTGGGGGGGGGGGGGGGTGACACCATTGTTTTTTGCACCAAACCTAGTGACGCCACTGCAGTGGGGGAGATGTGGATATTATTGGGGAGATGTGGATATTTCAGTGGGGGGGGGGGTGGGGTGGGGAGATGTGGATATTACAGTGGGGAGGAAGATGTGGATATTACAGTGTGGGGGGAGGTGTGAATATTACAGTGGGGGGAGATGTGGAAATTACAGTGGGGGGGAGATGTGGATATTACAGTGGGGGGGAGATGTGGAAATTACAGTGGGGGGGAGATGTGGATATTACAGTGCGGTGGGGAGATGTGGATATTAGTGGGGAGATGTGGATATTACAGTGGGGGGATGTGGATATTACAGTGGGGGGATGTGAATATTACAGTGGGGGAGAATTTATTTTTATCTGTTTGCCGATCCGAAAAATGATCCGATCCGTGACTCTGATCCGAGGAACGATCCGAACTGTGAGTTTTTTGATCCGTTGCACCCCTACTGTTTAGTGAACTCAGCTATCTGATTGTAAGCAGTAGTTCACTCATCTCCCTTCAGGCCAGGCATTGAGCTCCCACTAAGGGATAAGTCACTATACAATGATTGGGGACAGAAAAATACAAAAATGTGTTTCATCCTATGCTCCCAATGGAGAGAATTACCATCATGCCCTATCCTGATTAGAAATGACAGGAAATATCTGCAACAGGGACACAGATATCAATACAAACCTGACAGAGGATCTAATTCTTCACCACTATTACCAAAACAAAATTGGCTAAAGTTGGGCAGCCATTAAATGTACCGTTCTATCTGCAGCTGTGATTTAGAAAGTATCAGAGCGACAGAGCAACTAGTATTTTCAGGTCAGCAATGGCACCCTCTGATCTGGTTTTCACCAATATTTAGCATTTTCTATAAAAGTGCTATCTTTGTCTATTGCCAGATTATAGACCTATTGGTTTGTAAATGATCTCAGTTATGCTGACATTATATCAATCCAAGATTACACCTTTATAAGACAAGAAAAAATGGCAGCTTCTAAATTTTCTATGTTGACGGGTTTACTTTAAACAGAGCGTAATGCATAGTTCACCAAGGACTCCTGCTAACGGGTTCATCTTCTCCACAGCTCTATGATGGCCCCAACGAGCAGGCCAGACTCATTGGAACCTACTGCGGAACAAGCCTTCCACCAGGGGGCACCACTAATGGTACAAGCCTTCACGTTGTCTTCCATTCAGATGACTACAATGGACGCCAAGGCTTTCAACTGATGTGGAATGTCAATGGTGAGAAAATTATATTTATATAGGTTACAATATTACACTCAAAATTAATCGTATAAATATTTAAAGCAAGAAAATGTTACTAAAAGTTGTGAGTGCCAAGAAGTAGGTAAGTAGAGATCTGTGGTCGGGCTTGAAAAGGGTTTGACTTATTAATTAGGATAAGAGTGCAAAATACTGGAACTCATAGAAACCATTCACAATACAACTTTTCTGTCATGTATGATTCCACGCAAAATAATTTGCAGATCTCCAGCCAAGAATAAGATGAAAATCAATAGTCAGTTGAAATATGAAATAACAAAACCAGATTTTGCTGCAATATTCACCTTCAATCTAGAGATTTAGTTTCCCATACAGTTTATTTTTTTCTTGCCACTGGATGTCCTCAGTCTGACCAGCATCAACCCGCCCCCCATTGCCCAGAGCCCAGGTTGTCCTGGACCCACCCCCAGCCTTTGGCTTAAAGGAGTAGTTTTGAGCTCATCTCTTTGCTCTCTCTGCCTATCAGTATGCTTCTTCATCACATTAATTGATTGGCTCCTTGCATGGGCGGACTGACCATTGAGTCACTCACGCAGTGCCCGAGGGCCCCATGCCACTAGGGGGCCCCATCAGGGATGCCAGGCTCAGTAAAACCAGGGACAGTATGTAAAAATCTATGTATAATTTTTTTTACATCTGTCCCTGATATGTCTGAAACCGACATGCTTTTGATGTGAAAATCCCGAGATTTTAGCTGCCCCGCCTCTGCACTGCCTCCTGGCATGGTGGCCATCTGTAAACCCAGGGGCCCCATAATCTTCTATTGCCCGGGGGCCCCATGAGTTGTCAGTCCGCCCCTGGCTCCTTGTACTGCTTCTTCCTCTCACTCTCCAGCCCTGCTGTACAGGGACTGCAAGAGACACATTCCAGTTCAAATTCAAGTATACTACCAGCAGGGGTGGACTGACAATGCATGGGGCCCCCAGGCAATAGAAGATTATGGGGCCCCCGGACTTACAGATGGCCACCACGCCAGGAGGCAGTGCAGTGGCTGGGTAGCTAAAATCTCAGTATTTTTATATCAAAAGCATGTCCGTATCGGACATATCAGGGACAGATGTAAAAAAAACACAGATTTTTACATACTGTCCCTGGTTTTACTGAGCCTGGCAACCCTGATGGGGCCCCCTAGTGGCATGGGGCCCTCGGACAGTGCCCTAATGCTCAAATGGTTAGTCCACCCCTGACTACCAGCATTTAAAAAATAAATACATTTTATGATGTGTTTATGATTATGGGGCTGCATTAATTTGTATCTTTTATATCAGCTTATGTGAAGGAAAAATAAAGTACATCTCTAGTTAGTAAACATGTACACTTTCCCATGTTATCTACCCTTGAAGTGTTTGTGACACACAGAGCTGAAACAAATCCTCTTACATAAGTTGTACCTGTTTATCCATAGTCTTCTCTTCTCTACATCCATTCGAAATCCAAAATGTATACAGCTTGTCTGAGCCTCCAGAAAGCAGGGGGCTGGGGAGCTGAAGTTGCAGAAATTACTGGAGGCAAGGGAAGGGACACCCCCCCCTACCTATCACAAAGCAAACAGGTACAGAGCTGAGGATGTCAATCACAGGCTGTGTGTTGGAACTCCCTCCTTTGCCGCCTTTTTGAAGAACCAGGCAGCAGACAGAAATAACGCTTAGTGCTCTGTACTGAGATAAGTACATACTTTAGAGGGATATGCTTTGTTCATATTTCATTTCAATCACTTTAAGAAAGCTGTACAACAAAGTACAGAAAAACAACCACTGATACACCAGAAATTTAATGAGCGCCTACTTTCCTCTTTTTCTCAAATTCCTAAGCACGTGGTGTCAGCCCTGCTTTTATCATTTCTGATAGCTTGAAGAAGAACACAGACCTCTCTTATATAATAATTTACCAAAAGGGAGCACATAATAGAAGAGCAAATAGATTTCTATTTGTGTGTCCTGTATTTTCAATGGAGCTCCTATCTCTGCTCTCATGAATCAGCCTGTTTTAGTTGTATATATTCATTTTATAATATTTATTCCAGGAAGACACCTTGGGAAAAAACTGGAAACGATACATCTCTTCCTCCTGCAGTGTATTCTATACAGAGGTTCAGCAACATTTCCCCTTAATATTTAGATTGCAGAGCTTTGTCCAAACACAGAGCTCTGTGTGCAGAAGATTCCCATTCACACACTATGACATGAGCCTAGTAGCTGCAGTTGGAGGTTGGGATGTGTGGGGAAATGGAAGTGATTTATCAGGCTGAGACAGACAAAGGAAAGGACTTTTTGGCCTGTTGGTCCTGATTAACTGATGATGTCATTGCATCAACTCTGGAAGGAGAGAGATTTGTGTGCTCCTCGAGTTCATTTGGTTCTTCTCTGAGATGTTTTAGTTTACCTACTGGTGCAAAGATAGCCCATAGGTCGGACTTTAAGGGCACAATGAACAGTAAAGAGTATACAAAATTAATTCCAGTATTTATTTATAACGACATATGACACAAAAAATATTTACATTAGGAAAGAATTAAAAAAGCATATATATATATAAGATATATGATGAGTGAGCCCCTAGGAATCAACACGTTTCACTCTCTAGCTTCGTCAGGACACATTCAGGGATTGTTAGTAAGAGAAAATCAGGTGTCACTATTTTGCGACAGAAGATCCATATGGGGTGATCTTACCCATCAAATATGAGAAAATCACATCCATAGATATGTCAGAGACTCTGGATATTCACGTGAGTGCATATATCTCTTTCCTGAGGGGAGTAGACTGGATGTTCTTGTTAGCCGCTTTGGCTTCGTAAGTCTAGACTTTAAAGGGGTTGTAAAGGAAATATTTTTTTTTCATAATAAGCATCCATTACATTCCTCTTTTCACATTCATCTTTCCACTTCCTCGTTGTTCGTTTTTGCTCAGAAGTTGGTCTATTTCTTCTCTGTTCTGTTCACTTCCTGTTTGTCTGATTGTTACTGACCACAGTGAAGAGAGGTTTTACTGCGGTGGTCAGTGAATACATCTGTGTGGCAGGACGCTTCTTACAAGAAGGTGTGAATTACGGGCGTGCCACAATTCATACTGGGAAATGTAGTTCTTACATGAACGAGCGCCGCAAACCAGGAAGTGAATGAGAGAACAGAAACTAGAACACTGGAGGTGATATAGGTGAAGGAATGTAATAGGTATTTACTCGTTTGTTAACAGAATCATTACACTATTCTGTCTGTCTACCTTGCAGACATTCATTTTAGGCAAAACATTTTTTTTCCTTTATGCTGAATCATAGTGTGGCTTTTTTCCCCAGGTGGTCACACTTTTGGAATCGATCCTAAGGTGATAGATTTATCTATAAGGAAGCATATATTGACTTCTATATTGGCTGCCTACGAGTTGAACCACCTTTCATTCATGCTCCCTATCGACTTTTTTCCCTTCATACATCTTTTTGAACTTAACTTCAGAACCTGTTATCTAGGACCCATGAGCTAATAGCTGGCTCCTCTGAATTTCCAGAGTCTCTCACATTACTATGGATGTGATTTTCTGATATTTTATGGGTAAGATCACCCCATATGCATCTTCTGTCACAACATAGTGAGACCTGATTTTCTCTTACCAACAATCCCTGAATGTGTCCTGACAAAACTCGACAGCGAAACGTGTTGATGCATAGGGGCTCACTCACCATATATCTTATATATATATGCTTTTTTAATTCTTTCCTAATGTAAAATATTATAAATAAATACTGTAATTAATTTTGTATACTCTCTACTGTTCATTGTGCCCTTAAAGTCTGACCTATGGGCTATCTTTGCCCCTCTTTTTTCTTTATATTAAATCTCTACAAGGATGTGGCCATAGGAGTGTTTTTTTTTTTTTTTTTCAAATTTACCTACTGGTGCTCCAACCTCCTCTTGAGGAAAGCAATCTTTTCCTCCCTTGTTATATACAAAAATCATAGGTTCTTTCTATTACCAAACAAAGACCTTTCATTACGGTCTATATCTATAGAACTGAGTTGCACGTGTCACTGTCCTGGTCCATACATTTCCTGCACATCCTGCATAGGAGTGTATTCTGGAGCAAACTTAATAAACATATGGGAGTTGTCAGCAGACACACAATAGTCTGTGTAACCATGGCTAGGGATCAGAGGGATTGCTGGCATCACATGACCTGCAAGCGAGACATGTTTGGTTGCTTAACCACTTAAGCCCCGAACCATTATGCAGCTAAAGGACCTGGCCCCTTTTTGCAATTCGGCACTGCGTCGCTTTAACTGATAATTGCGAGGCCGTGCGACGTGGCTCCTAAACAAAATTGGCGTCCTTTTTTTCCCCACAAATAGAGCTTTCTTTTGGTGGTATTTGATCATCTCTGCGGTTTAATTTTTTTGTGCTATAAACAAAAATAGAGCGACAATTTTGAAAAATAAGCTACATTTTTTACTTATTGCTATAATAAATATCCCCAAAAAATATATAAAAAACTTTTTTTTTCCCCCTCAGCTTAGGCCGATACGTATTCTTCTACCTATTTTTGGTAAAAAAAATCACAATAAGCATTTATTGATCGGTGTTGTGCAAAATTTACAGTATAGCGTCTACCGAAATAGGGGATAGTTTTATGGCATTGTTATTAATATATTTTTTCCTAGTAATGGTGGCGATCAGCGATTTTTATCATGACTGCGACATTATGGCGGACACCTCGGACACTTTTGACACTATTTTGGGACCATTGTCATTTTTACAGAGAACAGTGCTAAAAAAAAAGCACTGATTACTGTAAAAATGACACTGGCAGTGCATGGGTTAACCAGGAGAGGGCGCTGAAGGGGTTAAGTGTGTCCTAAGGAAGTGATTCTTACTGTGGGGGGGGCGTGGCTGTGCGTGTGATGTCACTGATTGTCGCTCTCTATGACAGGGAACAGACGATCAGTGACAGCAACACTAGGAAGCACGGGGAGAGGTTTGCTTACACTTACCTCTCCCCGTTCTTCTTCTCTGTGACCCGATCGTGGGACACCGGCGGCGATCGGGTCCACTGTTCCCACATGGACGGTCATGGAGAAGAGGACCGGGTCGCGACCTGGTACTGTTGAGCAATCACTAATGGGCACTGATGTGCACTATTGGGCATTTATGAGCACTAATAGGGTACTATAGTGGCACTGATAAGCACTGTAGTGGCACTGATGATCACTTTTGTGGCACTGATGTCACTGTAGGTCACTGATGAGCATTGATAAGCACTCACTGATGGCACTGTAGGGCACTGATGCCACTGATGAGCACTGTAATGGCACTGATGTGTACTGTAGTGGCCCTGTAGGGCACCGATGAGCACTGAAGTAGCACTGATGATCACTTTTGTGGCACTGATGGCACTGTAGGTCACTGATGAGCATTGATAAGCACTCACTGATAGCACTGATGTGCACTGTAGTGCACTGATGAGCACTCACTGATAGGCACTGTAGGGGACTTATGTGCACTGATGTGCACTCACTTTTGAGCACTGTAGGGCACTGATGGCACTAATGAGCACTGTATTGGCACTGATGTGTACTGTAGTGGCCCTGTAGGGCACCGATGAGCACTGTAGTAGCACTGTAGTGACACTGAATAGCACTGTAGTGGCACTGGTGGCCCTGTAGGGCACTTATGAGCACTGTAGTGGCACTGATGGCACTGGGCACTGATAAACACTGTAATGGCACTGTTGAGCACTGATGAGCACTGTAGTGGCACTGAGGAAGTCCTCAACATCACTGGATCTAGATGGAGCTCAGGTAAGTATTGAGAGGGGGAGGGGGCATAGGGGAGCTGCTGCACACAGAAGTTTTTTTATATCTTAATGCATAGAAAACCTTCTGTCGTTTACAACTCCTTTAAGTTGAAACTTTAGCACAAGCCCAAATAATTATTAAAAGAAGAAGTATGCCAGAGCTTTTTAGGCCATACTTCTCTTGTGACTCACAGGAGTACAGTTACTATGTCCTCCTGTGACCCAGCTTTAGCTGATATCAGTTGATGGAGCAGAGCCACGTCAGGCTCTGGAAGGATCCTGACAATATTGTCAGGTGCCACCAAGCTGCCTAATTGACAGTTTGCTCCACCTTTTAGCTTGAGACTGGCAACCAGAGCCAGCCATGCCCATTCTCTTCCCTGGCTTTAAACTCCAGTGAGCACTGGAGGGGCAGAGCGGAGAGCAGTGACTGACATTTGCCACCTTCTGCTCGCAGCAAACTGAATACTGAGCGATCAGTGGTCATGTGATTGCTCTAGACTCAGTCTTAGAGCCAGTATGGGACAGCTGCCTCTCAACATTAATGCTGCAGCATAGAAGTTAGTATGGAGGTTTTGTTTTTTTCCCCCTCCCCTGCTCAATGAATAATTGGCATCGTTGGGTCTTTTAACTGTTCTGCTTTAGTTATTATTTTTGTACATGGCAAAAAGGAAACACATTTTACACACAAATTTCATTGTGTCAGCTCATGTCCTTCCTTTATCTACTGTGTGCTCTGTGTACCCGCTGAGAACAGATAACGCCAAGAGTCACTATTTTAACCAGCGTGAGTGAAGGAAAAGCACATGCCACTGATTTCCGGCTTGTCTGTACACTCCGATAGAACTATTGTGAACACCCAGCAACCAAATCTCTACTACTAGCTGCTAAACTGCGCCCACCACTGAGCTTGAAAGTGCCCATTTGTGCGTACGCTTAAAAACTATACTTTTTTTAAACGGAGCCACATGAAATGAGAGCCCTTGATGACTCATCGGCGTTCTCAATCTGCGGTAATTGCTGACATTACTGAGTAAAATTGCCGCGCTAGAGACGTCTGGAAACAATTTCTTTATTGACTGGTTGCCCAGGCAACAATTTTTGGGCCAGACGATTCTGTGTCATATCCCCGGGGATCTCCTTCATTCTCTTTTTTTTTTTTTTTTTTTACGCTGAATTTTCCAGTTTCCAGAAATAAGTCTTCATAGAGAGGCGGGGGTTTTTCATGATCTTGTTTTATTTGGTCTCTATCATGTGGGGAATTTACAAGGCATTAAAATCAAGCTTGATCCAAGAGGTGTTTTTGTAAGAAGTGTTTTGTCTTGAGTCATTATAAAGTACGCCCATGTAGTAGATTGCAAAATTTCATTTATTCATTGCCACAAGGAAGCTAGATTTCATTTTTAATGACTATGACCTATCCATCCATAGCTCATTAAGAAATAAGGAGGCCTAGGGTTAACATCTCATGGGTAGACTCCCAAAATGTGAAAAAAAAAATGGCGTGGGGTCCCTCCCCAAAATCCACACCAGACTCTTATCTGGGCATGCAGACTGGCAGGTCAGGAAAAGGGGGGGGGTGGCCAAGCAAGCGTTCCCCAACTCTTGAACGATAGCAGGACACATGCCTTATACATGGGGGGGCTGCCCCCCCACCCTAAAGCACCTTCTCCCCATATTGATGGGGACAAGGGCCTCATCCCCACAACCATGGCCGGTGGTTGTGGGGGTCTGCGGGCAGGGGGATAATAGGAATCTGGAAGCCCTATTTAAGAAGGGGGCCCTAGATCCCGCCCCCCCCCCCTATGTGAATGAGTATCAGGTACATTGTACCCCTACCCATTCACCAAAAAAGTGTCACAAGGTAATAATAACACACAGACAGTTTTTGACAAATCTTTTAAAAATAGTGTCGCCTGATGTAAATCCACTGTCAATCATGCCACCTGCCAGATCCGAAGAAAAAAATAAGACGCTCTCACCTTCAGAGATGGCTGGCTGCCTACTGCTGGCTCTGCCCTCTGACATTTCTTATATAGGTAAGGGGCGGCCACCTGGCTATGTCACCTGGTGGCCCTCTGTGATGTCACTGACCCAGCATGCACCGGGCCTTGATGTCACAAGGGGGCAGGGGCCACTAGGTCATGTAGCCAGGTGGCCCCTTACCTATATAAGAAATGTCAGATGGCAGAGCCTGCAGTAGGCAGCCAGCCTTCACCGACCTGCCAAGTGGCATGGATTTTGGGGGGGACCACACGCCGTTTTTTTTTTATTTTATCTTGGCTGATTTTTTTTCATACTTTTTAATTGTTCGCTTTTTTTTACAATCAGCTGTCATGGGGTGGCCCCCCACTCCTAAACCTTGTGGACAGCCTTCCCAGATTAGTTGAAGCTGTTATAGCTGCAAATGGTGGGCCAACTCAATATTGAACCCTACAGACTAAGACTGGGATGCCATTAAAGTTCATGTGTGTGTAAAGGCAGGTGTCCCAATACTTTTGGTAATATAGGGCCAGATTCACGTAGTCCAGAGCATCTTTGCTCTGGAGTAACGCTTCTCATTTGCGTTGCGCTGCCGAATTTTTAGGAGCAAGTGCTGTCATTCACGAAGCACTTGCTCCTAAAGTTGCGGCAGCGCATCGCAATGAGCCGGCGGAATTCAAATGTGGCGGGTACGGGGCGTGTAGTATGCAACTACGCGCGATCCCGCCGCCAACGTACTGCGCATGCGTCGAGTGTCAAAACATCCCCGTCCTGCTCCAAAATCTGTGAATGAACGTCAATGACGTCACATTCCCATCATGACCGTTTTACGCAAGCGACGTTTTTTTTTTTTTTTCCTGGCGTGACAGTATACTAACATAGGATACTCCAACCCCATGTAGGTATATCTATGCGCCGCGTATCCCGTCCGGAAACGTGATCGTATTGCGTCACGCCGGATTTCGATCGTGAATTGCCGATTTCCGCCATACATATTTTTTGAGCGTAAATCGGCGGGAACGCCCCCGGCGCCATTTTTAAGTTGAAGTAACGATGCGATGGCGAAACTCAGTTACGCTGCTCGCATCGGAACTTCAACCCGGCGTTTCTTGTTTTCTGGTTACAGAAAACAGAAACGCCGGCTCAAAGCCACAGTTAGGCTGGCGGATCACTCGATCCGCCAGCGTAACCTTTCCTGAATCTGGCCCATAGTGTATAACTGAAATATCACTATCGGGGAAAATGCAGACTGTCATTGTTGAACATTCCTTTCCAAAATATCACCCACTGGCGTCAGTACTTTTTACGTAAATGATTAAAGGCAGCCATACGCGGTTCGAATTTCAAAAGAATTTTCTTTTGTAAAGCGTATGAAAGAATTTTCGTTCGTATTTTGCACCGTTAGTGGGCTGCAGCAACAGCCGATTTAGTGCGGCAAACAAATTTGAGAAATCCGACATGGAATTTTTTTTAAAAACTAACGATTTTCTGATCAATGATGGGAGAATCCTGCGAAAAAAGTAATATAAAAAAAATTTAAAAAGAAAAGAATATTCCCGGAGAGAAACGAATATTCCCGGAGAGAAACGAATGTTCCTGGAAAGAAACGAATATTCCCGGAGAGAAAAGAAAATTCCCGGAGAGAAAAGAATATTCCCGGAGAGAAAAGAATATTCCCGGAGAGAAAAGAATATTCCCGGAGAGAAACGAATATTCCCGGAGAGTAAAGAATATTCCCGGAGAGAAAAGAATATTCCCAGAGAGAAACAATAAATTCCCGGAGAGAAAAGAATATTCCCGGAGAGAAGAGAATATTCCCGGAGAGAAAAGAATATTCCCGGAGAGAAACGAATATTCCTGGAGAGAAAAAATTTTTTTCCCGGAGAGAAAAGAATATTCTCGGAGAGAAAAGAATATTCCCGGAGAGAAAAGAATATTCCTGGAGAGAAACAAATATTCCCGGAGAGAAAAGAATATTCCCGGAGAGAAAAGAATATTCCCGGAGAGAAACAAATATTCCCGGGGAGAAACGAATATTCCCGGAGAGAAAAGAATATTCCCGGAGAGAAAAGAATATTCCCGGAGAGAAACAAATATTCCCGGGGAGAAACGAATATTCCCGGGAAGAAACGAATATTCCCGGGGAGAAACGAATATTCCCGGGGAGAAAAGAATATTCCCGGAGAGAAAAGAATATTCCCGGAGAGAAACAAATATTCCCGGGGAGAAACGAATATTCCCGGGGAGAAACGAATATTCCCGGGGAGAAACGAATATTCCCGGAGAGAAAAGAATATTCCCGGAGAGAAAAGAATATTCCCGGAGAGAAACAAATATTCCCGGGGAGAAACGAATATTCCCGGGGAGAAACGAATATTCCCGGAGAGAAACCAAACGAATATTCCCGGACAGAAACGAATATTCCCGGACAGAAACGAATATTCCCGGCAACATGAAGGTTTTGTCGGCCGAATTTCGAAAAATCATCGGATCACAAAAAAAAGAAAAGAAAAGAACTTTCTGATTTTGAAAAGAAAATTTGTTTGAAATTCGACCGTGTATGACCTGCTTTACACAGGCTTGTTCCAGATTAGTGAATATATTAAATCCAGAGACAGCCAGGCAGCTAGCATTTTCAGAAGGAGGCCAGCAAGAATTGGTAGTTAATACACATTTGAAGTAATAAAATAATTTCCACATTCTGATTCTGAAGTAGAAATATTATCCCTTTACAGGGCGTAGAGGTGAGTCAGTGTCCTTGGCACCGTCCTCCCAGAAGAGGCACCCTGGGGAGGTATGTAGATGAGGTGGTGCAGCTCATGTACAAGGATAGTGGGATTCCAGCCATATAATGGGAATGTGGGAAGCCAGTGATATTTAGTGAGGGAGTAGAGGATTTATGGAGGAAATAGCAGCAGCTAATATCACAGCCCAGTTTTCCACACTTCGGTTCCAGTGAGCCTAGCTGAGTCATACCCAGAGACACGGGGCCCCAGATTTCCTATCCACCCATCTGCGTATTGCAGTGGGCACTGCAGGAATCCGAACTGACTCACTGCACACAATACAGATCTGTTGTATAGAGGGATGTGCGAAGCAGCTTCTCCAACCAGCTGTAATAAATAAAAATGGATATGGAAAATCTATCAACATATAAATAACTGTACTATTTAAAGTGATAGCCTTTGTTTTTGTTTTAAAAGAGAAGTACTGGAATTCTCAAAAAAAAAAAAAAACATTCATACTTCCCTTTATAGATACAGTAAATATAGATGCAGCATCGATCTGTTTGCTGCATCTGCCCCCTGCTGTCTCCAAACCGAGAGCTTAGCAATCAAAGACCACTGATTGCTCAGTTCTCGGTCTTCAGTGAGCAGAGAGCCTTCATGCCCTGCCCCTCTAACATGCTCTGGAGCGCCGGTCTGTGGAGGGGAGTGGAAGCGGCTGGTTTAAGCTCTCAGCGGCATACTGAGAGGCTGAGCCAGCTGCCAGTCAGGCATCTGGGCAAATCCTAACATTATTGTCAGGATCCATGCAGAGCCTGGACCTGCACTGTGACATCAGCTGATAGCGGGCTTCAAGACAAAACACTGACTGGGGATTGCACTGTCTACTGTTAACTCTTTCCTGTGAATAACAGAAGTTCAGGGTAGCAACACTGAAAGAGCAGGAGCTGGCAGCATTGAAAACTTTAAGCTGTGAGTCCTGGGGTAGGAATTTTAACAAATAGTTTACTGGAGAATGTTTATTTTATTGTGCTTACTGTGCTAAGCTAAAAACACACTGAGGGTTTAATACTACTTTAACTATATTATTGCATTTGTTACCATTAAACATTGGTATTTTGTGCATAAAAATGTCTCTCTTTAACATCTCTGAGAGTTTTGTATTAGTACAATGAACTCCTCTATGAGGTATGTTGTGCTTTTGTGATTTATTTTCAGGTGGCTACAAAGTGCTGAGGCTCAATGTAGCTGTCAGTCTCTCTATAGCTAGCCATCAATCAGTACAACCAGTGGCAGCTGGTGCTCAATATTTTTGGGAGGGGGGCAAACAATCCTGCCCCCCCCCCACAGGAGATGGGTGACGGTAACCAGAACCTCCCATGGAAAACAGACGGCGACGTTCAGTGCCCCATCTCCCCTCGCGGGAGGTGGATGGCAGAGATCAGTGGCGTTACCTTATGAGGTCGATGCTGCTCCTCCCTTCAGCTTGCAGAGGGAAGAGCTGTGGCCGTTGCTTCTCCTCTCGGTCAAACAGACATTCCTTCTCCTCCAGTCCTTTTCTCTCTAGCCTTAGCTGCACAGATGGAAGCGCTCTGAGTATTCCTGCTCATTCACAAACTGGAGTGATTGGTAATGATAACTCACTGTGTTCATTCAGGAAAGGAAGGGGCCAGTGAATTATATATTTACCTGCCCTATCCCCCTCTCTCCATTTTGAAACATCCACCTGTGCACTGGCAGCAGCTGCCAGTGGGAGAGGAGAGGAAAGCTGGCAGCTCTGCAGCGGAAAAGGGGCACACAGGGGGCCTGGACAGCAGATGGAAGGGGCGCATGTGCTAGAACCAATCCCCCTGCAGTGCAGCTGGAGGAGAAAAGAAGAGGAGAAGATGGCAGTGCTGCAGGGGGATTCAAAAGAGAATCGGTGCAATAAGACAGTACAGCCGGACCTCCTGTTTAACAGAAGCGCGGGCCCCCCTTTTGAACTGATGGGGCCCGGGCCCAGTACAGGAGGTCTGGCTGTACTGCCTTATCAGCAGCCCTGAATATAACTAATTAGTTTGATGCTGTATTTAAACAAATATATGTACTAAACTTTAGCTTTAACATATGTGATCCCTTATTCCATCACTTGGAATCCATCACTCAAATATCCCAACTGTCCCTCATTGAAGACCAAATCCCTCTGTCCTCCGAGCAGACTCAGTTTTCCCCCTTTTTTTCCCCTCTTTTTATCTCTATACAAAATTTACTATCTTATGCTGCACTAAACTTTTTATGCAGCCTCTAGATTATGGCATTTGTTATTTTGAAAAGCCAACATAAAAGAAAAATATATGTCAAAAAAGCACTTGTGTGGTTTAGCCAATAATTGAATGTGTATTAGATCTTTGTGCCCCATGTAACTGGTGCTGTGGCACGGGCGTGTCCTTTGCCTACTTACTGTATTCTAAAAGGCGTCCCTCTTTATCATGTCAGAAAGTTGGGAGGTAAGCAGCGGCGGTCACTCATAAGGAGCGCAGTGGCGCCGCCCCTCCCTAATCCATGCGCCCGAACGCATGGATTTCATTGTTTTTTTTTAAGCACATGATCAGATTCTGACGCTCTAATTGGCTTAAAAAAGGGTGGGCTTGGGGCGCAAAGCACTGCGCCCCAAGCTCACCCAGTTATGTAACATTAGTGAATTAATATTCGCCAATGTCTTCCAGTTTCTTCTGAGAACCAATTGGCCGGGAGTCCCAAGACCTGATTGGCCACAGGTCCTAAGTCCTGATTGGCCAAAAGCCAGAAGCAACCGCTGGGACTCACTAGGAGATGTAGAGGGGGAAGCTGCCAAAGCCGCAACCTGGATAGGATAAGTGCAGATTTGGCGGGGGGCCTGGCAGGCAATGTGCGAGTAGTGATCATTCGATCGAGTTCCGTGGCTGGGGGGCTCGTTAGCTGGCTTGGGCTATGGCTGGCTAAGAATATTGAGCACCAGCTGCCACTGCTCCAAACAGTATTGCTTATTTATTTCAGAATTTTCCTTTAAAGCACAAAACAATTGACAGGTCCCATTCACACTGGCACTGCAGCAATGCACGTAGCCCTGCCCTTTTTATCATGCATTGCATTGCAGCACATTGCATTACTGCAGCTCATTCATCAGTGTCTCTCATTTCTATCTGTTGCTTGGTGTATGTAGTACATGAATACATTTTGAGCAGCTTTATGTATGTGTGGCACTTGTGGCTTTTTTTTACTGCTCAGAAGTTTGCATGGCTTTTTAAGGGTTTTGGTTGCATCATGAGGTGCATCTAAACACACGTGTTCCCGCGCGGTGCGTTTGAGGGCAGTCCATTTACTTCATTGAGCTGCACTATGTGCGGGAAATATGCAAAAAAAGGGGTTTGCACAATTTTTCAAATTGCACCACACCAAAATGCATGCTACGGTGCCATTGCTCCCAACTTTCCCTGAATTCGAGGGACTGCCCCTGATTCGGAACAATGTTCCTCTGTCCCTCTTTCTTCCTCATTTGTCCCTTATTTTGGTCTGACCATATAATTGTATATAAAATGCACAATTTATCTTTTAAAAAAATGTGTCCCGGTGCGAAACATTTTGTCCAATTTCTAAATTGCTGCATTTGTACATTTCAAAAGCAAATATAAAGGAATAGAAGTGGTAATAAAGCATTATGGGTCTAGCCAGTGGCGGCTGTGCTAAAAAAAATGTTGGGGGGGCACAAATAAACGAAAAAACAAACAAACATCAATTGCAGCCTCACTGTACCTATCAATTGCCGCCACTGTGCCCATCAAACGCAGCCACTGTGCCATAAAATTGTTGCCACTGTGCCCATCAATTGTCACCACTGTGCCATGCCATCAAACGCAGCCACTGTGCCATCAATTGTTGCCACTGTGCCCATCAATTGTCACCACTGTGCCATGCCATCAAACGCAGCCACTGTGCCATCAATTGTTGCCACTGTGCCCATCAATTGTCACCACTGTGCCATGCCATTGTCACCACTGAGCCCATAACTTGTCGCCACTGTGCCATGCCAAATGCAGCCACTGTGTCATCAATTGTCGCCACTGTGCCATGCCAAACGCAGCCACTGTGCCATACCATTGTCACCACTGTGCCCATTAATTTTCACCACTGTGACATACCATTGTCGCCAGTGTGCTCATCAATTGTCGCCACTCTGCCATGCTAAACACAGCCACTGCTCCATCAATTGTCTCCACTGTGCCATGCCAAACGCAGCCACTGTGCCATGCCATTGTCGCCACTGTGACCATCTGTGACCACTGTCGCCACTGTGACCATCAATTGTCGCCACTGTGCCATGCCAAACGCAGCCACTGTGCCATGCCATTGTCGCCACTGTGCCCATCAATTGCCACCAGTTTAAGCCCCCACGCCTGGCACCTACCTTTCTCGGTCAGCTCCTCCACAATCCCTTGAAGTAGTCCCGCCCTCGATGTCGCTGGCTCTGATAGACACTTCCAAAGCCAACCAGCTGCCGTTATTCAGATGGCCGACGCTCACCAGGGGGCCGGCCATCTAAATAGTGGGCAGTGACGACAATACATAGATTCATACAATGCATGAATCTATGTATTGTTTTTCAATGGTGGTGCAGGAGTGAGAGGGAGCGGTGCTCCTGTGCCCTCTATGGACGCACCGCCACTGGGTCTAGCTAAAACTTTTTTTCCACATAATTCTCCTCTAAGGGGGCGTGGCAGGGAGTGTGTCCTATGCTTACATATTTTTCTGAAAAAGTTGTGAGGTATCCTGTAGTACTCTGCATTTTGGCAGGGAGAATACACATGTGTTTGGCAGGTGTGTGGGGGTACCATTAAGAATTAATGGCACTAACGCACATCTGCAGAAGACAGCTAGGGTTGCCACCTTGTCTTCAAGCCAAATCCGAACACTTTAACGTCACATGGCATTTTTTTTTTTAAAGCGGAACACTGTGAAACTCTGTAAGGGGGTTTCACCAACGCGCCCATTTACATCAGAATTGTTAGCACTCCCCCTTAAATCAGGGTTCCCAAAGCCCCTTTACATCAGAGTCCACAGAGCACCCCTTACATCTGAGACCCCCTTACCATAGTCCACTCACTCACTCAGAGGCAGGAGAGAGAAGGGAGGAAGGCGGCCCATGCACTTGCCGGTTGTTGTACTTTGTTAGTTGAGGAGCATACTGTAGGTGTGTGAAACTCATGCAGCAGAGGGAATCTGCACCACACTGGGAGATTAGGGTGTGCCCAGGCACGCTTAAGTTGGGGGGCCACAGTCCAGTCTGAAAAATGTGTCCGGTTTTCAGGGAGTCTGAATCCTGGACACATGGATCAAAACCCGGACTGTCCGGGTGAATCCCGGACAGATGGCAACCTCAAAGACAGCATGTTTTTGTCAGCAAGATAAACAGTTAATATACTTCTCCTTCCTGTTAGTATTGCCCTATATCCCTTTGCACTATGGTTCATGCAAAATGTCTACCCTCTTCCTCAGAAAAGTCTTCTGGAGATGCTCATGCTTCTGAGTTTGTTATTTTGTATGTGTGTTAAAAATTGTATTTCGATGACATTGCCATATTGGCACAGGATCGTGTGCAAGTCATGCCTGACATTTGATTTAATAAACATTCTTAACTGGTTACTGTTCTATTACACAGGATGTGGCGGAGATCTGTCTGGTCCAACTGGCTCCTTCAGCAGCCCTGGATATCCCATGAAGTATCCGAATAACAAAGAGTGTATCTGGCATGTCAACACCTCTCCGGGGAGCAGCATCCAGATCACTATACTGGAGTTCAGTATTGAGAACCACATTACATGTAACTATGATGTGCTGGAGGTGAGTTCCGGTCTATCAGGCCAACCAATTTAAAGAGCAGATTAAAGTGGATGTAAACCCTGTCACAATGTAGAGTATAAGATTTTCTATCATCTGTGCCCAGTCTTGCCACAAAGAGTTAATCCAGCTCTGAGCAATCCTCTTTTCTTTTTTCTGTGAGGTAAACAGACAAACAGGAGAAAACTTTTGTCCGTTCTTCCCCCTTGCTGTGAGTGACAGGTTATTTACATATCTCATGCACTAGCCTGAGACAGGCATTATTTTTTAATTCCCACCCCCACTCCTTTTCTGAAGTCATGTGGTTACTTTTCAGGATTTTGACTGGATGTTAGTGATCATAGCAGAATTTAGTGTAAGGAATACATAGGAACAAATCCATTTTGACAAGGGGAGTGTAGAGGAGGGCTGGGAGTCTACTGACATCACGACTCCACCCACAGAGCTCCAGACAACAGACCCACACACAGAATCTGCAGTTTTTCAGTTCTTATAACAGACAGAGGGGAGACATTTCACAGGTAAGGATACATGCAGGAGGCATCTATATCCTTATAGATCAGCACCATGGCAATACTTTAGAAAGGATGAGAGTGGCTTTACATTCACTCAGCTAAATAGACACTTTAATCAGAACCTCCGATTTTTTTTCAGTCTTTGATTCAGTGGTGAAAAATGTATATTTCTGTCAGGTTTTATATCAGCAACCTAAGCTTCCTGCCCCTGTGACACCAGGAAAGAAATGAGAGGACGAGGTTGTCACCAGGACAGGAAGGCACAAACAGCAATAAAATGTTCCCATTGATTTACTGAATGTTCAGTTTGCAAAGTAAATGTTTACTTAGATTTGTGAATAAGAGGAAGCTAAGTGAAAATTCACCTAAAGTGGTTGTAAATCCTTACATGTACCCAGTGAACTGACTAGGCACAGGTGATACACAGAGATAAAACAAATTCTCCTTTAGAAGTTGTACCTGTTTATCTGCAGTCATCTCTTCTCTACATAAGTTAAAAGTCCAGAATTTAAAAAATGTGGTGTGGCTGACTGTACAGGGTGGGGATGCCTATTTACCAGCGGCTCCTACGGGGGATGCGCTACGTGTTCTATATTGTAACATAGACAGGTGTATGGTCAAGGAGTTTTGAAGACAGGTGGACAGAGCCTGATGAGGAACTGAGAAACTAGCTTCCTGTCAGGTCCACCTTCCTTTTAATTGACAGCTCACAGCAGTGGGTAAAACCATAACCATACCTCCCAACATTTTGAGATGGGAATGAGGGACACCTACTAGCAAAAGCATATAGGCATGGGACACGCCCCTGCCACGCCCCCTTAAAGTCTTATTAAAAAAAGATTAGTTAAACCCACAAGGGCTTTTTTTTACCACTGCTATTCCTTTATTTTGGCTTTCAAAATTTACAAATTCAGCCGTTTAGGTTTTGGATGAAAGGTTTAGCACTGATAAAAAGTGCATTTTATATACAGCTATACAGATCAGACCAAAATGAGGGACAAATGAGGAGGAAAAAGGGACAGAGGGATGCTCCAAATCAGGGACAGTTGGGAGCTGTGCCATAAGCACTATTCAATCAATCAAAAACAATGTGGACCTGATAGGGAACTAGTCTCCCTGAAAGAATTTTTCAGGGGTCGTGGTCTGAAAAAGTTTGAGAGTCACTAGTCTATATGTTCTATGTTGTCAATAGCACCAGTCCATTTTTATCCCCCTGAGCGGTATTCCCAAGTCAGGCTCGGGGTGGAATTTCAGCACCAATAGCGATATCCCTGAGCCGGAATCGGGATCGCATCGCAGTATCCACAGGCATAAGTTACTTACCTTGTCCCTGGTACCGCTTTCAGCACCTAAAATCTGACATAATCATACCGCCAGGGAGGTTATTGCAGTTTCTAAATATAACAGGAAAAATGACCACAGACTTTTTTTTTTTGACTTTTGTCCACATGAGGCAATACATCTTTTTTAGGCCAGTATTTTTATATTGTCATTTACTCAGAAGATTAAAAGTTGCTATTTTACCGGGAGGCAGGATCCTTCTTCTTTGCTGCTTTAGCCATGGAACTCTGCATACACAAGACCCAGCAAACAGTGGCGGGGATTAACCCCTCATCCCGCCATTAATATCCCACAACAGAAACTTGCAGAGCCTGTATTGAGCTCACATAATTCTGCATCATGCCACACAAATCAGCCCTTCCATTGCTCAGGACATTGGAATGCTGACTGAATCCTACACTAAATGGAGCTAACAAGGCAGAAGAAAATGCTAAAAACAGATTTGAGCCTCGGCCTTGCTGAAAACAGAGCTGAAACACACCATTCACGCAATTGTCACCTTCCAATATTAAATGCAGCCTGTTTGTGAAAGGGTTAATTTGGGCTGAATGGATTTTCACCTCTGAGTGATTTTTAACATACCAGTTGGTATTGCTGGCCAATCAGACATTACTTTATATGAACCTTTATTATTTACCGTAGTTACCCTCTTATCAGACCTGGTCATAGGAGGATGCAAATTGGTAGGATGTTAGAGCAGAAACTGATTGCAGACATAAAAGAAAGGTGCCATAGGGGTTGATTTACCAAAAGCAAGCAGGGCCAGATTCAGGTAGATGGGCGCATCTTTATTCTTGAGTAACGTTTCTCATTTACGTTACTCCGCCGAAACTTTAGGAGAAAGTACTGTATTCACAAAGCACTTGCTCCTAAAGTTGCGGCGGCGTAGCGAAAATAGGGCCGGCGGAATTCAAATTGGGCGGGTAGGGGGCGTGTAGTATTTAAACTAGGCGCGATCCCGCGGCGAACGCACTGCGCATCTGCCGGCCATCAATGTATCCCAGTGCGCATGCTCCACATTAGGACGGTGTTTTCTACGTGAACATCAATGACGTCAATCCCCATTCACGGACGAGTTACGCAAGCGACGTGAAACTTTTTCAATTCGACGCGATCACGACGACCATACTTAACATAGGATACGCATGCTTTTTGTTGCTTTATCTTTACGCCGGGAAACCCCTTACGGAAACGTTGTAAAGTGACTGTGTCGGGCCCGCGTACGATCGTGAATTGGCATATCTCGCAGATTTACATATTCTTGGCGTAAATCAGCGGGAACGCCCCTAGCGGCCATTTTAAAATTGCAGTTCCGATACGACGGCTAAATACAATTACGCCGCTCGTATCTGAACTCAATCCCGGCGTATTTTGTTTTCTGAATACAGAAAACAGATACGACGGCGTAGGTTAGAAGTTACGCAGCTTATCTACAGATAAGCCGCGTAACTTCTACCTGAATCTGGCCCATAGACTTTTTCACTTTGCAGGGGAATTTTTCCCCAGAGCTTAGTGAATGAAGTAAAGCACCACTGACTTGCATCATCCAATCACGTGCAAGCAAAAATGATGTTTTTTATTTTCCTTGAACGTATTTGGGTATTCTTTGTAAAGTGGAATAAACCACATTCACTAGACTCTGGGGCAAGTTCCCTTGCAAAGTGAACAGGTTATTTGCCTTTACTAAATAACCCCATAGGGAAAACTAATTTTTTGGGGTAAAAATTTTTTTTTTGGGGTTTACACTGGTACAACATATGCTCTGATTTTGGGAGCACATGTCGTATGATGTGTGTAAATCAATGGTTCCCTATGAGAGCCGTCTTAAAGGGATTGTAAAGGACATTTTTTTCCCCCCTAAATAGCTTCCTTTACCCTAGTGCAGTCCTCCTTCACTTACCTCATCCTTCCATTTTGCTTTTAAATGTCCTTATTTCTTCTGAGAAATCCTCACTTCCTGTTCTTCTGTCTGTAACGCCACACAGTAATGCAAGGCTTTCTCCCTGGTGTGGAGTGTCGTGCTCGCCCCCTCGCTTGGACTACGGGGGAGTCATGACGCTCTCTACGTTGCAGATAGAGAAAGGAGCTGTGTGTTAGTGGGCGTCCTGACTCTCCGTAGTCCAAGGGAGGGGGCGAGCACGACACTCCACACCAGGGAGAAAGCCTTGCATTACTGTGTGGAGTTACAGACAGAAGAACAGGAAGTGAGGATTTCTCAGAAGAAATAAGAAAATTTAAAGCAGTAAAATGGAAGGATGAGGTAAGTGAAGGAGGACTGCACTAAGGTAAAGGAAGCTATTTAGGGAAAAAATGTATTTCCTTTACAACCCTTTTACTGGTCCGACACAAGTCAGTCCAACTTTGAAAAAAGGTTCCTGCACTACTTTGGTCCGACTTCAGCCCATTGAATATCATTAAAGTCGGATCATCATCTTAACTGATCCAACTTTGGCATGCGACTTGTGCCCTGAGGATCTTGAAGGGGAACCCCACACACAAAAAAAAAACAGCGTAGGGTTCCCCCTAATTCCATACCAGGCCCTTGGTAATTATACAAATAGATGATATATGGGGCCCCCGGGCAGTCCCCTACATGGTGTTTTTTTTCACATCAAAAGTTTTGAAGAAGATGTAAACAATCATTCTGAAACAATAAGTGGCATGGGGCCCTCGGGCAGTGCATTCCTCATCAGTCCGCCCCTGATAGATGATATATAGTCCTACATGCACATTGAAACAATAAACATCATTTATCACATAATCCTGCACAATTATACCATCAAAAAATGCATTTAGCGTTAAATTAAAGATTTTTCTTTATTTTTTAAATAAGTAAATCCCATTATAGTAAGGCTGGACATCCTGTTATGGAAAGGGAATATGAGTCACATCATAAAACGGAATAGTCATCATTGTGTTTTCAGGTGCTCAACTAAAAGCACAATTTTAGATTTCCAAACAATGTCCACAGTTTCCAGTTTCCACTTACCAAATATTTTTTAACATTCCTAACAGCTACACAATTAAAACTGGGCTACTGTAAAACTTTTAGTTATTTCCATAACAATAGTGCTCAAGTAATCATTTGTTATATCTTAAAAGTTTTTTTTTTTTTTTTTAAACTGTTGGCAATATACAAATCCTAAAAAAATTACATAAAAAGATGAGAAAAATTACCCCCCAAAAAATGACAGTTTCCATTTAAATCAACCAATTAAAATTCTAACACTGATTTTCTAACCAGTGATACCAGCAATGGAAGATTCTGGTTGCTTAGAATAACATGGTCCAAAATAATTTATTTCAGCATATATATACAGTATTCCCACATATTGTAATAATGTAAATCTCTCACTGTCTTTTTGACCTTTTATTGAAGCGTCTGCATAGCAAAAACGTAAAAAATAAATAAAAATGTTGTATGGATGGTGCAGAATACCGATCAGGTTCGTTTTTTTTCTCTGTGTTCTTCTGGGGAGATTTCCTTTCGCTTTCTCCCTTGAAAATGCAGCAGGAAGTGAGACAAAATCTTCCAAAAGGAGGAAGATTGCCTTTGTAGAAATCTGTCACTTTAAAATGTGATTTCTCCTCACCTCTTGCTCTCATCTCCCCAGCAGAGAAAAAGTCAACAATAAAAACTTGTTATAGAGTCAAAAAGCTGGTCATATGATGGATCAAAATTAGTCTGGTTTAGCAGGGACCAGGGGAATTTCGATCCATGTGTGGCTGCTCCTGCTTGACAGAAGTTGATCTAACAATCAAAAAACTTCTGACCAACAGAAGTTGGACAGAAGAAATACTTGATTAGCAGCTGCAGCCAATGGTCTGCAACCACTGATCAGTGTATTCTGACAGCACATAGTCCCCACTGTTTTGTTTCAGCCCGCTGGATCTATCTATGGCCAGCTTTACTCTTCACTTCTCTATTCAAAAAAGTTTACTTTACATACACATTAGTCATTTTATATATTTTTCTGAATTAAGCAAAATGCTGACAGTTTAACTTGGTGTGACTTACTTTTAGATATATGGAGGCCATGACTTGTCCTCCCCAAGACTGGCTCAACTGTGCGCCCCTCGAAGTCCAGAAAACCCCCTGCAAGTGTCCAGCACAGGCAATGTGGCCACTATCCGCTTTAAGACTGACTCTACTGGAAATGGCAAAGGTTTTAATGCGACATGGCATGAAATTCCTGGAGGTATGTGAAGTTATATTGTTGTTGCATCAGTGGAAACACACACATGGTGGTATGGTATGTCATTAGAAGGGACAATGGGTCCCTGTATCAGAGTGTCTGAGTACGTATTGCCAATGGCAGTTAGTCTAGGGCCGCGTACACACGACCGGTTTCCTCGACAGAATCCATCAAGAAACTTGGTGGGAGAGCTTTTTTGCCGAGGAAAACGGTCGTGTGTATGCAGGGCCGTTTGAAGAAATTTGGGGGCCCCAAGCAAAAAAAATTTGATTTGACTTTTCAAGTTGAAGAAGCGGGGGGGGGGGGATTGGTGGCGGCTGCTTACCTCTATCCTCTGCCTCGCACGCACACGCCGGCATATGTTGGTGTCCGCACAGGGGCCCCAGCAGGGAGGGCCCTTGCCGCATCGCTGCGTCCTCCTGCAGTCCGGTCGGCCGTGTACCATAACCGCGCGGAACAAGAGATTCAGTTTGCTGTTCCCGGGGTCGGACTGAAAGGAAGTGAACACTCAGTTTGTGCACTTCCTGTCAGTCCGGCCGCGAAAAGGAACCTGAATCTCCTGTACTGCGCGGTTATGGTACACGGCCGACCGGACTGCAGGAGGACGCAGCGGTGCGGCAAGGTCCCTCCCTGCTGGGGCCCCTGGCCAGCTCGGGGCCCCAGGCAATTGCTTGCTTTGCCTGTCGGGTTCCGACGGGCCTGTGTGTATGCTTTTCATCGAGAAAACTGTCGAGTAACTTGACAAGGAAAAGAGAGCAAGTTCTCTTTTTCCTTGACGGGAGTCGTCGTGTTTCCTCGTCGGGCTGGTTTTCCACGAGAAACACGTTGGTGTGTATGCTTAGAAACCCGCACACCTTCTGTAAAAGTAGAGTTTGTAATGGAAATAGCACATTTGTCACTCTGTAACAGACTGAAAAGTACAAATGTCTCTCACCAAACTTTTACTTAACACGCAGTAACATGACATTAGCAAAAGCAGCCCCAAGGGTTGTGCCAGTGGAATGGGAAGGGAAAGGAAACAGCCATTTAGGCTCTCCTTTGCCTTATGGGACCACAGCAAGGGCAGCTAGCAGAGAGCGTAAGTGAAGTTTGGGGGTCATAGTAAGGTCAGGGAGGTTTTAAAAGTTTGTGTGGAGTTAATTACTTAGCCAGAACAGCTGGGTTAGAAGGCCTGGGAGACAGGGAGGTTGTGGGCATCGATTGGTCGGGCAGAGGTCAGGTGACCCTCAGAAAGTTCTGGTAGCCGGCCCAAACCTGATATAAGCCACCGCTCTAGGAAGGCCTGGGCCGTCTCTTTAAAAAATCTACAGCCGGAGGAGCTCCCCACCCTACTGCCCCCCCCCCCCCCCGTCGCGGCCGATTCACGTGGTAGGCTCCCTCAGGTAAGTCACCTGAGGGGAGAGTTAAGAAGGCTTGAAACATGTTGGTGTATCAGCTCGAGTCTCAGTGGCTGGGTTGAGGTTGGTGTCAGAAAATTTAAGTGGTTGAATTTTCACGGTAAATGTTAGAAAAGTTTGATATCGTAATATCAAGTTACTATATGATTTGTTTTTATTAAACCAGTGAATCAGGCCGTGGCCAATACTAGTCCAAAGAAATTATATGTTATGTTGTGAATGTTTATATTTACCAATAAATGTTGGAAAAGAGTTACTGGTCTGATTGTGTCATTTCCTCTATTGCATGTTGTGAAAAGGGGGGTTTGTTTTTGCATCATGCTTGTGGTCCCATCAAACTTCCCCTGCCGTCGTATGTGTTTAAGTCACCGAGTTTGAGAACGAGAAGATTTGGTCTTGACTGTGTGTACGCAAAGACAGCTTGTCAAGTTTCTCGACAAGCCTAACAAGGAACTCGTCAAGGAAAACCATGTGTCTTTTCGACGAGTTCCTCGTGTACGAGGCCTGATTCTCCATTTACAGTATAGATGATGAGCAAAGAGACTTTGATTGATGAATGTAAAGCAATCCACATGGTTCTTCCCGCAGATACTTTCATTAGAGAGACCCAGTGTTGTCATGTTTTATCAAGCTCTTTGTATTGTGAAACAAACTTAACCTAATGGGGCCTTTATGGAGATTTGGAATCAACTGCCATGATGAAACATTGCTAAAGAAGCCAACCTCGTGTCACTACACCCCAGAAGAGCTGCGGATTAGAGGAATAAATTAAAAAAGTAAAAAATAAAAAGTAAAAAAAAAAAAAACATAAAAAGGAAACATCGCCCTGCCTTGTAAAAATGCAAGGCACTGCTACTACACATGCTACTATAGACACCAGCTCATGTATTAAAACTGGTTGTTTTAACTATGAGGCTGGTGTGTATAAGCCCCTAAGGGAATGAAAAATTCTCACGGCTAATAAATATAAGGCCCCTTTCACATTGAGGCGTTTTTCATGCGGTACAGCGCTAAAAATAGCGCTGCTATACCGCATGAAAAATCATGCCCTGTAGTGTTCAATGTGAAAGCCCGAAGGCTTTCACACTGAAGCGGTGCGCTAGCAGGAACGCTCCAAAAGTCCTGCTAGCCGCATCTTTACCGCGGTATAGGAGCGGTGTGTTCACCGCTCCTATAGCGCGCCTTCCCATTGGAATCAATGGGAAACCGCGGTAATAGCGCGGTAATACCGCCCGCAACGCGGGCGGTATTAACCCTTTTTCGGCCGCTAGCGGGGGTTAAAACATCACCGCTAGCGCTCGAATATCGCGGTAAACACGACGGTATAGGGGCGCTACAAATAGTGCGGCTATACCGTCACCGCGGCTCCACGCCTCAATGTGAAAGGGGCCTTAGAGATAGAGAAAAATACTGGCCCGGATTCACAAAGCACTTACGCCAACGTATCTCCAGATACGCTGCATAAGTACAAATATGCGCCGCCGTATCTGTGCGCCGTACCCACAAACATAGATACGCCTAAAAACTGACCTCATCCTACTGACGTAACTTTCCTATACCGACGTAGAGTGGGCGCATATTTACGCTGGACGCATGTGGCTTTCCCATGGATTTTCTATTCAAATATGCAAATGAGTGAGATACGTCGATTCACTAAAGTACTTGTGCCTGGCGCATGATTTACGCAGGTTCTGTAAGTTTTACGTTCGGCGTAAAGTTATTCCCCATAGATGAGGCGCAACCCATGCAAAGGTATGGACCAGGCAACACAAGCCTACGTATTGTACGTTGGACGTCTGTGAATATGGGCCGACGTGGGTCTGGCTGGGCGTAAGTTACGTTCACGGCGTACACAGTGATCCGGCGTATCTTAGGCAGTTGTTCCGACGTGGTTGTACGCATGTGCACGGGGAATGCGTCCAAGTCTCAACGCATGCGCAGTTCGTTTTAAGTGCTTGTCTGACGCCCGGCCCATCATTTGCATTGGGTCACGCTTCATTAGCATGGATCACGCCCACTTCCAGCCCACTTCCATATACGCTACGCCAGCGCATAGTTTGCTTTGTGAATTCCATGCTTCCCTCTCCGTGCTGCACCGGCGTAGCGTAAAAGACATACGCTACGGGCAGCATATACTGTATATGTGCCGATGTATTTGAATCTGGGCCACTGTTTTTAAAAAGGCGGAGCTCCTGGCCCTCATGTTTACCTGCCTTATCATAGCTGACCTGTTTACACTGTGGGGTTGATTTATTAAACTGGAGAGTGCACAATCTGGTGCAGATGTGCAAAGAAACCAATGAGCTTCCAGTTTTTTTTTTGTTTTTTTTGTCAATGCATAATTGAACAAGCTGAAGTTAGAAGCTGATTGGCCACCAGATTTTGCAATATATATATATATATAAAATCATAGGTGTGCGCAGCCTATTGCATTAGGGTGTGCACCCCAAAGCAATAGAGAAATGGACAGTGTCAGTGGAGCAGTGGACAATGTGAAAGGGCAGAGACTGATGTCAGTTTATTTTTTATATATTTTTTATTATTTCTTTTTTACAATTTTATAAAAAAAATTACAATATATTCAGTTTTTTTTTACAATATTATTATTATTATTATTATTATTATTTTGAGCCCAATGGGGGCCTAGGTGAAATATCAGGGGTCTAAACAGACCCCTGATGTCTTGCTTTTGAGAAGAGAAAGGGACTGAGGACAGAGATTCCCCATATCAGCTTTCTCTGCAGCCAAGTAGCAGGGGGAATCTGCCCACCACAGAGGTCATTAGGGTGTGCCCAGGCACACCTGGCACACCCTGTGCGCACACCTATGATATAATATAGAGTTATGCTCATAAGTTTACATACCCTGGAAGAATTTATAATTTATTGCCCACTTTTTAGAGAATATGAATGATAACATAAAAACTTTTGTTTTACTCATGGTTAGTGTTTGGGGAAGCCATTTATTATCAATCAACTGTGTTTACTCTTTTTAAATCAAAATGGCAATAGAAAGTATGGAAAGTAAAAAAGCACAGGTATTCTTTTGCTTCCTCTCTTTTATGGCAGTAATGGTTTTCTCCCAGAACCCTAATTTCTCTTTGCCTTTCCAAACAGGACTTGGGGCACAATTTCAGGATTTGCCCGTAAAGCCCTGTACACACAACCAGGATTCCCAGTGGTATAAAATCTGCTGGGAATCCCGATGGGAAAACCGAGAACCTGCCAGGAATCCCGGCCGTGTGTATGCTCCCTCGCAGATTTTTACATACTATCCCTGGTTTTACTGGGGCTGGCAATCCTGATGGGGCTGGCAATCCTGATGGGGCTCCCTAGTGGCATGGGGCCCTCGGGCAGTGCCGAATGGTCAGTCCGCCCCTGGACTGCATCAGTAACTTCAGGGAAAGGTAAAAATCTCAGAGAATGTTTGCTAAAGTGACTCCAATGTATACCATTAACCTGGATGGATTGTTTTCAGGGGCGGACTGACAACTCATGGGGCCCCCGGGCAATAGAAGATTATGGGGCCCCCGGGCGATAGAAGATTATGGGGCCCCCGGGCTTACAGATGGGCACCACGCCAGGAGGCAGTGCAGAGGCGGGGCAGCTAAAATCTCTTGATTTTCACATCAAAAACATGTCAGTTTCGGAAATATCAGGGACAGATGTAAAAATAAACACAGATTTTTACATACTGTCCCTGGTTTTACTAAGCCTGGCAACCCTGATGGGGCCCCCCAGTGGCATGGGGCCCTTGGGCAGTGCCGAGTGACTCAATGGTCAGTCCGCCCCTGATTGTATTTATTTCTCAACCTAGTAGAGCATAAAACAAAAGTGTTGTGATCTCTTCCAAATGTGTCTAGAATAAATATAATGTGCTTAATGAAGCTTACAGTATGAATTTAACAAAGAAACTGCTGTAATTGTCTGCAGGCTGTGGTGGAGTAGTCCAAGCCCCAAATGGGGAGATCCATTCTCCGAATTACCCAAGACCCTATGGCGACCACACAGAATGTTCCTGGCTGATAAGAGTTGACCCTGGACACCGAGTCTTACTCAACTTTACCGACTTTGAAATAGAAAGCCATGACTCGTGTAGCCTTGACAATGTCACTGTAAGTTTCACATTTCTATTTTATGTGTACTTTATTTTTTCCTGCCATTTTGATACATTTGGTTGTAATTGTAAATTTTTATCCAATATAACTAAATCATAATTTGTTCTGCCCTATAAAAACATATCATTATGTGTGACTCAACCCCTATCTACATATCTCCCATTCCCCTCTCATCTCAAAAGATATCTAAACCCAAATATAAAAATGCAAAATTATGCAGCTTATAAGGCCTCGTTCACATGACCGTTTTCCTCGACAAAATACATCAAGAAAAATGCTGGCAGAGCTTTTTTGCCAAGGAAAACAGTCGTGTGTATGTTTTTCTTCAAAAAACCTGACGTAGATCTCGATGAGAAAAAAAGAAAACAAGTTCTCTTATTTCTCGCTGGGAGTCTTAATTTCCTCGTCATGTTTCTCGTCGGGCTGGTTTACGACGAGAAACACGTTTGTGTGTATGCTTAGAAACCCAGGCATGCTCAGAATAAAGTATGAGATGGGAGCGCACCTTCAGTAAAAGTAGCGTTCGTAATAGAGATAGCGCATTTGTCGCGCTGTAACAGACTGAAAAGCGCGAATCGTCTCTCACCAAACTTTTACTAACACACGGTAACACAAGATTAGCAAAAGCAGCCCCAAGGGTGGCGCCAGTGGAATCGAATGTCTCCTTTATTGTGCCGTCGTATGTGTTGAACGTCACCACGTTTGAGAACGACAAGATTTTGTCTTGACAGTGTGTACGCAAAGAAAGCTTGACAAGATTCTCGACAAGCCTGACAAGGAACTCATCAAGCAAAACGATGTTTCTTTTACAACGAGTTTCTCGGTCGTGTGTATGAGGCCTGAGTCTTTAAATGTGGTGGCTGCATTTGTTTTAATTTTGCAGGCTAAGAACTTTTCCAGCAAGTACAGACAATACCTGTTGATCTTTCCAGAAATACAGTGACCTCACAATGTTATCTTCCTTTCTAAGCTATCATTCTGTAAACTACACATCCCCCTCTCCCCATGTATGGCCCCTTTCACACTGAGGCGCTTTGCAGACGCTATACCACTAAAACTAACGCCTGCAAAGCGCCTTGAAAGAGCTGCTGCTGTCTGTCTAGTGTGAAAGCCCCGAGGGCTTTCACACTGGAGCGGTGTGTCAGCAGGAAGGTAAAAAAAGTCCTGCTAGCAGCATCTTTGGAGCAGTGAAGGAGCAGTGGGTATACTGCTCCTCCACCACTCCTGCCCATTGAAATTAACGGGCACCATGGCTATACCGCTGGCAAAGCGCTGCAAAATTGACAGTAAAGTCAAATATCATCCCCACTGCACTATTGTACTCTGAGGCCTCGTACACACGATCGGACATATCCGATGAAAACGGTCCGCGGACCATTTCCATCGGATATGTCCGATCTGGAGTTTGATCCGATGGCGTGTACACACCATCGGATCAAATTCCCCGCCGACGGACGGCGCGGTGACGTGTCGGTGACGCGGCGGTGACGTTGACGCCGCCACGTCACCGCTACGTCACGCACCAGGAAGTAAACACTTCCGTGTGCATGCGTCGGATCCATTCACAGGATACGACGCATGTGTGGGAGGATATGTCCGCTGGTTTACCGTACTAACCAGCGGACATATCCGACGGACAGGTTTGTAGCGGACAAATCTGTCCGCTAGCCCATACACACGATCGGAGATGTCTGCTGAAACGGTCCATCGGACCGTTTTCAGCGGACATATCCCCTCGTGTGTACGAGGCCTGACAGTGAGGGGACTTCCCAGTCATTAGAATAAACTGATCAGTGCTGCTGGCTATAGCTAAATGAGCGGCTAAAATCCGACAGGGGGGGTGTACAGAAATCGATCTGTAAATCAACTTCTGTAAACCACCCTGCCCATACATGTATCCACACTTGGCCAGTAATTTTATTGAGAGCGAATTACACTCCACTAGCTTTATAAAATGGGTAAGCTCAATGACCCACTGTGTTGTAGATGTGGTAGAGCACAAGGGGATCTCATTCATCTCCTCTGGTGTTGCCCAAAGTTATACTTGAATTGGACTGGGGTGTTGTCCACCCTTAACAGAGTCTTCCAGACTAAAGTATCCTCTTGATCCGAAATGCTGTTTGTTTCTAGGGGATGAGATCCCAAAGGAAATGATTAAAGTGGTCTTTACATTTCAGGCCCACAAATTAATACTGATTTTATGGAAATCCTACGAACCACCCTCCCTTAAAGTGGATGTAAACCCTCCATACACCCAGTGAAGTAAACAGTAAAGTGAAGTAAACAGCTTCAGATGATAGACAGAGATGAACCAAATCTCCCTACATAAGTTTTACATCCATACCTGCTGTCTTCACATTTATATACTGTTTAGAAAGTTCAGATCGTGTTAGGAAATGTTCTCTTCCTGTTTAACACAGAGTGTGATGTCTAGGCATACAGCCAAGATAGCTAACATTGCTGATTGGAGGAAAGGCACACACCCCCTCTCATCATAGGCAGAGACTCTCAGAGGTGTTTTGTAACTGAACCAGCTCCTTACTAATCTATTTATAGCAACCTTCCCCTGAATAGAAATGTTAGGTTTCTTTTATCTGATGCCTGAAAACTTGTCAAGAGTTATTAGGCTGATAACATAGGAATGGTTCAGAAGAGAGCTATGAGACTTAACTCTTTGAAGAGAGATAACAAAATACTGCACATATATGTGCCCAGCTCAAATTTAATGAATCAGATTTACATCCACTTTAAGTATTGGATGATTTACATGAAAGATCCTCTCCTTCTTGAACACTACATACAGTATATCAACGCAGGGATTGTTTGGGCAAGTTTGAGAAAATGTGGGTACCGTGGCTTGACACGCCAGGTCTGAGTTCTAGGGAACTCATACAGATGAGACTATTACAATGGCCAGATGTGTAACTCTACTAGAATCTTCAGGAATATGATTGTTATTTATGGCTGGGTTTTAACTGAGCATGGGGAGGGGAGAGGTGACAATATGTTTAATTTTCTGATGTTTGATCTGTGGACTGTATTACATGCTACTTTATCTCTAAACACTGGAGTGTTTTCTTGTGTTTCATAAAGCTTCCAAAAAAACTTGGCTGATCCCTGCTGAACTGGTCAAATTTCAATCCATATATGGCCAGCTTAAATCTTCCCAAAGTTAGGATAAATCTCAACTTTGACCTGTAGCTGTATACCCTTCCTATAGGCCAGTGGTCTCCAAACGGTGGCCCAGGGGCAAGATGTGGCCCTTTGCTTGCTTTTATCAGGTCCTTGGGGCACTATGTCATCCACTGACACCAACAATGAGGCACAGTTCCCCCAATTGACATCAATGATGGGGCACAACTCCTCCCACCAACACCAACAAAGGAGCACAATCTCACCCAATGAGACCAAAAATGGGGCACAATTCCTCCTAATGACACCAACAATCAGGGCCCAATGACACCAATGATGGTGCACAATTCCCCCCAATGACACCAATGATAGAGCACAATTCTTCCCACTGACATCAAAGATGGCACATTGTTTATTTCCACTGATGTTGGGCCCCCAAAGTCCGAGCGACAGTAAACTGGCCCCTGTTTAGAAAGTTTGGCGACCCCTGCTATAGGCAGGTGAAGCAATAAATATTCATGTATTGTGAGTATATATAAACTTTTTGCCTGGGGCTCCACTTTAAGACTTTGACCATTTTGGCTACTGCTCTACCAAGACAAGGAACATCCAGTCCTAGCTGGCAAACCAGCGGAATAATAAAGAGAACTGACATTTTGTGACCTGTCCTGTCAAACACACAAATCTCTAAACAATATTGAGTGTTTCCCTCTGCTTGTGTTCGAATTATGAGGCGTGAATAAAAAAGACATGCCAGACTGAAATTTCATTAATCACCAAATCTTTGATATGAGACACCATTAAAAAGGTCTGGACAATGGCTCCTTTGAAGAGTCCCAGTCATTCAGCGGCTTGAAGACACGCAGAGAGAATAGAGAATGTGCTATGGCTTGTCAGAATTCAATATAGTATTGTCTTACATAAGAAGGGGCATATTATTATGTGCGGGTCAGAAAGAATGTGCTTCGCTGTGTACAGTATGTCAAAAATGTTACCCATAGAGGTCTCTTCTTCTGCGAGAAGTAAATGTGTGTCCGGAGCATGGAAATTTCAATATAGGGCGTATGCCAACCATAAATAACCAAAACATTTGGGGGCTGCCCTAAGGATGTAAGAACACCAAGGAAAAATGTTTCCAGGATCCCATGGCATCTTATTATTGATAAATCTGTATAAAAGCATTACCCAGTATAACATGAAAGCTTCATCTAATATTTAAATGTATAATTATGATACTGGAATCAGTGATTGGAAATCTATGAGGCTCTCAAGCAGACGATCACACCTCACACCATTATATTCTACCCACCATGCTTCACAGTTTGGATGAGTAGTAAATTCCATACAGCTGTGACATGCTCTCAGATCACAGAAGCCTCTCATTCTTAGGCCGCTTTCACACTTGGGCGTGAGCGACGTCGGCGATAAAGCATCACTATTTTTAGCGGTGCTTTACCGTAATATTTGCGGAGGTATTTGGCCACTAGCGGGGCGCTTTTAATCCCCCACTAGTGGCCGAAAAAGCCAAAAAAACAATTGATAAAATTTGAGACTGCATTTACTCTGTCAATTGTTGGCTAACCACACTTACCTACCGTATTTAACGTGGTATAATGCGCTCCTGCGTATGCCGCGCACCCCTAAAGTGACCCCCAATCCTGTGGAAAAAAAGTTATTTTTGTACTTACAGTTTTGGTGTCTTGCGCGGCGTCCATCGGCGGCCTCGTCGGGTCCGGCGTCCTTCTGCGGCTTCGGGTGTCCTCTTCGGCGGGTCCGGCGTCCTTCTGCGGCTTCGGGTGTCCTTCTGCGGCGGGTCTGGTGTGCCTCTTCGGCGGGTCCGGTGTCCTCGCGTCCTCCCCGCTCATTTCCCGCGCCGAGTTTTGAATACTGCGCCAGCATATACCCAGCGCAGTACACTCGGGCAGGCTCGGCAACTATCACGCTCACGTCCTGTACGTCCAGGACGTGACCGCGGAAGAAGCCGAGACTGGCCGAATATACCCTAGTGTACTCCGCTGGGTATATGTCGGCGCAGTATTCAAAACTCTGCGCGGGAAAGCGGGTATCGGCGTATATCGCGCACCCACGATTTTGCCCTGATTTTCAGGGCAAAAAAGTGCACGATATACGCCGATAAATACGGTAATTTAAAGTCCGGGGACGATTTCTTGTTTTTTGTTACACGCACATGAACTTCAATGGCATCTCAGTCTTAGTCCATAGGTTCAATATTGAGTTGGCCCACCATTTGTAGCTATAACAGCTTCAACTCTTCTGGGAAGGCTGTCCACAAGGTTTAGGAGTGTGTCTATGGAAATGTTTGACCATTCATCCAGAAGCACATTTGGGAGGTCAAACATAAACAAGAATCATAGCCAAGCCACTGAAATGATACATACAGTAAAAAATGTCATTACACGTATTATGGTATAAAATGTAAATTGCAACGTACATAGGCATTAAAAGTAGCCCTGGAAAAACAAATATATAGTTGTGCTAAAAAATTGAAATAAAGGTGGCTAGATGATGGGTATTACTTGAATTGAAACACCAATATATAACCATATGTGAATGAACATAGTGAAAAATCTTTCAAAAATTAAGAAATTTAAATATACAGTAATATGACCCCTGTGACAAATCACTCTAACATAGTGATTGAATCACTAAATAAGCAGTAATAAGTGCATCAAACTAGTGCTAAAAAAACATACGTGAATAGAAAAATTGATTGTGAGTCAATGTCCAATGAGGGCAAAAAGACCATGGAAGTGAATATATAAAGGAAATCTGGTTTGCAGGAAAACAGTCCAAAATCCACACAAAGGCAGGTAAGTGAGAGAATAGGAAGCAAGGCTGCCGTGCACCACCACCACACTAAGACTTTCTCCGGTGTGACACAGAATAATAGGGTACTCTTACCAGATGGATGGGACCTTGGATGTCAAGGTCTGAAGCGCTTCTGCAGAAACAAACCTCTGCAACAGTTGTCGGGAGAATGTGATCGTCCGACCGTTCAGGATTTCCTCTCCCTAGCCACAGAAACAAGATCTCCTCATAAAGTATGGGTAGGTCCGTGGACCATGGATAAAGTAAAAAATAATAAAGGAAACAATGTGTATTACCCGTGTTAGCACAGTCCCCCGTGTACCCTCCCGCTGCTAATCCTCACAAGTTCTGTACACCTGTCTCCATGTGGTTATTAGAGGCCTGACCCTCCTTCTGGCTGTCTCTTATCACCTTCCTTCCTGGATGGCTCCAACACGTTTCACAGGACCATGCTCGCTTCATCAGGAGTAGATGCATGTGCGGTACCTCTGTAGGGGGTATAATGAACCAAATGAGTATCAACACAGATGGTATCATGACAATTAGTCAAGAGGGTCCAAAACACATGACCCTATACTCACCAAAGGCTGGATCAGACTACCCATTGCTAGATACCCAGAGGCAGGAGTAATGAGCATCCGGCTCGGGAACTCTTATAGCTGCAAAGGGTGGGCCAACTCAATATTGAACCCTACGGACTAAGACTGGGATGTGATTAAAGTTCATGTGTGTGTGTAAAGGCAGGTGTCCCAATAGTTTTGGTAATATAGTGTAGGTGTGATTGAACCTTCAGCGGTTTAGACACTTTAAGGTGGATTTACTAAAGCCAAGAGTTAAGCATTATAAAGCACCATTTTACAGATATCATAACAAGCTAAAATTATGGAAATTATGTGTTCTATTAAAATCATCTATCTGTCCTATCACAAAAGCTTCCTGTTGTGTGTCTATGTCAGGAGTTGTCTCATCAGTAGTCTCTGTGAATGTGGTTGTCATATATTATCAATGTATTCCAGATGTTCTATAGACAGTATGGATGGTCAGGGAAATCTCTGTGAGAGTTCCGCTTTCTTTATTGTGGGAGATTTTCAGCCTGTTGCTTATCTTTCTTTGTTTTAAGGGAGCCGAGATTTCCTGCGGGACCCTCTCCCCTCTGAAATCCCTCTATGAATAATAGATCATATGGCCACCATACACAAATAAACACATGAACATGTCACCGACACGTCACCGCGCCGTCCGCCGGCGGGGAATTTGATCCGATGGTGTGTACACGCCATCGGATCAAACTCCAGATCGGACATATCCGATGGAAATGGTCCGCGGACCGTTTTCATCGGATATGTCCGATCGTGTGTACGAGGCCTACCGTAAGTGTTCTCCCGTTTTAGCAATCCTGTCGCTGTAAAGCCTCTTACACACACACACACGATCGGATTTTCCGACAACAATTGTGTGATTGAAGTGTTTTGTCAGAAAATCCGACCGTTTGTATGCTCCATCGGACAATTGTTGTGGGAATTTCCGACAGCAAATGTGTGATGTCGGTTTATCCAATCGTGTGTACACAAGTTCCAACGGAAAAAGATCCAAAATACAAACATGCATGCCCGAGCCAATGCCAACCATAAGACAACATTAGCAGAAGTTGCCCAAAGGGTGGTGCTAAAGAGCTGAACAATGTTTTGCCGTCTGTATGCAGAACAAGTTCACGGCCAACGCCCTTCGCACAAAATTTCATGGATTTGTCCGATGGAAATCCGATCGTGTGTACGAGACTTTAGAGTGACATAAATCCCTAAATTTGCAGCAATTTCCTCTCACTTCCTGCTTGGCCATGGAACAGGAAGTGAAGGTAAATCTCCCTAATTGGGACACAGATGGAGAAAAAATCTGACATGGGTTATACTCTCTCTTGCCCTATCTACAATGGAAAAAAATAAGTTTTGCTTATGGTTCTAAATTAGTTATGGAATGTGATTGATTAATGTTAGCCATGTGGTTTGGGTGAATGTGCTTTAAAAATGCTAGAAAATGTGTGCTGTCCATGAGCAGAGTACATTTAGGAGTGGGTCAGGCCTCGTACACATGACCGAGAATCTCGTCGTAAAAGAAACATTGTTTTCCTCGAACGAGAATCTTGTCAAGCTTTCTTAGCATACACACTGTCAAGACAAAATCTTGTCGTTCTCAAACGCGGTGACGTACAACACGTACAACGGCACTATAAAGGGGAAGTTCGATTCCACTGGTGCCACCCTTGGGGCTGCTTTTGCTAATCTCATGTTACCGCGTGTTAAGTAAAAGTTTGGTGAGAGACGATTCGCGCTTTTCAGTCTGTTACAGCGTGACGAATGTGCTATATCCATTACAAACGATACTTTTACAGAAGGTGCGCTCCCGTCTCATACTTCTGAGCATGCGTGGGTTTCTAAGCATACACACAAACGTGTTTCTCGTCGTAAACCAGCCCGACGAGAAACAGGACGAGGAAATTGAGACCTTGTTGTCTTGAACTTGTTGTCTTTTTTTCTTGTTGAGATCCACAACAGTTTTCTCGACGAAAAACATACACACGACCGTTTTCCTCTGGAAAAATGCTCTGCCACCAAGTTTCTTGGTGGATTTTGTCGAGGAAAACAGTCGTGTGTACGAGGCCTGAAGGTCATTTATTGATACAATATTGTTCTGTGGAATGTTTCTTATACTATTTAATTTTTTTTATTCTTTACAATTATGGAATAAGTGATATACCGTATATACTCGAGTATAAACCTAATTTTACCACAAAAAATGGGAAAAACGTATTGACTCGAGTATAAGCCTAAGGTGAGAATGCAGCAGGTACTGTAAGCAGAGAAGAGGGTCAGCAATGCCCATTTGCACGCCTCACTGTGCCCATTGCAACCTCGCTGTGCCCATTGCAACCTCACTGTGCCCATTGCAGTCTTACTGTGCCATACCTCAATGTGCCCATTGCAGTCTCACTGTGCCATACCTCACTGTGCCCATTGCAGTCTCACTGTGCCATACCTCACTGTGCCCATTGCAGTCTCACTGTGCCATACCTCACTGTGCCCATTGCAGTCTCACTGTGCCATACCTCACTGTGCCTGAGTACCTGAATTCTTGACAGGCATCCATTTTTTAAAAGTCGTGGCTTCGTCCTGGCGTTCCGTTCCATGATAGGCATTTGACAATGTGTTCCGCCTATCACGGAGGTCCTTTCATCCCCGTACAGTTTCCCAGCAGACACTGTGTTCAGTGTTCCGCCAATCACGGACATTCTTTCATACTCAGACAAGAGGACGTCCGTGATTGGCAGAATGCTGAACATCTAAATGTCTGCTGGGAAACTGTCCGAGGATTAGAAAACCTCCGTGATAGGCGGAACACAGTGTCAAATGACTATTATGGAACGGAACGCCAGGAGAAGCCGTGACTTTAAAAAAAATGGACGCCTGTCAAGAATGCAGGTACACTGACTCGAGTATAAGCCGAGGGGGGTATTTTCAGCCCTAAAAAAAAGGGCTGAAAAACTTGGCTTATACTTGAGTATATACAGTATATATTTTTTCATTTGAAAACATTTCCATCTTGCTCTTTCAAATTTTCTCGTCACTATACAGGGAGTGAGAATTATTAGCAAATTAGTATTTTGACACATCATCCTCTTTATGCATGTTGTCTTACAAGCTGTATAGGCTCAAAAGCCTATCAATTAAGATATTAGTGATGTGCATCTCTGATGAAAGGGGTGTGGTCAATGCTAACACCCTTTCAGTGTGCATAATTATTAGGCAACTTCCTTTCCTTTGGCAAAATGGGTCAAAAGAAGGACTTGACAGGCTGAAAAGTAAAAAATAGTGAGATATCTTGCAGAGGGATGCGCACTCTTAAAATTGCAAAGCTTCTGAAGCGGACATCGAACAATCAAGCGTTTCATTCAAAATAGTCAACAGGGTCGCAAGAAGCATGTGGAAAAACAAGGCGCAAAATAACTGCCCATAACTGAGAAAAGTCAAGCAGCGTGCCAAGATGCCACTTGCCACCAGTTTGGTCTATTTCAGAGCTCAACATCACTGGAGTGCCCAAAAGCACAAGGTCAATACTCAGAGACATGGCCAAGGTAAGAAAGGCGAAAGACGACCACCATGAACAAGACACACAAGCTGAAACCAAGACTCAAGAAATTTCAAGCTTTTCTATATGGACTGATGAAATGAGAGTGAGTCAGGGCCAGATGGATGGGCCCGTGGCTGGATTGGTAAAGGGCAGAGAGCATCCGACTCAGACGCACAAGGTGGACTGGTTTGGGCTGGTATCATCAAAGATGAGCTTGTGGGGCCTTTTCGGGTTGAGGAGGAGTCAAGCTCATCTCCCAGTCCTATGCCAGTTTCTGGAAGACACCTTCTTCAAGCGTGGTACAGGAAGAAGTCTGACCTTCAAGAAAAACATGATTTTCTCAGGACAATGCTCCATCACACGCGTCCAAGTACTCCACAGCGTGTCTCGCAAAAAGGGTTAAAAGAAGAAAACTAATGACATGGCCTCCTTGTTCATGTTCGAACCTCATTGAAACCTGGGTCCATCATCAAATGTGAGATTTCAAGGAGGGAAAACAGTACACCTCTCTGAACAGTGTCGGGAGGCTGTGGTTGCTGCTGCACGCAATGTTGATGGTGAACAGATCCAAACACTGACAGAATTTGGCAGGCTGGGTGTCCTTGCAAAGAAAGGTGGCTATATTGGCCATTTGTTTTTGTTTTGTTTTTGAATGTCAGAAATATATTTGAAAGATGTTATATTGGTTTCACTGGTAAAAATAAATAATTGAAATGAGTATACATTTGTTTTTTGTTAAGTTGCCTAATAATTATGCACAGTAATAGTCTGCACACACAGATATCCCCCTAAAATAGCAAAACTAAAAACAAACTAAAAACTACTTCCAAAAATATTCAGTTATATTAATGAGTTGTTTGGGTTCGAGAACGGTTGTTGTTCAATAATAAAATTAATCCTCAAAAATACAACTTGCCTAATAATTCTGCACTCCCTGCAGGCCACGTACACACGATCGATGTCCGATGAAACAGCTATTTGTAGAAATAACTCCAGCGAGATACGCGCGGCGCAAGTATGGTGCTTGCGCGAATGAATCTCCCTCATTTGCATATTTGCAGGGGAAATCAATAGGCTATGCGCCAAGCGAAATATGCGCTGCAGTGCGTCGGAAAGTGCCGATGATCTCTGTCGCATGTTTGGTGGGTACGGCCACATAGAAACGACGGCGCATCTTCACAGTTACGCGGCGCATGTTTATCCCTAGGAAGTAAACCACCATTTGGTCACAAGTTTTAGAAGTGACAGCATTATTTATCACTGACTCCATGAATTAAGCTAGTAAAGCATGGGAATTATATGGCTGATATGTTCTCATGAATCTTGTTGCTTAGAGATACAAACAATATATGAGGATATTCGGGTAATTCAGAGATACCCCCAACATTACGTCATCCTTATACTATTGTGTATAACTACATAGATAGGGGAAAGTGTCTGTGATTCCTCTGGCAACTAATTAGATTTCAGCTGTAAATTTTCCCCAAGTTAGGCTTCATAGATTTTCTTTATCCATGTTTTACTGATAGGGAATAATTTTCCTTAGGTTGAATTTTCACTGAGAGTGTGACCACATGGGGTCATTTTAGAGGTGTTTTTATTGGCGTAGAAAGATGCCGTAACCATTGCAACTAAGAGTGAGCAATTGATCCCGGGGGGTTCCGTCTCTCTACTGTGTTTCCCATACATCACACAAGCAATTTTAGGGAACATGTCAATGTCTTCAACAATATAGTGTAGCACTGAAATGTGTGTAGCGCCTGGTTACTTTTCGGAACCGATGCTAGTGTAAATTTAGAGGGGGGCAGAGAGTTAAGTGACTCTGACTAGGTTAATCTGTTTAAATTTGGAGCCTCTGTCCCAGCTTTGGCTGTGCTGTGGGTTTATGCTGTCCTTTCTGGGGTTCTGCCAACGGTTGGCAGCAGCGGAGTCAAGGGGTTGGATGCTTCTTCCCAGCAGCCTATCAGGAGGAGGCTTGCTCACTGTGCATGCTGGGAGGGGTATTTATGGGGCAGATGCCATTTTCTTGGGTCCTTCTTCCCGTGTAGCGCCCACCTTCAGGGTAGCCATCCAACAGCACACCGGCAAATGGCCTTCCGGGCCGTTGTGTGCGTGCTACGCAGCGATCCTGGTTTTGGGACCACGTTGGCCCGGAGCATCTGATCTGCTGCTGGGGCCCAGTAAACGACTGAATCCCCAATCTGCTGAGGTCCTGAGCTGTCCGTCCTGTTGGAGGAAGCTGTCCGGTGGAGAGTCTGCCTGAGGAGTGCCAAGATAGGCTGGTGTTCCAGTAGGGGCCTGACTATACATGGGGTACTGGGTACTGAGAGGCTGGATGTTGGTCGCCTATCAGTCGGTAACCTAACTAAAACTACCTGAAGGAGATCCGGGTGTTGAATCTAATAGAAAGAATTCTGGGTCATTTTGTTTCCAGAATACTTTCAACCATTGGAAGGGTATGTGGCAGAGACTTAGCCCCAAGTTCCGAGTGACATTCTGGCTGCCAGGCTTGTGAGAGAGGCCTGTCCAGGTGCGCTAGACCCATTCCGGCAGGAGTGGCAAAGTAAAATATCATTGGAAGCAGGACCGTTTCCCATCTACATACACCTGAGTTTGTTATTCACCATTTCTGCTATCCCTTCACCTTTTAACTGTTTAACCGTTTTTACCCGGCTGGGTAATAAAGGCACAGAAAAGACACCTGTTGAGTGGACATTCCATTTACTACAACTGTCATCAAGTACCCTAGATGGCGGAGATATAGAGGTAACATGCCACCCAAAACAAACCAGCAGGTCCTTCGAGGGTAGTGCTACATGTGAAACGACAAAAATTATGATATTTTTGCACTAGAAAATGCACAAAAATAATTGCCAAACTGAAAATATAAGCATACAAAGAATGGTAATAAACCACTAGGACACAAATAAAATTAACAAGTGAGGATAAGTGAATGTGAATCCACACAAACACATAATATAAGTCCACTCAAAGCAAAAGGAAGTGGTATTGATCCACAAGCAATAAGCACCAAAGTCCAAAGTGGGAAATCCACTTTAAGATGTAATTTGGGGTAATCAAAATGAACTATTCGGATACCTGTAGTTACTTGAAAGACTTCCAAGAAGAAAATATTAGGGTACATTTATCAAATTTGGTGGACACACATACAGGCAAACTGGCATCTGAACCCTTGGTTCCTTAAAGCGGAGTTCAACCCAAAAGTGAAACTTCCACTTTAAGCCCCCCCCCCCCCTTACATGCCACATTTGGCATGTCATTTTTTTGGGGGGGGAGTGGGGGCTTTGGTAGGAGTGAGACTTCCTGTCCCACTTCCTACTTCCACCTAGGGACCACCTAGGCGACTCCTCCTCTGCCTTTAGGCGGCCCCTACCTCTAGGCGATCTCCTGGGACACATGACAGGCTCAAGGAGATTGCCTGTCCATTCCGGGAGCGCAGTTCAAGTCGTGCATGCGAAGTGTGTGCCCGGCCATGAAGCCGAATGTTGTCACGGACAGATGCCCATGTGAATGGAGGCTCCGAGAAGAGGAGCGACAATTCGTGCAGCCGCATAGCTGGACCGTGGAACAGGTGAGTGTGTGTTTATTAAAAGTCAGCAGCTATACTTTTTGTAGCTGCTGACTTTTAATAAACATTAAAAAGCTGGAACTCCCCTTTAAGCTCCAGGACTATGTGGGTGGAGAGGCCAAGTTGGACCGGGTGATAGATCTTTTGGGCTCCAAACCATATGGAAAAACACTGATTGCAGGCGGCCAGGAAAAGGATCAATCCAAGAAGTGGTGGTGATGGTGGGTATTCTAATCAGTGGCCCCAAAAATGAATAAAATGCAGAAATATGGTGCAGGTCAACAAAGAGGGGTTTATTGAAATAATACATTTCAAATGACAGATGTAAAAAGATTGGAAAAAAGTGATCACAACATGTAAAAAGCAATGTGGAAAGGAAATAATGCAGGTTCATAGCAATGCATTCAATGCCAACAACTTACCACCGCATTTCTGCTTATGGCGAATGTGACCATCACATTGTCCTAATGGACACTTGCACACTAAAAACCCAACAGAGGCTTTAACCCCTCATCACTCTAATTTCTAAAACTCTTAAAATTTACATTGCATTTATTCATTTTGTCTTATAGGTGTATGATGGTGAATCCAGTGATGCGCCAGTTCTGAAAGCTTTGTGTGGTTTTCAAATTCCTAGTCCAGTTACCTCTTCTCAGAACACCATGTTTGTCCTCCTCAGGTCTGACTATAGTAACCACCACAGAGGATTCAGTGCGCGATTCAGTGAAGGTATGTTGTTTTTATATACTCAGTGGTGGAGATTTACTAAAACACGTAAGTACATTAACCACTTCAGTCCCTTCAGTCACTTCAGTCCCTGACCAGAGCACTTTTTGCGATTCGGCACAGTGTCGCTTTAACTGACAACTGCATGGTCGTGCGACGTTGTACTCAAACAAAATTGACGTCCTTTTTTTTCCACAAATAGAGCTTTCTTTTGGTGGTATTTGATCACCTCTGCGGTTTTTATTTTTTGCGCTATAAACAAAAGAAGAGCGACAATTTTGAAAAAAACACAATATTTATTACTTTTTGATTTAATAAATATCACAAATAAAAAAAAAAAAGTTTAGGCCATATGTATTCTTATACATATTTTTGGTAAAAATAAAATCGCAATAAGCATATATTGATTGGTTTGCGCAAAAGTTATTGTGTGTACAAAATAGGGGATAGTTTTATTGCATTTTTTTTTTACTAGTAATGGTGGCGATCTGCGATTTTTATTGTGACCGTGACATTGCAACGGACACTTTTGACACATTTTCGGGACCATTCACATTTATACAGTGATTAGTGCTATACAACTGCACTGATTACTGTGTAAATGTGACTGGCAGGGAAGGGGTTAACACTAGGGGGCGCTGAAGGGGTAAATATGTTCCCTAGTGAGTGATTCTAACTGACAGGACCTGGATGGGAGATCCCATCTGTGGACCTCATATGACTATGGGCTGGCTGTGAAGTGGTTAAATTAGGCTTTTCATCTGGGCCGGCTTCCAGACACTATGGGTCAATCTGTAATGATCATTTGGCTCTTGGCTCTTTCTTCTGCCAGTGGGTGCGTCTGTTATACTCCACTCCGGTGGCATCGGTTAGGGTCAATGGCCTTTAATCTCCCAGTTTTAGACTCTTCCGGGGCACTAGGCAGGGGTGTCCACTGTCCCCCCTGCTTTTTGCCCTGGCTATAGAGCCCTTGGCATGTCTTATGCGGGCCTCTTCCAATGTCACTGGTTTGATTAGAGGAGATATGGAGGAAAAGATATCATTATATGCAGATGAACTTATTTTTTTCTTGGCCAATACTTGCTCATCCCTGCCGGCGGTAATGAAATGTATTAAGGAGTTTAGCAGGTTTTCCGGGTTAGGCATAAATTGGGAGAAATCCATGCTAATGCCTCTGGATCCCCTTCCAGATTCATTGCCATCTACACTTTCCCATCTTAAGGTTGTTTCTTCTATAAGATATTTGGGTATAACCAGTACCGATCCTGACCTCCCTAGGGCCCTAAACAAAATTCTGCTAAGGGGGCCCTCTGCGGTGGCAAAAATGGGCGTGGTTTATGTGAAATAGTGGGCGTGGTTTACATGGGTGTGGCTCTGAGGGGGTGTGGTTAGAGTCTGAGATGAATGAGGGATGGAGGGAGAAAAAAAAAAGAGGGCGACAAAGAGGCAGAGGGAGAAAAAGAAAGAAAGAGCCCCTAGAAGCAGCTGCAAAAATGTCCTGTGTGCATGAGGCCAATTGCTGTCAAGGGTGGTGGATATTGCTATCTTCATACAGGTTTCCTTCCACTGAGTTATTCTTATAGGTAGGTCAGGACAGGTCCTCTTGAAATGTTTATGAAGCTCTTTCAGATAGGTGATGTAATAATACTGTATATCCTGAGAGATCTTGGGAATATAAACTAATACTTATGCCATAAAAGGTAAAAATTCTACTGACCTTGATTTATTTCCTGATGTTTTTTTATAGCATTTGGAAGTTCTATTGTGACCGACTCCATTGGTGGAGTTATTTCCTCACCATTATATCCCGCCAACTACCCAAACAATCAAAACTGTTCATGGATTATACAAGCTTCGGAACCTTGTAAGTTGTTTGTATAGTGTCACCGGTGTAACTAAATAAAGTTTGCTTTGTAAGCTTCTCTTTTCTTCTTAAAGCAAGCCTGTCGCATTTGGGGGACGTCCAGTATTATAAGGCACACTTACACATTGCAGATATGAATTTTACTAGTTTTATTTTAAATTGAAGGTGCCATCAGCCAATAAGCAATTAAATCTCTGACAACTCTGTAGAAAGTGGGTCCTTGGTTCAAATCCCAACCAGGTCACTACCTGCATGGAGTTTGCATGTTCTCCCCATGCTTGTGTAGAGACTCAAGTTTCCACCCACACTCCAAAGACATGCTGGAAGCTTATTTGGCACCCATCTAAATTGGCCCTAGTACAGTGGAATCTCGGATTACGAGCATAATCCATTCCAGGAGAATGCTCGTAATCCAAAGTACTCACATATCAAAGCGAGTTTCCCCATTGTAGTCAATGGAAACGAAAATAATTTGTTCCTTATTGACTTCAATGGAATGCAATACCACATGCGGCCAGAGTCAGAAACGGCCTCAAAAACAATCGTAAAGGCCCAAAGACAGTTTGGCTGACCTCGGCAAACCTCAGAAAGACTCCATTCCCGAGCCTTTCCGAGGTTTTCCAAGATCAGCTGAACTGTCTTCGGGCCTTTCCGTGCATTTCCAAACACCGCCGAGCCATCTCAGGCCAAACGCGGTACTGCACTGCTGAACTGTCTTCGGGCCTTTCCGTGCATTTCCAAACACAGCAGATCGACCTCAGGCCAAACGCAGTACTGCACACCGCTTTGGCCTGAATCCTGCTTGTTTTGCAAGACAACACTCGCAAACCGAGTTAGGATTTTAGTAAATACAGTGCTCGTATTGCGAAACGCTCGTTAACCGTGTTACTCGCAATCCAAAGGTTTTACTGTATGTGTATTTATGACTGCGGGATAGGGACCTTAGATTGTAGGGTCCTTGAGGGCAGGGACTGAATTATTGCGTTCAATTATTAAAATTTGCTTTGTTTAGTGCAGAGTGGATCTGTTCATTAGTATTCCTTAACCATCACCAAGGTCAAGGGGTCTCCAAACTTTCTAAACAAAGGGTCAGTTTACTATATCTCAAGGAACCCCTAGCAACCCCTGGAGAAATCCTTAGGGTTTTCATGGAACCCTGGTTGAGAATGGCTGCTTTGAACAAATTACTAGTTCACTACAGCTTCCCACTCACACTAGGATCTCGGACCTCCAGTCGAGGAATGACTTCCCAGGACATTGCTAAGTGAGGCCTAGTCATCACTAATCGCCTCCACCATCACAGGAGTGAGCTCTTTCTGTCTTTCTCTGATTCAAACCTCCTCACATACTTTTTTTATCCCATGATTTCTCTCCTCAGCATTAGAGAGCTCACTCCTGTGATCGTGGAGGTGAGCAGTGATGACTAGGCTTCACTTAGCATAGTCCTTGGAGTATTCCAATCAGGTTTCATAAGGTATGAAAATGCATACCTCCCAACTTTTTGAGATGGCAATTGAGGGACACTTTGTTGAGCGGGGGGGTTCCGCAGATCGGAGTTGTTGAGTGGCGGTTCCACTCCCCCCCCCCCAGTTCGAAGTTGTTAAGTGGGGGTGGTTCGCAGATCCGCAGAGCGGGGGGGTTCGATCACAGTTGTTGAGCAAGAGGGGGGGTTCGCGATAATCGTCGGGGGGTGACGCGAATCACGGTAATCGCGCGGGGGGGGGGGGGGGGGTTTCCGCGGAATCGAAGAGAGGGTGGATATTCCTAGAGGGAACACAGATAACAATAATGCAGAGCTATAATGCTAGAACCAGAGGTGCTATTTACACTCATTAGTGCATTAGCTTTAAAGTGGTTGTAAACCCACTTTTGCAAGTTACACCTGCAGGTAAGCCTAGATTAAAGGGTTTGTAAAGGAATATTTATCGTAATAGCTTTCTTTACCTTAATGCAGTGCTGTTTTCATGTCCTCGTTGTTTGTTTTTTGCTCTCAAGTTGCTGTAATTCTTCTCTGATCTCCACATTTCCTGGTTGTCTGTTTCCTGATAACCACAGTGCTGGGAGCTTTCTCTCTGTGGTCACTAATCAAGGAGGTGTGATTACTGTGTGTCTAAAACCCCTCAGCACCAATCAGTTTTGTTTTCCAAACCATCACTGCCCTGTATTGGCTCTGTGGCTCTGTACAGCAGAAAGGCAGGAAACAACATGCAAAAACAAAATTAGAAACTACAGGTACATTATATCATTGATTCTTATCTATTTTTAATAGTTTTTATCAGTTAACTATTATGTCTCTACACCCTGTAAACAGTCATTTCAGCATAAAAATTGTTTTTATTTACAACTCCTTTAAGGCTTACCTGTAGGTGTTAGCAATAGCTCCTAAACCTACACGGTTCAGGAGATATTCGCCGACTAGTGTTGCCACCTTTTCTTCAAGCCAAACTTAAACACTTTAGCGGCACATGGCAATTTTTTTTCTTTTTTTTTTCAAGGGGGAACACTGTGAAACTCTGATTTAAGGGGGTTTTACCAACGTGCCCACTTACATCAGAATTGTTAGCACTCCCCCTTAAATCAGGGTTCCCAAAGAGCACCTCTTACATCTGAGTCCCCCTTACCATAGTGCACTCACTCAGAAGTAGGAGAGAGAAGGGAGGAAGGCGGCCCATGCACTTGCCGGTTGTTGTACTTTGTTAGTTGGGGAGCATACTGTAGGTGTGTGCAACCCACGCAGCAGAGGGAATCTGCACCACACTGGGTGATTAGGGTGTGCCCAGGCATGCCTAAGTTAGGGGGGCCACAGTCCAGACTGAAAAATGTGTCCAGGTTTCAGGGAGTCTGAATCCTGGACACATGGATCAAAACCTGGACTGTCTGGGTGAATCCCGGACAGATGGCAACCCTATCGCCGACTGACAGGACTGCTGTCTACGGCGCATGCACCATAGACAACGGCACGCAGGCGCACTGACAATAGCCGTGCTAAACTCAGCAATGCTGAGTTTGACGGCTCCCCGCGCATGCGCATAGTGACGTCATTGCCGCTCTGGCCAATCACAGAGCCGGAGCGGCGATACCCGGATGTAACCTCCGGGAACGATGGATGCGGCTGGAGGACGGATTCGTGGGCTTCGGTCCAAGGTAAGTAATGCATAATGAACTAGTCAAACTGGATCATTATGCCTTTGTCTTGCAGGTTTGTTTTTTCAGAGTATACTTCCTCTTTAAAGAGTTTGTTATCCAACACTTCATACTCCTGATATGTGCTTGCTGTACCATGTACTTCTATGAGAAAGTATCCTGTTCTCTTTGTATTGCTTCCTTGAAATCCCTGGCGTTCCTGTCAGTTCCTCTGTTTTCCTATTAAAAACTGGCCACACTAGGCAGGAGATCAGACCGTGGTCAGCTCTCTAGCTGTGCTGGGAACTCAGCCTGCTCTCCTTTCAGTGATCAGACTTGTCCTGACACCTCTTCTGCACAGCCATTCATTGGGATGCTCAGTGTGCTGCTGCTGCTTTTCCTCCCCCCAGCTCTTATGCAGCTGAGAATAAAGACAATGTGATCACTTAACCTCCCTGGCGGTTTTCCCGTGTCTGACACGGGGTAAAAATTTCCTGCTACTATCGTTGATCCCGTGTCAGACACGGGCTCGCCTCGCAGCATCCACAGAGACAGTTTACTTACCTTCTCCGTGGATCCAGCGATGCATCCCCGCTGTGTGAGCGAGCAGGTGCTCGCTCGATTCACACAGCGTCCCCGCGCGCCGCCGATCTTCGTTCCCTGCGACGTTACGACGCACGGGGACGGAGAACGGCGCCAAATTCAAAAATGTAAACAAACACATTACATACAGTACACTGTAATCTTATAGATTACAGTACTGTATGTAAAAAATACACACCCCCCATGTCCCTAGTGGTCTGCCCTGTACACTACATGTCCTTTTATATAATAAAAACTTTTCTTTCTCCCTGCAAACTGTAGATTGCCCATAGCAACCAAAAGTGTCCCTTTATGGCAAAAATTGTTTTAGAGCAGCTAAAAAACAGCGATAATAAATTATAATCACTTGCAGAATTTAGCGATAACGATTTATGGGGAAATTCGTCATAAAAAAAAAAAATAATGACAGCAAAAATTCTGCAACTGAGCAAATTTCAGTGATTTTGATTTGATTACATTATTGAATAATTTTTACTATAATTATATTATTATTTGTTATAATTTTTTATAATTATTTATTATATTATAATTTTTAATAAAAAAAAAAATCATACCCGGGATGCCTATTAGACTCTTGTTTAGATAGATTTAAGTAAGTACTTACTAAGAATTGCAGGCCTATAACACATAACACCACATTTCCTTGCAAAACAATTGCAACGCTTTTGGTACAAAATTCCAGACAGAATCATAACGCCAGGGAGGTTAAAAAAGGGTAAAATGGGTTGTTTTACAGGATGGTCATTTACAATCACTTTCATTTAAAACTTTTCTATTATTATATCTCACCAGTTAACCATGTCACTGTGTCTTTTACGGACTTTCAAACTGAAGGCAGAAATCTTAATTGTACAGAAGATTTTGTAGAGATTTTAGATGGGAACAATTATGGTTCACCGTCCAAAGGTATGTTATGAATTGATACACTGTTTCAAATGATTTAATATTTATGTATCAAAAAGTTATGTAAGGTAAGACTGGGGGGGAAAGGTTGTAAATACTTACATATACCTTGTGAAGTGACTGGTCAAACTTTTACATACTTGTATTGTGGAGAAGGGGTTGAAAGGTTTCTGAGCAGGTCTTTCACTCTCTTATTATGTCTTTCATACAGATCTCTAGTCACAAGCAGGGCCGTAGATAAGGAGGTACCACCATTTCTCCTGTAAGGGGCCTGAGCCAGCAGGGGGCCCAGGCAACAGAGTGAATTAAATGTGGGCAAGCAGGGTGATCAGTACAGTAGTGGGGCAATTACTGGAACCAATCTCCTGTATGGCTCTCTCTGCAGCAGCTGAAAGCTGGCTTCCTCTCCTGTTGTCTTTTAGCTGCTGCAGAGAGATCCATACAAAGGAGTGGTTCCAGTAACTGCTCCCCCCCTGCCCGGTGCACCATACATTTCCCCCTGCTGCCCAGGACCCCCTACCCCCCTTAGCGCTGCTGGATTTCCTCCCCTTCTTCCCATCAGCAGCTGCAAGCACACAATAGGATCCTTTAAGATTGGGAGTTGGGGAAGAGTTAGGTAAATATGTTATATTTATTAGCCCCTTCCATTCCTGAATGAACACACTCTGTACCGATCCCTTGTGGTGTTTATTCATAACTGAACTATTGGCTGTATGGGGCCCTGTGTTAAGTTGTCTGTATGGGGCCCCGTGTCAGACTGCCTGTAGGGGGCCATGTGGTTTCTAACAGCAGCCCTGGTCACAAGATTTATGGTATGCCCCCCCCCCCCCCCCCGCCACCAACCAAAGCCATAAACTGCCACCCTTCCACAGCTATACAAAGGGATAGGCCTTGTACACATGACCGGTTTCCTCAACAGAATCCATCAAGAAACTTGGTGGCAGTGCTTTGTTGCCGAGGAAAACGGTTGTGTGAATGCTTTTCATCGAGAAAACTGTTGAGGAACTCGATGAGGAAAAAATATCTCTTTTTCTTTGACGGGAGTCTCAATTTCCTCGTTGGGCTGGTTTTCGACGAGAAACACGTTGGTGTGTATGCTTAGAAACCCGCGCACCTTCGGTAAAAGAAGCGTTTGTAATGGAGATAGCACATTTGTCACGCTGTAACAGACTGAAAAGTACAAATGTCTCTTACCAAGATTTTACCAACACGCAGTAACATAACAAGGGTTGTGCCAGTGGAATCGAACTTCCCCTGCCATCTTTTGAGAACGAGGAGATTTGGTCTTGACAGTGTGTACGCAAAGACAGCTTGTCGAGTTTCTCGACAAGCCTAACAAGGAACTCATCGAGGAAAACAATGTGTCTTTTCCGACAGGAGTTCCTCGGTCGTGTGTACGAGGCCATAGTCTAGAGCAGGGGTCTCCAAACTTTTCAAACAAAGGGCCAGTTTATTGTCCTTTAGACTTTAGGAGGGCTGGATTGTGGCCAGCAGGGGGCAGAAAATGTCCCAGGCTCGACATCAGTGAGAATAAATATGGCCTTAGGATTGGTGGTTAGTAGGAGGAGGAGTAGTGCCTCTATTAGTAGGAGAAATAGTATCCCATCTTTGGTATTTGTGGAAGAAATAGTGCCCCATTGTTGGTGTCAGTCGGAGGAATAGTACCTCATATCAGTGGGAGGAGTAGTGCCCCAAGGGCCGGATAGAAGCTAGCAAAGGGCCACATCTGGCCCTTGGGCCGCAGTTTGGAGACCCCTGGTCTAGAGGATCCTCTAGCTCTGGGGTCTCCAAACTTTTTAAACAAAGGGCCAGTTTTGTGTCCTTAAGACTTTAGGAGGGCCGAATTGTGGTCAGCGGAGATGGCAAATGTCTCGGGCCCAGCATCGGTGACAATAAAAATGGCCTCAAGGTTGGTCTCAGTAGGAGGAGGAGTATTGCCCCTATTAGTAGGAGGTATAGTATCCCATCATTGGTATCAGTGGAAGAAATAGTGCCCCCTTGTTGGTGTCAATCTACTGGATTTTGATATGGCTCATTCTGGACCATCACCTCTTGTCCCATGGCTTGCTGATCATTGTACAGCTTCTCTCTGGAGAATACTCATATATTGACTCTAAATTGTGGGGTTAGAGTGAAACTATTATTCTGCTTTAGAGTGCCAGTGGAGTGCTAATGGTAATCTTTCCAGTCTCATCCAAGGAAGTGGATCATAGAAACTATTATTATATATTATAATTATTATTATCGTAGCCGGGACAGAGTATATATAATACTGATTGTCCAGGACGTGTATTTGACCTTTTAATTTTCTTCTTTTTTTTTTAAGGACGTTACTGTGGTCAGGTAATCCCTCACCCTGTTACATCGTTCAGCAATGCCCTTGTGATCAAATTTGTCTCCAATAGTTTCTCAACATATAAAGGATTCCGTGCTACCTACTCCGCATCAATCTCAGGTAGGAGTCATCGTTTTTACTTTTAACTGCATAACAAATATATGCTTTTGTTTTTGAATATCACAAAAAGAAAGGTGCTGGGGCTAACTAAAGAAAACTCTGACATATATCAGAATTCTTAGAACTGAGCTATTGGGGTTGATATACTTGTAGCGCCTGGCTATTTTCAGAGCTGGTGCTAATGTAAATTTAGGGGAAGATCAGAGAGGTAGTTGGCTCTGAACCTGTTTAATTGGTTAAATTGAGGGCCTCTGCTCCAGCTTTGGCTGTACTGTTGTGTATACTGTCGTTGTCTGGGGTACCGAGTTCCGCCCCAGGCCGACAGGTGGCAGCAGTAGGGTCAAGTGCAGTTGAATGTCTCCTCCCGTGCATGCTGGGAGGGGTATTTAAAGGGCAGACTCCATTGGCACGGGGTCACTGTCTTCCAGCCCTTGAGCTGGCCCTCCTGGCCGGGGAGTGTTTGTGTGTGTTGCAGTATTCCTGGCTCCGGGACCACTTTGGTCTGGAGCGCATTCATCTGTTTGGTGGATCCAGTGAGTCCCTAACTTTCCAGATGGTCCTGGGCTGTCCGTCCAATTGGAGGAAGCCGCCTGATGAGCAACCTGTCTGGGAGATACCGAGCATGAGACTGGTGTTTCAGGAGAGGCCTGTCCATTCGTGAGAGGACAACTATGGCTCTGAGAGGCTGGATGCAGGTTGCCTATCAGTTGCTGATTTAACCAAAGCTATCTGAAGGAGAACCGGGTGCTGAATCCAGTCTAGAAGGATTTTGGACCGCAATTGTCTCCAATCGTCAGGAGGGTTTGTGGCAGAGACCTAATCCTGTTCATTCGAGTGACACTCTGACTGCCAGGCTGGTGAGAGAGGCCTGTCCGGATGCACTATACCCACTCCGGCTGGAGTGGTGAAGTAAAGTTGTCGTGGGAAGCAGGACTGTTTCCATATCCAGTAACACCTGAATTTGCTGTCTTCCATTTTGCTATTCCTTCATCTTTCACTAAGTTTCACTATTTGGCCCCATTGGGTAATAAAAGCACAGAAAATACATCTGTTGTGTGGACATTGACTTTATTACAGCTCTCCTCCTGTACCCTAGACGGCAGAGATACAGAGGTAACATGCCACCCAAAACAAACCAGCAGCTCCTTTGGGGGTAGTGCTACATACTAAAGACAAAAACACTCACTGGACACTTTATTAGGTATACCTGTTTAATTGCTTGGTAACAAAATTGCTAATCAAATTGCTAATCAGCCAATTACATGGCAGCAACTCAATGCATTTAGACATCTAGACGTGGTGAAGACAACCTGTTGAAGTTTAAACTGAGTATCAGAATGGAGAAGAAAGGGGATTTAAGTGACTTTAAATGTGACATAATCTTCTAAGATTATATGTGCATTTAATGTTTTTTTTTAACAAAGTTTTTCTTAGTTTCTTTCAGAAAATTTTACTGCACTGATGGGCACTAAGGGGCACTGATGAGGAGGCACTAATATGCCCCACTGATGGGTAGTGATAGGTGGCACTGATATGCGGCACTGATGAGGACTGATAGACGACACTGATAGGCGGCACTGACGGGCAGCACTAATGAGCAGGCACTGAAAGGCAGCACTGACTGGCATCACTGATTCGCACAGATTGGCATCACTGATGGTCACTGTCTGGAATCACTGCTGGTCACTGTTGAGGCTGCACTGATTACCTTGTACAGGTCTCCCCTGCGAGGAGATGCCGCTGATCGGCTCTCCTCCCTTCACACTTTGTCAGTGTCAGCCTGTCAGGGGAGGAGAGCCAATTACCAGCACTTGCATATTTACATGTGATCGGCTGTGATTGGACACAGCCGATTAGTATAACTATGTTTTCCTCTTCTCTAGACCATGCTCAGATATCCTATAGTCTAATGATATTTATTCTCTTTTTCTTCAGCCTGTGGAGGTGACTTACACATGGAGAACGGCGCCTTCAACAGCCCCTCCTATCCAGAAAACTATCCAGAAAACTTGGAGTGCATTTGGAACATTATCAGCGCTCCTGGCAACCGTCTCGCACTGTCTTTCATGTAATCCCCTCCCTATCTTTCTTCATATTGTTCACATCTTAATGACCTTACGGGAAGGAAGTGCCGCGTCTGGCAGGAAAAGTCTTTAACAAATGTTTCAACATAAAATGCAACTTGGAAGCAATACAAAGCGTGGTGCTGCTGACACTCGTAGGATTTCTCCCATAGAATACAAGACATATCGCTGTGACACTTATATAATAATATATATAAATCCTGCAGGTTCACTCGGGCCTCATACTGTGATCTGCTGGAGCCCAACTCATTTATCAAAAGGTCTAAAATAAATAGGGGGAGGGGGGTTTACTAAAACTGGAGAGAGAAAATCTGGTGCAGCTCTGCACAGAAACCAATCAGTTTCCAGGTTTTATTGTCAAACCTTAATTAAACAAGCTAAAGTTAGAAGCTGATTGGCTAACCTACACAGCTGCACCAGATTTTGAAAAAAAAAAAAAAGCAGGAAGATGAGCCATGGTTTTTTCTTAATAGGCAGCGTACACACGACCGAGAAACTCGTTGGGCGAAACACATCGTTTTCCCCGTCGAGTTCCTTGTTCGGCAGTCAAAAAACTCGAGCCAAATTTTCCAATTGCCCATCGAAGAAATAGAGAACATGCTCTCTTTTTGGCTCGATGAGTTTCTCAATGGTTTTCTCGGCGAAAAGTGTACACACGACCGGTTTCCTGGGCAGAATACGTCTCCCATCGAGTTTCTTGCTGAATTCTGCCGAGGAAACCGGTCGTGGGTACGCCACCTTAGATTTTGAATGCTGCCTGTGTCTCCAAAGGTATGAGATTTTTCTTATTGTGTCTGGCACCTGTTACCTGGACAGGAAGAGGCAATATTTAGGGCTCATTTCCACTGGCGTTTTTACAGCCACTTTTCTGGGCGTTTTTTGCAGCTTAAAAACGCCTGTCCATGTTAGTCTATGGCCTCATGCCCACCATGAAGTTTTTGAGCTGTAGATGGCTGAGACGTTTTTAAGCTGCAAAAAAAACGTGGGACCAGTGCGTTCTGAAGCTCCAGCAATAGAGCTGTAAAAAGGCCAGACATTAAAAAACGCGCAAAAACACTCAAAAACGCGCAAAAACACTCAAAAACGCTCAAAAACGCTGCCGCAAAGTTTTTAATGCTCCAGTTCAAAAAAAATTTATATATATATATATTTTTTTCTAAAATAAACATGGACAGGCGTTTTTAAGCTGTAAAAAACGCTCAGAAAAGTGGCTGTAAAAATGCCAGTGGAAATTAAGCCTAAAAGTTGACAGTTTCTAAACCCTTCGGACCTTTTACACACGACCGGTTTCCTTGACAGAATCTATCAAGAAACTTGGTGGGAGAGCTGTTTTGCCAAGGAAAACGGTCGTGTGTATGCTTTTCATCGAGAAAACTGTCAAGGAACTCGACGAGGAAAAAAGAGAACAATTTCTCTTTTTACTTGATGGGAGTCTCAATTTCCTCGTCATGTTCCTCGTCAGGCTGGTTTTCGACGAGAAACACGTTGGTGTGTATGCTTAGAAACCCGCGCACCTTCGGTAAAAGTAGCGTTTGTAATGGAAATAGCACATTTGTCACGCTGTAACAGACTGAAAAGTGCAAATGTCTCTCACCAAACTTTTACCAAACACGCAGTAACATGAGATTAGCAAAAGCAGCCCCAAGGGTTGTGCCAGTGGAATAGAACTTCCGTGGTATGTATTGAAGTCACCGCGTTTGAGAGCGAGGAGATTTGGTCTTGACAGTGTGTACGCAAAGACAGCTTGTCAAGTTTCTCAACAAGCCTAACAAGGAACTCGTGGAGGAAAATGATGTGTCTTTTCCTGACGAGTTCCTCGGTCGTGCGTACAAAGCCTTCCTCTAGGGTTGCCACCCTTTCTTCAAGTCAAACCTGAACACTTTAGCGGCCCACAGCATTTTTTTTTTAATAGTATAAACTATGCATATATTTTTCTATTAAACACTTAAGCCCCGGACCATTTTGTAACTAAGGGACCGTGCCACTTTTTGCGATTCGGCACTGCATCGCTTTAACTGACAATTGCGCGGTCGTGCGACGTGGCTCCCATACAAAATTGGCGTCCTTTTTTTCCCACAAATAGAGCTTTCTTTTGGTGGTATTTGATCACCTCTGCCATTTTTATTTTTTGCGCTATAAACAAAAATAGAGTGACAATTTTGAAAAAAAGACAATATTTTTCACTTTTTGCTATAATAAATATCCCCAAAAAAGAAATATTTTTTTTCCCCTCAGTTTAGGCTGATACGTATTCTTTTACCTATTTTTGAAAAAAATCACAATAAGAGCTTGATTGGTTTGCGCAAAATTTATAGCGTTTACAAAATAGGGGATAGTTTTATGGCATGTTTATTAATAAAACATTTTTTTCTAGTAATGGCGGCGATCAGCATTTTTTTTCATGACCGCGACATTATGGCGGACATATCAGACACTTTTGATAAATTTTTGGGACCATTGTCATTTTCGCATCGTAAAGTGCTTTAAAAATGCACTGATTACTGTGAAAATGCCAATGGCAGTGAAGGGGTTAACCACTAGGTGGCGCTAAGGGGTTAAGTGTGCCCTAAGGAAGTGATTCTTACTGTAGGGGGGCGTGGCTGTAGGCTTGACGTCACTGATCGTTGTTTACACTTACCTATCCCCGTTCTTCAGCTCCTGTGACCCGATCGCGGAACACTGATCAGGTCAGTGGGTCCCTTGGGCGCGGTCACGGAGCTTCGGACCAGGTCGCGCGTGCACGCAACCCACGGCTGGGCTCTTAAAGGCGACTTAAAGGTACGTGACTGTGCCCAGCTGTGCCATTCTGCCGACGTATATGGGCGTTAGGCGGTCCTTAAGTGGTTAAAGGGGACGTACAGGTACGTCCTTTTGCCTGCCAGTGCTATGCTGCAGACGTATATCTGCATGCAGCGGGTGGCAAGCGGTTACATTTCTAATCATATGAAGTTAATAACAAGAGTCCCCTTTTACATCCAAATCCACAGAGTTCCTATTTTACATCTGAACTTGCAGTGTTCATTTTCACTGTAAGGGGGGACTCTGCAGACTCTGATGTAAGGGAGAACTGTGGGGACTCTTATATAAGGGTTTCTCTGAGAACCCTGATCTAAGGGGGAACACTGAGAACTGTGATGTACGGAGAGGACTCTGATGTAAGGGGAAACACTCTGGTCTCTGGTGTAAAGGGGAACTCTGATGTAAGGGGTACTCTGAGAACCCTGATTTATCTTAGTGTACTCACTCAGAGGCAGGAGAGACAAGGGGGGAGACTTCAGTCGCAGACAGGGATGGATGGTGAGCTCACTCACCCCTTGCCAGTCAGCACCTCTCATCCAGATATATCTGAGGCTGCTGGACATCACATTTCTGGCCCTCACTTTCCTTTTCTGAGGCACAGTATGTGGACAGGCACCGGTCGAGTAGGGTAGGGGTAGGATGAGAGGTGCCGAACGAACCCTCTCTCCTCTCCTGTCTGTGTGTGTGTTTGGGGGGATTGTTAGTGTTAGCTTTGGGCAGTGTGAAAGAGAACATTACAGACAATCTTGGCTTAGAAAACAGCAGCCAGCAACCCTGCTGGGAAACCATAGTCCAGTCTGAATAATGTGTCTGGGTTTCAGGCAATCTAAAACCCAGACACATGATTCCAAGCCCGAACTGTCCGAGTTAATCCTGGACAGGTGGCAACACTACCTCCCTCCCCTATCCAAAATGAATAAGACAATTGTAGGTGGAGTTGGGCTTTAGCACAATGTTTTCTATGTTTAACAATTAACTGATTGCCGAGCGCCAATATACGTCGGCAGAATGGCACGTACAGGCAGAATAACATACCTGTACGTTGCCTTTAAGACACGGCATTGTCGACAATGGCATGTCTTAAAGGTGAGCTCCGTGACTCGATTTCCGCAGGGATACCCGCGATCGTCTCACTAATCTTCCTAGTGACAGGACACTGATCACAGCTTACTGTAATCGGGAGCAGTGATCAGTGTCGTGTCACACATAGCCCATCCCCCCTACAGTTAGAACACATCCCTAGGACACACTTATGCCCTTCAGCGCCCCCTCCTGGTTAACCCCTTCAGTGCTAGTCACATTTACACAGTAATAAGTGCATTTGTATAGCACTGATCCCTGTGTAAATGTGACTGGTCCCAAAATAGAGCCAAAAGTGTCCGATGTGACCGCCGTAATTTCGCAGTCAATAAACGCTTATTTCGATTTTTAACCAAAAATATGTAGAAGAATACGTATCGGCCTAAACTGAGGAAAAAAAATATGTTTTTGTATATTTTTGGGGGATATTTATTATAGCAAAAAGTAAAAAATATAGCTTTTTTTTTTTTTTCAAAATTGTTACACTTTTTTTGTTTATAGTGCAAAAAAAAAAAAAAAACACAGAGGTGATAAAATACCACCAAAAGAAAGCTCTATTTGTGGGAAAAAAAAGGACACCAATTTTGTTTGGGAGCCACGTTGCACGACCACGCAATTGTCAGTTAAAGCGACGCAGTGCCGAATCGCAAAAAGTGCGCTGGTCTTTGGCCAGCCAAATGGTCCAGGGCTGAAGTGGTTAACAGACTATAGTTTACCATTGATATGATCTGTAAGAAGTCTTTATCATTTTGGTAAACAATATTACTCTTTATTTCTATCCTTCATATGCAGGTCATTCTCTCTACAATCCAGTGAAAACTGTTCAAAGGATTATTTGGAAATCAGGGAAGGTGATGCCGGAGGCGCATATCTGGGGAGATTTTGTGGAGCCAGTCTGCCCAATAATGTATCTTCTATTGTCGGCCACATACTCTGGGTAAAGTTTGTGTCTGATGGATCAATAAGTGGATCAGGCTTCAGGCTCTCCTTTTCCCATAGTAAGTACATTTTTTTTTTCAAATACATTAAATATTAATGTTGATTTCAGGTTTGTTTTTCAAATCATAGCGATTTTTCAGTTTTTTCACAATGCAGAACTTCACCCAAAAAATGAATAGTCCTTTAAAAAATAAAAATAGCCTTGGCTGCAATATTCAGCTTCACGCCAAAGATTTCCCCTCAGTACTTTTTTTTTCCTTCTGCTATAAGTCTAATGACCAGCACCAGTCAACCCACGTCCTCTGAGCCCAGGTCACTCTGGACTTGACCCACCCTGTGATTGGACAGTATAAAGAGATGCAGCAAAGTGATCATCTCATCTCTCTCTGTCACTCTACTCTCTCTCAGAGGCTGAGGATGCCCTTCCCACATCTAAAACTAATGATAATGATGTCCAATGGAAGAGCCGGCACAACTGGATAATTCATCTGTATTCTTTATTGTAAGGCCAAGTTAAAAAGACATGCTGACGCATTTCGTCAACAGCCTGGTTCACACCACACGCCCGTCATTGTGATATAGGCCACGTGGCAAGCAGTTAAACAGTATTGTTGCTGACCATGTCCATTCCTTTTTGACTCCAGTGTTCCATCTTCTGATGGCTCCTTCCAGCAGGATAATCCACCATGTCACACAGCTCCAATCATCTCACCACTGGTTTCTTAAACATGACAATGAAGTCACTGTACTCCAGTGGCCTCCACAGTCACCAGATCCTATCCAATAAAGCACCAAATTTGTCGTGACAAGGTGCCATATTTTCTCGAGCTGCGCCTCTCATTTCCCAAGGGGTTCATCCTTACAGATATTGACAGATTGCCCTGTCCAGGCGATGAATATCTAAGAATACATAAAATAGAAATAGTACAATTTTTGTATTATTATTGAGATAAAGTACCAGAATATTGGATACACAATAAAGTTATCAAACAGATGCAGACTTTTGAACTCTGCACTCTGTATGCAGCACCCCCCCCCCCCCCGAACTCTGCACATAGCAACCCCTGAACTATGCACTCCTGGTATTTAATACCCCTTTCCCCCCCTGGCGGTATTCCCGAGTCGGACTCTGGGTTAAATTTTCATGCTGCGATCGGTAACCCCGAGTCAGACTCGGGCTCGCCTCGCATTGTCCACAGGCAAGGTTTGCTTACCTTGTCCGTGAATCCAGCGATGCATCCACGCTGTGTGAGCGAGCGGGTGCTCGCTCGATTCACACAGTGTCCCCGTGTGCCGCCGAGCTCCGTTCCCTGCGACGTTACGACGCACGGGGGCGGAGATTGGCGCCAAATTCAAAAAAGTAAACAAACACATTACATACAGTATGCTGTAATCTTATAGATTACAGTACTGTATGTAAAAAATACACACACCCCTTGTCCCTAGTGGTCTGCCCAGTGCCCTACATGTACTTTTATATAATAAAAACGGTTCTTTCTGCCTGCAAACTGTAGATTGTCCATAGCGACCAAAAGTGTCCCTTTATGTCAAAAATGGTTTTAGAGCAGCTAGAAAACAGCGATAATAAATTATAATCACTTGCAGAATTGAGCGATAGCGATTTGTGGGGAAATTCATCATAAAAAAAAAGTAATGACAGCGACAATTCTGCAACTGAGCAAATTTCAGTGATTTTGAGTTGATTACATTATTGAATAATTTTTATTATAAATATATTATCATTTGTTATAATTATTTATAATTATTTATTATATTATAATTTATAATTTTATTTAAAAAAAATGTCATACCCGGGATGCCTATTAGACTCTTGTTTGGGCAGATTTAAGTGAGTTATTCCTGAGGCCCCGTACACACGATCGGATATATCCGATGAAAACGGTCCGCGGACCATTTCCATCGGATATGTCCGATCGGGAGTTTGATCCGATGGCGTGTACACACCATCGGATCAAATTCCCCGCCGCCGGACGGCGCGGTGACGTAGTGGTGAAGCGGCGGTGACGTTGTCGCCGCCGCGTCACCGCCACGTCACCGCACCAGGAAGTAAAACACTTCCGCGCATGCGCCGAATCCATTCGGCAGCGGCGCGGCGGTGGTGGGAGCCGACATGTCTGCTGGTAAGTGTACTAACCAGCAGACATGTCGGGCGGACAGATTCCCACCGGATAGATTTCAAAGCTTGCTTTGAAATCTGTCGGGTGGACAAATCTGTCCGCTAGCCCATACACACGAGCGGAGATGTCTGCTGAAACGGTCCATCGGACCGTTTTCAGCGGACATATCCCCTCGTGTGTACGCGGCCTAAGAATTACAGGCCTACAGTATAAAATGCTAAATTTCCTTGCAAATAATGGTACCGCTTTCAGCACCTAAAATCAGAAAGAATCATACTGCCAGGGAGGTTAAGACCCTTCCACCATTAGTGAGATTTGACTACACTCATTTGAGAGGGGTTTAAGAGGGGTTTGAGGGTTGTGGGTCAGTTCCTGCACCTATTCTCTGAGAAAAAAATCCCTGCATATCTGCATCAGGTTTTGCACTTCTCAGCTTCAGTAAATCAACCTCCTACTGTTAACACATTCATTCTAACGTGTTAGCATAATAACACAGCAGTCTGTTCATATTAATGGCCTGCCTAATACACTACAATGCATCCGATCGAGTGCATGTATTGTGCTATGTAATGTATTGTGCTATGTATTGTATTGTATTGTGCTATGTAATGTAGCACGGGGTACGGTAGTGCATTACTGTGCATTCTAGTTCACCGCAACACATGTGCTTTGGCAAGATGTATTGGGATGCCATTAGGAATGAATGTTACTGCAGTGCACCAATGTGCATAAAGAAGGTCAATACATCGCTATAGTATATACCTAAGGGTCTTTTAGAAATACATTCCTAAATCCTGTTGTGTGCTGACAACACGCAGCATTGTGGACTAAGACCCCTTTCACGCTGAGGAGTTTTTCAGGCGGTACAGTGCTAAAAATAGCGCTGCTATACCGCCTGAAAAACTCCTTCGCTGCATACTCAATGTGAAAGCCTGAGGGCTTTCACACTGAGGCGATGCGCTGGTGGGAGAGAAAAAAATCTCCTGTCAGCAGCATCTTTGGAGCGGTGAGAGGAGCGGCATGTATACCGCTCCTTCCCATTTAAAACAATGGGAGACTGCGGCAATACCGCCCGCAATGCGCCTCTGCAGAGGTGCATTGCGGACGGTATTAACCCTTTATCAGCCGATAGCGGGGGTTAATACTGCACCGCTAGCGGCCGATTCCCACGGTAAATCCGACGGTATAGCGCTGCTATTTTTAGCAGTGCTATACCGCCACTGCGGCTCCCGTCCCAGTCTGAAAGGGGCCTAAGTGTTGTCAGCTCTGCCCAGTGTCTTTCGCTAAACTACTCAAACGTTCTGTCCATTCCTATTCTCCACAACATAGAGACTAATTGTTCTGTGTACCAAAATAAGAACTAGGAGGGTGGATTTACTAAAATTGAGGAGTACAAAATCTGGTGCAGCTGTGCATGGTAGCCAATCAGCTACTTCAGCTTGTTCAATTAACCACTTCCTTACTGGGCATGTAAACCCCCTTCCTGACCAGGTGAAATTTTAGCTTGCGGCACTGCGTCGCTTTAACTGACAATTGCGCGGTCGTGCGATATGGCTCCCAAACAAAATTGGCGTCCTTTTTTCCCCACAAGTAGAGCTTTCTTTTGGTGGTATTTGGTCACCTCTGCGATTTTTATTTTTTGCGCTATAAACAAAAAAGGATGACAATTTTGAAAAAAAATACAATATTATTTACTTGTTGCTATAAAAAATAGCCCAATTAAAAAAAAAAAAATCAGTTTAGGGCGATACGTATTCTTCTACATATTTTTGGTTAAAAAAATAAAAATAAAAATCGCAATAAACGACTGGTTTGCGCAAAAGATATAGCGCCTACAAAATAAGGGACAGAATTGTTATTTTTTATTATTTTTATTTTTTTACTAGTAATGGCGGCGATCTGCGATTTTTATTGCGACTGCGACGTTATGGCGGACACATCGGACACTTTTGACACATTTTTGGCACCATTCACATTTATACTGCAATCAGTGCTATAAATATGCACTAATTACTGTATAAATGTGACTGGCAGGGAAGGGGTTAACACTAGGGGGTGGGGAAGGGGTTAATGTGTTTCCTGCATTGTGTTCTAACTGTGGGGGGAGGGGGGGTGACCGATCTGTGTCCCTATGTACTAGGAACACAGATCGGTATGCTCTCTCTATGACAGGACGCTGTCATTGTGAGAGCCGGCAATGAGAGATGATCTCATATGTTTACATATGAGATCATCTCTCATTGGCCCATCAGATCGCATCGCAAACGGCCACTCTGATTGGCCGTTCGCGGCGATCTGTGATTGGCTGTGTCCAAGGGACACGGCCAGTACACAAGTTCCCCGCTCCGCGCTCTGGAGCGCGCGCTGGGAACGAGGAAAGGGGCTGCCGTGAAAACACGGCGGCCCGGAGATTTAGAGCCACCCTGCGGCCGTATATACTCGTACGGCCGTAAGGAAGTGGTTAAGCTTCGACATTAAATCCTGGAAGCTCATTGGTTTCTTTGCAGAGCTCCACCAGATTTTGCTCTCTCCAATTTTAGTAAATCAGCTCCTTTGAGAGTACATGGGAAATATGCACAGAACACAGGACAGCTCTGAATTTCTGACACAACAGACATGATAGGTATTCTGTAGTTCAACTTGGTAGAACTCAAGCAGTGCTGACATTGCTTGAGGTTTCAAAGCAACTAAAGCAGAGTTGTCAGCTCACTACAGAAAATAAAAATTCTAATTGTAGCGGTACCCCATTCAGGAGCCGCTGGTTCGATTTTGCGATCGGCAGATTAAGTTACCTCTGTGTGGTGTCTAGGGGTGGATGTAGTGAGCAGAGCAATAACGAATGTAACCTGTAGCTGAAGTTTTCTGAATCCTTTATTTTCCTGGTCCAACACGACCAACATCAACTTGAGGTAGAGAGGAAAAGGTTGATGAAAGTAGAGTAACTTTGCAGAGTCAGACTTGGATAAGGAAAGCAGTCCTGCCTTCTGTAATTTAAGGGGTTGTAAAGACAAAAATATTTTCCTCTTAAATTAAAGTCTGACAGTAGCTGATAAAGTAAAAAGTAATGTTTTGCATTATAACTAGTTTGATACCTGTTGAAATCGTGCGGTTTTATTCACCTCCATCACTCCTGAATCATTATTCTCACTGACTTTCTGGTTTGCAGTGCGCGTTCATTCTTGCTACATCACGGCCTAATGGGAACTACAGTTCCCATTAGGCTTAGCCTCCATGCCTGTGAGGGATACGAGAGCATCTTCATGCGGGGCTGTAGTCATAGGGAGGGGGTGAGCACATTCTGCTTTCCACCATGCCAAACAGCTCAGGTGCTGGTGGAAAGCAAGAAGAGAAGAGACAGGAAATGGCATTTTCTAACCTGGATTACTGTATTTTGGAGGTCAAAAGGAAAAACGAGGTAAGTGATATTTAAATGCTCTAGCTAACAGCAATCAATTGATCTAATAAAAAAACAACCTTTAGTGTTCCTTTAACCTCCCTGGCGGTCTTCCCGTGTGTGGCACGGGGTGAGATTTTAAAGCTACGATCGGTAACCCCGTGCCACACACGGACTTGCCTCGCTGGATGCAGAAAAAAGTTTACTTACCTTTTCTCTGCGATCCAGCGATGAATCCCCGCAGTACACTGCGGGCGGATGTCCGCCTGATGCTGTGTGTTCCGCCGATTCCCTTCCCTGCGAGCGTCGCGACGTAGGGGGGGGAACGGCGCCAAATTTAAAAAAGTAAACAAACACTATACATACAGTACACTGTAATCTTATAGATTACAGTACTGTATGTAAAAAATACACACCCCCCATGTCCCTAGTGGTCTGCCCTGTACACTACATGTCCTTTTATATAATAAAAACTGTTCTTTCTCCCTGCAAACTGTAGATTGCCCATAGCAACCAAAAGTGTCCCTTTATGGCAAAAATTGTTTTAGAGCAGCTAAAAAACAGCGATAATAAATCAGAATCACTTGCAGAATTTAGCGATAGCGATTTATGGGGAAATTCGTCATAAAAAAAAAAAAATAATGACAGCAAAAATTCTGCAACTGAGCAAATTTCAGTGATTTTGATTTGATTACATTATTGAATAATTTTTACTATAATTATATTATTTTTTGTTATAATTTTTTATAATTATTTATTATATTATAATTTTTAATAAGAAAAAAAAAAAAAAATCATACCCAGGATGCTTATTAGACTCTTGTTTGGATAGATTTCAGTGAGTTATTCCTAAGAATTACAAGCCTACAGTATAAAACGCCAAATTCCCTTGCAAATAATGGTACCGCTTTTAGCACCTAAAATCTGAAAGAATCATACCGCCAGGGAGGTTAAGTCAATCACGTCGCCACTCCAGCCGGAGTGGGTACAGTGCACCTGGACAGACCTCTCACACAGACCTGGCAGCCAGAGTGTCACTGAGAATGCTGAGAAGGAACAAGTCGCTGCCACCGACTTGGCTCTAGAAGATTAGTAGAGGCCTCTGCCACAGGTCCGGTACTTAAGAACAATAGAGCGTATCCTCTCAATCCCGTTCTCTTGAAATGCGGAACCCCAGTAAGTCACTGAGGTCCCTCAATCATTTCAGCGTCTCTGAGCCATGAGGGCCCAGAGACGGGAACTCTGCATAGCACGGGCCCCGGCCAGGTAGGCCATAGTGATGGGGCCCGCGATGCGCGCACACCCTGAAGGTGGGTGCCGCACCTGGAACCAGGAACCCGCAAAGAACCCCAGAAAATGGCGTCTGCCACAGATATACCCTCCCCCAGCATGCCCCTCCAATTGGCTGCTGGGGAAAAGCGGCTCTGCCTGAATCCCTGTGGCGCTACCTGCCGCCCAGAGATGGGACCACATCCCTGGAACGCAGAATGACCCACAGGATAATTCAGGGCCGACAGCTGCCGAATTTGAACGAATCAACCTGGGTGACTTCAAATAAGTCTCACCCTACTAACTTTAGCGTAGCACAGTTGCTGAAAGTATGGGGGCGCTACATATTATATGTATCATAGCTCCCAACTGTCCCTGATTTCGAGGGACTGTCCCCGATTTGGAGCAATGTCCCTTTGTCCCTCTTTCCTCCTCATTTGTCCCTCATTTTGGTCTGATCTATATAGATGTATATAAAATGCACTTTTTATCTATCAAAAAGTGTTTTCCAGCGCTAAACCTTTCATCTGATTTCTAAATTGCTGCATTTGTAAATTCCAAAAGCCAATATAAAAGAAATAGTAGTGGTAAAAAAAGCACCAATTTAGTTTTTTTTATACAATGCTCCTTTGAGGGTGTGTGGCAAGGGGTGTGTCCTTTGCCTGCATGCTTTTGCTGATAGATAAAAAGTTGGGAGGTATGTATGTATTTATGTTTTTTCTATCAATGTTTGTACATATAAATAAATTCATTTTAATGTTCCAGTGTTTGGGAACAACCTAGACGGCACAAATGGACAAATTGCATCTCCTCTTTGGCCCAGACAATATCCTCATCACTCCAATTACATCTGGAAAATCAATGTGCAATCAGGTCAAATTATTGAGATTAGAGTTCTGCAAATAGATATCGAAGACCATGCAACCTGCTCCTATGACAGATTACGGGTAAAGTTTATCTTCCTGTTTACAGCCTTTGTGTCCGTTTTCATATATTTTCTATCATACTAATAGATGGCTGTCTTTGCTGCATTGCAGGTATACGATGGTCCTGACGTTCACTATCACATTATTGGCACATACTGTGGAGTCACTTCACCACCCTCCCTGTTCTCCTCCGGCAGTTCAGTGACTGTTCAGTTCACAAGTGACAACAGTATTAGTAGAACAGGCTTTCTATTGGAGTGGACAGCTGTCTACATGTCTCCTGATCTCTTACCCACCATAGCTCCAGGTATGAAATGTAGGCAGGTGATCCACTACCCACAATATCTCCAGGTATGAAATGTAGGCAGGTGATTCCCCTAACCGCCATAGCTCCAGGTATGAAATGTAGACAGGTGATCCCCTTTTCAATATAGCTCCAGGTATGAAATTTAGGCAGGTGATCCCCTACCCACAATAGCTCCAGGTATAAAATGTAGGCAGGTGATCCCCTACCCACAATAGCTCCAGGTATGAAATGTAGGCAGGTGATCCCCTACCCACAATAGCTCCAGGTATGAAATGTAGGCAGGTGATCCCCTACCCACAATAGCTCCAGGTATGAAATGTAGGCAGGTGATCCCCTGCCCACAATAGCCCCAGGTATGACATGTAGGCAGGTGATCCCCTACCCACCATAGCTCCAGGTATGAAATGTAGGCAGGTGATCCCCTACCCACCATAGTTCCAGCTATGAAATGTAGGCAGGTGATCCCCTACCCATCATAGCTCCAGGTATGAAATGTATGTAGGCAGGTGATTCCACCTACCCACCATAGCTCCAGATATGAAATGTAGGCAGGTGATTCCCTACCCGCCATAGCTGCAGGTATGAAATGTAGGCAGGTGATAATTCATATAATCTAAAATACAGTATTTATTGTCTGTGGATTTCTAGATTAGAGAATACTACAGTTACTCCAAGTACTGAAATTTAGGACTTATTGATAATAAATTTCCTCACATGAATAAATTCTCAATGGGAGAGAGAAGATAGAGAAAAGATAGATGGACATACCTGAACTCAAAAATTTACGTGAGGGGCAGATGAAAGAGGAATAGATGATAGATAGATAGATAGATAGATAGATAGATAGATAGATAGATAGATAGATAGATAGATAGATAGATAGATAGATAGATAGATAGATAGATAGATACATTATTATTATTATTAATATTATTATACACAATTTATATAGCACCAACAGTTTACATAGCGCTTTACAATGTAGAGGGGGGACAGCACAATTACAGTGCTGTACAATATAGATCAGGAATGTCCAAAGTCTAACCCGCAGGCAAATCGCAGCCCGTCTGATTATTTAGACATATATATCTTTTGTGGCCCCCCGACAATCTCCCAGCACCAGGGCCACAAAAGATGTATATGGTGGCTGCATTAGAGGGGACAGGGAGGAGGCGGGATAAATGCTATACACACACAGGAGAATTTCCTGTTTACGAGCGGTCTCTGTAAGTGGAAGTCCCGTCGCCGGCGCTGCCATTGGATAACTATTCTGTCCATCAAAGGAGGCGGGACTTTCTATTAAAGAGGCTGCCATGTAAACAGGAGTTTCTCCTGTAGGTAATGTTTGGCGCTCATGATTCCTTTCCTGGCAATGGTGGGTGCATTCCTGGCAATGGTGGGTGCATTCCTGGCCATGGTGGGTGCATTCCTTCCTGGCAATGGTGAGTGAATTCCTGGCAATGCTGGCTCTGCAGATGGGCACTTGTGAGGCTGCAGATGGGCATTGACCCTTATTTTGCTTCACAGTTTAATTAAAATGTATTTATTTTTCTTGAAACTTTGCTCTTAAAGTGAAGGTGCATGTTATACACCAATAAATATGGTATATCCAAATAATACGCCTGAGCTCATCTCTTTACTCACACAAAAGGGAAGAGAATTCATGTTTGGCAAACACACTTAGACCGAATTTTAATGGTTCAAAGAATGTCAGGCAAAATGGTTGGCCCTCACGCATGTTCACTTCATCAAATCTGGCCCTCTTTGAAAAAAGTTTGGACACCCCTGGTATAGATACATACAGTGCAGAAAATAAGTATTTGAACACCCTGCTATTTTGCAAGTTCTCTCACTTGGAAATCATGAAGGGGTCTGAAATTGTCATCGTAGGTGCATGTCCACTGTGAGAGACATAATCCAAAAAAAAAAATCCAGAACTCACAATTTATGATTTTTTAACTATTTATTTGTATGATACAGCTGCAAAGAAGTATTTGAACACCTGTCTATCAGCTAGAATTCTGACACTCAAAGACCTGTTAGTCTGCCTTTAAAATGTCCACCCCCACTCCATTTATTATCCTAAATTAGATGCACCTGTTTGAGGTCATTAGCTGCATAAAGACACCTGTCCACCCCATACAATCAGTAAGAATCCAACTACTAACATGGCCAAGACCAAAGAGCTGTCCAAAGACACTAGAGACAAAATTGTACACCTCCACAAGGCTGGAAAGGGCTACGGGGAAATTTCCAAGCAGCTTGGTGAAAAAAGGTCCACTGTTGGAGCAATCATTAGAAAATGGAAGAAGCTAAACATGACTGTCAATCTCCCTCGGACTGGGGCTCCATGCAAAATCTCACCTCGTGGGGTCTCAATGATCCTAAGAAAGGTGAGAAATCAGCCCAGGACTACACGGGAGGAGCTGGTCAATGACCTGAAAAGAGCTGGGACCACCGTTTCCAAGGTTACTGTTGGTAATACACTAAGATGTCATGGTTTGAAATCATGCATGGCATGGAAGGTTCCCCTGCTTAAACCAGCACATGTCAAGGCCCATCTTAAGTTTGCCAATGACCATTTGGATGATCCAGAGGAGTCATGGGAGAAAGTCATGTGGTCAGATGAGACCAAAATATAACTTTTTGGTCATAATTCCACTAACTGTGTTTGGAGGAAGAAGAATGAGTACCATCCCAAGAACACCATCCCTACTGTGAAGCATGGGGGTGGTAGCATCATGCTTTGGGGGTGTTTTTCTGCACATGGGACAGGGCGACTGCACTGTATTAAGAAGAGGATGACTGGGGCCATGTATTGCGAGATTTTGGGCAACAACCTCCTTCCCTCAGTTAGAGCTTTGAAGATGGGTCGAGGCTGGGTCTTCCAACATGACAATGACCCGAAGCACACAGCCAGGATAACCAAGGAGTGGCTCTGTAAGAAGCATATCAAGGTTCTGGCGTGGCCTAGCCAGTCTCCAGACCTAAACCCAATAGAGAATCTTTGGAGGGAGCTCAAACTCCGTGTTTCTCAGCGACAGCCCAGAAACCTGACTGATCTAGAGAAGATCTGTGTGGAGGAGTGGGCCAAAATCCCTCCTCCAGTGTGTGCAAACCTGGTGAAAAACTACAAGAAACGTTTGACCTCTGTAATTGCAAACAAAGGCTACTGTACCAAATATTAACATTGATTTTCTCAGGTGTTCAAATACTTATTTGCAGCTGTATCATACAAATAAATAGTTAAAAAAATCATACATTGTGATTTCTGGAATTATTTTTTTTGATTATGTCTCTCACAGTGGACATGCACCTACGATGACAATTTCAGACCCCTCCATGATTTCCAAGTAGGAGAACTTGCAAAATAGCAGGGTGTTCAAATACTTATTTTCCGCACTGTAGATAGATAGAAAAGAACGATAGAACATATAGAGGGACAAAATAGATACATTGACAATGAGGAACAACTGATGGATAGATATTTCTAAAGTGCATCTTGTATTGGCATAGATATCTTTATGCAGTCCCTGGCCAGTCTCAGTCAGCATGCTGTAGAGTCTATATTCCTGTATTATTATTTATTGACCACTAACCAATTGATGACACAACAGTCATAACAAGAGTCACTATCACACATACATTAGCACCCATGTGCTGAGTATTTTGTCCATAGTGTTGTATTATTGTCTGGTTTTGCTCTTCCAGGTGCATGTGGTGGGGTACTAAGAACTGGAGACACACCATTATTTTTGTTCTCTCCCGGCTGGCCCAATAATTACCTTTCAAGACTGGAGTGTACCTGGGTGATCACATCCCCGGAGTCCACAGTAGAACTGAACATCCTGACGCTGGACATTGAAACACACAGCTCATGCGGCTATGACAAGCTGGTCATCAGAGACGGTATGGAACTTCAGAGCAGTTTCTCCATTTTATACTGTATATGCAGGGGGGAGCAACTAAAGATGCTGAACGAGAATACAAGTCATTTGAATTGATTGATAAAAATCTGTAATGAAAATCATAGGGTACCCATGGATTTAAGAGGAGGATGTTTGGTCATGCTCACCCTAGCTTACTGCTCTCTAGCAAACTTCCAGCCATTTCACACATAAACTGGAATGATTGGCTTAGCCAGTCATTCTTATTTATGTCATGACTCATGTCAGAGAGAGGAACAGCTAGACACCGCTGGTGCCTGTGGAACATTAGCGATTCAGGAAGGTTTTCTGACCGGCTTGACTAATCTATCCCATGAGAGCAGTAGTGCAGTTGCGCCAAATAGACATATAAAGATCCATGTTAATCTTTTGCACATTGCTATATGCGCTTCGATTTTTCTAGCTATTTTGCATAAAAACAGGGATTATTGCATGTACATTGCAATACATGGCCAGCTGCATTAAAAGGATCCCACTGTGGTGAGTCCCTGCTCTGTAGTTTAATCCATAGACATAAAAGAAAAAGATGAGAATGGTGCGCTTTTTCAATAATGTGCCATAAAGTAATATACTCAAAGAATGAATATGATGAGTATCCAAACATACAAATAAATAAATGTGAATAATAGTCCAACTAAAGCTCAATGGTAAGAGTTAGTTCATATAAAGGTAAAAATCTCATAGGGATAACTTGATAGAAGAAAAAACAGATAAAACATCAATCCAAACATCGACTGTTAAATTTATGAATTGGCCGGTCACCTCCAACAGTGACCCAAGGGTCAAACAAGGCTCATCAGATAGTTAGATAAGGAATCCTGCTGATGGATCTGTAAAGGCATCCAGGTTCCAGGTGAAGATGAAGAGCTACGTCCAAAACTTGGCATCAAAACATCTTGGGTAATTCCATATATAGAGGAAATAGCTCACTCCAAGGAATGACACTTCTTGTATAAATGGTGCTCAAAGGAAGCAAAGAACAGCCACAGTGCAATATTGCCAACTGAAAAGTAAATTTTTTTAGTAAAAGAAACTGTTTACATCAAGTAAGGGTAAAAACCGCTGGAAAAAGCAATGGGAGTAGTGACACACCTCCTCACCATACTTCTGTAAAACACCACCGTAGCTGACATCACAAGGCTTCACCTGATGCGTTGCGTCATTGGTCACGTGACTTCCTTAGGGATCCATAGACATTATAATGTTGGCCGACCTGGATGAAAATTAACATAGAGAATATATATCACTCTTGTTTATAACTTATAAGTTCCATTAATGCCACCTGATGATTTTTATACATTCATTGTTTTAACTTCTGTGTTCAGGTTTATAAATTTTAGATTGCAATGTGTACTGTGAATGTACACTGTAGTGTAATGATCTCTGTGATAGTTAATGGAATTGTACAGAATCATAGTCCGTGGGGTAATTTTATAAGCTTTCGCATACAATTCCAGTCCCATTGTACAGTTTTTCTGTACTTATTTGCGAAGACATTGCATGAAAAATCTGAGAATTACAATACTGGATTCAAAAAATAGTTTATAAAGCAAGAACATTATTTGTTCAGGTGAAGACACTGGCAAACAAAGTTGTTAGAATAACCCATGTAACCCCTCATTCTCCCAGCAATCCTCAGTTGTTTTGCTAGTGTCCTTAGGTAAAGGACAATTTGCAGGATTCTGACCTATATTTCTGAAATGACTCATTGAAAACTTACTTTGGTTCTCCTATACTTGCCTCTACTTAATCTCAAAACTCTGCACCTGAGTCCTTGAACCTCAGTCTCCAAGCCTTGGGGTCCCTTATATTCTTTAGTACTTCCCATTCCTTCTATTTACCTAGAGAGGAATTTTCAATCTTTATGGCAAATTGGATGGAGAAAGTCTTTCCTCTTATAGAGACTGCGAGACCCACAAGGCATAAGTGCTACCAGTCAGCAGGCCCTAGTAAATCATTCTCAAACTTGTCCATCATAATAGCGTTACTTTTTGATAAAGATGATGTAGGTGAGGATAGGAGGATATCGAATGTGAAACCTCCAAACCAGAGAACTCCTCTTGGGAGGATAACCAATCTCTTGCAATCTCTACCAAAGGAAACCATCAAAGTTTTGGTGGATGTAGTGTGCTCCTGCTTGAATCTTAAACCAACAGCTGCTGGACCCAAGGTCTCCAGTATGGGATCCAAACTAAGAAACCTAACCTAAACCTAATCTTTTTCGGTTCACAATGTGCTGTACAAGGACTGTCGGAGACCAGACAAATTGTATACGCCAACCAGGAGGTTTGTACAGCAGTAGCCAGTGGAGGAGATCTACCACAAAAAAGGGAAAGTGCCTGTGGTGGTACCTGTTATTTTCTTCCGCAACAAGTCTCATTATGATGTCCCAGTCTTAATGGCTCAGTGGAGAGAAATCTTGAGGCACTCCTTAAAGCCTGTTTTGCTTTTTTGAGTGCAGCACAGGGGGGCCAACCCAGGGGTTGATCCTAACTGATCGCTCAATACTGAAAAACTTGGAGCTCCTCCCAGCAGTTTTCTAATGCGTGATGGACTCCCTTGGCCAAATTCTCTGGCACTCAAGTCAATACAGATGCACAAGATCCTCTGGCTGCAAAACTTATCAGCAGAGGCAGTTTAGTGTCCAGTCCCCCTTGGGATGAAGAAGCGCACTGTGCAACTGGAGGAGGGGGGGTGTCTTCATGCTTTTTTAGCCACCTGGACTCAAGGAATTTCAGACGTATGGGTGTGGGACATGGAGACCACTGGCCACCCATTCCCCGGTGAAGGCCTTTGTTCCAGGGCTACCACTGTTTGTTCACCTGCCTTGCCTTGGGATCTCAATTTAGTTCTGTTGGCTCTATAGAAGCCTCCCTTTGAGCCCATTTGTGATATTCCTTTGGCTGACCTTAATTGTTAGCTGGCCATCATGTCAGCGAAACATAATTTTCCTCTGGTTGCTAGCTAAAAAAAAGGATTGCCAGAGAGTTGCATGGGTTATATTATAACATTTTTGCTAGTGTCCTCATTTGAAAGTGACCACATATAACCCATGATCAAGATTTAAAGGAGCCTGTGTCCCGTGCTGAACAAGAAAGGAATTTTACAACTCAAAAATGTTATAATTTTTCTTTCCTTTATTACAATATTTTGCTTTATTCATCAATTGTTTTATTAGCTTAATAGATATTTAGAGTTTAATTATTTGTCAGTACTCAGTTTCTTATATCTGCACTTGAGCTCCTGGGTTTGTATACCTGCTATGGTAATTTTTTTATAACTTTTTGGTGGTCACTGCCCTTTAATTAATCAGACTGCACTATACTACTGGAATGAGGATTACAGCACATTATTGCTGTGCTGTGCAATACGTCACAATAACCCTAAAGTTCAGTAAGCCATAGAAATCAAAATGCTCCCTTTATAATACTTTGTTATATTTATTTTGAAGGAGATAACGGCCTCGCTCCTGAACTTGCAACCATCTGTGGCAAAGAGCCTCCGGGACCAATCCGCTCATCTGGCGATGCAATGTTCCTGCATTTCTCCGCTAATGGAATGACAACTGGCAAAGGTTTTAATGCGTCTTATCATAAAAGTAAGTTTATATCTTTTTTTTCCCAACATAATATGCCTGTTCAATGGGCTATTGTTTGCTTACTGGCAGATCCTCTTCTCCGGTAGCTGGAAGTGGGGGTTTGTAATTAGGGAAATCTGGGCATTAGCACAGGGCCCAAAGCTTTCAGGAGGCCCCTTGAAAATAGCAGTTGACCTTTACAAGATGGAATAGAATGATAGATTATTGAGTTGAGGAATGCTCAGTATTGCCTGTAGTACCCGCAACTAATCCTTTCCCCATTAAGGCGTTAGTAAAGCCTGGTTGGTGATTTTTACATACAGGCGAGCCTATAATAAGGTAAGATTAATATCTCCTAAATGTTCAGTGTTTAGGAGATATTCATCCTGCATGTAGCCAGTTACATCACCGGAACTTCAGAACTTTGTGCAGGAGTGACGTCATCGCGACACTGGCCAATCTTTTATATCAATGTCCCCTCTTACATCAATTCCCCCGTAAAATACTGCCTTCCTTGCATCAGAGTCCCTCCTTACATTAAAGTCCCCCCTTACATCAGTCCTCTTACATCAAAGTCCAACCTTACATTATTGTCCACTTATACTGTATCAGTGGCCCACCTTATATTAGTGTCCCCTCCTACATCAGTGTCCCACCCTATTTCAGAGCCCCCCCTTACATCAATTCCCCACTTTACATTAGAGTCCTTCGCATAGGTGTGAATCCGGCCTCAGTCTTTTACGCCGTCGTATCTTAGTTGCATATTTACGCTGGCCGCTAGGTGGCGCTTCCGTCGATTTCTGCGTTGAATATGCAAATTAGGTAGATACGCCGATTCAGGAACGTAGTTGAGCCCGGCGTATCTATTTGCGTCGTTTGCCTAAGGCTTTTCTCGGCGTAAAGTTACCCTTGCTATATGAGGCGTACGCAATGTTAAGTATGGACGTCGGGACAGCGTAAAATTTTCCGTCGTTTGCGTAAAACGTTCGCGAATAGGGATTTGCGTAAGTTAGGTTCACGTCAAAACCAATGAGTATTTGCGGCGTTATTTTGAGCATGCGCACTGGGATACGTCCACGGACGGCGCATGTGCCCTTTGTTAGAAACGTCTTTTACGTGCGGTCAAGGTTGATTAGCATACAACACGCCCACTCCAAGCCTACTTTGAATTACCCGGGCTTACGCCGGCCCATTTACACTATGCTGCCGTAACTTACGGCGCAAGTTCTTTCTGAATAAGGAACCTGCCTCACTAAGTTACTGCGGCGTAGTGTATCTGAGATACGCTACGCCCGCCTATAGATAGGCGATTGTTTCTGAATCTGGCCCTATGTGTGCACGGAGCGGTAGATGCCTGCTGATGCTGACACTAACAAAAGTGGGGGGTTTTCTGCATCCATTCTCTGTGTTGCAGTGTGGTCATCAGGAGAGGCATACATTTTAGTTTCTTCTTTATAGGCAATGCCTAATGGCAGGTTAGGTTATGACAGGGTTGTCTTAAAATGAGAAAAAAAAAATCGTATGTTTTCTTTTTACTAAATCATATAATAAATAAAGAAAATATATATAAAGCACTGTACATTACCTCTAACACATCCCTCTCTTCTCTTAGGCTGTGGAGGATACTTGCATGCAAACAGAGGACTGATAACATCACCAAATTACCCAGAAAATTATCCTGCTAATCAGAACTGTACCTGGCATGTGTTAGTAACCCCCGGCTTTACCATCGTCGTCCATTTTGATCCAAGTTTTGAAATAGAGAACAGCGATTCTTCCTGCAACAATGGGGACTATATTCAAGTAAGTTCAGTTAAAGGACCACAATGGCATAAAAAAAAATGCTGTATTCTGAAAATTCTATGGGATTAATACTGTATATGTAATGTTAGTATTCAGCATTTTAATCACTCTTGTAATAAATTTAACAGTTTCTCCATTGTATTTTGTGTGTAAGTTTTGTTGAGGCTGAAAGTTCCTGTGCCCAGAAATATAGGAGGATTCATTGACCAAAGCCAGAAAGATTGTTCACTCTGCAGGAAAGTTGCATTTTGAGAATTTTCTTCTAATCTTAGTGAATTGGGTGTAGGTCAACTGACTTCCACCATCCAATCACGCGCAAGCAAAAATATATATGTTTTTTTAAATCTCCCTTGTACATGATTGGGTATTCTTTGCAAAGTGAAATCAAACCTCACATCTGAGACAAATTCCCTTGCAAAGTGCAACTTCCCTTTTAAAGTGAACAGCCTATTTGACTTTAGAAAATCAACCCTACAATGTCTAATCACAGAAATAGCATACTATGAACATTATGGGCTTTTTTTCAAACATTTTATTGAATTTTAAAATTATCAACAAAATTCCATTAACAGAGCATGTACAATAATATAATAGAAATAGATATTCCATTAACAGAACATGTACAATAGTATAATATAAAAAGGTGTAATCATTCAGGAAAGTAAGTCTTATAAATGTAAATGAAAATAGATAACCTAGCGGATAGTAGGATAGGATTATGTAACATGTAATGTCATAATCATAGCTTCATGGCAGCTATGTGATGACAAGTAATTATGAAATTAAAGCGGGGGTTCACCCTAAAAAAAAAATGTCTTTGTCTCCAGTGCCATTCAGCATACTAGCGTGAGCTACAGTATGCCTTTATTTTATTTTTTTGTGCTGTACTTACAGTTAAATCCTTTACTTTTGTTTCAGACGCCGGCCAGGAAATAGGCGTTCCTATCAAGAGGGGAACATGATTGACGGCCGGCTATGGCGCGTCACGCGTTCCGAAAATAGCCGAAGTAGGACTCGGCTCTTCACGGCGCCTGCGCAGTCAGCTCCTAGTCTGTGCACACGCGCCGTGAAGAGCCGAGTCCTACTCCGGCTGTTTTCGGAACGCGTGACGTGCCATAGCCGGCCGTCAATCACGTTCCCCTCTTGATAGGAACGCCTATTACCCCGCGGTAGCCTGAAACAAACTAATAGATTACACTGTAAGTACAGCACAAAAAAATAAAAAATAAAGGCATACTGTAGCTGACGCTAGTATGCTGAATGGCATGGTAAAAAGTAGTTTTTTAGGGTGAACCTCCTCTTTAAGTTGATTGAAATAATATAATATAGTAATGTCATCTATCAAGAGAATAGATTGGAATGAACCTATAAAGAAATATAAAGGTAATGTGTTGTAGAATAGCTGGAGGAATAAATTAGTCTAAACCAGGGCCAAGTTCCTTCTCTTGGCTTGGCTTTATCTGGTGCGAAGGTCAAAAATCCCAACCATTCAAAGCATCTTCTATTACAGTTGGTAAATCAGATAATTAACATAAATAACTCCAGTAGAGGGGATAGGGCACAGAGGGGAGAAAGAAAGAAATATCCAGGGGGACCAATGGTTGGAGAATCAGGTAAAAGGTAATCATAGTAGCGGGGTGGATATTATAATCTCTCAGGGAGAAATTACTGAACAGTCCAAACCAGGGGGTACATATGGCCAGATTCAGGTAGACTTACAACGGCGTATCAGTAGATAAGCCGTCGTACCTTTAAGTGTATTCTCAAAGTGAGATACGCTTAAATGTTGCTAAGATACGACCGGCGTAAGTCTCCTACGCCGTCGTATCTTAGCTGCCTATTTACGCTGGCCGATATGGGCGTGTACGCTGATTTACGCCTAGAATATGTAAATCAGCGAGATACGCCTATTCACGAACATACGCCCGGCCGTCGTAGTACAGATACGCCGTTTACGTAAGGCGTTTTCAGGCGTAAAGATATTCCAACAAAAAGATGGCGCAGCCAATGTTAAGTATGGACGTCGGGACCGCGTTGAATTTTATAAATTTTACATTGTTTGCGTAAGTCGTCCGTGAATGGGGCTGGATGTAAATTACGTTCACGCCGAAACCAGTGAGTCATAGCGGCGTCATTTGGAGAATGCGCACTGGGATACGTCCACAGATGGCGCATGGCGTCTGCGCAAGTTAGGACAAGCAAATGGCAATGAATGTTCAGTGAATGTCTTAGGCCTTTTTCACACAGGGTGTATTATACCATACACCTGTGCGTAACTGTGTTTATCCAATAAGACTTCCATTTGGGTGGGGGTGCGTGTCACTGATCAGCATGGATGTCATGTTGGAATAAGACATCGATAGGACCGCCTGTATTGGGTTGCATGGAACACCTTTGCATCCCCATGCAGTTAAACACAGCCCTTTACAGGCTTACATTATTGTGCGCCCCATGTGAACAAGGCCTTACATAGGCAGTGGGTCATAAATAACCAACATTTTAGACAGAAGATAAAAGTCACAATTCACAATATCGAATAATTTAAATTTTGGTTGTACAACTCAAAACACAAGGGCTAATACAATGTATTTACATCTGGATAAATAGGCTGGGAACTAAAGCGAGCAAAAGCAACAATAGCACACGTAGGTCAATTTAAAACTAGAAAAAAGGGGGCAGGTGCACAAGGGCATTACACAGATGAAACACCAAACTTCCCCAGCACACTTACATGCTAGCCAGTCAAAAAAAAAAAATTAAATTGTTAAAACCCAAGGTTTTTTGTTCAATACATTTTCAAAAACATATAAAGCCACGTCAAAAAACAAGGCATCCGCCTAGGGCGCACTGCTGCCTAGGGGCGCCTGGCTGCTGGTTTCCCTCCACGTCTGCATGCTCTTCAGGCTGCAGCATGTAACTAACTCAGTCCCAGGCAGCTGCTCCATCCTACCGGTACTTTAATAAGAGGCACATCACAGCACTCGAGGCAGTGCTAGAGGAAGCAGAGCCGATGCTTCCTGTATATCACTGCCTCCTATCACATGGGTAGGGCAAAAGTGGACGGAGTCAGGGGTGGAGCCAATGCGGCGGCAAAATTAGATTTCGCCTAGGGTGTCAAAAATGCTTGCACAAGTCCTGCTTTCTGAGTTCCTAACCTGGGACACATATAGCAATGCATAAATTATGAGCAGGCCACGTGAAGGCAAACCTTTCCTCCTCAAAATGACCTCGATGCCAGACCATTGATTTTTTTTTCCATAAGACTATATGTGGATTTCACATTTAATACATTTACCTGTAAAAGCCTCCCTTGTATAGAAATCCCTAAGGCTACTGCTTGGTGTGGTCATGGTAACCAACAGACTGATGTGACAGCATTGTAGTAGAGAAAGCACAGAAAAGAATTAATTGAGTTAAATGAGTTAAAGCTACAGAAAAATCAACAGGGGTCAAATGTTTGTTGCTGTTTAAGATTTACCCTGACGTCCTTTCTGGTGAAACCAATGGTACTTGGATAGAAAGTGAAATATCTCTAATAGGAGTGAGATTTGATGTCATCAGTGGTGGCTGGTGCTCAAAGTTTTTGGGGGGCGCAAACAAACTGAAAAAAACACATCAATTGCAGCCACTATACTCATTAAACGCAACTACTGTGCCCATCAATTTCCGCCACTGTGCCCATCAAACGCAGCCACTGTGCCCATCAATTGCTGCCACTGTGCCCATCAATTGACGCCAGTGTGCCCGTCGATTGCCGCCAGTGTGCCCATCAATTGTTTCCAGTGTGCCCGTCGATTGCCGCTACTGTGCCCATCAATTGTTTCCAGTGTGCCCATCAATTGCTGCTAGTGTGCCCATCAATTGCCACTACAGTGCCCATCAAATGCTGCCAATGTGCATCCCCTGCCAGTCCCGGCACTTAACTGTTTTGGTGGGGCAGCAGGCCACGGCAGCTGTGTTTTCCTCGATGTCTTCTCCTGTCCTCTCTTCCCGTCCTCTGCTATGATTGGATGCCTGTGTAGGCATCCAATCACAGGGCCTGTAGTTTCAGCCATTTAGATGACAGGTAACAGACCTAAGCACCTGACTGGCGGAAAAGCGGTTCAGTGTTAGGAAAGCGAATATTCATTTACTTTCCTAACACACAGCTGAGTGAACTGCAAGCGCCCAGCATATCACTTGCTGTTCACCTTTTTTGACACCTATTAGAGCCTACAGCTCTAATCAGGTGCTTAAAAAAAATACCCCACCGCTGTAATTCAGGCTCCCGGTACTCAAAAGGGGGCCGGGCGCCTGAATAAGGGGTGGCAGCGGCGACCATAGATAGATTCATGCAATGCATGAATCTATCTATTGGTGGGAGAGAGGGGGCAGTGCCCATGCTCCCCTTATGGACGCACTGTTCTACTTGCTGGAGAGGAAACTATACCTTAGGATCTGCAGTGCAGGGATCCCCCCCCAGCAGTCATCAGATCATCAGGGGGCAGTTATGCAATGAAAAGCCAATATAGCCACCTCCACACAGTGCAGAAGAGGGCATGAAGGTAAGTTACTTTATGTGTAAAAATCAGCCCCTGAGAGCTTGTAGGAAATTATGGTTACTAGTCCTTTGCTCTCTGCTTGCTTTTTTGGGGCAAAGCTTCCGCAGTACAGGTCCTTCTTAACAGGCAACATTTTTTTGTAGCTAGGTGTAATTTTAGAAAAAATTAATAAAATAAAACCAAACATAGCCTTATTAAAGAAAAACGTATACCCAGTTCACACTGGGGTGGCACAACTTTGGGGGCGACTTGGCAAGGCGATCTCAAGACGACTTCAGAGGCGACTTTCAAAATGATTTCTGTATTGAAGTCATTGCAAATTGTCACCCCCAAAGTCATACAAGAACCTTTTTCTAATTTGGAGCGACTTGAGTCTTCTTATTACAGAAAAAGAGTTCTGTGTGATGTGTGTCGTATTCAACATTCTTATTGTTTCTGCAGAATTATATGAACACAATGGTTGTACTATTGATTTTATTTTGTGTCACCAGCTAAGGAATGGTCCTGATGGGTCGTCGCCCCCTCTGGGGACCGCTGCCGGGAATGGGACGTTGTGTGGCAGAGAAGCTCCATCCAGTTTGCACACGACAGACAATGAACTGCTTGTCCGATTCATCTCTGATAGCAGAAATGAGGCCAAGGGCTTTAAACTTCAATTCGATGCCAAAGGCTTGGGTATGTGTTATGGTTCTAAACACCCCGCTCCTATACCGCTGCAAAGATGCGGCTAGCAGGACTTTTGGAGCGGTCCTGCTAGCGTACCGCTTCAGTGAAGACTACAGGGCAGGTTTTTTTCAGGTGGTATAGCAGCGCTATTTTTAGCGCTGTATCGCGTGAAAAACGTCTCAATGTGAAAGGGCTCTTAAGCTAGTGCTTTTTCCTTTGATTTCCCTTCTAAGGACCAGATTCAGGTACATGGGCGCTTCTTTACTTTGGAGTAACGTTTCTCATTTACGTTACTCCGCCGACACTTTCTGCGCAAGTACTGTTATTCACATAGCAGTTGCGCGTAAACTTGCGCCAGAGTAACAATAATGCGCTGGCCTAACCCGACGCAAGTGGAAGTGGGTGTGATCATATGTAAATGATGGGCGGAGCCCAGCGCAGAGGCTTACGTTCAGCGCATCATCCACGGAGCATGCGCAGTAAGTGAGGCTTCACTCGGCCCCCTTGTGCGCATGCTCACAACTTCCGTCGGCACCACTTCACGGGAAACGTCATCGCAATGCTTTCCGTTGGGCGTTTAAATGCGCCCGTAGATGCGCCATTCCGGCACTAAAGTATATCCTGTTCCCCCTCCCCGCAGTGAAGTTACTTTTGTTCTGAGATGGCTGCTCCCGTTCCCCGCAAACACACAGGAGAAAGCTGAACTCTAAAGGCCAGGAGCTGTCAGCCGTCATCTCGGCTATGGAGACCTATGATGTCTTCCTCCATGGCTGTAAAAGTTGACAGACAAGCATGGACAGAGGTGTTGTCCTGCAAGTGGGGGTGCTCAGCTAGCTCTTATCGTCGGTAACGCTGCTGCTGTAGCTGCTCTCCTGCTGACCTGTGACCGTCTGGAGTAAAGATAAAGCAGCTATTTGTAGAAATAACTTTGCGCCGGACGGACGAGATACGCGCGGCGCATGTAGTCAGCGTATGGTGCTAATCCATTTGCGAATCGGGAAATCTCCCTCATTTGCATATTTGCAGGGGAAATCAATAGGCGCGACTGATGTGCCAAGCGAAATTATGCGCTGATGAGACTCTGGCGTCGGAAAGTTAAGCCGATCGGAAATGGCCCGTTTTCTGTCGCATCTAGTTTGGTGGGTACGGCCACATAGAAACGACGGCGCATCTTCACAGTTACGCGGCGCATATCGAATTACTCCAGCGCAACTCTACCTGAATCTGGCCCTAAATGTTTAAATGGGATGTAGTCTCAAGGGAGGGGACGAGCACGCTGACTAACCACCAGCCAGAACGGCTCGGATGATGGGGGGCAAGCTTACTGAGGAGGAACAGGAAATGAGAAATTCAGACACAGAAAAAAAAACATTTAGAAGGGAAATCAAAGAAAAAGCTAAGTGAACCAACAATGCACTAGCTTGAAGGAACCTATTTAGAAATTAAAAAACAAACCTTTAATTACTATTGGATGAATTTGCAACAAGTTTCTGTGTGAAAATATTGAACCAAAGACAGCCATGAATTGTTGAAGGAGGTCAAAAATGGAAGTCCACGTATTGCTTCCAGGTGCATATGTTGGACCCAGACAGACAAATATGAGGATCTCCATTGCTGACCTCCTTCCAAAAATGATAATTGTCTGGCACTTCCCCAGTTTCAGTACTTTCAGTAAGTTATTAACTGCAACAAGCATTTGTCAAGTAAAATCAGAGTGAAGTCAAACCTCTTCATCTGCATACTTGTTCTGGGTCAGTAGTTTAGAAAGCAAAAAAGACACTGGGGCTGCATAGCAGCCAGACCACTAGCATTTTCGAAATATAAGCTTTGCAAGGGAGGAGTACCAGCAATAGCCAATCAGGGTATTCCTGTAGTAACCGATAGCAGAAGGAGATGGGGATAATTCTTCAGCATACTGCAACCCCTTTATTGTCCAATCAGCAGGCTGGGTGTATCTGACCAAACTGTGCTGATGTTGCAGTACTGCAGGGTGAGGACCTGGCTGTGCTGTCTGGCAGCAATACTGGAATCATAAATGAAAAGAATGACAAATGCTTTGGCAGGTAAAATATTTATGTAGACAATCCATTAATGCATTATTTCTTTCTGTTTAGCATGTGGAGGGATCATCTATGTGACGGATTCCAATCCAGGTGGCTATATTATGTCACCCAATTATCCCAACAATTATCCTCCTAACATAGAATGTGTGTGGATAATCATTGTGCCAAACGCAGAAGCCGTGCAGCTGGACTTCCAAGACCAATTCTATATTGAACCCTCTGACAAGTATGTATTGATGGGCAACTGACATGCTTGTCATCCATGCGCCTGTGTTTGTTTCCACTGTCATTGCAGTAACCATTAGCAGCCAATCACATTGCTTCTTCCATTGGCCAGCATACTTTTACGGGTAGATGCTAATTGGTTGATATGAGTTACTACTGTCTGCAGTCTTTTCCCCATAAAAGCGACAAAAATAACATGGCCAATAAGAATTGTTATAATAGGTGCTTTTGTTTTCTAATCAATTTGGTTGCTACAGGCGACAGAGACATTTCTTTTGCATTAAATATTTGGGCTGATTAGTGCAAAATACAGTTTCTGTTGAGAGGCCAGGGAAGTCAAGGGCAGCACAACAAAATACATGTAACATACATTTTAATGCATTGCTGACAGGTATTTACAAGATTCTTTCACACTGGCCGGATCTGTCCGTGGATCCCCTGCTAAGCTGAGCCAAGCAGGTAGATGACAGGTCTATCTCTGCTTCAATTGATAGAAGAGAAAAAGGGATGGACAGCCGCACTCTAAAAAACCATAAGGTTGTCTTTAATAAAATAAGGATTAAAATGCACTACAAAACAAGCAGAAAACAGAAAAAAACAGCCTACGCGTTTCACACTCCAAATTGGTGCTTAATCATGGCTCCTTCACTTATGCAGAGCAGACACGGACACAACCTGCTCAGCTCTATGGGAAGACGGATGTAAACAGATCGGCTGTCCGTTTACACCCGACTGCCCTCCAATCCAGACTGGCCAGATGGAGGGGAATGGATAGCTCTAATTTTTTTGCCAGATCAGATTGGACCCGGAGGTACCTGAATGTAAACGGACACAAGTCTGTTTACATCTGACTGCCCTTAGAGGAAAATGGAGGGTCCGATCGGATCCGCCTAAAAAACGGACAGCCAAACCCAATTGGACAGCTCATTTGAAAGGGGCCTAAAACTTTATCTTTCTCCTCCCTCTTGCACTGCGTTTGTAGCCTCGTACTGTAAAGATTGGGGGTTATAAACGGTCGGTGTATGGTTACTCTATACACACATGTTTAATAAGAACTTGTCATTTTATATCAGGTGCAACTCTAGTTATCTGGAGATAAGAGACGGTGCAGATTCCAGTCAAAGGCTCCTGGCAAAATTATGTGGAAACACTTTGCCGATCACCTACAAATCACTGGGAATTGCCATGTACCTGAGACTCAGAACCGACAGTACCCCACGGGCTGGGTTCAAAGCCAAATATTCTATTGGTGAGTCTGTAAATCTGTATATTTAATACAATAATGACATTTTTGTTTCACTAGCATGTAAAAAATAAAAAACACATTTTTCACACCGGTGACAGGCTCTAAAAAGCAAGCAGGGGTAGATCAGCAGGAGGCAATACTGTCACCCGCCTGATATTTTTTAACCCAAGGAGGAAATTATATTTAAATTCAGTGCCACATTTGCTGTACTTGGATCAAGATTTTGGCTCTGTCCCATTGACTTTAATGGATGCATTTGTCAGGCATAATGCCTGCTAAACCCAACATGCCAACATTAATCTCGCATGCCGTACTGCAAAGCAGCCCCAACATGCTACTAGGAACTGCCCTATTCAGTGACAATAAGGTAAACAACAGTTGCGGTCCCCCCTACCACAATGCAAATGCCTTTTTTTTTTTTACTGTGGCCCTTTACCCTAGAGCAGGGCCGTCTTAATAGCATCATGGGCCCCTGGGCAAAGTAATGCTCTGGGGCCCCTACAATGATGACAGTGCAGGTAAACAGACATCAAGTATGGAACTTGGCTTTAAGCCTGGTACACACTAATAGACTAAAAACTGACAGCTCCGATCTGATGTTAGTAGAGCGATCTCCCCCACTGAGCTGTTCTGTTGTGACAGGGCACTCCGATCAGCGCTCTTAGCTATTGCCTGAGAGCGCTGATTGGAAGTCGGTCAGCTGCTGTTTTTTCCAGCATGCTTGCATGTCAGAAGCTGGCCAGTCAGACCAGCTGACATACACATGGGCCAAATGTCGATTGTTTTTTTATTGAACTGGCCAATGTCGCCCAACATTCGCATGTGTATACTAGGCATTAGCCTTAAAGCATGTGCTAGCTAAAATATATATGACAGAGCTACCCTTTAGCATGGCATCCTTTATAGTAAAATTGGGTATAGAGAGTTTGTTCTGCAGTAAGTGGAGGATATAGCAAGAGACACTGCAGAGATGGGATTAGAGACATTGGGGTTGATTTACTAAAGGCCAGAAGTGCATTCTGTAAAGTACAGTTGCCCCAGATTTTAAAGAGGAAGTAAACCCTGGTGGGTTTTACTTCCTCTTTTGCTCACTGCAAACCCTGCAAATGAAAAGCATAACGGGCTAGTATCCTTAGCATACTAACCAATTATGTGACACGTACCTGCAAACGAATCCAGCGCTGTCCCCTGTGCAGGCTGCATGCATCTTCTCACCCCTCTTCCTTTCAAGGCCGCGTACTCCGGCTCTGTGATTGGTCGGAACCACGTGATGTCACTCCGGCGCATGCGTGTGGGAGCCACCGGTAATGGCTCAGTCTAACTGAAGCAACAGCACAACGTGCCATTGCTTCAGTGTGCATGTGCCGATGACTTTCGGGACATGCAGATACAGGGGGATATCTCCTAAACTGTGCAGATTTAGGAGATATCCTGGGTAGCTACAGGTAAGCCTTATTATAGGCTTACCTGTAGCAAAAAGTGGTCTGTAAGGCAGCGTACACACGATCGGTCAAAACCGATGAAAATGGACTGAAGGACCGATCGTGTGTGGGCCCCATCGGTCAGTTATCCTTCGGTCAAAAAAAAGAGAACTTGCTTTAAAATTTGACCGATGGACGCCTAACCGATTGTTTAAAAGCGATCGTTAGTATGCAAAAGCATCGGTTTAAAGGCCGCGCATGCTCAGAATCAAGTCGACGCATGCTTGGAAGCATTGAACTTTTTTTTTCAGCACGTCGTTGTGTTAAAACACGTAAACGTCACGGCATTCTAACATGATCGGTTTTTTAACCGATGGTGTGTAGGCACATCAGACCATCAGTCAGCTTCATCGGTTAACCGATGAAAACGGTCCTTTGGACCCTTCTCATCGGATGGACTGATCGTGTGTACGCGGCCTAAGGGTTTACAACCGCTTTAATAAATGGGGCAAAGCTTCACTTTGCAAAGAATACCCAATCACATGCAAGACAAATAAGACACATGATTGAATGAAAGAAGTCAGCAGAGCTTCCCCTTATTTACTCAACTCTGAAGCAAGTGCACTTTGAAGAATGCACCTGCACTTGCAAAGTCTATTTGCTTTTAGTAACTTAGTCCTCTATTCTGTGTTGAGCAATTTCTAAATCCAAACCCAGTAAGAAAAGGGGCAATGGCATCTAAAAGGTATTACATAGGCTGAAGCAAAAACATATATTGTCAAAATTATAACCATAGCTGGAGAGTCCATTAAGAGCAACATAAATATTCTAATTGATATTTTTCACTTTGCAGCCTCATGCGGTGGAACTGTTTTTGGTCAGAGTGGTATTATTCAGAGCCCGGGTTACCCATCAAAGAATTACACAGACTCCTCTTTGTGTGAATGGTTCTTCAATGGCCCTACAGGACATTATCTGACCATTACATTCACCGCCCTTGATCTTCAAGACTCAGCAAACTGTTTAAATGACCACATTGAAATCCGTGAATACAATGCTTCTGGTGAGTGCTTTGACTTGTAATTGGAAATGTGGAGCACATGTGTGAAGATTGCCTATGTTTAGTCAGGTCTGGTTCTTATTATTAACAAAGGCTTGTTTCATGTTAATAGACGTACAATTCAAATTCAGTTTTTCCATCTGTGTCCCACTGGGGAAATTTCCACTCACTTCCAGGCCTATAGACACAACAAGAAGTGAGAGAAAGATTTACAAGGTAATTCCTGTTTTGATGACAGACAGGACACAGAAAGAAATTTAGATTGAATAGATAGCAGTGGCAGCTGGTGCTCAAAATTTTTGGGGGGGTGCAAACAAACAAGAAAAACAACAATTGCAGCCTCACTGTGCCCATCAAATGCAGCCACTGTGCCATCAATTGTCACCACTGTGCCATGCCATCAAACGCAGCCACTGTGCCCATCAATTGTCACCACTGTGCCATGCCATCAAACGCAGCCAATGTGCCATGCCATTAAACGCAGCCACTGTGCCATCAATTGTCACCACTGTGCCATGCCATCAAACGCAGCCACTGTGCCCATCAATTGTCACCACTGTGCCAATTGTTGCCACTGTGCCCTTTAATTGTCGCCACTGTGCCCTTTAATTGTCGCCACTGTGCCCTTTAATTGTCGCCACTGTGCCCTTTAATTGTCGCCACTGTGCCCTTTAATTGTTGCCACTGTCCCCTGTAATTGTCGTCACTGTGCCAATTGTCGCCACCGTGCCCTGTAATTGTCACGACTGTGCCCTTTATTGTCGCCACTGTGCCCTTTAATTGTCGCCACTGTGCCAATTGTCGCCACTGTGCCCTGTAATTGTTGCCAGTATGCCCTGTAATTGTCGCCACTGTGCCCTGTAATTGTCGCCAAAAATGCTACCCCCCGCCCGGCACTTACCTTTCTGGGGTCAGCCACCCTCCTTCCACGGTCCCTCGATGTCTTCTCCCGCCCTCGATGACACTTCAGCCAATCAGGTTACCGGAAACCAGAACCGGTGAACCAGATTGGCTGAGACGCCTGTCAGTCTTATCCAAGGAACGTACCCCCCGTGCGTCCCCTGGATAAGTATTTGGAAGCCTATTACAGCCTGAGGTCTGTAATCGGAAAGCCTATCAGAGCTGCTGGCTCTGATAGGCACTTCCACAGCCAACCAGCTGCCGTTATTCAGATGGCCGGCGCTCACCAGGGGGCCGGCCATCTGAATAGTCGGCGGCAGCGGCAATACATAGATTCATGCAATATGTATTCAGTGGCGGTGCCGAAGCGAGAGGGGGCGGCACTCCGGCGCCCTCTATGGACGCACCACCACTGATAGATAGCTAGATTTTTGTAATAATTCGAATATATTAGCAAGAGAGATTGAATCCCCCCCCCCCCCATTGGAAAACACAGTGCTTAATCCAAAATGCTTAACCATTTGCTGACCGCATCCTGTAGATATAGGTTGGCAGAATTGCATGGCTGCGCAAAGCAATGTACATTGGTGTCCCGCGATCCTGTCACGGAGCGACAGAACGGGGAGATCGGGGACACGGCATCTCCCTGTTCTGCCTTGTGACAGGACACTGTCAGCAGGAGCAGTGATCAGTGTCATATCACTGGTAGCCCAGCCCCCACACAGTTAGAATCACCCCTAGTGGGTAACCCCTTCCCTGCCAGTGTCATTTACACAGTAATCGGTGCATTTTTATAGCACTGATCGCTGTATAAATGACAATGGTCCCAAAATAGCGTCAAAGTGTCTGATGAGTCCGCCATAATGTCACAGTCCCGATAAAAATGCCATTACTAATAATAAAAAAAATGATAAAAATGCCACAAAACTACCCCTTATTTTGTAGACGCTTTTTTTTTTAACCAAAAATATGTAGAAGAATACGTATCGGTCTAAAAAAAATTTTGGGGATATTTATTATAGCAAAACGTTTTCACAATTGTCGCTCTTTTTTTGTTTATAGCACAAAAAAATAAAAACCGCAGAGGTGATCAAATGCCACCAAAAGAAAGCTCTATTTGTGGGAAAAAAAATACGCCAATTTTGTTTGGGAGCCACATCGCATGACCGCGCAATTGTCAGTTAAAGAGATGCAGTGCCGAATCGCAAAAAGTGGTCCAGTCATTTGGCAGCCAAATCCTCTGGGGCTGAAGTGGTTAAGAATAAAAATGGCTGTGCCGCCAGCTCTCAGTAATTCTGCTGTGGGCGGGGGGCAAGTAATTAAGGCTGAACTCTGGGCTGGTGTAAAATTTACCTATACCTCCTCTCCCCTACCCTGCATAGGTTAAATATTAGTCTTTCTAACACTGTTCTCTATGGGAAGATCGGATTAAAACGGACAGCTCCGCTTTCATCCGATCCCATCCGCTGGACTGATGGTGAACGTATCGCCATTCGTCTGTTTTCAACGGATCTTGTCGGTCCGGATGGCAGGCGTGTGTCAGCGAACACATCTCCACTGACATCCGCCTGACCATATACGTCAATGGGTGGCCCGCTCAGATCCGACCTGAAAAACAGACAGGCAGATCTTTGTGGGCCGATCACGTGAAAGGGGGCTAAAAACGCAGAACTTCATTCTGGTGAAAGATATACCGGTTTTCAGAACACAAAGCATTGTTCTATAGAAATATAGACATACCCAACATAATGGGCATTAATGATGCTTCCTCTGGGCATAATGAAACCAGTAACCGTACCGACAATGAGGCAAACTCTACTTAACTGCGCACCACAAAGCAAAAACGCTATTTAATTATTTTTTTATATTAAGAAAAACTCACCCACCCATGTCTCCATGTTTATTGAGAAGTCACTTTGAAAACAAAACACTCCTAGCGTTTCTGGCCGTGGCCATCTTGAGTAAGGGTAGATAATCTATGTAGCATTTGCCTTCAAGAATCCATGTGTCCTTAGCTCAGGCATGCAGGCAGGAGGGTGTGCTTAGCTGAGAAAGCCCCTCCTCCCCTCCTGAAGACGCCTGGGATGTATGATATCATTTGTCTAGGCCTGGAATCCAGGAAGCAACAGAAAAACTGAAGAAAAAAAAGCAGGCTAGTCAGTTTAGCTTAATTTACAGTGTGTAGAGAATATATATACAACCCTAGGAGTTGTACATATATTTATACACTGTATAGCTTGTGATTGTGCTTTTTAAAGACGTTATCACAGGTATAGACACCCAGCAGGTACAATATTTAAAGGAATTTTTCATTTTTTTATTTTTTATGTAAGCATCATTAAAATCACTGCTCCTGGAGCAGTGATTTTAACCACTTAAGGACCGCCGCATGTACATTTACGTCGGCAGAATGGTACCGACAGGCACATCAACGTATATATACATTGGTGCCTTGGGGGGGATCGTACATGCGGCATGCGGCGGTCCACGCGGCTGCAGGAGCGATTCGACAAGAGGGGGCGGCTATTTGTTTTTGTCCGCCCCCTCCGGATCGCTCTCAGCCAATTCGCACGCCCGCCCGCCCTGTCACTTCCTCCTCCTGTGTAAACACAGGAAGGAGGAAGCGATGTGCTCTCTCCCTCGGCGGTTTTTTCAACCACCGCTGAGGAGAGATCACCACACAGTAAGTCTGCACAACAGTACACTACACACAGGCACATTCAACCCCCGCGTTCGCCCCCCTCCCCCCTGTCACAGTGTCACCGAAAGCAGTAATCATACATGTATAATTACTGTATTTAGTGTCAGTGTGACAGGCAGTGTAAAAGTCAGCTAGTGTTAGGTTCAGGGTAGCCCCCCTAATAAAGTTTTAACCCCTTGATCACTGCCCTAGTTAACCCTTTCACTCCCTATTGCCAGCCTCACTAAGCGATCATTATTCTGATCGCTGTATTAGTGTCGCTGTTCCCGCTAGGTAGCTAATTTTTTTTTTATTGCGATTTTTTTTTTTTACTAAAGACATGCGGCTAAATAAATGTTGGCCTAAATGTTTGACTAAAATTTAGTTTATTGATTTTTCTTATAACAAAAAGTAAAAAATATTGATTTTTTTTCAAAAATGTCGCTCTATTTTTGTATATAGCGCAAAAAATAAAAATCGCAGAGGCGATCAAATACCACCAAAAGAAATCTCTATTTGTGGGAAGAAAAGGACGCAAATTTTGTTTGGGAGCCACGTCGCACGACCGCGCAATTGTCTGTTAAAGCGACACAGTGCCGAATCGCAAAAAACCCTTTGGTCATTTGGCAGCATATTGGTCCGGGTCTTAAGTGGTTAATTTAATGTTTAAATTAAAAAAAAATGAAAAAAATCCTTTAAATATTGTACGTTTTTGAGAACCCGGGTCTTGCCCGACGGAACATGTATCAATGGAAACAAAGTTTTAAAAACTGTATTTTTTTCAGGAGTCCTGCTCTACTTTAAAACAAGTAAATGTAATACCTTCCTATCTATTTACTAATCATAGCAGTATAAGGATTAAAACTAGTCAGTGTTGATTGAGAGAGTGAAGTTCCACTTTACGTATTTTTTTCACTTATGTATCTTTTATATCTTTTCTGTAAAAAATTCTTGCACCGTTTTTATTAAAATTTTATGATTTTTAAAAATTGTTAAGGTGAATCTCTGAATGCTTTACCTAGAAAGGCAACACTGCTTTTTTGAAGAAGCTAGAATAGCAGCGAATGTAACAATATTTTTCGTAGTGGTCCTTTAAATGACAAATGTGATTTATTTTCTAGGGAAATTGCTGGGTACATTTTGTGGAAATACACTGCCTATGGCTGTGAGGACATCGGATAGTTTTGCTTATGTAAAATTTGTAAGCGACGGTTCTGTGAATGCCAAAGGATTCCGACTGCAATATGAAGCCAGTATTGAAGGTAACTGAAGAAAAGTCATAGGAATCGGATGCTTGAAAAAATACTAGATGTATCTTTGATACTTTTGCTTGACTATCAAAATAATAGAGTGTAGCACTACCCCTGTAGGAGCTGCTGAGAACAATTTTGGTCCCTGCCGCTACCCCACTTTTTCACCGTTTCCGAACTTATGCCGCGTACACACAACCATTTTTAATGGTCTAGAAAAAACAACGTTTTTCAACCCGATTATTGTTAAGCCTGCCTTGCCTACACACTAGCGTGAAAAAATAAAACGCTCGAGCAAAACACGTATGACGGCACTATAAAGGGGAAGGGGATGGCGCCACCCTTGGGGCTGCTTTTGCTGATTTTGTGTTAGTAAAAGTTTGAGACGATTCGTGCTTTTCAGTCTGTTACATCGTGACAAATGTGCTATCTCCATTACGAACGTTTTTTCACGTCGTTAAAGCCTATACACAACCATTTTTTATGATGTGAAAAACTAGGCAAAAATTTAGAGCATGTTTACCTTATCTATGTATTTTGTTTTGCTCAGTAGCTCCGAGTATTAAAATGGAACTTCTGCTTATCCCACTCCTCACCCCCTTACATACCACATTTGGCATGTATTTTTTTGGGGGGGGAGAGTGGGAGCTTCAGGAGGAGTGGGACTTCCTGTCCCACTTCCTCCTTCCGCCGAGGGACTGGTTAGGCGATTAAGCTTAATCGCCTACAGCTGCCCCTCCCTGTAGGCGATCGCATGGGACACATGACAGGTCCCATGCGATCGCCTGTCCAATAGGAGAGCGCAGCGCCGCTCGCGCATGCGCAGTGGGTGCCCGGCCGTGAAGCCGAAGGCTGTCACGGTCGGGTGCCCACACTTAGGATGAAGACGCCGGCCGGGGAGGGGGGGAGAGGAGCGGAGCCCCGGCCGGCACGTCGCTGGTTCGTGGAGCAGGTGAGTGTGTGTTTATTAACCACTTAAGGACCGCCTACTGCACATTTACGTCGGCAGAATGGCACGGCTGGGCACATCAACGTATATATACGTTGGTTTCTAGTACCCAGCCGTGGGTCACGGGCGCGCGGCGGGCTTCACTTGACCCGGTCCGGACGTGATCGATGACGTCACACCTACAGCCACCCCCCCCTACAGTTGTAAACACACACAGGGAACACTCAAATCCTACAGCGCCCCCTTGTGGTTAACTCCCAAACTGCAACTGTCATTTTCACAGTAAACAATGCAATTTAAATGCATTTTTTGCTGTGAAAATGAGAATTGTCCCAAAAATGTGTCAAAATTGTCCGAAGTGTCTGCCATAATGTCGCAGTCACGAAAAAAATCGCTATTAGTAGTAAAAAAAAAAATTAATAAAAATGGAATAAAACTATCCCTTATTTTGTAAACGCTATAAAGTTTGCGAAAACCAACCGATAAACGCTTATTGCAATTTTTTTTACCAAAAATAGGTAGAAGAATACGTATCGGCCTAAACTGAGGAACCAAAATTTATATATATTTTTGGGGATATTTATTATAGCAAAAAGTAAAAAATATTGCATTTTTTTCAAAATTGTGGCTCTATTTTTGTTTATAGCGCAAAAAATAAAAACCGCAGAGGTGATCAAATACCACCAAAAGAAAGCTCTATTTGTGAGGAAAAAGGGGCGCCAATTTTGTTTGGGAGCCACGTCGCACGACCGCGCAATTGTCAGTTAAAACAACGCAGTGCCGAATCGCAAAAAGGGGCAAGGTCCTTTAGCAGCATTTTGGTCCGGGTCTTAAGTGGTTAAAAGCCAGCAGCTACACTTTTTGTAGCTGCTGACTTTTAATAAACACTAAATTTGGCTGGAACACCCCTTTAAGGCCAGACTTGGGGTCAGACTTGTCAGACAGTCAGCAGGCATTTCTAGAAGGAGATGTCAGCAATGGCAGCCCCATGTTTCTCCCATGACAGGTTTTCCTTAATACCGTAAATAACGCATGGGTATACATATACTGTGTTTCAGAATGTGGAGGAGAAATTGATGGAAGCACCGGGGCTCTGAGCTCTCCTAATTACCCAAACCTGTACCCACATGATCGTGTTTGTGATTGGAGAATAAGGGTACCAGAAGGGAGGCAGGTCACTCTGACAATTCATGATCTACGGCTGCAGGACCAACAGAACTGTGACTATGACTATGTGGCTGTAAGTTGTGTGTTAAATATTAAAGCTGAACTCCAGGTATACAGTGTTTACAGAAGATGTTTTGTCTGCCAAATGATTTGCTTGTATCTCCTCGAAATTTTCACAGCCCTAAGCTAGCCCTATTACACTGTTCAATGCCTGGTTTATTCGTGCCACAGCAGAAGCTGGCCACTTACCTCTTTATAACAGCAAAGTGGACTATAGCTCAAGCCTGCAAGACCCAACGCATAGCTTTCGAAGGGGTGAGGACATGTATGACTGCTATGTTGCTTAAGGAACGAATGTCCAATATTGTGAATGACTCACACGCCAAATTTCTCAAAGTTTGGGAACCATGGATTTCTTATGAGTTCCCCAAACCTCAAGCGTCCTGTCTGGGCCATGTTTGATTCTCTTCTGTGGGGCTCCCAAGTCCGAGTTCTCCCTTTTCCTTCCCCCCTCTCCTATCCATGACCCTTTCTCTCGGTCTTTTCGCTCTGCTCGCTTTCTTTCTGGTTCACTGTCCTGGTTTTTGCCATTGCCTCCTATGGAGGGGGGTTGCTGGAGAAGAGCCTCCCCATTTTGGGGATAGGGCATTTTAAGCAGTATCTCTTTTTTGATACCATCCCTTATTGTCCCTATGTCATAGGATAATTGTGAATATTATTGATCATTGGTCATTTTCACACATTTCTTTTTTTTTTTTTTTTTGATATATGTTTATTAGGTTTTCAAGATATAAGGTAACAAACAGTCACATCAAAACAGCATGTACAATACATGTGTCAAGTAAATTTTTTTTTTTAAATACATAGCAGAATATTCATATTGATAGGAATCAAACACTCCACAAACTGCATCGTCAATTAGGGTTAACAAACAAGTAACAGAAGGGGAAAAGAACAGGAATGGGATAGGAAGGGACATGCCAGTAAATTAAAGCGGATGGTTCACAAATAAAAAAATATTAAAAGCCAGCAGCAACAAATACTGCAGCTGCTGACTTTTAATATTAGGACACTTACCTGTCCTGGAGTCCAGCGGCGTCCGCAGCAGAGGATGAGCGATCGCTCATCACCCTGCTGCTCCCCCCTCCATCCACGGTGAGGGAACCAGGAAGTGAAGCGCTGCGGCTTCACTGCCCGGTTCCCTACGGCGCATGCGCGAGTTGCGCTGCGCCCGCGAATTGGCTCCAGCTGTGTGCTGGGAGCTGAGTGTTCCCAGCACACAACGGGCGGGAGACGGGATGTGATGCAATGCCCGTCTTTTGCCCGTGAATGCTGGGCCGGAAGTGGGTGCAGATACATGTCTATCTGCACCCCCCTCCCCCCTGAAAGGTGTCAATTGTGACACCGGAGGGGGAGGAGTGTTCGGATCAGCGGATCTTCACTTTAGGGTGGAGATCCGCTTTAAATAGGCTACAGCTGGCATTATCCTCCTAACCCAGGACAGTTCAATAAAAGGTTAAAAAACATACATACAATTTATAATACATCAAGGAATTTGAAATCATAAGAATAATCCTTCAGGGTCGTAATAACAGAGTATACTCGGCTGATTTCGTGAAGTGTGACCAACAAGCCCATTTATCAAGGTAGACTCCAGTCGAGTCTCTAGATTGGTGTATTAATTCCTCCATGCTGGCAATGTGATTGACTCTGCGAATCCAATCTACAATGGTTGGCGGAACCGACTGTCTCCACTTGATGGGAATACACAGTCTCGCCGCATTAATTAAATGTATGAGTATGGTGGAATTATAAGTGGAGTGGGAGAGGCTAGAGAGGTGTAGCAAGTATTGACCAGGAGTGAAATCTGGAGCGAAGGTGGTAATTTGAGTTATCAGTCTATGAACCTCTTTCCAGAAATCAATTATTGCAGAGCATTCCCACCATATATGTAGAAGAGTACCAGGTGTATTATTACATCTCCAACGTAAGGGAGAGGTGTCGGGGTTGAATTTGTGAATAAGAGAAGGGGTTCTGTACCATCTTGAGTACATTTTGTAGCCGTTTTCCTGTGTTAGGATATTTAATGAGCCTTTATGTATTCTTCTGAATATGGTTGCCCATTGATCAGATGATACAGAAACCTGGAGCTCCAATTCCCATTTGAGATTATTACTGTCCACCTGAGGGTCAATGTTTGAATTTAGAAGGGCATACATAAGAGAGATCAGGTGCTTCTGAGGGGAATCCCTGAGACAAATAGTTTCAAACCTTGTCTTGCGTCTATCCCATCCACCCATGGGATTCTTTTTTGAAAGAATTTTCACACATTTCTAGCCCCTGTGCATCAATAAGCTTGTTTATGAATCACTTGTTTATCTAAAAACTCAATAAACATATTGAAACTTTCACAGCCCTGCCAGACAACAGAGCCAGGTTGGTAGGCTGACTTTGCTTCTACTGTAGTTAAGCCATATAGCTAGATCACCTCCCAGCCCCCAGTCTATGATTGGGCAGTGCTGTCCGTCTTTCTGCCAGTTCTGTTGTACAGGGGTTTGCAGAAGGCTGATATCAAGACAGAATCAGATACTTACAAGAATTACATTCAGAAATCCATTTAATGATTTTTATTTGTATTTGCTGAAGGATTTACTAGATACAGAAATATTTCACTCACTTAAAGTGAGCGCATATGGAAGTGTTAACACCCATTCTCTTTTTTTTGCCCGCGTTTTAATTGGGAAGATTTCTCCTCATTTCCTGTCTGGTCCCAGAAATGAGAATATCTCCAACAGAGACACAAACAGCAGGAAAATCTAACAGGGTTCAAAGTCTTCTCCATACTATCAAAACCAAAAAAGTCAGGGCTGGGATTTCTTTTCCTTAATGGGTAACGCCACTTTCGTGAGGGAAAAAAAAATAGCAAATAAAGAAAACATAATACATGGAACATATACAATTGCGACACAAGTCATATTGTAATTGGATGTTATTAACCACTTGCTTACTGGACACATAAACCCCTTTCGTGCCCAGGCGAAATTTCAGCTTCCGGCACTGCGTCGCTTTAACTGACATTTGCGCGGTCGTGCGACGTGGCTCCCAAACAAAATTGATGTCCTTTTTTCCCCACAAATGGAGCTTTATTTTGGTGGTATTTGATCACCTCTGCGGTTTTTATTTTTTGCGCTATAAACAAAAAAAGAGCGACAATTTAAAAAAAAATATATATATATTTTTTACTTGTTGCTATAATAAATATTCCAATTTTTTTTTTTTTTTTAAATATTTTTTTTTCTTAGTTAAGGCCGCTACGTATTTTTCGACGTATTTTTGTAAAAAAATTAAAAAAATCGCAATAAGCGACTGGTTTGCGCAAAAGTTATAGCGCCTACAAAATGGGGAACAGAATTATTATTTTTTTTATTATTATTTTTTTTTACTAGTAATGGCGGCGATCTGCGATTTTTATTGGGACTGCGATATTGCGGCGGACACATCGGACACTTTTATACAGCGATCAGTGCTGTAAAAATGCACTAATTACTGTATAAATGTGACTGGCAGTGAAGGGGTTAACACTAGGGGGTGCGGAAGGGGTTAAGTGTGTATCCTGTGTGTGTTCTAACTGTGTGGGGGGAGGGGGGTGACTGGGGGAGGTGACCGATGCTGTGATCGGTATCCTCTTCACTGACAGCACATGGAGCTCTGTGTTTACACACAGAGCTCCACGTCCCTGCTGTCATCTGCTTGTTTTCCCGCCGATCGCATGTACCCGACGGACATAGCGGCCGCCAGGTACATGCATCGGCTCTTCAGCGATGCAGCGGGACAGTGTTTACCCGCTGCGCGCTACCCAGTGGCGCGCGCGGGTAATGCACTTTAAATGACGTCCAAAGACGTCTTTTGTCTATAGCGCGGGTCTCAAGTGGTTAAAAAAAATTACCTTTCCCTTTTAATCTGCAGCCGCTGTAATTTTCTGTAAAATGCTTTGCAATATGGTTACCTGGAGGCGTTCTGTAGACAGTGTGATTGTGCTTGTGTGATTGGCTCACCGATTTTCTCAGAAGTCTACACTAAGATACAGATTTCAGGCATCCTCTGCAACAAATATGTCATTTTTGGTGAGATACTCCCAATAGGAACACGTCTAAAAGAATGTAGACCCAGCAGCATTCCTTTTTAGAGCTTTGCATCTGCTGCAGCAGATTGATAATTATGAAACAACTCCCATTAGATTCACTTTCCTACATGGACACAGACAAACACACACGGATTTCTTCAGAATAACAAAAGGTAGGAATCTGTAACAAAGTATGTTGCAATCCTTGTAATGCACATAGATCACTCAGAGGGGAATGTTTTTTTCTCAACAAAAGTGGAGCTACTCTTTAAACCAGGGGTGGGGAACCTTTTTTCTGTCAAGGGCCATTTGGATTTTTGCAACATCATTCGGGGGCCGTAAAAAATGATCAACTTAAAAATTAGCCTGTTATATTTGGCCAAACATTTGGTCAAAAAATGCATGCCAGACGTATAAGTTTTTGTGTCATGGTAGATACAAAAACACAACCCCCACAATGTGATTCCCCCAATCCCCAAAACACAATCTGCAGTCCCTCACCCCCCAAAAAGCACAATGCAATCCCTCACCTCAATCCCTGGTCCCTTTTACATTACACAGCACCGCACATCTGGACCCCTTTTACATTACACAGCACCGCACCTCTGGACCCCTTTTACATTACACAGCACTCTGGACCCCTTTTACATTAGACAGCTCTGGTCCACTTTTACATTATGCAGTACCCTGCACCTCTGGACCCCTTTTACAATACACAGCACTGCATCTCTGGACCCCTTTTACATTACACAGCACTGCATCTCTGGACCCCTTTTACATTACACAGCACTCTGGACCCCTTTTACATTACACAGCAACACTCTGCACCACTAGACCCCTTTAGATTTACACAGACACCCCCCAGCTCTGTCCTTTCCTGCATTAATCATGCAGATGGAGAGACAGTGAGCAGCGCTGAACAGAGGTCAATCACCTGCTGGTTTACTTATGTGAGCTTCAGCAGCTCTCTACTCAGTGCTGCTCAATGTCTCTCTCTCCCCTGCGGTACAGGAGAGTGTTTGCATACCTTGCAGCTGGAGATGGAGAAAATTAAACTTGGCGCGCCGCCTCTCACTCCACCACCCGCCAATCGCTGCCGTTATCTGTTTTTTTCAGCTTTTCCGCCTGGTTGGCTGGTGTTCCCTGCCACTCCCACATCGAGAGAGACAGACAGTTCCACCAGCCAACCAGGCGGAAGGGCTGAAAAAAAAATGTTTCCTGCTCGGCGGGACTCGGGGCACACACTTAGCGGCACGGGGGGGGGCGGATGGAATGATTTTGCGGGCCGCATGCGGCCCGCGGCCCGTTGGTTCCCCGCCCCTGCTTTAAACTATCTGACTAATGTGTAAAGAGACTGGAGAATTGGGAGGGTACATTTCTTGGGAGTGACCTTTCATTTTAACTGTTTCCATTATTAAAAAACAATACATACAGTATTTACAGTGCCTTGAAAAAGTATTCATACCCCTTGACATTTTCCAAATTTTGTCATGTTACAGCCAAAAACAGAAATGTATCTTATTGGAATTTTTTTGGGGTTAGGGGTATCGGAGTAAAGGGGGCTGAATACAGATGCACACCACACTTTTCAGATATTTATTTGTAAAAAAAATTGAAAAATCATTTCTCATTTTCCTTACACTTCACAATTATGTGCCGCTTTGTGTTGGTCTATCACAGGGGTAGGCAACCTCGGCTCTCCAGCTGTTTTGAAACTACAAGTCCCATGAGACATGGCAAGACCCTGACAATCACAGGCATGACTTCTAGAGGCAGAGGCATGATGGGATTTGTAGTTTCACCACAGCTGGTGGGCCGAGGTTGCCTACCCCTGGTCTATCACAAAAAATCCCAATAGAATGCATTTATGTTTTTGGTTGTAACATGACAAAATGTGGAAAGTTTCAGGGGGTATGAATACTTTTTCAAGGCACTGTATAATTTTTATTTTATTTTTACAAACATGGAAAGCATCAATTGACATCCAGTTAGTAAGGCATGGTTGGCTTTCTAAGGAGAAAGCATAGCATCGCCGGCCTGCTTATTGGCAATGTATGTGCAACTGATTCAACAAGGAAAGGTTTTGTGTCCCTTTTTGATGCATTAATTTCTCTATTTGAGCAAAACAATGAATAAAGTGTGGTATATGAAAGAGCTTTCACGCTACTAGTGAGTACAAGAACGTAATCAAAAGTGAATAAGAAAGTGTTCTAAGGCAGCAGTATCTAATAGTGTTCACTGTACACAATAATAGAAATAAGTAAACATGGTGATAAGCGCTAAAGAGTTTTTCTCTTTAGCGCTTATCACCATTTTTACTTAGTAATAAATAAAGTGTATTTAAAGCACATACATGTGAACCTGACCTGGCCTAAAACTGGCACTGTGTGAAATTGTGGTGCCTGCAAGTACCTGTGTTAAGCTGTCCATACAGTGCAGAAAATAAGTATTTGAACACCCTGCTATTTTGCAAGTTCTCCCACTTGGAAATCATGGAGGGGACTGAAATTGTCATCGTAGGTGCATGTCCACTGTGAGAGACATAATCAAAAAAAAAAATTCCAGAAATCACAATGTATGATTTTTTTAACTATTTATTTGTATGATACAGCTGCAAAGAAGTATTTGAACACCTGTCTATCAGCTAGAATTCTGACCCTCAAAGACCTGTTAGTCTGCCTTTAACATGTCCACCTCCACTCCATTTATTAACCTAAATTAGATGCACCTGTTTGAGGTCATTAGCTGCATAAAGACACCTGTCCACCCCATACAATCAGTAAGAATCCAACTACTAACATGGCCAAGACCAAAGAGCTGTCCAAAGACAAAATTGTACACCTCCACAAGGCTGGAAAGGGCTACGGGGAAATTGCCAAGCAGCTTGGTGAAAAAAGGTCCACTGTTGGAGCAATCATTAGAAAATGGAAGAAGCTAAACATGACTGTCAATCTCCCTCGGACTGGGGCTCCATGCAAAATCTCACCTCGTGGGGTCTCAATGATCCTAAGAAAGGTGAGAAATCAGCCCAGGACTACACGGGAGGAGCTGGTCAATGACCTGAAAAGAGCTGGGACCACCGTTTCCAAGGTTACTGTTGGTAATACACTAAGACGTCATGGTTTGAAATCATGCATTGCACGGAAGGTTCCCCTGCTTAAACCGACACATGTCAAGGCCCATCTTAAGTTTGCCAATGACCATTTGGATGATCCAGAGGAGTCATGGGAGAAAGTCATGTGGTCAGATGAGACCAAAATAGTACTTTTTGGTCATAATTCCACTAACCGTGTTTGGAGGAAGAAGAATGATGAGTACCATCCCAAGAACACCATCCCTACTGTGAAGCATGGGGGTGGTAGCATCATGCTTTGGGGGTCTATTTCTGCACATGGGACAGGGCGACTGCACTGTATTAAGGAGAGGATGACTGGGGCCATGTATTGCGAGATTTTGGGCAACAACCTCCTTCCCTCAGTTAGAGCTTTGAAGATGGGTCGAGGCTGGGTCTTCCAACATGACAATGACCCAAAGCACACAGCCAGGATAACCAAGGAGTTGCTCTGTAAGAAGCATATCAAGGTTCTGGCGTGGCCTAGCCAGTCTCCAGACCTAAACCCAATAGAGAATCTTTGGAGGGAGCTCAAACTCCGTGTTTCTCAGCGACAGCCCAGAAACCTGACTGATCTAGAGAAGATCTGTGTGGAGGAGTGGGCCAAAATCCCTCCTCCAGTGTGTGCAAACCTGGTGAAAAACTACAAGAAACGTTTGACCTCTGTAATTGCAAACAAAGGCGACTGTACCAAATATTAACATTGATTTTCTCAGGTGTTCAAATACTTCTTTGCAGCTGTATCATACAAATAAATAGTTAAAAAAATCATACATTGTGATTTCTGGAATTTTTTTTTTTGATTATGTCTCTCACAGTGGACATGCACCTACGATAACAATTTCAGACCCCTCCATGATTTCCAAGTGGGAGAACTTGCAAAATAGCAGGGTGTTCAAATACTTATTTTCTGCACTGTATATGTCTCAATTTGTGGCCTATTCCCGATAATTCAGCTGGGAAACTATCGAAGAAACAGATAGTTCAGGATCCAGTCACTCTGGCTGCCAGAATAAAATAGCCAGCAGTGGAGATTTCTTCTTCTGTTTAGCGTGGATGGGGCAATCAACTGATTTTTTTCATTTAGTCCGAATTCGGCTGAAAAAAAAAAGAAATTAAGCTAGATATGGCCAGCATAAGTATTTAAATTGACCCCTTTGTGCCTGTGGAACCCTGCTCAAACCCAAGCTTTCTAAGGTCCTTGATTTCTACCCAAGTCAAAACTTTGGCAAAGCTTCTGCCTGTTGCTAAGCCCTATCTCTTGACATTCCGTTACCATTTGCAGAGCTTCTACTGCGCACAATAAAAGACAGAAATTGGACTTAGTGTCATAGTGGATGAGGCTTAAACTCAACTAATGCAGAAGTTCAGACCCTACATACAGCTCAGGTCTTCAATCCAAGGGGCTGCAATGGGATCAGTTTAAAGACCAATGCCATATATTGTCTGCAATTCAGTGCTGTTTTCCTCTGAAAAATGTTGAGGGCCAAGTCAGGTTCATTTTATTTTTCTTGGGTGACAACAGGGAGAACTTGGGTGACTGGCCATTGGGACTAAAGGGAGTTTCCCGGTGGGCCGATGGCTCAGTGGGCCGGCTTCAGTGATAGTGGACCGCCGCCCCTTCCGCTCCTTGTCTCTCCCTTTCCGTAACGCTCACCTCCTATCCCTCCCCACAGCACTCACCTGGGGGGAACAAAGAAGCAGGGGGAGGACCAGAGGAGCATGGGGGAGGGGACAGACAGCTGACTCAACAGCTATGGCCTGGGAGTTTCTCCCTTCTGCCTAATCTTGTCCCATCAGGGGGGGCACCAAACCGATTCTTTGCCCCGGGTAAAATAATGTCTAGCTTCCCCATTGGTACTGCCTATAAGAGAACCAGTACCGGCTGTTCTACTAGCCACTAGCCATTCTAATAAAATAGAACGGCTAGTGGCTAGTGAAGGGGGAGAGGGGGCTTGGGTGGCTGGGGGGAGGGGGGTTGCAGGAGTTGGGAGAGACATGTCAAAATGGGCCAGTCTGGATGAAGTCCAGGGCTAAATTTCCCAGTCCAGCCCTGGGTGACAAAAGTCTATCCACTGCACTGCAACAGTTTGCTCAGGTAGGGTTTTTCTCGCATTAGGAAATAAAACAACATTAACCGCTTGCCGACCAGCCGCCGCAGTAATACGGCGGCAGGTCGGCACTGCTGCACGAGAGCCCGTAGCTCTACGTCGCGCCTTTCGCGGCCACTAGGGGGCGCGTGCGCGCCGCCGGCGGCCCGCGCGCGCCCCCCGCTCGCCCCGAGTCCCGTGCACGTGCGTGTGCCCGGCGGGCACGATCGCCGCCGGGCACACGTGATCGCTCGTTACAGAGCGGGGAACGGGAGCTGTGTGTGAAAACACACAGCGCTCGTTCCTGTCAGTGGGGGAAACGCTGATTTTCTGTTCATACAATGTATGAACAGAAGATCAGTGATTCCCCCTAGTAAGTCCACCCCCCCATACAGTTAGAACACAAATAGGAACACACTTAACCCCTTCCCCGCCCCCTAGTGTTAACCCCTTCACTGCCAATGGCATTTTTATAGTAATCCAATGCATTTTTATAGCATTGATCGCTAAAAAAATGCCAATGGTCCCAAAAATGTGTCAAAAGTGTCCGAAGTGTCCGCCATAATATCGCAGTACCGAAAAAAAAACGCTGATCGCCGCCATTACTAGTAAAAAAAATAATAATAATAAAAATGCCATAAAACTACCCCCTATTTTGTAAACGCTATAAGTTTTGCGCAAACCGATCAATAAACGCTAATTGCGATTTTTTTTACGAAAAATATGTAGAAGAATACGTATCGGCCTAAACTGAGGAAAAAAATATTTTTTTTATATATTTTTGGGGGATATTTATTATAGAAAAAAGTAAAAAATATTGCATTTTTTTCAAAATAGTCGCTCTGTTTTTGTTTATAGCGCAAAAAATAAAAACCGCAGAGATGATCAAATACCACCAAAAGAAAGCTCTATTTGTGGGAAAAAAAGGACGCCAATTTTGTTTGGGAGCCACGTCGCATGACCGCGCAATTGTCAGTTAAAGCGACGCAGTGCCGAACCGCAAAAAGTGCTCTGGTCTTTGGACAGCAATATGGTCCGGGGCTGAAGTGGTTAATGTGTTTAGGACAGAGGTTAAGGCTTGTTATTCCTTGAAATTTGCAAATTTTCTTTTGGCTTATTTACCAGATTAATCTGTTATGTTTGTGTGTATAAACTCTCTTTAAACACTTTGTCAAATTGCTGAGGATAATTTTCTGGGGTGAGACTGAGAATCCCAAAAGTAGAATTAAACTCTTAAATCTAGTACTCTTGTACAAATATCTTGTGTAACATTTCCTGTTAATTCTTGGTTGATTTCAGGTATACAATGGTTACCGGACCCAGTCACCTCTCTTGGACAAGCTTTGTGGCAATGTTGCTCCAGATACAGTTATCAGATCTTCTGGGAACACCATGAGAGTTATCTTTGTTACCGATGGGTCTGTTTCCAATGGAGGTTTCAAGGCCACGTTTACTTCAATGGAAGATGCAGGTAGTGGATACGTTTGAGTGTAAATAATACAGAACATTTTAATAGATCTTTTTAAACTTTCTTTAAAGATAAAGCCCAGAAAAACATCTAAAAAAAAGTTGGAATTTACATATAAGGGTACTGTTATGCCTACAATCGATTTACATTTATGTCCATTTAGTCCTGAGACTTACAATCCCATGACACAGCTCAGCCAGGAATATGATTCTACTTATTTATTTTATAACAAACTGCAATAAAAATTATTTTATTAGAATTTTTTCTGTGCATTTATGTGAGCAAAAATCTCTGATCCCTCCATCATTCTGGTGTGGCTGGAAACCAGTCATTGGTAGTGGAAGTCATCCACATTGTTGGCTCCCCTCTGCATTACACAGAAGAGCTGGAACTTTGCACACATGATTGGCTTCTAGTACTGTCCCCCTCTCTTAAAGCTGAACTAATCTACGCAAATACTTACCTCTGCTTCAACAATAAGACATCTGTGTGGCCCCATGCATCTTCTCCCCATCTTCTCAGTGCCGAATCTTTGGCTGTCTTTGACTGGCCAGCTGGGAGGAACATACTATAACTCCTGCCTGTCTCCTCCCTGCAGCTGATATGTAACCATTATTAGATATGTGCGTTCCCGTTCGTAACGAATGGATTTTCGTACAAATTTGTTAGTATTCGTACATTCGTATCAATTCGAACATCCGAACAGCTGAAAGACCCAAAATACGAAAATTACGGAATTTCGAATAAGCAAAATAACGAACCAACGAAAATACGAACGTACGATTGGACAATCTTACTAAAATACGAAACGCCGAAAAAGCAAAAGAACGAAAATTACATCTATAACAAACGATTTGCATTCCGCATTTTAAATCCTTTGTCTGTTAGTATTTTCATTCGTATGTTCGTATTTTCATTTGTGTGTTTTGTAAATCCGTTTCTTTGTCTGTTCGTAAATTTGTGTACTTGTAAGTTGTAACGTTCTTTCGAATGGGCAGTGTAGTTAGTGAGTGATGTATCTTACTTAATATCTTAGCCAATTAGCTTATCTCTTTTGTGCTGAGTCACATTGTTGGCAAAAAGTCTGACCGTGTGTCAGGGGCTTAAGAGAAAGCATATCTTAGCTGCGTGTTGCTATGTATTTACGAAAGTACAAAATTACGAATCCATTAAACGAAAATTATTATCTAACAAAATTACGAATTTCGAATCAACGAACATAAATTAGACAGAATTACGAATCATTCAGTATAAACGAAAATAAAACTGTTACAAAGATACGAACGGATCCGAATAGGAAAACTTGCGTCTTACGAAATACGAACGGGTCCGAATAGGAAAACTTGAATCTTACGAAATTACGAATCTTTACGAACCTACGGAACAAGACGAAACAGAACAAAAAAATACGAAATTTTTTTGTTGTGCACATGTCTACCCATTACTGATTTACTATGCCTTGCTATGTACTGTGTATCTTTGTGGCGTCTGGGTAGAGGCAGGGATTTGCTTCCCCTATTGGAATCCATGCGGCGGCGCCCTACATGTAGATTGAGGTCGGGCACATTGATTAGGGAGGTGGCGCCCCTGCACCCTGAATGAGCAGCCGCCACTGGTTGTGACTTCACCAAATCCTACTCCAGATCTTGTGAGACTAGCAGTTACAAAAATAAGTGCATTAGATCTCTATAGATCGCTATAGGCACACCTCATATACTGCTGCTAATTTTCAGGATAAATTCCAGTCTAAGGATACATTTTTAGGCTACTGTTTGGGCACAGCTGACGTTTCAAAAATGTTTTTACAACTTGGCAAATCTTTACAGTTCCTCTTCAATCATTAAGGTTATATTAAGAACTCAGCGGGGGGGTCTCCGCTCAGCTGTCGGCGGACAGGGCGGTCCCCGCACACTGTGCAGGGACCGCCCTGTCTCTCCTCCGCTCTCCCCTATGGGGAGTCGGATGGAAACGGACCGTCTGTCCGTTTGCATCCGATCCGTTTGGCCGGACGGAAGAAAAATAGGACATTCTTCCGTCCGCAAAAACGGATGCGGATCTAGCGGACGTTAGCGGATGCATCATCCGCTAACGGATCCGCTCCCATAGGGAAGCATTGAGGTCCGTTACCGGACGTCCAAAAAACGGACGAATGGAACGGACATGTGAAAGGACCCTTATAGACTGTTATCGCCCCAGCTAGGGTATCTGTTCTGCTTTTGTTCCAGGATAATTTCGATTTAGAATTTTCCCATCACACATACACATACACACACATCACATCAGGGACAGAGACAATAACAACAGCCTGACAAAGGTTCCAACCTCTCTTTTCCCTGGTGACTACTTGTGGTTGTTCCCTACAATAAATGTGGATTCCAGTGACGCCACCGGTGAGCGGATTTCTTTTATATCTGCACTGACTTCATGAGTGTGGATGACTAAGTTTGATGTCCAGCACTGGCCTTTCTTGTGGCAGTGTGGAAGTGCGTCTTGGAGCAGAGAGGAATCTGTCATGGTTATATCTGAATTTTTAACAGCTTCTGATTTTAAAGTTGTAGTCAGTCTTTTCTATTAGATCTGTGCTCTTGTTAAAACTAAGATATATGGTAATACAGCTGGGCCTTAGCAAAATTCATCTTGGTCTACCAAAATATATTGACGTTTAGGTCAATTAAACAGAGTTGATAAGAGTGTTGGGGATTTCTTAAATCTGTTCAGTTTTTTTTAAATTATAAATTGTGTATGGAATGTGATAAAGACATAATAATAATGAAATAAAATAATTTTGTCTTGAAGTCTGCGGAGGATCGCTAATGAAACCTGTTGGAGGTAACTTTACATCTCCTGGATACAATCAGGTCACTAATTACACCAAGAACCTAAACTGCGAGTGGGTCATTCAGAACCCCAATGTCTATAACTCCACTACGTACATGGAGTTTAAGAGATTGCAACTGGAACCACACCCAAATTGCCTGAACGACTTTGTGGAGATCCGATTAGGTGAGAAGTGAAGTGTAATTATGTAAGGTTATTATTGTGTCGTAGCTGCATTAATTTTTCTTTTTTCCAGCTTCTTTTGAGTTATTTTACCCGGTAATCCTGCAAATAACACACTTCCTGAGTGGCTATGTAACTAGGGTAGTTCAGATATCTTACTACCCCTACCCAAACCATGTACCAAACACTCCCATGACTATTGAATAAAGACACTTTCACTGTGTTGGATTTAAATGGCCTTATCTAACACAAAACCAAATAAAAGATAAACATTAATAAATACTCCAGCTCCAATCTAAGTAACTGGTTGCCAGTCCCTGACGACCCCATCTTCCCAACTTTGGAATCTGTGGTACCTCTAATGCCTTGTTTCCACTGAACGGAACGGTTCGGGTCAGTACGTTTGGAACTGTTAGAATGGACCGGTCTATTCTGGTGAGCGTTTCCACTGCAAGTCGGACCGTCAGGGGCCATACAGTGTTTAGAAAAAAAATGCCTAGGGTGTCTACCAATCAGTGGAATGTATTGTAGGTCCGCCCTAACCGAACCGTTCCATTTTCTATGGCCCCACATCTGAAGCAGGACCCAGAATGGTGCGGTACGGTTTGGTTTTATGGCACACTTTCATAATGGAAACACCCAAAATAGCGTACCGTACCGAACCGATACGCTCAGTGGAAATAAGGCATAAGTTAGCAGTTGTCCCCAGCCACCAAAACCGACTCGAGGACTCTCTGACCACAGACCCCTACCACCTTACTACCCGGTAGTCTAGACTGAAAACAGAACAACCGGGAGGACTCCACACCTGCGATGGGTCCTACCGTTTCCTCAAATACCTCATGTTTTAAACCTATCGTCAAGGACCCAACCGTGATGACCATCTTCTTCATCACAGCCAAGTCACTTCCACTAGGGCGGGAGGGAGGGATGTTCCACTACAATTTCTGCCTCCGACTGCTGTGCCTTTGCTCCACCCCCACCCTACTATCTATAAAGCTTTTCCCCGTCTCTCGTTACTCCTTCAGTCTGGTTAGATCATGTACTTTTTTTTCTGACCAAACCTTTTCCTTTCTGGTAGTTACTTCCACCCCATCATGTATGTCCTGCACTTACATTTCTTTCCAGCTGCGTACATGTCTTCACTCCTCCACTGTATCTATGGAGGGATCCGTGGTTGCCATTCTAGGCTGCTCTCCTGCTATAGACTACAAACATCTACACATCTGAAGTACAGTATCTCTTCATCTTAATTACACGGGGGCAGGAAAATTCGTAAATTACAGAAGATAGCCAAGAGGGAAGGTTTTCTTTGTCAGCTCTGTGACCAGTGACACTGCATTTCTGACAATATCGACAGGTATTTTTCCTGTTGTTGCTAAAAATGTTGGTAGTTTGAAAAAAGAAAAAAAACTAATGCAGCTTCCACACCTAAGGACTGTTAACCCCAATAGTTTGCATGTTTGTTCTTGGGTTTAGTTATCTTTTAAATTGCTTGGTAATAATTGTGGAATTGGGGGAGGTATGCCTAATATTTCCATACCCCAAAATTCTACATACTGTGACAGCAGGCAGGTAAAATCACCTGGTTACATCCAGAATGGAAAATATTTTTGTCACAGATTCAGGCTTTATGCCAATTTATATCACTGAGGGGAAGTGCTGGGAGTCCTGCAGGGGAAGAGTTAATGAGCCCAGCTGAAGTAAGTGGGCTCATTAAGACCTATACAAAAACTCCCAGCATGCTAAGGGAGGTGTTCCAACCTGGAACCAGTTCTGTGTGTGTAGAGACTGGGGAGCGTCCGGTTCTGTCCAGTCCTGTCCTGTGAGACAAAGCCTGTGTGGCAAACTTTTAGTAAGCGGTCAAGCTGACCATGTTTTCTCATGGGCAGCAAGCAAAATATTGCTCTCTTTCGGAGCTAGAAACACCTTCACTATCTGACACTTCCAGCTAGTCTTAGATAGCATGCTTCCTGCTGGCTGCTCACTCTTTTAGTGATTTTAGCAGTTGGTAGGAGTAACCATTGTGCAGTTACATATATTGGGCCGGATTTAAAACAGCACTTACGCCGACGTATCTCGAGATGCACCCCGTAAGTGTTAAGATGCGCCGTCGTACCCACAGAACAAGATACGCCTGAAAATAGGCTTCATTCGATCGACGTAACTTGTCTACGCCGGCGTATCTTGGGCACATAGCTACGCTGGACGCCCCATTGCAACTATGTAAATGAGGGAGATACGCGGTTTGCGTAAGGGTTACGTCCGGAGTAAAGTTACTCCTCATATAGGAGGCGCAACCCATGCAAAGGTATAGACAAGGGAAAAGCCGTCGTATTTTACGTCGTTTACGTAGTACTACGTGAATAGGGCTGGGCGTAGGTTACGTTCACGTCGTAGCCAGTGATTCGATGTATCTCAGGCAGTTAATTCGACGTGGTTGTACGTATGCGCACGGGGATACATCCAAGATACGACGCATGCGCCGTTCATTTTAAGTACTTGGATGACGCTCAGCCCATCATTTGCATGGGGTCACGCTTCATTACCATGCATTACGCCCACTTCCAACCCACTTCCACCTACTTTGACTTACGTCGGCTTACGCCGATGAATATACGATATGCCGGCGCAACGTTGGGAGCATTTTCTTTGTGAATTTCATACTTGCCTCTCAATGTTGCGTAAAGAAGATACGCTACGGAGGCATAATGATGCGTCGAGGTACGTGAATCTACCCCATTGTAGGTTGTCTTTCCCCCAGCTCTCCCTACTAGTGCAATACCTACCTGTTCCCAATCCAGTGAGGTATCGTCCCAGGGCAGTTTGTCAACGTCTGTTGAGCCAAGCCCATGCATGCACTGGGCTTTATCCAAATATTCATATGTGTCTCTTAGTTGGCAGGCAAATCTCTATATTGTTTTATTTTATATAATGACCAACCTTTTGAACCACCTTAACACACATCTTAGAAGGCTTGATACATTAAAAAATGCCTGTAATATAAGGATACATTATTTATGTTACAGATGATGCAGATGGGCAGTTAATAAGCAGAGTGTGTGGTAGGAACATCCCATCAGTCCCTCTCGCTCTCTCTGCACCTCGGATATGGGTACGATTTGTTAGTAACGCTCAGGTGGAAGACATCGGATTTCATGCTGAATATTCATTTACAGGTAAGGTGTCACAACCCCATTGGATGATCTGTGGTATGCCCTGGTACTAGTGCATTTTGTAATGACCAATCAAGCTGTTCAGCGAGGGCACTGACATCAGGCAAGGAAGCTGGCTGTTTTAAGGTGGCTCCTCTACCTGGTCAGCCTGACATTGCATTGTAGAGTAGATGAGATTAGGCATTGAACTTTCAAAGAAGTGGGGTATGGGATGTTTACAAATGGGGGTCTTACGTCCATATTGCACGCTGGTCTTAAATTCCTGATTTTTCTACATAACAATGGCTGGATTAAGGTAAACTGTCACTTTAAACATTAAAAATAAAGTATTGCTGGACAGAAGCATATTCCCGCTACTACCTTTTGTTTGCTATAAACCTTCTACGTAGGGATTTAACCTCCATGACTCCAGCACTAAGCCCTGTACCTCAGGGGCAAATAAAGGAGCTCTCGGATACAAGATTGGCAGTTGGATGGGGGCTTAGCCTTATGTCACGTACACACGATCGGAAATTCCGACAAGAAATGTTCGATGTGAGCTTTTGGTCAGAAATTCCAACCGTGTGTAGGCTCCATCGGACATTTTATGTCGGAATTTTCGAAAACAAAAATTTGAGAGCTGGTTCTCAATTTTTCCGACAAGAAAAGTTCTAGTTGGAAATTCTGATCGTCTGTATGCAATTCCGATGCACAAAAAAAAACCTGCATGCTCGGAACTTCATTTTTCTCGGCTCGTTGTAGTGTTTTACGTCACCGCGTTCTTGACGGTCTGAATTTCCGAAAACATTTGTGTGACCGTGTGTACGCAACACAAGTTTGAGACAAAATTCAGTCGGAAAAAAATCCACGGTTTTGTTGTCAGAATTTCCAATCGTGTGTACGTTGCAATAAGGGTAGGTTGAGCCCTTAGTACAAAAAATAAATCTAGGGTCAGAGGGGTGCATAGGAAAGGGTTTTCTAGAGAGAAAATGTTATATGGATATCTTGTGGCTCCTTGTGGATCGTAACTGTCAAGTTTCAGGAGAATTATTATTATTATTATACAGGTTTTATATAGCACCAACAGTTTGCGCAGAGCTTGACAAAATAAAGGCAGACATTGCAGTTACATTACAATTTGGTACAAGAGGAATCAGAGGGCCCTGCACATTAGAGCTTACAATCTAAAAAGGGAAGGTCAATTGATACAAAAGGTAGGAGAATTAGGCCACGCTTAAATTCCAGGAGAACCTTTTAGAATACACCCAAGAGTACTGTGTGGGCTCAACAAACATTTATAATGTTGGCTCCATGCACACTGGACTTAAAAAACGTTGATTCTACAGGCGTTTGACGTTTTTTTCTCCTGCCTCTAGAAGCACTTCTATTGTGCTCTATGTGTCTTTGACTGCTACAGGCGTTTTCTGTCAGGGACGTTCAGAGACAGGAGAAAAAAACCTTCTCTATCGCGTTTCCTGGAGGCGTTTAGGAGCTGTAAAAACATCAGTCTCTCCTAAACTCCTCTTACCTCTTCTGAACGTCAAGTGCCAACGTTTTTTAGGTGTGTTGTGGGAGTAAAAACTTTTGCAGAGGGGAGTGTAGTGCAAAAAACGCCTATAAACTAAACTCTCATAGACTCGCCTAAACTCTCAGGCCCCGTACACACAAACGAGCTTCTCGGCAGAATCCAGCGAGAAGCTCGCTGGGAGACATATTCTGGCGAGAAGCTCGATCGTGTGTACACTTCCGACGAGCGTCCCGTCGGGAAGCTCGTCGAGCCAAAAACGAGAGCACGCTCTCTTTTTCCTCGTTGTTCAATGAGGACTTTGGCTCGACAAGCTTTTTCGACCGCTCATCGGGAACCTCGTCGGGCGGAACGATGGGTTTAGCCCGACGAGGTTCTCGGACGTGTGTACGCGGCCTCATAGACTCGCCTAAACTTTGTACAATATGCTTTCATTTTGCGTCTTTTATGCCACGTTTTTCAAGCTAAAAACGTTGACGTTTTTTCTGCTCCTAGTGTGCATGGAGCCTAAATGTATTATTATGGTGATGTTTTGCTTTGTTTTTTAGGTTGCGGTGGGGTACAGAGTGGTGTAGCTGGGGCTATAAATAGTCCAAACTATCCTGGAAACTACACAGCTGGAAGCCACTGTGCCTGGCACTTGGAGGCCCCAGAAGGAGAAATTATTACTGTGAGTATTATATAAAGACTATAGAGACAACCATCCCCAAGCCTTGTCTTTACATACTGTATGTGCAAACTGCCAGACTTCATCCTTTGGAACTTTATGTAAAGGAGAACAGAAACCTGGAGACTGGTTAAGTGATATTACTATACAGTTCTTTAAAAGACCAATTAAAGGGGTTGTAAAGGTACAATTGTTTTATTTTTTCCCCCTAAATAGCTTCCTTTACCTTAGTGCAGTCCTCCTTCACTTACCTCATCTTTCGATTTTGCTTTTAAATGTCCTTATTTCTTCTGAGAAATCCTCACTTCCTGTTCTTCTGTCTGTAACTCCACACAGTAATACAAGGCTTTCTCCCTGGTGTGGAGTGTCATGCTCGCCCCCTCCCTTGGACTACAGGAGAGTCAGGACACCCACTAACACACAGCTCCTTTCTCTTTCTGCAACGTAGAGAGCGTCCTGACTTTCCTGTACTCCAAGGGAGAGGGCGAGCACGACACCCCACACCAGGGAGAAAGCCTTGCATTACTGTGTGGAGTTACAGACAGAAGAACAGGAAGTGAGGATTTCTCAGAAGAAATAAGGACATTTAAAAGCAAAATGGAAGGATGAGGTAAGTGAAGGAGGACTGCACTAAGGTAAAGGAAGCTTTTTAGGAAAAACAATTGTACCTTTACAACCCCTTTAATTCAAAAATACAAGTTGCTAAATGTGAATGAGGAGAAGAGCTACTGGCATAGGAGGCCCAGAAAGGAGGCACATAAAGTGCTAGGTTCCCCAGCATTTGCAGGTAAAACTAAAACCATTCACCAAAACACTAATACTAAGCAGTAAGCACTGCAATTAGAGCATAATAAAGGGTTCCATGTAATCCCCTATATCCAGCCCACTCTGAAGTTCTTCTTTTCTTTCTGCTCCTTGCATCACCAATAATATCTGAACTTCCAAGGCAGCTTTGAATCTGATTAGTTGATGAGTTACAAATTGTATTACTGTATATGTATTTGAGTTTTTAATGTAGATGCAAAGTTATTTATTCCATTTAAGTTCATAGATCCATTGAGTCTCATTTAGGGTTTTTAGCGGATTTGGTTGACTTATGCCCTGTACACACGATTGGAATTTCCGATGGGATAAAATCCAGTGGAATTTTCTGTCGGAATTCCGTTCAAACTGTCTTGCATACACACTGTCAGACCAATTCCAAAACATGGTGACGTAAAACGCTACGACGAGCCGAGAAAAAAGTTCAATGCTTCCGAGCATGTGTCGACTTGATTCTGAGCATGCGTGTTTTTTTCTCCGTCGGAGTTCCACACAGACGATTGGAGTTTCCGATAGGATTTTTTCCCATCGGAAAAAAATAAAACATTTTCTATTTCTAAACTCTGATGGAAAAAAGTCAGATGGGGCCCACATACGGTCGGAATATCCGATGAAAAAATTCCATCAGACTATTCGATTGTGTGTACAAGGCATTAGTCATGAAGTGGACCAGTAATATGGAAAAAACAGAAGAATGGTTGGTGGGTTGGAAGATATTTGGAATGTCAATTTAATGGTAATGGTCGTTTTAGATAGAAACATATCTTTTTTAACCACTTGCCTACTTGGCACATATACCCCCCTCCTGCCCAGGTGAAATTTCAGCTTCCGGCACTGCGTCGCTTTAACTGACAATTGCGCGGTCGTGCGACGTGGCTCCCAAACAAAATTGACGTCATTTTTTCCCCACAAGTAGAGCTTTATTTTGGTGGTATTTGATCACTTCTGGTTAGTAGGATAGGGGGCGCTATAGATACATCCTATAAAGTGCTGGTGCAAAATTAAGTAGGTAGGTATAGAAAAAATAAATGAAAAAATATTCACAAAACAGCAATTGACATGAGATCAAAAATAAGTGTATCCAGTGTGAGCTAGGTGACTTTTTGACAAATAATTAATAGTGCAATGTCCCAAGAAATATTGCAACAATCTAGTGAATAAAAGTCCAATAGAAAATGCCTAATCCATAGGATAGAGCAAAGTGAGGCAAAACAATATATAAATGGAAAGTTCAATATATCACAAGTCCAGATGGCTCTGGTGCCACTAGAAATAAAGTGAAAAAACTTTTGATTCAATAAGTGCCTCTGTGCATTCCTCCACCATAGAAACGATCAACACCTCAAACGTGCTGGGTAGATCAAAGGCTTACCAGAAAAGCTGGACCTCTTTCCTAAAAAAGAAGGTCTGATGCACATATGCAGGATAATGCCTGCATGCTTATATTGCGTCTCAGATGATAGACAAAACACCTTGGGTTCTCCAGGATTCAAAGAATGGACATGTAACAACAAAACAAAGCCTCCATAGTGCAACCGGTTTTAATAAGTAAAAAATATATATAAAAACATGGGCCGAATAGCCGCTTAAATTGACAAGTGCCTATCCTGGCACTGGGTCTGCAGGCTTGTCAGTAACACGAATACCTCCACCTCCGTGTCGGCGCCCCTCACACGTGTTGCACTGTCACTCTAGTTCCTGCTTCCACAGCGTCGGATAGTTCAAAACCGTGTGACCAGGCTACGCCGCCGACATACGTTTCGTTGTGTGAACGTCTTCAGGGGGGCGTGGATTACCTCTGCGATTTTTATTTTTTGCGCTATAAACAAAAAAAGAGCGAAAATTTTGAAAAAAAAAATCAATATTTTTTACTTTTTGCTATAATAAATAGCCCAATTTAAAAAAAATTTAAAAAATTCTCAGTCTAGGCCGATACGTATTCTTCTACATATTTTTGTTAAAAAAAAAAAAAAAAAATCGCAATAAGCAACTGGTTTGCACAAAAGTTATAGCGCCTACAAAATAGGGGACAGAATTATTATTTTTTTATTATTTTACTAGTAATGGCGGTGATCTGCGATTTTTATTGGACATTATGGCGGAGACATCGGACACTTTTGACACATTTTTGGCACCATTCACATTTATACTGCGATCAGTGCCATAATATGCACTAATTACTGTATAAATGTGACTGGCATTGAAGGGGTTAACACTAGGGGGTGAGGGAGGGGTTAAATGTGTACCCTGCATAGTGTTTCTAACTGTGGGGGAAGAGGACTGACTGGGGGAGGTGACCGATCAGTGTCCCTATGTACAAGGGACACAGATCGGTCTCCTCTCTTCCTGACAGGACGTGGATTTGTGTGTTTACACACAGAGATCCACGTCCTTGTCTCTGTAACCGCCGATCGCGGGTGCCTGGCAGACATCGCGGCCACCAGGCACGCACATCGGCACCTCAGTGATGCGGCGGGCATGCGTGCGACGCCGTCGGCGGTGCTCGCGTGCCACCCAGTGGCTGGAGGCCGTATATAGACGACCACCCGGCAATTAAGATCGTATAAAGTCATACGGCCGGCAGGAAGTGGTTAATTAAAGGTTAAGCCTGGCTAAAGGAAGCAATGCCTGAAATTGTTTTATAATTTGGAAGTATTGAGCTGTGTAAATAACAGTATCTTATGACCTAATGATCTGTGATTGCAAAATGTCATATATATTTTATTGTGTTCAGTGGAAACCATTGGCTTCACAGGGCCACTGTCACAGCTAATGGGTGTGGCCTATCACAACTGTCCACCTTTTGTCAGGACGTAGACCAGGCCGTGTACTGATAGAAAGAAATGTCTTGAACATGGGTCACTAGGAAACTGATTCTATGTGAATCTCCTCCCTTTGCTATAACCCCTGAACAGATATGAGCTCTGATCAAAGTCCGAACCTTGCTTATGGCAGCTCTCTGGTAATTTTTGGGCCCCTGTGCCACAGCAGATCCACATAAGTATTATGCAAACTCATGGTTGTGCCGATGTTTTAGATGTTACAGAAATTCCACTGAAATGTTATGCTGACCAACAGGAGGCATTGGATCACTGGCTTTCATTTCCAGTATTTTCTGCATGTTTTCACGTGATGTTATTATCTCTCGATGGTGTAAACATTTTATTGTTATATTCCTTTCTAGCTTTCTTTTGCTTATTTTGATCTGGAATATCACGCGGTATGCCGCTGGGACTCATTGATAATAGTGAATGGTGCCTTGCCAAGCTCACCGATTATAGGACAATATTGTGGGACTGTGTCACCAGGAACAATCCAGTCTGGATCTAATAAACTGTTGGTCATTTTCAATGCAGACCATTCCATACATGGAGGAGGATTTTATGCTAACTGGACATCAGATTCTCAGGGTGAGATATATTTTCTTGTGAACCTTACAACATCGAGTACCGTGTTTCCCCGAAAGTAAGACCTACCCCGAAAATAAGACCTGCCCAGATTTTCAGGAAGGGCTGCAATATAATCCCTACACTGAAAATAAGACCTAGTGTAGAGTGCTTGTGTGTGTAGTGTATACACTACTCCGTTGCAGTAGTGTATAGCATAGACTGTGTGTGTCAATTGTGCCAAGTACCTTCAGAATACAGCCGCTGTGTGATCAGCTGATCTCCTGCTCCTTTCCACCTCTCCTCCCCGCTTTTAGCGGGGGGTTTCACCTCCCCCTGCCCCCCAGGGCTCGGAGCAGGGAGGAGAGGTTCGGCAGGCTAAGAAAGTGGCAAGCTGCACTCAGCTAATCTCTCCCTCTCCAAAATGTCAGCGTGGGGATTTCGGCCCCCCTCCTTGTGCAGAGTTCCGGCGGGCAAAGCAAGTGACAAGCTGCACTCAGCTAATCTCTCCCTCTCCAGGATGTCAGCGGTGGGGTCTTCCTCTGCAGACCTCCGGAGTGTCACAGGCGATATAAGAAGATATGTTTCACTACATCTCAGCATGCAGCAGTTCTGCATTTTGTGATACCAACATTCTACAAGCACTTTTACACAGGGGATTCGTGACAGGTAGATAGGGAGAGACACAGCACATAGCATCATAAGACCTACCCCGAAAATAAGCCCTACTGTGTCTTTTGTCAAAATTAATATTAGACCCATGCTTATTAACCTGGAAACACAGTACTGTTTTAAAAAAAATCATTTGTTTTATGAAATTCACACATTCTGGTTGCTGCAAGTTGCAGTAGCAGGCAAAACCACCACTCTAGCTTTCATGAGTGCCATGACTGTCTCCAGCCCATGGGTACCCTTTATTATCGTCATCTTATTTTTCTCTTTAATAGGATGTGGTGGCTATATTCATGCAGATAGTGGAAACATCAAATCTCCAGGCTGGCCTTTAAACTTCCCTATGAATAGCCGATGCACTTGGACAATCCTGACTCATGAGAGCAGCCATCTTGAACTGACATTCAGTGAGAACTTCCATATTCCTGACAGCAGTGGACAATGTCAGAGAAGCTTCTTAAAGGTGGGAGAGAAACTCAGTTTTCTATAAGAATACTTAGTACTGCATTTGTTACCAATTTTTTTACCAATCCATACAGGAGTTCGGTAACTTCTGCACTATTGGTGGAGAAGTTACCAAACGCCTGTATGGATTGCTTTACATTGTGTTAAACTGTCATTAGTAATTTTTCCGCTTTTAGCAAGGGCTAAGAAAAACGACGTGACCACAAAAAGAGTCTTGCTTCTTGGAAACCAAGGCAAGGATATAGTGGCTTTAGGTATATGTTATTGGAAGTACTGTTATACACAGTATCTCACAAAAGAGAGTACACCCCTCACATTTCTATAAATATTTTATTATCTTTTCATATGACAACACTGAAGAAATAACATTTTGCTACATTGTAAAGTAATGAGTGTGCAGCTTGTAAAAAAAAGGGTAAATTTTCTGTCCCCTCAAAATAACTCAACATACTCGACACTTAATGTCTAAACCACTAGCAACAAAAGTGAGTACACCCCATAAGTGAAAATGTCCAAATTGGGCCCAAAGTGTCAAATGTTTTGTGTGGCCACTATTATTTTCCAGCACTGCCTCTTGGGCATGGAGTTCACCAGAGCTTTATAGATTGCCACTGGAGTCTCTTCCACTCCTTCATGATGACATCACAGAGCTGGGGGATGTTAAAGACCTTGCACTCCTCCACCTTCCGTTTGACCATGTCCCACAGATGCTCAATAGGGTTTAGGTCTGGAGACATGCTTGGTCAGTCCATCACCTTTACCCTCAGCTTCTTTAGCAAGGCAGTGGTCATCTTGGAGGTGTGTTTGGGGTCATTATCATGTTGGAATACGGCCCTGCCGCCCAGTCTCCGAAGGGAATGGATCATGCTCTGCTTCAGTATGTCACAGTACATGTTGGCATTCATTGTTTCCTCAATAAACTGTAGCTCCCCAGTGCCGGGAGGACTCATGACACTCCCACCACCATGCTTGACTGTAGGCAAGATACACCTGTCTTTGTACTCCTCACCTGGTTGCCGCCACACACGATTGTCACCATCTGAACCAAATAAGTTTATCTTGGTCTCATCAGACCTCAGGACAGTAATCCTTAGTCTGCTTGTCTTCAGCAAACTGTAGGCTTTCTCGTGCATCATCTTTACAAGAGGCTTCCCTCTGGGATGACAGCCATGCAGACCAATTTGATGCAGTGTGTGACTTATGGTCTGAGCACTGACAGGCTGACCCCCCCTCAGTGCCATCTTAAGAGCATTATAGGCCCCCGGGCAATACAGTGCACTGGGGCTCTGTCTACACAACCACGCACAAGAATTTACTGCCAAAAATCATGAAATTTACTGGCAGAACCACAATTTTTTATTGGCACTGCAAAAAAGTACCTAAAATTACAGTTTTACAAATTTCTTCATTGGCATGAAGGTTAGGTTACTGTCACCCAGCCTGATCAGAGTTTCCTCTTGCATCAGAGTCTGCAGGATTCCCCCTTACAGTGAAAGGGAACTCTTATGTAAAGGGGAACACTGCAGATCATGATGTAAGGGGGAACTCTGATGTGGAGGGGGGCTCTGGTGAACAGAGACCACCTTATATCAGAATCCACTGCTTTCTCTTTACATCAGAGTTCACACTTACATCACAGTCCTCAGACTGAGTTCCCCCTAGCACTGTAAGGGGGAATCCTGCAGACTCTGATGTAAAGGGGAACCACCTTCCGTAGAGTAAATACACTAAGGTAAGGGGGGGGGCACTAATATTTTTGTATTCACTCCCCCCTTTCATCAGCAACCACCCGCCCTATAGACTGGCCTGGTGGTGCTATCACTGACCTCCTCTCAGGTGCACCATGCAAGGCTCAGTCAGATGGCTCCAGCTTGGCTGCTCTGGTTTTATCCTATAGTCTCTTCATGTCTGACTTCTCCTGTGACCCCCATCCCAGCGGCGCTCCCACTCTTAACTCCTCTCCAGACTCTTCCTCAGAGACTGTAGACACGATACAGTTCTACAGTTCTGACCCGCCGTTCTCCACCATTTTTTACTGGGGTCGCTGGCCAGCCGATGGGGGCCCCCCAGGCAAGTGGGGCCCCCGGGCAACTTCCCAGTGTGCCCAATGGAAAAGACAGCCCTGCCCCCCCTACCCCTTCAACCTCTGCAGCAATGCTGGCAGCACTCATATGTCTATTTCCCAAAGACAACTTCTGGATATGACGCTGAGCACGTGCACTCAACTTCTTTGGTCGACCATAGCGAGACCTGTTATCACATTTGGCACCTCTCTGGTGGGAGCAGGTACCTGGTTTTAAAGGTTTCACTGCTGGTTCCCCTTAGCTGAGATGGCAACACCCGAGAGCCGATGAAAAATTGGCTGGGGTGAAGACACCGCTGGATTCATGGGCAGGTAAGTGTTCTAATATTAAAAGTCAGCAGCTACAGTAGTACATTAATTTTTTCTGAAGGAGCCTGGAGCTACGCTTTACGGAAGGTCGCCCTTGACTGAATGCTTGTATCCACGTGTGACCTCAGAATGACATTGTATCATGCATTTTGAAAATGTGTCACAGTCCTTGACAATGTAAACCAACTCTGTGAATGAGGGGTCTACCAAACCTAAAGTGCCCCATGCCCCCCAAGGTCTAAATGTACCCAAATGAATTTATATTTTGTACAACAAATGGTCTTCTTGAGGGGAAATGCTTTAAATAAAATTCTAAAATCTTTTTTTGATTTGTTATACAAAGTATACTTGGACAAATTTTAAGTGGTAGTTGTGTATAGTAGTCCATTACAGTAGTCTTTTGGTAGTTTGGTTCATATTAAATGTACTGGGGATCCTCCAAAGCAACAGAATTAGGTAATTGTGGCCTTTTGTAGAAGGCAACAAGAAAGTCACTGATTATTTTCCCAGCTGAAGTCCTGAGCAGAATGTGCTGTATAGGACAAATATCCACGCTATAGGGCATGATAAGTTAAAGTGTTTCAAAAATATATTTTTCTGCATGATTCATGACATATAGCTGTCATACCGAAATTTTACTTGTAAGAGACATTGTTCTATAAAGAACCACAAATATTCTTTAAGTTGGATAGTTCTCAGTTTTTTCCCCCCATAAAAGACTCTTTGTATGTAACTAACATGCAATGATTGGGACATATTTGTTGAATTATGCTGCTTATGCATTTATCGGATGACAGACTGGCTTTAAAGAAATGGCAAAAATGTAAAGAATAAGTTCACCTCTGTGAACATGTTACACCCATATTTAATGAAACCTTTAAAGCAGAGCTCCACTCAAAAGGGGAAGCTTTGCTTATCTGCCTTATCTGGAGTGGGTACCTGGGTTTGATTGACAGGTACCTTCTGCCACTTCTGGCTGACTTCACCGCGGCAAAGTCAGACAGAAGTTTGGTCCCCCTCCTCCTTCCCCCGCAGCCGGGCCATTCACAAGGCTTCACTACCAGTTTTCCTTAGCTGAGATGGCGGTGGCAGCATCCGAGAACCGAAGGTGAGGACACCCCTGGATTTGTGGACAGGTAAGTGCCCTAATATTAAAAGTATTATTATTAATGATATTATTATATATTAAAACTTTTTAAACATTTTTTTATGAAGGAGCATGGAGCTCCTCTTTAAAAGGGTTTTACAAGGTGGGGGTTTCCAATTACTTTTCACCCACGTACTGCACAAATACTGCGGCAGGGTGGCTACTCTGCGCCGGATCACTTACCTCGTACATGATCCGACATTCCTGGGTCTGGGGCGTGCAAGTGTGCTGCTGGTGACCCGCTACCACTGTGATTATACACAGCGGAAGCTGATCTGCCATGGACCCGATCAGTGCCAAACCTGACCTCCCTGGGGCCCTAAGCAAAATGACATGGCACATTAAAAATAAGAAGCGGGGGCGCTGACGACAGTGACATGTCACATTAAAGAAAGTTGAGAAGCGGGGGGAGGGGGTGTTCTGCTGTCGGAAATTACATCCCACATTAAGTTGAGAAGCGGGGGGTGCTGACTTCTTACCTCTTCTCCCATGCAGCCAGTTGAGAAGCAGGGTGAGGGGGCGCGAAAATGACTTCTCACCAGTAATAGTAATTTGGGGGGCCCTTCGCAGCTTTGCGGGGGCCCTAAGCGGCTTGCATAGTGAGCCTATAGGGCGGATCGGCCCTGGACCCGATGTCAGCCGACACCCACTGATCATTAAGCAGAGAGCCAGAATGGCGGTCTGCCTATATTAACAGGGCAGATCGCTGTTCTGTAAGTAGGGAAGGCATTGATCCTGTGTTCCTGCAAAGCAGGAACATGCACTTTTTATCTTTCACAAAATGTTTCCCATTGCTAAACCTTTCATCCAATTTCTAAATTGCTGCATTTGTACATTTTAACCTCTTGCCGACGGCTGGACATCTAACGATGTCCTCGGCTTTGTGGGGCTATATCTGAATGTTGCAGTTTTCAGCCAGAGATTCCCTACACCATAAGAATGATCATAGCGGCTGTTCCTCTGCTTGATCTTCTTCCGGACATCTCCGGTGCTTATACCGACTCACCTGAGCGATCAGCGAGTCGGAAGAACGGATCCGCCGGCCAAGGTTCTTGACCATCGAGATTTCTGGCGGATGGTCACCGGAGTCTCTATGATCGCCGGAGGCTGGGCGTGATGTTATGACGTCACGCCCGGGCTCTGCATTCAAAAAAACTTCCTTGCCGAAGCGGCAATCTATTTTTTTAGTTTAGGCTACCCATATCTCACTGTAAAGAGGTTATGTCATAATCCTATTACAAGGGACGTTTACATTCCTTGTAATAGAAATAAAAGTGAAAAAAAAAGCGTGTCAAAATAATTAGTTTTTTATAAAATTAACAATAACTTTTTTTTTAAAGTGCCCCTGTCCCTGTGTGCTCGCCAGCAGAATCAAACACATACGCAAGTCCCGTCCACATATGAAAACGGTGTTCAAACCACACATGTGAGGTGTTGCCACAAACCTTAGAGCGAGAGCAATAATTCTAGCCCTAGACCTCCTCTGTAACTCAAAACATATAACCAGTAAAAAAATTGAAAGTGGCGCCTATGGGGATTTTTAAGTACCAAAGTTTGGCGCCATTCCACGAGCGTGTGCAATTTTGAAGCATGACATGTTAGGTATCTATTTACTCAACGTAACTTCATCTTTCACATTGTGCAAACAAATTGGGCGAACCTTACTGTTTTTTTTTTTTTTTAAAGCATGAAACAGTTTTTTTTTTTCGAAAAAATGTGTTTGAAAAATTGCTGCGCAAATACTGTGCGAGATAAAAAGTTGCAATGGCCGCCATTGTATTCTCTAGGGTCTCTGCTAAAAAAAACAAAAAAAAAACAACATATATAATGTTTGAGGGTTCTGTGTAATTTTCTAGCAAGAAAATGATGATATGTACATGTAGGAGCAAAGTGCCAGAATTGGCCTGGTTGTCAAGTGGTTAAAACCCAATATAATGGAATAGTAGAATATGGGAGTTTTTTTATTGAAAAGTTGTCATAGTAACATGAACTCATTGCCATTAAAATATAAACTCTGGTTGGGGGATATGATGCCATTCAAAAGTACACACAAAATGAAAACATAAGATTATACATAGCATTAAATATCGAATGTCTGTTGTATAGTATACCAACGCGTTTCGACCTGAATAATTAAGGTCTTCCTCAGGGTTTTGGTTTGCTGTAAAAAAAATATATTTTTAGCATTTCAATTGTCAACATTTTAAACAAAGAATAAAATTCTTTGGATTTAATTAACCTTTTTTTGGTTAATTCTCCTTCAAGGGGTGTGGCAGGGGGTGTGTTCTATGCCTACATATGTTTGTTAGTAGGTGTCCCTCATTCCCATCTTAAGATGTTAGGAGGTATGATAAAGGACACAAATGTATTGATCGGTTATAGAATTGTAGTTTTGGTAAAGCATTATTCTAGAATTATAATTTGAACTTTCACTTTCCAATGCAAGTTTTAAGCTCATTGGCTGTTTTGAAGCGACATAGACAGTTGATAATGAGTTGCGTTCTGTTAAATGATCTCAGATGAGTCTATTCTCTCTCTTTATGCTGGTTAGGTTTGGAGTGGTGCTGCAGAGACTGAAGAGTACCTGTTATCATCAGCCTGCGGGGATTCTGCTCCGGCTCCTGTGGTCTCTCCGGGAAGTATTGTTAAAATAATTTTCCAGTCACAAGATAATCCTGCCAATGGCTTCTCAGCCAGTTTCACAAGCAGTAAGTTTAGCAATTTCTGTATACAAAATAATATAAAACAGTGCCTTGAAAAAGTATTCACACCCCCTTGGAATTTTCCACATTTTGTCATGTTGCAACCAAAAACATCACAACACCACAAAGTGGCACATACTGTAATTGTGAAGTGGAAGGAAAATAATAAATGATTTTCAATTTTATTTATTTTTTTACAAATAAGGGCCCTTTCACACATGCGGACTCTGTATGTCCGTATTTCATCCATCCGTTTTCGGATGAAATAAGGACATGCATGTATCCCTATGGGATAGCGGATGAACATCCGCTGACACCCGATCTCATCGGTCCCCGCTATGCTCCGATTCTGCATATGGAGGAAAATCCTATTTCTCCATCCGTCTGCAGAGCGGATCGGGTCCGTGTTCATCCGTTCCCCCCATAGGGAGAGAGGAAATCTGACTGAGAGGAGTCGATGCATGCTTGAAAGCATTGAACTTCTTTTTTTTCAGCACGTTGTTGTGTTTTACGTCACCGCGTTCCGACACAATCAGTTTTTTTTAAACCGATGGTGTGTAGGCACATCAGACCATCAGTCAGCTTTATCGGGGGGAGGGGGGCTGAATACAAATGCACACCACACTTTTCACATATTTATTTGTAAAAGATTTTGAAACCATTTATCATTTTCCTTCACTTCACAATTATGTCCTAATAAAATAAGTTTCTGGTTGTAACATGACAAAATCTGGAAAATTTCAAGGAGTACGAATACTTTTTCAAGGCACTGTAGGCTGCAGCCTACAAGTCTTTAAATATGGTTTCTTCCTTGTTTTCATTTTTTTCCTTTAAGTTCTTTTACCCAGGTGATCCTGACAGTAATACACTTCTGTAAGACCTTGTACACACGATCAGTCCAAACCGATGAAAACGGACTGAAGTTCAGTTTCATCGGTCCAAACCGACCTGTTGTCCTTCAGTCCAAAAATTTAGAACCAAAACCGATGGTTAGTACGCAAAAGCATTGGTTCAAAACCTGCGCATGCTCAGATTCGAGTCGACACATGCTTGGAAGCATTGAACTTCATTTTTTTCTGCACGTCGTTGTGTTTTACGTCACCGCGTTTTGACCCGATCGTTTTTTTAACCGATGGTGTGTACGCACATCAGACCAACAGTCTGTGAACCGATGAAACTGAACTTCAGTCCGTTTTCATCAGTTTGGACTTGTCAGGACTGTTAGGATAAGTACTCACCAAGGCCGAGATGCTGAGGGCGGCTGCCTTTGCGGCTCTGTGCACTTCACCCCCTGGAGGTGGAGACAGCGGGGAAGGGCACAGAGGGGCACCGGCTACCAGCGGAAGGTGTTGTGCTGATAGGAGATCTCTGAAGACTTGGCTTCTGATCACAGGACAGGATCGCAGCCGGCGTGGATAGTGATCCTAGGAGCAATAAAGTTTATCAGGCAGAGAGTCAGTTCAGGGAAGGACGGTAAGCAGATCCGAGATGCAAGCCAATGGTTCAGGGATTGGAGAAGGCAGAAGGTCCAAGGTGCAAGCCGGAGGTCAAGGGGTACAGTCAGCAGCAGAAACGATGAGACAAGCCGAGGGTCAAGTGCAGGAGAAGGCGTGGAGAAGTCAGGTCCGATCCGGGTCAATAGGTCACAAGCTTTCAGGTAAACAAGGCACTAAGCAGGATAGCTGACAACAAACCAGCAACCCGCCATGCGTCTGGGGCTGGTTTAAATAGGCCGGGCTGGAACTTAATTGGTGGACGTGCGCGTGGATGCGCGCGCAGACGTACGCGCGTGTGTGCGCGCAGGTGCGCGCCCACGCACGCGCCGTGATGCAGAACCATGCTGGAACGCAGAGGCGCGCATGCGCGCGCCGCGCACGGGCACGGGCATGCGTCATGGCGCGGATCGGCCGCTGGAGCCACTGATACCCTGACAGGACTGATCGTGTGTACAGGGCCTAAGATATCAAGTAATATCATTTGGATTCTTTGATTGAAACGTGACAACACATTGGGCCAGATTATCAGCGGCGCTACGACGGAGTATCTCAGATACCCAGTCGTATCACCGTTTTTTCGGGCTCGTATCTATGCGAGTGATGCTTAGCATCACTTTGGCATAGATACGCTTGAACATCCGACAAGTGTAATACCAATTACACTTGCGGATCGTAGTTGTAATGACAACTCCAGTCACTAGGTGGCCTTTACGTTGTTTTCTCATTTGCCTATGCAAATGAGGCTACTACGCCGATTCCCCATCGCTTTTACGCCACCCCGTCGTCGCGTACGTCGTTTACGAACTCGTAAGGTTACCCCTGCTTCTATGAGGAGTAACCTTACGAAGTACCGTCGGATGCCGTCGGGTGCCGTCGGATGCCATGTTAAGTATGGCGTCGGGTCAGTGTCGGCTTTTTCCGTCACTTACGTTGTTTTACTAACTCGTTCGCGAATAGGGCATTGCGTAGTGACGATCACGTCGTTTTGACGTCGGTTTCAACGGTGCTTTCCGACGTGAGCTGAAGCATGCGCACTGGGCTTTTTCCCCGGCCGGCGCATGCGCAGTTCGGTTCGACGCGGGGGCACGCTTAATTTAAATACAAGCCGCCCCATTTGAATTACGCGGACTAACGCTGGGCCATTTTCGCTACGCCAACGCAAACTACGGAGCAAATGCTTAGGGAATACGGCACTTGCTCTAGTACGATGCGGCGGCATGGTGTAAATGACTTACGCTACGCCGGCGAATTTCTTAGAGAATCTGGCCCATTATTTTTAAGCCAGTAAAACAAAGTAATACACTTCTTGTCATAAGATGACAACACTACTGTATTTACAGAGAAGCAGTGTTGTCACCATAGGACAGGACAACAAACACCTCCTCCTCTCATCTCCATAACATAGAGTGGCATGGTTCTGTAGTCTTTAGAGAACAATGTACAGTAATTGATAAGTCAGCAGAGGAAAGTTTTCAGCTCACAAGATTTCTGGCAGAATTAACATGCATTTTTTTGCACTTATCAAACAGATAAAACACTTTCAGTGGTAAATTTAATAGACCAAAAGGGACCAAACATCAGAAGCTGATTGCTAAGTTTATATTTACTTTAATTTTTGACCCATGAGATTTATGAAAATATTTTTTATTTAGTTTTATAGAAGTTTAAAAAAGTTTAGGATATAGATATAAAGTTAAAATTAAAGGGCCAGATTCTCAAAGAAGTTACGTTGGCGTATCTCGAGATACGCCGCGTAACTTCTAGGATGCGGCGGCGTATCTGTTTTCTGTATTCTGAAAGCAAGATACACCGGAATTTTGCTTAGATACGACCGGCGTAAGTCTCTTACGCCGTCGTATCTTAGTTGCATATTTACACTGGCCGCTAGGTGGTGCTTCCGTCGTTTTACTTGTCGAATATGCAAATCAGCTAGATACGCAGATTCACAAACGTATTTGCGCCCGACGCATTATTTTTACGTCGTTTGCGTAAGTGTAAGTGTAAAGTTACCCCTGCTATATGAGGCGTACGTGAGGCGTAGGTAATGTTAAGTATGGACGTCGGGACAGCGTCGAATTTTCCGTAGTTTGTGTAAAACGTTCGCAAATAGGGCTTTGCGTAAGTTACGTTCACGCCGAAACCAATGAGTATTTGCAGCATAATTTTGAGCATGCTCACTGGGATACGTCCACGGACGCCGCATGCGCCGTTTGAAAAAAGCGTCAATTACGTGGGGGTCACAATGATTTATTTACATGGATCACGCCCCCTACCTGCCTATTTTGAATTAGGCGCGGTTACGCCGGCCCATTTACGCTACGCCGCCGTAACTTTGGACGCAACTTCTTTGTGAATAGGGCACCTGCCTCTCAAAGTTACGGCGGGTAGTGTAATGAGATACGATACGCCCGCACAAAGATACGCGTCTGTATGAGAATCTGGCCCATATAGTTTAAAAAGTTTAGAATATGTACATTTTTATATAAAAAATTTTTTTTATAAAAGGTTTATTAAAACTATTTTTTATATAATTTGTCCTTTGAAGCAAACATGTAACCATTCTCCACTGCATCCCAGAAACCTAAAACCTATAAAATGTATAGGATCACTGTCTTGAATTTTCTTGCTTTACTTTAGTGAGTGAGAAGGTCCCCTCTGTTTGGAAGCAGTGGTCTTTCTACAGAGGTCCATAGTGCCCCATGCTGAGGCAGAGCTAGATCTCTCTAGTTAGCAGAGCTCATGATCCTGGCCGATCTGATGGCTCTAGCTCTAACTCAGCAGGGGAGGGTGTGACACCTCTGCAGACGGACAACTGCTTCCACACAGAACAGGAGACTTTTCTTACAGCATTTTGCCCGGGACAGGCTTTTCTAATCTAAAAATATTAGAGTTATGCATGGCTGTAAAGTGTATTTACATTTTTGGAGATAAATTGTAATAACACTTTTTTATATTTGTTACATGATTCAATTGACAAAGCATAACTGACAATATATATATAAAAAAAAATGTTTCTTACCTTTTTACTGAAACTCCTAACTATCTTTCCTCTTTTGTGTAATGTTTATGCAGTGGCTGTGGAGTTATGTTTACCATAGTTAACCCTGTCTTTGCTATGCTGGCAAATCTCATTGTCAGCTGTAAATGATATGGGCTGTCTGTCCTAACAAAGAGTTTAGGATCTCAAGGCCTGGGTGGTACATTGTAGGTTAATGCACGGCTGTAAAAATCAAATGAAGATCTCTTTCCTGCAAAGTTAAAGTCATTTTATGTTTCCTTTACTTGTAGGATGTGGTGCTAACTTCACCAAGCCGAGTGGTCGAATCGTATCTCCCAACTATCCGGACAGATATGACAACAATTTGAACTGCAACTATATCATCCAGGCTGATAATAACATGTTTATTGTCTTGACCTTCCTCAGCTTTGAAGTTGAACGTGAGTGTTGTTATCTATGTGACAATCGGTGAACAATGTATTGTATGGAATACAATGTACACAGCATTACAGTTCATGTTAAAGGGGTTGTAAAGGTAAAAGTTTTTTTATCTTTATGCATCCTATGCATTAAGGTAAAAAAACATCTGACAGCACCGCCCCCACCCCCCGAGTCCCCGTTTTACTTACCTGACTGTTTGAAATTCCCGGGCGCATGCTTGTCATCCTGTTCGGTTCCCAGCCTGGTCGTTGATTGGCTAGGCTGGGCGGATTGATAGCAGCGCAGCCATTGGCTGGCGCTGCTGTCAATCACAGCGGATGACGTGCCGCGCCGGGGGGCGGGACGAGTGATAAAGTCGGCGGATATGGCCACTGCTATATCACGGGAGCACGCTCGCAAAAGCTTTCCACCATGCTCGCTCGCTCGCATGAAGGTAGAAAGCTTTTGCGAGGAGGAGCCGAGACAGCCACCAAGGGACCCCAGAAGACAGGATTCGGGGACACTGTGTGCAAAACGAGCTGCACAGTGGAGTATAACATGTTTGTTATTTAAAAAAAAAAAATCCTGACTTTAGTCTTCCTTTAAATCATAAAATTTAATTTTAGACACAATGCTTGAACTATAACAAGCAAGATTTAAAGTGGTATTAAACGCCACAAAAAATAAAAATGGGTCCATGCAGGGTTATGCCATAAAGTGCTAGTGTAGCGCTACCCCCACAGGAACCGCTGGATTTTGAGCCCTCCTATTCCTGCACAGCCAGGCAACACGCATATCTAACTTGCATCCAGACACAAGAATTCTGTCCATGGGCTTGTTTGTTTGTTTTTCTTGGGGGGAAACAACTTGGATAGGGATTATGGGATGCCCAACTTGACTTAAAGAACAACAGATGAGGACAAACTTCCTTCTCTATGTACACAAAAAATGAAGATCTTGAACTGTGCTCCCTCTGGAATAATCGCAGTCTCTATGAATGGTGGCAAAGTTCTTTACGAACCAGGAGCTCTCAGTCCCCTTTAGAGGAATAGCACAAAGTCCCAAACTGTATGCAGGAGTGTCTCCTCAGTAGAACCTTACACAGTTCTGACGCTTGAAGGTACTACCAGCTCACGTGGCTGCTTTGACTACCAGCCCACCAGGCTGCTCTGAAGAATGCCCCAGGACAAGGGATTGGGATTTAGCACAATGCTTTCCCTGGAATATATTCTATGTCTGGCAGTCTTTCCCCTTTTATACCCCTGGATATGCTGAGTACTCGCACTATCCCTTGACTCCTGCTGCATTGGGCAAGACTTCTGTTCAGGCTTCCTACTGTCTAGATCCTCCCAGGCCAGGCAGGGTGTCTTCTGCACAAATGTAATGGCGATCCCTCTCTTAGGCTTCCTCTCCTTCCTTTTCTCAAATCCATCCTGGAGGCAGAGTCCCCTGCCCTGGGGTCCCCTCCCAGGCCTCACGACAGCAACCTCAACACTCCATCTTACGCCCTGCTGCTCAGGCTCTACCATATTTAAGGACTGATCCAGCCACCCTACCAGTGCCTTATGCCTGGGGAATGGCCAGATTCCCTCAAGTATGCAGATCAGGACCTCCTACCCTCTACCCACTAACTTCCAGAAGCTTCTCCAAGCTTCTAGAACCAGGGGAGATACCAACGATCTGCCCTGTAGAGCCCTCCAGCCTGGCCTAGAGTAATGCAAGCCAATTACAGACTTGCACAACTTTCATGAGTCAACAAAATAAATTTACCTACACTAGATGCACACTAGAGGGTGCTACACTAGTATGCCCTGCATACTAGCACATTATGGCAGACATACTTGACAAACAGAGCCCTCCAGTGCTGTAACCGTTCCTGCTAGTCCTGGGTGCTTCCATCTTTGCCTGGTCTTCTGTCTTTTTGGATGTTTGAATGGCTGGACCACTGCGCAAGGGGGTCACATCAACACAGCATAGTGTTGGTGCAGTAAATGTGGTCTGAGCTGCGCACGTGCACATTACTTTACTGCTGTAATATGTAAATATATATACAGTATTCCATACCTGTGAGATTGCTGTGGAAGTGGAGAATCACTTTAGTAGTGGCTGCTACTACAGTGATCACTGCTGTATTCCTGGTCCTGTGCTGAGCAGCTGCCTTCTGCATAGTGAACACTTGCATGGTGCAGTCTCCATTCACAGAATACCTTGTCTTGTCTATACTCTTTTCAATGAATACAAGGCATTCTCTGATTGGATGGGGTAGAGAGGCAGGGCGATGACCTCATGCAAGCTATCAGAATTTTTGTCAAACTCCACTGGGGAGGTTTTTTCTCACTTCCCATCTCTGTGACAGAGAAAGACGTCGGGTAGAGGTTGTCATCTTGACAGTAAGGTCTAGACAGCAATATAAATGTTGTCAAAAGTTTTATCTTTTCCCACACTACTGAAAATGTTATTTTTGTATCTGTACCCTCACTGGAAGGATTTCACAAGATTCCTGATGAGAAGTGAGGTGAAACCTCCCTAACAGGAGCCTTGAGAAGTGTTTGTGGAAGATGTGTTTGTGGAAGATGTCGGATCCACAGATAGCAATGCTCTGATTTTGCAAGGGGTTTGCTATACAACTACAGAGAGACCACTGCTTTCACACAGGGAGCAAGGGTCCTTCTCTATAGCATGCTGGCAGGGGATGGGCTTTTTTGCTCAGGCTTTGGCTGCTTTTAAAGAAAATGAACTGTAATGCTGCATACACACGGTCGGAAATTCCGCCAACAAAAGTCCGATGTGAGCATTTGGTCGGAAATTCCGACTGTGTGTATGCTCCATCGGACTTTTGCTGACGGAATTTCTGCCAGCAAAAGATTGAGAGCGGGTTTTATATTTTTCCGACAGAAAAAAAAATTCTGAGCGGAAATTCGGATTGTCTGTAGGAAATTCTGACGCATGCTGGGAAACAATTCGACGCTCGGAAGCATTGAACTTAATTTTCTTGGCTCGTCGTAGTGTTTTACGTCACCACGTTCTTGACGGTCGAAAGTTCAGAGACCTTTTGTGTGACCGTGTGTATGCAAGCATAGCTTGAGCAGAATTCCGTCCAAAAAACCATCCAAGGTTTTTCCAATGGAAAATCCGATCGTGTGTATGAGGCGTAAGACTTAGCAGACCTTTTGTGTTCTGAAAGTTTAATCGGGCTTTAAAGGGTTTGTAAAGAAATGTTTTTCTTTTTATCTTAATAGCTTCCTTTACCTTAATGCAGTGCTGTTTTCATGTCCTCATTGTTCATTTTTTGCTCTCAAGTTGCTGTAATTCTTCTCTGATCTCCACACTTCCTGGTTGTCTGTTTCCTGATAACCACAGTACTAGGAGCTTTCTCTCTGTGGTCACTAATCAAGGAGGTGTGATTACTGTGGGCCAGATTCAGAAAGATCCACGGATCCTTCTGCTGGCGTAATGTATCCCCGATACATTACGCTGCTGTAAATATCTGCGCAAGTTCTTTATTCAGAAAGAACTTGCGCCAATATTTACGGTGGCGTAACGTATGTGTTTTGCGGCTTAAGGCCACGCAATTCAAATGAATGAAGTGGGGGCGTGATTCATGTAAATGAATCATGACCCCACGTAATTCATGTTTTTTTTTGGACGGCGCATGTGCCGTCCGTGGACGTTCCCAGTGCGCATGCGCGAAATCACGTCGCTTTTTCTCAATGCAAACGACGTGAACGTAACTAACTTCGAGCCCCATTCCTGAACGATTTACGCAAACGACATAACCGACGTACAATTTGACGCTGTCCCGACATCCATACTTAACATTGGCTACACCTCCTATAGCAGGGGTAACCTTACGCTGCTATAACTCTAACGCAAACGACGTAAACTACGACTTGTCACCGCAAGTACGTTCGGGAATTGGCGTAAATCGCTCATTTGCATATTTTACGCGAAACCCGCCGTAAGCGCCACCTAGCGGCCAGCGTAAATATGCAACTAAGATACGACGGTGTAAGCAACTTACGCTGCTCGTATTTTAGAAGAAAGCCGGTGTATATTCTTTTCTGAATACAGAAAAAAGATACGCCGGCTATTCTTAGTATTTACGCAGCGTATCTCTTGATACGCTGACGTAAATACCTTTCTGAATCCGGCCTTGTGTGTCTAAAACCCCCCACCACCAATCAGTTTAGTTTTCCAAACCATCACTGCCCGGTATTGGCTCTGTGGCTCTGTACATCACAGAAGCAGAAACACATGCAAAAACTAAACTAGAAACTGCAGGTACATTATATGATTAATTTTTATCTATTTTTAATCGTTTTTAAAAGGAATCAGTTAACTATTATGTCCCTATACTCTGTAAACAGTCATTTCAACCAAAACATTTTTTCCTTTACAACTCCTTTAAGCCCTGATGATGGGTGAATCTTATAGTCCCTGAAATGTGTTGGCCTTTTGTTTTTGAGTTCATAAATTCTCATGAACTACTAAACCTTTGATGTGTTCATCTTGTTTTACCCCAACCAACAATAAAAAACAGATTTATCGTAGCCGTTTTTCAGTCTGTCTAAAACCAATTCCGTGGTCCCCCGTCCACCCTGCAGCACAGTGATTTACCTTTCCATATCTTCCTTCTACAGAATTTGATGGTTGGTTTGCATGCAATACCTGCTAAATCAAATGGGTATTCTAATTTATTATTTCATTTGGTAGAATGACAAATTTAAGTAACTTTATAAATGTTTTCATTTCCAGTTGCCCAATCCTGCAGAAAGGACAATGTTAAAGTGTTTAGCGGAGTGCCCCCTACAGGTAGCAATCTGCAAACACTCTGTGGCAGCTCACTTCCCACACCAGTCAGCAGCAGAGGGACAATGTCGGTTACATTCATAACTGATTCGGATACTGCCATGCATGGATTTGTGGCAAGCTACAGGGTGATCCGTAAGTATTTACTGCACTTTGCTTTATTCGGTCACATAGGAGTTCATTGCCAAACGGAACACATTAAACTAATAAAAAAAACACAATGATCCTGTGGCTCACAGTGGTCAGTCATATCCAGTGCAGATCAAACAATCAAGTATGCAAATACAAATAAATAGATAAATGTGTTGAGCAACACAGCTATATATTTTCTCTGGTTTTATCTTTTCTAGCATTACTAAGACAAACCGTTATATAGCAAGTGGACCAGTGACAAACCATCATGGGCTCTGGCTGGTTCTCATAGCTGATACTCCATGATAAATGTACAGTGCCTTGAAAAAGTATTCATACCCCTTGACATTTTCTACATTTTGTCTTGTTGCAACCAAAAAACATAAATGATTTTTTTGGGGGATTTTATTTGATAAGATCAACACAAAGTGGAAGGAAAATTATAAATATTAAATATTGGTTGGAGCCTGGGCAAACATTTTCTTGGGCCCACATGAATTCACTTATCAACCAATTGCAGGCAGCATGGTCTCAAGGGGCAGCTGCTTTAGGCCCCACAACAATGACAGGCCCTGGGGAAGCTTCCCCTTTTGCCCTGCGTTAAAGATGGCCCTGTTCATGTGTTAGAAAAGCCAGTCAAAGTCCACACCTAAATCTATTTGAGAATCTGTGACAAGACTTAAAAAAATTGCTGTTCACAGACACTCTCTATCCAATCTCTAGATGTGCAAAGCTGGTAGAGACATCCCCAAAAAGACTTGCAGCTGTAATTGCAGTGAAAGGAGGTTCTACAAAGTATTGACTCAGGGGGGCTGAATACAAATGTACCCCACACTTTTCACATTTATTTGTAAAACATTTTGAAAACCATTTATCATTTTCCTTCCACTTCACAATTATTTGCCACTTTGTGTTGATCTAGCACATAAAATTCCAATAAAATACATTTACGTTTTAGGTTGTAACTTGACAAAATGGAGAAAAGTTTTAAGGGGTATGAATACTCTTTCAAGGCACTATACTTTACCTAAAATGTAAGTCTTATACAGCTGAAAATTTGCCTGGGCAGGCAGAGGGTGAAAATGCCCGGTATTGAAGATGTTAAGCACCATGCATGCATTTAATACCTCTCTCCATATCATTATATGGACTTTAACAAAACACATTTAGGTATTTAAGATAATCTTTGAATTTTAATAAAAAACTGCAACCTGACTCCAACGCTGTTTTTTTGGACCTGAACCTAAAGTATTTAACACTGTAGTCATTTTCATCCTTACAGCCAACATAATTATTCCCAGATATCGGAAAATTCAAAGGTTCCGTCTTTAGTAGAAGGATCAAAGAAATAGCTACTTTTATAACCTTCATATAAAAGAGATGGTGTTTGATAAATCAATGTAATAAATCCCATACTACCTAGACTGCTCAAATCAAGTTGAAAAAAAATAAATAAATAATCTGTTAGGTTTACACTGTTGTCTTTGTCCCCAACAGATTTTTCCTCATTTCTTGTTCCCCTGTCATCAAGACAGGAAGCAAAAAAAAACTAGAAACTTGCAGGTTCCTTCGTTGGTGCTTTATTTTATATAACAATTTATTTTGTTGTTATTACTCTGTATAATAAACTGATGTAGAAAACTCTACTGTAATTCTTCCTCCATTTCAGCTTGCGGAGGAACATATAACGGCACTTATGGCGTTATAAGAAGCCCGACACATTCCTCCACTGATTACCACAATAATATGAATTGCACCTACCACATCACTGTACAGGAGAACAGGGTTATCGAGTTGGGGTATGTCAGCATTTCTTTAACATGACTATTTATGTACATGTAGAGAACACCTAACTCTGATATTTTAGATCTGGATACATGTTGATAGGTTTGAGTCATATGTACCCCGGGGGCTTTGCTAGCGCAATCTCTACTCTGTTTTCAGCCATTTGCCATGGTCATTACAAGGGGAAGGGCCTCCACAAGCCTCTGGCATTGGACTGTTAAGATTTAGGAGGCAGGACTTAGAAGCAGGAGTGGGAGGAGCATAGCACTGACTTGCATAGAAGTCAGTGCCTTGTAACCATTCTGCAACTGGGATCCAGGGCTCTCCACAACTGCACAGAAATTAATTTGAATACTGAATCATTATTCACACATTACCATTTGGAGGATCTGGCGGGGTAATTTTTAGCACTAAAAGTTTGGGGACCTGTAGGTAAAAGGGGACTTTTTTCAGATTCTTCTTAGCCAACTACATCAAGGCCAGTACATACATTTCCAAAAATGAAGTAGCTCTCCCTACTTCAGTTCAGGCTAATACTAACTAAGCTTAAACCACTCCCACACCCCTTTTAAATGCTATCCTAACTCCTCTGTAATAGGAAGATTGCCTATTCTCTGGGTGATCCGGTCTGGTCTAGTGAAAGTCTCCCAGGCCGCGTACGTATGATCGGTCCATCCGATGAGAATGGTCCGACGTTTTTTTTTTATCGGGTCACCGCTGAAGTGGCCTGATGGTTTAATGTGCGTACACACTATCAGTTCAAAAAACGATCGTGTCAGAACGCGGTGATGTAAAACACAACGACGTGCTGAAAAAAAGTTCAATGCTTCCAAGCATGCGTCGACTTGATTCTTGATTCCAAGCATGCGCAGGTTTTTGAACCGATGCTTTTGCGAACTAACCATCGGTTTGGACCGATGGTCAGGCGTCCATCAGTCCAATTTTAAAGTAAGTTTTAAAACTTTGGTCCGACAGAAAACAGACCAATGGGCCGTACACACGGTCGGTTTGGACCGATGAAACTGGACTTCAGTCCATTCTCATCGGTTTGAACCGATCGTGTGTACGCGGCCCCAGCGGCCAGCTTTAGGGGAGAAGAGGGACAGTCAGTAAGGATTACCAGGGTGGTGACAACAACCATAGACCTACCTCCTCTCCCCTGTAGCAGACTCTGGCTAACACAAGGGAGATCACCTAACCAGACTGAAGCACCTTGAGAATAGGTAAGTATAAGCATCTTCCTTCTACAGGGTAGATAGGATTAGAGTTAGAAGGGGGAACAGCTTTAAGCTTAGGTAGTTTTATTGTTGAATTCCACTTTAAAGTGGTTGTTAACATCAGACATGAAATATGAACAAAGCATTTCCCTCTATAGTCTGTACTTGTCTCAGTTAAGAGGACTGAGTGTCTTTCTGTCAGCTGCCTCATTCTTCTGCTATCAACCTGAATCACTTCTGATAAGTTTTCATGACACCAAGCGAAATAAAGGTGACAGGGGAGGGACCTCCATCTGATTGACAGCCCCAGCTCTTTTCCTGTGTGCTGTGTGAAGGGGAGGGAGGGTCTCTTGCTTCCAATAAGCTCTTAGAACTCTCTTCACTGAGCTCTGCAGAGTGTAATTTCAGCTCCCCGCCTCCCTTTTTTGTCAGCTCAGACAAGCTGTACGTATACTAGACTTTAAATGGATGTCGAGAAGACTGCAGAAAAACAAGTAAAACTTATGTAGGAGGATTTGTTTTATCTCTGTGTATCATGTGCGGCCGGCCAGTCATTTTATTGGGTATATGAGAGGGTTTACAACCACTGTAAACCACTTTTATTAGTTTATTATGTGACACAAATTGGTTTATTTTTATCTGTTTACAGGTTTAATAGTTTTGACTTAGAGGCTTCCTCAAGCTGCAGATATGATTATGTTGCTGTCTATGATGGTTCGGATATCTACGCTCCTCTGCTAGGCAGATTCTGTGGGAAAACCCTGCCTCCAATAATAAAGAGCCAAAACAATAATTTGTTCCTGGTGTTCCATACCGATGGTTTCGGAACTGCTGGAGGATGGAGAGCCTCGTTTAGACAGACACTTGGTAAGAAATTATATGTACAAGACTCAGTAGAATGGTAATGCAGGAAAGCAGTGGATTGGATATGAGCGACTTACTGGTAATCATTGGATCTGGACCTTGACTGTCTCTGGTGTTTGAAGGACCACACACATGACACACACACTTCAACTTCACAATCAACTGAAATTTGGGCGTATGTCAACCTTGTGGTGATTACTTGTGATTGTATTTGCAATGCCACATTAATGGAAACCGGTTAAAATTAACTAGAGATTGCCAGGTATATAGTCTGCTTAAGTAGTACCATTTATTGTTTAAGTTAAGTAGACCATGCAGAGGACAGAAACAGGTTTGCTTTATACCGAGCAGCACATACTGACCTTTCCTCTGCTCTCCCACTGCTCCTTTCAGCTGTTGAGATTGAAGAAAATACATGGTAGGTCCAGCTTTACTGGGAACTCACATGTGTCGCAGATAGGGAAACCCATTCATTTAAATTGGCTGTTGTATGTGCCGTTTCACATCAAAGAAGCAAGGGCCACATTTTGGCCCTGTACCAGGTGTGATTTTTTTTTTCATGTGCATTTTGTCTTGTGACAAATGTGGTAAAAAGGCAACATGTTCGAGGTACCATTAAGAAAAAATGTCACCCAACCGCATGTTGTAACTTTTGCCCAAACTTTAGCATGATTTGGAAATGTGGGCAGAATTACTCTGAGGCCGTGTACACACGACCGAGGTTCTCGCTGGAAACCAGCGAGAACCTCGCTGGAAGCTGCATTCCAGCGAGGACCTCGGCCGTGTGTACGCTCTCGGCGAGCTTCCCGTCGGGAAGCCCGTCGAGCAGAAATAGAGAGCACGCTCTCTATTTGCTCGACGGCCCGTCTGGAAGAATGGCTGGTTGCCATTCCCGACGGGCGGGTCGCCGATTTCGACGGCCGGCAGGGAACCTCGACGGGCGGAACGATGTGTTCTGCCCGTCGAGGTTCTCTGCCGTGTGTACACGGCCTGATTCTTCCCGCAATTCCAAACCGCTTAGTGTGAGCAGGACCATAGAAAAGGTGGTTCCTCATAGATTTCTGAGTGCCTAGAGCCTTATGAGATGTGCCATAGAAGTCCATAAAGATTTACTGCTATCATGTGGCCAGCTGCATCAGGATACTTTTATTTAGGGGGGCTAGGCAGGTAGTATATTGCCTCGTTTCCACTGCACGGATCAGGTCGGGTCAGTAATTTTGGAGCGGTTCGGATGGGGCCGGTCTAATCGCGTGAGCGTTTCCACTGCAAATCGGACCGTTAGGGACCATTCAGGGTTTAGAAAAAATTCCTAGCGCATCCACCAATCAGTGAGATGCATTTGTAGGTCCGCCCTAACCGAACCGTTCCACTCTCTCTGGTCCCTCATCTGAAACAGGACCCTTGCTGGTGTGGTACGGTTCGGTTTTATGGTACGCTTTCATAATGGAAACACCCAAAATAGCGTACCGTACCGAACCGATCCGCTCAGTGGAAACGAGGCATATGTGTACTATATGAAAGTACATATATGTCTTAAATTACAATGGGGTTTGTGTAGCAATCATGGATATATATATATATATATATATATATATATATATATATATATATATATATATATATATATATATATATATAAAAATATTTTATTATATCTTTTGTTGCCAGTGGTTTAAACATTAATGGCTGTGTGAGTTATTTTGAGGGGACAGCAAATTTACACTGTTAAACAAGTTGTACACTCGCTACTTTACATTGTAGCAAAGTGTCATTTATTCAGTGTTGTCACATGAAAAGATATAATAAAATATTTACAAAAATGTGAGGGGTGTACTCACTTTTGTGAGATACTGTGTGTGTGTATATGTGTATATATATATATATATATATATATATACACTGTATACATACATACACACACACACATACACACTTTTTTATGCTTTTAAAGTAGAGCATTCCTCTAATCAATATTTTCACTTAAAGCGGGGGTTCACCCTAAAAAAAATTCTAATACTACATTGAGCCGACTTATGAGACCGACAGTATGCTGGTGTTTTTTTTTTTCTTCCTGTACATACCGTTTTAGGGCTATTTTCACCCCCGGCTTCCGGGTAGTGAATCCCGCCGGACTGGGGCTCTATACGGTGCCTGCACACCGACGTTGGCTTCTTTCAGCAACTCGTGACGCGCAGTATGCGCCGGTCGGAAGCACGTCAATCACAGCCTGTGACTAGGAACGCCCAGTCCCACGGGATTCACTACCCGGAAGCCGGGGGTGAAAATAGCCCTTAAACGGTATGTACGAAAAAAAAACCCACCAGCATACTGTCGATCTCATAAGTCGGCTCAATGTAATGTTAGAATTTTTTTTTAGGGTGAACCCCCGCTTTAAATACATTCTTCCACCCTGTCTACTTCATTCATATGCCTTTTCTGTTCTTTATGCCACCTACACACAATCCGAAAATCAGACGACAAATCGTCCGACTTTTTTCGTTTACTAGTCGCAAGTAGAAATTGAAAAGGTTACTAAAGTCAAAAAAATTCTCGTACGACAGAAAAATCGGAAGTGATGTCATGTGTTGTAATGTATTTGTGTTGTATTTTCGGACGACAACTATACTGACTAAACGAAAATCGTACCATCTGGTATCGTACAAGGAAAATTTTCGTGCATGTCCGATAAAATAATATCGGATGAACTAAAATGATCGGCTCATCCAGCCCTGTACAAACGATCTGATTATCGGACGATTCTTTCTCAGACGACATTTTTCTTACGTGGCATTATTCTGTGATATCCAAGCCATCAACCGCATTTTTTCCCTCCTCACAGTGTTATTAGACACATAGGATCACATGTAGCCACAAAGCAGGTTAATGGCAATGACCTCAGGTTACCTACTGCTAATGATGGGCTAGACAGAGACATTTTTCATTTCAGGCTGCAGATATAAATCACATGACAAGTAAAATATAGATCTTCACAAGATATGATGATGCGTTTAGTAATTTTTTATCACTGTTAAATTGTCATCAGTTGTTACTATCACTAGATTTCAGAATACATGGCAGATGGGCCTGTCTGAACAACCCAGGTTTGGCTAGAGATCATCAAAAGAGCAAACAGGCATGGCCTACTTTGTGATGGCCAATATTGGCCATTGTAAAAATTTGGTGCCGTAAAGAAAGTATGTTTCATAAAGGCAACAAAATACAGTACTGTATATATAGTTACACTCTTAAAAGTATTGCAAGCACCGATGAAGCTGATTGGTAGCCATAGTGGGTATTTTCTGCACGTGTTGCATATTGGGTTGCACTTCTGCCTTGCTGCACTAGGGTCCCTGGTTCAAATCCTGACCATAAGCCTATCTGCATTGTTTTTGCATGCCCTTCCTGAGTGCTTTGAGTCTCCAGGGCAGTAAAACGCCGCTATTTTTACCGGCGCTTTACCGTCTTTTTTGCGCCACTTTTCAGGGTGCTTTTAACCCCCGCTAGCGGCTGAATAAAGGGTTAAAAGCACCCGCAAATCGCTGCTGCTGGGGCACTTTGGCGACACTGCCCATTGATTTTAATAGGCTAGGAAGACTTTTGTTTACCGCCCTGCCAGCTAACCACTCCTGTGTGAAAGCCCTCGGGAACTACATTCCACAGAGAATGAAATGGGCATCTGACAATTCAGAAAATGCAAAATATAGTAATGGAGGCTGCAGCGTAGAAAATAAAGTAGACATTCGTATATACCACATAGTATGGATGAAAATATTGTTATATTGTTTCAAAGTTTACATAGTTCATGCAGGTTATGAGCATAGACATTCCACAGTGTCTTTATACAATAGAGACAGCCTTTAGTTAATAAAATCTGATCATAATATTGGACTATACTAATAACATAACACAAAATTCAGGCTGTGCAGTAGGTTGCAATACTTCTACCACAACACTATACATGTGATATGCTAAAGCACAGCAAAAGACACCAAAAGAGCTTTTAACTAGAGCCCAGGTGAACACAAAGGAAGGAGAACTGAGAACAATGTTTTGGGGGGAGTCTCATCCTCTTTCCCAAGAAAGAAGACGTGGGCCTCTAGAGAGGTGAGTGTGTGGGTCGGTGCAACGTGGTACCGTGGCAGTGAAGTCAGAGTCCGGTTACAATAAACTGAACTTGTGTTAGGAAGAAACGATAGAAGCAGCCCACTGGGATGGCACCCAAATGGGAACACTAACAGTATGACTGGCCATAGTAGAATTGAGCAGTTCTTGAGTGAGCCGACAACATCAGTTCTAGATGGATAAAATGCAGACTGGCCAGTCTGCAGCCAAGCGGGAGGATTCCAAGAAGGAAAGCATTTCCCTAGCTTATTTTTATTTATAAGGAACCTCTCCCTACCACTAGCCACTTTCCCTGACAGCTGGAAAAAAAAATCCTAAGCAGTCCACTCACAAAAATAAGCACCAAATCTGTGAGCCAGGATATTAAGTAGGCTCTGCCTGACCCAAGATGGCAACTAGTGTCACATGGGGTGGCAGCATCCAATCAGATAGCTTCTCCAGTCACCCAGAAAACCATAGAGGAACCATGTTCCTCTTGACTTCCTCTCCCCCTGCTGTTGAGCGACACCTGCAGTGGAGAAAGTAGATTACACCCGTCTACAAATATAAAAGTTCTCCTGCAGAAGAATTTCAGCTCAATGATTTTAAGTAACTCACAACGTCAATGGGGTCACAGACATCATTAAAAACTTGACAGAAATGTATAGACTCTGAAATCTTTTCAAAACAAAATAAGAATATATTTTAGCTGGAGTTGGACTTTAACAGATTGGTGCAGAATATGTCTTATGCCGTGTACACACGATCATTTTTTGTGATGAAAAAAACGACGTTTTCTGTGAAGTAAAAAACGACGTTTTTGAAACGTCACTTTTCAAAGACAATTTTGCATACACACCATCGTTTTTTCACAAAAAGCGAGTTTACGTTCACCACTCTTTTCCATTGAAGCTCGCTTCATAACTAGCTTCTGGGCATGCGCGGGTTGAAAAACGTCGTTTTAAACGACTTTTTTGCTACACACGGTGACTTTTTGTGAAACAAAAAACGACGTTTTGAAAAACGACACAAAAAATTCAAGCATGTTGGAATTTTTTTTGTCGTTTTTTTTTTAAGACAAAAAACGACGTTTTGCCCACACACGATCAATTTAAATGACGTTTTAAAAAACGTTTTTTTTTTATCGCAAAAAACGACCGTGTGTACGCGGCATTAAAGGTTGATGCCCTCCTAAAGTGCAGCAAATGGATTAAATGACACTATTTACTAGTAAAACATTTTCCTTGAATATCAGATGTCATGCAGACTCATCATGTGACAGTTATCACATTACATATAAAATGTTTGCGGTGTTCCGGTACTTGTCCATGCCTCCTGGCACACGCTTCAGATGGATGTGTGCCATTACTGATGCCGGGGGTATGACTGTTAGTCACCAGAATTGCTTCAGTCACTGGGAGTAACCCGCAGCCAGTGTCACAAGGATGCCTCACACTAAAACAAGAAGTTCCCATGTGCCCAAATAATAATCATTCTAAACATCATAATGCAGATCTCTGTGAAGACAGAATTGCCTAAAAGGAAGTTTAATAAGTCTGGCATGATTAATATCATAAAGGAATGACTGAGTTTAAGATAAGCAAATGGATCAATGTTTGCAGGATATTAAAGGGGACATGTGATCTTATAGTTATAAGAAATTGCATTGCTAACTGGTTTGCATTGCGTGGTTTAGGTATAGTATATTATCTAGATCAGGGGTGCCCAACCAGTGGCCCGGGGGCCACATGTGGCCTGCAGAGCCCTCTGATGTGGCCTGCGACCTCCTGCTCTGAGATAGAATAGAATACTGTTATTAAAGGTCAGTTTATTACTAAAATCACAGTGTATATATATGGGCATCTGTTCTGCAGTGGTTACTGGGCTGCTTTCAAACTGATCCGCAGGTGCAGACGGTTTACCTGCGGGTTACCTGCACTGAGCCATAGACTTCTGTTATTACCTGCAAGTTTGGTGAGCTTTCTGAAAGTGCACCAAACCTGCAGAATATAATATAAGTCTATTGCAAAATGCAGGAAAGCCAAAGGTACACTGTGTTGCACCCGTGGTGCTGGTAAACCGCAGCACATCAGTATGAAAGAAGCCTTGGGCCCCTTTTACACAGTCAGTCCGACCAATTGGACCCTCCATTCATCTCCAAGTAGTGGCAGACATAAACCGACTTGTGTTCTACCTCCAATAAGACCTGCTAAAAAGTATTGTGGGCTGTGTCCGTGTCCGCTCTGCATATGCCGTGCAGACATGGACATGTCATCCACCCGCTTCGCTCATTGTGGCCCACGACGCTTACCAAGTCGCATAAGTGGCCCTCGCTCTTAAAAAGGTTGGGCACCCCTGATCTAGATCATAGATTCACGACATAGTCACCAACCTGGAGCAAGTTATAAATGGTGGGAGCTCGGATTTCAGACTACACAGAGAGTATTTGGGTTAGTGCAGGGGTGTCAAACTCAATTTCATTGTGGTCCGCATGAGCATTATGATTGTTCTCAAAAGGGCCGGTTGTATCTGTAAGATTAGATGTCCAGCACATCCCCTCTGCTTACATTAGATGTCAAGAGCCACCCCACCATCAGAAGTTGAGTCCCCCACTCTCCCTTTATTTACAGCGCACCCCCTTTCCTTAAGCTGCTGCTGGGAAGAAGCTGGATGCATTGCTTGAAAGCAGAAAGTAAGGGTCTGGAGGAGGACCAGGATAGGTTTGAGGGCCACATAAAATGGTCTGGAGGGCCGAATTCGGCCCGCGGGCCTTGTGTTTGACACCTGTGGATTAGTGGCTTGCTAGGTAGTGATGCCAGGATCAGAATGATGTCCCCAGGACCTACACTTTGAAAAACAAGTCAGTAATGACAGCTCCCATATTTTTAATCTTATGTGTTCACTTTAAAGTTGTCCCTTGGTCAGTGACTTGCAGTACTGAAAAAATGGATCAGGTGGCATTTTCAGAAATGGGGTTCCTCAGGGGTAACCTCCATGGTTCTCTTTATAAAACCCATAATGAAGCCATCTGGGTTGCACATACTCTGAAAATGTTAGCTACTTGACTGATACAATGACCCACTGACTTTGATACTTGTTCACCGATCTGGAACATGTACTGTATGCAAATGAATTATTTTGGCTTTATTGTTACCTCTCTTCCCCCTAATTCTTGTCAGTGTCCTAAAAATGATTGAAGATAGGACAGTGACAACACTAATGTCAGGTATTTTGTTAAACTTCTGTAGAAGCAGCATTTTTTTAGGCCAGTGTGCAAGAAGCCTTGAAGTTGTTCTGTTTTTTCACTACTAACCCTGCTGGCCATACATTATGCAATTTTCTTGTACAGTTTTACTTTAGATTTGCCAGAACCATATAATATGAGGTCAAACCTAAACACTTTCAATTTGTATGCAATCAGGCAGGCCCTTGCACTACATCTTTGAAGATGGCAAGCTTAAAAGTTAGACAGAGCTGAGATGTTTTCCATGCACAAAGCGGTGCTTTGGCTTTCCCGTGGTGCCAGGCAGATGACCAAATGCCTAAATGCTGGTCATGTGATCTCTGCTGAAGGGGCTTAATGCAGTGTTCGACATAACCTGGGCGCCAGGTCGCACTTGCGACTATAATTAGCGACCTGGGGCGGCACAGCTGGGGTATCCTGTGTCTCTGTGAGCCCCCACCTCCCCCACCGCACGATCGGCGGCCAGTAATTGAGGCCACAGGTTTGTGGCATTCTGCAGGCCTATGCTTCCTTCTGTGATCTGGCGCCATCTTGTGGTGGCCGTTGGTATGTTTTCTGTCTGTTTTCATTGCCATCTCCTTCTCTTTAATTAGAACCCCCGAACATTATATATATTTTTTATTCTAACACCCTAGAGAATAAAATGGAGGTAGTTGCAATACTTTCTGTCACACCGTATTTGCGCAGCGGTCTTACAAGCGCACTTTTTTGGGAAAAAATACAAGTTTTTTGATCAAAAAATAAGACACCAGTAACGTTGTAAGGTAAGTGGTTCAACTAGACCCAGGCTTTAAGGACAATCTGGATGTATGGAGGCTCCCCAATGCATTGGGCCAGTAAAAACATCCACATGCAGATATGGTATGTCCAAACTAGACTTTATTTTCTAATGCGTACTTGTTCATAATCAAATCATACAAGAAGGGAACGCCCTTGTCCCAGCCAATCATATCTAAGTTATTAGGTTATACAAGTAATACACAATTATATATCGTGTGTAAAATATAACAATCTGTCTTCTCGGTCCCTAACTGAATCTGGTTTCTACTGCAGCATATCTAATGTTATGTTCTTTGCCTAGGACACAATAACATTGGCAAGGTTCCTGGCTTTTGTGTAACTAATCCTGGAATTTCAAGGATACATCTCCAGACAAGCATTAAACACTATGGGCCAGATTCAGGTAGAGTTAGGCTGGAGTATCAGTGATACTCCAGCCTAACTTTCACTTTGAGCGGGCGTTTCTGTTTTCTTTAGTCAGAAAACATGAAACGCCGGGTTGGAGTTACTATACGAGCGGCGTAATTGTATTTCGCCATCGTATCGTAACTTCAATTTTAAAAATGTCGCGCGGGGCGTTCCCGCTGATTAACGCCGAGAATATGTTAATCAGCGGGAATCGGAAATTCACGATCGTATTCGGGCGCGACGCAGTGACTTTCCGACGTTTCCGTAAGAGATACGCGGCGTAAAGATAAAGCAGCCCCCTAGTGGAGTATCCTATGTTAAGTATGGCCGTCGTCATCGCGTCGAAAAAAAAAAAAAAGTAGTTTGCGTAAAACGTCCGTGAATGGGGATTGACGTCATTGACGTTCACTGACAGAATTTGGAGCATGCGCACTGACAGTCGACGCATGCGCAGTGCGTTCGCCGCGGGATCGCGCCTAGTTATAATAATACACGCCCCCTACCCGCCCAATTTGAATTCTGCCGGCTCATTTTCGATACGCCGCCGCAACTTTAGGAGCAAGTGCTATGTGAATAACAGTACTTGCTGCTAAAGTTTCGCCGGAGTAACGTAAATGAGAAACGTTACTCCACAGTAAAGAAGTGACCATCTACCTGAATCTGGCCCTATGGGGGAACTCTAGCAAGCCTTATAATGCATTGATAGTATGGGGGAACTCTAGCCTTTCAATGCATTGATATTTATTGGGGAACTCTAGCCTTTCAAACGTTAGCCCAATTTTTTTTATATTGTGAAAGATAATGTTACGCCGAGTAAATTGATACCCAACATGTCATGCTTCAAAATTGCATCCGCTCGTGGAATGGCGAATGGTAAAAAATACTACAGGTTGCATATTTTCAGTTAGGTGCCGTACACACGGCCGAGGTTCTCGCTGAAAATCAGCGAGAACCTCGCTGGAATGCACATTCCAGCGAGGACCTCGGCCGTGTGTACGGTCTCAGCGAGCTTCCCGTCGGGAAGCCCGTCGAGCCGAAATAGAGAGCACGCTCTCTATTTCCTCGACGGCCCGCCTGGAAGAATGGCTGGTTGCCATTCCCGACGGGCGGGTCGCCGAATTCGACGGCCGGGAGAGAACCTCGACGGGCGGAACGATGTGTTCTGCCCGTCGAGGTTCTCTGCCGTGTGTACGGCACCTCACAGAAGAGGTCTAGGGCTAGAATTATTGCTCTCGCTCTACCAATCGCGGCGATACCTCACATGTGTGGTTTGAACACCGCCTTTCATATGCGGGCGCTACTCGCGTATGTGTTCGCTTCTGCGTGTTCCTGGCTCCTAACTTTTTTAGCTGGCTCCTAGATTCCAAGCAAATTTGTCAAGCCCTGGCTTAATGGTCACTCCTCTTCTGTAGAGATCTAGTCCCTAGTGACACTGTTGGATACATTCATACCATATCACTCTGCCGTTTCAACTTTCTACACATAATTGAAATGGCGGTCAGATGGTCACATAATTGGGGGGTAACATGGCCACCATTGGAAAGAAACTGCTAGAAGTGCTAGCTGCAGATTAAGTAGTGAAAGTCCATTTATCGGCCATGGTGTGTGAAGCGATCCCCTTACGATGGGTCCCTAAATTGGAAAAACCATCCCTAAACAGGGGTGGGGTTTAATATCCCCTTTTACTCACATGTAATGCTGTTTTAACATCCTCACCCCAGTGACAGCTTTCCTGACACAATGGTGTATATTCCTAAAACTCATTTCAACTGAAGAAGCCATTTGGATGAGTGGTAAAAAATGGTCAACATTACACAACAATCCATTTGAATGTATCCCACTACTACTAGCTGTAATGATTTCTACCACAACCAGCCAAGAGACTCAATGCCAAACCTGTTATGTATACAAAGAAGTGATTCAGGTATGAGACTAACCATGGGAGAAGGTTTTGGAGTGATAACCAAAATAGAGCCTTCAAGCAGTGACTAGAGCCTACGAACACCAAAGTCGGCCCAGAAATAAGCCAAAAATGTATGTGGTTTAGGAGCTTCATTTTATTGCTAAAGTGTAACTATTAGGCCCCGTACACACGGCAGAGAACCTCGACGGGCAAAATACATCGTTCCGCCCGTCGAGGTTCTTTGCCGGCCGTCAGAATCGGCGACCCGTCCGTCGGGAAAGGCAACCAGCCATTCATCCCAAAGGGCCGTCGAGCAAATAGAGAACCTGCTCTCTATTTACTCAACGGGTTACCCGGCGGGCGGGGCTTGCCGAGAGCGTACACACGGCCGAGGTTCTCGGCAGAATGCGGCTCCCAGCGAGGTTCTTGCTGGTTTCTGCCGAGAATCTCGGCCGTGTGTTCGGGGCTTCAATGTGTCAAGCCCCGTACACACGGCCGAGGTGTTCTGCCCGTCAAGGTTCTCTGCCGTGTGTACGGGGCCTGAGTGTTGTAAATTAGTAATTAGGGGCACTTTGATGTTGTGTAGCGGTGCCCTTGTGGAGGCTGCTGAATATTGTAGTCCACCTGTAGTCCAAGACTGTCATTCTTGGGTTATCATCTAGTAAGGTCAACCAGCGAACTTTAGTTTGGTAATCCTGTAGGTTTCAGGTGGGTGCTCCGAAATCCGCCTTGATTCCAAAAACATTTTGCACGTTTAAAAACTTTGATCCCAATTGGCAAAGAAGCCAAAAAAATATTTTTTGAAATATTTTTTGAAACGTAAAGCATAACATGCTAGTTTTCCATTAGGAGTTATACAACTGTCCTCTCATTTAATTGTACAGCTGAAATTTTCTGTACATCAGCACCCTCTTCAGGCACAATATGAACCCAAAATGTAATTTCGTTACATGTATTTTCTGTAAGCCCTGGTTTACACCATATATATCACGCTGCATTTATGTGCAAATCACATGTGATTCAGTATGGTGCGATTTGAGATCATGCTGCACCAAATCAAATTGCACTGCACCAAAGAGTTTTTAGTCCTGAAGCATACTCTCCAACTGTCCTTCATTTGGAGCGGCTGTCTATCTTTTGGAAAAGCCCTGTCCCTCTTTCTTCCATAGTTGTCCCTCTGTTTGGCCTGATGTAAGGATTTCTATAAAAATGTATTATTTATAGGGGTTGTAAAGGTACAATTTTTTTTTCCTAAATAGCTTCCTTTACCTTAGTGCAGTCCTCCTTCACTTATCTCATCCTTCATTTTGCTTTTAAATGTCCTTATTTCTTCTGAGAAATCCTCACTTCCTGTTCTTCTGTCTGTAACTCCACGCAGTAATGCAAGGCTTTCTCCCTGGTGTGGAGTCATGCTCACTCCCTCCCTTGGACTACAGGAGAGTCAGGACGCCCACTAACACACGGCTCCTTTCTCTATCTGCAACGTAGAGAGCGTCCTGTAGTCAAGGGGGGGGGGGCGAATACGACACTCCACACCAGGGAGAAAACCTTGCAAGAAGAACTTTGTACCTTTACAACCCCTTTAATTATCAAAAGGGTTTTACCACAAATATTGGGTTTAACCAATATTTTTTGCACATTAGTCCATGTTAGTGGGGGCATGTCTATAAACTTCTTATTTAACCAGTGTGCCTTCTGGGTTCTTCAGGGGGGCCTTGGCCAAATGCCTAAAAATTGCCCCAAAATTGGCAGGCATATCACGGCTGCCTTTTTTTGTTAGTTTTCTTTTTGTGCCGCATTACAACCTTGGCCCCTGTGCAGGCCATCTGCTGGCATACTAACAACCAATTACATCATATGTTGATAAAGAGGACATCGGGCACCTGAGGACATCCTGGTTTGCCCCTAACCTGCCCCTCTCCATCAACATTGGGGGGTCACATTTTCTGAATGAAGCCTCGTACACACGACCTGTTTCCTTGGCAAGAGAGCTGTTGGGAGAGTTTTTTGCCATGAAAACCATGCGTGTAGCCTCGTACACATGACCGTTTTTTCTCGACAGGAAAACTTCCAGGAGAGCATTTGGCCGGGAATCCCGGCCATGTGTATGCTCCCTAGAAGTTTTGCCATCAGGAAAACAGCCAGGAATTGTCGAGTTTCCCGGCAGAGTGTTTGCTGCCGAGAAAACCAGTCGTCTGTATGCTTACCTGTCCAAAGATAAACCCGCGCATGCTCGATAAGCCTTCAAAGCATGTGTGGTAGCATACAAGACATAGTGTGGGGTGTAGCAAGAATAGCATTGAGTGTGACGAGCGCCGGCTCGTCGTAGTCGATGATGTCACCGCGTTCTTGCCATTCAGTGCTTCAGTATGCTTTCTCTGTGAGAAAACTGCTGGGAATCCCGATGAGAAAAATAGAGAACCTGCTCTCTATTTTCTCGTCGGGATTCTCGGCAGTGTTTTCTGCCGAGAAAACCATTCTTCAGTATGCTTACCTGTCCCCAGGTAAACCCGTGCATGCTCGATGAGACTTCGACGCATGAGCGGTAGCATACAAGGGTAGTGTAGGGTGTAGCAAGATGGTGGCGACGGCATCGAATGTGACCAGCACCGGCTCGTCATAGTCGATGATGTCACGCGTTCTTGCCATTCAAAAGAAAAAGGAAAAAGGAAAAGAAACTCAAGGAGAAAAGAGATGCTGAAATACTAGTCAGTATCAGTGTGCAAAAATATATTTGCTTTGTAAACATAAATCACCTCTACTGTTGGGGCTCCTAAGTTGTACCACTGATGCTTACATTTGCGGTGCTTCCCACAACCTGTACTGTTATGTCCGTGTTTTTGGTAAATTCTGGTTTCTGCTGACTGAGTATAGAGGAGAATGTAATCTTCTCCCAGGATTAAACACCCAGCAAAGAACAGTGCACTCAAGTCGCAGAGCGTAACCCTGTGTAAGCTCCAACACTACCGTAAAACTCTTGGCTCCAATGGAGGAACAAAGCAGTAGGGTAGTGCAGGTAGGTGAGTATCTATGGGGTTGTTTCTATCAAGAGAACCTGTCATTTTGCCAATTTGGAGCAAAAACTAAAACACCCTTTTAAACTATTGCCTGTTATTTTAAAGTCAGCCACTATCTATATTTTCTTTTTCCTTTGCAGGACCTCAGCATGGATGTGGTGGTTATCTGACTAATACCACTGGCCATTTTAGATCTCCAGATTCCAATAATAGTGGGAGATACGACAAGAACCTGAACTGTGTTTGGACTATTGCAGCTTCTGTAAACAAACAGATAAAGCTGACATTTACTGGGTTTATACTGGAATCAGCGGTCATGAGGGAATGCAGATATGACTATGTCAAGGTAAGAAGACAAACATCCTATATATATCCTACTATGAGTGCATTCTCAATGGGTTCTAAGCAGAGATGAGCAAACAGATCTGCTGATATTTTCCCCATAGTTATCTGATTTACACTTGGCAGAGATTACAAAAAAACACAACCACACAATATTTAATGTGCCACCTTTATTGCATTTTCCAATTTTGTGCACTAGGCATAAAGAAGGGTATCCCCCCGGCAGAATGAACATGACTGTGTAGCCCTATAACACGCTAATAATTGTATATATGTCCTTTAAGCATCATATATGTTCTTCAAGTAGTTGACCCTAAACATAGATTTCCTAAATCGTGGGCACTAGGCACCTCTGCACCCAGGGTCAGTTTTAGACCCCTGGGGGATCCAGGGGACTATAGGTTTGGGGGGCCCCTTATACACAGAGTTGATCTTTATTCTCAAAATGCATGACACAACGTCATTTTGAGGTCACACATGCCCACACACACAAAGTCATATAGTGCTCTATGTTTGGTTTGCTTGAGCAGTCAAATTTCATACCAGTTAACAGTTTTACAGATGATGGCCGGCAAAATATTATCTCCCTACATATTTATTTATTTAATAAAAGCGAGTACGTTTTTTTATTAAACATATATAATAATATTTTATATATAATTTTTCTATATTGTTTTCTATAATTTTTTGTATAGAGGAGGGCCCCTTCTGTCAGGGGGGACCCGGGGCAATTGTTCCTTTTGCTCCCTTATAAATCCAGCCTTGTCTGCTCCACCACTGCTACAAAAAATATGGTTTTGGAAGATGTGTGTGTGGCAAAAATGAAGAGTATCTTACCCTATTGGAGCAGGTAATTTGCTTCCTCTTCTTGCTGACCTAGTCAAGGAGCCCCTTTTTTTACCCCTTTAGAGTGAATGTAAAGAAAGGTGTTGGATGCCAGGATAAAAGGAAAAACATTGGAAAAAAACTCTCCCATCTTCTGCCTTCATGTATTTTTTGCTAATCGAAAAACCCTTCCAAGATCCTTACAGCTGAAAGTGCAATTCCTCCCAAATTTCGAGCCCTACTGATTCTCATAAAGATTCATATTAAAAAATGTGGATGGGCCTCTTGTGGTGAGGGATTGTTTACATTTCTATAGAAAAAGTGGAGTGATTACTCATTTGTTGGTTGTTCGTTCTTAGAGCTATCCATGAACTTGAGTGGTCTTTACCACTGTCCTATTGGATCCTCTAACTTTTGACAGTATGATGTTCTTAACCATTATAATACCATAAACTGGAAGATCAGGATATCCCTGATTATCTAGGCAAGGGGTCTCCAAACATTCTAAACAAAGGGCCAGTTTACTGTCGTTCAAGCTTCAAGGGTGGAAGCGAATTGTGGTCAGTAGTAGTAGAAAATATCCAGGTAGGATATTCAGTGGGAGTAATGCCTCGCAGTGAGTGGGAGTTACAAAAATTACACAGTAACCGTGGTCAGTATGGGAAAGGAATAGTGCCCCATCATTGGTATTCAAAGGAGGAATGTTGCCCCAACTTTAGTATTATTTGGTGAAATGGTTTCCGACCATTTGTATAAGCGGGAGAAAAAGTGCCCTTCATCGGTATAAGTGGGAGGTATAGTGCACCACCATCAGAGGCGTCTCCCCCCCCCCCAACATTATGCTGTGCCCCACCATGTGCCCCCCCAAAAAAAAAAATTTTCTTTTTTTTTTTTTCTCGGGCCGCCCCTGGAGTAACAGTCTCTCCTGAGAGGAAGAGCGTCCCCAGTCAGCTCTGCGGGGCATTCCTCCCCCTCCCTCTGCTCGCTGACACTGTATAATGCAAGCGTTCACACAACCACAGCCGCCCGATCTGCTCCTTCCCCTGCATCCTCATTGGCACGGAGAAGAGTGAGTTGCAGAAAGGACTCCATAAGCACTGTGGGGGAGGGGGGGCTCCAAGCCTTCATCTCAGTTACTAAAAAAACAGACTGATTTCTCCCATCCTTAGGACAGGAGAACCAACCTGTAAATTCCGAGAGTGGTGACTGCAAGCTGAGCCGAGTGTCAGTCTATGACACTCTTTTACAGCCCAGCGAGTCCAGCCACCTCCCCCCCACTCTCCTCACATACAAGCAGGGAGGAATACAGCTCCTCCTCCTCCTCCTTTCAGTCCCGCCCACACTATCTCGGTGTGCTGTATCTAAAGAGAGGGGAAGTGTGTTCAGGAAATATGAAAATGAGCAGCATGTGTGTGAATGATGCCTGAGATTCGAGCCTGGACCGTGGGTAAGTGTGTGCACTGCAGACTGCAGTACACTGTAATCACTGAACTGCATTATCTCCATCCCTTCTCTCCCCCATCTGTCTCCCTCCCCTCTCCTGTTCTTTCAAGACATTCACAATTTACTTTCTGTAACGGTCACCACCGTTTACGATATTCCATTCCATCGCCCCACGACAGCTTATCCGACAGTGCGACAGACATCAGACATGACCCATTTCATTTCCCAGAATAACCGAGACAACACAAGCTCTGGTACTGGTTCCAAAATGAATGAATGAATCCTTTAATGGTAACTTAGCTTTCTTATATACAGTACAAGCATGTTACAGTTAATCACAGGGACAAAGACACACTCCACCCACACATCACACAATGGGGGGCTTCATACACATTCTTTTCGATAATGACATTCCGCTGAGTTAATTACTACTCATTAGCCAGACGGTCTGGCTCCGCATTTAGAGGGGTTAATTACTACAGCTTGACAAGTCACATTCCACATCTTAACAGTGTCATTAGCATGCACAATAAACAGGTCTTAGGAGCAGACCTAATTAGCACAATGGAAACAAAACAGTATTAGCATCACACAATGAAATGTCTAGGAGCAGACTCAATTAACACCTCAAAAGCATGTGTCCCCACATTGAATTAAAACACTCTATTGACCTGTCAGAGTCAGACTTTAACAACTTGTAATATTTAAAGATATCCTGCAAAACATGAATTATCAGTAATGTCCCATCCCATGTAATTTATCATTATCATTTCTCAGTCACCCTATGCCCAAAAGGGGCACAGGATAACCCTAGACCCAAGAGTCATTAGTGATGCTGGCACTCAAGTACCCCCCATCCTTCAAAAGTCTCTGGGTGTCACGGGCCATTCTGTTACACTTTCACTTTCAGTTAGGCAGGTAATATACCGTGCAAATTTCTTTCCTACTTCCACAGATTGCAGGAAAGAAACTTGCATGATTCCCCCATCAACATACAATTGTATTCTCCCGACAAACAGTGATTCTCACTAGTGGCTATACAGCAACCACTAGTAATAATCATAAGAGAATCTGCTCATTAATGGTTCAAATCTCAGCCAGTTCCTGCTGAACCAGCTGAGATTTAAACTGTCTATGGCTGGTCTTAGCTCCTAGGCAGCCCATACATTGATCACTTTTTTTCATTCAACTATTAGGTTGAATGAAAAAAAAAAAAAGAAATGATCCAATTCCCCCATCTACACATTATAGGTGGATGAGGGAATCCTCCCAGTGTGGACCAGTGCTGGAATAACCAGAGTTGCTGTCCTGTCCCGGCTATTCACAGCGCTGGTCTCTGTCTCCTTGGCAGCGGCGGCAGCACATTGGAACCCAGTGCTGGTTACTTTATGGGGCTGATGTACAGGAGGGCCAGCACAATTTGTTGTTAGAGATGGGCTGGACATGTTCAAAAATCCAGATGCCAGAGCCTGCCAGGAAGCCCACACTGCACAGTGCTAATCACAGGCAGTGAGCTGCTCTGCACAGATCAGAAAATGTCTCGCTGCCTGTGATTAGCACTGTGGAGTGTTGGCTTCCTGGCGGGATTGGGCATGTGGGATTTCAAACACACAACCATCTCTATTGGTTGTAGACAGTTGAGCTCCCTGCACATTGCTTAGCAGCAGTGGAGCTTCTCTGACATGCTGATCGGGATGCAATCCAGGTGATGCTCCCAGTCAAATCCTAGTGTTAAATATCAGAGATTTTATTGATCAAAGCCCACACTTTACAGGCATAGAGCCCACACGACTGTGGAACATACGTTTGATTTTATATATATATATATATATATATATATATATATATATATATATGTATATGTGTGTGTGTGTGTGGTTGTACTCTTGATGCTAATAAATACTGTTTTTGTTTAGATCTGACTGGGAGCATCACCTGTTCCGATCAGCATGTCACCAGAGAAGGTTATACAGCATTACTGCTGCTAGGTGACCAGCTGGGGGCTCAGCTCTCTATAACCAATAGTGCCAGCCTTCCCCTGCATGCACCCATAATGTCACCAGCACTAGGTCCTAATAGACTGCTGCCGCTGCCAAGGAGACAGATGCCAGACCAGTGCTATCAATAGCAGGGACAGGACAGCTGGGGAACCCCACAGTGGCAGAACACCAGGGCCCGGTGGCAAGACAACCTTTGCAACCCTGAAAGTTCTCCCACTGCTTTGGACCCTTATATTTTCTTGGTGTGCTGGTGACATATATCTCTTGTTTTCTGCCACTCTGGGGGGCCCCAGTATAGTAGGAAGGGAGCTCACTGCAGAACATGTAAAAGGGCCCGTTGTGGGGTCGTAGTAAAGGGCCCCAAGATATATATATATATATATATATATACATATATATATAAAATTGCATTTTATAGTTGGCCCCCCTACTTTTGTCCCTGTCCCCCCATGTGCCCCCCCTAAATATGAAAGCTGGAGACGCCACTGACCACCATTGGTATTGTTTGGAGGAATACTGCTCAACCATTAGTATAAGTTGGAAGGAATAGTGCATCCTCCCTGGTATCAGTAGCAGGAATTATTCCCCATTGTTGGTAAAAGTGGGAGGAATGTATACGGAGAAGGGAGGATTAGTGCCCCAAGGGCTGGAGCAAGCAAAGTGCCACAGTTTGTAGACCACTATTCTAGGCCATTGCTGTGGACATTTTATTGGCATGGGTGGCCCTGCATTGGTAATAATACTACCCATATACCTTTCAGCATTATTTTATCACCAAAGCCCAACTACTATGTCAAAATAGTCAAACCTTTGGGACTTTTATGTTATTTGGCCATTTTCAATGCAAACAGCACTTACTGGAGTTTGCTTTTTTGACTTTTGTGGGCAAGGATTTTTTCACCGTATTTGTTCTGATATTAGTGTTTTTTCTTTTAGATCTTTGATGGCGGTAACACAAACAGCAACCTACAAGGTACATTCTGTGGCAATAACACTCCTGCAAACTTCATAACTACCAGCAACTTCCTGACAGTCTGGTTTTTCAGCGATTCATCAGTGGAACGGGCAGGATTCAATGCCACGTATGAGATTACTGATTGTAAGTAGTGCTAAAACCACCGAAGAGTGGTGGGCCACCAGATTTTTCATCACCATTATGGTTAACAAAATAATATCATGTTACAATGGCTGTTCTTAGACAAAACCTGAGTCCATTGCTCTAACGTCACCAGGGAGACTACCTGCTTGAAGATTGTATTGTTCTGAGCCTTGTCTCTGTTTTTCCCACAGTACAAAAATGTATAGGTAGATAAGTTGTTTTTTGACCCTGAATTATGTAGATGTGCCTGTGGTAGCAGAATTACCTTGTACAGTATGGCCCGGATTCACATACATCGCCGCATATATATGCCGCCGTAGCATATGTCTTTTATGCTACGCCGGCGCAGCGCGGAGAGAGAAGCATGGAATTCACAAAGCTAATGCTCCCAACGTTGCGCCAGCGTAACGTAAATTCGTAGGCGTAAGTCGGCATAAGTCAAAGTAGGTGGAAGTGGGCATGATACATTTAAATGAAGCGTGACCCCATGCAAATGATGGGCCGAGCATCCCAGTGCGCATGCTAACGATCACGTCGAAACAACTGCCTAAGATACGTCGAATCACTGCCTATGACGTGAACGTAACCTATGCACAGCCCTATTCACGTACAACGTAAACTACGTAAAATTCGACGGCGTTCATTCCCTGGTCCATACCTTTGCATGAGTTGCGCCTCCAATATGGGGAATAACTTTACGGCAAACGTAAACCTTATGCAAAACGCTTAAATCATGCGCCGTCGCAAGTACGTTCGTGAATCGGCGTATCTCCCTCATTTGCATATTTGAATAGGAAATCAATGGGAAAGCCAAATGCTTCCAGCGTAAATATGTGCCCACTATACGCCGCGTAGGCAAGTTACGTCGGTGGACTGAAGCCTGTTTTTAGGCGTATCTTAGTTCTGTGGTCACGGCGCACAGATACGACGCCACATATTTACACTTACACAGCGTATCTCGAGATAAGTCGGCATAAGTGCTTTGTGAATCTGGGCTTACGTCCTTTTGTGGCTGATTCATTGTCTTCCGTAAAATATGTCTGTGCCATCAAAATTAATTATTTTGTTTATTTTAAAGTACTATGTGGAGGCATCCATAACGCAACATCTGCTGTAACAACGATGACATCCCCAGAATCCTATCCACCATTCACATCGTGTGTCTGGACGATTGATTCCCCGCCACAGGAGAGCGTAAAGCTGACAATTCAGAACTTTAACCTCCCTCCTGATCTGGACTGTTCTGAGAATTATCTGGAGCTCTCGGACTTACCTGTGGTACTACAGTTTATTTTATTTTTTTATGAAAACAAAACTACAAGTATAAGAGCAGTTTGTGGGACACAGATACTCAAATCTAGACACCACATCCCATATGAAAATGCATTAGAGAGAAATGGGAATAAGGGTAACAAAACCCTGGGTACGAAAATAGTAAAAAATATCATTTTTATTTTACAAAATAGGACACAAAATGTAATAAACATATAGAAAACCATCCAATGGAAGTAGATCATGCTCAACCATGAGCTTAAGACCTGTAACGAAATCGCTCAACATGTTTCGCTCTCGATGAGCTTCTTCAGGAGCTTTACAGGTGATACATAGATAACCAGTCCAGATCCATATAAAAATGATCAAAGAGTAAACTATTGAGAAACAAATCGCATATGCCCGTAGCCAGTTCTGGAGCCATAGATGAAATCTCCTCCTTGTCCAATCAAAAAGTCACAGTAGGAAATGAACCAGATTTCCTAGTTCAATGATCAAAAAATAGAATCAATCATATTTTCCGCAGATTCAAAATTAATAATAGTTGTAAATCTTCTCGGAGTAGAAAACGCTGAGACTTGGAAAAGGAGTATAAATCCGAATTTGGCTAATGCCGACTATGCACAAAATGTGCCAGTTTGCTGTATTTTAGAATAGGAGCTGAGCTAATCCAAGCAGAGTGGAGAGGTAAGCCACCAACTCTCTCTCTGTTTGCCGGCTCAATGATTGGCCTCATCCTCTCTGCTCTCACTGGCTGTGATTGACAGCAGCAGGAGCCAATGTCTCCCACTGCTGCCTTCATGACCAGTGAGGAGAGAGAGAGGACAGAGCCACTGCTCTCAGGCACAGCTCTGGGATTGAGATTGGGCTCAGGTAAGTATAAGGCCCCGTACACACGAGCAGACAGATTTGTTTAAATCGGTCGGACAGACTGATTTGAACAAATCTGTCTGCTGGAATGTATTGGTTTGATCGTGTTCACGATCAAACCAAAATCCCCGCCGGCAGAAGGCGCACTGACGTGTCGGTGACGTGGCGGTGATGTTGACGCCGCAACGTCACCGCACCAGGAAGTGAATTACTTCCGCGCATGCGTCGAATCCATTCGATGCATGTGCGAGAAGATATGTCTGCTGGTTAGCGTACTAACCAGCAGACATATCGGGCGGACGGATTCCCAGCCGACAGATTTTAAAGCATGCTTTAAAATCTGTCGGCTGGCCAAATTTGTCGGCTCGCCCGTACGCACGATCGAATCTGTCTGCTGGGACGGTCGGGCCGACCGTTTCCAGCAGATAAATTTGATCGTGTGTACGCGGCCTTAGAGGGGGCTTTAAGCAGAGCTGCATATTCCCTAATGCAGAGGATGTATTAAGGCAAAAAAACTTCTACCTTTAAAACCATTTTAAGTGCAATTGCAAAACAAATCACTTTAAAGCTGAGCTTCAGGCAAACAGATAAATACATGGATGAAATACATACAGTATATGACAGCTGATTTGCCTGCCAGAGGATTTGTAGAGTGTCTTGAAAAAGTATTCATACCCCTTGAAATTGTCTGCATTTTGTCATGTTACAACCAAAAACGTAAATCTATTTTATGTGATAGACCAACACAAAGTGGCACACAATTGTTAAGTGGACGGAAAATGATAAGTGATTTTCAATTCTTTTTCCAAATAAATATATGAAAAGGATAGCGTGCATTTGTATTCAGCCCCCCTTTTCTCTGATACCCCTAACTAAAATCTAGTGGAACCAATTGCCTTCAGAAGTCACCTAAATAGTAAATAGAGTCCACCTGTGTGTAATGTAATCTCAGTATAAATACAGCTGTTTTGTGAAGCCCTCAGAGTTTTTTTAGAGAACTTTCAGATCAGATGTCACATTCGGCATAAAATGCTCCCTCATTTCAGCAGCTTAGTTGAATGTTGGGGGGATGAGAAATACTCTGCATAAAATGACAACAGTCTAAGCCAGTGATGGCGAACCTTGGCACCCCAGATGTTTTTGAACTACATTTTCCATGATGCCTAAAGTGGTGGTTCACCCTAAATATACTCTTTCCCATGTGATCCAGCATACTGGCGTCAGCGCCAGTATGCTGTTTTTTTTTTTTTTTAAATGCCCCACTTACTGTGTAATCCTTAATTTTGATTTATTTCCCCAGTGGTGTATGGCGCCTGTATAGCCCGTCACGGCTTCCGTAAATACTCGATTTAGGACTCGGGTATTTCCGGCGCTATACGGTGCCTGTGCACAGACCTAGGAGCTGACTGCGCAGGCGCCGTATTTCTCCGAGTCCTCCGTCTGCGCAGTCAGCTTCTAGGTCTGTGCGCAGGCGCTGCATAGCGCGCGAAATACCCGAGTCCTAAATCGGGTATTTTCGGAAGCCGTGACGGGCTATACAGGCGCCATCCACCGCGGGGGGAAATAACTCAAAATTAAGGATTACACAGTAAGTGGGGCATTTAAAAAAAAAAAAAAACAGCATACTGGCGCTGACGCCAGTATGCTGGATCACATGGGAAAGAGTATATTTAGGGTGAACCACCGCTTTAAGTACACTGCAGAGTAGGGCTGGGAAAAAAATCGATTCAATTTAAAAATTGAGTTAGTTGGTCAAATCGAAATTCTATTTTCAAAAAAACTATTTGTTAGATTTTTTTTTCCCAGGACCGCCGCTGACACCCCGCCGGTCCTGAGGAGCTGCGGGCAAGAGTTTTTAGGTGAGGCCGCGGCTTCGGCCTAGTCCGCAAGGCCGGACGCCGCGAACTAGGTCAAATCCGCGGCCTCGCCTAGAAACTCCTGCCTGCAGCTCCTCATAACTGGCACGGTGTTCATCAAAAGCTCTACTGCAGAGTGCATGAGCATCATGGGAAATATAGTTCCAAAACATCTGTGGTGCCAAGGTTCGTCATCACTGGTTTAAGCAGAGTCTTCCTTACATTTCGGGGGTCAGCTGGAATAGTGAAATGAAGAAGCGACGTGAACCAAAGTTCATGGGATTGGCCAAATATGTTAACAGACCAAGTGGCAAAGCCAAACAGCGCTGGCGCTGGAATTTTTTTTTTTTCTTATAGCAGTGCGAATGTGGCCTTTTATTTATAAATAAAGACTGCTCAGAATGTACTGTATGCTATTTGTTTCATGTTTATCTGCAGGGTGACTTTGGACAAGTCCAGAAATTCTGCGCCAATGAAACAATTAAAATACCCGACTTTTATTCCTACGGACGTACAGCTACCATTACATTTAAGTCACAAGATTACACGCCTGGCAGTAGGCTCACCTTTACCTATCAAGTGGCAAGTAAGTCTCTTCCCTGAATGTTCATTAGAAGTTCATTTTTTTTATTTAGATAAATCAGAAAACAACACAATAATGTTTCATAAAACATATCTGTGTATTAACACATAGGTAATCTAAAAAGGTATTTTTATTAGAACAATTTGATAAAACATATATGGATGATGATACAGTGATAGCAGAAGGCCTTGAGGAGTAGTGTTGAGCAGAATATGCCATATTCGATTTTGCGATATATCACGAATATATAGTCGAATATTCGTGATATATTCGCTAAATACGAATATTCGTGATATATTTTGGAAATGAAATCATTGCGAATTTTCGCTATCGCGAATGCGAATGCGAATTGCGAATTGCGAATGCGAATGCGAATATTCGAGAAATGCGGAATGGAGCACTCTGATTGGCTCAGAATATTCGTGATATATTACAATATAAAATAATTGCGAATATTCGAGGAATGCGGAATGGAGCACTATGATTGGCTCAGAATATTCGTGATATATTACAATACACAATAATTGCGAATATTCGGCAAATGCGGAAGGAGCACTCTAATTGGCTCAGAATATTCGTGATATATTACAATACACAATAATTGCGAATATTCGGCAAATGCGGAAGGAGCACTCTAATTGGCTCAGAATATTCGTGATATATTACAATACACAATAATTGCGAATATTCGGCAAATGCGGAAGGAGCACTCTGATTGGCTCAGAATATTCGTGATATATTACAATACACAATAATTGCGAATATTCGAGAAATGCGGAAGGAGCACTCTGATTGGCTCAGAATATTCGTGATATATTACAATATAAAATAATTGCGAAATTTCGAGAAATGCGGAATGGAGCACTCTGATTGGCTCAAAATATTCGTGATATATTACAATATAAAATAATTGCGAAATTTCGAGAAATGCGGAATGGAGCACTCTGATTGGCTCAGAATATTCGTGATATATTACAATACAAAATAATCGCGCGATATCGCTATTGCCGAATAATCGCATTGCGATTTTTCGGCAATATAAAATGAGCGCTGCAGCTACTCGGCCCAAGGTCTCTAATCATACCAGCAATGCTTTTACACGTCGATGGGGATCTCTAGGATGTGATCTGTTCTAAAAAAAAATAAAAAAAATACGAATATTCGAAATAGCGAATATTCGCCGCGATATTCGCGTTATTCGCGAATACTCGAATATGCAATATTCGTAGCGAATATTCGCAATGCGAATATTCGTGAGCAACACTATTGAGGACACAAGCACGCTATGAGCTGTGGACACGCTATCTTTTTAATGCTCGTTTTTTTAAACTTTGTTTTGTGAGTTTTTTGGCAATAAATTCATTAATTACCCAAACGAGCTTTGCTATGCGCTTCCTTATATCTATTTTTGGGCACATTTCCGTTATTGGATAACCGAGTGGGGCAGTGCTGGATTCTGAGCAAAGACCCGTCACTAAATTTTGGAGAGGAAGAACAGTTGCAGTGCCTGCAGTGTGGGAGAGCAGTACATGCTGGAGACCTTCTTGGCACCTGTGCCTATACGCAGTGGCATAGCGTTAGGGGGTGCGGAGGGGGCTATGGCATTACTGGCTGCCTCCTCCTAATTTTACTTTCCTGTGTCCTTGTGCTCTGGCGGCCTGTGATTATGCGTATGGGGTCATGTGCAGCAGCGGGGCTGGCCTGACACTGAAGTCCCACCTCCGCACATATTCAGTCTCCGGCACTCTGTGATTGGGCGAATGGGGTCATGTGCGGTGGTCAGTGTAGGATTCAGGCTGGTCAGTACTTATGTAGGAAGGGAAGGGACACGGGGAGTGCTAAAAGTCCGCAGGTTAAGCTGCCCAAATTACTTGTCTTGCCCCAGGCGCTGACAACCCACGCTATGCCACTGCCTATACACTTATGTTTATTTGCCCTCTGGTAAGGTTATTTTATAGGTGCACTGTGGTGTGATGTGTAATTCCATACACTGAAGCTGGGGTGAGAGTCGTCTCTTTTCTAAACACCATCTCCCCTGGATTCCAGTTCCTTCAGGCTTATTTCTTCAAGCGCTACATATGAACTCTTTTTATAAATCTATGTATGACTTCACGCACAGTGTGAACAATTACATTAAAGTGTATCTGTATACCAATCTTTTTAAAGTTATTCACCTGCCATGTGCAAATACCCCACACTGTTTTTATTACCCAGGAAAACCTTCTGTGCCTCTCTCTGATCATGTTTCATGATTCAATTTGCAAGAACAGTATTTGCTAGGTATGAGTTTCCATAGCTCCCAACTGTCCCTGATTTCGAGGGACTGTCCCTGATTTCGAGGCAGTGTCCCTCATTCCTTCTCATTTGTCCCTCATTTTGGTCTGATCTATATAGATGTATATAAAATTAACTTTTTATCTATCAAAAAGTGTTCCCAGCGCTAAACCTTTCATTAGATTTCTAAATTGCTGCATTTGTAGATTCCAAAAGCCAATATAAAGGCATGGTAGAGGTAAAAAAAAAAGCACTTGTGGGTTTAACCAATCTTATTTTTTTGTACAATTCTCCCATAAGGGGGCGTGACAAGGGGTGTGTCCTATGCCTACATACTTTTGCTGATAGGTGTTCCTCATTCCCATCTTAAAAAAGTTAATAGTGAAGCACAAACAAGATAGGGTATGTAGGTTTATTCTTAAGTTGAACCTGCTCGATAGCTTTTTCCCCCTACACACAGCTGAGTTTCCTGGCAGGAAAACTGCCACGACAGCTTTTGGCTGGGAAAACCGGCCATGTGTATGCTCCATTACAGGGAATCCCAGCGGGAAAAATGTTCTCTTTTTTTTTCCTGCCGGATTCCCGGTGGTTTTTAAGCCAGCAGTTTACCTATGGGGAAATCCTGCGGTGGAGCATACACAGGGCCGAGCTTCCCGGCCAAAGCTCTCATGGCAGTTTTCCTGCCAGGAAACTCGGCCGTGTGTAGGGGGGAAAAAGCTAACGAGCCAGTTCTCGGTTTTCCCGGCGGACTTTTTACTGCCGGGAAAACCGATCGTGTGTACAAGGTATTAGATGCATTAGACCCACTCAGTAGAGAGACCCAGATAAACACACATGGATTACTTCAGAACAACAAAATGTAGGAATCTGCAACAAAGTTTGTTATAATCCTTGCAATGTACATTGATCACCTAGAGGGGAATGTTTTTTTTCTCAACAAAAGTGGAGTTACGCTTTAAGACCCCTTTCGCACTGGAGCGGTTTGCAGGCACTATTGCGCTAAAAATAGCGCCTGCAAACCAACCCTAAATAGCCGCTGCTGTGTCTCCAATGTGAAAGCCCCAAGGACTTTCAGGCGGCGTACACACGACCAAGGTTCTCGCTAGAAACCAGCGAGAACCTCGCTGGGAGCTGCTTTCCAGCGAGAACCTCGGCCGTGTGTACGCTCCTGGCTCCCCTCGCCCCGGGAATCCCGTCGAGCGAATAGAGAGCAGGCTCTCTATTTGCTCGACGGCCCGTCGGGATGAATGGCTGGTTGCCATTCCCGACAGGCGGGTCGCCGATTTCGACACCGGGCGAGAACCTCGACGGGCGGAACGATGTGTTCCGCCTGTCGAGGTTCTCGTACGTGTGTACCCCGCCTCACACTGGAGCGGTGCGCTAGCAGGACGGTAAAAAAAAAAGTCCTGCTAGCAGCATCTTTGGAGCGGTGAAGGAGCGGTGTGTATTTCGCTCCTCCACTGCTCCCGCCCATTATTGAAATCAATGGGACACCGCGGCTATACCACCGGCAATGCGCCTCTGCAGAGGTGTTTTGCGGTGGTTTTTAACCCGTTCTCGGCTGCTAGCGGGGGGTAAAACCGCCCCTGCTATCGGCCGAATGGCTCTGCAAAATTGGCTTTACCGCCAATGCAGACGCCGCCCCAGTGTGAAATGGACCTAAGTGTGAGTGTTAAGGTTACAATGAGGGTACCTATGAGTTTTGGGTTACCGGGAGGGTCAGTGTCATAGGAAGGTTACATGTGAGTGTTATGGTTACAGGTAGGGTTTGAGTCTCCCAGCACTGAAACCTAATATATTGTCAAAAAATGCTTGGGTAATAACATTATACTTTTGTCTACCACAGACTGCAGCCGAGAATATCATCAGTCATTTGGATATTTGAAAAGTCCAGGTTGGCCGGAGAATTATCCAAATAGCAAAGAATGTTCAACAATCCTCCGCGCTCCGGACAGCCACTCCATATCTCTCTTCTTCAATGCCTTCCAGCTTGAACCATCATACTCTAGCTGTACTGACTACCTTGAAGTAAGTGGGACATTTATATTTCATACTATGCTTATTACCCATGCAAAACCCATTCAATCTCACACCTCATGGCCACACTAAATTAATCTAAAAAGGAGAATGTGATTGATTACAGTTCTGCTATTTTATTTCCCATTCAGGATTAAAAATGTTTGCGATTGGATTCTGTCCTTAGCATCTAGGTTCTCTATATAATTTCTAGGCATGTGCATTGCCGAAAAATTTGTTTTTTAGCTTTTTTCAAAAAAAAACAAAATCATTTTATTTTTTCGGAAATTCTGGAATATCGGAAAAAAATAATTTTTCCGTTTTATTTGCTTTTTTGGGAAATTCGGAATTTCTGAATTCCCAAAAAAGCAAAAAACTAAAAAAAAAAAATGTTTGCATTTCCGGGGAAAAAAGCAAAAAAACGAATGAAACAAAAATCAAAAAAATGAATTTTTGGAAATTCTAAAAATTCGGAATTCGGAAAATTTGCATTTTCGAATTTTTAGATTTTCAAATTTCTAATTTTCAAACCTCGAATTTTCGAAATTTCAAATTTTAGATTTTCAAATTTTGCAATTTCTAATTTTTTTATTTTCGAAATTTCGAAAATTCGAAATTGAAAAATTCGTTCGGGAATGGGGCTGGATGTAATTTACGTTCACGTTGTTTACATTGACAACTTGCGACGTGATTTCACGCATGCGCACTGGGATACGTCCACGGACGGCGCATGCGCCGTTCAGAAAAAACGTAAATGATGCGGGGTCATGATTCATTTACATGAATCACGCCCCCACATTACTAATTTGAATTAGGCGCCCTTACGCCGGCCACTTTACGCTACGCCGCCGCAACTTATGGAGCAAGTGCTTTCTGAATAGGTCACTTGCCCATATCAGTTGCGGAGGCGTAGTGTAAAGAGCAAAATTACGCCCCCCCCCCCCCTTCTCTGAATCTGGCCCTAAGAGAATTGCACATGTCTAATCATTTCTAAAACTGGCCATAGATAGGAGAGGGAGGTCAGAAGATCTGATTGCTGCAGCATCTTGGATTGGTTTGGATGAGTGCACATGTTTATGTACAGAGCAGAACACACTGCCGGTACTGATAAGGCTCGTACACATGATCAGATTTTCCGCAGACAAAGCCTCGGATAAAAAAATGTGTCTTGCATACAAACAGCACACAATTGTCGGCCAAAAAACATGAATGTCGTTGCGTACTACGTAGTTTTTCAGCTCTTTAGCGCCACCCTTTGGACACCTTCTGTTAATGTTGTGTTTGGTGAGCATTGCTTCCGAACATGCGTGTTTGCACTTTGGACTTTTGTCGACGAACTTGAGTACACACGCTCAGAAAATCAACAACAGACCGTTGTTCGCGGAAAATTTTAAAGCATGCCATCTGACATTTGTCTGCGGAAAATCCGACAACAATTTTCCGATGGAGCGCACAAATGGTCGGATTTTCTGTCAACAGCCTGTCATCACACAATTCCCGTTGTAAAATCCGAGGCTATAGTATTAGAGGACCCTTATTGCCCAGAATGGATGAAATCGAAAACTCTAAGGGCCAGATTCATAAAGAGTTACGCCGGCGTATCAGTAGATACGCCGTCGTAAATCACAATCTGCGCCGTCGTATCTTTAAGCGTATGCTCAAAGTGAGATACGCTTAAATCTTGCTAAGGTACAACCGGCGTAAGTCTCCTACGCCATCGTATCTTAGCTGCCTATTTACGCTGGCCACTAGGGGCGTGTACGCTGATTTACGCCTAGAATATGTAAATCAGCGAGATATGCCTATTCACCAACATACGCCCGGCCGTCGCAGTAAAGATACGCCATTTACGTAAGGTGTTTTCAGGCGTAAAGATAAAGCTGCAACAAGATGGCACAGCCAATGTTAAGTATGGACGTCGGGACCGCGTCGAATTTTTCAAGTTTTCTGTCGTTTGCGTAACTTGTTTGTGAATGGGGCAGGACGTAAATTACGTTCACGTCGAAACCAATGAGTCTTAGCGGCGTAATTTCGAGCATGCGCACTGGGATACGTCCACGGACGGCACATGCACCGTTAGTAAAAAATGTCATTTACGTGGAGTTACACTGAATTTACATAAAACACGCCCACATCAAACGCATTTGAATTCGGCGGGCTTACGCCGGCCCATTTACGCTACGCCGCCGTAACTTAGCTTGGTGAATACAGCACTTGCCTCTCTAATACGCCCGCACAAAATTACGCCGCTCTACGTGAATCTAGCCATAGGTCTGCAGGTTGAAATAGGGTTAGGAATTCAGTACGAAAAAAGGTACAATTTTTTTTCCTAAATAGCTTTACCTCAGTGCAGTCCTTCTTCACTTACCTCATCCTTCCATTTTGCTTTTAAATGTCCTTATTTCTTCTGAGAAATCCTCACTTCCTGTTCTTCTGTCTGTAACTCCACACAGTAATGCAAGGCTTTCTCCCTTGAGTGTCGGGTTCGCCCCCTCCCTTGGACTACAGGAGAGTCAGGGCACTTTCTACTTTGCAGATAGAGAAGGGAGCTGTGTGTTAGTGGGCATCCTGACTCTCCTGTAGTCCAATGGAGGGGACGAGCACGACACCCCACACCAGGGAGAAAGCCTTGCATTACTGTGTGTAGTTACAGACAGAAGAACAGGAAGTGAGGATTTCTCAGAAGAAATAAGGACATTTAAAAGTAAAATGGAAGGATGAGGTAAGTGAAGGAGTACTGCACTAAGGTAAAGGAAGCTATTTAGGGGGGAAAAAATTTACCTTTACAACCCCTTTAATTCTCTATACTATAGAGTTTTCTTTCTGAATTTCTAACCCTGTTCCAACCTGCAGACCTAGAGTTTTTTTTTACCTTTACAGCCCCTATAAGGGATGGTGTCACAGGGGGAGTCACAAGTCTTTGTGGTTTAGGAAGTGTGACAACATCCCCCTTTCTTTTGTTGGTTGGGCATATAAAACAGACCCCACGCTGCCACCAATAACACATTGGGATTGATTTATGTAAAATAGAGAGTGCAAAATCTGGTGCAGCTCTGCAGAGATTTTTTTAAATTTTATTTTTTGCCTATACCCATACACTGTAGTCATTATTATAATTGCAACACCATATACATGAGTACAGCAATGCACAGCCATTCAGTGACAGGCTATACTCTGTATCTGGGCTGAGGAAATGCGTTAGCTATTTTGCTGAATGGGCTTAGCCGTCCCATGTGCAAAAGCCATAAAATAGCTGTTTTGTCAAAAGGTGTGTGTACAAAGTACTTATCTCAATGGAAGCGATTTACTTCACACCACAGTAAGGCCCTGTACACATGATCAGACTGGTCTGATGAGACTTGTCTGACGGACTGTTTTCATCAGACAACTCTGAACTTGTCTGATGGTCTGATGTGACCAAAAATCCGATCAGACCAGAACGCGGTGACGTAGAACACAACGACGTGATGAAAAAACGAAGTCCAAGCATGCGTCGACTTGATTCTGAGCATGCGCGGGTTTTTGGTCCGATGCTTTTGTGTACTAACCATCGAACCTGTCCGACGGACAGGTGTCCATCAGACAGGTTTTAAAGCAAGTTTTAAAACTTTGGTCTGACGGACAGCGGTCCAATGGGCCGTACACACCGTCAAACTGGTCCGATGAAACTGGTCTGCAGACCAGTTTCATCGGACATGTCTGATCGTGTGTACGCGACATGTTTCCCTGAATTCCTGAATGCAGTATTATTTTTGTGTATTAATGAGCAATGAGCTTACACATGGAAATGCATAGAATGTGCAAATGCCTTTATTTAGCATTATATTTAATATGCGCGGGAGCCGCCAGTCACGGCACGGCCTCCTTTAGGAATGGCGCGATCGACGTTTCTAAAGTGCCCCTGTGCCGCTGACCACAGCGCATGCACCGTTGACAACGGCGCCCGTCTTTATTGTAAATATCTCCTAAACCGTGTAGGTTTAGGAGATATTTCGAGCACCTACAGGTAAGCCTTAAAGGGTCACTAAAGGAAATGTTTTATTTATTTTTTTGCTGAAATGACTGTTTACAGGGTAAAGAGACATAAAAGTTAACTGATTCCTTTTAAAATGATTAAAAATAGATACAAATCAATCATATAATGTGCCTCTAGTTTCCTATGCTAAGTTAGGCGTCGTCATCGCGTCGGAAAAAATAAAATCGCGTGCTTGCGTAAAACGTTCATGAATGGGGATTAACTCATTGACGTTCACTGAAGAATTTGGAGAGCGCACTGGGAGATTGACACTCGACGCAGCGCAGTACGTTCGCCGCGGGATTGTGCAAGTTTAAATAATACACGCCCCAACCCGCCCAATTTGATCCGCCGGCTCATTTGGATGCGCTGCCGCAACTTTAGGAGCAAGTGTTCATGAATAACAGCACTTGCTCCTAAAATTGGCAGAGTAACGTAAATGAGAAGCTTACTCCAGAGCAAAGAGTTCATTACCTGAATCTGGCCCATAAAAGTTAACTGATTGCTTTTAAAATGATTAAAAATAGATACAAATCAATCATATAATGTGCCTCTAGTTTCACTTTAGTTTTTAAACTGGTTTCATGTTTCTGTGAAGTAGAGAAGACACACAGAACAAAAACAAACAAATCCAGGGCAGTGTTTTGTTTTTTGTTCTGAGGAGTTTTAGACACACAGTTTGGACCACAGTGAAAAGCTGCCATGAGATTTTTCATAAGGAGCCAGGCAAGCAAGAAGTGTGGAGATCAGAGCAGAATTACAGCAACTTCAAAGCAAAAACGAACAATGAGGACATGAAACCAGGACTGCAGTAAGATAAAAGGAAGCTATTTAGCTAAAAAAAAAATCCTTTAGTGATCCTTTAATCTAGGCCTACCTGTAGGTAAAAGTGGTTGTAAAGAGTTTACCACTTTAAATGTACAATACATGGCCAAACATTTGTAGGTAACTGACCATCGCACTTACTATATGGCCAAAAGTATGAGGACACTCCTCCAAATAGTTGGAGATGCTTCTAGTGAAGCATAGAAAAGCAGCATAGAAAAGCATTTTAGACAATTGTGCAACTTCTAACCTTGTGGTAACAGTTTGGGGAAGGCCCTTTTTTGTTCCAGCAAAGCTGGGTCCCAGAGTACAAAGATCAAAAATACATGGTTTGATGAGTTTAGTGTGGAGGAACTCATGTTTCCTGCACAGAGACCTGACTTCAGCCCCACTAAACGTTTTTGGAATTATTTGGAATGCCAACTGTGAGCCAGGTCTATCTCCAATACTTTACTTGGCCTCACGAATGTTCTTTTGGTTGAATGGCCACAAATTCCTACAGACACACTCGTGGTAAACCTACCTAGAACAATGGGGGCTGTTATGGCCAAAAAGGAGGCCTAATTCATATTAATGGCCATGGCTTTAGAATAGGTTGTCCAATAGCTCCTATAGGTGTGATGGTCAGGTTTCCACAAATATTTGGCCATAAGGTGTACATTTAAAACATGTATAAAGCAAGTAAGCGCATGTGAAAAAATGTACAGCGAATCGCATTATAACCAGCACGTCCAGTGAGGTGAATGACAGGAACACGGGTTCTCTTTACTTCTTTTCATGCTTTAGTAAACCATCCTATTGTAAGATCTTACACATTTTCCTTACATTCCAGGTGAGGAATGGCAGCTTTTCCAACTCCTCGTTGATTGGCACCTTTTGTGGGAATAGTCTTCCTAATCCAATATTTCCTAAAAATAATGTCCTGCACCTCCTGTTTAAATCAAACGCTTACCTATCTTATAAGGGATATGAAATTACTTGGACGTCATCTCCATCTGGTAAGAAGCTTCTAGATAATAATTATTTTATGTGTGTTAAAGCCCGGATTCAGGTTGCCTCACCTACAATTCACATTTTCTATTTCACCCCTCTTGGAGTTCCCACCTCTTTCTTTTATATTTTTGTATTGTATACATCGCTTATTTCCATTGGTCTTTGGTCCTTTTACGTGTCGTCATGGATCCTCTTCCTCTATTCTCTGCAGACAGGCCCTGAATTCTGCAGAGAATTATGTACCCCCAGGGGTAGCTCTTGATGCCCTGGGATCACAGGAAGTGGTTTGATTGATGTTAGGTGTTATTCATCTGAAAGAGGAGGCGTGCTGGATCTTGGAGCAGCGAAGCCTGTGGTAGACGGTGCTAGAGAGGAGGTGAGCATTGCAGCGAGAGTGACAGTTTTAACCCTTTTCTGCCTAAGCCTATTTCTGACTTTGGTGTTTACAAGTTAAAATACATATTTTTTTGCTAGAAAATTACTTAGAACCCCCAAACATGCTATATTAATCTAGAGAATAAAAAGGTGATTGTTGCAATATTTTGTCACACTGTATTTGTGCAGCAGTGTTTTTAACACAACTTTTTGGGGAAAAAAGGACACTTTCCGAAAAAGTAAAGTTAGCAAATAGATACCAAACATGTCACTCTTTAAAATTATATGTTTGGAAAAAACTGTGCTAACCACAAAAACAATAAAGCTGCTACACACAAACAAACAAAGTCAACAAATAGTGGATAGAAACAATGTAGCGCTAAATCTACAATATGTGGTACCATGTAATTAGCACCACTCACAGTGCACATAAAAAACGTGAACTGAAATTAGGTAGGAATACATAAAAAAGTCTCTTAGGTGAAATAAATAAGCATCAATGAGATGATTAATGCAAACAATGAAGTGAACTGATGTCCAAAAAGATGGAGTCCAACAGGATAACGGTTGTCTGTAGGGGTCTGGAGCATCTAAATCACATCAAGGGTGTAGGTAATAAAGAGTACGCTTACCAGATACGTTGGACTCTAGTACTGTATAGTAAAGAGTCAATCGAGCCTTGTGGTCATTGGGACCCGGGACCACTAATACTGGGATGGCACTGGCGCAGACAGCAGAAACCGATCCGGCTTGAATGGTGTACTTCTATCTATGTCCCAGACTCCAGATGGGACCTTAGATTGCAGATCCGGATGTCCAAGGATAAATGGCTGAAGCTCCGACAAGACCACAAAAAATAAATAGAAAAAAGGTGCTCCAATAGCGCAGGTCATTAAAACCAATATAGGCTTTTATTAAAAAGTCATATACAAACAATATGACAAGAATAAATATGATCACGTGAACTTTTAGCAATATGGGGTGCTCAGCAGCAATAACCAACGCGTTTCGGCTACATAGGCCTTCAACAGGGGCATAAAGATGCACCCCCATATTGCTCACTTATATATAAAATTCAAGAAAAGTTCACGTGATCATTTTTATTCTTGTCATATTGTTTGTATATGACTTTTTAATAAAAGCCTATATTGGTTTTAATGACCTGCGCTATTGGAGCACCTTTTTTCTATTTATTTTTTGTGGTCTTGTCAGAGCTTCAGCCATTTATCCTTGGACATCCGGATCTGCAATCTAAGGTCCCACCTGGAGTCTGGGACATAGATAGAAGTACACCATTCAAGCCGGATCGGTTTCTGCTGTCTGCGCCAGTGCCATCCCGGTATTAGTGGTCCCGGGTCCCAATGACCACAAGGCTCGATTGACTCTTTACTATACAGTACTAGAGTCCAACGTATCCGGTAAGCGTACTCTTTATTACCTACACCCTTGATGTGATTTAGATGCTCCAGACCCCTACAGACAACCGTTATCCTGTTGGACTCCATCTTTTTGGACATCAGTTCACTTTATTGTTTGCATTAATCATCTCATTGATGCTTATTTATTTCACCTAAGAGACTTTTTTATGTTTCACCCATATATCAAGCATTTTTGTTTGGTATTCCTACCTAATTTCAGTTCACGTTTTTATGTGCACTGTGAGCAGAGGTGTATTTTGGTTTTGTGCTGCCCTAGGCCTGACTAAACTTGTGCACACCCTAATTTAAATATGACCCACCCCTTCCTGTTAAGGCCACACCCTGTGTTGTTTAAGACCCACCCTGAAATTTTTAAGTGAGGACACTAGTTCTGAGGGCCTGGGGGGGGGGGGGGGGGGCAATGGATTCCCTTAATTTACTTAGATTTCCTCTTACTTCCTGGTTGCCCATAGAGCAGGAAGTGAAGGGAAATCTTTGCAATGGGACAGGGATGGTAAAAAATAAACTGACAGGGGCAATAACCCTACCTTACTCTACCCAAAATGAAAAAAAAAAGTGTTGCCTATAGTTCTACTTTAAGTAGATGGTGCAGCAGAAACATATAGCACAGTGAGGAAGGTTTGTTGTCCAGGATGATAAAACAGTCAAAATTGGAAGCGTATTTCCTTCCAATATCTGTGCCCCTTTCTGATTATCATGTGCTGGTCGGAGTGGAGGGAATATTTCTTCAGTTTCGGGTGCATACCCATTCAGCTCCGCTCACATGTTCTTCTGCCTTGGCTCAGGTGCCGGCCAGCCGCCTGTCTGCTTATCTCCTTGCCTGTCCTCGGATTTCATTTAAAAAATCTGGTCACCTTTGTTTAGGTAGGTGGTACATGTCAAAGTAACATCCACATGAATGGCAGGACTCAAGGTTTCACAGCAGAACATTACCCAAAGCATGACACTGCCTCCCTTGGCTTGCCTTTTTTCCATAGTGCATCAGGGTGCCATCTCTTCCCCAAGCAACACACACGCACCTGGCCAGCCACAGAATGTTAACAAAAATGTGATTCATCAGGCCAGGCCATCTTCTTCTTCTATTGCTCTGTGGTCCAGTTCTGATGCTCATGTGCCCATTGTAGGGGCTTTTGACTGTGGATACAGGTCAGGATGAGAATCCGGACTGAACCCCCATACACAACAAACTGTGATGGATATTTTTTATGCCATTGTAACAAGAATATCAATGTTGTTCACTTGACAGTGGTCATAAAGTTATGGCAGAATCAACGTGTTTATCCACTTCAGCTTCCGGAAGGTTTACCCCCCTTCATGACAAGGTCATTTTCTGCGATACAGCACTGCGTTACTTTAACTGACAATTGCGCGGTCGTGCGACACTGTACCCAAATAAAATTGACCCCAAAAAATACCAATATTACTTACTTTCTGCTATAAAACATATCCAATAAAAAAAAATAAAAAAAATGGAAAAAAAATCTAATTTCTTTATCGATTTAGGCCAATATGTATTCTGCTACATATTTTTGTTAAACAAAAATCCCAATAAACGTATATTGAATCGTTTGTGCAAAAAATATAGAGTCTACAAACTATGGGATCGATTTATGGAATTTTTATTTATTTATTTATTAGCAATGGCGGTTTTCACCCACTTATAGCGGGACTGCAACATTGCACGGGACAAATCGAACACTAAGTGACACTTTTTGGGGACCAGTGACACTAATACAGTGATCAGTATTAAAAGTATGCACTGTCAATGTACTAATGACACTGCCAGGGAAGTGGTTAACATCAGGGGCGATCAAAGGGTTAAGTGTGTGCCCAACCTCTGCTTGTGTACACTGTGGGAGGGGCTTGTACTATGGGAAGGCAGAGATCTGTGTTCCTGCTTTGCAGAAACACAGGATCACAAAATTCCCATCTCACAGAACGGAGATCTGCCTTGTTTACATAGGCAGACCACCATTCTGCCTGTTTCCCTAATGATCGGCGGGTCTTGGGCCAGTGGATATCATGTCTGCCGGACCCACTAATTGGCTCCAGCTGTTTCCAGTCACAGCAGGATTGGGTTGTCACAGGCCTTGCAGCTGCATATATACAATATACAGTCGGCAACCGGTTAAACATAGTGGGCCAGATTCAGGTAGAGTTAGGCTGGAGTATCAGTGATACTCCAGCCTAACTGTCACTTTAGATGGGCGAGATGTTGGGGGTCGTGGCGCTGTTGTTGATGAATTGTATTAGTGAGCAAAAGAAAAAGCTCTAATAGGGCAAGTTCCCTAAATGTGTAATACAGAGGTGGCCACCCTGGGCAAGGTGGATCTAAGTGTACAAGAGTAGTGATGGTACCCTCTAAAGGCCACTGGAGGCGGTGGTGTTCCTGATATTGAGTGACAAATGTACTTAATGATGTTCTACAGGTATCAAGTCCACTGATCATATAGCTCAGCCACAGTTAACAGTAACGATGGGCCTTAAACACCAACTACTATGTACATACAAACAGCATGTTGTTCAAAGCCAAGGGGCTAATTGAATTAAATTATATAAAATAATTAATATAATTAATATAATTGATATGCGGAGACGTGATACACGAAACGTGCGTGCATCGCAACCACACGCACTTCCGGATCCGGTTCAATTTGTAGCTGGAACGCAAGCCGTTCCCACGCTGGGACGCTTTATTAGGTTCCATAGGGTGGTTATGCGGACCTTCCTGCTTATTAGGTTGCTGATTATCTGGTTTTTCCGACGCAGCGTGCTAAATTCAAACAGTCTGCTGTCATTTTAATTTTATTTTTATTTTTTGCATTTCTGTTACGCTTTGATGAACCTATTGGTAGTGCCAATAAAACTTTTTTACATTTTAAACGTACTACTCTATGGGAGCTTTTTTCTTTGCCTTGGAATTATAAAGAATTGAACTTCAAATCACCAACACCCAGACACACCTCGGAAACACACCAGGAGATAAGGCTTTGGTACGGGAGCGCGTCCGTTTTGACGCATTCTACCCCTGCAGGGGTGATTGCTTTGGTGAGTGGGGACCCATAAGGGGGACACCGGGATCACAGCGAGCAACACCTTTGTACAGTATAAAGACCACCTACCTAGTAGGTGCACCCTGTCTTCTCATCACCTTCACTTACCAGCCTGCTTTCTTGTGTTCTGTTTTTTGTGTTTTTTGTTATACTCCTGCATATCAATTATATTAATTATATTAATTATTTTATATAATTTATATATACATATTTGGCCCCTTGGCTTTGAAAACATGCTGTTTGTATAAAGTAGTTGGTGTTTAAGGCAGCCTGTTACTGTTACCTGTGGCAGAGCTATATGATCAGTGGACTTGTACACTGTAGAACATCTAAGTACATTTGTCACTAATATCAGGAACACCACCGCCTCCAGCGGCCTAGAGGGTACCATCACTACTCTTGTCACTTAGTCACCTTGCCCAGGGTGGCCACCTCTGTATTACACATTTAGAACTTGCCCTATTAGAGCTTTTTCTTTTGCTCAAAAAATTCAACAACAGCGCCACGACCCCCAACATCGCCCATTATTTTACTATACTCCCCTAGGGGAGCTATATTTAGGGGGGGCTGCAGTTGTGTATTCCCTACCCTTATTTCCACCATCCTAAGCGCAGGTTTACCCCTTTATTAACTGTCACTTTAAGCCGGCGTTTCTGTTTTCTGTAACCAGAAAACAAGAAACGCCGGGTTGGAGTTCCGATGCAAGCGGCGTAATTGAATTTCGCCATTGACGCAACTTTAATTTAAAAATGGCGCTGGGGGCGTTCCCGCTGATTAACGCCGAAAAAATATGTTAATCAGCGGGAATCGGCAATTCACGATCGATTCGGGCGCGACGCAGTGCTTTCCGCGTTTCCGTAAGTGATACGCGGCGTAAAGATAAAGCAGCCCCCTATGGAGTATCCTATTTAAGATAGCCGTCGTCAGTCGAAAGAAAAAAAACGCGTCGCTTGCGTAAAACGTCCATGAATGGGGATTTGACGCATTGACGTTCACGACAGAATTTGGAGCATGCCACTGGGATGCATTGACAGGACGCATCGCGCTTCGCCGCGGGATCGCGCTTTAAATAATACACGCCCCGTACCCGCCCAATTTGAATTCCGCCGGCTCATTTACGATACGCTGCCGCAACTTTAGGAGCAAGTGCTTCATGAATAACAGCACTTGCTCCTAAAATTTCGCCAGAGTAACGTAAATGAGAAACGTTACTCCAGAGTAAAGATGCTCCCATCTACCTGAATCTGGCCCAGTGTGTGTGTAATATATATATATATATATATATATATATATATATATTTATATACAGTATATATAAAAACAATACACTACTACAATACCCCCAATATTGTCATAAAATGATATGCAATTACAATATTATCCATGTCTGTGTCAACACGTTTCATGGTCTGGATCAACTTCCTCAGGACCCAGATGATACGACGATTTATTGACAGTGGTTGCAAATTCTCGTACATGGCTACAATATTTCATCATATATACATAATATACTATGATAGTAAAACTATTTACATTGATTATAATATGTTTTAATCCCATAATGTTTTTAAACGATTATGCTGATCTAATAAATCTATTGGTGTGATGGTAATGTTCTATGTGAGCACTGTAAACTCCTTTTTTATTATATCTAGTGATGGTCATAATTACTTTTACAATTAAATACACTGACAAACGTCATGGATCTGTATATCACGATGTAAAAATCCAAACAATTTAAACCTCGGATGCAGAGGAAGTCAAGAAACCCTTATAAAATTCGGTCCAAGTTACTCTTATACTGTAGAAAAAAAATCTCTTCCTGATCCCCAGCATAAATTAAATACTACCTGAATTGGAAATCTATGTTATTTAATGTAAACATTGTTAGTTGGGTATATTTTGCTCATTTAAAAACACATCAAATCCTTTTTGAAACAATTTGATTTGTCCAGAACTGGCTCCTGTGGAAGACATTTAAGAGCTCTTACTGTAAAGAAGCCTTTCCCTCGTAAAGTTAAAGCACTAAAATCTGCCCCTATACTGGTATTGATGTGGTTTTATGTCTACTTAAATGCAGATAGCTGAACGAGTAATATTATTTATTGTACACTGTTTTCCATTTTTCCATTTGCAGGTTGTGGGGGGACTCTGTTCGGAGATCACGGCTCGTTTACCAGTCCTGATTATCCTGGCACCTACAGTAACAACACCGACTGTGAATGGACAATTGTGGCTCCTATGAGAAGAGCAATACGAATAAACCTTGCAGCATTCAGCATTGATGACCCTGGAGACTGTGCCAATAATTATCTCGAATTTTACAACGGACCTTCCTTTAGCTCCCCATTAATTAGGACATTCTGTGGTGTGGTAAGCTTTCATCCAAACTCTTCAAATAGTGTTGAGAAAAATATGCAGACTACTAAAGCTCACCCACTTCTAAAAACATTAAAAGGAGAAGTATGGCCAATGCTTTTTTTGGCTATACTTCTCCTGTGGGTCACAGGGGTGAATTTAGTTTATCACTCCTGTGATCCAGATTGAGCCGACAGCGGGCTGAGGCTCTCTATTGGCAGACGTTACAGAGTCGGTGTTCTGTCAAAACAGCCAACTTATGGAAATCTCCAACCAAGTCACTTCTGGTGACTCTCCGGCATCAGTAATTGGAGATTTGGACGAGTTTGCTGTTTTGACACAACACCGGCAGCGTATACACTACAGTACATGATATAATGAGCAGACATTATTAGTCCACCCACTAGTAACTAACAATATGGCCGCCTCCAAGATGGCAACAACTTTTCCCTCCTTAGCCACTGTTCAGTCAAAACCTCCAAATCGTCGTGTACTGTAGTGTATACACTGCTGGTGTTGTGTCAAAACTTCCATTTACTGATGCTGAAGAGTAACCGGAAGTGACGTTGTTGGAGTTGGCAATTTTGACAGAACACCGGTCCATGCTCTGCAGGGATCCCAAAAATATCAGGATTCGCCCAGTTACCTGACAAAAGCTGGCTCAGCCTCGCAGGGCACCTCTGGGAACTTGAGCCAGCCACTCTCGCCCCTTCCACCGCCCGGCACTCCAGTGAGCGCTGGAGGGGCAGAGCACAGAGCCGGTGACAGTAACCACTCTCCGCTCTGAGTGGACCTTAGAACTGAGTAATCAGTGCTCTTTGATCACTCAGTTCTTAGCATAGAGGCATAAGGGGACAGATGCAGCTTTGGACCGGTGCTGCAGCCATCTAGGTGAGTATGAATGTTTATTTGTCACTCTTGCACTTCTCTTTTAATTACCTGGCTGCAGTGTGGATCCTTTGGCTTCAATAATTCAACTCACTGACCCAGAACAAGCATGCAGCCAGTGAATTCAGAAAGTTTTATCTGCATACTGGCTACAGGTAAGTAGTTCTAAAGTCAAAACATTTTTTACCCCAATGCACCCCCCCCCCTGGTCCATAAACACTTACCTGTCTCCTCCCATCATTCCAGCGCTGTCTCACTTGCAGAGCTTCGGCTGTCTCTTCCTGGTTTCACAGGAGGCCCTTGGCTCCTGCTGCTGTCAAATCCAGTAAGGAAGGAGTGGGGGGCGTTGCCGAGCTGTGTGTGTCTATGGACGCACACAGTCCAGCTCAGAAGACTCCCGCATGGCTGCTGAGGAGGCACACCAGGAGGAAGGGACAGCGCCGGTAGGGGACAGCCTAAGAGGAGGTAAAAGACCACTTGTGCAATGTATGTTGCGCTAAGTATAACATCTTATTATTTTCAAACAAAAAAAGTTTGCCTTTCTGATCACTTTAAAATGGATTGAAGTCACTGGATCAGCATGACAACCAAGAAATATGAATAGTTTTCATAAAGAGAAGAGGTCAGCAATGGCAGCCTGCAGATTTCTCTTGATATGGGTTTTCTTTACCTTAATGCTATGGCTTTTATTTAAAGACAGTAAGTAATCTCTAACAATGAACTTTATTTTCTCCCTTTGGGGTTGATTTACTAAAACTGGAGAGTGCAAAATATATTGCAGCTCTGCATAGAAACCAATCGGCTTCCAGTTTTTTTTTTTTGGCAAAGCTTAATTGAACACGCTGAAGGTAAAAGCTCATTGCCTACTATGCACCAGATTTTGCACTTTCCAGTTTTAGTAAATCAACCCCACTGTGTCTGTTCTTATACCACTAAAAAGCATTTTGTTATGTCTGTTCTATAGGTACAAAAAAATGCCTACTGATCCTGCCAGAAATCGAGTGAGCTGGTAACTTCCTGTGCTCTACGCTTGTGCTTCCCTTTTCAATTCTTTCTACAGAATGCCCTCCTCATGTTAAGAAGGAAGGTGTTCTGTAGTCCTGCTCTAGGTTCTCAACACTGCTCCTCCATAGATACAGAAAAGTGAATGAGTGTTGTTACCTTAGGACAGAAGGTGTGTTACTGGCAGGAAAAAAAAAAAACTGGAGAAAAGAAAAAAATGCAGCCACCACATCTAAACATCTAAGGCCGCGTACACACGACCAAATACATCTGTTCAAATCGGTCTGACAGACCGATTTGATCAGATTTGTCTGCTGGGCTGTTTTGGTTTAAACGCTGTACACGTGATCAAACCAAAATCCCCTCAGGCAGACAGCGCGGTGACATGACGTTGACCCTATCACGCCACCGCACCAGGAAGTAAAACACTTCCGCGCATGCGTCGAATCCATTCGACGCATGTGCGGGCAGATATGTCTGCTGGTTAGCGTACTAACCAGCAGACATGTCGAACGGACGGATTCCCAGCAGACAGATTTTAAAGCATGCTTTAAAATATGTCGGCTGGCCAAATCTGTCTGTCCGCCCGTACACACGATCGAATCTGTCTGCTGAAACGGTCTGGCAGACCGTTTCCAGCAGATAGATTTGATCGTGTGTACGCGGCCTCAGACCTAAAAGGATTAAGTGTAACTGAAGGCAAAATTTGTTATTTTTTTTAAATTTTGGAAATGAGGGTTATCACCCCTGTTTTTTTTTGCCATCTGTGTCCCATAGGGGAGATTTCCCTTGATTTCCTGTCCAATAGCCAAATCAGGAAGTGGGAGCAAACCCCTTCAAAGTGAGGGAATCCTAGAGTGTCACCAGAACTAGTGTCCCTGTTGGAAATGTTCCCCTTTATTATGGTTTCGGTGTCAACCCAAAATTTGTGATTTTCTTTTACTTTTGCTTTTCAATGACATTAGTAAACAGAACAAATAGAGAGTGAATCTCCCTAAGACCCCTTTCACACTGGGTCGTTTTGCAAGCTCTCCGACGCTAAAAATAGCGCCTGCAAAGCGATCTGAAACAGCCGCTGCTGTCTCTCCCCCAAGTACTTTTTACACTGGAGCGGTGCGCTAGCAGGATGGTAAAAAAAAGTCCTCCTAGCAGCATCTTTGGAGCCGTGTGTGTATACCTCTCTTCCACTGCTTCTGCCCATTGAAATCAATAGGCACTGTGGCTATACCGCTGGCAAAGCGCCTCCGCAGAGGCGCTTTGCAGTGGTTTTAACCCTTTCTCGGCCACTAGCGGGGGTAAAGGCGCCCTGCTAGTGGACGAAAAGCACAGCGAAATTGACGATAAAGCGCCGCTAAAAATAGTGGCGCTTTACCACCGACACCACCCCGCCCCAATGTGAAAGGGGCCTAACGGCACAGACAGCAATAAAAACTGACAAGTGTTCTAATCCCTCTCCACTTTATCCAAAATGAAAGAAAAAGTTTTGTCTTTAGTTACACTTTAAAATCTATTTTTACAACGTGAGAGCCATCTAGAGGCCAATATGAGAACTGCAGCAGTGCATGTGCTAAAATTAGTAAAGTAATGGGATGATCTTTTACAATTGAAGACAATTTACCTTTGAGGTGCATGGCATCTTTTCTATTCGGGGGCTGAAAACATGTAATTTGGTGCAATGTCTGTGGAGAACAATGACAGGAATTCTCAAGTAAAAAAAAAAAAAAAAAAAGTAGTCTCATTGTTGCAAGAAGCTTTTAAAATCCTCAGATCTCTGTTGAATAGTGGTTAATAGGTTTCTAAAGAGACATTACATGGAGAAATACGGGAGCTGCCATTTCTATAAATGCAACTTGCCTGGCTGTTATATTGTCCTTTTGTCCTCAATATGTCCGAGTCCCTGACACAGAGCAAGGAGCATATCAAGAGAGGCATAGTAAAGGCAAAATTCTTCATCTATATATTAGTTCTAAGTTAGTGGCTAAAAGTATTATATATATATATATATATACAAAGAGGAAAAAACATAAGTATGAAGATAGAGGCACTTTAACCACTTGCTTACTGGGCACATATACCCCCTTCCTGCCCAGGGGAAATTTCAGCTTTCAGCACTGCGAAGCTTTAAATTAAAATTGCGCGGTCGTGCGACGTGCCTCCCAAACAAAATTGACGTCCTTTTTTCCCCACAAATAGAGCTTTCTTTTGGTGGTATTTGATCACCTCCGCATTTTTTTTCTTTTTGCTATAATAAATATCCATTGTTTTTGAAAAAAACTATTTTTTTTCTCAGTTTAGGCCGATATCTACATATTTTTGGTAAAAAAAAAAAATCGCAATAAGCGTTCGGTGATTGGTTTGCGCAAAAGTTATAGTGACTACAAAATAGGGGATAGAATTCTGACATTTTTTTTATAATTTTTTTTTACTAATAATACGGCGATCTGCAAATTTTGTCAGGACTGCGATATTGCGGTGGACACATCGGACACTTTTGACACATTTTTGGGACCATTCACATTAATACAGCGAACAGTGCTATAAAAATGCATTGATTACTGTATAAATGTGACTGGCAGGGAAGGGGTTGACACTAGGGGGGCATGGAAGGGGTTAAATGTGTATCCTGGGTGTGTTCTAACTGTGCGTGGAGGAGAACTGACTGGGGGAGGTGACTGATGCTGTGTCCCTATGTACAAGGACGTGGACATAGGACGTGGACAGGACGTGGAGCTCTGTGTTTACACACAGAGCTCCATGTCCCTGCTCTGACATTGCCGATCGCGGGTACCTTTCGGCCATGGCTGCCACCAGGCACGCGCATCGGCATCTCGGGGACGCGCCGGGTGAGCGCGCGCCGGCGCACCCCCCAGTGGGCAGAGGACGTCATATGACGTCCTCCTGGATTTACAGAGCCACCGTGAGGCCGTCATTTGACGCTCAAGTAGTTAAATTCTAACACCTTGTGCATATACAAAAAATGTGAAAAGCATATACAGTGCATGAAAGTCTCACAACAAAAGCTAAAACTGAAAATCCAGTTGTTAGGACCACTACGTAAACCACCATAGTGCATGAAGAATGGGGGCTTGCCGCTTACCAAATTTCAATGACCCTCCCTAAGGAGAGGTCAAACTTTTTTTTTTTAAATACTCCACAGTACCTCCAATCTATTACTAGGTATCTCGTCAAGGCTATGCATTGAGATCCCATGCACGGGTAATACCATAAAAGAAGAAGGCACTCTCTGTCCATTAAAAACAGCAATGTTTAATTTAAAAAGTCACTAACAATGGATGGAGGTTAAACAAGCACTTCAAACCATGTGTGTTTGTTATTTTCCCAAAAGCAAGATGGCCGTGGCTGGTCCGCGCATGCGCAATAGCGTGTATTCTGGCTCCATCCCACACGTTTCGTCATATGTGACGTCATCAGGGGCACTTCCTCTCATTGCTAGTATAGGTTACTGCTTCCACTATGGGGAGTCATAGGCAGTCAACAAAGAGTTGAACACTGCTTTTATAATTCAAGTTACTCCATACCAAGCTCAGCCAGTACAGAATGTAACAATAATTGTAAGCTGTCCCACCACTAGGGTGTAACTTCTAAAGTGGGAGGGGGGTGGTGGAGGGGATTTTAATCTTGAACATAGCGCCAGTCTGCTGTCACTCCTTATGGTATGGACTATGCTAAAGTGGGCTAACTTATTATTGGCTAACAAAAGCTATCAAAGGAGCACCATAGTTAGGGCTCTAGAGAGGTCTGGATAGTGCTGGGTACAGGGACACACTGCAACTGCTACACTTCATAGTAAGTAAAGCAGGACATGAGTATGGAAACATTCTGTAAAGACTGAGCGAATGTAAAGGAGTGAGGAAGCATTATTCTTTTATCTGAGGGAGGGCAGTGAAGAGGGGTGCAAGAATATTTGAGGGAGGCCAGGACAGAATAGGGGAAGGCACACCTCAGAGTGTATTTCAACCCAAAGTCAAAAATATATTGCAGCTTACCAGCTTTCATTCAATGTGGTGGCTGCATTCGTTTTCTTCTTGTCTCTTCATTTTCATCAGGCAATCCTGTGAATAACACACTTCTGGTCTATGGGTGGCAACTCCTCCACTGTATGTTTGGAAGGAGGTATGGCCGTCACTGAGACCGGGGCTTTAAATATGCCTTTGTTCATCTCCATTACATGGGATATTGGTAATTCACATAAAAAGATGATTTTTTGTTTTGTTTTGGTTGAACTAGATGGACTTGTGTCTTTTTTCAACTTGACTAACTATGTAACATTCAGTGCAGCTCACAGGAAGCGACAAGGACACTGCATGTTTGGCAAGATCAATAGATATTTTCACTCTGCTAAAATAAAAATAAAATAAAAAAACAATGCATACACACGTGTTTTTTTTTTTTTAATTATTGAGCTATATACAGCTACATTGTTTTTAAAGGAGCCACTCACACAGGTGTGTAAACATGAGCTACATTCAGATCCGTAAAGAATATGCGTCTAAGCACATGCCATTTATCTGCTTATGCATATAAACGCATGTGTACACAGGTAAATTACCGTATATACTCGAGTATAAGCTGATCTGAATATAAACCGAGGCACCTAATTTTACCACAAAAAAATGGGAAAACGTATTGACTCGAGTATAAGCCTAGGGCAGTGATGGCGAACCTTGGCACCCCAGATGTTTTGAAACTACATTTCCCATGATGCTCAAATACACTGCAGAGTGCAAGAGCATCATGGGAAATGTAGTTCCAAAACATCTGGGGTGCCAAGGTTCGCCGTCACTGGCCTAGGGTGTCCATCTGCATGCCTCACTGTGCCCATGCCTCACTGTGCCCATGCCTCAATGTGCCCATGACTTGACTGACATTTAACATTTGAGTCTATAGAAGGAGTGCCCGGATTTGAAAAATCAGGTGCTCCCCAGCCATAGGTCTCCTAGACAACAATCTTTGCACACTTGTAGAGGAAGAGTGGGGCTACATGTGTGCCAAGTCCCGGGTCCAGGGGACCTACGACCGGCTGGTCCCGGGTCCCCAAAATCACCAGAAAAATTACCATTTAACATGGAAGTCTATGGAAGGGATGCCCAGGTTTGAAAAAAAAAAAAAAAAAAAATCGGTGCTCCCTGGCCACATGTGCCCCGAACAACAAACTTTGCACACTTGTAGAGGAAGAGTGGGGCTACATGTGTGCCGGTACCGAGTCCCCAAAGTCCGGGAGATCAGGTGCAAAATGATAACTCGAGTATAAGCTGAGGGGGGCATTTTCAGCACAAAAAAAGTGCTGAAAAACTTGGCTTATACTCGAGTATATACGGTAATGCCTCGTACACACGATCACTTTTTGTGATGAAAAAAAAGTAATTTTTCTTCATGAAAAAAAAAGACATTTTTCAAACTTAATTTTCAAAAATGACGTTGCGTACACACCATTATTTTTGGAAAATGATGAACAAAGTGATGGCACTCTTATGCCGCGTACACACGATGAAATCTGTCTGCTGGAAACGGTCTGCTAGACCGTCCCAGCAGACAGATTCGATGTGCTTTGAAATCTATCGGGTGGGAACCCGTCCGCCCGACATGTCTGCTGGTTAGTACACTTACCAGCAGACATGTCGTCTCGCACCGGCGCCGAATGGATTTGGCGCATGCGCGGAAGTGTTTTACTTCCTGGTGTGGTGACGTGGCGGCGTCAACGTCACCGCCACGTCACCGACACGTCAGCGCGCCGTCTGCTGGCCAAAGAGACAGATTTGTTCAAATCGGTCGGACAGACCGTTTTGAACAAATCTATTGCCTCGTGTGTACGAGGCCTAAAGGGGAAGTTCTATTTGCCTTGAGGCTGCTTTTAGCTGATTCCTTGTTAGTAAAAGACGATTTGCGCTTTTTTGTCTGTTACAGCGTGATGAATGTGCTTACTCCATTATGAATGGTAGTTTTACCTCCCATCTCCTAACTTGCTTCTGGGCATGTGCAGGTTTAAAACGTCATTTTTTACGTCGTTTTGCCCACACACCATCATTTTTTATGACACAAAAAATGACATTTTAAAAATGACATAAAAAATTCAAGCATGTTCGAATTTTTTTTTGGTCGTTTTTCTGAAGACATAAAATGACGTTTTGCCCACACACGATCATTTTAAGTGACATTTTTTAAAATGTCATTTTTTTTCATCACAAAAAGTGATCGTGTGTACGCGGCATTAGTCTAAACCAGGGGTCTCAAACTCCCGGCCCGCGGGCCAGTTGCGGCCCGCAGACCAAGATTTTGCGGCCCACTGACAAGCCCTTCCCCCGGACAGTGTCATACTCCTACTTTGCAGCGCATGCAGCGCGGTACCCTTTCCCTGCAGCCAGGGCCGGCGCAACCACCAGGCAGACCAAGCGGCCGCTTGGGGGCGGGCAGGTCCGCAGCCTGGGATGGGGCGAAAAAATTACTTCAGAATCGCGGCTGTAGGATTTTTCAAAAGCCGCGCCTCCGACGCGTCTTCTGTTCCGTGATAGGCGGAACATTCAGCTTCCCATGAGGCACTGTGTTCAGGTTCCGCCTATCACGGAGGCCCTCTCGTCCTCGTCCTCGGACGAGAGGGCCTCCGTGATAGGCGGACACTGAACACAGTGCCTCATGGGAAGCTGAATGTTCCGCCTATCACGGAACAGAAGACGCGTCGGAGGCGCGGCTTTTGAAAAATCCTACAGCCGCGATTCTGGTAAGGTAAGGGCACAGTCTGGATGTAATGGGGCACAGTCTGGAGGTAATGGGGCACAGTCTGGAGGTAATGGGGCACAGTCTGGAGGTAATGGGGCACAGTCTGGAGGTAATGGGGCACAGTCTGGAGGTAATGGGGCACAGTCTGGAGGTAATGGGGCACAGTCTGGTCAAATGGGGCATGTCTGGATGTAATGGGGCACAGTCTGGCATGTAATGGGGCAGGTCTGGATGTAATGGGGCAGGTCTGGATGTAATGGGGCAGGTCTGGCATGTAATGGGGCAGGTCTGGCATGTAATGGGGCAGGTCTGGCATGTAATGGGGCACAGTCTGGTCATGTAACGGGGCACAGTCTGGTCATGTAACGGGGCACAGTCTGGTCATGTAATGGGGCAGGTCTGGCATGTAATGGGACAGGTCTGGCATGTAATGGGACACAGTCTGGTCATGTAATGGGGCATGTCTGGATGTAATGGGGCACAGTCTGGCATGTAATGGGGCAGGTCTGGATGTAATGGGGCAGGTCTGGATGTAATGGGGCAGGTCTGGCATGTAATGGGGCAGGTCTGGCATGTAATGGGGCAGGTCTGGCATGTAATGGGACACAGTCTGGTCATGTAATGGGGCATGTCTGGATGTAATGGGGCACAGTCTGGCATGTAATGGGGCAGGTCTGGATGTAATGGGGCAGGTCTGGCATGTAATGGGGCAGGTCTGGCATGTAATGGGGCAGGTCTGGCATGTAATGGGGCAGGTCTGGTCATGTAATGGGACAGGTCTGGCATGTAATGGGACAGGTCTGGCATGTAATGGGGCACAGTCTGGTCATGTAACGGGGCACAGTCTGGTCATGTAATGGGGCAGGTTGGCATGTAATGGGGCAGGTCTGGCATGTAATGGGACAGGTCTGGTCATGTAATGGGACACAGTCTGGTCATGTAATGGGGCACAGTCTGGTCATGTAATGGGGCACAGTCTGGTCATGTAATGGGGCACAGTCTGGTCATGTAATGGGGCACAGTCTGGTCATGTAATGGGGCAGGTCTGGCATGTTAGTGTGTTTTTTTTATATAAAAAATGTATTGAAAGAAACATTTTTAATAAGTCAAAGTACAGGGCCAAACTTACTGATAAGCATCTTCAAGCCATATTGAGGGTGTCAGTTGCTTCCTCACTCAAGCCAAATGTTGCTGAGCTGTGTAGGAGGAAGCGCTGCCAGGTCTCTGGCAACAAGAAGTAGGAAGTAAGAGAAACTTCTGTTCTTTACAACCGTTAATGTTTAGAACTATTATTAAGATTGCATCAGTTGTACATTTTAAAATTTTGGTCCAATACTTGATGCGGCCCAGCCTCACCCAGCTTATACCTCCAGTGGCCCCCAGATAATTTGAGTTTGAGACCCCTGGTCTAAACAAAGGGGAAAAACAAATTATCATAAGAACAATTTATGTAATCATACGCATATTTACGCGTTTAAGCACATCTATACGCAAGTACCGGTATTTTTCTTATCGTTACACAGGAACTTTTCTCCTAGAAAACTCATGTATGATAAAAAAAAGTGTGTAAGCCCCAAAGGGGCAGTGAGTGGGGTGCAGAAAATCAAAAAATCAATTATACAAAATGTATTAATACATAAACAGTATAAAATTACTTATACGATTAGGGCTATAAAATAGTGGCCTCTACATGTTTCACCACAAACGTGGCTTCTTCTGGAACTTTTGTAGGACCCTTTATTTTAAAACATAACCACCTGTTGAATGGTTTACGTTTCCAGGTACTGCCCAAGACCCACCTAGAGGTCCAATGGGGGGACGTCTGTGCCACAAGAGTGAAAGGAAATCACTTGCCCTATAGTTACACCTTTTATTTCAAGAAGTTTTGGCAAATTGATCGATCAATATTTAATCTTTCCCCATTAACAGACTCCATCCATTACCAGCATACTTCACTTTGCCACCGTTGCTTGACTCAGTGTCTGAGAATGACACTATGGGCCAGATTCAGGTAGAGTTACGCTGGAGTATCAGTGATACGCCAGCATAACTCTCACTTTGAGCTGGCTTATCTGTTGTCTGTAGTCAGAAAACAAGATACGCCGGGATTGAGTTCAGATACAAGTGGCGTAATTGTATTTCGCCGTCGTATCGGAACTGCAATTTGAAAATGGCCGCCCGGGGCGTTCCCGCTGATTTACGCCAAGAATATGTAAATCAGCTAGAGACGGAAATTCACGATCGTACGCGGGCCCGACGCAGTGACTTTCCGACGTCTCCGTAAGCGATACGCAGCGTAAAGAAAAACATGCCCCCTAGGTGGAGTATCCTATGTTAAGTATGGCCGTCGTCATCGCGTCGAATTTAAAAAGTTTAGCGTCGTTTGCGTAAAACGTCCGTGAATGGGGATTGACGTCATTGACGTTCACTGACAGAATTTGGAGCATGCGCACTGACAGTCGACGCATGTGCAGTACGTTCACCGCGGAATCGCGCCTAGTTTAAATAATACACGCCCCCTACCCGCCCAATTTGAATTCCGCCGGCTCATTTTCGCTACGCCGCCGCAACTTTAGGAGCAAGTGCTATGTGAATAACAGTACTTGCTCATAAAGTTTTGGCGGAGTAACGTAAATGACAAACGTTACTCCAGAATAAAGATTCGCCCATCTACCTGAATCTGGCCCTATATACCCAGGGAGGATCAAAGAAATTTGATCTGTCCCAAGGGATTAAACCTTTTTGTGAAATGAGTATCCCATGGACACGCATAGATGTGTCCATGGGAATGCCCCCCTTTATTTATGCGAAATAATAAAAGCGCATAACCCCAATCGCGTTTTGCGATCCACGAATCAGAACCTGCTCCAGGTTCCGAAAGCCAACTTCAAGTCCAAAGGAGAAAGAAGATTCGCGATCCAAGGTCCCAGACTATGGAACGCTTTACCAACCAGCATTCGGTTGGAGGAGAACCACCTAGCATTTAGGAAAAAGGTCAAGACTTTTCTCTTTTGATATCAAAGGAGACAGGAACAACAAGCGCCCAGAGGCGATTCAGTTCGCATGTGCCGCGCTATACAAGTTTTCATTCATTCATTCATTCAGTATTAAGCCTCACCAACAGCAGGCTAAGAGGCCAGTGGCCATTCTCAGACAATCTGCAATCTCTAAAAAAATACTTGTACAGTGGAACCTTGGATTACGAGCATAATCCGTTCCAGGAGACTGCTTGTAATCCAAAACACTCGCATATCAAAGCAAGTTTCCCCATAGAAGTCAATGGAAATGAAAATCATTAGTTCAACATTAACTTCTATGGCATGCAATACCGCATGTGACCAGAGATGGGGGACGCCGAAGAGACTTGGAAATACTCGGAAACCATTTGGCTGCATTCCGAAACCCTCGGGAAAGGAGTATTTCCAATTGTTTATGAGTATTTCCGAACGGCTTTGGCGCCCCTGCACCTCTGGCCAAATGCGGTACTGCACACCGCAGAGGCTTGAATCCTGCAGACAACACTCGTAAACCAAGTTTTTCAGGATTTTGCCCGTTTTAAATTGCAAAGCGCTTGTTAACCGCGTTACTCGTAATCCGAGGTTCCATTGTATATGCGTTTTCATGGCTGTGTGAGTAAGGCCTAATTCCTCTGTATCTAAGGACTGATAAGTTGCAAAATGTTATACTTTTTATTCTTAGATATCCTGTAACGTTGTACAAAGGACTTGTATTCTTTTATTTTCCCTTTATGTATAGTGTTGGTGATGGGGAGGGGTGGCATACGAAACTTTCGTTCCAATGGTCATAATCCCTAATGTGACCCCATAGACCTGTTCCTGCAAAGGAGGATGTCACTATACAGATCAATAATATTTACTGTCTCTTTTTTCTCTTCTAGGATGGAAATATCGCTCCGTTCAATACCACGTCTCATCAGGTGTTTGTTAAATTTCACGCAGACTCTGTCACGCTGCCGTCGTATTTTAGAGTCATTTGGAGCTCTTGAGTCAAAGAAAGCTTTTTACAATCATTCCCACAATTCAAAGACAGCTATCTGACTTTTCTGCACAGAACACATTTCATATGTAAGAGTTCATGTAATTGTATATATGTGCCTACTGATACATTTCTATTTTACAATAAAGATTCTATCACTAAATAAAATTAAAGCTGAAGTTTACTTGCCTATTTTGCCTTCCCTGATCCCCCCCCCCCCCCATCAACACGCTTCTGAAATGTTTAAATAGAACCTTTCCATTTTCGTGACATACTTTAGACGCCGTGACATCATCACCTGTTCTTTGTGCTTCTCTTTGCAAGGCAGCCAGATCATGGCTGGTGGGAGGGGCCAGCAGGGTGCTGTACATAGCTTCATGTAAATATCACAGCACTTTGCCTTAGTACTCCTTTTAAGATCCCTCAGCCCACCAGTGGGCTGGTTCTTGGGAAGCATTAAAAATTGTGTTTATTTTTATGTCACAATGTACAGTATAAGATTTCCTATCCTCTGTGCCATCTCGCAAAACACAGAGTTAATCCAGCTCTGAGCAATCCTCTTTTATTGTTCAGTGAAATAAAACAGATTTACAGAGAAAAACCTTAGTCCGTTCCGCCCCCTTGCTGTGAGTGACAGGTTATTTACATATCTCATGCACTAGCCTGGAGACAGGCATTATTTTTTAATTCCCACCCCCACTCCTTTTGTGAAGTCATGTGGTTACTTTTCTGGATTTTGACTGGATGTTAGTGATCATAGCAGAATTTAGTCTAAGGAATACACATGACAAAATGCATGTTGACAAGAGGAGTGTAGAGGTGGGCGGGGAGTCTACTGACATCACGACTCCACCCACAGAGCTCCAGACAACAGATCCACCCACAGAATCTGCAGTTTTTCAGGTATTATAACAGACAGAGGGGAGACATTTGACAGGTAAGGATACATGCAGGAGGCATCTATATCCTTATAGATCAGTACTATGGCAGTAGTTTAGAAAGGATGACAGTGGGTTTACATCCACTTTAAGCAAATATAAAAATGGGTGAATGTAATTCCTAGGCAGACCATATCTGAATACAGACTTCCCAATGGAACATTCACAAGTAGGGTTGCCACCTGTCCAGGATTCAGCCGGACAGCCTGGGTTTTGAATCGTGTCCAGGTTTCAGGCAGACCGAAACCTGGACACATTATTCATATCGGATTGTGGCTCCCCAAGTAACCAAGATAGTCGCACACAAATCTGTTGCCACCCGGGAGCTGCAGTCTGGGGGCAGGTTTGGCATTACTGGGTGGCAGGGCAATTATGTCAGCAAGAGAAATGTGGCCATGCTCACTGCGCTGCGGCACGCTATGCACACCGTATTACTACTCTCCTTGTTCGGGATTGGCTTTAAGAAAATGTGGCAACCCTACCCACATGTGATGCTAAGTCACTGTATGATTAAAAAAGACCGTAAATCGAATGAATAGAAGTAGTGGGTCAGGGACAGTCAGGTCAGGGAGGAAAGGATGAGATGATGGGCAGCACAGTGGCTAAGTGGGTAGTACTTTTGCCTAGCAGCACTGGGGTCACTGGTTTAAGTCCCAACCATGGTGCTACCTGACTGAAGTGTGCATGTTCTCCCTGTTCCTGTATGGGTTTCCTCCAGGCACCCTGATTTCCTCCCACATTCCAAAGACATGCTGATAGGTTAATTGGCTCTAGTGTATTGTAAGGGGTTAGCTCGGTAGAGGGGGTGTGTGACCCCCTGGATAGGTTCACTACATACTGAACTATACAGAGAGTCAGCCGAAGACGGTTGAAAACAAAGAGTTTGGTTTATTCTTCCATATTGCAGGAAACAAGTGCAAGCATCCAAACAGCATAAACAAAACAAAACATAAAATAAACCCTGGCCACTTGGGGCGTCTACCTTCACCACACAGGAACCTATCTATGGAGTCTGGCACCGCCAACTGCTGGGCAGACACTGCTAGTCATACAGCAGAAAAACAATAGTCTTTTTAATTTTTATCACACAGAAAAATCAACAACCACCTCACCTCTTCAGAAGTCTTTCTCACTGCTCTCCTTAACTCAAAAAGCCTCAGGATGCATCAATCAGTAGTCATCCTCTGGATGACTTATAGAGGCCTAAATTGCCTCATTCTGAACAGCTGCAGTTTTTTTCAACGCCCTGCAGCCGACACCTGGTAGTAATTGGTGTATTATTTAACCAAGGCAGAAATGTATCTCCCGTCTGTGACAACACCCACAGATTTACCTGACTTCCTGTCACAGTATGTATGAATGTGAATCGGGACCCTAGATTGTAAGATCCTTCAGTGAGTGAGTGAGTGAGTCAGTGAGTGAAAAACTTATATAGCGCAGCACATGCGAACTGAATCGCTTCTGGGCGCTGATTGTTCCTTTCTCCTTTGTCATCAAAAGAGATGGGTTTTGATCTTTCTTCTAAAGGCCAAGTGGTTCTCCTCCAACCGAATGCTGGTTGGTAAAGCATTCCATATTCTGGGACCTTGGACCGCAAATCTTCTTTTTCCTTTGGACTTGTATCTGGCTTTGGGTATCTGGATTTGATTTTGGTTGGTGGATCGCAGAATGCGATTGGGGTTGTGGGCTTTTCGTTTTTTTGCATAGATATTGGGGGCCTTCCCATGAATACACTTAAGCCCCATAACCTCTATTACTTTTCCTGCAGGTTTTTTTCTTCAGGTTTACCAAAACCATCTAAAATGAGGTCAAACCTTAATGCCCTGTACACACGATCGGTTCATCTGATGAAAACGGACTGATAGATTTTTTTATCAAATATCAGATGAAGCTGACTTTCATCAGTCGCGCCTACACACCATCTGTTAAAAAAACAATCGTGTCAGAACGCAGTGACGTAAAACACAACGACGTGCTGAGAAAAATGAAGTTCAATGCTTCCGAGCATGCGTCAACTTGATTCTGATCATGCGTGGATTTTTAACCAATGGACATGCCCACAGACGATCTTTTTTTCTATTGGTTTTTTAAACATCAGATAATTTTAAAACAAGTTCCTAGTTTTTTAACCGATGGATAAAAAACCGATGGGGCCCACAGACAATCGGTTTGTCTGATGAAAACAGTCCATCGGACCGTTTTCATCAGACAAACCGATCACGTGTACGCGGCATAAGAGTTTAAATTTGTATGTAATCAGGCAGGCCTTTGCACTACATGGTTTTGGTAAACCTGAAGAGAAAAACCTGCAGGAAAACTGGTAGCGTGTATGGGGCTTTATGCGTCAGACAGAGTTGAGGGCAGGGACTGATGTGAACGTGCAATATACAGTATACATGTAAAGCACTGTGTAAATCGATGGTACCCAAAAGAAATACATAAAGGTACTGAATGTCCTTAGCCATTAGATGGGCTCTATCTGGCTTGTTGCAGAAGTTTGGAGTGCGTAGTAAAATCAGAGTCTGTATTTTCGGTACAGAAGAGGACGGGGGCATTTCTGAAAGCAGTGTTCAAGACTATAAATCTGGTTCCCTGGGTTGCAAATGATAAAATGTGGTGCTGTAGCAAAAATTGGCATTTCTAATTGCGCTCATTATTGGCCATGGCTTAAAGAGGAAGTAAACCCTTAACCTCCTTTTAAAAAAAAAAACCTGCAAGAGAAAGTCATAATGAGCTAGTATGCACAGCATACTAGCTCATTATGATTGACTTACCTGAGATCGAAGCCCCTGAAGTTCTCCACTTTAAGACCCATCTCCTTGCTCCTGTTTGCATAAAACAAGGCTTATTCTACAATAGTCTTAGTGTACGGGGCATAAGACTGGGATGCCATTAAAGTTAAAGGAAGGTGTCCCAATACTTTTGGTAATGATGGGCCAGATTCAGATACAAATATGTATCTATCCAGCGGCGTAGCGTATGATCTTTACGCTACGCCTCCGCAAATTTTATGGGCAAGTGCCTTATTCAGAAAGCACTTGTTCCATAAGTTGCGGCGGCGTAGCGTAAAGTGTCCGGCGTAAGGGCGCCTCATTCAAATTATTAATGTGGGGGCGTAATTCATGTAAATGAATCATGACCCCACGCAATTTAGGATTTTCTGAACGGGGCATGCGCCGTCCGTGGACGTATCCCATTGCGCATGCGTCAAATCACGTCGCTAGTAGTCAATGTAAACGACGTGTACGTAACTTAGGTACAGCCCCATTCCCAAAAGATTTACGCAAACGACGTAAACGACGTACAATTCAACGCTGTCCCGACGTCCATACTTAACATTGGCTACGCCTCCTATAGCAGGGGTAACTTTACGCCGGAAAAAGCCTTACGCAAACGACATAAACTACGACGCCCGGCCGCAAGTACGTTCGGGAATCGCCGTAACTCCCTAATTTACATATTCGACGCGTAAACCGACGGAAGCGCCACCTATCGGTCAGCATAAATATGCAACTAATATACGACGGTGTAAGTGACTTACGCCGCTCGTATCAGTGGTGGAACTACCGCCATAGCGACCCATGCAGGCGCTATGGGGCCGTAGCCGATAGAGGATAAAGGGGGCCCGGCCCGGTGAGGATGAGAGCACCGGGTTGCTGCCGCCCGAACGAGACCTCCAGAATGGGAAAAAAAACAGCCGGCCGTTTCTACTAAGTGCGCTGTGCGGGGTGCAGTTCACCCAGGCGCCACAGCGGTGGTGGCGCTCAAGCACCAGAGTGCTCTGCTCCCTCCTCCTCTCCTTGTCTAATGCTGCGGCACTCTGAGCTCTCCACCGCCATGGCATTTTTGATTCCTCCTCCTCGTGAATCATGTTCTCCACCCAGGCGGGCGGCACAGCTGCACACTGTCCTCTTCTCTCCAGCTTCCGTCCGGGTGGGGGGGGGGGGTTGTGGTGGCCTCTGTACTAGAAGAGGGGGGGTGACTGTACTAATGTAGTGGTTTGTTGGGGGGTCTCTGTACTAATTGTGGGGGGGGTCTGTACTAATGGGGGATGGCTTGTGGGGGGTCTGTACAAATGGAGGGAGTGGCTTGTCGGGGGGAGGTCTGTACTAATGGAAGGGGGGGTCTCTGCTAATGGGGGGTGGTTTGTCCTGTGGGGGGGTCTGTACTAATGGGGGGTGATTTATGGGGGGGTCTGAACTAATGTAGGTGGGAGGTTTTTCCTGAGGGGGGGTCTGTACTAATGGAGGAGGTGGGGTTTGTCCTGGGGGGTGTGATGGCCTCTGTACTAATAGAGGGGGGTGACTGTACTAATAAAGGGTGGTTTGTGGGGGGGTCTGTACTAATGGGGGATGATTGTGGGGGTCTGTACAAATGGAGGGGGTGGTTTGTCCGGGGGAAGTCTGTACTAATGGAAGGGGGGGGGGTCTCTGCTAATGGGGGGGGTGGTTTGTCCTGTGGGGGGGGGGTCTGTACTAATTGAGGCGGGAGGTTTTTCCTGAGGGGGGGTCTGTACTAATGTAAGGGGGGTGGTTTCTCCTGGGGGGCAGCAGTGTGTGTGGGTTGCCGCTGCAGGCGGCATCTGAAGGACGAGTCCAGACCACGCCACGCTCACCACACAGGCTGGACACACGCCCGCAGAGCCGCCGCCGTGACTTACAAGGCTTCAGAAACAGGTAAGGGGGACCCGTTTTAGGCCTCATTCACACAAATACTTACCGATCAGGTCCACCTGTCAGTTTTTCAGGCAGACCTGATCGGGCACTCCATACACCCCTATGGAGCGTTGGATGTCAGCGGAGACATGTCCGCTGACATCCAACCCGATCCGATCCAGTAAACACAGACGTATGGGGGCCACGTCCCCATCCGTCCAATCGGATCACCCATCCGTCCAATCGGATCGGGCAAGATCTGATAAAAACGAACATGCTGTCCGTTTTCATCAGATCGCTCCATAGAGGATAGCGGGGCTCGACAAGCTCCTCCCCGCTCAGTGAGCAGAGAGGAGCTTGTCATCCGTCGGCTCAGCGGAGATCTGTGGACTATTCTCCCGCTAAGCTGGTGGACACAGGCGGACTCCGTTGCGACGGAGTCCGCCTGTGTGAATGAGGCCTTAAAGTTTCCTGTTTAAAAAAAAACACCAAATCCCTGCAATAATATATTAAGCAGCCTGTATAATGTACCATTACTGGGACTTGTAGTCCTCTGTAACTGCTGGTATTCTGCATTGCATTTTATATAATGTATTGCTGGGATTTGTAGTCCTCTGTAACTGCTGGTATTCTGCATTGCATTTTATATAATGTATTGCTGGGATTTGTAGTCCTCTGTAACTGCTGGTATTCTGCATTGCATTTTATATAATGTATTGCTGGGATTTGTAGTCCTCTGTAACTGCTGGTATTCTGCATTGCATTTTATATAATGTATTGCTGGGATTTGTTGTTCCTTTATAGCTGCTGGTATTCTCCATTGCGCTGTATAATGTATTATTGCTGGGATTTGTAGTTCCTCTATAACTGGTCAGTGGTAATCTGCATTGCGCAGTATAATCATTATACAGCACAATGGAGAATACCACCAGCTATAGAGGACTACAAATCTCAGCAATAGTATATTATTTACAACGCAATGCAGAATAACGCCATCTACGTTATCTTTCTCTAAAGTGGGCTGGTCTAAGGCATGAAACTCCAGGGCTGAAAATGAGTCCCACTCCGGCCCTGGCTGTCCGTATTAGCAGAGAGCGGAATTGCCCGCTGTAATAGCTTTCATTAGAACTTCCAGTTTTCCCGGTGCTCACTTCACATAGCTCCACCTCTTGGCCCGGCACCTTTGATAGACAGAACACCGGTCCAATGTGGGACATGTGATGTCATCAAAGGCGTCGGGCCAAGAGGTGGGGCTATGTGACGATGAGCCCCGGGAAGATGGGAAATCCAAATGAAAGCTATTACAGCGGACAATCCCGCTCTCTGCTGATCCGGCCGGCTTGCCTCTTCCTCTGCACAGGTGAGGCTGTATGGGGCACAGGCAATTCTGTATGGGGCACAGGTCACACTGTATGGGGCACAGGCAATTCTGTATGGGGCACAGGCAATTCTGTATGGGGCACAGGCAATTCTGTATGGGGCACAGGCAGGCCAGGCTGTATGGGGCACAGGCAATTCTGTATGGGGCACAGGTCACACTGTATGGGGCACAGGTCACACTGTATGGGGCACAGGCAATTCTGTATTGGGCACAGGCAATTCTGTATTGGGCACAGGTCACACTGTATGGGGCACAGGTCACACTGTATGGGGCACAGGTCACACTGTATGGGGCACAGGCAATTCTGTATTGGGCACAGGCAATTCTGTATTGGGCACAGGCAATTCTGTATGGGGCACAGGCAATTCTGTATTGGGCACAGGCAATTCTGTATTGGGCACAGGCAATTCTGTATTGGGCACAGGCAATTCTGTATTGGGCACAGGCAATTCTGTATGGGGCACAGGCAATTCTGTATGGGGCACAGGCAATTCTGTATGGGGCACAGGCAATTCTGTATGGGGCACAGGCAATTCTGTATTGGGCACAGGCAATTCTGTATTGGGCACAGGCAATTCTGTATGGGGCACAGGCAATTCTGTATTGGGCACAGGCAATTCTGTATTCTGTATGGGCACAGCAATTCTGTATTGGGCAATTCTGTATTGGGCACAGGCAATTCTGTATGGTTCACGCTGCATTCTGACACAGGCAATAGGGGCACAGGCAATTCTGTATTGGGCACAGGCAATGTAGGGCACAGGCAATTCTGTATGGGGCACTTCTGTATTGGGCACAGGCAATTCTGTATTGGGCACAGGCAATTCTGTATGGGGCACAGGCAATTCTGTATGGGGACCAATGTATGGGGCACAGGCAATTCTGTATTGGGCACAGGCAATTCTGTATTGGGCACAGGCAATTCTGTATGGGGCACAGGCAATTCTGTATTGGGCACAGGCAATTCTGTATGGGGCACAGGCAATTCTGTATGGGGCACAGGCAATTCTGTATGGGGCACAGGTCACGCTGCATTGACACTAGGGTGGCTGTAGGGGGGGGCCTATACAACATTTTGCTATGGGGCCCTGTGATTTCTAGTTACGCCCCTGGCTCGTATATTAGCAGAATTCCGGCGTATCTTGTTTTCTGAATACAGAAAAAAGATACGCCGGCTATTCTTAGTATTCACGTGGTGTATCTTTTGATACGCCGAATTAAATACTTTCTGAATCTGAGTCTCTCTCTAGTCTCAGCTCTACCAACGTTCAGTAAAACAGTAGAGAGAGTGTAATGTATTATACAGACTTCCTCTTCTCCACACTCATAATATTCCTCTATGGCTCCTCGGGTTATAATCTTCCGTCCCCATATATTATAATATCCATCCTTCCCCTCCCCATAGAGCACAGAGAAGGTTCATAGAAAGGTGACAACCAGCGGAAGATAAACACAAGTCACAGAGAACTTCCTCCCCGGCCAGCGAGTTACAATGTAGCCGCATCCTCGCCGCTCAACTCCCATTGGCTGCCTATGCGTTCCATCGCCTCTCACTGGATAGAAGTAACAGAAAGTCATCTCATGCTGCTCGCTGATTGGTCGAAGCGACGTGCTGTGTATCCAGCGCCGCCTGGCTCCGGAGAGTAGAGTGGAATTTGCCTTATTAGGAGTGTGAGGGATTCCATCGCCTGAGGACACTTCCTGTCCGAGCCGCCGCATCCCCCCACCAGCACCGGGGACACCGAGCACTGAGAGTAAGGAAAGGGGACACCGAGCACTGAGAGGGGACACCGAGCACTGAGAGTAAGGAAAGGGGACACCGAGCACTGAGAGGGGACACCGAGCACTGAGAGTAAGGAGAGGGGACACCGAGCACTGAGAGTAAGGAGAGGGGACACCGAGCACTGAGAGGGGACACCGAGCACTGAGAGGGGACACCGAGCACTGAGAGGGGACACCGAGCACTGAGAGTAAGGAGAGGGGACACCGAGCACTGAGAGTAAGGAGAGGGGACACCGAGCACTGAGAGTAAGGAGAGGGGACACCGAGCACTGAGAGTAAGGAGAGGGGACACCGAGCACTGAGAGTGAGGAGAGGGGACACCGAGCACTGAGAGAGGGGACACCGAGCACTGAGAGTAAGGAGAGGGGACACCGAGCACTGAGAGTAGGAGAGGGGACACCGAGCACTGAGAGTAAGGAGAGGGGACACCGAGCACTGAGAGTAAGGAGAGGGGACACCGAGCACTGAGAGTGAGGAGAGGGGACACCGAGCACTGAGAGTGAGGAAAGGGGACACCGAGCACTGAGAGTGAGGAAAGGGGACACCGAGCACTGAGAGGGGACACCGAGGACTGAGAGAGGACACCGAGCACTGAGAGGGGACACCGAGCACTGAGAGTAAGGAAAGGGGACACCGAGCACTGAGAGTAAGGAGAGGGGACACCGAGCACTGAGAGTAAGGAGAGGGGACACCGAGCACTGAGAGTAAGAGAGAGGGGACACCGAGCACTGAGAGGGGAGGAGAGGGGACACCGAGCACTGAGAGGGGACACCGAGGACACTGAGAGGGGACACCGAGCACTGAGAGTAAGGAGAGGGGACACCGAGCACTGAGAGTAAGGAGAGGGGACACCGAGCACTGAGAGGGGACACCGAGGACTGAGAGGGGACACCGAGCACTGAGAGTAAGGAAAGGGGACACCGAGCACTGAGAGTAAGGAGAGTGAGGGCTGAGGACGGGGGGGGAAACACATAGAAATGCCTTTATAAGGAAGAACTCCAGGAATAGAACTTTACTGTACAACCAGAGGAGTTATAGAGAGTTTACCTGACACCGAGCTCCGCTTCATAATATTCTGTTCTGTGATGTATTCCCGGATCAGCACAGTCCCTAATATTCCTTCCAGCACCCCTTTACCACCCCCTCCTCCTCACCACCCCCCTGCTCATTCTCCTCATCCTCCTCTGCTCATCTTCATCCTCCCTCCTCCTCACCACCCCCTGCTCATCCTCCCTTGCTCATCCTCATCCTCCCCCCTCCTCCTCGTCATCATCCCCCCTGCTCATCCTCCCCCCCACCTCCTCCTCACCACCCCCCTGCTCATTCTCCTCATCTCCTCATCCTCCCCTGCTCATCTTCATCCTCCCTCCTCCTCCTCCTCACCACCCCCTGCTCATCCTCCCCTGCTCATCCTCATCCTCCCCCCTCCTCCTCGTCATCATCCCCCCTGCTCATCCTCATCCTCCCCCCTCCTCCTCGTCATCATCCCCCCTGCTCATCCTCATCCTCCCCCCCTCCTCGTCATCCTCCCCCCTCCTCGTCATCCTCCCCCCTCCCCTCCTCGTCATCCTCCCCCCTCCTCGTCACCCCCCCCCCTCCTCGTCACCCCCCCTCCTCGTCATCCCTCCTCATCCTCATCGTCATCCCCCCCTCCTCGTCCTCCTCATCGTCATTCCCCCCTCCTCCTCCTCGTCCTCATCCTTCCCGCTCATTCTCGTTGGTCACCCCCTCATCACCCCTCCTGCTCCTCATCATCACCCCCTCCTCATCATCCCCCTGCTCATCCTCCTTGTCACCCCCTCATCCCCCCCCTCCGCTCATCCTCATCACCCCTTCCTCATCCTCCTCATCCCCCTCATCCTTCTCCTCCTCATCCTCCTCTGCTCTCATCATCCCCCCTCCTCATCCTTCCCTGCTCATTCTCCTCCTCCTCACCCCCTCCTTGTCTCCTCCTCATCACTCCTTTCTCATCCCCCCTCCTTCGCACCCCCTCATCCTTCTCCTCCTCATCACCCCCTGCTCTCATCCTCCTCCTCATACCCACATTCCTCTTTATTTTTCTGCTGTAATCAGACTTCCTGTTAGAGGGTGACTACCTTCATTCTCTATAGTCCAATGTATGTAGGAATGTAGCCTCCCTCTCCTGCTCCCTCCTGAGATGAACTGTCCACTTCTAGACCACGCCTTTTCTGGAACTTTCTGTTTACAAGTATCTGTGTGTGTGTGTGTGTGTGTGTGTGTATATATATATATGTGTGTATTTTGCTAGAAAATTACTCAGAACCTCCCAGATGTGTTATATTTGTGCTCATAAATTTACATACCCTGGTAATTTTGGCCTGATAACACGCACACAAGTTGACACAGGGTTTAATTGGCAATAAAGGTAACCATCCTGACCTGTGATCTGTTTGCTTGTAATTAGTGAGTGTGTGTGTGTGTGTATAAAAGGTCAATGAGTTTCTGGACTCCTGACAGACCCTTGCACCTTTCATCCAGTGCTGCGCTGACATTTCTGGATTCTGAGTCATGAGGAAAGCCAAAGAATTGTCAAAGGATCTGTGGGAAAAGGTAGGTGAACTGTATAAAACAGGAAATGGATGTAAAAAGATATCCAAGGAATTGAGAATGCCAACCAGCAGTGTTCAAACTCTAATCAAGAAGTGGAAAATGAGGGGTTCTGTTGAAACCAAACCACGGTCAGGTAGACCAACTAAAATTTCAGCCACAAATGCCAGGAAAATAGTTTGGGATGCAAAGAAAACCCACAAATAACTTCAGGTGAAATACAGGACTCTCTGAAAACATGTGGTGTGGCTGTGAGGCACTTGAAGAAAGATGGACTGCATGGACGAGTCGCCAGAAAAAAGCCATTACTACACAAATGTCACAACGTATCCCGCTTACAATATGCTAAACAGCACAGAGATGAATAAATAGATATATTGCGCTAAACTAGTAGAAAATATAGTGAATACTACAGGCAGCCAACACAACAGTGGATATGTATAAAAAATGTGGATAAAAGTGTAGCGCCAGTGAAAACAATCCCCTTGAAAAGAGGAGAGATGAGCCTCAAACCTCAAAATGTAGCTTTTTGGCCACAACTATAAACACTCCATTTGGAGAGGAGTCAACAAGGCCTATGATGAAAGGTACACAATTCCTACTGTGAAACACGGTGGTGGATCGCTGATGTTTTGGTGATCTGTGAGCTTTGATCAAAATTGATGGAAAGATGAATGCATGTTATAAAAAAATACTGGAGGAACATTTGCATTTATCAGCCAGGAAGCTGCGCATGGGACGTACTTGGACATTCCAACATGACAATGATCCAAAACACAAGGCCAAGTCCAGCTGTCATTGGCTACAGCAGAATAAAGTGAAGGGTTTGGAGTGGCCAACTCAGTCTCCTAACCTCAATATCATTGAGCCCCTCTGGGGAGATCTTAAACGTGCCGTTCATGAAAGACAGCCCACGAATTTACAGGAACTGGAGGCTTTTTGCAAAGAGGAATGGGCGGCTTTACCATCTGAGAAGATAAAGAGCCTCATCCACAAATACCACAAAATACTTCAAGCTGTCATTGGTGTTAAAGGGGGCAATGCACTGTATTAAGAACTGGGGTATGTAAACTTTTGATCAGGGTCATTTGGGTAGTGCCTGTTGTCATTATGATTTAAACAAGAGTAAACACAGGTGATTGATAATAAATGGCTTCAGCCAAACACTAACTATGAGTGAAAGAAAAGTGTTTGTGTTATCATTCATATTCTCTGAAAAATGGCCAAGAAATCATAAATTCTGACAGGGTATGTAAACTTATGAGTACAACTGTGTGTGTGTGTATGTGTGTGTATAATATATAATGATGATGAGCTCAGGCATGTTCGCATCTCCACGTGCCCATGTCTGTGCCCGCCAGGAAGCTGACACTCCACAGTGCTAATCACAGGTATTGAGAATTTTCCCGATCCGCGGCTGCACAGATCAGGAAATGTCTCACTACCTGTGATTAGCACTGTGGAGTGTCGGCTTCCTGGCGGGCACAGACATGGGCACGTGGGGTGGGGGGGCCAACACGGGGAAAGTCCGGGTAGTAAGGGGACTCAGGACTGCATGTAGTGATCATTAGGGTATGCCCAGGCACCCCTAGCACACCTCCTGCGCACGCCTATGGCGGTGACAGATTTTTTTGCACGGGACAGGTATAGGGTTTGTATTGAGTAACCAGCTGTATTGTCACAATATTCATGGTTTTCTTTTCTATTTCAGTAGCAAAATGTCCAAGTCTTTGAAGAAGATAGTGGAGGAGAGCAGGGAGAAGAATGTCACAGAAATTGACATGTGTGACCGAGGGATCGCTAACATGCTGGACATTCCCGGCCTGTGTAAGTAGAGCTCCTTAGGGTTTTCTAAATCTGTTTACCAAATACGGTTTACTCACAATGCTGTTCCTGGGTGCCAATCCTAATAGGACAGGCTCACGTCTGCATTCAGCATGTGTTCGCGTGGCTTTTACATGCATTAAGAAGCCAAATCATTCTCAATGCGCCGCAACACACCAAAGATTCTAAATATTGGTATATTATAAAAAGGACCCTTCAAACACTTCCTAAGTTAACTAGAATGAAAATAAACCAGTGCCTTTATTTACTTTTCCCACCCTCCTGTACCATTTTATAAGAAGGATCGGGTAAATCCTAATCTCTTCTATAGTACTATAGTCAATATAACAGTTCCCCCTGATTCCTGATGTGTCGCCCATTATCATGCATTAATACCTCGTTTCCACTGGTTGGAACGGTTCCGGTCGGTACAGTTTGGAAGGGTCGGCCTATTCAGGTGAGCGTTTCCACTGCAAGTCGGACCGCCAGGGGACATACGGGGTTTAGAAAAAAATGCCTAGCCTTTTGGTTCTTTGTAGTTAAAATACATGCTGCGCTGTATGAGAGAAGGTTGCGAGCGGCAATGAGAAACACAGCAGAAAAGAAAAGAGAACTTTTGTGCTTTCCTTTGACGTGAACATTGACGTTTTTCTGTCCGCTAATCAGTGTAATGTATCATGTGACGCCAGTAGCTCCGCCCTTAGCGTACTGTACCATTTTTTTTCTATGGCCCACATCTGAAGCAGGACCCTGAATGGTGCGGGTACGGTTTGGTTGTATGGGCCGCTTTCATAATGGAAACACTCAAAATACTGTTCCGTACCGAACCGATCCGCTCACTGGAAACGAGGCAATAGTGCTCATACACCATGGTTGGTTCCTGCACGCCTACCCCCATGTGACAGTATTTGAGCCTGGTACATTTTCTGGGGCTGTAGTGTGCTTGGACTGTTGAAGATTGGGGCAGAAAGTCATGGCATAAAATCGTATCTAAGATTCTGTATATTTGTAAAGTTTATACATATTGCAATTTCTGTAATTGTGAGATGACTATAAAATGATATTCTTCTTCCCTCTGGGAGAAGTTTTGTGCTGTTATTTTGAAAATATTGAATAAAATAGACTGAAATATAAAAATACATATACAGGACTTCTTTATAGCTGCTGATTAAAATGAAATGTGACATTTCTGTTTCCTTTCACAGTCACCCTGTCCCACATCACCCAGCTCATCCTGAGTCACAACAAGCTGACCAGTAAGTACTCGGCATACTTTGTGCACTCCTCAGTGTATTCCAGAATGTAACTTGCCTGCATGATGTCATATTTTGTGTTACTCATCTTCTGGATCTGTTTGAACCTAGCAACACTATTTAGTACTATGCAAAAAAATGGTATGCCATTTAGAACCTATTGATATGGCAATTGTTGGCTTGGTTCTGATCTTGGCATAAACACCTAGAGAGTGGGAAAAAAGAAGAATGGACATCCGCACTCTAAAAAACCTTGATGGTTGTCTTTATTTAAAAAAGGAAAAATGCGCTACAAGTCACAGCACACAACACAGGGGTAAAACAACTGACATGTTTTGCACTATTAACTAGCGCTTAATCATAGTGAGTCACTGAACTGGAATGAATGGAAAGGGACATTACCTGGGATAAGAGGGAATTTCATGCAGAATACCATCCAACCAGAGAACAGATCCTAGTTCTAGGGTCACAGTCTGCCATGTTGATCGCCCCAGGGTCAGCATATCCAGAACACAGTCCACAAGCTGCTTCATCTTATGTCAGCATATAGTAAAATATGAGGACTTTAATTAATGAATTAAAGAGGTTGTAAAAGAAACTTTTTTTTTTCATAATAAGCATCATTTACCCACAGACATGCCTCTTTTCACTTCCTCATTGTTCGTTTTTGCTCAGAAGTTGCTCTATTTCTTCCCTGTTCTGTTCACTTCCTGCTCGTCTGATTTTTTTACTCACCACCGTGAAGAGAGGCTTTACTGGGGTGGTCAGTGACGTGCTCGCCCCCTCCTGGGAACTACATCTGTGTGGCAGGACGCTCTCTACGTGTTAGAGACTTCAAGGAGGTGTGAATTACTGGGCGTGCCGCAATGCATACTGTGAAATGTAGTTCTTACATGAACGAGCGCCGCAAACCAGGAAGTGAATGAGAGTACAGAGGTGATATAGATGAAGGAATGTAATAGGTATTTACTAGTTTTTTTTTTTTTACAGAATCATTACACTATTTTGTCTGTCTACCTCGCAGACATTCATTTTAGGCAAAAAAAATGTTTTCCTTTAAAACATTTTTGGAACCAAAGAAATCTATTCAGGGTCTGGTATAGATTTTTGGGGGGAACCCTACAGTCCTGTGCATTTTCAGTGTTTCACTTGAAAGATCTCTCATTATAATTTTTATTTTACAGTTCTGTCCCCTATGGGACAAATTATACTGTATGTATAGAACCTTGTCCCAATGTTTCTAGGTGTTTTCTAACCCTAGTTATGAGGTTTGCACTGCCTTCCTCCCTGCTGTGGCCGATTCAATAATCGTTTTGAAGGAGACCAGTTTTGGGTTTGTTTTGAAGGATTTATAGCTGCAGCTTGGCTTGGCTGTGAGCACTTTCCTGAGACAAGCAACGGCAAGAGGAATGCAGAGGCTGACATACCTACCCCCCCCCCCCCCACTGCATTTTCCTTGCTGCATCTTTGAATCAGCCATCTCCTTCAAAACTATTGTTGAATCAACCATGTCGATCAGGTAGGATCTCCATAACTAGGGTTAAATATTACACTAGGAAACATAGGACATATTACTACATATGCTTTGCATATGTACTATATATGTGTTTGCATATTGGGCATTTTTCATGTACAGTTTTGCGGTTGGCTAATGTGAATGAAGGCTAAAGCTCCATTCACATTTGTGCGACTTGTCATGTAAATTTGATGTCCAAAGTTGCATGACAAGTCGTTCCCCATGTTTTACAATGATAACCATTCATATTTGTGTGACTTAAAGAGGAGTTCCACCCAAATTTGGAACTTCCTCTTGTTCCACTCCTCACCCCCATACATGCCACATTTGGCATGTCATTTTTTTTGGGGGGGGGGGGGAGTGGGGGCTTCAGTAGGAGTGGGACTTCCTGTCCCACTTCCTGCTTCCGCCGAGGGGCTGGTTAGGCGATTAAGCCTTAATCGCCTACACCAGCCCCTCCCTGTAGGCGATCACATGGGACACTGACAGGTCCCATGCGATCGCCTCTCCAATCAGCGGCGAGCCGTGCGCGCATGCGCAGTGCGGCTCGTGCATGTGCAGTGGGTGCCCGGCCGTGAAGCCGAAGGCTGTCACGGCCGGGTGCCCACAGTCGGGATGGAGACGCCGGCTGGGGAGGGGGGGAGAGGAGCGGACCCCCGGTCGTCGCGTCGCTGGAACGCAGGAGCAGGTAAGTCAGTGTTTATTAAAAGCCAGCAGCTACACTTTTTGTAGCTGCTGACTTTTAAAAAACACAATTTTGGCTGGAACACCCCTTTAAAGTTGCAGCGACTTCATAGTAGTTCATGCCCTACGTTGGTCCAACTTTCATGCAACTTGAGGGCCAAACACTTGAATGTTAATGGTTTCCCCTGCCAATTGCCCTTTGACAATCCCTTCCCTATTAATCATGAAATTGGTGAAAATTGGTTTTCAAGGTTTGCCCGATAACTGACTTCAATGGGCTTTGCAATTTCTGTATTATTTTTTTTTTTTGCCAAACGTTCCATTAAAATGAAACCAAGCATATTCTCCTATTACTATTTGTACAAAAAAAAATGCTGAGGGCAGAGGCTGGTGTAAAAGTACAATGTATATGTAAAGTGCTGCATAAATTGACAGTATTGACACATAAGTACCTAAAATTTGTTACATCCCTCTTCCCTAATGTCTCCATTTACAATCATGCATTCGCTTGCTGCTGCCACCTAGTGTCCATAACAGTTTGTTACATCCTCCTCCCGCATGTGTGTGAAAATAAATGTGATTTGTGAGAACAGATGTGTAAAGCATTTTACCATGTTAATGAAGAGAATATATTAAAAATGTAGTTTACACTTCAAACCATATGTCCTGCTCTGTAGTATAGTAGGGTTGTAAAAAAATCCCCAACGTGCAAATATTCCACCAGAAAGGAGTGGTGATAGAAAAGTACATCCACCTGAATAACACACTGCCGCTTACCAAATAAACATGATCTCTAAGTTATAGAAGATCTGTTAGCGCATGTAGCAATTATCCCAGCCTAGGGTCTCCTCAAGAAGATCTCACTTGCATAGATGACCACTCCGTACAGTATACCGATTCGGGATATGCCATATGAAATAAAAAAAACTCACACAGCATAAAACTCTTTTAAATTTATTATCAAAATCATAAAGGTGCACACTTGCATTAATACGTAAAATAGTAGCATGTAAACAATCGAGCCGGCCGGCTCCTCAATCTAGCAGCTGTATCTTCCAGGTCTAGCGTGTGACATGGTGAAGTTGGAACGTCGCTCTCCCAACGTTTCGTCACTAGAGGGATGTATGCCGTGACCACGTCCCTCTAGTGACGAAACGTTGGGAGAGTGACGTTCTGACACAGCTCCTTTTTTTTCTTTTACTAATGTGATGTTCATGCATTGGAATGCTTCCACAGTACAGGAAAATACATATTGAAAACAAAGATGGGATCTTCAGTTCTAAACCAAAAAGATGTTATATGTTAAAGCTCAACTCCAGACAAACCACTAAATAAATGCATGTATTTCATCTGTATATGAGGCTGCAATAGCTGCTAAATCATTTCTGTTCATCCAGTCCTGAAAATTTACACTGTTCTGCCACACAGCATAGCCCTGTAAGACTGGAGTGAGGACCTGATTGATCTTTGTTACTGATCTCCTCCTCACCATTACCATCTGACTGAACAGTGGAAGGAGAAAGCAACACACTGAGCTCATCTCTCTGTCACTCTGCTTTCTCCTCCTATCAGTATGATTCTTGCACTGCAGCACAACTGCTTGTCTCTATTCTCTGCATGTTGCTATTCATCCCTTCTCTCTGACCACTGTAGACTGCAAGAGACTGATACAAGAACAAATTCAGGAAATGCAAAAATGCATTCAAAGTGACAATGATTACAGATCTGCATTAATTTGTGGCTTTTACATTTGCCTGGAGTGCAGATTTAAAGTAAGTTTGTGCCCATTAGAGCTGCACAAAATGAGAATCGCAATTGTTTTGCTTAGAATAAAGATCACAATTCTTGTGGTGTAACATCTTCTTTCACATTATACAAACAAATTGGCCTAACTTTGCTGTTTAGTTTTTTTTTTTTTTTTTTAAAGTGTATTTTATTAAAAAAAAAAAAAAAAAATGCGTTTGAAAAACTGCTGTGCAAATACGGTGTTACATAAAATATTGCAACAACCACCATTTTATTCTCTAGGGTCTTTTCTGAAATATATAATCATGTTTGGGTGTTTCAAGTAATTTTCGACCAGAAAAGAATGTGTTTTTACTTGTAAGCAACAAATGTCAGAAAAGGTTTGTTGTTTAAATGGTTAAAGAGGAAGTAAACCCCCCCTCAAAAAAAAAAATACCCTGCAAGAGAAAGACATAATGAGCTAGTATGCACAGCATACTAGCTTATTATGTGGCACTTACCTGGGATCGAAGTCCTCCTCGGTCCCGTTCACCGCCGCCGCAATGTCTCCTTGTAGCTACTTCCTGTTTTCGCCACTCTGGTGCTGTGATTGGCCGGAGCGGCAATGACATCACTCCCTCGTATGCTTGCGGGAAAACGACATTAACACTGTAATGCCATTCACAAAAAAACGGCACGCTCAGTGCGCCTGCGCCGTTGTCTATGGCACGCATGTGCTGTAGACATCGATGCAGTCCTTATTGCAAATATCTCCTTAACCGTGTAGGTTAAGGAGATATTTCTTGCACCTACAGGTAAGCCTTAATCTAAATGACTTTGCTTACTATGGGTAAAGTACAGGTTCACCTTTATTAAATAATAATAAATGGAACATTGAAATTGATGTGCTGTGACTCCTTCAGAGAGCGTTCTGCCATGGAAGTCATTACTGTCAGTGCAGGTAAAGCACATCTGGAGAATAGCAGAACTTTGTGCCAGAATCTCTCTTTGCTTGTTTTGTCTTTGCTGTGAACGGTATAATATATTCTTTGCCCGAGGCAGCCAGAGGACCAAAAGTCAGAGCTATCATTGTTAGTTTTAGATGGGCTCTTCCCATAGAAAGGATGTTTGTCAATTACCTGAATATTCAAAAATGGAGATCGCCAGCAGCAATTGTTTTTGGCTTGGCAGATCGTAGAATTGGGATGGAGATTTTGGGATAGAGTTTTAGTCCTTTAATAAAAACCTATTCGGAAGAGCATTCAATTTGGACCAATACCTCGGAATAGAAAAATGCCTCACTTTGATAGATAACTGGTTGACGGAGAGCCACCTTTAAACTCAATGGATCAAAAACAGAGATCCATGCAAAGAAAAAGAGACTGGCTAGGACGACATGGACGCCCCGGCCCATATTGGGACAGACCATTACCCCCAGCACCAAAGTCAAAAGCCTAGGAGTCATTTTTGACTCCGACATGACAATGGATGCACAAATTGGAACAGTAGTCAGCGGATCCCACCATCTTCTGCGTCTACTACGAACACTCGTCCCGTTCACCCTGGAAAAAGACACCGTAGTAGTGGTGGGAACACTAATCAACTCCAGGCTCGACTATGATAACTCCCTGTACCTAGGTCTCCCAAAATACCAGATTGCCCGTCTACAAGTCTTCCAGAACATGGCGGCATGACTGGTAACAGGGAAAGAACCCTTGGAAGGTCCTGAGGTCCCTCCATTGGCTGGCCGTCAACAACTGAATCACATTTAAGGCCCTCTGCCTGACACACAAATGTGTACAAGGAATCGCCCCCCAATATTTATGTGAGAAAATAAAATACCACAACCCCAATCACGTTCTCCGATCAACTAACTAAAATCTACTGCAAAGGAGAGTGAAGATTTGCAGTCCAAAGACCTCGACTGTGGAACGCATTATCAACTAATATCCGAATGGAAGAGAATCACCGGGTCTTAAGGAAAAAACTTAAGACCCTTCTTTTCTGAAGGCTAAATAGAAGGAAAATGGATGCCAAGCACCTTGAGGCGATTCAGTTCGCATTTGTAGCGCTATATAAGTTACTCACTCATGTTGTACACTTCCCCTGTATATAGGTGGACTTTTCTTAAGAGTATGGACTTTTTTCATCTTTGTCTTTATGGGTAAGTGGATCTGTCACTGGGATGCAGGTTTGGGTTCCGAGGATACTGTTCTACACAGAAAAACATTCCATGTGGTTTCTCTTTTGAGATGCAACGATATATTGGCCGCAGAAAATAATCGTCCGAAAATAGGGTTATCGGGGCTTGGCCGATAGAAAGAAAAAGGTGTCAATAATGGCATTCTGATTGACTTCAAAGCAAAATCACATCTCGTTGACTTCAATGCAAAATTGGGTCCTGTTGACTTCAGAGCAAAAAACTACCCCTATTAATTTCAATGCAAATACGCCAGCCACATTGGCAGAGACTTATAAAATGAAGCTGGCCATAGACATGAGATGAGTTACCCAATACAACAGCAGATGCCCACTGGTCAACCTTTTGAGGGGGGAAAACACTTGATCATTTGTGGGCCATTTACTATTCATCTCTCTAAATAGGCAGAAATATTTATATATGGTGGAGATGGTCCATACAGGATCATGCAATATACAACAGTACTTAAAGGGGTTGTAAAGGTAAAAAAAAAATATTTTCCCATAATAGCTTCCTTTACCATTAGTGCAGTCCTCCTTCACCCTTCACTTATGTTGTCCTTTCATTTTGCTTTTAAATGTCCTTATTTCTTCTGAGAAATCCTCACTTCCTGTTCTTCTGTCTGTAACTACACACAGTAATGCGAGGCTTACTCCCTGGTGTGGAGAAAGCCTCTTGAGGGGAGAGGGGACGAGCAGGCAAGTCAGGACACCCTCTACTTTGCAGATAGAGAAAGGAGCTGTGTGTTCGTGGGCGTCCTGACACTCCTGCTCGCCCCTCGGCTTTCTTCACACCTGGGAGAAAGCCTTGCATTACTCTGTGGAGTTACAGACAGAACAGGAAGTGAGGATTTCTCAGAAAAAATTATGAAAATTTTAAAAGTAAAATGGAAGTATGAGGTAAGTGAAGGAGGACTGTACTAACATAAAGGAAGCTATTTAGGGATTTTTTTTTTTTTACCTTTTCAAGCACTTTTAAGGCAGTCAAATTGATCCTGCATATCCAACTAACCTGCTTTGTCTAAAACCACTTTAAACTGAAACTGAGGTCAAGCTATGGACATTCAAATTTATACATATGCACCTGCGATAAGAAGGTTGGAAGGCTGATAAATCACTGTTCGGAAGGGAGCAGGGAGAGCTGAGCTGCTGAGAGAATGACTTACTGGTAAATTACTACTTGTGGTATTACCTCTGAGAATTAATTTTTCCACAGTACCTGCAGCTTTCGAGGTAAGTGAGGACTGCTTGTTAATAAAAAAAAAAAAAAATTCAGCTGCTGACTTTTGAAGATCAGGAACTTTCCAGTGTCTGGGGCCCAGAGCTGTCTTCCTACAGATGGTTCTTCTTACCACTGCGGGTTGTTGGCACCCACATCTTGGATACAGAAGCAGACCTTGCCAATGATCCAAAAGCCTGCTAGCATATATGATGTGAGGTTGCAGGAGGAGAGGGGATGGGGCAAGGGATGTCTTGCCAAAGTGAGGATTGCAGATATCGGAGTTGGTACAGAATTACAACCCCCAATAAGACTTACTCTGTTACAGAATGGGAGAGGGGCCAAACCAGCAGGACTTCACTTTTTGAATGATTTGCTTTTGGATTGTGTAAATACTCGATTGTATGTGGCTACATGTTCACTTTAAGACTTTTGTTTGCAACCTCGTTGTTAAAGGGGTTGTAAAGGTGAACTTTAATTATTTTCCTAAATAACTTCCTTTACCTTTAGTGTAGTCCTCCTTCACTCGCCTCATGCTTTGATTTTTGCTTTTAAATGTCCTTATTTCTTCTGAGAAATCCTCACTTCCTGTTCTTCTGTCTGTAACTCCACACAGTAATGCAAGGCTTTCTCCCTGGTGTGGAGTGTCGTGCTCGCCCCCTCCCTTGGACTACAGGAGAGTCAGGATGCCCACTAACACACAGCTCCTTTCTCTATCTGCAACGTAGAGAGCGTCCTGACTCTCCTGTAGTCCAAGGGAGGGGGCGAGCATGACACTTCACACCAGGGAGAAAGCCTTGCATTGCTGTGTGGAGTTACAGACAGAAGAACAGGAAGTGAGCATCTCTCAGAAGAAATAAGGACATTTAAAAGCAAAATGGAAGGATGAGGTAAGTGAAGGAGGACTGCACTAAGATAAAGAAAGCTATTTAGGAGAAAAAAATTACAACCCCTTTAATATATTTCTGGGAAATATTTCTCTAATAGGAAAAAATGGTATGCTTTGCATGCTTCCAGGCCATAGATAATTCTGTATATGTGGGACATTGGGTGGCACTTGGAGTGTGCAGAACACTGGGCAACTATGGTGTAATGTTTTAGCCTTATGGAATATCTGGATGCAGCCATTATTCATGGCCTCTTAATAATTCAAATATATTCCCCTGTCCCTCTCCCTCAACATTTGGTTGCCTTATTTTCTCTATTTAAAAAAACATTTCTTGTTTTTTTCCTTTTTTGTTATATTTTTCAACCTCATTTTCTTTATCTGTCTGAAGAAATTAACTGACCTGCCAGGTTTCTTGTTCCTGAATGTCCAGGCTCACCGCAACAGAGATTCAGACATTTATGACCTAATCCGATAAAGCACATTAATTAACTGTCTCCTCGGATGACACTCTCCCTGACGGGAAGCTGCTTGGCAGGGGCCAGTGGTCTGTTCTAAGGTCAAATTAGCATCTTTGCAGCAATTTGTGGCATTTCTGTTTTGTTGCTGTTTGTCTGGACTTGGCATAAATACATCCAGGTGATGTATAAATACTGTAGATGATGAAAACAAAATTAAAATCTGTGTACAGTTTTTTCGTAACTGTTTTAAAAAAAATAAAAAATCCGAAATGTTATTTACTGAAAGCAGAAGTAAACCCATTCATAAAACGGTTTAATTTGCGGCACGTACCGGAAATGTAACACACCCATTGGTTGTGCTCTCAGCCAAACGGTCCAATGGCTGGTGTCATAACTAATCACATGTGCAGCATCATGGCAGTTGTAGATTAAACAAAGGCAAAGATAGCCGCTTCATTGGCTGAAAACGATAGAGGGGTTTTTACAACACGTTAAAGGTACACCGCAGCCACACACAAACTTGGTATAATACTGACACTGTTTTTCACCCTGGCATTGTTTGAGTACACCAGGCCAGTACTGTGGTTGCCAGTAAAGGTGTCGTGGGGACATGTATCTTATTATTCTGCAGGCCAAGGATTCCCGGATCCACTGGCATAGACCAGTCAGTCTGGTTATGAGAATCTCTTGTCATTTAGAGATTATATTTTCAATACATACAAGGAAATTTTGTTCTGAAGAAAAAGTCACAAAAAGCGAAATGCAGCAGTTCTGTGGGGTAAATTATAGGGAACTTAAATAATACTCAACATTTAGACGCTTATTTCTTTTAGCCTTGTTAATATGAAGGATTGCGTATTAAACTGATTTACTGCTAAGCATGGAATAGTCCCTGTTGTACAACAATGCTCCTTTCATGTTGGAACCAATATGTACTGAATAGCATCTGTAGATGTGGCTGTAGTTCATTCACCCTTACAAAAATCTTTGGGATTCCATGCCTAGTGGAGCATTCTAGCTAAGATATGGCAGCATTCAGGTTCCGGTGTTGATGTTTTTATAGTTGAGCGCGAGTCAACCTTGCTATCTGGTTATGCCAAGCCTCGGCACCTCATATTTTTGGTTGTTATGCATTTTACACCATATGGTGGACCCCTACAAGGGGGCAGTTGTGGCAGGCTACTGAGTGTTTGCTTGTGTGTGTTTTATACACCAATAAAAAGATAAAAAAATAAAAGATATGGTAGCACTATGCAACAGCCATATTGCATCCCACAATCCAACATGGGGCAATTCTCAGTTGTTTTGTTGATTCATTAAATTGTGGGGTGTGCTAGGGGTGGTGCCTTGGCACTGACCTTTCCAAAAGTCTATGGCCCTTTTAGATTTTAAGCAAAGTGCAAACCAATTCAGGTGAACTTAATCTCTACAAGTTATATGTAAAGCATGTTTTTTCAGCAGCAGACTAAAGCTACCAGCGCTGTACAGAGGCGGTCCACATGCAAAATTGGATGGCTTACAAATCAGCAAGGGCAGTTGCCGGTTGATGCATTAATGCCCTGTACACACGATCGTATTTTCCGCCAGGAAAAGTCAGATGTGAGCTTTTTGAATGGAAATTCTGACTGTGTATAGGCTCCATCGGACTTTTGCTGTCAGAATTTCTGCCAACAAAAGATTGAGGACTGGTTCTCAATTTTTCCGACATAAATCTGAAGCATGCTAGGAAACAATTCGACGCATGCCCGGAAGCATTGAACTTAATTTTCTCGGCTCATCGTAGTGTTCACCGCGTTTTTAATGGACGAAAGTTCAGAGAACTTTTGTGTGACAGTTTGAGCGGTATTCCGTCGGAAAAACCATCCAAAGTTTTTCTGCCGGAAAATCTGATTGTGTGCACGGGGCATTTCACATAGAGGTCGGTGCAGTCATCTGCAGGCCCACCACATATAAATGCCAATTTTTTTTACACTGACTGATAGACAGTCCTGATGGCATAGTAGGAGTGGCACAGTGACAGGTTCACTTTAGCAATTGTAGGGCTCCATTTTTATTTAAATTTCTTATCCACCGCTTGATTTGCACAAAGGCATGTAAAACAGAAGGATTATTTTTATCCGTGCTCGGTCATTAATGCAGAATGTCCTGAGTGTCAGCAATTAGGGGAATATATTGTCACTCATCAGAATACGCGGTAATGTCCGGTGAATGGCGTGTCTGGCAAAATTCTGTCCACTGGTACTCAGGAATTATATTAGCCGTGTTTCTTTCTTTCTTTATCTGCCAGAAATTGCACACTGCTTGACCAACTAATTAACCGAGTGACTCCACCAACCAGTCAGAATAACTTCATGCATCTGTACAGACCTCCACATACGCCACAAATGTTTTGTCTTAAAAAGGGCCAGATCGTTTTTTTTTTTACTATTGAATTTATAATTGCTTGTAATCCTTTATTTTTAATTTCCATCATCGGGAGATGAGATTTCAGATCAAGTTGCAATTTAAATCATAATTGCACGCGGCCAGTTTGAGCATTTCCCCTTGATTATCCAACCACTTCTGAACTGAAAGTCTGTTTGCGAAACTTTATGCAAATTTAAAGTGGAAGAAAAGCTATAACTAACTATTCTCAAAGTTTCCTCCTACCTATTCTGCCTAGCCTGCATAAAAAAAGATCTGTGTACTTTATCTACATTTATTCCGCTCCTGTGAGGTCAGGGGGATCCTGCAGCTCAGACTCCCCTGTGTAACACCCTTTTCACACCGGGGCGGGAGATGCGGTGGTGGTATAGTGCTGCTATTTTTAACAGCGATGTACCGTCCAAATTGCCACGGAAATGAGGCTCATTGCTGGTGGTATTACTGTGGTGTCCCATTGTTTTCAAGGGGAAGGAACGGTAAACACACCGCTCCAAAGATGCTGCTGGCAGGACTTTTGGAGTGGTCCCGCCAGCGCATCGCCTCTGTGTGAAAGCACTCTGGCTTTCACATTGAGACTGCTGGGGCATTACTATTAACCGCCTGAAAAACTCCTCAGAGTGAAAGGGGTCTAAGTGAGTGGGTGCTGCAGGGGAGAGGAGGGAGAACAAACAATAGCTGGGAGCTTATGGGTGACATTGCGGCTCCCAGAATACACAGCTGTTGTTAAGCGCTCCATGACTGAGCTGTGTGATCGCGTGACTGGACAAGAGCTATTGGAAGATTTAAAGTGATTGTAAATGATCACCTTGTAAAACAACCCGTTCAGTTTGAAATGGAAATAAAAGGCAAAACATTTTTGTGTAGATGTAAAAAAAAAACACATTAAAAAATATCCTTTTTTTCCCTTTTATAAATGATCAAATTCCCTCTCAGCTGCATAAGAGCTGGGGGAAGAGAAGCAGCAGCACACTGAGCTTGCCAGTGAATGGCATTTTGGCAAAAAAGTCTGATCATTGGAGGAGAGCAATTCCCAGCATAACACAAAAAAGAGCGCAAAGCCACCCTAGTGTAACTCTGCTTTAATATGGTAAAGTTGAAAACGCTACAATGGTCAAACTCGCATTGTGTGAAGATAGATACAGCATAAGGATTCCACTGTGGCCGCACTCCTAAAACCACCTCGAGATCCTAACAAGGGAGGGGGGGGGGCCGTGGGTGTTCATTGTATCATGTCTGCAGTCTCTGACCAACTCTTGCATTGTGTCTGCAGTCTCTGACAGTCTCCTGTTTTTTATCCATAGGCTCTTACCATCTCTTTTTTAAGCCCATGGTCTTTGACTGTATCCTGTTGTGTGTCATCTCTCTTTAATAATGATTATTTACTGAATTTGATGTGCGTCCCTTCGATGATGTCGCGGGCCGCACTTGAGACCCCCTCCCCCATATCGAGAGAGCTTACCACCACAGTTTTAAATGATCAGATTGAACAATTGAAAGATCTGTTCATGTGTGGGTCCCCTTCTATCAAACTATTCTAAAATTGATTTGAAAAGAACAGACTTTGTATCTGGCTATTTGTTTTATGCAGTTGTTAATTTAAAAAGCTGCTCACACTTCTCTTGAAATAGTTAACACAAGGCTCATCTACTTATCTGTGTATAACATGCGGTCACCGGAATGTTGAACAGCAAGTATGTGTATGTAAAAGTTGCAGGTTAACACAATATAGCCTAAAATGTATAGATGCTGAAACTACACTGTAGTATACCAAGCTCACAAAATGTAAAAAAATGTTAGCCTAATGTAATGTCTTTTTCTTTCAGTAGGGGGCAGTGTTGGGCCAGTATTATATACATTCCAGTGAAATGGCACAAATGAGACTGTTTAAAACAATTGCAGAACTCTGCCAGTTTAAACTGCAAGTGTGAAACTAATTGCATAAAATGGTTTGCTTATTACATCTAAAACAGTCTCCCAGTTTGTATGTCACTGCAGTCTAATGACAACAGCTTACAGCTAGTCATAGACCAGTGCGTATGGAAACAAATCAGGGGTGGGAGGGCAGTGATCCACAACATTTATAAATGATTACTACTTATAACTGTACATCTTTCCTATTTTTTTTTTTTTTTAATGTGCTTATAGGTAAAATAACCGCAGGGTTCAACTATACAGTATGTAAACAAATTTGTTACACTCTGAGATTTACTAAAACTGGTGCATTCAGAATCTCGTGCAGCTGTGCATGGTAGCCAATCAGCTTCTAACTTCAGCTTGTTCAATTAAGCTTTGACAATAAGCCCAGGTTCACACTGGGTACGATTTTAGTTCGATTTGAGATGCGATTTTCACATGTGAAATCGCATCTCAAATCGGCGGCAATTGCCGGCAATGACACCGTCCCAATCGGTGCGACGCCGCATCTGCGGCGCTGCACCGATTTCAAAAAGTAGTTCCTGTACTACTTTTTGCGATTTCAGGACGCAATTTACATTGACATCTGTGCAGAATCCTGCACAGATGTCTCCTGAATCAGGCCGAAATTGGGACTGCCAGAGGGAGTGAAATCGTGCGAGTTCAGCTGAAATCGCACAATTTCACTCCCGCAGCCCAGTGTGAACCAGGGCTAAAACCTGGAAGCCGAGTGGATTCTATGCAGAGATGCAACAGATGTTACACTCTCCAGTTTAAGAAAATCTCCCCCACTGTTACGGCAATTTCAAAAGTCATATTCAATATTGTTAAATCTGAAAAATTCTTGAACATAATGCCTGGTGTGCTTGCCATAAAGGGTTCTGTTTAGCTCTGTCCCTGTCTCACAATTGTGGTCCTACATTGAATGTGATAAAAATGCACTAATCATGTGCAAGAACCTCCCCACAAAAAAAAATAACATTATTGCACATGATATGATGGAAGCTGAACTTTAGTGCATTTACAAAGTGATTGGAAATGTCCCCCACAAGGTGCATATTCCCTTAAAGAGGATGTAAACCCAAAAAAAAAAAATTTTTTTTTTTTGATGTCACAATGTAGAGTATAATATTTCCTATCATTTGTGCCCAGTCTTGCCACACAGAGTTAATCCAGCGCTGAGTAATCCTCTTTTATGTTCAGTGAAAACGAACAGCCTTCCAGATAAAACCCTGCCTAAAGCAAAATGTCTGGAATCTCTCTTCTTGCTTTGAGTGACAGGTTATTTACAAATATAGCTAGGACATGTTTATCATATGTTATGTTTTGTTTATCATAACATGAGGTGATATAACATCATAACACATCCTAGTAATATACTATGAACTTTGGATCACCTCTTGTTATGATAAACATGCCCACGCTATATTTGTAAATAACCTGTTACTGAAAGCAAAAACAGAGAAACGGATTTAACCTAATTTAGCAGGTTTTTAGTCCGGTTAATTTGCACTCGACTTTAAAAGAGGATTACTCAGCGCTGGATTAACTCTGTGTGGCAAGACTAGGCACAGATGATAGGAAATCTTATACTCTACATTGTGACATCAAAAAAAAAAAAAAAATGTTTTTTGGGTTTACATCTACTTTAACCACTTCCCGCCCGGCCAATAGCCGATTTACGGCCGGGAAGTGGTTATGAAATCGTGACAGGCCGTTCTCAAACGGCCTGCACGATTTCATGCCGCACGCGCCCGTGCGGGCGCGCAGCGCGGCGATCGGTGATGCGGGGTGTCAGTCTGACACCCTGCACCTCCGATCTCGGTAACGAGTCTCCGGCGGAGCCTCGTTACCACGTGATCAGCCGTGTCCAATCACGGCTGATCACGATGTAAACAGGAAGAGCCGCCGACGGCTCTTCCTCACTCGCGTCTGACAGACGTGTGTAGAGGAGAGCCGATCAGCGGCTCTCCTGACAGGGGGGGTTCGCGCTGATTGTTTATCAGTGCAGCCCCCCTCGGATCGCCACACTAGACCACCAGGGAACTAAAAAAAGACAAAAAAAGGGCAAAAAAAAAAAAATAAGTCAGCAAAAAAAAAAAAAAAGGGGGCAGTAAAAAAAGATGCCAATCAGTGCCCACACATGGGCACTGATTGGCAACATTGATCCATCAGTGCCACCCCTCAGTGATCATCAGTGCCACCCCAGTGTCTGTCAGTGCCACCCCACAGTGCCAATCCATGCCCAGTGCCCACCTATCAGTGCCCACCTGTGCCGCCTATCAGTGCCCACCTATGCCGCCTATCAGTGCCCACCTGTGCCGCCTATCAGTGCCCACCTGTGCTGCCTATGAGTGCCCACCTGTGCCGCCTATGAGTGCCCACCTGTGCCGCCTATGAGTGCCCATCTGTGCTGCCTATGAGTGCCCAGTGCTGCCCATGAGTGCCCATCAGTGCCGCCCATCAGTGCCGCCCATGAGTGCCCCATACCAGCGCCGCCTATCAGTGCCCATCAGTGCTACCTAATCGGTGCCCATCAGTGCTACCTAATCGGTGCCCATCAGAACTACCTCATCGGTGCCCATCAGTGCCACCTCATCGGTGCCCATCAGTGCCACCATATCAGTGCCCGTAATTGAAAGAGAAAACATACTCATTTACAAAAAAATTAACAGAAAAAAATAAAAACTTTTTTTTTTTTCAAAATCTTCGCTCTATTTTTAGTTGTTGCGCAAAAAAAAAACCCCGCAGAGGTGATCAAATACCACCAAAAGAAAGCTCTATTTGTGGGGAAAAAAGGACGCCAATTTTGTTTGGGTGCAGTGTAGCATGACCGCGCAATTGTCATTCAAATTGCGACAGTGCTGAAAGCTGAAAATTGGCTTGGGCGGGAAGGTGCGCAAGTGCCTGGTATGGAAGTGGTTAAGTACTTCAGTCCGGAACGGACAGCTGCCAGAGAGGCTGTCAGCTCCTGTGTGACTACAGCCTGATATTTGGCCAGCCTGCTTCTGTCTTTTCCAGTGTCACGGCCCAGAAAATATTGTCAGAAAAAATAAATAATTTCCTGACGAGATTCTTGGCAAGAATCTCTTGCCGGCCGAGTGTACAGACACTCCATTCAAAAGAACCGCCGTTCTTTTGAATGGAACTAATGTGGTGACATCATCGACTAAGACGAGCATGCGCTCGGACACATTCAATGCCGTCACCGCCATCTTGCTTTACCCTACCTATGCCTAGGAATCTACAGCGCATGTGTCATAGTCATTTCGAGCATGTGCGGGTTTCCACGGCGACAGGTAAGTATACAGACGCTCAGGTTTCTCAGCAAGAAAACAGGCCGAGAATCTCACAACGGGAAAACAGAGAGAGCCTCGTACACACGCTTGGTTTACTCGGCAGCGTTTTTTTTTTGCTGGTTCTTGCCGAGAAAACCGAGCGCGTGTATGGGGGTTTACACACAGAAATAAATAATAATAATAATAATAATAATAATAAAAAATAATAATAATTCACAGTAGTTTTACCAAATTCTGATGAAGAGCCTATAGAGGATTTATTGATTTTTGACTTTTGTCTTGCTAAAATAAAAACTGTTTTGTATTTGGCCTTTGCAAAAAACATGTTTAAAATTCACCCTCCCCACTTTTCAAGGGATGATTCCTCCACGGTAAAGCAACAATTGGCAGAGTTGACCGCAGGGGCTACGTTTTTAAAATTCTGCTTTAAAGGGTCCGCCACCCAAAAATAATTCTGCATTATAGATTGGCTGTAATGGCTCTTGGAAACTCCATCAGCAAGCTTAGTGGCATAAATAGAAAGGATGTGTATCGCTACCCCCTCAGGAGCCGCTGGTTAGATTTTTGGGATCTACTCTCAAAAAGGTTAATTTGTCCCCTTTAAGTGGCTCAAACCCACCCTTGGCACACCGGATGCGTATAATTGTATTGTGGCCCCTACTTAGCTGGTGCCACAATAGGATACATAAAACATGCAACAGTAATAATATAATGTTGTTACCTCTTCTTTGTTGACGGCTCCCAGGAATAAACACACTTCTCACAATATATATATTCAAACCAAGAGAATAACTTTACTGTGAATATGGTAAAGAGATGTTAAGGGTTTGAATGATTAAAAATAATAACACACAGGTATGAACACAAGGAAATCTCTGCAAGGGCCCTTGCGAGAGTTGGCAAGTAAACAAAGGGGGTCTAAACTAAAGGTAATACTATTTAACTACAATTACTGTATAGGCAGTCTATGCTCGCGAGCTCCCTCTAATGAGCAATCCTGCAAAACGGTTAATGCAAAAGAGTTTCTAACCAGGCCTAGTTCAACAGCTCCTAAGAATCCTTTGACACAGTCTACGCCGCGCCCGTTGGTGCACTTCTTAACTTTGTAATCCAAAAAGGGGGATAAGGGATGAAATAAGCTCAGTCAATGGGGTAACGATGAATACAAATGATGATGCACTGATCGCTAGCCAGCGTCAGCCAATTCTCAGGAATAACTCTGAACTTGATAGGCCTCCCTTGTTCAGTCAAAGATTAACACGTTTCTCTGAACCATATATGGAGTGACACTAAATGATCTGACAAAGTAAAGGGGGCTCGAAAGGTGGGCATGTGCCCTCTCACCCGAACAGGGCCGATCCGCCTGGATCCTTCTTAAAAGCTCGTCGGTTACTCACTGCTCCATAACACCTGATCTCCGGTATCAGGCTTCCATTGTTTCAATTGTCAGCTGGCAGCTTCTCCGGTCTCCTCAAACACGAGCTGGACACTCTTGGTCTTGCTTGTCTAGGATGGTTGGCCTCCCGATGAATTCAAGCCCCAGGCTTCAGGCCTAGCAGCTTGGCTGTGTCGCTCTACACAGCTCCGCAGAGGAGACAAGGCAGGTCTCGAGAGACTGAGACACAGCCCCTCCCTGTCCTTAAGTAACCTCCCCCATAAGTTTGTGTGGAGGTGTCACATGTTCCAATTGGTGCACGGCATCGTGGGAAGTGTAGTCTGTTTCTACTGAGTGTCAATGGAGTCAATATCTCCCGTTACTTCTGGACCCACAATGCATAGCTTCTTAAAGACATCTTAACCTATATACAGGTGTGGCAGAGCTCCGGTGGGGATTCAAGCCTAATCAATAGTCTCTGATAGGGTGACCCCGCTACAGATGTATGGACAGCCGTACTCTGAAAAAAACCTTTACGGTTGCCTTTATTGGTAAAGGGATAAAAGCAATACAAATCAAAGCAAGAATAGGGATATACAGCCGACGCGTTTCGCACTATTAACTAGTGCTTAATCATAGCTCAGCTTAGTAGCTTGCTCTTTTCCTGCTCACTTTTCCCTCGCTGTGTGCCCGCTGAATACTGCTCCCGTTATCGGTGCTGCTTGGGAAACAGAAGGAGGGGGCTGTTGTACCACTAAAGGGTGGGTTTGAGAGCGGCGGTCCAACTCTCCAGTGTCCTGCCAGTGCAGAGTATTTTTAACCCTTCCTGCATCGCTTAGTTCCAAAACAGCTAACAGAACCTCTGATTTATTACTGTTTTTGCAGTCCGACTGCATTACAGTTATAAATGATGCTGATTGGACAATAAAGGAACTCCTTCACAATTCACCAATAGCTTTTTCCTCTTGTTGGCACATTTCTGTCACACAAATTGACTGACTCCTAGTGCAGCCCCTCCCTGGGAATAATAGAGAGTTGGTAAGAAGATATATTCAGGCACTCCATTATAAGGTTTCGTACTAACGTTCTGTTATGTGGCTGGTAGAATGAACAATGGACTTCAATCATCACACTCGCAGATGATTGTAGTGTTCCCATTCATAGGTCCCTGTAGATGGAGCTATGCACAAGCAAGCAGGATGCTACATGGAGCAGCACCCGTGGTTCAGGTAAGTAGGGTGCTGTGCTGCCAACCTCCCTCAGCATTTTTTATTTACAAAACATGGGAAATTTACTGACGGAGCACATTTTTTACTGATAACGTGAAACATTACAGAACTTGTATTAAAATCGGAGACAATCAGTGCCAGTTCACACAGGGGCAATCCGACTTACAGCGCGACTTTGCAAGGTGACTTCAGCGCGACTTGGAGCAACTTACAACGCAACTTAAAGTTGCCTCCAGGACAGGCGACTTTGGCTGTGGCCAATCACAGAATTATCAGCTTTGTGGGAGGGAGGGGTTTGCTTGAGTAAACAATTTTCTTCTCCTGTAAAGTTGCTTCAGTTAAAAGCAGAGCTTCACCCTAAAGTGGACTTTCAGCTCATCAAACCCCCCCCCCCCCTTCCAGTGTTACATTTGACACTTTTCAGGGGGAGGGGGATGCAGATACCTGTCTAAGACAGGTATTTGCACCCACTTCCGGCCACACAGTCTGTGGATAGACTGCGAGCAGAACGTCAGAACCCCCCCCCCCCCCTCGTTGTGTTCTGGGAAACACGGCTCCCAGAACACAGCAGGGACCAGTGAGCACGGCGCACACGACTCGCGCATGCGCCGTAGGGAACCGGGCATCCTGGTTCCCTCACCGAGGATGGCGGTGGGGGCAGCAGAGTGACAAGCAATCGCTCGTCCTCTGCTGTGACGGCGCTGGACTCCATGACTGGTAAGTGTGCTAATATTAAAAGTCAGCATCTGCAGTATTTGTAACTGCTGGCTTTTAATTTTTTTTTTTTTTCGGCAACAACCGCTTTAAGACTTTGGAGGCAACTTCCATTGAAATCAATTGGTGCAAGTTGCCTAGAAGTCGCCTTAAAGTAGTACAGGAACCTTTTCTGAAGTCGGAGCATTAAGACGGCTCTCATGCACTTCAATTTCTCATGTCGCGCGACACAAGTTGGATCCCAAGTCGCTGTAGTTAAAACCGGCACTTAATATATAAACAGTATAGACACATTAACAATATGGAAACACCGACAATACCCACAACAAGTAATTTGCTAGGTTTAGACTTAAAAAGTCAACACTGCACAACAAATTTTCGGCCCCTGATATTTACAGACAATTGTAAAAATTATACTGTTATAAAGTATACTGTTTAAATATTTAGTGCCGGTTCTCACTACAGCGACTTGTGATCCAACTTGTCACCCCAAGTCGCGCGACATGAGAAATTGAAGTGATTTTTACAAACAGTTTGTTAATTTAATGGCGTTTGGCAGCCCTGGTGGGTGAGGTTTTTGGGTGGGACTATTAAGAAATATGACCATGTTTCATGTTCTTCCCTGAATATGGATGTAACATAAAACCTCATCTGAAAGGTATATCGCCCTTGAGTCATAAACTACAATTTAGGTTCAGAAGGTAAACCATTTTATTTTTAATTTTGAATAGGGTTAGGCTCCATTCACACCCGAGTAGCGATTGTTTTTCAGGCATTTTGTAAAGCGTTTTTTCCAATCTTTTGATTTTTTTTTTAAGTGTTTTAGAAGTGTATTACAAGTGTTTTTATAGCTTCAGGAATTTTTAATTGGCCAATAAAAAGCCCTAGGGGTAGGAGAGGAAGAGGAAATTAGGGGTGGAGAGCTTCTATTTGAGCAGATAACGTTCGCATCAGGTGTTTCTATTGAAGTCTGTGGGGCCATAAATGCTTGTTACCTGCCGAAAAAAAGCTCATGTACTTTCTTTAAGCGACAGACGTTTTGCTTCAGGCAACAGAACTGTCAGATTTAAACAGGGGCCATTTAAATAATTGGGATTTAGCTTGTTAAGCCTTTTTAGGCTCTGTTCACACCTAGGCGTTTTTAGCCATAGGTGTGCGCAGCCTATGGCATTAGGGTGTGCACCCCAAAGCTCAAACACTACCTACGGATCGCTCACTATCTTCGTTTAGAAAGGGAAGGGGCCAATAAATATATTTACTGGCCCCTCCCCCCCCCCATTCATCCTAAAACATCCCTTCAAAAACTGCCAGTGGGAGAGGAGGGAAGACTGCAGCAGTGCGAGGGAGGTGCTAGGGCAGTGGGGAGAATCTATGCTGCACCGGGTGATTAGGGTGTGGCTGGGCATACCTGGCACACTCTGTACGCACGCCTATGGCTGTAACCCTCAACTCTAAAAACGCCTACCAAGACAAATGGCATTCATTTCAATAGCCCCTGTTCACATCTGAGCGTTTTGTCATCTGAAGCAAAATACCTGAAGCTCAAAAAAGTACTGGAGCTTCTTTTTTGGTAGATTACAGAAGCTTTCTAATTTTTACATTTTGTGACCTTTCGACCTGTACAAAATCGCGTGACTTTCTGCCTGAAAACAAAATGCCTAGGTGTGAACAGAGCCTAAAGCCTGGTACACACGATCGGATTTTCTGCGGACAAAGCAAAGGACTTTTGTCCGAACGGCGTTGGGCAGGAACTTGTATTGCATACAAACGGCAAAGAATTGTCGGCCAGCTCTTTAGCGCCACCCTTTGGGCAACTTCTATTAATGTTGTGTTACGGTGAGCATTGCTTCTGATCATGCGTGTTTGTATTTTGGAGATTTGTCCGATGGACTTTTGTACATACGACCGGATAATCCGACAACACACATTTGTTGGACAATTTTAAAGTATGCTATCCCACATTTTTCCGCGGAAAATCTGACAATTGTCAGATAAAGCGTACAAGCGGTCGGATTTTCCGACAACAATCTGTCATCACATAATTCCGGTCGGATAATCCGATGGTGTGTACGAGGCTTTAGAGCTACTAACTTCAAGAAGAAAATCGCTCAGGCCCTGTACACACGTCCGAGAACCTCGTCGGGCTAAACTCATCGTTCCGCCCGACGAGGTTCCCGATGAGCGGTCGGAAAAGCTTGTCGAGCCAAAGTCCTCATTGAACAACGAGGAAAAAGAGAGCGTGCTCTCTTTTTTGGCTCGACGAGCTTCCCGACGGGACGCTCGTCGGAAGTGTACACACGATCGAGAACCTCGGCAGAATATGTCTCCCAGCGAGCTTCTCGCTGGATTCTGCCGAGAAGCTCGGTCGTGTGTACGCCGCCTCAGTTGTGAATGGGGTCTAAGGGATGGTTAAAGCCCCTGTTTGTTTTTTATTTTATTTTTTTTCCATCTGGGGAGATTTCACTTTACTTCCTGTCCCATAGCAAGAACATGAAGTGTTAGGAAATCCCTCCAAAGTGAGGAACCCCAGGTTGTCACCAGAGCTAGTATCCCAATGGGAAGATTTCCACTCTATTCCTGTTCTGGTGAGACCCCAAAAGTTTGGGATTTTCTTTCATTTTCGGTACAAATAGAGAGGGCGAATCTCCCTAGCGGACATCAATAAAAACCTGACAGGTGTTCTAAAAAATAGTTTCTTGGAATTTTTAGTTATATTTTTTATATTTTCCTTTGTTATTGTATATTAACCACTTCCTGACGGCCGTACAACTATATGCCTCCGCTCCTCCAGTCCACTGGGGGGCGTGCGAGCCCGCCGCATCACTGAGATGTCGATGCGCGTGCTGAGAAATCTCTACTTGTGGGAAAAAAAGGACATCAATTTTGTTTGGGAGCCACGTTGCACGACCGCGCAAATGTCAAAGCGACGCAGTGCCGGAAGCTGAAATTTCACCTGGGCAGGAGGGGGGTATATGTGCCCAGTAAGCAAGTGGTTAACATGAGGGCAGCCATGTTGGCTTGTTACCATACTGCAGTGGGCACTGTTGGGAATTGCACCCTACTTCTCTCATCTCTCCGGTCTTATTTGTGATGTCTTCTTGCATCACTACCTGTCTATAAAGTGTTTGTTTTTTATTTTTCTGATATGAACTTCTGAAAGTAATTAGAATTCGGACTAAATCTGAGGTGCGAACATCTAGACATTTGGTAAACATTTCTGGGAGCTGTTGGCAGGTGACGAGTGACGGTGTTATTTTTAATTCGATGTGAAATGGTTTCCAGGTACAATGTGACTGGGTGTTTTTTGTTGGTGTCACATTATAAGCGGATCGTCCTATCACAGCGTCTTACCAAGACATTGACAGAGCTGCTGGCAAATTTGTTAATATGTAGGGTCAGAAAGTATAAATTGCATGTGAACGCCAGTCTGAACTTTGAGAACTGAAGGAACTCTGGTTTTATATATATATATATATATATACGATATGAATTCTATAGCCAGTTATATTTATACTGCGGTGACATGTATCACCCGACTGAGTTTCAACATTTTACTTTTAATTGCTCTATATCTGCAGTTTCTGTCAAGCTGATTTCTCCTTGCTAGGATACCTCTGCTTAATACTTAGAAATTTCTCGGCTACTCTCCGCTCATTTTCTCTTTCTGGTATAATAAATTTGCCTGTTTGCCTATAAAGTGAAACTCTACTCAAGGCCACGAAAAAAAAAAGTCATAACTCGCAGTTTTGTCGTTATAGTTCGGTGACTTTCTATCTCCAATTTTCGATGATGTATGCCGTGTGGAAGGGTCTGAGCATTAAAGCAGTCTTTAGATTTTCACTACATGTGCTAGGATCTTTTTGATGTTGCTGTGGGCTGCGTGGTGCATGTTTGGCGGTCAGGGTGGGTGACATCCAGTGGTATTTGATAAATTACATTTACAGTATATACTCGAATATAAGTCGAGGCACCTAATTTTACCATATATAAAAAAAAAAAAAAAAAAAAAACGCAGTGACTCGAGTATAAGCCTAGGGTGGGAAATGCAGCAGCTACTGTAAGTGTAAAAGAGTCAACAATGCCCATCTGCGTGCCTCACTGTGCCCACCTGCGTGCCTCACTGTGCCCACCTGCGTGCCTCACTGTGCCCACCTGCGTGCCTCACTGTGCCCACCTGCGTGCCTCACTGTTCCCATCTGCGTGCCTCACTGTGCCCATCTGTACCTGCTCTACTGGCGCTGTGACATGCAGTCTTAACTGCAGTCGGCGGCCGTCCAGTGTAACATAGCCTCACTCGTAACAGAGGTTGATTGACAGCAGCAGAAGTCAATGGCTCCCGCTGCTGTCAGTCTGCCATGTGAGGAAGGAGAGCTAGGAGAAAGCCGCTGCTCTCGGGCACAGCATTGGATTGAGATTCGGCTCAGGTAAGTATAAGGGGGGGCTGGGCATCCTGCACTACATAAGGCCCCTTTCACACTGGGGTGTTTTTCGAGCGTTATTCGAGCGAAGCCTCATCTGCAATCTCAATGTGCCAATCTTAATGCTGGTAAAGCACCGCTAAGACCCTAACATTTTAGGGCGTTTTTGCAGTGCCTCAGTGTGAAATGTTAAGGTGTTTTTACAGCGCTTTCAATTCAATTCAATGGAGAGGGGCGTTTTTTGGAGCGTTTTTTTCAGCGCCCAAAAGCTACTCCAAAGATGCCGCTGAAAGGTGGAAATTAGAAATTAGATATGCTCAGGGCACAAAGAAGACTGCTTATGCACGATGTATAATTGTGACACACATTACTTGTATAACCTTATAACTAAAATATGATTGGCGGGGACAGGGGCGTCCCCTTTTGTATGATTTGATTATGTGCGAGTACGCAGGAGAAATAAAGTCTAGTCTTAAATATACCATTAGAGTGTGTGTTTCTGACTGGGCAATGCATTGAGGATTTTCCATATATTCGAATTGTCCTTAAAACCTGAGTCTAGTTGAAGTACCTACCTATCAACCGCTTGCAGGACTTTTCTCGACGCCCCGCCAGTGCAACGCCTCAGTGTGAAAGGGTAAGGTGTTTTTACAGCACTTTTAATTCATTTGAATGGAGTGGGGAGTTTTTTGGAGCTGCTCCAAAGATACATGGAAAGCGTTTATATGAGCATTTTAATAGCGCTATTTTTAACGCTAAAACGCTGTAAAAACGATTCAGTGTGAAAGGAGTCTAAGGATTTTGACCTTGATGCAGAGAATGCATTAAGCTACAAATGTCCTATGCCTTTAGAACCACTTTAACCACTTAAGCCCCAGACCATTTTGTTGCTAAATGACCAGGCCACGTTTTGCGATTTGGCACTGCGTCGCTTTAACTGACCATTGCGCAGTGGCGTGACGTGGCTCCCAAACAAAATTGACGTCCTTTTTTTTTCACAAATGGAGCTTTACTTTTTTTTTTTTTTTTGCGCTATAAACAAAAATAGAGCATTATTTTTTCCTCAGTTTAGGCCGATACGTATTATTCTACATATGTTTGGTGAAAATCGCAATAAGCGTTTATTGATTGGTTTGTGCAAAAGTTATAGCATTTACAAAATAGAGGATAGTTTTATGGCATTTTTATGAATAATTTTTTTTTTTTTTACTAGTAATGGTGGAGATCAGCGATTTGTATTAGGACTGCGACACTTTTGACACATTTTTGGGACCATTGTCATTCTTACAGCGATCGGTGCTATACAAATGCACTGAGTACTGTAAAAATGGCACTGGCAGTGAAGGGGTTAACCACTAGGTAGAACTTTAGGGGTTAAGTGTGCCCTAGTGAGTTTTTCTTACTGTAGGGGGGATGGGCCACATGTCACAAGACAGTGATCACCGCTTCTGATTACAGGAAGCGGTGATCACTGTCATTGTCACTAGGCAGAGCGGAGAGATGCTTGTTTACATCAGCATCTCCCCGTTCTTCCTTACCATGAGATGATCCGCAGGACCCGCCGTCAGGCCTCACGGAGCTCGAGGCGGGCGCACGTCCACAATCCTGGGATCTTAAAGGGGACGTATATATACGTCCTGCCTGTCCGTGCCATGCTGCCGGCGTATATAATCGTGTGCTGGTCAGCAAGAAGTTAAAGTGTAATTAAACTGTATCTGAGTATCACAACCTGAAAATGCTCTTTAATTCATGTTGTTTTATTTTGTTGAAAGTCACTTTGAAAAACACCCCCCTAGCATTTCTAGTCGTGGCCATCTTGAGTAAGGGCAGATTATTCATGAAGCATTTACTTCCTGGAATCTATCTGCCCTTAGCTCAGACATGCAGGCTGAAGGGTGTGCTTTGCTAAGAGAGACCCTATTCTAGATAGGGGGGGGGGGGGTTGCCCATGAAGACTCCTGGGATGGATGAAATGGTGTGTGTGTGTGAAAAAATAAAAATAAAAATAAAGTTGCCTTCCTATCAATGATATTTATTAAAACATAAGGAGCCTTATGAGGCTTCAACATGACAAACATTTTTTATGTAGACATACAGTATAAAGAATTAAGGTCACATCTGTTCCTTTCTTTCACACAATACCCTGGTTACCCCCACCTATCAACAAATCATATAAATCTAAACCCTGTATCAATTGTATTTTCTTCCGTCCGAAAAAAACGTATCTTGGCAGAGGCGGATGATTACGGACGTTAGCAGATGCATCATCCGCTAACGTCCGCGATCCCATAGGAAAGCATTGTGAGTCCGTAAACGGACTTATGAAAAGAGGACCGTTCGTCTGCTCGTGTGAAAGGGCCCTTAGGCAAAACTTGACATGGGGCCCCACTCACACCCATGATGGGAAACATGATTCAAGAGCCTCTACCCCACAACCCTGGCTGTTGGGTACTGTGGGCAGGGGGCTTATTGGAATCTGGAAACCCCCTTTAACAAGGCGGCCCCCAGATCCTTCTCTTTCATAAATAAGGGGCGGGGCCCACCCGTGATGTCACCTGGTGAACCCGCCCCTTGTGACGATATTGACTGAGGGCACATTGTGTCATTGACGTCACAAGGGGTGGTGTCACGAGGGGCGAGCACAGCAGCGTTAAGGTCCCCTGTCCCTCAAAACTGGGGTAATGCCTTGGGCAAGTTAGGTGGCTGTGAGGCCCCTGTGAGTGCGAGGCCTTAGGCGATCGCCTAATTTGCCTAATTAAAGAGCCGCCTCTCTTCACTTCACCACACTTTCTCCCTGGGAAAGGAGAAAAACAAAACAAAATGAGCAGGGATCCTACCACCAATAAGCCTGGTGTGGCATAGGACTCTATCTCCCCCTCTGACCTGGCCTCAATCTTCCTTTTGACTGGGGCAAGGTAAGAGGAAGCAGAAGTTGCCTTTCCTCTAGCCTTCTCTTTTCTTGCCAAGGAAGAGTGAGGTTATGCTAGGTCAGAAGTGAAGACCGTGTCCTATTCTGCAGTATTTTCACTGCAGTTCCTAACGATCCCGTCCTTGTTTAGTGCTTCATATAGATAGTATGAAGCTGAAAATGCAGCAGTGTAAAATCTTGGTGTTTCTCCATGCCCAGGGAGCCACAGGTAGCACATCTTAGCCTGCTATAAAAGTGAATGGTTGTACTCAAACGACACGGTCTTATTCCTCTTCCATCCTCCCCTGGCAGGTACACGAGGTTATATAAGGCGGATGGGGGGTACGTGGATTAGCTGGCAGCACAGACAGTGTTTAGACATTCCCAGAAGAGGAGAGGACTGTGACGTGCAAGGAGGGAGCTGTGCTAGAGGATTGACTCTTTCCATAGTAGTCAAATTTGCTAGTTCAAAGGCACATTGCAAGTCAATGATAAAGGGCCAGATACACAAAGGAATTACGCCGGTGTATCTATAGATACACCGGCGTAATTCGAATTTCCCGCCGGCATGTCATTGTTTTCTATCCAGAAAACAAGATACGCCGGACTTGCGCTAAGATACGTCTTGCGTAAGTTTCTTACACCGTCGTATCTTAGATGCATATTTACGCTGGACGCTAGGGGCGCGTCCGTGTTAAATATGCAAATGAGGTAGATACGGCGATCCACAAACGTACGTACGCCCGGCGCAGTGTGTTTACGTCGTTTGCGTAAGCGTCTGTACGGCGTAAAGATAAAGCTGCTATAGTGAAGCGCAGCCAATGTTAAGTATGGATGTCGGGACCGCGTCATATTGGACGTCGTTTGCGTAACTCGTTTGCAAATAGGGAATTGCGTATATTACGTACATGTCGTTTTCATTGACTATTTTCGATGTGATTTCACGCATGCGCACTAGGGTTCGTCCACGGCCAGCGCATGCGCAGTGTAAAAAAAGCGCCGTTTGCGTCGGGTCATTCATAATTGTATTAAACCACGCCCCCCACTAGTTAATTTGAATTACACCCGCGTACGCCGACCCATTTACGCTACGCCGCCATAAGCTACAGCGGAATTTCATTGAGGATTCGTAATACGCCGCTGTGGCTTACAGCGGCGTAGTGTAAATGGGATACGCCGCGCGGGCGTCTCATCTTTGTGGATCTGGCCCAAAATGTTTATGGCAATGAAAAATGCTGCAAGCAAGCATTTAATATACAGTACTTGATTTTTGCTTTTACCTGAAATTTTTAGTTTGGTGACAGGGCCTTGATGGGCACAACAAAATGTGTTCACATTTATTCCTCAATCACAATGGATATACACCGACCAGTCGTAACACTGTGACCACCCACCTTATATTGCGTAGGTCCCCAAAAAACAGCCCTGACCCTTTAAGGCATGGACTCCAGAGTAACATCCACATAAAAGGCAGGACCCAAAGTTTTCCAGCAGAACTCTGCCAAAAGATTCACATTGCCTCCGTCGGTTTACCATCTTCCCATAGTGCCGCCTGGTGCAATCTCTTCTACAAGTAAGTGATGTGCACACAACTGGCCATCCACATGATGTAAAACAAAACAGGATTCAAGGTCACCTTCCATTGCTCTGTGGTCAAGTTTTGATGCTCACTTGTCCATTGTAGGCACTTTTGGCTGTGGACACGGGTCAGCATGGGCACCCTGACCGGTCTGCGGCTATGAAGCACCATACACAACAAACTGCGATGCCCTGTGTGATCTGACTCCTTTCTATCAGAACCAGCATTCACTTTTTTAGCAATTTGAGCTACAGTAGCGTTTCTATTGGATCAGGCCACATGTGCCACCGCTCGCTCTCCACGTGCATCCATGAGCCTTGGCTAACCCTGACCCTGTTGCCGGTTTTCCTTACACTTTTGATAGGTCCTGGCACCTGCAAACTGGGAACATCCCACAAGAGCTGCAGTTTTGAAATTGATCCGACCCAATACAATTTTGTTCTTGTCAAAGTCTCTTAATTCCTTTTATACTTGCCCATTTTTTTCTGCACATCAGCTTCAGGGACAACATGCTTATTTGCTATAGAGTGGGGGAAACTAATGCGCAAACCAAAATAAGCTAATAAATTATAATAATAAGCAGCTGCCACAACCAATGAAGTGTTCACACACTAAAAATCACATACAAAATTGGGGGTGTTGTGGCGCTTACTAATAATAGACCATAATAAATAATCAATAAAAACAAATAAATAAAATGCTGCAGAATAATCAATGTGCAAAACAGCAAATGTGAAAATAACACTAGTGCAAAAAAGAGGCTGACAACGGTGAATACCACTGGCAGGAAAAAAACATGCAATAGTACAATATATAATATAAAAAATAAATAAAAAAAACAGTAAATAAAAAAAAAAACTCAATAAAATTGTATGTGAACAGTTAATGAATAATGTCAAAACGTCAACAAATTATGAAAATAATTATAAAGTGCAACTGTGAATCTCTGTGCAGTTTAGTTTCCAATATCCAATAGCATGCAGAGTATTCCACCATCCACAAATATTCCTAAATGTGCAGGTGCTCCAATACAGATGACTCCGTTTCCCCCAGCCTCTCACTTTGGCTGGCTTGCAATCAAGCATCTTTACTCCCACAATGACAGAAGCAACTCCTCAGCAGCAATATGCACCTTACACGTGGTGGTGGTTCTCAATGGCAGATAGGGGGGAAAAAAGGGACTCCATAGTGTGATTAACGTTCCAATAACATTTAATAAATATATAACAATACACTGTTAGGCGATATGACAAGCGCATATAACCATTCCACAATAACACCGGCACTTCCGCTCTCGGCCGCAAGCCGAAATTATGTCACCACTGGCTCTCCTCCCTGACCTCCCTTACGCGTTACGTGGCTGTTCACGCCACTTAATCATATGCTTATTGATTATTCTACAGCACTTTATTTATTTGTTATTTGTATTTATTGTGGTCTATTATTGGTAAGTGCCACAACACCCCTAATTTTTTTTTATGCTTATTTGCTACCTAATATATCCCACCCACTTCAGATGCCATTGAAACAAGATAACCAGTGTTATTCACTTTACCTCTCTGGGTTCATAAGGTTATGGCTGATCGGTGTAAATACACTTTGTATGCCCCATATACCTTTTGCTTATCCAGATGTTAGCTTGTAAAAGTAGCAGTGACATCACCACACTTCTATACATATCACGTGCAGAGCTGTGCGAGGGGCCAGCAGCTCCACCCATTACATAGTCTCAGAAAACTACAGGAGGGGGCTGAGACAAGACCAGTCATCCTACACAAGAAGAGAGAACCGCAGCGATTGGTCCTTATTACAGGAACTGTTGGACATTTTACACTGAATTACTGCACAGGTCTGGAAGAAATACACAAAGCACACAGAGATTTCAGTAATAATAGATATGCCTCTTGTATTTAGTCACAGTATGGACTTCAGCTATTACAGTGGCCTTCTTAGAACACGGTCTTTACTATTGGTTTGCTATCTGTATTTAGAGGTTAATAGGATAAAGATCCACAAGTCTCGGGCTACCGATCTACATGCTGAACGGATGTTAGCAGGTGATTTACAAAAATGAAGAGAATGGTATCAATTCTGACGAGTGCCCGGAACACTGTGCCCATAATTCATTGTTTTAAATTACAGGAGGACTGATGTAGGAAGGAGACTGGAATAATGTCTCATGCTGTCAGGAGGGTAATACCTTAGATCTGAATTTAATTTTATCTACAGCGAACCAGAGGGAGCCCCGCATGTTCTGGGATGGAGTCTCTAGCATGGTTACATTTTTAATTCTTATGCTTCTCATAATAGAAGGCTAACATACCAGTAAATGAGCATCTATAGGTGATTAATAGGCATTTAAAGGGGATGTGCATATTATGTTTACATACAAAGAATGTAATTTAATGTAACTTTCTCATTTTAAGCATGTTTCTTCCATATTTGTTGTCTGTATCCTCCTTGGGGCCCTGCAGTGCGGGAGAGACCACATGTACTTTATTGCAATATCTGAGTTTAGATTCCATTATTTTTATTTCATGAATTACGTACACATTTGTCTGTGAATGCTCTTAAATTATCAAGATTGTTGTCTATAGCCTCGTACACACGCTCGGTTTAGTTGGCAAGAACCAGCAAGAAAACTGCTGTCAGAGCTTAAACCGAGCGTATGTACGGGGCTTTCAGGTTTCTCGTCGAGAAAACAGCCTAAAATCTTGACGAGAAAAATAGAGAACATGTTTTCTATTTTCTCGTTGTGATTCTCTGCAGTGTTTTCCTGACGAGAAACCCGAGAGTGTGTATACTTACCTGTCGCCGTGGAAACCCGCACATGCTCGAAATGACTTTGACGGATGCAAGGTAGCTTCCTAGGCATAGGTTTGGTGAAGCAAGATGGCGGCGAGGGCATCGAATGTGATGAGCGCATGCTCGTCGTACGCAATGACGTCACCTCGTTCTTACCATTCAAAGGAACCGTGGTTCTTTTGAATGGAGTGTCTGTACACTCGGGCGGCAAGAGATTCTTGGCAAGAATCTCGTCAGGAAAAACAAGGGTTTTTTCCTGACGAGATTCTGGCCCGTGTGTACAGGGCTTTAGACACACAGTGTTTGTGTACATGTAGGGTATGTGTGTCCCTTTTTATTCTTCACTAATCAAGAGGCCTTGCTCAGGGGCTACCCATGGGGTCTTCCCATGGGTTATCATTTCTTGCGATTGGATCCATGTTACCTAGGCACAGACAGATACTTTTGGACCAGTGTATTGGGGATTTCCAAGATGATTTGAATCCTTTCAACATGGAGGTTTTACTACCTGATGCCCTCACTGTGCCTATCTTCTGTATTTTTTGTGTGGGTATTGTGGCTCTTTTTGTTCAACCCCTCCCCTCTATTAGCATATTGGGTCTTCATGACTCCTTCGGGGTTCTATGTTGGGTATTCCGGTCTAGTTTGGCGCTCGATGGCCTGGAGGGAGTGTCTATTCTTCTTAATGGTTCTTTCATTATTTATGTGTATTATGATATCTGGCCATGCTTCCTGAAGAAGATCTAGACTCTTTGATCGAAAAGCGCTGGTGCTTTCACCTGAATATTGTATGAGAATTAGTTTTGAACCCCTGATCAACCAAATTTTAGAAGGATTGATTTATATTGTATTGTGAATATATCAGACCCCAACCACATATTTTAGGATATCCCATGTTAATTACTTTTAACCATGTACAAATAAAATTATATTATTTTAAAGAGGTTCAATGTTTGGTTGCTGCCTCAAAGTCCCATGGGGGTATTGGTAGTGTGCTTTATCAGTTTTAGGGATGTGGCAGCTCCATGCTCTTCAAGTTTTTTTTTTTCCAGTTATTTATCTCTGATGTCCCTCCCATCCTTTCTGTGCCCCCACTGCTACCTTAGATTGTGTAGACCAGTTGTTGCCATCTACTGGAAATGCTCCAGCTTCAGTTCCCTTCTAAGCTCTTCATTTCTTCCTCTTTTGTATCTGTGCAACCTACATGACTATATAGTCACACATGTGGACGTATACACAGTGGTAATGACACTCCATCCCTCCCTCCTGTGTCCTCCTATTGGTAAACATTATGGGGTGGGATATATTGTGCTGATTAGATTACACTCACTAAGAAACTAAAAAAAAGGTATACATGTATATTAAATGTATCCAATGTAATGGCTAATACCTGTAAACAAAAATTAAAAAAAGCCTTGGATGTAGTCTGAACAAAATTAAAGCTAGTGTCAATCCTCTCTGACTCTGCCTGCACCATATTAATACACATAAAGTACATATTTGCTGTTTAATAAAGATTTATAGGGAGTTGTAAATGTTTTTTGATAATTATAATTACATTTTGAATTTCTCTTGCAATACTCTTTTTTTTATTTGTTTTGTTTTTTTGTGCAGCACCAATCAGGGTTGTAGGGAGCATACATCAGCAGTGTTCAGTACATACATACAGCTGATACAGTGCCCCCAGTGGGCACACCTGTTAGTGTAGAAAATGTCCCTAGGTTGGGATGTTGCTGTTGCTGTGTTGCTAAAAAAAAATATATACCGGTGTATATATATATTAAAAAATAATGCACAGTGATTGTATTAATAATTACAGGTCTGCATTTGTTTGTGTATATTATATCTGCTTAGAGTTTGGCTTTTTTTGATTCTGATAACCTGTGAGAACTTTGGCATATACTGAATCTGTGCGTAATATCTCATCATTGAATTGACTATTATGGATAGAGGGACTCTTGGAAATAATATACCCTTTTATCACACCCACTGTTTAACCCTGTTTCCTATTAAACATGAAGAGGAAACCAAGACACCGCCACCAAAATACCAAAATCTTTTGTTAAGCCAATTCGGCTTTTGGCCTCATCCCCCCTGAGTATCCGGCTCTGATCAATACACACAAAAGGTTACATAAGATTAGCCGCAGATCAATGTTTAGCTATTATCTGGAAACACGAGGAAGTTTTCTGACAGCGCCGGCTGAATACCAGTCTGCAGATAAAAGGTTAATTTGGCTGCAAAGAGAGGATATGAGCCAGAGGACACGGGTGTAATTGCTGCTGTAAGAAAATGAAATGAAGAGGTCTACATTCATCCATTGGAAAATGTACAACAGAAAGGGTTAAATGACTGCATGGACGATATGTGCTGATACAGAAAACACAATAGACCTTTATAGTACAAAGGTCTAAGATTATATATATATATATATATAAATTAGATGGTTCTCAGCATAAATGAGAACACCCCTTTTGAAAACCAAGATTTTAATCAATATCTCAATGAACACAAGAAAATTTGTATAGAACATTTGTTTAGCGCATTAAATGAAAGTAAGGTTAAAGCGGAGTTCCGCCGAAAACTACTGCAGCTGCTAACTTTTAATATTAGGACAATTACAGTGCCTGCCGCCGAGAATGTGTTTATAGCATGACAGCATCGCGCTGATTCTCGGCGACAGGCTGCCGACATCTCGCACTCGCTGGAATAGTAAAAGCACATTCCAGCGAGTGCGTCATAGAAGCGACGGGGATCCGACGCGGATTCCCGCCAATTCTACACGTGGGCGGAGTTTGTTATGAATCCTGAGAAGGAAGTCCCCGCCGGATTTTAAATAAAAATCCGGCATGGGTTCCCCCCTCAGGAGCATAACGGGCCCTTAGGTCTGGTATGGGTTGTAAGGAGACCCCCCTACGCCGAAAAGAGAGCCGGAGAAGACCCCGGAGAGTGGGAGAAGACCCCGGAGAGTGGGAGAAGACCCCCCCGCCGCCGAAGATGTCGAAGGAAGCCCGCCGGGTGGTGGCGCCCCCCCCGGCGGCGGAAGAGAACCAGACGGCGGTGAAGAACAGCGGCACCCACCCCCCTGCAGAAGCCCGCCGGTGGGGGGCCGGTATCTGGGGGCCCCCTTATTAAAGGGGGCTTCCAGATTCCGATAAGCCTCCAGCCCGCATACCCCGACAACCAACGGCCAGGGTTGTCGGGGAAGGGGCCCTGTCCTCATCAACATGGGGACAGGGTGCTGTGGGGTGGGGGGGCCGCAGTGCGCCCCCTGCCCCAGAGCACCTGACCCCCCCCCCCCATGTTGAGAGCATGCTGCCCGGTACGGCTCAGGAGGGGGGGGGGGCGCTTTTTATTTAAAATCCGGCGGGGACTTCCTTCTCAGGATTCATAACAAACTCCGCCCACGTGTAGAATTGGCGGGAATCCGCGTCGGATCCCCGTCGCTTCTATGAGGGCTTTGTCTCCATCGCGGCAAGCCAGCTCGGCGCTGGCTCCCGCGATGGGGCTCGCAAGTGCTCAATCTCGCCGAGAAAGGGAGCGAGATTGACACAATATCGCGGTCAACCACTGTACCTGCCCAGGGTGCCCGCAATGTCCTCACCTGAAGCCAACCCGTCTCTCGGGTGGAGGCGCCAGTATCTTCGTAAGGAAATCAGGAAGTAAATCCTTGTGGCTTCACAGCCTGGTTCCTTACTGTGCATGTGCGAGTCATGCTGCGCGTCCCCGCTGTCTTCTGGGACCTGTGTGTCTCCTGTAAGATGGCAGGGGATCGAAGGAGGGGCCGCACATGGTGTAGATCGCCGCGGATACTGCCCGGAAGTGGCAGCAAATACCTGTATTAGGCAAGGATCTGTCCCCCACCCTGAAAGGTGCCAAATGTGACACCGGAGGAGGGGAGGAATCTGAAAAGCGGAAGTTCAATTTTTGGGTGGAACTCCGCTTTAATAATATAACTTGGGTTACAAAAGCTTCTTCAGTTTTACTCAAATTGGTTAATGCAAAAATAATACACGCCACAACAAAACATTCCAACATCTAGTATTTTGCATGTCCACCATGATTTGTAAGGACAGCTCCAAGTCTTCTAGGCATGGAATGAACAAGTTGGTGACACATTGCAACGCTTATCTTTTTCCAATTCTTCAAGAACGACCTCTTTTTCAGCATGTAGAAAGAACAAAGTTTTTCCAACTTCATTATTAAAAACGATGTTGCCCACACACCATCGTTTTAAAAAAAATTATGAGCAAAGCGCGGTGACGTACAACACGTACGACGGCACTCTAAAGGGGAAGTTCCATTTAAGCTCCCGTCTCCTAACTTGCTTCTGAGCATGCGCAGGTTTAAAACGTCGTTTTAGCACACACACGATCATTTCTTACAACCCTAAAAACGACGTTAAAAAATGCAGCATGCCCAAATTTTTTTTTTGTTGTCTTTCAGAAGATGAAAAACGATGTGAAGCCCACACACGGTCATTTTAAATGACGTTTTAACAAATGTTGTTTTTTTAATGCTGAAAAAACGATCGTGTGTACGGGCATTAGATTTTTTCAATATTGAGCAGTACATCTGTGAATTCATGATACCATCAATGAAATGTAGCTCCCGACACCAGCAGCACTCATGCAGCCCCCACAGAAGAACACTGCCACCACCATGTTTCACAGTAGGCACCATGCTTTTTCTTTGTACTCCTCACCTTTTGCGACACCATACAGTTTTTTGAAGCCATTCTTTTCCAAAAAACATTTATCTTGATGTCATCGCTCCAGAATAGAGTCCCAGTAGTCATCTTCTTTTTCAGCATGGGCCCTGGCAAATTCTATGCAGGCTTTTTTGTGCATGGGCTTTAGAAGAGGCTTCCTTTGTGGGTGACACCCATGCATGCCATTCCTGTGCAAGGGTTAGATCTCTTGGAATATATAGCAAAGATTTACTCTTGTAGTTTGATTTTTATGGCTTGTATCATCCAATTAGAGTACAGTAAGTCCCCTACATACTAGCATTCTACTTCCGAACTTTCACAAATCCTGTAAAGCTGGGTACACACGCTGGGTTTTTTGTTTTTCATTTTAACTCAGTGGGCTGAAAAAAAAAAAACCTGACAGATCGCCACACCAACACAAGCAATGTTGGTGCAGCGATCTCCAGTGCTGTGCATTTGTGTTCTGACACCCCCCACCAGAACACACTGATCAGCGCTCGCAGTCTTTGTCTGCAAGCACTGATCTTTGCTGGACATATGAACAAGTTGAACTTACAAACAAGCTCCCAGAACGGAACTCATTCGTAAAAGTAGGGAACTTGCTGTACTTTTTTTTTTATGTTTTTATGATTGTTTTTTAAATCATATTTTGTAATAAATATTGACTTTTTTTTAACTAAAAATGACTGGCCATTCCTCTCTGGTACCCGTAAAGCCCGCAATGCTAAATTATTTTCTTGGATGTGTAAAAAAAAAATTATCTTTTTTTTTTTTCCTGCATTTTACAAACACTTGTGGTTAAAAAATTACATTTTCAAAAGACTCAATATGCCTTTCAGGAAATACCCTGGAGTGTTTTCTTTCTAAGATTTGGTCATTGTCCTTGTGCTCCAGGGCTTCCACGAATGTGAGAGTTCAAAAATTAGATGAGTACTTTATGCACCTAGAACGCCTGAAGGCTGTGAACAGTCTCGCATATATGGTATCCCCATACTCGGAGAAGTAGCAGATTGTGTTTTGGGGTGTAATTCCAGATATGCCTAGTTTCCTTCCAATTGATTGAGTATTCTTTGCAAGCTGAATTTTAACTTTCTTTTACCTCATTCACTGAGATAAGTGAAAATCCACTTTGAAAGTGAACATGCTCTATTCTTTTAGTAACTTCACCCCACCGTGTTGTGTCCCAATGTCTAACATGTCATTAACCCCTTCCATACAGGGCATTTTCACCCCCTTCCTGCCCAGACCAATTTTTAGTTTTCAGCGCTGTTGCACTTTGAATGACAATTACGTGGTCGTGCAACACTGTACCCAAATTAAATTGTTATGTTTTTTTCCCCACACAAATAGAGCTTTCTTATGGTGGTATTTGATCATCTCTGCGGTTTTTATTTTTTGCGCTATAAACAAAAAAAGAGCGACAATTTTAAAAAAAACACACATTTTTTTTACTATTTTATTTAATACATATCACAATTAAAAAAAAACAACTTTTGTTTCCCTCAGTTTAGACCGATACGTATTATTCTACGTATTTTTGGTTAAAAAAAACGCAATAATCGTATATTGATTGGTTTGCGCAAAAGTTATAGCGTTTACAAAATAGGTGATAGATTTATGGCATTTTTATTTTTATTTTTTTACTAGTAATGGCGGCGATCTGCGGTTTTTTTTTTTTTTGTGACCGTGACATTGCGGCGGACATATCGGACACTTTTGACACATTTTTGGGACCATTCACATTTACACAGCGATTAGTGGTATAAAACTGCACTGATTACTGTGTAAATGTGACTGGCAGTGAAGGGGTTAACACTAGGGAGCGCTGAAGGGGTTAAAGTGTTTTTCTAAAGTATGTTCTAACTGTAGGGGGATTTGCAGGGGGAGGAGATCGATGTGTGTTCCTCTGTACTGGGAACACAACATCAGTCTCCTCACCGCTGACAGGAGGTGGATCTGTGTGTTTACACACAGAGATCCACACTGCTGCCGTGATTGCCGGTAATCGCGGGCGCCCTAGAACGCCGTGAAGACAGGACGTTGTGCAACGTCTAGTCTCATCGGCGAGGGGTTGTTCAGAACGTAAATCCCCTAAAGGCTGGAATTGAAGTGGTTAACAGTGTGGGGCCAAAAGCAGAGAATAAGGAACAGATTAATATTTAGTACACAGGATCAGAAAATTGTACAAAAAATACAGCTTTCAAATTAGCCGTACGATTATCTGATCATTAGTACACAGCTTTCGCAACAGTTCATCCGAAGGGACAAACACAAAACTTTTTCTTGTACGATATTTGTTTAATCAGTACATTATTCGTCTGAAAAAAAATCAGACCAAGACCACGTCAACACATTACATCACTTCCGAAGTTGTATTCTGTTTGGTACGAGGATTTTCGTAATTTAAGTAACCTTTTCATTTTCGATATGCGAGTGCCATGCAAAACAATAAACGGACGATCATTTGTCCGATATTTTCATTGTACAAGTCTTTAGTGAGGGATAATTAATACGTTTACAGATTTATTTATTTTTTATGTTGTTGATGAATTTTTTCCCTCTGTTTTAGGTGTGCCAGCCAACATAGCTGATTTGAAAAACTTGGAGGTGCTAAACTTTTTCAACAACCAGATTGAGGAGCTTCCAACACAGATCAGCAGCCTTCAGAAGCTCAAACATCTTAATCTCGGGTAAGATTTTGCAGCCTAATTGCCCAAAAGAGCGTTGGGGCAGTATTGTCCTTGAGCACAGTTGACTTTAATGTATGTAAATTTGAACATTGAATTTCTTATTTGGTCCATTTTGGCCTGTTGTTCAGACTATATGCAGTGACCTGCCTTCTGCATAGAACACGGGTCACCTCCTAGGGACCTAGAAAATAATTGTTTCCTTCATGTTTAGTTTACACTACAATGTGGTGTCATGTGTAGGACAGAAAAAGGCAGACATGCTGCATTTACCTGTGGATGCCACTACAAGTCTCGCTGTGGTTAAGTGCACCTCGCTGCTATGCAGAGACTTGAACGGTGTGTATATTTTTATAAAGAGGGGGAAAAAAAGCAGTGTGATGATCTGAAACTATACAACATGAAGGTAGTATACCATTGAAATCGTAAGAACATAAAACACCTTTTGGTCCCACCAGAAATCTTTTCTTCTGATAACCGGTGCTCTCTGCCTGTGCCCCACTGTTATCAGTTAGATTGTTCATAGCCACCTGTGAACTACAGAACAAACTATCAGAAATTCCGTTAGTCTGTATGGAACTCAGAAGGAGAAAAAACATGCATGCTCAGAATCAAGTCGACGCATGCTTGAAGCATTGAACTTCATTTTTCTCGGCTCACCGCGTTTTGGACTGTCGCAATTTGGTGTGACAGTGTGTATGCAAGACAGCTTGACGAGAATTCCGTCAGAAAAATCCATCAGAGTTTATCCCGATGGAAATTCCAATAATGTGTATGGGGCATAAGTGTTTTTCTGTGCTTCATCAGCTAAATACAGAGTTCCCCTACTTAGTCAAGATCTGCTATGTTATCGGAACATTTTTAAATTTTAATTGTGCTTTGTGTAATTCCTCCTGAGAAATATCTGCACTTCCTGGTATGTGAGTGTGTCTATGGTCCCAGCTTTGTGTCAGTGGTGTCCAAACAGTGTCCAGATGCTGCCCTTTGCTTGCTTTTATCCAGCCCCTGGGGCATTTTTTAAATTGATGCCAACAATAGGGCATGATCCCCCCCCCCCCCCCACTAACACCAATAAAGAAGGCCAATCCTTCCCAATGACGCCAGCGATGGGGCACAATCCCTCTCAATGACGCCAACGATGGAACACAATTCCTCCCACTAACACCCAAGATGTGGCATTGTTTGTTTTTCGTAAAGAAAGGGAGAATATGGGATTCCCACCTAGTTGTACTCAGCAATATTGTCGGGGGGTGCAATCTAATAAACAATATGACAAAAATAAAAAATAAACAGACTGCTGCACACCCTAAAGAGTTTATTAAAGTTATATCAAAAAACATGTATAAGGCATAAAAACAGGCATCAACATGAGGAAGCAAAGCCCTGCTTCTACAAGCTGGCAACCTTGAGTGCAGAATAGAGCTGCACGATTCTGGCCAAAATGAGAATCACAATTTTTTTGCTTAGAATAAAGATTGATTCTCTTACGATTCTCGTGGTGTAAAATGTTTTACATTTATACAAAAAAAATTGGGCTAACTTTACTGGTTAATTCATTAAAGTAATACTTTCCAAAAAAATTGCATTTGAAAGACCACTGTGCAAATACAGTGTGACATAAAATATTGCAACAACCACCATTTTATTCTCTAGGGCAGTGATGGTGAACCTTGGCACCCCAGATGTTTTGGAACTACATTTCCAATGATGCTCTTGCACTGTGTAGTTGAGCATCATGGGAAATGTAGTTCCAAAACATCTGCATATACATATACATATACATATATACACACACACAGTACAGACCAAAAGTTTGGACACACCTCATTCCAAGAGTTTTCTTTATTTTCATGACTATGAAAATTGTAGAGTCACACTGAAGACATCAAAACTATGGATTAACACATGTGGAATTATATACATAACAAAAAAGTGTGAAACAACTGATAATATGTCATATTCTAGGTTCTTCAAAGTAGCCACCTTTTGCAGCAGGCACATCTCTAGAACAACTGATAAGAGGAGACTGTGTGAATCAGGCCTTCATGGTAGAATATCTGCTAGGAAACCACTGCTAAAGAAAGGCAACAAGCAGAAGAGACTTGTTTGGGCTAAAGAACACAAGGAATGGACATTAGACCAGTGGAAATCTGTGCTTTGGTCTGATGAGTCCAAATTTGAGATCGTTGGTTCCAACCACCGTGTCTTTGTGCGACGCAGAAAAGGTGAACGGATGGACTCTACATGCCTGGTTCCCACTGTGAAGCATGGAGGAGGAGGTGTGATGGTGTGGGGGTGCTTTGCTGGTGACACTGTTGGGGATTTATTCAAAATTGAAGGCATACTAAACCAGCATGGCTACCACAGCATCTTGCAGCGGCATGCTATTCCATCTGGTTTGCGTTTAGTTGGACCATCATTTCTTTTTCAACAGGACAATGACCCCAAACACACCTCCAGGCTGTGTAAGGGCTATTTGACCAAGAAGGAGAGTGATGGGGTGCTGCGCCAGATGACCTGGCCTCCACAGTCACCGGACCTGAACCCAATCGAGATGGTTTGGGGTGAGCTGGACCGCAGAGTGAAGGCAAAAGGGCCAACAAGTGCTAAGCATCTCTGGGAACTCCTTCAAGACTGTTGGAAGACCATTTCAGGTGACTACCTCTTGAAGCTCATCAAGAGAATGCCAAAAGTGTGCAAAGCAGTAATCCAAGCAAAAGGACCTAGAATATGACATATTTTCAGTTGTTTCACACTTTTTTTGTTATGTATATAATTCTACATGTGTTAATTCATAGTTTTGATGCCTTCAGTGTGAATCTACAATTTTCATAGTCCTAAAAATAAAGAAAACTCTTGGAATGAGAAGGTTTGTACTGTACTGTATGTGTGTGTGTGCGTGTATGTATGTGTATGTGTGTATATATATATATATGTGTGTATATATATATAATATAAATGTTTGGGGGTTATAAGTAATCTTCTAGCAGAAAAAAAATGATTTTAACTTGAAAAGAACTGTCAGAAAAAGATTTAGGGGTAGATTCACGTACCTTGGCGCATCTTTATGCGGGCGTAGCGTATCTTCTTTACTTTTATTTTTTTAACTTTCTTCACATTTAATGAGTTGCACATTAGAAATGTAAAAACGAGTTGTTCTGAAGTGTTCGATGGTTCATGTGTAGCTGAGGGATAAAATTGATATGTCCCTGGTTGTAGGCCGATAACAAATGGAGGAGATTTACTAAAATTGGAGCATTCTAAATCTTGTGCAGCTCTGCGAAGAAACCAATCGGCATCCAGGTTTTTTTTTTTCTCAAAGCTTAATTTAACAAGCTGTTTGGTTACCATGCACAGCTGCACCAGATTCTGACTGCTGCACTTTTAGTAAATCTCCCCCATAATTCCATCTTGCAGAATTTTATAAGTGCTGACACCGTTACATTTTAACCAGAAACCCGCTTTATTCTTGACACTAGTGAAGACGTCAGTAGCGAGGAAATAAATAAAAATCTTTCCGCAGCCATTTCCATTAGAATATCTGGTATAAAGTTTTGGACTGGGCTGAATATCAAGTGGTTTTTCCGGATAAAAATAGAACACAATATAGTCCCAGCAGGGTTATTCAAACATCTATATTTCTAAGTATTTGAGTGTTCCATCAATTTTTGCTGAAAGCTGTTCCATTCAATCAAAATACAGGGGAAGATTGTTTTAAAGGCCCAAAGAGTAGGGCAAAAATAATGGACATAAATCTTATTATTTTGGCAAACAATCATTCTTGATCAGAGATCTTTTTTTTTTCCTTCACTGACTCAGACAAAATAATCAGATCTGATTCAAACTGTTGCTTGTACATTGGAGGGTACAACTGAAAAAGAAGAATTGTGTTTCACCTATCGGGTCCTTTCTTAAAGGGATGCTCCAGGTCGAGTCATGCCGGCATGGTTTTATAAGCTCCCGGTTGATGATGAAGATCTGGCTCCCACTAAAACTCTCCTCAGAGGAAAATCCTGCTGCCCCCCCCCCCCCCCCCCCCAGCCTGTTATTCAAAGAACTAAGACCGCAGCTGCTCCCGCCTACAGGATGTTGATTGACAGGCAGCTGGCCAAGCAAAAGCAGTCTGATCTGCTCAGCCTAGAAGCTTTTTTGTTATCTTTTCTGATGGAGAACTGTAGTTTCTTATGGAGGAAAATTTTAGCACTCCGGATGATTGAATCTCTTCTTTGGGGATGATTAGATCTTTTATAGCAATTTTTTTTCCCCCTTTTAAATTTGACCTTAACTTGAGGCCGCGTACACACGACCAAATGAATCTGTTCAAATCGGACGGACAGAGTTTTGGTTTGATCGCTGTACACACGATCAAACCAAAATCCCCGCTAGCAGACAGCGCTCTCAAGCCTGGATTATCGCACTTTTTCAGGTGTGCCTGGGATGCTGGCATCGGTATTTTTGGTACGGTAGCCTGGAACAGAGGGACCGGAGGAGAAGCCATCGGAACCAGCGTGGAAGGCAAATGGTAGAGATACCGAAATTGAAGTCAGCAACCGGGAACTGACGTCGGCAGAGAGCGTGATGCAGTGGATGGGCAGTATCACTTCGTCAGAGACCCCGGGAAACACTGCACAAGCATGGCATGCTTTTAACAACATGTGAAGCTGCTGTATTTGCCTTTGCCCATTATGACTGCACTTGATATCCAGAAAGCCCGTGACCTAGGAGGGGGTAATCTCAGTCCTCCCTACGTCACCGTGCACCACTCACAGATCTACATTTTAAAATGGTTAATTTAAAAAAGAAAAATCTATATCAAAGTTAAACTCAACAAGAAAAAAAAATAATAAATATATATATACACACACACACACACACATTTTTTTTTCCTTGTTTAGTTTAAATTTGATATAGATTTTTCTTTTATAGATTAACCATTTTAAAATGTAGATCTGTGGGTGGTGTATGGTGACATAGGGAGGACTGAAAACAAATATTATATATTTATATATAATCTATATATTTGGGGCTTGACAAAACCCCAGGTCGTGTGGAGGGTAGAAAATGGAGCCTGGTGCCTGGGCTGTTGTAAGCCTAAGTGACTAGCCTGAAGGGGCGCAACATTGCCAAGCAGGTTTTCTAATGTTCAAAAGTTGTAAATCTTTAAAATATTTTTTTTCTGAGATATGTGATCTTTATTCTAAGCAAAAGAATCGTGATTCTCATTTTTCCCAGAATCGTGCAGCTCTACAACTTGTTCTTTCCTCCCCCAGAATACTGTCTCTGGCCTGCCACTTTCATTCATTGGATTTCAATTCATTTTAATTATGGAGGCTCAGCAACACGTGTGGGCATTCCTTAGGGCAGTATGCATGCAAATGCAGCCAGCATGTGAACGTCCACTCCTCCAGACTAGTGATCATCCATCAAGGCATATTGTAATTTGCATAGCTTCTTCCAAGACCCAGCCCAGTACAATGCCCACTGTGATGGGCTGCAGCAGTATTCATTGGGGGAGTGTTTGGAGGCAAGGCTTGCCTGCTTTGGCAATCAATTCCCTCACCTACAAAGTAACTCCATTGAATTGGGCTGAACTCCTTGCATCTCTACTGTAGGAGTTGAGCCCCATTCAAGTGTATAGGGAGGTACTGTGCATGGGCAGGTAGCTCGGGAGAAGATTACAGGCCTAAAGTGGTGAGCATTGTAGGAGGCCACCACTGCCAAAAAGTGGTAAGCACCTGGGTTGGGGGGATTAAGCCTTTTGATTCAAATAGGGACCACATACTACCGTTCAGGGGTTCAGTGTTTTACCCAGGCCATGCTGTACACTGATTATGTCATTAATCAAACCCCAGATTGTAAAGCTGAAGGGGTATTCCTAGACCCATCCACTGAAGGATGCTTTACTGGGTAGACAGCCCTTATGCCGTGTACACGCAATCACTTTTTGTGATGAAAAAAAACGACGTTTCATCTCATGAAAAAAAACCAAAGTTTTTCAAATTTCATTTTCCAAAACGACGTTGCATACACACCATCGTTTTTCCAAAATGCTCTAGAAGCGTGGTGACGTACACCGCGTTCGACGGCACTCTGTTCCATTGAAGCTCCGTCTCATAACTTGCCTTTGAGCATGCGCGGGTTTAAAAACGTCGTTTTCAACATCGTTTTGCCCACACACCATCACACCATCACTTTTTATGACACAAAAAACAACGTTTTGATCAAATTTTTCTTTGATCGTTTTTTTGAAGACATAAAACAACATTTTGCCCACACACGGTGATTTTAAATGACGTTTTTGAAAACGTCGTTTTTTTTCATCACAAAAAGTGATCGTGTGTACGCGGCATTAGATTTAAACCTGCTGTGAACATTTGTGCAATATGTTTTGGAGATCAGAATGTTTTCGAAATATACACTCCTACTGACCACATAAGGTGTTCTCTGGATTCTGGATAAAGTGGAATGCAGAGAATTCAGATTAAAGTAATTGGAGTAAATTTAGCCAATTTGGTGCAATTGTAGTGTTTGCAGCTTTTACTTGCTGTGTTTTTTCTACCTTTCTTTTGTATTACCCTTTATTGCTAAATCTAGATTTGCGTTGTAATTCCTTTTCTTGTGTCTTTCAGAATGAACCGGTTAAATTCCTTACCAAGGGGATTTGGCTCCTTGCCTTCACTGGAAGTCCTTGATCTGACTTATAACAACCTGAGCGAGAACTCCTTACCTGGAAACTTCTTTTACTTAAGTAAGAACATTCTCTGTCCTGTTTTCATGGCCTTTGTATACCAGAGATGCTTAACGCTTGTGGCCCAAGTGTCAATATATTAGCCCAGATTCACAAAGAACTTACACCGGCGTATCTCGAGATGCGCGGCGTAAGTGTAAATTTGCGCCGTCGTATCTATGCGCCGTACCCACAGAACCAGATACGCCTGAAAACAGGCTTCTTCCGACCGACGTAACTTTTCTAAGCCGGCGTAGCGTGGCCGCATATTTACGCTGGGTGCATCTTGCGCTCCCATTGAGTTTGGATTCAAATGTGGAAATGAGGGAGATACGCCAATTCACGAACGCACGTGTGCCCGGCGCATTTTTTTACGTCGTTTGCGTAAGGCTTTTTCCGGGTGTTAAGTTACCCCTGCTATGAGGCGTACGCAATGTTAAGTATGGACGTAGGGACAGCTTTGAATTTTCCGTCTTGACGTTGTTTGCGTAAAACGTTTGCGAATAGGGCTTTGCGTAAGTTACATTCACGTCGAAACCAATGAGTATTTGCGGCGTAATTTTGAGCATGCGCACTGGGATACGTCCACGGACGACGCATTCGCTGTTCGTTAGAAACGTCATTTACGTGGGGTCATGGTTGATTACCATACAACATGCCCACTCCAAGCCTACTTTGAATTTCCTGGGCTTACGCCGGCCCATTTATGCTACGCCGCCGTAACTTAGGACGCAAGTGCTTTGTGAATACAGCATTTGCCTGACTAAGTTGCGGCGGCGTAGCGTAATAAAGATATGCTACGCCCGCACAAAGATGCGCCCAGGTACGTGAATCTGGGCCATTGCTTTTAAGGTCCCCAGCAGTCTGTAAAACAGACTTCTCAATAGAACTCTTGTTAATGCATAGAATTTCAAATATATTGACCCCAGTATATGTATTTTGGGACTTTTTTGGGTGGGGGGAGGGGTCCTGACTCACAGATTCTACAAATAGACTGTAGGCACTAGTAGATCCCATAACAAAATGCATTCCAAATCGCAATTACATATTTTGTGACGATTTACAAGATTTTATTCATTTAAAGATACAAAAACACCAATTAATGCAGGTATGTGCTTAGTAAAAGAGTGGAACGGCATTTTTTTTTTAAATAAAAATTGAAGAGGTCAGCACTATGAAAAAATTATTGCAACTTTTACTGTAATATACATTCGTAAAGAAGAGATTAAACAAAAAAATATACATTCAGGCCTAATGAACATAAATGTGGGTTTTTGGCCCTTGCTTGCGCGGACATGGCAGCCCATCCATTTGAATTGGCTGCTGTGCCTGCATTTCATGCAGAAAAAAAGGTGCATGCATCATTTTAGGAAAAGCAGTGGATGGGAAATCGCAGTTCCCATACCCGCAAACGCACTGTATTTTTAAATGCATGGGGGTGCCATTAAGAATGAAAGGCAGCCCAGGGGGGGGGGGGGGGGGTTAAACGGCAGCATGTTTTGACTACAGGTGGGAGAATCATGGCAATACCCACACCTACCACCACCCGCATAGATGTGAACCAGGCCTCAAGAAAGAGTGATGAAACCTCACAAGAAGATAATCGGACATGCTGCAGTGATCCGTAGATGAGCTCAACAGTGTGCTGCTTTCCCTTTACTTATCCAGTCATAGGCTGAGGGCAGAGACATGACCCTCTAATATTACAAAGCTGTGGTAGACATATGTCAGGTCACTAGACTGGTTGTTCTACATGTCTGGCAGGGGTGTGTAAATTTAACCAAAAAAAAAACATTGATCAACAGCTCCCATGTATGTTTAGCTCTAAATACATTGCCGTCAAATGATTATGTCTCGTACACCTAGCTCACTACCTACGTATACAGAGGCGTGAACAAGGGAACTGGAGATGGAGATATCCCCTGAGTAATGGCATAATTCTTTCACGTTCACACATAAATCCTCAATCGCCTGCTATATTCAGGAAAACAATTATCCAGATGTTACATTGACCCGGTCACACTGAGTGGAATTTTTCTTAATTCACCGGATCTTTGTTGGCGCCGTCACAGAAAGAGGGGCACGTATATGCATATCTCTTGGGAATGTGACCGTATCCATCCATTTTGGAAGCTGATCTTCCAAATGTATAACGAGATGTATGATGAGTCTCTTATCCCCTCTCCTAAGATGGCACTCCTTTTCATTCTTACAGGCTCAATTGGGTCCCAAAAATCAAATCTCAGTTTTTACCTCTCAGCTGCCAAACAGCTCATTCCTTGATTTGGAAAGACTACTGTTTCCCTCTCTCTAAATACATGGGTGGACCTTATGAATGAATTTATGCTTATGGAGGAGAAGCAAGCTAAAGGAATGAACAATTGGGAAAACATAACAAATTGTGGTACATATGGATTCATTTAAGAAGACCGCTCTATAACATATAGGATATCCCTACAGGCACGGGGCCCAGTACAGCCTACCTAACAATAATAAAAAAAAAAATATTGGCCCGGATTCACATACATAGGCGCACATTTATGCCGCCGTAGCGTATCTCTTTTACGCTACGCCGACACAGCGCAGAGAGGCAAGCATGGAATTCACAAAGCAAATGCTTCCAACTCTGTTATAAGCCGGCATAGCGTATATTTCGTAGGCGTAAACCAGCGTAAGTGGAAGTGGGCTGGAAGTGGGCATGATCCATGCTAATGAAGCGTGGCCCCATGCAAATGATGGGCCGGGCGCCAGACAAGTACTTAAAACGAACTGCGCATGCGTCGAGACGTGGACGTATCCCCGTGCGCATGCGCACAACCACGTCGGAACAACTGCCCAAGATACGCCGGATCACTGTGTACGCCGTTAACGTAACCTACGCCCAGCCAGACCCACGTCGGCCCATATTCAGACGTCCAACGTACAATACGTAGGCTTGAGTTCCCTGGTCCATACCTTTGCATGGGTTGCGCCTCATCTATGGGGAATAACTTTACGCTGAACGTAAAACTTGCGCAAACCGCGTTAATAATGCACCAGGCGCAAGTACGTTCGTGAATCGGCGTATCTCCCTCATTTGCATATTTGAATAGAAAATCAATGGGAGCGCCATATGCGCCCACTCTACGCCGACGTAGGCAAGTTACGTCGGGATGAAGTCTGTTTTTAGGCGTATCTTAGTTTGTGGGTCCGGCGCACAGATATGATGGCGCATATTTGTACTTACGCAGCGTATCTGGAGATATGTCGGTGTAAGTGCTTTGTGAATCTGGGCCATTTAACTTTTTCCAATTTCTAAAAAAAAGTTAGTTTTTTTTTTTAATTCTTGAAATTTACTTTTTACACGTTTCTGTGTTTTTCTTTTTTTTTTTTTACAACACTGTTGGGGGAGTTGGATGAAATGTCGGGTCTAAACAGCCCCCTAACATCTCACTTTTGTGACAGAGTAATTGAGGATACAGATTCTTCAATTCCTTTCTCTGTAGCCTTAGTTGCACTAAAGATGAATGAACAGGAGACAGAGGCTCCTGTTCATTCATAAACTGAAGTATAGTAAGTAAGCAGTTTACTATGCTCCGTTAGGGATGGACACAGGAGCAATCTGTACTGATCACTCAATGTGTCCAATTCAGAAAAAAAGACATTAAATTAGATATTTACCAGCTCCTTCCCAACTCTCCATCCGCCTGTTCACCCGCAGCAGCGGATGGGAGAAGAAACCCGGTGGCACTGCAAGAGGGTGATGGGGGGCAGGCACACTGGGGGGAATCAGATATGGGCAGTACAGGGAGGACGATCAGTATGGTGGCAAGTGAGGACAATTTCAGGTAGTTTGTGTCGCTACCTCCAGCAGCTGGAAGCTGGCGAGTGAGAGGGGGGAGAAACCGGCTTCCAGCTGTTGGAGGGAGAGACACAAACACAGTGCATTGTTCTGTAATTCTTTCCGTCCCACTGCACTGATTCCACTTGTGTGTTCAGGCCCCCTACAGGAGGCCCTCCTATTGGTGGCCCTGCTTACACCTTAGCTGTGTATCCCGTTTTCACCTTTGCTGTGGATTGTTGTGTATTCCATTTTACCATTTAAAGGACAATTCAGGAATCCTTAAATTTTCTTTTTTTGTTTTCTGCTATATGCACTGCCAGCACCTGTGGTCTCCAGGATGTGATTGATTAACCAAGCATTTCCATCTGGAGCGGTAATTCTCTTTCTCCCCTGCCTACAGGTCCCCAGAATGGTTCAAAGGGGATGCAAGGGATGATGAGAATGCAACATTTATAACAAATAGTACATTTTATTAATCTCAATAAAAGATCAGAAGGTAAAGCCAGTCGGATTGACACCCGCACTGTAATTTGCACTAAACCCTGATCATTTTTTTTTTCTTCTTATTGTCCAGTATTTACTTTAATCACTGGCAGCCCCGATGAAGGAGAGTTGTGATCCCCCGTAACGCATTTGATATACCTTCTGATCTTTTATCGAGATTTATTATAAACTTGTAGTGTTCTCATTTTTTGCATTATCTGTTAAAACATCTGTCAGTTTTGAAATATCGTCATCAATCAGTGGCGTTCATTTAAGACTATTCCTCCTATAGACCTCCTATTCTTCTTACTTCTCTCTCAACTCTTAAAGAGGCTACAACAGCAGTGTTCAGGGAAAAAGCCAACATACATTTGATTGAAACAAATGAACAAACTATACAAGATGCAACAAACGGCAAAAAGTGACACATTATTGTTCAGACGGTGTCCTGGTGATTGTTCTGTATGTTGGCTCGCTGCTCACTTTTTACACTACTCATTAAATAAACCATAGGAATAATTTGGCTTTGGTTGTTATTTACATTGCCATTACAGAGCCTCTATTGCTCTCCTGTGTGCACTATAAAAGCACGTTTGCAGTTCAGAAATTCAGTTTACTATAAAATGCAAATGAGTCCATAAACACAGGCCAGTCTATAAATTCATCACCCGGAGGATTTTACACAAAGAGATGCCATTTAGTGTGGACGAGATTATGGAAATTAGCTTTTCAGAGGGCTTTAAGTGAGAATACTTATTTGTATATTATGTATGGAAACCTTACAGTACTTCCTGCTAGAAGGTTATGCCAGTTTTTGTTTAAATTTGCTACTGACGAGCTTATTTTAACCACTTGCTTCCCCAAGGCAATTTTGCAAATTTTCAAGAAAATGAATGTGAGTGAATGCAGAGTCCTGGGTTTAGGAACACTTTAAGCCTAGTACACACTGATTTTTTATTTATTTTTTCATTCATCCCAGCGAGCTGAGAGAAAACACTGACACCTCAGGTCGGAGCTGCTGTAACAATCCAATCCGATCCGCCCTATATTCTCAGTATGCAAGCCGCTTAGGGCCCCGCAAAGCTGTGAAGGGCCCCCAAATTACTAGAGGCCCCACCTGGTGAGAAGTCATTTTCGCCCCCTCACCCCGCTTCTCAACTCGCTGGCTGCATGGGAGAAGAGGTAAGAAGTCAGCACCCCAGGCTTCTCAATTTAATGTAATATGTAATTCCCGACAGCAGAACACCCCCTCCCCCCGCTTCTCAACTTTCTTTAATGTGACATGTCACTGTCGTCAGTGCCCCCCCCCCGCTTTTCATTTTTTATTGTGCCATGTCATTTTGCTTAGGGTCAGGATCGGCACTGAATCCAATGTTAGTGCAGCAATCTTCCCCGCTGTTCTGTTATGTTTTGACAGGGGCATAGCCCCGCGCCAGAACACTCCAGTCGGTGCCATTAGCCATTGGTCATTGGGAGTCAGTTAGCATACCTTTTTCGGTCATGCCCCTTCGTCAGAAGTTGGTCCTCGGGCCGATTGCCGGCTGTTTTTTATTGGACCAGTAGATGCGGCCCGACATTCGGCCCATGTACAGGGCTTTAAGTCTGGTATACTGTACATGATGAGATTATCGGACAAATTATCGCTTTTTTTAATTTAATTACATTTTTTTTCTTTGCATGTTAGTCTCAATATCGAAACAGAAGAGGTTACTAAAGTTACGAAAATTCTTGTACAACAGAATAAAAAGCTGTGTACCAACAATCAGATTATGGTACGATCGATTTGAAAGCGTTATTTTTCATACGATTTTCTGATCATGTGTATCGGGCTTTTGGCTGCTGATTGGGCAGGAAAGGGGCAGCAGCATACTGATGAGTCCAACCCTCTGCTCTCCTGTCTGCACATAAGTGCTGTTGTATTGGGGGGGGGGGGGGGGTAAGAAGATGATATGAAAACAGGTATTTGGCTACGATATTGTTTATAATGAATAAATAAATGTGTTAATTGGTGTTCTTTGTTTCTGTACCTCTTTAGCATTCAGCTTTAATTAAGAATTCTAAAGTCACATTGCCACAGTGCATGTGGGACAGGCCCTCTTTAATTGTCATTCTCCAATATATAGATGTCTTCCTGTACATGCGAGTTGTACAATAAGCCTTTAAATCTGCGTTTGACCTCCTTGTTATTACCGTGAGCCCTGGGTATGTCAGAGGCTTTTCACCGAGCTGGGGTTATTAATCAGAGCTGACTTACGCTATTGATCAGGGCTGCGGCGCTGCAGCTTCACGACACTCTGTTTATATATTGCTGTTTAATTTGCAGCCACCCTGCGTGCTCTCTATCTAAGTGACAACGATTTTGAAATCCTGCCGGCCGATATTGGGAAGCTCACAAAGTTGCACATAGTAAGTAATTTATCTAAATTCCTGGAAAATCAATTCACTTTCTTGAGCCTTTTTGTGAGAGTAAACTTGAGTCAATTTGAGAAGTAGCTGGGCTTATTTTGCAGAAATAAACTACTGTGACTAGTAGTAGCGTCGCCCTGTCTTTTGTCAGTATGACCACGTTCGCCAACGCTGCAGGGAATGTGTGATTAAAGGACGACTCTGGGCAAGCAGTTAAAAGTATAGCTGAGCACAAATAGGAAAGGTTTTATAATTCACAAGCTCTTATTTATATATTAATTCACAACATACATAAGAGGACAATACTTTTCACACTGTCACTATGCTGCCCTGCCTCACTCACCACACTGATGATGCTCATTTTGCACACTCCGTCAGTTTTAAAGGAAAGCTATCATTTTTTTATATCCCAATATTGCACATAGTGAGATTTTACAGGTGCCCATACTAACGACTTCTTAGTTTAAAAGTATGTTTCCCTAGGTGGATGCAGCATCGGTCCCACACCAGCTCTAATGGCCCGTACACACGATCCGAATTTCGTACGACCTTTTTTCGCTTAATAGTCGCAAGTAAAATGATTAAAGTCACGAAAATTCTCGTACGACAGAAAAAAAAATTGGAAGTGATGTCAGGTGTTGTAATGTATTTGTATTGTATTGTCGGACGACAACTGTACTGACTAAACGAAAATTGTACGATCTGACGTCGTACGAGGAAAATTTTCGCGCTTGTCCGATCGAATAATTATCGAATGAACGGTTGTGTTTGGCTCTCGAAAGTAGTGTACACACGATCCGAAAATCGTACGATCCATCATCGTACGATCGTTTTTGTCCCATATTTGGATCGTGTGTACGGGCCATAAGGCTAAGAGCTGAGCGATCAAACACCACTGACCGCTCAGCAATCCGTTTCCTGAGTAGACAGCTGGTGACTGTGACCAACTAAATTTAACAACAAAAATACTGCGTTTGTGTATAAGCCCAGGTTCACACTGGGTGCGATTTGCTTCGATTTGAGATGCGATTTCACATGTGAAATCGCATCTCAAATCGGCGGCATTTGTCGGCAATGACACCGTCCTAATCGGTGCGACGCTGCATCTGCGGCGCTGCACCGATTTCATAAGTAGTTCCTGTACTACTTTTTGCGATTTCAGGCTGCGATTTACATTGACATCCGTGCAGAAACCTGCACAGGTGTCTATTAAATCGCGGCCGAAATCGGGACTGGAAGCGGGAGTGAAATCGTGAGAGTTCAGCTGAACTCGCATGGCTTCACTCCCGCAGCCCAGTGTGAACCAGGGCTAAAGTGCAAACGGATAAGCAGCAACAAAAAATTTGAGAAATGTACACATAAAAAAACATAGGATACAAAGTAAGTTGCGCTAAAAGAACATAATATAAATGTAGATGGATGGTAAAGTCCAAAAAAGTGTCAGCAAAACAAATTTAATAAGTTCAATTCCTTGAAACATATGCTGAATAAAGTGCTGGGTGCTGTGAACTCCAAATGGTATCCTTCACCAGGTGAATCACCAACATAAAATAAGGCTGTACTCTTACCCCAGTCGGGGAGTAGCATGGCTGCAAAGTGTAAGGGTAGTCAGTAGCCACTGTTTGTACTCATTTGCCTGGAGCTCTTAAAGGGGTTGTAAAGGTACAGTTTTTTAATTCCCCAAATAGCTTCCTTTACCTTAGTGCAGTCCTCCTTCACTTACCTTATCCTTCCATTTTGCTTTTAAATGTCCTTATTTCTTCTGAGAAATCCTCACTTCCTGTTCTTCTCTCTGTAACTCCATACAGTAATTTGAGGCTTTCTCCATGGTGTGGAGTGTCGTGCTCGCCCCCTCCCTTGGACTGCAGGAGAGTCAGGATGCCCACTAACACACAGCTCCGTTCTCTATCTGCAACGTAGAGAGCGTCCTGACTCTCCCGTAGTCCAAGGGAGGGGGGGAGCACGACACTCCACACCAGGGAGAAAGCCTTGCATTACTGTGTGGAGTTACAGACAGAAGAACAGGAAGTGAGGAATTCTCAGAAGAAATAAGGACATTTAAAAGCAAAATGGAAGGATGAGGTAAGTGAAGGAGGACTGCACTAGGGTAAAGGAAGCTATTTGAGGGGAAAAAATTGTACATTTACAACCCCTTTAAAGTCTGTAAACAGCAATGCAAATAAGGTGAGTCTAAAAACATATGAAAGGGAGCTTTAAGCTCCATCTGGTGGCTGAAAATGAAAATACAAATATTCCTAAGCACTAGTTCATCTTTACCTGATAAAAAATACTTAAAAAAATGTAGTCTCAGTTATAATTATTCAAGAAAAATGTATACAAATCTCTCTACAATTCCCCCTTAAGCACAGCTGACTTTGCTTTTTTATATGTACATATATAATTATGATAGTTTCAAGTAGCGATTCTCATATTTCATCTTGGTATTAAACTGTCTTACTTCATTAAAAATTTTCCTACAGATTAGTCTGCGGGATAATGACCTGATATCGCTGCCTAAAGAGGTAGGGGAGCTGAGTCAGCTTAAGGAGCTGCACATACAAGGAAACAGGCTGACTGTGCTGCCTCCAGAACTTGGTAAGTACTGGTAACATTGCTTTTTAATGCTTTGTAATCATTATGCTTTGTTCTATGGCCTGCCTTCTGTAAATTTTTTGTTTTTCACGCTGTCCCAGTGTCGCTCTTCTGGCTGAAGCCAGATCACATCAATAGACGCATTTCACGACCTGACCCCTTACATCACCCTTCTCTGACTGAGACTGGGGATCCTGGAGCACACCAGCACACTACACACTCCAAGCACTGCAGCTGCTTTTTGGTATAGAGCTCAGCATGTATGCATGGAGGAGGGGGGAGCGGACAGACAGGGCAAGAGGGCTGCTTGTTTATCTAAAGTAATATGAGTCTGGCAGATGTCCAGGTCTTTATTAAAGTGAACCAAGGGCGGCTATAGCTTTTGCTGATACTTCCCTTTCCTATGCTCCCCTGAGTTGCTTTGCTCACCAATGTGAAGGAGGTTATGGAAGCCTGGTGTTGGATCACTCTGCCAGAACAGAAATATGACCTAAAATTGTTAATACATGCAAACTCAGACTTGCTTTACCATCCAATGTGTTGCAAACATGGATCGAGCATACAGTCAGTGAAATCGGGACACCTGTATACCTGTTCTAGGTCAGTAACTTGTTGAATAGTAAATGCCCTAACCCCTTGGTCACAACAGATGTTAATATGGCAGATAGATAAACTTGGAATTTTTTTTTTCCGTCACCTGTTGACCAAAGGAGAGCTGTTCGGTTGCTGCTTCATTTAATAAAAAGGTAGGTGAACATTTTTTTGTATTAGTTCAGTGGCCCTTTTCTAATCTATTGGGGCTCATTCACATGTCTTTTTATCACTGAAGAGCTATCTGTGTTCTGATTGCTCTTTGATGAGTATTTGACAGACGGCGAGGAGGCAATATGTTTTTTTTTTTTTTTTCTTCTTGTTGACATGTTAAAATCAATGGTTCATGATGATCCGACTTGTGGTACAACTTGTGCTTTTGAAAACCTTAAAGAGGAACCCAACGCCAAAATGATTAAAAAAAAAACGCCGTGGGGTCCCCCTCAAGATCCATACCACACCCTTTAAGTCTAGACTGGATCTTGAAAGGGAACTCCACGCCCAAATGCAAAAACAAATGGCTTGGGGTCACCCCCGACCATACCAGACCCTTTGGTCTGGTATGGATTTAGATCCCTAAGCAAAAAAAAAAAAGTGGGGTGCCCCCCAAAATCCATACCAGGCTTTTATCCAAACATGCAGCCCGGCACGTCAGGAAAGGTGGGGGTGAACACCCCCCTCCTGTACCATACCAGGCCACATGCCCTTAACATGGGGAGGTTGTTGCCTTGGGGCAGGGGGTGCTCTGCGATCCCCCACCCCAAAGCATCTTGTTGATGGAGACAAGGGCCTCTTCCCGACAACCCTGGGCAGTGGATGTGGGGGGGGGGGTCTGTAGGTGGGGGGCTTATCAGAATCTGGAAGCCCTCTTTGAAAAGGGGGACCCCAGATCGTAGCCCCTCATGTGAATGAGTATGGGGCAAAAAGGCAGTGTAGTCTAAACAAAAACACACAAGAGGTGGTTTTGACAAGTCCTTTTATTAAAAATCTTCCTCCGGTCTTCTACGCTGCCAACCCGGTCCTCTTCCAGCGCTGTCTCCCATCATTGTGCCAGCTCTGCTCTTTGCCGGTTCTTATATCGCCATGGGAGAATGTTCTCGTTGTTATGACTACAGTCATCGTTTTTGTGTGTGATTAAAAATATTTTGTGTCACATAATTTCTAATACATTTAACATCTAAGGTAAAAAATACTAATCATAGGCCAACATCGGTGCAATAAAATCATACATGTAATTATTGTGCTTTAACATCCACAGGGTGTAGTCTATGTGTATAACCTTTGTGAGCGTTAATACCAGTTTAATTGATGTAATACAGAAAGATAATTGACGTTTTATGTGGTGTAGATTGTCTATCTCGTCCAGAATACTGATTAAAATTGAGAAGCTGTATTGATCAGCGGAGTTAATTAGCTCAGACTATGGTAATGAAAGCAGGTATCTGTCATGATTAATGGGAATGTTGTGTAACTGAGGCGATGTGAGAATGACAGTGTTGCAAAGTGTGAAGTCATTCCTTTTTTTTTTTAGCTATCAGTATGGTTAACCTGGATTTTATCTGTATCCATTAGTCTTTTTTATATTAGTACTGAGATTTGTACTATGACTGAATTTCACCTACAAGTCTGATGCTTTATTTTCTGTATTGGTTTATTTAGCACCAACATATTACTAGGTGTTTTCTATAGCACTCTGAACCTTTTGTAATGACATCTTTAGCCAAACTGCTAAATAAACAGTTGACAAACCCATAATGGAACTGTTTTAGGACCCGTATTGACAGGCTTTTGCTTGTGGGAGTCAGTTCTCTCATAATAGACTCGGCAGGTTGGGACTCCATTACAAAGGACTCATCCTTGATGTCCTCAAGAATACGAAACTGCTAAGTGGTTTGGCTCCCTAGCTTTCTCCAAAAACTAAATTCCTTTTTTAAGTGGACTGACCTTTTTAGGAAAGCCTTTCTGGGCAACTCAAATATAGTATATAATAAAAAAAACAGAGCTTACCTTAAGTGAAAACTAAGTGTTAGAGCCATCTGTTCAACCAGAAATAAAGGAGGTAAATCTCAAAACTTGAAAATTCCTCTTTGCTGAGGGACTTGTTAAAGTAAAACTATAGGCAAACTTTTTTTAGATTTTTTTAGATTGGATAGGTAAGCAGAGTTATAACCCCTGAAAAATTTATTTTTACTATCTGGGTCCCATTGGGGAGATTTACCTTCACTTCCTGTCCCAAAACCAAAACAGGAAGTGAGAGGAAATCCGTACAAATTAAGGGAATTCATTGGGGACCCCCAGGTCTCAAATATTGTGTCCCAATTGGAGGATTTCCCTCCTGTTACTGCACCAGGGTGAAACAAAATTTGGAATTTTACTTTCAATGATCATGGCAAACAGGACAAACGGAGAGTGATCTCAATAATGGGAAAACAGACAGCAATACAAACTGACAGGTGTTCCTCTGCACTCTATCCGAAACAAAAACAAAAATGTTTTCCTATAGTTATATTTTAAGATCTAAGGGGCATAGAGACAAAGATTTATTTACCTGATCCCCTGCCCCTTCTAGACTGGTCCCTGTAGCACTTTCTTCCCCATGCTCCAGCAGTATAAAGTCCTGATGTCATCAACACTAATGCAAGGTCCATAGCCTGGATGTGATGACACCAATGGACAGAACACTGCCGGAGCATGGGGAGCTCCATCTGCTAGGAAAGGTGGAGGAACAGGTACTTTCCCCTAAACCTACATGAGCAGTTCAATTCCTGCCCGTGGGTGTAGAGGAATATTCAGATTTCCTGCAACTGGGATTTCATTTGCCTGACTTGGCCCTGCCCATTCCTACTCTTCCAAGACCCTTCTTGTTCCTTAAGGACAGCCTCATGCACATTTACGTCAGCAGAATGGCACGGCTGGGCACATGCACGTACAGGTACGTCCTATTTAAGCCCAGCCGTGGGTCGCGGGCACGGTCCAAAGCTCCGCGACCGCAGGACCCGCGGACCCGATCGCCACTGGAGTCCCGCGATTGGTCCCCAGAGCTGAAGAACGGGGAGAGCTGTGTGTAAACACAGCTTCCCGGTTCTTCACTGTGGCGCCGTCATCTATCGTGTGATCCTTTTTTCTAGGGAAATACAGGGCTTTTTTTCAGGGGGAACTTGGGGGAACTCAGTTCCACCACCTCTGACCCTTTGGTGCCTGCTCACCACAATCACTTGTAAATACAAAAGTCTGGTTTCTGTGTTTACAAGTGACAGCTCTGCACTCTGTGTGTAACCCCTTGAACTCTGCACTCTGTATGTAATGCAATCCTGGTATTTCATACCCCTTTAAGACCTTTCCACTGTGGTTGAGTTCCTGCACCTATTTTCTGAGGAAAAAAGCTCTGAAATACAATCAATGACGTCACACCTACAGCCACACACCCCTACAGTTAGAAACACACATTAGGTCACACATAAACCCTACAGCGCCCCCTTGTGGTTAACTCCTAAACTGCAATTTACATCAGTAAACAATGCATTTTAAATGCATTTTATGCTGTGAAAATGACAATGGTCCCAAAAATGTGTCAAAATTGTCCGACGTGTCCGCCATAATGTTGCAGTCACGAAAAAAAATCACTGATCGCCGCCATTCGTAGTAAAAAATAAATAAAATGCAATAAAACTATCCCCTATTTTGTAAACGCTATAAATTTTGCACAAACCAAGCGATAAACGTTATTGCTTTTTTTTTTTTTTTTTTTTACCAAACATAGGTAGAAGAATACTTATATAGGAAAAAAAATATATATTTTTGGGGGATATTTATTATAGCAAAAAGTACAAAATATTGAATTTTTTTCAAAATTGTCGCTCTATTTTTATTTATAGCGCAAAAAATAAAAACCGCAGAGGTGATCAAATACCACCAAAAGAAAGCTCTATTTGTGGGAAAAAAAGAACGCCAATTTTGTTTGGGAGCCACGTCGCACGACCGCGCAATTGTCTGTTAAAACGACGCAGTGCCGAATCGCAAAAACTGGCCGGGTCCTTTAGCTGCCTAAAGGTCCGGGTCTTAAGTGGTTAAGGGGGGCCGTACTAGGGCCAGTGGGAGTAAACCATGCCCTATATTTGGTGTCATTGGGAGGACTAGTGTCTCATTGTTGATGGAGTAATAGTACCTTATTGTTTGTGTCGATGGAAAGAATTCTGCCCCATCGTTATCGGTGGGAGGAATTGTGCCCCATGGTTGGTGTCAGTGAGAGGAATAGTGCCCTATTGTTGGTGTCAATAGGAGGCATATTGGTCCATCGTTGGTATCAATAGAAGGAATTCTGTCCCATCGCTGAAGTCAATAAAAGGAATTGTACCCCATCAATGATGTCAGTGGGAAGAGTTGTGCCCTTTTGATGGTGTCAGTGGGAGGAATTAGTGGCCTATCATTGGTATCAGTGGAAGGAATTTTGCCTCATCATGGATGTCAATGAAAGGAATTGTACCTCATGGATGATGTTCTTTGGGAGGAATTGTACCCCCATCGATGATGTCGGTCATACCCATCGTTGGTATCAATCAAGGGAATTATGCCTTATCGTTGGTGTCAGTGGGTATTCTAGTCCCCTAGGAGCCAGATAAAGGCAAAAATAGCCATAGTTTGGAGAGCTCTGCTTTATTCTTCGCCATTTTAATTAACAGGGAGACCTTGGAGGTTGTAGAGATGGAAAAATCTTGACTTTAGGAAAAGCTAATATTTTGCATAATTCTGCCTCATACTGTATATGTTTTGGATCTAACAATTGTCTTGACATTCTGTTTTCACAAAATGTGACCTCTGGTGTGTCTTTCAATAAATGCTCAGTTTAAATTGCCCAGGATGGGTTTTAGAATTGGGGGTTAGGTCAGGGTTGATGGGTAGGAAAGTTTTTTGTATTACAAATTCTTTTGTGACAAAGAATAAAAATTATGCCAAAATATCATAATTGACTGGTGTGTGTGTGTGTGTGTGTGTGTGTGTATTGAAAATCTACTCACATACTAGCTTTTTGATGTACATTTCGGTAATAAAAATTTTTGCATCACTATTCTTGTTTCAAAAACAACCACGCCAGAAGCAAAAAGACAATGTGGGGTAAAATAGGCAGACTGGCAGTTTTAATAATTCATTCATCCCTGCAGGTATATGGTAACATGAAAAAGCAAAATTTATTTTAAAAAGTTGTTTCAACTTTGTTAGTCACTGTGTTTTAGTAGGTAAGTCCAGTAAATGATAAGGTGAATGCCCTGGCTGGGGACTCTTCTTATTGCCTATGCATTCATTCCTGTGGATGAGCTGTATTACACACTGTTCAGCTGGAGGCTGTAATGAGTTTATTTTTCTCTCTATAAAGAATTGTTTGAGGTGAGGTTAGTTTTACTCTTTTTGCTTGCTGTACACACTTGATTTACATGCTGGAGTCAATCCAGGGAGTAGGTGGTGACCTTGGATAATGTCTGAACATAGCTGGCTCCATCCTACTGTGAAGAAAAGCAGATACTCCTGGCAGGCTTCCCCTGAGCGTTTTTTTTTATCAAGGTCCTTTATTAAAAATGAATAGCATAATTTCTGGTTTTGAAAATGCGCAATGCTAGAAGCGAAGGAGGCCCATTGACTCCTGGGAATAATGACACTGTTATCCCAGGAGCCAATGTGGGGGAAAGGGAAATTACCTACCTCATCATGGTGAAGAAGTGGAGCAATTTCTCACATCAAAAGGGAAGAGAAGGGATCGTCAACAAATGTGGCTGTGATTGCAAATTGGGGTGGAACTCCACTTTAAAGGGGAGGTTCACCTAAAAAAAAAATGTATCATTGCATCTAGGCTATTTAGTAGAATGAGAATCGGCGTTTGTTTTTTAAAAATGCTAGCGGGACATACCTTTTTCTATATAGATGATCAATGCGGCTTCCAGGTATGGTCATTGGGGCTGGGTGTTCCTAATTGATTGACAGGCATCCTGACCGATGCATACAGCACGTCACGAGTAGCCGAAAGAAGCCGAACGTCGGTACGCAGGCACCGTATAGAGCCGCACCGACGTTCGGCTTCTTTCGACTACTCGTGACGCGCTGTATGCGTCGGTCAATCAATTAGGAACGCCCAGTCCTGACGACCATACCCGGAAGCCGCGTTGATCATCTATATAGAAAAAGGTATGTCCCGCTAGCATTTTTAAAAAACAAACAACGATTCTCATTCTACTTAATAGCCTAAATGCAATGATACATTTTTTTTTTTTTAGGTGAACCTCCACTTACTTGCTACAAAGTTACAATGTTGCAATCTGACCAGTGGGAAAAAGGAGAACGAGGACATGCTTTCACTTGCCTGCAGCAGACTGAAGACATCATCCCAGCCTAGGCAAAGTCACTAGACTGGAGCTCAAAGACTGCTTTGATAAAAGCTACAATCTTTTTTTCAAAAATCATGATGTTGCTGTACATTGTGATATGCCAGGAATGTATAGTTGTAAAGTTACTGGAAGGTGGAGGGGTTATGCCAGCACATTCCTGATAAGTGCTCAGGGGGTAAAACGTTGATGCCTATTGGACTGCACAGGCATGTTTAGACACCCAGCAAATCTGCTGTAATAGGAAAGTGGAGGAAAAACAATGAAAATCAAGGCTGCTACTATATTGCCTAAATGCAAATGTGACTTTTCGTTGCGAGTGAGAATAACAAGTAGTAGGATTGGTTAACCATTTCACTATTGCTTAAAAAAATTACCATAAATCAGCCCTGAAGTGACTAGGTAACAGGTGCACTTTAAAACGCCTGGAGGAAAGAAAAAAACCCCACTCCAATATGTTTTATTCCTATACAATAGCCTTCTGAAAGCATTTTTTTTTTCTTATCTCGGAAGGTTTGTAAAATAGTTATTGTAAGCTAAATGAACAGATCTGATATTGTTTGAGGCCTGTGGAAGGTTATATCCTGGAAAGTGACACATATAAATCACGATTCCTGGCATGCCCATCGGCAGTCTGATATATAAATCATCACAGAATCACTAAAGCTGTCTCTTTTTGTATTCTTACCATTTAACCATTGGAAGGGCGTGTGACGATGGAGGCCGTAAACGCGCGTCAAGTGGCAGATACAATTAGTAAGATCAATCTTCTGTATTTCCCTGTAGTCTGCAGCTGTGTCACTCTCATAGTATTACAATGACTTCTTTTATGTGTTGGCACTGCATCTCAATTGTAAGTGCTTTGATAAAGTATAGGTAGTCGTGTGAGATGGTTGGGTGACTAATGCTGAGGTTGTGAGTAGCGGAAGGATCGTTGTTCTGGTAAGACGTGTTGAGTAACATGACTACACAGTTCATTGTAATTGTACGATCTTGCTTGGGTCTACCAATGCCTGTGGTGTGCAAGGGTCTGCCAGACTGGAGGCAAACTGAAGAGATTTTTAACCACTTGACCTCCAAAAGATATTCCCCCTCATCATGACCAGGCAATTTTTTGCTCTACGGTATTGCGTTACTTTAACTGATCTAATAAAACATATATATTTTTTTTAATCTAATTTCTTCGTCAATTTAGGCCAATCTGTATTCTGCTACATATTTTTGGTAAAAAAAATCCAAATAAGTGTATACTGATTGGTTTGCGCAAGTTTTATAGTGTGTAATGTGTGTAGTGTGTGTGTGCGTGTGCGTGTGTGTGTGTGTGTATATATATATATATATATACTGGAATTTTTAGTTGTTTTTTTTTTATACCAGTAATGGCGGCAATCATTGTCTTATAGCAGGACTGCTAGCTATATTGCTTCAAGTGTTGCCTCTAAATGCTCTTTTATGTCCATTTTTTGATACTGACCTCGGCGCCTCATCGATTAATCTTTCATTTTTTTGATCGATCAAAATCTTTTTGATCAATTACAATTCTTTTGATTGGTACTCACCTCTCTGCCGGCTTCTGGGCCTTCAGGGAGTTCCGTCGGAGAACCGGTGACGTCACAGACACCGGCGGGGCTTGCCGTGTCCATCTGAAGGGCTCCTTAGCTGTGCCTTCATATCTGCATGCCGACGGGACCTTACTATCTGCCACACGCAAGGGCTGTTACACTTCCCTCTATCAACCTGGGATTGTACAGCCATCCACTGGGAGTTGTGATAGTTTCCTTCATGGGACATCTACATGCCGACGGACTGATGTTAACCTCTCCTCATCTGGATTCAGCAGTGGTATCATTGTACACATTTTTATACCAGTATCATACTTAGCTACATGTTTTGCTACCGTTTGGTATTACTCGCACCATTTTTACAGTTTATGTAGCTACATTGATTTTAACTCCAGTGCAATATTTATTTTGTTACCTACTTGAAGACTATAAAAGTTGTAATGCTATTCCCATCGAGCGCTGCCTTTGTGTGTTTTTTGTATCCTGCTATCCATTTTTCCAGTGGTTGGTAGCTGCACTGGGAATCAGCCTGCAAGGAGATCAGCTAAAAGTAGTTGGATCTGTATGTGCGTTATAACAAATCGAAATTCGTCGATTAATCGTTTAAAAAAAAAAAAAACGATTAATCGATCATCCAGTTCAGCCGTTCAGAGATCTAGAAATAGACGTCTACGTGTCTATCTACAGAAGCAGAGAGACTCATAAATCCCATGGAGTTATGAGTAAGGTAGCATCACAGCACTTGTATCCCATTAATTATTTCCTTCAGACCCATAATAGTAGGCACCTCTGTATTGGCCTGGGGTTTGAGGATTAAGGTCAGCACACAAGGGTTGGAATGTCAGATGGCTTCGGCCAGTTAAAAAAAAAAAAAAAACGGCTGAAATTTGTGTGTATTCTTGCTGGTGCGAAAGGCATGCCAATTGCCTCCCGATCAGAGCTCTTAGCCAATGGCTGGAGTGTTCTGGTGGGGGTCAGAGCACAATAGTACAGCAGGGGGGATTGCTGTACTTGCGTCAGCCAGTACAGCGCCTCCTTCTGAGCGGGTTTAACGGGAAAAAGTAGTAGTGTGTCCGAGGCTTTAGTCTGCAGGAGATTGTTCTTTGCACTTTAGCGATGTACTGATCACAGCTACAATTCTTTGCTGTTTTGCAAAAAACTTTATAAAGGCAATTTTTTTTTTTTTTTTTTTTTTTAGTATGCGTGTGTTTTTTTTACAATAGGTAGAACATGCCTTACATATACAAATATGAGTTACAGTATGTGGTAACTAATTATTGCAGTTTTGTCAGCTAGCCATAGTCATCTCCATACATTTGACGTGCTTCTTCAAGTGCGTTTTGTTGTAATAAGCACAAAATTCTATATATAGTCTCTCTCTCTCTCTCTCAAATCGGGTGCAAAGCCCGCTGCAATCGAGATAATAGATTGTAAGCTCTTTAGACTGATGCAAATTATTCTGTAATGCACTAAATTATATGTTGGCTCTAGAATATAATCGTGGGATATATGGTACCTAATGCTAAAGTTTTTTACTTTCAGCCTACTGTTCCTATAACAATTTCAGTCCCCCCCCCCTTCCCCTACCTCCTCGCAGCCCTGTTGCTCGGAAAATCAAATGCCTGCAATATAGACTCTGACACTGCCTGCGTCCGTAGAGTAAAATCCAGATTTCATTATTTTTATTTTGCTCATTGTCCATCTCTGTACCTGCAGCTTCCCGGGACAATGAATTTCCCAAGGAAGTGATGTACCCATTGATGCATCTCTCTACAGCGCATCTGGGACAATCAAATGCCGGAAAAAATGACAGTTAGGGAAAAAAATGACTATTTAGTAGCAGTTGTTCATTTCTTCAAATAATTCTGTGCTGAATGACACATGAGAGCTCAGATTTAAACTTAATGAGGTTCTGCTTGCTTGCTTTCCTTTCGAATTGTAAAAGTGTGAAAAGTTCTCTTCTGCAGGTCTATAGGTGGAAATCTATTGGTGTTGTTATGTATGGAGAATTCCTGGGAGGGCCATAGGACAGAATGCATTGAGCATAGATGACTTCTGGCTGCCATAAAGCATCGGAAACACAAATTTGTGAACGAATCTACCCTTCAGCCTGTTTGTTATAATTTTTCATTGCTTCCAACCCCCCCCCCCCCCCCCCTACCTCCAAATACAGCCTTGTCACCTTTTATTGTTCCAAGTTGCCTGAAAATACCCGTTTATCACTGTATTGTGCAACATGACTGCATGGCATTTGTTCCCAAAGAAAGCATAAAGGTAATGCATTTTCATAGATGATCTGGGTAAAGTTTTTGCTACTGCAAGGAGACAGCAAAGTGACCCTTTAGCTTTTCAGCAGTCGTCACACGGTGCCTGCTCTTCCTGCACATCAATGGCCGCCAGTCTATCACTGGAGCCCAGTCGTCTGATGAATGGGCAGATCGGCCCACCTCTGTCCTCCCACAATGCAGTGCTCGCTATTTGACGCCAGGCTTGAACAATTTTAGGCAAGGTATAGAGATTGCAGAGCCTTATTCAATTAATGGTTTCATTCACCTTTTCAGAGCCCTGAAAGTAGCAGAAAGAAAGAGAAGAGACATAATTCCTTAACTCATTCCTAGCAGAGATGGCACCATAATAACAAATCAGTTTGCAGAGGAAAGAAGGCTCCACTAATGCCCCCCCCCCCCCCCCAATTATCCCCAATAACAAAAAAAAAAAAAGCCGAACCTACAATCTACTCCCCCCCCCCCCCCCTGTAATTAACCCCCACGGGTGATGAGCTGCCACTGCCCATGCAGCCAGTGTAGTGATCCAGGGATTTGAAATCCCTTTTTTTTTTCCCCCCTTCTTTCTGCCAGGTTTTTGTAATGGCTCAGAGCAATTTCCGATTGCTCACTGATGGCTCATCACCCATGGAAGTAAGTACAGCAAGGATGGGGAAGGGTGTACATTTGCCTCCTTTTTTTTTCCTTTTTTTCTTTAGAAAAGTCAGTATTTGCATCAACATTTCTGGGGTTGGTGAATGAAGGAATCAGGTGGCTACTGTTCAACTTATTTTACTTTGTTTACTGTCATCTTGGTTTATTGCTCGGTATTGTCTCAGTTGTTGTTCCGTGGGATGTCTGAGCGAAGAAAAGGTAGCCGTTACGTCTGGTTGTGGGTTTTTAGATAAACAAAGTCTACAGCGCCATACTACCACACTCATATACATACTCTTTCTTCATTTTGTGAGGAATCCAACGTCCCAACGTACTTATTATAGCGAAACTAAACCTATCGATTTTAAACCTTTACATTCCCAGAAATGTAACTGTCAGGCCGCGTACACACGATCAGACCGGTCTTAAGACCAGTTTCATCGGACCAATTCGATGGTGTGTACGGCCTATCGGACCATTGTCCGTCGGACCAAAGTTTTAAAACTTACTTTAAAATCTGTCCGACGGACAAAAACGATGGTTAGTACACAAAAGCATCAGACCAAAAACCCGCGCATGCTCAGAATCAAGTCGACGCATGCTTGGAAGCATTGAACTTCGTTTTTTCAGCACGTCGTTGTGTTCTACTTCACCACGTTCTGGTCTGATCAGATTTTTGGTCCGATGAGGTGTACGCACATCAGACCACTTCAGCGTGGTCCGATGAAAACAGTCCGTCGGACCAGTTTCATCGGACCGGTCTCATCGTGTGTATGTGGTCTCACATTTGTTGTGCTCTCAACCAAACTGTGAAACCATCAAATGGCTGGACTCATAACTAATAAACGTGCAGCATCATGGCAGTTGAAGGGGTTATGGTTAATGAACGTCTATCTGCAATATTGAATGACTAAGTTACCTGGTTTGGAAAAACCTGGAACCTCTGGATTCAGTATCTGAAGGGGGATACTTGGACCATTTCAGTCTAGATAGGGGTTTAGAGGGTTGGCACACCCTTTTGCTTCTTCCCTTTTTCTTCGTCCTTCTAGTCTTTTTTAGTCTGTCCCTTCTTTGGAGATTGTGACACTCCCATGGGATTTTTTTGGGAAGCCCAATTCCTTTTCTTGGGGTGCGAGGTCATTCCCTTTATTTGGAGGTTGGGGACTATGTATAATACAAATGAATAAGACTGTGCAGTGTCTCTTCAGATACCTTTAGCTGTGATCTAGTTGTGAGCCTTGCTTTTCAGTCAGTGTAGTTATTTTGACCAAAGGCTTGATTAACCTGAAATTCTACCTTTATGTGATTCTATTTCTTTGTACGTTTGTGGAGTTAAATGACTTTGCATTATTCAAACATCACTTTGCAAGGTTGTTTGTACCTTTTTTGTCTTTTGAACTTTAGAAAAAAAAAATTGGAAATGAAGAATAAAAAGAGGCCAAGATGGCAGCTACCTTGGCTTGGCTTCCTTAGTTTCGATTTAAAGCAGGGGTGATGGGCAGTTGGGCATCACTGGCAGTAGGTGTTGCCTGAATGCTTTTTGGCTGCCTCTGCGGACTGATTTGTTAAGATGGTGCCATCTTTTCTAGAAGAGAGTAAGTGAAATGTCTTTCCTCTGTCATTCTTCAGAGAAAATAGAACCTGATGCAGTACAAATAATGAAAGAGACATGTAAACTTTATATTGCATACTCCCTTTATTGTATACACATTTTTTACAGCTGAACTACAGGGGAACAGCTAAATACACAGGTGAAAAACCTATATAGACTCTTGAGAAAACAAAGAAATCAGCGCTGGTCTTAAAGGGGTTGTAAAGGAATTTTTATTTTCATAATAAGCTTCCTTTACCTGCAGACATTCCTCTTTTCACTTCCTCATTGTTCGTTTTTGCTCAGAAGTTGCTCTATTTCTTCTCTGTTCTGTTCACTTCCTGCTAGTCTGATTTTACTGACCACCGTGAAGGGAGACTTTACTGCAGTGGTCAGTAATGTGCTCGCCCTCTCCTGGGAACTACATCTGTGTGGCAGGATGCTCTCTATGTGTTAGAAACTTCAAGGAGGTGTGAATTACTGGGCGTGCCGCAATGCATACTGGGAAATGTAGTTCTTACATGAACAAGTAATGCAAACCAGGAAGTGAATGAGAGAACAGAAACTAGAACGCCGGAGGTGATATAGATGAAGGAATTTAATAGGTATTTACTCGTTTGTTAACAGAATCATTACACTATTCTGTCTGTCTACCTTGCAGACATTAATTTTAGGCAAAACATTTTTTCCTTTACAACTCTACAAGTCCCGCTGCATGAACCCCCCAAACTGGCACATATAGTGTCTACCTCACTTATAAATCCCACTAGATAGACACTTGCTGTGCAAACTACTCCCATTATTTCTTCATCAATTAAGCAGGTAAAAGGTTTGGAGTTGATGCTAAGTGTGGTGTTTGCATTTGTAATCCTATTGCGGTGAACCTACATCATGTGTTTATAGGAGCTGTCAGAGAGATGGCAGCAACATTAGGAGTGGCCAAATCAACAGCTTGGTACTTTCTGAGGAAAGAAGAACGAACTGGTGAGCTCAGCAACATAAAAAAGCCTGGACGTCCACAGAAGACAGCAGTGGTGGATGATCACAAGATCCTCTTTATTGTAACGAAAAACCCAATCAGAACATCCAGACAAGTAAAGGACACTCTCCAGGAGGTGGGTGTATCATTATCAAAGGCTACAATCAAGACAAGACTTCAAAAGAGAAAATACAATTCACCACAAGGTGCAAACCATTCATAAGCTTGAAGAATAGAAAAGCCAGATTAGACTTTCTTGGATGAAAGAAACTAAGATAAATCTGTACCAGAATGACGGGGGGAAAACGTGTGGAGAAGGCTTGGAACAGCTTATGATCCAAAGCACAGAACGTCATCTGTAAAACATGGTGGAGTGTGATGGCATGGGTATGCATTGCTTCCAGTGGCACTGGGTCATTGGTGTTTATTGATGATATGATGATATGACAGAAGACGCCGGATGAATTCTGCAGTGTTTAGAGATATATTGTCAGCCAAATGCAGCAAAGTTGATTGGACGACGGCGCTTCACGGTACAGATGGACAATGATCCAAAACACACTGCAAAGGTAACCCAGGAGTTTTTGACAGAAAAGAAGTGGAATATTCTGCAATGTCTGAGTCAATCACCTTATCTCAACCCAGTTGAGCATGCATTTCACTTACTGAAGGCAAAACTAAAGGCAGAAAGACCCACAAAAAAAGAACTAAAGACAGCTGCAATTAAAGCATCAGAAAGGAATAAACCCAGTCTTTGGTAACGTCCATGGGTTCCAGACTTCAGGCATTCATTGCCAGTAAAGGATTCTCTACAAAATATTAAAAATGAACATTTTATTTATGATTATATTTGTCCAATTACATTTGAGCCCCTGAAAATGGGAGGACTGTGTATAAAAATGGTTGCAGTTCCTAAAATGAGTACGTGTTATTTATGTTCAACCCCTGGAATTTAAAGCTGAAAGCCTGCACTTCAAATTCATTTTGGATTGTTTCATTTAAATTCTTATTCTGATGGCATACAGAGCTAAAATTATGAAAATTGTGCTGTGTCCAAATATATATGGACCTAACTGTATGTTCAGTAATCTCAAGGATCAAAATCAAGTATATAAACATCAAAATAAAAATAGTGCATAAAGTGATCCAAACGAAAAATCCATCGGTGCCACAATTGTAGATCTCATTGACTTCCTTTTGACAGTGATTTTGTGTTAAATAAACTTGCCACCCGGTGTAATCCTCCACCAATCACACAAAATTAATGGTTGGTAATATTATAAACCAGCAACTGCGCCTCTGAACAATCTCCTGCTTTAGTCTACAACAATGCTTCTCTGCGAGCTGTCCTCTCCAAGTCTCATATACATGACCCACATGGGTATATAATGGAAGAAGGAAGGCTCAAATAGTGTGATGCCGTATTGAAAAGGCTTTATTAAAACAAAATAATACTCAGTTTACAAGTGTCCGACACTACGGAATCCATGCTTGGTGTCCCTGTCCCCGCCCTACGTGTTTCATCATATGACGTCTTCCCAGAGTGGCAGTTGTGTGGCAGCATGCTATCTGACACACCTGTAAGTGTTTGGTAGAAGTGGTGGCCAGAACTGTTAAAGATTTCACTTGCCACCAGACAGAAAGTTGAGTATGGAACATTCTTTTAGAGGGTGCCTTTTTATAAAATGTTAATAATGTAGTGACCGAGCCACTTTAGCCCCGGAAGAATTGGATACTCAATGACTGGGAAATTTTTTGTGATTCGGCACTGCGTCGGTTTACTGACAATTGCGTGGTCGTGCAAAGTTGTACCCACACAAATTTCACGTCCTTTTTTTCCCCCACAAATAGAGCTCTTTTTTCGTGGTATTTGATCATCTCTGCGGTTTTATTTTTTTTGTGCTATAAACAAATAAAAGAGCGACAGTTTTGAAAAAAAAAAAAAACTTTTTTTTTGCTATAATAAATATCCCATTTTTTTTTTTTTTTTTAAAGCAAATTTTTTTCTTAGTTTAGGCCGATGTGTATTCTGCATATTGTTGGTATTATATAGCACAATAAGTGCATATTAATTGGTTTGCGCAAAAGTTATAGGCCCAGATTCAGAGAGAATTAGATTCTCGTAGCGTATCAGAAATACACTACGCCGCCGTATTTTACCTGGCTCTACGTGGAATCCAGGTAGATTTTGTCCAGTAAACGACGGCGGCGTAGTGTATTTCTCCCGTCGCAATCCATCTGCGCGAGTAGGGGGCGTGAAGCATTTAAAATAGGTGCGTTCCCGCGGCGATCGAACTGCGCATGCTCCGTTCGCAAATTTCCCGCCGTGCATTGCACGAAATCACGTCATTACGTCGTAGTAGCGTCGTTTACGTACATTCCTATTCCCGAACGAGTTACGTTAAAAAAAAAAAAAAAAATTCAAATCGACGCAGGAACGACGGCCATACTTTACATGGGTTACGCACTGTTAGACCAGCAAAAAGCTCCTCTAACATTACGTAGCCAAAAAATGACGTAGGCGATTGCGAGGGACACTCGTACCTTCGTGGATCGCCGTAAAAACTCATTTGCATATCCCGACGCATGAAAACGACGCGAACTCCTCCCAGCGGCCGCAAAAATATCGCAGCGTAGATCCGAAGGCTTACGAAGACGTAAGCCTCTCGGATCGAAGCCCAAAGTCGCCGTATCATGGTTTGAGGATTCAAACTAGTGATACGGCGCGCGAAATTTGAAATTACTCCTGTCTAACACCAGTTAGACAGGCGTAATTGCTCTGTGAATCTGGCCCATAGTGTCTACAACATAGGGGATAGATGTATAGCATTTTTTTTTTTTTTTACTAATAATGGCGGCGATCTGCGATTTTTATTGGGACTGCGACATTATGGCGGACACTTTTGACACATTTTTGGGACCATTGGCATTTATACAGCAATTACTGTAAAAATGTCACTGGCAGGGAAGGGGTTAACACTAGGGGGCGATCAAGGAGTTAACTGTGTTCCCTAGGTGTGTTTCTAACTGTAGGGAGCTTGGGACTGACAGATCGTGATACTTAGCTATTAGGAACTCACGATCTGTCTTTCCTAATGGAACAGGGATGTGTGTGTGTTAACACACACACAGGTTCCTGTTCTGCCTCTCGTGCCCATGATCGCTCGCGACCAGTGGTCAGTGCATCGGCACCCCCATGATGCAGCGGGCGTGCGCCGGCTGCTATCCAGATTAAAGGGACAGACCTATAGCTGCGATGGTTCACGGGATCGTGCTGACCTGGCACTGTATACCGACGGTAGCTGGTTGGCAAGTGGTTAATATCAGCCTGGATCCACCCTGCCAGTACCTCCCACCAGCCTTGATCTGCCTGCATTGCATAGTGAAATGCAAAGACAGTGATGTGATGCAATGGAAATGGTTTTATTGAAAATGTTATGTTATTAACCACTTGCCCACCAAGCCTGTTTTTCAGATTCAGTGTTTACGAGACTAAAACTTTTTTTTTGCTAACATCCTAGAGAATAAAATGGCAGTCATTGCAATACTTTTTGTCACACCGTATTTGCGCAGCGGTCTTACAAGCGCACTTTTTTTGGAAAAAATTCACTTTTTTTAATAAAAAAATAAGACAACAATAAATTTGGCCCAATTTTTTTATATATTGTGAAAGATAATGTTACGCCGAGTAAAATGATACCCAACATGTCACGCTTAAAAATTGCGCCCGCTCGTGGCATGGCGTCAAACTTTTACCCTTAAAAATCTCGATAGGCGACGTTTAAAAAATTCTACAGGTTGCATTTTTTGAGATACAGAGGAGGTCTAGGGCTAGAATTATTGCTCTCGCTCTAACGATAGCGGCGATACCTCACTTGTGTGGTTTGAACATCGTTTTCATATGTGGGCACTACTCGCGTATGCGTTAGCTTCTGTGCGCAAGCTCGTCGGGATGGGCGTTTTAAAAAATTTTTTTTTTTGTTTTCTTATTTATTTTAAATTAGTTTATAATTTTATACACCGAAATAAATAGGAATAAAAGTGATAATTTTTTTTTTATTACAAGGAATGTAAACATCCCTTTTAATAGAAAAAAGCATGACAGGTCCTCTTAAATATGAGATATGGGGTTAAAAAGACCTCAGATCTCATATTTAGGCTTAAATACAAAAAAAAAAACAATGTAAAATGTCATTTTTTCAAATAACATAAAAAAATGCCTCTTTAAGACGCTGGGCGGGACTGACGTTTTGCCGTCACTTCCGCCCAGCAGAGCTCGCTACCGGCGGCAACAGTAAGCGGCGGAGGGCACGGGAGAGCGGCGGGAGGGGGGGCCCTCTCCCGCCACTGATAACGGCAATCTTGCGGCGAATCCTCCACGGAGACCGCCGTTATCATTAACAGAACCGCCCACAGAAGAGATGGATATCTCGGTTGTGGCAGCAGCTGCTGCCGTTACAGAGATATCCATCTTTCAAAACATGACGTCTTTTTTTACTATGAGGCCAAGGGCAAGTGGTTAAGGGGTAAAAGATTTTTTTTGTGTATTGGGATGTCCATAATTTCTCATTACAAAGCGTGCTCTGCTTCCTTGTTATAGCTTGTTGATACTCTGTCACTTCACAGTTCTACCAATCAGAGTCTTTCTAAATGAAGACCATAGTCTCTGCGCAGTTTGTAGTGATGTGATACAATCATACTTAAAGCTGCGCTCCATCCAAAAGGGAAAGCTCCGCTTGTTTGCTTCCTCCTTCCACCGCTGCCATATTTGGCACCTTTCAGGGGGAGGGGGGAGCGAGTGCCTGATTTTGACAGGTACCCCCTCCGCACTTCTGGTAGACCATTCAGAAAGTGCAGCAAAGCTTCACTGGCGGTTTCTCTTACAGGGAAAGGCAGCGTCACCCAAGAGCCAATTGGAAAAATCGTCTGGGGTGTCGACAACTTGGGATCCCCGGACAGGTAAGTGTTCTAATATTAAAAGTCAGCAGCTACAGTATTTGTAGCTGCTGACTTTTCATTTTTAGAGGGAGAGCAGGAGCTCCACTTTATTGTCGGCTGTAACGCACATTGAACGGCATCAGATAGGTTATGATGCAGGTGTATGTCTATATCTGCAGTCCAGTTCTCTGAAATAGAGGAACAATTCCAATATTCTTGAGTGTATTTTACTATGCTGATTGAGAAATGAGCTGACGGAGCCCCCATTGAGTCTTTGTCTGAGTCTCCTTAATGAGTTTGGATAGGGGGAATTGTACACTAAAACGGCTTTCCTTTCTATTTTTTTTTTTTCATCCCACAAAGTAACAATGTGGCTCAGCCTGGTGCACAGTTGGACTTGTGGAAGAACATGAAATACATTTTCTGTGTGCTCAGCAAGCTCTGGATCAGGGGCGTTGCTAGGTGGCAAAAAGACCAGGGGCTTCAGCCCGAAGCCAGCCCGGGGGGGGGGGGGGGGGGCGGGCGCGGTGGAGTGGTGCTGTGTACATGTCAGTGTGTGTGTATCAGTAGGTGTGTGTGCGTGTGTGTCAGTAGGTGTGTGTGTGTGTGTGTCAGTAGGATTGTGTGTCAATACATACACACACTGACATGTCTTGAGTTCTATGGTACAGGCCAGTCTAAGGTTCCATGGTCCCGGTCAACCTTAAGGTCTATGGTGCCAGCCACTCAGTTATTCTTATTCTATGTTGTCAGTTGGTCTTCCCTAGGGTGGCACAGTACTTGTATATCCTGATGTTCTCTGTTTTGCAAGGTGTAGACCAAGGCTAGTCACATATAGTACAGATTGAATTGCCTAAGTACCCTCAATCTTGCAGGAGAAGGGAAGCCTTTGATGGAAGCTGCCATTTCAGCAACCCACAACCTAACTGCTACAAATCCTAGATCCACAGTTGGCCTTCCAACCATCCCATGGCCAAAGCTCCCTTTCCCTCCTAACCCACACACTGCACACTGACCACTAACCCACACAGCACCACACTGACCACTAACCCACACACTGCACACTGACCACTAACCCACACTGACCACTAACCCACACACTGCACACTGACCACTAACCCACACAGCACCACACTGACCACTAACCCACACACTGCACACTGACCACTAACCCACACTGACCACTAACCCACACACTGCACACTGACCACTAACCCACACAGCACCACACTGAACACTAACCTGTGACCTTAGAAAAAAAGAAGCCCTAAGGCAAATGCTACGCTAGTTTAAGAGGATAATAAAAAAAAATGATGATAAAGTGTATAAGAAAGCAGCTGGCATTTACGTTCACTACAAAAAATTTTTTAGGACAGATAGCAAAACATGGAAAGAGTGCAGCGCTATGTGGTTAAAACCACGTGTGAAATAAATGTTATATCTTGAAGTGTAAACCAATGATATGTGAAAAATGTATTAAAAGAAAAACTAATGCAGAGTCCAAAAAGAACATAACATCTGTGAAGTTAATTCCAAAAGCAAATCCATGAAGGGTTAACTCCCCAAAAACACACATTGCTTGCCAAGAAAGTGAAGATAAAGTTTGGTGAATAACAAGTCCCAAAACAAACCAGGGTATTGCCCGAGAATTTTGGGACTTGTTATTCACCAAACTTTATCTTCACTTTCTTGGCAAGCAATGTGTCTTTTTGGGGAGTTAACCCTTCATGGATTTGCTTTTGGAATTAACTTCACAGATGTTATGTTCTTTTTGGACTCTGCATTAGTTTTTCTTTTAATACATTTTTCACATATCATTGGTTTACACTTCAAGATATAACATTTATTTCACACGTGGTTTTAACCACATAGCGCTGCACTCTTTCCATGTTTTAACACAGGTGACCTATCTGACCCCCTGACACACACACTGATCCACCTGACTCCTACATTCTGCATTACTCACATTACACTGACCCCCGACATAGACAATGCCCCCCCCCCCCAAACAGACACTGACCCCCGACATAGAAACGGACCCCCCCCACACACACCCAGACACTGACCCCCCCACACACTGACCCCCGACATAGACACTGACCCCCCCCCACACACACCCAGACACTGACCCCCGACATAGACACTGACCCCCCCCCACACACATCCAGACACTGACCCCCGACATAGATACTGACCCCCCCCCCCCACACACACCCAGACACTGACCCCCGACATAGATACTGACCCCCCCCCCACACACCCAGACACTGACCACCTACATTAAGCGTCCTCCTACTTTCTGCACTACTCACACCCCCCTCCCCACAGCTCTGTGCAAATACGTCCTCCTTACCTCTGTTTTTATCTCGACTCCCCGCCATCCATCTGCAGCCCGCTCCATGGTGCAAGATGCTGCACCTCCATGATCTTCTCTACCAAACCGTAGCTCCGCTAGACACCCCGCCGCCGAGATGACAGAGTGCAGAGGGACACATCGCCGCCGAGGGACATAGTACAGAGGGACACACTGGCGCCGAGGGACACACCGCCACAGAGGGACACAAAAGCGGAGGGGAAGATCGAAGCCCGGGCGGCTCAAACAGTGCTCATCTCCCGCCATTGCCGCCAACATGTTCCATATTTCCCGTCGCACTGTGATTGGGCGTATAGCGGTCATGTGCGGAGGCGGGACTTCTAGACGATCGCAGACAGGCCAGCCCCACGCCGCACATGACCCCCATACACCCAATCACAGGGCGCTGGACTGGACACGTCACCAAACATGGCGGGCGAGATCAGGTCCCTGCTCGCCGGCATTGACTCGGGGCTCCTAATTAAAAACTGTATGCCCGAGACTCGGGGCTTTTCGGCGGCACATTCGGGGCTCCAGCCTCCTTAGCCCACCCCTAACGACGCCTCTGCTCTGGATGATATACTGTCCTTGCCGGTTTTGCTAACTGGCCAGTCAAAGAGATGTGCTTACTGGCAAAGCTGCTGCATTTTTACTGTATTTTAGTATATTTTGACAGCATTGTGAACTCTTCCGTCCACAGTACCTCTGCTTTGCAATTTGGAAGAACTATGGTGCCCAAAGAATCTCCAGCATCTGATGCTTTCTTCCCCCTCTGCACAATGTGGTTCAGTCCATTGGTGCCTCTGTTGCTATTGTGTCATGTAATGACTTAAAGTGTTGAAAAACCCTGTTCATGAAATCTGAACTGGGCACATATGTCTGTAGTGTTTACTTATCTCTCTCCAAAGCCCTAAGTGCCATGTCTTTCTGCTGCTCTGTTCCCCTTCTATCAACATGATAACTTCTGACAAGTCCTCCAACACAGAAGATAAAGGCAGCCTGAAATTTGTGTTGAAGCGAGAGCTTAGAGATAGATAAGCAGAGAGCTTGTTTATTCACAGCACAGCTCTACATGTTTATTCGTTCTTCTGTGGGGGGGGGGGGGATATGTTCCTTTCCCCCCAATCGGCTCTCACACAGTATATGCCCAGACTCCCCAATTTCGGAAACAAGAAGAACTTTTTCTAACCTGATTTGCACTTTCTAAAGATTTTCTAAAGATCCAAAGCTGAAGACAGCAGATATACATGTACAATCGCCCAGAGGCGATTCAGTTCGCATGTGCTGCGCTATATAAGTTTTCATTCATTCATTCATTCACAATGTATGCAGGGAGATTTATTTGATCCCGTGCATCATCTGAGGCTGTTCACTTCACTTCACCATGTATATGTGAGGGCTTACATCCACTTTAAGGCTGCTAGTCTATACCAACAACCACGATCACAGATAAATTGCTGCTGGGATCCAAAAACATTGACTTGCTGAATACATTTTAGACCTTTAAAAATTTGAGCTGCCATCAGAACAGGTATAGTGGGGAAATCTTCCAATGGGGAGGTGTTTCAGTGACAACTGTCCAAAAGGAGATTTACCTACAGTAACTTCGGAGTAACCTTCCTCTTTTTTGTTTGTTTTGCACTATGGATCCCTGTTTGGGAGCTTTCCCTTATTTCCTCTCTGCCCAGGATGGTGGTTTATGGCCCTAACAGGCCATATCCTATGGAATGTTTTTTTTTTTTTTTTTTTTATGGAGATTGCAGATCTGAGCTGGCCTCTGTTTGCATAATTTAAAGTAGGGCTGTAACTAACGATTATTTTCATAATCGATTAGTTAGCCGATTATTTTTTTGATTAATTCGACTAATCGGATAATCTTAAAAAAGTGTGGTGTACAATTTAGTTAATATGTAAATAAAAAAAAAAAAAGGCAATTTATTCTTAAATGTCCATATGCAGTGGTAAATATAAATAACCAACTACAGTAATTGTAATGCCTTCTATTACCTCCATTTTTTCTGGGTTCGGATGCTGCTCTTCCCTGCACAGAGTCTTTAAAGTGATTTTTTTTTTTAAACAAACTTTTTATACTTACCTGCTCTGTGTAATAGTTTTGCACAGAGCAGCCCAGATCCTCCACTTCTGGGGTCCTTCACCGATGCTTCTGGCTCCTCTTGCCTTTCAGAGTGCCTCAATAGCAAGCTGCAAAGTATAGTATAGAGCGCCCAATATAGCAAGGTAAAAAAACTTCTGCCTTTAGAACCACTCACTTTCAGGACTAAATGTCCCATGAGGCATTGCTCCTCACACTTTCACATTCACAAATTCTCAGGCCCTTAGTGACATGTATGGATGGTGTACTGATCTGTATGTGTGCTGCACTGTATTTCCTGATATGTAAACAAATAATGCATACTATATGCAGGCCAACTAATCAACTGGCCGATTAATCGATTATGAAAATAGTTGACAACTATTTTCATAAGCGATTAGTTGTCGATTGATCGATTTAGTTGTTTCGGCCCTAATTTAAAGCAACTTTTTTTTTGAACAGCAGTCATGCAAAGAAAACAATTGGTACCTGTAATGTTGCCCATACAACCAAACCCCTCTCTGGGTTAAAGAATGAGGCTTGCACAAAGATCTTCAACATATGGCTCACCACCAAGGTGTGTCAGATGCCTGGTCCCTCTAAATACTTTGTGGTTCCTTCCAACATCTCCTGTGTCCTGTAGTGATGGGGCCAGTGGAGGAAACCACAGAGTGCAGTGGGGGGTAACCAGCTTCCCACACTCCCTGATGGTGTCAAATGCAGCAGATCTTTAAGCGAGCTTTGTTCTTCAACCCAGAGGCATGTGGCAGCGTAACAGGTAAGTAATACTTGCTTTCTTTGTAGGGAGGATTGATTTGCAAGTTTAAACGTTGGTGACGGAGTCTATAACACAAATGCATGCATATACAGAGCATGTGCAGGCTTCAGCGGCACAACACAAAGTTGCAACATCAGACCACGAGACTTCCATTACCATCCATTTTTGGGGGACAAGACACAATAGTGCAGCAGGAAATGAGGCAAAACCCAGCCAATATGATGTAATTCAGAATTGGCCATCCAGAGATACCAATATACTGTAACAAACTTGTATCAATGTCAGTGCCGACTTATAATTGCTTGTAATTGGGTGCTCTCTTTAAATTTCAATCCATATTGAGGTAGACAAAGTCCTTCCTAAACAAACAGTGATTGTTCATAAATAATCAATGGAACTGAGCATCACGTCGTCTTTAAGCAGTCTTATTGATGAAGCTCGAGCACTTTTTTTGACATTGTAACGACGTGGAAGAGATGGATGGGAAAACATAGCTAAATATATCCCTTTTCTATCACTCTGAGGTAGAGGGAATGTATCATTTTTAAAATGTTTGTCAAAGCCCTGTGTTCACACCAAGTGCAGTCAATATCATTATTATCCTTTATGGATATAGAGCCAACATCCTCCCCTGCAGCATAGTTTTATCAAGGTTCACAATCAGTTTTTAAAGTACAAAACCACCAAGTTTACTTAACAGGTGATCAGGTCTGCACCACTCTATGCAAACGCCATTATTTATTGTTTACTTTTTTTCTTTTGGTGGGGGGGATTTGACTCTGAAGATATATCTGATTTACAGAGGTTACCAGCTGGTTAGTAATGCCCCCATATTCTGTGTATTATATTCAGTTTATATATGTTTTAGTGTATTTATGTTAAAATGTTTAAAAAAAAAAATGTATCTATTATAGTTTACCAATGCTAAATATGGTGCTGCTTTATTATTTGTTTTCCTTTGCGCTAACCACAGACAGGGAGACATTTCCCGATCTCTGCAGCTGAGCATCGGCACAATGTCTCCCTGCCTGTGATTAGCACAGCGCCGTGCAGACTTCCTGGCGGGCTCTGCACGTGGTCTGTGCGAACACGCCGGAGCTCATCCCTACTGGCCAGTAACACACATCTTATCTTAGGGTATCTCCAGATGGAGAAGCAACAGGGCCTATTTTGATTAGTAGCATTGTCAATCTGAATAGAGGGTAGTGTTAGGCCGCGTACACACGATCAGTTAAAACAGATAAAAACTAACTGAAGGTCCGTTTCATCGTTCCAAACTGATCGTGTGTGGGCCCCATCGGTCAGTTATCCTTCGGTCAAAAAAAAAAGAGAACTTGCTTTAAAATTTAACCGATTGACGCCTAACCGATAGGTCAAAACCGATCGTTAGTATGCAAAAGCATCGGTTAAAAAGCTGTGCATGCTCAGAATCAAGTCGATGCATGCTTGGAAGCATTGAACTTTGTTTTTTTCAGCACATCGTTGTGATGGACTAGCCAATTTAGATGGACTTGACAAATGAATTTAAATTCTTGTTGCCAACCGTACACATATATGCTGCCTCTTGGCGGGTGGGCTTTAACGCTGAGAGGCCGCATATATGTGACCCTACGTAAATCTCTTTCTGTGCTGAGAGCACGCTCCCACAACAGTTAACAGAAAGCTCCCGATGAATACTTGCGATCGGGAGCTTTCCGATCATGTGATCACTGTGACAGCCAATAACAGTGGTTACGTGATTGGAATGCCCACCTCCTGGCATTTGGAACATTTTAAAGGGCTAGAAGGCGACAGCGGAAAGGGGTTAAACTGATTGCAAAGGCTCTGTTTTGTGTTTGTTGGTTTTGCACATAGCAGCCCTGATCCTCCTGTTCCCCAATGCTGTCTGCTCCTCCTCCTCCTCTTTGTCTGCTCCCATAGCAAGTGCTTGCTATGGGAGAAGACAAGGGAGCTTTCTCCCAAGCTGGCTTTGTGTGTACATAGACACACACAGTGCAACTCAACCCCTCCCCTTGCTCTCTGCTCACTGACATTGTCTGACAGCAGCAAGAGCCAGTGACTCCTGAGCCTATGAGGAGAGAGAGCAGTGCTGCTACTCTTGGGCACAGCGCAGAATCAAGGTTGGACTCGGGTAAGTAATAAGGGTAGCTGCAGTTAGGTAAAAAAAACTTTTGTCTTTACAACCACATTAAGCCAAAACTCCAGATATTATTTAAGCAAGCAGTTACAGTAACAGCTGTTTTTTTTGGGGGGGGATAAAAGATTTACATATGTGATTTAAAGTGGATTTAAACCCAATTTTTTAAATTTATTTTATTGATGTCACAATGTAGAGTATAAGATTTCCTATTATCTGTGCCCAGTCTTGCCACACAGTTAATCCAGCTCTGAGCCATCCTCTTTTATTGTTCAGTGAAATAAAACGGACTTACAGAGAAAAACCTTAATCCGTTCCGCCCTCTTGCTGTGAGTGACAGGTTATTTGCATATCTCATGCACTAGCCTGGAGATAGGCATTATTTTTTTATTCCCACCCCCACTCCTTTTCTGAAGTCATGTGGTTACTTTTCTGGATTTTGACTGGATGTTGGTGATCATAGCAGAATTTAGTGTAAGGAATACACAGGAAAAAAATGCATGTTGACAAGGGGAGTGTAGAGGAGGGCGGGGAGTCTACTGACATCGCAACTCCACCCACCGAGCTCCAGACCACCCACAGAATCTGCAGTTTTTCAGTTCTTATAACAGACAGAGGGGAGACATTTGACAGGTAAGGATACATGCAGGAGGCATCTATATCCTTATAGATCAGCACTATGGCAGTAGTTTAGAAAGGATGAGAGTGGGTTTATATCCACTTTGAGAGTTGGCCATTTTAAGCGCCCCTGCCAGTGGTAAATGTTTTGCCTCAAACCACTAACTACCACTTTTGCTGAACAGCAAGTAAAAAAAAAAGAAAAAAAAAAAGCCCAAATAAAGGAAACCAATGCATCTAAGGATTGGTAAACTGCAATCTAATACATTTTTATTTTTGGGTTTAATATCAAAGGTGGTATTATAATTTAAATATCTTGTGAATAGGTTTTTTTATAAGCTCATAATGGACTTCTCATTAATATTTATACTTCACATTACTTCAATACTGCAGGTGAGTTGTCGAGAAATAATGTCATAAAATAAAATAATTTTGAGTAAAAAGGTATCCCGTTCTTACCATGATTTAAAAATGACCGCTTCTTGGCTCTCATGGGACCTAGCAGCCCCCATGTTAAAAAAAAAAAAAAATACACTTGGTTACAACATGCTGAGGTCTGAGCAATGGCCACGGGGAAAAAATATTCTCAAATACGCAGTCATGCCTCATAGTTGGAAAACTACGGGTATTTGAAATGTTTTTACTTTTAAAATGAAATATTTTTTAAGTAATTTTGTGGTGAAGTTATATTAGAGTGAATTTGTATTAAAAGAGATAGTGCTTGTTGTTATATGAATAGGATATCCCCATTTTGTGCTAACCTTCACCCGGCTATCTATAATTGCTTATGAGTTGGGAGACGTGAAAGCTTGCGTCCATCATACAGAGGGCTGCTCAGATGCAGAATTACCTCTCTCTTAGCCATGATTGATTGCTGATTAGAGGAGTTAAATGATGACCCCATTTTGCATGTATTTGATCACTGGCACTTGGTCTTTAGCTTTTTAATCTATCCTCTCTTTATTGTGTTACGGGAATAATATATTGCCAGAACCCTACAATTCTTTCTCTAATGATCTTTACAACCTTTCCTGTGATCTTGAATGTGTCATATCATAGATGTGTAGTTGTGAGTGCAAGCATTTTTTTTTTTTTTTTTAATATCCTAAGAAGGCGGTAGTTCGTCATTTCTTTTAGCTCCATCTTCTGTTCCACAACTGTATTTTTTATGTGGAATTTGTAGTTCTTCTCTGAATAGTTTCTTTAGATGTACAAGCAAGCTTATAAAATATGACTGCCATGTTAAATGGTGAACAATGCAATATTAGACATCAGTGCTCCATTGAAAATATACAGAACTTAAAGGGGTTGTAAAGGATCCCCCCCTAAAAAGCTTCCTTTACCTTAGTGCAGCCCTTTTTTACTTACCTCATCCTTCCATTTTGCTTTTAAATGTCCTTATTTCTTCTGAGAAATCCTCACTTCCTGTTCTTCTGTCTGTAACTACACACAGTAATGGGAGTCTTACCCCCTGGTGTGGAGAAAGCCTCTTAATGGGGGAAGGGGGCGAGCTGGAGTGTCAGAACGCCCACTAACACACAGCTCCTTTCTCTATCTGCAAAGTAGAGAATGTCCTGACCCTCCTGCTCGCCCCCTCCCCCCTCAAGAAGCTTTCTCCACACCAGGGAGAAAGCCTCCCACTACGGTGTGTAGTTACAAACACAAGAACAGGGAGTGAGGATTTCTCAGAAGACATAAGGGCATTTAAAAACAAAATGGAAGGATGAGATAAGTAAGTGAAGGAGGAATGCACCAAGGTAAAGGAAGCTATTTAGGGAATTTTTTTTTTAAATTATTTACAACCCCTTTAAGGCCCCTTTTAGGCGGGGCAGACTCTGTCACCCCAGATGACAGGTCCGGGTCCGCTGCACAATGCAGAGCAAAAACCGACACATCCCTCTGTTCTTTATGGGGCGGTCAGATGGAAACAGACCACCAATCCTTTTCAGTTTGTCTGTTATCCGATCCACCAGACAGATGGGGAACGGATCCCCATCCATCTGTTTTTAGCAGATCGGATGCCGGCGGGACATCTGCCTCTCCTATAGAGAGCTATGGATGGTCAGATCCAGGTCCTCCTGAAAAACTGACAGGTGGACCTGGTTGGTGCATCCGTGTGAAAAGGGCCCTTACCTGTGACTTTATTTTTACTTTTGTCCAAAGTAAAAAAAAAATGCATTCTTTGTTCCTCACCCGTTCTTTAAGTTGTAGTGTGGTTTGAGCATAGTGTGTCTCGGAGACCCATAAGGGCACAGCAAGGTGGAAACTATCAGAGCATGGTCTAGTTCCCATCTTTGACAGGCATGTATCACTTTCCAAAAGCTAGTAACTGCTCCTGCAATGTTTTTAAGGAATGTGCAAGGAATAACTCATAATAGTAACATCTTCTTCACATCATCTGACATAATAAAAAGGAGTACTGCCTGTAGATGTAAGTCGGTTTGACCTGTGAGTGATCAAGGATTAAAACAATTCTATAAAAAAGTAATAAAATCTAATGTTGGATTTCAGTGGAGTGGATGATCTGGGTGTTGCGATGATTTATTTTCTCCTTTCTGACAATGTTCCCACACTCCAGCGGCCTCATCGCCCGGCCTGCGCACTCCTGGCTCCAAAGTAATAACATTTCTCAGCCCTGGAGTAAAGAGGTGCATTTAGGAAGGTGTTGCTGCACCTCCACTTTTACCTCCTCGCTTGTACAACACATTTTCTCTTTGATCCCTTTGCTTAACTTTTAATAAAATTGGAATTTAGTTACTTAGGTTTGTGTAAAATATTACATTAATATGTCAGCCATGCTGCTAGGCTTAATTAAATGGATAAATCCCGATATTACATGGTGTACTCTGGTAGACGGAGGTTTACTTTGTGCTGCTTAGGTCGTCTGGTTCTTACAAAAATGTGTGTCCTCCTCTCCATGCCGGGAGATTTCCTTCATGAAAAAGGATGATATAGTCTCACAGGGCTCATTTTTGGTGTTAATACTAACACAGGTTCCCTTTAACCACTTCAATACAGGACACTTTCACCCCCTTCCTGCCCAGGCCACTTTTCAGCGCTGTCGCACTTTGAATGACAATTGCGCGGTCTTGCATCACTGTACCCAAATCAAAGTTTTATAAAAAAAAAAATCCCCCACAAATAGAGATTTCTTCTGGTGGTATTTAATTGCGACAATTTTTTTTTTTGCTAAACACATGAAAAAAATACCCCAAATTTTAAAACATTTTTTTCTTTTTTTTCTTTTGTTAAACATTTGTAAATAAGTAAGTTTTCTCCTTTACTGACGGGCACTGGTGAGGCGGCACTTATGGGCAGTTGGGCATGAATGAGGAGGCACTGACGGGCACTGACGGGCAATACTGATGGGCACTGACGGGCAATACTGATGGGCACTGATTGTCATCACTGGCAGGCAGCGCTGATGGGGCTGCACTGATAATCCTTGCACTGATTATTGCCGCACAAACCCCCCCCCCCCCCCCCGCCAGCAGGAGAGCTGCTTATCAACTCTCCTCTTACTCATTTACTCACGCCCTGTCAGCAGTTAATAGAGGAATGCTCAGTTTTTTTAACCTTTTTGGTGATAGAGAAATAGGTGCTAATAATGGCATCGAAAATGGACACGATTTTGCTACGATTCGACCAACATTTTACTGTGCTTATGGTTTGTTTTTCATAGGCCATGTGACTCAAACACTGCATCAAAAATGTAACAGAGATGTGTTACTGATAAGGTCTTGCTGCATTTTCAATTTTTTTTTTTTTTTAAACTGGCCAAAAATACAGCAAACACATTTTTTAACACCACACGAAACACACAAGGAACTAGTGTGAAGACATGCATAGAATTTAAAGGGGTGCATTTTTCTTGAGCTTTACTTGCACTAAAGGTTCCGGTAATGGGCTCCAATACATTAATATTAATTTCAATTCATGATATTTATTAAAAAGTAGAATGTAATACAATTCTGTATAAAAAAAAATATCCTTTTTAAAAAAAATAATAATTTCCAGTTTCGATTTTGGCCAAGTGTATCCTGAATTTTCAGTTTCGGCAGCAAAATTCTAATTTGGTGGACCTCTGATTTGCATAACCCCTCCAAGCAGCCAGCCCATTGCTTGCATCAGGACCAATTGCCTTGAGAGGAGTCTGAGACTTTGGCAGCGGTGCTGTTTTTAGGAAGCTTTGTTACAGCACCCTGCCACCCCCTCCCACCTGCCATGATCTGCATTGCATAGAGAAGAATGGAGACTTGGTGATGTACTTGGGTCTAAACTAAAGAATGTAATTTGAACAAAAGTTTCAGCTTTGGGAAGCCCTCTACACCTTAGTCTTGCTTTGTGGCACTGCTTGTGTGTTGTGATGAGGCTTAGTTCACATATGTGCAGCTCGGGAACACATGCATAACCTCAAGCAAAACCCATTTCTCTTTAGCAAACACATGGGGGTGCCAGGAAGTCCTAATAGCACCCCTGCATCAGAAAACCGTGCCGCATTTTCGCATGTGTGAAACCACATGCGGTTCTGTGCAACACATTTTTAGAAACGGATCAATACTACTTTTCCATATTCCTCATGGGTACAGTAGCCCATTCAAACCCTGTACAGAAAACCATCTTATAAGTGATTTTTAGTGCCAAAAAGCCCTGAGGAAAATGTATGCCTTTTTCATGTGTCCCCATTGAAGCCTATGTGGCCCAAAGTGCCTGCACCTTTTTTTTTAAATTGCACTGCGTCTCGTAGCACTGATGTGAACAGACACCATAGGGAATAATGTAATTTTCAAATCCGTACACTGAAGCGGACAGCAGATGCAGGAGAAATCGCACTTGTGTGAATGGGGCCTTACCCCTTTTCACACTAGTGCCATTTGCGATCACGTTGGCATGCTTATAAAAAAGATGCATTTTCTGCTTCTGGTGCAGTGCAGCACGTATTTGCCCCAAGGGACTTCAATGGAAATGCATGGAATTTGTATGTATGCTGCACGAACATGCATTTTGACAGTTTTTTGTGTAAGATTCTTTTTGTATAACATGCTGCATTCGTCTTGCCATCAATTTTCACACGATTCCCTGTGCCTTTTAGCGCTCACCCCCTCCCCCAAACATCAGTGAGCCACCACCATACTTCACAGTGGGGATGGTATTCCAGTCTGTTTTGTTGTCGTCACTCCAGATTACAGTGTGCCAGAAGCTGTGAGGCGTGTCAAGGTGTTGTTGAGCATATTGTAACAGTTGTTTTGTCGTATTGGTGCAGTAAAGGCAAATTTTAGTATCGCAGTATTGTGCTACTTGAAACAACCACGTGGTCTTTTTCCAGAGCAGCCTGTACTTCTCTTTTGTTTATACCCGAAAAATGATTCTAGCAGTTGTGGCTGCCATCTTGGTCTACCTGACCTTAACTTGGTATTAAAGGATCCCCAAATTTCCCCCTTCTTAAAGTGTAAGTAAACCCCCCTATCGTTTTTAGCCAAGGAAGCTGCCATATTTTCCTTTGTTTAATCTACAACTGCCATGATGCTGCACATGTGATCAGTTATGACACCAGCCATTGGATGGTTTGACAGTTTGGTTGAGAGCACAGCCAATGGTAGTATTACCTTTCCGGCACGTGCTGGAATTGAAACTGTATTACGGATGGGTTTACTTCTACTACTTTAATTAGCGGTTGGACAGTATTGACACATATTCAAGGCTTTGGAGATCTATTTATAGTTTTTTCCATCGTTATAATGTTCCATTACCTTGTTACGCAGGTCTTTTGACTGTTCCTTTCTTCTCTCCATGACTCTGTATCTAGCCTGCTCAGTGCATCCACGTGAGAGCTAACAAACTCATTGACTATACACAGACACTAATTGCAATTTAACCACTTGAGGACCTTGGGTGTTTTTCAGATTTGGCGTTTACAAGACTGTTTGTTTTTTGTTTTTTTTGCTAGAAAATTGCTTAAAACCCCCAAATATTATTCTGCGCACAAACTCGTTGGGACGGGGCTCTTTAAAAAAATTAAATGTTGTTTTCTTATTTATTTTTAGTTATTTTATTATTTTTTACACTGAAAAAAAAAAATTGATCACTTTTATTCCTATTACAAGGGATGTAAACATCCCTTGTAATAGAAAAAAGCATGACAGGTCCTCTTAAATATGAGATCTGGGGTCAAAAAGACCCTTTTAGACTTAAATGCAAAAAAAATAAAAAATTATCATTTGAAAAACATTTTGACATCACTTTCACCCTGCTATGGGGACGGGTGGGGACCATCTTGTCCTCACTCGCATCCCCACACAGCAGGAGAGAGGACCCGATCGCCTCCACCGCTACCGACGGCTCTGGTAAGCGGGAGAGTGCCGGGAGGGGGGGGCCTCTCCCGCCGCGATAACGATGATCTCGCAGCAAATCTGCCGCAGAGACCACCGTTATCGTTTACAGGACCGCTCACGCTAAAGATGGATATCTCGGTTGTGGCAGCAGCTGCTGACGTTACCGAGATATCCATCTTTAAAAAAACGACGTATATCTGCGTGAGCAGGTCCTTAAGTGGTTAAAAAGCCACAGATGTGGTAAATAAACCTTTTAATTGCCTTTTTAACCTATGTGTGTCACCTTATGTGTCTGTACAAAGGCCAAACATTCCAGGGGATGGAAACATTTGATTAGGGCCATTTGGGTGATTTTTGTTAGCTGTTTGGCTCCTTTTTAAATCATAATGATATGTGATAATAAATAGCTTCATAATAATATTTTATTATTATTATCATACAAAATTTATATAGCACTGACAGTTTACACATCACTATCCTTAAATAAAAAAACTTGTTTGGCATGATCAGTCATATTTTCAATATCTATGCTAAAATTGTATATTTTCTACCAGGGTATGCAAACTTTTGATCACAACTGTATGTATGTATTTATGTATACCATGAATGTTGTGACATGTAGCTCATCAGTTGCTGGAGAGGGGATAAGTCACCTACGCTCGTCCTGCAGGATGTAAAAAATGGTCAAGAAGAAAAAAAAAATAGTTGTAAGAGTGTAAAAGCCGACTGAAATATATTGTGTCCTCTTTCCAGCTGCACAAAGTTATTTTATCATTGCAGTTTCTCCCAGCGAGCAGCCGGGATTGCTTTGTGTTTTATGAGGTCCATTTTCAAGCGGAAACACAATTTCTAGGACTTCTGCTCTATCCCGCTGTATCTCTTTTGAAACTATTAAAATATTCTGCCCTTCTGTGGCATCTCGGCATATTCTGGTTATACGGTGTCAACCCTGTCTTCTTGGAGTTCCATCCTTTTTTTCTTCATGTTCCTTTTTCACAAATCTGCCAATCCCCAGCACAGTTATTTGCTGAATTTAAAGGGTCTTTCCAGCAAAAATAACTAAAAAATCTGTCTTTTATCTACTCCCAATATGCTCCTTTATCTTGTGTAATTACATATTCTTGTGATCCTGCCCTTTCCCTGAGTATATATTACTATTACGTCTACTTTAAAGTTATTGTAAAGTCTAGGTTTTTTTTTTTTAGAATAATAATAAAAAACAAGTTATACTTGCCTACTCTGTGCAGTGGTTTTGCACAGAGTGGCCCAGATCCTCCTCTTCTCGGGTCCCTCTTTTATGCTCCTGACTTCTTACTCCTGTCGAGTGCCCCCACAGCAAGCAGCTTGCTGTGGGGGCACCCAAGCCCAAGTCACAGCTCCCAATGTCCATTCAGATGCAGAGCTCCGGCCCCGCCCCCTCTCTCTCTCATGATTTGCAGGCTGACTTTGACAGCAGCGGGAGCTGTGTCTCAGCCAATCAGGAGGGAGAGTCTCGGGCGGCCAAGACACTCGTGGACGTTACTGGACAGAGATGGGCTCAGGTAAGTATAAGAATGGCTGAGGGGGGCTGCTGCACACAGAAGGCTTATTATATTCATTCATAGATAAAAAAAAAACCTTCTACTACCTTCTACAACCCCTTTAAGCCCTATTAACATCTGAGTGTTTTGTTGCATGATTCCTGAAGCACAAAAGCACCCTAGATTAGGGGTCTCCAAACTGTGGCTCGTGGGCCAGATGTGGCCCTTTGCTTGCCTTTACCCGGCCATTGGGGTACAATTCCTTAGACTGATATGGGCCACTATTCCTCCCACAGACACTGGAGACTGGGAACTAGTTGGGGGGGGGGGGGGGCTATTCCTTTCACTGACACCAATGATGTATTTTTTTGTTTTGTTTACTCCCACCAATGGCAGTGCATTTTCTATTTCCACTGGCCACAGTCCGACCCCCCCCCCCCTAATATTTAGAGGGCAGTAAACGGACCCTTTGTTTTTAAACGTTTGGAGACCCCTGCTCTGGAAAAAGAATCACATTATTCTCAATGGGTCCGTTCACACCTGAGCTGAAGCTGGGAAAAAGCACAAGCTTCTTTGGAATCGCACATTTCAGCCACATTGACTTTTTATTGGTAGTGCTTGAAAAATGTGTGTTTTACCTAATTTTTCAGGGCTCCTATTTACAAGACTTTGAGGCCAAAAAGGTGCAGTCCTGCTCCTGCACTACAAAAAAACTTTCAAACTGTAAGGCTGTACTTGCAGTAAGTGTGCATAGCAGCTAAAGTGGGGGATATAAAAATTTGATGCATTATATTTCATCCAATAAGCATAGCATCCGTGTTAAAATCTAGGGCCCAGATTCACAGAGCGATTACGCCTGCGCAACTGGTGTTGCGCGTGCGTAAGTCTAAATGTGCGCGTGCGTTTAGATGCGCGCGATTCAGAAAACGATTTACGCCAGAAATCTACTTTTTTTTGTCCGGCGTAATTTCGTTAGACAGACGCATCCGTCCGCGCAAAAATGCGCTAGACACACCATTGATTTGCTAGTCAAATATGCTAATGAGGGATTTGCGGGGATCCACAAAAAAACGCAGTTGCTGCGCAGGCTACGCGATGTGCGCAACAGCAAAATGTCCTGTCTAAAGTTAGAGCACATAAAAGCTGGTCTAAATTTTGAAAAAACTTCTACATCTCACAGAAAGCAACACCGTTACTGAGGAGCAGACCACACACACGTGTTGCACTACAATTTGACTGCCAACATGCCAGGGGCATCGTCGCTCATAGCTGCACTAGTGAATTTAGATGACCAAAGAAGGAGGAGGGCACGGAGGATGGCACGGGAGAGGATATACCGCACACGCATAGACCTCTTTGGCATGAGTGATTCTGAGGTGTATCGCATCTTCAGATTCCCCCCTCATGCCATCCTGGAATTGACCACAACCCTGCAGGAGGACATCACCAGCCCAACACAACGCTCACAAGCAGTGCAGCCACTGGTCAAGGTACTGGCAACACTCCATTTCCTTGCCAGTGGCTCTTTTCAGCGTACAAGTGGAGTGGTGGCTGGGATGTCACAGTCCTCCATGAGCAGATGTGTGCACCAGGTTGTCCCAGCAATCCTCACACGCTTGGCCAACCAAATCATCAAACCCACCACTGAGGACCTGCGGCTGAAGGCAATGACAGATTTCTACAGAATTGCCAGATTCCCACGCACCATCGGGGCCATTGATTGCACACATGTGGCACTCCAGCCCCCCCATGAGACAGAGCACATGTACCGCAATCGGAAGAATTGGCACTCCATCAACGTACAGGTGATAGTTGATGCCCAAGGCCTCATATGGCACGTCCGTGCCAAACACCCCGGATCCACCCATGACAGCTACATCTACAATCAATGCCACATCCGAATGGAATTCTATCAGAACGTGTATGGGAACACCTGGCTGGTTGGTGAGTGACATGGGAGTCAGGCATGACTATCCCCTCCCGTGATGCACACCTCACAAGTGGCACATGCATGACTAACATTCTCCTGTCTTTTCCCTTCCAGGTGACTCTGCATATGCACTGGGACCCCATCTCATGACTCCTATCCGGAACCCCCAAACCCCAGGGGAGGAAAGATACAATCAAGCACACATCAAAACCCGAGCAGTGGTGGAGCGCACCTTTGGCCTCCTGAAGTCACGTTTCCGATGCCTGGATAAGTCTGGGGGTACACTGTTGTATTCCCCAAACTTCGTGTGCCATATCATCGTTGCATGTTGCATGCTGCACAATCTCGCAGTGAGGAAGGGCCTGCAGGTTGAGCTACGTGATGACCTGACCCCCCAACCAGACAATCAACCCCTAACCGAGGATACCCCGTCTTCTGAGGGAAGAGCAGTCAGGAGACAGCTCACATTGGGCATCTTTGCACGTTAAACACACACATTAATCATGGCACAATGAGAATGCATGCATGCACACCACTGTGGTCCCTAGCACACACACCCCACATCCTCATCAAATTGGATTGGCACCAGTCCACCATGCACGACTGGTGAGCAGTAACGCCACGTCAAGGCTCCAATTATGTCACTGTACATTCATACACCATTCACACGGACCTGGGAATCACTTCTCCCTGGTCCTGGGGAACCCTTCTCCACCAAAATTGAGGATGACACCCCTTTTCCAGCAGGAATGTCACCCCCACATTCAAACAGCATGCACAACCCAAAATTTAAAAAAAATTTCAGCAAAAAAAAATGTCAGCCAAAAAAAAAAAAGGGGGGGAAAAATAAATTATTGCCTTCTGCGTGAGCCACGCCTGGGGCGCCCCCGGCCACGGCCCCGGCCCCTCAGGGGAGACTCATGGGGGAGGGGCGAACCCGGGGAAGGAGGAGGAGCCCCTGATATCTGCCCACCTGGCGGCCTGCCCTCCAAGGCCACGGCAATTCTGTCCAGGGAAGCACCAAGTGTTGCCGTGTTGGCCTGGATAGCCTGGGTAAGGGCCCTCACATCCTGCCCAACGCCTGCTGCTGTAGTCTGCAGTTCATTTAGGCAGGTTGTGAAAGCCCGGGAGTGGGAGTCCAGGTTACCCAGCGTATCCTTCATGGAGGACAGGCTCTCCTCCACCCGCCCAAAAGTCTGGCAGAGCTGTCCCAGATGGCGGGTCTGGAGGGCCTGGTCCCTTCGCAGACTGGCGGGCAGGAGATTGGGCGCCCCCCTGGTGCTCTGGATCCTGCCTCCAGCTGATGGTTGTGGGCGGGGAGAAGGGGAGGCCCTTGTGAGGGGAGCCAGGAAGGGCAGGCTTCTGCCAGCCAGAGGGGAAGAGTCCGCACAAATCACTCGTCCAGTGCCTGACATGGACTCCTCCTCCTCATGATCGTCGTCCTCCTCATGATCGTCCTCCTCCTCATGATCGTCCTCCTCCTCTTGAACCTCCTCCGCGGACTGTGGCCTTGTTGGGGGGGCCTCATTAGGCTGCTGTCCTGGGGTTGGTGCGGTCAGCCCAGATGGCCCTGCACCCTCCTGCACATCTGTGGATGACACAAAACATTCACAGGTTGGAGGATCCACACACTTGCCACATATTCCCTTTCACCCCCTCCCCCACACATGCTACACACCTGATAGAAAAAAAAACCTTACCTGGCACCACGGGGACCGGACTTGTGTCAAAGCCTGGCAGGCCCTCCACTTCATGCCGGTGAAAGGTCAGGGCCACCACATGCTCCGTCGCTGTAAGCCTAATACGGCATGGTGGGCCCCCTCCTGTGCCCCTGGCATGGGCATGCATTGCGGACAGTTTTTTTTTCACCTGACGCCGGAGATCATTTATTTTTTTGTCAATCCCAGACCGGGTCCGTGTCTCACCCTCCCCCGATGAATTCACCTGCTCCGTGATCCTATCCAAAATCTCCCTCCTCCTGGCCGGGGTGGTGGTGGCACTCTGCGGGCCGTGGAGAAAACGCCCATACTCGCTAATGGCCCGGGCAAGAATTCTTTTTTTCCCCCACAGTAAAATTCAGCTTTCTTTTTCTCTCTGTCATACTTCCAAACAAACTCACTACCAGTCACCAAAAATCAGTCACAAATACAAGCACAAACAATCAGGCAAGAACACACACAAAGAGAAAACAAACACCCAAAAATCACACTAGCACTCAGCAAGAAACAGTCACAAAAAAAAAAAGAAGAAAAAATAAAGCAAGAAAACAAACGCTCAGAAATATATCAATCAAACAAACAGTCTCTCAAACAATTATCAAAAAACACTTTCACAAATATACCAACAAGCACTTGATCACACAGAACACTAATCTGACAACTACAAGACACACTGCAACGAACAACAGGAACAAAAGCACTTGGTTAAATGGGAAGGGACACAAAGGGATGTACTTTTGCAATGCAAGTGCGTTTGTGTGTGTCTATTTATGCTGTCTGCGTAGTTCACAACGTTGCCCTAGTCCATTTCCAATTTCACTGATTGCGCCGCTCCCGAGTTGTGAGCATGCGCACAGCGGAGCTGACATGGTCTCCTTCACGCGCGCATGCGCGAGCCGGCCGGCCCTTCATTTGCATGGGGTCACGGCTCATTTCAATGTAACACGCCCACGTCCCTCCCAATTTGTATTACTCCTCCTTACGCCTCTGGAAAAAACCTTACGCTTGCGCAATTTCCTGCGCAAAAGCTACGTGAATCGGGGAATTACGCGGCTAGATGGCGCAAGTCTAACGTAATGGCGGTGCGCTACGCCGGACCGATAATGCGCCGATGTACGTGAATCTGGGCCTAGATGTCCACATTATCATTTAATTTTCATCTATATATTTTATTAACTACTGTATGCGGATATTTTCATCAGGCTTTTCATTGCGACTCTGGCTGATACTTCAAGCTATCATTACATGATTCTCTGATGTGCAACCTTCCTCTCATGCTGCAGTGTGTACGGGGAGTGTTGGGACCAAGCCAAACTTTTCCAAGTAAAATATAATGTATGATAAATAGCAAGAACACAGGTATTTTAGCAGGTAATTCGCCGTTAACATGTTACCTTTTGGGACTTGAATAATGACTCCCTTTTGTAGTAGGTAGGGTAGGCAACCCTGGAGAGGTGGAGATCTACCTGAACAACATGGAAACATGGTAGCTCAGAGTTCAGGGGTCAATGGTAGGTAGAGCAAATGTCAGCGATATGCAAGGCAGAGTCCAGGGGTTTGTTCTAAGTAATGCAGAGTGTAGGGTCCGTAGTATTTCCAAGATTTCCAAATTTACTGGCATGGATGCAAAGTGCAGCAATATATAATGAAGAGTTCAGAGGACGGTAGCAGGTTAATGCAGAATGCAGGGGTCATTAGTCAGTAACTAGGGATGCACCGAAATTTAGGCCGCCAAAACATATCGGCTGAAAATTGCTGTTTCGGCAATTTGCCGAAAGAGAAAAAAGGCAAAAAATGGGGCGGGTATCCGCCCCCCGACCCTGTTGCCGCCCATTAAGGGGGGGTCGTATAGCGCAAAAGAGAGAGGAGAGCCTCTGCCACTGCCTGGTCAATTAGAGCAACAGGAATATAACAGCCTTTATTTCAATAGCTGTGTGTTCCCCGCTGCGTGCCAACACAAACATCCCCTCCTCTTTGTCCAGGCACTTTGATAGACAGATCACCCGTCCAATTCTGGGATGGGTGATCTGTCTATCAAAGTTCCTGGACAAGGGGGAGGGGCTGTATGTGATGACACGCGGAACACACAGCTGTTATGTTCCCGGTGCTCTAATCAACCAGGCGGTGGCCTGATCACAGGCAGGCTGCATCTGATGGGCACTGGTGAGGCTGCATTGATCTCTTGTATCATGTCTGCAGTCTCTGACCATGTCCTGTACCATGTCCCCAGTCTCTGACCATCTCCTGTACCATATCCCCAGTCTCTGACCATCTCCTGTACCATATCCCCAGTCTCTGACCATCTTTCCTGTACCATGTCCCCAGTCTCTGACCATCTCTCCTGTACCATGTCCCCAGTCTCTGACCATCTCTCCTGTACCATGTCCCCAGTCTCTGACCATCTCTCCTGTACCATGTCCCCAGTCTCTGACCATCTCTCCTGTACCATGTCCCCAGTCTCTGACCATCTCTCCTGTACCATGTCCCCAGTCTCTGACCATCTCTCCTGTACCATGTCCCCAGTCTCTGACCATCTCTATATATATATATATATATATATATATATATATATATATATATATATATATATATATATAAAAATAGGTTTTGGTATTGGTCATTTTCGGGTTTTCGGCCTAGTGAATTTTTCATTTTCGGTATTGGTTTTGGCACCAAAAAAAACATTCGGTGCACCCCTATAAGTAACACAGAGTGCAGGGGTCATTAGTCGGTAACACAGAATGTGGGGGTAAGGAGTGCATGAGTAAGCAATGCAGAGTTCCCTTTATGCAGGACAGTGTGATCATCTTGCTCCTTATTGGCTCGTGAATGCCATTATGTTGAATAACAGCCCTTGTAGTTAGTGAAGGTCATTAAAGAATGCTCATACTTGGCTGAAGTGCACTTTAAAACCAAATTGCTTGTGTTTAGTTCATCTTCTGTCTATAAAATGTATTCTTTGTTAAAAAAAATAAAAATAAATGAAGTGAAAAGTGACAGCAATATGCAAGCTTTATTGCTGCAGTTTTTGGAATACTCCAGTGACGGGGTCCCCAGATTGCTTAATATGCACTGTAAATTAAACATGGAGCATCTGACAACAGTTCTGAAATGAAGGAGTTTTGGAAAAGAACACAAGTGAGACTGGACTTCTAAGCTGTATTTGTTGTTGGTACATGTAGGCAGCGGCCACTTTAGAGACCCTGTCACCGACTTAAAAAAAAAACAGAAAAAGTTTTTCCTTTCTTTCCTTTTTTTTCTGTTTTCTGTAAATTTATCTTTTATTCACTTGCAGTGTGCCTTTAAATTTGCTGGTGAATTTGTCTCCATTGCCCAGCACATCCTCCTCCCTCCTTGCATGTCATAGTCCTTTGGGAGTGTCTAATTGTCTGTCCAGCTCCTCCACCCCTCTCTCATCGCTCTACATAACCCTCAATGTGCCAGTTGGGGGGGGGGGGGGGTAATGGGTTTCTCCAGAGGTAGCTAGGGGTTCCTTGAGCAATTTCTGCCTCTGACACCAATGGTCCTTTTAGTTCTCTATAAGAGCATATTCTTCCCAGTGACCATCATGCTAATGTACCATAAGCTGTACAGTAGATATACAGTTGTGCTCATAAGTTTACAAATCCGGGCAGATTATATGATTTTTTGGTCATTTTTCATAAAATATTGCAACAACCACCATTTTATTCTCTAGGGTCTCTACTTAAAAAATATATACAGTAAAACCTTGGTTTGAGAGTAACTTGGTTTGAGAGCGTTTTGCAAGACGAGCAAAATGTTTTATACAAAAATACATTTTTGCCTTGATATACAATCAATGTCTTGATATAAGCGTAGTGTCATGTCACAACTGAGAGAGGAGCCTCTAAAGCCCTGTACACACGAGCGGATATCTGATGGAATCGAATCCGATGGATTTTTTCGTCGGATATCCGATTAAGCTGACTTTCATCAGTCTTGTCTACACACATTCAGTCAAAAATCCAACCGTGCCAAAACACGGTAACGTACAACACTAGGACGTGCTGAAAAAAATGAAGTTCAATGCTTTCGAGCATGCGTCTACTTGATTCTGAGCATGTGTGGATTTTTGACCGATGAACTTCCACACAGACGATCATTTTTTTTTCTAACGTTTTTTTTATCCATAGAAAAAATGTAAAACATGTTCTATTTTTTTTTTCACCGATAGAAAACAAACCGATGGGGCCCACACACGATCAGTTTGTCTGATGAAAACAGTCCATCGGTCCGTTTTAATCAGACAAACCAATCGTGTTTACAGGGCTTTAGTGTAGCAATATGGTTACATTTAACCACTTAAGCCCCGGACCAAAATGCAGGTAAATGACCCAAGGGGTTTTTACAATTTGGCACTGCGTCGCTTTAACAGACATAATTGTGCGGTCGTGCGACGTGGCTCCCAAACAAAATTTGCGTCCTTTTCTTCTCACAAATAGAGCTTTCTTTTGGTGGTATTTGATCGCCTCTGCGTTTTTTAATTGTTGCGCTATATACAAAAATAGAGCGACATTTTTGAAAAAAAATCTATTTTTTAATTTTTGTTACAAGAAAAATCAAATAAACTAAATTTTAGTCAAACATTTAGGCCAAAATGTATTCAGCCACATGTCTTTAGTAAAAAAAAAATGCAATAAAAAAAAAAATTGCTACCTAGCGGGAACAGTGACACTAATACAGCGATCAGAAAAATGATTGCTTAGTGACACTGGCAATAGGGAGTGAAAGGGTTAACTAGGGCGGTGATCAAGGGGTTATTTGGCTACCCTTGACCTAACACTAACTGCCTGTCCCACTAACTGTCACACTGACACTAAATGCAGTGATCAGTACATATATGATCACTGCATTCAGTGACACTGTGACAGGGGGGTGGGGGGGTGATCGCAAGGGGTTAATGTGCCTATGTGTCCTGGTGTCAGTGTACTGTTGTGCAGACTTACTGTGCGATGTAATCTCTCCTCAGCGGCGGTTGAAAATACCACCGAGAGCAGAGATTACATCATTTTCCCCTTCCTGTGTTTACACAGGAGGAGGAAGTGCACTGCAGGGGGAGCGCGCGCATTGGCTGGAAGCGATTGTGAGGGGGCGGACAAAAACTAATAGCCGCCCCCTCATCTCGGATCGCTCCCAGAGCCACGGGAACCGTCGCATGTACCGGGGGGGTCCCGATCGGACCCGCATCTAGGCAGGGACATACAGGTACGCCAATGTGCCTGTACGTGCCATTCTGCCGACGTAAATGTACATGCCGCGGTCCGCAAGTGGTTAATGAAGGTACAACATTTAGCAACTTATTGCTACACTTAGTGGTGCCTCTCTTCTCTTTTTTTATACCCTGTAAAAAAAATGCTTTGATATACAAGTGCTATGGATTACAAGCATGTTTCTGGAACGAATTATGCTCGCAAACCAAGGTTTTACTGTATATATAATGTTTGGGGGTTCTAAGTCATTTTCTAGCAAAAAAACAAATGATTTTAAACTTGAAACCAACAAATGTCAGAAAAAGGATTGGTGTTTAAGTGGTTAAACTTTCCTAATTTACACACAGAAGTCTATTCCTTTGTAAAAGACAAAGGGCCAGATTCACAGAGCGATTACGCCTGCGCAACTGCTGTTGCGCGTGCGTAAGTCTAAATGTGCGCGTGCGTATAGTTGGACGCGATTCACAAAACAATATACGCCAGAAATCTACGTTTTTTGGTCCGGCGTAATTGAGTTAGACATTCGCTTCCCTTCGCGCAAAACTGCGCTAGACACACCATTGATTTGCTAGTCAAATATGCTAATGAGGGAGTTACGGGGATCCACAAAAAAACGCAGTTGCTGCGCAGGCTACGCGATGTGCGCAACTGCAAAATGTCCTGTCTAAAGTTAGAGCCCATAAAAGCTGATCTAACTTTTGAAAAAAAGTCTAATTGTCAGATAAAGCAACACCGTTACTGAGGAGCAGACCACACACACGTGTTGCACTACAATTTGACTGCCAACATGCTAGGGGCATCGTCGCTCATAGCTGCACTAGTGAATATAGATGACCAAAGAAGGAGGAGGGCACGGAGGATGGCACGGGAGAGGGTATACCGCACCCGCATACACCTGTTTGGCATGAATGATTCAGAGGTCTTTCGCATCTTCAGATTCCCCCCTCATGCCATCCTGGAATTAACCACAACCTTGCAGGAGGACATCACCAGCCCAACACAACGCTCACATGCAGTGCAGCCACTGGTCAAGGTCCTGGCAACACTCCATGTCCTTGCCAGTGGCTCTTTTCAGCGTACAAGTGGAGTGGTGGCTGGGATGTCACAATCCTCCATGAGCAGATGTGTGCACCAGGTTGTCCCTGCAATCCTCACACGCTTGGCCAACCAAATCATCAAACCCACCACTGAGGAGCTTCGAATCAAGGCAATGGCAGATTTCTACCGAATTGCCAGATTCCCACGCACCATCGGGGCCATAGATTGCACACATGTGGCACTCCAGCCCCCCCATGAGACCGAGCACATGTACCGCAATCGGAAGAATTGGCACTCCATCAACGTACAGGTGATAGTTGATGCCCAAGGCCTCATATGGCACGTCCGTGCCAAACACCCAGGGTCCAGCCATGACAGCTACATCTACAATCAAAGCCACATCCGAACAGAATTCGAACAGAACGTGTATGGGAACACCTGGCTGGTTGGTGAGTGACATGGGAGTCAGGCATGACTATCCCCTCCCGTCATGCACAACAGAAGTGGCACATGCATGACTAACATTCTCCTGTCTTTTCCTTTACAGGTGACTCTGCATATGCACTGGGACCCCATCTCATGACTCCTATCCGGAACCCCCAAACCCCAGGAGAGGAACGATACAATGAAGCACACATCAAAACCCGTGCAGTGGTGGAGCGCACCTTTGGCCTCCTGAAGTCACGTTTCCGATGCCTGGATAAGTCTGGGGGTACACTGTTGTATTCCCCAAACTTCGTGTGCCATATCATCGCTGCATGTTGCATGCTACACAATCTCGCAGTGAGGAAGGGCCTGCAGGTTGAGCTACGTGATGATCTGACCCCCCAACCAGAAAATCAACCCCTAACCGAGGATACCCCGTCTTCTGAGGGAAGAGCAGTCAGGAGGCAGCTCATATTGGGCATCTTTGCACGTTAAACACACACATTAATCATGGCACAATGAGAATGCATGCATGCACACCACTATGGTCCCTAGCACACACACCCCACATCCTCATCAAATTGGATTGGCACCAGTCCACCATGCAAGACTGGTGAGCAGTAACGCCACGTCAAGGCTCCAATTATGTCACTGTACATTCATACACCATTCACACGGACCTGGGAATCACTTCTCCCTGGTCCTGGGGAACCCTTCTCCACCAAAATTGAGGGTGACACCCCTTTTCCAGCAGGAATGTCACCCCCACATTCAAACATCATTCACAACCCAAAATATGCCAAAAAAGTCAAACAAACAAAAATGCATTGAAAAAAAAAATGCTTAGAAAAAACAAAAAAAAGCAGAGAACAAAAATAAAAAAGCTTTCAAAACAAACAAAAGGGGGAAAAAAAAATTATTGCCCTCTGCCTGAGCCACGCCTGGGGCGCCCCCGGCCACGGCCCCGGACCCTCAGGGGAGACGCATGGGGGAGGGGAAAAGCCGGGGAAGGAGGAGCAGCCCCTGAGATCTGCCCACCTGGCGGCCTGCCCTCCAAGGCCACGGCTATTCTGTCCAGGGCAGCACCAAGTGTTGCCGTGTTGCCCTGGATAGCCTGGGTAAGGGCCCTCACATCCTGCCCAACGCCTGCTGCTGTAGTTTGCAGGTCATTTAGGCAGGTTGTGGAGGCCCGGGAGTGGGAGTCCAGGTTACCCAGGCTATCATTAATGGAGGACAGGCTCTGATCCACCCGCCCCATAGTCTGGCAGAGCTGTCTCAGAAGGCGGGTCTGGGTGGCCAGGTTCCTTCTCAGACAGGCGGGCATGAGATTGGGCGCCCCCCTGGTGCTTGGGGATGACCTCCTGGCTCTTGCTGATGGTTGTGGCCGGGGAGAAGGGGAGGCCCTTGTGAGGGGAGCCATGTTGGGGGAGGAGGGGGGGGGGCTGACTCTTAGGGAGGGCAGGCTTCTTGCAGCCAGAGGGGAAGAGTCCGCAGAAACCAAAGGGCCAGTGCCTTCCATGGACTCCTCCTCCTCATGATTCTGCTCCTCCTCATGATCGTCCTCCGCATGATCCTCCCCCTCCTCTTGTTCCTCCTCTGCGGACTCTGGCCTTGTTGGGGGGGCCTCATTAGGCTGCTGTCCTGGGGTTGGAGCGGTCAGTCCAGATGGCCCTGCACCCTCCTGCACAGCTGTGGATGACACAAAACATTCACAGGTTGGAGGATCCACACACTTGCCACATATTCCCTTTCACCCCCTCCCCCACACATGCTACACACCTGAGAGAAATAAAAACCTTACCTGGCACCGCGGGGACCGGACTTGTGTCAAAGCCTGGCAGGCCCTCCACTTCATGCCGGTGAAAGGTCAGGGCCACCACACGCTCCGTCTCTGAAAATCTAACCCGGCATGGTGGGCCCCCTCCTGTGCCCCTGGCATGGGCATTTATTGCGGCCAGTTTTTTTTTCACCTCACGCCGGAGGTCATTTATTTTCTTTTCTATCCCAGAGCGGGTCCGTGTCTCCCCCTCCCCCGATGAATTGACCTGCTCCGTGATTATATCCAAGATCTCCCTCCTCCTGGCCGGGGTGGTGGTGGCACTCTGCGGGCCGTGGAGAAAACGCCCATAGTCGGTAATGGCCCGGGCAAGAATTCTTTTTTCCCCCACAGTAAAATTGAGCTTTCTTTTTCTCTCAGTCATACTTCCAAACAAACTCACTAGCAGTCACCAAAAATCTGTCACAAATACAAGCACAACCAATCAGACAAGAACACACACAAAGAGAAAAAGAACAGCCAAAAATCACACTAGCACTCAGCAAGAAACACACACAAAAAAATCAGATGAAAAAAAAAAGCAAGAAAACAAACGCTCAGAAATCTATCAATCAAACAAACAGTCTCAAACACTTATCAAAATACACTTTCACAAAACTACCAACAAGCACAAGATCACACAGAACACTAATCTCACAACTACAAAACACACTCTAACGAACAACAGAGCAAAAGCACTTGATTCAATGGGAAGGGACACAAAGGGATGTACTTTTGCAATGGAAGGGCGTTTGTGTGTGTCTATTTATGCTGTCTGCGTAGTTCACAACATTGCCCTAGTCCATTTCCAATTTCAATGATTGCGCCGCTCCCGAGTTGTGAGCATGCGCACAACGGAGCTGACATGGTTTCCTTCACGCGCGCATGCGCGAGTCGGCCGGCCCTTCATTTGCATGGGGTCACGGCTCATTTCAATGTAACACGCCCACGTCCCTCCCAATTTGTATTACTCCTCCTTACGCCTACGGAAAAAACCTTACGTTTGCGCAAGCTCTTGCGTAAAAGCTACGTGAATCGCCGGATTACGCGGCTAGATTGCGCAAGTCTAACGGAAAAGTGGTGCGCTACGCCGGAATGATAATGCGCCGATCTACGTGAATCTGCCCCAAATTGTTTAGAGTAAGGTTCCACTGCTAAAGAATGTTCTGATTCTTGGCAGACTGCCCGCATTTTACAGCTGTGGCTTCAGCAGAGCAGAGAGTATTCTCTGCTTAGAAAAATCGGGAAATACTTTGTCAAGATCGCAACGGGAAAAAATTGCGATAACGACTCTTGCCGATTAATCGTGCAGCTCCTAGGTCACAGCCTTCTTCGTTTTTTTTTTCTTATTTTTTTAATCACTAATTGTTTTGTTAATTATTATGTTTTAACTTTTTGAATATTGACATTTCCAGGTAAATTTGACTGCTACTTAACCGCTTCCCACCCACAGGAGCCCTTCGTCCCTCTGGGCGGCCATCCTATGACGCCCTGGGATTTCCGCAGTGTGGAGCGCGCGCGCTCGCTGCATCACTGGGGACCCGATGCGCATGTCCGATGGCCATGATGTCCGCCGGGCACCCGCGATTGCTCGTCACAGAGCCAGGGACGTTGATCTCTGTGTGTAAACACAGAGATCCAGGTCCTGTCAGAGAGAGGAGACTGTTGGTGTGTCCCTTATTATAGGGACACCGATCGGTTACCTCCCCCAGTCATTCCCCTTCCCCCATAATAAGAATCACTCCCTAGGGAACATATTAACCACTTGATCGCTTTCTAGTGGTAACCCCTTCCCTGCCAGTCACATTTATACAGTAATCCGTGCATATTTATAGCACTCTTTTCTGTATAAATGTGAATGGCCCCAAAATATTGTCAGAAGTGTCCGATCTGTCCGACACAATTTCCTAGTTATGACAAAAATCGCAGATCGCCACCATTAAAAAAAATAATAAAACTAAATGTCATAAATGTATCCCATATTTTGTAGGCGTTATAACTTTTGTGCAAACCAATCAATAAACGCTTATTGCGATTATTTTTTTTAACCAAAAGTATGTAGAAGAATACGTATCAGCCTAAACTGAGAAAAAATCTGTTTAGGCCGATACGTATTCTTCTACATATTTTTGGTAAAAAAAAATAAAAAAATCGCAATAAGCATATATTGATTTTATTATTTTTTTATATTTATTATAGCAAAAACTATTTTTTTTTTTTTAAATTGTCAGTTTTTTTTTTTTGTTTATAGCGCAAAAAATTAAATTAAAAATGCAGAGATGATCAAATAACACCAAAAGAAAGCTCTATTTGTGGGAAAAAGAATTACATTTTGTTTGAGAGCCACGTCGCACGACCGCGCAATTGTCATTCAAAGCGTGACAGTGCTGAAAGCTGAAAATTGGCCTGGGTAGGAAGGGGGTGAAAATGGCTGGTATTGAAGTGGTTAATAACCCTACTTAAAATGGGTTAATTTTCTTATGTGCTAGTGAGAGGTACTCTTTTTAAAAGATCGTGGTGTTTAAATTTTCATTTTTTTGTATTCTCCCGTTTAGCAGTCTTACATTTTTTTTTTTTTTATTGCACTTCAATATGGACAGTGTTACTTTTATATGACTTTGGAAACAGACATGTTGTTCCATTTTAAGCAATAAACACAAAATCCAATTTGCAATTGCAGAAGCAACCTGTGAGTGATATATATCTTCATGGCAGGGCTGGTCAAGAGGTGACTGCTAATCACGGCACACCTCCTTTCCTGCGGGCTGCGCGCTGGGAAGCGAACAAGCCTGGAAAGCGGATAAAGAGAAGAGCCAAAGCGAAAGGCTCCTCTCCTCTTGGAGCCAGGCAGCATCATTTGAGATTCAGCGGCTCCCAGCTTATTAGGTTCTCTTTGTCACGCTGCTTAATCTGGCTGCCTGCTGCTTGATCCTTGTTAAACACTATTGCTTCTGAGCTCTCTAATAAAGGAGACAGTTTCAGGCAGGACCACTCAGGCAGTGAGCATTTAGGGCGATAGCTGCTTGATTGGTGGAGGGTGAAATGCTTTGTTCATTCTGCTCTCTTGTTTAACCTTTTCAGGTGTGTGGGGCCTGCACTTGGATGCCAATGTGCTTTATGTTTTTAACAGGAAGCTCAACATGCGTGTCGTAAAGAGAAATGGGGCTTTGGCAATATAAGTGATGCCATGGAACCATAGTATGTCCTTATTTTATTCTGAGAGTGTTGCAGCACCTTTAGGCGTTAAAAAAAAATGTAATCCGTTTGTAGATATCATAAAATATGCCGAGCTTAAATTTCCCATCGTTTTCCTGCACCTAGAAAGCCGCAGGTGAGGCATATAGTCAGCCATAGCAGTGAAAGGCTGGACACCCCTGTACTTGTCATTAAAAATTACCCATGCATGTTCCTACAACGTATTTTCTGAACACTGGAGTTTTGCTTCCAGGAAATCCCTCATGTGCTGAAGCATTGGCACTTACAGGTTATAAACCCTAAGGGCCCTTTCACACGGGGTGGATCAGTAATGATTCGCCCATGAACCTCTGCTTGCTCAGCGGGGATCGCTCCGTTGATCCCCGCTGAGGCGGCGAATGACAGGTTGGTCCCCACACACTGTGCAGGGACCACCCTGTCTTTTCCCTGCTCTCCTCTTTTGGGGGATCGGATGAATGTGGACCGTCTGTCCGTGTTCACCCATCCGCAGACAGATGGAAAAATTATGGTTTTCCCGTCTGCAGAATCGGAGGAATGCAGAAGCGAGGAGACCGGGTGTCAGCGGATAAATCCGCTGACATCCGCAATCTCATAGGAACCAATGTATGTCCCTTTTTCATCTGCGCACGGATGGATGAAAAAGCAGACATACGGTCCGCAGGTGTAAAAGGGGCCTTACATATACCTAGTGAAGTGACTGGCTGAATTTATAAAGCCTGCCTGAGAGTTCCGAAAAAAAGGGGGCGGAGAGCTGAAGTTAAACTGCAGAGTACGGTGAAGACAGAGGTCTGAGAGCTGATTGGAGTGAAGAGACACCCCCCCCCCCCCCTCTCTACTCCGCACACAGAAACAGAGCTGAGGCTGTCAATAAGCTGGAGATCCCTCCCCTGTCAACTTTTTTTTTTCTTGGTGTCAAAAAAACTTGTCAGACGTGATTCATCTGATAGTAGAGGAGTGGGACAAAAAATATACTTTTAATTGAGACAAGTACGGAGTATAGAAGGTAATGCATTGTTCATATTTTATGTCTGAGGTTTACAACCACTTTAAAAGAGAAGTAGATGCTGTAACTTGTGCAAACCAATCAATATACACTTATGCTTGTACACAAGATCGGAATTTCCGATGGCCTAAAATCCGATGGAATTTTTCTTTGGAAATCCGTTCAAGCTGTCTTGCATACACACTGTCAGACCAAATTCCGACCGTCCAAAACGCGGTGACGTAAAACACTACGACGAGCCAAGAAAAATTAAGTTCGATGCTTTGCGTCGATTTGATTCTGAGCATGCGTGGGGTTTTTCTCCGTCGGAGTTGCACACAGACCATAGGAATTTCCTATCGGTTTTTTTTTCCATCAGAAAAAAATAAAACCTGTTCTATTTCTAAACACCGACGGAAAAAAGTCTGATTGGGACCCACACACGATCGGAATTAGGCCTAGTTCACATCTATGCATTTTTTTAGTGTGTTTTCAGTCTTGCAGAAACACTCTACAGCTCATTTGACATGGTTTCATATGGATGTAGTTCACATCTGTGCATTTTATTGAAAGAACTAGTGACTTTTTGGTGTCCGTTTATGAAGCAGTGAACAGCGGTGATCCCAGGGATCACCACTGATCACAGCCCATAAACAGTTTATGAAACAGAGATAATCGGGGGAGAAGTGTTTGAATTTGTTCTCCCGCCAATTATCTCTACACACAGAGAAGTCTCATAGACTGACACAGAAACGGCCAGTTTATGAAGCTGTGATCTGAGCTCTTCACTGGCGATCTGTGTGAGAATTCACACTCCCCGATTCACCATCTCAGAGGTAGTGAAGCGGAGAGTGAAGAGAGAATCCTGGGGGTTCTGAGGAGGAAGGAGGAAGATTTTTAACTTCCTTCTATCTCGTTCAGACCCCCCAACACTATAACCATGTCCCCCTGTCATATTTATGTGTATACATATATATACATACATATATATGTGTACTAGAGCTGAAACAACTAATCGATTACAATTTTCATAATCGATTAATCGACCAGTAACATAATAGGGTTAAAAAAAACTAAAATTAGCCCTTTATAGTACAAAAAAAAGCAAATCGCTATTGTAAATATTACTTTCACTGTCCCACAGTAAAAAAATGAACCCCTTACAGTAGCGATTATTTGCTCTTTTTGTACTTAGTTTTGCTTTTTTACCCCCATTATGTTACTAAACATCTCAAGCCTGGGGTCACACCTGTTTTTTGATGCTTTTTGCAGAAACACACTCCAGTTCATTTACATGTTTTCCTATGGGACACGTTCATATCCATGATTTTTTTTAGCTGCTGCGTATCTGGAAAGGGTGGGGACTTTTTAATGCAAAACGCTGCTATTTTTTTTTTTTTTTTGGTTCAATATACTTCAATGGAGAAGCTGCAGAAAAACATGTAATGTGTTTCTGCGGCAATTTGTGTTTTGTAATCCGCCCAACAACAAATTTGCCAAAAAATAAATCAATTTTTTTTTTTAAGGCTATTATCTGATTAATCAAAACAATAATCGTCCAACTAATCGATTATGAAAATAATCGTTAGTTGCAGCCCTAATGTGTATAAATATATAATGTGTGTGTGTGTGTATATACATGTGTATATATAGTGTATGTGTATACATCATAGGCGTGCGCACGGGGTGTGCCGGGTGTGCCTGGGCACACCCTAATGCCCAGGGCATTTTTGCTGGCAGGATCTCCATTCCATTCTCCTCTGCTGATGGACAATGGGAACGCTGTGACTATGCAAGGGGAACTGTTTTTAATTTGGCTCTAAACTAGTAAACTCATGTGAGTGCACACTGTCTGCAGCCACTGACCGCGGAGCGAGCAGGCAAGCAGCCGCATTTTCCGATGCTACTTCTATAGTTCCGGCTACTGCATCCCAGATAGTTGAATATCACTCCGCCGCCTGCTGTCAGGGACGCAGTAGCCACAACTATAGAGGTAGCATCGGGGCTGCCAGATTAACTCCACTGTTTTTAAATGAGACCTGCGCGCTGCCACTGCGGGGCTTCCGCAGCCCTTTATCCGAGAAAAGCATTCCAGGATTGTCCCAGGCAGAGGAGTTGGTAACTTTTTTTTTTCCTCCCTGCTCCGCCTCCGAGTGCCCCGCCTCCCAGCTTCCACCCTGCAGTGCCGACAATGCAAGAACCTGAGGTGAGGAGGATGTCTGGGACTTGGGATTGAGGAAATGTCACTGGTAATGGGGGAGTTCGGGGGCACAGACTCTAGCAAAAGTGTGTGTGTACACAGCACTGCAGCAGGCAGTGAGAGAGGGGTGTGTAGTGCAGTCATTCTCAGTCACACTGTGTGTGGGACACGGAGAGCTGCTGAAATTATGCTGGGATTTGTAGTCCCATGGAGGTGAGGGCAATGCTTACACATACTGGGGAAGGGGAAAGGGGTCTGGTCATACAAAGTAAAATACTCTGTGCTGTGAGAGGGCTGCTGTGGCTGACCTGACCCCTTCTAGAAATACTTATTGTCTGGCACACTGTTTTGAAGGGAAACTCTGGGGATTCTGGTGTAAGGGAGGCTCTCTGGGAACCCTGATTTATGGGAAAAACTGTGATATAAGATGTAACACTATTTACTCTGGTGTAAGGGGTAATGCTGTGAACTCTGAAGCAGTGGCAGTGCGTCCATAAGGGCCACAGCCCTCCTCTCCTGCCACAGCTTTATCATCATAGATTAATGCATTGCATTAATCCATCTATGGTCACCACTGACACCCCTTATTCAGGTGTCTGGCCCCTTGTCGGGCACCGAGAGCCTGAATTACAGCGGTGGGTATTGTTTGGAAGCGTCCAAAAAGGTGAATAGTGGGCGCCATGCTGGGCGATCGCTGTTCACTCAGCATTGTGTTAGGAAAGCGAATATTCATTTGCTTTCCTAACACTGAACCGCCTCTCAGCCAATCAGGTGCTCAGGTCTGTTACCTGTCACCTGATTGGCTGAAACAACAGGCGCTGTGATTGGACGCCTCCAATCATAGCAGAGGACAGGAGAAGACATCAAGCAACATGGATAAGAACACCGCCGCCGTTGCCTGCTGCAGACAAGGTAAGTGCCAGGCGGGCAGAGTTTGGGCACAGTGGCAGCGTTTGGGCACAGTGGCAGCGTTTGGGCACAGTGGCAGCGTTTGATGGGCACAGTGGCTGCGTTTGGGCACAGTGGCTGCGTTTGGGCACAGTGGCTGCGTTTGGGCACAGTGGCTGCGTTTGATGGGCACAGTGGCTGCGTTTGATGGGCACAGTGGCTGCGTTTGATGGGCACAGTAGCTGCGTTTGATGGGCACAGTGGCTGCGTTTGATGGGCACAGTGGTTGCGTTTGATGGGCACAGTTGCTGTGATGGGCACAGTGGCTGTGTTTGATGGGCACAGTGGCTGTGTTTGATGGGCACAGTGGCTGTGTTTGATGGGCACAGTGGCTGCCTTTGATGTTTTTTTTCCCCCCAGTTTGTTTGCACCCCCCCAAATATTTTGAGCACCATCTGTCATTGCTTTGAAGTAAAGGAGCACTCAGATGTGCGGGGGTCACTGTGGCATATGTAGGGGCACATTCACAAATGCTTTGATTTCTGAAGAGTGATCCACAAAACAGATCACTCTTCATAGAGCATTTTAGAGGTGGCGAGGAGACGTATGAACTCCACACTGCACACAGTTGTGGGGTGCTTGCAGAGTGCCGTCATTCATTTGAATGAGTCACAGTCAGTGGGTGCGACACCTGCTGAAAGCAAAAAGGAATATAATTGCAGCTGCAGCATGTGAACATGCCCAGCCGCTGCCTCTACAGCTAAAAGGTGGTAGTGGTTGAGGGGTGGTAAATTAATGGTTCAACCACAGAGTTTTACTGCCCCTCAACCACTGGTGTGAACAATTAAATGTTTTAATGAGTTAAAAATATAAAGTGTTGTGTTTTTTTTTTTTTTTTTTTTTTTAACATTTATAAGTGTTAAAAAAATGATAAATTTTAAAATGTTTGTTCACATTTATAAGAGTGCGTGTGTATGTATGTGTATGTGTATGCAGGGGCGGACTGACCATTGGGACTTTCGGGCACTGCCCGAGGGCCCCATGCCACTAGGGGGCCCCATCAGGGTTGCCAGGCTCAATAAAACCAGGGACAGTATGTAAAAATCTGTTTTTTTTACATCTGTCCCTGCTATGTCTTAAACCGATATGCTTTTGATGTGAAAAACCTGAGATTTTAGCTGCCCCGCCTCTGCACTGCCACCTGGCGTGGTGGCCATCTGTAACCCCAGGGGCCCCATAATCTTTTATTGCCCAGGGGCCCCATGGGTTGTCAGTCCACCCCTGTATGTATGTGTGTATGTATGTATGTATGTATGTGTGTGTGTGTGTGTGTGTATGTATACATATATATATATACACATACACACACACGTACGTGTTTGAGCTTTGTTGTGCACACCCTAATGCGATAGGCTGCGCACGCCTATGGTATACATATATATATTATGCAGGGGGACTCATTATTTTAATTACATTAACCACGCGGTCTGTCAGTGTACTGAGCGGTGATAATTTATCACTGCTCAATAAACTGACATCTCGGTGTTTCTGTGAATTTCTGGTACTGTAATCTCGTAAAGTCTCACGAGATTCCAGTATCAGGGGCTATCTCCACTGTTAGAAGTGTTGGTAGATCACTTCACTCCTCCGAGGGTGAAGCGATCTTCTCCGCTTCATAAACCGGCACACAGAGGAGAAAACTCTTCACTGTGAATGCCGGAGAACGAAGCAGTGAATAGAATTCACTGCTTCATAAACGGACACCTTTTTCTGGATTTTGGTTCCATAGACTTTAATGGTTTAAAAGTGTGTATTGAAAAATGCTAAATGCACCTGAAATATGCAAACTGCGAGCTCCATAGCTGTGAATCTGGCCTTATTGGGATTTTTTTTTTTAGCAGAATACATATTTGCCTAAATTGAAGAAACATTTTTTTTTTTTTTTTGTTTCAATGTTTTTTTATTGGATATGTTTTATAGTAGAAAGTAAAGAATATTGCTTTTTTTTTTCAAAATGGTCACTCTTCTTTTTTTCTCTTTGTAGCGGCAAAAATAAAAACCGCAGAGGTGATCAAATACCACCAAAAAAAGCTCTATTTGTGGGAAAAAAAATTCAATGTAATTTTAAAATAACTTGTTGCCGTATGGCAAAAACTGGCCTGGTCATTAAGGGGGGTAAAACTTTCCAGAGTTTTCTGTTACTGGGGTCATTATAGAAACCATCGTTTTTTTTATGATATATTTGCTTTACATTTAGTGTGATTAGTTTCTTCCTGTTTGAAAAATTCAGGCATCTCAGTAAAAGTTTTAGATGGAAATATTGGCTGCGAGAATTTCTTAGGTTGGAAATAAGCTACAATTTCCTATCAGGTGTATGCATGTTGTCTGACTGTGAGAGATGGCACAGTGCTGATGGTACCTGTGGAGCGGGCACATTTGTAGCAGGCGTGGGAAGCTGCATTTATTAATGCACATCTGTTACTTGTTACCAGTCTGCTACTGAAATGATTTCCTGAGAAATTGTATCTTACAGAAATGTTTCCTGTCTGCACATTAAGTAGGTTGCAATACACTCATTATATGCCATTTTCTGCTAATATCAGAAATAGCCATCTACATATTGGGGGAGAATTTTTTTCCCCTACTCATGCTTACCTCAGGGGATACAGCATCAGATGCAGAGACCCCAGCATGTCTGCACTGAGAACCGAGCCACCGAACACCACGATAGCTCGGTTTTCACTCCTCTCCGAGCAGAGCGATGCTGACTGTCAGTCACAGGAGTGCAAAACTAATTTCACTCCTGTGACCAGAAGGAGAAGACCAGCCTAAAAAGCTCAGGCTGGACTTCTCCTTTTAACCACTTTCCGACCGATATACGTCAGCAGAATAGCGCGGCTGCGCAAAGCAACGTACCTGTAGGTTGCCTTTAAATTGCGGCATAGTGGGCACCCACATGTGCCCGCCACGTGCTCCTTGAGCGTGCCCGTGGATCCCACAGACTCCATGTCCACCGGGTGCTCGCGATCGTATCACGGAGCTGCAGAACAGGGAGATGCCCATGTAAACAAGGCATTTCCCTGTTCTGCCTAGCAACAGGACAGCGATCTGCTGCTCCCTGTCATTGGGAGCAGTGATCTATGTCACGTTCTAGTGAGACCACCACCCCCACAGTTAGAATCACTCCCTAGGACACACTTAACCCCTTGATCGCCCCCTAGTGTTTAACCCCTTTCCTGCCAGTGTCATTTACACAGTATCAGTGCATTTTTTTTTTATATAATCTTTATTTATTCATATAGAAAAGTTTTTCTATTGTACAACAGCAGAAAAATAAAAGGACGGAAAGGGAATATACAATGTCGCCCAACCAAACAATCAGGGATTACAAGAAACAGCGGGCCCAATTGAACACCCCGCAAACTGAGTAAAAGGGACGGAGGTTACAGTGTCAAGATTAGCTATACATATAAACCAAAACAAATTGAATTTGTCCCTAGTCATTCCGCTAGGCGCAGAGGACCAAAAATAGGCGAGTCGTATCAGTGCATTTTTATAGCACTGATCGCTGTATAAATGTGAATGATCCCAATATAGTGTCAGATGTGTCCGCTGCAATATTGCAGTCACAATAAAAATTGGTCATAGGTCTGCAGGCTTCCTCTGATGCCTTGTGTCCATGCTTTATTAGGTCAATAATTGTTTAAGTACGATTTTCTCTGAAAGCCAACATTGTTACGTAATGAGTAATTTCTTCCTCTATATATATCAACACATGGTTGATGGGACTCTGAGATGGACTTTTATGCTTGTACTATTATTACTCAGTTGTTTGTTTATTTGCATCTTCTAATTATATATGAAGTGTTTCATGTTTAGCACAACACATTTCTTTGGAAACATATCTATCTTATTTTTGTTTTCTGCTTTTTCCACAATTTATAAAAAAAAAAATTGCAAATATGTGTGATATTCTTCCAGGAGTCAGAACTGAAGTGGTTAAGCTTTGGCAATAAAACCTGTAAGCTGATTGGTTTCTATACAGAGCTGCACCAGATTTTGCACTCTCCAGTTTTAGTAAATGTCCCTATGGCATCGTTTATACAGCCTAGTGTGCTTGGATTATTTGCAGGCTGTAGTTGATCACTGGTACAATTGCAGCCTGGTCCATGTGGTCAAACTATGGCCACAGGCAAGATACTTGCCAATGTTTTGGAATTTATTTTCTGGGGCAATTTGTATATTACTCAATCCAATGCAAAACGGTTTCAGAAGATCTCTTCATATCGTTCCTCCAGAATTGCATTATAAAATGCTTATTTCGCATTCAAAATGCTGGTCTTCAATTAATGGCAAGATAAATTCTGCTATTAACATAACCTTTTAGCGCAGCCTTTTAATATAACATGCTGCTATGTTAGGTAATCTAATAGGCAAAGCTATTTAATGCTTACATCTCAACATCGTTTGTCACTGCAGTTGTGCTCAGGTGCCTCCAGCAGAAGGGGGCTCAGAGCTGCTGCAGAGTGTTAAAGGGGAGTTCCAGTCATTTTTTAATGTTTATTAAAAGTCCGCAGCTACAAAAAGTGTAGCTGCTGGCTTTTAATAAACATACACTCACCTGCTCCACGTTCCAGCGACGCGCCGGCCGGGCTTACGCTCCCCCCTCTCCCGCCGGCGTCTTCATTCTAAGTGTGGGCACCCGTCCGTGACAGCTTTCGGCTTCACGGCCGGGCACCCACTGCGCGAGCGGCGCTGCGCCATCCGATTGGACAGGTGATCGCCTGGGACCTGTCACGTGTCCCAGGCGATCACCTACAGGGAGGGGCTGCCAAAAGGCGATATGACTATTCGCCTAAGCAGCCCCTCGGCGGTAGGAGGAAGTTGGACAGGAAGTCCCACTCCTCCTGAAGCCCCCCCCCCCAAAAAAAAATGACATGCCAAATGTGGCATGTAAGGGGGCGAGGAGTGGATTAAGCGGAAGTTCCACTTTTGGGTGGAACTCCGCTTTAAGTACTCGCATACATAATAAAATGTTAACCTGATAGCACCATTTGTGGTTGGACTAGAGAACATTCATAGGTCTGCAGGCTTCCTCTGATGCCTCGTGTCCATGCTTTATTAGGTCAATAATTGTTTGTCAAGTACGATTTTCTCTGAAAGCCAACATTGTTATATATAGAGGAAGAAATTACTCATTGCATATCAACACATGGTCGATGGGACTCTGATGTGGACTTTTATGCTTGTACTATTATTACTCAGTTGTTTGTTTATTTGCATCTTCTAATTATATATGAAGTGTCTCATGTTTAGCACAACACATTTCTTTGGAAACATATCTATCTTATTTTTGTTTGCTGCTTTTTCCACATTTTTTTTTTTTTTGCAAATATTTGTGATTTTCACTCAAACCACCCCTGCAAAATATGCTCCCCAATTATCCCAGCTTTCTGAAACCTGCAGAGGACAAGAATTTTATGATGACAAAGTACCTCAGATTTTCCCTAGATATCATGGAGGGCTGGGAACTTGCACTAAGTCAAATGTCAAACTGGCGTTCTGGGCCTCATGTGGCCTTTTTTAAGCTGGCCATACACTAATCAAAATTTCACATTTTTGGTCAGTATGGCCATCCTTGCTCAAGAGCACTCAATCCATTGATCTACTTCTGTTGCAAGGACATGCTGGAAAACATTGATCAGTGTTGTCAGCCAATCATCTGTGTATTTTGACACCAGTATGTCCCAATGTTCAAATACAATGTCTCAGTTGAGGGGGATTTCTCCATTCAATTTTTTTTTTTGTGGATGGAGGAATCTGTTTTTTTTTTTTTTTTCAGCATGCTGTAATTTTTAAACCACCCTATGGAGTTAACCTATAACACCCCCGTCTTCCAGCTATAACAGTCTATAATGTTTGAGAAGGCTTTCTCTAAGATTTCAGAGTGTGTCTGTAGGAATTTGTTCCTATTTAGCCAATAGAGCATTTGTGAGGTTAGGTACTGATGTTGAATGAGAGGACCAGGCTCACACTTAGTACTCCAGTTCATCCTAAAGGGTTCCATATTGTTGCGTTTCCTCCACACCAAACTCATCAAACCATATCTTTATGTTTCTTCCTTTGTGCATCTGAACTCAGAAATTTGGAGAAGTGTCCACAAACCTTTGGTCACATAGTGTATACAAAATTTTATAAATTGGGCCCCTTTCACATGTATGGATCCCATGAGTATCCGTACATGTCTTATCCTCTTGCTCAGCGGGGATCGCTCAGTTGATCCCTGCTGAGCTGGCAGGTGACTGGGTGGTCCCTGGTCCCTTGCCGCGTACACACGATCGGTCAAAACGGATGAAAACGGACTGAAGGTCGGTTTCATTGGTCCAAACCAATCGTGTGTGGGCCCCATCGGTCAGTTATCCTTCGGTCAAAAAAAAGGAAACTTGCTTTAAAATTTAACTGATGGATGCCTAACCGATAGGTCAAAACCGATCGTTAGTACGCAAAAGCATCGGTTAAAAAGCCGCGCATGCTCAGAATCAAGTCGACGCATGCTTGGAAGCATTGAACTTAGTTTTTTTCAGCACGTCGTTGTGTTTTACATCACCGCATTCTGACAGGATTGTTTTTTTTATTTTACCGATGGTGTGTAGGCACATCAGACCATCAGTCGGCTTCATCCTTCGGACTGTTTTCATTGGATGGACTGATCGTTTTTTTTTCTTCACTTCCAAAAAAAATAATCTGCTATTGGTATCCTAAAAATGTAATTAGCCAAGTGTGGTAATGTTGCTCTTAGTTGGTCTTTGTGGCACATTGACACTTTTTGACTTGCGTAATTGCCATAGAATTTTGCTTCCATGGTACCCATTTAACTGAAAAAATCTGTACACAATATAATTATGTTCAGCCAAGCAAGAATTTAGTTGCTATTAGGATTTCCTAAATTGTACATTTTAAAGAATAAGATATTTCAGGTCTGGGGGAATCCCTGGTAAAATGAATTCTTCGGGGGGGTCAGTGGGATTTTAGAGAATAAGTGTCCCTCTTACTGTAGAGGTTAGAATGCCACCGTTTACAAACAGTAAAACACATATTGGTCATGTTGTTGGTCCTTCTGAGTGGCATTAGAACCAAAACTATTCAGACCCCAACAGGGAGCTCAATCAGCAACAGGTCAAGGAACTCCTAACATCCTCTGGAGTGAACCTGGTTAAAAATGGGTGATCTATATGAATACATGTGTGTTAACTAAGGCATATTTGTGTTTTTGTTCCCCAGGAAATTTGGACCTAACGGGTCAAAAGCAGGTCTTCAAGGCTGAGAATAATCCTTGGGTTACACCGATTGCTGATCAGTTCCAGTTGGGAGTTTCTCATGTGTTTGAGTACATCCGATCTGAAACCTACAAATAGTAAGTGCAGTTACTTTCATCTTCTTAAAGACTGATGACATTTTCCAGGTATAAATATTTTGTGGCCATTTTAAATACAAACAATAGATTTTTTTTTTTTTTTCTTAAGACATAAGACAAAGGCAGCAAGTTACAGTAATATGTCATACACATTAAACCAAAAGACAGGCCATATAGAAGGATTAGCAAGGTTCTTCTCCTGTCAGGCCGCGTACACACGTACGAGAACCTCGTCAGGCTAAACTCATCGTTCCGCCCGACAAGGTTCCTGATGAGCGGTCGGAAAAGCTCGTCGAGCCAAAGTCCTCATTGAACAACGAGGAAAAAGAGAGCGTGATCTCTTTTTTGGCTCGACGAGCTTCCCGACGGTTTGTTCCATTCTTGCAGATACCACTACATGCTCCAACATACAACTCTGAAGCCCCGTACACACGACCGAGAACCTCGGCAGAATATGTCTCCCAGCGAGCTTCTCGCTGGATTCTGCCGAGAAGCTCGGTCGTGTGTACGGGGCTTCAGAGTTGTATGTTGGAACATGTAGTGGTATCTGCAAGAATGGAACAAACCGTGGCTCTGCCATCCCACCACGTTGTAGAAAGGGGTAAGATACTGTACATAAGAAGAAAAAAACACAGGAAAAGGAACTCTAAGTAGAGTAGAGAACAGAGCCTGGACAGATGGGACAAAAGTTTGGTGAACTTTTGATTGCCTAGAACGTGGTGAGGTACAACACTACGATGAGCCAAGAAAATTAAGTTCAATGCTTCTGAGCATGCGTTGGCTTGATTCTGAGCATGCACGTTTTTTTCCCTTTGGAAAAGTAAACAGACAAACAGTTTTCCAGCTAGGATTTTTTCCTGACGGGGAAACAAGTGATCCTGCTCTCTTTTTTTTTTTTTTTTCTGGCAGTTTTCCTGTGGGAGTATACACACGGTCGGGATTCTCAACGAAAAGCTCTCATCACAGTTTTTACGGCGGGAAAAAACGGTTGTGTATACGGGGCATAACACTAGGTGCCCAGGATAGAAAACAATCTGCTATCCAGAGTTGTGGTTGAGTTGTTATGACGATAACAAGGCATCTTTGATGGAAGAACCATGTAATTGATTTAGATGGTTGATGTATATATGTATATGAAGCACAGTGGCTAAGTGACTGGCATTTCTTTCTAGCAGCACCAAGGTCATTGGTTCAAATCACAACTATGACACTAGCTGCACAAAGGTTACATGCCTGGGTGGGTTTCCTCTGGTACTCCAGTTTCCTTCCACCCTCCAGAGACATGTTGGTAGGTTAATTGAATCCTGTCTAAATTGGCCCTAGTATGTGTATGTATAAACATGAGGTTAGGACCTTAGATTGTAAGCTGCTTGAGGGCAGGGACTCATGTGACTGTATAATATACTCTATGTGTAAAGTGCTTTATAGAAGCTATAGAAGTATCTGTAATAAATAAATAAGAAGTGTACCAATTTTAGAGCCGGGCAGTCAGCCTCTCCTGAAATGGGATCAGCTCATTAACCCATTCCTGCATGGTAAGAGTATGTGTATGGTCCTGCATTATTGTGGGATAATTGCCTTGGCAGTTATTGTATAGAAGATGAGATGGACCCTTTGTCTGTAGTGATGATTGCACATGGAGAAGGCCTACCAATGGAGTTATTTTAAACCCATATTATCCCTATTCCTATATTTAGTGATCAGTTAATGCACTTTTAAAAATGATCTTGACGTGAGGTTTATTATAGGAGGTACAATGCACCTCTATGAACTCTGAATACTCTTAGATGCATTTTGAATTCATGTCAAATGCCAGTGAAATGCACCGAAAAGAAAACTGCACGTACCCAGTGCCAAAAGCCGTAAGAAAAAAAAATGCAAACCACGATGACAATCGCTGTGATGCTGTCAAAGAAACTTTAGTGCTGTGCCAAAAAAGGCCAATCAGGTAGCCTATGTCGGAGTAGGTTGCAGACACTTGATTCTGTGCTGTACATCTTTCACCTGGGAACTTTGTCTGGAAACCGCTACAGGGGCTCATCAAGCAAAGCAACCAGTGGCAAAAGATGAATGCCAGGATTAAAAGGAAGCTGTCGGGGACCTAAGCTTCTTTTGGGCAGGAACTGATGTGAATGTATAATCAGTTTGTAAAACGTTGTTTAAATTGACAGCGCTATATAAGTACCTAAAATACATAAAATACAAAAAAATGGGAACTCTCATTGCTAGGGCAGTCAGAAGTCACCTTAACCACTTCATACCCGCCCACCGTGAAATGACGGTCATATGACGTGATGTCAATTTAAGCCACAAGCGCACCCATCGGGTAACTGAGAACACCGCCGGGCACCCGCGATTTTCGTGTAACTGAGCTGGGACGTGCAGCTCTGTGTGTGAACACAGAGCTGCACGTCCCTGTCAGGGAGAGAGGAGATCACCTCCCCCAGTCACCCCCCTCCCCCCACAGTAAGAACACACCTTAGGATACACATTTAACCCCTTCCCCGCCCCCTAGTGGTTAACCCCTTCCCTGCCAGTCACATTTATACAGTAATCAATGCATATTTATAGCATTGTTCACTGTATAAATGTGAATGGTCCCAAAAATGTGTCAAAAGTGTCCGATGTGTCGGCTATAATGTCGCAATCCCGAAAAAAAAACGCAGATCGCCGCCATTCCTAGTAAAAAATAAAAATAAAAAATCATAATTATGTCCTCTATTTTGTAGGCAATATAACTTTTGCGTAAACCAGTCACTATACGGTTATTGCAAATTTTATTTTACATTTTTTTTTACCAAAAATATGTAGAAGAATACATATCGGCTTAAACTGAGATCAATTTTTTTTTTTTTTTATGGGATATTTATTATGGCAAAAAGCAAAAAAATTTGTGTCTTTTTTCAAAAATTGTCGCTCTTTTTTTGTTTATAGCCTAAAAAATAAAAACCGCACGGGCGATCAAATAGCACCAATAGAAAGCTCTATTTGTGGGAAAAAAAGGACGCCAATTTTGTTTGGGAACCACATCGCACGACCACGCAATTGTCAGTTAAAGCGACGCAGTGCCGGAAGCTAAAATTTTGTCTGGGCAGGAAGGGGGTGTAGGTGCACAGTAGGCAAGTGGTTAAAGTGGTTGTAAACCCAAGTCAAGAAATCTGACCTGGGCACTTATATCTGTAGTGTTTACTTATCTCTCTCCAAAGCTCTAAGTGCCATGTCTTTCTGCTGTTTCGCTTCTATCAGCCTGATAACTTCTGAGAAGCTCTCAGACACAGGAGATAAAAGCAGTTTGAAATTTCTGTCAGGGAGGGAATTTCCCCATTGAAATCCAAATCTATTGAACCAAAAAAAGCAAAAAAGTCGCATTTTGCATTTAAAGTCCCTGACTCTTTCTAAATACGCAGAGGCCACAAAAATGCATTGTTGTGAACATGTTACATAGGCACCCGTGTTTAAAAATGTGTCCTGTGTTTCTGCAAAAAGCATGAAATAACGCATGGGTGTGAACCGAGCCTTATGCCGCGTACACACGATTGGAAATTCCGGCAAGAAAAGTCTGATGTGAGCTTTTGAGTGGAAATTCAGACCGTGTGTAGGCTCCATTGGACTTTTGCTGTCGAAATTTGCGCCAACAAAAGATTAAGAGCAGGTTCTCTATTTTTCCGACAGAAAAAGTTGATATCGGAAAATTTGCTCTTCTGTATGCATTTCCGACGCGCAAAAAAAACACGCATGCTCAGAATCGAGCAGAAGAGCCAAACAGCCTATTGAACTTCATTGATTTGGGCTCGTCATACGTCTTGTACATCACAGCATTCTTGACAGTCGGAATTTCCTACAAGATTTGTGTGACCGTGTGTATGCAACACAAGTTTGAGCCAACATTCTTCAAGGTTTCTGTGAATGTGGCATTACTCTATCTTTTGCTGGCCTCTCAATTGCCTGATCCAACCCACTAATTCCCAATTTCAAAGTTTGCAGTCAAATCATAGATGGCAACTGTCTAACTTCAGGTGACCTTTGACACTCCAGCCAAAGTGCCAGGCACAGAAAATGCTGTATTCCAGCATTAGCCCTCCATGTTCGTTTCCCTTTAACGTGGAGCAATTTTAGCAGATATTCCTCAACCTTCGCTTAAATTGGTTAAATAAAAAGCTTTTTATGTTTAACTGGAGTGTACCTTTTACCTTCCAAGAACACCAGAAAGTTCTGTGAAGTATCTGCGCAGGTTTGTCATCCTTGGCATATTTTAATATGTGGTCTGCTAAAGTGACCCTGAGATTCCTCTTACCTCTCATCTAAGAATGCCAGGAGTCACCGTGCCCAAGCTTCTCATTAAGCAAATCAGCAGGCTGAAGAGAAGTTTTCTTTAATCCTTTCACAAGTCGCTAACCTTCTACTAAACTCAACACTTTGATGCAACGGAATCAGCCAAGCAAGATCAAACCGTTGATGTTGACCCACTTGACAGCTTGGAGCAGTTCTGCTGGTTTATTGATTTTTAAGGAAGAAGACCTACGGAGAGGATAAAGAGCTATTTTTAGATGTAATTATTCAGTAGGAATCTGAAATGGGGAGTTCTCAGGTCTTGCTTATATCCATCATTAATATGCACTACATCTAATCAGCAGCCTACCGCTTGCTAAGACCAGCAACAGTCCATTTCACAAAGGAATACAACCGCCAACTTTTCTTTTTTTCTAACAGGTGGACGTTGGTGGAATATTTGGGATGGAATAATCATTCCAAGGGAGCAATTTGAACTAGGCACAAATTGGGATGTTTTGTTTGTGTGTCTGGCAATTGTCACAATTGAAGATTGACTGACTCAAGTGTGTTGCTGGTAAGGGGGTAGGACATGCTTCCATGTTACTTATGTCTGTTCGGAGAAACGTTTGCTACACAGAGGGGTTGATTTACTAAAGGCAAACAGACTATGCACTTTGCAAGTGCGCTTCAACTCAGCTTAATGAATGTGGTAAAGCTTCACATTTTAAAGAATATCTAATTGGGTGCAAGGAAAACTAAAATCATGCTTGTACATGATTGGATGACATCAGCAGGGCTTCACCATATTCACTGAACTCTGGGGGAAAATTATTAAAACTACATTTGCAAAGTGCACAATGCGTCTATTTGCATTTAGTAAATCATATTTAACCACTTGAGGCCCCGCTTATCGTCAATTGACGGCAGCTTAGTGGATCTGAATATCCAAGCTGCCGTCAATTGACAGCATCCTGTTCTCCAGCCACTGGGGGGCGCGCGCACGCACCCGGCGCGTCCCCGAGATGCCGATGCGCGTGCCTGGCGGTCGCAATGTCCGCCAGGTACCCGCTGATCGCAGTTTTAGAGCAGGGACGTGAAGCTCTGTGTGTAAACACAGAGCTCCACGTCCTGTCAGTGAGAGGAGACAGATGCTGTTTCTCTTGTACATAGGGAGACAGCATCGGTCACCTCCCCCAGTCACCCCCCTCCCCCCACACAGTTAGAACACACCCAGGACTCACATTTAACCCCTTCCTCACCCCCTAGTGTTAACCCCTTCACTGCCAGTCACATTTATACAGTAATTAGTGCGTTTTTTATAGCACTGATCGCTGTATAAATGTGAATGGTCCCAAAAATGTGTCAAAAGTGTCCGATGTGTCCGTAGCAATATCGCAGTCCTGACAAAATTTGCAGATCACGTATTACTAGTAAAAAAAATAGAATTCTATCCCTTATTTCCTAGCCACTATAACCTTTGCGCGAACCAATTACTATACGCTTATTGCGATTTGTTTTTTTTATCAAAAATATGTAGAATACATATCGGCCTAAAATTTTTTTAAAATTGGATTTTTATTATAGCAAAAAGTAAAAAATATTGTGCGTTTTTTTAAAAAAATTGTCACTCTTTTTTGTTTATAGCGCAAAAAAAACCCCGCAGAGGTGATCAAATACCACCAAAAGAAAGCTCTATTTGTGGGGAAAAAAAGGACGTCAATTTTGTGTGTAAGACACGTCGCACGACCGCGCAATTTTAATTTAAAGCGACGCAGTGCTGAAAGCTGAAATTTCGCCTGGGCAGGAAGGGGGTATATGTGCCCAGTAAGCAAGTGGTTAAAAAGACTGACACCTTAAAGAGGAAGTAAACCCTCTTAAAAAAAAATCTGAAAAAAAACCCTGCAAGAAAAAGGCATAATGAGCTAGTATGCATAGCATACTAGCTCATTATGTATCATTTACCTGAGATCGAAGCCCCCGCATCGGTGCTCGTTCCTCGCCTCCATCACCGCCATCTTTCCCGAGTGTCTTCCTCATTTTGCGGCTCCGACGCTGTGATTGGCCGGAGCCGCGACGGGGGTGCCGCCACTAACGGCATGATCGCAGTGCACCTGCGCGTCGTTGGTTGCGGCGCATGCGCCGTAGACATCGGTGCCTGTCTTTTGGAAATATCTCCTAAACCGTGTAGGTTTAGGAGATATCTCTTGCACCTACAGGTAAGCCTTAATCTAGGCTTACCTGTAGGCCTAAGTGGTCTGTAAGGGTTTACAACCACTTTAAACACTTAAGGACCGGACCAATATGCTGCTAAATGACCCAAGGGGTTTTTACAATTCGGCACTGCGTCGCTTTAACAGACAATTGCGCGGTCGTGCGATGTGGCTTCCAAACAAAATTTGCGTCCTTTTCTTCCCACAAATAGAGCTTTTTTTTGGTGGTATTTGATCGCCTCTGCGATTTTTATTTTTTCGCTATATACAAAAATAGAGCGACATATTTTTTAATTTTTGTTATAAGAAAAATCAAATAAACTACATTTTAGTCAAACATTTAGGCCAAAACAGCGACACTAATACAGCGATCAGAAAAATGATCGCTTAGTGACACTGGCAATAGGGAGTGAAAGGGTTAACTAGGGCGGTGATCAAGGGGTTAAAACTTTATTAGGGGGGGTACGGGGGCTACCCTGGACCTAACATACATATATGATCACTGCATTCAATGACACTGTGACAGGGGGGAGGGGGGGGGTGATCGCAAGGGGTTAAGTGTGCCTGCGTGTCCTGGTGTCAGTGTAGTGTTGTGCAGACTTACTATGTGATGTGATCTCTCCTCAGCGGCGGTTGAAAAAAACGGAAGGAGGAAGTGACACTGCAGGGGAGCGCGCGCATTGGCTGGGAGCGATCCGGAGGGGACAAACAAAAACGAACTGCCGCCCCCTCAGCACGGATCACTCCTACAGCCACCGGGATCGTCGCATGTACCAGGGGGGTCCTGATCGGACCCCCGACCCACGTCTAGGCAGCCCACGTACAGGTACGTTGATGTGCCTGTCCGTGTTATTCTGCCGACGTAAATGTACATGTGGCGGTCCTTAAGTGGTTAACTGGTAATTGCGCGGTCATGCAATGTTGTACCGAAACTAAATTTGCGTCCTTTTCTTCCCACAAATAGAGCTTTCTTTTGATGGTATTTGATTGCCTCTGCGATTTTTATTTTTTGTGATATAAATGGAAAAAGACCGTAAATTTTGAAAAAAAATATTTTTTCTTATAACAAAAAGTAAAAAATATCGAATAAACTAAATTTTAGTCAAACATTTAGGCCAAAATGTATTCAGCCACATGTCTTTAGTAAAAAAAAATCACAATAAGCGTATATTTATTTGTTTTCGCAAAAGTTATAGGGCCAGATTCAGAAAGAATTAGATTCCCGCAGAGTATCAGAGATACTCTACGCCGCCGTACTTTACCTGGCTCTAGGAGGAATTCAGAGAGATTTTGGCCCGTAAGGTACGGCGGCGTAGTGTATTTCTCCCGGCGGAATCAAACTACGCGATTAGGGGGCGTGAGGCATTTAAATTAAGCGCGTCCCCGCGGCGATCGAACTGCGCATGCTCCGTTCAGAAATTTCCCGCCGTGCATTGCGCGAAATCACGTCGTTACGTCATTTTTTTTTGAGTAGCGTCGTTTACGGACATTCCTATTCCCGGACGACTTACGCAAAAAATAAAAAATAAATTGAAAGTCGACGCAGGAACGACGGCCATACTTAACATGGGCCGCGTAACGTTAGACCAGCTAATAGCTGGTTTAACTTTACGTAGCGAAAAAATTACGTACGCGATTGTGAACGACGCTCGTAACTTCGTGGATCGCCGGAAAAAGCTCATTTGCATACCCCGACACTGAAAACGACGCAAAATCCACCCAGCGGCCGCAAAAAGATTGCAGCGTAGATCCGAAGGCGTACGAAGACGTAAGCCTGTCAGATCGAAGCCCAACGCCGTCGTATCATGGTTTGAGGATTCAAACTAGTGATACGGCATGCGTAATTTGAAAGTACTCCTGTCTTAACACCAGTTAGACAGGCGTAATGGCTCTCTGAATCTGGCCCATAGCGTCTACAAACTAGTGTACATTTTCTGGAATTTACACAGCTTTTATTTTGACTGCCTATCTCATTTCTTGAGGTGCTAAAATGGCAGGGCAGTACAAAACCCCTCCAAATGACCCCATTTTGGAAAGTAGACACCCCAAGGAAACTGGGGAGAGGCATGTTGAGTCCATTGAATATTTTTTTTTTGTCCCAAGTGATTGAATAATGACAAAAAAAATTAAAAAATTACAAAAAGTTGTCACTAAATGATATATTTCTCACACATGCCATGGTTATATGTGGAATTGCACCCCAAAATACATTCTGCTGCTTCTCCTGAGTACGGGGATACCACATGTGTGGGACTTTTTGGGAACCTAGCCGCGTACGGGACGCGAAAACCAAGCACCGCCTTCAAGATTTCTAAGGGCATACATTTTTGATTTCACTCCTCACTACCTATCACAGTTTTGAAGGCCATAAAATGCCAAGATGGCACACAACCCCCCAAATGACCCCATTTTGGAAAGAAGACACCCCAAGCTATTTGCTGAGAGGCATGTTGAGTCCATGGAATATTCAATTTTTGTGCCCCAAGTGATTGAATCATGACCAAAATTTTTTTTTACAAAACTATGTCACTAAATGATATATTTCTCACACATTCCATGGTTATATGTAGAATTACACCCCAAAATACTTTCTGCTGCTTCTCCTGAGTACGGGGATACCACATGTGTGGGACTTTTTGCGAGCCTAGCCGCGTACGGGACCCCGAAAACCAATCACCGCCTTCAAGATTTGTGTGAGGCCGTGTACACACGGCAGAGAACCTCGACGGGCAGAACACATCGTTCCGCCCGTCGAGGTTCCCTGCCGGCCGTCGAAATCGGCGACCCGCCCTTTCGGAATGGCAACCAGCCATTCTTCCAGGCGGGCCGTCGAGCAAATAGAGAGAGTGCTCTCTATTTCTGCTCGACGGGCTTCCTGACGGGAAGCTCGCCGAGAGCGTACACACCGCCGAGGTCCTCGCTGGAATGCAGCTTCCAGCGAGGTTCTCGCTGGTTTCCAGCGAGAACCTCGGTCGTGTGTACACGGCCTGAGTGAAAACAAAAATGTATGTCCTTGGAAATCTTGGAAAATTTTTAGCGCTCCGCAATAGAGCCCTTTTCGCACTGGTGTGTTTTTGATGCATTTTCACGGTAAAAATAGCGCTATTAAAACGTTCATAAAACGCTCCCCATGCCCATGCTCCATTGAAATGAATTGAAAACATGGTAAAAACGCGGTGTTTTACCACTATTTTAAAACTCCGCTATAGGCATTTCCAGTGTGAAAGGGCTCTTTTTGCTGCGTTTTTGCAGTAAAAATAGCGCTATTAATACACTCCAAAAACGCCCCTCTCCATTAAAATGAATTGAAAACGCGGTAAAAACGCGGTGTTTTACCGCCATTTTAACGCTCCGCTATAGGCATTTGCAGTGTGAAAGGGCTTTTTGCACCGTTTTTGCGGCAAAAATAGCGCTATTAAAACGCTCATAAAACACTCCAAAAACGCCCCTCTCCATTGAAATGAATTGAAAGCGCGGTAAAAAGTGTTTTTTTCCGCTATTTTAACGCTCCGCTATAGATCCCTTTCACACTGGTGCGTTTTTGCAGCGTTTTCACTGTAAACATAGCGCTATTAAAACGCCCATAAATGCCCCTCTCCATTGAAATGAATTGAAAACGCAGTAAAAATGCGGTAAAATAGCGGTATTAACCGCGGTAAAATAGCGATGTTTTAAACGTTCATAAAACGCTCCAAAAACGCCCCTCTCCATTAAAATGAATTGAATTTGCGGTAACGCGCTAAAAACGCGGTCAAATGGTGGTAAAATAGCGGTGTTTTACCGCTATTTTAACGCTCCGCTATAGAGCCCTTTCACACTGGTGCATGTTTACAGCGTGCACGCTGTAATAATGGCGCTATTAAAACACTCATAAAACTCCAAAAATGCCCCTCTGCATTGAAATGAATTGAAAACGCAGTAAAAACGTGGTAAAATCCTGGTAAATTCACGGTAAAATAGCTGTGTTTTACCGCTATTTTATCGCTCCGCTATAGGCGTTTCCAGTGTGAAAGGGCTCTAAAGACACAGCTGCATATGTATAGAGGGTCGAGGCTGTCTTAACCAATCCTGTTGCTTGCTTGTTTGTAAATTTGCATATTTCTGGATAGCACTTACATTCCTTGAATTTTTATATTTTCTAAGTAATAAATAATAAAAAAAGATGATACGAGGGTCAAAGTAAAACTAGTATTACTTTAGTAGATATCGCCCGCAATGACAGCGAAAAAAAAAAATTGCAACATTTTTTCTCTCGATAAGTTGAGACGAACACATTTTTCAGCCTTTATATACAACATACAGCATCACAGTATAGTAGATGTGAGAGCGGGGTGCTTTGATATCTGTCCATGAGATCATCAGTGACTTAAGTGTCCGCCAGATCCTTGGCAGGTGTCTCAGTTGCTCAAACATCCAAGTTGTGCCGCTTGAAGCTGTGTCTGATGCAGCCAGTGCTTCCCGACACGTCATGGGCATGCATTGGGATGCGCAGGATACCACTTTGCTTCTCTGCCTTTTGGCGAAGATCAAGTGTGTTGTTATAGCATTTTTATTTCATGCTATGCTATGCTATGCTATGTTTTCTGGAATCATTTCGCTATAGTCAGTTTTTTTTTATTAAAAACCTTGGACGTTGGTTTAAGGCTCTCATTAAACAAAAAGTATGTGGCTTTGTTAAGAGGGTTGGGACATGCCACTCTCCCTGTTCATACACCTGCCTTGCCTTGGGACCTTAATTTGGTCCTGTTGGCTTTCCAGAAAACTACCTTTAAGCCTATTCAGAATCAGGGACAGACTGACCATTGAGGCACTTGGGCACTGCCCGAGGGCCCCATGCCACTAGGGGGCCCCATCAGGGTTGCCAGGCTCAGTAAAACCAGGGACAGTATGTAAAAATCTGTGTTTTTTTTACATCTGTCCCCAACATGCTTTTGATCTGAAAATCCTGAGATTTTAGCTGCCCCGCCTCTGCACTGTCTCCTAGCGTGGTGACCATCTGTAAGCCCAGGGGCCCCATAATCTTCTATTGCCCAGGGCCCCATGAGTTGTCAGTCCGCCCCTGTTCAGAATACTCCATTGGCCGACCTTACTCATAAGGTAGTTTTCTTGTGGCTGTGTTTTGTTGTGTTTGTATTTGCTAATAATTTCTTTCGTGCATTTTTAGCAAAAATATTATTTTGTTAAACATTTTCGCAAATATCGCAGGGCCTTACAAACCCGTAGCACCTTTCTTTTTTTCTACTGGCCTATGCTTTCAGAAAATGTATAGTTTGGGGGGTCTTTAACAAACTCTGAAAGTTGTAAGTGAAAAATGGAAACCTCCAGTTTTGTGTGCGTTCAGTTTTCACCATTTCACAAAAGTGCAATTTCAAATTTACAAATGTTTTTGTATTAACTCAATACAGGTTAAGCTTTTAAATGTAGTAAGAATTTAGCAGGGATTTTGTAAAATTGCTGTGTTTCTATATGCTAATAATGATTTTAGAGTACTTTTAGTGAATATATGGTTTTAATAAACATTTGCACAAATTATCCTTTTACCCTAAAAATCAGTAGCTCCCTGATTTCATTCTACTGATCATGTGCTTTCAGAAAATATATGGTTTGGGAGGTATTTTACAAACTCTGAAAGCTGTAAGGGAAAGATAAAAATGGCCTGGCCAACTGAGTATGAAAGTGGAATGCAAGGCCTGGAAGCGAAAGGGTTAAAAGTCGATCTATGCAGAGTTTCTAAGATTATACTTTAACACACAGCCTGTTTTGAGCTCATGAAAATTGGCCTGGTTGGTTTTAGTACCAGGAATTTCAGGACATTCTGAGATTTTGGCAAAAATAACATTTGCCATGTATCAGATACTTTAACCTCAAGATCAAAAATGTAATATATTGCAGCTTAACCTCTTTCCGACCACGCTATAGCAAAAATACTGCTACAGCGCGGTGGAGTTATTTTGGGACGATGTCCCTGGGACGTCGTCCTTCACTTCCGCGATTCCGTGTCCCCTGGGACGCGCTCACGGAAGTGTCCGTGACCCGGCGCATCACGGATCACAGTAAATTGACGCTGATAGCGGGCGTTTACCACGTGATCGCGCCGTCAAATGACGGCGCGATCACTTGTAAAAAAACCGGCGTCATTTGATGACGCCGGTTCCTCCCTCTCTTGAGTCTCCTCTCTGTACCGTTCGGTACAGTGTGCGAGGAGAAGGGGGGGAGCGGGGTGTCAGCAGCTGAGCTGTGGCTGGATCTGTGACAAATGCAGTCACAGATCCAGCCATCCCTCCATCCATCCCAGCTCTGCAATCCCCCAGTACCCTGCAATCCCCCAGTACCCTGAAATCCCCCAGTACCCTGCAGTACCCCAGTACCCTGCAATACCCCAGTACTCTGCAATACTCCAGTACCCTGCAATACCCCAGTACCCTGCAGTACCCCAATACTCTACAATACCCCAGTACTCTGCAGTAATCTGCAGTACCCCAGTACTCTGCAATACTCTGTGATACCCTGCAGTACCCCAATACACTGCGAGATACTCTGCAATTCCCCAATACTCTGCAATACCCTGCGCGATACTCTGCAATACCCCAATACCCTGCACGATACTCTGCAATACCCCAATACTTTGCAATACCCTGCGCAAAACTCTGCAATACCCATTTTTTTAAAGCACCCCTGTCCCCGAGTGCTCGCATGCAGAAGCGAACGCATACGTAAGTCCCGCCCACATATTAAAACGGTGTTCAAGCTACACATGTGAGGTATCTCTGCGAACGTTAGGGCGAGAGCAATCATTTTGGCCCTAGACCTCCTCCGTAACTAAAAACATGTAACCAATAAAAGTAATTAAAGCGTCGCCTATGGGAATTTTTAAGTAGCGAAGTTTGGCGCCATTCCATCATTGTGCGCAATTTTGAAGGGTGACATGTTGGGTATCTATTTACTCGGCGTAACTTCATCTTTCACATTATGAAAAAAAAATTTTTTTAGCACAAAACTGTTTTTTTTTTTAAAACACGCGTTCAAAAAATTTCGACGAAAATACCATGCGAGATAAAAGTTGTAACCGCCGCCATTGTATTCTCTAGGGTCTTTGCTAAAAAAGCATATAAAATGTTTTGGGGTTCTATGTAATTTTCTAGCAAATAAATGATGATTTTTCCATGTAGGAGAGAAATGTCAGAATTGGCCTTGGTGTTCCAGAACGCCTGATGGCGTTCCCTGCATGTTGGGCCTCTGTATGTGGCCACGCTGTGTAAAAGTCTCACACATGGGGTATCGCCATACTCGGGAGGAATAGCAGAATGTGTTTTGGGGTGTAATTTGTGGTATGCATATGCTGTGTGTGAGAAATAACCTGCTAATATGACAGAAACAAGATTTTTTTATTTCTCACCCAGTAATCCTGACAGTATCACACTTCCTGTCCTTCAATGACAATGCTCATACTGCGCTAGATCCCAGTTTCTGAATTCAACTCCCCCCGCCCCCCTTCTCATCTCCATAAGAATGGGGAGGTGTACTGAATTCCACCTAAGCCAGTATCAGTACATATTTGTTACATTGACAAATACTACATTATTTTTGCCCATTTTTAACCACTTGAGTCAGATTGTTTTCCCCATTTGAGATGTTTTAGAATCAAACCTTTTTTTTTTTTTAGATTTTGTATATAGCATATACATAGTTATAACCTATAATTATACATTATTTTTTTAGAGACAGATAGCCGTTCATGTCTAGGCCTTTTTCTGACACTTGTTGCTTACAAGTTAAAATCATTGGGCCAGATTCACAGAGCCCTTACTCCTGTCTAACTGGTGTTAGACTGGAGTAATTTCAAATTACGCACATTTTTTAGCTAGTCGGAAACCTCAAACCATGAATAGACGGCTGCGGGCTTCAATTCGACTGGATTACGTGTTCGTACGCCTTCGAATCTACGCTGCAATAAAATTGCGGCCACTGGGTGGACTTCCCGTTGTTTTCCGCGTCGGGGTATGCAAATGAGCTTTTGCCGGCGATCCCCGAAATTACGAACGTCTATTGCAATCTCTTACGGCACCTTTAGTCATCTTTTTTTTGCATAACACTATACCAGCTTTTTGCTGCTCTAATATTAGACAGCCCATGTTAAGTATGGCTGTCGTTCCCACGTCGTTTTTCTACGTTTTCCGACGTCTTTTATTATTTTTGACGTAAGTCGTCCGGGAATAGGAATGTTCGTAAACGACGCTACTCAAACAACGAATGACCTAACAACGTGATTTCGCGCAATGCACGGCGGGAAATTTCTGAACGGAGCATGCGCAGTTCGATCGCCGCGGGGACGCGCTTAATTTAAATGCTTCACGCCCCCTAATCGCGTATTCCGATTACGCGGCGAGAAATAGACTACACCGCCGTAGCGTACGGGCAAAAATCTACCAGAATTCGGTGTAGAGCCTGGTAAAATACGGCAGCGTAGAGTATTTCGATTACGCAGCTCAATATTAAGTGTATCTGAATCTGGCCCATTATTTTTAGCTAGAAAATTAGCAGAGAATAAAATGGAGACTGTTGTATTTTATGTTACATTGTATTTGCACCATTTTTTTGTTTTCTGTCATTTCGAAAGTGTAAATGATGGAAATAAAATCTAACTTTTTTTGACATATTATAAGAATGTCTAATCTGTAATTTGATGCCTTTTGGAGATTTTTCCATCTTTCCTTGGCTTCGTTATGCACATGAATACAAATTTTTACCTGGGGTGCCCAAACTTTCGATCCCCACTGTATCACCGTAGGAACGTCTGCGGGGGGTCACTGCATGCGGCTGTATTGTGGAGCTGGTGGTGGATGCTCTTTATGGAGGGATCTGGGATCTACCCCAAACCCCTCCTTTGCAAAAGCATTCAAAATGCCAAATTTAGCTGTTTTGAATGCTGTATTTTTTTTTCAAATCTGGCACTTTTTAGGGCTTTAGTAAACAATGTCATGACATCGCTTCTGGGTTACCAGATCCGAGACCCTATCAAAGCCAATTGCGGTATTTTTCGGGTCTACGACCAGCTAGCAGACGTGCTGGTCATTAGGGCCACCTGGTGGGAAGGGAGAGCCCTTGCAAGCAGCGGCGGGAGGGGGGGGGGGATGTGATAACGATTAAGTGGCAGCATCAATTGTTATCCTAAGAAAGCAGCTTCCGGCATCACCCTCATAGAACCTCTTGATACCAAATGCACCATATTTGCATTGCATAGATGTAAAGGGGATAATTTACCACCATATTTGGTACATATATTTTTATTTTCTAGAAAAAGTAAAAAAAAAAAAGCCTGTACATTATATGCGCTTCCCAAGATATTTTCATGAAAATATGACCAAGCAAGTCTTCTGACTAAATTGATATCACATAATTGTGACTTTTTGTGATGTAGTGGAATGGTAATGCTCAAAGTGAACTTTTAACTTTAGCAGAGCCCTTTAGATGGTACATTGTGACAAATGCAGAAAAATAAATGTGTTAGTGTGAATTGATAGCATAACATTAAGATAAGATTTAGCCTGATTAGTATCTGATGGGGACCTGGGAAGGGAATATTTTGTGTTAGAAGGTCCCCTTTTTACCACTAAAAGTGCTGACCCATCAAGGCATTGACTCCAACAGACAAAGCATCATCACACTGCCCTTGCTGGCTTGCCTCTTCCCATAGTGCATCCTGGTGCCATCTCTTCCCCAGGTAAGCGACACGCAAGTACCCAGCCCATGTAATGCAAAAGACAATGTGATCTTCTTCCATTACTCTGTTGTCCAGTTCTGATGTTCACGTGCCCATTGTAGGCTCTTTGTTATTTTGCCTGTCGGCACAGGTCAGCATGGGCACCCTGATCGGTCTGTGGCTATGCAGCCCCCAAAACAAAGCAAATTGCGATGCACGGTGTTGTTTTCAGGAATTTGAGCTACGGTAGCTCTTCTATCGGACTTTATGGGCCAGCATTCTCTCCCCATGTACATCAATAAGCCTTGGCCACGTATGACTCTGTTGCTGGTTTTCCTTCCTTGGAGCACTTTTGGTAGGTCCCCCATTAGTACAGCCATTACAATTTGACCCTTTGTCAAAGTCGCTCAAATTCCTTCACCTGCCTTTTTTTTTTCTGCGTTCAACACATCAACTACAGGGACAACATGTTTACCCGCTGCCTAACATATCCCACCCACTTTCAGGTGTTATAACAAGATAATCAATGTTATTCACCTTACGCCCTGGTTCACACTGGGCTGCGGGACTCCCGCTGGCAGTCCCGATTTCGGCTGTGATTTAAGAGACATCTGTGCAGGTTTCTGCACAGATGTCAATGTAAATCGCGTCCTGAAATCGCAAAAAGTAGTACAGGAACTACTTTTTGAAATCGGTGCAGCGCCACAGATGCGGCGTCGCACCGATTAGGACGGTGTCATTTCCGGGAATTTCCTGCAAATGCCGCCGATTTAAGATTCAAATCGAACTAAAGCGTACCCAGTGTGAACCTGGGCTCACTGTCAGTGGTCATATTGTTACTGCTGATCAGTGTGTATAGAGTGTGTCTCATTATGTGGGCTTTAAAATAACGAAGACCGCTTGGTCCTGTCACTCACCCTTCTTATCTAAAATGTACATAATAACACTGATCTTGGATCAGAATACCACCACTTAGTTCTGTGTCCTCTGGCCTTTGTTGGGCCTGGGAGATTTCTACTATTTTGGGACAACTTAACTGACAACTACTGACAACTATGTGGTGTCCTGCCTAGACAATGTAATGTCAAATCTGTCTCCCTGTGCTGAGCCCTTCAGTATTCCCATTGTATTACATGTATATACAACAAAGCAAAACCATTCCAAGCTTTCCCTTTAATTTGTTTTCTGGTTGCAGCTTTGCCTTTAAACTTCCATTAATGATGTGCACAGATTGCTATTGGGGCACAACACATTGATAAATTAGACTTTATTCATTATAAAGAAGCTTCAAGAGCAGCAGTTTTAGGTCTCTGCGTGTATTTTGACATGGTTAAAGAAGATTGATGTCCTGGAACATTTTCGGTATTAATCTTACTCCCCTATCTGCTCCAGAGAGACGATCAGTCTTTGTGTTCTTCGGTTCAGGAAGTAAGAGTCAAAAATACATTCTGTTGTCATCCCATTGTTCAAGAGTCGTCATTATCCATCATTACTTCTTGTCAATGTGATTTAAATTTTTCGGGTAGTAGATGAATTGGTAAAAATATGAATATTATTGAGAGAGTCGTAAAAGAGACGGGAGTCTGACCAGAATGTTGACAAGCGAAACAGCCGCTGGTCAACAACTTCTTAACGACTGTTGTCTCCTTGTCTGACCTTTTTTGAGTCTGAGCTAAAGCCGTGATGGAAAAGTCAACAGTTGTTAGGCAGCGGGAAGGATTGTCTCCCGGAGGGCAGTCAAGTAACAATCAAGATCTCCTGCCTCATCGTTTCGGAAAGCAAGGATCTTCTTTCATATATTTATCAGGTAGATATGATGAGCAGCCAGCCATTAGAAAGAGAGAGCTGTTCTTAAAAATGACAAACCTCAGACCTCTTCGAAATCATACTGAAATGTTCCTTCCCCTGAGCTGGCGGTGTGTGTGTGTGTGTGTGTGTGTGTGTGTGTGTATATATATATATATATATATATATATATATATATATATATATATATATATATAAATATTGTACACACAAACAGGGGGTATTTTACACCAGGTAAAATAACAAAATCCTTACCTAATATGGTGTTGGACCGCCTTTGGCATCCTAGATGGCCTGAATTCTCCTGGGAATTGACAAATCCAAGTCTTGGATGGTGGATTATGTAATCTGATACCACTCTTCATGCAAGAATCATTCCAGTCCTTGCAGTGATACCGGAGGCGGAAAACAAGCCCAAACCTTGTTTTACAATATTCACCATAGTGGCTCTATGAGTTCCGACGACTGCGCCACCACCCAGGGAAGGTGGGAGACTTTGTCTGTGTGATCGTCAAACCACGATTTGACAACACTAGCTGTACAAATAGGAGCATTATGGTCTTGGTAAATGCTGTGGTCTTTGGGAAACAATGTCTGCACCATGGGATGCACATGGTTGGCCAAAACTTGTACATAGTGCCACAACCATGCTTTACCGTTGGCACAAGACAGTCTTGGTCATAAGCATGGAAGACGGTGTTCATGTGTAAACATGTCCGGTACTTGGGAACAGTGTGAAGCTCTATTCATCTGACCATATTTCAGCCTTCTATTTAAGCAAAAACTCTACAACACCTCACCAACAAGCAATCCCTGTCAGGTGAATCCCAACAAGAATTTTTGCACATTTTATAATACGTTTTTTTCCTACATCAATTTTGGAGGTATTCAAGCAGAAATAATGCTGTGAGCCAAGGCCGCAGCTAGTGTGAACTCAGCCTTACAGTGGGGGTTCAGTTCTTATAACCTTTGATATCCTTATTTTAGAGGAATTTCCTCTAATTTATTCCATACAAGAAAAGTTTGATACAAGGAAATCCAACTGGCACCGCACCCCGTATGTATTCAACAAGACACGAAAAAAATTATCTGAGAGGGAGCTTGGATTTTTTTTAGATGCCAGTAAGCGAAGTCACAACATCCGATACAATTCATATATTTTATATTCATATTATATGTGGAAAAAATGTAGCGCTGTGAAACATAAAAATAATAATGACAACATAAATGCTGAATGAATGGTGTAGTCCCAACAAACCACGTGAGTGGAAAAAGTCCTGGTAGGGAAATGTTGAAATACATCAATGATAACACAAAAAAAACATATATAAAAGTCCATCCACGAATGGGAAATCAGTAGATGAAAAAAGCACTGTACTTCATAGATCCTCGGATAGGATGACACTTGAATCAAAAAACAGAAGTGGTATGCTCTTACCAGAACAGTAGGACCTGTCTGTCATGAACAGCAGATCGGTACAGCCTGAGAACTCCTTATGGCACAGTCAGCTGGGCTCACTCGAACACAGTAGAAGCGATACAAATCTTCAATGAAAAGCCGGACATGCACAATGTCTTGGTGGAGTTCTTGGAAGAAATGGGATGGCAATAATGGAACTCTCGGATGGATAGGGTGGAAACGGCCGGATGGCTCCAAGCACCATATAGAAAGGGAAAAAAAACAAAAAACGCAATGCCCCAGTTGAAGTCCCTCTAGGACGAAACGCGTAGGGCTTGGTTTATTACCCTTTCCCGCATTGCTTTCATTTTATTTGTGATCAATTTTATACCATTGGTTTTATTAAAATAAAACCGTTACCTCATTTATCTGCACCATTTGGGTTGCGTTTTTTGTTTTTGTTTTTTTCCCTTTCTATATGGTGCTTGGAGCCATCCGGCCGTTTCCACGCTATCCATCCTAGAGTTCCATTATTGCCATCCCATTTCTTCCAAGAACTCCACCAAGACATTGTGCATGTCCGGCTTTTCATTGAAGATTTGTATCGCTTCTACTGTGTTCGAGTGAGCCCAGCTGACTGTGCCATAAGGAGTTCTCAGGCTGTACCGATCTGCTGTTCATGACAGACAGGTCCTACTGGTCCGGTAAGAGCATACCACTTCTGTTTTTTGATTCAAGTGTCATCCTATCCGAGGATCTATGAAGTACAGTGCTTTTTTCATCTACTGATTTCCCATTCGTGGATGGACTTTTATATATGTTTTTTTTGTGTTATCATTGATGTATTTCAACATTTCCCTACCAGGACTTTTTCCACTCACGTGGTTTGTTGGGACTACACCATTCATTCAGCATTTATGTTGTCATTATTATTTTTATGTTTCACAGCGCTACATTTTTTCCACATTTCTATTCAATCTTTGTCAAATTGTAGTGTAGCCGCTTTAGTTTTTAGTTTTATTTATAGTTTTCTTTTTACCCTGGTTAGCGCAATATTTTTCCTTATTTATATTCATATTATAAACAGTAAAGGACAACAAATATAAAACAAGACACTTAAGATTCACTAAAAACATTGGATCATTTTATCTTGGATATTGACAAAATTATTATTTACAAATGTTTGTTGTGGTGTAGAAATCCCAACATGTTTTGCCGATTTATAGGCTTTTTCAGGAGCTATATACTACCACAGCTGGGCAGAGTGATCAGATGCATAAATAAGCATATATTATAATATTTATTTCTTTTACACTGTCTCTATTTTTTTTAGCAACTTCATTGCTATTAGAAGTGATGAACAACGTCCCTTGTTATAACATGAGTACTCTTTATCGAGAAATCTGGGGTCTATTAGACTCTGCCATTAAAAACATAAGATCAAACCAAGATGTGTTTTATCCAATGCTTTCACAGGCCATTAACTGCTTATTTATATTGGGCTGAAACCGGAAGTGACAAAATAGACATTGCATATGGTTTGTTAGACCAGTGTTTCCCAACTCCAGTCCTCAAGGCACACCAACAGGACATGTTTTCAGGATTTCCCTCAATTGAAACAGCTGTGGTAATTACTAAGGCAGTGAAACTGATCGAATCACCTGTGCAAAATAATGGAAATCCTGAAAACATGACCTGTTGGTGTGCCTTGAGGACTGGAGTTGGGAAACACCGTGTTAGACTATTGGGATGCTCCGGTCTTTGGCCATCTGTATGGTAGGCTGAGAGAACTGCGGAAATGCTGCCTTCAGTCCTGGGCTCCCCAGTGGGATGGGAAAGCTGTGGTGGTGAGGTGGGGGGGGGGATCCCTTCCATCACCTGTAAAGGAGATCCAGTGGCTAATTGGCCTCTAGGATTGCTTTTACATTAAAGCCCATCGCCAACTGAAGAAAAAAAAAACGGGATGATGTCAGCAATAACCCCTTCAACCAGACGACATATGGGTACGTTGCTGAGGCTGAAGTGGTTAAAAGAGCAGTGTGGGGTTTGTTTGTTTTTCTGAACCATACTTACCGAGGTGGATGCAGCATCAGGCCGATGCTGCATATGACCCCCCCTCCCCCCTCCGGCTCTAACACTGATAACTGAGTGGTCAAACACTGCTGATTGCTCGCTTCTCAATGCTTCCTGATCAGAGAGCTGGTGGCTCTCTGCTGTACCACCGTGCTCACTGGAGAGCTGGACTGTGTGGAGGAGGTGGAAGCGGCTGGCTCGGCCTCTCAGCGGCTTGGGGGCGGATCCTGACCATATGTTCACAATCCTTCCCAAGCCCAAACTGGCTCGATGACATCAGTGCAAAACGAACTGCACTCCTGTGAGATCCACAGGAGAAGTACAGCCAAATTTGGCTGTACTTCTCCTTTTAAGGACTAGTAAGCTGGAATATATTAGGTTATTTGGGTTTATATACGCTTCAATAACAAAAAATTGCACACTAGAATATGTAGCAGTTTTTCACATGATATCCTTTTTTTTAAATGAGTAGAGAGTGTTCCTTTAAATACATTTTGAACTGTAGCCACAGATGCATCTATTACTAAATCTGCAGGCAGATTAAAAGTGAAAGGGTGAAAATGCTCATTATTTATTGCATAGCTTGTTCTAGTTTTCGAGTTTGCCAACTGTTAAATTGAGGCAATAGCATATTGGCAAATTGTCCCGAGGGGGTCCAGGAAAATATTTACTGTTTGTAATATGTGGATACAGTCCAACAAGTGTACCTCTGAATACATAATGAAGTAACCCTCCCAACAGCCGGACAGCCTGTTCTGTCGCTTCGGTTACTCTTCAGAACTAATTACATGATGGAGGATGAGGAATTTCTAGCCGATAGCTGCGTGATCCACCCAGCTGCTTAGGAGGGATATTTTTTGTGCCTCTCAGTTGTTTTTTTTGCAGGAAATGGCTGCTCATTCGTTTTGGCTATTAGTCCTCAAAACCTGCTAATCCTATCGAGCACTTAGCGAGAAGTAAACAAATTAAGGCTGAACTCCAGACAGATGTAAGAAAAACAACAATTAGTGGAGATAAATGTTCTCTAACAAAGAAAAAAGAAATTCATATATTTTTAAATGGCTAGTGTAAGTACCTAAATATGGCTTACAGAGGAACGCCACCCAAAAAGAGAAGTTGCGCTTTAACCACTTAAAACCCGGACCTTTAGTCCGCTAAAGGACCCGGGCAAGTTTTGCGATTCGGCACTGCGTCGCTTAAACAGACAATTGCGCAGTCATGCGACGTGGCTCCCAAACAAAATTGGCGTCCTTTTTTTCCCCACAAATAGAGCACACCCGCGACCCACAGCTGGGTACTAGTACAGGACGTACCTGTACGTGGATGTGCCCAGTCGTTCCATTCTGCCGACGTATATGTGCAGGAGGCGGTCCTTAAGTTGTTAAAACCTCCTCCCCGACTCATGTTTGTGAAATGGAGCTTTTGGGATTGCGGAGGATCGGGTATCTGTTTTTGACAGGCACCCACTCCGATCACCTTAGGAGATCGGAAGCGGAAGTTCTCCCTCCTGAAGACACATGACGGGTACCAGAAGACTTCAGGACTAGTCACAGGGCACATCGCCGCTCAAGCATCTGCAGTGGGCACCCTGCTGTGAAGCTGCAAGCTGTCACAGATGGGTGCCCAAAGTAAAGATGCTGATGATGGAGGACACCGGGAGAACACAACTGAGGTGCGAACACCGCTGGATCGTTAGACAGGCGAGTGGCTGTTTATTAAAAGTCAGCAGCTAGAGGTTTTTGTAGCTGCTGGCTTTTATTTTTTACTTAAGAGACTGAAGCTCCACATTAAGGTGGTCATATATGGTTTAAAATTTGGTTGGTTCATCAGGGACTGGACGAATGTCGATCCATGTGTGGTCACTTGATCTAATGATTACCATATATACTCGAATATAAGCTGAGTTTTTTTTTTTTTTGTGCTGAATATTTCCCCCCCTCGTCTTATACCCAAGTCATCTTTTTACACCTGATCTCTCGGACTTTGAGGACCCGGTACTGGCCGGCTGTAGGTCCCCTGGACCCCAAACATGGCACACATGTAGCCCCAAACTTCAAATGTCCGAAGTTTGTTGTCTGGGGTACCTACGGCCGGGGGGGGGGCACTCATTTTTCAAAGCCGGGCACCCCTTCCATAGACTCCCATGTTAAATGGTAATTTCTCTGGTGACTTTGGGGACCCGGTACCAGGCGGTCGTGGGTGTCCTGAACCCGGAACTTGGCACACATGTAGCCCCATTTCTCCTCTACAAGTGTGCAAAGTTTGTTGTCTGGGAGACCTAAGGCTGGGGAGCAGTGATTTTTCCTTTGACTCCCATGTTAAACATCAGTCTAGTCATGGACACAGTGAGGCATGCATATGGACACCCTAGGCTTATACTCGAGTCAATCAGTTTTCCCATATTTTTAAAAAAAAAATAGGTATCTCGGCTTTTATTCGGGCCGGCTTATACTCGAATATATATGGTAAACAGGTAATTTCTGTTGAACAGGCTTTTGGGGAAAAAAAACACTCACAAAATTGTATGGTAAGACGTCTTCCATGTATGGTCGTCTTTGTTTTTAGCTGTGTGCTAAAGTTCGGGTTAATATGAGGAACCTTATTTTGGTGTGGTAGCTTTGTGAATTAAGAAAAGATTCTTCAATCAAAAACATTATGTACTTAATGCCCACCCCATTTGCTGCTAAGTACTTGAATTTGCTCCCTTTCAATCCTGTTAGATTCTGTTTCCCCTCAAAAATCCCTGTGTCATTTATACGTCAACTTTGAGTAGAAGCTTACAGAGTTAACATGTGACAGCACTGAAGCATTTTGCTCCAATTGCCAGTCTTCTGGTTATATTCTTTAACATCTTACTGTTATGTGCATTTACAGTTTTGCGCTGCAAAGACACAATTGTATTTGATGGTTCCAAATATAAATAAAAAAGTAAAAGGACGCAAGATAAAATTACCAAGTCACCCTTTTTTATGCCTCATTTTATGGAAGATCTAATATACTCCTGGCAGTAATTTACTCTGATGTGCGAATTCTTGACAGCCCTGATGCTCTGGAATTATTAATCAATGTAGACAGCACCCAAGCAATTTTATAGGAGTTACCAGTCATCAAAAATGTATTAGCTTGTAAATCAAAAAAACAACTAGCTTCCTAATAGGCTGAGCATGGAGGCATGTGAAGAACTGTTCGGGCTACTTGCTTTTGTATGTCTTTTTTTAGTACCACACATGGGAAGAAGGGACCAATTTTTATTGTAACCCAGGAAGAAGACAACAATGAAGAAATTAATAGTTTTAGGGGAGTAGCTAGAAATGGCTAATTTATCAGTGTCTAAAATAACTACTGTCTCTACTTGCCTGTGAAGATTTGAAACCTAATTGGTTGTGAGGTCCATGGATACCAACAGTACTGTTAAGTGGGAAAAGGGATGAGAAAAAAAATATGTACATAAATAAATGTTATATTCTTTCTGCATATGTGTGTGTGTGTGTGTGTGTGTGTGTATGTATGTATATATATATATATATATATATATATATATATATATATATATATATATATATATATATATATATATATATATAAATAAATTCTTCACACACACAGTTGTGCTAATAAGTTTACATGCCCTGGCAGAATTTATGATTTGAATAAAACGCAGCGCTAATGAAATGATAGTGCACACACCACTATACAAAGTAAGGGGGGATATGTGTCCAGTAAGTGATGTAGAAATGTGCAAACAAATAGTACAAGTAAATATATATTATAAATAATGATTAAAAAATATATAAATTGCATAAAAAAAAAAGCATGATTAACCACTTGCTGACCGCGCTATAGCGAAAAATACTGCTACAGCGCGGTCGAGTAGTTTTGACACGACGTCCCTGGGACGTCGTCCTTCACTTTCGCGATTGCGCGTCCCCTGGGACGCGCTCGCTAAAGTGTCCGTGATCGCCGGGTCTAGAAGACCCGGCACATCACGGATCACAGTAAATTGCCGCTGATAGCGGCCGTTTACCACGTGATCGCGCCGTCAAATGACGGCGCTATCACTTGTAAACAAACCGGCGTCATTTGATGACGCCGGTTCCTCCCTCTGCTCTCTGTACCGTTCGGTACAGTGTGCGAGGAGAAGGGGGGGAGCGGGGTGTCAGCAGCTGAGCTGTGGCTGGATCTGTGACGAATGCAGTCACAGATCCAGCCATCCCTCAAAACATCCCAGCTCTGCAATCCCCCAGTACTCTGCAATCCCCAGTACCCAGCAATCCCCCAGTACCCCACAATACCCCAGTACCCTGCAATACCCCAGTACCCTGCAATACCCCAGTACCCTGCAATACCCCAGTACCCCGCATTACCCCAATACCCCAGTACCCTGCAATACCCCAGTACCCTGCAATACCCCAGTACCCTGCATTACCCCAGTACCCTGCATTACCCCAGTACCCCACAATACCCCAGTACCCTGCATTACCCCAGTACCCCACAATACCCCAGTACCCCACAATACCCCAATACGCTGCAATACCCCACTACCCCAATACTCTGCAGTACCCCAATACTCTGCAGTACCCCAATACTCTGCAGTACCCCAATACTCTGCAATACCCCAATACTCTGCAATACCCCAGTACCCCAAATACTCTGCAATACCCCAGTACCCCAATACTCTGCAATACCCCAGTACCCCAATACTCTGCAGTACTCCAGTACCCCAATACTCTGCAGTACTCCAGTACCCCAATACTCTGCAGTACTCCAGTGCCCCAATACTCCAGTACCCCAATACCGCAATACCCTGTGCGATACCCTGAAATACCCAAATACTCTGCAATACCCAAATACTATTGGGGATTTTTAGGTAGCGAAGTTTGGCGCCATTCCACGATTGTGCGCAATTTTGAAGTGTGACATGTTGGGTATCTATTTACTCGGCGTAACTTCATCTTTCACATTATGAAAAAAAATCGGGCCAACTTTACTGTTTTTTTTTTTTTTTTTTAGCACAAATCAGTTTTTTTTTTAAAAACACGCGTTCAAAAAATTTCTACGAAAATACCGTGCGAGATAAAAAGTTGTAACGGCCGCCATTGTATTCTCTAGGGTCTTTGCTAAAAAAGCATATATAATGTTTTGGGGTTCTATGTAATTTTCTAGCAAATAAATGATGATTTTTCCATGTAGGGGAGAAATGTCAGAATTGGCCTGGGTGTTCCAGAACGCCTGATGGCATTCCCTGCATGTTGGGCCTCTGTATGTGGCCACGCTGTGTAAAAGTCCCACACATGGGGTATCGCCATACTCGGGAGGAATAGCAGAATGTGTTTTGGGGTGTAATTTGTGGTATGCATATGCTGTGTGTGAGAAATAACCTGCTAATATGACAGAAACAATATTTTTTTTTTTTTTTTTTACAGAATTTTCAGTCGTTTTTCTTTTACAGCGCAAAAAATAAAAAACCCAGAGGTGATCAAATACCACCAAAAGAAAGCTCTATTTGTGTGAAAAAAAGGACACAAATTTCAAATGGGTAGAATGTTGTATGACTGAGTAATTGTCATTCAAATTGTGAGAGCACCGAAAGCTGAAAATTGGTCTGGTTAGAAAGGGTGTTTAAGTGCCCAGTGGTCAAGTGGTTAAAAAAATTACATAAAAAAAATCGCATCACACTAAGGTGCATAATAGTGGTAAACAGTCCAATCCTGAAAAATGACACACAAGTCCATATAAAAGTATTCTAAGGTGTTTTAGTGTGGATAAAAAAAATGAATGAAAAATCCCACAGTGCTTTAGTGCATGTAACAAGTAGCAGCAATCCGAGGGTGATGTATAATACAGTTCATACAACAACACACAGCCCAGTGAGTGATCCAAAAGTCATGCCAAGGTGTAGTCGCACAGATGCTCCCCCATGGTAATGGACGCTCACCTTAGAGCGTGCGACCTTGCAACGAACCTTGGTCTGTGCACACTTATGAACCACACCTGGGTTCTAATGGTTAATCCTGGGTTCCTTGTTCCTTGGCAGGCAACTCCAGATCATAGACTATATCGTATATACTCGAGTATAAGCCGAGGCCCTAATTTTACCACAAAAATCTCGGAAAACGTATTGACTCGAGTATAAGCCTAGGGTGAGAATGCAGCAGCTACTGTAAGCGGAAAAGAGAGTCAACAATGCCCATTTGCAGCTGCACTATGCCAATTTGCACGCCTCACTGTGCCCATTTGTTGGCTCGCAGAATTGTTGCATTTTTAGAATTTAATTTCTTGCCCATTTTTCAAAGAATATAAAAAACACAAAAACTTTTCTTTCACTCATGGTAATAGCCGGTTCACACTGGGGCGACTCGTCAGGCAGCTCAGCTGCCTGACGAGTCGCGTCTCATTCTATGCAATGGAACCGGTCTAATAGGAGCGACGCAAGTCGCTCCGATTCAGAAAAAGGTTCTTGTACGACTTCGGGGGCGGCTCGGGGCGATTTGCATTGACTTCTATACAGAAGTCATTTTGCTAATCGCCTCTGAAGTCGTCTTCAGGACGACTTGCAGAGTCGCCCCTGAATTAGTTCCTGCCGCAGTGTGAACCAGCTCTTAGTGTTTGGCTGAAGCCATTTATTATCAATCACCTGTGTTTACTCTTTTTAAATAATAATGACAACAGAAACTGCCCAAATGACCCTGATCAAAAGTTTACATACCCCAGTTGATTTCAATGGGCAGGAACGGTATATACACTGCTCCAAAGATGCGGCTAGCAGGAATTTTTTACCGTCCTGTTAGCGCACCCCTCGGTGCTTTCACATTGGAGAGACCGCAGCAGTAGCTTAGGCTCCAGTGTGAAAGGGGTCGAACTGTGTGCACCCACTATGATTAACTGTGTGGGCTGGTATGCTAGCCGCATCTTTGGAGCGGTGTATATACCGCTCCTGCCCATTGAAATCAACTGGGGTATGTAAACTTTTGATCAGGGTAATTTGGGTAGTTTCTGTTGTCATTATTATTTAAAAAGAGTAAACACCTGTGACGTGTCCCAGATGATTGGAGGGAGGGGGAAGAGGGGAACTTCCTTCCAGCGTTGCGGAGCCCTGGGTGGAAACGGGAGTTGGTTGCCCCTAAAAAGAGGCTATCCTCCCCCCCAAAAAAAATGTGGCATGTCAGGCGGTCACCTTCGCTTAAAGTGGAAGTTCCATTTCTGGGTGGAACTCTGCTTTAACATGACCTTCTGGTCATGGAAAAGATGAATAAAAAAATCTCAGGTTACAGTTTTGGGTGCATTGACCATTTTAAACGCTTTTCATTCCATTTTGAAATCAAAATGTATTTGTTCAGCGTTTGATGTTTGATTTTTTTCCTCTTTGTTTATGAACAAGAGATGCCACTTAGGTTTAAATGTACAAACCGCTACGGGGAGAAAATAAAATAAAAAGGTCATCTACTTATTAAATCCATCAAACAGCGGTAAAAAAAATATAACACGCAATATCGCAATATTATTAGTGTCTCCCTGACAGGTAGACTAATTACAGATGGTAAGAGCAGAGGAATGTGTTGAAAAGTGTAGCATGCATTTGGACAGGTGTTAATAAGCGCCAGGGTTTGATGTGTTTTGCGATAGATTGTGGAGGCCATCACTGCTCAGTGCTTTAGGTGGTAAAATATTCCTGCCATCATATACTGCTGTCTTGTGAGGTTTTATGACGACGTGGCAACAATTTTAGACATTAATTAGACTTGCCATGTTTTTACTGAGGCCTTTTTGTTTTCGTTCTTTAGGATTATTTGTTTTCGTTCTTTAGGATTTTTTGTTTTTATTTAACTGGCCTAAACATTCTAAATCAGGTGTTTTTTTTTTTTTTTAAATGGATTGTAATTTTTCCTTAGCCACTTCAATACTACATCTGTAATACTCCTTCTTTACCAGGCCATTTTTCCGAAGCTGTGGTAGTTTGACAAGTTACTCCATCATGAAACACCAAAATTAATTTGATATCAGAGCTTTCTTTTGATGGCACTTAATATCCAATATGTTGTTGTTCTTTTTTCATATGGTAAAAAAAAAAAAGAACAATTTTGGAAAGAAACTTGTTTTCTTCACTCTGTTCTAAAACCTATTAAAATAAAATGACAAGACAGCAGGAACAACCCCAAAATTATATATTTTTTGGAAAGTAGACATCCCAAGGTGATCAAATTTTTTTTTCCAGAATTGTTTGGAAATGTTGAAATATGTTGGTATGGAAGGGGCTACAACATTGAACATAGAGGTGCATGGTGCGCTAGATTAGTCTAGGATCTTACCCTTAACCCTTCTAATGCCAGGTTTATGCAGCATATGGATCTGACAGCGTAGGGTTTTACACATTCAATGTAATTTTAGCACCAGAGCTTCTGAGTAAACTGATGACCAGAAGGGCTTTTTCACAGGCGCACACCGTTTTTTTTAAATTTTGACATGTTGTGCTGCGTAAACAAATACCCAATTTTTTCGTACAATATAAAAGTTGGGTATTTTTTACTGAAATCTGTGATTTCTATACCTTTTGCGCTAATATTGTGTAACATAAAAAATGGAACTAACACTATTTTATTCTCAAGGATGTATGCTTTTAGAAAATATACAATGTTGGGGGGGTTGTTTATACAATCTTCAGAGCTGAAATTATTATTTTTTTTGTGCAAGAAATTTCATGGCTCTGGCAGGGAAATGGCTAAGGCCGGATTCACACTAGTGCGGTGCGAATTTCAGCTCTCTTATCTTTACAGAGAGATAACAGAAGTGTTCAGCAGATCCATTGCATTTTAGCTGCAGATTAGCTGCAAATTTGGAGACCTGGGAGAGGGGGAGTGGGGAAGTGTATTGAGCTGAATGAGAACAAATCCTGAAGATAAATGAACACATCTGCGAATCAGCTGCGTACCCAAAGAAGATAATGGGACTGAATTCGCACCTGAGCCGCACCGCAAGTCATAAAATACACACACGTTTTTTCGGCAATGCGCAGTGCGAATGCATCGCACATATGTGAACCACCCTCATTCAAAACAATGTATTTTGAAATGTTCTGCGAATTGGATGCGGTTTAAGCCGCAACCAATTCGCATAGGTGTGAATCCGGCCAAAATGTAGTACAGGTCATGCACAGAGGGAAGAGGAGGGTGAAGGCTTTAATGTACAGGTCACATACAGTAAAAAGATGGAGTTAAAGTGGTAGTAAACCGCAGTTAAAGGGTAAAAACAATTCCCCTGCAAGACAATGGCATAATGTGCTAGACTGCATTGTATACTAACACATTATGAGAGACTTGGCTTAAAACAAAGCCCTCCAGCGGCACACTGTCACTGCTGAGAGGGCTTAAATGTTCACCAGGCCTTCCTTCTGGGTACGCTACATGAATTGCAATACTAGTACTATGGATGTGTTAGAATCAAATAGACAAATAGGTAACCCTATTTGAATAAAATAATGAAACAGTCCCAATAAGAAAGTGAGCAAATCAATGTCCTATATTCAAAATAAATGATGCTTCATATTGTGGTTTGGTAGTTGGAAAAATACACTGCTCTCCCACAGGTATACAGTAGAAGTGACATCAAACTAAAAAGGAACCACAGAACAGTGATGGGATAGAAAATAAATCCTCCACCTTCCACTAAAGCAGCCTCTTACCAAAAGGGAAGATCCCAACCAGAGATCTTCTGTTGGCGTGTGGCTTTCAAACCCAGCCTAGAGGTCTATGTAGCAAGATGTCGTTACCCAGATGTCAGATGGATCTCCCACCGCTCACTAATGGTCAGGAATGAGGGCAGCCAAGTGTGGAAGGAAAAAGGGTGACATAGCGTAATCCAGTAAAAACGTTTTAATGTAAAAAAAAATTGTAAAATCACACTTACAATGTGAAGATATAAAAATCGCATGTGAAAATTTGTAGCCGGCCGGCTAACACAGCCCGTAACTCCGGGACTCTGTATGCAGTGATGACGTCAGCACGCCACTTCACCCTACATCGTTTTATCTCAATAGATTTCGTCCTGGGGTACTCCTGCTGGTATTTGTTTGAAATGATCATATTAGTTGCGCAGCTTGTTTGTTCTACAATTGTTTAATTTGTGTGTCTCACATTTAAAGTTGCAGCATTTAAATTGTATTGTTTGTTTATGTGACAGCACGGTATCACCCCAATCTTTATACGCTACATGAATGGCCATGGGACGCAATCTCATCACACACCCAATGTGTGCAAGAGCCGCCGTTTACGGCACGGTATACCGGACATTCAGAGTGCATGCATTGGTGACATCACCAGCTGCATGCACTCTGAATATCTCCTAAACTATGCAAGTGTAGGAGATATTCTCAGTATCTGCAGGTAAGTCTCATTATTTTAGACTTACCTGTAGGTATAAGTGGTAAAACAGAGTTTACTACCTCTTTAAGACGAAACTGAAGACATTACATCATCGGCACGATCCCTGTGTACCAGGAGGACTGACTACTGTCCATGTGCAGGGGTTGCCTCATTCCACATCAGCCAGTGAAGATGCCCGATGACCAGCACCTGGAGGGGAGATTTCAGTGAGGGACCTCTTGTAGACTTTGGATTGCAATGCCCCGTACACACGATCGGAAATTCCACCAGCAAAAGTCCGATGTGAGCTTTTGAACAGAAATTCCGACCATGTGTATGCACTATTGGACTTTTGCTGGCGGAATTTCCGCCAGCAAAAGATTAAGAGCTGGTTCTCAAATTTTTAAACTGACTTTTTTTCCGATCATCTGTAGCAATTCCAACGTATGCTCAGAAACAGTTTGACGCATGCTTGGAAGCATTGAACTTAATTTTTCGGCTCGTCGTAGTGTTGTACGTCACCGCATTCTTGATGGGTGAAAATTCAGAGAACATTTGTGTGATCGTGTGTATGCAAGCCAAGCTTGAGCGGGGAAAATCTGATTGTGTGTATGCGGCACTAGAGTTCAGGTAAATACAGTCACTTTTGTTCCACTTTAGTGTATAGATGTGCAGGATAAGGGAGGTCAACTGCAAAGAAAGGTAGGGGTTAAGATATACGGAGGATTAAAGAAAAATCCCCAAAGATATGCTGATCAATAACTAATAAAAGATCTATTCATTCATTAGTTCCTCGTTTTTCATTGTATGAAGTGGGTCCTCTCCAATGTAAAACCACTGTTTACAGTTGTGATTGGTGATCACTGTGATCAATCATCACAGCAATGACATGGTACAGAGCTACTCAGATTGGCTCTGCACACTGTCTGTGAACCGTGTTGGTAATGAATGGCTTGGTTGGAGAAGTTTATTTTGCGAAATCAGGTCAATGCTTTTAAATTGAAGTGTAAGACACAGTTGGTGATTAAACTTTTGTAAATATGCCGTCTTTATCTTCTGCTGTCATGACTACATAAAGAGCCCTCCAGATTTCATATTATAATTTTCCCAAAATAATTTCAGCGCTATGAACATATACATATGGTGCTCTTTTGAAACTGATATCTTGCTGATTTTAGTCCACATTTGTGCCAAGAAAATACAGGCTAAATATATCATAGGTATCTCTTTTGTATTGTTTAATTGCATCACGAGTGGCATATCCTGCACAGATGACACCCACCCATTCTGTATCTTGTTTGCCGAGTGAGTCACTTGACCCGCATAACCTTTTAGCCTTTCAAGCTATTGAATATAAATATCTAAAAAAAAAAAAATCGGGCTTGCTCAATGAAGGTTTTCTTAATTTTACAATTCTCATTCTGATATGTTTTGGGTATTTTTTATTTCTCCCAAATTTGTCATTTTGGTAATAGGTGATTGGTGGAGGGCTGACACATCCACATTAAAAAGACTTGGTCTTTTGGGGATGAAAGGGGAACAAACTGCTGCAGGTATCTCAGGATGCACATGCCTGTGCCTGCCTCCCAAGCCTTCCTTTCATGGCCAAATTCGGGACCGTTCTGAGAAGAAAAGCTCCAACACTTCCAGGGAATGTCAGAGATGACAGGTAATCACTGGCCCCACACGTTTCTATTGGCTCACACATGTGATGGACCGCCTGACTTACCCCTTTGTACTTCACACCTGCAGCAGTTTGCGACCCTTTACTCTACTCTAGTGATAGGGTGTAAATCAAAAACTCCAGCCGGAAGATCCTCTTTTTGAAGTTTACAGTTTTGACACCTCATCGCCATGCAGTGTGAAATAAATTAAAGCAGAACTAAACCCATTAAACTGTTACAATTGCTTGTACTTTCAACTAGGGTTGTCCCGATACCACTTTAAGACCAAGTACTGATACTTTTTTTTCAAGTACTCGCCGATTACCAATTATGTTTTTTTTTTAGGTTTAATAAAGGTTTGAGTTTTTAAGACAGCATAAACAGAAGAATAACATTTTTCGATCGAGCGTCCAACAAAGGGCGACCCGGTCAGAAGAACGTGGAACACATACAATCCGCACGGCAAAAGTTAAGGTAGTACAAACAGTTACAGCAGCGAGGTCTGTGTATAGGGAGTGTCAATGTTTACAAGGCTCGTCCACAATCTGCGAGGGCCTCCCCTGACCCGGACGCCCCAATGGGATCCATCTGCGCCCGTGGCTCAGGGGAGTAAGGGAGGGCAAACTACCTCAGATAGGCAGGTGATGTGGACACCCATACTTGTTTATACCTTGTGCAATGAGTTTACAAGAGCAATAATAATAAAATACAGAAGTGACTGGTCATATAAAATGGTCAGGATGTGCATAAATAAAACCAGAGGCCGGTTGGAGAGAGCCAGCCAGAAGGAAAAACGGAAAGAAGGAAGTAGAGAAGAGAGAAGATCTGAGACGGAAAAAGAAGGGGAAAATGGGAGGGGGGGAACAGGGTGAAGGGAGCGGTGCGCTCACCTCCCATCAGAAGTACATAATTTTGTCCCGGGTAGATTCAGCTAGATGCAACTTGACTAAAAATAAAAGATAAAAATAAAACAAAAACTTTTATTAGCCACCGATCTCAGCCGGTGGAGTGCTTTGGGGTCTTGGGGTCGGTGTCCGCCGAGGATCATGGGATCACCACGGCTGGGAGTCTGTTTTTAAGTTTGTCTGAAGTGGAGTAATGCCTCCAAACACTCCAGGTAAAGGAAAATTTAGCATATCTATCAAGGGATTTGGCTTGCAGTTCTTCCATAAGCATAATGCCATTCATTTCACCTATCCATTCAATAATAGTTGCGGGGGAGGTCGACTTCCAATGCCTAGAGATCAACTGCCGCCCTGCACTTAAGCAAAACTTTAAAAGGGAGTTTTTCTGAAATTTGGTGGCGCCAGGGAGAATGGAGAGGAGGGCTATAAGTGGAGAGGGGGTGAGTGGTTCGCCGTAGAGGTCAGAGTAAATGACCAGAACGGGCTAATCTTATCGCATTCCCACCAAATGTGGTTTATATGTACCCGTGGCCGAGGCACATCTCCAGCAGGAGTCCGAGGCAGAGGGAAACATGATCCTGAGGGTGGCCGGCACACGATACCAACGCAAAAGAACTTTATAGTTTTTCTCCTGTGCATAGCTCGATATGGAGGATTTGTGAGTGTAGAAAAAGGCCTTACGCCACTCCGCCTCACTGATATCTCTCCCTAGCTCCTCTGACCAAGCTGAAGTAAATTTGGGAAGGGCGCTATGTGTCAATTATGTTTTTTTTATGTCATGTGACAATTTGACTGATGGGCACTGACAGATGGATGGCACTTATGGGCACTGATGGATGGCACTGATGGGCGCAACTTATGGGCACTGAAAGGCCGCACTGATAGATGGAACTGATGCCACTTATGGGCAGGCAATGATGGACACTAAAATGAGGCACTGATTGGCAATTGCATAATAAATGACATGAATGATGGATGAGAGGAAGGATTTTGCAATGCTATTTGGCATATAGCATTGCAAAATCCTTCCTTTCCTCTCATCATTCATGTCATTTAACTTCTAATAAGTATGTGTTGCGAAGCCCTTATTGGTACACCTTGCGCTTGGCTGCAGTAAGCCAGCAGCGGACATCTTATTACACCCAACCCGAACTATATGGGCTGGGTGTAACAAGATGTCCGCTGCTGGCTTACTGCTGCCGAGTGCAGGGTGTACCAAGATTGCCGTCGTGATGTTTATCCTTCTGACGGAGACACGGAACATCACTTCCTGTACTGAATGTGACACTCCGGTCACCGTAATATGCGGCAGCACCCCTGTCCTGGCCAGCTTACCCACTGCACTTTGATCCACTGGTGCCAGACCGATATCCGCTCCGCCCTCTCCGTCCGATACATGGATCCCGATGCAGATCAGGAGCATTTGTGCGAGTACAAGTACTCACGCAAGTGCTCGGTACCGATACTAGTATCGGTATCGGGGCAACCCTACTTTCAACCAAACCTTAAATGATTAAATGACTAGAGTCCTAACTGATCACATGTGCAGCACCATGGCAGTTGAAGATCAAATAGAGGCCAAGATGGCAGCCTCCTTGGCTGAAAAGAATAAGAGGATTTAGTTCCACTTTAAGGAACTTGCTGCCTTTGACTGCTAGACACAACAGATTTGGAGTGGGATTTTGTGATGTCACCACTGTAGTGCATCACTGTTCTCCTTGCTGGAGGCTCCAACATGAAGAATTAAAGCTGTTCCCCCTACCAAGATGACCACCCCTACACAGAGACAAAGTATATAGTAACAGGGAATGGGAAGACAGTTATGAGGAAAAGTTGAAGGGAGGCCAAAAGCAATACTAGTGACTATTTTCTGCAGCTTCCATAGTTCATCAGGGGAGTTGCTTCCTTGCAGCCTCCCTCATTCCTTTTTGAGAGGGGACAGGATGTGGGGATGAGGTTCGTTCCCCCTTCAGCATTGGGGACAATGGGTCTTGCAAGGAGGAGGTGAGGCTTTGCTGACCTTAATGCAATGTACATTTTCAATGCACCCTCCTGAAGACAGGGAGTTTAACAAGACACGTGGACACTCATTAAAATTAGAAGAAAAGAGGTTTAACCTTAAACTACCTAGAGGGTTCTTTAATGTAAGAGCAGCAAGAATGTGGAATTCCCTTCCACAAGCGATGGTCTCAGCGGGGGGCATCAATGGTTTCAAGAAACTATTAGATAAGCACCTGAATGACCACAACATACAGGGATATACATTGTAATACTGACACATAATCACACACATAGGTTGAACTTGTGTCTTTTTTCAACCTCGCCTACTATGTAATTTCAGGAGAAGACCCTCATAACAACCGTGAAGCATGGTGGCGGAAATGTTATTGTTTGTGGTTGCTTTGCTGTATCAATGCCTGGGCAGTTTGCAGTCATCGACTATATGTTCGGCCTAATTTCACAAAGGTTTGCTTAATGAGAATGAACGTCTTTTTCTTTATCGTACATCACGGGACACAGAGCGCATAGTCATTACATATGGGTTATATGGGTACCTTCAGGTGTGGACACTGGTGTAATCAACTTCACAGGAAGTTCCTCCCTATATAACCCCCTCCCACTGGGAGTGCTTCAGTTTTTTCGCCAGTGTCTTAGGTGTTGGTCACGTCTAGCTGTCCCTCGGAGGTCTCGGGACCCAGGATAGCTAGCCGGATCCGTCCGAAGTGCTTCAAAGCCAAGGTGTACGGTACCCGGGCCCTGCTGGAGTGGGGTGTTGCCTATAATGCCTCTCCTTGGAGGGCTGGATTCTGGGCTCCAGTGCCTTAGTCTCTTCCAAGAACTAAACGCTACTGATGCCAGGATGCTATATAGGTCCAGGGGTGTGGGTTCCTTAACACAGGACCCCGGTCCCTGAAGGTCCAAGACAATACCCACGGAGATGGGGGAAGGCTGGGCCTCTTGCATTTTGCAATACCCTGCGGCGTGGAGCAGGTAAGAGGGAACCTGCGGGACTTGGTTCGACAGTAGGTATCCCCCTGGGGGTTCTGGGTTGGCTAATGGTATGCTTGTGCATCAGCCACTATCTCCACTATGTCTTTTTAGGCAGGATGGGATGTACTAATGTTTACCCAGATAACATGTAGATATATGTATACTTGTTTAAGATATATATTTGCTACTCACCCCAGGTCTGCCTGTTAGCATTGATACTGCAGCCCCACGTACTGTAAAGAGGGAATTGCTGGTGAAAACTCCTGTTTCTTAGGAAGCCTATGGGGACAGCTTCCTCTCTGTGTGCACTACAGTAAGGATTAGTGCTTACCTGGTGTCTGTTGGTGCTGCTGGCGCTGGTCCATGCTTTTCCTCTGCTCTGCTTCCTCCATGTTGTTCAGCGTGGGGGGGGGGTGCGCGCGCGTGGGCGCGTGCACGCCGCCTTTTATAGCGTCGGCGTGCGTTGGGGGGGCGGGCCAGCAGCGTCAGGGTCAGTTTAAAGTAAAACGTTTTTCTCTGGCTGGTCTTTTCCCTCCTGGAAGCAGAGGAAGAAGGACACAGAGCGTGCAGCTGGGTCTTTTGGCCACAGTGACACCCAGTGGCGGTTTGTGGATCTTCAGGTCTAGGACTTAGTTCCACTATTGACCAGAAAAAAAAAAAAAGGGAGTTTTTTTTTGCTTAAAGGGACTCAGCCTTAGATCCAGCAGTATCTGAGTCAACCTTGGACTCCGGCTAACGGGCATTGGTGTTGCAATACTCACAGGTTTTCCTCAGTATTGCCACCTCCCAGGCGGGTAAAAAAAAAAAATATATAATATATATACAAAATTTTTCATTTTCCTCAGCCTGTTCTCATATTAATTACTCCTAGCTACAACAGTCAGGTGTTGGCTATAGGGGTGACTCAAGGTTGTGCAATGGCTCCAAGGGCATCAGGACCAGCCAAGGCTGCAAAAGGTGCCAAGAAACAAAAGGGGTCTCCATCGGGGTCAGAGGATTTGGGCCAGGCTTCTACGGCCCCACCCTCACCAGTTAGACCACCGAGTAGCATAGTACAAGAGCCATTGGGGGTGCTGGGGGCAGAGGCGGCCCCCGATCCACCCATTCCCGTTTACGTAACGGAAGAAATGCTAGCGACCACCCTGGGTGGGCTAGAGAAAAGGTTAACTGCTTTGTTTGCCCGCCCTTTGCCAAGTAGCAAACGGGCTAGATCCCCCTCACCTAGTTTGGTGTTTTCAGATGCGGAGGTCTCCTCTTCGGAGGAACGGGACCCACAAGGGGATCAAGCAGACCCAAGTCCCGACGGTTCAGACATGGAGGGTTCCACTGTAGATTAATATTTTTCGGCCTCTCAAGCGGAGAGCCTGTGGATCCAGTCTTTGACCGATATGGTTCGCACTGCTTTTAAAACTTCCAGTGCCAGAACTAGTAGCCCCTGTGGTATCCTCATTGGGTTCTTTAAAGGCTCCATTAACTTGGGTGGCTTTTCCGATTCACCCCCTTCTGCGGAGCGTGATTTACCAGGATTGGGCTCGACCTGATAGGATCTTTATCCCTCCTAAGAGGTTCTCTATTCTCTATCCTATGGAAGAGGAATTTTTAAAGAAATGGGCACTCCCCACAGTGGACGCGGCCATTTCCTGCGTGAATAAATCCCTGACCTGTCCGGTTGAAAATGTCCAGATGTTCAAGGATCCGGTCGACAAAAAATTAGAGACCCTACTGAAGGCTTCTTTCACCACAGTAGGTGCCATGGTTCAGCCAGCGGTGGCAGCCATTGGCGTTTGTCAGGCCTTAAAGGATCAGGCAAAACAGATATTAAAGGACATGCCGGCTCAGCAAACTTGTGAATTAGCAGATTTCCCTAGGGCTCTCTGCTTTGCAGGAGATGCTATTAAGGACTCCATCCAACAGGCATCCCGGTTATCTCTGCTGGTGGTTCACATGCGTCGTCTTTTGTGGCTAAAGAACTGGTCAGCAGAGGCACCCTGCAAAAAGCTTTTAGCAGGGTTTCCCTTTCATGGGGGAAGACTATTCGGTGAAGACCTAGATAAATATATCCACACCATATCAAGTGGAAAAAGTACTTCCTTACCGGTCAAGAAAAGACCGCGTGGGCCCACGTTTAAACGACAGGCCTTTGCTGGCTCGGCCCCTTCGACTTCCCGTCAGTATCGACGGCCTCCCGGGCGTTCAGCAGTTAATAGCCGCCCACAGGGACAAGCCGCGGCAAACAAGAGGCCCTGGTCTCGCAAGCCGGCTAAACCAGTCATCAAGTCAGATTCATGAAGGGGCGCCCCCACTCTCTTGGGTGGGGGGAAGACTTCAGTTTTTCTCCGAAGTCTGGAGGGCCAGAATTCCCGACTCTTGGGTTCGGTCCGTAGTAGCCTCAGGCTACAAACTAGAGTTTCGAGAAATCCCCCCTCCTCATTTTCAGGGGTCAGGTCTTCCAAGCGACCCGTTAAAGAGGGCCTCTCTCGTAAAGGCGTTGGATCGCCTCTTGCTCCAAGGAGTAATTGTAGAAGTACCAACCCAAAAAAGGGGTCTGGGATTCTACTCCAACCTTTTATTATACCAAAACCCAATGGCGACGTCAGGCCTATCCTAGACCTCAAACGCCTAAATCGCTTTCTAAAGATTCAGACCTTTCGTATGGATTCCATACGTTCAGTGACAGCCAGCCTGCATCAGGGCGACTTTCTAGCATCTATAGACATAAAGGATGCATATCTGCATGTGCCGATCTACCCAGCACATCACAAGTTTCTTCGTTTTATGATAGATCAAAGTCATTTCCAGTTCGTAGCCCTCCCTTTCGGGTTGGCAACAGCTCCGCGGGTATTCACAAAGGTGTTAGCCCCGGTGCTAGCCGTCCTAAGGACAGAAGGCATCTTGGTCCTGGCATACCTGGACGATTTCCTGGTTATCGACAGATCAGCTTCCAACCTCAATCATGCAGTAGTCCGCACAGTTCGGCATCTACAAGAATTCGCGTGGGTTGTGAACCAAGGAAAATCGAGGTTGCAACCCACAAGACAGTTGGAATATCTAATCCTTCGGTTAGATACAGAATGCCAGAGGATATTTTTACCTCAAGAAAAGATCAGGTCATTGACTCAAACAATTCAAATAGTCCTAGGCAAAAAGAGGCCGACTATTCGCCTATGCATGCGACTGCTGGAAAAGATGGTAGCCGCCTTCGAAGCAGCGCCCTATGCCCAGATCCATACCAGAGTTCTCCAGGCAGCTATTCTCTCTGCTCGGAACAGGTCCATACAGGCATTAGACCGTCCATTAGGTCTTTCCCCAGGAGTCAGGCGCAGCCTGTACTGGTGGCTGGTCCCTCAAAAATTGTCAAAAGGGAAAACCTTTTGCCCCATCACGTGGAAAATAGTAACCACAGATGCCAGCCTAACAGGTTGGGGGGCAATCGTAGGAAAACGGACCCAGCAGGGACAGTGGTCAGAGGCAGAAAGTCTGCTTCCCATCAATGTCCTAGAGATCAGAGCTGCTCGGTTGGCCCTGGTCGCCTGGACTCTCCCCCTGCAGGGTCTGCCAGTAAAGATACAGTCCGACAATGCCACAGCGGTGGCATACATAAACCACCAGGGGGGCACAAGGAGCCTAGCGGCTCAAAGGGAAGTAAACCTGATTTTCTCATGGGCCGAAGCCCATGTACCCTGCATCTCAGCAGTGTTCATCCCAGGGATAGACAATTCTCAAGCAGATTTTTTGAGTCGTCAACAGTTACTCCCGGGAGAGTAGTCTCTTCACCCCCAGGTATTCCAAGAGATTTGCCAAAGATTCGGAGTTCCCGATGTGGACATCATGGCAACAAGATTCAACAAGAAATTGGACAAATTCGTATCCCGAGCCAGGGACCCCTCGGCCTACGGGACCGATGCGTTGGTTTGCCCCTGGCACTAGTTTTCTCTCCTGTATGCGTTCCCTCCACTACAGATGATTCCCCGCCTTCTACGAAGGATCAGGGTGGAGCGCAGGCCGGTGATCCTGGTGGCCCCAGCCTGGCCCAGAAGGGTTTGGTACGCACTCATCGTGAGGATGTCAGTAGGGGCACCGTGGCCACTCCCCCTGCGCCCAGATCTGCTGTCTCAGGGCCCGATCTACCACCCTGCTTCACAGCAGCTAAATTTGATGGCTTGGCGGCTGAATCCCTAATTCTTAAGGGCAGAGGCCTCTCAGCCCAGGTCATATCTACGTTAATTCAGGCTAGAAAGCCAGTCTCTAGAAATATCTATTACAGAGTCTGGAGGACCTATGTGGAGTGGTGCGAGCCTCAAGGAGGGCATCCTCGCAAGTTTTTTATTGACAGGATCTTGCGATTCCTCCAGGTAGGCGTTGACAAGGGGTTGGCTCTTAGTACTCTAAAGGGGCAGGTGTCTGCCTTATCGATATGGTTTCAAAGGCCTTTGGCCACGCATTCGCTTGTGAAAACCTTCTTGCAGGGGGTCTTGCATGTGAATCCCCCTATTAGAGCTCCCCTCTGCCCCTGGAATTTAAATCTGGTCTTGTCAGCCTTACAAAAGCAGCCGTTTGAACCTCTGACAGAAATCCCTCTTGTGCTGCTAACCCGAAAGTTGGTTTTCTTGGTGGCTATGGCTTCGGCCAGAAGGGTCTCCGAGCTGGCAGCCTTGTCATGCAGGGAGCCATACCTTATTCTGCATAAGGACAGAGTGGTTCTGCGGCCTCAACCTTCTTTCCTTCCTAAGGTCATATCCAGTTTTCACTTGAATCAGGATCTAGTCCTACCATCCTTCTTTCCTATTCCCCAGTCCAGAGAGGAAAGACGGCTTCATACTTTGGACGTGGTCCGAGCCATGAGGGTCTATCTCAAGGCTACAGAGAAGATTCGGAAAACAGATGTGCTTTTCGTTCTTCCGGATGGCCCCAAGAAGGGTCAGCCGGCTGCCAAGTCTTCCTTGGCTAGGTGGATTAAGCAGCTGATTTTTCAGGCCTATGGTCTGAAGCGCGTTCCACCTCCCTTATCAGTTAAAGCCCATTCTACGAGGGCCATGAGTGCCTCTTGGGCGGCACACCATCAGATCTCTATGGCACAGGTTTGCAAAGCGGCAACCTGGTCTTCCGTACATACGTTTACTAAATTTTATAAGTTGGACGTCGCAAAGGCTACGGATGCAGCATTTGGGCAGGCGGTCCTACGGGCAACAGTATAGAATCCTCTGGCCCGGTTCACGCCCCCTTTTTTCTGTTGGTGGAGCTATTTTACCTCCTGATAATGTTTTTTGTTTGGCTATTTTTGGCCTTACGGTCTCCCTCCCTTCATGGAGCATTGCTTTGGGACATCCCATATGTAATGACTATGTGCTCTGTGTCCCGTGATGTACGATAAAGAAAAAAGGATTTTTAATAACAGCTTACCTGTAAAATCCTTTTCTTGAAGTACATCACGGGACACAGAGCTCCCACCCCTCTTTTGGGGAACATTGTGTAACCTCGGAGAAATTGCTTGCTACAAAACTGAAGCACTCCCAGTGGGAGGGGGTTATATAGGGAGGAACTTCCTGTGAAGTTGATTACACCAGTGTCCACACCTGAAGGTACCCATATAACCCATATGTAATGACTATGCGCTCTGTGTCCCGTGATGTACTTCAAGAAAAGGATTTTACAGGTAAGCTGTTATTAAAAATCCTTTTTTTTCAACATCATCTACTACATGGGTCTTCAAACTATGGCCCTCCAGTTGTTCAGGAACTACAATTCCCATCATGCCTAGTCATGTCTGTGAATGTCAGAGTTTTACAATGCCTCATGGGATGTGTAGTTCCGCCACAGCTGGAGGGCCGTAGTTTGAGGATCCCTGATCTACTATGTAACATGTGGCCTAGGATGGTTTAGGAGTGGGAAGCTGCACACTTGCTTTTCCTTTTTTTAAAAGCCATGTTGTGGGCTCCCTCCTAAAAGCCATAAAAGACCCTTATATAGCTTAGGTGGAGGGGGAACCCCACCCCTACTAAACCAGATATTTTGCTTGTTAATTTTAAGTTTTGTATTTTTTTTTCATATGTCTAATGATTTCAATATATCACCACCTATCACCCTACCACAGGAAACTCCTTGGTTCTTTCTTTTCTACTAACCCTAAAGTGTTTATCTAAAGGCCAAACCATGAGCCCTACACATTAGAGCTCTGCCTACCAAAGGTGCTTACACCCAGTTAAGATACCAATCTATTCCAGTGTTCAGCACTCCATGGCCTTCTTTGCTCTACAAATGCATGCATCAGACAGGTACTCTTTTTAGCCTTGTCATTCGAAAATCTCAGGGCAGTACAGGGAGTTGGGGGACACACACTCGGGACTGATCTACACGGTGACATTTGCCTACCGTGCGAAAAAAAAACTCGGTTTAGCTCTTGTTGTTTCTTCATATTGGTGCCCTGGTGACAGTGCCACGTAATTTTCCAGCTAATGGCTCATAATCATTATTTCCAGACAGGTGAGCATCCTGCTGCTCCCGTACAGTTTTCATGCCAGATGGAATCTGACGGTAGTATTCTGCTGTAAAAAAAAAAAAGAGGAAAAAGAAAGAACGTTTAATTTTGAGCTTGCAGAACTCGGTAACTTTTCAACAGGCGATTAATTAACCGTTCACCATAATCCGCTGACCTAAAGTTATGCTGTCTGTTTCCTCATTTGTTTTCATTTGCATGGCTTGCTACTGAATTGCAGTTCAGTTGCGGTAATCAGGATCGGACCCAGTGTTTTGTCTTCATTTATGTTTCATGCTTTTAATTATTTTTTTCTGGCTCGTTGTTCTGTATGGATTTTAAAATGTCAATGGGGTGAGCTGATGTGTGCTTAGGTAGTTGTACGGGGCAGTGGGCAGTGTGAAGTATAGCATGCAAACTGCAATGAGTGCCTATGCTTTTGTGTTGGACAATGTAGCTAAATTGTAACACGAACGTGTAATCTTCATCTAAACTGGACACATTAGAGAAATGCAATTTCAGGATAACAAACATTATGCAGCTATGTACAACGGTGCAAATGGAACTGTTTTCACTTTTCATTTTTTATATCAAAAGTCGATTTAAAGTGGTATTAAAGCCAAAAATGCAATCTATTGCAGTTTACCAATCCTTATGCCGCGTACACACAAGTGTTTTTCATGACGAGAAAAATATTTTTTAAAAATGGTCATTAAAAACTATTGCGTGTGGGCTCCAGAGCATTTTTCTCGACGTGAAAAATGGCTATTAAAAATTTAGAACATGCTCTAAATTTTCTTGTCGTTTTTTCACGTTATCGTTTTTCATGTCGTGTAAAACGGTCATGTGTAGGCTTTAGCGACGTGAAAAAAACTTGCATGCTCAGAAGCAAGTTATGAGACATTATGGTAAAACTAGCATTTGTAATAGAGATAGCACATTCATCACGCTGTAACAGACTGAAAAGCACAAAGACTGAAAAGCGCAAATCGTCTCTCACCAAACTTTTATTAACACAAAATCAGCAAAAGCAGCCCAAAGGGTGGCGCCATCTGAATGGTACTTCCCCTTTATATTGCTGTCATACGTGTTGTACGTCACCGCGCTTTGCTCAAGCTTTTTTTCTTTTTCACGATCGTGTGTATGCAAGGCCGACTTGACAAGAATCACGTGGAAAAAAATATGTTTTTTTTTCTAGGATATTAAAAATGGTCGTGTGTAAGCAGCTTCAGATGTAGTGGCTGCATGCGTTTTGTTTTTTTCCCCCTTCCTGTCTTCACCTGGAGATCTGGCTAGTGACACACCTCCTGTATTAGCGTGCCTCCATTCTTCTGGATGAAGAAGCAACAGAGACTCCTTCGAAGCCCAGGTTCACACTGGGCTGCTGGAGTGAAGCTGTGCAAGTTCAGCTGAACTCACACAATTTCACTCCCGTTGGCAGTCCCGATTTCAGCCGCAATCGCAAAAAGTAGTACAGGAACTACTTTTTGAAATTGGTGCAGCGCCGCAGATGTGGCGTCGCACCGAATAGGACGGTGTCATTGTCGGCATATGCCGCCGATTTGAGATGCGATTTGACATGTGAAATCGCATCTCAAATCGTACCAAATCGTACCCAGTCTGAACCTGGGCAAATGCCAACATTGTTATTCTGAGGTTAGGGGAGTGTTGGATGTGCTAGCAGATTTAAATGTACTAACAACTCCTGCTCATACTGCAGTTACAGCAATATTTTTTCTTTGTTTTATTTGTTCTTTTGCGATGAAGGTTTTCTATATATATGTGTGTGTGTGTGTGTATATAAAAATAAACGATAATCACTGTAAGCACACATCAGTGTTAAAGGAAGATTGTTACGCCCGGGCTGCGTAAGTAAACAAAGCCCAGATGTTGGCTGGAAAGAAAGATCTCTTCTTTTTTTTTTCTCCGTCTTTCCAGCCTGGAGGAGAGATGTGGAGTCTTATAGACCCCACATCTCTCCATAAAGAGGACCTGTCACACACTTTTGCTATTACAAGGGATGTTTACAGAGCGTTTAAGAGAAAGTGTAAAAATATATATTTTTTTAAGTAAAATAAACCATAAAATAAATAAATTTAAAGCGCCCCCATCCCCGTATACTCACGCACAGGATAGGAACGTTTTGACCGCCAGCCACGTTTTGCATTTTCCCGTGGCCAAGTGTACATGAAGTCTTGGTGGTTTAAACAAGACCAGTTCCACCGGCATACTCCGTAAGGAGGTTCTAAGCATTGACATTTAATCTGGAACCCCAGATTAGAATTTTATGGATTCAAAGTAGTGGCAACTATAGAACAGTTATCTGAACTATTTGCATCAAGATCTAATGTTTGCCTGTTACGTGCCAAATATGTTGAGATAATATAATATGTTGCCCATGTTCCGTGGGCTTTACTTCGCTTTTCAGACAAGTGTATGCATAAAATCTATCAAATCTTAAATATTTTTAAATATTAGTATACAAAATATGCATCGGCTATACGAGAAAAATATTCAAAATGGGTATAGAATAAAGTCCATATGGGCCCAGCCACAAGCCAAAAACCCATGCTGTATAGTTCAAATTGCCTGCAATTATATGTATGCAATTGGCATTCTCACACCTAATGATTTTCTTTGCTATCACATTTTTGATTCCAGGCATAATATGAAAAACACATTTCTGGCATCCCATAAGATGTACATGTTCCTGTTTTGGTGCAATCTGCTGATCAGTTCCTTGATTTAAAATCAAGCAAATGATCAGCAGAATGCACAACTAAACTACAGTAACTTGTGGCAACCAGGGAGGAGTAAACACGTGTAAATGGATCCTGGAGATGTGTTCTTTCACATGATGCGAGGGCTCTTGAAAGATTGCATTGCACTTATTTCAGCTTGCATTTAACGCTTCTCCCGGGCCGCCCCCCCAGAAAAACCATTTGCTGCTGTCACCGCTGCTAGCCACGCCCCATTTTAAGCCACGCCCCCTCCAACGAGGGCCTCTTCAGTCATGGGGAAGCCCCTCTGTGCCCCTCCGTGCCCATATGGACCAGGAGGGCCAGACTATTCCAAGAGAATACACGCAACATAGAAACTCAGGTAAGCTTATCTATTCTAATACATACCTGAAAAGCATAAACAACTATAATATAGGGCAATTACCTGACACAGCTAAAATCATATGTGCCCAATACGGACTTGCAAAACCACAATATACATATGAAAAACTGTCAAGACAGCTAGTCTCCCAAGCTGTTCCGCCCCCTCAGGACTTAATGGGCACTTTGTACGAGAGCCCCCCCACTGCTAGTTACATCACTCCAAATAAGAAAGCAACATCCCTTGCTGAAAAACCCTTGAACCTGAGCTATGTAAATGCCAGGTCCGCTGTGAAGCATGCCTCGGACATATATGATATGATTATGTCCGAGCACCCCCATTTATTCTCCATGACCGAGACATGGTTCAGTTCAGGCTCTGAAACAATTTTTGATGAGCTTATACCAGATAACTATAAAATCCTGTATAGAGTGGGCAAAAGGGGGGGTGGTATTGCGGTCATATATGATGAAGGTTTGTCCTGCACGGAGTTAGTTCTCCCTTCCCCAAAAACCTTTGAGAGTCTTATCATTAAATGCTCAGTTAATCCCTGATCATCATTTATCCTGGCCACTATATATAGACCTCCAGAATATAACGGCCATTTTCTTAAAGAATTTACTGAATACATCATGCAACTAACTGCTATTCAGGACAAACTAATAATTCAAGGTGACTTCAACGTTTGGTTAGAGCAGATTGAAGAACCACACGCCAAGGACCTCCTAGAGGATCTGGAGGGTATGGGGTTCGAGCAGAAAGTTCAGGGGCCAACTCATATCCATGGTCATCAGCTTGATGCTGTACTCTCTAATGATCTCCAAGTATCAAAACTATCCACAATAGTGACTGGATGGACGGACCACCATGTGTTAAAAAACACCCTGCCAGACCTAGCCCCTAGAAAAAGCATTTCTGGCCCCCCGATGGAAAGATCAAAACCTTTCCGAAAACTTTCAAAAATTAGCGAGGATATTTTCCACTCAGCCTATATTCACAGTCACGGGAACTTAGAACAGAATTCAATTGATACAGAAAATGGGTTGGAAAAATTAGTACAGACTTTGGGACGCTTTTGAACAAAAACTAATAAATACCCTGGACAAGGTGGCGCCCATCACTACGTCATACAATAGGCCCAGGAAATCCAGATCATGCCCCTGGTATTCATCCTCACTGGGAGAGTTAAAATCCAAAAGACGTCAGCTTGAACGCAAATGGATCAGAACCAATCACCCGCAGGACAAAATGGCCTATACAGTGCAGAAAATAAGTATTTGAACACCCTGCTATTTTGCAAGTTCTCCCACTTGGAAATCATGGAGGGGTCTGAAATTGTCATCGTAGGTGCATGTCCCCTGTGAGAGACATAATCCAAAAAAAAATTCCAGAAATCACAATTTATGATTTTTTAACTATTTATTTGTATGATACAGCTGCAAAGAAGTATTTGAACACCTGTCTATCAGCTAGAATTCTGACCCTCAAAGACCTGTTAGTCTGCCTTTAAAATGTCCACCTCCACTCCATTTATTATCCTAAATTAGATGCGCCTGTTTGAGGTCATTAGCTGCATAAAGACACCTGTCCACCCCATACAATCAGTAAGAATCCAACTACTAACATTGCCAAGACCAAAGAGCTGTCCAAAGACACTAGAGACAAAATTGTACACCTCCACAAGGCTGGAAAGGGCTACGGGGAAATTTCCAAGCAGCTTGGTGAAAAAAGGTCCACTGTTGGAGCAATCATTAGAAAATGGAAGAAGCTAAACATGACTGTCAATCTCCCTCGGACTGGGGCTCCATGAAAAATCTCAACTCGTGGGGTCTCAATGATCCTAAGAAAGGTGAGAAATCAGCCCAGGACTACACGGGAGGAGCTGGTCAATGACCTGAAAAGAGCTGGGACCACCGTTTCCAAGGTTACTGTTGGTAATACACTAAGACGTCATGGTTTGAAATCATGCATGGCACGGAAGATTCCCCTGCTTAAACCAGCACATGTCAAGGCCTGTCTTAAGTTTGCCAATGACCATTTGGATGATCCAGAGGAGTCATGGGAGAAAGTCATGTGGTCAGATGAGACCAAAATAGAACTTTTTGGTCATAATTCCACTAACCGTGTTTGGAGGAAGAAGAATGATGAGTACCATCCCAAGAACACCATCCCTACTGTGAAGCATGGGGGTGGTAGCATCATGCTTTGGGGGTGTTTTTCTGCACATGGGACAGGGCGACTGCACTGTATTAAGGAGAGGATGACCGGGGCCATGTATTGCGAGATTTTGGGCAACAACCTCCTTCCCTCAGTTGGAGCTTTGAAGATGGGTCGAGGCTGGGTCTTCCAACATGACAATGACCCAAAGCACACAGCCAGGATAACCAAGGAGTGGCTCTGTAAGAAGCATATCAAGGTTCTGGCGTGGCCTAGCCAGTCTCCAGACTTAAACCCAATAGAGAATCTTTGGAGGGAGCTCAAACTCTGTGTTTCTCAGCGACAGCCCACAAACCTGACTGATCTAGAGAAGATCTGTGTGGAGGAGTGGGCCAAAATCCCTCCTCCAGTGTGTGCAAACCTGGTGAAAAACTGCAAGAAACATTTGACCTCTGTAATTGCAAACAAAGGCTACTGTACCAAATATTAACATTGATTTTCTCAGGTGTTCAAATACTTCTTTGCAGCTGTATCATACAAATAAATAGTTAAAAAAATCATACATTGTGATTTCTGGATTTTTTTTTTCGATTATGTCTCTCACAGTGGACATGCACCTACGATAACAATTTCAGACCCCTCCATGATTTCCAAGTGGGAGAACTTGCAAAATAGCAGGGTGTTCAAATACTTATTTTCTGCACTGTAGGTGCCAGTGCAGAGTGTACAGCAAGCTTGTGAAAATCCAAAAAAGAAGCTATTATAACTCCCAAATAGCCCAAGCGGCTAACAAAGAGGCTGAATTATTTAAAATCACATCCAGCCTCTTTAACAACAAAAAATATTCCCCTGCTATACCATCCTCAGATAGAATGTGCTCCAGTCTCCTTAGGTCATTTGAAGCTAAAATACAGAAAATTCGGACATCTACCAACCAGGCGGTGCGACCTCTAGACCAACCCACAATATTGGGTCCTCATTTAGGCCTTATGCAATTTTCAGATACGACGCCAGAGGAGATACTGAAGATGAGAGACTTAAGAGCATCATCATATTCAGATGATATCTGTCCCGGGTGGCTTATGAAGGCCAACTCCAAAACACTGGCTCCAGACATCTGCAAAGTTATCAATCTTTCGCTGCAACTAGGCATCGTCCCAGGAAAGATGAAGCATGCCATAGTAACACCCCTTCTGAAAAAAGTGGGCCTTGATATAACTGATCCGCTTAACTTCAGGCCCATTTCTGCCATCCCTTTCTTGTCAAAAATTCTAGAGCAAGTTGTCTTTAGGCAGCTACAAATCTATTTTGAGGGAGGAAACCTCTTTCATGATACCCAGTCGGGGTTTCGCCCGGGAAGAGGAACAGAGATATCTGTGCTGGCTATGCGAGAAAGATTACTAACAATCCGTGATGCAGGGGGGTCGGCAGCTTTGATTCTGCTAGACCTCTCCGCAGCATTCGACACTGTCGACTAGGAGATTCTGTTGGACAAACTGAAAAATCTTTTTGGTCTTGACGGGGTGGTTCTGAGCTGGATAAGCTCCTTTCTCCATGAGAGAACTCATTATGTTAAGATGGGAACACATCGGTCCACCACAAGACCTCTTACTTGTGGTGTCCCACAGGGGAGTGCTCTATCGCCGCTCCTCTTTAATTGCTATGTCCGTCCTCTTGCTGATATCATCCAGAACAACAACTTGGAGTGTCAGCTTTATGCTGATGACACTCAAATTCTGGTTGATTCAGCAAGAGGACCTCCGCAGCCAGCTCAGCTGGCGAAATGCCTGGTAGAAATACAGGACTGGATGGCGGGTAATGGGCTTGGATTGAACACAGCCAAAACCGAAGTTCTACTAATTGGTCTTGATGGCGCAGCTCTTCTGGCGGCATGGCCTCCATCTCTCGGGCCCACACCCATTCCAGCTAAGCAGGTAAAAAACCTAGGGGTCCTCATTGACGACACCCTCTCGTTCGTGCCCGACTTTAGAAACATCCTGCGTAATGCCAATCATCATCTGAGGCTCCTCAGAAAAGTGAAACACCTATTCACGCAAAGTAATAGATCTATACTTGCCCAAGCTCTTATCCACTCCAGATTAGATGGGGCTAACATATTTCTACTTGGTGCCCCGCAGAAATAGGTCCACAAGCTCCAGGTGGTGCAGAACCATGCTGCTCGCTTTGTTCTGGGTCTAGCGAGACAAGATCATATTAGCCTGGCTAGGAGATCACTCCATTGGCTCCCTATTGAGCAGAGAGTGATCTTTAAAACGCTCTGTATCTTTTTCCGAGCATATTGGGGACTAGGCCCCAAATATTTACACAATCTAGCGATGCACTATGTGCCTACGCGGCCATTAAGGTCCACGACCCAACACCTAGCCGTAGTTGTTCCATCTAAACTTTCTTCCATGGGAGGCAAACGACTTCAGAGTCGGGGTGCTATGCTGTGGAATGCGCTTTCCGTGGAACTTAAGATGACACCAAACTTGCTCCTCTTCAGGAAAAAACTGAAGACAGAGCTATTTGTCTAGGCTTATGGATAGATTGAGCGTTATTTTTTATTTATTTTTTCCCATACACATTGATGGGGTCAGGCATGCCATTTTAGTGATTATGCCCCTGCAATGGCCCTGACTACTCAGATACCAATGATGTTATGTACTCTTTCTATAGATTTCCTTGTTTCTTTTTCCTTATCATATTCTTTGAAGCTCCTAGGCCTTTTTCTTTTGTTTACCTAAGAACTGGATATTTTTCTTTTTAGTCTCTGTCATATTTTTTCTTTTTCTTCTCTATTACTGTGGATTGATTCTAGGTAACACCTAACCAGCGGCGCTTAGACGCTCACCCCCCAGTGGGTATTTGGCGCCTAACCAAGCTTAAAATCAAATCAAATCAACTGTACATTTTGTACATACTTGTGGCCATATAGTAGGTGTAATGGTCAGATGTCCATTAACGTCTGCAACTTTCATTGATCATGCATAGTACTTACACCGCCAAATCCTCACTCAACTGATATACCGTATATACTGGAGTATAAGCCGAGTTTTTAAGCACTTTTTTTTTGTGCTGAAAAAGCCCCCCCTTGGCTTATACTCGAGACACCTTTTTGCGCCTGATCTCCCGGACTTTGGGGACCTGGTTCACACCAGCCGATTTTTCAAAGTCAGGCACCCCTTCCATAGACTCCCATGTTAAACGGTCATTTCTCCGGTAAATTTAGGGACCCGGTACCAGCCGGTCGTAGGTCCCCTGGACCCAGAAATTGGCACACATGTAAGCCCATTTATCCTCTACAAGTGTGCAAAGTTTGTTGTCTGGAAGACGAACAGCTGGGGAGCACCGGTTTTTCAAAGCTGGGCACCCCTTCCATAGACTCCCATGTTAAACGTCAGTCTAGTCATGAGCACAGTGAGGCATGCAGATGGACACCCTAGGCTTATACTGGAGGTAATACTTTTTCCCATTTTTTTGTGGTAAAAGTAGGTGCCTCGGCTTATATCGAGTATATACGGTAAGTAATGCTAAAATTGGGCACATCGCTGGCAGCTTCAAGGCCATGTGTGGACACCTTGGACCTCACCTTTGTTTTTTCATACGTACACTGGGAAATTTTGCAACTCTATTGTACTATTTATGAGTCACATTAAGCAGAGTTTCAAATACCTGCTGGTTATAAATGCCCAGAATGAAAACAGACACCGGAGTGATAAATCTTTGCTCTGTAATGCAGAAAAAATGAAGCCGCATACATCACGCTGACACTGAGAAGGAAGGATTTTAAGTATTCTGTTTTATGTGGGTAGCAGAGCACAAGTCTCATCCCTGGTCAGGCCAAGCCCTCACTTATTCTTTTTACTGACGTTTTTTCAGCTAGACCAGCTACAGATCTCAGAAGAACTCTGCTAAGCACTTGTAGTATCTTAAATATCAAGTCTAGCCTAAAGTTTTGAATATAGCCTGAAGTGTTTGAACCTCTGCCGGGGGTTTTTTTTTTTATTCTATACAAAAACTGTCTCTGACTTTGTTGGGGAGAATTACACTTTGTGTCTCAGTGACACCCAATGGGCACAAGCCGAAGAAATGAAGGACTTTATATCCAAGTGATCAGAAGGCACAGAGAACATTTAAAACCTTAGAGTTGCTAACATTTTTCCTAATGTACTTGAAAATTTGTTTTTTTATTGCTTCCTGTCCCACAAAAACCCTGTCATAGGGAGATGAAGTGAGGAAAATCTCAATGGGTACATGGACAGAAATAAAACCAGAACAAGGTCCTAACCCTTCCCTATGCTCTATAAAGCAAAGAATAACTCTTTTGAAGGAGTTTGGCTTTAAATGGAAATTATAGTGATTTAGTTTATTTTTTTTGTTTAGCAAACCCTCTCCCCTTTGCAGGGCCCAGTCTTTCCCCTTTGCAGCATCTAAAAGATATTGTATAAAATGTTCCAACACTAAGGAACCCAAAGATTGTTGGGTTATTATAATAAAAATTCTTATGCCGTGTACACACGATTGGAAATTGTGACAACAAATGTTCGATGTGAGCTTTTTGGCGGAAATTCCGACCGTGTGCAGGTGCCATCGGACATTTGCTGTCGGAATTTCCGACAACAAAAATTTGAGAGCTGATTCTCAAATTTTCCAACAACAAAAGTTCTTGTCAGAAATTCCGATCGTCTGTATGCAATTCGGACGCACAAAAATCCTATGCATGCTCGGAATCAATTCGGCGCATGCTCGGAATCATTGAAGTTCATTTTTCTCGGCTTGTCGTAGTGTTGTACGTGACCACGTTCTCGATGTTCGTAAATTTCCGACAACATTTGTATGACCGTTTGAGCCAACATTCCGTCGGGAAAAAATCCACGGTTTTGTTGTTGATCGCGTGTATACGGCATACGAGTCTTTTTTATGCGACTTTGCATTACTTTCAGTCAAGATAAAGCACTTGCTTGCACAAAATATATTTAATGCATAGCGTGTGCAAATTAGGGGTCCCACTTGCAGTATAGTTTAAAAAAATAATTCTACTGTAGTGTATACCAGGTGTAGCTATAGGTTTTGGGAACTTAACCCTGGTTCACATATATATGCGAATTGGATGACTTTTGGACCGCATTCAATTCACATGTCTTGTGAAATAACCTTGGTTTTCATTGTAGCTGTTTACATATATGTGGTACATCTTCAGTGCAAATTGAAAGAGTCCTGTACACTTTCTAAGCACTGCGGTGCAGTTTCGATGCGCATTACAAGCTCATTGACTTGTATTGGATTGCTTCTGAATCACATGTCATCAGTTGAAGATGGTTTTGGCTGTTTTTTTTTTTTCCATTTGCCTCCCATTTTTCTGTGTTATAGCTAGTTGCTAAGGAGTGGGCTGGCAAGCTGGCCGATGCATCCCCGATGGATCATCAGCTGCCAGCGGGGTTCCCAACTGACAGCTGAATGACAACTAAACATTAAAACTGAGAAAAAAAACAGCCTGTAGTCCTCCCAATCTATATCAGGCCCTTTGGATTTTAAGGGGAACCCTACATCAAAAACTAAAACGGCATAGCCTTCAGCGCCCCCATCCCCCCATGGGTCTGGTATGGATTTGAGGGGAACCCCACATGCTAAAATGTAAATAATACGGCGTGGGTATGTCCCCCCACAGTCCATACCAGACCCTTATTGGAAGTTTTTCCCCATACCAGGCCACATGCCCTTAACATTGGGGGTGGGGAGGGGTTGCTGGTGCGGGGGGCTTATCGTAATCTGGAAATTCTTCCAGATCCTGCCCCCTCATGTGAATGAATATGGGGTAGAATCGGGTTCAGACCTGTGTTTTTAGTTTTTTCTTCTACGCGGCAACGTTCTTTGTTATTTATGTTGTATTTGCTTTAGGGGACCTTGCTTTTGGCTTTTTTTTTTATTTATTTTTATAAAAATCTTGTCAAAAATTGTCTCTGTTTATATTCATTTTTGACACTTTTTTGGAGTGAATGAGTAGGGGCACAATGTTCCCCCATACTCGTTCACATGGGATCACAATGGAATCTGGGGGCCTCTTTGTTAAAGGGGGCTTCCACATTCCGATAAGCCCCCTGCCCGCAGACCCCCACAACCACCACCCAGAGTTTTTCTGTTCCTCAGGCACTACAGGCAGTTTTTTTAATTGAGCAACAGGAATTCTAAGGGCTGTTTGCATTATGTAGCAAAGGAAGTCTCCTTGTGCGTTTTAAGTATATCAATTTCAAATACATATTGTTTTTACAAGTTGGATACTTACATTGTTGTTGAGTTCTGAAAATAGCTCAGTTTTTTTCATTGTAGCATTTACCGTAAATATAAGGATACGTACTGTGTAAATCTTTCTTGCGATTGCTTACCCCTGTATGCCTCCTTCGAATTTACGAAAAAAGAATGAAAAAAATATATATATATAAAAACATTGAGATCCCAAATTGGGTCCTGCCAGGCAAAATTGGAGGATTTCTGGTTTAGGGGCTAGCTAGAAACTGACTGCTTTGTGAAGAGATAAATAGTGCTTTGGAACACTTTACTAGTTTACTGGGCAATCCGGTCTGCACATGTCACAGAGCAGCTAGTTTGCCCATCACTATCTTTAAAGCCAGCCCACCATAAGATCTCATCACCAGTGTTTAGTAGTGTTACCCCTAATACATCTTCTGCAGCTTCATGATATCTTAGACACTGACACTTTTCTCATTCAAGTGATAGCCCATCCCACTAACAAGGTTCACTGGGCAGCACAGTGGCTAAGTAGTTGGCACCTTTGCCTGACAGCACTGGGGTCATTCATTTGTATCCCAACCACGGCACTGCCTGCCTGGCGTGTGCATGTTCTCCCTGTGCCTGTTTTGGGTTTCCTCTAAGTACGACACTCCAAAGACATGATGGTAGGTTTATTGGCTCCTGTCTATATTGGCCTGAGTATGTGTATGTATGAATGTGAATTAGGGACCTTTAGACTGTAAGCTTCTTGAGGCAAAGGGACTGATGTGGATGTAAATAAAATATATATGTAAAGGGTTGAATTGGGTGGATGATTTCACAGCCCCCCCAAGCACTGTAACATGTATGAGGTCACATGTTTCCCCATGCCCAGGTCTAGCTGAGCAGGGAGGCAGGCAAGACGTGTGGGTAGGCAAGAATACCTTGCTGGAGACTTGGACTATATATATAGTCCCTGAATGGGCCAAGTATCCCAAGCGTGTCATCAAAACTACCACAATGCACATGACAGCCAGTCGACATGAGCAAAAGTGTGTTTTTTTTTGTTTTTTTTTGTGCAATCCTTATTATTGAAACACGTTTTGAGATTACAGATACTTGGATTACAAGTATGTCTTTGGCGTGAAAAACTCAGTTTTCTAACAAAGAGATCCAGTTGTATTTTGCAGCCTAGCTTAAGTGTAGAGAGTAATAACCATCAAAAGGAAAAAAAAAAAGAGGTTAAATGGTGAGGGAGAGGGGGTGTCAGATAAGAGGGGGGGGGTGGCAAGGGATCTTTAGGATAGCCATGTTTAACAGTATGGGCACAATGCAGTTCAACAAAGCGACAGTTGAAACTTGCAGGCAAAGAGTGCAAGACCCATGGTCCCCAGAATTTTTTGCCTTGGTGCTCTAAAGGTTTGCCATTAACTTTTCAGTAATCAAATTTCAAAAAAAGTCTGTTTAAGCTCAGACACTTGAATGACCTTTAGATAGCCATGCCCTTGTGGTTGTTGCCATTGGGACGTGGCTTAGGAGAGCAAATTGGTACTTTGAAAAGAACTTTGGCAGAAAGTTTTTTTACTTTAATGCATTCTCTGCATTAGGGTAAAACAAATAATTCCGGCTGTTTATAACTCACCTGAGCCTGATCTTCATCGAGCGCTGTGCCAGAGAGTTGCAGATCTTTCCCTCCTCACAGGGTAGTTAGATAACAATGGGAGCCATTGGCTCCTGTTGCTGTCAATCAAATCCTGTGACAAGGTCACAAGGGGTGGGACCAAGCTGCACTGTCTGTGTCTATAGACACAAGAAGTGTGGGTTGGTATCCAGCTCACAGTTGTGCCACAATAGGAAGCTCCTTATAATGGCACACGAGAAGAGGAGGAGCCAATAGAGAATAGGTGGATTGAGGCTGCTCTGTGCAAAAGCACTGCACAGAGCAGGTACGTAGAACTTGTTTTTTACTTTTTTTTATTGCCCTCTACAATCACTTTAGGCACTTTTTTTTAAATGTATTTATTATTTTGTTGATTTTGTTAATACTGGCACATTGATTAATAATGTTTCCTGTTTAAAAACAGAAAAAAAAATGAAAATCAAGAAAATAGGCATTATTTTATACTTTACAATGTCAACTTGAAATGGGTACTCATTGGAAATACATAATACTTTTTCCATCAACAAGAAATGTTTGGCAATAGTATCTTTAAGGGATACATGGACAGCACGTTGAGAACCTATAATGTATACTACTACCATAGTAATCGGCAATACTCCTTTTTAGTCCAGTGGATTATAAAAAGCAGTTTGAAGATCCAGTAGTTTTTCCAGTCTTGTTCTCCCTGTCAGATGTCAGATTACTTCTCCTTTACTGCTCCGCTGTAAATGTCCAGTGTAAAGCAAACTGCACAATCCTTAAAATAAAATCCGGATGTTATATATGAACCAATCTGTCGGGTTGTGGATTTTGGCTGCCAAGAGGAAAGAAATTGAAAACTGCAACATAAATATTTTCCCTTGTAGACAAACCAACGCGAGGACTGTGTGACTAAGAAAGTGAATATTTGTGCTTTGCATCTAACAAATTATATAACCAAAGCCTAATGAATTAATGCATGTTTATATACTGGGAAGAGAGCTTATGACAATTGTCATTTGAGAAAAGCAAAATGAATTTTGGGCACAGCTATATAAAGAGTGCATTTGTGTAACTAACAGAGGAAAAAATGCTCTATTTTATATATCTCAGAAATATCAAGGCTGCAGTTTACACAGAACAATTAATATTAGTCCCAGACATAGGCATGGGCACATGGCGTGCCGGGGCACACCTTAATCACCCTGTATTGTGCAGATTCCCTCTGCTGCTTGGCTAATGAGAAAGGGACTAAGGAATTTCTGTCCCTTTCTCTGTCTCAAAAGTGAGATATCAGGGGTCTGTTTAGACCCCTGATATTTCACCAAAGCCCCCCTGCATTGGGCTGCACACCCTAATGCAATAAGCTGCGCACACCTATGGTCCCAGAAGAGCTTGCAGTCTAATTTCTATGCAATGGCCATATGCTGAAGCCAAGCATTATGCACACACTGCTTGTGGTGTTATTTAGACTTGGGTCCACAGTGTCACAGGAAAAACTCTAGACCACTAAATAAAGAAATGAAATAAATAGAAGGAAGATGTTTTACCTGATAAATCACATTGTTGCCAATCTATTCCTGAGATTTACACAGTTATGTCTCTCAGGGGAAGAGACCTGATCTTTTCTGCAGTTTAATTTTCATGTAGACGTCTTTTTCCCATCCCAGTCCTGTGACTGGACAGTGTAAGGAGAAGCAACAGACTGATAGGCTAATTTCTCTGTCATTTTCCTACTGGCATGCTCCTTGCACTGCATTGGGCCTGATTGGACTCATCTGCTGATTCCTCTTCTCCCTCTCTAAGCTCTCCTGTTGCATTTAAAAATAAAATTGAATGACGTATTAATGATTAAAGAGCCAATTTTTTTTTTTTTAAGTCAGCAGCTACAAATTAGGCAGCTGCTCACTTTAAAAAAATGCACACTTACCTGTCCATCGAGCCCGCGATGTCAGCAGCCGAGGCTGAGCAATCGCTCGGTCCTCGGCTGCTTCCGCCGCCATCCTCGGTGAGGGAATCGGGCAGTGAAGCCTGATGGCCTCACTGCCCGATTCCCTACTGTGCATGTGCGAGGATCGCGGCTCGCCGTCACTGGTCCCTGCTCTCTCCTGGGAACAGTGTTTCCCAGAAGACAGAGGGGGGGGGGGTGACATCACAGGCTGGATTCCCCGTGGGGATCAGACCCAGAAGTGGTGCAAATACCTGTCTCAAACAGGTATCTGCACCCCCCTCCCCCTGAAAGGTGCCAAATGTGTCACCGGAGGGGGGGAGGGATCCAAAAAGCGGAGGTTCACTTTTTGTGTGAACCTCTGCTTTAAATGCCTGAAGTTCAGCTTTAAAGGAAACCTAAATATGGAGGCCGTAGCTTCCTTCCTAATAAAAAGGCTATTGCCTGGCTGGCTGTTTTCTTCAATGCTTAGGCTTTGTTCACACCAGTGCATTGTGCTTTTTGCAACACACAAAAACATGTTGTCCCTTTCTAGACGTGCAGTGGTGCAAATTATTCTTAATGGCATCCCCATGTATTTTGATAACATGCCGTAGTATTAGAGCAGCACGTTTCTCATTTTATTCAGAGTCGTGCAGCTCTATGTAGTATCATTCATTTTAGTGCAACACAATTTTTAAAATGTGTCAGGGACAACTTCTGCATGTTTCTGGTGTGTGGGGTAACCCATTGAAATTAACGGGCTGCCCTAAACGAGACACATAAAAAGATGCAAAAAGTTTTCTAAGGCTAAGCTGCATCTGTATGACACAACCACAATTTAAGCGTAATGGGGTCTAAGGCCAGGCTGGGTCACACAGAAAAAGACAGACCAGTTCTCTGGGCAGTTGTAGCCTTGAAGCTGTCTAACGACACTGCCAAAACATCTAAATATCAAAGGTTCCAAGTGGCAAGATCTCTGCCAATCTGTGGTGGCTTTTGATGGGTAAACTGGTTTCCAAGTTTCTACCTAAAAATATTTAAAGCTTTAGTTTTTTAAGTTTAGCTTTCCTTACTTCCAAGCTTAAAAGTAATATTTTCAAATAGTTTCAAGGCAAAAATCAAACACCATTGTTATCACAGTAGATCTTTAGGCGCTTTAGTCTACTTAAAGTAGAGCTCCAAGGTTGCCTACTCCTGTGCTTGCGTCATGCTCTTCCCTGCAGGAGATCTGGGGCTTTGAGCATGCAGAACCAGGAGAATTCTGGAATGTGTTCTTTGATGCCTTCTCTTTTGTGTTGGAAGATGCCTGCAGACAGCTTCCCTCGCTTATCAGCCAGGAAATCTGAACTGGCAGAATCTCGAAGGCTCTTAGGGTACATGCCAAGTGAAAGGAAAGAGGTGAGAGGTTGTTTTTGCAGATTTGCCTGATTTTCCTGAATCTATAGGAGGTAATGCATGCACCTATTCGATTCTCTTTTTTTTATTTTATTATTATTATACTGTATTTTTCAAAGTGGAAGAAAAGTAGCCTGACAGGAGAATCATTTGGGAATGCAGATGCATATATTAAGTAAAGGTATTCGTGGTAATATAAAATGTATGCATGCCAATACTTTTGGGTTCGGGTAGTATAGGTAAGGATTAAAACCTCTGTCAAGTTTTTTTGTTTTTGTTTTCTTTTTCTTTTTATGCTGTTTGTGTCCTTGGTAGATGGATCCACCATCTCTGTTTGTCTTGTTGACCATTGTTATTGAAACCACAAGTGATGGGCAGTCAAACGTTTTACAATTGTCACCAGAACAAGAGGTGAGGGTAAATCTTCCAACTAGGGCTGAAACAACTAATCGATTAATCGACAACTAATCGATTATGAAATTAAGCGATTATCCTTTTCATAATCGATTAATCGGCCAGTAACATAAAGGGGTTAAAAAGATAAAAAAAAATAGCCCTTTATAGTACAAAAAGAGCAAATCTCTACTGTAAGTATTACTTTCACTGTCCCACAGTAAAAAAAAAAAAAAATGAACCTGTTACAGTAGCGATTATTTGCTCTTTTTGTACGAATTTTTTTTTTTAACCCCATTATGTTACTAAACATCTCAGGCCTGGGTCACACCTCTGTTTTTTGCAGAAACACACTACGTTTATATACATGGTTTCACATCCACAATTTTTTTTAGCTGCTGTGTATTTGGAAAGGGCAAGGATAAACACTGTAGTCCAAGGGAGGGGGAGAGAATGACACTCCACACCAGGGAGAAAGCCTTGCATTACTGTGTGGAGCTACAGACAGAAGAACAGGAAGTGAGGATTTCTCAGAAGAAATAAGGACATTTAAAAGCAAAATGGAAGGATGAGGTAAGTGAAGGAGGACTGCACTAAGGTAAAGGAAGCTATTTAGGGAAAAAAAATGGTACTTTAAGGCAGTGCTGGAAAATAATGGTGGCCACCTAACACTTTGGGCCAAATTTGGTTATTTTCACTTAGGGGTGTACTCACCTTTGTTGCCAGCGGTTTAGACATTAATGGCTGTGTGTTGAGTTATTTTGTGGGGACAGCAAATTTACACATTTATAAAAGCTGTACACTCACTACTGTCACATGAAAAGATATCATAAAATATTTACAAAAATGTGAGGGGTGTACTCACTTTTGTGAGATACTGTATATAATTTCTAAAAGTGTTTATGCAGTGGAATATTGAGTTGAAAGGGTTAAGCATATAGTTGAGAGGGAAAAACACAAAAGGATTGTAAGAAGTTGATGGTATCCGCCTGATTTAGTAATGAAACCTATTTTGTTTTTCTGTCAGAGGCTCAACCCTACGGAATGAAAAGATCAGCCTTGCTTAAAGAAAACTTTGCTATTGAGCTCATGGAAGCCTAGATGCCCAAGGAAAATTTAGCCGTGTCAGTATGCAATGGTTAAAGGCTACGTTCACCTTTTGCACCATGTTACACGCGTATTTAGGGTGCAACATGGTGCAAATGCCTACTTTCTGAGCCTCAAACCGCCCTTCAGCCCCACAGCCGCTGTCGCATTCAACCACACAGCCATGTCATTTATTCACAGGGATCTGTACAAGTTTTGTTTTCCACAGAAGGACTTGTAGTTTTCAATTGACTACAAGTGTGGCAATCAAAGAAATCATCCATGGAACCATCTTCCAGCTTTTTAACTGACAGCCCGTACAGAGGTAGGAAGTTGCAGGAGCATGCCATTGCACCCATGATCCACTGATTATGGGTGCAATGCTTTGCAAGCTCCTGTAAAAAAAAAACTAAAAAAATTGGTGCACATTTTTTTTCTTGCAAAAACATTTTTTTAGTAAAACCTAGCCTTTAAGTAAAAAACAAAAAACGGATTAATTTGCCTATCGAATAAAAAAAGTGTCACATTTTTAAGGACATATACTGTATGTAATTTAGTACATTACTTTAATACCCTGCTTTTTGTTCTTGCAATCCACCTTTACGTTAGAAGCAGGAGCCTGCCAAATGCTCCTGTCAAACAACCTATTTCTGTGAGGGGCACAATGACCGTTTTGCCAGCCAGTGGCACTTGTTTGAAGAATGCTTGCTCCAATAGGGGAACTTAGCAGGGCAATTTTATGTAAGGTCACAGGTGGAATTTACTTTATTGATCTAGTTTTCCAACTGAAAGGACTGACGTGTTTCCAAAATTCCGTTTTCTGGTGGCATTGTCTGGATGAGTCAATGTCATTTTTATGCCATGTTGTTTTTCCTTTGATTTAGAATAAAGTAAAGAAAACCTCTTTTTGTACACTGTTGCTGCAAAGTGGCCGGAGTTATTCTTTAGGTTGCACGCCCGTACAGAAATAGCCCAACTCCAGGTACTTTGGCTTTGCTATTTTTGCATGTATAGCTTCTGTGGCTGCTGAGTAACTGTAATGTGCAGTAAGCGTGCTGATCTGACTGGTGCATATTCCCAGAGAAATCCCTTTGCTGGCTACACTACTGAAAGACATCAAATGATAGCGAAGTTCTTGCTGGGTAAAAAGGAGGCTGTGTGATCATTAGGTTTTATATCTCGCTAGATCTATGGCATTCCAGGTCTTGTCACTCTCCAGGAGAGTTATTAAATACAGGACACTTTATGACAAAAATAAAAACATGTTAATCCCTATTTGCATCTAACCAAGCCAAATAGCGTAACCTCAATTTATTTTGTGGAAACAACTAAGTTGAGTAAAAAAACATTTATGATAACCAGCCCAATGGCAAACCTAAGCACCGTAGACCTTCATGTTCACATGACTATTCCCCTTGGCTGAAACTTGTAAAAAGATAAAAAAGATCTGATCTTTTGATGCAGAAGAAGCTTCTCCAGCACTGTCCTATATAAGGTTCAATGTAAATTAGAATTCATTTTGAGGAGGTGGCTTCAATTTTTCTGGCGCATCTCAAAGCCCTGCCCCCTCCTGCTAATCCATGCCCTTTTTTTCCTTGTGAAAAACCCTCCTACTATAACACTTGCATAATTACAATACATAGGTGGTTTATATAGTGAAAGTCTCGCACGGTATTTGCGCAATAATTTTTCAACCACCTTTTTTGGGGGAAAAAAAAAACTGTTTCATGAATTAACCACTTGTCCACCGCCCACCGTCAAATGACGGCGGGCAGAGGACTCCAATATCCTGACTGCACGTCATATGACGTGCAGTCATTTGAATAGGGAGTGCGCGCATCCCTATACTGTCGGTAGCGGCGTGTCACGGAGACACCGCTCGTTACCGACAGGGGTGAACAGCGGCGCGGATGCGCTGTTAACCACGTGATCGGCCGTGATGAAGTCACGGCTGATCACGCATGGCAACACCCCCAAAGTGCAAGGTACGTGTTCGCGCCGCGCGTGCCCGTCGGTGGCAGCGTGTTCCCGGGAACACTGCTCGTCACCGACAATGGTACACAGCCATTGGTCAGGGCTGTGTACCATGTGATCAGCTCTGATCACTAGTGTAAACAAAGAGTTGTAACTAACTCTTACAAGCTCTTCCCCCCTCACACATCGTTTCCAGTGTGAGGAGAGAAGAGCTAGAAGCAGTGAGTTACAGTTCTGTGTTACTGTAGTGTCTGCACAAACACCACATCTGTCCCTTTGCCCCCCCCCCCCCCCAATTGTCAACAGTCACCCATAAAGTGCACCTGTCACATAAATAGACTGCCATCAGCGGTGCAACCGTCACCCACCAGTGACCGTACCCTGTCATCGTCACCCACCAGTGACCTGCCCTGTCACCCACCAGTAAACTGCCCTGTCACCCGTTTATGAAGAAAAAATATTAATTGACTAAATTTTATGACCGAAACAGCAATTTTTTTATTTATAACGCAAAAAATAAAAAACCCACAAGTGATTAAATACCACCAAAAGAAAGCTCTATTTGTGTGAAAAAAAGGACGCAATTTTCATTTGGGTACAGTGTTGCATGACTGAGTAATTGTCATTCAAAGTGTGAGAGCACCGAAGGCTGAAAATTGGTCTGGGTAAGAAGGGGTTTTAAGTGCACTGTATTGAAGTGGTTAAAAAATAACAAAACAGTAAAGTTAGCCCAATTTTTTTGTATAATGTGAAAGATGAAGTTACGCCGAGTAAATAGATACCTAACATGTCACGCTTTTAAAATTGCTCATGGAATGGCGCCAAACTTCAGTACTTCAAAATCTTCATAGGCGTTGCTTAATTTTTTTTTTTTACAGGTTACCAGTTTAGAGTTACAAAGGAGGTCTAGTGCTAGAAGTGTTGCTGGCGCTCTAGCGCATGCGGCGATACCTCACATGTGTGGTTTGAACGGCGTTAACATATGTGGGCGGGACTTAGGTGTGTGTATGCTTCTGAGCACGAGCTACCTGGGACAGGGGCGATTAAAAAAATGTTTTTTTTTACTTAATTTATTTTATTTTTACACTTTTTTTCATTTATTTTTTTTGATCACTTTTATTCCTATTACAAGGAATGTAAACATCCCTTGTAATAGGAATGGTTTGTGACAGGTACTCTTAATGGAGAGATGCGGGGTCAATAAAACCCCACGTCACTCATCCAGGCTGGAAAGGATGAGATTGTGAAAAAAAATCACGGATCTAATGCTTACAGCCGCAATTGTGGGTTTGTTTACATTTCGGTACCCGGGCGTGACGTCATAACATTGCACCCGGACCTCCGACGATCATAGAGATGACTGGTGACAATCTGGTCACCAGTCATCTCTATGCCTCCCATCCGGCGCCGGCAGATCGTTTTGCCGGGTCTCCGATGGCACGGGAGAGCCCGGAGAAGCACCAGATGGTGGCGGGAGGGGGGGGGACGTCCCCTCCCGTCGCCTATAAGAACGATCAAGCGGTTGAACTGCCGCTATGATCATTCTTATGGTGCTAAGGATCGCAGGCTGAAGAGATGGATATCTGAATGATAACAAAAGTGACCTGGGGAATGCCCAGGGAAAAACCAAGCCTACTTACCAACCAGCTTGCAAAACAACCAATTAACCTGCCTAACAGTATGCATTAAAAACAGGGGTTTTGTCCGCACGCATTTGCAAAAGCATACGTGAGCCACAGAGCCGCGCCAAGGCACTCCTCAATCTGTGGTTCTAACACTAAACAATGAGCGTCCTCACAGTGGAGGCACATGCATTTTAATGGATAGAAAGGGGCAGGTGAACTGAAGGGGAGCCACCCCTCCTTAAAGGTACAGGCGCACACATCTGAATGATGCCTGTAGCTGCAAGCATCTTTCAGATATCCCTACTGACGTCCTTGGGCGGGAAGTGGTTTGCAGCCGACGTATATCGGCGTGCGGCGGTCCGGAAGTGGTTAATCTGTTTGCATGTAGGTACTTTTTTTTCAAATAACAGTTTTTATTAGACACAAGGTAACCCCCGTGCCACAAAAAGAACAATACAGGGATGTCAGCAAAGCAACAGCAAATAAAAAAAAAGAGAACAGTGCATAGCATATAACAGCACAACACAAGGCAGATATCAGGGGGAGCTCAACGACTCCACTCAGAGGCAGTCAACCTAAAAACACAATCTACCAGAAGACAAAAGTAAGCACAGGTAAAACAAGCCTCTAAGCAGCAGAGGCAGAAGATGTAACAAAACAGAAAACAAAAAATTGAAAAGAGGGTCAGAAAAGAGAAGAGAGAAAAAAAAAAAGGGAAGCAGGTAGACAGGGAGAAAAGAGGAGGGGGGGTAAGGGGGAAGCTCCACTCACGGCTCAAGGCGGGTTCCCGACGATGCCACTCCACCCAGACTGCATCATGCGTGTCCAAGCTATCCCGCAACCTGGCCGTCATTTTCTCCATTAGTTCAATATCTTTGACCCTGTCATAGAGTTCAGACTGAGAGGGGGGGGGAGACAGGCGCTTCCAATGGAGGGCAACCAGGCATCTCGCTGCCGTCAATACATGCCTCAACAATTTCTTGGAGGACTTAGGGATCTGCAGGGCCGACACCCCTAGTAAGAAAAATTTCGGGGACCAGGGAACCATCACTCCCAGGAGTTGAGACATCAACTGCTGGGTCTCCGTCCAGAACGTCGCTATCTTAGGGCAGGTCCAGAATATATGGAATAAGGTTCCTCTGGCTCCCTGACAGCGCCAGCACCTGTCCGAGCTGGATGGATAGATAGCGTGGAGAACAGCTGGCGTCATGTACCAAAAGTACAATATTTTATAGGCATTCTCCTTATACAACGTACAAAGAGAGCTTTTAGCTGCCTGAGACCAGATTGTCTGCCACTCTATCTCCGAGATCTCCTCCCCGAGCTCTCTCTCCCATCGCAGCATGTATGCCTGCTTGCCCTGGGTGGGGAAAGAACGAGAGTTCAACACCCGATACATATCAGATATCAACCTGCGGCGAGCCGATCCCTCCAGTACCAGTTTTTCGAAAGGCGCTGGCGCTGAAAATTGGAACCCGGGGGCAAATGATTGTGCATAGTGTCTTATCTGCAAATACCCGTAGAACACATGGCGGGGCAGGTCAAATTTCTTTTGCAAATCAGAAAGCTATAGGAGTTTTCGTGTTATGGGGTCCACCAAGTGGCCAAAGTGGAAAAGGTCACGCGACGCCCAGGGCGACGACATCTGATGGGTCAAACTATCAGGCATTCTGGGGTCGAACAGGAAAGAGGTCAAAAGAGACCGCTCCGAGCTCAGGCTATGCGTCCGGGACAGTCTGCGCCAAAGCGTCCTGAGGTGAAGCAAAGGTGAGGCCCCAAAAGTCAGCCCGGATCCACCTCAGCACCTGCGTTCCACAACAAGCTATTCGGGTGCACGGGGGCCAACCATATTTTCTCGATTTCTGTCCATTTATTATAAGAGCGCTGAGGGAACCAAGAGGTAACGGCGCGTAGTTGAGCCGCCTGATAATATTTAAGCAGGTCAGGGAACCCCAATCCCCCGTCGGTGCGGGATGCTGTCAAGACCGTTCGGGGGACCCTGTGCCGCCCATAATTCCAGACGAAGCGAATCAGGTCCGCTTGGAGCTTACGTAGGTCCGCGTATGGGACTGGTATGGGCAACGTCTGGAATAGATAGAGGAGCTTGGGAAGGATGACCATCTTAAAAGAGGCCACTCTACCCAAAAAGGAGATGTGGTGGGCCTTCCACTTCTGCAAAAGTCCTCTTATGGAACAGTAGAGGGGGGGGGGGGGAGTTAGCCTTATACAGAGAGTCAAAGGACGGGGTGATCTGCACCCCCAGATATTTCAGACCCGCTGTGGCCCAATGGTAGGGGAAGCACTGTTTCAGATGACGAATCTCCTCGTCTGAGATGTTAATGGGAAGAGCTACCGACTTGGCCGCATTTATCTTATAACCCGACAGGGACCTGTATAGATCAAGTTCAGCGTGCAGGTTAGGCAGGGAGATTCTGAGTTGGGTCAGAATAATGTCGTCCGCAAAAAGTGCCAGCTTGAATTTTTCTACCCCGCACCGAAACTCCCCAGACGTCCGGGTTCCTGCGAATAGACGCCGCCAGGGGCTCCACGCAGAGCGCGAACAAAAGTGGCGAGAGTGGGCATCCCTGGCACGTCCCATTATCTATCGGGAAAGAGCGAGAGTGGGCAAAGGGGGTCTTAACCTGAGACATAGGATTCGTATAAAGGTGCTGAAGGGGCCGCAGAGCCCTAGGTGTTTTAATGTGGCAAACAGGAAAGGCCAGCTGAGGCGGTCAAATGCCTTTTCCGCATCCAGACTAAGGGCCAATGACTCTCGGCCCTCCCTGTTCACCACATCTATCAAGTCGATAACCCGTCTGGTGTTGTCCCCCGCTTGGCGGAGAGGGACAAAACCCACCTGGTCCTTATGAACCAATGAAGGGAGCAGCACGTCTAGACGCAGCGAGAGGAGCTTGGTGAAAATTTTTAGATCTGAATTAAGTAGCGTGATCGGCCTGTAGCTAGCGCATAGCGAGGGGTGTAGGTACTTTTTAATGCTTTCAGGTACTTGTACTGTCTGCATTTAAAAAAACACATTCAATGAAGAATACATAAATGTTTAAATGCATAAATGCAGTTCCTGGTGATTAGCTGTGGGAGGAACCCCTTTGAAAACAATGGGATGCTGACTACTCCGGCAGCTAATCATGGCCACTTGCATGTAATCACACACTGAGCGATTACCTGCAAATAAAGGCCCCGGGATGCAGGCAGTCTGCACCCAGCGCTGATCATTTGCAGGTAATTGCTGCTTGAGTAATTACATGTCAACGGCCACAATTGGCCGCGGGAGCTGTCAACCTCCCATTGCTTTTTAATGGGGTTTCATCTGGCAGCTAATTGCTGGGAACCCCTGCTGGGGTCCCCACATGTGATCGAACAAGTTTGAATGAGACCTTATATTTGCCAGAAACTCAGCTTTTATACTCCCTTCTCGGAAGTAACCTTCACTGTAGCTGTTCTGGAAGCCCTCTATAAAACTTTCACTGCAGACAAACGTTAAATAATATAAAACACGTTTGTCTATTTTATTTAAAAAAATCTGACACACATATATATAGGCTTAAAATGAGAACTAGCACAAAGGCAATATAAAAAGAGCCTGTCTGTAAATTCACAAGGGTGCAACCGTTTTGTGTATTTTCAACATTCCTTAACTAATCCAACAGCCAGGTCCTTGATGCGTCACCTGGTGATGGATGAATCTGAACAGGTATGGAGAAGGCAAAAAGCTTTATCGCCAGAGACATTTTCATCTGCAGCAAGCCCGCCAGAAGACCGACTACATCAGACAACTTCATCTCTCACAGATACTATATAGCAGTTGCTGTACCCCAGAATCTCTATATCTCCAGAGAAAGGACAGCAGAGAAACTGGAACATCAATGCCAGATATAGAAATTAACAGCTTGGCCTATCTTAAGGCTCTCTTGTTGCTTCACATACATATGTATGTCCTCTACACATGGTCTACTGTACCAAATTCTACCACCATCAGGACTTTAAAGAGGAACTGCAGTCTGCTGACATAATTTGTAATAAAAACATCTTTGCCATTCTGAAGCTTCCCTCCAACCACTTTGCATATTATTTTATATATACTGTGATTCTGTACTTGCCAAATATGCATCCATTTTAACTGAGGGCAGCTGATGCTGCTGCCTGTTCACTTCCTGGATTTACAAAGGCACCCAGAGGCACACCTCCAGCTCTGCAGCTCTTATTGGTTCTCTTATGACTCATCCTCCCTCTCTTCCTGGCAAACTCTCACAAGAATGAGAGAGGGAGCTGTTCATGCTGTCATAAACCTAGGTATTTTACCAGACAAGAAACAGGAAGTGGGCTGTATAAGGTATTTACCTGCAGAAAAAAAATGTTTTGCTATCCAAAGTTAATACAACAAGGGCAGAAGCTTTAATGGATGTAAAGTTGAAAATATTACTGAAGTTCTGCTTTAAATGCCAATTTTAGAATGCCGTGCCTGCAAATGCAGCTGCCCATTTTAAATCTACTCCCTGCCATTGTAGTGCTCTATCACCTTGATCATAGCAGCACACAGCTGTGCACACTTTATTCAGTGCCTGGTGAGCTGTCCTCTTACACACTGACTGCACCACTAAGCTGTACACCTACTTCTGCCCGTAAAACTAAGCCCAAGGTTTGCCTTAGCACACAAACGGCTTCCTCGGTACAATAGATCAGAGTAGGCAAACCTAAACCAGGCTGAGTGTTGCCCCATACACACGACCGTTTTTAATGACGAGAACAATTCTATTTTTTTTAATTGGTCATTAAAAACAATCAATGTAGGCTCCAGAGCATTTTTCTTGTTGTGAAAAAATGGGCAATAAAAAATGTAGAACATGCATTATTTTTTCTCGCCGTGAAAAACGACGAGGAAAAAAAAACGCACATGCTCAGAAGCAAGTTATGAGATGGGAGCACTCGTTCTGGTAAAATTAGAATTTGTAATGGCGAAAGCACATTCGTCACGCTGTAACAGACTGAAAAGCACGAATCGTCTCTCACCAAACTTTTACTAACACGAAATTGGCAAAAGCAGCCCCAAGGGTGGCGCCATCTGAATGGAACTTCCCCTTTATAGTGCCGTCGTACGTGGTGTACATCGCCCTGCTTTGCTCAAGCATTTTTTTTTTCACGATCGTGTGTATGCAAGGCAGGCTTGACAAGAATCTCGTTGAGAAAAATGTTTTTTCCCATGACGTTAAAAACGGTTGTGTGTACGCGGCATAACAGCTTCTGGTTATTGCTGCTCAGCTAACAATTTTACATTACCCTCCAGTCCGGACCAATTCCAACATTTCTCTCATACACGATCCTCAGCTCCCGGGAAGAGCCCCGGGAAGGTGGAGGGGACCCCTTCTGTCACCTGTAAAAGTGATTGAGTGGCTATATAGCCACTTGGGTCACTTTTACCTTCTAGGAAGTCGCTAGCACTAGAAAACAATATCTCAGACACGTACATATATGCAAGTATGGCGGATGCGAAGCCTTTAAAGAGTAGATAAAGCAAAGTGGCTTAGGATCCTTGGTTTAAATCCTGTCCAGTGTTTGTGTGGGTTTCCTCCGGGTACTCCACTTTCTTCCCTTACTCAAAAGACATGCTGGTAGGCTAATTGGCTCCTGTCTAAACTGGACATGGTATGCGTGCGGTTCTAAAAATGACAACTGCAGTCACCTATGGCAGACCTTGGTAACATTCAAGTATCTAATGCATCTCTGGTACATATTTCAGTATTGGAGCCATAGACAAAAGTAAGGTTCTAAGATTTGAACTTTGTTTTTTGTTTCAGATAAAGTGGTAAAGGGTTAGAACTCCTGTCGGGTTTTATTGCTGTCTGTATCCCTGCTGGGAAAATGTGCCCTGTGTATTTGCTCTGTAAATTATCAGCAGGACAGAAAAATATGGGAATCCAACATTTTACAGTTGTCACAAAACCAGCAATAGAAGGGGATATCTTCCAATGAGGACACATTTTCTGGTGTCACTGTTTAAAAAAAAATCAGATAAAAATAAATAAATAATTGGCTTTAGATTTTAGAGATTGTCATTACACCAGTACTTCTACATTGATCAGCCATAAACCCCTTCCGCTGCCAAAACAGCCATGACCCGTTGAAGAATGGACTCCATTAGACCTCCCATGGTATGCCATGGTCTCTGACACCAAGCCATCAGTAGCAGATCCTTTAAGTCCTGTATGTTGCAAAGTAGGACTTCCATGGATTATACTAATGCCACGTACACACGATCGGAAATTCCAACTTGAAAAGCAGGGTTTTTTTCCGACTGAATTGTGTCTTAAACTTGTGTTGCATACACACGGCCACACAAAATTCCGACCGTCAAGAACGTACAGCACTACAACGAGTCGAGAAAATCTAATTCCGACAGAAAAAGTCAGATGGGGCCTACACACGGTCGGAATTTCCAAAAAAAAGCTCACATCAAACTTCCGATCGTGTGTACGCAGCATTAGAGCCCAAGTCAGCACCTCAAAAACCTTCTTCCATTGCACTGTGGTCCAGTTCAGATGCTCAGGTGCCAATTGTAGACGCATTTGGCTGTGGGCACAGGTCATCATGGTGACTGGTTTGTGGTCAGTCCCATACACAACAAACTGCGATGCACTGTGTGTTCTGACACCTTTCTATCGGAACCAACATTGTTTTTTTTCAGAAATACAGTACTACAGTAGCTCTTCTATTGGATGGAATTACATGGATTATACAAAAGATTACACACTTGCGAACCGCCCACCCGCAATGTACTGCAGATAGGCAGCCCGTGCAGTCAAAGCAGTACGCGTACGTTGACGCCTGTTTCTGGGTTTAGGGCATACGCATGCATAATTGTACACAGTGGGAGTCTGTCAGCAAGTCCAGGACAATGATGCATGGCCGGGACCTGCTGATCGTCTGTGTCCAATCGCAGCCCAGATCCCTGTGTTGACAATCAACACAGCTCTGTACAGAGGGAACAAACTGTTTTTTACCCCTGCAGGGATAAAAAACAAAGACATTGGTAAAAAACAGAACACATTGTTAGGCACATATTTAACCCCTTTGATCGCACTAGATGTTAACACTCCCAGCCAGTGTCATTAGTACAGTAATGGTGTATAGTATTATCACTGATTACTGTACTAGTGTCACTGGTGATGTCAGATTGCTCACCACACTATTGCAGTCCCATTATACAGTAAGTCGCTGATCACTCCCATTAGCAGTATAGATTTTTTTTTTTATTCCAATATATACACCATAGTTTGAAGATGCTACAATGTTAACGCAAACCAACCAGAACACACTTATTTTGCCAAAATGTATTAAATATTTATTTTTTCAATTGGATATGTTTTACAGCAGAAAGTAAAAAATATTTTTTTCAAAAGTTTCAGCCTTGTTTTCATATACTTTACCAAAAAAAACAATGGTGATCAAATACCACCAAAAAAAGCTCATATTTGTGTGAAAAAAATGGTATAATATTTGTTTGGGTACAGCATTGCATGACTGCACAATTACTAGTTAAAGTAGCGCAGTGCTAAATAGCCTGATCATGAAGGGGTAAAACCTTCCGGAGCTGAAGTGGTTAAACAAAAAACACTTTTATATTTCTACTTTCATTTTTTTATACATTGGTGGAAAAATGGTAACGACAAATGAGTGGTATTAGAACTTTTTGAGTTTTTGAGCTGTTGGGGAACTGTAAAAGCCGAGGGTGGCAGTTTCTTTTTTTTTTTTTTTTTTTTTACTTTGAGTTTTTATTCGTTTTAGGATATTCAGTTAATTTTTTTGCAGGTTTATTTTTCTGATAACATTACAATAATAACTCCAACTACGTCCTCACTGAAGATACACATAGTTTGCCTTTAATGAAAATTTAGCAAGCTGACATCAAAGCTTTCTCCGAGTGAAAGGCAGCGTTCCATGGGGATCCCAGGGAAATCTATACAGAGACAGTCCATCTACACACATGTTTGTTGTTTAGTAATGTATGTTTTATTTTTTATCTTTTTCTATGAAGTCCTAGTGACTATAAATTATACATTAGATATGACAACGCTTTGATTGAATCCTGCCAAGTTCAGGTCAACGATACTGCTGCTTATGTCCAGGGCTCCGTTGGCGGAATTTGTTCTGCAATTGTTACGCAACCGTTAATTCATTTAAAAAAAACCTTTATAGCTCTGTACTGAAGTAATATAGGCTGTGCTTGAAGAGGGAGCAGAAAAACTTTCATGGTTTCTGCTGTTCATCTTTAGATCTAGAAAGTTCCAGGAACAAAGGGCATTTTGACTCTGGCTTTTTTTTATGTTGGAAAAGCCACTGATGCCATTTTGTTTGAAGACATTAAAAAGCAGTTCCAGTGACAAGTGAAATGTTTCAGTGACTTGCTAGTGCTGTCCAGAAAACATGCAATGTACATTCACTGACCCTCCCCTGAAGGGGCGGAGGGCAGAATGCTCCAGCGCTCTGGTTGACAATCATAGGCATTTGGCTGTAAACATTTCAGGAAGCAGTGTTGCCTTAACCACTTAAAGCGGATGGCCCATTAAAAAAATATATTAAAAGCCAGCAGCTACAAATACTGCAGCTGCTGACTTTTAATATTAGGACACTTACCTGTCCTGGAGTCCAGCGGCGTTCGCAGCAGAGGACGAGCGTTCGCTCATCTCTCTGCTGCTCCCTCCTCCATCCACGGTGAGGGAACCAGGAAGTGAAGCGCTCCGGCTTCACTGCCTGGTTCCTTACGGCGCATGCGCGAGTCGCGCTGCGCCCGCCGATTGGCTCCCGCTGTGTGCTGGGAGCCGAGAGTTCCCAGCACACAACGGGAAAAACCCGTCTTTTGCCCGAGACTGCGGGCCTGAAGTGGGTGCAAATACCTGTCTTTAGACAGGTATCTACACCCCCCCCCCCCCCCCCTGAAAGGTGTCAAATGTGACACCGGAGGGGGGGAGGGTTCCGATCAGTGGAACTTCACTTTGGGGTGGAGATCCGCTTTAAGCCCTGGACCAGAATGCTGCTAAATGCCCAGAGGCGTTTTACTTTTTACAATTCGGCACTGTGTCGCTTTAACAGACAATTGTGCGGTTGTGCGACGTGGCTCCCAAACAAAATTCGCGTATTTTTCTTCCCACAAATAGAGCTTTTTTTTATGGTATTTGATTGCCTATTATTATGCGATATTTTTGAAAAAAAAACAATATTTTTTTCTTTTTGTTATAAGAAAAATTGAATAAAGTAAATTTTAGTCAAACATTTAGGCCAAAATGTATTCAGCCACATGTCTTTAGTAAAAAAAATTAGCTACCTAGCGGCAACAGTGACACTAATACAGCGATCAGAAAAATTATCACTTAGTGACGCTGGTAATAGGAGGTGAAAGGGTTAACTAGGGCGGTGATTAAGGGGTTAAAACTTTATTAGGTTCAGGGTAGCCCCCATACCCCCCCCCCCCCCCTAACACTGCCTGTCACACTAACTGTCACACTGACACTAAATGCAGTGATCAGTACATATATGATCACTGCATTCAGTGACAGTGTGACAGGGGGGTGGAGGGGGTGATCGCAAGGGGTTAAATGTGTCTATGTGTACTGGTGTCAGTGCAGTGTTTGTGCGACTCACTGTGACTCTTCTCTCGGCGGTTTGAAAATACCGCCGAGAGGAGAGCTGCATCACTTCTTCTGCCTATGTTTACATTTTACAGGCAGAGGAAGTGACACGGCGGGGGCTCACGCGATTGGTTGGGAACGATCACGAGGGGGCGGACAGAATCGAGCAGCCGCCCCCTCAAGTCGAATCGCTCTGGGAGGTAAGCCGCCCGCTGACGCAGTGGAGTGGGGCTCGATCGAACCCCCGACCTGCTAGAAGGCAGAGACGTAAATATACGTACATCTGCCTGTACGTGCCATTCTGTGGAGGTACATAGGCGTGCGGCGGGCGTTAAGTGGTTAAAAGGGGTTGTAAAGGTACAACTTTTTTTTCCTAAATAGCTTCCTTTTACCTTAGAGCAGTCCTCCTTCACTTACCTCATCCTTCGTTTTTGCTTTAAAAAATGTCCTTATTTCTTCTGAGAAATCCTCACTTTCTGTTCTTCTGTCTGTAACTACACACAGTAATGCAAGGCTTTCTCCCTGGTGTGGAGTGTCGTGCTCGCCCCCTCCCTTGTACTACAGCAGAATCGGGACGCTCTCTACGTTGCAGATAGAGAAAGGAGCTGTGCATTAGTGGGCGTCCTGATTCTCCTCTTCACCAATATTTGCATAAAGGTCTAGGAAATGCAAAATTTCTGTAAAAATACACTAAAGTTATTTTAGGGAACGCAGGCGTAATACGTTACATAATTTCTTGGTAAAAAAATAAAAGATGTGGTTGCACTGAGTATATAGATACCCAACATGCCAAACCTTAAAGTTTCATGCACCCATAAAACTGTGACATCTGCATAGGTGTGAATCAGGCATTTAGATCTATGCTCCTGCCTGCATGTCAATTTTTTACACATGACTGTATTTGTGCAGCTGCTGTATCTGCACCCACTTCTATGGCCTGCTAGCATGCCACTCTGAGGTGGACGCACATGCAGCAGACAGCGGGTCAGCACAGAGGACAGGTCTGATCACCCATCTGGATGAGCTCCAAGGATAGCAGGGACTATTGTCAGCAGGTACATGACGTTTGGCTTTTTACTGACTTGTCAGCCTTCTGGCCTCATGCTGTGTTTGCAATGAGGTAAAGCCGTTGACAGACCACGGCGGCCAGGTGGCATCAGAGATCAGATGACTAAAAGCCTTGGCATTTGGTTATCCTATCGGCTATCAGTGTTTTGTTCAGCCCAGATATTTCATAGCTGTTTGTACCTTCACTCTCAAAGGGGTCATCGGTAATGGCAGCCCCCATACTCCTCATGACAGAGTGTGTTGTTGACAGTGTCAGTAGTGAATGGATGGGAGGTGAAGCTGTCTCACAATTTGGGGAAGTGATATAGACAGCGTTGCTGCGGCTGGCTGGCAGAGGTAGCTATTAGCAGACTGTCATCCGTGACGAAGTGTCACACTCCGCACAGATACAGATGTCCGCCGCCAAGGTGGCAGTGTGTGGCGGCAGCAGACCTCTGTGTTACGGGAGGAAATACTGGGAGCTCTCTTTTTGCAGATTTGTTTAATAAAAAGCAAGCTGAAGTCAGGGCATTGCTGTCTACCAAAGGGTCTGAAGGAATAACTGCCATTGGTAACGCAAGTAGTTTTCTTTTCATTTAATATGCAGAAAGTTTGGAGTTTAAAGCGGTATTAAACTCAAAACCAAAAATGTATTCTATTCCAGTTTACTAATCATTAGATGTGGTGGCTGCATTCGTTTTTTTTTTTTTGGCCCCCCCCCCTTTTTTTTCACCTGGTAAACCAGCCTGTACTACCATCTGTCTTGGGGTGTCTCCAGCAGAGGTCCAAATCATATGTTCGTGTGATGACTCCCCCGCAGCTATTTCCCCTCCTTCACACTCTTCCTGCAGCTTTGCCCTATTGACATCACAGACTGCTGCAGCGTTACCCCCCTTCATATCACAGCACCCCTGCAGCTCTACCCCCCTTGACACCACAGCCCCCGTTTATCTCTACCCCCTTCACACCACAGCCCCCGTTTATCTCTACCCCCTTCACACCACAGCCCCCCTGAAGCTCTGAACCTCCTTCACATGATCACAGACCCCCCTGCAGCTCTACCCATCCTTCACATTACAGCTGCCCTGAAACTTTGCTCATCCACATCACAGAGCCCCCTGCAGCACCATTTAGGAATAACATTATAAAAATGTTTACAATTGTAAATTCCCCTGATAGTCATCAATAGTTTGTCTCAATCCTCTAACTGCTACATTTTGCTGGACAGCTTGGTCTGTTAAACGTAGTTGAAGAATATCAGACTTGCTGGCTGGATCACCAGGAGAAAATAAAGGAAAAAATCCCCAAAACAAATGCAGCCATCACTTCTAAGATTTGGTAAGCCACATTACCCAAATTACAGCTTTCATTTAAAATAATACCTATTGATCTTGCCATGAAGGTCTTTGTTCAGGCAATTCCTGTAACAGCAATCTGTCCTTGTCTCTCAGTTGTGCTGGGTCCCCATATCACACAGGTTTTTGAAGGAGAAGGCTTCTGTGGTTTTCTATGCAATGTAGGCAGATCATGGCTGATGGGACGGGGGGCGGAAGGGTGCTGTACATCATTTTGAAAACATACTGTACTTCTCTCAAGAGACTTCAGCCCTGATGCAAGCAGTTTGATGGCCCTTGGGAAGAGGCATGCAAATATCAAAATGCCTTGATAGGGTGATTTCTGGAGCAGTAGACTTCATTTGAATGCAGACTGCCCTAGGCAACACTCACATGATATTATTAAAGAGGTTGTAAACCTCTGAAAAAGCCCCCCACCCCCCCCAAAAAAAAACAACCTGCAAGACAAAGGCTTAATGCATTGCATACTAGTTCATTATGAAATACTTGCCTGCAGCGGTCCCTGCACACCGCTATCAAATCCGGAGATTCTTCCGGGTTCGCGGGCTCTGGCGCTGTGATTGGCTGGAGTTGCGCTAATGTCGCCATTCACACCACAGGCTAGGATAGAATGCCACACATGGGGCGTTCCCTGAGAGCGCATGCGTCAGCGATGTCACTGGCTGCATGCCCTGGAAATATCTTCTGAACTGTACAGGTTTAGGAGATCTTTTCACTACCTATAAGTAAATCTTATTGTAGGCTTACATATAAGTAAAAATTTGCAGAGGAAGTTTACTTCCTCTTTAAAATAACTGAAATCCAATTAAGGGAAGGGGAGGGCTAGGGACAGTAAATCTAGATTTAATAATTAATTTAGGTACTTGTAGCGCCATCAGTTTACGCTTTACATATGCATTGTACATTCACATGAGTCCCTGCCCTCAAGGAGCTTACAACCTAAGGTCCCTAACTCACGTTTATACATACTAGTAGGGTTGTCTCGATACCACTTTTTTAGGACCGAGTACAAGTACTGATACTTTTTTTCAAGTAGTCGCCGATACCGAATACCGATACTTTTTTTAAATGTGTCCCCAAATGCAGCCATGTCCCCCACATATGTAGCCATGTCCCCCACATATGTAGCCATGTCCCCCACATATGTAGCCATGTCCCCCACATATGCAGCCATGTTCCCCACAAATGCAGCCATGTCCCCCACATATGCAGCCATGTCCCCCACATATGCAGCCATGTCCCCCCAGCCATGTCCCCCACATATGCAGCCATGTCCCTCCAGCCATGTCCCCCACATATGCAGCCATGTCCCTCCAAGCCATGTCCCTCCAGCCATGTCCCCGCAGCCATTTTCCCATACTTAGCAGCCACTCGGGGAACATCACAGCTTTCATTTGAATAGCTGTAGTGTTCCCGCGCGTATAGACACTCCCCCTTGCTCGGGATTGGATGGGTGATCGTGATCTGTCCAATCCCGAGCAAGGGGGAGTGTCTATACGTGCAGAAACACTACAGCTATTCAAATGAAAGCTGTGATGTTCCCGCACGCTTTAACCATGCGGCGTGTGCGGCGGCTTTCATTGCGGCGTGTGCGGCGGCTTTCATTGCAGCGTGTGCGACGGCGGGACAAGTATTCCTGCAAATACTCTGTATCGGTCCCGATACTGGTATCGGTATCGGGACAACCCTACTACTGGGGCCAATTTTTTTTAGACAGGATCCAATTAACATACCAGCATGTCTTTAGAGTGTGGGAGGAATCCATAGTACCCGGAGGAAACCCACGTAGGCACAGGGAGAACATGCAATCTCCAGGCAGATGGTGTTGTATTCAGTATCATGGGTGCTCAATCTGTGGGCCTCCAGCTGTGGCTGAACTACAACTCCCATGAGACATTTTCAAGCTCGACTCCCAAAGGCAGAGGCATGATGGGCCTTGTAGTTTCTGCAACAGCTGGAGGGCCACATGTTGAGCACCCATGGGCTAGATTAAAGGTTCTCAACCTTGTCCTCAAGTACCCCCAACAGGCCATGTTTTGAGAGCTTCCTTTAGCTCAGGGGTCTCAAACTGGCGGCCCTCCAGCGTTTGCCAAACAAGTCCCATGAGGCATTGCAAGGCTAACAGTTACAAGCATGACTCTCACAGGCAGAGGCATGATGGGACTTGTAGTTTCGTAACAGCTGGAGGGCCACCGGTTGAGACCCCTGCTTTAGATAAATTAGCTCTTATCAATACCATGCCATTGATATTGATTTAAAGCAGACGTGCAAAGTAAAGGAAAACCTGAAAACATGGCCAGTTGGGGGTACTTGAGGACTGAGTTTGAGAACCACTGGGCTAGATGATGCTGGATTTCCCCCAGCAAGAAAACAAGGTGGGCTCTATCTGATTTGCTGAAGCTCCTAATGCACACTGTGAGACATTCCCAGTGTGCAATGAAATCAGAGGAAACCATTTTCAGTATATGAGAGGGACCCTGTACACCTGTGCCAGACTGAAGGTATCAAAAATATATTGTCTGATGGCGCAAGGGGAGATGGATAATAGAACTACCTTGGCAAGTGATCTAAATATCAAAATAAGTATTCGTGAAAATATATATGATAAGTTCATAAGTCCATAAGAAATCCAAGTTTGCACTTTAGCGGCAGCAATCCCTGAAGAGCAGAAGCATACTCTGTACAAAGGTAGACAAAAAGAGAGAAAAGGATGCGCCCAATCTAAGTGCAATAACGTATTTAATCCATAAAATAAGATACAAAAGGAGAACGGCCAAATGGCTACTCACACTTTAAAAGTGGATAATAGGCATGTATGTAGTCATCATCCGGTGTATGAGGGGTGTCCGCTCATGATGGTGAGGTGCTGTAGATGGAAAACAGCGAGTGGAACAGCCTGGAGGAACTTGTTGGAAGCGCCGTGTACGACGGCGTGCGTCTCACGATGGAGCGCAAACACAAGCCAGTCTCACCGGAAGTGACGTAACGTGACGTGGCGGGCTCAAACGAGGGAACCAATAGGATGACGCCTGAAGATCCACCTGAAGAAGCAGCTGGGCTGTGAAACGCGTCATCCTATTGGTTCCCTCGTTTGAGCCCGCCACGTCACGTTACGTCACTTCCGGTGAGACTGGCTTGTGTTTGCGCTCCATCGTGAGACGGCGTACACGGCGCTTCCAACAAGTTCCTCCAGGCTGTTCCACTCGCTGTTTTCCATCTACAGCACCTCACCATCATGAGCGGACACCCCTCATACACCGGATGATGACTACATACATGCCTATTATCCACTATTAAAGTGTGAGTAGCCATTTGGCCGTTCTCCTTTTGTATCTTATTTTATGGATTAAATACGTTATTGCACTTAGATTGGGCGCATCCTTTTCTCTCTTTTTGTCAGACTGAAGGTATGGCTGGAGTTTAGATTTTATGTTCTTTGAACTGTCCAATGGCTGCCAAACAATCGGCACCTGCAGCCTTCAGACACCAGGTTTGATATGTGTTATAAAGCGGAATTCAGAGACAAGAAGCATCATGTACAAAAATGGGAATTACCGGCCATGATAGAGATGGGAACAATTCACCCCGTGACCTAGAACCCAGTTGGTCACTTGCAGTGTGTTTTACTCATGGCTGCCTTTGTCATATGGAATCCCCACAGAACCTTCTGACGGAACGTCAGGATTACACAAGGATCACACTCGGAGTGCCCTGCGGCTGGAAGTGGTCCCATGAGTGATACAGCAGAGTGGGAATCCGTATAATGAGCACCAGGACTGCCACACAGACATTGCTGTGCACTTTATATTTCTTCACAAAGGCACAGCACTAAAAGATTGTATGAATAAACGCCTATATCTACCATAACCACTAAAATGTATGTCATTTTGTTCCCACAAATAGAGCTTTCTTTTAGTGGTGTTGGATCACCACTGGGTATTTCATTTCTTGTGCTATAAACAAAAAATAGACCAACAATTCAAAAAATAATAGGGCTGTTACTGATCAAAATGTTTGTGTTCGATTAATCGTTTTTTTTTTTAAATCGATGAATCGACTAATTTCGATTAATTATAACGCACATACAGATCCAACTACTTTTAGCTGATCTCCTTGCAGGCTGATTCCCAGTGCAGCTACAGTATCAACCACTGGAAAAATGGATAGCAGGATACAAAAAACACACAAAGGCAGTGCTCGATGGGAATAGCATTAAAACTTTTATAGTCTTCAAGTAGGTAACCAAATAAATATTGCACTGGAGATAAAATCGATGTAGCTACATAAACTGTAAAAATGGTGCGAGTAATACCAAACAGTAGCAAAAGCAGTCATAAAAACATGTAGCTAAGTACGATACTGGTATAAAAATGTGTACAACGATACCACTGCTGAATCCAGATGAGGAGAGGTTAACATCAGTCCGTCGGCATGTAGATGTCCCGTGAAGGGAACTATCACAACTCCCAGTGGATGGCTGTAGAATCCCAGGTTGATAGAGGAAAGTGATAGAGGGAAGTGTAACAGCCCTTGCGTGTGGCAGATAGTAAGGTCCCGCGGGCATGCAGATATGAAGGCACAGCAAAGGAGCCCTTCGGATGCACGCGGCAAGCCCCGCCGGTGTCTGTGACATCACCGGATCTCCAACGAAACTGTCTGAAGGCCCTGAAGCCGGCGGAGAGGTGAGTACCAATCAAAATAATTTTTATCGATCAAAAAAATTAAAGATTAATCGATGAATTAATAGTTAATTTTCACAGCCCTAAAAAATAATTTGTTTTTTATTTTTACTTTCTGTTATATCCAATAGAAAAAAAAGAAAAATCTAATTTCTTCATCAATTTAGGACAATATGTATTCTGCTACATGTTTTTGGTAATAAATATCCCAATAAGCGTATATTAATTGGCTTACACCAAAGTTATATCATCTACAAACCATGATGTATATACTGAAATTTTTTTTATACTAGTAATTGCGGCGATCAGCGACTTATTAAGGGACTGCGAAATAAAAATGTTAACACTTTGTGGGAACCAGTGACACTAATACAGTAATCGCCCCCTACTCAGAGGTGCAGAATTAGATCCTGCACGGTGCGGCCACCTTGTAACAGTAAGGCGGCGTACACACGATCGGATATATCCGATGAAAACGGTCCGCGGACCATTTCCATCGGATATGTCCGATCGGGAGTTTGATCCGATGGCGTGTACACACCATCGGATCAAATTCCCCGCCGCCGGACGGCGCGGTGACGTAGTGGTGACGCGGCGGTGACGTTGACGCCGCCGCGTCACCGCCACGTCACCGCACCAGGAAGTAAAACACTTCCGCGCATGCGCCGAATCCATTCGGCGGCGGCGCGGCGGTGGTGGGAGCCGACATGTCTGCTTGTAAGTGTACTAACCAGCAGACATGTCGGGCGGACAGATTCCCACCGGATAGATTTCAAAGCATGCTTTGAAATCTGTCGGGTGGATAAATCTGTCCGCTAGCCCATACACACGAGCGGAGATGTCTGCTGAAACGGTCCATCGGACCGTTTTCAGCGGACAGATCCCCTCGTGTGTACGCGGCCTAAGGCTTCGTACCCTCGGACGTTTTAACATCGGCATTTTTGAGCTTTGTTTGCTGCTTAAGAATGCCACTCCATGTTAATTAATGGGCTCATACACACCATGGCGTTTTTGAGCTGAAACAGGCATGGGCATTTTAAAACAGGACCAGCGCATTCTGGGGCTCCAGCATTAGAGCTTTAAAAATGCCAGATGTCGGTAAAAGGTGTTAAACGCGGTTTAACGAGCCTTACTGCTGTATACACAGCGGTAAGCCTCGTCCTGCGTTTCTCTGCCTCTATTCAAAATCAATGGTTCCCTATGGGAGCCCATTGATTTGAATAGAAGTCGCACCAGAAGTCGGATCAAGATGATCTGACTTGTGGTGTGACTTATGTGCTGAGAATCTTGAAGGGGATCCCTGCCAAAATGTAAAAAAAAATAGCGTAAGGTTCCCCCCCCCCCCCCCCAAGAGGAGAAATGGGTAGGGGTATATGATGTACCCCATACTCATTTACCTAGGGTGGGGGAGCTGGTATCTGGGTTCTCCCTTTTAAAGGGGGCTTCCAGACTCTGATAAGTCCCTGCCCTCAGACCCCAACGGCCAGGGTTGTCGGGAAGAGACCCTCATCAACATGGGGACAAGTGTAGTGTTGCTCACGAATATTCGCATTGCGAATATTCGCTACGAATATTGCATATTCGAGTATTCGCGAATAACTCGAATATCGCGGCGAATATTCGCTATTTCGAATATTCGTATTTTTTCAAATTTCGCAATCAATTTCGCATTCGCACTAGCGAAATTTCGCAATTTTTTTTTTTTTTATAAAATATAGCGAATATTCGTAAATATCGAATATTCGTGATATTTTATATAAAAAAAAACCTCGATATTTACGAATATTCGCTATATTTTATAAAAATAAAAAAAATAGCGAAATTTCACATTGGCGAAATTTCCCAATTTTTTTTTTTTAAAAATATCACGAATATTCGATATTAACGAATAATCGCGAATATTCTTCGAAATATTCGCGAAATATTGCGAAATCGAATATGGCGTATTCTGCTCATGACTAGACAAGTGCTTTGGGGTCGGGGGCAGGGCCCCCCCTGCCCCAAAGCACCCACCCCCCCATGTTGAGGGCCTGTGGCTTGGTATGGTCCAGGAGGGGGGTGCTCGCTCTTCCCCCCTTTTTTGACCTGCTGGGCTGCATGCTCAGATAAGGGTTTGGTAAAAATCTTTGGGGGGGACCCCCACACCATTTTTTGGGTGGGAGTTTCCCCTTAAGATCCATACCAGACCGAAGGGTCTGGTATCGTCTTGGGAAGGGACCTCACACAACTTTTTTTTTTTACATTTTGGCGGGGTTCCCCTTCAAGATTCTCAGCATTCTCACTTCTGGTGCGACTTCTTTTCAATGGACTCTCATAGGAAACCATTGAGTTTGAATACAGGCAGCTGAAAGCTAGTACAGCTAAACGTGCATTGATGCCAATGCAAAACGTGGATAAAATCTTGTTTTTTAATGTTGTTTTTTCCTGGCGTTGGTACTAGCTTTACAGCCCGTTTTTCAAAGCCAATCCCAGACGACGTCCGTGGTGACGAAACGCGTAGGCGTGGCTTGCGGCACCGACGACATCACGCTATTCCGAGAGGAAACCCTGAACGAACACGAGCATTAGGGGACGCGCAGCCGCCGGCTTCATTACATTATACACCGCTGACTGTTCACTTCGTAAATGTGAGTGCAAACAGTTTTTAATACAATAAATCCTTTTGTATTCTCTGGTATCACGCTATGGTCCTTTTTTCTCTTTATATTTTCCATTTATGGAGAGAGTCAATTTAGAATCATCCAGACATTATACAGATGGTCAGGAGGGAGACCCTAAACCAGCATAGTGGTCAGTATAGTCGGTAAGGAGACTACATCTTCACTTTGGGTGTCTCTACTGGTGAATCAAGCCTACTTATACTTTCCATTTTACACCTTCTTTGATGACCCGCAGAACTTCACTTCTGGGACTCTCTCTACTATTCAATCATCATTTCCCTTGTGGACATTTAAATGGAATAAGATCTTTTTTGTTATGTTTTTTACACAGTATTGGTGCATATGATCAGTGTGGGATTGTTTTTCAATATATCTCTATCTACACATCTTGGTTATATTTTTCACAGTCTGGTGTAATATTATAATGTGTGAATATCCTTGCTTATAAGCTCTTTTCATACGTCCTGGTTGGTTTTCTATGGCGTTACTCAGTTTTAATACACTGGAGGTATACGTTTGTCCATCCAGTCTTCATTTTTATCCAGCGCCGTATCTTTTTCTTTTTTCTATGTTTTAATTTTTGTATCACACATTTTTGATACTGGCTGCTTTAATACAGTCTCATACTTGTACATGTCAATTTATTATTTTGGAATTTTTTATTAAGCGCAGTGTTTCCCTTGTGGTTTTTCTTTCCGTTTTTCAAAGCGTCCGTGTGTATGTATGAGGCCTTAATCTGCTTCAGGTTTCCCCACCTGAAAAGCGTCATGAAAGGCGCACGTTTTGTGGCGGAAATCCAAAAATGTGTGACATCAGTTCTGCGATCGATTCCCAAAGAGGCCTTTACTGACAGTTTCCGGAAGCTTTATGAACATTTCCAATAGTGTGTTGTAAAGGATGGCGATTATTTTGAAGGCCAATAAAGGTCATTTTATATCTACGGTTTTGTTTGTTTTTCTGATACCATTTACCCAACATTTTAGACACCTCATATATTTCCTTTTTTTTTTTTTTTTTATATATATATAGCAGTTTTCAATACAGAGTAATTGGTTGGCAATACATGTCTTCTGTATAAATGGGGTTATGATTTATACTTGTTTCCTGTTCGTCAATATATGTTTACCCTAACACAGGAAACCCCTTGAGTAGTTGTTGTTGTTTGTAAGTTAAAAGTAAAAAAAAAATTACTTCATTTGGATTTTCTATGTAGTAGTGCAAAATCTTAAGTGGGAAATTACAGCTTTAAGCACAATGTCATTTAATTTGAAAGAATTGGCCATTTTCTTAAACGCTTAACTAATGTGCCGGCCTACAGTTATCGATTTCCTTCCGCATTTATTATGTGGACGGTAAATCCACTGTGCTCTCTAGAGAGGGCGCCTCGTGAACTGCGCGTTCGCCCGGTGACAGCTCAGACCACCTGATACATAAGCAAGGACACGGCCTAATATCCTGCCAATTGCTCTGGGAATTTTTATTAAGTAAAGGCCCCATTAAAGCGGACAGGATGATAAAGCTTAATGAGCAGCTTTCTTTGTCTGTGATTGTTAGTTTGCTGGACTAACGGGAGTTCTCCCTTTTTAATGTTTCCTCTTCGGGGGCAAAGGAAGAATGCAAGATTCTACACTCATATATTTTTTTTTTTTTTTTTTTTTAAAGCGTAACTCCAGATAACTGGTTTAAAGGCAGTTTTTGTACATTTATCTATTTTGCTAAAAAAAAAAAAAGAGTAAGAGAATTCTCACAACCGCAACATATGATTTAAAAAAAAATGCTTGTAAATATCTCTGTTGTAGTCTCTTAATTATGCTGCGTACACACGACTGTTTTTCGGGTTGTAAAATTTTTTTTTTTAAATGTCATTAAAAACAATTTTTCACGATGTATAAAATGGGCATTAAAAATTTCGAACATGCTCTAATTTTTCACGTCGTTTTTAACGTCGTAAAAAATGGTCGTGTGTGGGTTTTAACGACGTGAAAAACCGTGCATGCTCAGAAGCAAGTTATGAGACGGGAGCGCTCGTTCTGGTAAAACTAGCGTTCGTAATGGAGTAAGCACATTCATCATGCTGTAACAGACTGAAAAGCGCGAATCGTCTTTTACCAACACGAAATCAGCAAAAGCAGCCCCAAGGGTGGCGTCATCCGAATGGAACTTCCACTTTATAGTGCCGTTGTACGTGTTGTACGTCACCGCGCTTTGCTAGAGCATTTTTTTTTCACGATCGCGTGTAGGCAAGGCCGTTTTAATGATCGGGTTGAAAAACAAAACGTAGGCCCGGATTCACATACATTGGCGCATATTTATGCCGTCGAAGTGTATATGCTTAACGCTACGCCGACGCAGTGCAGAGAGGCAAGCACAGAATTCACAAAGCACTTGCTCTCAAAACTACGCTGGGTTTCTAAGGCGTAAGCCGGTGTAGGTGGAAGTGGGCGTGAGCCATGCAAATGAGCCGTGACCCCATGTAAATGATGGGCCGAGTGCCAGACAAGTACTTAGAACGAACTGTGCATGCGTCGTGTCGTGGCCGCATCCCAGTGCGCATGCTCACAATCACGTTGAAACGAGTGCCTAAGATACGTTGAATCACTGCATACGGTGTGAACGTAACCTACGCCCAGCCATATTCACGTACAATGTAAAATTTGATGGCTTGTGTTCCCTGGTCCATACCTTTGCATGGGTTGCGACTCCTTTATGGGGAATAAGTACGCAAGTACGTTCGTGAATCGCCGTATCTCCCTTATTTGCATATTTGAATCGAAAATCAATGGGAAAGCCACATGCGTCCAGCGTAAATATTTGCCCACTCTATGCCAGTGTAGGCAAGTTACGTCGGTGGGATGAAGTCAGTTTTTAGGCGTATCTATGTTTGTGGGTACGGCGCACAGATACGGATATTTGTACTTGCGCGTCTATCTGGAGATACTAAATAGAAGGGGAACAAGGGTGGGACTTTACATGAGGTCTTAAAGTATAGCACCTCCACCCCTGGTAAGGTAAATAATAACAAAGGAAATTGATAGGAGAGTTTGGGACTTTAAATGAGGTTGCCGACATGGTGAGGGTAATAGAATGAAGTACAAATTTAATAGTCACAAACCTGCAAGACATATATCAGCATTACAGAGAACATGTAGATAATCAATATAGATACATTTCAAATACATGACATTACTACATATAGGGACACATGAGTATATGTATATGTAGTAGGAGCAACAAGGATATAGCAGTGCCTAGCCAGGTGCCACATGATCATCTACATGGATAATGAATGCATGGAGTGCTAATACATATGTACAGGTGTCATATTAACAGTATTGGCGATATGATTTGAAAATGTGAAAAACTGGTAAAAGGCATAAAGAGTATAATTCATAAAATATAATATCATGAGGTATATGTAGCATCCATACTAGCCCGGCGCGTTTCGTGTTTTATAACACTCCTCAGGGGCGGATGCTTGACTTATCTAAAAAGAACATATGAAAAAAAGGGGTAAGTTATAATTAACTAAGATTTATAAGGCAACCAGTATACGGTGGGAAAATATCCACCTAGGGTACTCACATGGAATATAACATAGGTAAATGCAATGTGTATGGAGCCACGGCCAAAACAAAATGTCCGCCACGGGAGCTGAGGCGGCAATGCAGCGCACATCAAAAAGAGGGGGTAGCAAGGATACATTCCCCAGCAAGGCCCCACTTAGTTAGGTGGGCTGGTAGTTAAATTAAAGCCAAGAGAAGAGCCACTTAGAATAGCCAACTGGAGTCTATAGAGAATAAATAAATAAAATAGTAAATATAAGGACCAAGTAGGGGACAGCCAACCCATATATGAGGGTAGGTATAATAACCTAATAGTGGCGTCTTGGGTACACGGACATCCAGAGGGAAGGTAATATGGTATAACCTTTCAAGCTTGTAGGCTAGAAGATACTAAGGGAAGACCTTTATATAGCCACCACAAACAGGTGTGCGCTAGCAAGCCGTCAACGTCACGTAGGCAGGACATACAGCCAGGAGGAGTGTCGAAATGGGCGGGCTCCGCCCATAGCGTCTGCTCCTGTATCCCTGGTAACGAAAGCTGAGATGGAACATACTCACGTCCAGCGTAGTGACGTCGGAACTGGCGTCACAGGCTGGGCGGGATACGTGGCGCCGATGCGCCGTGCGCGTCACCCCCCCACCCGGATAGCCCCCCCACCCGGAATGGGGCGGAGAGAAAAGCCGGGAGGAGGTAGCGCGCAGAGCGCGTCGCAGCTCCCTGATGGCAAACAGAGTACAGCCGTGGACATACAGAGAGCACATAAGAATGTTAAAACCATAGCAAAAAAAACGCAAAAACGTTTAAATCTCAGGGAACGTGTCCTGAGTGTGCTCAGTCTGGGCCTGATAGCAAGACCTCCCCCAGGCTGAGCCGCCCATCACTTGGATGGCAGGGGAAAACTACCAAATCCGTCTAGCAAACCTCCATCCCTGGTCAAGTAAATAGAAGGGGAACAAGGGTGCATTTACCTATGTTATATTCCATGTGAGTACCCTAGGTGGATATTTTCCCACCGTATACTGGTTGCCTTATAAATCTTAGTTAATTATAACTTACCCCTTTTTTTCATATGTTGTTTTTAGATAAGTCAAGCATCCGCCCCTGAGGAGTGTTATAAAACACGAAACGCGTCGGGCTAGTATGGATGCTACATATACCTCATGATATTATATTTTATGAATTATACACTTTATGCCTTTTACCAGTTTTTCACATTTTCAAATCATATCGCCAATACTGTTAATATGACACCTGTACATATGTATTAGCACTCCATGCATTCATTATCCATGTAGATGATCATGTGGCACCTGGCTAGGCACTGCTATATCCTTGTTGCTCCTACTACATATACATATACTCATGTGTCACTATATGTAGTAATGTCATGTATTTGAAATGTATATATATTGATTATCTACATGTTCTCTGTAATGCTGATATATGTCTTGCATGTTTGTGACTATTAAATTTGTACTTCATTCTATTACCCTCACCATGTCGGCAACCTCATTTAAAGTCCCAAACTTCCCTATCAATTTTCTTTGTTAGTATCTGGAGATACGTCGGTGTAAATGCTTTGTGAATCCGGGCTTTCGTTTCTTCTAGTCCATTAACTACTTGAGATCCGCGCTACAGCCGAATGACGGCTCTAGCGCGAATCTAAATTGTCAACAAGCCGTCAATTGACGGCTTGTCATTAGCTGTTTCCCGGCGCGCGCTCCAGAGCGCGCTGCGGGGAAACACTGTGTTGCCCGTGTCCCTTGGACACAGCCAATCACAGATCGCCGCGAACGGCCAATCAGAGTGGCCGTTTGCGATGCGATCTGTGCGGCCAATAAGAGATGATCTCATAGATCATCTCTCATTGCCGTTTTACATAGAGACAGCGTCCTGTCTCTGGAGAGCAGGAGACGGATCTGTGTCTCTTGTACATAGAGACACAGATCGGTCACCTCCCCAGTCACCCCCCCCTCCCCCCACAGTTAGAACACTATGCCGAGCATACATTTAACCCCTTCCTCACCCCCTAGTGTTAACCCCTTCAATGCCAGTCACATTTATACTGTAATTAGTGCATATTTATAGCACCAATCGCAGTATAAATGTGAATGATGCCAAAAATGTGTCAAAAGTGTCCGATGTGTCCGCCATAACGTCGCAGTCACAATAAAAATCGCAGATCGCCGCCATTTCTAGTAAAAAATAAATAATAAAAAATAATAATTCTGTCCCCTATTTTGTAGGCACTATAAATTTTGCGCAAACCAGACGCTTATTGCGATTTTTTTTTTTTTTTTTTACCAAAAATATGTAGAAGAATACGCATCGCCCTAAACTGAGAAAAAAAAAGTTTTTTTTTTTTTTTTTAATTGGGATATTTATTATAGCAACAAGTAAAAAATATTGTATTTTTTTCAAAATTGTCGCTCTTATTTGTTTATAGCGCAAAAAATAAAAACCGCAGAGGTGATCAAATACCACCAAAAGAAAGCTCTACTTGTGGGGAAAAAAGGACGTCAATTTTGTTTGGGAGCCACGTCGCACGACCGCGCAATTGTCAGTTAAAGCGACGCAGTGCCGGAAGCTGAAATATCACCTGGGCAGGAGGGGGGTATAAGTGCCCAGTAAGCAAGTGGTTAAAAACTTCATTTTTTACAACCCGAAAAACAATCGTGCGTGCGCGGAATTAGGGTCACGTGATCGGAGATCCAGAATATTCCCTAGACGCACAACTAAAGTTTTTAACAATAAAACCTTAAAGTGCTTGTAAAGGTAGACAGTATTTATTTACCTTAACCACTTACCTACAGGGTACTTACACCCCCTTCCTGCCCAGGCCATTTTTCAGCTTTCAGCACTCACACATAAGAATGACAATTGTGCGGTCATGCTACACTGTAACCATGTGACATTTTTATAATTTTCTTTACACAAATAGAGCTTCCTTTTGGTGATACCTAATCACTGCTGGGATTTTTATTTATTTAAAAAAAAAAGACAGTTTTTGAGCCTGCAGGTGTGGCTTTGGGCTTAATATTAGATCCCTATGGTGGCACACCAAAAAGAGGAGGAGCCAGGCATGGCAAGGACAAGGGGTAAGCAGAAGGGGAGACTATTCTGGGCACTGTGATATCGTGGGAACTGATGGAATGCTGCAAGGAGATTGGGGTGGGGAGTTGTGTTGGAAAGTGGAATTTAGGGGACAGAAGGAGGTAACAATTGTTTTAGGCATTGACATTTTTAGGGGTGTGCTAGGAGTGGTGATTCGGCAGGGATTTGTGTTTGGAGGGGGGATAGGGAGGAGAATTTGCACTAGGAGGAGGGAGTTGGGGGGTTTGTGCTAGAAGAGGTCATGTGTTGGAGGTTGGTGAGGAGTTGTGCTAGGAGGGTATTTTGTTTTGGGGGGGGGGGGAGATTCGTGCTAGGGGGTGGGGGGCTATTTGTGCTTGAAGGGGAAGTTTGAGGAATAGAGGATTTGTGTTAGGAGGTGTGATTTTTTTTGGCGATTCATGAGAAGTTAAAGATATGGAGTTTGTACTGTGGGGGGGTTAGCATACAGATTAGTGCTCACACTTGTTTGAGTGGGAATGTGATTTTTGCTGGCACGTAATGCTTATACATCATGGGGGATGGCGCAGTTTGGCATGTTCACCCTGGGCTCTAAATGATCTTGTCCTGGCACTGGAGCCAGGAGCCACCGGTGGGAGACCAGAGAAGGAGGATTAGGGCTGATCTGTGCTAAACGATTACACAGAGCAGATAAGTATAAACCTGTTTTGTTATTCTAAAGGTTTACAGTCTTTAACTTCTAATAAAATGCAAAATTTTTACATGCAGAAACCTCACCTGAATCTTTTGACTCTACATTCATATACACAATACTGCCAAAAATCTGTTTTTTTACCGTGTATATGGAAATTCAGCTGATCCGTTGGATTAAACCTTAGGTGATTTGAAAACCCCATATTCAAATGTTAAAAGAAAAAAAAATAAGATGTTAATTAGAATGCATGTTTTATGCTGATGAGTTGACCCTTGTGTATTGTTCAGTATATATCCACAAATGTGTGTATTAAAAAACACACAAACCCGCTTAAGCAGCTTACAGATGTACACCTACGCTTGGCCCGATATTCACGCAGTATATATATAGAAATGTAAACCGCAAATACCTACATATATTATGCGAGGAACGCGTCACACTATAGAGCGTGTAGATAGTGGTATACAAGGGGCACATGGTGGGTTTGCATGTGATTAATGCTTGTTGTCGTGTGTGCCTCAGGGACACGACCTTATTACTAGAATGTCAGAATTATTTCATCAGGATTCCATTTGTTTATTGTGGAACAAAACTAATTTAAAGTGTACTACTTTGTTATTTTTTTGTTGTATCAAAAAGTTTAGTTTTGTTGCTTTTTTTATTGCTATGGTTTCATATAATGGCAACATAAAATATAAAATCGGTACATAAGAGTTGTAATAATCACTAGTGATGAGCGGAATACGCCATATTCAATTTTGCGATATTTCGCGAATATATAGGAGAATATTCGTGAATATTCGTTAATATCGAATATTCGTGATATTTTATATAAAAAAAAAAAATTGATTGCGAAATTCTCGTCAACACGCGAAAACGGAGATCATTTCCTGGATTACTAAACTAATATGCACTAAACACTAACTCTACTTACACAAACTTATATGACTAAAGCTAATTTTTTTTTTATACACAAAACACAGAAGGGCAGAGAACGTATTCGCGAATATTCGTTAATATCGAATATTCGTGATATTTTATCAAAAAAAAAATAGAGAAATTTCGCTAATGCGAAAGCGAAATTGATTGCGAAATTTCGCTATTTTTTATTTTTTTTGATAAAATATCATGAATATTCGATATTAACGAATATTCGCGATATTTTATCAAAAAAAATAGCGAAATTTCGCTAATGCGAAAGCAAAATTGATTGCGAAATTTCGCTATTTTTTTTTTTTTTTGATAAAATATCATGAATATTCGATATTAACGAATATTCGCGATATTTTATCAAAAAAAATAGCGAAATTTCGCTAATGCGAAAGCGAAATTGATCGCGAAATTCTTGTCAACACGCGAAAACGGAGATCATTTCCTGGATTACTAAACTAATAGGCACTAAACACTAACTCTACTTACACAAACTTATATGACTAAACTAAAGCTAATTTTTATTTATTTTTTTATACACAAAACACAGAAGGGCAGAGAACGTATTCGCGAATATTCGTAATACGAATATTCGCATTGCGAATATTCGGCAACATAAAAGGATCGCCTCAGCTACTCGGCCCAGGGTCTCTAATCATACCAGCAATGCTTTTAGACATCGATGGAGATCACTAGGATGTGATCTGTTTTAAAAATAAGTTTGAAAAAATACGAATATTCGCAATAGCGAATATTCACCGCGATATTCGAGTTATTCGCGAATACTCGAATATGCAATATTCGTAACGAATATTCGCAATGCGAATATTCGTGAGCAACACTAATAATGACATTATAGCCTATATCGGTGGTCTCCAAACTGTGGCCCGGGGTTGGATGTGGCTCTTTGCTTGCCTTTATCTGGCGCTTGGGGCACTTTTCCTCCCACTTGGAATAAGACACTATTCCTCCCACTGACACCAACAATGGGACATAATTCCTGCTATTGACTTCTGCATTGACCTAAACGGTGGGGTACCATTCCTCGAAAAGACACCAAAGATGGGGCATTATTCCTTCTACTGGTGCCAACGGTAGGGCACTATACCTCCTACTGACACTAATGCTGGGGCATTATTTATGCCACTGACACCAACAATGGGGCACTATTTCTGCCACTGACACAAACAGTGGGACACTTTTCCTTCTACTGACACTAATGATGGGCCATTATTTCTGCTACTGACACCAACAATGGGGCACTATTTCTGCCACTGACACAGACAGTGGGACACTATTCCTTCTACGCACACTGATGGGGCATTATTTCTGCCACTGACACAAACAGTGGGACACTTTTCCTTCTACTGACACTAATGATGGGCCATTATTTCTGCTACTGACACCAACAATGGGGCACTATTTCTGCCACTGACACAGACAGTGGGACACTATTCCTTCTACGCACACTAATGATGGGGCATTATTTCTGCCACTGATGCCAACAATGGGGCACTATTTCTGCCACTGACACCAATGGTGGGACACTATTTCTTCTACTGACACCAATGACGGGGCATTATTTTGTAGTGACTATCAGCATTGTCACTGCTCATCAGGGCCGGGACAAGGGGTGGGCAGTAGGGAGAGCTGCCCTGGACGCAGCATGTATTGTAGGGATGGGGATGCCACAAGTTCCTTTTTACTAGAAGGCTGAGGGGAGTAGTGACAGTGGCATCACTACTGCTGTCGGCCCAGAGAGAGGAGGATTGAGCCGGGAGGAGATGCAGGCTGTTCTCTCTCCTCCTCCTTCTCATAAGCTCATACATAATGAAGGGGGGCACAATTTGGCATTTTCGCCCTGGGTACTGAACAGTGGTGGTTTGTCCATTAGGGGCTCACGGGCGCCACCCCCCCCCCTAGCCATGCATCCAGCCCCTTGATCTACATACAGGGTGCCGCATTTTGCAGGCCTGTCCCGGGTACATTTATTGCAGGACAATACAGCGTCCTGGAATAAAACTGACACAGCCACCCCCTGGCCCGGTCTGATGCCCCCAGAAAAGAGCACCACATCACAACTTTACTCACTGACAGTACTTGTCCTGGCTGGGAATGCCTGGGGAGCACAATCCCCGCCCCCTGCTTGTGCCAGGAGAAATCATAAATCCCGCCTCTTGTGTCCAATCACTGTGCTGTGATTCGTTACAGCACAAGCTGATTTTTGAGAAGGGAGGTGTCCCTGAATGGTAGTTTGGAAATGTGGTCACCCTAGGTGCCAGACGCATGTATTCCAATGGCAGGGGTGTGTTTTTTTGAAGCACGTGATTAGATCAGCCAGAGGCTTTAATAGGCTTCATAAAAAGGGTAGGCCTGAGGTGCAGAGCACTGCACCCTGATCCCCACCCAGTTGTGTGACGGCAGCGAATGAATATTCCTATATGATCTTCCTCCCGGCCAATCAGGAAGCGGGTGGTGAGACCTGTCACCCGACTGGCTAAAAGGAAATCTGCTCCGATTGGCCGCCAGGAGGAGGGAGGAGAGGCTGAGAAGGAGAGAATGTGAGACATAAATGAAAAAAGGATTTGGCTAACAGGAATTTAATGTTTTTTGTTTACTTGTGCAGCTTGTGTACATCCCGGAGTAATTAGTTTTAGTACTTGTTTAGACTGTCATACAGTTACGGTAGTTGTATCCTAAGTGCTGAAGCATATAAACTAAACATAAGCTGGTAAGTTTAGTGGTAATTTTTGTCTTGCATTGAATCCACACTTTAGTATATATATATTAGTAATGCATATTGGTGTATGGTATCGCCACCGTGCTGATTGTTGCTGGAAAGACGTTGGCTGTTGTAGAGTGATACCGTTAAATTGTACAGAAATCTCCTCTACAAACCTTGAGCACAGATACATTCATCTGTGACAAATTCTAATCCTGGCCTTCACTTTGTGAAGAGTTATAGGCTTGACATGTTGTTTATCGTGTTCCTGCCCATTAGCCTCTATACATGGCTAGACACTTGAAGAGTAAACAGTGTGCTGCATGCGCTCAGCCCCGACCATTCCCAGAAATACAGTTTAGGTATAGTGATGGAGGCGCAGCTGCTAGATTCTGCAAAGATTCCTCATCAATAGTCATTATTCTGAAGATCAGACCTGACCTAGAGACAGTCTATACTTGTTTTAAATATATATATTAAGGATTACCACTTCAGCCCCAGACCATTTTGCTGGTCAATGACCGGGCCACTTTTTGCGATTCGGAACTGCGTCGCTTTAACTGACAATTACGTGGTCGGGGTGTGTGGCTCCCAAACAAAATTGGCGTCCCTTTTTTCCCACAAATAGAGCTTTCTTTTGGTGGTATTTGATCACCTCTGTATTTTTTATTTTTTGCGCTATAAACAAAAATAAAGCGACACTTTTGAAAAAAATTATATTTTTTACTGTTTGCTGTAATATCCCCAAAAATATATAAAAACTATTTTTTTCCTCAGTTTAGGCCGATACGTATTCTTCTACATATATTTTACGTAATTTTCTTTTTACAATAAGCGTTTATTGATTGGTTTGCACAAATGTTATAGCGTTTACAATGTAGGGAATAGTTTTATGGCATTTTAATTTATATATATATTTTTTTTACTAGTAATGGCGGCGATCAGCGATTTTTATCGGTACTGCGCCCTTATGGCGGACACTTTGGACACTTTTGACACCATTGGCATTTTTATAGCGATCAGTGCTTTAAAAATGCATTGATTACTGTAAAAATGTCACTGGCAGGGAAGGGGTTAACACTAGGGGGTGAGGAAGGGGTTAATTATGTTACCTAGGTGTGTTCTAACTGAAGGGGGGGTGAGACTGACTAGGGGAAATGACAGATCGCTGTTCATACATTGTATGAACAGACGTACAGTAATTTCTCCCCCTGACAGGACTGGCCACTGTGCTGCAGCTCAGTTTCAGGATCTTGGCAATCTTCTTATAGCCTATTCCATCTTTATGTAGAGCATGAGGTGCCATGTTAAAATTCCAGTGACCAGTATGAGAGAGTGAGAGCAAGAACACCAAATTTAACACACCTGCTCCCCATTCACATCTGAGAACTAACCAGTCACATTACACTGGGGAGGAAAAATGGCTAATTGGGCCCAATTTGGACATTTTCACTTAGGGGTGTACTTGCCTTTGTTGCCAGCAGTTTAGACATTTGTGGGCTGTTTGAGTTATTTTGAGGGGGACAAGCTGTATACTCACTACTTTACACTAATTTCTTCAGTGTTGTCGCATGAAAAGATATAATAAAATACTTACAAAAATGTAAGGTATGTACTTACTTTTTTGAGATACTGTGTGTATGTGTGTGTGTGTATATATGTGTGTATATATATATATATATATATATATATATATATATATATATATATATATATAAAATTCTAAGTACTAACAATAGTTTACAAAGCCAGCCTTTATTCTTCCCCCAGCTACATCACTAACCTAGTCTCAAAATACCAACCAAGCTGCTCTCTTCAGTCCTCTCAAGACCTTCTCCAGAGCTTCTCCCATCCTTTGGAACTCACTACCCCAATCTATTCATCTTTAGACAATCCCTAAAAACTCTTCTCTTGAAAGAAGCCTACCTTGCTTCTAACTAATGCATTATTTTACTTCCTCCATCCGCTCATCCCCCACAGCTATTACCTTTTGTATAAATTGACCTTCCTTTTTTAGATTGTAAGCTCTAATGAGCAGGGCCCTCTAAATTCTTCTAGTACCAAATTGTTATGCAACGGTAATGTCTGCCCTAAATTTGTTTAGGCGCTGAACAAACTGTTGGCAATATATATATATATATATATATATATAAAATTATATAATATTTTATAAATGGTAACTTAACTACTTGCCGACCCCCTGCCGTCATATTACTAAGGGACGGTGGCACTGTTCCGCGAGAGCACATAGCTCTACCTCCTCTCTTTAGCGGCTGCTAGGGGGCGCATGCGCGCCGCCGGCGAACGCGCGCCCCCCGCTCGCCGCCGGGCACACGCAATCGCTCGTTACAGAGCGGGGAACGGGAGCTTTGTGTGTAAACACAAAGCTCTCGTTCCTGTCAGCGGGAGAAACACTGATTTTCTGCTCATACAATGTATGAACAGAAGATCAGTAATTTCCCCTAGTGAGGCCACCCCCCCATACAGTTTAGAACACACCCAGGAACACACTTAACCCCTTCCCCACCCCCTAGTGTTAACCCCTTCACTGCCAATGGCATTTTTATAGTAATACAATGCATTTTTATAGCATTGATCGCTATAAAAATGCCAATGGTCCCAAAAATGTGTCAAGTGTCCGCCATAATATCGCAGTACCAAAAAAAAACCGCTGATCGCCGCCATTACTCTTAAAAAAAAATATTAATAAAAAAGCCATAAAACTATCCCCTATTTTGTAAACGCTCTAAATTTTGCGCAAACCAATCAATAAACGCTAATTGCGATTTTTTTTTTACGAAAAATATGTAGAAGAATACGTATCGGCCTAAACTGAGGGAAAAAAAATGTTTTTTTATATCTTTTTTTGGGGATATTTATTATAGCAAAATGTAAAAAATATTGCATTTTTTTTTAAATAGTCGCTCTATGTTTGTTTATAGCGCAAAAAAATAAAGACCGCAGAGGTGATCGAATACCACCAAAAGAAAGCTCTATTTGTGAGAAAAAAAGGACGCTGATTTTGTTTGGGAGCCATGTCGCACGTCCGTACAATTGTCAGTTAAAGCGATGCAGTGCCGAATCACAAAAAGTGCTCTGGTCTTTGGACAGCAATATGGTCCGGGGCTAAAGTGGTTAAAGCAGAGCCCCAGAATGGGTCTCTGAAATGAATGGAGTCATGTTAATGGAAGAACTCCAGGCTAAAGCCCTAGATAACCACGCTAAGTTCTCCTTTACATGGGGACTGTGGAGGCATCATTCCTCTTCGGAAAAATTAAAACAAATGCTCCCATCTGAACCGAGGTCTCCGCTGCCTTAAAAGATATGCGAGGCCCTGAATATACAAACTAGGTCCAAGACGCGGGGAGACCGAGCACACCGCATCCCCCCCTTTCCTTATTCTCTTCCTTCCCTCTTTTCCTTTCCTAGTTCTTTTATTTGATCTATCCTTCTCCGTTCTTTTCCCGGTACCTATTTTGCCCTCCACGTAAGAGATCGGTTCGTCCAAGGCAATCCCCTATTGTTATGTTGTTAGAGGCTTAGTCCCTTGATGTACTCCTGGTTGCTTCCGACTTATGGAAGCACTGCTATGTCGTTCTTGGTGACACCCCTGGTGTGGAGACATTGTCCCCTTGCGTTCTCCTGGTCACGGGCGCAGCAGGCTCCCAAAGGGGCGCCCTGGCTGGGGGATGCGGTTGTGGGACATGTTCTGTTATATGCCGGATAGCTTTATAGAAATGCCTCGTTGAGATGATGAACCTACCCATATTGTGCTCTGTACTGTGAATAATTCAGTTTGTATTATGTGGAGGACCGGCCCACCCACTGTTGGGGGACCGGCTCATGTTTTTTCCTGATTTCTGTCTGAAAATTTCTAATAAAACTTTTATTGAACCTTAAAGCAGAGCCCCAGATAAACAAAAATAGCCCCTTAAAGATAAAATAAAAATGGCTTTTGCTGCAATTATCTCCTTCAGAGATTTTCCCTGCAGTGCTTTTTATTTATTTATTTTTTAATTATTTTTCTTCTTCTTTATATATTTTTTTCTTTCCTGGATCTGCCCCAGCCTGTGAAAGGAAAAGCAGCACAGTGATGAGCTACTCTATTGGTTTACTCTGTTCTTGCTTCCTATCAGCAATATTTTTTGTCAGTTACTGAATAGCTCATTGCGCTGCTTCTTGCTCTCACACTCCAGCCCTGCTGTTCAGAGAGTGCAGAAAGTTGATATCAGGACAGATTTGGGAACTATGCCGTGTACACACGATCACTTTTTGTGATGAAATAAAACTATGTTTTTCATCATGAAAAAAAAACGAAGTTTTTCCAACTTCATCATAAAAAACAAAGTTTTTCCAACTTCATCATAAAAAACAACGTTGCCCACACACCATCGTTTTTAAAAAACGATGAGCAAAGCGTGGTGACGTACGACGGCAATTCTAAAAGGGAAGTTTCATTAAAGCTCCCATCTCATAACTTGCTTCTGAGCATGCGCGGGTTTAAAACGTCGTTTTAGCCCACACACGATAATTTTTTCCAACACAAAAAACAACATTTTCAAAAACGACATCAAAAATTGAAGATTTTTTTTTTACGTTTTTCAGGAGACAAAAAACGATGTGAAGCGCACACACGATCATTTTAAATTACGTTTTTAAAAATGTCATTTTATTTCATCACAAAAAGTTATCGTGTGTACGCGGCATCAAACTACTTGCATTTAAAAAAAATTAACAATTACAGAGCTGCATTATTAGTATCTTTATATCTGCCTAGGGTGCAGCTTTAATTGCAGAACTTTTGGAAGCATAAAAATGCATTGGTAAATGTTTAGCCTTGCAAAATGGCCCTATTTTGTGTGTTTACTACACGTAGCTCCTGTCTCAGAAAGTCAAACCATTCATAGATCATAAACTTATTTCTGTACATATGCATGGAGTACAGAAATAACTTCATGATCTATGAATGATAAACCCAAAGCTGAAATTTTGAATATGAGAATAGCTGGATTCTTAAAACCATAATGAAGGTAAAATGACATTTTCTGGGTTGGTGGAGGATTATGTTTTCATGTGTAATTTACAGAATATCTTTTTCATAGACGCATCCCGGTGCTTTAGGTGATAGAATTGATGGTGGTTCTGTCAGAATACGGCGTTTACCCAACTTTATCCTTCGGATCGTACTGCGTTGCCGGCAGGTGGACAACTTAAGATGCAACTGAGCGTGTGCTTATGTGCTGTGACTGTAGAACTCCCCGCAACTCTTTCCAGAGCAGGAGCCACTGCCTATGAGGCAAGATTATTGCAGGCTGCCATCTGGAGCCAAATGCAGGCTCCTGGGCAACCCAATGACTTGTAATAGAAACAAAAATAGCTGTTTCAAGGCAATGCTTATGAAGACTTATGAAGATCGCCTGTCACCTTCCATTTGTCGCTTTGACTGAAAGAACTGGAGTAATGGTGGAATTATTCTGAGTGGCAAGATTGCTATAGATTTGAAACCGGTAACGGAAAGGGCACCCATTGCAGCAACTTCTGCCAGTCCTCAAACTTGGAGAGCCATGCTAGGTGTCTGCTTAGGAACTTATAACTAGCCCATTCTATAAATGATCGGTTTCTTTTGATAAATGGGTTTGCTGGACAGTGTCTTAATGAAAGTCCCTAAAAATGTTCTTACAAATCATTATTTTCAGAGCTACATCTTCCATTTACCCATAGAAACAGTTGACTATGTCCAGCTTTCCTTTTAACTACTGGTAGAAAGCCCTACTGTTACTGCTTTAAGTTGAAGTGGTTCTACCTGCAATACTCACTTCTTCTCTGGTAGTGTTCCCCCCTAGAAACTACAAATTCCATGACATTTTGTTGGCTCATTCTCTTGCCTTGAAAGGGTGAAGCTAGACGTGTCTATGCATATCACGTCTGGATGACCACTTGTCATGGCAATGTGCAGTTAGGGGGACAATTATACTACAACTTCCTGCACAGGGTAACCTTAGGACTCAAAGGGTTGTGGGGAGGTTGAGACAATACCTCATTTAGTTTATTGGATCATATTCGGTGGAGCATTTTAGCCTTTCGGAAACTAAGGGGGGGGATAGTTTTTACTGTGGACGTGTACACCATTTTCTGATGGCTTTGCAATGCAGCTTAAAGAGGAAGTGAACCCTCATGGGTTTTACTGCCTGTTTATTTTCCTGCAAAGGTAAAGCATAATGGGCTACTATGCATTGTATAGTAGTTTATTATGTGTCACTTACCTAAAACCCAAGCCTACAATGTCACTGCTGTCCCCACTAGCAGCGAGCGTCCATCTTCACCCCTCTTCTTTCCGGGGCCAATCTGGCTCTGTGACTGGCCAGGGACGCGTGTCGTCACTCCATGCATGCGAGAGCAGCTAGTTACGGCATGACCCCTTTAGAAACGGCGCAATCACCCTTTCCAAAGAATGCGTGCGCAGTAGACATGGGTGCATGCGCCTTGGACATTGGCGCATTTCTTTGTTGTAAATATCTCCTAAACTGTGGAGGTTTGGGAGATATTTCCAGCGCCTACAGGTAAGCCTTAATATAGGCTTGCCTGTAGGTAAAAGTGGTTGTACAGGGTGTACAACCACTTTGAGGTATAACTAAAGGCAAAACTTTTTGAAAAAAAACTAGGCTCCAACTGCGTATTTTGTTGATGCATCCACAAGTGTTAAACCTTAGAGAGGAAGTCCCAGGGGCAATTTTTACACAAAAAGGGCTTGGATACACTCTAAACTTCCATTGCTTAGGTTTAAAAATCTCCATAGGCTTTTCTGGATCTGACCTAAGCTATTCAGCTACTCTGTTGCTAAAATGAAACCTTACAATAAAGTTATCCTTGCAAAAAATACATTTAAAATGTCTCTCCAGTCAAAATGTAAAAAAAAAATAATCAAAGCAGATCCTTACCCTGTGGATGCACTATTAGTCTTCCCATTCAATCCCACCTCTTTCCAGAATCCAAAACCTATTTTTTTTTTTCCTTTTTTGTTTTTTTGTTTACTTTTTTTTTTTCCAACTGACCTTGGTTGCCATGCTTGAGAATGTCTCAACCACTCTGAAGTTTCTTCTGATATACACCATATAGCCCTGGATTCTTCTCTTTACATTCACAGCAGCTAGAGGAGAACATGCCTGGTGGGCATCATCGGGGGCTTTGCTGTCTGAACCAGCAAGAGGCCCCCAGCATTCGATGATGTAAGGAACAAAGATGGTGGCACAGGACACATCATGTGGCAGGAGTGCAGTGTATTACAACAGGACTTTACTGGTTCTACTGGGAAGGTGAGTATCTAAATAGTGGACAACCCTGAATAACCAGTAAGAGGGGTGAAAAAAAAAAAAGTAAAGTTCCTCTTAAAGTTTTCAATGAAGTGTACATATTGCCATTATGGTCTTTATTCAGAGCCATAGCAGTCGCCTGACTAAACCCTTTCAAAAAAGGAAAATAAAATCATAATTTGCAGGAATTTAACATAATAAAGTGCCAAAGTTGTTACAGGTACTATTCCAACAGTTGTTAATATGTGTTGTCACATTCTGCTCCCCATCACAGAATGCTCTGGAAGTGACGTCCTGTCGCTGCCATCTTGCTACACCCCACACTCCTGCACAGTAATGATTGAATGATAAGGGGGCAAGCGGGCATCTTGTTACACCTATCTGAGTTTTAGATTTCACACTTATTTTCAACACAAAACGGGGCTTATGTGCTTAAATACAGTGGGCCAGATTCAGAGAGAATTAGATTATCGTAGCGTATCAGAAATACACTACGCCGCCGTTTTTTACCTGGCTCTACGTGGAATCCAGGTAGATTTTGTCCAGTAAACGACGGCGGCGTAGTGTATTTCTCCCGTCGCAATCCATCTACGCGAGTAGGGGGCGTGAAGCATTTAAAATAGGCGCGTTCCCGCGGCGATCGAACTGCGTATGCTCCGTTCGCAAATTTCCCGCCGTGCATTGAGCGAAATCACGTCGTTACATCATTCGTTGTTTGAGTAGCGTAGTTTACGGACATTTCTATTCCTGAACGATATTAAATTCGACGCGGGAACGACGGCCATACTTAACATGGGCTACGCACCGTTAGACAAGCAAAAAGCTGGTCTAACAGTACGTAAAAAAAAATAGACGTGAGCGATTGCGAAGACCGCTCGTATCTTCGTGGATCGCCGTAAAAACTCATTTGCATATCCCGACGCATCAAAACGACGCAAACTCCTCCCAGCGGCCACAAAAATATCGCAGCGTAGATCCGAAGGCTTACGAAGACGTAAGCCTCTCGGATCGAAGCCCGAAGCCGCCGTATCATGGTTTGAGGATTCAAACTAGTGATACGGCGCGCAAAATTTGAAATTACTCCTGTCTAACACCAGTTAGACAGGCGTAATTGCTCTGTGAATCTGGGCCAGTGTTTTTAAATCCGATGGACTGTTTACATGTTAAATGTAAAAACCAGAGGTGTTCTGTCACATTAGCAACCATGTGAGGTCAGCAGGTTTGCTGCTGCTTTTAAGATTTAACATTTAAACAGTCCGTCGGATTTCCAAATACTGTCTTTAACCACTTCGGGTCCGCGCTATTGACATAATACGTCAGCAGCGCGGACCTGAGGCGCCGGGGTCACGTCTTTGGACGTGATTTTCTTGTAATTCCCCACGCGCGCCACAGGGTGGCGCGCGCTGGGGAAAAACAGTCCCGACGCATCACCGAGGATTCGATGCGTGTACCCGGCGCCGCGATGTCCGTCAGGTACACGCGATCGTCGGTGACAGAGCAGGGACAGGGAGCTCTGTGTGTAAACACAGAGCTCCACGTCCTGTCAGGGAGAGGGGACAGATGCTGTGTCCCTTGTACATAGGGAGACAGCATCGGTCACCTCCCCCAGTCACCCCCTCCCCCCACACAGTTAGAACACACCCAGGCAATACATTTAACCCCTTCCTCACCCCCTAGTGTTAACCCCTTCAATGCCAGTCACATTTATACAGTAATTAGTGCATATTTATAGCACTGGTCGCTGTATAAATGTGAATGGCGCCAAAAATGTGTCAAAAGTGTCCGATGTGTCCGCCGCAATATCGCAGTCAAAATAAAAATCGCAGATCGCCGCCATTACTAGTAAAAAAAAAATATAAAAAAAAAAATCATAATTTTGTCCCCTATTTTGTAGGTGCTATAACTTTTGCGCAAAGCAGTCACTTATTGTGATTTTTTTTTTTTTTTTTTACAAAAATACGTAGAAGAATACGTATCGGCCTTAACTGAGAAAAAAATATATTTATTTTTAAAAAAAATTGGGATATTATAGCAACAAGTAAAAAATATATATATATTTTTAAATTGTCGCTCTTTTTTTGTTTATAACGCAAAAAATAAAAACCGCACGGGCGATCAAATACCACCAAAAGAAAGCTCTATTTGTGGGGAACAAAGGACGCCAATTTTGTTTGGGTGCCACATCGCACGACCGCGCAATTGTCAGTTAAAGCGACGCAGTGCCGCAAGCTGAAATTTCGCCTGGGCATGAAGGGGGTTTATGTGCCCAGTAAGCAAGTGGTTAAGCATATATAAGCTCCGTTTTGTGTTGAAAATAACTGTGGAATCTAAAACTCCGGAGGGTGTAACAAGATGTCCACTTGCCCCCTTCTCACTCTATCATTACTGTGCAGAAGTGTGGGGTGTAGCAAGATGGCGGTGACAAAATGTCACTTCCGGAGCATTTTGTGATGGGGAGCGGAATGTGACACTACACCCACAATAATGAAAAGAGAACTAAAGGCTTTGTGAAGAAACCATTTTCTGGTCCCCCATTGTGTGATATGGTTCCTCCTGCCAACTTCATCTTTAATACTGGTAGTGATGTAGAGATTGGTGGTGAAGTCGAGGACCAAAAATCCCAGAGGTGTTTTATTCTGCAGGATCTTCAGACACCAATATCTCTCCACTTTTATGGGAAGCAGTTGGGGTGAGTATCAGTATTTTGCTGAATGAAGAAGCAAGTCAAGTAGAAAGCCTAGTCTAATTTTAAGTAACTGGTTCACATCTATGCCCTGCAGTTTAATGTGATAGGAGAATCTGAGTCTGTCACAGTTTCCCTATGTCTAAAATCATCCTATGACCACTAGGGTCATAGGATGAATGGAAGAATGATATATTGGACTACCTGAGATAGGATTAATAGGTATGGATTATCCACACTATATTCTGAGATATCTGTAGGGCTATTTTAAGTTTGTTAATTCTGAGCTCAAAGGGTTAATTGTAGAGTGACTCTTTCATACTGCAAATGCTAATGTCCTCTTCTCCAGCTAATTGACTCTCTATTGTGTATTGTACTACAAGTTAGCAGTCTCCTGTCAGGTGTATTGAATTAGCATGTCAATTATGTTCAGAAGAACTTGTCAAGCTTTGCAGTGCCGAAATGTCTAGCTACTGATTAGATAATTAGTTCATGTTGATTATTGTTCTGGTTGCCTCCTCTTTACTGTATATAAGATTGTGGTTTTGGTCCTATTAAACATTCCATACTTGGCACACATACAAGTCTCGTCTTGTTGTGTGTTTCAAGGCAGCTAAAATATCCAGTATCTATGTCCAGACTATGGGAAGCAGTATCTGACGGAAGCATTCGGTCTAGATGCGGGGACTTTCCGTGACAGAAACTATATGGACCTATTCACAGATATGAATATGCATTACCAATCAGTCTGCAATGCATACAGAACAGTGCAATACAGCCAAAGTGTTTTCTCTGAAGGTAGAACTTTAGTGCAAGGTTTCATTTTAGCAACAAAACTGCTGTAAAGAGAATCATAAGCCGATGTGGAGGAAGTTCTTGGCATAGGACTTGAAACAATAACTTGGCTAACAAACGCTTATCTGTGACAGCACTGCACCCTAACAAAGACATCTACAGCACGGCAAGCAGGAACTTCTGCCAGAATGCCTAACAGCTCTGCGATGTGACAGAGAGAGCTGTCAGGATCTTCCTGCATGATTGATTGTAGGGATACCACAACCAACACATCAATGCCACAATAATAAGCGCTGCTGATTACATGTTGACAACGTGTTTTTGAATTAGAATATCATGTACTCGAGGCATACCTCGCTTCATGTGCATGCTTGAAAAGACAGAAGGTGAAAGATTGATGTGTTTTATAAAGGCTTTGGGGAAGTTAAATCCTCCATTCTAGATTATTCCTGAAGAATTGGTCATGGTTTAGTGAACTTGTGTTTATTGCAACTCTCTTAAACTGCAGGCAGTCACATATAGCACACATCTAGACGTGCCTGCGTAAGGGTTCAGTTACTTTGCAGAGCTTTCCTTAATCTGGGTATTTCCAATAAACAGAGATTCAGATTGTTAAAGGGTTCAGACCACCCGAAAGTGATATTTTAGTACTAGGTGGAGTTTGGCGAGTCAGCCCTTGGCTTTTTATATGTCTGATACTCCAGCAAGCCAGGTCACTCTGCCATAATTCCCAGCATCTTTTCTGTTTACCTAAAGGGTTTGTCCACCTTTTGTGTGTTCCAATTCATTCAAGTAAATACACTATACATATACAGCAAAGTGAAACCCGTCATTATGGCAAAGAAGATGTTCTGACCGTGGAATTCAGTGCTGAATTCAACAATCGAGTCTCCAAAGCTGGCCATTCCCTGATCGAAATTCTGGTTGCATTCTGATCAGTAAGTGGCTTCACCTGCTTGACCGAAGTTGATTATTAAATTGACTTAGATAATTTTCAGACGATCAGCGCCTACAGCCAATTAGCCTACAGCCAGTTTGGCAGTCTGTGTTCCAGCACTAAAAGGAAGTCTGTGCTGTGAGCGTAAGTTATCTTGGCCCACAGTACAAATAAAGTCCTATCCCGAAAGAGAGAGAGATCGTGTGGGAGCATGAGATCAGGTAAGTGGTCATCAAGGTAGGGATTAGGAGGGAGAGGTTAACTTTCACTGCCATGACCACCAATACAGATGGAGGGGTTTAATAGTTTTGACATCAGTGCTGGAAGGTGTTATTGTGTCCACTGACACCAATGCTAGGGGTTATTATTTTTTCCACCAATACCGATGTTGGGGGCTATTGACTTAAAGTGGAGTTCCACCCTGAAAAAATTGCAGGAAAATGCTGCAAACATAAATTTGAAAGAATCTTTTTTTTTTTTTTTTTTTTTTTTTTTTATACTCGCCCGAAACACCTGTTGCTATGCAGGTGTTCCTTTTTTTTTTTTTATTTATTTATTTATTTTTTCACATCAGTCTAGACCCAAGGTACCACCCGTATGGCCAGCTCACGGATCTTTCCGCCCTTCGCTTATCATTGTAGTCATTGCATCATTTGTGGTTCTCTTTATCTTCATTCTATTTCAATACTTTTTTTATTTTTTTCCTTTCATACCGGTTTTGATTTAACATGTGGATTTTCCCCCCAGTTCCCCCCCCTCTTCTCCCGCCCTCCATCTCGTGATTCTACTATCTCTCCCACCCGAGTGTACCCCCTATGTTTAAATCAATTTCCTTCTCGATATTCAAGGTACTCTAAGATTTTCTGCATAACTCCAGTTTTTTTTAAATTCTCTCCATGGTCCCCACTTCTTGCGTGTATCCTCGCTGTCATCCACCCCTCCAGGTTTCAGCTCCTCCCTCCTATAGGTTTCCTCCACTGAGTCAATCCACTCCCATATTTGTGGGCTGTTCTTATCCCTCCATTTTTTCGGAATTAACCGTTTTGCTGCATTGAGGAGGTGGGGTACCAAGGACTTTTTATAATCTTTTAAGGGCACCACTCCTCCATTGAAAAGGACTTCCCAGGGATCTTCTTTAATCTCTTTTTTAGTAATTTCCTTAATTAGTGAAAGAATACTATTCCAGAAGCTTTTAATTTTGGGACATTTCCACCAAAGGTGGGCCATTGTCCCCATTGTTGGACAGCCTCTCCAGCACTCTCCTGTCTCCCCTTCTTTAAATTTACTGGTTTTGTCTCGGGGTGGAGTACCATCCCGTAATAAGTTTGAAATTCATCTCGGCCGTTCTTACGTCTATTGCTGAAGAGTGGGTCAGATTCATTTTTCTTTCTACTGTTGTTTTCCCCCTGGTGACTTCAAGTTCCCTTTCCCATTTCAGGATATACCTAGGCGTCCCCAGCTCTTCCGCCCTCATCAGGATTTTATATAATTTTGAAATGTTTCCTTTTGAGCTTTCCACCAGGCTTAGTTGTTCCAAGGGTGTATAGTCCTTCTGTTCCCGGATGGGGCCTGGTAGGCTCCTGATGAAGGAAGATGGCTGTCTGTATCGCCAATCATTCCACCCTGTGCATTTACTCTTGGCTTTAATTTTGTGAAGTGTCATTATTTTACCTTGCTGTATTATATCTTTTACCTGAATCCGATTTTTAATCCAGTTCCCACCCTCCCCTTTTAACCCTGGTGAAAAAAATACATTGTCTTTTAAGTCAATGAGTGGTGAGTTATAAACTGACCCTAACTGTTTATGTGTTCTATCCCATATCCTTAATGCTGTCCGTGTCATTTCATGAGTGGTTGTGTGTAACTTTCTACACTGTGGTGGATTCCAAATAATTCTACCTAATTGTGTATTTGCAAGTGCACACTCGATCTGAACCCATCTTTTGTCGTGCTTTTCTTTGGCCCACTCTATTATACGGGATATTATTGAAGCGGTGTAGTATTTTCTAATGTCCGGCACTCCTAAACCCCCCAGTTTTTTTCCTTGTTTTAAGACCTGGAGAGATATCCTGTGTTTTTTTAAATTCCATATGAAATTCAGTAGGAGGGAATTGAGTATTCTAAAATAACCTTGGGGTACGTAAATTGGGACCATCTGGAACCTATACAGGATTTTCGGGATTAATATAATTTTTACTAAATTTACCCTACCAAACCAGGAGATCGGTCGATTCTTTATTTTTCTGATTTCGCCTTTTATTTCCTCTAGTAGGGGGATATAATTTGATCTATATATGTTTTTTAAGGATTTTGCTAGCTTTATTCCCAGGTATTTGATCTCTTTCTGCCAGGTAAAGTTGTATTCCTTTTTAAGAAATCCCACTTCGTCTTTATTAATGTTTACATTCAAAATTTCTGTCTTGGCCGTATTCATCTTGAAATTAGAAATTTCTCCGTATTGTTTAATTTGCTATGCAGGTGTTCCTAATCTGCCTCTTACTTATCCGCGGTGGGTCTTCATCCATATCCTCCTTCTTGTGAATGGGGCACGCTGCCTTCTGGGAACTGTGTGTATCCCAGAGAGCAGCTGCCTATTCACAAAGTGGCGCAAGCCTTGCCCATGCGCAGTAGGAAACGTGCAGTGAAGCCACAAGCTTCACTGCCTGTTTCTCTTACTAAGGATGGTGGCGCGGGTCCTGCAATGATCCGGATCGGCTCGGTATCGGGGGGGCGGGGGCCATAATCGCGGGCGCCAATGACAGGTAAGTGTCCTTATTAAAAGTCCACAGCTACAGTGTTTGTAGGTGCTGACTTTAAAAAAAAAAAAATTGCGGGTGGAATCCTGCTTAAGTAATAGTATAGGTCCAGCCAAAACTTTTTTCTTTTAACTTTTGGGTTTGCACTGCTGAATAGGGATAAGTGAAATCTTTTTTGCTGTGAGGCAATTTCACCCAATCGGCACCTCCTTAATCTTGCTCATTTTGCTGCTTAGGTGACATTTTTTCTTAGGAGGGTATGGATTTTTTTTTCTCCCCTTTCTTGTGAATTTAATATTTCATTTGTTGCTTTATTTATATTTATTGCTACATTTTCACAATTTTGTCTTTCTGTAAAAAACAAAAAAAAGCAAAAAACTGTAAAACAATGATGCAAATTAAGGGGCAGTTTTTGAACACATGAACATGTCCAGTTTAGTTGAAAGGTGCAATTCTAACCCTCGGGAACGATTTAAAGCCCATTGCACCCTTCAAAATTACAACCGAGCTGTCCTCAGGCCTTTATGTACATTTCCGAACAGTGCCGATCAGCTGCAATCGGCGCCATTCGGCTTCCCCTCCACCTCAGGCCAAACGCGGTACTGCACAGCGCTTTGGCCTGAGTCGTGCTCGTTTTGCGAGACAACACTCGCAAACTGAGTTACAATTTTTAAAAATACAGTGCTCGTATTGCGAAACGCTCGTTAACCGCGTTACTCGTAATCCGAGACTCCACTGTACCAACAAGATAGCTCTATTTGTGTGCAAAAAATTATAAAAATTTCATATGGGTAACGCGTTGCAAGACCGCGCAATAGTTATTCAAAGTGTGACAGTGCTGAAAGGTGAAACTTGGCCTGGGCAGGAAGGGGGTTTAAGTGCTCAGTAAGCAAGTGGCTAAATCTCTCAAATTTTGCAAAATCTTTGGGGAAATACAAAGTATCTATTTCGCTGATAATAAACCCTGAATCCTTCACTTTAGTCACTGCCCCAGGGGAACTTGCTATCTACCGTCCTTACCGCAATCCTACAGATGAAGTTAATGTACTTGAAAACCAGCTAAATCAATCAGCATGTGTTTGGATTGTGAGATCAGAGAATCCAGAATGGACCAACACACATGCCAATTTAGCAAGCACGCTCTATTTATACTTCGTTCTACGTGGGAATTAAACTGCATCCCCACAGTGCTATCTGCTGAGCCACCTAGTTGCAAGGAACGATTCTAATAAATAATAGTAATTTATATCTACTCTTTAAAGGACTGGGATAAAGGTTGATTGCAGCCTTCCTTTAGGCATTTAGCTCCTTAAGATCTCTTGCAAAGAAAATGGACCAAGCATAGTTGTCTATCAAATGTGATGTGACATATCAGGAAATTTGGCGCTCTCGGTGACAGGTACATGCTATGAATTAGATATATATGACTTGAAAAGGCTGAGCGACCAGCGTGTCCTCCAGCTTTATGTCCGACAGTAGGTCAGGTAATAATAAAGTATAAATAAACAATAAAAAAAGTGGCATAGAGCCAACTGCAGGTCCGTGGCTGTGCTTGTGGTATCATATTGCGGTTTCTAAATTTCAATCTGCATTAGCAACCAAAATTCAAAAAAACATACTGAATGTAAAAAGTAGCACTGCCATCCCTTTGGGTTTAGATCTAACAGCCTTCAGATTTTATCTGCTAGTCTGAAGACCAGAACTTGTACGGAAACCATTTGCAAAGCTTTGAACAAATTTGTTGTGTTTTTTTTTTTTTTATTGTAGTCATCACCCAAATTTACTCCCCCTCCCCCCTCATATCATGCCCCATCATTATTTGTTTTATTTTGTTCCTGTTGTGAGAAACCGTTTTTATGAATCCCCAGGCTTGTAAAAGTCTTGCAGGGGTAGCTTCCGAGAACTTATTTCCCATTGGCATAGGCATACTACCAGAACTACATCTCCCAAAAGACCTTTATGACAGAACCCACTGTCGCTGTGTGTTTTTGGAGGGGAGGCTGTGGGCTGGCCTCCTACCTAAAGACTATGGCCCAGCAGCGAATAAGAGACTTGGGGACAAAATGGCATTGAGATAATGTATTTTAATGTAATGCTACATCCCTTCTCCCCCCCCTTTTGTTGCTGTGTTTAATTGTGTTGGTTCATTGCACGTAGACAAAGGATGTGGAGACACATCCCAGCGGGGGGAAGTGTAAGGAGGGGCTGACTGCTTATAATCCCTTGGTGTGTTTCAACTGTAGTTATTTGAATATGCAAGTGTTGAATTTCCATTGGTTCTTCCTTGTCCTCTACCCCCTCTATGACAAGGCTAAGGGGCGTGTCCCTAACTGTTTAAAGGTGTATGTTATGTACCTAATAAACAAATTTAATAATAATCTGCATGTTTAACCCTCAAGATCTGTGTGGTTTGCCTCGTAATTGAGAGGTTAAGGGGTGGTTATGACAAGTCTGCAAAACTGCAGGTGCGTTTGGAGGACAGGAGATACATGTCTGGCGGAGGTACCAAGCCAGGGTAACCGAGATCCGTCACAACCTTTTCCTACACACACTGTGTGCACAGGCTCTTGTGAGTCAAGGCAGTTATCTTATTTTTCTAGGGAACTAAATCAAATAAATCATTGTATGTAGAAAGGGGTAAAAAAGGCAGGGTTGGGTAAAGCTCTGTAGTCCAGCAGGCAGGGCTGAGATTTTGTGCAGTATAGGCAGCTCACATTAGAAAGTTATAAGCTCAATGAATTTTTTTTCATATTAAAGTGGTTGTAAATCCTTACATATACAGTGACTGGCCCCAGGTAATAAAGAGAGATCTAAAAAATCCTCCTACATAAGTTGTACCTGTTTAGTTGCAGGGATTTCTCCTCTACAGCCGTTCAAAGTGCAGAATTTATTAAGCTTATCCGACAGTTCAGAAAGCAGGGGTGTAGATCTGAAATTACAGTCTGCAGAGCTCAGTGAGGAGAACTCAGAGAGCTGATTGGATGTGTAGTGCACTCTCTTAAGGGCCGCAGATGAAATGGAATTCCCCACCCTGCACAACCAGGCACATCGAAGATTCACAGACACTCCAGAGTCAGAGAACAGTCCGTGACTTTTGTTTTATTTGAAGGTCTTCAGGCACTGCCAACATACCTGGCTGCAGCTGTGCAGCTGCCTTTTTCGCTCCAGGCTAGTTTTTCCCCACAGAGTCCTCCAGATTAACACTCACCAGCCCATCCGGCTGACTCTGAGGAGATCTCCCAGCAGTACTGACCTGCTCCCTCTATCCGCTCTCCTTGCCCCTGTGCTTCCAGGAAGGGCTTCCTCTGTGTTTTTGTTTGGTAGGATCCTTCCAGCACCCCCCCCCCCCCATACTGGGGGGGCACTCTGAAGGGCCAGCGACAGTCTCCTCAGCACTCCATCTCCATCTTTCACCTGATTGCCCCTCCTGACAGCCCTTCACAGGGGATTGGCTGCGGTCTTCATAAATAAATATTCCAAGCAGTTCCTCCTAACCTCTGCCCACTATGTCCAGAACATTCTCCAATGTCCCAGAAAACAGGGGGAGGCAACAGAGAGGCTGTTAGATGAGTCATCCAGCCCTGACTCACTGACCCTGACTCACTGACCCTGACTCACTGACCCTGACTCACTGACCCTGACCCAGATTCACAGCTCAGACTTAGCCCTGAGCTAAAATAAATTTACCTACACTAACAATCTACACTAACAATTACCCACTAGACTAGAGGGTGCTTCAGAGGGAAGGGACACACCAACTTCACACAGCACACAGGAACAGAGCTGAGGCTGTCAATCAGCTGGAGATCCCTCCCATCACCTTTTTTTCTCTTTGTGTCAGGAAAACTTGTCTGAAGTGATTCGTGCTGAAAGCAGAGGAACTAGGCAGCTGACAGAAATGACACATAGTGCTTTTAATTGAAACAAGTACACACTATAGAGGGATATGCTTTGTTCATAGTTCATGTCTAAAGTTTACAATCGCTTTAAGAAGAAGAGAAGCAGAAACACGCAAAGGTGGGTGGGAACACCCAAAACTTCTAGGTAGTGTGACAAAGTCGTAGAAATAGCGATAATGTCATGCAGCAAAGTCGCTGATCTTAAGCAATAAATATGGCTTTATTGCACTCAAAAATAAATAATACAAAAACAAAATGGCCTACTCCAATTTAGGAGGCTAACTGACAGTAGTGTCCCTCACTACACTGTACTGGAGGGGCTATTCCGGCCTCCAGTACAAAACAAACAGAATACCAGTCCAAAATAAACAAATCTATGACAGACCTTGTTCCTTCCATGCAGACAGTTTCCAACCTGTCCGTCCAGCTCAGCATACCTCTCAGGCTGGGTTCACACTACGATTTTCCCGTCCGTCAGCCGCATACGATTTATATGAAAAAACGTATGCGGCTGAAACGGATTGAACCGTACGTAAACGTATGCGTATATAAAACGTATACGGTTTCAAAAGTGCGTACGGTTTCATCCGGTTTTGATTAAAAAAACGCATACGTTTTTGGAATTAGTGTCATTTAATAAATAAAGATGTTCTTGTTTTGAAAATGTGCATGCGCAGACGAAAAACGCATACGGTTTATACGTATGGAACCGCACATATGTGCGTTTTCCATTGACTTTAATGTTAAAAAAAACATATGCGTTTGCCATACGGTTTCAAAAACTGACTCAAAACCGTGGTCGAACACGGTTTTGTGTACTGTTAAAAAACGTTTTGCCAGCAAATCGTACGCACCCGGATGCATCTGAGTGCATACGATTTGCAATGCATTGTCTATGTATGTGTTTTCCTGTACGGGCCCGTACGTTTTCAAAACTGAAATCGTATGCGGCTGACGGACAGGAAAATCGTAGTGTGAACCCAGCCTCACACTGAGCTCTCACTTCCCATTTCCCTACCAGGTGACTGTTAATTAATAGGGGGAAGAGAGGAGGTTTACCTGTTGGCCAGGCTTAACCCCTTCCAGGGCAGGGAAAACTGACCTTTCCAGCCTCTCACTGGTGTACATACAATCGTGTACCCTGTCACACATCCTCCCCCCCAGCTTAACACTTGGGTGGGAAGCGGCCATCTCTACAAACCCATGCACTCGGGACAGAGCATCTGCATTACTGTGGAGGAGACCTGCCCTATGTCGTACCACAAAAGTAAAGGGCTGTAGGGACAGAAACCACCTCGTGACCCGAGCGTTCTTGTCCCTATTGGTGTGCATCCACTTTAACGGAGCATGGTCTGTGACGAGGGTAAACCGCCTGCCCAACAAATAGTAGCGGAGTGTTTCTACTGCCCACTTGATTGCCAAACACTCTTTTTCCACTGTGGCATAGCGCTGTTCTTGAGGTAACAACTTCCGACTCAAATACAGCACAGGGTGTTCCTCACCATCCACATATTGGGACAAAACTGCACCCAGACCCACCTCTGAGGCATCGGTCTGGAGAAAGAACTCCTTTCTAAAGTCAGGAGCCACAAGCACAGGTTGGGTACAAAGCGCTGCCCGCAGACCAGCAAAGGCTTCCTCAGCCTCGCTGTTCCACTTTACAGTGTCTGGACTTCTGGCTTTAATAAGGTCTGTGAGCGGAGCAGCCCTCGTAGCAAAGTGAGGAATAAACCTCCGATAGTAGCCTACAATCCCCAAGAAAGCTCTGACTTGTTTTTTCCTCAATGGTCTGGGCCAGCTCTGTATAGCTCCTATCTTGTTCATCTGTGGTTTAACAAGTCCTCTGCCAACCAGGTAACCCAAGTATCTAGCCTCTGCTAGACCCAAGGCACATTTAGAGGGGTTAGCTGTCAGACCCGCTCTTCTAAGAGTGTCCAAAACTGCCTGTACTTTATCCAGATGGCTTTCCCAGTCCGGGCTATGAATGATCACATCATCCAAGTATGCGGCTGCATACTCAGTGTGGGGCCTGAGCAACTTATCCATTAGCCTTTGAAAAGTGGCTGGAGCCCCATGGAGGCCAAAAGGCATGATCCTGTACTGGAATAGGCCATCAGGAGTGGCAAAGGCTGTCTTCTCTCGGGCCTGCTTTGTCAATGGGATCTGCCAATAACCCTTTGTCAGATCCAACGTGGTGAAGAACCTATCTTTGGCTAATCGCTCTACTAGTTCATCCACCCTAGGCATGGGGTAGGCGTCAAACTTAGACACCTCGTTTAACTTCCTGAAGTCATTACAAAACCTGATGGACCCATCCGGTTTGGGCACTAGAACAATGGGGCTGCACCACTGGCTATGAGACTCCTCTATCACTCCAAGCTCAAGCATTTTCCTGATTTCAGCCCTTACAGCTTCCCTCTTGGCCTCCGGAATGTGGTAAGACTTCACTCTTACGACAACCCCTGGTTCTGTAATAATGTCATGGGTAATCTCTCGGGTTTGTCCAGGGTTGGGGGAGAAAACATTGTTATTCCTCTCAACCAAGCCTCTAGCTTCTTTTATTTGCTCAGGTGTCGGCTCTGGAGAGATTGTCACCGAAGGACTAGGTGCCTGTGGACCAGGTGTGGTGTCCCCCACTGCGGCCATGCAGTCCTCTCTAGTCCTCCATGGCTTAAGAAGGTTTATGTGGAACACGGCCTCCTTCTTCCGGCGTCCCGGCTGACTAACTTTATAATTTACTGGGCTCACTTTTTCCAACACCTCATAGGGTCCCTGCCACTGTGCTAGAAGTTTGCTTTCTGCGGTGGGTACTAGAACCATTACTCTGTCCCCTCTTTCAAACTGTCTCACTAGGGCCCTCTGGTTGTAGTAGGACTTCTGCCTACTCTGCGCCTGCTCCATATGCTGGCGAACAAGAGGGGCAATCTGAGCCATACGCACCCGCATATCTTCAACATACTGGAGGACATTGGTCCCAGTTACCCCCTGTTCTTCCCAAGTTTCCTTTAGGATATCCAGAATACCCCTGGGATGCCTACCATATAAAAGCTCAAACAGGGAGAAGCCCGTAGAACTTTGGGGAATCTCTCGAACTGCAAACAACAGGTAAGGAAGTAACAAGTCCCAATCCTTCCCATCCCTGCTAACGACTTTCCTCAACATCCCCTTTAGGGTCCGGTTAAACCTTTCTACCAACCCATCTGTCTGGGGGTGATACACTGACGTTCTCAGAGTCTGTACCTTAAATAGTTGACATAGCTCTTTCATAATACGGGAGACAAACGGAGTCCCCTGATCCATGAGCAATGTCGTGGGTATCCCCACCCGTGTAAACATCTGAACCAACTCTTTTGCAATACTTTTAGCATTCGCCTTACGTAGTGGAATGGCCTCTGGGTATCTGGTGGTATAATCGACGATGACAAGGATGTACTGGTGACCTCGAGCTGTTTTCTCTAAGGGACCCACTAGGTCCATGCCAATCCTCTCAAACGGAACGTCAACTATGGGGAGAGGTATGAGTGGGGCTCTCAACTTCGGTCTGGGAGATGCCAGCTGGCATTCCGGGCAAGAAGCACAATACCTTTTAATCCCCTCATATACCCCAGGCCAGAAGAACCTCCTGAGCACCCGTTCTTGTGTTTTCTCCACCCCTAAGTGTCCCCCCAGCAGATGAGAGTGAGAGTAATCTAGGATTTTTCGGGTGTATGATGAAGGCACAACCAGTTGTTCAAGCTCTTGTCCCTCATCGGAGGTTACTCTGTAAAGAAGATCGTTTTTAAGGATAAAATAGGGATAGGCCTTTCCTGTTACCCCTTCTACTGGTACCCCATTCACCTCTACAACATTACTCCTGGCTTCCTGCAGCAGGGGATCATCTGCCTGGTCACGGCCAAAGCCACTACCCGAGATATCCAGGATATCTGTATCCACTTCATCGTCTTCACTGGTAGCCTCTGGGGCGGGTTCCGGCTGACCAACTTCTGCCTCATCTTCTGTCTGTCGTGGGGCCCCACCTCTCCTGGACTGCTCCCCACGCTGATTCAACAGGACTTCCTGGACAGCCCTATTAAATCGTAGCTTGCTCTCCCTGCGTTCCCGTCTTGTTTTACCTCTTTTTGGATTAGAGATATACAAGTCAGGATGAGCAAAGGGAAATACTTCATGGACCCCTGTATTTCTCTGCTTCCCCTTGTTCTCCCCTCACAGGGGGCTGTAACAGAGCGTGGAAATTAGGGAAATTCCTTCCTATTATCAAAGGATATGGTAGACGAGGAACTACCACAGCTACGATCCTTACCAAACTGCCCTGTACTGATACTTCTATGTTGGCAGTAGGATACCGCACGGTACACCCATGAATACACAACACCCCCATGGTTCTATGCTTCTGAATCCAACAAGGTTTTACCAATTTACTGGCTACCAAAGTCAGGGCACTGCCAGAGTCCACCAGGGCCACTGTCTCTTGTTTGTCCAGCAGGACAGGTACTCGGAAGGTATGTCCCCCTTCTACCAGGCCTGCTAAACAAATGAGCCCACAAAAGTCAGAGGAATCTTCCCCTAGTCCACACTGCATTGGCTCAGGAAGATTGGGGCATCTCGCCCTGACATGTCCTTTGGCGCCACACTCAAAACAAGTTATGGAGTTTCTCCTAGGGTGGTCCTCTTTCCCAGGGTTTTGACTTCTAAAGTCAGGTTTGGAGAAACGGGCTCCGGAACCGAAGTCTGCTTCCACTCCACTCCTCCGGCCTCCTGGTCTCTGTATTTTCCCGATCGTCCTAGAGAGAGATCGGTCCAAACTTTTGGTAGATAGGTACCGCTCCACTTGTGCGACCATACTATCACAGTCCAGGGGATTTCCCTGAGTGACCCACTCCCGGAGGCCATTTGGAAGCTCTCTCACGTAACGGTCCAATACAAGCACTTCTATAATCTGTGCAGGGGTTTGAGTCTCTGGTTTGAGCCACTTCCGCGCCAGATGAATTAAATCGAACATCTGGGATCTTGGCGCTTTTCCTTCTTTAAACCTCCAGTTGTAGAAACGCTGGGCCCTCACTGTGGAAGTCACCCCTAAGCGAGCCAGGATCTCTCCTTTCAGTTTGGGATAGTCTGCAGCAGCCACCTCATCCAGATCAAAATAGGCTTTCTGTGCTTTTCCCAGGAGGAAGGGTGCAATGATTCCAGCCCACTGTTCCGGGGCCCAGCCTTCTCGGATAGCGGTCCGTTCGAACGCCAGTAGGTAAGTCTCCACATCATCATCCGGGGTCATTTTCTGCAGACAGCTGCTGGCACGTATTTGGCTTACCCCCCTTGTTGGTGGGTTAGAAGACCCTTGGGTAGTCATGTGATCCAGGGTTGCTTTGAGAACAGCATGGTCTGCCTTTTGTGCTTCAGCTAGCTGTCTATTAGTCTCTTGTTGCGCTGCAGCTACCTGTCTATTCGTTTCTTGTTGTGCTGCAGCTGAGGCCGCTATCTGTCTATTAGTCTCTTGCTGCACAGAGACCGCTTGTAACAGGGCTTTCACAATATCTTCCATTTTCTGGGTCCTGTACCTTTAAGGCCACTGTAACTGTACATTGACCGGTACCACAGCAAACATCCCACTTCTGACCACCACTTGTGACAAAGTCGTAGAAATAGCGATAATGTCATGCAGCAAAGTCGCTGATCTTAAGCAATAAATATGGCTTTATTGCACTCAAAAATAAATAATACAAAAACAAAATGGCCTACTCCAATTTAGGAGGCTAACTGACAGTAGTGTCCCTCACTACACTGTACTGGAGGGGCTATTCCGGCCTCCAGTACAAAACAAACAGAATACCAGTCCAAAATAAACAAATCTATGACAGACCTTGTTCCTTCCATGCAGACAGTTTCCAACCTGTCCGTCCAGCTCAGCATACCCCTCACACTGAGCTCTCACTTCCCATTTCCCTACCAGGTGACTGTTAATTAATAGGGGGAAGAGAGGAGGTTTACCTGTTGGCCAGGCTTAACCCCTTCCAGGGCAGGGAAAACTGACCTTTCCAGCCTCTCACTGGTGTACATACAATCGTGTACCCTGTCACAGTAGACAGAAACAGAGTTGGGAATTATGGTTTGGAAATCCTGCTGGTGGAACATCTTGGACATAATGAAGCCAGAGGCTATGTCCCTTTTAATGGTAGCAGATCAGCATATTGGCCAGTCAACAAGTCTTTTCAGGAGGTGATCAGCCATAGTATCTCCCTTTTTTTTTTTTTTTACAATTTCCTCTTACCAGATGACAGAAAGTTGCTTGAGGTTGGCTGAATGCCTTCTAAATTAATGTAATGTTCTTTAGATTGCTGTTTGGAAGCTGAAGCTTGTGTAAGCTAGGCTTTAAAGAACCAATATACTGTGTCGGTCATATGAGAATAGCAATGATCGTCATTAAATGGTTCTTTTTTTTGGGGGGGGGGGGGGACTAGTTAAAAAAATATGGTAATCGCAATATTTTCTAGTGTATCAATAAGCTGTTGTTTCTACATTGGTAAAAAAAAAAAAAAAGCTGCCTTACTTGACTCCAAATATACGGGTATTTATGGTTTATTGCGTGTGTGTGAAATGAATAAATATTAAATGGTCAATACTATTTTCTGATCATTTCCCTTTTGTAATATGAATTCCTTCTTTTGTGTCTTGTAGCCTCTATGGACGACACATGCAGGCCAACCCGGAGCCCCCAAAGAAGAACAACGACAAAACCAAGAAGATCAGCCGCAAGCCCTTGGCAGCCAAGAATAAATAGATTTCTGATAGGTGCCATATTTTCATGGCCTGTCTGCATGTGCCTAATCATTTCTATTTATTTCCTTAAAAGGAAGAAACTGCCATTACTAAGGCCATGAGAATTGACCTTGTTGCCTTATATATATTGTGCTGTTGAAAAAGCATTATTAGCTATGCATATATAACTGTTACACTTTTATATTTACATATATATGGTCAGGTATTAACCAAAAGGCTTGCCTTTTAATTATACATTTCACAAACCTCATTTTGTGTATTTTTTTTTTTTTATGGTTTTACTGTATGCACTCAGCCTTGATAGGAAATTTTAACTAAAGCGATTGTATAGTGATAAATGAATCAATTTGTGAATTGGATTGCATTTGAAGATCTCCCCGATTTCTGAGGGATCATGCAATTCATGAGTCATGATTGTCTGAATTAGTTAATTGATTTGATTCTCTGCAGGTCAGACAGATCTAATTGCAAGTGTTCAGTTGAATGAAAACGTGCTAATTTCTGGTTTGCCTAATTTTGATAATCATTGTTAACTGCCATTTTTACTTTTCTTTAGCAGCCTGGACACAGTGGCAGTTATCAGCCCTCAGCTCAGGAAAGAGAACAGACCATTTTCTATGGAAGCCTTACAGCCATAAGTGAATAACGGGGCAAACAGTAATTCCTGTGGTGAGGCTACAGGAATAGAACAGTTTAGGAGGAGTGGAGATTCAGGCTAGGTTCATGCCTATGCGAATTGGATGCAGGAGAATGACTGGCTCTCTATGGAACCGGTTCCCATATCTCCAACGCAGGTCAGGTGCAAATTGCAGGAAAAACATGTGCCTTTTTTGGTCCATTTCAGGTCCGAATTCAGCCCAAAATTTCAGGCCGAAATCAGACCTTAAAGGGTAAACAAGCACGCACTGGACCCCTGCTGTGCGATGGATGCGGCTCATATGTGAACTGAGCCTCAATGTTTTACCAATTCCCTTTGTTGGCTAGTTCTCTTTTGGCCTTTGCACACTGCATGATTTAAAAAAAAAATATATATATAGTTCTTCAGGCGTTCATCTTGGCCTATGTTTCCATGCACACTATATATTCAGGAGTTTATCGGCAGGGGGGTTTAGAGGCAGCAAAAAAATTCATCACTTGTGCATTCAGGAAAAGAGCTTTTGAGCCTAAAAAAAAAGCTCAAAAGTTCTTTAACATGCATTAAAGCTAGGCACATGCCCACGGTAATGCATTCGAATGGCCAGAATTCTGGCCAATCAAATGTATTAATGCCACACGCATGAACGTGCAATAATGCCCCTGCAAAATGTGTCTTTTTTGCATTTTTCTGCTGCTAAACTCCTGTGGGAGAAAAAGTATCAAGAGCATACAGTGTGCATAAGGCCTTAAAGTGACACTATATAGGTTCAATTTTTTTTTTTTTTTTAAATAACAAACCTGTCATACTTACCTCCACTGTGCAGTTCGAGTGGCCCTGATCATCCTTTACTGGGCTCCCGTGGCCCCTCCCTGCAATAGATAACAACCCTTCTGGATGCTCTCTCCCGAGGGGGTTACCTTGCGGGCACTCTCCCGTGTCATACACTCGGCGTTCATAGCCGCAGAGTGTATGACTTGGCACCGGACGCTGCGTCATTGGATTTGATTGACAGCAGCATGAGCCGATGACTGCGCTGCTATCAATCTATCCAATGAAGAGCCGAGAAGCCATGGATAGAGCAATGTGGGATCACGCCCACAGAAATTCGGGGCTCAGGCAAGTAAAACGGGGGGGGGGGGGCTGGGGGGGCCGTACACAGCAAGGTGTTTTTTCACCTTTGTTTAACTCCAGCCTAACCTTTAAGACATTACTTTTCATCACTTTTGTATTCCTTAAGAAGTCGCAAAATCATTCCTTAAGCCAGCTAGTGTTTTGTAGCCCCAAAGGTTCTCTGTAACAAGGAAAGTTAATATCTTCCATATGAAATCCCAGATGTGGTGAGTGTAGTATTGCTATAATGCTGAAGTGCTGCGGCTTTCATATGACTTGCTGTATCTGCCTTCAGTCTGCAGCAACGAGCTGTAGAGTGTAGAGAAGCAAGGAACTGAATTGGTCGGATGATCTCCTAATAAATACCATTTCAATTGGGTCATCTGACCATCAGGTGCCACTTGTCTTAAAAACATGGACCACCTTTTAAGTGAAATTAAGCTTATTATTCTAGCTTGTCAACTATGGGACCAAGATGCAAGGCACATGGGCCCAGTGTTTAGCACAGGGTGACACAAAGGGCTGGTTAGCAGATACAGGCGTTGTGTATGGTTCATGTCTCCTTTTAACGTGCTTTACTGGCAAAGGACACTGTGCCGGCAGGACAGCCTGAGTTCACCTACAGGTAAGTGTGGCTGTCTTAGGCCGCGTACACATGATCAGTCTATCCAATGAGAGCGGTCCGAAGGACCGTTTTCATCGGTTAACCGATGAAGCTGACTGATGGTCTGATGTGCCTACACACCATCGGTTAAAAAAACGATCGTGTTAGAACGCGGTGATGTTTACGTGTTTTAGCACAACGGCGTGCTGAAAAAAACAAAGTTCAATGCTTCCAAGCATGCGTCGACTTGATTCTGAGCATGCGCGGCCTTTTAACCGATGCTTTTGCATACTGACGATCGGTTTTGACTAGGGTTGTCCAGATTCCACTTTTTTAGGACCGGGTACAAGTACTGATACTTTTTTTCATGTACTCGCCGATACAGAATACCGATACTTTTTTTAAATGTCATGTGACAATTTTCAAACCACAATACAGACTAAGGATATTTTCTTTAGAATTATGAAGAACTCTAACTCAAGACAAAAATGAGTAAAAATGAATAAAAATGTTTTATTTGCTTGTCACGCAGTAGTAAAAAACTCAAAGAATTTTCACAGAACATGTTTATAAATGCAGAGGCATCGGGAGCATTTGCGCGAGTACAAGTACTCCCGCAAATACTCGGTCCCGATACCGATACTAGTATCGGTATCGGGACAACCCTAGTTTTGACCTATCGGTCAGGCGTCCATCGGTCAAATTTTAAAGCAAGTTCTATTTTTTTGACCGAAGGATAACTGACCGATGGGGCCCACACACGATCGGTTTGGACTGATGAAACAGACTTTCAGTCCGTTTTCATCGATTTTGACCGATCGTGTGTATGCGGCCTTATACGCACTAACACACATCAGAGCGGCGTGATATAATGAACATCTTCTTCAGAGACCCTTACTGGCTACATGTGCAGACCATTATAGGGCAGTTATAAGGCTAGAGTCACACTTTTATATTCAGAAATGCATACATTTTTCTGTGCACTTTTGACATGTTTTTGAACACTTTCTGTAACTTTCATTGCATTTTATGCTAGCTTTTAGATGCACGTTCCAATATGTTGGCAGTGTTTCATGCTTGCATGTTTGTAATTATTTTCATGCACAGTAAAAACATGAATGGCATCTATTGAAGCAGTGATGGTTTTTATATAATTTGCATGGTACCCCTGGGGCTCTGAAACTTATGGAACCCTCACTATGCAAATCTAGGCCAGCTGCCATGGTCCAGAGTTTCATAATATCGAAAGCAATAATTACCAATTTGCTTAAGTTCCCATGGTTTAGAGTCTGGTCCTACTATATCTGAGAGTAAAGCAGGTTATAAACTTACGAATGGCTGATAGCTGCAAGCACTGATCTGTGTATTCTGGTGGCGCCAGAATACAATAGTGTGGCAGGGGAGATCTCTGCATCATACATCTATGTGTTGATGTGGGGTTCTGTCAGTATTTTTTCCGCTCAACACACTAATTGAAACAAAATAAATGAAGGTGTACACCCAGCTCCAAATCCTCACTACAATAGACATATATCAGGGTTTCCTGGATGCTGAACAAGGTATGTGAGCACACTGTAAATGTATTGTACTCGCCTTTATTTTATTTTTATTTTTTTCTAGATTTGGGTAGGGTTAGGTCAGGTTTTGTGTTTTTGGAACCATTGGGAAAAAATGTTCTTTACTTTCGGTGTGGTCACTGAGACACAGGAGGCGAGAAACATTTCTCCACCAAAATCACAGACAGTAAGAAGTGATTGTTTGAAAATTGAGACGGAAGGGGTAAGAACCTCTTTTATTGGCATCTATGTCACCATTGAAGAAATCATCTCACTGTTTGGTCATTAGGATAGGAAGCGAGGTACAATCTCCCCAGCAGGGGCACAGATGGCGTTAAAAAATCTGCCAAAGGTTATATCCATTTGACGTTCAAATCAAAGCGTTTATTTATTTATTTTCATTCAATGTGGTCTTTAACCACTGCATATATATGGCAGGGTGGGAGCTTCCACCTTCTGAGTGGACATTCGGGAACGTCCCCCAGAAGAAGGGGATGGCACCCACGCAGCGGCGCGATCCCTATGCGCTTGTGTCATCCGGACACGGCGCATCAGGAGGGTTCAGTGATTGGCCCTTCGGATCACATGATGGCTGTGTCCATTCACAGCCGTCATATGATGTAAATAGAGAGCCGGTTGCTAGGCGATCGGCTCTCCTCTCCTCACATAGGAGTTGTCAGTGAAGAAAGGAGAGTGGATCACTGCAGCCGGCATTTTTTACAGCTTTTTACACACTGATCACCAGCCTAGTATCGCCCCACAATGTAAACACACAATGTCCTCAAAACACATGTCCCCACATATGTCCCAGTAAAATAATATGTCCCAATGATCATCTGCACACATATGTCTGTGATCACCTGCGCACATCTGTACGTGATCATCTGCATACATCTGTCCGTGATTACACAAACCAATTTTTATACACTTAACAGGATTTTTTTTTTTACCAAAGACATGTAGCCGAATACATTTTGGTTTAAATTTATGACAAAATTCGATTTTGTTGGATTTTTTTAAATCGAAAGAAGAAAATATTGTGTTTTTTTAAAATTTTCGCTCTTTTTTCACTTATATCGGAAAAAAAATAATAAAGACTGAGTTGTGAATAAATACAACCAAAATAAATCTCTATTTGTGCAAAGAAAATTATAACAATTTTATTTGAGTACAGTGTTGCATAACCGCGCAATTAAAGTGTGACAGCACTGAAAGCTGAAAATTGGCCTGGGCAGGAAGGGGGTGAAAGTGCCCGATATTGATGTGGTTAAAGAGTATAAACATTAATCTAAGGGGCCACATAGAGGATAAAGTACTATACCAGTGTAAATGTGTTGATATATTAGGGGATCTGAAGACTCCTAGCTCTACAGATGTTACTGTTCTCCAGAGGCTATCGGAGTAAAATGAAATGTGACAAGTTCTCTTTAAGAATCAGTTAAGTCAGTGCTATGCAACAAGCCTCTATGACCTGGACCTCCACATGAAAAGCATTTGCATCCAATATATTTTCTCATTCTTTTTGTATCCTTGGTAATATCTGTGCTTGGTTATAACACCATAAAAGACCCCCTTCATGCTGTATGACTGCAAGATGTGTAGACCAGGATGAGTTTTTGTGTTGGATATTCCTGTAAACAAATTGCTAAACATACCACAAAAAAAATAATAAAAAATAACCACCTTGCATAAACCGTTGTTGCCTTTTTATATTATCAAATGTATGTTATTACAATCAGCCACACGCAGAATTTACATGTGTGAAACCTGAGATAATAGAGGTCACCCTGGGGAAGGATGGTGGAGCTCTGAAGGATGTGACTTGTTTTAGAATTAGGATTCTGCATTTGTGTTCTGGTGCTAGAAATGGATTGAGAGATTCTAGAGAGGCAAAGAACTGAATGGGTCATGTGATCTTCCATCAAATGCCACTTGGAATGGGTCTTGTGATGTATCATCAGGTGCCACTTCATCCCAAAATCTTGAACACATCTGTCAAGTTGAAGATTGTCACTTGGTGCTCTAAAGAGCCTGTCACCAAACCATTAATTTCAACAAAAGCCTTCCTGTAAGGTATATGTGCATTTATCACATTTCAGGCATTTTATTTACCTACAAATTACTCTCTTTTGTGTAGACATCTTAAAGTGGATGTAAACCCAATTCATGAAATTTGAGCTGGGCACATATATCTGCAGTATTTTGTTAAATCTCATTAAAGTCCCGTACCTCTCTCCTGACCCGTTCCTCTGCTATCAGCCTGACGAGTTCTCGGACACATCAGATAAAAGCAGCCAGAAATGTTTGTCTGGGGAGGTTGCTATGAATAGATTAGCAGGCAGTTGGCTCTGTTACAAAACACCTGAGAGTCTTGGCCTATGATGAGAGGGGGTGTGTGCCTTCCCTCCAATCAGCAATGTTGGCTATCTTGGCTGTATGCCCAGACATCACACTCTGTGTTAACCAGGAAGAGAACATTTCCTAACAGGATCTGCACTTTCTAAACAGTATATAAATGTGAAGACAGCAGATATACAAGTGAAACTTATATAGGGAGATTTGAATTATCTCTGTGTATCATCTGAGGCTGTTCACTTCACTGGGTGTATGGAAGGTTTACATCCACTTTAAAGTCACAAGGCTCCTACTGGGCAACGCCATCTTGTCTGCAACCCTTTCAGATCCAGTGCTGTTCCTTAGAGTGACACTCTTCAATATTTCCCCTAGCTGCTCCCCCCTGCAGCTACATATAAAGTTTTAAATATATATATATATATATATATATATATATATATATACACTTATATGTGGGTAACTAAAACCATTGATCCCAGATTGAGCCCTCGTTCACATTGGCACGCTTTGACAGGTCAAATCGGAGACGGCAACATTGCAAAATTGGCATTGCACCGATTTCCAAAAGTAGTTCCTCTACTACTTTTGTCGACTTTGGGGGGCGATTTCAATAGACATCTGTGCTTGAACCCGCACTGATGTCTTTCAAACCGCCCACAAACTCGCCCTGAAATGTGGGTTTAAATCGTGTGAGTTCACCTGAACGTGCAGGATTTCAAACCTGCGTTTAGTGCGAACATACCCTCAAAGATATTTTCACAGCGCTCCTCTTTCTAGTTAAACATTGGTCCTGTGAAACCTTTCTTGCAACCAGAAAACACTTTGCATTTTCACAGATTCTATGACAATCGGTTTGAAAAACACCAGCAAGCTTATTACACAAAATGAATGCTAGGATGACGATTAGTAGAGTGAAGTAAATTTGTGCTGGACCATGGACATTAAAGTATTTACATATTCTTTAAAAAACCTTCAGCATTTACAACCATAGAATGCATTAAGATAAAAAAACCTTCTGTGTGTAGCAGCCTCCCTCAGCCCTCTTCTAGAGCCAGCGATGTGGCACGAGTGTCTCAGCTGCCTGTGACTCCCCTCCTCATTGGCTGAGACAGCAGCGCAGTGCCATTGGCTTCCACTGCTGTCAATTAAAGTCAGTTAGCCAATAAAAAGAGAGACGGTGCTGGGCCGTGGCTCTGTGTCTGAATGGACACAATGAGCTGCAGCTTGGCTTGGGTGCCCCCACAGTAAGCTGCTTGCTGTGGGGACACTTAACAGGAGGGAGGGGCCAGGAGCACCAAAGTGGGACCGGAGAAGAGGAATATCTGGGCTGCTCTGTGAAAAACCACTGCAACAGAGCAGGCAAGTACAAACAGGTTTGTTATTTTTAACAAAAAAAAACAAGACTTTAGTATAAAGTAAGAAGCAGTAAGGGAGCTTTAAAACAAGACCTTACTAACTGTACTGTGAAGTTGTTAATCTTCAAAGATCACAACAGAGACTCTTAAGTCATGTTTTTAACAGTTAAAAAGTACCCAATGTTCGTTTTATAATTAAAGGCCCCTTTCAGACGTGCTTTTTCATCCATCCGTTGGTCCCTATGTGATTGCGGGTATCAGCGGATAAACATCCGCTGACACCCGTAATCGTCCGCCTCCGCAAAGATCCGATTTTGCAGACAGAAGAAAACCCTATTTTTTCTTCACACGGTCCGTGTTCATTCGCTCCCCCATAGGGGAGAGCGGAGAAAAAACAGGGCGGTTCCTGCACAGTGTGCGGAGACCACCCTGTCACCCGACGGCTCAGCTGGGATTTACGGAGCGATCCCCACTGAGCTTACAGACACACGGACATTACTGATCCGCCCCGTGTGAAAGGGCCCAAAGGCTCTCAGGCTGCCAAGATTCTGCTGTTATAGAAACTAGCTGAAATATAAGTGCCTCTGCTGTAAATTGAATTTGAATTGAAAGATGAATTTCTCTATAATTTCTATAGCTAGAGAGGTTGGTTTTCAGCTGCTGTTAAAGAGAAAGTAGACACTCTTAAAAAAAAATCCTGAAAAAAAAAAACACCTGGCATAATGAGCTAGTATGCACTATGGTTAAGGAGATATTTCTTGGACCTACAGGTAAGGCTTAATCTAAGCTTACCTGTAGGTTAAAATGGTCTGTAAGGGTTTACAACCACTTTAAGTGCCAAAGGAAGCACTGGGATCTCAGATATGACCACACAAAGAAGTAGGATAAAACACCAAATTCAAAATCGGTAGAAAATATTCAACTTTATTTGTAGTGTAATAATTTGCAATGTGTTTTGGGGGTCAAGCATGTGCTAACCTCTCCCCATCGTGCATACATACACTTAGTCTAAACATAGCCTTCCACAGCTTGGGACAAATCTATGCAGCTCCAATTAGTATGAAAAAGACCAGCGCAAGGCTATTCCCTCTTTATTAATTTCTCCCGGCCCCGATGGAGTTTTATTGTTTTGACTCATAAAATGTGTTGCAACTTTTTACACTCCAAATAAAATTGAATATTTTACACTTGATTCTTACTTCAACTTTTTATTTGGCAGTGGAAGGAAATTTTGAAGGAGAATCCACTGGGCAGCGATGTGGTGACTTGTTAACTATAAAGAAGTGCCACGTCCCAATGTTACTCAATGCAGGTTTTTTGAACTACGGTCCATGGACTATATGGGCACAACAACAACCTCTCATTTATAAAAATACAAACTTTATTTAGTTAACTTAATTAAAATCATAAAACTTATTAAAATGTTTTATAAATAAGAGGTTGTTGTGGTGCCCATAAAGTCCATGGACTGTGTATATACACTATATTACCAAAAGTATTGGGACACCCGCCTTTACACTTGAACTCTAATGGCATCCCAGTCTTGGTCCATAGGGTTCAATATTGACTTGTCCCACCCTTTTCAGCTATAACCGCTTCAACTCTTCTGGGAAGGCCGTCCACAAGGTTTAGGAGTGTGTCTATGGGAATGTTTGACCATTCTTCCAGAAGCACATTTGTGAGGTCAGGCACTGATGTGAATGAGAAGGCCTGGTGCACAGTCTCCACACAAATTCATCCCAAAGGTGTTCTATCAGGTTGAGGTTAGGTCAATCAAGTTCCTCCACCCCAAACTCGCTCATCCAACTCTTTATGGGCCTTACTTTGTGCCCTGGTGCGAGTTGGGAGCATGAAATTGTTCAAAATGTCTTGGTATAATGATGCCTTATAACCTCATACACACAAACGGATTTTCTGCAGACATAGCATAGAACTTTTGTCCAAACACGAAACTATGTGGTTTTTCAGCTCTTTAGCGCCACCCCTTGGGCAACTTCTGCTAATGTTGTGTTATGGTAAGCATTGCTTCCGTGCATGCGTGTTTGTACTTTGGAGTCCAATGGACTTGTGTACACACGATCGGATAATTCGACAACACACATTTGTTGGCAGACAATTTTAAAGCATGCTATCCAACATTTGTTGGCGGAAAATGTGACAACAATTGTCCAATGGAGCATACAAACAGTTGGATTTTCCAACAACAGCCTGTCATCACACAATTCCCGTTGGATAATCCAATCGTGTGTATGGGCCTTAAGAGTTCCAGTTTGGGGTGGAAGAACTTGACTGGCCTGCTCAGAGTCCTGACCTCAATCTGATAGAACAACTTTGGGATGAATTAGAACAGGGACTGTGCACCAGGCCTTCTCGACAACACCAGTGCTGGACCTCACAAATGCACTTCTGGAAAAATGGGCAAACATTCTCATAGACACACTCCTAAACCTTGTGGACGGCCTTCCCAGAAGAGTTGAAGCTGTTATAGCTGCAGAGGGTGGGCCAACTCAATATTGAACCTTACGGACTAGGACTGGGATGCTATTAAATTTCTGGTTCGTGTAAAGCAGGTGTCCCAATACTTTTGGTAATATAGTTTTTTTATTCTATTTGGCAGTACCTTTTATCTTTGAAAGAACCAACAGACCAGGTAGGCTGGTTGTCCAATTGAATTCAATTTAAAATGTTCGTGTTTAAAAAAAGTAGAAATATGTCCCCATAATTCCACAAATGTATTCCATTAACTGCCTTCAAATCCAACCTTTCCCCTCTATGATCCTACCTGCTCTCTTCATTCCACATTTTACCATATAATCTTTGTACAGCACCAACCAGCCTGTATAGTTTATCTGTTTTTCCCAGGCTGTGTACAAGATGGCATATGTGACATGTACCTGATTTAATGAGTGCAATAACTGCCGGCACTAATAAAACATGAAGGGGCCATAAAAATAGCCACTGAGGTTGCATAACATTACAGTATCGTCTGTGCCTGATGAGCTATGTGTTTGCCTGTTTAATCGCAATTACATAAGTGCCCATACATGTCGTTTTATGTAATTATTTTAATGATCCAAATTTTGTGGTCCCAAATGAATTAATACTCCTTAAGCTTAGGAATATTGTTTTGCTCATTCAAAGCTGTTTCCCATGCCTTTATGTACATAGACTTAGCAGGTCAATAGTTCCCCTGTTATGTCCTTTTTAAGTTTGAAGGCTGATCATGAAAATACAGTTATTCCCATAGAGAACCATTGTATGTTATAAGTGTTCTGCAATACCAGAGTTTACCAGCAGGTGACGCTAGGAACCTAAAACACCAAGGCAATGTGTACTGTCGTTGCCAAAAGTTTTGAGAATGATACAAATCTTAATTTTTACAAAGTCTGCTGCCTCAGTTTTTATGATGGCAATTTGCATATACTCCAGAATGTTATAAAGAGTGATCAGATTAACCGCTTTCCGGCTGCCCACCGCAGTTCTATGGCGGCAGGTCGGCTTGGCTGCGCAAAATCACGTAATATAATGTAATTTTGCTTTGCGGCCACTAGGGGCGCGCGAAAGCCCACTGCTCGCCCCTGGTGCCGATGCGAGTGCACGGGGGCCCGATCACCGCCGGGCACTTGCGATCGCTCGTTACAGAGGGTTCTTTCTTTCAGGGGAAGAAATGACTGATCGTCTGTTCATACAATGTATGAACAGCGATCTGTCATTTCCCCTAGTCAGTCCCACCACCCCTTCAGTTAGAACACAATAAGGGAAAAATGTTAACCCCTTGATTGCCCTCTAGTGTTAACCCCTTCCCTGCCAGTGGGATTTTTATAGTAATCAATGCATTTTTATAGCACTGATCACTATAAAAATGCCAATGGTCCCAAAAATGTGTCAAAAGTGTCCCATATGTCCGCCATAAGGTCGCAGTACCGATAAAAATCGCAGATCACTGCCATTACTAGTAAAAAAAAAAATATTAATAACAATGCCATAAAACGTACCACTATTTTGTAGATGCTATAACTTTTGCGCAAACCAATCAATAAACACTTATTGCGAAAAATATGTAGAAGAATACGTATCGGCCTAAACCGCGGAAAAAAATTGTTTTCTTATATATCTTTGGAGGATATTTATTATAGCAAAAAGTAAAAAATATTCTTTTTTTTTTCAAAATTTTCGCTCTATCTTTGTTTATAGCGCAAAAAATCAAAACAGCAGAGGTGATCAAATACCACCAAAATAAATCTCTATTTGTGGGAAAAAAGGACATCAATTTTGTTTGGGAGCCACGTGGCACGACCGCACAATTGTCAGTTAAAGTGTCACAGTACCGAATCACAAAAAGTGGCCTGGTCATTGACCAGAAAAATGGTCCGGGGCTGAGATGGTTATGGGGAACAAGGAAAAAGAGGGTACCAAAAATGGTTACCCAAAAGTCAGACTTTAGAGGCACAATAGACAATGGAGAATATATCAAATATATTACAATAGTTATTGAAAGAAGTACATGATACATATAAAGCATTAAGAAGAATTTAAAAACATATATATCAAATACATGATATATAGTGAGCCCCTATGCCGGTGTTCTTAGCATGCAGATTTTCTCCAGGAAGTTGTGCTGATTATCTGCCACTGTTGATGGTTCCAAGGGAATTGACTTGCTTGGATTTTGCCATCTTATTATCGGCGTATACCGCGCACTTTTTTGCCCTTAAAATCATGGCAAAATCGTGGGTGCGCAATATACGCCGATACTCGCTTCCCGCGCTGTTTGAACTTTGCCGCCGACATATAGCGAGCGCAGTACACTTTGATACAGTCGGCCAGGCTCAGCTCCCCTCGCGGTTATGCGAGAGGAGCCGAGCGTGCCCGAGTGTACTGCGCTCGGTATATGTCGGCGGCGACGTTCAAACACAGCGCGGGAAGCGGGGTGGACTTCAGAAACAGCCTGGGAAAAGCGGGGAGGACACCACGAAGGCTGCAGACGGAACGCTGGACCGGACAAGGCCGCCGATGGACGCCGGGCAAGACACCAAAACTATAAATAATAAAAGAAAAAACAGGAATTTCACGTCCAGAGTAGGGGGTGCTCGTTATACGCGGGTGCGCGCAATAGGCCGATAAATACGGTATATACAGTTGGGCTTTTGTGATCCAATGGTTATTCACATTGTAACTTGACCTGGATTTAAGTGATATAAGGACTCTATATCGGTCGTTTGTCAAACCATATCTCCCCCTTTACTTTTACTATTTTTCTACAATCATTCGGGTTAATTTGGCTAGAGTATTTTATATATGGAAACACATGAGCAATTGGCTTGTATGATCATCCTCTGTTGCATCACTGAATATTACTGTTTGGAATCTTGTAAATAAGGCTGCTACCCTCCTATAAGATAGTGAGACCCGTTTCTTTCTTTCCACCCACAAACCCTTAATGTGTCCCGACGAAGCTTAACAACGAAACGCGTTGACGCACAGGGGCTCACTATATATCATGTATTTTATATATGGTTGAACCTCGGATTACGAGCATAATCCATTCCAGCTAGCTAGTGAGGCAGACGGATTAGCTACAGGAGCTCCAGCGGCGCACGTCTCCCAGGAGTAGGAGCGTGTGAGTCATAGCTCCAGGCAGGCGTAGGAGGCAGACAGGCAGAGTCCCTCCCAGCCCTGCTAGCCCGGTCTTCTCTCCAGCTCCAGCCTGGAAAAACCTGTACCCCAGTCCGAGCACTCCTCTAACCCAGCTCCTTGGCTCTTCTGAAGGTAAGAGCCCTCCACTGAAGCTGCTGACGGCCGTCCTTTTTAGGATAAAGCCGCAGCAATCACGGATCCCCCTTGCTCCTTTTGGTTCCTTTCCTCGGTGCCCCGCACTCCCACACCTCCATCCTCACCAGGGGCCCCCTCCTGTAACCTCCCCGCGGCAATTCCGACGTTCGGGGGCACTTTTTTGAAAGCACCGCGCCAGGCCGACCTGAATCGCGGGGCCGCGGTTTAGGAAAGACCGCGGCTTCACTTGCGGCCTAACGGCGCGCGGCTCCCCACGCCCTGCTAACTTCACCCAGCCTCTGGGAAACCCCCCCTCACCCCAGAAGGACAGCCATCTGTCCTTGTTTTCGCCCTCTCAGCCCCTAGATCATCCGGAATACACCTTATCTGTTCAGCCCTCATCCCACTGCCTGAGCAGGCAGCCATCCTACCAGACCAGCAACACGTTCCCCCTCTCATCCCCAGCCCCCCCCTTGTCTCGTGAACGAATAGAAGCTTGATCCAGGGGTTAACCGATCGCCTGTTATAGGGGTCAGGAAGGAATTTTTTTCCCTACCGGAGCATATTGGCCTAGCACCGCCAGGGTTTTTTTGCCTTCCTCTGGACCAAGCCAATTTTCCCCTCTCCCCCCCCCCCCCCCCCACGGTGTATTGCGATTATGGCAGGTCGACAATATTCGGCCGAAACCATTTGGAGTTTGAGGCAATTCGCCGCAATACTGCCAGCCATCACCAAAAATGCCCTAAGAACTGAGCGACTTTTGAGAATCGATCATCGATCGACTGTCAGACGTTTCAGCCATTTACCCCAGCTCAAGCACATATCATGTGCTCTGATTAACACAAGATCGGCAGTAAAACACCGACTAGAAATCCGCGACTTCATTCAACAAAATGATTTAGACTGTCTTTTTATTACAGAGAGCTGGCTCACAGCTGACTGTAACACCATTCTAGGAGAACTGGTGCCAGAAAATTACCGTATTATAACGGAAAACAGAATAGGGCAAAGAGGAGGCGGCCTGGCGGTGATCCACAAGACTCACCTTACGATCACCAAACCAGTCCGCCAAAACCCTCTTCCATTCATGGAAACCCTTACTCTGCAACTGCAAGCAATTTCAAAGGAGACCGTCCACATTCTGCTCTGCTATAGGCCTCCCGGCCCAAAATCGCAGCTGCTATCATCTTGGACGGATTTCTTCTCCACTTATACCCTCAACAGCAAACATCTTTTGCTGCTAGGGGATTTCAATCTCTGGGCTAACTCCTCACAAGACCCCATTGCCGACGCCTGTATTGACCACCTGGAAGGTTTAGGATTACAGCAACTAGTATGTGGGCCCACACATGCTTCAGGTCACACACTCGATCTTATTTTCAGACAAGCGCTGGAAATAAAAATTAGGGAAAATGAAAAATTGCCATGGACAGACCACCATGCAATTATATTCAGTATTTCCACCATCCCCCCTGCAACAAAAACATCAAATCCAGTGACAACACACTGGACTAGATGTCAGAAGAAGCTCCACTCGGAACTCTTCAAAACGACTTTAAGGAAAAAAATAGAAACAACTCAGCCGCATCAAACGGCCGTTGAAACATTGGAAGCCATAAATTCGGCCATGCTACAGTCAGCCGACTTGGTAGCGCCGAAACGAATAACCCGCATTCGGAAAAACAACAGCAGCTGGTTTAACAACCAGCTGTCGTTACTGAAGCAAGAACGCAGAAGGGCAGAATCTGCCTGGAAAAGATGTTCTTCAGAGCTAAACCTATCCATCTACAAGGCGACTACAAGGAAATACCACAAAGGAATTTTCCAAGCCAAGAAAAATTATTTTTCGGAGGCTATCAACGGTGCCCTAAACCGCCCCCGCGAACTCTTCAAGATGGTCACCCAGACCATGAAGCCAGCATGCATTGAAGCCCCCAGTCCGGACACACAAGAATTTTGCAATGAGCTATCGGATTGCTTCATTAATAAAATCGAAGCAATCCGTGAAAGCATTCAGCAAAACAATTCTTCCCCCAGCCCCCCCCGCAGCCTCTCACACAGCACCCATAATAATTCTCCGATATCAGGTAAGTTCACCCTGGAACCCATCTCCATCGAGACTACTAAGAATGTCATTTGTACTCTGCGCAATGGCGCAGCGCCAAATGACATTATCCCCACAAAACTGCTGAAGGAATGCGCCTACATCCTGGCTCCTCCCATCACGCAGCTTATCAACCAGTCTTTCTTGGAGGGCATAGTGCCCTCACAGTTGAAAGAGGGTATAATCCAACCCATCCTGAAGAAACCCTCCTTGGACCCTAAGGACCCACTCCATCGCCGTCCCATAACAAGCCTCAACGTACTCTCTAAGATAATGGAAAAGGTAGTGGTAAAACAGCTGCAACTGCATCTAGATACCTACAAGCTACTTGACCCATTGCAATCAGGCTTCCGTCCCGGTCATGGGACGGAAACAGCATTGCTGAAAGTATGGGACGATGTTCTCAAGGCCGCAGACGAAGGAGAATCTTGTCTCCTGGTTCTGTTGGACCTAAGTGCAGCTTTCGACACTGTAGACCACAATCTGTTACTGACTCGGCTTGCTGAAGTAGCCAGAGTCGCAGAAAGCGATTTATCTTGGTTCTCCTCTTTTTTGGAAAACCGATCGCAAACAGTGAAGTTAGGACCTTTTACGTCTGAAAAACGCACAGTAACATGCGGAGTCCCTCAAGGATCGCCTCTGTCACCAGTGCTGTTTAACATATATCTCCGTCCTCTTTTTGAGATTATCAGCAGCCAAAAACTGCTCTATCACTCATACGCAGACGACACGCAACTTTATTTCCGCATCTGCAACAGGCAGGATCACCACCTCAATCTAGAGACATGTCTCTCTTTGATAGAAGACTGGATGACAAAGAGTTATCTTAAACTCAACGGAGCGAAAACAGAACTTCTTCTGTTCCACGCCAAGCGCAGGAATCAACTTTCAACAGCATGGACCCCCCCGCCTATTTTAGGCAAATTCATCACCCCTAGCGCCAAAGTCAAAAGCCTAGGGGTCATTTTTGACTCCTTTATGACAATGGACGCACAAATAGGGTCAGTAGTCAGCGGATCTCACCATCTACTGCGCCTACTACGTAGACTCACTCCGTTCATTCCCAAAGAAGACTTAGCGGTCGTGGTGGGAGCTATTGTAAACTCCAGGTTGGATTATGCAAATGCCCTTTACCTCGGCCTCCCCAAGTACCAAATCGCCCGTCTGCAAGTCGTTCAGAATACGGCCGCCAGACTGGTGACTGGGAAAAAACCCTGGGAATCCATCTCACCTTCACTGAGAGCCCTTCATTGGCTGCCAGTTAAAGACAGAATTGCTTTTAAAGCTCTCTGTCTTACGCATAGATGTGTCCATGGGAATGCCCCCATTTATTTATGCGAAATAATAAAAGCGCATAATCCCAATCGCGTTTTGCGATCCACGAATCAGAACCTGCTCCAGGTTCCGAAAGCCAACTTCAAATCCAAAGGAGAAAGAAGATTCGCGATCCAAGGTCCCAGACTATGGAACGCTTTACCAACCAGCATTCGGTTGGAGGAGAACCACCTAGCATTCAGGAAAAAGGTCAAGACTCTTCTCTTTTGATATCAAAGGAGACTGGAACAACAAGCGCCCAGAGGCGATTCAGTTCGCATGTGCCGCGCTATACAAGTTTTCATTCATTCATTCATTCATTCAATGCTCGTAATCCAAAGTACTCGCATATCAAAGCTTATATATATATATATATATATATATATATATATATATATGTTTTATATGTATCATGTACTTCTTTCAATAAATATTGTATTTTTTTTTCCTCCATTGTCTATTGGGCCTTTAAAGTCCGACCTTTGGGTAACCATTTTTGGTACCCTTTTTCTCCTTATTCCCCTTATACCATTAACGGATGTGGCCATGTGAGTGCTTACCTTTCTATTTTCACGAGTGATCAGATTAATTGCAAAGTCCCTCTTTGCCATGAAAATGAACTTCACCCCATAAAAAATATTTCCACTGCATTTGTGAAGAAGGCTTCAGGGCCCCAAAAAAGTCCAGCCACCGCCAGGGCTGCCTCCTACAGGTGATTCAGCTGAGGGATCTGGGCACCAGCTGAGGGATTGGGGCACCACTAGTGCAGAGCTTGCTCAGGAATGGCGGCAGGCAGGTGTGAGTACATCGGCACGCATAGTGAGGGGAAGATTTTGGATGGCCTGGTGTCAAGAAGGGCAGAAAAGAAGCCACTTCTCTCCAGGAAAACCATCAGGGACAGTCTGATATTCTGCAAAAGGTACAGGGATTGGACTGCTGAGGACTGGGGGAAAGTCATTTTCTCAGATGAATCCCTTTCCAATTGTTTAGGGCATCCAGAAAAAACCTTCTGCGGAGAAGAAAAGGTGAGCGCTACCATCAGTCCTGTGTCAGGCCAACAGTAAGGCTGCATTCACACCTTTGTGTAGGCGATTTGTGGCGACAAAAAATAGGCGTTTTGTTCCGTGATTTGCGGCAACGAAACGTTGTTTTTAACCGCAGTTTTTTTACATTGTATTGTCAGCTATGCGGAACGCCGAAGCCGCCCTATACGCGTGTCGAAAAAGGGTCCGGGACTTGTTTGAAATTCGACGTACGGCATTCTGCGTTAGGAGATATGAGCAGTCTCCATAGAGAACAATGTAAATTCGACCCTCCCGCGTACTGTAGCGTCGCGCTTCAGGCGTAAAACCGCCTAGGTGTGAATGGAGCCTTAAGCATCCTGAGACCATTCATGTGTGGGATTGCCTCACTGTGTCCATGCCTCACTGTGCCCATGCCTCACTGTGCCCATGCCTCACTGTGTCCATGCCTCACTGTGTCCATTCCTCACTGTGTCCATGCCTCACTGTGTCCATGCCTTACTATGTAATGACTAGACTTACATTTACCTTGAGAGTCTATGGAAGTTGTGCCCAGTTTTGAAAAAATAGTGCTCTCCGGCCGTAGGTCCTCCAGACAGCAAACTGTGCACACTTATGGAGAAAGAGTGGGGCTACATGTGTGCCAAGTTTGGGGTCCAGGGGAGCTACAATCGGCCGGTACCGAGTCCCCAAATCCAAGAGATCAGGTGCAAAAAGGTGACTCGAGTATAAGCCGAGGGGGCATTTTCAGCACTAAAAATATGCCGAAAAACTCGGCCTATACTCGAGTATATACGGTACTTGCAGAATCACCAGGTGAAAATGAAGGGGAAGAAGAAAAAACAAATGCAGACACCACATCTATGGGTTGGTAAGGTGTGATTTTATTACATTTCTGTTCCTGGGTGTAGATACACTTTAAGACAATCCAATCCATTTTTTACGTACTTGCATACATTGTGCGTGTCCTTTATTACATTTCCTGCTTATACAGAGTTAATAGTAAAATATCTACACATCCTGTGGTTATTTTTCTGTATTTTTACATATTAATCAATATATGTTATAGAATTCAATATAAGAAAATTGTCTTTTTCACATGGAAATGCTATTAATGTTTTATATGCTATTACTTTGTGGTATGGATTACTGTGCCCTGTAACCCACAATAAAACCATTACATTAATAGAACGAGGAGCACAAACCCCTTTTGTTTATCAGTGATTTATGATGTGTGCATACCTGATAAAATTACCTATTAAGGACAGCTGGAGTGTCATTGAACAATATTCTCTATGGAATCATAGATCAATCACGGCGCATACAATGCATCCTCTGTCACAAACTGTATTTCAACCTTCCACTTAAGCAATTAACCTTTCATTGCCGGAGGACCCATAATGCAATAAAATGCTAGCATCCCCCAGATGCGTGTGGAGTTCATTCAATGGCATTTAAAGGGGGCTTCATTGTGTCATCAAGAGACAATATGAGCCATTGTCAGACTTTGTTTTCTGCTTATTGATGTGATCTTATATTTGCAGCAGTGACTTAATACAGCCGTGATGGCCAGCAGATTATGGTGCCTACTGCCTATCTGATTAGGAGTGCAACGGATCAAAAAACTCACGGTTCCGATCGTTCCTCAGATCAGACTCACGGATCGGATCATTTTTCGGATCACCACCATATATAGTCCCCACTGTAACATCCACATCTCCATCTTCCCCACTGTAACATCCACATCTCCATCTCCCCCACTGTAATGTCCACATCTCCATCTCCCCCACTGTAATGTCCACATCTCCATCTCCTCCACTGTAATATCCACATCTCCCCTCCATCTCCCCCTCTGTAATATCCACATCTCCATCTCCCCCACTGTAATATCCACATCTCCCCCACTGTAATATCCACATCTCCATCTCCCCCACTGTAATGTCCACATCTCCATCTCCCCCACTGTAATGTCCACATCTCCATCTCCTCCACTGTAATATCCACATCTCCCCTCCATCTCCCCCTCTGTAATATCCACATCTCCATCTCCCCCACTGTAATATCCACATCTCCCCCACTGTAATATCCACATCTCCATCTCCTCCACTGTAATATCCACATCTCCCCTCCATCTCCCCCACTGTAATATCCACATCTCCATCTCCCCCACTGTAATATCCACATCTCCCCTCCATCTCCCCCACTGTAATATCCACATCTCCCCCACTGTAATATCTCCATCTCCCCCACTGTAATATCCACATCTCCCCTCCATCTCCCCCACTGTAATATCCACATCTCCATCTCCTCCACTGTAATATCCACATCTCCCCTCAATCTCCCCCACTGTAATATCCACATCTCCATCTCCTCCACTGTAATATCCACATCTCCCCCACTGTAATATCCACATCTCCATCTCCCCCACTGTAATATCCACATCTCCCCTCCATCTCCCCCACTGTAATATCCACATCTCCATCTCCTCCACTGTAATATCCACATCTCCATCTCCTCCACTGTAATATCCACATCTCCCCTACTGTAACGTCCACAACTTTGTCCCCCCCACTGTAATATCCACATCTCCCCCACTGTAACGTCCACATCTCCATCTCCCCCGCTGTAATGTCCACATCTCCATCTCCCCCGCTGTAATGTCCACATCTCCCCCCATCTCCCCCACTGTAATATCCACATCTCCATCTCCCCACTGTAATGTCCACATCTCCCCCCACTGTAATATCCACATCTCCCCCACTGTAACGTCCACATCTCCATCTCCCCCGCTGTAACGTCCACATCCACATCTCCCCCACTGTAATCTCCACATCTCCCCCACTGTAATCTCCACATCTCCCCCACTGTAATATCCACATCGCCATCTCCCCACTGTAACGTCCACATCTCCATCTCCCCCGCTGTAATATCTACATCTCCATCTAACATTTTTGGGCCACTATTGGGGGTTAAAATCGCCTTGCTAGTGGCCGAAAAGCGGCTCAAAAACTACGGTAAAGCGCCGCTAATTATATTGTCACTTTACCGCTGACGCCCGGGCACTGTGAGTGTGAAAGCATGTCTTATGCCGCATACACACGACCGTTTTTCGGGTTGTAAAAAATTGATGTCATTAAAAACGATTGTGTGCGTGCTCCAGAGCATTTTCCACAATGTAAAAAATAGGCATTAAATATTTCGAACGTGCTCTAACTTTTCACGACGTTTTTAACGTTGTCGTTTTTAACGTCGTAAAAAATGGTCGTGTATGGGCTTTAACGACATGAAAAAACCGTGCATGCTCAGAAGCATGTTATGAGATGGGAGCGCTCGTTCTGGTAAAACTAGCGTTCATAATGGAGTAAGCACATTCATCACACTGTAACAGACAGAAAAGCGTGAATCGTCTTTTACTAACACAAAATCAGCTAAAGCAGCCCCAAGGGTGGCGCCATCAGAATGGAACTTCCCCTTTATAGTGCCGTTGTACGTGTTGTACGTCACCGCGCTTTGCTAGAGCATTTTTTTTTCACGATCGTGTGTGGGCAAGGCCGTTTTAATGATCGGGTTGAAAAAAACGTTGTTTTTTCTAGACCATTTAAAATGTCATTTTTTACAACCCGAAAAACGGTCGTGTGTATGCGGCTTTAGGCTACTTTTACACTGGAGCGTCGCGGGCATTGGCAGTAAAGCGATACTACAATAGTTTCTGCGGCGCATTTCGTCTGCTAGTGGGGCGCATTTATCCCCCGCTAGTGGCCGAAAAAGGGTTAAAACCGCCCGCAAAGCACCACTGCAGCGGTGCTTTGCTGGCGGTTTGGAGGCGCTGCTCATTGATTTCAATGGGCAGGGGTGCTTTTTGTATTCACCGCTCCTACAGCGCCTCAAAGATGCGGCTAGCAGGACTTTTTTAAAGCATCTTGCCAGCGCACAGCTCCACTGTGGAAGCCCTCGGGCTTTCACATTGGAATGACAGGAGAGGCGATTTGCAGGCGCTATTTTTAACGCTATAGTGCCTGCAAACCAGCCTAATGTGAAAGTAGCCTCACTGTACATGCAATTGTCTCCCCAAATAAAGCATTTAAGTGGATGTAAACCCAAAAAATATTATAATTTTTGTTGCTGTCACAATGTAGAGTGTAAGATTTCCTATCATCTGTGCCCCGTCTTGCCACACAGAGTTAATTCAGCTCTGAGCAATCCTCTTTTATTGTTCAGTGAAATAAAACAGACTTCCAGATAAAAACCTGTCTAATTAAAAAGTCCTTACCACCCCCTTGCTTCGAGTGACAGGTTATTTACATATCTCTCCTGGATGTTATCATAATATGAGGTGATCCACAGTTCATAGACAAGTGACCAGGATGTGTTATGTGGGGAGAGAGAGAAAGAGAGAAATCCACCCCTCCCCCCACATAACACATCCTGGTCACTTGTCTATGAACTGTGGATCACCTCATATTATGATAACATCCAGGAGAGATATGTAAATAACCTGTCACTCAAAGCAAGGGGGTGGTAAGGACTTTTTAATTAGACAGGTTTTTATCTGGAAGTCTGTTTTATTTCACTGAACAATAAAAGAGGATTGCTCAGAGCTGGATTAACTCTGTGTGGCAGGACTGGGCACAGATGATAGGAAATATTTTACTCTACATTGTGACAGCAACAAAACAAAACAAAAATTTGGGTTTACATCCACTTTAAGAAACAAAAAAAATTGCAGATGGACTTGTGTTTTTTGCCCCTGATCCATGTTTTTTTCAGGGGTAAGTCACAAGAAGACGCAGTGTGATATAATATAATAATATATAGTAATATTCTGCTGCTGCTACATTATTGTAAACCTCCCCAATCATATTAATCCTCTTCATTATGGGGCTCTATCAATAGACATGACTGTCCGCTTACACCTTGTCAATATGGAGGCTGGGTGAACTGACCTCAGTGATAGAGAGTGTGAATGATAAGTGAGCGGGGCCCGTCCTTCCTGGGAATCATTGATCTACATGTAGATATTTCCATTTCCCATCAGAGTGTCAGATAAGAGGAAAGTAGTGAGAAGCTGTCTCAGGATTGTGCGCTTTTCCTGGAGCGGTTAGCGAGCCGACTTATTACCTTGTTACAACGAAAGCGACTCCGGCACTTCTCAGTGACAGGGACAGTAACTGCCTAATGTAATGTTCTTACACAGAGCATTCTCCTTTATAAAGCACGGCTGATGGCTGGAGGATTCTCTTTTGTATTTGCCCAATTGACATTCACCAACGGAGAAGATTTCAGTAACATTCGCTGTATTTGTAATATGATTAATGTTACATTTGCTAACACCGATGACATTTCAGTGGCCACGTCCTCCCACTAACACCAATAATGGGGCACTATTCCTCCCACTGACACCAGTAATGGGGCAATATTCCTCCCACTGACACCAGTGATGGGGCACTATTCCTCCCACTGACACCAATGATGGGGCACTATTCCTCCCACTGACACCAATGATGGGGCACTACGCCTCCCACTGACACCAATGATAGGTCATTATTCCTCCCACTGATACCAATGATGGGGCACTATGTCTACCATTAATACCAATGATGGGGCACTATTCATCCCACTAATACCAATGATAGGGCACTATCCCTCCCATTGACACCAATGATGGGGCACTATTGTTCCTCCTACTGACAACAAATGTCATCTAATTTTTGTTACTTTCACAACACCTGAGGCATGGTGTAGTCTCACTACAGAGTCAGCATTCCTCCCACTGATACAATGATGGGGCACTAATCCTACCATTAATTCCAATGATGGGGCACTATTCCTCCCATTAATACCAATGGTGGAGCACTATTCCTCCCACTGATACAAATGATGGGGCACTATTCCTCCCATTGATACCAATGATGGGGCACTATTCCTCCCATTAATACCAATGATAGGGCACTATTCCTCCCATTAACCACTTACCTACTGTGCACCTACACCCCCTTCCTGCCCAGACAAAATATAAGCTTCCGGCACTGCGTCGCTTTAACTGACAATTGCGCGGTCGTGCGGCGTTGTTTTCCAAACAAAATTGGCGTCCTTTTTTTCCCACAAATAGAGCTTTCTTTTGGTGGTATTTGATCACCTCTGCGGTTTTTATTTTTTGCGCTATAAACAAAAATAGAGCGTTTAAAAAAATGCAATATTTTTTCCTTTTTGCTATAATAAATAACCCAAAAAATATATAAAAAAAATATTTTTTCCCTCAGTTTAGGCCGATACATATTCTTCTACATATTTTTGGTAAAAAAAAAATGCAATAAGCGTTTATCGATTGGTTTGCGCAAAATTTATAGCGTTTACAAAATAGGGGATAGTTTATGGCATTTTTTTTTTTTTTTTTTTTTTTTTTTTTTACTATTAATGGCGGCGATCTGCGATTTTTTTATTGGGACTGCGACGTTATGGCGGACATTTCGGACACTTTTCTGAAATTTTTGGGACCATTTACATTTATACAGTGAAAAATGCTATAAATATGCATTGATTACTGTATAAATGTGACTGGCAGTAAAGGGGTTAACCACTAGGGGGCGGGGAAGGGGTTAAATGTGTGTCCTATGAGTGTTCTAACTGTGGGGGGAGGGGGGGGTGACTGGGGGAGGTGACCGATTGTGTCCCTATGTACAAGGGACACAACCGCTCTCCTCTCTCCCTGACAGGGACGTGCAGCTCTGTGTTTACACACAGAGCTGCACGTCCCAGCTCAGTTACTGAGCAATCGCGTGTGCCCGGCGGCGATCGTTGCCGCCGGGCACTCGCACGGGATCCCCGCAGAGCGGCTTTAAAGGGACATCACGTCATATGACGTGATGTCAGAACAATGGAGTCGTCTGCCCGCCGTCATTTGACGGTGGGCAGATGACAAGTGGTTAATACCAATTATGGGGCACTATTACTACTATTAATACCAATAATCGGCCTCTATTGAGCCTTTGGTGGGGCTTCAATGAGGCTTCGATGAGCTTTTGGTGGGGCTTCGATGAGCCTTTGGTGGGGCTTCGATGGGGCTTTGTGGGGCTTCGATGAGCTTTTGGTGGGGCTTCGATGAGCCTTTGGTGGGGCTTCGATGGGGCTTTGTGGGGCTTCAATGAGCTTTTGGTGGGGCTTCGATGAGCCTTTGGTGGGGCTTCGATGAGCCTTTGGTGGGGCTTCGATGAGGCTTTGGTGGGGCTTCGATGAGGCTTTGGTGAGGCTTCATTGGGGCTTCGATGATCCTTTGGTGGGTCTTTGATGAGACTTTGGGGAGGCTTCATTGGGGCTTCGATGAGCATTTGGTGAGGCTTTGATGAGGCTTTGGTGGGGCTTCAATCAAGCTTTGCAATTGACTTCTATGAAGGCTTTGAAGCACCAGTAAAGCGACATGGGGTATCAATTTTGAAGCAAAGCCAAAGCAAAGCAAAAGCAAGGTGTAAACAAGTCTGTAAGCTAACCAATTTATTTATTGACAGGAGCTTTGACTGCCGTTCAGAGAGCTTTAACAAAGCCTGTCCGAAGCCATATTTTGAAGTGTAAACTAGCCATGCGTGTTGAAGCCAAAGCAAGTGTTAATGAGCCCTAAGTGAATTGACCCCTATATAATTCTGCCCTAATAGGCAAAGTGACATTTCATATCATCATATTCACCGCCATTCACTTATGATTGGTGAAGTGGTTGATGCTTATTTCTGCAGTGCCGCTTATAAAAGCTTGAATTTCAGCTTCAAATATTACAATAATAACATATGGGCACATTTAATGTACGCTGTCGTTTCCTTTAAAAATAAAGAATACATTTAGGCCGAGCACATTCTGTGTTTTTGCTGTCAGAAAATGACTACATTTCCAAATTCTACTTTGTAATCAACGTTTTCAGCCAACATATTGCCAAAGACAGAAAAGCTCTGCTCAGCTGAAGGACGTCATATAAGAAGATATGATTTATGTTCTCGCTTTAAATTTCCCATTTGAGCCATTAATTGGGTGAGATTTCTATCTGGAATTTACATTTGATGTAATTGATTAAAGTCCCACATTATACATCTGCGGTAAGGAACTGCCTACACACCCTAAACACACAAGTCACTTATATTGAAACAGACCAAATGTTGCCGGGATTCAGCAGATGGGAACGCTATTAGATAATAAAAATGAGATTTTTCAGCCAGGAAAGATGCATTTAGACAGGTCAAAATATGTTTTCTCGCTGTTGTTATTGGAGAATGATTCTGCCACAGAAAATGAGCATAAAATGTACCGAAAATGTTGGTGAGTTAATAAAATATCACAGCTTCCAACTGTTTCCGATAGGGAAGAGCGACGCAACTAAACAGCAACTCCCCTTTTCCATACTATTTGCCTCTTCTAAATTCTTTATTTCTTTTTTGCAGGTTGGTGTGTTCATTAATACCAGGCAAAAATTAAACTGATGACTTTAACTTCCACCTTCCACAGTGAAGAGATCTTTCACAGGTTTTAACCCTAAACAGTCTAAGCGTGCGTTTAAGTGGTTTCAGGGTGGTTGCAGACAGTGGTGGCTGGTGTTTTTTTTTTGGGGGAAGGGGCCAAACAACCACCCCTCAGTCGGTCGGGGCCCCCCCCCCCATGTCGGCATTTACCCCATCAGTTGCAGGTGGGCGAATATTGATTCTCTGTTGTAACTAGGGTTGTCCAGATACCGATACTAGTATCGGTATCGGGACCGATACCGAGTATTTGCGGGAGTACTTGTACTCGCGCAAATGCTCCCGATGCCTAAATAGAATACTTTTTTTGTATTTATCAACATGTTCTGTGAAAATTCTTTGAGTTTTTTACTACTGCGTGACAAGAAAATAAAACATTTTTATTAATTTTTACTAATTTTTATTCTTTTATAATGTCTTGAGTTAGGCCTCGTACACACGATCGGACATATCCGATGAAAACGGTCCGCGGACCATTTCCATCAGATATGTCCGATCGGGAGTTTGATCCGATGGCGTGTACACACCATCGGATCAAATTCCCCGCCGCCGGACGGCGCGGTGACGCGGCGGTGATGTTGACGCCGCCACGTCACCGCCACGTCACCGCACCAGGAAGTTAAACACTTCCGCGCATGCACCGAATCCATTCGGCGGCGGCGCTGGTGGGGGACGACATGTCTGCTGGTAAGTGTACTAACCAGCAGACATGTCGGGCGGACAGATTCCACCGGATGGATTTCAAAGCATGCTTTGAAATCTGTCGGGTGGAGAAATCTGTCCGCTAGCCCATACACACGAGCAGAGATGTCTGCTGAAACGGTCCATCGGACCGTTTTCAGCGGACATATCCCCTCGTGTGTACGAGGCCTTAGAGTTCTTCATAATTCTAAAGAAAATATCCTTAGTCTGTATTGTGGTTTGAAAACTGTCACATGACATTTAAAAAAAGTATCGGTATTCGGTATCGGCGAGTACATGAAAAAAAGTATCGGTACTTGTACTCGGTCCTAAAAAAGTGGTATCGGGACAACCCTAGTTGTAACACACCTGGGTGGGCTCGGAGCACACTCTCTGCGACCCGAACCCACCCTATATTGAAGCTTTTAGAGCCTCTAGCTGTAATCAGTGCCTAAAAAGAAAACAGCCCCTCTGCACTGGAATCCATGCGCCAATGTCCTGAAAGGGTCCAGATGCATGGACAGGGGAGGTGGCGATGGATGGAGGGGGAGGTGCCCGTGCACCCTTAATGGATGGGCCGCCCCTGGTTGCAGACCAGCCCCATACACTTAAATGTCCGGTGTTTGGTGGCAGTACTGCCTGCCAAATGTAATATATAATTTTTGTCGTAGCCTTGAAGCAAAGCATTACAGCTGCGCCATGTGTTACAGCCCTGAGTGGCTGCATACCCTTAGTAGGTAGGTGCTTGGGGAGTGGTAAAACCATAGCTCGACTGTCTACCTTTACCGCCCTCTGGCTGCCTGTGTGATGGAGCCATTAACCACTTGCTGACTTGCTGACCCCCCCCCCATAGCAGATTTACTGCTACAGGGCAGCTGCGCTGTGCAGAATCACATATATATATATATACATTGTAATAGTGAGAGTCCCTGTCCCTATGGAAAGGATCCAGGTCTTGTGAATAACAAGCAGGTTGTGTGCCCAGCTGCACACAACCAATATAATGAGGGACTGGTGAGAGCAGAGTGGAGAGGAAGATGGAGTGTGTGCAGCTGGCTGCTGGTTCAAGACACGGGGCCAGATTCAGATAGCCTTTCCGTCGGCCTATCTATATGTACGGGAGAGTCAGGACGCCCACTAACACACATCTGCAATGTAGAAAGCATCCTGTAGCCCAAGGGAGGGGGCGAGCACGACACTCCACACCAGGGAGAAAGCCTGACATTAAGTGTGTGTATTTACAGATAGACAAATTAAATTATACCTTTACAACCCCTGAATAAACTGACCCTTGGTTTGAAAAGTTCAATTTTTTACACTTTTTTATGGATATGTTTTAGAGCAGAAAGTAAACAATTTTGTCCGTTGTTTTTTGTTTCAAGCTTGATTATTTAGGTGCTACATATATGATGTACAGTACTGAAGAATGAAGATAGCTCGGAGTCCTCATAGCACACACCCCATACATGAAAGCAGCCAAGTCCAGGGAACCTTTGCCAGATGCCGACAAATATCCAAATGTATCTATTTCATTTTTTACTCCACATATTTTGAGTAACATAATTAGCAAAATGATGTTTTACTAGAATGCAGAAAATTCTTATTTCATGAACAATGTGTATAAATATCCCTTCCTTTGAATTGTATATTTTAATTGGCACCAAAGGTTACTAATATGTATTTTTTTTACTCTTTTTACATTACTGTACACTTTTTCATCCTGATGCTTTATACTGAACACTCTCTCAGAGGATCCAGTAGCTCTTATTGCCTTACTTTGCTCCTGGCTCTTACACAGAGCTGGGCCAACTTAATTCCTCAGGGGGTCTAGCTGAGTTCTGTTTTCTGTATCTGATCCAGAGGTTCAAGTTTACTTTTCAGGTATTTTGATGCTGTCTTAAAAACTTCAGATTTTTTAAAGTATTTTCAGTTAAAAATACCATTAATAGATAGTGTGTGTGTGTGTGTATATATATATACACTATATATATATATATATATATATATATATATATGCACAGAGTTACAGAGCTTTACCATCTGCCCCCATGTATAGAAAATTGTCAATGATAGTAATTGTGCAGCACTTAAAGTGCCAGATTCTCGTTTCCTGGCGTATCGTATTTACGCTACGCCGCCGCAACTCTGGACGCAAGTGCCGTATTCTCAAAGCACTTGCGTCCAGAGTTGCGGCGGCGTAGCGTAAATGGCCCAGCATAAGCCCGGGTAATTCAAATGTGAATGAGGTGGGCGTGTTTTATGTAAATGAATCATGACCCCACGTTTTTTACGTATTTTTTTAACTGCGCATGCGCCGTACGTGGACGTATGCCAGTGCGCAAGCTCCAAATTACACCGCAAATACATTGGTTTTGACGTGAACGTAATTAACGCAAAGCCCTATTCGCGAACGATTTACGTAAATGACGTAAACGACGGGAAAAAACGGCACTGTCCCGATGTCCATACTTAACATTGGGTACGCCGCACCTACGCAAAGTTACCCCTCATATAGCAGGGGTAACTTTACGCTTACGTAAACGACGTAAAATACGACGAGCGGGCGCAATTACGTTTGGGAATCGGCGTATCTAGCTCATTTGCATGTTCGACGCGGCTAATCGACGGAAGCGTCCCTAGCGGCCAGCATATAATTGCACACAATTATACGCTGGCGTAGCCAAGTTACGTCGGCGGAAGAAGCCTATTTTTTGAAAAAATTACGGTGGCGCATCTGGAGATACGCCACCATAAGTGTTTATTAGCTTATCACAATCTCGTGTTTTATTTGTGTGTGTGTTAAAGCAGTTGTATAACCTTAAACATAATAAAAATAAAATAAACCTGCAAGGCATAATGAGCTAGTATGACTAGCATATTAGCTCATTATCAATTACTTACCTTAGATCAAATCCCTTGCAGCGGTCCTCAGACACGTCCTCCGTCGGCGCAATGATCCGGGTATCGCCGCTCTGGCTCTGTGACTGGTCGAAGCGGCGATCACGTCACCCCCGCGCATGCGCACATTTCCGGCACTTTGCTACAGGCTCCCATTCAGAGCCGCCGCACTCAGTGCACCTACGCCGTTGTCTACAGTGTGCATGCGCTGTAGACATCGTCGCCCGCTTTTCTGCAAATATCTCCTTAACCATGTAGGTTAAGGAGATATTGCAAGCGCCTTAATGTAGGCTTACCTGTGGGTGCAAGTATACCATGAGGGCATACAACCACAGAAAATAAATATGTGCTTGATAAATAGCTGCACTTTCTAGCAAAAAATGCAGATTTTAACGTGTGCAAAAAATAAAAAAAATGCTCCGTAGACAAGTGGCTAAAGCAAAACGTAAGGGCCCTTTCAGACGTGCGGACCGTTCGTCCATTTTTTACGGATGAAAAATGGACTGCAATGCATCCCTATGGGATAGCGGACGTTAGCGGATGAGCATCCTCTAACGTCTGTTTACATCTGTCTCCGTTAGGGTCCTTACACACGGAGCGGTCCGTTTTTCGGTCCGCTCCGTGTGTCTGTCAGCTCAGTGGGGGGTCTCCGCTGAGCTGTCGGGCGGACGGGGCGGTCCCCGCACACTGTGCAGGGACCGCCCCGTCTCTCCTCCGCTCTCTCCTATGGGAAGTCGGATGGAAACGGACCGTCTGTCCGTTTGCATCCGATCCGTATTGGCCGGACGGAAGAAAAATAGGACATTCTCCCGTCCTCAAAAACGGATGCGGATCGAGCGGACGTTAGCGGATGCATCATCCGCTAACGGATCCGCTCCCATAGGGACCCATTACAAGTCCGTAAACGGACTTGTAATGAGCGGACCGTTCGTCCGCTAGTGTAAAAGGGCCCTTAAGCTCCGTTTTTTTGAACGGAAGAAAACCCTATTTTTCTTCCGCCAAAAAAACGGAACGGACGAAAAACGGATGTTAGCGGACGATCCGTTTAACATCCGATCCGCTAACATCCGTTTTTCATCAAAATATGTAATCAAAATAAAGTTCTAAAAAAAAAAAAAAAAAAAGGATGAAAAACGGATGAAAAACGGATGAAAAAAACTGATGAAAAATGGATGAAAACGGATGAAAAACGGATGACAACTGATGAAAAAGGGACGAAAAACGGACAAAAAAAGGGACGAAAAAACAGATCAACTGATGAAAAAAAACGGACGTGTGAAAGGACCCTAACTCACCTAAAGAAAAATACTACTTTGTCCCTCCACTCTCCCGTTTATGCAAAATACAAAAAATATTTATACCACAGTATTTCTTTACCATTTTCTTGATTTTTGTGCACATTCGGCTTCTGCCCCACTGCCTGCTGGGATTGCAACAACACAGCAATCCTGGGAGGCAGTGTAGTACTAAGTTTGTGATGCATGTGAACACACGTGGCAGATTTCCATTGTGACATGGTCTGTGAATGGAGGACGAGATAATCATGTCACAGATCATGTCACAGGCATAATAATCAGTGAAAGAATATTCCTTAGTGGAGGAGGAGGAGAGAGGGGGCGTGTCCCTGTCACATCATCTTTAGTGCAGCTGAGCCTGGAGACCTAAAGCTGTTAACCCCTAAGGCACTGGATGGTCAGCAGCAAGAAGAGTACAGGGCAGCACTGCAGTGAAGATTTCTACAGAATCCAGCAGCCTGCACATTGTGGGACACAGGGCCACTGATAAGTCAGTACAGCCAACCCTGCTGTACTGGGCCTGGGCACCATCAATTCAAAAGGGGGCCCACACACCTGCTGAGCAAGAGGGCTGTCAGTACTGTCTTATTGCAGCTACTGATCCTCTTCTTGCTCCCCCTGCAGAGCTGACAGTTTTTCTTGCTCTTTCTCCCTCCAGCTGCACTGCAGGGGGATTGGTCCTAGCACATGAGCTCCTTGTATCTGCTGTCCAGGCCCCCCATTTTCCCCTTTCCCCCTCAGCACTTCCTCCTCTCACATGGGCAGCTACTGTAGGCACAAAGGGAGATGTTTCAGGATTGAGAGCGGGAGGAAGGGGCCATTTTTTTTAATTTACTGGCCCTTTCCTTTCCTGAATGAACACAGTGAGTAATCAATACCAATCACTCATGTGTCCATTCATTACTGCAGCATAGTAAACTTTGTTTACTATGCTTCAGTTTGTGAATGAGCAGGAAGCCTCAGATCTGTACTACTGAGGATGCAAAAAAAAAAAAAAAAGGACTGATAAATCTATGTCACTTTTGGCTGAGAAGGTTGGGGCGCTGTCAGGTAGCCTGTACGGGGTCCTGTGATTTCTAACAGCAGCCCTGGTGGGATATACTCCATGGTAAGTCATGAAACCATACCTCCCAACATTTTGAGAAGGGAATGAGGGACACCTACTGACAAACGTATGTAGACATAGGACACGCCTCCTGCCACACCCCCTTAACCACTTGCCTACTGTGCACCTACACCCCCTTCCTGGCCAGACAAAATTTTAGCTTCCGGCACTGCGTCGCTTTAACTGACAATTGCGCGGTCGCGCGATGTGGCTCCCAAACAAAATTGACGTCCTTTTTTTCCCCACAAATAGAGCTTTCTTTTGGTGGCATTTGATCGCCCGTGCGGTTTTTATTTTTTTGTGCTATAAACAAAAAAAGAGCGACAATTTTGAAAAAAGACACAATATTTTTTGCTTTTTGCCATAATAAATATCCCATTTAAAAAATAAAAAAATTTTTTTATCTCAGTTTAGGCCGATACGTATTCTTCTACATATTAAAAAATAAAATCGCAATAACCGTATAGTGACTGGTTTGCGCAAAAGTTATATTGCCTACAAAAAAGGGGACATAATTATGATTTTTTTTTTACTAGGAATAGCGGCGATCTGCGATTTTTTTTTTTTTTCGAGACTGGGACATTATAGCGGACACATCGGACACTTTTGACACATTTTTGGGATCATTTACATTTATACAGTGAACAATGCTATAAATATGCATTGATAACTGTATAAATGTAACTGGCAGGGAAGGAGTTAACCACTAGGGGGTGGGGAAGGGGTTAAATGTGTATCCTAGGTGTGTTCTAACTGTAGGGGGAGGGGGGGTGACTGGGAGAGGTGACCGATTGTGTCCCTATGTACAAGGGACACAGATCGGTCTCCTCTCTCCCTGACAGGGACGTGGAGCTCTGTTTACACACAGAGCTCCACGTCCCAGCTCAATTACTGGGCAATCGCGGGTGCCCGGCGGCCACCGAGGCCGCCGGGCACACGCACGGTGTTCTCAGTGACAAGACAGGTGCGCGTGCCGCCGCCGGCGCGCGCGCCCCTAGCGGCTTTAAATGACACAACGTCATATAACGTGATGTCAGAACAATAGGGTATCCCGCCCGCCACGGGTGTCTAGTGGTTAAAGGAGAATTAACCAAAAAAAGTTTAATTAAATCCAGAAGGGCTTTTTTTTTACCAATATTATTACTTTATATTGGCTTTTTAAATGTACAAATGCAGCAATTTAGAAATTGGATGAAAGGTTTAGCACTGGGAAACACTTTTTGAAAAATAAAAAGTGCATTTTATTTACAACTATATGGATCAGACCAAAATGAGGGACAAATGAGGAGGAAAGAGGGACAGAGGGACATTGCTCCAAATCAGGGACCTATGATGAAACTAAAGCTATAAACTCGCAGCTTTAACTTTCCATCTACTTTTCTATTTATTTCATTTGCAGACACTTTCAAGGTGTTGGGTGTTACTGTATATCCCACCTAAATAAAGACAGTTTGTTATTCAGAAGAGGCTAATTAATTATTTTTTTCTATGCTTTAGATTCTTTGCTTGTAAAACAGATGTTCCTCCTACATTCACGCTCAGCACTTTCTTACTCCTTCATTCAGAAGCAAAAACACCCCCAATGTTTGCATGTCCTCCTATGGGGTGCCAGACGCCACCACTTGCTGTCACATTGATGAAAACCATCTCAGGAAAGATGAGATTATTTCTAACAAGGCCAGAATCTTGGGAAAACTTTATAAATTGAAATGTAATCTGCTTATATTTTGCCTTTCCAGGTTCCATTTCCCCCATCTTCTTCAACATGCTAATGACATTTTTAACCTCTTCTCGCCTGGCCTATTGTAAAAGACGGCTGGGCAGGAGCACTGTTGCTCCGGCATGTTCTGTCACCCGCCATGTCCACCGATGACAGATCACTGCACCGGCCCGCTACCGGTACCATGTGATTGCTGTGGCTAATCAGAACAGATCCCATTACAGCAGTGTTTCTCAACTCCAGTCCTCAAGGCCCCCCAACAGGTCAGGTTTTCAGGATTTCCATTATTTTGCACAGGTGATTTGATCAGTTTCACTGCCTTAGTAATTCCCACATCCTTTTCATCTGAGGGAAATCCTGAAAACATGACCTGTTGGGGGGGCTTGAGGACTGGAGTTGAGAAACACTGCATTACAGTAATACACAACATAGCTCCCAGCTGTCCCTGATTTTGAGGAACTGACCCTGATTTGGTGAACAATTTTTCTGTCTCTCTTTCCTTCTCATTTTGGTATGATCTACACAATTTTACCAAAAGTATTGGGACACATGCCTTTATACACATATGAACTTTAATGGCATCCCCGTCTTAGTCCGTAGGGTTCAATATTGAGTTGGCTCACCCTTTTCAGATATAATGGCGCGTACACACGATCATTTTTCGGGTTGTAAAAAACAAAGTTTTTAAAAGATGTAATTTAAAACGATCGTGTGTGGGCTTCAGAGCATTTTTCGGGTTCTGAAAAACGGCGATTTATTTTTTCGAACATGCTCTATTTTTTCAGGACGTTTTAAACAATGTCGTTTTTCGGGTTTTAAAAAATGATCGTGTGTGGGCTTTAACAACGTGAAAAATCCGTGCATGCTCAGAAGAAAGTTATGAGATGGGAGCGCTTGTTATGGTAAAACTAGCGTTCGTAATGGAGTAAGCACATTCATCACGCTGTAACAGACAGAAAAGTGCGAATCGTCTTTTACTAACATGGAATCAGCTAAAGCAGTCCCAAGGGTGGCGTCATCCGAATGGACCTTCCCCTTTATAGTGCCGTTGTACGTGTTGTACGTCACCGCGCTTTGCTAGAGCATTTTTTTTCACAATCGTGTGTGGGCAACGTCGTTTTATTGATAGAGTTGAAAAAAAAATATTTTTTTCTTACAACCCGAAAAATGATCGTGTGTACGCGGCATAACAGTTTCAACTCTTCTGGGAAGGCTGTCCACAAGGTTTAGGAGTGTGTCTATGGAAATGTTTGACCATTCTTCCAGAAGCGTATTTGTGCGGTCAGGCACTGATGTTGGATGAGAAGGCCTGGCTCGTAGTCTCTGCTTTAATTCATCCCAAAAGTGTTCTATTGGGTTGCGGTCAGGACGCTGTGCAGGCCAGTCAATTTCTTCCACCCCAAACTCGCCGATCCTTGTCTTTTTGGATCTTGCTTTCAAAAAAGGGGTCATTTGGGGATATATGTACTGTCCTGGCATTTTCAGGCCTCAAGACACTTCATCATCTGGAAATAAGGATTGATTGATTTTTTTAGATATATAACATCGTTTGTGGACTCTATAACTTTCTTACAGACTAAATATATACACTGATTTTGATTGTTTTCACTCAAGAGATGTAGCAATATACATTTTGGCCTCCATTTTATGAAGAAATATTATTTATATGGGTCTTAGGGAGAGCCTTGCCTGCAGCTGGGGACAAGCCTTGTGCACAAGGGCAGATTTAACCCCGGAGGAAAAAGGCCCTTCCAATGCCATCACCATTCCTTTCCAAATGACATCAGTAGGGATACTCTGTAGTACCCCAACAGGAGGCACCAGCATTCTCCCTCCTAATAAGTGATAAGAACGGGTAGCAGGGTGCTGTACATAGCTTCCTGAAAACCTCACAGCACCCTGCCTTAGTATTCCTCTCAAGACCCTTCAGCCATGGTACAAACAATGGAGGAGATATGCAAATATCAAAATGACTGGATGGGTGGATGTCAGTCTAGAGGAGTGGGCATTCCTAGACAGGCCACATTTTCATGTAGACCTCCCTAGGTAGCACCCTCATGTGGCCCTCCATGATTGAAATAATTGAAATCCAATGGCCATACTGCAGTATTTTCCTGTTTCTATCATTACACTTGTCACTTATGTTTTTGCCTTTCCATTTCCCATCTCTGCTTTTTTCTACATGGGGGCCGCCAGGGCTGTCTTAATGAGAGGGCACACCTGGGCACTGCCCAGGGGCCCTGCACTTTCCCCAAAGCAGCTGGTCCTTGAGCCCACGCTGCCCCAAAATTGGGGGCCCCATGATGGCACTGAGAGTGATAGATACACAGGGGAGGAAGTCTGCTTCCTACCTACTTGATGTCTGTTTACCTGCACTGTCATCATTGTAGGGGCCCCAGAGCAGGGCTGCTGATAGGGGGGGGGGCACCAGTCCTCCTGTAGGGGGCCCGGGCACACAGGGGGGGCCCAAACAGCAGGCGGAATTAGTGTGGTTTGGCAGTAGGATGCCCTCTCCTCAGCTGCCACATTGGGCACCTTTTGGGGGGAGTGGTTACCTGGTTTTGACAGGTACCCGCTCCCACTTTCGGCTCCGCTCCGACTTTTAACTGCTGCAGGGAGAGACACAGACACAGGGCATTATGAATGTAATTGATTCCCCTCCCTGTTCTGCCTTCTTCTGACCCCTCCCCCCCCCCCAGTGTGCCCCCTTGTCACTGTGAATATATTTTTTTAATGTAAAAAAAAAGACAAATAAAAAAGGGCCAATTCACAAAGGTTCTCAGTTATGTTTGTGTCCACTAATGATGATCTTAGTGTATTTTTTTGTGAAAATATGGTCTTGATATATTGGGGGGGGGGGGGCTGCCAGGTAGGCTGGATGGGGCCCCGTGATTTCTAACAGTAGCCCTGCCCCAGAGCATTACTTTGCTCAGGGGCCCATGATGCTATTAAGGCGGCCCTGGCGGCCGCCATTCCCCGTTTGTCTTTTTCCAACTCCACGGTTTAAAACTTATGACAAATCATAACTTCTGCCTCTTTGATCTTGTTTAATCTGATCGGTTGTCAAAAGTTTCCAAATGACAAGCCATTGATTTTCTATTCAGCTCTCGGAGCTCCCTGCTCCTTTATCTGCTAAATTCAAGTGCCATCTGACAATAGCGCCAATGTTCCATCCCCATCACACTCGCCGTCCCTCCCTAGACCGAATTGCTCTGGTGACCAAACCTGCCGCGATGTGTCTGAGACAGATAATAGCTCACGAGCTGACAGATGCAGGATGGGACAAATACAATATTTACAAATGAAAAGATGAAAAGCTACAGCCAAACCTTATCAGCCTGATGGGAAAGATATCATAAAAGAAGCATAATATCTGCTGTGCCGATTTCCTTCTCTGTATATCTGCTACTCATTCATTCAGGAAGAAGACTTAGTAGTATCTGACATTTCTCCTTAAATGTAGCAATCGATAAATCTTTGTTTCCTGGAGTCAGGCTCTTTGACCTTATTGTGTTGCAGCATAAAAATGAAAATAAAGGCGAACGGAGATAATAAAATATCAAGCGGGAACATGAAGAAGGGACCCTAAGCGGGGAATGTTGGTTTGTTTGTTTTTCGATTGTCGTGCTTCATTTTGGATTCTGAGCCTCGTGTAGTAAGTCGCCTTGGAAGGAACATCGCTCAGATATAGACAAGGAAATGTCATTGAGGCTTGACTGACAAGCTTAGCTCAAGACTACAAGAAGGATCAATTTTTTATGTCTTCTTTATCTAAATCTTGACTTCTTAGCATAACATTGATCCTTAGAGACTTGATGATGGGAATAATACCTGTGACAAATCAGGTCATTTGCATTGCAAATGCAGCATATTTAATTGATTAAACATCTGATTTGTTTTGCAGTATGCATCTTCAAAATGGATTATGGTCTAGGGCACATGGTAGAAAATTTACAAGGCACAATTGCACGGCACATTTAAAGTGCTGCTACTAATTACAGATAAGCTAGGAAATCACTTTTCTCATTGTACCTTAGACTTAAAGCGGAAAGGGGAAGCTCTGCTATTTTGCCTCCCCCTCCTCAGCTGCCACATTTGCCACCTTTTGGGGGGAGTGGTTACCTGGTTTTGACAGGTACCCGCTCCGACTTTTGGCTCTGCTCCGACTTTCGCTGCAGCGATCTGAGCCAGAAGTTCGGCCCCCAGCTCCTTTCACTGCAGCTGGCCCATTCACAAATCGCAACATTCTTCGCGCATGCAGAGTGGACATTGTGACGGTAGTAGAAAATATCCCCGTCAAGCATTCCCTTCTTCTCTAATAAAAGAAAATCACCCAATATTCCACGAGTAGGAATATCCCTGGAATCGCCGAATAATCTACACATGAGCCAAAGCTTAATGCTGGATGGAAACAGGACACCTTTATTGAAAGTACACAGCACACTTTTATACAGGATTTGGATCCTTCACAGACATGAATTGCCGAATTATGAATTTGAAATAATATTCTAACAGTATGCTCCGTTTGCTCAGTGGGGATCGCTCCGTTGATCCCCGCTTAGCCGGCGGATGACAGGGCCGTCCCCGCACACTGTGCAGGGACCGCCCTGACTTTTCTCCGCTCTCCCCTATGGGGGGATCGGATGAACACGGACCGTATTTCCGTGTTTATCTGATCCGATCCGCAGACGGAAGGAAAATTAGGGTTTTCTTCCGTCTGCAAAATCGGATCTTTGCGGAGGCGGACGAGATTGAACATCCGCTGACACCCGCAATCTCATAGGGACCAATGTATGTCCCTTTTTCATCCGCAAACGGATGGATGAAAAAGCGGACATACGGTCTGCATGTGTGAAAGGGGCCTAAGAAGCCAGATGTGAAGCCACAAGGTTTCACTGCTGGTTAGGACCGTTTGAAGGAATTTGGGGGCCCCAAGCAAAATGGGGGCCCCCAAGCACCACACCCGCACGCAAATGCTACACAAATTGTTTACACCCATGTTCTTACCCCTCCCCCAGTCCCTATATTTTTCTATTCTCACCTCCCCTTCTTCCCTGTAGGCTGCCGCTGTAGCGTGGCCGAGCTCCTCTTCCTCCTGTCAATCCAGTGTTCTATCATTATTGGTCCCCAGTCCCATTTCAGATAGTACCCGGGTACCGCGCTGTACAGGAGGTTCAGTTTCCTGTGTTCCCGGCCGGACTGAAAGGAAGTGAGCACTCAGTGTGCACTTCCTGTCAGTCCAGCCGAGAACAGGAATCTAAATCTCCTGTACCTGGCCAGACTGACAGGACTCCAGGAGGAAGGAAGAGAAGCTCGGCGACACTATAGCCTGGGAAGGGGAAGGGGGGCCCCAGGCCAGCTCGGGGCCCTAAGCAATTGTTTGCTTTGCCTGTCCTGTAGCGACAGGCCTGCTGCTGGTTTCCCTTAGTCAAGATGACAGTGCCAGCACCTGATAGCCGACTGAAAAATTGACTCGGGTAAGGACACCGCTGGATTCCTGGACAGGTAAGTGCCCTAATATTAAAAGTCAGAAGCTACAGTATTTGTAGCTGGCCATATACTAATAGATTTTTGAATAACCATTTGTATGAAAATTTCCAGTAAATTTGATTGTACAGAGGAGCGCATGGTACAGAAGTTCCTCTCATTTGAAAGACTTTTTGAAACATTAAAGTGGTTGTAAACCCGAAAAAAATAAAAACTGCAAAACAAAGGCATAATGAGCTAGTATGCATAGGATACTAGCTCATTATGAATTACTTACCTTAGAGCGAAGCCCCCGCAGCGGTCCTCAAAACCCCCCTCCGGGCGACATCTCTCCCGTGGGTTACTTCCGGGTATCGTGGCCTCCGGCGATGACGTCACTCCCACGCATGCCGCTGGTAACGGCACACGGACTGAAGCAATGTCACATCGCATTGCATAGGTTTTCTTTAGTGCACATGCGCCAATGACATTGGCACATGCAGGGGACAGGGGATATCTCCTAAACCGTGCAGGTTTAGGAGATATCCTGGGTTGCTACAGGTAAGGCTTAAAGCGGTTGTATACCTGTAAAAAAATGTTTTAGTATACCTGTTAGGCAAAAGGCATAATGAGCTAGTATGCATCGCATACTAGCTCATTATGAAATACTTACCTTAGAACGAGGCGTCGGTGCCGAGGGAGATGACATTTTGCCTCATTGTGTCTTTCAGGTATCGCGGCTCTAGCTCTGTGAGTAGCTGCAATGTTGTCACTCCTGCGCATGCGCACGGGAGACTTCTTTCCGGCAAGGTCCAGCGTCTGCCGGGCTTTCAGCCGAGAATCCCTGATGCGCATGCCACTCATTGCAAGGGGAATATCTCCTAAACCGTATAGGTTTAGGAGATATTCTTTTTACCTACAGCATACCTCCCAACTTTTTGAGATGGGAATGAGGGACACCTATCAGCTAAAGTATGCAGGCATAGGACACACCCTTTGTCACGCCCCCTTAAAGGAGAATTGTACAAAAAACAATATTGGTTAAACCCACAAGTGCTTTTTTACCACAACTATTCCTTTATATTGGCTTTTGGAATTTACAACTAGAAATTTAGAAATCAGATGAAATGTTTAGCGCTGAGAAACACTTTTTGATAGATAAAAAGTGCATTTTATATACAACTACATATATCAGACCAAACGGAGAGACAAATGAGGAGGAATGAGGGACAGAGGGACATTGCTAAAAATCAGGGACAGTCCCTCAAAAGCAGGGACAGTTGGGAGCTATTCTACAGTTATAAAAATGACTATACAACCACTTTAATATAGGCTTAACTGTAGCATAAAGTGGTTGTAAGGGTTTTACAACCACTTTAATAATTAAGAGCATCAGATACAGTCAACACATTTTAGGGGTGGAATTGGTCCTCTCCTCCTGCAGATCCCTTCTAGTTCTAGCTACCCATCTTTACTCCATCCTCTCCATTGGTCCACTTTTGTTCCTCCCTGTTTCCTCTTCTTACATGTTGCAGTGGTTTACTTTATTCTTCAGATATCACCTTTGGGAAACTTCACTGTATTGCTATTTCTACATCCCAAAACACATTTTACTACTCCTATTGAGTATGGGCATACCACATGTGTGGGACTTCTTCACAGCCTAGATCAGTGGTTCTCAACCTGGGGGTCGGGACCCACTCGGGGGTCGAATGATTATTTGCCAGGGGTCACCAAATCCTGGGCTGTTACTGAAGCCCGCACCACTCTCCCAGCCTTTTTGTGGCTGCCCAGCAGGGCTGTTCTTGGAGCCCGCGGCCGCCCACTCACCTTTTTTGCAGCCGCCCATTCAGTTCACAACATGGCTGGGCGCAGAGACTAGAGGTCAGCAAACTGGTGAGGAATGTGAAGTGGGAGGGGCTGGAGGAGTCCCTATCTCCTTATTTCGGCATAGGTGTCACTGCTACAAGACACCACAAAGTCGGAGACACAATTAGTAACACTACCTGTGATTATAGTTGCCATTAAAAGTCCCCACTACAATTCTCAGATCAACAGATGACCTTGATCAAGAGCAACTAAGTTGGCCAATCAGAACTCCCCCCAGCACTGCCACTCATCCCATTCCCCCCACCAGCACTGCCACTCATCCCATTCCCCCCACCAGCACTGCCGCACATCCCATTCCCCCCCACCTCCCCACCAAGGAGTAAGAGAAGGAATAAAAATAGAGAATACATGAAAGGGAGAGGAAAAGAGGGGGAAGAACAAAGAAAAAGTGAGGGAAAGAATAGGAGAAAAAACAAGAAATAGGGCTAGAGAGGGATGGGGATAAATACAAGAAATTGTGATAGAGAGAGATAAAAGGGAAAGAAAGGAAAACAAAGAGAAAGAGTGGTACATCCTAAAATGTACTATAAGGGTTTTACTGTACGAGTGCAAGGGGCTCAGGGAGCGCTAAATGTCTGTGGGTTAGGGGCGCAAACTACTTGTCTTGCTATGGGTGCTGACAACCCATGCTACAAAAATTATTTTACTGTAAGGGGTCCCCACAACTTGGGAAATTTTATCAAGGTGTCACGGCACTAGCAAGGTTGAGAACCACTGGCCTAGATGCACAGAGAGCCCAAAATCCAAGGAGCACCTTTGGACTTTCAAGGAGCATAAATCACCCACTTTAAGACTAGTGTTGCTCACGAATATTCGCATTGCAAATATTCGTTACGAATATTGCATATTCGAGTATTCGCGAATAAATCGAATATCGCGGTGAATATTCGCTATTGCGAATATTCGTATTTTTTCAAATTTATTTTTAAAACAGATCACATCCTAGTGATCTCCATCGACGTCTAAAAGCATTGCTGGTATGATTAGAGACCCTGGGCCGAGTAGCTAAGGCGATCCTTTTATGTTGCCGAATATTCGCAATGCGAATATTCGTATTACGAATATTCGTGAATACTTTCTCTGCCCTTCTGTGTTTTGTGTATAAAAAAAAAAAAAAATAGCTTTAGTTTAGTCATATAAGTTTGTGTAAGTAGAGTTAGTGTTTAGCGCATATTAGTTTAGTAATCCAGAAATGATCTCCGTTTTCGCGCGTTGACGAGAATTTCGCAATCAATTTCGCATTCGCATTAGCGAAATTTCGCAAATTTTATTTTTTTATAAAATATCACGAATATTCGATATTAACGAATATTTCGCGAATATTCTTCTATATATTCGTGAAATATCGCAAAATCGAATATGGCGTATTCCGCTCATCACTATTTAAGACCAGGCCTTTTCTGCCACTTTTTGTTTACATGTAGCAATCAGTATTGTTTGCTAGGACATTTCTTAGAACCCCTCAAAAAATGATACATTTTGTTAAAGCAGATGCCCTAGAGCAGGGGTCCTCAAACTAATGCCCTCCAGCTGTTCAGGAACTACAATTCCCATCATGCTTAGTCATTTCTGTGAATGTCAGAGTTTTGCAATGCCTCATGGGATGTGTAGTTCCACAACAGCTGGAGGGCCGTAGTTTGAGGATCCCTGCCCTAGAGAATACATTGGTGGGTTTTGCAATTTTTTATGTCACGCGGTATTTGCACAGCCGTTTTAAAAATCAATTTGTTTTGGAACATTTGTCCCAATACTTTTGACAATATAGTGTATATATTGTACATTCACATCAGTCAACTAACCTACCAGTATGTCTTTGGATTGTGGGAGGAAACCCACGCAGGCACAGGGAGGACATGCAAACTCCATGCAGGTATCATATGTGCCCTCTCCGTCCTGTTGTCCTGCAAACAGCAGGACAGAGAGCGGTCGAGGGACCAGCAGTTTGTGTGGAGAAAGAAAAAAAGTAAAAAGGAGAATGGCGCTGCCCTCAATTTGAGGTGTATAAGCCCTCCCAAAGTGCCTAGAGATACACCCAGTATCTAAAGTGTCCGGAGAGGTGTATATGTGAGATATATATATAGTGGCTGTGAGTAGGTAAAACAACCCTAATAGCCTAATGCCGCGTACACACTGTCGTTTTTTGCGATGAAAAAAAACGACGTTTTCTGTGAAGTAAAAAACGACGTTTTTGAAACGTCACTTTTCAAAGACAACTTTGCATACACACCATCGTTTTTTCACAAAAAACGAGGTTACGTTCACCACTCTTTTCCATTGAAGCTCGCTTCATAACTAGCTTCTGGGCATGCGCGGGTTGAAAAACGTCGTTTTGAGCGACGTTTTTGCTACACACGGTGACTTTTTGTGAAACAAAAAACGACGTTTTGAAAAACGACACAAAAAATTCAAGCATGTTGGAATTTTTTTTTGGTCGTTTTTTTGAAGACAAAAAACGACGTTTTGCCCACACACGATCAATTTAAATGACGTTTTAAAAAACGTCGGTTTTTTTTTCATCGCAAAAAACGACCGTGTGTACGCGGCATAAGGATGGTATAGTTACCAGTGCGACAGTATGGTATAACAAAACATGTAGTGTTACCATCAATAATCTTAATATACTATTACAATAATATGTGCCCACATAAAGTGCAAAACAATATGAAAAAATGTGGAAAAAAACACAAATCCCAGTTAGGTGCCTGTAGTCCACAAGAGATCAAACAAAACATATATGGTGTAAGATTTAAATTCATAAGGCAACACTATTCAGGAAATCCAGATCTGTCACCAGCATAGACAGAAAAAGTTCATGTAGGAATACATGCAATGTCCAATACAGGTAGTATGTCCAATCCGTGGCTGTGTATGTATTGAGAAGCAGGAGCAGAATTTGAAAATGAGGAGCAGGCACTGGTAGGCAGTGGCGGCTGGTGCTAAACTTTTTGGGTAACGGTCGCACTTACCCATCCAAGGCTTCTTTGGCTTCTCCTCCCAGGCCAACCCAATCTGCCTCCTGTCCTGATTGGCTGGAAGGAGAAGCCGGAAGACAATAGGGAATTTGCTATTGTCACAAGCGGGTGAGTTCAGACGCACTGTTCTGCGCCCAAACCCACGAGCACAATCTTTTTCAAGCCAATAAGAGCCTCAGGCTCTAATCATGTGGCTTTCTCATATGAACGTATGAGTCCGGTGCCCTATAGGGGCGCGGCACCCCCTGCTGGACCGGCCGCTCCTGCTGGTATGTACTAGTAAGGTCTGGAATTGCATAGGAAGTCTTTTGTAAACTGTTGCAAAAGGTGAACTGCACTTTTAGTAAAATCCATTATTCATTTCCATATTGTACTGCAATTACAGTGCAGAAAATAAGTATTTGAACACCCTGCTATTTTGCAAGTTCTCCCACTTGGAAATCATGGAGGGGTCTGAAATTGTCATCGTAGGTGCATGTCCACTGTGAGAGACCTAATCAAAAATAAAAATTCCAGAAATCACATTGTATGATTTTTTTTAACTATTTATTTGTATGATACAGCTGCAAATAAGTATTTGAACACCTGAGAAAATCAATGTTAATATTTGGTACAGTAGCCTTTGTTTGCAATTACAGAGGTCAAACGTTTCTTGTAGTTTTTCACCAGGTTTGCACACACTGGAGGAGGGATTTTGGCCCACTCCTCCACACAGATCTCTCTAGATCAGTCAGGTTTCTGGGCTGTCGCTGAGAAACACAGAGTTTGAGCTCCCTCCAAAGATTCTCTATTGGGTTTAGGTCTGGAGACTGGCTAGGCCACGCCAGAGAACTTGATATGCTTCTTACAGAGCCACTCCTTGGTTATCCTGGCTGTGTGCTTCGGGTCATTGTCATGTTGGAAGACCCAGCCTCGACCCATCTTCAAAGCTCTAACTGAGGGAAGGAGGTTGTTGCCCAAAATCTCGCAATACATGGCCCCGGTCATCCTCTCCTTAATACAGTGCAGTCGCCCTGTCCCATGTGCAGAAAAACACCCCAAAGCATTATGCTACCACCCCCATGCTTCACAGTAGGGATGGTGATCTTGGGATGGTACTCATCATTCTTCTTCCTCCAAACACGGTTAGTGGAATTATGACCAAAAAGTTCTATTTTGGTCTCATCTGACCACATGACTTTCTCCCATGACTCCTCTGGATCATCCAAATGGTCATTGGCAAACTTAAGACGGGCCTTGACATGTGCTGGTTTAAGCAGGGGAACCTTCCGTGCCATGCATGATTTCAAACCATGACGTCTTAGTGTATTACCAACAGTAACCTTGGAAACGGTGGTCCCAGCTCTTTTCAGGTCATTGGCCAGCTCCTCCCGTGTAGTCCTGGGCTGATTTCTCACCTTTCTTAGGATCATTGAGACCCCACGAGGTGAGATTTTGAATGGAGCCCCAGTCCGAGGGAGATTGACAGTCATGTTTAGCTTCTTCCATTTTCTAATGATTGCTCCAACAGTGGACCTTGTTTCACCAAGCTGCTTGGCAATTTCCCCGTAGCCCTTTCCAGCTTTGTGGAGGTGTACAATTTTGTCTCTAGTGTCTTTGGACAGCTTTTTGGTCTTGGCCATGTTAGTAGTTGGATTCTTACTGATTGTATGGGGTGGACAGGTGTCTTTATGCAGCTAATGACCTCAAACAGGTGCATCTAATTTAGGATAATAAATGGAGTGGAGGTGGACATTTTAAAGGCGGACATTTTAAAGGCAGACTAACAGGTCTTTGAGGGTCAGAATTCTAGCTGATAGACAGGTGTTCAAATACTTCTTTGCAGCTGTATCATACAAATAAATAGTTAAAAATTCATAAATTGTGATTTCTGGAATTTTTCTTTTTGATTATGTCTCTCACAGTGGACATGCACCTACGATGACAATTTCAGACCCCTCCATGATTTCCAAGTGGGAGAACTTGCAAAATAGCAGGGTGTTCAAATACTTATTTTCTGCACTGTATGTCTAGCCTACACTTACAGCATTAATCTGAACAATCTTGAAGTTTTTAAACTTACTTTGTGAGAATCCCCACACATTTACTTCCTTGAACCCTGTGACACGTAGTCACTACACCCTGGGAGTAGGCACTGCCGTGTCACACATTTCACAGAGCCTGCCTTCTGATCTACAGAATTGCTGAGAGGAGGAGTTTCAGAAGGCGGAGTCAGTACAGGAATTACTGCTTGCAGAGAGCAAGGTACCATGGGATATATAGTCCTTAGGAATAGAAAGTAAACTGCAGAGGAGAAGTTATAAAATATGCAGGGAATGCAGGACGCACAACATAAAAGAAGATTCTTCAAGTAAGCTTATATTGGATTGCCACTAATTACTATTGTTTGTATTGTTATTACAATGCTGATGGTATAAAATGAACATGTATGCTGTGACCATAGAACTCCTTTAAAGCAGTTACTAAAATATTATACTTACCTGCTCTCTGTAATGGGATTGCACAGAGCGATCACTTACCTCCGTTTCTGAGGTCCACTGCCGGCGCTGTCTGCTTCTCCTCTTTTCCAAGTGAGCCCTCAGCAAGCCATTTGCTATTGTATGTGCGGGCTCGCTCCCAAACCAAGCTGTGTGCATTCATAGACACACACAGCACAGCTAAAGTCAATGGGCCAGATTCAGGTAGATGGGCGAATCTTTATTTTGGAGTAACTTTTCTCATTTACGTTACTCCGCCGAAACTTTAGGAGCAAGTACTGTATTCACAAACCACTTGCTCCTAAAGTTGCGGCGGCGTAGCGAAAATGAGCCGGCGGAATTCAAATTGGGCGGCTAGGGGGCGTGTATTATTTAAAATAGGCGCGATCCCGCGGCAAACGTACTGCGCATGCGTCGACTGTCAGTGCGCATGCTCCAAATTCTGTCAGTGAACGTCAATGACGTCAATCCCCATTCACGGACGTTTTACGCAAAGGACTCGAAAATTTTTAAATTCGACACGATGACGACGGCCATACTTAACATAGGATACTCCACTAGGGGGCTGGTTTTTCTTTACGCCGCGTATCTCTTACGGAAACGTCGGGCCCGAATACGATCGTGAATTGCCGATTCTCGCTGATTAAAGTATTCTCGGCGTTAATCAGCGGGAACGCCCCGAGCGCCATTTTTAAAATTGCAGTTCCGATACGACGGCGAAATACAATTACGCCGCTCGTATAGGAACTCCAACCCGGCGTTTCTTGTTTTCTGCTTACAGAAAACAGAAACGCCGGCTCAAAGTGAGAGTTAGGCTGGAGTATCACTGATACTCCAGAGTAACTCTACCTGAATCTGGCCCAATATGAGCATTATTGTTGCACAGAGGGGGTAAGTATAAAAAAAAAATATTTCAAGCCAAAAAAAATAAAAAATCTTTTGACTTTAAGCTGCAATATATTACATTTTTGTTTTTAGATGTATTGCTACCTAAAGGGTTAGTTCACTGTTTCAGAAAGAATGAAAAGGAGACCTTAAACTCTACATCCTTCACACCTCTTTGGTCCCTGATGTACTTACCTCTGTGGGTGATGAGCTGTAGTTGCCCATGCAGGCAGTGAAGCAGTCTGGGGATTAGAGATCCCTGTCCCTTCTTCCTGCAGCACTTACAGGACCGATCAGAGTGCTGCTCTGTGGAAGTGCTAACCAATCAGAATCACTCTGATCCATCCCGAAAACTCAGCAGAAAGGAGGAGGGGATTTCAAATACCTGGATCCCTACACTAGCTGCGTGGGCACTGACAGCCCATCACCCACAGAGGTAAGTACAGCAAGAACAAGGGCGGTGCGGAGCGTGTACAGCAGGGGTCTCCAAAACGTTCTTAACAAAGGTCCAGTTTATTGTCCTTTCATCTTTAGGGGGGCCGGACTATGGCCAGTGGGAGAAGAAAAAGTCCTGGCATCAGTGGGAGTAAACAATGTCCCATCATTGGTTTTATTGTGAGAAATTATGCCCCATCATTGGGATCAATGGGAGTAATAGTGCCCCATCATTGGTATCAATTGGAGGAATAATGTCTTATCATTGGTGTCAGTGGTAGTAAAAGCACCCCATCATTTGGTAACAATGGGAAGAATACTGCCTCATCATTGGTGTCAGAGGGAGTAATAGTGCCTCATCATTGGTGTCAGTGGGAGGAATAGTGCCCCATCGTTAGTATTAGTGGGAAGAATAGTGCTCCATCGTTGGTGTTAGTGGGAGGACTAGTGCCCCATCAGTGATGTCAGTGGGAGGACTAGTGCCCCATCGTTGGTATCAGTGGGAGTAATAGTGCCCCATTGTTGGTGTCAATGGGAGGAATAGTGTCCTATTATTGGTATCAATGGGAGGAATTGTGCCCCATCATTGGTATCAATGAGAGGTATAGTGCCCCATAGTTGGTATCAGTGAGAGAAATAGTGCACCCTTGTTAGGTATCAGTAGGAGGAATAGTGCCCCATCGTTGGTGTCAATGGGATGTCCCATCATTGGTATCAATGGATGATAGTGCCCCATCATTGGTGTCAGTGGGAGAAATAGTGCACCATCATTGGTATCAATGAGAAGAATATTGCCCCATCGTTGGTATCAATGGGAAGAATAGTGCCCCATTGTGGGTGTCAGTGGCAAGAACTATGCCCCATTGTTGCTGACAGCGCAAGAAATAATGCCCCAAGGGCCAGATAAAAGCAAGCATAGGGGCCACATTCAGCCTTGGAGACCACTAGTATACAGTATTAGTTCAACTTTTCATTTTTACTCAATGAACTAACCCTTTAAGGTTTAGTAAGCTGCAATATATAAAAAAATATATTGGGTTCAATACCACTTTAAGGAAGCCTAAGCTGCAATGAATTATAATTTTCGTTTTTTTTTTGGGGGGGGGGGGGTGGTTGGGGGTGAGGGGGTGTTTTTTTTTTTTTTGTCCTTATTGAATAATCCAGTGTGTAAGTCATCACCTGCACTATTCCAGGAGCTCCTTTTCTAGGCATGAATGATGCAGCTGGATGTGACAAGGGATGGATATGAAGGGAAGGGATCTCTGAGGATTGGAGTCGGGTGTTTGATCTACAGGTGATACTCCAGTATCTTGTTCATTGAGCTGCATGTGAAGGAGAGGATTACAGGGCAGCCCCTATACATGCTGCTAGGCATTCATACTAGAGAGAGGGAGAGGGAGATAGAGAGAAGAAGCTGATGAAGTGAGGGATCCTCTGCCAGCACCACCCTCCCCATCAATCATCTGCACCCCTTCCTTCCAGCACAGAGCAGCTGCGGTCACCTCCTCAGGAGAAGAGGAGAAAGAACAGCAGGAAAGTTCATTTCAACTGGAAGAGTGTGCAAATAAAAAAAAAAGAAGAAAAAAAAAAAGTCGATGCCAATGAAGAGGAGTGGAAGGAAGAATGCTGGGAGGCGCTGAGCTGTGAGGCTACACGTGGGTTCAGGTTCTTGGAGGTGGGAGAGGGATCTCCAGAATTGTCTTTGATGCTTAAGGAATGAGAGATCGCTGAGATCGCAGAGAAGAATTAGACCACCTGGAGAGGAAAGAGACTGCTTCCTATCCAAGACCACCCCAGGGGAGAGAGACCACAAAGTTGGACAAGAGAGACCGCGGGCCACCAGGCTAGAGTCAAATCCCGAGGAGGTCCTTCAGCAGAGGCTTCAGCACCTTGGACAGCTCCGGAGCTCCGGCCACACAGCGGCTCGGCCGGCTTCTTCTTCAGGAGGAGCCCCAAGTCTTTGGCTTCCCCATTCGCTGGTGGTGTCCAGAAAGGCTTCAAGATTTCGTCGAAAAGCAGGCAAGAGGAACGGCCAGCTCTGAGCCGGCTGGTGGCCAGGAAGAGGCTGGTGGCAGCCGGCGCCCTGGGGGTGGTCATGGTCCTCCTGCTGGTCATCCTCATCCCGGTTCTGGTCAACTCAGCGGGGACCTCAGCCCACTACGAGATGCTGGGCACCTGCCGTATGGTGTGCGACCCCTATGGGACCAAACCCCCCAGCACTGCCACCGCGGAGACTGTGCGGGACCACAGCCTCCTCCAGTCCCTACCTACCTTCATCCAAGGAGCCAAGGGGGAATCTGGACGGCCAGGGAAGGCTGGGCCAAGGGGACCACCGGGGGAGCCGGGACCTCCGGGACCTATGGGGCCACCGGGTGATAAAGGGGAGCCGGGAAGACCGGGGCTGCCGGGGCCACCGGGTACTCCGGGCTTAAATGCCGCCGGTGCCATCAGCGCAGCTACTTACACCACAGTGCCCAAGATCGCCTTCTATGCCGGGCTCAAGAGGCAGCATGAGGGCTACGAGCTGCTCAAGTTCGACGACGTGGTCACCAACCTGGGCAATCACTATGACCCGACCACCGGCAAGTTCACCTGCTCCATCCCTGGCATTTACTTCTTCACCTACCATGTCCTAATGAGGGGGGGAGATGGCACCAGCATGTGGGCTGACCTCTGTAAGAACAACCAGGTAAGACCAACATCCACAAATAAGGAGATCTTCCTATCTAGCTATCTTTTCATCTTTCTTTCTATGTCTTCTGTCTTTCCTTAGTTCCTCCGTCCTGTTTTTTTCCTTCCTTCCTTCCTTCCTTCCTTTAGTTCCTACATTCTTTCTTTCTCTCTTTCCTTGTTTAGTTCCTCCATTCATTCTTTCTTACTAGTTCTTACCTTTCTTTTTTTCTTTAGATACTCCAGCCTGTCTTCTTTCTTTCTTTCTTTCTTTCTTTCTTTCTTTCTTTCTTTCTTTCTTTCTTTCTTTCTTTCTTTCTTTCTTTCTTTCTTTCTCCACCCTAACTTCTTTCCTTCCTTACTACATTCTTTCTTTAATTCTTTCTATATGACTTCTTTCTTTTGTTATTTCCTCCATTCTTCCCTTTTCTCTCTTTTCTTGTTTAGTTCCTCCACTCCTTCTTTTTTACTCCTTTCCTTCTTTAGTTCCTCCACTCCTTCTTTTTTCCTTCTTTAGTTCCTCCACTCCTTTTTTCCTTCTTTCCTTCTTTAGTTCCTCCACTCCTTCTTTTTTCCTTCTTTCCTTCTTTAGTTCCTTCATAATTTCCTTCTTTCTTTCTTTCTTTCTTTCTTTCTTTCTTTCTTTCTTTCTTTCTTTCTTTCTTTCTTTCTTTCTTTCTTTCTTTCTTTCTTTCTTTCTTTCTTTCTTTCTTTCTGTGCGGTCAGTACTTTTATCCCATTACTTCTTTATTACGTTTAAAGTGACAGTTGCTAAAATTCTTCTATCAGAGCAGAAGAAATCACCCAATGTTAAAAAAAAAATCAAATCCATTCTAATTGTACCAACTTTTATCACAAACACTGCTCTTCAATCTCTTTGAAGCTTCAGAAAAATGATCCATAGATATAGTTACAGCTCATTCATTGACACAGGTATGTTGTTTGGCTCTTTAGATGCAGATTTCTGTAAGTCAGCAATGGCTGTGAAGTCCCAGCATGATGGTGGAAAGTGTCTGCTGGGACTTCCAGATTCTCCATGTGAGCCATAGATTCTGATCTCAGACACACGGTACTGTATGCCGGGTTTAGGAAATCCACAAAGAAGAATATGGAAAAGGATTTCATTATGCAACCTAATGCTTTCTGCGCAGTTTCCTATAAGTTGGAGGTTTTTGCTGTTGATCAGCACTGTAGCATTCTATGGATGATGCTCCTTAGTAGTATAAACTGTTAAATATGGTTAGTAATATATAAAAGTAATATATAGATATATATATATATATATATCTATATATATATATATATATATATATATCTCTATATATATATATATATATATATATATATATATATATATATATATATATATATATATATATATATATATATATATATATACATATATAGATATATATATATATATATACACATATATATCTATATATAGATATATAGATTTATATACATATATATATATATATATCTCTCTCTCTCTCTCTCTATATATATATATACATACACACATTTGGATTTTAACTGGCTCTAGAAAAATAAATATATATAAATGGTAATGTGTGGGACAAGTCTTGCCTGCAGAATACACAATATTTCTGAAAGTGATGCACTATTTAAGTATTGAAATCAATAGTATTTCCAGGTGCATTTTAATTATTAAAAAAAAAAAAAATGGTTGGGATCGTTTTTTAAGGGCAACACTCAGCAAGAAAATGGGCAGCATGGTTTTAGTGAGTCTGTTTATGGATTACTGTAAGGGCCATTTCACACCACATGCAGGCAAGTGCATTTTTTTCCGCATCAAAAACGCATGGAAAGTAAGTTATATGGTTTTCAATGACACAGTTCACACCAGTGCTTGCAGTTCCAGAGCGTTCCAGTTCCAGAAAAAAAAGTAGAACATGCTGCATTTTACCTACACTGGACTGTCCTGGAACGCTGCAAAACATGTAAAAAATGCACTGGAACGCTCCGCAACGCACATAAATGCACCGAAAACGCACTGGAACACACTTGTCCTTATCTAAGGTTAATTAAAAAGAGGGGTGAAAAAATGCACAAGACTGCCTTAAACAACGTACCAAAAATGCACTGGAACGCGTCAAAAACGCGCATGCAAAAAGCAACTGCAACTCATCCAGATTGCGCTTCTTTGGTGTGAACTGGCCCTTACAAAGGTTAGATTGGGCTCAGCCACTTTTGATTATTTATGAGCAAAGCAATGTCCAGGCACCAAACTTTGTCCAATGACTCTGCTATAAGATCAGATTTTGGAACAAAAGTCGCCACTGCCAATAACTTTCCACTGCTGTTTACTCTCCAAAGGCAGCGCCAATGTAAAAAGTAAAAAGGGATTTCCTTTTTTGTTGTGTCAGCCGGCTCTACAAGACCGTGATCTAGCCTGGAATTTAGTTTTAGTTGTTGATGAAGCATCGCCATGGGAGTCCACTAAGGATGAGGCAGACCTGTGACATAATACCTTTTATAATAAAAATCACACACAAAGGATATAACATGTACCACTGCTGCTGTGTCACCATGTGCTTTATATAATAGCTGGTTGCATAATATAATAACATAATAATATAAAATAATAACATAATAATATGTACTTAAGTCATTATCTACAGTTTTATATAACGTGTTAATGATTCATCCCAAAGGGTTTATATAATTGTATTTTGTAGGGAAAAGTTACATTTATGTATATATATGTGTATCCTATCTATCTATCTATCTATCTATCTATCTATCTATCTATCTATCTATCTATCTATCTATCTATCTATCTATCTATCTATCTATCTATCTCTATCTTCCTTCCCTTCTTTCTTTCTATCTTTATCTATCTATCTATATCTCTATCTATCTATCTATCTATCTATCTATCTATCTATCTATCTATCTATCTATCTATCTATCTATCTATCTATCTATCTATCTATCTATCTCTATCTTCCTTCCTTCCCTTCTTTCTTTCTATCTTTATCTATCTATCTATATCTCTATCTATCTATCTATCTATCTATCTATCTATCTATCTATCTATCTATCTATCTATCTATCTCTATCTTCCTTCCTTCCCTTCTTTCTTTCTATCTTTATCTATCTATCTATCTATCTATCTATCTATCTATCTATCTATCTATCTATCTATCTATCTATCTATCTATCTATCTATCTATCTATCTATCTATCTCTATCTATCTATCTATCTATCTATCTATCTATCTATCTATCTATCTATCTATCTATCTATCTATCTATATATATATATCCAGCTATTTACAATTTGTATGTATTATGTATATATATATATATATATATATATATATATATATATATATATATATATATATATATATATATATATATATATATAATATAGATATATAGATCTATATATATATATATACATATATATATATTATATATATATATATACAATATATATATTATATATCATTGCATCATTATTTTATTTGTAGGAAACAGACTATCCTTTTTCAATGAGGGTGGAGAGGGGGGTAATAGGAAGGGAGGGTTGAGTACATTCATTTAGAACTGGGGGAAAGAATCCTACAGCAAAAATGAAAAAGCATCTCCAAGGCGACCAATCAGATTTCAGCTTCAGTGGTTACAATAAGAGATTGGTTACTATAGGCAAACGTTCCACTTTTCTCAATTTTTTTGATACGGTTGTAAACCAGTAATAAAAGATTTCCCAATACACACCCCAATCCTTTTTTTAAATTTTGCATTATAAATCGCAATAAAATAATAGCATTAAGCTGGCCATACATATACGGATTGTACTCTATCTGTACCAATCTCCTTTTGATTTACATAATATGAAGACAAACCTTAACAAATATTTCTGAAACTCCTTTATTTCTAGCAAAAAAGTTAAATAACTCTGCAATGCTTTGCTGTATGTGCCTTGTGAGGACCCGCTGTTCTCTGATTATGGTATGCTGTATATGGCACGTAGACCTACTGAAATTATTTTATTGTCATGTATTTTGGCTGTGTATGTTATCTTTTCTTTAAGTTTACGTTTAATAAACGTTATTATTGATTTTTTTTAAATAATAATAATAATAATAATTCTGTTTGTGTTTCGTCAGGCAGGCCCTTGCACTACGTAGTTGTCTAGAGGAGATTGTATACTCAGATTGTCTAGTGTATGGCCAGCGTTAGGGGATTAGGGATTTATTTACTAAACCTGGAGAATGCAAAATCTGGCGCTGCTGTGTATAGGAACCAATCCAATCCAATCCAGGTTGTTGTTTGTCGACGCTTAATTGAACACGCTGAAGTTAGAAGCTGATTGGCTGCCATGCACAGCTGCACCAGTTTTTGCACTCACCGGTTTTAGTAAATCAGCCATTTAGTGTTTGACAAATATTTGGGCAAAGTGTTAAAATGGGCCTCCTAGTAGTTCTTGGTGGCAACTGTAGGTCACAGGCTATGGCAGGGGTCTTTAAACTTTTTAAGCAAGGGGCCAGTTTTTTGTCCATCCGACTTTAAGTTGGGGGCACACTGTGGTCAGCAGCAGTGAAAATGTTCCTGGCAACAGTGTGTGTTACAGTAACATCCCCATATTTAGTATTAGTGGGAGGAATAGTGCCCCATTAATGGCATCATTAGAAAGAATGTGCCCCATTGTGGGTGTCATTGAGAGAAATTATGCCCCCCGTCCTTGGTGTCAGTTGTCGGAATAGTGTCTCATATCAGTGGGAGGAATGGTGCCCCAAGGGCCGGATAAAGGCAAGCAAAGGGCCACATCCGGCCCCAGGGCCACATTTTGTTGACCACTGGGCTATGGGATGTGGGTTGAACATGCATGGAATAAAGAATGCTGGGTGGAAAGAAGATCCTCCAGGGGTCTGATCACACCGGTGTCTACAAACTATGATGTATGTTTAACATTTAGCCTCATGGTGTTCATAAATCAAACAAGAAAAATGATATCAAGAGTTCAAAAATGGAAACAAATAAACATGACGACATGAACGTTTCAGTCTGATGGGTGGAAATAAAGATTCGTCTCATTTAGGACTTGTTAGGAAGTGAGGCGGAGTTACAATCATATTAAAGTTAGGAGTAAAAATTACGTTTAAAGAGTTTTAATTTATTGTTTTAAGGATTAAATCGCAGGACTGGCTGTATACCAAAATGTGTCATTTTCGATATATATATATATATATTTATTAAACAAACAAATAAATAAATAAATATATATGTGCAAGAGTTCTTCAAAAACCTTCTGCACCAAAAGGTGCAGTAATTTTTTAAAAACACTGGGGTAGATTCATGTAGATCAGCGGATCTTTTGATCCGCGTGATCTATCTTTTTTACGATTCGCCTGCGCCAGTTTTTGAGGCAAGTGCTGTATTCATAAAGCACTTGCCTCGTAATTAGCCCTGGCGGATCGTAAATCCCCCGGCGGAATGCAAATTCTGCGGCTAGGGGGAGTTTACTATTTAAATCACGCGCGTCCCCACGCCGATCGTACTGCGCATGCGCCGCCGGCTAAATTTCCCAGCGTGCATTGCTTTAAATGACGTCGCAAGGACATCATTGTTTTCGACGTTAATGCAATTAACGTATGGCCGTATTCCCGGACGACTTACGTAAACGACGTAAAAAATTCATAACTCGACGCGGGAACGACGGCCATACTTAACATAGGATCCGCCGCACTTACCCCGCATATAGCAGGGGTAACGATCCGCCGGAAAAAGCCGAACGCAAACGACGTAAAAAAAAAGCGACGGCCGGGCGTTCGGTTCTGAATCGGCGGTTCTCCTCATTTGCATATTCGTCACGTAGAAAAAAAGAAGCGCCACCTAGCGGACGGCGGGAGAATGCAGCCTAAGATCCGACAGTGTAACTCACTTACACCAGTCGGCTCTAAGGGAGATCTATGCGGAACCTAATTCGAGGAATCAGCCGCATAGATCCGAGCGTCGGATCTCACAGATCCGACGGTGTATCAGTAGATACACCGTCGTATCTCTATGTGAATCTACCCCACTATATATATTTATATAGATATCTATATATAGATATAGATCTATATCTATATATAGATAGATAGAGATATAGATATAGATATCTCTATATCACAGAATCGGGTGCAGGTGTGTGTGTAGTAACCAATCGGATTCTAACTTCAGCTTGTTCAATTATACTTTGACATTAAAGGGGTTGTAAAGGTTCGTTTTTTATTTTCTAAATAGGTTACTTTAACTACTTCAATACAGGGCACTTAAACCCCCTTCTTACCCAGACCAATTTTCAGCTTTCGGTGCTCTCACACTTTGAATGACAATTACTCAGTCATGCAACACTGTAACCAAATAAAAATTGCGTCCTTTTTTTCACACAAATAGAGATTTCTTTTGGTGGTATTTAATCACTCGTGGGTTTTTTATTTTTTTGCGCTATAAATAAAAAAAAGATGGAAAATTTTGTGAAAAAATTGCCTTTTTCTTTGTTTCTGTCATAAAATTGAGCAAATTAGTAATTTTTCTTCATAAACGGGTGACAGGGCACGATCACTGGTGGGTGACGGTTGCACCGCTGATGGCAGTCTCTTTATGTGACAGGTGCACTTTATGGGTGACTGGTGACAATTGGGGGGGGGGGGGCAAAGGGACAGATGTGGTGTTTGTGCAGACACTACAGTAACACAGAACTGTAACTCACTGCTTCTAGCTCTTCTCTCCTCACACTGGAAACAATGTGTGAGGGGAGAAGAGCTGGTAACAGTTAGTTACAGCTCTTTGTTTACACTTATTGATCAGGCTGTGAATGGATCACAGCTGATCACGTGGTACACAGCCCTGACCAATGGCTGTGTACCATTGTCAGTGACGAGCAGTTCCCGGGAACACGCTGCCACCGACGGGCACGCGTGGCTCGATCGCGAACACGCGCCGTGCACTATGGGGGTGTTTCTAATGCGTGATCAGCCGTGACTTCATCACGGCCGATCACGTGGTTAACAGCGCATCCGCGCCGCTGTTCACCCCTGTCGGTAACGAGCGGTGTCTCTGTGACACGCCGCTACCGACAGTACAGGGATGCGTGCACGCGATCGCGCGCATTTCCTATTTAGGTGACTGGACATCATATGACGTGCAGTCAGGAGATTGGAGTCCTCCGCTCGCCGTCATTTGACGGTGGGCGGTGGACAAGTGGTTAAGTGCATTGTTGGTTCACTTACCTTTTCCTTTGATTTCCCTTCTAAATGTTTTTTTTCTTTGTTTTCTTTGTCTGAATTGATCACTTCCTGTTTCTCCTCAGTAAGCTTTCCACCATCACAAGTGGTGGAAACTCATTTAGAACAGCTTACTGAGGAGGAACAGGAAATGAGAAATTCAGACAAAGAAAACAAAGAAAAAAAACATTTAGAAAGGAAATGGATGGAAAAACACCTTTACAAACCCTTTAAAACCTGAAAGCTGATTGGTTACTATGCAGAGCTGCACCAGATTTCTGAACAAGGTTAAGACCCAAATCTATATGATATATATCGAGAGAGAGAGAGAGAGAGAGAGAAAGAGAGAGACTTTTTTATGATTAAAGCCCCTTTCACACGGTCGGACCATTCAGGTCCACCTGTCATATTTGTCAGCGGACCTGAAGCGGACCTGAAGCGTCGGATGTCAGCGGAGACATGTCCGCTGACATCCGACCCGATCCGAACTGCTAAAATCAGACGGCTAGCGATACGTTGCCATCCGTCATGCTGTCCGTTTTCATCAGATCTCTCCATAGGAGACCGCGGCGCTGCACAAGCCCCTCCCCGCCCAGTGAGCAGAGAGGGACTTGTCATCCGCCGGCTCAGCGGAGATCTGCGGAGAGATCCCCCGCTGAGCTGGCAGTAGCTAGTGGACGCCGCTGAGACGGACGCTGCTGAGACAGAGTACGCCTCGTGTGAAAGCGCCCATAAATAATATGTGTGTTCATAGATTTATATGCAAAACAAATAAAATAAACAAAGGTGTAAAAAGAGGAATGTATCTAAATCTGTTTTGAGATCAACTCAGTGGTGTAGGGTGAGTTTGAAAAATCCTTCTAATATGATTGGCTGTCTGTATGGCTGTCTGCATGCTTTGCATGCTTTGGCTCCATGCACACAGAAGCTGATAAACTGCAGTTTATTGGCGTTTTGGCTTTTTTTTTTAAAAGCCCATAAACTGCACTCTATGTTAGCCTATGTGTCCATGCACACATGAAAGTTTTTTAGTGTTAATGAGCTTTGGAGTTTATGGGCTTTTTTCTGAATGCCAAAAAAAAAGCTAAAAAACGCTACACTGAAAAACGCTAATAAACGCTATTGAAAAAATGCTAAAAAAGGTTGAAAGGCTCCCTGCAAAGCTACTGGCGTTTTTTATAGCTTTTTTTTTAGCTTCGGAGCCTTAAAGGGGTGTTCCAGCCAAAATGTATGTTTATTAAAAGTCAGCAGCTACAAAAAGTGTAGCTGCTGGCTTTTAATAAACAATCACTTACCTGCTCCAGCGTTCCAGCAACGCTCCGACCGGGGCTCCGCTCCTCTCCCCCCCTCCCCGGCCGGCATCCTCATTGAGACTGTGGGCACCCTGCCGTGACAGCCTTCGGCTTCAGGGCCGGGCACCCACTGCGCATGCGCGAGCGGAACTGCGCATGCTCGAGCGGTGTGGCCCGCCGCTGATTGGACAGGCGATCGCATGGGACCTGTGATGTGTCCCATGCGATCGCCTACAGGGAGGGGCTGCTGTAGGCGATTAAGCTTAATCGCCTAACCAGCCCCTCGGCGGAAGCAGGAAGTGGGACAGGAAGTCCCACTCCTCCTGAAGCCCCCACTCCCCCCCCAAAAAAATTACATACCAAATGTGGCATGTAAGGGGGAGGGGAGTGGAACAAGCGGAAGTTCCAATTTTGGGTGGAACTCCGCTTTAAAATTTTCTGACAACAAATGTGTGATGTCGGATTATCCAATTGTGTATACAGAAATCCGTCAGAAAGAAAATCCAAAGTACAAACACGAATGCTCAGAAGCAATTCTCGCCATAATACAACATTAGCAGAATTTGCCCAAAGGGTGGCGCTAAAGAGCTGAAAAAACACGTCGTTTTGTGTTTGTTGACCAACAATTCTTTGCCGTTTGTGTGAAATACAAGTTCACGGCCAACGCACTTCAGACAAAAGTCCTACGCTTTGTCCGATGGAAATCCGATCGTGTATAAGAGGCTTAAATGTCCAGTTCCATTTTTAAACCTGTTGCTGACTGTGCAGAAAAACAGGCCGCACAACAACAACATATTGCAATTATGTTTGTGTAGATATGGATATTTATTTGCATATTTCATTTTTTTTATTCCAATTTATTTATTAAAAGATCTCTGTTTCATGTTTATGGCTTCTTTAAACGTACTTAGCATTAAACGGATGGGGGGTTAGTAATGGTCACATGACCTTTAAGACACATGGAAAGTTCTGTGTCTCTTAGGAAGTAATTAATGTTAAGTCCGCGAAGTTCATCTGAAAATTCATTTTGTAAGTCAATCAAGCAGAGACTTTGAGGTAGTCTTCTTTTTGTAGAAGATTGATCTAGGCTATCTCATGATTTCTGCAGCCCATTTATAAGCCTCCCTCGCCTCCTTCTGAAGAGGGAACAGCCATTTTTCTCTATGAGAGTCACAAGAGACAGACAAATTGAGATGGCTTATTAAAGAGCAAAAAAAGGAAAATTTCATAGAAGAATTTTAAATAAAGTGGCAATTTACCTGCGGTTGGATCAGGACGCGGCATGCATACAAGCCGTACCCTGTCTCAGCGCTCTTTGTATTTCTCCAATGAGATAAAACACAAAGGTATCTAATATCTACAGTACAGAGGGGAAACGAGGATTACACAAGGCGTCCATTTATGCCCATCGCTTGCCTGTGCAACATATTCATAGTAATATCCTCAGAGCTCTGCCATGAGATATCCATTATATAGTATATAGGTATAGGAAACAAATATTGTTATATGTGCTTCCAAAAGTCACAAATAACAGATCAGGAAAAAAATGTTTATTATTATTATTGTTATTATTTTATTATTTCAAGTATACTCATTCATTCTAGCAGGTTGTTATTGCAAAACAAAATTTTTGTATATATAAAAAATTTTTTTTATACATTTGATCCATGGCAATATATATATATAGGTAAATAATTTACAATATAGCAGGTACACATTTCATGAAGTGCCTATTTATTATCTATAATTTATCTATCTAGCTATTTATCTCATTATTTGTTATCTAGAATCTATCTATCTACAGTGCGGAAAGTAAGTATTTGAACACCCTGCTATTTTGCAAGTTCTCCCACTTGGAAATCATGGAGGGGTCTGAAATTGTTATCGTAGGTGCATGTCCACTGTGAGAGACATAATCAAATTTTTTTTTTTCCAGAAATCACAATTTATGAATTTTTAACTATTTATTTGTATGATACAGCTGCAAAGAAGTATTTGAACACCTGTCTATCAGCTAGAATTCTGTCCCTCAAAGACCTCAAAGATAGATAGATAGATAGATAGATAGATAGATAGATAGATAGATAGATAGATAGATAGATAGATAGATAGATAGATAGATAGATAGATAGATAGATAGATACAGTGCAGAAAATAAGTATTTGAACACCCTGCTATTTTGCAAGTTCTCCCACTTGGAAATCATGGAGGGGTCTGAAATTGTCATCGTAGGTGCATGTCCACTGTGAGAGACATAATCAAAAATAGAAATTCCAGAAATCACAATGTATGATTTTTTTAACTATTTATTTGTATGATACAGCTGCAAATAAGTATTTGAACACCTGAGAAAATCAATGTTAATATTTGGTACAGTAGCCTTTGTTTGCAATTACAGAGATCAAACGTTTCTTGTAGTTTTTCACCAGGTTTGCACACACTGGAGGAGGGATTTTGGCCCACTCCTCCACACAGATCTTCTCTAGATCAGTCAGGTTTCTGGGCTGTCGCTGAGAAACACGGAGTTTGAGCTCCCTCCAAAGATTCTCTATTGGGTTTAGATCTGGAGACTGGCTAGGCCACGCCAGAACCTTGATATGCTTCTTACAGAGCCACTCCTTGGTTATCCTGGCTGTGTGCTTCGGGTCATTGTCATGTTGGAAGACCCAGCCTCGACCCATCTTCAAAGCTCTAACTGAGGGAAGGAGGTTGTTGCCCAAAATCTCGCAATACATGGCCCCGGTCATCCTCTCCTTAATACAGTGCAGTCGCCCTGTCCCATGTGCAGAAAAACACCCCCAAAGCATGATGCTACCACCCCCATGCTTCACAGTAGGGATGGTGTTCTTGGGATGGTACTCATCATTCTTCTTCCTCCAAACACGGTTAGTGGAATTATGACCATAAAGTTCTATTTTGGTCTCATCTGACCACATGACTTTCTACCATGACTCCTCTGGATCATCCAAATGGTCATTGGCAAACTTAAGACGGGCCTTGACATGTGCTGGTTTAAGCAGGGGAACCTTCCGTGCCATGCATGATTTCAAACCATGACGTCTTAGTGTATTACCAACAGTAACCTTGGAAACGGTGGTCCCAGCTCTTTTCAGGTCATTGACCAGCTCCTCCCGTGTAGTCCTGGGCTGATTTCTCACCTTTCTTAGGATCATTGAGACCCCACAAGGTGAGATTTTGCATGGAGCCCCAGTCCGAGGGAGATTGACAGTCATGTTTAGCTTCTTCCATTTTCTAATGATTGCTCCAACAGTGGACCTTTTTCCACCAAGCTGCTTGGCAATTTCCCCGTAGCCCTTTCCAGCCTTGTGGAGGTGTACAATTTTGTCTCTAGTGTCTTTGGACAGCTCTTTGGTCTTGGCCATGTTAGTAGTTGGATTCTTACTGATTGTATGGGGTGGACAGGTGTCTTTATGCAGCTAATGACCTCAAACAGGTGCATCTAATTTAGGATAATAAATGGAGTGGAGGTGGACATTTTAAAGGCGGACATTTTAAAGGCAGACTAACAGGTCTTTGAGGGTCAGAATTCTAGCTGATAGACAGGTGTTCAAATACTTCTTTGCAGCTGTATCATACAAATAAATAGTTAAAAATTCATAAATTGTGATTTCTGGAAAAAAAAATTTGATTATGTCTCTCACAGTGGACATGCACCTACAGTACGATGACAATTTCAGACCCCTCCATGATTTCCAAGTGGGAGAACTTGCAAAATAGCAGGGTGTTCAAATACTTATTTTCCACACTGTATCTATCTATCTATCTATCTATCTATCTATCTATCTATCTATCTATCTATCTATCTATCTATCTATCTATCTATCTATCTCATTATTTATTATCTAGAATCAATCAATCAATCAATCAATCAATCTATCTATCTAGGGAAAGGGATATCACCGCTCCTGGTAGGTCAGACAACAGTAAACCTCTCCTTCAGTTTAGAAGCCACAGGTGCTGGCAATGCATAAATCAATGAGATAGGAAGAAGTTCTGGACAGCCGCACTCCAAAAATTGCCTTTTATTCAAAAAATTTGATCAAAAATACATGCCACAGCAGAACGGATATAAGGACTGACGCGTTTCACACTATCAAAAAGTGCTTAATCATAGCCATATCCAGGGCTTTTTTTCAGGGGGAACTTGGGGGAACTCAGTTCCACCACCTCTGGCTCAGACCCTTTGGTGCCTGCTAACCACAATCACTTGTAAACACAGAAGTCTGGTTTCTGTGTTTACAAGTGACAGCTCTGCACTCTGTGTGTAAGCCCCTGAACTCTGCAGTCTGTATGTAATGCAATCCTGGTATTTAATGCCCCTTTAAGACCCTTTTAATGATCTATCTATCTATCTATCTATCTATCTATCTATCTATCTATCTATCTATCTATCTATCAATACCTCTACTCTATTCTATCTATTAGTTTCATATGGAATGTGAAATTTAAATTTTTTCCGTGAGTTGGATAATTCATAAATATCCGGACCCATTAAAGAGTATTCTTTATAATACATATATAACACTGATAATCATATTAACTTATACAGGTAAATGATATCAGTTCTCTTCAATACAACAGGCTACATATGGGAGACATTGTAATATAATATATGAATTACACTGACAATGCTGCTATTTTTACAGATATTGCGTTGGCATGTGAAATTCTGGGCCTAATTGCTTACTTTGCATTGCATTCTATATGCACACAGATAATTTGAAGACTCCTGGTGTTCTGGTGGGTTTAAGGCTCCCGGTGACATATAATGGCAGGTGTTAGTACTCATGGAAGTGACAGGGTATTCCTGCAGCCACATTGCGGGGCATGGGATGTATACATCCCCAGATGTTGCCTTTTCAGTTAAAGGGAGGGTGATCGAGGGTTTGTAAAAATGAGACTCAACCGCCTGGTTTTACTGATCTCAAACCGCTTGTGTAAACAAGCCCTTAGGGCTACAGCAGGGAATAGTGTTAGGGTTACAGAAGGGAGTAGCATTAGGGTTACAGGGAGGATTCATGTTGGGTTACAGGAGGGATTAGTGTCAGGGTTATAGGAGGGAATAGTGTTAGGGTTACAGAAGGGAGTAGCATTAGGGTTACAGGGAGGATTCATGTTGGGTTACAGGAGGGATTAGTGTTAGGGTTATGGGAATAGAGTCAGGTTTACAGGGGGGATTAGTGTCAGAGTTACAGGAGGTAGTAGCGTTAACGATTATTGTTATGGTTACGGGGGGAATAGTGTTAGGGTTAGCGGGAGGATTCATGTTAGGGTTACAGGGGGGATTAGTGTTAGGGTTACAGAAGGGATTTGTGTTAGGGTTACAGGGGGGATTAATGTTGGGGTTACAGGAGGGAGTAGCATTAGGGATTATTGTTAAGGTTACAAGAAGGAAATAGTGTTAGGGTTACAGGGAGGATTCCTGTTAGCGCCTGGTTTTACTGCTCTCAAACCGCTAGTGTAAACGAGCCCTTGGGGCTACAGGAGGGAATAGTGTTAGGGCTACAGGAGTGAATGGTGTGAGGTTTACAGGAGGGATTCATGTTAGGAAGGATTAGTATTAGGGTTACAGGGAGGATTCATGTTGGGTTACAGGAGGGATTAGTGTTAAGGTTACAGGAGGGATTAGTGTTAGGGTTACAGGAGGGAGTAGCATTAGGGTTACAGGGAGGATTCATGTTAGGATTACAGAAGGGAATAGTGTCAGGGTTATAGGAGGGAATACAGGACGGAGTAGCATTAGGGATTATTGTTAGGGTTACAAGAAGGAAATAGTGTTAGGGTTACAGGGAGGATTCATGTTAGCGCCTGGTTTTACTGCTCTCAAACTGCTAGTGTAAACAAGCCCTTTGGGTTACAGGAGGTAATAGTGTTAGGGTTACAGGAGGGATTCATGTTAGGGTTACAATGAGGGATTCGTGTTAGGGTTACAGGAGGAAATAATGTTAGAGTTACAGGGAGAATTTATGTTAGGGTTATAGGAGGGATTAGTGTCAGGGTTGTTGGAGGGAATAGTATCAGGGTTAAAGGGGGGATTTGTTTCGGGGGTTACAGGAGGGAGCAGCGTTAACGATTATTGTTAGCGTTACAGGGGGAAATAGTTTTAGGGTTACAGGGAGGATTCATGTTAGGGTTACAGGGGGGATTAGTGTTGGGGTTACAGAAGGGAGTAGCATTAGGGATTATTGTTAGGATTACAAGAAAGGGATAGTGTTAGGGTTACAGGGAGGATTCATGTTAGCATTACAAGAGGAATTAGTGTTAGGGTTATACAAGGGAATAGTGTTAGGGTTACAGGGGGATTACTGTTGGGGTTACCGGAAGAAGTAGTATTAGGGGTTATTGAAAGGGTTACAGGGAGGGTTATAGTTGGGGTTACAGGAGGAATTAGTGTTAGGGTTACAGGAGGGATGAATCCAATCCAATGATCGTTTTGAAGCTAGACCCTATAGACAACTGTCTTTTTCACCTAAACAACTGAGATTGCAGAAGCTCTGGTAAAAACTCAGAATAAAAAAAAATTGGAGGGCTTTGTTCTAATGGAAAAGAAGGATTTTGTTTTAAGATGAAATCCCTTAACTGACCATTTTTGCACAGCAAGAGATGTTGATTTTCTGAAATGCCTTTGGAGCAATTTCATGTGGCCTGTTGGGATGTAAATAATGTTTTTTTTTTTTTTTCACACACCATAGAAAATACAACTGTTCTGTTGGTGCTTATCTAAACTTGTGCTTTTTAGCGTGACACATATAGAGCATCCCATTCATTTCAATGGACTGTCCTACGTGCAACAAAGGCGGACTGCCCCACGGACTGCCCTACCTGCCACAAAGGCGGACTGCCCTATGGACTGCCCTACGTGCAACAAAGGCGGACTGCCCTACGCGCAACAAGGGCGGACTGCCCTACGTGCAACAAAGGCGGCAAAGCAGCTCATGTAGCTTTTTGCTGCGTTCAGTTTTGCACACTTATTATTACTTTGTGTTTTGCCGTGTTTATTGCGCATTTTTGTGCACAGCAAAATACAAATCCGCTTGCTGAATGGTAGGTCAAAAGAATGCAGATGTTCAAGGCTCGCAGTGTCCCCTCCTCAATGCATATAACATAGTGACAGTATGTTGCTTTTGAGGAAGGGACCTCAAAACATTGGCATTCTGTTGACTTATGTGATGCTTTCTTCACAATAAACATGTGCAAGTCATTAATTTGGAGTGCTGGTGACTTTAAATCTTACATTGTATAAGTGTCGACATTGCTGGGTAAATGTTGTGGGGGTTCCAGCAGTTGAATGGACTGGTGGACACTTACACAAGGTAGGATATGAAGTCACCAGCACTCCAAATAAATGTCTTGTACTTGTTAATTGTGAAAAAAAAAGTGTCACATAAGTCAACAGAATGTCAGATTTTCAGGGCTTGCCGGGTCCCCTTTTCAAGGCAACATAGTGACAGTAGGTTGCTTTGAGGAACCTTGAAACATTGACATTTTGTTGATTTATGTGACACTTTCTTCCAGTGGTGGCTGGTGCTCAAAATTTTTGGGGGGGCCCAAACAAACGAAAAAAACAAAACGTCAATTGCCGCCACTATGCCCATCAATTGTCGCCACTGTGCCATGCCAAACGCAGCCACTGTGCCATGCCATTGTTGCCACTGTGCCCATCAATTGCCAACAGATTGCCCTAAAATGCCGCCAGATTGCCCCCCATCTGGCACTTACCTTTCTCGGGCAGTCATCCTCGGATCAATCCCTCGAAGTAGTCCCGCCCTCGATGTCGCTTCAGCCAATCAGGTTACCATTAAAACCGGTGAACCTGATTGGCTGAGACGCCTGTCAGTGTTAACCAGGGAAGGCACATTCCCTGCGTCCCCTGGTTAACTATTTGGAAGCCGATTACAGCCCTCAGGCCGCTGGCTCTGATAGACATTTCCAAAGCCAACCAGCTGCCATTATTCAGATGGCCGGCGCTCACCACGTGAGTACCTGCACTTAGGTGTGATGCGAGGTGATAATTCGGCCACCTGAATAGTGGGCAGCGGCAACAATACATAGATTCATGCAATGCATGAATCTATGTATTGTATTTCAGTGGCGGTGCAGGAGCGAGAGGGGGCGGCGCTCTTGCGCCCTCTATGAACGCACCGCCATTGCTTTATTCTCAATAAACATGTACAAGACATTTATTTGGAGTAGTGGTGACTTCATATCTTACCTTGTGTAAACCGTGGACATTGTTGGATCAATGTTGTGGGGGTTTCAGCATTTAAATAGACTGGTGGACACTTATGCCGCGTACACACGATCACTTTTTGTGATGAAAAAAAAACGTCATTTTATCTGACGAAACAAAACGACGTTTTTCAAACTTCATTTTCAAAAACGACATTGCCTACACACCATCGTTTTTCCACAATGCTCTTGCAAAGCGCGGTTACGTAAGACACTTTCGACGGCACTCTGTTCCATTGAAGCTCCCATCTCATAACTCGCTTCTAAGCATGCGCGGGTTTAAAAACGTCGTTTTAAACCACGTTTTGCCCACACACGGTCACTTTTTATGACACAAAAAATTTTTTTTTGGTCGTTTTTTTGAAGACATAAAACGACGTTTTGCCAACACACGATCATTTTAAATGACGTTTTTTAAAACGTCAATTTTTTTCATCACAAAAAGTGATCATGTGTACGCGGCATCACACAAGGTAAGATATGAAGTCACCAGCACTCCATATAAATGTCTTGTACTTGTTTATTGTGAAGAAAGTGTCTCATACATGTCAAAAGGATGACAACTTTTTGGGGCTTGCAAGGTCCCCTACTCATGGCAACATAGTGATGGTATGTTGGTTTGAGGAAGGGAACTCAACAAGTTAACATTCTTTGGACACTTTCTTCACAATTATCACGTACACGACATTCATTTGGAGTGCTGGTGACTTTATATCTTCTCATCTGTTTTCAGCACAGCGTCATCTGTAGCAATCACTTCCAGCACCCGCCATTTATCTATATAAGGTCAAGTACTGTCAGGAGTGCATTTTCCAATTTCCAATTTATCTTTTACAAGCCAGGCACACTTCCCCCACTACCATGGGACAAGGGAATGGCCATGCAGGCATCAAGTTCTGAAGCAAGTATAGAAAGTCATGTACAGAGTGCAGTGCATAGTAAGTGATTTGTATCTCCCCCTCTGGTGTAAAGAGAACCTGGTAAAGCCTGCTTTATTTTCACTTTAAATAGTTTGTTTCGTCCAAGCTGGTCCCGACAAACCATTTCCTTTACTAATAGATGATTCCGCTGTCAGTGCTATATAAACTCTATCGGCTATATACAGTATACAGTGCAGGGACTTCCTTTCCCATTTCCAGATCAAAATTGACTCGGGCTGAGAGCTCTGCTCAGCCATTCACAGAAAGCCTTGTATTTTTCAATAAACACAAGAGGTCAGATTCACATACATGGCCCGCCGGCTTAGCGTAAGCCATTTACACTACGCCGCCGCAATTTAACAGAGCACTTGCTCCGTAAGTTGCGGCGGCGTAGCGTAAATGGCCCGGCGTAAGGCCGTGTAATTCAAAGGGGGCGGCTTGTATTTAAATTAACCCCCCCCCCCCGCATCGATCGAACTGCGCATGCGCCGGCCGGGAAAATAGCCCAGTGCGCATGCTCCAGCTCACGTCGGAAAACATAGTTGAAACCTATGTGAAAACGACGTGATCGTCACTTACGCAATGCCCTATTCGCGAACGACTTAGTAAAACGACGTACCCGACAGAAAAAGACGACGCTGACCCGACGCCATACTTAACATGGCAACGACGGAACTTCGTAAACCTACCCCTCATACATAATGTTTTCCTCTGTTTAGGACGATACGTATTCTTCTACCTATTTTGCGCGAAATTTATAGCGTCTACAAAACGGGATAGTTTTATAGCATTTTTATTAATATTTTTTTTTTTGACTTGTGTAGCGCCTATGTACTTCCAAGTACTTCTTCCTTACCGGTGCTAGTGAAATTTAAGGGATTATCAGAGTGTAAGTGACTCTGATTCCAATTGTAATTATTCAGTTAGGGTCTCTGTTTCAGCTTGGCTGTGCTGTGGGCTCATTCTGTTGTGCTGGGGTGTTTTCCCACCCCGGTGCTGTAGGTGGCAGCAGTGGAAGTTGAGGTTTGGGTTTTCTCTCCCAGCGACCAATCGGGAGGCTTGGGCCTCGCTGGGCATGCTGGAAGAGGGTACTTATGGAACAGACGCCATGTTGGTGGGGGTCTTCTTCTTCGAGTGTGGCACCCACCTTTAGGGTGGCCACATCACGGCGCCCCTAGCGTTATGGCCTACCTGGCCAGGGAGTGCGTGCCACGCGGTGTTCCTGGTTTCTGGGCCATGTTGGTCCGGAACATTCAAGCAGGACGGGGACTCAGTAATTGACTAGGTTCCCACTTTTGAAGATCCCAAGCAAGTGTAGCTGTTCGGTGGTTAGTCCATCTGAGGAAAGCCAATGAGAGGCTGGCGATCTAATGGGATTCAGACAAACCACCGGGGATCAAGGAAGCCGGACACTGAAAGATTGACTCCTCTTTCAGTCGGTACCTGGGCGACGTTAAGTAGAAGATCTAGGCGAAACTTTACTTAGGAGGAGCTCCTCCGTAACCTCAATCAGACAGGGCCTGTGGCAGAGGTGTCTCCCTGACGTTCATTCTAGGAGAGTCTGTGGCAGAGACACCTTCCTAAGTTCCGAGTGATACTCTGGCTGCCAGGTCGGTGAGAGAGGCCTGTCCAGGTACGCTATACCCACTCTGGCTGGAGTGGCAAAGAAAACTAAGGCCGTGTACACACGACCGAGGTTCTCGCTGGAAACCAGCGAGAACCTCGCTGGAAGCTGCATTCCAGCGAGGACCTCGGCCGTGTGTACGCTCTCGGTGAGCTTCCCGTCGGGAAGCCCGTCGAGCAGAAATAGAGAGCGCGCTCTCTATGTGCTCGACGGCTTGCCTGGAAGAATGGCTGGTTGCCATTCCCGACGGGCGGGTCGCCGATTTCGACGGCCGGCAGGGAACCTCGACGGGCGGAACGATGTGTTCTGCCCGTCGAGGTTCTCTGCCGTGTGTACACGGCCTCAGTGTTGTCGGAAGCAGGAGACTATTTCATTATTGTACGCCTATATCTGCTATTTCCCAGTTTACTCCAACTCTTCTATCACCACAAGTTTTATTGTTTTTACCTGGCTGGGTAATAAAGAGCACATATAAAAAGACTTTCCTTTGCGGACATTCCTTCTCTGTTGCTATATGCATCGTTCACCCTAGACATTTCACAAGAGCCATGAGGTAACACGCCATCCCATTCTAATACCAGCAGCCCCTTCGGGGGTATCGCTACACTAGTATTGGCGGCGATCTGCGATTTTTATCAAGACTGCGACATCGTGGCGGACACATCGGACACTTTTGAAAATTTTTTGGGACCATTGTCATTTTTACAGCGATCAGTGCTATAAAAATGCACTGATACCTGTGAAAATTACACTGGCAGTGAATAGGTTAACCACTAGGTGGCGCTGTAGGGGTCAGTGTTGTAACTAATGGTGTTAAAATAAACGCCGTTAGGTAACAATACCCCTTTTGAGGGTAACGAGTAATCTACCTGATTACTCTTCCCCTCTCGGCTACATCTTTCCCATTACTGGGGCGGTGTTACCGCAATTACATACCTGTGTCATCAGCAGCAGCAGCTGTCGCCGTCCATTATCAAAAGCCGCGCCTCCTCCTCTGACTGTTCCGTGATAGGCAGAACACTAATTTTCCCAGCAGAGCCTCTGTTTAGTGTTCAGCCTATCACGGGTGCTTTCTCATCCTCAGCCTCCGCCTCGGGTGAGAGGACATCCGTGATAGGCTGAACACTAAACAGAGGCTCTGCTGGGAAAATTACTGTTCCGCCTATTACGGAACAGTCTGAGGAGGAGGCGCGGCTTTTGAATACTGGATGGCCGCCGACGTCTGCAAACAGGAGAAGGTAGGAAGATCGAGGCATGTTACAGATGGGATGACACAGTGAGGCTGGGTTCACACTACGATTTTCCCGTCCGTCAGCCGCATACGAATTATATGAAAAAACGTATGCGGCTGAAATGGATTGAACCGTACGTAAACGTATGCGTTTATAAAACGTATACGGTTTCAAAAAGTGCGTACGGTTCCATCCGGTTTTGATTAAAAAAACACATACGTTTTTGGAATTAGTGTCATTTAATAAATAAAGATTTGCTTGTTTTGAAAATGCGCATGCGCAGACGAAAAACGCATACGGTTTATACGTATGGAACCGCACATATGTGCGTTTTCCATTGACTTTAATGTTAAAAAAAAACGTATGCGTTTGCCATACGGTTTAAAAAACGGACTCAAAACCGTGGTCGAACACGGTTTTGTGTACTGTTAAAAAACGTTTTGCCAGCAAATCGTACGCACCCGGATGCATCTGAGTGCATACGATTTGCAATGCATTGTCTATGTATGCGTTTTCCCGTAGGGGCCCGTATGTTTTCAAAACTGAAATCGTATGCGGCTGACGGACGGGAAAATCGTAGTGTGAACCCAGCCTGAGGCATGTTACAGATGTGATGGCACAGTGAGGCATGTTACAGATGTGATGGCACAGTGAGGCATGTTACAGATGGGATGACACAGTGAGGCATGTTACAGATAGGATGACACAGTGAGGCATGTTACAGATGGGATGGCACAGTGAGGCATGTTACAGATGGGATGGCACAGTGAGGCATGTTACAGATGGCTGGGATGGCACAGTGAGGCATGTTACAGATGGGATGACACAGTGAGGCATGTTACAGATGGGATGGCACAGTGAGGCATGTTACAGATGGGATGGCACAGTGAAGCATGTTACAGATTGGATGGCACAGTGAGGCATGTTACAGATGGGATGGCACAGTGAGGTATGTTACAGATGGGATGGCACAGTGAGGCATGTTACAGATGGGATGGCACAGTGAGGCATGTTACAGATGGCTGGCATGGCACAGTGAGGCATGTTACAGATGGGATGACACAGTGAGGCATGTTACAGATGGGATGGCACAGTGAGGCATGTTACAGATGGGATGGCACAGTGAGGCATGTTACAGATGGGATGGCACAGTGAGGCATGTTACAGATGGGATGGCACAGTGAGGCATGATACAGATGGGATGGCACAGTGAGGCATGATACAGATGGGATGGCACAGTGAGGCATGTTACAGATGGGATGGCACAGTGAGGCATGATACAGATGGGATGGCACAGTGAGGCATGTTACAGATGGGATGGCACGGTGAGGCATGATACAGATGGGATGGCACAGTGAGGCATGATACAGATGGGATGGCACAGTGAGGCATGATACAGATGGGATGGCACAGTGAGGTATGTTACAGATGGGATGGCACAGTGAGGCATGATACAGATGGGATGGCACAGTGAGGCATGATACAGATGGGATGGCACAGTGAGGCATGTTACAGATGGGATGGCACAGTGAGGCATGATACAGATGGGATGGCACAGTGAGGTATGTTACAGATGGGATGGCACGGTGAGGCATGATACAGATGGGATGGCACGGTGAGGCATGATACAGATGGGATGGCACAGTGAGGCATGATACAGATGGGATGGCACGGTGAGGCATGATACAGATGGGATGGCACAGTGAGGCATGATACAGATGGGATGGCACAGTGAGGTATGTTACAGATGGGATGGCACAGTGAGGTATGATACAGATGGGATAGCACAGTGAGGCATGATACAGATGGGATGGCACGGTAAGGCATGATACAGATGGGATGGCACGGTGAGGCATGATACAGATGGGATGGCACAGTGAGGCATGATACAGATGGGATGGCACAGTGAGGCATGATACAGATGGGATGGCACAGTGAGGTATGATACAGATGGGATGGCACGGTGAGGCATGATACAGATGGGATGGCACGGTGAAGCATGATACAGATGGGATGGCACAGTGAGGTATGTTACAGATGGGATGGCACAGTGAGGCATAATACAGATGGGATGGTACGGTGAGGCATGATACAGATGGGATGGCACAGTGAGGCATGTTACAGATGGGATGGCACGGTGAGGCATGATACAGATGGGATGGCACGGTGAGGCATGATACAGATGGCATGGCACGGTGAGGCATGATACAGATGGGATGGCACAGTGAGGTATGTTACAGATGGGATGGCACAGTGAGGCATGTTACAGATGGGATGGCACAGTGAGGCATGTTACAGATGGGATGGCACAGTGAGGCATGATACAGATGGGATGGCACAGTGAGGTATGTTACAGATGGGATGGCACGGTGAGGCATGATACAGATGGGATGGCACGGTGAGGCATGATACAGATGGGATGGCACAGTGAGGCATGATACAGATGGGATGGCACGGTGAGGCATGATACAGATGGGATGGCACAGTGAGGCATGATACAGATGGGATGGCACAGTGAGGTATGTTACAGATGGGATGGCACAGTGAGGCATGATACAGATGGGATGGCACAGTGAGGCATGATACAGATGGGATGGCACGGTAAGGCATGATACAGATGGGATGGCACAGTGAGGCATGATACAGGTGGGATGGCACAGTGAGGCATGATACAGATGGGATGGCACAGTGAGGCATGATACAGATGGGATGGCACAGTGAGGTATGTTACAGATGGGATGGCACGGTGAGGCATGATACAGATGGGATGGCACGGTGAAGCATGATACAGATGGGATGGCACAGTGAGGTATGTTACAGATGGGATGGCACAGTGAGGCATGATACAGATGGGATGGCACGGTGAGGCATGATACAGATGGGATGGCACAGTGAGGCATGATACAGATGGGATGGCACAGTGAGGCATGTTACAGATGGGATGGCACGGTGAGGCATGATACAGATGGGATGGCACGGTGAGGCATGATACAGATGGGATGGCACGGTGAGGCATAATACAGATGGGATGGCACAGTGAGGTATGTTACAGATGGGATGGCACAGCGAGGCATGTTGCAGATGGGATGGCACGGTGAGGCATGATACAGATGGGATGGCACAGTGAGGTATGTTACAGATGGGATGGCACAGTGAGGCATGTTACAGATGGGATGGCACAGTGAGGCATGATACAGATGGGATGGCACTGTGAGGCATGATACAGATGGGATGGCACTGTGAGGCATGATACAGATGGGATGGCACAGCGAGGTATGTTACAGATGGGATGGCACAGTGAGGCATGATACAGATGGGATGGCACAGTGAGGTATGTTACAGATGGGATGGCACAGTGAGGCATGATACAGATGGGATGGCACGGTGAGGCATGATACAGATGGGATGGCACAGTGAGGTATGTTACAGATGGGATGGCACAGTGAGGCATGTTACAGATGTGATGGCACAGTGAGGCATGTTACAGATGGGATGGCACAGTGAGGCATGATACAGATGGGATGGCACAGTGAGGCATGATACAGATGGGATGGCACGTGAGGCATGATACAGATGGGATGGCACGGTGAGGCATGATACAGATGGGATGGCACGGTGAGGCATGATACAGATGGGATGGCACGGTGAGGCATGATACAGATGTGATGGCACAGTGAGGCATGATACAGATGGGATGGCACAGTGAGGTATGATACAGATGGGATGGCACAGTGAGGCATGATACAGATGGGATGGCACGGTGAGGCATGATACAGATGGGATGGCACAGTGAGGCATGATACAGATGGGATGGCACAGTGAGGCATGATACAGATGGGATGGCACAGTGAGGCATGATACAGATGGGATGGCACAGTGAGGCATGATACAGATGGGATGGCACAGTGAGGTATGATACAGATGGGATGGCACAGTGAGGCATGTTACAGATGGCACAGTGAGGGGTCGTCTTATACAGTGAGTATATCCCAAAACCAAAATTTTAGCTGGAAAATTAGGGGGTCGTCTTATACGCCGGCAAAAAAAAGTCAGTTACTTTGCTGAGTAACTAATTACTTTGCCAATGTAGTAACTGAGTCACTAACTCAATTACTTTTTCGGTCAAGTAACTTGTAACTGTAGTCTGTAACTAATTACTTTTTTAAAGGAAGATGAGCAACACTGGTAGGGGTTAAGTGTTCCCTAAGGCGTGATTCTAACTGTAAGGCCGCGTGGCTTGCTGTGACACGTCACTGATCCGCGTTCCCGATGACAAGGAACACGGATCAGTGACAGTGTCAGCTAGGCAGAATGGGGAGATGTTGTGTTAACACTAACATCTCCCCGTTCCATGTCTCCGTGAGACGATCGCGGGTATGTCCGCGGCGATCGAGCCTGTGGGACCCGTGAGCGCGTTTACAATGCTTCTTAAAGGGGACATACAGGTACGCCCCTTTGCCTGCCCGTGCCATGCTGACCGCCGTGATTGGCTGTCATGGCGGTCACATGATTGGAAAAGTCTCAATTGCAAGCAGCAATCTGAAACTTTCCGTGAGCCTCCAGCCTCTGTGCCGGGAGCGTGCAAGGCACAGTACGGTTTGCACTATTGCATTCAAATATGCGGTCGCTCTGCGCCAAGGCCCGGCCACCGAGAGACCGCATATTTGCGAGCGCTCGATGCCAACTAGTTAAAAATGTAATATATTGCAGCTTACTAATCAGTGGATGTGAATGCTGCATCTGTTTTCTTTTTTTTGGCTTTCACCTCTCTGTTTATACCTGGTCATCTGGACAGTGACACACATCCTGTATTAGAGTGCCCCATTCTGCCTAGAGGAGCACAGGGGGCACCTTTGGACAGCAGGATTGTCAGTGGGGGAGGGGTAGTGTTAGATTTATTAGTAAATTCAGAAACACTAAGAAACTGAAGCCACACTCCAGCTAACGCTTTCTAAGCAATTACAGCAAACAAGTATTTTTTTTTTTTTCATTTTAGGATAAAGGTTTTATATAAATAAAAGCTGACCATTGTAAGCACCCCTGTCAGTGGTAAAAGTTTTTGCATTCAACCCTATAACTGCTACATCTGCAGGACAACAGCATGTTCTGTTGAAAAAATATCAGATCTACTGGCAGGATCACCAAGTGAAACAAAAAAAAGAATGCCTAAAAAATAAATAAAACAAATGCAGCCAGTTTCTGTAGTTCAAGCACTATTTTGGTCCGACTTTCATGCAGCTTGAGGGCCATAGACCTCAATGTTAAGGGGGTTGTAAAGGTAAATAATTTTTTCCCTAAATATCTTCCTTTACCTTAGTGCAGTCCTCCTTCACTTACCTCATCCTTCCATTTTGCTTTTAAATGTCCTTATTTCTCCTGAGAAATCCTCACTTCCTGTTCTTCTGTCTGGTGTGGAGAAAGCCTCTTGAGGGGGCGAGCAGGAGAGTCAGGACGCCCAATAGCACCCAGCTCCTTTCTCTATTTGCAAAGTAGAGAGTGTCCTGACACTCCTGCTGGCCCCCTCCCCCCTTGAGAGGCTTTCTCCACGCCAGGGAGAAAGCCTTGCATTACGGAGTGTAGTTACAAACAGGAAGTGAGGATTTCTCAGAAGAAATAAGGACATTTAAAAGCAAAATGGAATGATGAGGTAAGTGAAGGAGGACTGCACTAAGGTAAAGGAAGCTATTTAGGGGGAAAAATAATTACCTTTACAACCCCTTTAATCCTCAAAAGTATCATTAAAGTGGTACCTGAATGTTATACAATGCAACAGTTGTGAAACATTTGTCCATTATCATTGGTTAAAGCCGAAGTCGTATCCATGCTGCATCCATCCAAGTTGCATGAAAGTTGCACTCCAAAGTCGTAGCCTTTTAATCGGATTTAATCAGACCGGGGCTAAATGTCCAATGTGCATGGGGCATAATCAGCCCCAATCAGCACTTGTCTGTCGCTAATCCAGCTGCAATAAACCCAAATCTGATTGGTTGTTTTGGCATGCCGCCCTCTCCCCATCAACGCTGGTCGGTACACTCATTTATCAGACACATTCAGCACAGTAAATGTCATTTCAACAGCCTAGTAATTTCTTATACATTGCACTGATCTCACTGTAAATATTTTTAAACAGACACATTAGAGACGTTCTGGCCAATTCACACTTCTTATTATAGCAGATGTTGCCAAGTCCAAAACATTTTTTTGTAGATAATTAATATAATTAGTTTGGTAGAAAGTAGATTCTGCAGATTGTAAATTCTCGGTTTAACCATTTCAGCCCCGGACCATTTTGCTGGTCAATGACCAGACCGCTTTTTGCCCGTCGCTTTAACTGACAATTGAGCGGTCGTGCGACGTGGCTCCCAAACAAAATGGACGTCCTCTTTTCCCCACAAATAGAGCTTTCTTTTGGTGGTATTTGATCACCTTTGCGGTTTTCATTTTTTACGCTATAAACAAAAATAGAGTGGCAATTTAAAAAAAAAAAAACTATGGGGCAGATTCACACAGAAATGGATTATCGTAGCGTATCAGAAATACACTACGCCGCCGTTTTTTACCTGGCTCTACGTGGAATTCAGGTAGATTTAGTCCAGTAAACGACGGCGGCGTAGTGTATTTCTCCCGTCGCAATCCATCTGCGCGATTAGGGGGCGTGAATCATTTAAAATAGGCGCGTTCCCGCGGCGATCGAACTGCGCATGCTCCGTTCGCAAATTTCCCGCCGTGCATTGCGCGAAATCACGTCGTGACGTCATTCGTTGTTTAGGTAGCGTCGTTTACGGGCGATCCTAGTCCCGAACGAGTTACGTAAACAAAAAAAAAAAAAAAAAATATTCGAAGCGGGAACGACGGCCATACTTAACATGGGCAACGTAACGTTAGAGCAGCAAAAAGCTGCTCTAACATTACGTACAAAAAAATAGACGAAAGCGATTGCGACGACCACTCGTATCTTCGGGAATCGCCGTAAAAAAACATTTACATATCCCGACGCTTCAAAACGACGCAAACTCCTCCCAGCGGCCGCAAATAGATGGCAGCGTAGATCCGAAGGCTTACGAAGACGTAAGCCTCTCGGATCGAAGCCCGAAGCCGCCGTATCATGGTTTGAGGATTCAAACTAGTGATACGGCGCGCGAAATTTGAAATTACTCCTGTCTAACACCAGTTAGACAGGCGTAATTGCTCTATGAATCTGGGCCTATATTTTTTACTTTTTGCTATAATAAATATCCCCAAAAATAGATAAAAAAACATATTTTTTCCTCAGCTTAGGCCGATACATATTCTTCTACATATTTTTGGTAAAACAAATCACAATAAGTGTTTATTGATTAGTTTGCACAAAAGTTATCGCGTTTACAAAATAGGGCATTTTTATTACTTTACTTTACATGTTTACTAGTAAGTTTACGGCGATTAGAGATTTTTATCGTGACTGCGACATTATGGCGGACTCATCGAACACTTTTGACACATTTTTGGGACCATTGTCATTTTTACAGCAATCAGTGCTATAAAAATGAACTAATTACTGTAAAAATCACAGCAACGGAACCTAGGACAGTTGACGCGTTCCACACTATCTTCAGTGTTCACTCAGCTATGAGTAAACACTAAAATTAGTTTAAAAGGCGTCAGCTGTCCTAGGTTCCGTTGCTGTGATTCGTAGTGCCTGTTTCCTGTTTTTTACATTAAAGTTACGTTGGATTGGAGCGTGGCTGTCCTTTTGTTCTTATTTGCCATGTGCATTGCTAGCACCCTCGGTTCCTGAGAAGAAGATTTGCACCCGACAAGACCTGCCTGGAGCAGCAATTTATGTCTTTTTATAATCTCGTAGGTTAGTCGGAAAACTCCTCCTACAGGCTTTAAACCAGACACTGATAGACATCACAAGACTGCTATATACTGCTGATAAGAAAGAGTATTTAGCAGTTTATATAGAAAGCAAAAAGTTTTTTTTGGGACGTTAAATAAGGTGCATGACACCATGCACCTCCATCCCTAAATCAGAAAGTTTTTTTCTGGGGGGGGGGGGGGACTTTGAGTGAGGAGAAATGATAACATTGTTTAAGTGACATATAAACAAAGCATACCTCAAAAACATATGATACATGGTTGAACATGAGTACTTTTTATCTATATAAAAAGCAATGGCATACAGAAAAGAAGGATTCATATATATGTATATACACATGCACGCATCTGAAATCGTATAGTATCCCATGGAAGTAATTAACCACTTAAAAGGGTTGTAAAGACGAAAATATTTTCCTCTTAAATTAAAGTCTGACAGTAGCTGATAAAGTAAAAAGTAATGTTTTGCATTATAACTAGTTTGATACCTGTTGAAATTGAGCTGTTTTATTCACCTCCGTCACTCCTGAATCTTTATTCTCACTGACTTCCTGGTTTGCGGTGCACATTCATTCTTGCTACATCACGGCCTAATGGGAACTACAGTTCCCATTAGGCTTAGTCTCCATGCCTGTGAGGGTTAAAAGAGCATCTTCACGCAGGGTTGTAGTCATAGGGAGCGGGTGAGCACATTCTGCTTTCCACCATGCAGGTGCTGGTGGAAAGCAAGAAGAGGAGAGACAGGAAATGGCATTTTCAAACCTGGATTACTGTGTTTTGGAGGTCAAAAGGAAAAATTAGGTAAGTGATATTTAAATGCTCCAGCTTACAGCAATCAATTGATCTAATAAAAAACGAACCTTTAGTGTTCCTTTAAGACCCGGACCAATACGCTGGTAAATGACCCAAGGTGTTTTTGCGATTCGGCACTGCGTCGCTTTAACAGACAATTGCGCGGTCGTGCGACGTGGCTCCCAAACAAAATTTGCGTCCTTTTCTTCCCACAAATAGAGCTTTCTTTTGGTGGTATTTGATCACCTCTGCGATTTTTATTTTTTGCGCTATATACAAAAATAGAGCGACATTTTTGAAAAAAAAAACACTATTTTTTACTTTTTGTTAAAAAAAAAATCAAATAAACTAAATTTTAGTAAAACATTTAGGCCAAAATTTATTTAGCCACATGTCTTTAGTAAAAAAAAAAATCGCAATAAAAAAAAATAGCTACCTAGCGGGAACAGCGACACTAATACAGCGATCAGAAAAATGATCGCTTAGTGACGCTGGCAATAGGGAGTGAAAGGGTTAACTAGCGCGGTGATCAGGGGGTTAAAACTTTATTAGGGGGGGTGGGGGGGCTATCCTGAACCTAACACTAACTGTTTTTTACACTGCCTGTCACACTGACACTAAATGCAGTGATTAGATCACTGCATTCAGTGACACTGTGACAGGGGGGTGGGGGGGGCGATCACAAGGGGTTAATATGCCTATGTGAGTGTGTGTCAGTGTTGTGTTGGTGCACACTTACTTGTGATGTCTTCTCTCATCAGCAGCGCTGGGAAACAGCGCTGCGATGAGAGAATACATCATTTCCTCCTTCCTGTGTAAACACAGGAGGAGGAAGTGACAGGTTGGGAACGCGCTCCCATTGGCTGGGAGCGATCGCGGGGGGGGCGGGTATTCGCCGACATCCGCCCCCAGATCCCGGATCGCTCCCGGAGCCAGGGGGACCCCCGCACGCCGCGGAGGGGGTCCCGATGGGACCCCCGAACCGCACTTAGGCGGGGACGTAAATTTACGCCCTTGTGCCTGTACGTGCCATTCTGTGGCCGTATATGTGCGTGCGGGGGTCCTTAAGTGGTTAATGTAAAAAGTCAAATGCTTATTGAGTAATGGATACAAATGAATCACAGTTGAGGTAAAGCTATGAGTTGGAAACATGATGACATTGATAGGCTCGGCGCGTTTTGTGGCCAGGTGCCACTCATCAGGAGAAAACGCATAGCATATCTGAAGAAAACAGAAAAAAATTACCAAATAGGATCGCTCTGCTCAGGGAGGAGTGAGAACCACCATGTTCAGTGGCTCGGTTCTCAGTGCAGAGGCGGGGGACAGATGCATCTTTTTTTTTAAAGATTCTGTCAAATCTTTTTTTTTTTTTTCTTAGAACATTCGACAGACACCATGGGCCAGATTCACAAAGCACTTACGCCGGAGTATTTAGAGATGTGCCGCCTAATGGCCCATACACACGATCCGAATATCGGCCGATGGATCGTACGACTTTTTTCGCTTAATAATCGCAAGTAAAATAAAATAGGTTATTAAACTCACGAAAATTCTCGTACGACAGAAAAAAAAGATCGGAAGTGATGTCACGTGTTGTAATGTATTTGTATTGTATTGTCGGACGACGGCTGTACTGACTAAACGAAAATCGTACGATCTGACATCGTACGAGGAAAATTTTCGCGCATGTCCGATCGAAAAATATCGGATGAACGGTCGTGATCGTCTCTCGAAAGTAGTGTACACACGATCCGAAAATCGTACGATCCATCATCGGACGATCGTTTTCGTCCGATATTCGGATCGTGTGTATGGGCCATAAGTCTAAATTTGCGCTGGAATATCTATGCACCGTACCCACAGAACTAGATATGCACCAAAATAGTCTATTCCCGACCGGCCTAACTTGCCTACACCTGCACATCCTAGGTGCACATTTACTCCGTCCACACCATTGATTTCCTATGCAAATATGCAGATGAGGGAGTTACGGGGATCCACAAAAGTAAGTTTGTGCGGTGCAGGCTACTCCCTGTGCGCATCAGCTGCACGTCCGGTCTAAAGTTAGACCTTATAAAAGCAGGTTTAAAATTAGACAATCCATCTACATGTAAGCTAAAGCAACACTGTTAGGGACGAGCTGAGCAGCCACACTTGCAGGACAACAATCTGTATGCCACCATGCCAGGGGCATCCTTGCTCATAGCTATACTACTGACTTTAGATGAGCGCAGGAGGAGGGCATGGGAGAGGATCTTTGTCGGGTATATCCGTGGGGTGAGCCCAATGGTAATAGGCCCCCCTTTTGGCTGGAATTAGGGTGCAATTGGAGAGATACCCTGTGTCAATAGGAGGGTAGATGTTGGTTCCTCAGCTTCCACTAATTTCAGTGAAATTGAGTAAAGGTGAATTAATTAGGTCAGGAGCCTGGGGCCAGCAGGCCCAAAGATTGATAAAGTAAAATGATCCTATGCTGTTATAAGGATGCTAGTTGTGACCGATTCACCCTAAACCATATAAAACAAAGAAAAAAATGTGTCTCTAGAGTCTAATAGGTAGGAATCCCTACTAGTGTGGTTACTAATGTAATCAACCAGGCCGACATCGCTGGCGACTAGGACAGGTAAGTGTCCTTATTAAAAGTCAGCAGCTACAGTGTTAGCAGCTGCTGACTTTTTTTTTTTTTTTTCAGACCTACTCTTTAATTCCAGGTTGTGAGGCAACAAAACACGAAAAGGGGGTGAATACTTTTGAAGGCACTGTATAGGGATATATACCGGAATTTTTATTTATTTTATTATACTAGTAATGGCGGCGATAGTATGGCGGGAAATCTGACACTTTGGACTCTTTGTGGGAACCAGTGACACCAATACAGTGATCAGTGATAAAAAATATACACTGTCACTGTGTGGGAAGGGGTTAAGCATCAGGGGCGATCAAAGGGTTAAATATGAGCCTAACCAGTGTTTATGTGTGTACTATGTGTGATTATGTGTGTACCTTTCACTAAGGGATGTACCAGTTTTTATTCCCTGCTTTGCAGGAAAACAAAATCAGGCAAATCCCTGCTAACAGGATAGAGCTCTGTCTTGTTTACAAACACAGAGCTCTGTTTTGCCTTCCTCCTCACTGATCAGCGGGTGCTGGTGGTCATCCATTGGCCGGTACCTGCTGATCGGCTTGTGCTGTGACTAATCACAGCACCGTCTGCGCGCCCCTATCTGGAAGCGTAGAATGATCAGTATATATACGTGATTCTATGCAGCAGTCCCGCACTGCATCAGTAAAGCTTCAGGGCCAGATTCACAGAGCCCTTACTCCGGTCTATCTCGCGTTAGACCGGAGTACTTTCAAATTATGCGCGTCGTTTCATTAGTCTGAATCCTCAAACCATGATACGATGGCTTCGGGCTTCAACCTGACTGTTTTACGTGTTCGTACGCCTTCGGATCTACTCTGCAATAATTCTGCGGCCGCTGGGTGGACTTCCCGTCGTTTTACGCGTCGGGGTATGCAAATGAGCTTTTTCCGACGATCCACGAAGTTACGAGCGTCATTCGCAATCTCTTACGGCATCTGTAGTCATCTTTTTGCTGCGTAAAGTTATTCCAGCTTTTATCTGGTCTAGTATTAGACAGCCCATGTTAAGTATGGCCGTCGTTCCCGCGTCGAATTTCAACGTTTTTTTTATTTTTTACGTAAGTCGTCCGGGAATAGGAATGTACGTAAACGACGCTACTCGGAGCATGCGCAGTTCGATCGCCACGGGGACGCGCCTTATTTAAATGCTTCACGCCCCCTAATCGCGTATTTCGATTTCGCCGCGAGAAATACACTACGCCGCCGTACCTTACGGGCCGAAATCTACCTGAATTGTTCGTAGAGCCAGGTAAAATACGGCGGCGTAGTGTATCTCTGATACTCTGCGCGAATGTAATTGTACCTGAATCTGGCCCTCAGTGTGCAGTCGGCAAGTGGATAATAAAGATAAAAAATAAATAAAAAATATTACAAAAAAAAAACAGGAAAAGGGAAAATTTATATCAAATACTTACCGTAATTTTCCTTTCCTGATGGACTCCATGGCAGCCTACGTGTGGGTTTAACCCCGCCTCTCATACCTCATAGGACCCTTCTCCCATAAATCTTTGCTTCTAGCCATAGCCAGTGTTCCGTAATATAGCCTACTCCAGCAAGGGAGGGAACTCCTGCTGCCATGGAGTCCATCAGGAAAGGAAAATTACGGTAAGTATTTGATATAAATTTTCCCTTTTCCTGACGGACTCCATGGCAGCCTACGTGTGGGAAATGAATAGCCGAACACACCCGGGTGGGTAATTGCTGGATAAACAGAAAGATTTTAATTGACATTGTCAACAGATAAAACATGTAAACCAAAATTCACCGACGATAAAGAAGCCGGTTCCACACAATAATGCGTCATGAAGGTGTTTAGCGATGACCAAGAGGCCGCTTTGCAAATAACTTCCGGAGAAACATGCCGGGCAGCCGCCCATGAAGTAGACAAGCTCCGAGTCGAATGGGCAGTTACCGCATCAGGAGGAGCCAACCCTTTTGCCTTATAAGCCCCTTGGATGGCTTGGACAATCCAAGCTGCAATAGTTCTGGAGGAAGCACGCATTCCTCTATTCTTTCCATGAAAACAAACAAAAAGATGGTCGGACTGACGAAAAGGAGCTGTAGCCTCCAGATATTGTTTTATGACCTTCCCAACATCCAAAGGATGAATATTAGAGTTCTCAGAGACCCGGAAGGTAGGGAGGACGATTTCTTGATTATCATGAAAAACAGATGAGACCTTCGGATTGGAGCCAAGCATAGGGATCAATACTACGCGGTCTGGGAAGAAAGTGAGGAATGGCTCTTTGGAACCTAGAGCACTAATCTCGGAGATCTTAGCCGATGTTATGGCTACAAGAAAAACTGCTTTAAGGGATAGATCCTTGATCGACAACTGATCTGTGAGACATCTTCCTGAGAAGTAATCCAAAACAAGAGGAAGATCCCATTTGGAGAACCTCGGTTTCCTTTGAGGTCTAAGTCTCATCGCACCTTTAAAGAATTGCCTGACGAGGGGATGTCTAGCCCAGGATATGCCTGTAAAGGCCGAGATAGCTGAGACCTGGACTCTCAATGAGCTAACTGACAGAGGTAGATCAAGACCCGTCTGGAGAAAGCCTAGAACTTCCTGAATCCTTGGATCTTTCGGAGAACAGTCCATGGAAGAGGAGTACTCAGAGAACTTTGCCCAAATTCTTTGATAGACTTTGTTGGTACTTGACCGTCTAGCATTCAACAATGTAGGAATGACATCGCTTGGACATCCTAGTGCTTCCAACCTTCCCCTCTCAAAAACCAGACCATCAGATGTAGATGGGTTGGACATGGGTGAGGGATCATTCCTTGCAACAGGAGATCTGGTCTGATTGGGAGCGGAATTGGTTCCCGGAAGCTCAGTTGAAACAGCAGTGGAAACCACGGTCTGTTGGGCCAATACGGGATAATCGCCACTATCTCGGCATCCTCCCACCTGAGCCTCGATAGAAAGCGTAGGATGACCGGAGCTGGGGGAAAGGCGTAGGCCTTGCGAAACCTCCAACGATCTGTTAGGGCGTCCACCCCGAAGGCTTGGGGACAACGACCTCTCGAGTAAAACTTCTTCATCTTGGAGTTGACCGGAGATGCAAATAGGTCTACTTCCGGAACAACCCCCAGGGACAGGATCCAACTGAAGACTTCGCTGTGAAGAGACCATTCGTTGTTGTTGATGGCGTTCCTTGAGAGGAAATCTGCCTGCAGATTCTGTGCTCCGGGAAGATATACAGCTGTCAAATCTAACAGATGAGTCTGTGCCCAGGACATGATCGGCTCCACTTCCTTCAATAAGGACAGACTGCGGGTGCCTCCCTGTCTCTTGACGTACGATACTGCTGTCGTATTGTCCATCCTCAGAAGGACTGAGGACCCTTTTATTAGATGGAGAAAAGCTTGTAGAGAGCAAAAGGCTGCACGGAGTTCTAGGACATTGGACACTATCTTCCGTGATGGAAAATCCCATTTCCCTTGAGCTACTTCCTTCAGACAGAGAGCTCCCCAGCCACTGTTGCTGGCGTCCGACGTGATCGTGATCCAGGAAGTGGGAGCTAACGAGTGGCAGTTGAGAAGGTTCTTTCGTAGAAGCCACCAAAACAGACTTTCCCGCATGGAGGGGGTTATTCGTATCAGGTGATCCCGAGAACTCGGATTCCATTGTAGGAGAAAACCCTTCTGAAAAGGCCGCATCCTCCATTGTGCCCACCTCACCATGGGAATCGTGGAAACCATGGTGCCTATTATTTTGAGACATTGCGAGACTCTGAGAAAAGGAGACTCCAGGGCAAGGCGAACTCTGTCCCGAACAACTGGGATTTTCTCCAGGGGTAAGGAGATGGAATTCTGGGCTGTGTTGAATTGGGCACCGAGAAAAACTAGATATTGAGTTGGTTCCAGGTGACTCTTTTCTGTGTTTAGAAGCCAACCGAACTCGGTCAGAATGAGTATAACTTGGGCCCGATGTACCAGCAATTGCTCCCTGTTCTGTGAAAGTAACAGCAGGTCGTCCAGGTAATGATGTAAACGAATCCCCTTGGTTCTGATTAAGGCTACGACTGCCAGTAAGAGCTTTGAAAACACCCGCGGCGATGTTGTGAGCCCAAACGGGAGACATGTAAATTGGAGATGAAGACTGCCTATAGCAAACCGAAGGTATTTCTGAAAGTCTGCTGCAACGGGCACATGGAAATAGGCATCTTTTAAGTCTATGGAGACCAGCCAATCGCCTGGCTGAACCGCCTGACGTATTGTGAGAAGTGATTCCATCTTGAATTTTTCCTTTTTTATGAAAGTATTTAGATGTGTCAAGTCTATAACTGGCCTCCAGGAGCCGGTCTTTTTTTGAACCATGAACAAGGGGGAATACATCCCTTGGAATCTTTCGGTTGTTGGTACATGAATGGCGGCGCCCTGGGCCAGGAGGGAGTTGGTGTACAATAGAAGAACTTGACTTTTCTCTACTGAGCTGGGAAGTGCAGTGAGAACAAACTGAAGAACAGGAGGACTGACAAATGTCCAAGAGTGGCCTGAGGATACTGTTTTGACAGTCCAAAAATCTTTTATCGAAGCTGCCCAGACATGCCGGAACTGAAACAGCCGCGCTCCGACTTGTTCCGTCTGAGCAGACCCTATATCAAAAAGACTTAGGGGCGTCACGTCCAGCAGAAGTAACCCCTTTTGTGGATTTTTGAGTAGAAGACTGGCCTCTTCTCCAGTTCTTCCTGAACTCCCGACCAGGCTTGTACCGACGAGCATCTCTTGCACGATCTTGGTCTTGTCTGGAAAAAAATCTCCTCTGCCCAAATGGACGACGATCCTGGGGAAGAAACCCCGACTTACCCCCTGTGGCACGGGTGATGGCGCTATCCAGTTTATTCCCGAAGAGGGAAGAACCTTGAAAGGGGATCCTGCACCATGCCTGTTTTGAGGCAGGATCAGCTATCCAAGGACGTAGCCACAAGGCACGTTTTGCAGTCACAGAGGAAAGCATGACCCGTGCCACTAGGCGAATAATGTCAAGGGATGCCTCTCCCAGAAAGACCGAAGCCATTTTTAATTCATGAATGGGCAAGATCCTGGCTAAGTCTTCAGGGATACTTGCCAAGACTGTGTCCACTTCCCCAGTCCAGGCCTCCATTGCCTTGGACAGGGCTGCAAGGGCTAAGGCTGGTTTACAAGCCATACCCGCGGTAATGTAAATGCGTTTGAGGTCTGTATCAATCTTCCTTTCCAAACCATCTTTAAATGAAACGGTATCCTCCAGGGGAAGGGTGACGTGTTTCACTAATCTCATCACGGCCGCATCGACAAGAGGGGCCGACTCTAGATGTTTCACCTCATCATTCTTAAACGGATACATCTTTGCCACTTTAGAGAGCAAGGAATTTTTCTTTTCTGTGTTAGCCCATTCATCAGTAATAATCTCCCCAAGTTCACCTATAAGGGGAAAGGTAGGGCGTTCCTTCTTAAGCTGCTTGAAATACTTCCTTTGCTTAGAAGGCGCTTCAACCGTCTCTTCCCATTTTAAGGCATCTTTTACTGCTTTGACTAGATTTGGGACGAGAGAAAAATCAAAACCAACTGTATCAATAGCACTCTCTGCTTCACTATCCGATGCCTCACTTGGGGGGTGGACAAACTGAGATGGGCCTGGGGCCTCAGAGATATCATGCAGAACCACTGGTGCCGGATCCACAGGAGAGATGACTGCACGGTTGGAATCAGAGACACTCATAGATTCATGGACCACTCTCCTGACTAGGGCTTCCACTTGCTGGTCTGCACCACCTCTTTCTTTTGCAGCCCGGGAATAACATTTATCACAGAAGGATTTATCATCCGGGACTTGGGATCTACACCCCCAGCAAGATCTTCTACCAGAATGACTGGAATGGCGGTAGGAATGGTGTCCAGACGTGGATCTGGACCCCTCTCTATGATGTCTAGAGGGAGATCTCGAACGCCTAGAACTTGACTTTGGAAGTGAATATTGTGGAGCAGTAGTCACATTATCTTCGCGTACTGACGTTTGAAGCTCGGACCTAGAAGGGCTAAGGGAAAGAAAAAGAGGTTAATGTGCCTATAAGCACAGAAAACCCATACAAACAGGCAGATGAAAATTATTCACCCTACCTGCAGCGTAAGGGTTGGCCACAGGGGGGCGGTGACACATCCATGGCAGAGGTAAACAGTACTGCAATAACCAAAGTAAGAGAAAACCAGATGTAACATAGGGAGACACTAGAGAGCTTTTTAAAGTAGAAATAAATAGGATAAAAGGACCTCATACCTCCAGAACCACGCTAGACTGCCTGGCGATCTATGCAATGGGATGTGCCAAAAAACAAAGTGAGCTGACAGTTTTTAAAAACCGCCGCTCAGCGATGACGTCACCGCGTTCGTACGCACGCCGTGCGCCTGTGCCGTGAACCGCGTGACCCCCGCCGACCTCGCGCGCCTGCGCGATCACGGCGAACTAGACCGTACCGCGCATGCGCAACCAAGCCTCGTTTCAGAACGAGACTCGCACATGCGCAGAACGGCGGGACGCCGCGAGACTGGAACGCAGAAGCGTTCCAGCGGCCATAGCCCCAGCTAGCCTGAAAGAAACACCGGACAGACAACATAAACAAGGCTGCCAACAAAAAAATTTAAAACATACATTACCACCCGAGAAGACGATCTCTTGACCACGCCTGGGAAGAAGAGCACAACCACTCCCACTGCACGACCTGGGCATAGAAAGAAGGGCCTCCTGCTAATAGCTAGGACGTTTGGCCAAGGTGCTGCTTTGCCTGCCAATGGCTGGATAGAAAGCTCTTCATGGCACCACCACTGCTGCTCTTGTCCATCCCGCTAATAGCCGAGAATGCTGGACTCCAGAAACTGCCAACAACACGTGCATCCACCAGGACTTGATCAAGATACATCTTCTTAAGGTAAGATTACGTAGGTCCTAGGAGGAGGACAAAAAAGGAACACTGGCTATGGCTAGAAGCAAAGATTTATGGGAGAAGGGTCCTATGAGGTATGAGAGGCGGGGTTAAACCCACACGTAGGCTGCCATGGAGTCCGTCAGGAAATGGCCATTTTATGGGCTGATAGGCAATGGGTTGTCAAACAACTGACAGGGGGGCTGGGCATGGTCCTGGCAACATGTACCAAAGAAAAAATACAGGCATACCCCAGTTTTAAGTACACAATGGGGCTTTATATCAAATGTAAAAAATTCCATTTGATGGGGAGCAGTGATTATAACAATGCTTTAAGCAAAACATTTGGTGTGTCCATGCACACTGGGTTTAAAAAATGCCAGAAAACTCCTCTTACAATGCAGTCCAAAGGGGTTTTTATGGGGGGGGGGGGGGGGCACGTGCATGATCTCTCCTGAGCTATGTGTGTCTATGGATTAGCTCTCCTTAGACACACACCATGTGGCTTGACCCCACCCCCAATTCTTCCTTACAGAATTAGATTGACAGCAGCAGGAACCATTGGCCCAAGTCTCTGTGTGAAGAGGAGGTGAAGAGATAAGAGATCCAGCCGTGAAGAGATCAGTGGATCCAACTTTATTTTACATTTATTTTCCCTCAAAATTATGTTTTTTTCAGAGGTGACATTGCGGTGATATGGTAAAACTAGATACCAATAGTAATATCTAATGGGGTTCATTTTACAAAAGGGAAGAGTAAGGGAGAGCATGTGACCTTTCCCATGATGCAGTGTTTGGTTTAACGAGACGGGATGAAGGCAATGTTCCCTCTATGCTCCAACACTAGATGTCGTTGGTTATGTTGGTGGTGGCTGCAAGATACGCCATTTTTTTGCATAGATACGCCGTTCTACGCCGTCGTCCTAAAATGTCCTATTTACGCTGGACGCTAGGGGCGCTTCCACTTTGAATATGAAAATGAGGTAGATACGCCGATCCACGAACGTACGTACGCCCGGTGCAGTGTTTTTACGTCGTTTGCGTAAGCGTAGGTCCGGCGTAAAGTTACCCCTGCTGTATAGAGGCGTACGTAATGTTAAGTATGGGCATCAGGCCAGCGTCCATTTTTCCGTCGTTCACGTTGTTTGCGAATAGGGATTTGCGTAAGTTACGTTCACGTCGTTTTCATTGATGTTTTACGACGTGATTTCGCGCATTCGCACTGGGATACGTCCACGGCCGGCGCATGTGGAGTTAAAAAAAAGCATTGTTTGCGTTGGGTCATTCATAATTATAATAAAACACGCCCCCCGCTAGTAAATTTGAATTACACCCGCGTACGCCGGCCCATTTACGATACGCCGCCGTAAGTTACAGCGGCATTTCTTTGTGGATAAGGATACGCTGCTGTAACTTACAGCGGCGTAAAGTAAATGGGACACGCCGCGCCGGCGGGGCAGGTATGTGGATCTGGCTCACAATTGTTCTTCTCATCCTTTATTCCCTCAACAATGGACAGCAACACAGCGCCGCCTACAGGAGGGATGGTCAAATGCACTTGCCTAGAAGGGGAACTTCAAGCTATTTTTTTTCCTTTTTTAGGATAGAATAAAGAAGGGTTCGAACTTCTGTCAGGTTCTTATTGCTTTCTCCATCCTTGTTAGAGAGACTTTTCTCCATTTCTTGTTTATGTGACAATGTGTGCACTGAGATGGGAAGCAAGGAAAACTTTCTCCAGCAGACAGCAATTAAAATCTGACATATGTTCTAGAACAGTAGGAGAGTTTATGTAACTGTTTTAATTTGCTGGTTCTGTCCTAGTTGGAGATTGTCATTTCCTGTCATGGTGACCAGAGATGATCTTGGGCGTCCTTTGGACCCATCTTTAACCTGAACACTGAACTCCCCCTTTTTTGTAATCCAATGCACTGCATCCCAGGTCATTCTCTGCCCCACAGCTCATAGAAACTGACCTTGGCCTGCAACTCATTGGTGTGCAAATAAATGCAAAAAAGTTCAGGTTAATAATGAGTTTGAAGGATGCTCAAGCTAATTTCTACTGGTTGCAGGGTAGGAACTAGGAAGAATAGAGAAGACCTCCTCGCCAGCACAGCCCATTGTAGTAATGGACATCAGTAATTCTATCCCTACCCCCACTGCTTTCTAGGATAGGGGACATTTTTAAGAATAGTTGTATTTAGGCTTTTTTCCACTTTAAAGTAAAACTAAAGGCAAACTCTTTTTTTAAAATTTGTATTACCGTTATCGTCAAAAGTGAAAGTAAAAGAAAATACCAAATTTTGGGTTGATATCAGAACAGTAATAGAGGGGAAATCTTCTAATGGTGACAGTAGTTCTGGTGACCCTGGTGAGGCCCTTGGATTCCCTCACTTTGGAAGGGTTTTCTCTCACTTCCTATTTTGGCTATGGGACAGGAAGATTTCACCTCTACGCGAACATCAGAGGGGAAATCTTCCAATCGGGACAATACCTCCGATAACAACCAAGGATTCCCCCACTTTGGTGGGATTTTCTCTAACTTCCTGTTTCAGCTATGGGGCAGGAAATGAAGGGAAATCTCCCCAATGCCAGTGGGACACAGATGGCAAAAAACTGACAGTGGTTATATTCCTCTCTTACTCTAGCCAAAAAAAGTTTTGCCTTCAGTTTGACTTTAAATCTTGGCTTTCTGTACCCCCCTTTTTTTTCAGAAAGAAAAAAAAAATCTTGGCTTTCAGTCTAGGTCTAAAGCTGATATTCAACTTTTGGACTCCATCATTCTCTTGAAGTCAGATATCTTTGCAGTCATTTGTGTCTCTATCACTCCTGCTGTGACAATGGTGTCAATATTTTTAAGCTATATTGCCCAGAGGGACACCATCTTTTGAGTTTGTGATTCAGTGGAGTGGGGAATTCTGGTGGAGGCGCTTTTCCATAACATGTGTGGGTGGTGGGTCTACACTCAGAGAGCTAAACCCTTTTTAACAAAAGTGTCGCTTGAAAAAGAAAAACATCTGCTACTGTATAGCAGAACCTGTTGATACACAATATGATTTAATTTAAAGTGGTTGTAAAGGCATTAAGATAAAGCACTTTCTGTGTGCAGCAACCCCCCTCAGCCCCCCTAATACTTACCTGACCCCCATCTAGCAACAGTGTCTTGGCTGCCCAGGACTCCCCTCCTCATTGGCTGAAACAGCAGCGCAGCGCCATTGGCTTCCAACTGTTGTCATGCAAAGTCTGTCAGCCAATGAAAAGAGAAAGGGGGCGGGCCGGGCCGCAGCTCCATGTATTAATGAACACACAGAGCTGTGACTTGGCTCAGGTGCCCCCATAGCAAGCTGCTTGCTGTGGGGGCACTCAACAGGAGGGAGGGGCCAGGAGCATTGAATAGGGACCCAAGAAGAGGAGGATCCAGGGTGCTCTGTGCAAAACCATTTCACAGAGGAGGTAAGTATAATGCCCCATACACAAGATCGAAATTTCGGATGGAAAAAGTCTGACTGATTTTTACCATTGGAAATTCCAACCGTGTGTATGCCCCATCGTATTATTTCCATCGGAAATTCAGAGGAATTCTGTTGGACAAAGGTCCGACCGTGTCTACGGGCTTTACATGTTTGTTATTTTTAACTAAAAAAAAACAAGACTTTGCAATCACTTTAATGTTAGCTGAAAACAAGCACATTCTGGAAAGATAAAAAACACTTATCTTTGAAAGAGCAAATTTTCCAAGGATGAGGGCTGCTCTCCAAAGACTGGGAATTCTTCAAAACAACTGTATGTGAACACAGTGCAAAGTATATTCCCATGGGCAATACGTTTAAAAGACTGAACCCTATGTGGCTCATGTCCAAAGTTAAAACGCTATAAATAATAAGAACCAAGCTTGTAATAAATATAAAATGCAGGAACACTATCATCATTTCAATGTTACAAGGAATATATAACAGAATATGTAAAAAGGAAATCAAGGCTGCAAAATTGAAAATGAACTACATTTGCAAAAGAGAGTAGGACAAACTCAAAAAAAAAATATATTTAAATATATTAATAATACAAAGGTCAGGTCTGAGCATGTAGGCCCTTAATAAAATAATCTGGAGTGGGTGACTGGGGACAAAGAGAAGGCAAATGTAAGAAATATCTTCTTTAGCTCTGTGTATACAAAGGAGCATGAGGGAGCTCATGTGCAGATTGGGGATGGTATTGACACAGCCGCAAAAGATCCACAATGGCTCAAATTTGATATATAATAAATAAATAAATAAATATTTAGACAGGATAAAGCACCTGGACCAGATGGCATACATTTGCGGATCCTAAAAGAACTGAGCTCTGTAATTTCAAAGCCATTGTTTCTAATTTTTAGAGACTCTTAAATGACTGGATTGGCGTAAGGCCAATGTGGTGCCTACATTTAAAAGGAGGTCAAAGTCTTCACCAAGCAACTATAGACCTGTTATGCCGCGTACACATGATCCGATCGTGTGTACGCGGCATTAGTTTAACTTCTAAAGTTGGGAAGATATTGCAGAGTTTATTAAAAAGCCACATAGACAAGTTCTTGCTAGAAAAAAGAAAAACACATTTAAGCAACAGAAAGCATGGATTTGTGAGACAGAAGTTTTCACACAAACCTGATTTCTTTTTATGCGGAGTTAAATAAAACCTTTGACAGAGGGGTGGCTGTGGACGTGGTATACCTGGATTTTGCAAAAGCGTTTGCCACAATTCCCCATACATGGCTAATGTGTAAGGTAAAGTCTACAGGCTTGGAAATATTAGTTTGTAAATAGATAGAAGACTGGCCAAAATACCATATACAGAGACTAGTGTTTAACCACTTACAGACCAGGCCATTTTTTGTGATATGACCCTGCGTCGTTTTAACTGACAATAGCGCAATGCTGTACCCAAACAAAATTGACGTCCTTTTTTACCCACAGATAGAGCTTTCTTTTGGTGGCGTTTGATCACCTTTGTGATTTTAATTTGTTGCGCTATAAACAAAAAAATAGCGACAATTTTGAACAAAAAAAACAATATTTTTTCGTTTTTGCTGTGATAAATATCCCCAAAAAAGTCTTTCAAAATAACATTTCTTCACCAGTTTTGGCCTATATATATTCTTCTACAAATTTTTGGTAAAAAAAAAAAAAAAATGCAATAAGCTTATAGTGATTGGTTTGCCCAAAAGTTATAGCGTATACAATGGGATAGATTTATTTTTATTTATTTTATTTTACTACTAGTAATGGTGATGATCAGCTATTTTTAGCGGTACTGCAACATTGCGGTGGACAGAGTGGACACTTTTGACAAATTTTTGGGACCGTTGATATTTATACAGCGATCGGTGCTATAAAAATGCACTGATTACTGTATAAATGTCACTGGCAGGAAAGAGGTTAACACTAGGGGCGATCAAGGGGTTAAGTGTGTTCCCTTGTTTGTGTTTCTAACTGTGGGGGGATGGCACTGACTAGAGAAGGAGACATATCATTGTTCCTAGCTAGTAGGAACAGACAATGGGCCAGATTCAGGTAGATGAGAGCATCTTTGCTCTGGAGTAACGCTTCTCATTTACGTTACTCTGCCGGAATTTTAGGAGCAAGTGCTGTCATTCATGAAGCACTTGCTCCTAAAGTTGCGGCAGCGCATCGCAAATGAGCCGGCGGAATTCAAATTGGGCGGGTACGGGGCGTGTATTATTTAAACTATGCGCGATCCCGCGGCGAACGTACTGCGCATGCGTCGAGTGTCAATGCATCCCAGTGCGCATGCTCCAAATTCTGTCAGTGAACGTCAATGACGTCACATCCCCATTCATGAACGTTTTACGCAAGCGACGCGATTATTTTTTTTTCCGACGCGATGACGACGCCTATACTTAACATAGGATACTCCACTAGGGGGCTGCTTTATCTTTACGTCGCGTATCGCTTCCGGAAACGTCGTAAAGTCAATGCGTCGCGCCCGAAAAAGATCGTGAATTTCCGACTCCCGCTGATTAACATATTTTTTCAGCGTTAATCAGCGATGCGATGGCGAAATTCAATTGCGCCGATCGCATCGGAACTCCAACCCGGCGTTTCTTGTTTTCTGGTTACAGAAAACAAAAACGCCGGCTTAAAGTGACAGTTAGACTGGCGGATCAATGGATACTCCAGCCTAACTCTACCTGAATCTGGCCCAATATGTCTTTTCTCTCCTCACAGAACAGCGATTTGTGTGTTTACACCCACACGTCCCTGTTCTGGCTCTCGTGGCCGCGATTGCACATGGCCGGTGGTCACCGCGACCGTTGCCAACACGCATTGGCTCGCCTGCCATGCAGCATGCATGTGCCTGCTATAGGCGTTTAAAAGGCCAACGTACAGCTACGATGGTTTGCAGAATCGTGCCGACCTGCCGCTGTATAATGACAGCGGCTGGTCTGCAAGCAATTAATGATTCTTATTCTGAATGGTCTAAGGTTGTTAGTGATGTAAACCCAAGGTTCAGTGCTGGGACCAGGGATGCCACTCTAGGAAGGGTGTCTGGAAATGTAGCTCTCCTCGGACTGGGAACAGCAGGTGCAGGCTAAGCTTAGGCAAATGGATAAAGAGAAAACTCTGGACAGCCGCACTCAAAATCAATGCCTTTATTAAAAAAGAGGTAATAATCCAAAAAATCAAAACCTCACACTTTCAAAAGTGCTTATTCACTGGTGGGACCCTTATGCCGCGTACACACGATAATTTTTTGGCATGAAAAAAAACGTTGTTTTTCAAAAACGTCATTTAAAATGATTGTGTGTGGGCTTCACATCATTCTTCAGGTTCTGAAAAACGACAAAAAAAAAATTTGAACATGCTGCATTTTTTAACGTTGTTTTTTGGGTTGTACAAAATGATTGTGTGTGGGCTAAAATGACGTTTTAAAGCCACACATGCTCAGAAGTGAGTTATGAGATGGGAGCGCTTGTTCTGGTAAAACTAATGGAGTAAGCACATTCATCACGCTGTAACAGACAGAAAAGCGCGAATCGTCTTTTACTAACACGGAATCAGCTAAAGCAGCCCCAAGGGTGGCGCCATCTGCATGGAACTTCCCCTTATAGTGCCATCGTACGTGTTGTACGTCACTGCGCTTTGCTCATTCTTTTTTGTAAAAGATGGTGTGTGGGCAACGTTGTTTTTATTGATGAAGTTGGAAAAACTTTGTTTTTTGGACATGCTGAAAACATTGTTTTTTTTTTTCGTGCTGAAAAATGATTGTGTGTATGCAGCATCACTCTTTAATATCTTTATACATGATATACTGTTTGAGATTGAAAGTACTATTTCAGTCTTTGCAGATTACACCAAGCTATGCAGTGGAATAACGTCCTTACAGGATGTCTCCAACTTACAAGTCGACCTCAGTGCTCTGTCTAATTGGGCGACTAAGTGGCACTTGGGGCTAAGACAGGGGTGGCCAACCAGTGGCCCGGGGGCCACATGTGGCCCGCAAAGCCCTCTGATGTGGCCCGCAACCTCCTGCTCTGGAATGGCGGGGTTGGCAAGCCCAGATCGCAAGTTGCCGACCTGCCAAACTAAAGCATCAGTGTTGTGAATGAAGCTGGTGATAGAGGAAGAAAGTGGTTGTAGAGCAGAGCCCCATATGCCGAAGCCTCCTGTACAACGCTGGCTTTTGCCACAGGCGGAGTCTATGGCAAAGTTCAGCTAACCCGCAGGATAGACACTGCAGCACATCAGTGTGAAAGCAGTCTTAGGCCCTTTTCACACGACCAGCCCGACCAAATGGCACCCTCAATTCCACTCCAATCCGAAAAACAGAAGGGAATTCATCCCTTTCCATCACGGCGGATCGGAGGGCATATAGAGTAGCTGTGACCTGTCATCTGCCCGCTACGCTCTTTGTGGCCCGCGACTGGTTACCAAGTTGCTTAAGTGGCCCTCACTCTTCAAAAGTTTGGGCACCTCTGGGCTAAGACTATGCATGCATCATACATACTGAGGGGAGTACAACTGGGGGAATCAAAGGTGGAGAAGGACCTGGTTGTTCTGGTACATAATAGAATGCAATGCCAAGCTGCAGTTTCCAAAGCATGCAAAACCCTTTCTTGTATTAAGAAAGGTATGGACTCCAGAGAGGGAGATAACATTTTGCCCCCCCCCGTACAAATCAATAGTGAGACTTCATCTGGAATATGCAGTCAGTTTTCGGCATCAGTTCACAAAAAGAATATCGGGGAACAGAGGAAATGCAAAGAAGGGCAACCGATAAGAGGCATTTGCTTTATTGTGTTTTTTTTGCCTACCTCTGGATGAACTGTAGGCATAAGGTAGTGCACAGGTGCATCTCAAAATTACTATTATTAAAAAGTTTATATATTTCAGTAATTCAATTCAAAAAGTGAAACGTATATAATATATAGATTCATTACTCACAGGGTGATATATTTCAAACATTCCTTTATTCTAATTTTGACGATTATGGCTTACAGCTAGTGAAATCCCAAAATTCTGTATCTCGGAAAATTTGAATATTGTAAAAAAGTTTAACATGGTAGACGACTAATGGTGTCACAGTCTAATCAGCTAATCAACTCCTGTAAAGATTTGCTGAGCCTTTAAATGGTCTTAGGGTTGTCCCGATACCACTTTTTTAGGACCGAGTACAAGTACCGATACTTTTTTTCATGTACTCATCGATACCGAATACCGATACTTTTTTTTAAATGCAGCCATGTGTCCCCCAAATGTAGCCATGTCTCCCCCCCCATATGCAGCCATGTCTCCCCCCCATATGCAGTCATGTCTCCCCCCATATGCAGCCATGTCTCCCCCCATATGCAGCCATGTGTTGGTATCCCCCCATATGCAGCCATGTCTCCCCCCATATGTAGCCATGTCTCCCCCCATATGCAGCCATGTGTTGGTCTCCCCCCATATGCAGCCATGTCTCCCCCCCCATATGCAGCCATGTCTCCCCCATATGCAGCCATGTCTCCCCCCATATGCAGCCACCCTGGGAAGGGTGATCTGTCTATCAACGTGCCCGACAAGGGGGAGGGGCCATGATGACGCGCGGCGGGGAACATACAGCTATTCAATAAAAAGCTGTTATGTTCCCTGAGCACCGAACAGCTAGATGGCGGCAGGGGCAGCAGCTCTCCTCCAGTGGTATGTTATACATACCCGAGGACTGCTCTGCTCTCCGCCTTCCTCTCCGCCTTCTCTCCGCCTTCCTATCCGCCTCCTCTCTGCCTTCCTATCCGCCTCCTCTCTGCCTTCCTCTCTGCCCCCTCAGTCTCCTCTAGGTCTCCTCTCCGATCACTCCCGCCCCCTCTCCGCCCCCACTCAGATTAAAAAAATTTAAATAAAGTATCGGGTCAGGCATCGGGAGCTTTTGCGCAAGTACTTGCGCAAATGCTTAGTATCGGTCCCAAAACCGATACTAGTATCGGTATCGGGACAACCCTAGTCTCCCAGTCTAGTTCAGTAGGTTACACAATCATGGGGAAGACTACTGACTTGACAGTTGTCCAGAAGACAGTCATTGACAAGGAGGGTAAGTCACAAAAGGTCATTGCTAAAGATGCTGGCTTTTTACAGAGTGCTGTATCCAAGCATAGTAATAGAAAGTTGAGTGGAAGGAAAAAGTGTGATAGAAAAAGGTGCACAAGCAACAGGTATAGCCGCAGCCTTGAGAGGATTGTGAAGCAAATGCCATTTAAGAATTTTGGGGGAGATTCACAAGGAGTGGACTAAGGCTGGTGTCAGTGCTTCAAGGAGCCACTACACACATATGTATCCAGGACATGGACTACAATTGTCACATTCCTTGTATCAAGCCATTCCTGCACCAGAGACAACATCATAAGCATCTTACCTGGGCTAAGGTAACGGGACTGTTGCTCAGTTGTCCAAGTCCTCTTTTCAGGATGAAAGTACATTTTTTATTTAATTTGGAAATCAAGGTCCCAGAGTCTGCAGGAAGAGTAGCGAGGTACAGAATCCAAGTTGCATGAGGTCCAGTGTGCCATGGCATCTGCTGGTGTTGGTCCACTGTGTTTTATCAAGCCCAAGGTCAGCACCTGAGGTCATGCCACAGCATCTCAATCGGGTTGAGGTCAGGAATTTGTCTGGGCCACTACAGAAAGCGTATTTTCTTATGTTTAAGCCATTCTGTTGTTGATTTACTTCTATGCTTTGTGTCATTGTCCCATTTTCTGTTGAGCTTCAGCTGGTGGACAGATGGCCTTAAGTTCTCCTGCAAAATGTCTTTATAAACTTGGTAATTCATTTTTCCTTTGATGATAGCAATCTTTCAGGCCCTGATGCAGCAAAGCAGCCCCAAACCACGATGCGCCCACCACCATACTTCACAGTTGGGATGAGGTTTTGATGTTGGTGTGCTGTGCCTCGTTTTCTCCACACATATTGTTGTGTGTTTCTTTCAAACAACTCAACTTTGATTTTATCTGTCCACAGAATATTTTGCCAGTACTGCTGTGGAACATTCAGGTGCTCTTGTGCAAACTGTAAGTGCAGCAATGTTTTTTTTGGACAGCAGTGGCTTCCTCTGTTGTATCCTCCCATTAAATCCATTCTTGTTTAGTGTTTTACGTATCGTAGATTCGTTAACAGGGATGTTAGCATATGCCAGAGACTTTTGTAAGTCTTTAGCTGACACTTTAGGATTCTTCTTCACCTCATTGAGCAGTCTGCGCTGTGCTTTTGCTGTCATCTTTGCAGGACGGCCACTCCTAGGGAGAGTGGCAGCAGTGCTGAACTTTCTCCATTTATAGACAATTTGTCTTACCGTGGACTAATGAACAGCAAGGCTTTTGGAGATACTTTTATAACCTTTTCCAGCTTTATGCAAGTCAACCATTCTTAATCGTAGGTCTTCTGAGAGCTCTTTTGTGCGAGGCATCATTTACATCAGGCAATGCTTCTTGCGAAAAGCAAACACAGAACTGGTGTGTGTTTTTTATAGGGCAGGGCAGTTGTAACCAACACCTCCAATCTCATCGCATTGATTGGACTCCAGTTGGCTGACACCTCACTCCAATTAGCTCTTGGAGATGTCATTAGCCTTGGGGTTCACATACTTTTCCCACCTGAACTGTGAATGTTTACATGGTGTGTTCAATAAAAACATGGTAACATTTAATTATTTGTGTGTTATTAGTTTAAGCAGATTGTGATTGTCTATTGTTGTGACTTAGATGAAGGTCAGATCACATTTTATGAGCAATTTGTGCAGAAATCCATATCATTCCAAAAGGGTTTCCATACTTTTTATTGCAACTGTAGATAGATAGATACAGGGTTTGGACAAAAATATGGAAACACTTCATGATTTGGAGGTGTGAAAGCGGCGACATGTTTTGCATTGAAAGCGGAAATTATGTAACATTATTTTGCTTCCGCTGTGTGATGAGACACCCAACTAACAGGTGGGAAGCCTCTTCACCAGATACGGTATCAAAGGTTATGACGGGATATACAGTTTCCGGGGAAATTACATCCTAAAAGCATCCTGCATTACGCAGGATTCTGACCCTGATTTTTGCATTAAGGATTGTATCAGATTTTATTATCCACCATCCAAGACTTATATTTGTCATTTCCCAGGAGAATTCAGGCCGTCTTGGATGCCAAAGGTGGTCCAACACCATATTGGGTAAAGATTGCATTCTTTTACCATAATGGTTTCCAGAATTTTGTCCAACCACTGTAGATAGATAGATAGATAGATAGATAGATAGATAGATAGATAGATAGATAGATAGACAAACATATATGGACAAATAAAGGTCACTCTACTATAACTGTATGAAGTGTATATATCTGTTGCTCCCGGATTTCTGTGGTTGGTCTGGTCATGTATGCGGATTGTCAGAATATTCCCATCATATCCATACGGTGAGATTGATTAGTTCAGGTCTTGTAGCTTTCATTCCGCTGCCTGTGTACAGGGAAGTGCAACTTTTCAGCAGTGGAGATAAAATGTGTGAATTAGTGTTGACATGTATCTTCCGAGAAATTCAGGTGTTTAATTTTAGCTCGGTTTTATTTTTATTTTTTTCGGTCTGCCAGATTTTTTTTTCTACCTTGTCTGTTACTACTCATGTAACCCCCGGGTATAATAAAATATTTTCCTAGGGAAATAGATGTGTAATATTTAGCTAATCTACATTTTATGCAATGCAATTGTAATAACATTTTAATTGATGTTGAGGTAGTTGTCAGTTTAATCAAAATTAAAATACATTCGTAAAAAAAGTATTGGGTCTGTCATTGCTGCCTGCTTGTTCTAAAAATGTTAGTTGCCTGGCTGTTGTGCTGTCAGTATTGACTTGTATACAGAAAGGGACTTCTTTTGATCTGCTTGATATTTGCTCTGGGACCTTTACTCAAAGTCCAGAAGCCAGATGATCAGCACAACAGCCAAGCCATGAGGATTTTCAGACAGGTTTAGTCTAATTAAGCCTATTCCATGTAAAACTGATATTCAACTTTTCTGTGGTTGCCGGCAAAGAGAATCACATGCTGGTTTCTTATATCTGTCAGTGCTGATCAGTCAGTGAAATAATTTGGGCCCCAGGGTTTTCAGCATGAAAGAATTGCTGCCATGTATTTTGGCACTTAGAATTTTCTGTATAATTTCGGTCTCACTAGTGGAATGATAGTGTTTTTGGCTTTTTTTGTCATTATAATTATAGGTGTAGAGTGATCCTGTGACATTACCGTATGTTAAAACAGCTGTTAACTTTTAAATAAAGCAGTAAATACTCTCCTTATCTGATGCAGGTGCCACTGAGTATTACTCTAAACCAGCCATTCTCAACCTTTCTACTCCAGTGAAACCCTTGAAATAATTATCAGGTCTCAAGGGAACCCTAGCTAAAACAAATTCATTGGTAGCCTGTGGAAAAATGCCTCTTACAATGTTGGGCATTTGAAGAATATACCTTACATTGGTTGCCAGTGTGAATAATGCCCTTTACATTGATGGCCAGTGGGAAGAATGTCCCTTATATTGGTGGTCAGTGGTAAAAAGGCCCCTTACATTGGTGGCAAGTGGGAAGATTGCCCTCCTTGCAGACAACCGAAAAGGTCATTGGTGTCATATCGTTAGTTCTGCCAAATGGCCTTAGCCCAAAAACTATGCAAACATAACCATATTAATCAGGTTAATCAGTATACATGTGCACACTGAAATATTTTGTTTCGTAATTTCGTTTTCGTCCGAAAAATAATTTTTTTTTAGTTACTCCCAAAATTCGTTTTTATTTATTTAGTTTTTCGTTAAAAAAATGCATTCGTCCAAAAATCCAAATTAAGGTCGAATCTGTCATTGAAGGCTTATGGTGTCTGTCGAATGTTCTAAGAAGAAAAAAAAAAGAAGATTTGACAGAATCATAAAAAAAATTTGACTCTTCATGTCTCTCTATGTCGAATCTTCATGTATCTCTATGTCGAATCTTTTCTCTCTATGTCGAAACTTTTCTCTTTATGTAGAATAACATTGGACTAATAGAGTTACGGTTAGGCACAATAAAGGTCAAATCTGTCATTGAAGGCTCATGGTGTCTGTCGAATGTTCTAAGAAGTAAAAAAAAAAAAAAGAAGAAGATTCGACAGAATCTTTAAAAAAAAAAAAATTTGGCTCTTTATGTCTCTCTATGTCGAATCTTCATGTCTCTCTATGTCGAATCTTTTCTCTTTATGTAGAATAATATTGGACTAATAGAGTTAAGGTTAGGCACATTCGACCGCAACGAAAACGAAAATAAAGCATTTGTTTATGTCGGATCTTTCGATTTTCGTTTTCTGTGTTTTCGTTATCTTCGGACGAAAATGCATTCGGACGAAAACGAATACACATGTCTATTAATCAGCCACAACTCAAGGAACCCCTAGCAATCTCTTGAGAAACCCTAGGGTTCTACGGACCCCTGGTTGATAATGATTGCTCTAAACACTAGAACTGGTCCCCTGTAGTAATCCTCAACCAACCAACATTTCCAAGAGAGTCAATCTCTAGTGTCTCTTGTTGATTTCACTAGTTCTTCACGCTGACCTCATGTCACGCTGACCTCATGCCAACTATCCAGGATTTTCTGGGACAATGTTGTGTTCTGAGTGATGTCTTGGTATAACAGCATCACCCTTACTTGAGTTACTGTGCATGTGCAGTACAGGTGTTAGGAGGGGGAGGGAGCATTTTTAAGAGTAGTTAGGTAAAGCTTGGGATTCTACTTTAACCACTTCCTGCCCTGCAAATTGGTAGGTACTGCGTTTGTATAAGGTGGGGTTTAAGTGACTTAAAGTGGATGTAAACCCCACATTTTTTTTGATGTCACAATGTACAGTATAACATTTCCTATCATCTGTGCCCAGTCTTGCCACACAGATGTAATCCAGCTCTGAGTAATCCTCTTTTATTGTTCAGTGAAATAAAAAACAGACTTACAGAGAAAAACCTTAGTCCGTTCCGCCCCCTTTCTGTGAGTGACAGGTTATTTACATATCTCATGCACTAGCCTGGAGACAGGCATTATTTTTTAATTCCCACCCCCACTCCTTTTCTGAAGTCATGTGGTTACTTTTCTGGATTTTGACTGGATGTTACTGATCATAGAAGAATTTAGTGTAAGGGGAGTGTAGAGGAGGGCAGGGAGTCTTTCTGTTCCTACACGTACTTCCTGCACCATGCTCCCTCCACCTATCACAGGGCCCCCTGCTCTGCCACTAAGCCATTCCCCTGGCTCATACTCCTCTGCACAAGAAGTTAACCCTTGTCATGCCAGCCCTGCATCTATACCTGCGGTACCACCCTGGGCCTCTCTTTATTGCCACTGCCAGTGCATTAGCCAGACAACAGAGCACTCTACTAGTATACTGTACATATTTTTCTGTGTTTGCCTGCAAAGCTGACGCAAAAATTGTTGACATTTTGCACTCGGTAGAAAGAAACTGCATTCTGTAATAGTATCCAATACTCACACCAGGCCATTTGCCAGATTGTGAGCAAACGAGACTCTGCTATCCATTGGGCCATTTTGCACTCTGTACCGTTGTAAATATGTTTGGTTGTAGGGATTGATGATTGCAAAAACCCCACAAAAAGCTGTACAATAAACATATGTTCTAAACCTTACCTGCATACTCCCCAAATTATAAGTGTAAAAAAATATAAATTAAACTAATTTTAATACAAACTATTCCTGGGTGTTTTATCTTCCAGTGCCCATTTTGAAATGTGCAATTGTGTTTTTTCAGGCCAATGTTGCCTGTTTTACGGGGTACCAACATTGTGAAATAATAAAACCAGTTGAGTTGACCCGAGTAGCAGCAGGCGCATTAGCTCCAAGTGGACACCTGACACTGTGGACTGGTAACATGACTGGGGTATCTTCTACACTAGGGCAATTAGATAGTTGGCAAAGAAAACCAGAGGCTCTAATACCATTGGTCTCATTAGCTCCAAGAGGACATCTGACATCATGGAATGTTTTGTTCACCTGTCTTAACAGTTCAAGAGGAGGAGGCAACATGACTGTAGCATCTTCTACACTCGGGCAATGGGATAGTAGTCAAGGAACAATTGAAGCCACAAATATATATACATTAACTGGCCACTTTAGAAGATACACCTGTTCAATTGCTTGGTGAAACAAATTGCTAATCAGCCAATCACATGGCAGCAACTCATTGTTATTAGGCATCTAGACATGGTGAAGATGATATGCTGAAGTTCAAACCGAGCATGCGTTTACATTTGTGCATATATGGGGAGGGGGGGGGGGGCTCTATGTGCTTGGGTGTAACTTAATTTTTTTACAATTAAAACCTTCTTTCTTTTTTTTTACTTAGAGCGATATAAAAAATAACAAACATGTTATACTTACCTGCTCTGTGTAGTGATTTTGCACAAAGCAGCTCAGATCCTCCTCTTCTCGGGTCCCACTGCAGCGCTCCTGGCTCCTCCCTCCTGCCTGGTGCCCCTACAGCAAGTTGTTTGCTGTGGGGTCACCCAAGCTCCTAACCTGCGGCTCTGTGTGTCCATTCACACACAGAGCCGCGGCTCAGACCTGCCTCCATCCATCTCCTGATTGGCTCACCTCTGAGGAGTGCGTGTCCTCAGAGAGGCAAGGCTCTCGTGGACATTGGTGGATCGAGATGGAGCTTAAGTAAGAATTAGGGGAGCTGTTGCACGCAGAGGGCCAGATCCACATACAAATAGATCGGCGTAGAGTATCAGAGATACACTACACCGCCGTATTTTACCTGGCTCTAAGTCGAATCCAGGAAGATTTCGGCCCGTAAGATACGGCGGCGTAGTGTATTTCTCGTGGCGGAATCAAAATACGTGATTAGGGGGCGTGTATCATTTAAATTAGGCGCGTCCCCGCGGCGATCGAACTGCGCATGCTCCGTTCTGAAATTTCCCACCGTGCATTGCGCGAATTTACGTCAAAACTTCATTTTTTTTTTTGTAGCATAATTTACGTACATTCCTATTCACGGACGACTTACACAAAAAAATTGAAAATTCGACGCGGGAACGACGGCCATACTTAACATGGGCAGTCTAACTATAGACCGAATAATAGAAGCTTTAACTTTACGCCGGAAAAAGCCGACTAGCGACGACGTTAGAGAATGCGACGACCGATCGTAACTTTGTGGATCGCCGTAAAATGCTAATTTGCATACCCGACGCGGAAAACGACGCAAACTCCACCCATCGGGCAGAAAAAGATTGCAGCGTAGATCCGAAGGCGTGCGAAGACGTAAGCCTGTTGGATCGAAGCCCGAAGGATTCAAACTAATGATACGACACGGGTAATTTGAAAGTACTCCGGTCTATAACGAGATACACCGGCGTACTGCCTCTGTGGATCTGGCCCAGAATAGCCCCCTATGTGATGATTTTTTGGTGGCAGACTCTCTTTAATGAGACATACAGGGGCTAAAAGAACCTGCATGTCTTTCCCTGTGCTCCACTGAATGTAATACAGCGAAGATCGCACTGCACTACATTCATTCCCAGCCATGTTGGCCATGGAAACTGTCAATGGGGATCCAGAAGTGATGTCATACACGTCGCTTCCAGGTCAGGAACATGACACGCGGATCCTGCAAAGTCTGAAATACCAGACTACATGTCCTGGGTGTCATGTGATAGAAATTGTGTATCCCTGCAACAGTGAATGTGCTGGCAAAAGCCCGGGCACCAGGATGCCATCTCTAGTCACCATGGTGACCTGGTGCCTGTAATTTTTTCGAGCCTTGGCTTACATAGTTACATAGTTAGTCAGGTTGAAAAAAGACACAAGTCCATCCAAAAAAAATAAACAAACAAAATAAAAATCACAGTACAATCCCATGCACCCAACTCCATACCCACAGTTGATCCAGGAGAAGGCAAAAAAAAAACAGCAGAGCATGATCCAATTTGCTACAGCAGGGGAAAAATTTCCTTCCTGATCCCCCAAAAGGCAATCCGATTTTCCATGAAAAAGACAAACCTCTTAACACCGGCAGAGGTGATTAAAATGATGCAAAATCTTTATCCCAAAATTAAAACTGTTTGCTGTAACTTATAAAGTGTGAGCTGAAGCTGACAAAGCTGCGGTTTGCTGTTCCTCCTGTTCTCATTTATCCATGTATATGTGTCTCACTAATACAGGAGGTGTGTTACTGGTCAATTAACCAGGTAAAAACAGAAAGAAAAGAAATGCAGCCACCACATCTAATGATTGGTAAACTGCAACATAATACATTTACGTTTTGGAATTTATTACCGCACTGCCCCTTTAAAAATTAGCCCTCATTTTATAAAAATAAAAAAATTCTTCTTAGAGGATTCTTTTTATCAAAGCCGGCTGCTGGGCATCTTCTGCAGACAGAATGTTCATTTAATCCTGAGAAAAACAATAAAAGTTTTTTTTTTTTTTCTGATAGCCTGTGCAATGATAGAAAAAAACTGACCTTATAAGCAGACAAAATTAGAACGTTTGTTTTCTTAGTGTGAAGAGTAAATAGAATTGCTGAGAAAAGCCTTTATTTTATAGCTTTTCTTTTATTATGCACAAAATGTGAAATTACCAACCATGTAAAAAGTGGACCCGTCAGCCGAAAACACATTTCTAAATAAATGTGGCGGATTGGAGTTCGTCGTTAGTTATGATGTCACAGCCGGCCATGTTGTACTGACTCTTTTTCTTGGTTGCGAGGGTCTGCGCATAAATCTTGTCATGTTCTGTATTATCATTTGATTGTCAGTTCTTTAGTTCCTGTCTACTCACTTTCCTCGGGGCTACAGATCAGCAGCTCTTTCCAGCTTTATGGTGTCCAGGTGACCAGATTTCTTAAATGAAAGCCGGGGACATATTTTTTGTTAATAGTAACGGCAACAGTCAGCGACTCTCTGCCCGTCGCCGCCCGCCTCACAGCCTCTCAAGTCTTACTCTTCGGGCCCCCCGGCTAGTACTGGGTGGGGAACGGAGGAAGATCACTCCACCAGGGAAGGCAAGGAGATAAGCAGGCAGGTGGATGGCCAGGATTTGAGCCAAGGCCGAAGAACATGCGAGCGGAGCTCAAGAAATATTCCCTCCGCTCCGACCAGCACGTGATCATCAGAAAGGGGCACAGATAATGGGAAAAATACAACCCCCCTATGCTAGTAGGCACAGCGGAGCGGGGGTGTAATTAAAAATGTTTTATTTTAATTCTGCACTAACTCTCTTTGAAATTGCCCCTGCCCCCTATTAAATCCAATCTGGGGACAAAACCAGGGACAGACTTGGTCCGGGGACAGTATCCTTAATCCGGGGACTGTCCCCTGAAACTGGGGATGTCTGTTCACCCTACCATACATGGTTCGATAAATGATCGATTTATTTTCTGATCAATCTCTCAATAGGAATAATTGATTTATAGTCAACATTCAAGGGGTTGTAAATGTACAATTTTTCTTCCCTAAATAGCTTCCTTTACAGTCCTCCTTCACTTACCTCATCCTTCCATTTTGCTTTTAAATGTCCTTATTTCTTCTGAGAAATCCTCACTTCCTGTTCTTCTGTCTGTAACTCCACACAGTAATGCGAGGCTTTCTCCCTGGTGTGGAGTGTCGTGCTCGCCCCTTCCCTTGGACTACAGGAGAGTCAGGATGCTCTCTATGTTGCAGATAGAGAAAGGAGCTGTGTGTTAGTGGGCGTCCTGACTCTCCCGTAGTCCAAGGGAGGAGGCGAGCATGACACTCCACACCAGGGAGAAAGCCTTGCATTACTGTGTGGAGTTACAGACAGAAGAACAGGAAGTGAAGATTTCTCAGAAGAAATAAGGACATTTACAAGCAAAATGTAAGGATGAGGTAGGTAAAGGAAGCTATTTAGGAAAAAAAATTGTACCTTTATACCCCCTTTAAGGGGTAAAAATTTAAGGGGTAACTCCACGTGTGTGGGAAAAAAATTGCAAATAAAGGAAAAATAATATATCATATACACACAAGTCATAATGTAATTGAATTTTATTAAAAATTACCTTTCCCTTCCAATCTGCAGTTCTGCAATTTTCTGTAAAATGCAATATGGCTACTTGGAGGTGTCCTGTATACCGAATGTGTACAGCACTCTCCCCCCCTCCCCCAGGAACATTGTTTCCTGCTTGTGTGATTGGCTCACTGATTTTCCCAGAAGTCTACACTAAGGCCGCGTACACAAGATCGAACATATCTGCTGAAACTGGTCCGCAGCGGACAAAAGTTTTAAAGCATGCTTTAAAACTTGTCCGCTGGAAACCTGTCCGTCGGACATGTCCGCTGGTTAGTACGACTAACCAGCGGACCGAAATCCCCTGCATGCGTCAAATGGATTCGACGCATGCGTGGAAGCATTTAATTTCCTGGTTTGGTGACGTGGCGGCGTCAACGTCACCGCCACGTCACCGCGTTCTCTGTCCGAGGGGATTTTCGTCCGATGGTGTGTACACACCGCCGGACCAAAATCCTGCAGGAGACATGTCCGATGAAAACGGTCCGCAGATCGTTTTCATTGGACATGTCTCCTCGTGTGTACGGGGCCTAAAATACACGTGAGATTTTTGGCATCCCCTGCAATAAAAATATAATTTTTGGTGAGATACTTCCGATAGGAACATGTCTAATACCCGGTACACACCATCAAAAAATCGTACGAAAAATGCCTATATGGGAGCGATCGTAAGATAATATGATCATTAGTACAGAGCTTTCGAGAGCCAATCAGGATAATTCATACGATATTATTTGATTAGACATACACAGAATTTTTTTTTGGTACAATGCCACGATTTTCGTTGGACCAGTACAGCTGCTGTTCAAAAATGCAATACAAATGCATTACAACACATGACATCACCTCCAAATTTGTATTCTGTCGTACGAGAACTTTCGTGACTTTAGTAAACTCATCAGAATCGATCTGAGATTATCATGCAAAAAAAAATGGACATTCGTACGATAATCTCATCGTATGTACCAGGCATAAAGGGATGCAGGCCCAGCAGCTTTCCTCATTAGTGCACTGCAGGTGCAACAGCTGGTAGATAATTATGACCGGAGTCTCCATACTGGACACTCCATCCACAGTGCAACTAAGTAATGCTGAGCCTTCTATAGTTATAGGGTCAGTGGTATAGAGCTATGGGGGCACCCGAGGCAAGCCGCTGCTCTGTGTGTCCCTTGAGACATGGCCCCACCCTTATCTCTCTTCATTGGCTCACTGACTTTGATTGACAGCCGTGGGAGCCAATGGCACCGGCTACTGTGTCTCAGCTAATCAGGAGGGAGAGTCCCACAGTCAACACAGTTTGATTGTACTAGAACTTTATTGCACACAGGTTGATTGTATCAGGATCTTATTGCACACAGGTTGAGTGCGTCAGAATTTTATTACATAGGTTTGCGCAATTTTAATCTCTCTTTCCATTGTGCATGACCTGTGCCATGAAACTGTCTTCCACAACCTCACCTGAGTAGCAGAGTCTGTCCGTTCCTCACCCAGTTTTAAGTCTCCTATACAGCTGTTTCTGATTCAGTTAATGACTAACCACCTAAGGACCTGCTCACTACTATATACTGTACGTCCTGTTTTTAAAGATGGATATCTCGGTAACGGCAGCAGCTGCTGCCACAACCGAGATATCCATCTTTACTGTGAGTGGTCCTGTAAACGATAACGGTTGTCTCTGCGGCGTCTCTGAGACGTCAGTAGCAGAAGAGGCGATCGGGTCCTGTCCCCTGCTCGGCTGGGATACGAATGAGGGCAAGATGGCCCCCATAGCAATATTTTCTTGTTGTCATTTTTTCAAATGACAACATTTTTTTATTTTTTTGCATTCAAGTTTAAATATGAGATCTGAGGTCTTTTTGACCCCAGATCTCATATTTAAGAGGACCTGTCATGCTTTTTTCTATTACAAGGGATGTTTACATTCCTTGTAATAGGAATAAAAGTGATCCATTTTTTTTTTTTAGTGTAGAAATTAATAAAATAAATTAAAATAAATAAATAAACAAACATTTTTTTTTTAAAGCGCCCCGTCCCGACGAGCTTGCAGGCAAAAGCGAAATGCATATGTGAGTAGCACCCGCATATGAAAACGGTGTTCAAACCACACACGTGAGGTATCACCACGATTGTTAGAGCGAGAGCAATAATTCTAGCCCTAGTCCTCCTCTGTAGCTCAAAAAATGCAACCTATAGAATTTTTTAAACGACGCCTATGGAGATTTTTAAAGGTAAAAGCGTGACATGTTGGGTATAATTTTACTCGGCGTAACATTATCTTTCACAATATATAAAAAAATTGGGCTAACTTTACTGATGTCTTATTTTTTAATTAAAAAAATAGATTTTTTTCCCAAAAAAGTGCGCTTGTAAGACCGCTGCGCAAATACGGTTTGACAAAAAGTATTGCAATGACCACCATTTTATTCTCTAGGGTGTTAGAAAAAAAAAAAATATATATATATATAATGTTTGGGGGGGTTTTAGCAAAAAAAAAAACAGTTTTAGTAATGTAAATGCCAAATCTGAAAAACAGCCAAGGTCGTTAAGTGGCTAACCTATGTATGTAACATATGTAGTTGATGATCATTAACACCTGGTATAATTGGGTAATCATACATCTGACTGTAATCCTACAAAATCCATGACTTTGTGCAAGTGTATAAAGTGTGCAAGTGTGTAAGAATTAATGCTGGTTTGAAGCCAAAGGCTAGTTACACCAAATGTTGATTCGATTCGCTAATTTTTAATTTGATAAAAATAAACCATTAATTTATATATTTTGAAAGCATTCTTTACAGAAATTCTTCACACCTGCCTAAAACTTTAGCATAGTACTGTAGATACAGTATATATTTATAGCAAAAATCCAAAACGGGTTGCAGACTATATATAATTTATTTAACAATCTAACAAAAACATGTAACACGTCGGCAACAGTTTTGGGCAATAAGTCCTCGTTGGCCTGACAAAGGTCATATTGCCTGAAACTGTTGCCAATGTTTTTGTAATTTATTCTTGGATCCCTAAATAAATTATATATACATTTCAACTCCTTTTGGATTTCTACTATATAGTGAGCCTGGAAGGCAATGCTCTGGTTGCTGGAATTATTTTCTCTATCTATCTATCTATCTATCTATCTATCTATCTATCTATCTATCTATCTATCTATCTATCTATCTATCTATCTATCTATCTGTCTGTCTATCTATCTACAGTGTGTTCGGAAAGTTTTCAGTGTGTCTCACTTTATCCACATTTTGTTATGTTACAGTCATATGGATTAAATTAATTTCTCTTATTGTCAATGGATGGACACAGCCTCTTCAAGTCTTGACAAGTGGAAGGGAACATAACCCATTTGTCAAGACTTGAAGAGGCTGTGTCCGTCAATGGACGACAGAGAAAAGGATTTTATGGTGAGTACAAAAAAATCATTTTTTCCCCTCAAAATACTACAAACAATACCCCATAATGACAACATGAAAGAAGTTTGTTTAAAATGATTGCAGATTTATGTAAAAAAAAAAAAAATCCAATGTACATAAGTATTCAGAGCCTTTGCCATGACACTCAAAATTGAGCTCAGGTACATCCTGTGTCCACTGATCATTCTTGAGATGTTTCTACAACTTGATTGGAGTCCACCTGTGATAAATTGAGTTGACTGGACATGATTTGGAAAGACACACACCTGTCTATATAAGGTCCCACAGTTAACAGTGCATGTCAGAACACAAACCAAGCCATGAGGTCCAAGGAATTGTCTGTAGACCTCCGAGACAAGATTGTATGGCGGCACAGATCTAGGGAAGGGTACAGAAACATTTCTGCAGCATTGAAGGTCCCAATGAGCACAGTGTAAATGGAAGAAGTTTGGAACCACCAGGACGCCTCCTAGAGCAGGCCGCCAGGCCAAACTGAGCTATTGGGAGGAGAAGGGCCTTAGTTAGGGAGGTAACCAAGAACCTAATGGTCACTCTGACAGAGGTCCAACATTTCTCTGTGGAGAGAGGAGAACCTTCCAGAAGAACAACCATCTCTGCAGCACTCCACCAATCAGCCTGTATGTTAGAGTGGCCAGACCGAAGCCACGCCTCACTAAAAGGCACATGACAGCCCGTCATGCCAAGGTGCCAAAAGGCACCTGAAGGACTCTCGGACCATGAGAAACAAAATTCTCTGGCCTGATGAAACAAAGATTAAACTCTTTGGCCTGAATGGCAAGTGTCTGGAGGAAACCAGGCACCGCTCATCACCTGGCCAATACCATCCCTACAGTGAAACATGGTGGTGGCAGCATGGGGGACAGGGGATGTTTTTCAGTGGCAAAAACTGGGAGACCGGTCAGGACCGATAGAAACATTAATGCAGCAATGTACAGAGACATCCTTGAAGAAAACTTGCTCCAGAGTCCTCTGGACCTCAGACTGGGGCGAAGGTTTTTCTTCCAGCAGGACAACAAGCGCAGACTTGAACATCTCAGGAGAGATCTGAAAATGGCTGTGCACCGACGTTTCCCATGCAACTTGATGGAGCTTGAGAGGTCCTGCAAAGAAGAATGGGAGAAACTGCCCAAAAATAGGTGTGCCAAGCTTGTAGCATCATACTCAAAAAGAATCGAGGCTGTAATTGGTGCCAAAGGAGCTTCAACAAAGTATTGAGCAAAGGCTGGGAATACTTCTGTACATGGGATTTTTTTTATTTATAAATTTGCAAAGATTTTAAACAAATGTATTTTATGTTGTCATTATGGGGTATTGTTTGTAGAATTTTAAGGGAAAATAATGAATTGAATCCATTTTGGAATAAGGCTGTAACATAACAAAATGTGGAAAAAGTGAAGCGATGTGAATACTTTCCGAATGCACATATCTATCTATCTATCTATCTATCTATCTATCTATCTATCTATCTATCTATCTATCTATCTATCTATCTATCTATCTATCTATATATATATATATATATATATATATATATTGATGATAGATATAAAAAGAGGACATCTTCTATAAAGGGCAGGCTGAAAACGATTCCTCTGTAGTTCTATTTTGCAGTAAATTACAGATTTAGTCTTCAGTATCGGTGGGTATTGATCACAGTCACTTGCTGTGAATAGGTAAAATAAACAGGAATGTGACCTAGATACAGAGCACAGTTTGATATTAGCCGTGTGAGCAGACGCAGGATTCATAGGGAGGGATGAAGGGAAAGGAAGCAGAAACATCTTACAACTCCACTTTCAGAACTGTCTTCTCATCGCTTTGACTTGTAAACCACCAAAAAATTAGAGTTAGGCCTCATTCACAATGGCGCTCCTGCGTTCAGCTTTTTCTTTTTCCTGCATTAAGATGTTCCTGCTTTAACCACTTGCTTACTGGGCACTTAAACCCCCCTCCTTCCCAGACCAATTTTCAGCGCTCTCACTCTTTGAATGACAATTGCGCGGTCATACAACGCTGTACCCAAATGACATTTTTTTCCCCACAAATAGAGCTTTCTTTTGGTGGTATTTGATCACCTCTAAGGTTTTTATTTTTTGTTAAAAAAAATACAAACCGTTTCATATTTTGTTATAACATTTTGCAAACAGGTACATTTTCTCCTTCATTGATATACACTGATAAAACTGCACTGATGGGCACCGATAGGCAGGAATGATGGGCATCGATAGGTGGTACTGGTGGGCACTGAGAAGTGGCATTGGTGGGCACTGAGAGGTGGCACTGATGGGTGGCACTGAAGAGCATTGATAGGTGGCACTGATAGGCGGCACTGAGAAGTGGCATTGGTGGGCACCGAGAGGTGACACTGGTGGGAACTGATAGGCGGCACTGGTGGGCACTGAGAAGTGGCATTGGTGGGCACTGATGGGTGGCACTGAAGGGCATTAATAGGTGGTACTGATGGGCACTGAGAATTGGCACTAATAGGTGGCATTGATAGGTGGCAGTGATGAGCACTGATAGGTGGCAATGATGGGTACTTATCAGCACTGCTAGGTGGCACTGATAGGCAGCACTGCTAGGTGGCACTGACTGGCACCACTGGTGGGCATTGCTAGGTGGCAGTGATGGGCATTGATAGGTGGTCCTGATTGACATTGATAGGTGGCACTGGTGGTCACTGTGGACACTGGCAGGTGGTACTTGTGTCCACTCACTCAGTCCCTCCCTCATCATCCAGTGATCAGCTTTTTTTTCTCCTCGCGCTGTCAGTGCAAGGAAAAAAAAGAGGATTACCAAGCTTTGTTTTGATCACGTGATCAGCTGTCATTGGCTGACAGCTGATCACATGGTAAGGGTCCGGGACCGGCCCCTTACTCGGATCCATGATCACCCGACTCTCAGTGACTTGGTGATCACAGCTGCAGGGGGCGTGTACAAAGGGGAGGACATCTATATTGACGTCCTCCTGGCAATTGGGGTCCGCGCTGTGGCCGTCATTTGACTGTAGCACAGGCCCCTAGTGGTTAAAACAGGTTTAGCTGCATTTAACCATTGGAATGCTGAACGCACAGAATTCTATTTTCTCCAAACACAGCCAAACTGCTGCACAGTATCATACAATATTTTTTGACATGATTAGCACCCTAAAAGGGTCTTGTTTTAAAAATAATTCTATAACAAAAATAAAATTCCTCTTTTTATTTAATATTTACTTATTATTTATTTATTATTTTATTTCTCCATATCTTACTGCATTACTTGCATTGGATGTTTGTATTTTCCATGTGATGTAATTCTTGATTTTTCTATGGTTAGCTGAAATGAATAACAACTTCTATAAAAAAAATGTCACATTTATCCACGAGTGTCATTACAGCTCAAATCCTAGTCAGATCGCAGCCAAAATAAATACGCGTGAATCTTGTAGCTGTCAAAAGATGTGTAATTGTCTGTCGCTTATGTAATCCAACACTCGTCCCAGCCTGTGATTGGACAATGAAGGAGCACACTGCCCTATTCAGTGACAGCAACCAGGACAGGAAGTTGAAGGAAATCGAATCATTCCACAGTTAAAATTAAATTTCGTTAAATTGGAAGGTGCCTTTTTTTTTATGTAGCGGTATCCTCTAAAGGGCCACTGAAAGATGATGATTTAAAGCGGAAGTCTACCCAAAAAGGGAAGTCCTTTTGGGCCTCCTCCCCAACTCCTCTGACATTTGCCCCTTTTTTTTTTTTTGCCTGACCTAAGCGGAAGTTTTCCTTTCTCCCCTCCCTTCCTGCAGTCTTCTGGGAGACGTCACAGGTCCTAGAAGACTGCAGGACCGTCACAATCAGGGCCGGTGCTAGAATTTTTTGCGCCCTAGGCGAGACCAGCTACTTGCGCCCCCCCCCCCACCAAAATTTTTTTAAATAAAACTTCTATACTGCTAAAATATAATTTCTATATCTCTATAAGGGAATAGAAAGGTGGCGAGAAAAGTCTAGCACCGGCCCTGTCTATACCCCCCTGTGATGTTTGTTGACCCTCTATACCCCCCTGTGATGTTTGTTGACCCTCATTTAACTGCCGTACACAGCAAGCATAGTTGCCAACAATTTTTTTTTTTAGAGAGAACTGGGTGACAGCAGGGGACAGGATGACAGCAAAGGGCTGGGTGACAGTATGGTGGAGGAATGGGTGACAGCAGAGCAGAGGACTGTGTGACAGCAGGGCAAAGGACTGTGTGACAGCAGGGCAGAGGACTGTGTGACAGCTGGGCGGAGGACTGGGTGACAGCAGGGCGGAGGACTGGGTGACAGCAGGAAGGAGGGGTCGGTGACAGCAGGGCGGAGGAGTGGGTGACAGCAGGGCGGAGGACTGGGTGACAGTATGGCGGAGGAATGGGTGACAGCAGAGCAGAGGACTGTGTGACAGCAGGGCAAAGGACTGTGTGACAGCAGGGCGGAGGACTGTGTGACAGCTGGGCGGAGGACTGGGTGACAGCAGGGCGGAGGACTGGGTGACAGCAGGAAGGAGGGGTCGGTGACAGCAGGGCGGAGGAGTGGGTGACAGCAGGGCGGAGGACTGGGTGACAGCAGGGCGGAGGACTGGGTGACAGCAGGGCGGAGGACTGGGTGACAGCAAGGCGGAGGACTGGGTGACAGCAAGGCGGAGGACTGGGTGACAGCAGGGCGGAGGACTGGGTGACAGCAAGGTGGAGAACTGGGTGACAGCAGGGCGGGGGACTGGGTGACAGCAAGGTGGAGGACTGGGTGACAGCAAGGCGGAGGACTGGATGACAGCAGGGCGGAGGACTGGGTGACAGCAGGGCAGAGGACTAGGAGAAATTGAGTTGAAAATTGCTCAGTCAAGAGATACCAGATACCATCTTGATCTTTGTCAGCTAATAGCACTTTTTACTTCTATGTAAAAGTCTAAAGATATAAGATACAGTTGACAAAGATCAAGATGATATCTGTTTTCCTGTAGCCCTGTCCTGACTGAGCAATTTTCAACTCAATTTCTCCTAGTCCAGTGGCTTCATCAAAACCATATCATCTCTGGTATGAATAGGGTACCATGAACACTATCTCTAGTAACAACTTGCTACAAAGAAGACACATTGGCTTCTTTGCCAGTTCCTTTGGCAGTCGCTGTGTGCAGTCTTTTTCGTGTTAAGCTGTCTCTTGGCATTGGAACCACTTTTACAGACATGTGAATGATTCAGCTTTGTTTCTCTCTTCTTCAGGTCCGAGCCAGCGCCATCGCTCAGGACGCGGACCAGAACTACGACTACGCCAGCAACAGCGTGGTCCTACATCTAGAGCCGGGTGACGAGGTCTATATCAAGCTGGATGGTGGAAAAGCCCACGGGGGCAATAATAACAAATATAGCACATTCTCTGGATTTATCATCTATGCCGACTGAGGATACCTCAATTTCTGGAATAAACTATTTGACTATTTTGACCTTCTGCAGGCCCTGTTGTGATGAACTCCATGGGCTGCTGACTATAGTGGCGAAAAAAGACGCTTAATCAATATGGGGACCATGCGCACTCTGGAGATCCACTGCTACCTGAGTAACGCCTCGAAAGACATCAAAATATCCAATCCAATCCAATATATCCATATATGTTGTACAAGTTACACAGATGTGTCACCCCCTCCTTACCGCCAAAGCCAAATTTCCTTGTCTGTGCCTGTGTGAATGAAATCCTACACAGTAAAGTTTTTGTATATATATAAAAAAAAGACCAAAAAAAATAAATCCCCCCCCAAGTATATATCAATCTATATCCTATATCTTCGCTGTTATAGCCATCTGTCAGCTTTGAACTTTCGGACCTGCCTGCCATTGGTGATGCTTGGAGTGGACTAGGTGTATGGTGGAAGAATGGTCTTCCGGCTCTGTTCTGCAATAATAAGAGATGCTGGATGGTTGGATGGTGGTGTGTGAGCTTTAGAGACTATACCTAATATAAGCACAGTAACAACTCTGAATAGTGGTGGTAAAAAAAATTATAAAAATAAAAAATACTTAAACCTGAAAAAAAGATGGTATATTGGTTGCACATAAAACCATGAAACTATTGTATATTCGGTCAGACTTATTTTAAAATGCATATATAAATGAAATTAAAAGTGGATAAATTTGTTCATATAAAGTTTATATTTAATACCGAATAAGCACGTTGTATTTTATTCTGTTGTTCCAATTTATTTTTTGCGTTTCTAATCGCAGACCTGTTACATCTGTATCTCTAAACAGATACTTTTCATGCTAGGTATATGCACACTAAGGCTCGGTTCACACTGCTGCGACTTGGGATCCGACTTGTAAGACTCCAAGTCACGTGACATGTGAAATCTCATGTTAGTCAATGAGAGAGAGCAGTCTTAATTACAGTGGGGATCAACAGTTTGGGCACCCCAGGTAAAATTTTGTATTAATGTGCATAACGAAGCCAAGGAAAGATGGAAAAATCTCCAAAAGGCATCAAATTACAGATTAGACATTCTTATATGTCAAAAAAAGTTAGATTTCATTTCCATCATTTACACTTTCAAAATGACAGAAAACAGAAAAATGGCGTCTGCAAAAGTTTGGGCACCCTGCAGAGTTAATATCTTGTACTGCCCCCTTTGGCAAGTATCACAGCTTGTAAACACTTTTTGTTGCCAGCCAAGAGTCTTTCAATTCTTGTTTGACGTATCTTTGCCCATTCTTTCTTACAAAAGTCTTCCAGTTCTTTGAGATTTCTGGACTGTTTGTCACACACTGCTCTTTTAAGGTCTATCCATAGATTTTCAATTATGTTGAGGTCAGGAGATTGTGAAGGCCATGGCAAAACCTTCAGTTTACGCCCCTTGATGTAATCCCCAGTGGATTTTGAGGTGTGTTTAGGATCATTATCCATTTGTAGAAGCCATCCTCTCTTTAACTTCAGCTTTTTCACAGATGGCATCAAGTTACCATCCAAAATTTGCTGAAATTTTATTGAATCCATTTTTTCCTTCTACTCGTGAAATGTTCCCTGTACCACTGGCTGCAATACAACCCCAAAGCATGGTTGATCCACCCCCATGCTTACCAGTTGGACAGAGGTTCTTTTCATTAAATTCTGTGCCCTTTCTTCTCCAAACATACCTTTGCTCATTCCGGCCAAAAAGTTATATTTTAACCTCTTCAGTCCACAGAACTTGTTTCCAAAATGCATCAGGCTTGTCTATATGTTCATTTGCAAAGGACAGTGAGGACGTAGAAGAGGTTTTCTTCTGATGACTCTTCCATGAAGACCATATTTGTACAAGTATCTCTTTATAGTGGAATCGTGTACCACAACTCCAGTGTCTGCCAGATCTTTCTGGAGGGATCATGCAGTCAAACGTGGGTTTTGAATTGCTTTTCTCACAATCCTGCGAGCTGTTCTGTCTGATATTTTTCTTGGTCTTTCAGATCTTGCTTTAACTTCCACTGTTCCTGATCACTGCCATTTCTTAATTACATTCCGAACAGAGGATATTGACATCTCAAAATGCTTTGCTATCTTCTTATAGCCTTCTCCAGCTTTGGGAGCGTCAACTATTTTCAGTTTCAGTTTTCTAGAGAACTGCTTAGAAGAACCCATGGTGCTGATTGTTGGGACAAGGTCAGATGAGTCTGGGCATTTAAAACCTTTGAGATTGACATCACCTGGTCTTCCCAAACGATGGATGGAAATAAAATCTAACTTTTTTTGACATATTGTAAGAATGTCTATTCTGTAATTTGATGCCTTTTGGAGATTTTTCCATCTTTTCTTGGCTTCATTATGCACATTAATACAATTTTTTACCTAGGGTGCCCAAACTTTCGATCCCCACTGTAGCACTATTAACATTGCGCTGACTTTAGAAAGGGTTCCTGTACTACAAGGCGACTTATATCCAACTTGTGTCCATAGACTTTAAAGGGGTTGTAAAGGTAAAAAATGTTTTCCTAAATAGCTTCCTTTACCTCAGTGCAGTCCTCTTTCGCTTACCTCATCCTTCCATTTTGCTTTTAAATGTCCTTATTTCTTCTGAGAAATCCCCACTTCCTGTTCTTCTGTCTAACTCAAAACAGTAATGCGAGGCTTTCTCCCTGGTGTGGAGTGTCGTGCTTGTCCCCTCCCTTGGACTACCGGAGAGTCAAGATGCCCACTAACACACAGCTCCTTTCTCTATCTGCAATGTAGAGAGCGTCCTGACTCTCCTGTATTTCAGGGGAGGGGGCGAGCATGACACTACACACCAGGGAGAAAGCCTTGCATTACGGTGTGTAGTTACAGACAGAAGAACAGGAAGTGAGGATTTCTCAGAAGAAATAAGGACATTTAAAAGCAAAATCGAAGGATGAGGTAAGTGATGGAGGACTGCACTAAGGTAAAGGAAGCTATTTAGGAAAAAAATGTTTTACCTGTACAACCCTTTTAATAGAATTTGCCTTTAAGGCTTGATTCACACCTATGCATTTTTAGTACTTTTTGCATTTTGCCAATTTGCACTACAGCCGATTTAACATGGTTTCCTATGGAACATGCTGTGTAGAACAAATCTGCAAAATTAAAAACTAATACTAGCTCAGTGCTAGTAAAGTATGCAACTGTTGGATAACCATTGTGAAGATAAGGATAGTTTGGGTTGGTTGGGTAATGTCTACAAAGTAGCTGTAATCTTTTGTAAATCAGTTAAAGTTTGTTGTAGCTTTTGCAGATTGCTGTTCATGTCAGACGTAGAGGACTTTATTTGCATTCATGTGTTCAAAAGCAGAACACAGCGCTTGACAAGAAAATCCATCAATAACTTGCTTCACGTACAATCCAAACACACCTCAATAGAACAGACTGCGTCTGAAGGAACACAACACGAAACACAGCCTCTGAAATGTCAACCACATTACTCCATTGAAGTCAAAGGAAATTTGCTGACCTTCATTTGATGTGCATTTCAACACCAGTGTTATTCTTTACTCTCTTGGATGTTCTTAGTTGCCTTACAGTGATCTTCAGGCCAATTAGGCAATGGTGTATAGCCATAGCAGTGGACATATGTGGGGTAAGACAGCACACAAAACCAACCCAGTGCTTCAGTTGTGGATATGGCTGTGTATGGCCTCAGCCAGTACTTCTCCGTCCATGCCCCCCTGACATGTTCGCCCCGCCGACCAGGGCTTGGCCCTCTGTGACCAAGCGCCGGTAGGTAGGACGAAACATGTAAGGATGTGAGGCTTGAGCAGCACCTGAAGCACTGGGTCACCCCATATATGTCCACGCTTCTGAATTAGTACATCACACCGGCTCCCATTTTCTGAATACTGGTAGGGATACAAGTTATCCTCCAGCTTTGAGCTCTGCTCCAAGTCCACATGTGATTATAGGCATAGCAGCCCATATGGCTTCATTGGGGCCCAGCAGTAGGAGCTTGGGAGATCCAGCACATATACCCTGATCCTCTGAATTGCCCACTTTAAAAGAGATGACTGTGAGATGTGCTTGATTCTTTGGGATTATTCTATCTGCTAGTAACAAGCCCCTTTGGTCTCCCTATCCTGCAAGTAGATACACTACATAGTCAGAAGTATTGGGACACATGCCTTTACACACACATGAACTTTAATGGCATCCCAGTCTTCGTGTGTAGGGTTTTATATTGCGTTGGTCCACCCTTTCCATCTATAACAGCTTCAACTCTTCTGGGAAGGCTGTTCACAGGGTTTAGGAGTGTGTCTATGGGAATGTTTGACCATTCTTCCAAAAGCACATTTGTAAAAACAGGCACTGATTTTGGCCGAGAAGCCCTGGCTCAGAGTCTCCTATGTTATTCATCCCAAATGTGTTCTAAAAGGTGTTCTATCGGGTTGAGGTCGGAACTCTGTGTAGGCCAGTCAAGTTCCTCCACCCCAAACTAGCTCTTTAATGTCTTTATAGACCTTGCACTGGTCCAAATCATTTGGTGTCAGTGGGAGGAATAGTGCCAAATAAAAGGCATGTGGGAGGAATAGTAGCTAAAGGGCCAGATAAAAGGCACTCAAAAGGCTGCAGCAGGCACGTGGGCTGCAGTTTGGAGACCACTTATATTGCCAATTAAAAGGAATGGTCTGCAATGAGTGTAGCATTGCAGTGTGGGTAAAAACACACACAATACGTGTAAATACAATGCAACTCATTATAGAAAAAAAAATTTGGGTTATGAAGTTTGAATGCTATGAGGACCCGTAGTTTGTACTTAAACCCCTTTCACACTGGGGTGTTTTTCAGGTGCTTTAGCGTTAAAATAAAAGCACCCGTAAAACGCCCTAAAGAAGCTGCATCTGCAATCTCAATCTGAGAGCCTGAGTGCTTTCACACTAAAGCACCTGAAAAACGCCCCATTGTGAAAGGGGTCTTGGCGTTAAAAAAAGCGACTGAAAGAAGTCTTTTCTGCAATCCCAATGTGAAAGCCCGAGTGCTTTCATACTGAGGCGCTGGCAGGGTGTCAAAGCACCTAAAAAATGCTCCAGTGTAAAAGGGGTCTTAGCGGAGCTTTACCAGCAGTGTGAAAGGGCTCTGAAAGCACTCGGCTTTCACATGAGGCTTCTTTCAGATGCTTTTTTTAACGCCAAAGCGCCTGAAAAATGCCCCAGTGTGAAAAGGATCTTATGGTATCTTGTGGAGCATTGCATACAAAAATGTAATGCAATGTTTTGCAAACTGCAAGCAAGAGTGAGTAAACACACAGGCATTTTATGTGTATTTTCACTACATTCTGGTGTTAACAGGCCTAAAATATCTAATAGGTTGACCTGACATCCCCGGTTTCAGGGGACAGTCCCCTGATTGAGGACACTGTCCCGGACCAAGTCTGTCCCCAGTTTTGTCCCCAGATTGGATTTGAACAGGGGCTGGGGCAATTTCAAAGACAGTCAGTGCAGAATAAAAAAAAATATCTGAATTACACCCCCCCCCCACTCTGCTGCACCTAGTACCTTGGGGGGAGGGGGTGTATTTTTTCCCCCCATTATCTGTGCCCCTTTCTGAGATGATCATGTGCTGGTCAGTCTCGGGTTTCTTCAGTTTCGGGTGCATGCCCATGGCTCAAGTCCCGGCCAGACGCCTGCCTGCTTATCTCCTTGCCTTCCCTGGCAGAGTGATCTTCTTCCACTCCCCACCCAGTAGTAGCCGGGGCCCGGAGAGTGAGACTTGACAGGCTGTGAGGCGGGCAGCGGTGGCGACGGGCAGAGAGTCGCTGATTGCCACCATTACTAGTAAAAAAAAAAAAAAATGTCCCCGGATTTAATTTTAAAAATCTGGTCACCTTAATCTAATATATACAGTAAATAAAAGGTCAAATACCTTGTGACATGTATAACGCACTCTCTGCCAAGACAGGTAAACAGATGTCTGTGAGCTGGACTAACTGTACATGACATGGGGCCAACCTTTCACTCCGAGGCACTGATCATCCCTGGGGGCAAATGGCCGTTATTTCAAGAGGCCAGGGAAGATATTCCAACATTATTGTCTAAAAATGTATCCCGGGGTATTTAGTTATACAATGTGTAATGCACATACTTCTCTGGGTTATTTAAAATAAAACAATTAGAGGGTATTGTCCAGCCTTTTTTTTTTCTGTGCCAGAAAGTAATTTAAATGGCTATGTTCCATATCAAGCATTAATTAAAGAACAGCGGGATAATTACAAGCATCATCAATATTACAAGGAACATCAAATTGTTCCAGAGGGGAGTCGTTTAATTGGAATCACTTTACTTTTCTACAAGTTGTGCATTATTATTATTACTTGCTTCAGAGTACCCTTGGTTATCGCTGCCGGTAGGAATTCAATTAATTGTGTTTAAAGACGATTGTTTAAGTGTTTATTTCTAAGGGAGAAAAGTGGAAAATAAGAGACTCTAAACACAAAAATATGTATGCTTCCAAAAGGCTTGATTAGAAGACTACTCACAGTAGTCTCCAGTAGTAAGATAGATGGTCCCTTTGTGGCAACAGCTTCCTTTCTACCTCTGACCATACTGGTTCCCTGTCTGACCTTGCTCAGCCCCTGTCATTCTAATGTCACCAGCCACAGTGCCACCTAGTGAAACAAAAGAAAAGGTGCAGCAATTCCAGAATTATTGAGGCTTGTTTTCTAACAATTAACAAGGATAATTACCACCTGACAAACAAAACTGGGCCTAATTAGCCTATTTCCCTTCCTGGTGTTATGTAACTCGTTAGTGTTACAAGGTCTCAGGTGTGGATGGGGAGCAGGTGTGTTAAATTTGGTGTTATTGCTCTCACTCTCTCATACTGGTCACTGGAAGTTCAACATGGCACCTCATATCAAAGAACTCAGGATCTGAAAAAAAGAATTGTTGCGCTACATAAACATAGCCTAGATTATTAGAAGATTTTAATACAGGGGTTTAACAGGACAGGTTCCACTCTCAGAACAGACCTCGCCATGTTCGACCAAAGAAGTTGAGTGTACATACATGCTCAGTGTCATATCCATAGGTTGTCCTTGGCAAATAGAGGTATTAGTGCTACCAGCATTTCCGCAGAGGCTGAAGGGGTGGGGGGTCAGCCTGTTAGTGCTTGGACCATACGTCGCACACTGCATCAAATTAGTCCGCATAGCTGTCGTCCCAGAAGGAAGCCTCTTATAAAGATGATGCACAAGAAAGTTCACAAACAGTTTGGTAAAGGCAAGCATACTAAGGACATGGATTACTGGAACCATGTCCTGTGGTCTGATGAAACCAAGATAAACCTATTTGGTTCACATGGTGTCAAGTACGAGAGGCAGCAACCAGGTGAGGAGTACAAAAAAAGAGTGTGTCTTGCTGACATGTAGCTGTCACATACTGAAGCAGAGAATGAGCCCCTTCCTTCAGAGACTGGGCTGCAGGGCAGTATTCCAACATAACAACCCCCAAACACACCTCCAAGACGACCACTGCCCTGCTAAAGAAGCTGAGGGTAAAGGTGATGGACTGGCCAAGCATGTCTCCAGACCTAAACCCTATTGAGCATCTGTGGGGCATCCTCAAACGGGAGGTGGAGGAGCGCAAGGTCTCCAACAACCACCAGCTCCGTGATGTCATCATGTAGGAGTGGAAGAGGACTCCAGTGGGACCCCCAAGAGGGTTAAGGCAGTGGTGGAAAATAATGGTGGCCCCACAAAATATTGACACTTTGGACCCAATTTGGACATTTTCATATAAGGGTGTACTCACTTTTGTTGCCAGCGGTTGCGAGATTAATGGCTGTGTGTTGAGTTATTTTGAGCGGACACTACTTTACATTGTAGCAAAGTGTAATTTCTTCAATGTTGTCACATTAAAAGCGATAATAAAATATTTACAAAAATGTGAGGGGTGTACTCACTCTTGTGAGGTGCTGTATATGGAAAGTGAGTTTTGGCTACAGCTTCATCCGAAAACATCTAACATCTACTAAGGTACTGGAAGACCATTAATATACAGTATAGTTATCAAAGAACGGGACAACACTTTTAGAACGATATGCTTCTGGTAACCCAATCTGCAATCTCATAATTTCAGCAATAACACGGCTTCTTCAGGACCTGATATGGCACAGTAGAGCAACAACTATTGCAGTGAATCGTGCAAACCCAATAAGGTACAGCCTGGGGGCAGGCATAGGGGCACCTGGACCCATAGCTGGGCAATGGAAACTCATCACAGGTAGAGGTGCTAAATAAAAAAAAAATGATATGCTTCATTTATCAGTAGGGTTGTCCCGATACCACATTTTAACCACTTCAACAGCGCGGGTCTGAATATCCAACATGCCGTCATTTGACGGCATGTCCTTTAGGCGTTCCCAGCGCGCGCTGTAGAGCGCGCTGCGGGGAAGCCCTGTGTTGTCCGTGTCCCTTGGACACGGCCAATCACAGATCGCGGCGAACGGCCAATCAGAGCGGCCGTTTGCGATGCGATCTGTGGGCGAATGAGAGATGATCTCATAGATCATCTCTCATTGCCGTTTTACACAGAGACAGCGTCCTGTCTCTGGAGAGGAGGAGACCGATCTGTGTTCCTTCCTACATAGGGACACAGATCGGTCACCCCCCCAGTCACCCCCCCCCCTCCCCCCACAGTTAGAACACATCTAGGATACACATTTAACCCCTTCACCCCCTAGTGTTAACCCCTTCAATGCCAGTCACATTTATACTGTAATTAGTGCATATTTATAGCACTGATCGCAGTATAAATGTGAATGGCGTCAAAAGTGTCCGATGTGTCCGCCATAACGTCGCAGTACCAATAAAAAATTGCAGATCGCCGCCATTTCTAGTAAAAAAAAAAAATAATAATAATTCTCTCCCCTATTTTGTAAGCGCTATAAATTTTGCGCAAACCAGTCGCTTATTGCGATTTTTTTTTTACCAAAAATATGTAGAAGAATACGCATCGCCCTAAACTGAGAAAAAAAAATGTGTTTTTTTTTTTTTAATTGGGATATTTATTATAGCAACAAGTAAAACATATTGTATTTTTCTTCAAAATTGTCGCTCTTTTTTGTTTATAGCGCAAAAAATAAAAACCGCACAGGCGATCAAATACCACCGTGAAAAAAGCAATATTGCGCTCGTTAGTGAAACAAAGGAAAAGCTGCGATCATAAAGTGTTATACTACACAAAAAACAATGTATCAAAAAAAGGAGATCGCGCTATATACTATAAATGTGAACTAAAGTGCTGGTTCAACATGTGCTATAGTGAAATAAAGTTCATAAACAATAAATGAATGAGTCCATTAACGTGGTGACAAAGTTCATGATCAAGTAATCCCACAGGTGCCAAATAAATCAAATAAGGAAAAGTGATGGTATAGATCAAGGGTCTCCAAACTACGGCCCTCCAGGTGTTCAGGAACTACAATTCCCATCATGCCTAATCATGTCTACAAGTGTCAGTTTTACAATGCCTCATGGGAAGTGTAGTTTTACAGCAGCTGGAGGGCCGTAGTTTGGAGATCCCTGGTATAGATGAAACCTCCACCGAAATCACAAGTAGCCTCTTACCAAAAAACAATGATCTCTTGGTGATAGGAGATCAAATATAGCATGATATGGTCTGTAATACTCGGTATGGGAAGGTCCAATAGAGACAGCCTGGTTTTCAGATATATGGATATAGCCTGGTTCTCAGATATATGGATATCTCCCGATGAATCGTCAGCAGGTACATAAAAAACAAATGCCTCACATAGCATAAAATCCTCATTTAATGTGTTAAAAAATAGACTTACACTTACATCGAAGTGAAGATAACATCGCATGTAAACAATAATAGCCGGCCGGCATGCAAAGAACGCCCGTATTCCGGGTAGAGAGCTGGTAAAGTGCGCGGTGACGTCAGAACGTCTCCTCCCTACGTTTCGTCTGAAAGACTTGATCACGGGATACAGGCGACGTTCTGACTCACCGCAATATATGTAAACAAGACGTCACGTGCAGCCTCGATGTGGATGGAAACACCCAGCCGCACTGTCGCCATATTGGTTCCTGGAAAGAAGCAGGGCAGGAGCGGCGATAATAGCCGCGTTCCACCTATACTTCAAACGAACACAGAAAAAATGATAACTAATTAAAAATAACTACACAAAAGGACAGTCAATGAATGTGTGACATTCTTTGAAACCGCAATATGATGTAACTATACTCAAGAATACGGTCAGACGCATCTAATTAAAAAATGTGCTGTCATACTGCACTGTCCCACTGTTCTCGTATGTGTCATTAAAGTGACCAGAGGATCACTGCTGCCAATAGGCAGAAGACCGCTGCTGCCAGTAAGATGACAACCAGCGACGAAAACAGCCATGTGTTGCATATATTTGATAGTTACCTCATAAAAACAAAAATTTGTTATATAAAAAATAAATAAAAAACTGTAAACTTCCATATATTAAATGGATCGTAATATCAGCAATCGCATAGACTGCAGTTAAAAAATGTATTCAAAGTGGGAGCTAGAAGTCAATATTCCTACAAAGGGAGACCTGAGAAGTTCCTAACTAACCACAGTAGGTAGATGTATATATAAAATATACAAATACCAAATAAAAAATGAATGAGAATAAAAAACAAAAAATAAATAAAATAAAGGCCACGAAGGTTGGTTGCACTCCACATCGAGCCTGCATGGGTTAAAAATATCAAACACATTGCAATAAGTAAGATATAGATTTCACATATATGTCCCTCAAAATCTATTGTGGAGACATAGGAGAAAACAGTAACAAAAAACTACATATAAAAACAAGGAATAAACAATATAGGGCCCTATCAATCATGCATTAGCTATAAAACAGTTGACATCAACTTCTATATTGAGGCCAAAAGGAGTATAGCTTTTTAATTTGTGAACCCAGGACATTTCTAATTTGGAGATGGTTCTCACCAGATGACTTCCTCTCCAATGGGGGCTAAATTTGTCTATCCCCAAGAACACAGTACCATTTGGGTTTCTTTTATGTGTAGTAAGGTAATGTTTCGATACCGAATGTTTAGTGTACCCCAATCTGATGTTGTTAATATGTTCATTTAATCTAACCTGTAGGGGGCGCTTCGTCCTGCCCACATATTGTAGGCCGCACGGGCACTGCAGCATGTAAACTACCCCTGTGGTAGAACAGGTAATAAATGTTTTGATGGGGTATTTCTTGGCTGTGCAAGTGGAACTAAATACAGTAGTTCTCCTAGAACTGCATCCATTAAGAGAACATACCTGGCATGTGCCACACTTGTAATAACCTGTAAGTTCCGCAAAGAACTTTGAATCCATGCTGGGGGGATTCAAAATATTAGGGGCCAATTTGTCTTTGAGGCATGGAGCACCTCTAAAAACCACACATGGCCTATCAGGCAATAAGCCTCCTAAGACCTTGTCGTTCTTCAGAATGTGCCAATGTTTGCCAACAATATGTCTAATATTGGCATGTTGGCACGAATAGTTGGTAATGAAAGGGCTACGGAAATGACTATTATTCTCTTTGCCTGTTTTGGCCATCAGTAGATCAGTTCTATTAATCTCATGAACAGCTGTCAAAGTGTCAGACAGGAATTCTTTTGAGTAGCCTTTTTCTAAAAACCGTTGGGTAAGGACATCGGCTTGTTCAATGAAGGTGACATTTTCAGTACAATTACGTTTTAATCGAAGATATTGGCTTTTCGGTACTGATCTCAGCCAAGAGGCATGATGGCAACTGGTATTGGGGATAAATGCATTTCTATCAGTGTCTTTGAAATATGTTGAGGTGACAAACTTGCCATTTGAGATAGTAATAGTTAAATCCAGAAAATTAATCCTCTCTGCACTAATCTCTCGACTAAGGTGGATACCTCTATTGTTAATATTAAGAGAGTCCAAAAAGGACATCAGATCCACCTCCGAGCCATCCCATAGGAGGAGGATGTCGTCTATGTACCTAGCCCACAACATGATCTGGGGTCTAGTTGAAACACAGACGACATCCTCCTCCCATTTGGCCATATAAAGGTTCGCTAAACTGGGGGCGAACTTAGCGTCAATGGCGACACCCTTATCTTGTTTATAGAATTGGCCATTAAACCAAAAAAAGTTATGGGAGGCCGCATATTCTAATAATTCCATGATGTAAAGAACCTGCTTAAGAGGCAGACCCGAATCTCTCTTTAGATAGTGTGATACTGCATCTAAACCTAATTGGTGGGGGATCACTGTATATAATGAAGTGACATCCGCCGTCACCATTAGGAGATTCACTGTGGGGGTAAGGCCCGTAAGAAGATTTATAATATGCCTTGTATCTTTTACATATGAGGGCATCTTATGCACCAACGGTTGTAAATAAAAATCGATATACTTGCCCACCCGGGAGGTGATGGAATCAATTCCACTGACTATAGGCCGTCCCGGGGGGCAAGTGGGATTCTTATGAACCTTCGGAAGGTAATAAATGATCAAAAAGGATTTTTCTTTTTTGTTGAGGATATTTAATTCAAAGCCTTTGGTGACCAGCTTAGTTAACCTCTTTTTGTATTTATTACCAGGATCCAGGACTAATGGGGTGTAAGTGTCGGTGTCAGAGAGTATGCGGTACATCTCCTGCATATAACCATCCTTATTCAGGACGACAATGCCACCCCCCTTATCCGCTGGGCGAATGATAACATTTTTATTTTCACACAGGGTTTTGATGCCCGATTCGATAATTTGTTTATTCCTTACATTTTTTATTCGGATATCCTCCAAGTCCTCCAACATTAAATCTTTAAACACCTTCAATGAAGGAGCCAAATGGCCTGGTGGATTATAGGTAGAGGCGTTGGATAAACCCGAATGTACATAGTTCTGGGAGAAGGTCTTAGATGGGTTAAATGGATTGGAGGCTACATAACGTTGAATATTGAGCTTCCGAATATATTTGTGGATGTCCATATATGTGTTGAACTTATTTAAGATCAAATACCACCAAAAGAAAGCTCTACTTGTTGGGAAAAAAGGACGTAAATTTTGTTTGGGAGCCACGTCGCACGACCGCGCAATTGTCATTTAAAGCGACGCAGTGCCGGAAGCTGAAATTTCACCTGGGCAGGAGGGGGGTATATGTGCCCAGTAAGCAAGTGGTTAAAGACCTAATACAAGTACCGATACTTTTTTTTTAGTACTCGCCGATACTGGCCAATGTCCTCTTACACGGTCTCTGGCCTGGGAATGTTGTCTCTAATGGTCTTAACCTTAGAGACAAAGAAGTCAGTGAGCTCCTGGCACAAGTCCTGTGACTCCTTGGGAGCAGAGCTTGTAGCTTCAGGATGGGTTAACTCTGAACAGATCTTGAAATGCTCAGCTGTGCTGTTGGCTGCCTTCCTGATTTGCTCCCAGAAGTAGATATTTTTAGCCTAAAAGCCCTCTTACAAAGATAAAGGGCCACCAGATGCAGCTCTTTGTAAGCTTCCAGAAGGAACTTCCGCCAGCATCTCTCCCTGGACTGAACCCGCTTTTTAAGGAGCCTGAGCTACTCGGTAAACCATTGCGGGCTCTTGCTCAAGGGACGGGTATTAGATCTCATCCTACGGGGTGCTACCACATCAAGGGCCACTTCAACCGACTCCTGAAAAATACTCAGCTCCTCTACCGGTTCGCCTGGCTCGAAAAAGATTGACTGATTAAAGGGGTTGTAAAGGACAAAAAAATTCCACTAAATAGCTTCCTTTACCTTAGTGCAGTCCTCCTACACCTACCTCATTTTCGATTTTGCTTTTTAATGTCCTTATTTCTTCTGAGAAATCCTCACTTCCTTTTCTTGTGTCTGTAAGGCCACACAGTAATGCAAGGCTTTCTGCCTGGTGTGGAAAAAGCCTTGTGAGGGGGGAGGGGGCGAGCAGGAGTGTCAGGATGCCCACTAACACACAGCTCCTTTCTCTATCTGCAAAGTAGAGAGTGTCCTGCCTTGCCTTTACAACCCTTTTAATACTAGTGGAGGCAAGTATGTTAAAAAAATAAAAATAAACTTTACAACCACTAAGTGTTTGTAAGGTGCAGCCCAAGTGACTGAAGGCCAATGCACTACACCAGGGCTCACCCAGGACGGGCAATGTCTTTTTACCTGCCATTGATAACTGCTCTGGCCCTGACTATGAAGCCATTTTGAGAGAAATGGCATAGAACATGGATTTTCCTGCACCAGTTCTTTAACACATGTTACATTTTACACTTTGCTTCAGCCTGAAGGCATGAAGGGAAACTGCTTTGTATTTTGCAAGGATTTTACAGAGTAAAAGATTTGACAATACAACTTTGTTCCACACGGTTCCATTCAGTAGTCACAATGCAGTGCAACAGGAATTAGGCCAATGGTGTTCTCTGTTAATGTATAGTGTCTTTAGTAGTGGGGCACCAAAACGAAAATTTTGGACTAAAGTTTTAGAATGCACTTGGCCGAAAAACTGAAATGGACAGTAATATTTGTCAACGGTTATATATCGGTGCATCTCTAGTCTTTAGGGATATTTGTTGTCATATTTTTTGTAAGGCCACGTACACACGATCGGTCCTAACCGATGAGAATGGACTGAAGTTCAGTTTCATCGGCCCAAACCGACCGTGTGTACGGCCCATCGGTCTGTTGTCCTTTGGACCAAAGTTTTAAAAACTTGCTTTAAAATCGGGCTGATGGACGCCTGACCATCGGTCCAAACCGATCGTTATTACGCAAAAACATCGGTTCAAAAACCCGCGCATGCTCAGAATCAAGTCCACGCATGCTTGGAAGCATTGAACTTCGTTTTTTTCAGCACGTTGTCGTGTTTTACTTCACTGCATTCTGACACAATCGGTTTTTGAACTGATGGTGTGTACACACATCAGACCATCAGGCCACTTCAGCGGTGACCCGATGAAAACGGTTCGTCGGCCCATTCTCATCGGATGGACCGATCGCATGTACGCGGCCTAACAGTTACCATCTACCAGTGGTTGGCTTAATACAATCCAGATTTAGGGTCCCGTCAAGGGGAGACTCACTTCAGAGCAATGATTCATCTCTCGGTGTATGGTCCAACTTGCCTTAACTTGGAATACAAATTTTAGAACAATGTCCATTTACAAGACAAAGAAAAAAATATATATTTTTCATTAAAAATATTAAATAAATGACAATATTGATTTAATTGCTCAAATTTTTAATTATTAGTTACCATGGATGTCATCAACGTACTGCATTAGCATTGGGCTTCTCATAGACCACCAGTGTTATAACAGGAGACCTAAATATCACAGCAAGGGGCTGGGTTCACACTTTTCTGCTGTGGTGCACTGATGCGGGTTCGCTGTATATTTTGCACATTAGCGCGCACTGCGTTAAGGCAATCTATTCAACTGAGCAGTCTGGTAATGCATCAAAATGTCCAGAACACAACTCATGGTAAGGCACTACTGTGTGTTATGGTTCATAACACCACATGTGTATTGGTACCGTGTTATCTTTGGGCACTGGGGTGTCATTCAAAATGGGTGGCACTGCAATGTACCAACAAACATAACACATGTTAACTTACATTGCGGTAAAGTATGTTATTGCAATGGCAGCCTAAATCATGTTCCAAAATTGAATATATTACAACTGTTTAGCCATCATTACCCCACACCGTTCTCATCAGTGATTGGTGGGTTCATACCTCTGTAAATCTACATAATTAATGGAGGATATAAAATTGGCCTGCTGGCTGCTCTCTGAATAGTTGAGTGTGTGAGATACACTCGGGCCCATACCAGCCTTTTGTAGCTCGGATGTGCGATTTACATGTGTCTGATCATAAATTATCAATGTACATCTCCCATTTCTTTTCTGACCACCCATCTTCGTCTTTTGTTTGTCTTTACTTAAAGGTCAGCCACCTTTTGGGATTCTCCAGTAGCATCTTGTCTACACTTTCCTGGGATATGCCTCTCAGCAACATTTTAGGAACGATGTTATTGAGGATATGCGAGTAGCCGTGACCGCCATATTTCACCAGTCGGTTCTTAGTGTGAATGTCATGAGCAATGACAATTCTGTCTTCATAACCGTGACTGATCAGAGACCTCAACCTGAAAAAAAAAAAAGCTTAAGGTGAGCTCTCTATTCCATCCTCAAAGATATAACAACCCTGGCTATTGAACAATTCTGTTAAAAATGTATAATATATATATATATATATATATATATATATATATATATATATATATATATATATATATATATATATATATATAACACATACACACACACAAAAAAATATTATAGAATTTTTGGCATTATTGTACAGGGAGAACATTGAAACTTCATGCAGAGACCCATAAATACACCACTAAAAACTCTGAGCACCATATAAAAAAAAAAAATTAAACAATGGGCCAGATTCAGGAACAGTTAGGCTGGCGGATCCAGTGATCCGCCAGCCTAACTGTGACTTTGAGCCGGCGTTTCTGTTTTCTATAACCAGAAAACAAGAAACGCCGGGTTGAAGGTCCGATGCGATGAGCGTAACTGAGTTTCGCCATCGCATCGTTACTTCAACTTAAAAATGGCGCCGGGGGCGTTCCCGCCGATTTACGCTCAAAAAATATGTTAATGAGCGGAAATCGGCAATTCACGATCGAATTCCGGCGCGACGCAATGACGATACGACGTTTCCGGACGGGATACGCGGCGCATAGTTATACCTACATGGGGTTGGAATATCCTATGTTAGGTATAGGCGTCGTCATCGCGTCGGAAAAAAAAAAAAAACGTTGCTTGCGTAAAACGGTCATGAATGGGAATGTGACGTCATTGATTTTGGAGCATGCGCAATGGATGTTTTGACACTCGACGCATGCGCAGTACGTTGGCGGCGGGATCGTGCTTAGTTAGCATACTACACGCCCCGTACCCGCCCAATTTGAATTCCGCCGGCTCATTTGCGATGCGCTGCCGCAACTTTAGGAGCAAGTGCTTCGTGAATGACAGCACTTTCTCCTAAAATTTCTGCAGCGCAACGCAAATGAGAAGCGTTACTCCAGAGCAAAGATGCTCTGGACTACCTGAATCTGGCCCAATGTTTTTTAGTTTATTTTTAAAAAGGCAGTGCAAGTGATTTTCAAGAGAAATAACTCTCAAGTGATTTTCAAGAGAAAGACCCTCCTACCATTTCTAGCCAGGGCCATCTTGAGTAAGGACAATTAATTAATGTAGCATAGCATTTACCACCTGGAATCCACCTGCCCTTAGCTCAGACATTCAGGCTAAGAAAGACTCTCCTCTCAATAATGGTGGCCGGTGCTAAACATTATTTGGGGGGGGGGGGGGCACAAACCAGAAAGCCCCCACCCCAATCTCTGGCTGTGCCGAGTGTGAATGAAGCTTACACAGCCCGAAGCTGTACACATCTCCCCATTCCATTCCAAGACAGATTTCCCCTTCCTGCCCTGTAAAACCACATCCTCTGTTCAACCCCGTCCTCCCGTGACCCCTCCCCCGCCCCACACCCGGACACTCACCGTGCTCCCAGCCCTAAAACAATCATCTTCCAGCGGATTGAGGAAGATGGAGCTGGGCTGGCTCTGGAGCTCCAGGGCTGAGGATGAAGTCACAGCCCGAAGAGGAGGTGTCCACTACTGGTGGGGAGGGTGGGACACTGGGCTTCACCCACCTTTATCACCATCACCAGGGCCCCGGGAGACTGGAGATCAGCCAGATACATGCAGGAGGAGGAGACCGCCACTGCACACACCCAACAGTTGGATAAACACTATACAATTCTCTGTAGATTTTTTTTCCTTCATATTTACCAAAACCATATAATATGAGGTCAAACCTTAAGCGTTTAAATTTGTATGCAATCAGGCAGATCCTCGTACTACATGGTTTTGGTAAATCTAAAATAAATCAGACAACAAATGTTGTATAGTGTGTATTGGGTCATACAATGCTACAGGAACAGGAAGTGGGTCCCAAGACTTCCTGGCCATTAGGGTCTCAAGACCCGCTTCCTGATTGCCCGGGAGGAGAATCAGGAAGACAACTGGGTTGGGCTCAGTACTCAGTGCTCCAAGCACACCCCTTTTAAGTCAACTAGAGCCTTGAGTCCAATCATGTGTTAAAAAAAAAAAATCACATCGAAATCCATTAATCCGACGCACTGCATGTACATTAGGGGCCAGATGCATGGAGTAGGGGGCGGTGCCCCTGCACCCCTTATGGATGAGCCACCACTGACCAGGTCATAAATCAGGAAGCAACTGAAAAAATGGGTATTTTTTATTTTTTAACACAATACAATATGTTGTACCTTTCTATCCATTTTCCAATGCCAACCACATAAAGGGTTAAACAAAAATAAGCAGTCATGTTGATTTAGAGTTTAGTTCCCCCTTGAGAAATCCCCCCCCAAAAAAGGAACTTTTCTTTTCTTAAAAATTTCACCTAAGCAGCTCATTGAGTTAAGGAGTTTACACTTTGACAACATTTCATGGGGAAATCAATATCACCGAGATCATTCTCTCGCTGCTACACATAATGGAAGCACTTTTCTTTGTAACACTTTCACACATAAGGGCCGCTGTGTTCATAAATACCAGTAACTACGCTACAAGATAATACCAACGGGCAGGCGAACAGAGTATCAATAAGAGTCTTTACCATTAATCAAGTTAATTAGCAGAATAAGTGCCGCTATTGACTGTCATGCAATGTGTAATTGATCAACATCACCCGACTGTCTTCAATTAACTGGAGGGGCTCAATACAGCTAAACGGCACACAATCCTGTTGTGTTATTAAGGGATCCAGCACACAATATTAGATCAGAAGCTGGGTAGTGAGAGCTGCATCCGGCTTTATAATGGTAATGTACGGTATAATATTTGTAACAGAGCTCAGCCTTAAAAAAAGGCAAAAGGAAAAAGGGACAAGCCACCTAAAACTGATATTCTGGTTATGTAAGACATAAAAGTATCAAAAATAGTTACAATATCATGCTAAACTTTTGAATGGAAAGGGAAAAGAGAACCAAAAACGAATGAGATCACTGCAACACAACTGATTGTCTCTTTGTACTGCTTATGGCCATGGCTAGGGATGCACCGATACCACTTTAATACTGAGTACAGATTCACCCCTCCCCCCCCCCCAAGTACTCACCGATACCTATCACCTAGGAAGAGTAGGTAAGGGGTGGTTTTGGAGCTGGAAGGTTATTGGGTAGTTGGGTGAGGGAGGGGAAGAAGTAAAGGGTTAGTGAGGGCAGGGTAGTTATGTGAAAAAGGGATTGTAGGGTAGAAAAGTTGGGATGGAAAAGGCTGTGATCACTAGGGGAAGATGGTGGGGATGGGACGGTCATTGAGAGACATGGAAAGAGAGGTGGCAGCTGGTGGGCACAGTACAGGGCGTTTGGAGGGCACAGTTCAGGTACGTTACATGCAGGCACATTACATGCAGGCACATTACGTGCAGGCACATTACGTGCAGGGTGCAGGGTCTGACCCCCAGACCACAGTTTGGAGACAACCCCCTTCATGGTATAAAAAATAAAATAAAAAATTAGAACCACTTTAACATTATAAAGATGAAAATAATGTCAAAATGGATATACAATTATGTGATATAGCATCAAAATCTCACAACTAATTTCACATTGTCCAAAAATAAATGCCAACATGTTCAATGGCATCTGTGTTTCTTTTAGGGCCCTTTCACACGGAGCGGATCCGTATTGATCCACCCCGTGTGTGTCCGTTTGCTCAGCGGGGATCATCCGTAAATCCCCGCTGAGCTGTCGGTGGACAATTGTAGCATTATGAGTGGAGGTGAGGACTTAGGGGGTGTCGATACCTCTCTAGTTCAACAACAAAAATATATTTAAAAAAAAAAAATGGGCAAGCCTTCTTATAGCTTGTGATGCAACCTAAAGCCTTCCATCCAATAATGGAATAATTGCGGCATAACAGAATAAGCACACATTTACAATAAAAATTAACTATTATACTGCTTCTTATACCCGATCGATTCTCAGCAGCTTCCAGTCCTAAAATAATCATTTTTCTAGCTCAGCTCTTCCTTAGCAGTAGCTGTGCAGTTAATCAGAAAAGAATCCTTAGGGAAGGACAGGCAGATATTCTGCAGTTCTCTACCTAAAGAATGTCATTGCTAGAAATACTTTAGACCCCGTTCCTTCGCACTTGTACCTTTCTGGTGTGGATAAAGCCGTGTCTAATATTGTTAATTACCCCACACTCAGGGGAGCAACTACAATTCAGGAGACCCCGTTACAAAATTCCAATAGGGCCTGGCGGCAACCACTCGCTGACACCTCGCAGTGTCAACCAACCCAATAATCTAATTGATTTTGTCAAAGTATGTCTCAATCAAGGGCAGGTAGCAGGGTAACTCATTATAGTCAATACAGTATTAGGAATGAGAAGTTACCAGGGAAAAGCAACAGACAGTACACGGAATGCACTTTAAAAATTGGTATTAAACCCAAAAATGGAATGCATTCGTCTTTTTACCATTTTTCACCTAATGATCTGGCCAGCAACATACTATCTGCATTAGTGAGCCAACTATGGATGAATGAACACAGGAGGCACAGCAGACAGAAGCAATGTCAGTATGTGGGGATGGTAGTGTTAAATGTATCAGCAGAATTAAATACACTAAACAGGTTGAAGTTAAACTCCAGCTCACTTTATAATCCATTACAGCAAACATTTTTTTTTCCCCTTTTGAGATAAAGGTTTACATGAATAAATAAAAGCTGATCATTTTACTCACCCTTGCCAGGGTTAGGCCCCATGCACACGAGACGCTGGTAAACTCGAGTTCAGAGGCATTTGGAGAGTTTTTCCAACTGCCCCTGAACACATTTAATGTTATCCTATGTGTCCATGCACACAATCACGTTTTTTGCTGTTAAAGGCAGTTGAGTTTAGGCTCGTTTTTTCAGATGCAAAAAAATGGGTTCAGCCGCAAACGTTTTTTGCGTTTTAAACGCTAAACGCCACTAAACGCGTCTAAACACATCTAAACGCAGCATCCGCGTTTAGAAGTGTTTTTAAAGGTACCCTTTTTTTAACTTAATAAAATAGGCAAATATCCTTTAAAAACCTTAAAAAATGTATTTAATTTGTTTTAAATTATGTTTATGATTTAGATAATTCAGAGATGATATATATTGAATAATGCAATACAACACCAGCATTGAACTTTCCAAAATGTTCCTTTTAATTTTAAACCTATATGTTGTACTTTGAACAATGTCTGTCCACCTGCATTTCCATTCAGCCCAACTAATCTAACCAGTGATTAGTTTGCATATGAATGCCTGCCATTTTATTAATTTTATATTATTATTATTATTATTATTATTTACAAATCCATTTTAATTTTTGAATTCAATTAAATAATACATTTGATATGTTATAATTATAACAGCTTTTATAATTTTGATATAGTGAAATAATAATAATAATATGTTGTTTAGGTAAGTAGGTAGGTATGTTGGAAGATAGGTAGGTATGTAGGTAGGTAGTTATGGAAATTTGAAAAATACGAAATTTGAAAAATTCAAAATTTGAAAAATGGATGGGTCCAATAGCGACGACGAGTTCTGTAAATGGGTCATTTACGTAGTTTGCAATGGATTTGAAGCCTCATCAAGAGCAACGTAAGGACAATTTCTTGGCATATATTCATTATGGGATCCATTTCACAAAGGAGAATAATCAATGTATGCAAGTGCTCTCTCTGCTGCTGCTCTCTCTGTTGAAAATTGCAGAAATAGTTAAATATATTTGCTGGGAGGGTCTACAATGTCAGTGGTTCTGAACGCCGATAGCCGCAAACACGGTAAAACGCCGCTAAATGCGGCAAAACGATGCGAGATTTGCGGCAAAAACGGGCGTTTTAAACGCAGTTTTTTGCGTTTGAAAACTTGAGTTTACAAGTGTTTGCATTTGATTCTCGTGTGCATGGGGCCTTAAAGTGGTTGTAAAGGCAGAAAGATTTTTTTACAATCACTTTTTTCCTTTATTATAACAAATTTCAACATATAAACATAAAAAATGCACATTACACAAAATATCTATAGAGGTACAGTCATTTACATAAAACACAGAACCATACACCCCCCCGCTACTACACTGGGTCTTAGATCTTATCTGTTTAATAAAAAATAAAAAGTAAATTAAAAAAAAAGGAAAGATTTATCTTACAGAAATGCATTCTATGTATCAAGATAAGAAAGCTTTGTGCAGCAGCCCTAATACTTACCTGAACCCCTTCTAGATCCAGCGATGTTCCACGAGAGACTCAGCTGTCTGGAACTTCCCTCATTGGCTGAGATAGCAGCGTGGCACCATTGTCTCCCACTGCTGTTATTGTCAGTGAGCCAATGAGGAGAGAGGGGACGGAGCCTCGTCTCACCTCCCTGTCTGAATGGACACAGGGAGCTGTGATTCAGCTCAGGTGACCCCACAGCAAGCTGCTTGCTGTGGGGGCATTTAACAAGGAGGGGCCAGGTGAGCAAAAGAGGAATCCAAAAAGAGGAGGCTCTGGGCTGCTCTGTGCAAAACCATTACACAGAGCAGGCAAGTATATATTTTTTTAACAACAAAAAAAACACACACACACACTAAAGAAGACCTTAGTATCACTTTAAGTGCTCTGTCTCGTGCATGTAATCTGATACATTCTGCTGGAGAACTCAGGCTACTGAAAAACAGATTTGCTGGCTGGATCACAAAATGAACATAGAAAAAAGAAACTAATGCAGTGATCACATTTTAGGTGGGTAAACTGCAATATAATTCCCTCCACTCAGGTTTCATTACACTCGGCACCATGCTGTATGCTGTGCAGGGTGGCATCAGATCGCTGAACACTGCTTTCAGACGATCAGAAATGCGGTCCAAACTGTACACTTTGAAAGGCTGTGGATATGGAGATGGCTGCGTAGCACCCGAGGTCAATCACTTTAGTATATGTAAGGGTTTACAACCACTACATTCTCAACAAAATCCCTATTAGCGCCACACACACCTTCCCCACCCCAGGTCCTATAGCAGCTGTGTGGGCTGCTAAGGCTATAGTTGACACTGCCTACACTTAATGACAACATGGCTTTCTAGCAAATTTATGTCATTCTACTATAACAGGGGTCTCCAAACTTTAGAAAAAAAAGGGAGAGTTTACTTTCCTTCAAACTTTAGGGAGGCCAGACTGGGAGAAGAAAATGTGCTGGCACCCGTGGGAATGGACAATGCCCCATCATTGGTATTAGGGGGAGTAATTGTGCTCCATCGTTGGCATCAATGGGAAGAATAGCGCTCCATCACTAGTGTCACTGGGAGGAATAAGGTCCCATTGTCTGTCAGTGGCAGGTAATATACCCCACTCTTGGTCATGGTGGTTGGGGGTTAGATGGCCCAAGGGCCGGATAAAGGCAAGCAAGGTGCCGCATCTGATCCCCAGCGCGCCGTTTGGAGACCACTGCCCTATAACTAAAGAGCTTTTCTTTTAAAGTGCAATCATAGATCAGAGATTACAGGGCCTTAAAATTTTCTGAATTTTGTCATGTTAGAACCAAAAACGTAAATTTTAATGTGATGGACCAACACAAAGTAGAAGGAAAATAAAATGGCTTTAAACTTTTTACAAATATATGTGAAATGTGTGGCGTTCATTTGTATTCAGCCCCCCCCCCCCTTTCTTTGACGCCCCCAACTAAAATCTAGTGAAGCCAATTGCCTTCCAAATTCACCCAATTAGTAAATAGAGTCCACCTGTAATTTAATCTCAGTATAAATACAGCTGTTCTGTGAAGCCCCCCAGAGGCGTGTTAGAGACCCTTGGTCAACAAACAGCATTATGAAGGCCAAGAAACACACCAGACAGGTCAGGGAAAAAGCTGTGGAGAAGTTTAAAGCATAAAATATCCCAAGCTTTGAACATCTCACTAAGCTCTGTTCAATCCATCATCCGAAAATGCAAAAAGTATGGCACAACTGCAAACCTACCAAGACATGGCCGTCCACCTACACTGACAGGCCGGGCAAGGAGAGCATTAATCAGAGAAGCAGCCAAGAGGCCCATGGTAACTCTGGAGGAGCTGCAGAGATCCACAGCTCAGGTGGGAGAATCTGTCCACAGGACAACGATTAGTTGTGCACTCCACAAATCTGGCCCTTATAGAAGAGTGGCAAGAAGAAAGCCATTGTTGAAAGAAAGCCATAAGTCCCGTTTGCGAGAAGCCATGTGGGGGACACAGCAAACATGTGGAAGAAGGTGCTCTGGTCAGATGAGGCCAAAATTTAACTTTTTGGCCTAAAAGCAAAACTGTTTGGCAGAAAACTAACACTGCACATCACTCTGAACACACCATCTCCAACAAGAGCCAAATACAGGGCACTCTTAAAAGAAAACCTGTTGGAGTCTGGCAAAAGACTTGAGACTGGGGCGGAGGTTCACCTTCCATCAGGACAATGGCCCTAAACATACAGCCAGAGCTACAATGGAATGGTTTAGATCAAAGCATATTCATGTGTTAGAATGGCCCAGTCCTAAGTCCAGACTTAAATCCAATTGAGTATCTGTGGCAAGACTTGAAAACTGCTGTTCACAGATGCTCTCCATCCAATCTGACAGAGCTTGAGCTATTTTGCAAAGAAGAATGAGCAAAAATGTCCCTCTCTAGATGTCCAAAGCTGGTAGAGACATCCCCAAAAAGACTTGCAGCTGTAATTGCAGCGAAAGGAGATTCTACAAAGTATTGACTTGTAAAAAAAATTCAAAACCATTTATCATTTTCCTTCCACTTCACAATTTGCCTCTTTGTGTTGGTCTATCCAGGGGTCAAGTCCTGGGGGATAAGTGTGGGAACTCCCACCTAGGATCCACTCCCCCACCAAAAAAAAAAAATATGATACACTCATATGCATAATTATTAAACCGCAAGTTCTTTCTAAATCCCACGATAACTCACGGCAGACCTCCGCAATGTCTCCTGGGAACAATGACAAAAGCTCCCAGGAGACATTGCAGCATCGAGGAAGTGACGGAATACCCGCACACTACCTGATGAATCCATATACAGGAAGCGACCCGTAACATAAAGGATTACCACGGTTCGCCTGCCCCTGACAGTGACTCGAGCTGGGCATCGCCGCTTAGTGAAGGATTGGCTCGGGCGGTTCGGCTGCTCTTGTCCTGCAAAGGGAACCGAGTTCCTGCTGTGAAAAGAGTGCAGGAACTCCATTCCCACGCGTTCCCGCAGGACTTGAGCCCTGGGTCTATCACATAAAAAATCCCAATAGAATACATTTACGTTTTTGGTTAAAACCTGACAAAATTTAGAAAATTTCAAGGGGTATAATTACGTTTTTAAGGCACTGAACATCTCAAATAGAGGCACATCAATGAGTGGTGGTCACATACATGCAAATTAATAGATAAGCCTGAACTGCTTTTCATGTAACTTTAGAAATGGATCTCAAGCTAAATTGTCAGCACTGTGTTGGCATTTTTCTGCTAGATACCAATAAACACAAACGAGTGCTGATGGAACTGACACAGTAAAACTACATATCGATTGGTTAGCAAAACTCCAGCCAGCAGCACTTCTCATTTAAAAACTTTAGAAGTTCCAAACCTGACAAATGGAAAAAAAAAAAAAGTTGCTTAACTTTCTTCTGACTACCAAAATGATTGGAACTGAAGCTAGGATTTACTAAGGCTGGGTTCACACTACGATTTTCCCGTCCGTCAGCCGCATACGATTTCAGTTTTGAAAACGTATGGGCCCGTACGGGAAAACGCATACATAGACAATGCATTGCAAATCGTATGCACTCAGATGCATCCGGGTGCGTACGATTTGCTGGCAAAACGTTTTTTAACAGTACGCAAAACCGTGTTCGACCACGGTTTTGAGTCCGTTTTTGAAACCGTATGGCAAACGCATACGTTTTTTTTTAAATTAAAGTCAATGGAAAACGCACATATGTGCAGTTCCATACGTATAAACCGTATGCGTTTTTCGTCTGCGCATGCACATTTTCAAAACAATCTTTTTTTATTAAATGACACTAATTCCAAAAACGTATGCGTTTTTTTAATCAAAACCGGATGGAACCGTACACACTTTTTGAACCGTATACGTTTTATAAACGCATACGTTTACGTACGGTTCAATCCGTTTCAGCCGCATACGTTTTTTCATATAAATCGTATGCGGCTGACGGACGGGAAAATCGTAGTGTGAACCCAGCCTAACACAGAGGCAGGAGATTAGTTATTATAAGAATCAGATTATGTGAGAATGAAAAAAATTAAAGCATTTTCTCTGCTATAGGCAACAGTTCCATCTTTCATACAGTAATGCCCCATACACACGATCACTTTTTGTGATGAACAAAATGTCATTTTTCTTCATGAAAAAACAACATTTTTCCAACTTCATCATTAAAAATTATGTTGCCTACACAACGACAGCACTCTAAAGGGGAAGTTCTATTTGCCTTGAGGCTGCTTTTAGCTGATTCCTTGTTAGTAAAAGACGATTCCTGCTTTTTTGTCTGTTACAGTGTGATGAATGTGCTTAATGCCGCGTACACACCATCACTTTATGCGATGGAAAAAAACAACGTTTTCTGTGAAGTAAAAAACGACGTTTTTGAAACTTCAATTTTCAAAGACGATGTTGCATACACACCATCGTTTTTTCACAATGCTCTAGCAAAGCGAGGTTACGTTCACCACTCTTTTCCATTGAAGCTCGTTTCAGAACTAGCTTCTGGGCATGCGCAGGTTGAAAAACTTTGTTGTAAACAACGTTTTTTTGCTACACGGTGATTTTTTGTGAAACAAAAAACGACACAAAAAATTGAAGCATGCTTCAATTCTTTTTGGTCGTTTTTCACAAGACATAAAACAACGTTTTCCCCCACACACGGTCATTTAAATTGACATTTTTAAAAACGTTGTTTTTTCCATCACATAAAGTGATGGTGTGTACGCGGCTTTACTCCATTAAAAAAGGTAGTTTTACCTCCCGTCTCCTAATTTGCTTCTGGGCATGTGCGGGTTTAAAACGTAATTTTTGCCCACACACGATCATTTTTTATGACACAAAAAATGACATTTTAAAAAAATGACATAAAAAAATTCAAGCACTTTCAAATTAATTTTTTGGTTTTCAGAAGACATAAAATTACATTATATATATACACATACACACACACACACACACACACACACACACATATATATATTATACACACACACAGGGATCGAAAGTTTGGCCACCCCAGGTTAAAATTTGTATTAATGTGCATAACCAAGCCAAGGGAAGATGGAAATATCTCCAAAAGGCTTGATTAGATATTCTTAGAATATGTCAAAAAAGTTAGATTTTATTTCCATCATTTACATCATTTACACTTTCAAAATTACAGAAAACAAAAAAAAAAATGGCGTCTGCAAAAGTTTGGGCACCCTGCAGAATTTATAGCATGCACTGCCCCCTTTGCAAAGCTGGGACCTAGGCAGAAGATTGCCTGTCCACTCGCTTTACGCCCGGCTTCACGACCAGGCGTGAAGCGAGTGGACAGACAATCTTCTGGGACATGTGACGTGCCCCAGAAGATTACAGAGAGGGAGGAGTCGCCTAGGCGGCCTGAAGTCAGAAGCAGGAAGTGGGACAGGAAGTCCCACACAAAACCTGTCATGGCTGGCTGCGGAAAGGAGAGAGAGAGGACTGAGGCTCTGTGCCGCCGCATCGCTGGACCGTGGGACAGGTAAGGGCGCTTATTAAAAGTCAGTAGCTAAACTTTTTGTAGCTACTGACTTAATAAACCTAAAAAAGCCCAGAACTCTGCTTTACTTTGTCTAGATTGCATGGGTTGTTACCGACAGGTGGTGAAAATTTAGCACTAAATGTAGAAATATATTTACCTGATGTGTATATAAAAAATGTCAGAAGTGTATATGTATATATGTTTGCCATGCACAATGGATCAGTCAGTAGCACAGGCAGGCAGCAGAAACTGGAACAAGCCAGGGTCATACATGGGTAATAGGGATGAGCTTCGTATTCGAGTCGAAATCATGTTCGTCTCGAACATCGTACGTCCGATCGTTCGTCTAAATACGAACAAAAACGGGTCGTTCGCGTCAAATTCGAGTGACCCGTCATGGCCCATACACTATGGAAAAGGGAAAAAGCTGCGCTGCATCAATAATAAAAAAACAAATGTGCTGCATAAATACACCAAAATACTGTTTAACTAGTGCATAAATACACCGGTGCAAAATTCAATAAACCTTTAAAATAAATCAAAAGTCTGTGTAGAATAGAGAAATTATTCCCCAAAGTTCAGAGAAGGATGTGAAAGATAACAAAAGAAGTCCGAATTGGTGTTGAACAGCTCCAAGGAAATTGTGTGTAACAGCCAGATTGATAAAGGTTGTCCTCCACCACTTATGGTTCGAACTGCTTACCAGAAAGATCAGACCTCTAGCGAGATCAGCAACGCATAGATTCAAAATAAGCCAGCACGAGAAATCCAGGAATCCTGTCACTCTGTCTGTATCTCCTTATCCTTATAGCCAGATTAGCGTTCCTCCGTTTTTATATCTCGGGAACTAAGTCCTAAATCAATGTTTTTTATTTGTGGTTGCGTCAGGTTTGGTTCACAAACGGCAACCTCCTTTTAAACATTTTTTCGTTTTATCACCTGGAGATCTGTTATTAGATCCCCTTTTTGTTATCCCATGTTTCATCAGCCTAGTATTGGCAGGGATCCCTTATCCAAGATGGTGGACGCGCCCTTGATTCTCAAACCTCAGGGCTGGGCGGTCCTTGGATGTTTGTTGTAGAATAAAGAGTGGCGAGTCAGCACGCCGCTCGTGCCCCAGGAAGAAGTCATTGTTGTGACGAAACGGCGTAGGGTAAGCGGCGTGCTGACGTCACCACGAATTGTACCACGCTGTCAATCCGGAAGGACGAGCGGATGACAGAGCCGGCCGGCTATATTAGTTACACGCAACTTTTGTTCTACATAAATGTGAGTGTATTTTACTTTTTAATAAAGAAGTTTTTAGACGTTATTACGCCATGTCAATGTTTTCCTTCTGGGTGGTCATGCTTTTGGAGGAACGCTAATCTGGCTATAAGGATAAGGAGATACAGACAGAGTGACAGGATTCCTGGATTTCTCGTGCTGGCTTATTTTGAATCTATGCGTTGCTGATCTTGCTAGAGGTCTGATCTTTCTGGTAAGCAGTTACAACCATAAGTGGTGGAGGACAACCTTTACCAATCTGGCTGTTACACACGATTTCCTTGGAGCTGTTCAACACCCATTCGGACTTCTTTTGTTATCTTTCACATCCTTCTCTGAACTTTGGGGAATAATTTCTCTATTCTACACGGACTTTTGATTTATTTTAAAGGTTTATTGAATTTTGCACCGGTGTATTTATGCACTAGTTAAACAGTATTTTGGTATATTTATGCAGCACATTTGTTTTTTATTATTGATGCAGCGCAGCTTTTTCCCTTTTCTATATTGCTTTATGTTTATATCTGACATATTAGCTGCAGCAGCATTTTTTCATTATTTATTTAATCTCACAGTTTATTAATCTAGACCTGCGCAGTATTTTTTCCCATACACTATGACCCGCATGCTTGGCCAATCACAGCGCCGTCAGTACAGAGAGCCGTAATTGGCCAAAGCCAGGGTGGCTTTGGGTAATTATGGCTCAGGGGGTTTAGTACACGCCCCACACTATTAAAGGTCGTCTGCAGGTCGGCCTTATGTAGTGTGTTGCGGCGGTGGTTAGAGAGAACAGAGAGACAGAGTGTCATTTTTTGCAGGTAGATAGAGCAGACAGGCAGGCTAGTCAGTTAATGTTACAGTGTGTAGAGGATATATATACATCCCAGGTGTTGTACATATATTTATACACTGTATAGTTTAGCTAGATCGGGTCTTCCTAATTTACTGGCAAGCGATTGCCTGTGAAAACTTCTTTAAATAGCACGTACTATAGACACCCAGCAGGTACAATATTTAAAAGGAATTCTTCATTTTTTTTATTTTTATTTAAGCATCATTAAAATCACTGCTCCTGATTCAGGAGCAGTGATTTTAATGATGCTTAAATAAAAAATAAAAAAATATTTTAAATATTGTACCTGCTGGGTGTCTATAGTTTGCCTGTGAAAACGTCTTTGAGAACCCGGGTCTTGCCCGAGGGAACATGTATTAATGGAAAAAAAAAACAAAAAAAACTCAGCCCTGAAAAAACTACAGTTTTTAAAACTTTTTTTCCATTGATACATGTTCCCTGGGGCAAGCCCAGAATGCTTTACAAAACCAGCATCATGGCTGAACTACATGCATACATAAATTAAAAAACGTTTCAAAATAAAAATGATTCAATATAAGTAAATGTATTTTCCTTCTAATGGGCAGGTATGTGGTATCTGTAGTTCCTGGCACTATGGAAGCTATCTATGCTTGACCCACACATGCCAGAGACTTACATTTTGATCCTGTCGTTATCACTGGGCATATCGACAGCGGTGTTAAATTGGTAATTCAGCAGTTCCGTTCCAAACAAATCATATTCCAGATACGATCCAAGCTCCGCAAACTCCAGCAGTTTTTTCTCATCAAAGATGGTCCTAGAACAGAATGACAATTGTTTAATTGCATAAATGTTGACATTAGAAGTTTTCTATTAAAAGGGATTAAGGAGCTCGGTGTCATCTGATTACACAAAGTAGTTGCTTTCCCAACACATTTTTTATTAGACCCAGGTTAATTATGGAGATATCTTTACTCAGACAGATCAAGTCTCATCTGAGCTCCTAAGGGTCTGAAATGTCCTTACAGTGACCACATACAGTAAGTAGTAAGATATTGGATTGAAAATCCCTCAGTACTCCATGTATGAAATTACTATGGTCTATGGTTGTGTGGTTTTCCCCTAGAGCATACCCACACTTATACCTGCCTGCTATTCTCCACATCACTGCAACAGTGATACAAAAAGGATGCCCATCTCTTGTGATCTTGACACTCCAGGTGATCCCTCTAAAACTGGGGCCACGGGCGCGCTAGCGCTAAAGCATCTCATCGATTTAGCGGTGCTTTAGTGCCATTTGAGTGGCGATTTTTGGCCTCTAGTGGATCGCTTTTAACTCCAAACAAGTGGTTAAATACGCCCGTGTTGCGGCGTTTTCGAAGTGCTTTTCAGATGCTTTGGAAGAGCTGCCCATTCATTTCAATGGGCAGGGTGCTTTGAGAGCACAAAATACAGCACTCCAAAACCACCCAAAAGATTTTTCCTAATGTCCCGCAAGTGCACCGCTCCTGTATGAAAAGTCACACTGAAATAATGGGAGGCAGTTTTCAGGCGCTATTTCTAGTGCCAAAACGTCTGAGAAACCGCCTCAGTGTGAAAGGGGTCTAACAGGTCGCCTAGAATATCAAGATCAACAAGTATCATGGTTACAATCTTTCAGGGAAGATCTGACCATAGTACAGATATAACCAGGGCCAATCCGCCCTATAGGCTCACTATGCAAGCCGCTTAGGGCCCTGCAAAGCTGTGGAGGGCCCCCCAAATTACTAGAGGCCCCGCCTGGTGAGAAGTAATTTTTGGCCCCTCACCCTGCTCAACTCCCTGGCTGCATGGGAGAAGAGGTAAGAAGTCAGCACCCACCGCTTCTCACTTTAATGTAAGATGTCATTTCCAACAGCAGAACACCCCCTCCCCCCGCTTCTCAACTTTAATGTGACATTTCATTTTGCTTAGGGCCCCAGGGAGGTCAGGATCGGCACTGGATATAACTATAAAAAATTGTGTATTATTCAGTGCAAGAAAACAAAACTTGGTGCAAAAAGAAAAATCCTGTGTAAATAGAAAATCAATCGCCTTATATAAGGCCAATTGTGATTGCTGCCAACACCAATCGGAGTGTTTCCACATGTGACTGAAACAAAATTCAAAAGATTCAATACAGTATAACAACCATAAAAAAGTGGAGGCAACAAGTGGGAGGAGCTGTGTTTCAGGATGTCATTTCCTTATGTGTCAGTGTAGAGAGCCGATGTGCTCGTTTTACAAATTTATGAGTGTATCTTTAATCCCTGTACATAGTTTTAAAATACATTTTCATAGCAGACAGCACTATGGTTTTCCCTTATTTTTTGGTCATATACAACCGATTGAGATCCCAAGAGGTCAGTGTTGTCCAGGGACATCTGTTGGAGTACCCTGTGACATCCTGGGAGACATACTTACAGGCAATTGGGACTCTATAATGGGGTCATGGTTTGGAGGTGAGCAGACATTTCAGTTAGAGGTGGTGGTCATTGAAGTCACTGGATTGAACGATGAACGATTTAAAATATTCACTTTGAATCTTGCCATGGTTAAAAATTTTACTAAAAACTGGGACTTTGCATATAATATATCGTGGATTGTATTGGTTGCGTTACACTGGTTATGTTATATCGCATAGTACAGATAAGGCTTCACGAAGCAGACGCGGGCCTTTGAGTGCTTGTTTTGCTGTGCGCATGCGCACCCCTCGCTGCAACTGTACCATTTAAACTCAGCAGCTGTACCAAGTCAGTGCCCCTGGTATATTTTATTGTTTAGTATTGCATTCCTTGTATTAATGTTGGCGTTTCCTCCGGTAGTAGAAGTGCGATCAGACCATATGTCTGGTTACCTTTAAACTTTAGAAGGGACAGGGATTGACTGGAACATTTGTTTCCAGTTTACCATTTTCATGTTACTTATGTGTACCTACACTGAAGGGTAAATAACGGAAAATAACAGGCACCACATCTGTTGAACATCATCCTCGTGTAGCACTACCCTCGTAGGAGCCACCAATTTTAACTGGTTCTTCCCCCTGGTTTTGCAACAGCTGGAGGTCCGTTAATTGCATATCCCTGGTCTAGGGGTTGTCTTTTTAGGATTGTTGGTAGAACATTCAACAGGAGAGTGTTTGGGGTGGTATGGGATAGTCCAAAAATGCTGACTGTTTTTGAACAGTCCTTAAGCCAGAAACAAACTGGAAGGCCAGAACCGAGGCCCTGTAAGAACCGTCTAGTGGGGGTGACTGCTGGTACCCCAAAAGCAGAACACAGTTACTAGGCTCCTGAGCTCAGGTCAGTAATCACAATATCCCAGGGCAGCTACACAACTTCCAGCCTCCACCAGGCACTCTGAGTGCTCCAGACAGGTTTCTTACTTGAAACTGCTTAGTTAGCTACAAAAAGTAATTGGGATTATAGCTCTGCTATAATTGGGACCTCGCTAAGCATCAGCAGATTCCATCAGAACCACACCCCTAGGATCAGCTGCAGCACAATATTCAAGATGCCCATTTGACTCTCCCAGCCCTCTACATTCTAAAAGCTTCCAGAATGCAGAGAGAAGCAATCAAACCTGCAGCCTGTGAAATTTAGAACAGTCCAAAGAAATCAATAGTTGCTCCAATGATTCTAGAAGAGCCAAAGCACTAAAATGTACCTATCACCCTAGCAAGCTATCTGGGAGGGTGCTACACTTTGATTACTTCTTTTAACCATCCTGGACCTGGCCAAAAAAAATACTAACCCAACATTAAAGCCCTGTACACACGATCGGATGTCTGATGGAATCTAATCTAAAATGTATTTTTTAGTCGGATATCCGATGAAGCTGACTTTAATCAGTCTTGCCTACACACCATCAGTCAAAAATCCGACGCAGTGACGTAAAACACTACGACATGCTGACAAAAATGAAGTTCAATGCTTCCGAGCATGCGTCGACTTGATTGAAAAATTTAACACATCTTCTATTTTTTCACCCGTGGAAAACAAACACTATCGGTTTGTCCGATGAACAGTCCATCGGTCCGTTTTCATCGGACAAACCGATCATGTGTACAGGGCTTAAGTTAACCTTAGCCATAGTGCCAACAAGTGACAGCGTTTTTTTAAAATCCAATTTTGCCTAGCAGTGCTGTATGACAAAATTTGAGGCTAATTTAACTCAAAATGAAGTTCAAGATTGCCCTCCCTTCCCAATATCTATCTATACACACACACTCTAGAAAAAGACGATGGGGTCACAGCAAGATAAAAAGGTCTGTTTTCTTCTAAAGTGTTTATTTATAATGCCGCGTTAGTTTTTCTGTGTCAAGTCATTTGGAAAATTGTTTGTATTTTTCAAAGAGTAGATTTCAAAGTGTATATTGGCTTGTGAAGTATAGGAAATCTGCTAGTTTGCTTATTAAAATGTAAAACAAGTAAAAAAGTGTTAATTGGCTGTATTCTGTGATTTCAACAGCTCCAGGTCTTAGAATAACATCTTGAGGTTTAATTGGAGTTAAAGGGAAAGCATAATGCTTTTTTCCATCAGTACATATTATGAGTGGTCAATTCAGTGTTCTTTTTTATATGACTAAATATTTTACTTTTTTTTTTTTCGTGTTTTCTTAATTGTTTATTGAACCTAAAGATTTGTATTCTCACCCCTGGAGGGAGCTCTCAGTGGCTCAGTGCTCCTATTTTGTTTCTCAGTGCCGCCATGGCTATCATGTGGCTTTGTTAGAAAACAAAGTCACATGCAGGGCTGGCCTTTGGGGTGTGAGAGCTGTGCGGCCGCACAGGGTGCCATAGGGGCACCGTACAGCCATCACAGCTCGCATCACATGCCTGACACAGGGGTAATGCCTGACGCCGAAACGTTGCACTTTCTTGCTTGTGATCATACAAAAAGAGTTTAGACCGAAGATCCATGGTGTGCTTGCAAATATATTCATTGTGGCTTATCTAAAGTAAGGGGACACTGATGGGGACATCTAAAGTAGGGGACTACACTGATGGGGACATCTGATGCAAAAGGGCACTCTGATGTAAAGTGGGACTCTGATAGGGACATCTGATAGAAGGGGGCACAGGTTCTGTTTGATCATCCTAACCTAATGACCGCCTAATACATACAAGCGTTTCCCAGGTAGTGACACTGACAGACTGTCGGGAGACTCAATGTTGACATTATGCCCTTTAATTGCACCCCAAGATCAAATAGGCTAGATCTGGCCCTGGTTGTTATCTGTTACATTAATTAAAACAACCAAAAGGCAGTGAAATGTGATCAAAGGGCAATGAAATTTGAATCACATGAGCTGACTTGGATATGGGACCTGAGCTGCATATTTCTTGCCATGAAACAGAACAGTTTAATGCAGAAATATTGATGAACCCCAATACTCCAGTCTTCTGAACCTCACTTTCACAGGTCAAAGCACGGATAAACTATAGCCTTTACTCTTGAAGAACCAAGTATGGAGTCTACCTGAATCCAGGTGGAAGTTTCATAGCTCTAGAGACCTTCATCACAGCCTTCATGGGTAAGCAAGATCCACGAGGGCTCTGGGGCCCAACCTTCTTGCTTCAGGAGACAATCTAGGATTATATCCTAAACCTAAAGCATATCGATACCCAGTCTCCCAACACCTTCTATAACATGTTCACAGTCTACGGCCGTCTTGTTTTTTGCAGTATTTCATTCACTAAATATCATGGGTGGCCCTTTGGTGATATCAAGGGCCATACATTAGGCCCCTTATATTAATAAAAACACACCACCATTGCACTAGAGAGTTCTGCCACATAGATCCAACTCAACCCAGTGCGTTACAATCAGGATCCAAGCCAAATTCTGGGTATCCTTGCTCAGCAGAAAAATATAAACCCAGCAGCTTGTTCTGTAACAGAACCCAAAACGTGTTATATATATATATATATATATATATATATATATATATATATATATAAAAAATTCTATTGGAGGAATTTAATGTCAGGATCCTCCCAGATGCTGAACCGGCAGCTGGCTCAGCGTGAGAGACTGAGATAGCAGCTCCTGCCCCCTTCACAGCCCAGTGCTCCAGTGAGCGCTGGAGGGGCACAGCAGAGAGACGTTGACTGACAGTCACTGGCTCTCTGCCCACTGATGACTGAGAACTGAGTGATCCGCTGTGTTTTATTGTGTCGTTCTTGGCCCTAGAGGCAGAAGACATATGCAGCATTGGACTGATGCTGCATCCACCTAGGTGCGCTTTTCTTTCGATTCCCATACTTCTCTTTTAAAGCGGGACTAAACCTTCCTATTGTTTCCAGCCAAGGATGCTGCCATCTTGACCTCGGTCTGATCTTCAAATACCATGATGCTGAACATGTGATCAGTTATGACACTAACCATATGATGGTTTGGTTGAGACCACAAGCAAATGTGACAGTTACATTCCTGGCAGGTGCCAGGACTAACCATTTTTTGAAACTTAAAATCAATGGGTTTAGTTCCACTTTAGAGGTACTGTTGCACCCAACACTGGCAGGCACAGACCGCAATAAACACATCAATAGAAAACCTCTGCAGCTGGTAGCAGTACCTATCAAGATGAGACATCACAGTTTTGGACACATCGGCTCCAGCCTCCTGTAAAATTCTCACAATCTGGAAGGGAGCATCACTATTTCTGCCAGGATGGATATTCACTGGGCATCCGAGCCGTTTCTGAGCCTCAGCTGTTGCTTGAAGCACCCTCTTTTCACTATCAGTCAATGGCCATGAGCATCCAATCTCTCCAATGATCCCACATTTTATGTTTGTTCCATCTGCCCCTTTGAGAACTTCATCCATCAGAACCTGGGTCAGCTAAAATAGAGAGGAGGATAAAGACAAAAGTATATTATTGAAGAGAACGCTCCATTGTTAAAACCCAATTCAGGTCATTTTTACAAATGGTCGGGCAGTTTCTATTTAATTGGCCGATATCACCCAACCATGTGTTCTAGGCTTAAAGGGTCACTAAAGGAATATTTTTTTAGCTAATTAGCTTCCTTTACCTTACTTCAGTACTGGTTTCATGTCCTTATTGTTCGTTTTTGCTTTGAAGTTGCTGTAATCCTGCTCTGTTCTCCACACTTCCTGCTTGTCTGTTTCCTTATCACCACCATACTGGGAGATTTCTCACGGTGGTTTAAACTGTCATTACTGTGTGTCTAAAACTTCCCAGAACCAATGAGATTCATTTTAAAAACAAAACACTGCCCTGGATTTGTTTGTTTTTGTTATGCGTGTCTATTTCTACTTTGCAGAAACATGAAGCCAGTTCAAAAGTGAAACTAACCTGCAGGCACATTATATGATTGATTTTTATCTATTTTTAATCATTTTGAAAAGGAATCAGTTAACTTTTATGTCTCTATACCCTGTAAACAGTAATTTCAGCAAAAACAATGTTTTCCTTTAGTAACCCTTTAAGTGTTAAAGCCTTTTCATCTCCCCTAGACTTAATAGGAATTTAACCCTTAGGCTCCATGCACACTGAAGCTGATAAACTACAGTTTATTGGCGTTTTGGCATTTTTTTAAAGCCCATAAACTGAACTCTATGTTAGCATATGTGCCCATGCACACCTGGGCGTTTTTCAGTGTTAAGGAGCTTTGGAGTTTATTGGCTTTTCTCTGAACACCCGAAATTTGCGTTCAAAGGAAAAAAAAGGTAAAAGACACCGGCTCCAGCGTTTAGCTTTTTTTATCCATTGCAAGTAAAAAAAAAAAAAAAAAAAAGACCTACACTGAAAAACACCGTTAGTACGCTCCTTTCAACTGTTTTCCAATTTTCGGACAACAAATGTTGGACAACATGCTAGTAAATTTTTGGCAAACAGCGGCTCCATGTCCGATATTTGTATGGTCAGTACATAAATCCGTCACACAAAAGTCCAACGTAAACATGCATTCTCAGAATCAATGCTCACCAGACACGAGATTAGCAGAAGGTGCCCAAAGGGTGGCTCTCAAGAGCTGAAAATCCTCATAGTACTTCACTATGCTCGTGTTTGTGGCACAACAATTTGTTTTGTGCAACGTTAGATCCTGGCACACTCCTTTGACAAAAATCAGATGCTCGGTTGCCCAACAATCGTACCGTGTGTACGGGGCATAAGAGTGAAGATACAGATGCCTTCAAAATTTTGATTCCTTAGTGGTTCTGACCATTTTTAGCTCATAAAAACGCTCATCTCAAAAGTTCCAAAAATGGCCAACAAGCAAAATCCTATTCATTTAAATGGCCCCTGTTCACATCTGAGTGTTCTGACCCCTGAAGCAAAAGCCTGAAGATCAAAAAAGTCCGGGAGCTTAATTTTTTTTAGGCAAATTACAGGAGTTTTCTGCTTTTTACATTTGTGACCTTTCGACCTGTACAAAAACACTTGAAAACGATACACTCAGGTGTGAATGCAGCATAAAGCCTCGTACACATGATTGGATTTCCATTGGACAAATCCGTGGAATTTTCTGCAAAGGGCGTTGGCCATGAACTTGGTATGCATACAGACGGCAGAACTTTTTCAGCCAACATACACCAAACTAAGTTGGTTTTTCAGTTCTTTAGCGCCACCCTTTGGGCAACTTATTCTACTGTCTTATTGTTAGCATTGGCTCAGAGCATGCCTGTTTGTACTTTGGATTTTTTTCCCGACTGACTTGTGTACACGATCGAATAATCCAACAAGACATTTGTTGTCTGAAAATCCGATCGGGTGCACAAGGCTTTAGTGTTCGCCAATTCTCAATAATATTATATAAAAGCACGCCAATATACAACCCAGAATGGGTCAGGATAGGTAATATTTTACAAAACCACTGAAAACCGGTTTAATCAGGGCTTTCCTATGAGAGCTGCACATCTATTTTTATATTAATGTGAATACTAATAGGTTCACATATCGTTATAGCGAATAGGATCCGTCATCAAAATACAGAGCTAGAGTTTTGTGTAACGGCCCGCACACAGGCTAGAAAAGATGATTGCTTAATGTCTTTAACATGAGACGTGCGCGCTTCCTTTCAGTATACCATTGTATTCCCACTAATAAGGCAAGCATTGTATATTTCAATGAACTGCAGAAGAAAGTGCTGCCTGACACTCCGAATAAATGTCTGAAGACAGAGTGATAAGTGCTGAAAAATACAAAATACATAAATCTGCCGGAATTAAAAGAAACCAAAAATAGTTTTAATGAATGTAGCCAAGCATCAGAATCCTGGGATTTAAGCAAACCCTGCATTAAAAAAAAAAAACACACACACACACACACACACAACTAAAGATTTATAAAAGAAGATAAAGACATATGTTGTCGGGGGGCAGCACAATGCTCTAATCTGCTCCGCACTTTCCATCCCCTTCAGTTATAAAAACACATTTTTGTGAAGTCCTATGGGACTGTAGAGATTGGGAGGAAACAGGAAATAAACCGTCCCTCTGCAGGGTAATGAAAGCATGACAGATCCAGAATATAATTTACACAGGGACAGGGTGGATTGGATTTAAGAAAGAAGTTACCGCTCCAGGTGGATTGTGTTAGGATGATCAGTATGGTCTCAGGAGATCAAGGGTGCTGGCAATGCACAAGGCAACAAATGTAAAAAGAAAATATGGACAGCCGCACTCCAAAAAACCTTGATGGTTGTCTTTATTTAAAAAAGGAAAAATGCACTACAAGTCACAGCACACTACACGGGAGTAAAACACTGACGCGTTTCACACTATAAATTAGTGCTTAATCATAGCTCATTGTCAAGTACACCAGGGTTCTCAATAGGGTTGTCCCGATACCGATACTAGTATCGGTATCGGGACTGATACCAAGCATTTGTCTGAGTACTTGTACTCGGGCAAATGCTCCCGATGCTTCACCCGATACTTGTACTGTCGGCGGTGATCAGTGCATGGGGAAGTTCCAAGCACCGATCACCGCTGATTTTAAAGCAGCTGAAAGCCGCCGTGTATCCCGTGCATGCTGCCGTGTATCCCGTGCATGCCGCCGTGTATCTCTCCCCTTCCGTGCTCCTCCTCCACCCCCTGGAATTGTCAGGATGGAGAGCGGGGTAGGAGCCGGTAAATCCGGCTCCTTACTGCTCCGAATGGACAGAGTCAGTGATCACTGACTGTCTTTTCACATAACCTGTGTTTACAAATGTTTCAGTTTATGAATGAAGAGAAGACGTTGTCTTCACTCCATTCATTTTCAGCGCAGCTGATGCTGCTGAGAAAGGGACAGGGGAACATGTTTCCCTAGTCCCTTTCCCTGTCTCAAAGGGATGATGTCAGAGGTCTGTTAAGACCCCTGATATCTCACCAAAGCCCCCCAACAGGGCTGAAAAAAGAAATAAAAAAATAAAGAATAAAAAAACAAAAGAATAAAAAAAATGATTGTAGAAAATAAAAAAAAAGAAAGCATTATAAAAAAAAAAAAAAAAAATTAATAAAAATTGTTAAAGATAAAGAAAAAAACATGCTGACACATGTGCCGCTGTCACATGAGAATAAAAAAAGTATCGGTATTCGATATCGGCGAGTACTTGAAAAAAGTATCAGTACTTGTACTCGGTCTTAAAAAAGTGGTATCGGGACAACCCTAGTTCTCAAAGCACCCCTCACTTTAAAGTTTCCTTTTACACCAGAGGCCACAGTTTTCCCCCTTAAATGAGAGCCCTCTCCATTCTCAGTGTCACCTCTTAAATCAGGGTTCCCAGAGTTCTCCCGTACATCAGAGTCTGCAGAGTCCCCCCCTTACAGTGAAAGGGAACTCTGCATATTCAGATGTAAAAAGGGAACTCTGGACTGATGTAAAAGGGGACTTTTGTGATTAACTTTATACGATTAGAAATGTTATTTAATTGCGAAATATATGTATAGTTCCTACTGTAAAAAATAAAATAAATGCTGTGCGTCACTAAAGTGTTCGGGTTTGACTTAAAGAAAAGGTGGCAACCCTAGGGACGTGGCGGCAGCAGGTGAGTGGATGCCCGCTAACAGACGCTGCCATGAGGGATCTGAAATGACAGGTGCTCTTTTAGTGTAAGGGCTTATTCTTACTGGTAGTTAGAAGCTCGAATATTTGCAAACAAAATGAAGGTTTACTATTTTAACGGTCAGGGTTTAACGCCGTTTACGATATTCCATTCCACCAACCAACGACAGCTTTTCGACACTCCACAATCCAGCAGACAGAACCCATAAGAATTCCCCAGACAAACGAGACACGGCTCTGTTCTCTGGTTCCAAACGGATAGATCTTTTAATGGTAAAACTCAGGCTTTTATACAGTTAACAACCAAAAAGCATGCTGCATTAATCAAAGGGACAATGACACACTCCACCCACAACATCATACAATGGGTACCAACAAGCCTCCAATACACACTCCTTTAGTAAACATAAGTCAGACGTTCACATTCCACATCTATCATCAATAGAAATTTACACAAAACAGTGTTAATTAGCATCACACAATGAACAGGTCTTTAGAAGCCTAACCAAGGTTAATCTACATGACAGCAGCAGACTTAATTACCTATGTTCCACATGGAACGAGTCACTCTATTGACCGGTTGTAATTAGTTCTTCTAGACATTCTTTAATATATTGTGGATTACTGTCCCATGCTAAAACAATCCAACATATGTCCCTTTTTTCCTGGCTCAATCTGTGCCCAAAAGTGACTCCTGTTACAACTATTTAGAACAATAAGCTGTTGGGTTAGTAAACCAGCGACATCAGAACCCATTTAATCATACAGTTTGTAGTGTACATAGATTTGCAAAACATAGGGATAAAGGAATATTCCTGAACTGTGTTTTATCTCATGCTTACTGTGAAATTGTGTGAATGTGTCAATTCAGTGCATGTTATCTCAGCTTGCAGAGCTTGGATTAATTGAATGAGTTTACCAAAAATGTAAATATTGCAGAATATACAGCCTCATGCAACATAACTAATCTCCATTTCATGCTGAATAAACAAAATGATGAATGTATCTTTAAATAGAAAACTCTTTAGATACATTTTTACTCCAAAAGCATTTTATTAAAATAAATTTGATAAAAAATCAAAATAAAATCAGAAAAAAGATTTAAAAAAAAATCTGATTTAAAAAATAAAATAAAAACTGGAGTTAAATTAAAAAAATACGTTTTTAAATCATTGATTTATAGCCACCCTGCACGTGGATTGCGGACCATGTGTGGTTCAGATGATGGCACAAGCATCCCTAGTACTGATTTCCCCCCCAAGTTCCCAATCTGTATCAGGTGTGCACAGCATCTTCCAGTTACCTCAAGGGTCCCCAGTCCATGAAGAGTAACCTCTGGTACTTCTCTAGAACTCCATCCCTCTGCATTATTTTCAGGTACTGAGCAGGCTCTCCTCTGCGACACTTTAAATCTCCATAGGCGACACTTTACTTTTTTTTTACAGGTTACCAGTTTAGAGTTAGAGCTAGAATTGTTGCACACGCTCTAACGCACGTGGCGATACATCACATGTGTGGTTTGAACGGCGTTTACATACGTGGGCAAGACTTGCGCGTGTGTTCGTTTTACTTTTTTTTACCGCAGTCTGGGTGGAGAAGACCTCGATCACCTGACTCTCTCCAAATACCTTCTCACAGCATGTATAGCAGTCAGTCTGACCGGCTGAGAAAAGGTATGTTTATTCATAGTCTGACTTCATTGTAGCTCATCAAACCAATTCCAGATGTGACAGTGCCACCTACTGACAAAAGGGAGAAGCCACAGCTGTAACAGGGTTAGGAGAAAACCCATTTGAGCCATGAAGACTACAAATTAGCCAGGCTAGCTACCACCCAGCACAGCTAAATTTACCTGTAGCCTGGTTTTGGGACAAGGGTGTTACATACAATTCTAATACCTACAAAAAAAATTACTTTTGATTCTATGAAAGCTACAGTTTATCCATGTTTTTTTATCCTATCACCAGTATTCATTAATACATAGTTAAATGAATTGGTAAATTCAAGCAGTGTAGGCAGTGGAACAGGATTTGGAATCGGCCTATTGCAATCCCCCATACAGCAAAGCTCAGCCAAAGAAAGTAAAAAGCAGCACAAGGTGCCAATCAGTTGTGCAGCAGTGTTCATGTACCAACTAATAACATGCTGATAGGAAAGGAAAGTACAAAGTGACAGAGATGACCTCATCAGTATGCTGCATCATTCACTGTCCAATCACAGACTGGGGAGAGACAAGACCTGCAAGTGTTACTTAAAGGGGTTGTAAAGGTAATTTTTTTCCCCCTAAATAGCTTCCTTTACCTCCTTCACTTACCTCATCCTTCCATTTTGCTTTTAAATGTCTTTATTACTTCTGAGAAATCCTCACTTCCTGTTCTTCTGTCTGTAACTACACACCGTAATGCGAGGCTTTCTCCCTGGTGTGGAGAAAGCCTCTTGAGGGGGGAGGAGGTGAGCAGGCAAGTCAGGACACTCTACTTTGCAGATAGAGAAAGGAGCTGTGTGTTAGTGGGTGTCCTGACACTCTCCTGCTCGCCTCCTCCCCCCTCAAGAGGCTTTCTCCACACCAGGAAGAAAGCCTTGCATTACGGTGTGGAGTTACAGACAGAAGAACAGGAAGTGAGGATTTCTCAGAAGAAATAAGGACATTTAAAAGCAAAATGGAAGGATAAGGTAAGTGAAGGAGGACTGCACTAAGGTAAAGGAAACTATTTAGGGAATTTTTTTTTTCACTTTACAACCCCTTTAAAGCGGGATTCCAACCACAATTTTTCTTCTTTTTAAAGTCAGCAGCTACTAACACTGTAGCTGCTGACTTAATAAGGACACTTACCTGTCCTAGTCGCCCGATGGCGATCGCTCAGTCCTGGCGCCTCCATCCTTACCAAAGGAAACAGGCAGCACACTGCCCGTTTCCTACTGCACATGTGCGACTCACACAGCGCTTTGTGAATGGGTGGCTGCCTCCTGGGATACACATAGGGCCAGATTCAGAAAGAGTTATGCCGGCGTATCAGTGATACGCCAGCATAACTCACACTTTGCTCCGGCTTATCTTGTTTTCTGTATTCAGAAAACAAGATACGCCGGTTTGCATTGAAGATCCGACAGGCGTAATTGTATTACGCCGTCGGATATTAAATGTGTTTTTAAAATGGCTGCCGGGGGCGTTCCCGCTGATTTACGCCGAGAATATGTAAATCAGCGAGATACGCCAATTCACAAATGTACGACGGCCTGACGCAGTCACTTTACGCCGTTTACGTAAGGGTTTTCCCGGCGTAAAGATAAAGCTGCCCATAGCAGGCGCATCCTATGTTAAGTATGGACGTCGTGACCACAGGAAATTTGAAAATGTTTACGTAGTTTGCGTAACTCGTCCATGAATGGGGATTTACGTCGATTACGTTCACGTCGAAAACACCGTCATAATTTGGAGCATGCGCACTGAGATTTTACAATGGTCAACACATGCGCAGTACGTTCGGCGCGTGGACGTGCCTAATTTAAATAGGAGACGCCCCCTACCCATCGAACTTGAATTAGGCCGCCCAGTTTCCGCTACACCGCTGGAACTTTACACGCAAGTGCTTTCTGAATACAGCACTTGCGAGTAAAGTTTCGGCGGTGTAACGTAAATAAGAAAAGTTACGCCGCCGCAACTTTGCGCGTGGCCTTTCTGAATCTGGCCCATAGTTCCCAGAAGGCAGTGCGCCCCATTCAACAGAAGACACCGCGTCGGAGGACGAGGCAGAAAATCCACCGTGGTGGAGGAAGAGACAGAAGAGCTACTTCCTCATAGCAACCGCCCTTTCAGGTGAGTATAACATTTATTTTTCAATTTTTTTTCTATTTATTTTAAGGTAAAAAGAAAAGGTGAAACTCCACTTTAACTGCAGCAGTATACAAAAATAAATAAAACTAAATAGGTCGAACATGTCTATGGGGTGTAGTGGAGCTGTGCAAACCTCAGGACTGGATGGATAAAAAGAACTACACATTTTTTGGCAAGTACAATGTAACACAACTCTCATATGTGCATATTTTATCAGTGTATTTAGCCATTTGGCAGGAGATTTAATTAAAAAAATAAATAAAAAAAAAACACACACACACACACCAGCCTGGAATCTGGTATTTACTTTACCTGCTCTACAGACATTGCCCGGGTTTCAGGTGTGTGAGTGTCATCTACATAAAATCCAGCTCCAGCCACAATGTGAATCCCGGTTTCTTCTGCCAATTTTTTCAAAGTCTTTATATCCCTGCTAATGCCAGTTGTAGTATTTTCCACTATGCAGCCACCACCCGCTGCCTTAAAGGTGATCAATTCTTCTTTTACAGCCTCCACCTCTTGGTTCAGGAGCAGGTTCTCTTTATTACTGTAGGGGTTTTGTTTCAGCCAGTACAAATTCTTCATAAGGATGGGTACATCAGACAGGGCCGACTGGGGTGCCGGAGGGGGGCAGTACATGCAGTCAAAGGTCATCGTTAGATGTTCATGTGTCAAGGTTCTTCCAAGCTGATCGGGATGGACGAGTCCCAACACAGTCTGTACATTGCCACTCAAAGACACCATGGTCTAATCCTAAAGTAAAAGGGGAACAAAGTCTGTTATTATAGGTGGTATCCTGATCAGTGCATACGATCAACTTGAGCAATGCTAAAGCAGTCTGGGATAATGCAAACTTAACTTTAAAGGGGCCTGACTTCCTCTGTTCATTAAGGGCCCATAAGACTATGGGTTGCATTAAACAAGTTACCCCAAGATATCCCCGATAGGCATCTGTTGTACTACGTACTTGTGTTAAAAAGTATCATGTGCTTTGTATTTCTTCCTTTTTGTCAAACACATGGTGTTCCTGCCAGTCCCACTGCTTTCTTATTAAAAAAACTGACCACACTAGCCATGGAAACTCATCCATCTCAGTAGGGTCAGGTTTTTGGCTGTGCTGCAAGCTCAGCCTGCCTGTCCTCCAATGGCTAGACTAGTGCCGACATGCCCCCCACCCGCACATCAACTCACTTGTAGTGCTACCCCCGCAGGAGCCGCTGGTTTGATTTGGGATCGGCATGTTACCTTTCTTGGCGTGTCTAGGGGTATGATGAAAATGGATGATGTGAGCAATAATAGAATTTCCAAACAGCAAGATGTCATTTTCTGTGCTTTTATTCTTGTGCCAACACGGCAACAGGTAACTTCAGGTGAACAGAGGAAAAGATGATGAAAAGAAGAAGTTGCAGATTCAGGCCTTAGTTGCGCAGAAACAGTCCTGCTTCAATGATACCCTTTTTTACACGTCACCACTCCAGCCGGAGTGAGTATAGCGCACCCGAACAGTCTCTCTCACAGAACTGGCAGCTGAGATGTTGCTCAGAACCCTGAGAAGGGAGACACACCTCTGCCACAGGCTTGGCTCAATGGAATTTAGGAGTAGTGCCTCTGCCACAGGCCCTTGCTCTGGAATGCGACTTGACGGAGCAATTCCTTCTCAGTAAAGCGTCAGTCTAAATTATCTTCAGATAGTTATTGACTTTTAGGTCACTGACTGACAGGTTGACATATGTAAGGGGTTAGCTCGGTAGCGGGGGGGGGGGGGGGTGTGACCCCCTGGGTGGGTTCACTACACACAACTATACAGAGAGGCAGCCGAAGACGGTTGAAAACAAAGAGTTTGGTTTATTTTTCCATATTGCTGGAAACAAGTGCAAGCATCCAAACAGCATAAACAAAACATAAAATAAACCCTGGCCACTTGGGGCGTCTACCTTCACCACACAGGAACCTATCTATGGAGTCTGGCACAGCCTACTACTGGGCAGACACTGCTGGTCATACAGCAGAGAAACAATAGTCTATTTGATTTTTATCACACAGAACAATCAACAACCTCTTCAAAAGTCTTTCTGACTGCTCTCCTTAACTCAAAAAGCCTCAGGATGCAGCAATCAGTAGTCATCCTTTGGATAACTTGGAGGCCTTAATTACCTCATTCTGAACAGCTGAAGTTTTCCAACGCCATAAACCTTTCTGGCTATTTCTGCAGCCGGCACCTAATAGTAATTGGTGAATTGTCTAAACAAGGCAGAAATGTATCTCCCGTCTGTGACAACACCCACAGATTTACCTGACTTCCTGTCACATACCCCCCCCTCTTGTTTCAACCCTAGGGTTGGGACACAGGTTGCCAGGCACGCATGCACTCGGGACAACCCATCTCCATTCCCCATTTTAACACCGGGGCGATGTGTTACCACAAAACTAAATTCCTGAAGGGCCAGGAACCACCTATTTATTCTCCTATTGGTCTCCTTGTTCTGTGCCATCCACTTCAATGGGGCATGATCCGTCACCAGTTCAAACTGTCTACCCACGAGGTAGTACCGGAGAGAATCCAAAGCCCATTTCACTGCCAAACACTCTCTCAATGGTGGCATAATTCTCCTCATGGGCCTTTAACTTTCGGCTGAGGTACATAACAGGGTGTTCCTCCCCCTTGATAATCTGGGATAGTACAGCTGCTAACCCCACATTTAAAGCATCTGTCTGAACCACAAATTTCACGTGAAAAATCAGGCAAATTTAAAACTGGCCGACTACATAAGGCCTGTTTTAAAGCCTGAAAAGCTGTTTTTGCTTCGGTAGTCCGTTTGGTCAGGACAGACTCCTTCCCTTTGGTCAAACTGGTCAGGGGAGCAGCCTGTGAGGCAAAATGGGGAATAAAGTGGCGATAATACCCCGCGATCCCCAAAAATGCACGAACCTGTTCTTGTTGGTGGGACGTGGCCAATCCTGAATTGCCTCAACTTTGTTAATTTGGGGCTTGATTAGACCTCTTCCAATGGTATACCCCAGATACTTCGCCTCTTCTAGCCCAAGGGTACATTTTTTGGGATTGGCTGTAAACCCGGCTTACCAGATGGAATCCAACACAGCCTGAACTTTTGGTAAGTGTGAGTCCCAATCCTCACTGTGGATGACGTCATCGAGGTATGCAGAAGCATAGGCTCGATGAGGCTGAAGGGTCTTATCCATGGTGCGTTGAAATGTGGCGGGAGTATTCTGTAACCCAAAAGGCATCCTCCGATATTGGAAAGATCCATCTGGAGTTACAAATGCTGTTTTTTCCCTGGCCGATTTCGAGAGAGGAATTTGCCAATAACCCTTGGTCAGGTCTAACATCGTCATGTACCAGGCAGTGCCTAGGCGATCAATCAGTTCATCTATGCAGGGCATAGGATAGGTGTCAAACTTAGTGATTTTATTCAGGCGGCGAAAGTCATTACAAAACTGCCAAATTCCATCTGGTTTGGGCACTAAGACAATGGGACTGGACCAATCACTATTTGACTCTATCACCCCCAGCTCAAGCATTTTTACTTCCTGGCGAATTGCCTCTCGCCGGGCTTCTGGAATTCTATAAGGCTTCAACTTGACCTTATCCCCTGGTGTGGTGATAATGTCATGTTCAACTCCGGAGACCCAACCTGGCAGGTCTGAAAACTTCTCCCTATTACGGAGCACAAATTCTTTAACCTCATGTTGCTGAGTTTTGGACAGAGTCTCCGCTATCCCAACTTCAGGGACAGCTAGGTTAAATGAAGCAGAAAATCGGGTGGTCTTACCAAGGACTCTCTATCCTTCCATGATTTCAACAAGCTCATGTGATAGAGCTGCTCAGGTTTTCGTCTTCCCAGTTGGCTAATTTTATAATTCACCACCCCCATTTTCTCCAACACTTCATAGGGACCCTGCCATTTGGCTAGGAATATACTTTCGACCGTGGGTTCCAACCCCCTATCACCAGGTGCAAAGGAACGGACCTGGGCCCCGCGATTGTAAATCCTTTGTTGAGCCAATTGGGCTTGGGCTAAATGCTCCTTCACAATTGGCATCACTTGGGCAATTCTATCTTGCATTTGGGCCACATGTTCCACCACACTTCGATGCACGGAACTCTCACTCTCCCATGTTTCCCTGGCAATGTCCAGTAGGCCCCGGTGGTGCCTCCCATACAGTAGCTCAAACGGAGAGAACCCTGTGGACGATTGGGGAACCTCTCTTATGGCAAACATCAGATAAGGGAGCAGATAATCCCAATTCTTTCAGGTCTTTATCCACCACCTTCCTCAACATTTGTTTTAAGGTTTTATTAAATCTTTCCACTAACCCGTCTGTTTGAGAGTGATATACTGATGTACGTAATTGGGTCACTTTCAGGAGTTTACAAAGTTCTTTGGTCACCCTAGACATAAACGGGGTGCCCTGGTCAGTTAGGACTTCCTTAGGAAGACCCACACAGCTGAAAACCTGAAATGACTCTTTGGCAGTGGTTTTAGCAGAGGTGTTTCGGAGAGAAATCGCTTCTGGGTAACGGGTGGCATAGTCCATCATTACCAAGATGTGCTGGTCCCCTCTAGTGGACTTCAGTAAGGGGCCAACCAAGTCCATGGCGATCCTCTCAAAAGGGACCTCGATAATGGGCAGGGGTACCAACGGACTGTGGAAATGTGGCATGGGTGCAGTCAGTGCCGGGACAAGATCAATATATATATATATATATATATATATATATATATATGTATATATATATATATATATATATATATATTGCAGAGGTCAGAATTGGATAAATTACAAAGTACAAGGATCAGGAGCAGTGTGCAGAGGTACAGTAATATACAATATCACATATATGTGGGACCAAAATCCCTTGATGAGATAAGACCACAGTACTGGTGCTGTAAATAAAAACTGTAAAATACTATAACATATAATGTGAATGACCCCCAAATATTCAAATAACTCTAGTCAAATTCTTATGGTTCATTTGTACACAATTTGGTTTTGGAGTTACTACCAAACTCCCAGTGCTGCAAATCAAACACACAGTGCAAAGTACGATTAAAGTGCACTATAAACAAACAGTCCACTAGAGCAGTGGTCTCCAAACTGCGGCCCTGGGGCCGGATGTTGTCCTTTGTTTGCCTTTATCCGGCCCTTGAGGAATAATTCCTGCCAATGACACCAACAATGGGGCACTATTCCTTCCAATTATGGGGCATGATTCCTTCCACTGACATAAAAAAGGGGCACTAGTCCTCCCAACGACACCAGATCAGACATTGTTAACTCCCACTGGGCACAGTTTGGCCCCCCTGAAGTCTGAAAGACAGTAAACTGTCCCTTTCTTTAGAGAGTTTGGAGACCCCTGCACTAGAGAGCAAGTGCTCTTGTGCACATTGCTGGATCGAGATGGGGCTCAAGCAAGTGGCTGACAGATTCCTCCATCCACACAAGCGGGGTGAATGTGGGAAACCCCTTCACTGGGACATTGTTTCTGACAGCAGGGACTCCCCCCTATCAAAATACACTGATCAGCACTGCTTTTTTTTGGCTGCAAACAGCTAATTGAACAAGGATTTCCAGCAGAAGTGGATATAACAATTGGTTTCTGTCTAACAGAGGATTACACATCGTTAAAAAATTCAGCCCCTGCTGAACCTAATGAATTCTGATGTGTGTACTCAGTTTTACCTTGTACTTTTCTTCAGCGGGCTCTCTGCAGTTCTGTTACTGGTCCTCTCTGCAGCTTCTGTGTCAGTTAGGAGTGACAGTGGTCACACTCCAGCCTCCACTTTGGACCATACAGGGTTAATCTTCCTAACTATGTGATATGGAGGAGGAGAAGAGCACTAGAGCTGACTGAAGCATAGAATCAAGTAAAAAAAGACAATACAGTACCTCCCTTCTCCCCCTCCCCCACATTGCAAGAGTGGACTTTCTTAAAGTTGGGCTGGCATAAGAAATCACATTTTGCTGTGTAATGCTTATATTCTTCAACAGGTTAGGAATTAATGTGACATTTCATAGATGTAATCCACATACACATTATATCTTATTAAAAATCATTTTTTTTAGAAGATATAAAGTGTATGTGGAGTGGATTACATCTATGAAATGTCACACTAATTCCTAACCTGTTCAAGAATTTTACTTTCACTTTCAATAAACTTGTACTGAAAAGTACAGGGCACGTTTGTAATCCCAGTATGGAATGCAGAGCAGTCGGGACTCACAGTAGAAGAGGATCCAGTCTGTCACCCGTGATTTACACATCTTTACCCTGCTCCTGTGCTGTGTGCTGCTGGGCAGGAACCAAAGATCCATGCTGCAGTCAGTGTTGCGAGGTTCTCTTCCTGTTCCGCCCACATGCACTTGGCTGGGACTGTACCAGCTCCGATCCAGGGGGGGGGGGGAGATTCATAGGAACTCAAGAAGGGAGCCTGGAAAGGGGTGCAACTGCTGCCGCAGAGCAGTGAGCAGGAGCGCATAATTCTTGATTTAGGCAGGCAACAGGGGCATACAAGTTTTACAGTTATATTTTGTGGACAGATTTTTCTGCTCACAACCTAATGCCCCCTCCCACATTTCGCCAAGGGCACAATCCCCGCCCGCTCCTAGTACCGGCCCTGGGTGCAGTAATCTGACACACTGGACAGGAAGAGCAGTACATTTCCACTTCCTTAGTGATCCCAGGCCAATAAAACCTCTGGGTGATTCTCTCCCAGGTTTTTTCTGCTCCCAAATGTCCCCCAAGAACGTGCCCATGGGCCAGTTCCAAAACCATCTTGCGGTACGGTTTAGGCACTACCAGTTGCTCAATGGTGTCCTCTATCCTCTGACACTCGATATAACAAGTCCCTTTCAATAATGAAGTAAGGAAGGGCAACCCTCTCACCAGGGTTAACTAACTCCCCATCTATCTTTACTACATTTTCCCGGGCTCTTAGCAATGTGGGGTCCCTCAATTGCTCAGTGATAACATTTACTCTGTGCACCTCAAGGTCATCAAACCCTATCGGCCACTGTTCCTCTTTTGAGGTAGCAGGCTCCTCCCTAGGGACTGGCGTTTCCCCTGCTAGGACTGAGAATGGAAACTCAGGAGAAGCCTCACAGAGGTTTCTGGAGTAGATGTTTCAGGCTCAGAAGAACCACTTACTGGGGAATCTGGGCAGTCCCAGAGTTCACAGAACTTTGGGAAATCCCTTCCCACTATGGCGTCATGTGGGAACTAAAACCACCTGGTAAAACAAGTTACTGAGGGAGGTTTCAAAGGAAACCGTAGTCACCGGATATTCTCGAGTGTCCCCATGTACACAAACTACAGCCATTTTCCTAGGATGTAAGGTTTTTCCCACCACTAGATCACTTTTCACTAAGGTGACCAGGCTACCTGAATCCAACAATACCACCACATCTTTACCATCTAAGCACATTCTACATAAAGGTTTCTCATTTCCCTTTACTGCAGTGCATGTGTTTGCAAAAAGGGACTGTCGTCTCTTGGTCAGAAAGTCACACTGCATGGGTTCATCACCCGCTGGGCAAACCGCTGCTTCATGTCCCTCTTCCCCGCAACGGTAACAAATCAATCTTCTGGTCCTCTCCTGTGGGATGGGTCTTCCAGGCCGCTCTCGCCAAACATTAGCAGTAGTCCCGATAATACCTCTAGTTGCTCTTTGGTCCCTCTCTCCACCCCCATCCCTTGATGCAGTTTTACCTAAAGGTGGGGAGGGTCTGGTCTTGGGGTGGAAAGTCTGTGCGTCTCTGGTGGAAGAGGACAAATTCTCTGTTAGGTACCTTTCGACCAGGTCTACAAGTTTGTCTGCGGTTTCCGGACCACCATGGTTCACCCATTTCTGCAGGGTGTTGGGAAGAGACCTAAGAAATTTGTCCATGACTACTCGCTCCAAAATTTTTGGTCCGGACAGAGTTTCTGGCTGCAGCCATTTCTTAGCCAAATGGATGAGGTCATACATCTGCGACCGAGGTGGCTTCCTCAGCTGATAACTCCAATTGTGGACCCGCTGAGCACGGACGTCCAGGGTTACACCAAAACGTGCCAATATTTCCTCTTTTAACCGATCATAGTTTTTTGCGTCTGCAAGCTCCAAATCAAAATATGCCTTTTGGGCTTCTCCAGATAATAGGGGGGCCACGAGTCCAGCCCACTGTGTTTTAGGCCAACTCTCTTTTTCCGCTGTTCTCTCAAATGTGATCAGAAACATCTCATCATCTGCAGTCATCTTTGGCAATAAGTGTCTTACCCGAAAAGTCCGTATGTTACTGGCCTGACTCCCAGCCTCGGTCTGCTGTCTCTGAAGCTGTTTCACGATGGCCTCCATTTGCTACTGGTGTCTCTGTTCCAAGCCTGCAATGCTCTCTCGGTGAGCTGCAAGGCTCTCTTGGTGAGCTGCAAGGCTCTCTTGGTGAGCCTGTTGCTGAGCTGCGTGAGCCTGTTGAGCTGCAAGGCTCCGCTGCAAACCTGCATTTGTCTGCTGTTGATTTGCATTTGCTATAGCCAGCTGTTTTAGTATCTCCTCCATTTGGGTTTACTTTAACTGCCCGCATTCTCCACCATGTGTAAGGGGTTAGCTCGGTAGCGGGGGTGTGTGACCCCCTGGATGGGTTCACTACACACTGAACTATACAGAGAGGCAGCCGAAGACGGTTGAAAACAAAGAGTTTGGTTTATTCTTCCATATTGCTGGAAACAAGTGCAAGCATCCAAACAGCATAATCAAAATAAAACATAAAATAAACCCTGGCCGCTTGGGGCGTCTACCTTCACCACACAGGAACCTATCTATGGAGTCTGGCACAGCCTACTGCTGGACACACACTGCTGGTCATACAGCAGAGAAACAATAGTCTTTTTGATTTTTATCACACAGAAAAATCAACAACCACCTCACCTCTTCAGAAGTCTTTCTGACTGCTCTCCTTAACTCAAAAAGCCTCAGGATGCAGCAATCAGTAGTCATCCTTTGGATAACTTATAGAGGCCTTAATTGCCATTTTGAACAGCTGAAGTTTTCCAACGCCCTAAACCTTTCTGGCTATTTCTGCAGCCGACACCTAATAGTAATTGGTGAATTGTCTAAACAAGGCAGAAATGTATCTCCCGTCTGTGACAACACCCACAGATTTACCTGACTTCCTGTCACACATATAACAAACTCCCAGTGTTCAGTTACCTTGATCCCCGATGGCTCGTCAAGACCCTATTGGATCGCCTGCCTCCGGGCTCACCTCAGACTGACTCCCCACCGAACAGCACAACTCGCTTGGGATCTTCTCTTAGGAGTAGGGTCCCAGTAAGTCACTGGGGCCCCTTTGCAGCTTTAATCACTCCAGGCCATGAGGGCCCAGAGTCAGGGACTCCACGTAGCACGTTCGCCCCGGCCTGGTAGGCCACCTCGTCTGGGCCCGTGATGTGCGCACACCCCAAAGGTGGGTGCCGCACCCCAGTCCAACCTCGAACTCCTGACGCCAGGATGGCGTCCTCAAGAAGAACCCTTCCCCAGCATGCCCCGCGAGGGAAAACCCCCTCTAATTGGCTGCTGGCAAGAAGGGGCTCTCACTGGTCTCTGCTGCTGCCACCTGTCATTCCAAGATAGAAAGGTATCATTGGAACACAGAATGAAACATCACAGCACTAAGCTATCACAATGCACATGGATAAGAGCTGAATAAGTCTCTCATCCTCCTCTAAATTTGAATAGCAACCGTACTTGGAAGTACAGGGGCGCTACACACTGAAAAGCAGTGGCGGTGTGTTCATTAAGGGCGCCACCCCCTCTCTCCAGCTCTGCATATAATGTAGAGATTCATGCATTGCATGAATCTATCCATGGACGCTGTAGCCACCCCCTATTCAGGCGTATAGCCCCTTTTCAGACACCGGGTGCCTGAATTACAGCGGCGGGGATGTTTATAAAGTACCCAATTGGAGCCATAGCCTCTAATAGGCTTCAGAAAAGGTGAACTGTGAGCGCAAAGCATTGCGCTCGCAGTCCACCCAGGTGTGTTTGCAAAGCAAATTAATATTTGTGTCTCTAACATAGAACAGCCTCTCAGCCAATCAGGAGGGGCGGATGTAATACCTGTCACCTGGTTGGCTGAAGGCAGAGGCAATCCCATTGGCCACCTAGCAGAACAGGAAGACGAGCAAGGAGGTCATAGGAGCCATTGACGCGCTCCTCGTCCCACAGCTCACCGACTGACCCACCACCACGATGGGGGAGGGGCCGGGCAGACAGCAAGCGGAGGGCTACAGAGGCTGCATTTTAGGTTTTTGTTTCAGAATTTTTCAGTTTGTTTGCACACCAAAATCTTTGCGCACCATGGATTCATTGGATAGATTAATAGCAGCGCAGCCATTGGCTCACACTGCTGTCAATCAAATCCAATTACGCGGCGTGCCCGCAAGCTAATCTGCTCAGGAAAGAGCTTCACAGAGGGAGTTAGCGCTTGCGGGGAGGAGCAGAGAGAGCCACTGTGGGACCCCAGAAGAGGATGTTTGGGGCCACTCTGTAAAACGAACTGCACAGCGGAGGCAAGTAAGACATGTTTGTTATTTAATTTTTTTAAATACCACAAACCTTTAATACCACTTTAAGAGCCGGTTCACACTGGGGCGACTCGTCAGGCGACTCAGCTGCCTGACAAGTCGCGTCCCATTCTATTCACCAGAACTGTTCTAATAGAAGTGACGCAAGTCACTCCGACTTAGAAAAAAGTTCTTGTATGACTTCGGGGGTGGCTTGAGGCGACCTGCATTAACTTCTATACAGAAGTCATTTTGCTAGTCGCCTCTGAAGTAGTCTTCAGGACACCTTGCTGAGTCGCCCCCGAAGTCGTGCCGCCCCAGTGTGAACCGGCTCTTGGGCAGTGCTGGAAAACGGCGGACACAAAATATTGACACTTCGGGCCCAATTTGGACATTTTCACTTAGGGGTTTACTCACTTGTGTTGCAAGTGGTTTAGACATTAAAGGCTGTGCGTTAAGTTATTTTGAGGGGACAGCAAATTTACACTGTTATACAAGCTGTACACCCGGGGTGCCCAACCTTTTGTAGAGCAAGGGCCACTTAAGCGACTCTGTAACCAGTCGCGGGCCACAATGAGAGGAGCGGGTGGATGACAGCCCACTCAGCTCTATAGAGCCCACTCTACTCTCGGCACACCAAACTCACAGGTAACAGAAGTCTATGGCTCAGTGCATGTAACCCACAGGTGCACTTCTCTGCACCGGTGGATCAGTTTGAAAGCAGCCCAGTAACCATTGCAGAACAGATATGCCCATAAATGCCCATATATACACTGTGATATTAGTAATAAACTTACTTTTAAATAACAGTAGTCTATTTTATTCTATCCTAGAGCAGGAGGTCGCAGGCCACATCAGAGGGCTACGCGGGCCAAATGTGGCCCCCGGGCACTGGTTGGGCACCGCTGCTGTACACTCACTACTTTACATTGTAGCAAGTGTCACTTTTTCAGTGTTGTCACATGAAAAGGTATAATAAAATATTTACAAAAATGTGAGGGGTGTACTCACTTTTGTGAGATACTGTACGTACACACCAACATTATATATATCCTCTTTAAATAATTTTTATTTTGTTTAAAAACAATAAATCAGTATTGCAAAAACAAGTTTCAAAATATAAAATCAAAGTATACAAGAAAGCTTCTTGTGTAAATAAAGGTTAATATATATATATTAATTATATTAATATATTAATTTGTAATTATTTATACAATTGATTTATTTTTTTGAAACTGCTTATTTATTAATTATTTATACAATTGATTTTTTTTTTTAAACTGCTCTGCACTGAGGCGCTGAGATGTGTCACTAGGCCTGGTGTTACACAAATTTGTCGCTTTGCTATACACGTGTTTATTTCTTTAGTGTGTATTGGAACAAAACAAAAATAAAGGAGGCAAAAAGGCAAATTTAAATCTCCATAGGTGACACTTTACATTTTTTTTTCAGGTTACCAGTTTAAAGTTAGAGGAGGCCTAGAGCTAGAATTGTTGTACACGCTCTAAAGCACAATACATCACATGTGTGGTTTGAATGGTGTTTACATATGTGGGCAGGATTTGCGTGTGTGTTCGCTTCTGAGCGCAAGCTACCGGGGACAGGGGTGTATTACTTTTTTTACTTAGTTTGTTATTTTTACACCCTTTTTGAAAAAATAAAATAAAAATTTAGGGTCACTTTTATTCCTAGTACAAGGAATGTAAACATCCCTTGTAATAGGAATAGTGTGTGACAGGTCCTCTTTATGGAGAGATGTGGGGTCAATAAGACCCTGCATCTCTCCTCCAGGCTTGAAAGCATGAGATTGTGAAAAAAACAAAAACAAAAACAAAAAAACACTGATTTCATGCCGACAGCCGCGACTGCGGCTTTGTTTACTTCTGGGTACCCGGGCGTGATTTCATAACGTCGCGCCCAGGCCTCCGACGCTCATAGAGATGACCGGTGACCATCTGGTCACCAGAAATCTCTATCCTCGTCATCTTGCGCTGGCCAATTTGTTCTCAGTGCCCCCGTTGGCACGGAATAGCCCGGAGAAGCACCGGATGGTGGTGGGAAGGGGGGGCCTTCCCCCCGGCCACCTATAAGACCGATCAAGCAGCGGAACTGCCACTTGATTGTTCTTATGGTGCGCATAATCCCCGGTTGAAAAAAGGATATCAATGATGCCTGTATCTGCAGGCATCACTCAGATATCACCCCCTAAATACCAGGATGTCATATGAACCTGCAGTATTGAGGTGGATAAATAATGTAGGGCAGGGACCTCAAACTGGTGGCCCTTCAGCTGTTGCGAAACGACATGTCCCATGAGGCATTGCAAGGCTGATAGTTACAAGCATGACTCCCACAGGCAGAGGCATTATGGGACATGTAGTTGTGCAACCGCTGGAGGGCCACCGCTTTGAGACCACTGATGTAGGGAGAGGGAAAGGGAAGCGGTGGTCATAGAAGGGGGGGGGGGGAACTTCCAGAGAGTAAGTAGAAATCGTGGCACAAAAGGATTGCAGTATTTATCATATTGTATGTTAATAGCAATGATTTATTTGTACCTGGTGGAAGAGATCTCTAGATCTGAAACTAAATCCGAGAGGGGTACAAAGGGAGTTCATCTGGTGTCTGCTTCTAGATAGATGTAATTTTACATTTAAAAAAAGTTTAAAAACTGAGGAAAGGTCACTTAAAGGATAAGTTTACAGTAAAGGAAACCCTCTACTTCTGCAAAATGCTAGTTTATTGTTTAAACCTGACAGCAAGGCAATAAACAGTAATATTGTGCAATATTACAACTAAATCTAGCGCCCTGCTCCTGTTGATCAGGCGCTGCTTTAAATTTAGTGGGGTCTGAGCTGTTATTTGGCTCACACAGAATTAAGGGCAATTTAGCCTCTGTTCCAGCCGTGGCTGTGCTGAGAGTTCCACCATTGTTTGTCTGGGGGGGTCATTACCACCCCAGGCCAAGGGTGGCAGCAGCAAGGTCAAGGTGCATTGGGTATTCCCCTCGGTGGTGAATCAGTGGGAGTGGTTGCTTGCTGTATATGCCAGGGAGGGGTATTTAACCACTTAAGACCCGGACCAATACGCTGGTAAATGACCCAAGGTGTTTTTGCGATTCGGCACTGCGTCGCTTTAACAGACAATTGCGCGGTCGTGCGACGTGGCTCCCAAACAAAATTTGCGTCCTTTTCTTCCCACAAATAGAGCTTTCTTTTGGTGGTATTTGATCACCTCTGCGATTTTTATTTTTTGCGCTATATACAAAAATAGAGCGACATTTTTGAAAAAAAAACACTATTTTTTACTTTTTGTTAAAAAAAAAATCAAATAAACTAAATTTTAGTCAAACATTTAGGCCAAAATTTATTTAGCTACATGTCTTTAGTAAAAAAAAAAATCGCAATAAAAAAAAATAGCTACCTAGCGGGAACAGCGACACTAATACAGCGATCAGAAAAATGATTGCTTAGTGACGCTGGCAATAGGGAGTGAAAGGGTTAACTAGGGCGTGATCAGGGGGTTAAAACTTTATTAGGGGGGGTGGGGGGGCTATCCTGAACCTAACACTAACTGTTTTTTACACTGCCTGTCACACTGACACTAAATGCAGTGATTAAATCACTGCATTCAGTGACACTGTGACAGGGGGGTGGGGGGGGGGCGATCACAAGGGGTTAATATGCCTATGTGAGTGTGTGTCAGTGTTGTGTTGGTGCACACTTACTTGTGATGTCTTCTCTCATCAGCAGCGCTGGGAAACAGCGCTGCGATGAGAGAATACATCATTTCCTCCTTCCTGTGTAAACACAGGAGGAGGAAGTGACAGGCTGGGAGCGCGCTCCCATTGGCTGGGAGCGATCGCGGGGGGGGCGGATATCACGGACATCCGCCCGCAGATCCCGGATCGCTCCCAGAGGTAGGGGGACCCCCGCACGCCGCGGAGGGGGTCCCGATGGGACCCCCGAACCGCACTCAGGCGGGGACGTAAATTTACGCCCTTGTGCCTGTACGAGCCATTCTGTGGCCGTATATGTGCGTGCGGGGGTCCTTAAGTGGTTAAGGGACAGACGCCATTAGGTCAAGGTCGTCGGGTCTGTCTGTCATCCCACGTGCCTTTTGGCCCGCCTGGCCTGAGGTGCATGTCCTGAATCCTGGTTCCGTGACTTTGTTGGTAGGCCCAGTAGTCTGGCTGGGGCCTGCCTTTCAAAGGTGATCCTGTGCTGTCCATCCTGAGGGAGGAAGCCACTTGGTGAAGGAAGCCAGGGCAGGACCTATCCTGGAGAGGGCCATGCAAGAGGCTGGTATCTTGGCAGAAGGCCTGGAAACTTCATCGAAGGATGCACCGTACACCGAGAAGCTTGACAGTGTCGCCTGTCGGGTCTAAAAGTTCTACTAAATCTAAGCTGGAGAGTTTGGGGTGCTGAATCCTGTGGCAGAGGATTCCGGACCAAAGTGTCTCCTTATAAAGAAAGGTCCGTGGTCCGTGTACTTTACCTCGTGTGTAGGGTGACCACATTTCCAAATTACCATTCAGGGACACCCCCCCTTCCCATAAATCAGCTTGTGCTGTAACAAATCACAGCACAGTGATTGGACACAAGAGGGGGGAGTGGATTTATGATTTCTCCAGTCACAAGCAGAGGGCAGGGACTGTGCTCCCCCAGGCATTCCTGACCAGGACAAGTACTGTCAGTGAGTAGTGATGTGGCGACCCATTAGTTAGGCTTGGGGGGGTGGCTGTGTCTAAATCAAAAATTCAAAATTTCGAAAATTCAAAAATTTGAAAATGAAAAATAAAATCGAAAATTATAATAAAAAAAAATCAAAAATTGAATAAAAAAATTATAATTTTCGAAATTTTCATAATTTCAAAATTTCGAAATTCTAAAGTTCTAAAATCTCAAATTCGAAAATAGGAAATTTCAGAATTTTTTGAATTTCCGAATCTTGGAAAATTAGTTTTTTTCCTTTAATTCGTTTTTTTTGGAACATTCTTTTTTTCCAGTTTTATTAGTTTTTTTGCTTTTTCAGAAATCCGAAAATTTGGAAATTCCGAATTTTCGAAAAAAGCAAAAAACGAATTTCCAGAATTTTCAAAAAAAATAAAATAACGAAATTAACATAAATGAAAAAAACAAATTTTTTGGCAGTGCACATGTCTACCAGTGAGGGACCTATTCGGATGAGCAATACCCACTCTGGCTAGAGTGGCGACTACAACTGTTTGTTGGGAGCAGGAGCGTCTCCCCATCTGTGATTATGCACCTGAACCTACCTACCCCTTCCACCTTCCTTTCTATTGAAGTTCTGCAAAATAAACCCAAGAAAAAGAAGTGCTTTGCATGGACATTGAAATCCTTCAGACTCTCCTTTCACCCTGGACAGCGAGAATATAGAGGCAACATGCCACCCAAAAATAACCAGCAGCTCCTCTGGGGGTAGTGCTACATAAAGAAATAAAAAAAAGTCATTGATCTATCCACAGTAAACTGAAATCTGGTTGTTCCACAGTCCTATGTACTTTAGCACCCTTTAATGTATAAACAAAATAAAAGTCATTTTGTGGTTTGTGTGTCAGTACAGATGCCCGATTCATCCATTTTTGGGACTCTACAGTCACCGCACTTATTCTGTAAAGCAAAGGCTGAATGTATCTCACTAGGAATATTTCACCCCTCATTCCAGCCATCAATGTTTACGATTCCGAATAAGGTTTTATAACTGAGCCAGAGGACTTAATTCTGCCAGGGAAACATTTTACAGCCTGAGATGAATGCGTTTATAGCTACAGCTATGCGGATTGTCCCGAAACTACAAAATAAATTGTTCAACTTTCCCCCCCCCCCCATTTCAAGTTTAAAAATAGGTAAATTTAAAGTGGATGTAAACCCAAAACATATTTTTTTTTTTGTATGTCACAATATAGAGTATAAGATTTCCTATCAGCTGTGCCCAGTCTTGCCACACAGAGTTGATCCAGATCTGAGAAATCCTTGTTTAGTGAAAATTAACAGACTTCCAGAGAAAAACCTGTCTAAATAAAAAAAGTCAGTTGCTTTGAGTGACAGGTTATTTACATGTCTAGCTTGGACATGTTTAGCATATGTTGTGTTATGTTTATCATAATATAAAGTGAGAAATCCACCCCTCCCCCACATAACACATCCTGGTAATATACAATGAACTTTGGATCACCTCATGTTATGATAAACATAACATAACATATGATAAACATGTCCAAGCTAGATATGTAAATAACCTGTCACTCAAAGCAAGAAGAGAGAAACTGATTTTATTTAGACAGGTTTTTATCTGGAATTCTGTTCATTTTCACTGAATAAAATAGGGATTGATCAGAGCTGGATTAACTCTGTGTGGCAAGACTGGGCACAGATGATAGGAAATCTTATACTCTACATTGACATAAAAAAACAAAAACATTTTTTTTGGCTTTACATCCACTTTAAAGCCACCTATCCCAATACAAATTTGTTGTTTGATCTCGGCCAGCAAAGAGATCATCTTCTCTCACCTAAATATAGAATGTGAAGTTTGTGGAGACTGGCATCCCTAACTCTTTCAGGACTAGAAGTGTTTGATGCCAGGTCAAATTTAGCAGCAACACAAAGGCCTGTATCACCCGGGCTTCAGTTTTTATACAGTGCATCTGGAAATGATTCACAGCGCTTCACTTTTTCCACATTTTGTCATGTTACAGCCTTATTCCAAAATGAATTAAATTCATTATTTTCTCAAAATTCTACAAATACTCCATGTTGACATCGTGAAAGAAGTTCGCTTAAAATCTTTGCAGATTTGTTAACCACTAGCCGACCAGCTGTCGCAGTTTTACGGCGGCAGGTCGGCTCGGCTGTGCGAAATCACGTACTACAATGTAATTTCGCATTTCAGCCACTAGGGGCGCGCGCCGCCTGCTCGCCCCTGGTGCCGACGCGCATGCTCGGCAGGCGCGATCACCACCGGGCGGGCGCAATAGCTTGTTACAGAGTGAGAACCGGGAGCTGTGTGTGTAAACACACAGCTCCCGGTCCTGTCAGTGGGAGAAATGACTAATCGCATGTTCATACAATGTATGAACAGCGATCAGTCATTTTCCCTAGTCAGTCCCACCCCCTTCAGTTAGAACACACCTAGGGAACATAATTAACCCCTTCCTCACCCCCTAGTGTTAACCCCTTCCCTGCCAGTGACATTTTTACAATAATCAATGCATTTCTATAGCACTGATTGCTATAAAAATGCCCCAAAAATGTGTCTGAAGTGTCTGCCATAAGGTTGCAGTACCGATAAAAATTGCAGATCGCCACCATTACTAGTGAAAAAAAAAAAAATTTAAATCCCATAAAACTATCCCCTATTTTGTAGGCACTATAACTTTTGCGCAAACCAATCAAACGCTTATTGCGATTTTTTATTTACGAAAAATATGTAGAAGAATACGTATTGGCCTAAACTGAGGGGAAAAAAAAAGTTTTATATATTTTTGGGGGATATTTATTACAGCAAAAAGTCAAAAAAATAATTTTTTTCAAAATTGTTGCTCTATTTTTTGTTTACAGCCCAAAAAATAAACCGCATACGTGATCAAATACCACCAAGAGAAAGCTCTATTTGTGGGAAAAAAAAGGACTCCAATTTTGTTTGGAAGCCACGTCACATGACCGCGCAATTGTTAGTTAAAGCAATGCAGTGCCGAATCGCAAAAAGTGGTAAAGTCATTGACCAGCAAAATGGTCCGGGACTGAAGTGGTTTAAAAAAAAAAAAAAAATTGGGCAGTTTCTCCCATTCTTCTTTGTAGGACCTCTCAAGCGCCATCGGGTTGGACGGGGAGTGTCGATGCACAGCAATTTTCAGATTTCTCCAGTGATTTTCAATCAGGTTCAAATCTGGGCCATTCAAGGACATTCACAGAGTTGTCCCGTAGCCACTCATTTGTTATCTTGGCTGTGTGCTTGGGGTCATTGTCCTGTTGGAAGATGGAACTTCACCCCAGTCTGAGGACCAGAGGGCTCTGGAGCAGGTTTTCTTCAAGGATGTCTCTGTACATTGCTGCATTCATGTTTCCCTCAATCCTGACTAGTCTCCCAGTTCCTGCCACTGAACCTTCCCACAGCACGATGCTGCCACCACCATGCTTCACTGTAGGGATGGTATTTGCCAAGTGATGAGCGGTGCCTGGTTTCCTCCAGACATGATGCTTCCATTCAGGCCAAAGAGTTCAATCTGTTTCATCAGAGCAGAGAATTGTGTTTTTCATGATCTGAGAGTCCTTCAGGTGCCTTTTGGCAAACTTCACGTCCTTTGTGTGCCTTTTACTGAGGATTGGCTTCCGTTTGGCCACTCTACCATACAGACCTGATTGGTGGAGTGCTGCAGAGATGGTTGTTCTTCTAGAAGGTTCTCCTATCTTCACAGAGAAAATGGTGGAACTCTGTCAGAGTGACCACAGAGGTCTGTCAGAGGTCTACAGACAATTCCTTGGACCTCATGACTTGGTTTGTGCTCTGACATGCACTGTTATCTGTGGGATCTTCTATAGACAGGTGTGTCCCTTTCCAAATTATGTCCAATCAACTGAATTTACCACAGGTGTATTCCAATCAAGTTGTGAAACATCTCAAGTATTATCAGTGGAAACATGATTCACCTGAGCTCAATTTTAAGTGTCATGGCAAAGTACTTATGTACATGAGATTTTTTTTCCTTTTTCATTATTAATACATTTGCAAAGATTTCAAAACAAACTTCTTTCATGTTGTCATTATGGGGTATTGTTTGTAGAATTTTGAGGAAAATAATGAATTTAATCCATTTTGGAATAAGGCTGCAACATACCAAAATGTGGAAAAAGTGAAGCACTGAATACTTTATATATGCATTGTAAGAGCAGGGTGAATAGCGAGCTTTGACAAAGCATTAGACGAGCTTTCAGAAAGCCTTGTTGAAGCTTTTAAAGTACCATTTAACTCCAGTATGTAAATGTTGAACACAGGTCCTAATGGGAGTGTTGATTGTCACTTTAACCACTTGGCAACCAGCCGCCGTCAAATAACGGCGGCAAGGTGGTTGCCTAACTCTGGGATCACGTTATATAACGTGATCCCAGAATCGCGTTCCCGCGCGCCCCCTGGGGTGCGCACCCGGGAATGTCCGTGACTGCCGGGTCCCATTGATCGCGGGAAATTGCTGCTGATAGCGGCCGTTTACCACGTGATTGCTCCATCCAATGACGGAGCGATCACATGTAAACAAACCGGCGTCATTTGATGACGCCGGTTCCTACCTCCTCCTCTCTCTGTACCGAGCGGTACAGTGTGAGAGGGGGAGCGCGGATGGCAGCAGCACTGTGGGATGGATCTGTGACTATTGCAGTAACAGATCCATCCATCCCTGCTCAGCCATCCCTGCATTAACCCCTTCAATACTCTTCCTTCCCTGCGCCATACTCTGCAGTACCCCCTGCGCAATACTCCCTGCGCAATACTCCCTGATTTTTTTTTTCCAGGCTTCCCAGCCTAGAGGTGAGATGTGGGGTCTTATTGACCCCATATCTCACTGTAAAGAGAACCTGCTATATTCCTATTACAATGGATGTTTACATTCCTTGTAATAGGAATAAAAGTAATCAAAACATTCATTTTTTGGGAAAAACGTGTCAAACTAAAATAAGTAAAATAAACAATAATAATAAAAAAAAAATTCACAGCGCCCCTGTATCCGTGTGCTCGTATACAGACGCGACCGCACACGTAAGTCCCGCCCACATATGAAAACGGTGTTCAAACCACACATGTGAGGTATCGCTGCGAACGTTAGAGCGAGAGCAATCATTTTGGCACTAGACCTCTTCTCCAACTAAAAAGATGTAACCAGTAAAAACATTTAAAGCGTCGCCTATGGGGATTTTTAACTAGCAATGTTTGGCGCCATTCCACAAGCGTGTGCAATATTGAAGGGTGACATGTTGGGAATCTATTTACTCGGCGTAACTTCATCTTTCATATTATGCAAAAACATTGGGCTAACTTGTTGTGTTGGACAAGGCAGATTACCTGCAAGAGATGCATAATATAGTGGATGATACCAACACCTATACTATGCTACCAAGCGATCCCCGAGCCAAATATATTAAAGATCTAAAGTTGCTGGTTGATAAAGGCCTGTATGATGGCATTTTAACCCCAAAGGAGAGACTATATTTGGTACCTAAGGCCCCGCGTACACCAACGATTTATTATTTACCCAAACTTCACAAGGATCCTATCTGCCCCCCGGGACGTCCCATTGTCAGTGGGATTGACTCTATTACGTCCCGGGTGGGCAGATATATTAATTTCTATTTACAACCATTAGTAAAGCAGATTCCCTCTTACATAAGGGATTCTAAGCATATTATCAACCTGCTGTCCAATTATTCACCCACCAGTGATATGTGGATGGTTACGGTTGACGTAACTTCCCTCTACACCATTATCCCCCACCATTTAGGTTTTGAGGCGGTTAATTATTACCTGGAACTTAAATCAGGATTAAAGAGCAAACAGATTGAGTTCATCATGTCTCTACTCAAATTTGCTGCCGCCTCTAACTATTTTTGGTTTGAGGGAAGTTTCTATAGGCAAGACACGGGGGTAGCCATGGGGGCTAAGTACGCCCCAAGTTTGGCCAACCTCTTTATGGCTAAGTGGGAGGAGGATGTCATCGTGCCCGAGGTCATGTCCCAGGTGACCCTTTGGGCAAGGTACATCGATGACATCCTCCTCCTATGGGTTGGTGACCATCAGAGTTTGGTGTCCTTCATGTCTCTCTTAAACCGTAACAATAGGGGAATAGTCCTCAAGTTTGAGGCTAGTCAGACAGAAGTACACTATTTGGATTTGAATATAAAAATAGTGGGTGACAGTTTTGTGACTTCTACCTATTTTAAGGAGACTGACAGGAACTCTTTTATACCATCTGACAGCTGCCACCATAGACCTTGGATCACTGGGGTTCCCAAAAGTCAATACCTAAGACTTAGGAGGAATTGTAGTGACACTAGAGATTTTCTGGGACAGGCTCAGGTTCTGACTGATAGATTTTTAGAAAAAGGCTACTCAGCAGAATCCCTGAGGGTGGTAAGAGAGGAGGTATTGAGCACTAACAGAGAAAATCTCCTAGTGGATAAGGCCCCAATGCAGGAGGGTCAATTTCCATTAGGTGTACCTTTTATTACAACATATTCAGTCCAGCATAAGAGTGTAAAGGATCTTATAAGCAAGCATTGGCATCTGGCACTGAACGATAATGTATTGAAGGAGGTTCTCCCTGAGAAACCACGTATCATCTTCAGAGGGGCGCAACCATTGAGATCTCAGGTAGCCAGTGTTGTGAATCCCCCCACTGGAGGCATGTTTTTTTTTGATCAACTCACAGGATATTACAAATGTAGGAAATGTAGGGTGTGCTCTTTGAACTCATGTTCACAGAGACGCACTACTTCTTTCACCTCCACAGTCACTGGACAGGAGCACACTATCAAACCTTGTATTACGTGTGCTTCTACAGGGGTCGTCTACTTGTTGCAGTGCCCATGTGGCCTGCAATACGTGGGACGTACCAAGCGGGCCTTACAAGTTCGCATTAATGAACACATAACCAACATATTGACGGGCTTCAAGAATCACTCTGTTTCTAAACATTATCGTCTCAAGCATGACAGAAATCCATCAAACACCTTGTTTTTGGGGATTGACAAGTTCAAACCCAACTGGAGAGGTAGTCATTTGGTGAGGACCATTTCAAAAATGGAGATGAGCTGGATATATCGGTTGAAATCCTATGCTCCATATGGCCTCAACATCGAAACAGATGTCAACGCGTTTATTAATAATGCGTAAATTGGTTCAGCGTTTGTATAAGCAGGCTCTGTAAATGTTGAGGTTATTCGTTATTAATATTATTTTCTAATTATTTTTTCTAATTATTTCTAATTATTTATAATAATTAATTTTAATTATTTTTAATGATTTTTGATTGAATACTATATGTAAACTCACTGTGATGTGTAGCAGTTGCTACGGTCGACGCCAGGGTAGACTGACCTGGAAGGCCTTACAATAACACTGGTGTTGCCTTTTCACACTAATAATATCCCAGGGGCGTTTTTCAATATAAGCCCATCAAAATTTGCACTTCACTATTTTATTTTATTTATTCTTTTTATTCAAAAAACCCCCCTTTTTCTCATATATTCACAAACATTTTTGAAATACTCATGTATAGAGTGTCACTTTACAGTATATAGGAATATTAGGTTATCACTTATATTCACTCGAGTTTTTACTCACTTACACTGTCTAAAGATGCAACATGAGCCTGTGGTTTTGTATAAACACATACACAAGCTTTAATTCCACTTTCGTTCACTCTTATTAAAGACACTGGTCTTTATTTACTATTTATTTTATTTATTTTTTTATTTATTTATTTTTAATATAATATTTCTGTCCAATGTCACTATAGGATCAGTATTATGTTGAAATAGATAGAGATCTAATTAGAATATAAAAAAATGTTTCTCTATTTTATTTGGCTATGCATCTATGAGACTAACAAGGATTACATAAAACACCTGGGACCCGTAGCTTGATCACCTGGTGTATCTTTATAGTTAGTTTTTTATTATTTTTTCCAGATTAATTCTTGATTGGGAATCAGCACTATAATTATAGAGGCTGTTTTTCTAGTGAAGTTTCCTAATATCCCACTAGATGTCGCCCTAGAGATGTGGACGTCACATCGAAGGGTTTTTTCCTGGGATGTGCAATCTGGCAGTCCTCATTATTGCAAAGTGTTTCCCCTCGCCTTCCCCCCCCCTCTTTTTTTTTGTATGAGCGCTAGTGCCTGTTCGCCGTACAATCAAAGTGTTTTATTATGTTTTTATTTCGTACTACTGATTCCAATAGGTTCGGATATTGAACTTGCGGTCGAGTATTGGCATTTTTGCCCTCGTCCAATATGGCGTCTGCAGTACTCTGCTCACACCTCACGGTGAGGTTTGAGCCCATATAATGGATGACGCACCGCTACGCCCTATCCCATTGACAACGTCCAATGACGAAACGCGTCTGGGAGGACGTGCGGTGACGTCATCGCGTTCAGGAGGAAGGGCTCCGCCTATGTGTTCGCCGGCCGGCAACAAACTTTTTTATGTGTCTACAAAACTCCAATACAATGTGAGTAGTTTTTACTTTGTGTTTTAATAAACAACCTTTGCGGGATTACACTATGTTTGCCATTCTTTACACATGACCGCGTGGTGGTGTCTGGTGTTTGGCCGTTGGACTGGAATCTGGGTCTGCTGTGTTCCATCTAGGAAGTGAATTTCCCTGCAAAGGCCGCGGCTGGGCTATAGCCGACTGCTGTCACTTATAGTCCATCTGGTAAGCTGCTAATACAACTGGTGGTGGGTCTCACCGAAGAGTGAAGTGTGCAGTGTATCACGTGGTGACTGTTACATCCCGCCCCAAGCAGATACATACCTCTCTAAGCTGTATATATATAACACAGACTCTTTTCATTTTGAATTTATGAGGAGAACTTTTTGTTACCCTATTGGGATTGAGGACTATCGGTTCACACTGTTGTGGGCCAGATTCTCATAGAATTCCGGCGGCGTAGCGTAAGCCAGTTACACTACGCCGCCGCTGCTTGCTGGAGCAAGTGCTTGATTCTCTAAGCACTTGCTCCCGAGGTTTCGCTTACGTCGCGTAAATCGCGCAGCGTAAACCCGCGCAATTCAAATGGGGCGGCTTGTATTTAAATTAAGCGCGCCCCCGCGTCGAACGAACTGCGCATGCGCCGGCCGGGGGAAAAGCCCAGTGCGCATGCTCCAAAGGACGTCACATTTTCTCAATGTAAACGACGTAATCGCAGCGTACGCCAGCCCCATTGAGAATCGACGTACGCAAACGACGTAAACGACGCACAACACGACGTGGTCCCGAGGCCATACTTAACATGGCATCCGACGGGACACGACGGCATCCGACGGGACCTCGTAAGGTTACTCCACATAGAAGCTGGGGTAACCTTACGCGGACGAAAACGACGTAGGCGACGACGGGGCGGCGTAAAAGCGATCGAGAATCGGCGTACTACTTCATTTGCATATGCAAATGAAAAAACAACGTAAAGGCCACCTAGTGGCCGGAGTTGTCATTACATCTACGATCCGAAAGTGTAATTGTATTACGCTTGTCGGATGTAGAAGCGTATCTATGCAAAAGTGATGCTCAGCATCACACGCATAGATACGAGCCAAAAAAAAAGGCGATACGACGGGGTATCTGAGATACTCCGTCGTAACGCCTCTGAGAATCTGGCCCTGTGTCCGGATGTCATGGCGCAGCTCTAACCCCCCCGTTTTTATATTGGGCTAACTTTACTTTTTTTTTTTAAAGCACAAAACTGTTTTAAAAACGCGTTAGAAAAATTGCTGTGCTAATACCATGCGCGATAAAAAGTTGCAATGACCGCCATTGTATTCTCTAGGGTCTTTGCTAAAAAAGCATATATAATGTTTTGGGGTTCTATGTAATTTTCTAGCAAAAAAATGGTGATTTTTACATGTAGGAGAGAAGAGTCAGAATTGGTCTGGGTGTTCCAGAACGCCTGATGGTGTTCTCTGCATGTTGGGCCTCTGTATGTGGCCACGCTGTGTAAAAGGCTCACACATGTGGTATCGCCATACTTGGGAGGAATAGCAGAATGTTTTGGGGTGTTCGTCCATTCGGCAAATATCAAACATTAAGGGGCATTCGTGGCAAATTTGAGTGCAGTGGAACGACCCATAACGCACTGCTAGAGCGCAGTGCATTGATTTTTGATTGGCCAAAAAATGCAACCGACCTGCATGCTTTGGCTAATCACAGCAAGCTCTGCTACGATTGGCCATAGGTAGGGTGCCTTTAGCCAATCATAGCTCAGGGGGGTAAGTCCACACCCCACACTATATAAATACCGCTTACACGGTGGCCGCATATAGTGCTTTGAATAAGAGAATGTTAGCTAAAGGCAGGTTAGTGCGTGGGTATGTAAAAACACACACATTAAAATTAAAAGATGTTAAAAATAAGTTATAATACATTTTTTTTTTTTTTTTAAAGCGCACACACACATCTAAATACAGGTGTAACATGCAACAGTGCAAATTTTGGCGTCAGCCTTTGAAAGCGAACCATGTTTTGCTCCAGGTTACACCAATATTTAGGGTGTAACATGGTACAAATGGGGACCCCTCCAGTGGCAGCTGTAATTTTTGTAGATGCTGCGCCTGAGCGCGGCGCCCCTGCCAGCACAGCATGTGATGGGCTCAGACACGTTCGAATTAAGCCCACTAGGAAGCCGTCACTACACAATCGCCAATCATAGGCAGTGAGGCATTTCCAAACCATAAACTGCGGGCACACACACGTTGCCTATGATTGGTGGTGTGCAGTGGCAGGCGCAAGCTGAACACAGCCCAAGCCCATGGCTACGATAGATGGACTTGTATTTTTCAATGGAACACAAGTGCAGTAATCAGTGCACTTGTAATTCATTAACACTTCATACCTCCCAAATCTTTGAGATGGGAATGAGGGACACCTATCGGCAAAAAGTATGCAGGCATAAGACACACCCCTTGCCACACACCCTTAAAAGGAGAAAATTGTACAAAAAAACCCACAAGATTAGTTAAACCCACAAGTGCTTTATTTTACCACTACTACTCCTTTATATTGGCTTTTGGAATTTACAAATACAGCAATTTAGAAATCAGATGAAAGGTTTAGCACTGGAAAACACTTTTAGATAGATTAAAAGTGCATTTTATATACATCTATATAGATCAGACCAAAATGAGGGACACAAAATGAGGGACAAATGAGGAGTAGTTAGGGACAGAGGGACATTGCTCCAAATCAGGCACAATGCCTCAAAATCAGGAACAGTTGGAAGCTATGCCACTTCCACCTCTCCAATTGAAAAAACAAACTCAGAACAGACAGAAGAGAAAGTCTACAGGAGCCTGGTAGTGCAGCACCTGATCCACTGATCACAGGCAGGGCCTAGGGTGACCACGTGTCCTGGATTGCCTGGGGCAGTCGCACATTTTGCAGGTCTGTCCTGGGCACTTGCATTTCAGGACAATACAGTGTCCCGGAATGAAACTGACACAGCCACCCCCCAAGCCAAACGAATGCCCCCCAAAAAGGCTGATACATCACCGCTTTACTCACCGACAGTACTTTTCCTGGCTGGGAATGCCTGGAGGAGCACAGTCCCCACCCCTGCTTGTAATTGAAGAAATAATAAATCCAGCCTCTTGTGTCCAGTCACTGTGCTGGGATTCTTTACACCCACAAGCTGATTTTTGGGAAGGGGGTGTCCCGGAATGGTAGTTTGGAAATGTGGTCACCCTAGCAGAGCCGCCATCAGGAATTTTGGGGCCCCTTACACAGCTTCAGGCATGGGCCCCCTGGAGCAAATTCAGAAGCAGGGGGGTAAGCAGATTGAGAAGCAGGGGGATGCAGCAAGTTGAGAAGCGGGGGGGGGGGGGGATGCCCTCTGGGCCCCTTACAAAAAAAAAAAAAACATTTTATAAGGGCCATTCGGGGCCCCTTGCAAAAAAAAAAAAAAGGGGGGGTTGCCATCCAGGCCCCTTACAGGTGTACCCCCTGATGGCAGCCCTGATCACAGGTGCAAGGCTTTGCAGACTCCTATGCAAAAAAAATATAATGCATTTTTTTCCCCGGCATATATAAGCAGGGCCGTATTTACCATAGGGCAAACAGGGGGCCAATTTTTTTTAGGGGTCCCTAGGGGCCCGGAGGCCCCCAGGGCCCCAGATAACAACCCCCCTTTTTTTATTTATTTTTAAATAAAAAAAAATACATTTATTTTATATATTTTTATTTTATTTTTTATTAAAGGGACAATTTTTTTTAAGAGGTCTGGAGGTCCCCAGGGGCCCATAGTTCCCCAGGGCCCCGGATGACAACCCCCCTTTTTTTTATAAAAAAAAAAACTTGTTTTATAAAAAAAAACGTTTTTTATATATTTCTTTTAATATATATATATATATATATATATATATATATATATATATATATATATATATAAATATATATATATTAAAAGAAATATATATATATTATAAATGTTATTATTATTAAAGGACCCAGAGGTCCCCAGGGCCCTGGATGGCAATTCCCCTTTTTTTTATAATTTTTTTTATATATATTTATATATATAAGGCAAACACCCTTTTTTATTTTTTTTATAAATGTTGATTTTTTTTATTTTTGTTTATATATTTTTTTAATTAAAGGACCCAGAGGTCCCCAGGGCCCTGGATGGCAACCCCCCCTTTTTTTTATAAATGTTTATTTTTAATATATATTTATTTTATTTTTTATTAAAGGGGCCAGAGGTCTCGGATGGCAACCCCTTTTTTTGTAATTTATTTTTATAAAAAAAAAAATATTAAAAGGGCCCAGAGGTCCCCAGATGGCAACCCCCTTTTTAAAAAAAAATAATATATTTTTTATATATATTTTTTTATTATTAAAGGGCACAGAAGTCCCCAGGGCCCCCAGATGGCTACACCCCTTTTTTTAAATACATATTTTTCTTTATTTCTTCTTTTTTTTGTAAAGGGCCCCCCGCTTCTCAATTTCAGGCGGCAACCCCCCCCCCCCCGACTCACTGCTCCAGGGGGCCATGCTTGAAGCTGTGTAAGGGGCCCCATAATTCCTGATGGCCCGTTAAGCCCCTGTGCTGCCCACAAATCAGGCTGAAAATCATCAGCGGCACGCAGCCAGTGACAGTACTGCTTCCCTTCCCAGTGTTTTAAAATGTACAGCACCCCTGGCTTCCCTTTAGACGTGCACTTCTCCCTTCCTGCCACTGGGTGCTGCTTGTATATAAAAGTGAATTAGAATGTGATTTTATAGCATCCCCAGTTTGCTCTTCCCGAGGCTGACTTCTTCATGTCCTGCTCCTCAAGGTATGTCACTGTTTGCTAATCTATATTGTAAATAGATGTTTTAGCGGCCCACATTTGCGCAGGCACAACAGCCCATTCATTTGAATGGGCCGCCATGCCTGCGTTTCCTGCAAAGAAAAGCGCATGCCTCATGTAATAGGCTGCACACATGGCACACCTATGCCCATCAAGCACTGAAATACAGCACTGTCTGTCCATTCTGCTGTCTGCTGTGTCAAACTTTCTGCATTTTTAGATGTTTAGGTCACGCTTTTAAAAACACAGTGCGTTTGTGTGTGCAAGAACTGCAGGTAAGTAGCATGGTGCAAAAGCAGAATGGATTTCAAGGCAACTGTATTTTTAAAATGCTGAATGCACCTTTTTTTCTGCAGGAAACAAAGGCATGGCAGCCCATTCAAATCAATGGGCTTCTGTACCTGCACAAATGAGGGCCGCCAAAACACATACATGTGAACCAGCCAGGCTCAAAATAAGCTGGAGGGGGGCCCAAAAAAAATGTTTGCCCAGGGTCCAAACCATATTAAAGACGGCCCTGTATATAAGTGCACTTTTTTTTTTTTTTAAAGGTTGACTTAATTTATGCAAAAACTGCTATAGACTTAAAGCAACAAGTAACGCTTGCAGCACAAGGCAGCCCCACTACAAGGAAGTTTAGTTTTCCTGGAGTTCAGACATAAGTTACAACATAACCAGTTGCATACTTGCCTGTTACATTAGTGCTTTTTTTAAATTTATTTTTTAGCAAACCAACTGATACAACAAAGCAACATTTTTTACAGACTTACCACCCTACACCGTGTGTGCTGCAAGAGGATCTCAGTTGTGCCTGCCAGCTATGGAATAATGTAACCTTCCCCAATGCAAATTAGAAAGGGATTGGCTGATAGAAGCTGTCCAGTGATTGGTCAGGGGGGCCATTCCTGTTGTACTTTGCTCACATTGCAATCCTCTAAGCTGGCTGCTGCTGTGTGTTGTAGGAGTACAACATTGACTGCACAGCAACTGACACATAACAGAAGTACACTGTCACACTGTCACTGCTCTGCGCACTGTGATAGAGAACAACTCCATGGATCAGACTGTGCAGAGAAATATAGACTTCATAACCGCACCGCAAGACTGCTGAGCGCAGAGTCTGCTGAGTCAAATCCTTCCCCTGATTTATGTTGTAGAAGTGTAATTATGTGTGGTGTGTGCAATTACATGTAGTTACCTTGCAGCACGTCATGGTACGTCTGTAGTCTGTCAGGTGCTTTAATTATTGCTATTCATTAGTGTTCATCAGCGCTGGTCCGCGAACAATAAATTGCAGGCAAAACATAAAATAAACATATGAAATTCTGATTGTGTACCATTTACAAGGGCTAATTTCCATTAGTGCACTTGTAAAATGCAGATCAACACGGGGGGGGGGGGGGGGTCATTTACTAAAACGGGGGAGTGCAAAATCTGGTGCAGCTTTTCATGGAAACCAATCAGCTTCCAGGTTTTATTACCAAAGCTTAAAAGTGGTTGTAAAGCTTTTTTTTTCTCTTTAAATAACAAACATGTCATACTTACCTCCACTGTGCAGCCCGTTTTGCACAGAGTGGCCCCCGAACGCCGTCTTCTGGGGTCCCCCTGGTGGCTCTCGCAGCTCCTCCCCACATCAGATAACCCCCTAGGAGAAGCGCTCTCCCGGGGGGATACCTTGTGTGCGCTTACAGAGTCATTTATTCAGCATCCATAGACACTGAATGTATGACTCGGCTCCGCCCTCTGTCGCTCGCATCGTTGAATTTAATTGACAGCAGCGGGAGCCAATGGCTGCACTGCTATCAATCTATCCAATGAAGAGCCGAGAACTCATGGAGAGAGCGACGCGGTATCGCGCCCATCGAAATTCAGTGCTCAGGTAAGTAAAACGGGGGGGCTGGACGGGCTGGACATTGCAAGGTGTTTTTTCACCTTAATGTATGAACAAGCTGAAGTTAGAAGATGATTGGCTATCAAACGCAATTTTTTTACTGTTGCCTCAGGTGCCCGAGCCAGGTAAGCCACGCTGTTTTATCCCTATAGGGGTGCCGTGGAGAGATAGGGATATCCATTTCTCATATGGCTAGCATTACAGAGGTCTCCTAGGCATCATATCCTCTTATTTAATGCTTAAAGGGGTGTTCCAGCCAAAAATGGTGTTTATTAAAAGTCAGCAGCTACAAAAAGTGTAGCTGCTGGCTTTTAATAAACACTCACTTACCTGCTCCTGCGTTCCAGCAACGCGCCGACCGGGGCTCCGCTTCTCTCCCCCCCTCCCCAGCCGGCGTCTCAATCCCGACTGTGGGCACCCAGCCATGACAGCCTTCGGCTTCACGGCCGGGCACCCACTGCGCATGCGCGAGCCACACTGCGCATGCGCGCGCGGTGCGGCTCGCTGCTGATTGGACAGGCGATTGCCTAGGACCTGTCAGTGTCCTAGGCCATCGCCTACAGGGAGGGGCTAAAATAAGGCGATTACGCCTAATCGCCTTACCAGCCCCTCGGCGGAAGCAGGAAGTGGGACAGGAAGTCCCACTCCTCCTGAAGCCCCCACTCCCCCCCCAAAAAAATTACATGCCAAATGTGGCATGTAAGGTGGTGAGGAGTGGAACAAGCGGAAGTTCCAAATTTGGGTGGAACTCCTCTTTAAGCTACCCTAACCAATATTCTGGTGTCTCCGACGTTATTTTTTCCCTTTTCTTTTTCCGTCCTTTTATATTCGCTTATTGGTTGTTGATTATCCTTTCTTTTTTGTTATATCTCTCCGGGAGATATCTTGATTACACTAAGATGTATTGTGATTTATTGTTTTTATATAATTTCTTATTTCTTGAAAATAAAATACTTTCAAAGTAAAAAAAAAAACAATTGTTTTCTGTGTCCCATTAACGCTATAATGCTGAGTTGACCTGCGTTACATTATAACGCAACATATGCATTTTAATGTAACAAAACACATCTAAATGCATACAAAACACATGTCAACACAACACAAATTAAATAAAAAAACGTTGCCTTGTCATTAAAGCAGAGTTCCACCCAAAAGTGGAAGCTCCGCTTATCGGTCTCCTCCCCCCTCTGGTGCCTCTTTCGGGGGAGGGGGAATGGGTACCTGTTTTTGACAGGTACCCTTCCTCACTTCCGTCGGACCTCGCCGCAAGGTACTTCAGACGTTTGCCCCCCCCCCTTCTCCTGACACTGGGCCAGTTAGAGAGCGGGGGGTGCTTTGCGCATGCGCAGTAGGGAACCAGCTGTGAAGCCGCAAGGCTTCCCTGACGGTTTCCCTTACAGGCTTTGGTGGCAGCAGGAGCCGAGAGCCAATGGAAACATCGGCTTGGGTGCCGACATCACTGGATTCCAGGACAAGTTAAGTGTCCGATTATTAAAAGTCAGGAGCTACAGTGTGTAGCTCCTGACTTTTAATTTTTTCATGGAGACGGAACTCCACTTTAATTTTGTCCCTACCCTGCAAACAGAAACTGGATGTGATGTCACAGGAAACATGCAAAATGCACGTCAAAACCCACATCAATGCAAGTCAACATGCGATAAAATGCACATAAAATGGATGGAAATATACTTCTATTTTTCTGCAAGTCAACGTGAATTCAGACTAGGCTCGATTCGCATCTATGCACTTTGCAATTGTTGCTTTCTACACTGCATTTTGCTGTGCGTTTTGCATTTTTGTATACTTGATTTTGCTGCAATTTGTGTTTTTTATGCTTTTTTTGGCCAATTTGTTGTTGGGCAGATTAAAAGACACATATTGTGGTAAAATCTGGAACTCAAAAAAGAAAAAAAATGCACCGTTTTGCGTTAAAAAAAATGTCCCTGGCCCTTTCCAAAAACGCAGCAGCTGAAAAAAGCATAGATGTAAATGTGTCCCATAGGAACTCATGTTAAATAGACTGCAGTGTGTTTCTGCAACAAAAGTGCAGTTACTCTTTAGATTAGTGGAAACAACTGCACTAAGTTAAAGGATTGCCTATGTCTGGATTAATAAGCAGCAACTATTTCTGACACTTTTCTGCCTTTATGCTCAATGATTTACACTTTCTACAAATTATGAAATGCAGGCAAAACATAAAATGAACTAATTAGTTTGTGATTTTGTACAATTTGCAAGGTAAAGACTGCAGAAAGCTTGGGCCTGTGTCGAGGAATGAAGCCTTACTCCAGCAGCACTCATGCAGCCTATGAGTCTATGAGATCCTAATCGGAGCCCTCCTAAGTGTAGCACCCTCACTGCTACTAGTGTGGGTGAATTTAATTTGGCTTCCCTGTAGACTGAGGAGCATGGATTGTTTTGTTTAGGAGACAGGCAGTGTTTCAAAGGCCGTGACTCTGTTACCTCTCCGTCTTCTGGAACTCTCTGGAATGTTCTAGAACTTAGTGGGTGGAGGGACAGAGGCTGCAGCCTGAATATTTTTGGAGTTGTCACCAATCCCTGGTGAGGTAGGACCCAGAAGGTGGGGAAATAACACGTAAATACTCAGGAGCCTGGCAGTCTGGGAGCAGGGGCGGGTGTCCAGTCATTTTGAGGAGACCTCTGTGCTGAGGGTTCTGCCACTGGGGCAAAAGGAAGATCAAGACAGCAGGAGAAAGGGAGGCATCACGTTTTCACTCTGCCATTGTCTCTTGGCACTTTTACCCCCTTCCTGCCCAGGCCAATGTTCACCTTTGAGTGCTGACGCAGTTTGAATGACAATTGTGCGGTCATGCAACAATGTACTCATATGAAATTTTGATATTTTTTTTCACACAAATAGAGCTTTCTTTTGGTACTATTTAATCACCACCAACTTTTTCATAGTTTGTGATAACATTTTGCAAACAGTTATTTTTTTTTCTACTTCACTGATGTGCGCTGATCAGGCGGCACTGATGGGCACCAATGAGGAGGCAATGATGAGGGTTCACTGATATGCAGCAGTGATGGGCAATGATAGGCAGTACTAATGGGACTGCACTGATAATCAGGACACTGATAATCAGTGCCCTGATTATTAGTGTTGATGTCCCTTTAACACAAGCCGGTTATCAGTTTTCTTCTCCTCTCCTTTCCTCACGCTGTCAGCATGTGGAAAGAAAAGCAGATAGTCGGCTTGTGTTTACACCTGTGATTAGCTGTCATTGGACACAGCTGATCACCTGGTTGTCATGGACATGCAATAATGTCTGGCAGCTTACCTTCTCCTGAAGTGTCCATTAGAGGCCTGACTCTCTTTCTGGCTGCCTTTTATCACCTCTCCTCCCTGTATGGCCACACCCCAGGTCATCCCAGGAAGTTTATATTAACTGTTGCACTGCAGGTCTGCTTTGCTGTTCAACTTTGTTTGTTAGCTTGTTCCTGTCTGCCGTGTGCTACGTTTACCTTTCTGTTTACCGATTTTGGCCTGTCTCTGACTACTCTTGTTTGCCTGTGACCCTGACCCTTTGGCCTGTCCCTTGGTTTCTCTTGTCTGCCTGGTGCCCCGACCTTGGCTTACCCATCACCATCCCTTGTGTCCTCAGTGACTGCTTCCCCTCTCTCCCTACGGAGCGTGACCTGTGGGACCCCAGGGGCCGGAGACCTGGGTTCAGTTGCAGCGAAGGCCATCCTCACCACTAGAGGCTCTGGTGAACACCTGCTGGACCTTAAACTCCGCGCCCTGGGAAATCTTGGGTTCACGTTTCCTGTCCATCCGCAGCAGTCTGCTACTGGGTTCACTACCTTGCGGTGCACCCCTGTCTTCATCGGGGTGCATTTGTCACCTGGCCACAGGTGACCTGACACTGGTAAAGGGCCGCTGTGAATGGCCTTTTACCCTAATCACAGAGCGTGCAGCCAGGGCAGAGCGATCACGGGAGGACATCCATGTCAAGTAATTGCCAGACCATTATTCATAATTTTTACTGACAGTCTACTGACTGGAATGGTACCAGCTGATTGGAGTAAAGCCAATGTAGCACCAATATTTAAAAAGGGCCCAAACATCCCTGGGAATTGCAGACCAGTTAGCGTAACATCAATAGTATGTAAGCTCTTGGAGAGGATAATAAGGGACAATAAGGGACAATATACAATATTTTAGTAATGAGAATGGTATCATTAGCAGTAATCAGCATGGATTCATGAAGAATTGTTCTTGCCAAACCAATCTATTAACCTTCTATGAGGAGGTGAGTTGCCACCTAGATAAAGAAAGGCCCGTAGACGTGGTGTATTGGGATTTTTCAAAAGCATTTGACACAGTTCCCCATAAACGTTTACTGTACAAAATAAGGTCCGTTGGCATGAACCATAGGGTGAGTACATTGACTCATTGAAAACAAAGGCAACAAGGGTGAGTTTAGAGTATGGTGATAAATGGGGAGTACTCTGAATGGTCAGGGGTGGGTAGTGGGGTCCCCCAGGGTTCTATGCTGGGACCAATCCTGTTTAATTTGTTCATAAATGACCTGGAGGATGGGGTTACAGTTCAATCTCTGTATTTGCAGACGACACTAAGCTAAGCATGGCAATAACTTCTCTGCAGGATGTGGAAACCTTGCAAAAAGATCTGAACAAATTAATTGGGTGGGCAACTACATGGTAAATTAGGTTTAATGTGGAAACATTTAAAATAATGCATTTGTGTGGCAAAAATATGAATCTATACACTGGGGAGATAACCTCTGGGGGAATCTAGGATGGAAATGAACCTGGGGGTTCTAGTAGATGATAGGCTCAGCAATGGCATGCAATACCAAGCGGCTGATAACAAAGCAAACAGAATATTGGCATGCATTAAAAAGGGATATGGAAGCTGGTCAGAGTTGTTGGGAAGATGGATGGTGCCAAATACAGGGCAATCTTAGAAGAAAACCTGTTATGCCTCTACACACGACCAGTTTTTCTGTCGGGAAAACTGCCATGACAGCGTTTAGCCGGGAAAAATGGCTGTGTATATACTCCATGGCAGTTTTTCCGACAGGAAAACCACCAGGAATCGTTGCAGGAAAAATTAGAACATGTTCTCTTTTTACTACCGCGATTCCCAGCGGTCTTTTTCCCAGCAGTTTTCCTATAGTAAACACTGCAGTGGAGCATACACATGGCCGGGATTCCCAGCCAAAGCTCTCACTGCAGTTTTCCCGACGGGAAAAACCTCTGGTGTGTACACGGGAAAGTGACTGAGCAGGTTCTCGGTTTTCCCCCCCCGCTGACTTTTTACCGCCGGGAATCCCGATTGTGTGCACGGGGCATAAGAGTCTGCAAAAGACTTGAGACTGGGGTGGAGGTTCACCTTCCAGCAGGACAATGACCCTAAACATACAGCCAGAGTTACAATTGAATGGTTTAGATCAAAGTATATTCATATGTTAGAATGACCTAGTCAAAGTCCAGATCTAAATCCAATTGAGAATCTGTGGCAAGGCATGAAAATTGCTGTTCACAGACGTTCTCCATCCAATCTGACAGAGCTTGAGCTATTTTGCAAAGAAGAATGGGCAAAATGTCACTCTCTAGATGTGCAAAGCTGCTAGAGACATCCCCAAAAAGATTTGCAGCTGTAATCGCAGTGAAAGGTGGTTCTACAAAGTATTGACTCCGGGGGGCTGAATACAAATGTACACCACACTTTTCACATATTTATTTGTAAAAAATGTTGAAAACCATTTATCATTTTCCTTCCACTTCACAATTATGTGCCAATTTGTGTTGGTCTATCACATAAAATTCCCCAAAAAAGACACTTACATTTTTGGTTGTAACATGAAAAAAATTGGAAAAAGGCACTGTATAGCAGTACTAGTTAACTACGTTATGCTCCCAGCCACAAACTGCCATCTCAGGGATGATCTCAGTTGACCTGAGATCGTATCGTACACTATACATTTATACATTTATTGGATGACGATAAATCATAAATTCACTAAGAGTTGATCGGACAGAATAGAGGACACAACACCAAAGATGGGGCCACCATTTTTTTTTTCAAAACCATCAGATTAAACCACTTTTAAGGACCCCAAACCACCTCTATCTGCTATGACCTAAATCCAGACCACCCAAAGCCAATCAATAGGGCAGATGGGAGGGACGATCCCTTGGCAAATCTCTGACTGAAGCTTGCCTTCTCACAAACCATCCTTTTTAAGCCATCTAACTCCATTTTGTTGGTCCCCCTTTCATCTTGTCATCAAGGCCCTGTCTATCTGAAGAGTCTGAAGGTAGAAGGCACAGGCCATTGAAAAGGTAAGTATAATACCTCCACTATGACATGGAACTGCTTTGAGCAGTTTTTGGGAGCGAAAACATAGAAGATTAAGGCAAAAATCGAGGGAACACTCTAATGCCTTGTACACACGATCGGAATTTCCGATGGAAAAAGTCAGACAGACATTTTCCATCGGATATTCCGATCGTGTGTTGCCCTATCTGAGCTTTTTCATCGGAAATTCCAATCAATTCTATTGGAGTTTAGATATAGAACATGTTCTATTTTTCTCCGATGGAATTCCGATGAGATTTAGCCGGGCAAAAGCCTGATCGTGTGTACACGGCATTACTGAAGCCCAGTAGCGATGTTTCCTCGATAGCATTACCAGTTCCCAGAGTTCTTTTTAACTTGTTGTTTTTATTGCCTCAGATCTTTTCGTTTATCACATCTTTAAAATTGTACGAAAGATGTATAGAGCATTTAAAGCAGGATATATTTCTTCTCAATCTCGCAGCTTGGAAGAACAGTGATAAAGGATTCTCGGCAAATAGATTGGACCGCTATAAATCAGAAACAGCAGGAAGCCACATTAGGGAAATGTAACAGCTGAGAGGACGGCGGAGCAATGCTTAGCGCGGCACTACCAAGGCTAATTTCTCACTTTAAAACACAATAGCTATAAAGTATACAGTATTCTCATCATAACACGAATTAGAGGGAAATTCATTGTTGCTATAAAAATAGTACAGCTAAATATTTGACATTAAATATCTCTTAGCACAACTAACTTTAGTTTGCTTATCAAAGGATTTGTTCTGGCTTCTTGTAGTTAATCATGTATCTCTAACATTGTATATCTGGGCAAAATTAGAAAAAAAAAAAATTCTTTCCATCCCTACCATACATGCCCATTTCCACATAATGTGTCTCTTTAAAAAAAACTGCAGAAATTAGTGCAAATATAAAACTGTGCAGTACTAACTACTGGCCTCTGCACTCTGCATTGCCTACTACTGACCACTCCATTCTACTTTACTTACTAATGGCCTCTGCACTCTGCATTGCTTACTACTAACCACTCCATTCTACTTTACTTACTACTGACCACTCCATTCTACTTTACTTACTACTGACCACTCCATTCTACTTTACTTACTACTGACCACTCCATTCTACTTTACTTACTACTGACCACTCCATTCTACTTTACTTACTAATGGCCTCTGCACTCTGCATTGCTTACTACTAACCACTCCATTCTACTTTACTTACTACTGACCACTCCATTCTACTTTACTTACTACTGACCACTCCATTCTACTTTACTTACTACTGACCACTCCATTCTACTTTACTTACTACTGACCACTCCATTCTACTTTACTTACTACTGGACTCTGCACTCTGCATTGCTTACTACTAACCACTCCATTCTACTTTACTTACTACTGACCACTCCATTCTACTTTACTTACTACTGACCACTCCATTCTACTTTACTTACTACTGACCACTCCATTCTACTTTACTTACTACTAACCACTCCATTCTACTTTACTTACTACTGACCACTCCATTCTACTTTACTTACTACTGACCACTCCATTCTACTTTACTTACTACTGACCACTCCATTCTACTTTACTTACTACTGGCCTCTGCACTCTGCATTTCTTACTACTAACCACTCCATTCTACTTTACTTACTACTAACCACTCCATTCTACTTTACTTACTACTGACATCGCACTTTGCGTTACTTACTATTGACAAGAGGTGCGCATCTTCGCTGGTCTTGAATTGATTTGGTTCTGATTATCATGTCAACTATTTGATTCAAATACGATTCCGCAATGTAACCACAATACATTACGATTACTGCACATTTATGCTAAACAAATGAAAAAAGAAAGAAAAAAAAGGTGTCATAGTTTGTTATAACATTTTGAAAACAGTTAATTGTTCTCCTTGACTGATGTGTCAGCGTATTCATTAGCATGAGGCTGCACTGATGGTCACTGATTGTAGGTTGTACTGATAGGTGGCACTGGTAGGCACTGATGAGGAGGCACTGATAAGACTGCACTGATAGTTGGCACTGATGGACACTGGTAGGTGGCACTGAATGGAACTGATAGGTGGCAATGATAGGCGGCACTGATGAGGAGGCACTGGTAGGCACTGGCAGCACTGTATTGTATATAATGGACAATGCTAGTGTAAAATACATTATCTTCAATTTGTTCTAGCCGGTCATGTGACCTCCAGCCGCTCTCCTCCGATCTCAATCTAAAGGCTACAGCAGTAGTGCCTGAGCGGACACAGCACAGCGGCTGATGTCAGAGGGGATCTCGGCCCCTCGCGCTCTAGCCCTTAGATCGGATGAGGAGCCAGAGTAGCTGAAGGTTATGTGAACGACCATAAAAGATCGGAGATAAGCTATTATTTATATTTAGAGGCATTGCGGTTTACAGTGTAGGGTAGATTATTAAAACAGAGATGGCTGGCAGTGATTTTTTTTCTTTAGAGTATGCTGGGCTGGCAGGGCTCTCATAGGAGAGGCAGCAGGGCGTAATGGGATGACATCATTTGTACAATCGCGATGAAGTCGGTTTCTGCATCGATGATCAGAATCGTACATGGCTGCATCGTGATGCATCGACTAGATAATTATTTTCAACACAAAACTACTACTGACCTTGGCACTCTGTGTTACTACTGACCTCTGAACACTGCATTACTTACTACTGACCTCTGCACTCTGTGTTATTTACTACTGACCTCTGCACTCCATGTTACTTACTACTGTCCTCTGCACTCCATGTTACTTACCACTGACCTCTCCATTCTACTTTACATGCTACTGACCACTGTACTCTGTGTTACTACTGATCTCTGAACACTGCATTACTTACCACTGACCTCTGCACTCTGTGTTATTTACTACTGACCTCTCCATTCTATTTTACACACTAATATTGACCACTGCACTCTGTGCTACTACTGACCTCTGAACACTGCATTACTTACCACTGACCTCTGCACTCTGAGTTACTTACTACTGACCTCTCCATTCTACTTTACATACTACTGACCACTGTACTCTGTGTTACCACTGAGCTCTGAACACTACATTACTTACCACTGACCTCTGCACTCTGCAGAGCTTACTACTTTCCTCTCCATTTTACTTTACCTATTACTGACCTCTGCACTCTGTTACTATTGACCTTTGAACACTGCATCACTTACTACTGACCTCTGCACTCTGTGTTACTTAATACTACTGACATCTGCACTCTGCATCGCTTACTACTGACCTCTCCATTCTACTTTACTTACCACTGACCTCTGCACTTTGCGTTACTTACTGCTGACCTCCGAACACTTCATTACTTACTACTGATTTCTGCACTTTATTTTACTTACTGCTGACTTCTGCACTCTGCTCTACGTTACATACTACTGACCTCTGCGTTAGTTACTGTAGCCTCTGAACTCTGCGTTAGCTGCTACTGACCTCTGAACACTGCATTATTTACTACTGACCTCTGCACTGTACATTACTGATACAATGCCTTTGAATAGCACATAGGGTCCCACTTAAAGTGGAAGTAAACCCTTCTATAATTTTCAGCCAAGGAAGCTGCCATCTTGGCCTATGTTTAATCTTCAACTGCCGTAGTGCTGCACATGTGATCAGTTATGACACCAGCCATTGGATGGTTTGACAGTTTGGTTGAGAGCACAACAAATGTGACAGTTGGCAATCCCGGCAAGCCGTAAATTTAACTGCTTTTTGAAAGTGTTAAATCGATGGGTTTACTTCCGCTTTAAGAAACTGGATACAATATACCACACAGTGATCCACTATCAACTTGGGGATAGAAAATTATGAGACTTCAGTAAAATTTCACCATTTAACTAAATGCATTGGAGTCAATGAGTAATGCCGCGTACACATGAACGTTTTTCGAGGGTTCTAAAAAATTACGTTTTTTATGGTCTAGAAAAAAGAAAGTTTTTTTTCAACCCGATCATTAAAACGGCCTTGCCTATACACGATCGTGAAAAAAAAATGCTCTAGCAAAGCTAGGATGGCGCCACCCTTTGGGCTGCGTTAGCTAATTTCGTGTTAGTAAAAGACGATTCGCGTTTTTCTGTCTGTTACAGCGTGATGAATGTGCTTACTCCATTACGAACGTTAGTTTTACCAGAACGAGCGCTCCCATCTCTTAACTTGCTTCTGAGCATGCGCGTTTTTTTTCACAACCATGTTTTACAACCTTAAAAACGGTAACGTAAAAAACGACAATGTTAAAAACGTTGTGAAAAATTAGAGCATGTTCGAAATTTTTAATGCCCATTTTTTACATCGTGAAAAATGCTCTGGAGCCCACACACGATAGTTTTTAATGACATTAAAAAAAAAACTTCATTTTTTTACAACCCGAAAAACGGTCGTGTGTATGCGCCATAAGGCTCCATTAAGGTGTTTTTGATGTTTTATGAGAATACAATGGACTTTGCATGTCCCCTGAGGGTTACAGAAGCTGCTTTCAACTATCCTGAACCTGTTCTTGTGCCAAAAAAAAAGCCACTTCATTAGCCTCATTCTTTTTCTTTTTTGTTTCCACAGAAAGGAAGCGCTGACTGTGAAAAAGTAAAATGAACTTAAAGTGCATTTCCATTTTTGCAGCCAAATTGGCATAACGTGAAATTTATATTTGTTACATGTTTCCATTCACACAGAATAACTAAAAAATAATTAAATAAAATTTTGCTTGCATTCTACTTCAAACTGAAGAAGACAAGACTGGGTAGTTAAATGTTACCATAGTTAACCCTGTTTGTACTGTGCTGGCAGATCTTGTTATCAGTTGTAAACTAGATTTGCCCCCTTTTTTCCCTAGCAAACTGTTAAAGATCTATAAACTGTGCTTCTGCACTCTTTGTTAACCAGAAAAAATTTGGTTAAAAATTAGAGGAAACTCAATCTGTCCCTATTGACAAAGAAGAACATGAGGTCCTTCTTTGTTAATAGGGACAGATTGAGTTTCCTCTCATCTTTAATGATTTTAACCACTTGCCTACTGTGCATCTACACCCCCTTCCTGCCCAGACAAAATTTTAGCTCCCGGCACTGCGTCGCTTTAACTGACAATTGCGCGGACGTGCAACGCGGCACCCAAACAAAATTGGCGTCCTTTTTTCCCCACAAATAGAGCTCTCTTTTGGTGGTATCTGATTGTTCGTGCAGTTTTTATTTTTTGGGCTACAAACAAAAAAAGAGCGTATATTTAAAAATAAAAAATTGCTATAATAAATATCCCATTTAAAAAAAAAAAATACATTTACCTCAGTTTAGGCCGATACATATTCTTCTACATATTTTTGGTAAAAAAAAAACAAATCGCAATAACCGTATAGTGACTGGTTTGCGCAAAAGTTATATTGCCTACAAAATAGGTGACATCATTTTTTTTTTTTTACTAGGAATGGCGGCGATCTGCGATTTTTTTTTTTTTTTTTTTTTCGGGATTGCGACATTATAGCGGACACATCGGACACTTTTGACACATTTTTGGGACCATTCACATTTATACAGTGAACAATGCTATAAATATGCATTGATTACTGTATAAATGTGACTGGCAGGGAAGGGGTTAACCACTAGGGGGCGGGGAAGGGGTTAAATGTGTGTCCTAAGTAGTGTTCTAACTGTAGGGGGGTGACTGGGAGAGGTGACCGATTGTGTCCCTATGTCCAAGGGACACAGATCGATCTCCTCTCTCCCTGACAGGAGTGGAGCTCTGTGTTTACACACAGATCTCCACTTCCCTGCTTAGTTACTGGGCAATCGCGGGTGCCCGGCGGCCATCGCGGCCGCCGGGCACATGCCCGGTGTCCCCAGTAACGCGACGCACGTGCGCCCCCTAGCGGCTTTAAATGACAGGACGTCATATGACGTCCTGTCAGAACAATAGAGCATTCCGCCCACCGTCATTTGATATGGTGGGGGTGGGAAGATATGGTGGGGATGGGAAGATATGGTGGGGGTGGGAAGATATGGTGGGGATGCGAAGATATGGTGGGGATGCGAAGATATGGTGGGGATGGGAAGATATGGTGGGGATGGGAAGATATGGTGGGGGTGGGAAGATATGGTGGGGATGCGAAGATATGGTGGGGTTGGGAAGATATGGTGGGGGTGGGAAGATATGGCGGGGATGCGAAGATATGGTGGGGGTGGGAAGATATGGTGGGGGTGGGAAGATATGGTGGGGATGGGTTGATATGATGGGGATGGGAAGATATGGTGGGGGTGGGAAGATATGGTGGGGATGCGAAGATATGGTGGGGTTGGGAAGATATGGTGGGGGTGGGAAGATATGGCGGGGATGCGAAGATATGGTGGGGGTGGGAAGATATGGTGGGGGTGGGAAGATATGGTGGGGATGGGTTGATATGATGGGGATGGGAAGATATGGTGGGGGTGGGAAGATATGGTGGGGGTGGGAAGATATGGTGGGGGTGGGAAGATATGGTGGGGGTGGGTAGATATGGTGGGGGTGGGTAGATATGGTGGGGGTGGGTAGATATGGTGGGGATGGGTAGATATGATGGGGGTGGGAAGGTATGGTGGGGGTGGGAAGATATGGTGGGGGTGGGAAGATATGGGGGGGATGGGAAGATATGGTGGGGGTGGGAAGATATGGTGGGGATGGGTAGATATGATGGGGGTGGGAAGATATGGTGGGGGTGGGAAGATTTGGTGGGGTTTCTCTGGTTTCATCCCATCCCTCAAGACATTCTGGTAGGTTAATTAGCTGCCGTCTAGATTGGCCATATTTTGTATATGTATGCATGTGAGGCAGGGACCTTGGATTATAAATTCTTTGAGGGCAGCGTATGTAGCATCCTGCTAGTTAGGCTGCTAGGTACATTTCGTTTTTGGCTCCTGCTGTAGCCAGAGGAGCAGCGATTTTATCGGTTCTGCTCAGGGCTGCACAGGCTTTGAGTTTTATTGCTTCCCCTTTCCTCTAGAAGAAGATTCTGAAGTTTAGGGAGTGGGAATACAAATGTGCAGGCTGACAATTGAGCTGGGCTTAGCCAATCCCTGGGGAGGGGTGCCCAGATGGTGGCTGGGAAAGCTGTTAAAGAGCCCTGTGGAAAAGGTCTTTTGTCCCTCCTGAAGGGATGGATCAATAAGAGGAGAGGAAAGGAGCTGTTTTCCCATGGTGCTGAATGCTGAGCTACTGACAAGAGGCTGCACCTATGGACTGATTCATTTCCAGGATTCTATGAGTAGAGCCTCCTATCTGTTCTGCAAGCTACCTCATAGTCTCTTTTTTGCTCGTCGAGTTCCTCCACAGTTTCCTCGATGAAAAACGTACACACGACCGGTTTCCTCGGCAAAACAGCTTCTTGATGAATTCTGCAGAGGAAACCGGTCGTGTGTACGAGGCCTTATGCCGCGTACACACGATCATTTTTTGTGATGAAAAAAAACGACGTTTTTAAAAACGTCATTTAAAATCACTGTGTGTGGGCAAAACGTTGTTTTATGTCGTCAAAAAAACGACCAAAAAAAAATTCGAACATGCTTGAATTTTTTGTGTCGTTTTTCAAAACGTTGTTTTCCTGACGCATTCATGGCAGCACACACTGGGTTGTGACTCCGCCCCCACAACCTGACAGGATTGGTTAGCTATAAATTTGAAGGGGAGACGCCCCGCATCATTCTCTTTTTTTATCCTCACCTGACAAGATTGGACGAACAAGCAAGAAGCATGCTTCTTACCGCAAATCGCCCCAGCAGGTTCAGCCTCTCCTGTTTGGAAGTCCCTCCTGTACAGTCTCTAAATGAGCTTTATGGTGGGAACCCCGTTCTGGTGGTCTCAGGGGCTTTGGAATTATACTGGCATCTGTAGCAAGCTTTAAAGAAGCTTCAAATCTCGCAGTGGCTCCCACTTTCGCTCTGTCTTTCCTTCCACTGCAGTGTATGCTTCCACAAAGGTATTTGTATCATTACATTTACCACTTAAGGTTAGTCCGTTTTGTACCTTTGTCTGCCTGTTGTTTTTTTCTCAGCTCTGCTGAGCCCTGTGGTTCTCTGACACCCCATATTCTCGGGGTCACCGCTGCGTACCCCTTGGCACTCTGCGCATGCGCGCAGCTCAGTGATGACGCCGCCTGTCTCCTCTGCCCTCTTCCAAAATGGCGCCGGGCGAGCGGGACGCTTCTGCGCATGCGCGCGTCATTAAAAAAGAAAAAAAAAAAAAAAGAAGGAAAAAAGAAACAGTCCTATTGCTCTGTAGTTCTGGCTGCCGCACTGCTGCTCTGCTCTACTCAGAGTGAAGATTGCACCAGGTGTGTGCAGGCATGTCCCAGATCAGCCTGGGCTAATTGATTACACACAAAAAAACAAAAAGGAATAAATAGGATAGAAGATATAATACAAGCGCCCAGAGGCGATTCAGTTTGCATGTGCCGCGCTATATAAGTTTTCATCATTCATTCATTCAATACATTTATATATTAATTTATAACATACCATAGGAGAAAGTGTATCCATAATTAAACAATTAATATAATCCAAAAAAAAAAGGATAGATATATGTATATAAAATTATTATATTAATTTAATAAATAGAAATGTTGGGGGGCAACATATTGTAATGTTTTCCCTTCTCTCTTTTTTTTTCCCACCTTTTCGGGCTGTCTCTCTGCTATCCTCATGGGGGTCACTGCCCTCGCAGACCACCATCAGCTGACCAGGTATAGAGGCCGTCCAGAAGGTAATAAGTAGAGGGGAGACAAAAAAGAGAGCCTGGCCACTGACGCTACAGTTTTGGTAGCCCTATCGGGTCAAGAGACGCAAGTTTGCGGCACAGAGAGAGATTCTAGCCATGCTTCCGGCAGAAGGCGCAAGAAATCGCTCAAGGTTACCCTCTTGATTTCTTCAATCAAGGCATAGCCGCTCGCGTCACAGCACTCCCGTCATAGTCGGTCCCACCGCAGACGATTACCTTCATCCCAGACAGAGCTATCTTACCTGCACCACGGCAAATGTTTGCCAAATATGCGGGGCGCCAGCCTTGCCAGGGGAATTGGCCTGCCTCTCGTGCTTCATTGAAGTAACCAAGGATTCAGAGGCCAGAGTAGATACTGAGCTCCTAGGAGAATCGCCACAGGGATCATATGTGGGCGATCCTTCCCCAAGCACATCGCCCGGCCGTTACGCCAGGGTGCAGTAACCCTCTCTAAGAATGAGGAGTGTGAGCAGGCGTCGGACTGTCCCTTTTTAGTTGAACCATTTGCCCATTCAGTCAAGGAAGCGATCTTTAATGCGACTCGCTAGAGACGTTTCTCTACTGATTGAAGACGCAGTTACCTTCCGGGACGCTCTTGATCGTAAAATCAATATAGAACTGAAGAAAGCCTGCTCCACGACAGGAGCCGCTTGTAGGCCGGCTATCACCACAGCGGCAGTCGCTAAAACTATCGCTGCATAGGCAGCTAATGTTGAGAATCCCATTCTAGAAGGAGCCGACCAGGGGAAGATATTCTCCTCCCTGCAGGAAAATTAGGTTGGCTTAGGGCTCCTAAGGGGGCGACTTCATGGCTGGGAAGAGCCTTATGGCTGAGACCCTGGATAGCGAAGGCATCGTCAAAATTAACTGGTGCAAAATTCCATATGGCGGCTCAAGTGTATTCGGCACAAAGATGGACTCGGCCATCTCAAAGGTTACCGGGGGAAAGTCTGAGCTGATTTCTCCGATAGGAAAACCAGAGCCCCAGAAGGGCCCCGCTTACAGGCGTGATCTTCCTGTCAAGTACAGGGATGTTAGATCCTACCGCCCCGGCAGGGAATTTAGGAGGGACTGGAAGACTCGACCCTCCTTCATGTAGATACAGTAAGCCAATCACAGCTGGGGAACAGCAGAAGTCCTTTTTGAGGGTCCGTCTGCCCACCCAGCTCAGGTGAGCACCAGACTCAAGAGATTCGCTCGGATATGGGCAACTCGTATAACAGATCCATGAACACTATCCTCTATCAAGACCGGTCACAATGGGAAATTCATGTGCACTTTGCCAGGGAACACATTCCAGCCTACCAAGTACTTCCGCACCAGAAAGGGAGGGGGTTTTATTCCCCTTTATTTCTGGTACAAAAAAAAAACGGGGATCTACGTCCAGTCTTGGACCTAAAGAAGTTCAACAGACGATCAAAATAGAGGCCCTCAGATTGGAAAAGCCTTCAGTCCATTTTGTTGTCAGTAGACGTGGGAGCCTGGATGCTATCTCTAGATTTTTCGGGCGTTTACCTTCACATCCCAGTTCATCTTACCTTCCAGAGGTCCCTTCGGTTCTCAATCGATCAATCCCATTTCCAATTTTGGTGCCCCCCATTCGGCATCGCCTCAGCACCCAGAGCATTCGGCAAGTTAGGGTGTTCCTAGGGGCAGAATAAAATACAAGGTTGTACCGGGTGCAACTCCCTCAAGAGAGGCTGAAGCCCTTGCTCCAGAAGATACCGAGTCTGCTATCATCCAGACGTCTAACTGTCAGAGCCTGCCTCAATACCCTGGGGTCCATGTCAGCATCCATACCCTTGATACAGTGGCCCCTGTGGCACATGCAAGTCTTAGGCGGCGTACACACGAGGGGATATGTCCGCTGAAACCGGTCGGATGGACCGTTTCAGCAGACATCTCCGCTCGTGTGTATGGGCTAGCGGACAGATTTCTCCACCCGACAGATTTCAAAGCATGCTTTGAAATCTGTCCGCTGCAAACCTGTCCGTCGGATATGTCCGCTGGTTAGTACACCAAACCATCGGACCAAAATCGCGCGCATGCTCAGACAAAAGGAGGGGACGGGAGCGCTCGTTCAGGTAAACCTCGTGTTTGTTTGTGAGTTGGCACATTCGTCATTGTAACTATCTATATTGTATCGTTTATTGCCTTTCTTCGTTCTCTTGCTATAATCAAGCTGTTCTATTGCTGATGCCATTTATATAGACTGAGTTGTCCCAATCTAGCAAAGTTTGATTGTAGTATATCGCGTTGTCTTTTTATAATTATTTTTTTGCTGCATCTCCTAATTGTTTTGAGCTTTCCTCCACATGACTATAATTTTTATTTGGATCTATTTTTTAAATGCATTTTTTTGTTTTTTTTGTACCTTTTTTTTCAATGTTTTTATTTATTCTTTTAGAACAATTTTTTCAATGCATTTTTTTGGATTTTTTGTACCTTTTTTTCAATGCATTTTTATTTTATTTTGTTTGATCATTTTTTTCAATGCATTTTTTTGGATTTTTTGTACCTTTTTTTCAATGCTTTTTTATTTTATTTTGTTTGATCATTTTTTTCAATGCATTTTTTTGGATTTTTTGTACCTTTTTTTCAATGCATTTTTATTTATTTTTTTTGATCATTTTTTTCAATGCATTTTTTTGGATTTTTTGTACCTTTTTTTCAATGCATTTTTATTTTATTTTGTTTGATCATTTTTTTTAAGGCATTTTTTTGGATTTTTTGTACCTTTTTTTCAATGCTTTTTTATTTTATTTTGTTTGATCATTTTTTTCAATGCATTTTTTTGGTTTTTTTGTACCTTTTTTTCAATGCATTTTTATTTTATTTTTTTGATCATTTTTTTCAATGCATTTTTTTGGATTTGTTGTACCTTTTTTTCAATGCATTTTTATTTATTTTTTTTGATCATTTTTTTCAATGCATTTTTTTGGATTTGTTGTACTTTTTTTTCAATGCATTTTTTTGTTGTTTTTGTTGCTTTTTTTTCCATGGGTTACCAAGTTGTCACTCCTAACCTACCCCCCCACCCAGGAGTTTGTGTCCTTCCAAAATTCCACCTTGTAGTTTTAGTAGGTTTGGGGCATAATCACCACAGTAGAAAACACAATAGACAAGGTTTTAACGTAAATACAAAAAGCCATTTATTTTGGCAAGAAAATAAATTAAAATAAACATGATCTGCACCACTTGATCAGATAGCAACCTACATGCAGACTTGTGCATTCCACAAAACATGATGAAGGATAAAATGAACAATCTCAGGAGACACAAAACAAATCAAATCTGAATCAGCAGCAAATGAGCAAAGAAACCCAAGCTGTGGTACTCCAACAAGCTTACATTTTAGAATAATGAACTGGAAGGCAGGTAATCACCTTCTCTTCTTACTTCCAGCCTTCTTTCCTGACTGCCTTGCAGCGGAACGTCCACGGGCCCATCCATGGCCCCTTGCAGGTGCTGATGATGTGGCAGCAGGAGGCAAAAGATGGGAAGCAGGCTGGGCTGGGTCACTGAGGTCTGTGTCCCGGGTCAGCATGCCCCTGTGCATCCAAAAGATGACCTTATTGATTAAGTCCTTAGCCAGGTCCCTTTGATCCTCCTCCGCTCGGCTCAGTTCATGAGCCACAGAGGCACTGAAGGCTTCTGTGGGGTTGAGGGGGGCCCGCATTATTTCAGCAGCCTCCCTCATCATTTTGAGGCTCTCCTCCTCCATCTGCCTCATCCGCCTCTTTTGGCCTGGTCGCCTCATCTGGAGGGGAGGGACCTGGCTTATGGTGCTGAGCCTGGGGACATGCTGACTTCCACTCGGCCCAGCCTCCTCCTGGCTGCCACTCACCCCTTCCCCCTGGCTGACATGGTCCTGAGGAGCTGCCACCTCCTGGCTGGCCTCTTCCTGTATCAAAAAAAGGGACATGTTGTAATATTTTGCTCAATCAAGCACACACACACATTATTTGGCTCTAGACTCTTTTTGTTTTCTTAATTTAAATAGACCTGCCTGTCCTTCAGACCCCTCAGTTGGCATCCCTGAGATCCCTAGTTTTTTGCACACGCCTTTTTTTGTTGGTCCAAACGTTACAATTTTAACAATACTAACTCAAGAATCAAACCCAAATTAGAAGCAAATAAATATTTATGAAACTACTATACCTCACTGAAGATCGCCAGATCTGGGTCCATGTCAGCCAGGCCCTCCTCTGGCTCTGCAGGGGCGTGGGGATCCTGGGAAGTTCCGCTGCAAGGAAGCGTGGGAGGAAGGCTGGAAGGAAGATTGGAAAGTGATGGCCGGCCCTCCAGTTCATCATCCAAAAATGCAAGCTCGCGGAAGTACCACAGCCTGGGCTCCTTTTGCGCATCTGCTGCTGATCCAGATCGTTTGGTTTTAACCTCTTTATATACCTTACGATAGGTGCTCCTGAGATTGCTCATTTTATCCTTCACCATGTTTGCTGTGCAGGATGGAACCCACGTCTGCATGTAGGTTGCTATCTCTTGTAGAGTGTCTGCTCGGAGATTTTTGTTTGGGTAGCCTGGGTGCCTGCTATCCCATAGATTAGGCTTTTCGCGATAACATTCGATTAATTTAAGAGTGTTGTCTTGGATAGCCAACTGGTCCATCTCTCTCTTTTTTTTATATGTTCAGATTAATGCTCTAGAATATACAAATAAAAATTAATTAAAACCCACAAGAAAAATGGCTCAGCTTTATCATTTTCTGAATATGTATGTGTACAATCATTGTGGAACTAGTATACAAACACATTGGGGGTTATTTACTAAAGAAAAAATCACTTTAGCACTGCAAAAGCACTTGAAAGTACACTGCCTGAAAGTGCACTTGGAAATGCAATCGCTGTAGCCCCGAAGGGGACATGCAAGAAAAAATATATATTCAATTTTAGCCTCCACCTGATTGGTTGATAAAATAAGCAGAGCTTCCCTTCATTTCAGATCTTCCCCTCCACATCTATGGAGAATGCCCTTCCAAGTCCACTTGCAGTGCAAACTGGATTTCCCTTTAGTAAATAACCCCCAATGTGTCCTGCTGATACAATGCTGGCCAGCTCCACTCCATTGTTGTGCAATTCATTTTTGGAACATGCAGACCCTTTGGTAACATGAAAATAAATACATGCCATCTCTTTAATCATCCACAATTTTTTTATTTTTCCAAAAATGAAGCCACTAGTTATTGTGTAGATATCATGCACCTCACACAGCATTGAGGAGCTAATACACAACCTAATTACCTCTGCCCAAACAATACAGAACAATACATGCATGATGTGAATCCACAAGACAAAAATAAAGAGGTAGAGCATTGTCATATATATATGTAGTGATGTGTTCAATCATTTTTGTCCAAAACTTGCATTGGTGGCCCCAAGCTACCTAAATAGCGCAAACGCTCCTAACAACATTCCAAACCCCCACCCCCACATGGGGTTTCAAAGTTGAGACGCCTCTGCTGATCCCATGTTGTAATTTACCTTCGTGTCTGTAGCTCCTCGCGTACGCTCGAGTAATCTCCGCGTAACCGACGTAATCACGTCGATCTCCTTATATAGGCCGCGCAAAGCTATACTGCCGCCCTCTTCGTTCGCAATGTCTCCGCCCGTTTTTAACCCCCCCATTTCAACATCCAGGGCCTCATATTGCAAGTTACCGGCATATGTGTATGTCATCGTTTTAACGCGCGCGTAAGCTCCGCGTAAACACGATGTATTCATCCGCGCATGCGTGAAACGCCGCCTTCGTCCACGCCCATGACGGAACTTTTCCTCTTTTCCACGCCCCTTATCAGTGGGAAACGAAAAGATGGCCATGTCCCACGAGCGAGCATTACCCGCTCATGAGGATCAGGAAGGGACACAACCAGGAACGTCACGCTCAAGGAGCAAACGGTACAAGGCCACAAATATGAGTTTGGAGGAGATGGTGGAGATGGTACACATCCTGCGCAGGAAGGATTATGATGGGGATTATGGCCCATACAGCACCCCGAACCGCCGTAAGGCCAAAATTATGGACAAGGTGGCGAAGAGGCTTACTGAGATCTTTGGGGTGAGCAGGTCCAAAGAGCAGCTACGCAAGCGCTGGTCCGATTTGAAGTTGCGTGAGCCACACCAGTTTCGGAAGATAAAGAAAATCCTGGATAAAAGTAGGTATTATTTTTGTGGGGGGGGGGGGGTTTTGCAATTGTGTGATATCATTGTTTGATATGTATATTTATGCATGTGCCTTGTTGGAATGGTTGTACTTTGGAAGAATTATTTTTGGATATTTCCTGTAATATGTAAAAAAACACACACACACACACCAAATAAGAAGTTATGCACGATCGTTCTTTAGAAACATCGGTCAATCACCTCGTTTCATCCACATACTATGTCCTAAGGAACAGCACACCAGGACATGGCTATTTGGCATTTATAGAGAAAAGTTATTACACATTTTGGATAAAATTATGTAGATTTCCTAACTGATTTGAATGTGAAAAGACAAACAGGATTCATTCACATTCACACAGTGATAATAAGCAGCTGGATTCACATCTGGACTCAAGAGCACCTGTGTCTCCCCCATAATGAGATTCATTTTTAACAGTCTGTGACACCTAATTTTTAGGGAGGGGCATCCATGCAGGGGCAGACTGACCACTGAGGAAATCGGACACTGCCCGAGGGCCCCATGCCCCTAGGGGGCCCCATCAGAGATGCCAGGCTCATTTCAACCAGGGACAGTATGTAAAAATCTGCTAATTTAGCTCATCTGTCCCTGATATGTCCAAAGCCTACATGCTTTTGATGTGAAACTACTGACTGAGATTGTAGCTGCCCCGCCTCTATACTGCCACCTGGCTTAGTGGGCATTTGTAAGCCTGGGGGCCCCTAATATTCTATTGCCCGGGGGACCCATGAGTTGTCAGTCCGGCCCTGCTTCCATGTGTGTCCCTTCGCTAAAAAGGGTAATTAGCACAGCTTGGGAGAAGTCATTAGAAAAACAAAGGTTAAGGTTTGGTGGCGGAAGACAATAATCCAAAGTTTATAAAACACTTTGACACAATGATTATGATTTATTAATGCCCTCCTCAAATATCTGTGTGCTGATAAGTATACCTTTTGTTTTCTGATATTTCTAGGGGAAAGAACAGGACAGAAATTGGAGGACGCAAGGAGGCCCAAACTCTCTCATAAGAAAAAATCTAGCCATGTGGAGGAGGAGGACCAGGTAGAAGAAGGAGTGGTGGAAGGGAGAGATGAGGAAGACGCAAATGTGGAAGGAGTATTTAGTGAAGAAGAAGGAGTTGGTGAAGAAGAAGGAGTTGGTGAAGAAGAAGGAGTTGGTGAAGAAGAAGGAGTTGGTGAAGAAGAAGGAGTTGGTGAAGAAGAAGGAGTTGGTGAAGAAGAAGGAGTAGTTATTGAAGGAGTTGTTGTAGAAGAAGGAGGAGTTATTGAAGAAGGAGTTGTTGTAGAAGAAGGAGGAGTTATTGAAGAAGGAGGAGTTATAGAAGAAGGAGGAGTTATTGAAGAAGGAGGAGTTATTGAAGAAGGATTGATTGTGGAAGAAGGCGAAGTTGTGGATGATGGAGAGGTGGAGATTAGTAGCACAACAGGTCAGTGTCACCGCAGCTTCACACAGGGAGAAAGAGATGTAGATAGGCCTGCACATTACTAATGTATTTTTATTTTATTTTTTTATAGGGGATGAAGATGCTGCAAGCACATCCAGTAGTCCACCTTTTTCACGTGCAAGTGCACAAATTGTCATCCAACAAATTATGGAGTGTAGCACAGAGATGGATAATATGAGGCAAACAATGGTTGTAATTGAACAAAATTACAAAAATATTATTGATATGATGGGCCGTATCAAAGACTAAATCCCCCTGCCCGGCCCCCCCCCCATCACCCATCCGTCTTGCAAACAAAAAAAAATGTTTTATAAAAATAGAAAGATGCACACACAGTGTGTCCACATGTGCTATCTGCCATCACAGGTTATGGATTGTCTTTGCTTTGTGGGTACACCCCCTTCCTCCCTTCTCAAGCAGGTAAGAGGGAAGGGTTTGCACCCACAAAACACATGCATTGATCACCCATGATGCCAGATAGCACATGTGGACATTTGATATAATCCTCATTTTTGGGCCCTCTCACTCACACACAAGAATGTGTGCATCTTCCAAGTTTGTTGTGTTCCGGGGTGACATTGGGAGACTGTTGTAGTAATGACCTTGTTGTACTTAGTATTTTTAGTGGTTTTGAAAAATATTTTATATTTTTTCTAAAAAAAATGTTTGGTATAATCCATATTTTTGCATAAAAAATTTAAAAAAAAAAAAAATGTTTTTACTCCAAAAATGTTACATGGTGGCAAACCCAAAAATTGTTGATAAAAAATTTTGTACGCTAACATGAGTGGCTTGTTGTTTATATATGCTGAATACCCAGTTTGTAGATGAGTGACTTGTAACTACAGCCATAAACCCGGTTTTAAGTACACACTAGCGTTTAGTTCTTACCGCTGCAAATCACAATATCAGCCTCACTTCTGCGTAAAAAACAATATTCTTCCAACACCAGCTTGTTCAGTTAAGCCAGATTTTATAAATGCTGGTATCTCATTGGTTTGTGTGCAGAAGTGACCCTTCTATTGTGGACTTAAAAGTGGGGTATGGCTGTAATGTCCAATTGTGGTTATTTACTAAAACATGACAACTACATTTGGCACTAGAAGTGCACTAGTTTCAGAACCAAGAAGACAGAGATAAATAGAAAAAGCAATAATGACAAACAACTGTATATAGAGTCCAATGGTCAAATTATTTATTATATTTTGTAATATTTCTTTCTTTTGGGGGCCGAATTAGAAAGAAATATGATCTGGCATAGCTATGGCCCCCCGGCCCATGAAGTACTCAACATATTTGTCGCGTACCTCACGAGCAGATTGGGTGACCGAGCCAGCGCGACCAGTGTCCAGCCCAGGAAGGGTATCTGAGGGTAGTCCTGCCTCAGCACCGATGTTGGGTAGGTACGTCTGGGAATGCCTGCGTAAAAAATTATGCAATATGCAACAGGCAAAAACAATATGGTTCAATTTATATTCCGCCATATTTATCGCTGTCAGGAACAGGCGGAACCGGCTGGCGAGTATCCCAAAGGCATTCTCGACTACCCTCCGGGCCCTGGCTAGCCTAAAATTGAACACCCTCCTCTCCGGGGTAAGAGTCCTCTGGGGAAAAGGCCGCATGAGGTGAGGTCCAAGCCCGAAAGCTTCGTCCGCTAAAAAAACAAACGGAAGTCCTTCCACATTGTCTTCATCCGGTGGCAGTTCAAGACCACCAGTTTGTAGACGGTTGTAAAATTCAGTCCGCGCAAACACTCCCCCATCAGACAGCCGGCCGTTCTTCCCCACGTCCACATACAAAAATTCGTACTGTGCCGACACCACCGCCATCAACACGATACTATGAAAACCTTTGTAGTTAAAATAGTAGGACCCCGAACGGGCTGGTGGCACTATGCGGACGTGTTTCCCATCTATTGCTCCTCCGCAGTTTGGAAAATCACAACGCAGGGCAAATTGGGAAGCCACAGTCTGCCATTCCTGTGGCGTGGAGGGAAACTGTGGGGACAAAAAAAATAAACATAAATAGTACTTAGGCACATAAACATTGCAAACACAATACAAAAACCATACTTGTGCACCATCACACAGTATTAACAATTTTATCTTATTATTGGGGTGGAGTTGTGGCCACTAAAAAAACCCACTTATTATCACACTCCCCACCCCTCTGATGGGGCAACATTTTAGGGGGGGTTGGGGTTGAACTACAATGCAGCAAAGAAAAATATGCCACACACACCAAAAAAAAAAAGGCTAGGTGTGTTTGTCCCTAGGATAGCATGCTGGACAGGTTAATAGTCATGCAAGGAAAAAATATGTAGGTAGGCCAACAAAAAGAACATGGAAAGCTTAACAACATGCATGCATGGGGAGAAAAGGCAACATTCAACACTCAGCATGGAAAAAGCATGGTCATTATAGGGAACAAATGCCAAACCAAAAAAAAATAATCACATTTATAAAGACAGAGAATGTGAGCTTCAGAAAAGAGGAAACATACCTTCAGATACTCCTCCTGCATGACTTGTATGACAGCAGAACACGTCTCCGGTATGATGATCCCAAGCGCCTGGGGAGAGATGCCTGTTGAGAACTTGAGGTCCTGCAGGCTCCTCCCAGTCGCCAGGTACCGCAACGTGGCAATAAGCCTCTGCTCGGCCGTGATCGCTTGGCGCATCACAGTGTCCTGCCTCGTGATATAGGGGGACAGAAGATCCAGCAGACGGTTGAAAACGGGGTCCGTCATACGGAGAAAGTTCCTGAAGTCATCAGGATTATTCTCCTGGATTTCCCTAAGCAGAGGCATATGAGAGAATCGGTCACGCTGGCGCAACCAATTCTTGGCCCAGGAACTCCTCCTCCCCCTGTTCCTGGCCAAAGGTCTGGAATAATTATAACATCCAGAAGCAAGCCCATATCCAGCACGAACTCTAGCAAAGTTACGCTGCTGCTCCATAATGGCTTCAAACCGGCCGGCTGGTCAGTCAAGAACACACTCACAGAAAGCACCCCCTAATCCAGCAAGACCTGCAAAATACGCTCGACAAACAGATACCCGCGGACAGAACGCCACTGCAAAGCAGAAACGACCTGACAGCCAGCACTGACTGCCAAATACGCACCCACAAGCACACACTGAACCCGAGAATACGACCTGTAAAGCGCGGAGACCGAAAAGCGCGAATCGGCTCTAACCAAACCTTTGCTAACACGTTACTAGCAAAAGAGGAACAGAGGGCGGCGCCGTAAGCTTTGGTCTTCCCCTTTATAGTGACGTCGTACGTGGTTTACGTGCACGCGTTCTGGTCCGGGGAGATTTCTATCCGCTCGTGTGTACGCACAGCAGACCAACAGACAGATTTGCTGCGTCGGCTGGAAACGGTCGGGCCGACACATTTGAACAAATCTGTCCCCTCGTGTGTACGCGGCCTTACAGAACTCCTTTCTCAGGCAGTGAAATAGAACGTCAATACTCCAAACCATTCGCATCCCGAACTGGGTAAAGCAATTAGTATGGTGGTGGACACACCCGTCCGACCTCAGGGAGTCCATTCCAAAAGTTCCCCCAAGTCCAGAAATAGTAACATCGGACTGCCAGCCAGGGGTGATGGGGTCCACACTATCTAGACTGAGTAGCCCAAGGACAGTGGCATTTTCAGGCACAGGGCATAGTGTCAAATATTTTAGAGCTCAGAGCAGCCTTTCAGGCCCTCCTGGCCATTGCGCCTCTTCTAGAGAGGAAGAGTGTCCTGATCAGGATGGACAACAAGTAGCGGTGTCATGTATCCAGAGACAGGGGAGCATCAGGAGTCGCACGCTTCAGGAGGAAGTTCGCCCATAATGGAAGGGGCACAAGTGCACCTGTTAGATCTGTGGGGAGTATGCGTCCCAGCAACACAGAATTCGTTGGCCAACTACCTAAGCCGAGAGACACTTTCAAACAACGAACGGTCCCTGAACCAACAGGTATTCTCCATTCTTACGAAAACTTGTTGAGTACCAGAAGTCGACCTAGCGGCCACGCCAAAGAACTCCAAGTGTCAGAGGTTCCAGAGCCCACTTTCCATTACCTGAAGGGACAAACTGCCTAGTTCTTCCATGGAGCTGCGAGCTAGGGTACATTTTTCTTCAAAATTCTCGGATTACAAGATTCCTGTCCCGACTTCGGAAGTCCTCAGCCACAGTTATTGTACTAATACCGTTCCGGCTGAGGAGGCCATGGTTTACGATCCTGCTACAACTAGGTACGCGGCCTCCAATACATCTTCCAGTAACCTGGGATCTCATACATCAGAGGCAATTCTTCCATCCAGCCCAGAGAAGCTGCATTTGCCAGCTTTGAAGCTGAGAGGGCTAGGTTAGGGGAACTAGGATACTCTCAGGAGGTAATATCAACCTTAGTACAAGCTCTAAGGAGCTCCACTGATGTCACCTATACTCGGATCTGGGAGAGGTTCGTGTCATCGCAGCAAAGAGATTGGAATCCCATCTCAAATTCTTGAATTTCTTCAGTCAGGGTTTAACAAGGGCCCGGGCTTGGGTACCCTGAAGGTGCAAGTATCTGCCCTTTCAGCCATGACGGGTACTAGATGGACTCTTCATCATCCGGTCACTCTGTTCCTCAGGGCCTACGTAAGATCAGACCACCTAGGAGGCCAGCCTTTCCAACAGGGGATCTCTGTGTAGTTCTCGAGGCCCTGTCCAATCCACCTTTTTCTCCATTCAACTTAGTCTCACCATGGAACCTAGCTCTGAAGATGGCTTCCCGTATTGCTATCACCTCAGTTAAGAGGGAGTCGGAGATACAAGCACTTATGGCTATGGAACCCCTATTCAGTGTTCTTCCCTGACAGAGTGGTTCTGAAGCCCTCAGACCATTTTTATCCAAGGGTAACTTCCTCCTTTCATTATAACAGGACATCGTCCTTTCGTCTTTTACTAATGAGAGGGGCGAGTCCCATGACTAGGATGTCAAGTCTACCATCTCCAGTTACGTCACAGCTACATCTCAGGAAGACGGATTCTCTCTTGATTATCCCACACGGGAGCAGACGAGGTTAGCCAGCTACCTCCCGTACTATTACCTCTTGGTTGTTAAAGCTATCAAAGAGACCTATTCCATCCAGCAACTTACGACTCCTAGAGGGCATTAGGGCTCATTCGACAGGGGCAGAGGCCACTTTTTGGGCAGCATATTGCGGGACTTCACCGGAAACCATAGGCAGAGCAGCAACTTGGTCTTCCCAACACATCTTCATTTCTCACTACAGAGTGAATTCTGCTCTCCTGACTACCGTCGACTTCGGCAGATCTGTTCTTAGAGCCAATTCCTCAGCGCTATAAAGAATAAATATTACTGTTTTCTTGCACCCTCCCGACTGGCGAGTTATATCCCAGTGTGTGCTGCCATGAATGCGTCAGGAAAACGGAAAATTGTATACTCACCTTTCCGTAATTTTCCTTTCCTGACGCATCTTCATGGCGGCACACAGATGCCCACCCTGCTGTTTTATGATGCCCCTTCAAATTTATAGCTAACCAATCCTGTCAGGTTGTGGGGGCGGAGTCACAACCCAGTGTGTGCTGCCATGAAGATGCGTCAGGAAAGGAAAATTACGGAAAGGTGAGTATACAATTTTCCGTTTTTTGTGTCATAAAAAGTGATGGTGTGTGGGCAAAATGATGTTGAAAACGACGTTTTTAAAGCCGCGCATGCTCAGAGGCAAGGAATGAGATGGGAGCTTCAATGGAACAGAGTGCCGTCGAACATGGTGTACGTCACCACACTTTGCTAGAGCATTTTGGAAAAACGATGGTGTGTATGCAACGTCGTTTTGGAAAATGAAGTTTGAAAAACGCCGTTTTTTTTCATCACAAAATGTGATCGTGTGTACGAGGCCTTAGTGGTGCCATACAATGGGGTGGATCTATTAAAGGCAAATGGCAATTTTTCTTACTAAAAACAAATGTGGGTAAAGCTTTACTTTATAAAGAACACCCTATCAGGTACAAGGAAGATTAAAAAAAAAAAAATCATTTTTTCTTGCACATGATTGGATGATGGACATGATTGGATGATGGAGATCAGCACATTTGCTAAGCTCTGAGGAAAACGAATGCAACTGCACTTCCAAAGTGCACAGTCTATTTGCCTTTAGTAAATCCACTCCAATCTCTTGTTAATTGCGGAGCTTATCATGTTCAATTATACCTCTGCTTTTATATGAGGCTCTATTGATTGCACTGTTATGCCGCGTACACACAATCGGAAAATCCGACAAGAAAGCCGTGGATTTTTTTTCCGACAGAATCTTGGCTCAAACTTGTCTTGCAAGTCCAACCGTCAAGAACGCGTTGACGTACAACACTACGGTGAGCCGATAGAAAAGACGTTCAATACTTCCGAGCATGCGTCGACTTGATTCCGAGCATGCATGTTTTTTTTGCGCATCAGAATTGCATACACACAATCGGAATTTCCTCCAAGAACTTTTCTTGTCGGAAAATTGGGGAACCAGCTTTCAAATTTTTCTTGGAGGAAATTCCGACAGAATTTCTTGACAGAATTTTTCCGATCGTGTGTATGAGGCATTATGGACAGATTTCTTCCCTATTAGGGTGATCGTGATAGGCGGAACATAGTGTTTCCTGGGAAACCAAGTGTTCTGCCTGTGTTCAGTGTTCTGCCCATAACGATCGCCCTCTCGTTCGTGATAGATGAGAGGACGAGAGGGCGATCGTGATAGGCGTAACACTGAACACTGGGCCAGATTCTTATATAATTTTGCGGGCGTAGCGTAAGCCATTTACACTACGCCGCCGCAACGTAACAGAGCAAGTGCCGTATTCTCCATGCACTTGCTCCGTAGTTTGCGGATGCGTAGAGTAAATGGCCCAGCGTAAGGCCGCGTAATTCAAAGGGGGCGGCTTGTATTTAAATTAAGCGCGCCCCCGCGTCGATCGAACTGCGCATGCGCCGGCCGGGGAAAAAGCCCAGTGCGCATGCTCCAGCTCACGTCGGAAAGCGTAGTTGAAACCGATGTCAAAACGACGTGATTGTCACTACGCAATGCCCTATTCGAGAACGAGTTAGTAAAACGACGTAAGCGACGTAAAAAGCCGACGCTGACCCGACGCCATACTTAACATGGCATCCGACGGTACTGCGTAAGGTTACCCCTCATATTAGCAGGGGTACCCTTACGCGGACGAAAACGACGTACGGGGCGGCGTAAAAGCGTTCGGGAATCTGCGTAGTAGCCTCATTTGCATAGGCAAATGAGAAAACAACGTAAAGGCCACCTAGTGGCCGGAGTGGTCATTACAACTACGATCTGCAAGTGTAATGGTATTACACTTGTCGGATGTTCAGGCGTATCTATGCCTAAGTGATTCAAGGAATCACTCGCATAGATACCCGGCAAAAAAAACGACGATGCCACGGGGTATCTGAGATACTCCGTCGTAGCGCCTCTGAGAGTTTTAATTTTGAAGGGGACTTCCTCTCCCACTTCCTCCTTCTACCTGCACGATGCCTAGGCGACTCCTCCTCTCCCCCTAGGCGGCCCCTCCCTCTAGGCAATCTTCTGGGTCACGTGACAGGTCCCAGAAGATTGCATGTCCACTCCAAGAGCGCAGCAGTACTACAATACTTACTTTTTGACCTACTGTGTTATGTAAATAATTGTTTAATACATGTATTTACCCAGGGGTCAAGTCCTGGGGTAAAAAGTGTGGGAACTACCACCCAAGATCCACTCCCCCACCAAAAAAAAAACTGATACGCTCATATGCATAATTACTAAGCCGCATTTTATTTATTTTTTTGATCCACTGTACCTTAGTAATCCTTTATGTTACTGGCCGCTTCCTGTATATGGATTCATCGTGCGCACTACCCGATGAATCCATATACAGGAAGCGGCCAGTAACATAAAGGATTACTAAGGTTCGCCTGCCCCTGACAGTGACTTGAGCTGGGCATCGCCGCTTAGTGAAGGATTGGCTCGGGCGGCTCGACTGCTCTAGTCCTGCAAAGGGAACTGAGTTCCTGCTGTGAAAAAAGTGCAGGAACTCCATTCCCACGCGTTCCCACAGGACTTGAGCCTACCTCTACGTCTGGTTCTCCAGGTGCCAAACTCAAAGTCCTAATTCCCCCGTCTATTACCCAAACTTAGGGGTGGAGGTGCCTCTCTCCCCAAGGTGTTAAATTTAAAGTCCTAACCTTTTTCTATTTTTTTTTATGAACTGATATTATAAGGAAAAGGGGGTGAATTCTGCGCTAATGATAAAAAGTTGATAAACGTGAATTGAATGAAAAGCTGCAACACAAAAAACATGTAATAATCATGTGAAAGGTAATGGAAAAAATGGTATAGTTGCGCCAAATAATAATCTGACTGAGTGTATAGACCAAAAAGGGATTTTGGAAAACAATTAATGAAATACGAAAGAGGTGCTAATAGTGAAATTAAACATCTAAGGTGTCACAAAATATGCAACACAGCATATCAAAAAGAAACAGTATCCACAAACAAAATATATAAATAAATAAATATATAAAGTCCAATTCCACAGGGAAGGATGGGAAAAAGGAGTGAAGAGTGTAGGGATCAAACAGTCATCCGCCACCACCGCAATGGATTCTTCCTTGTGTTCCACAGGTGAAAAAGGGGGGGAGGGGAGAACCCTTACCAGACCGCAGGTGACAAGGTCATAAGAGCTTGGCAGATATACTTCTGCAAGGTTAAGGTTAGTAGACTCCTCCAAGGCATCTCATCTCCATCCTCACAGATGTCAAACGAAGCATGGAAGTTGCACTCTCTCCTTCAATATCACCAAAGGATTTGTCACCATAAATGGGTTCTTTGTGAGGCCAAAAAAAAAAAGATAGGAAAGTAAGCCAAGTCTGATATAGGATTTCCAATTGTGGACAGTTTCCAGTCCAGGACAGCAATCACACGAGCCGCCAGCACCGGCAGATACTGGAGCGGGGAATGACGTATTATATTGATATGATATTATAAGATCTCATTTTATAGAGGAAACTGTAATGGTTTTGGACCAAATCAATTTAAAAAAAAATAAGTTTACATAATGAAAGCTGTCCCAAAACTTAGAAATACAAACCAGAGTGGTGTTTTGGGTTTATTGCTTCCTACCTTTACACCACCCTATTGGTCAGGTGGGTCAACCATACCATTTGGTGGCCTCAAGAGAGGCATGGGGAAAGCGAGAAGGGCAGACAAGAGCACCGCTATGTCAGGGTCCAGGTTGTTGAAGCTATTTGAGCTCCCTGGAATCCAAAAAGGATGAGACCTGGACAGGGCTGGACTGAGACCAAAATTTGGCCCTGGACTTCATCTAGACCGGCCCACTTTAAGTTTGCAAACAAGCACAAAAACAGTATATAAACTATACGCAATTGTGCAAAAGAACATACGTAGCATAACATAAGGAGTTAGGGTTGCCACCTTTTCTTCAAGCCAAACCCGAACATAGGGCAATTTTTTATTTATTTTTGCAGTAAAGGCTATAGGATTATAAAAGACCTGTGACACATTTGGGTGACCGAGGAATAGTAGTAATGTAGCGCACAGAACGTGCCAAATTGCCCTAGCTTACATCATCACACCCCCCCCTAACCTTCTGTGATGCCAAACCTGCCCCCAAACAGCTGCCCACAGTGGCAACAGATTTGTGTATGACAACCTTGGTTTCTTGGGGAGCCAAAGTCTGGTCTGAATAATGTGTCCGGTAGGGATGAGCCGAACACCCCTGGGTTCGGTTCGCACCAGAACCTGCGAACAGACCAAAAGTTTGTGTGAAATTTAGAACTCTGTTAAAGTCTATGGGACTCGAACGTTTGAAATCTAAAGTACTAATTTTAAAGGCTAATATGCAAGTTATTGTCCTAAAAAGTGTTTGGGGATCCCGGGTCCTGCCCCAGGGGACATGTATCAATACAAAAAAAGTTTTAAAAAACGTCTGTTTTTTCAGGAGCAGTGATTTAAATAATAATTATAGTGAAAAATAAAATTGAAATATTCCTTTAAATTTAGTACCTAGGGGGGTGTATAGTATGCCTGTAAAGTAGCGCTTGTTTCCTGTGCTTAAAACTCTCTGCACAAAATTTAATTTCTGAAGGAAAAAAGTCATTTCAAATCACTCACCTTAGGGTCTGGTATGGATATTAAGGGGAACTCTGCGTCAAATAAAAACAAAAATATGTGGGGTTCTCCCCAAAAATCCATTCCAGACCCTTCAGGTCTGGAATGGATTTTAGGGGAACTCCACCCCAAATTTAAAAAAAAAATGCCGTGGACGCCCACACATTTTTTTTTATGAATGACTTTTCTCTGTATTGCCGGGAGCCGACAATTCATTATAGCGAGTGATTATAAATTACTTTTGTTCCTTCAAAAATGACACTTTGTGCAGGGACAGTTCTAAGCATGGGAAACAAGCGCTACTTTACAGGCATACTATACACCCCCCCCCCCCCCCGGTACAAAATTTAAAGGATTATTTCACTTTTATTGTTTCACTTAAAGGAATTATTAAAATCACTGCTGCCAAAAAAACTGCAGTTTTTAAAACTTTTTTTTGCATTGACACATGTCCCCTGGAGCAGGACCCGGGTCCCCAAACACTTTTTATTACAATAACTTGCATATTGGCCTATTAAAATTAGCACTTTAGATTTCAAACGTTCTAGTCCCATAGACTTTAACAGGGTTCTAAAGTTCACAAGAACTTGCCGCGAACACCCCAAATAGTTTGCTGTTCGGCGAACAGGCAATGTTCGAGTCGAACATGTGTTCTACTCGAACTCGAAGCTCATCCCTATTGTCCGGGTTTCAGGTGGACTGAAACCCTGACACATTATTCAAAACCTGAACTGTCCGGGTGAATCCTGGACAGGTGGCAACCCTATAAGGAGTCCTCACTCACCTCTTTTATTATTTCACTTATTCTCCTCTGGATTTTTCTCATCCTGCATGAAGTGGAGGGCGAGCTGTGCAGCCATTACTTTGACAGGCTGTCACTGAAACCGGCCCACAGAGCCATCGCCCCACCGGGAAACTCCCTGTAGTCCCTATGGCCAGTACATGCCTGGACGTGGAGGTAGTGTACCTGCAGTACAGACAATGAGCCAATTTACCTGGTTTATACATGCCGCAGGTACACCCTGAAAGCTGAAAACCTCAGCAATCTTATGTCTTAATAATATAATGCAGCAGAGCAGAATTCACAAAGACCAGGGTCACTCCTGTGCACCCCAGTTAGGATAAATAGTTGGTTATATTGCATTTGGACAGTGGGGAGCTGTCTGTTCTCTTCCCATTTAACTTCTTATGAGACTTTCATTAGATTGTTCTCTCAGACCCTTTTAACAGTATGAAACCTTCTAATTGTATTCTGGAATGCAGAGGAAGAACAGAGGTGAATACATTGAGCAGAATGGACTTTCACCAGGGAGATGTAGTCTACAAGGTTATTTCTTAACATATTACCTTGCAAATGTTGCAGAATGTAACTAAATTCACAGATAGATTAAAGTTCACATTTGATTAAAACAGAACTCCATCCAAAAAACAAACAAAAAACAAACATGCCATTGGAAGAAAAAACAGGCGCGGAAACAAGCGCTGTGCATTCTTCAGCAAAAAAAAAGAAAGAAAATCTACTTCTTTGGTCAGTAAATTACACCTCATGCGCGCAAATACGCGGAAAATGCACACAAATGCCCATTTATCAATCGTGCAGAACCAAAATGCAAGAATAAGTTTTGGTACATTTGTGTGAAAATGAGAGATTGCACGTAAAAGGCCTTATACAGCAGTTTTTGATCGTTTTTAATGATGTGGGTTTAGTTAGACCTCGTACACACGACCGAGGAACTCGTCGGAAAAGACACATTGTTTTCCTCCACGAGTTCCTTGTCAGGCTTGTCGAGAAACTTGACAAGCTGTCTTTGCGTACACACAGTCAAGACCAAATCTCCTAGTTCTCAAACTCGGTGACTTCAACACGTACGATGGCAGGGGAAGTTCGATTCCACTGGCACAACCCTTGGGGCTGCTTTTGCTAATCTCATGTTACTGCGTGTTAGTAAAAAGTTTGGTAAGAGACATTTTCACTTTTCACACACAGCAGGTCCTCTCCCCCTGTTTACACATAAACAGAGAGGTTGGGGAGGCAGCTTCACTCGGCTGTGCCTGTGTGACATCCGGGATCGCACAGACAGGCAGTAGTGATGTCGCGAACATAAAATTTTGCGTTCGCAAACGGGGAACGCGAACTTCCCCAAAAGTTTTCAAACGGGCAAACCGCCATAGACTTCAATGGGCAGGCGAATTTTAAAACCCACAGGGACTCTTTCTGGCCACAATAGTGATGGAAAAGTTGTTTCAAGGGGACTAAGACCTGGACTGTGGCATGCCGGAGGGGGATCCATGGCAAAACTCCCATGAAAAAATTATGTAGTTGACGCAGAGTCTGGTTTTAATCCATAAAGTGCATAAATCATCTAAAATTCCTAAATTGTTTGAAATAACGTGCTTTAAAACATCAGGTATGATGTTGTATCGATCAGGTAGTGTAAGGGTTAGGGTTAGGGTTCACAGTGACAGACCAAACGCCCCGTTTTTTTGTTTTAAATGTTATCTACTGTGCCAACAAATATATGAGTGGTGGCACTGGACAAGTGGGCACAGTATACGCTGTGAGCCTGACACACACGAGCTGGAAGGCAGATTACAGAGAAAAAAGACAGACTGATGTACTATCCCTATGCAGGCTGTCACCTGTCAGTATATTAGGAAGAGCGGATCTAGTCTAGCTAAACTCAATACAGTGTATAAATATATATACAACACCTGGGATGCATATATATCCTCTACACACTGTAACTCTAACTGACTAGCCTGCCTGCCTGCTCTATCTAACTCCAAAAAATTACACTCTCTCTGTCTCTCTCTGTAAACCATGCGACACACTTTAGATTACAGAGAGGAAAAAAAAGCAGACTAGTGAACTAGCGCCTAAAAAGGGCTTTTTGGGGTGCAGAGATCAGATGAGTCTTTCAGGACTGGAGTGGACACTGAATACACTGGCTTATCTATAGATTTCCCTATTAAATCAGCAGCAGCTACATTGTTCCTCCCCTCACTAAGACTGCAGCTTCAGAATGAATCTAAAATGGATGCTGTCCAGGAGGTGGGAGGGTCAGGGAGGGTGGGTATGCTGCTGATTGGCTGGAAAGTGTCTGCTGACTCTGAGATAAAGGGTCAATGTTTGCTGAATGATGACGAATAGGGGGCGGATCGAACATCGCATATGTTCGCCCACGGCGGTGAACGCGAACAATCGATGTTCGCCGGGAACTATTCGCCGGTGAACAGTTCTGTACATCTCTAAGGCCTCGTACACATGAGGCAATCTATTTGTTCAAATCGGTCGGACCGACCGATTTGAACAAATCTGTCTGATCGGATTTTGGTTTGCTCGCGTGTACACACGAGCAAACCAAAATCCCCGCCAGCAGACGGCGCGCTGACGTGTCGGTGACGTGACGGTGACGTTGACGCCGCCACGTCACCGCACCAGGAAGTAAAACACTTCCGCGCATGCGCCGAATCCATTCGGCGGCGGTGCGAGACGACATGTCTGCTGGTAAGTGTACTAACCAGCAGACATGTCGGGCGGACGGGTTCCCAGCCGATAGATTTCAAAGCATGCTTTGAAATCTGTCGGGTGGCCAAATCTGTCGGCTCGGCCGTACACACGATCGAATCTGTCTGCTGGGACGGTCTAGCAGACCGTTTCCAGCAGACAGATTTGATCGTGTGTACGAGGCCTAACAGGCAGCCCGTGGCCACAAGAGGAGAGGATATTAGATGCAGCGGTGTCACCCTGCACACCCCCCGCACACCCCCTCCATCTCGCCACTGTAGCTAGCTTGCCTCTCCCTGCCTGTGCCAGTGTGCCACTGCCTAAACAGGCAACGCTGCCACCGCGGGTGTAATACAATCGTGGAGGGGTGAGCTGGTCCGACACCCCCCCAGTGTGTGGTACCAGGGGGCGGCTCGCCCGCCCCCTTAGTATGCCTTTGGATGGCCGCACCGCGCCCCTGTTGCCCATGGCGCCCTGTGTGGCCCGCACAGCACGCACACCCCAAAGGCAGGTCCTGCCTGCCACCTTAAACAGTGAAGGAGCAGCAGCTCATCTCCACTTCTCCTTTTCTCAGGGACTTGTTTAGTGGACACAACTGTGGACTGCTATACAGCCTGATTGGCTGCTAGTAGTGCCCCTTCCTCTCCTTGTGTGAGCTATGCTGTACACAGAGGCGTCGTTAGCCCCTGGCTAGGTAGGCTGAAGCCCCGAATGTCCCCCCGAAAAGCCCCGAGTCTCATGGCCGCAAGTCTGAATTATTAGCCCCGAGTGTGAACGGCGAGCGCCGGGACTGATCTGATCCCGAGCGCTGCCGAATGCAGCCGAGTGCCATAGCAGCAGGTCCGCCTTCTGGAGCCAGCGCGACGCCTATGATGGACGTCCCACTGGTCCAATCAATGCCATGTCTGCAGGCCAGGACGTGTGACGGTGTGACGTCCATAAGGCGGGAATTACAAATCAGCGCAGTATCCACGCACCGGAAAGATGGAGGCCTGATAGTTCAGCTCCTCCAGTGCCTCCCGCTCAGCAGACTGCAGTGGACACTGTCACCAGGAACCTGCGGACATGGCATGATGCGGCTTGCTTGAGCTTGCCTGGCTGAGTGTGACACTTCTTCGCTCCCCCCCCCCCCCCCCTCAGCAGTCGATGGCGCCGGCGGAAGTTTGTGAGGTTTAAGACGGCTCCTCGCGCTCTGCACAGCATGGAAGCTTCCCAGAATCCCAGCCACGATCGCCTGCAGTCTCCACACCGCTGTGTCCTGACTCCTGAGGTAAGCCTTTGAATTACTAATGAAATGCACCACTCGGGACTTAGTGTGTGTGTGTGTGTGAGTGTGAGTGTGTGTGTCAGTCTGTGTGTCAGTCTGTGTGTCAGTCTGTGTGTGTGTGTCAGTCTGTGTGTGTCAGTCTGTGTGTGTGTGTCAGTCTGTGTGTGTGTGTCAGTCTGTGTGTGTGTGTGTCAGTCTGTGTGTGTGTGTGTGTGTGTCAGTCTGTGTGTGTGTGTGTGTGTCAGTCTGTGTGTGTGTGTGTCAGTCTGTGTGTGTGTGTGTCAGTCTGTGTGTGTGTGTGTCAGTCTGTGTGTGTGTGTGTCAGTGTGTGTGTGTGTGTCAGTGTGTGTGTCAGTCTGTGTGTGTGTCAGTCTGTGTGTGTCAGTGTGTGTGTCAGTCTGTGTGTGTGTCAGTCTGTGTGTGTGTGTGTGTGTGTGTGTCAGTCTGTGTGTGTGTGTGTCAGTCTGTGTGTGTGTGTGTCAGTCTGTGTGTGTGTGTGTCAGTCTGTGTGTGTGTCAGTCTGTGTCTGTGTCTGTGTCAGTGTGTGTCAGTGTGTGCCAGTCTGTGTCAGTCTGTGTGTGTGTGTGTGTCAGTCTGTGTGTCAGTCTGTGTGTCAGTCTGTGTGTGTGTGTGTCAGTCTGTGTGTGTGTGTGTCAGTCTGTGTGTGTGTGTGTCAGTCTGTGTGTGTGTGTGTCAGTCTGTGTGTGTGTGTGTGTCAGTCTGTGTGTGTGTGTCAGTGTGTGTGTGTGTGTCAGTCTGTGTGTGTGTGTGTGTCAGTCTGTGTGTGTGTGTGTGTGTCAGTCTGTGTGTGTGTGTGTGTGTGTGTCAGTCTGTGTGTGTGTGTGTGTGTCAGTCTGTGTGTGTGTGTGTGTGTCAGTCTGTGTGTGTGTGTGTGTGTCAGTCTGTGTGTGTGTGTGTGTGTGTGTGTCAGTCTGTGTGTGTGTCAGTGTGTGTCAGTCTGTGTCAGTCTGTGTGTCAGTCTGTGTGTGTGTGTCAGTCAGTCTGTGTGTGTCAGTCTGTGTGTGTGTGTCCTGACATATTTACACACACTGACATTTAGGCATACATACACATACACTGACATGCACATACTGACATTTAGGTCAGGGTATGTGTGTCAGGTAGGTCACACAACCCCACTGCTTAGCACGAGCCCGCGCATACCGCACCCCCCCCCCCCCATAGCGCGCCGCCCCCCCCCCCCCCGCCTGCTTCGGGCTGAAGCCCCTGGTCTTTTCAATACCTAGCAACGCCCCTGGCTGTACAGGAGGCTGATATCAAGGTGCATGTAAGCTGTCAGCACTATGTAAAAATGCATAGTAGCTTTTAATGCCTGCAGAACATTGAACATTATTATATAACATAAAGGAAAAGCTCAATTAGAGGTTTTCTGTAACAGGAGAGTTTGCAAGGGAATGAGTTAACAGTAGAGTGGGGAGGACAGGTAGTCTTACTGCTCTAATGATTATATTGAATCATTCAGCTGTTTATTTAGTTAATATGTTTTCCCAGACAGAAGGGCAATGGGGAATTCAGCAGAATGTACTGAAAAACACACAATCACCAGGATTCATCAACCAGTGATCTTCCACTTTGCATAGGGACCAAGCGCAGTGGTATGTATGCCAATTACCTGCAGGCAGACATTCTAGACTATAGGAGTTTAACCTTGCTTAGCTAAAAATAAAATAATAAAAATGAAAAAGAAAACCACTTAAAGTTATTAAAGTTGGACTCCAGGCAAACAGATATTTTTTAATCTTGTCTGTTTAAAGGATACATTTGCTTTTCAGAGCATGTTACACATTGACAGCGAGTGGGGGGTTCTTCTCCCTACACTCGCTGCCACATTTTTTTTTAAAGCACAGCCATGAAGGCCTCCATCCACATGGCCATGTCATTTTCATCACAGTCATCTGTGAACGAAAGAACTACAAGTACCAGCAGCTGACAGCTTGTAGTTCTCAAGGGACTGCAAGGGTGCTGATGAGCACTCGTTTAGTTAATTCACAAGCCCCACAGCTTGTAAACAGTCAACACGTATTAGGCCGCGTACACACGGCAGAGAACCTCGACGGGCAGAACACATCATTCCGCCCGTCGAGGTTCTCTGCCGGCCGTCGAAATCGGCGACCCGCCCGTCGGGAATGGCAACCAGCCATTCATCCAGGCGGGCCGTTGAGCAAATAGAGAGCGTGCTCTCTATTTCTGCTCGACGGGATTCCCGACGGGATGCTCGCCGAGACCGTACACACGGCCGAGGTCCTCGCTGGAATGCAGCTTCCAGCGAGGTTCTCGCTGGTTTCCAGCGAGAACCTCGGTCGTGTGTACGCCGCCTCAGAGGTACTGGCTGAAGGCTGTAGGGCTTGTCTGCAGGATCCTGACTTTGTACTCCTGATCCACTGATCACGGGTGCAATGCTTTGTAGGATCCTGAGGGGGAAGAAAAAAAAAATTCTGCAAAAATATGTGGATTTTTTTTTCTCCAGAACTTAGCCTTTAAAGAATACGTATCCCAAAATGTCATATTTCTGACATGTACCTGCTGTACCATGTACCGCCTTTCCCCCGAAAATAAGGCCAGGTCTTATATTAATTGTGGCAACAAAAGACACAGTAGGGCTTATTTTCAGGGTAGGTCTTATGTAATGTCTTCTCTCCCCCTCTCTCTCCCTACCTGACAGGAATCCTCATTGTGAACCGAGTTAAAATGCTTGTAAAGTTCTATAACCCACTCTATTACAGTATTATATAATGTACAATGTGTGTGTTTCTGTAATATAATTGTGCCAAATACCTTAGTTATAGTGCCACTCTGCACTTCTGTGACCCACCGGAGCTTTCTTCCCTTCTATTATATTACAGAAACACACACATTGTACATTATGTACTACTGTAATAGAGTGGATTATAGGATTTAACAAGCATTTTAAATTAGGGCTTATTTTCAGGGAAACACGGTACATTGCAGCCCTTCTGAAAAATAATACTAGGTCTTATTTTCAGGGTTGGGCTTATTTTTGGGAGAAACACGGTTAAAAATCATATCCTGTTTTCTTTGTATTTCTTCCTTTCTGTGAAATACCTGGTAATCCTGCCAGTCCCCCTGTTTTCCTATTTCAAACTGACCATGCTAGGCATATAAGCAAATCCCTTCCAGCATGGTAAGCTTTCTGGCTGTACTGGGAAAACAGCCTGCCTGTCCTCCAATGATCAACATTTTGCTGACACACCCCTCTCCTGCACAGTTGTTCACTGGGAAGATCAGTATACTGCTGTTTCTCCACCCCCACCTCTCTAAGCCACTTATGCAGCTTATAACAAAGATTATGTGATCATTTAAAAATAAAAAATAAAAAATATATTTATAATATACAGAGGGATACATAAATGTAGTGTCCCACTCCCTTCCCTCCAATCAGCTCTCAGAGCTCTCCTTATTAAGTGTCAGCTCTATGCCCCTTTTTTTCAGAATTCTCGACAAGCTAATTAATTCTGCACTTTAAACAAATGTAGAGAAGAGAAAATTGCAGATAATTAGGTACAACTTATGCAGGAGGTTATGTTTCATCTCTGTGTGTCAGCTGAGTCAAGTCACTTCACTGGGTATATGTAAAGTTTAACAACCACATTAAAGTGGTTGTAAACCCTTTACAACCACTTTAACCTACCGGTAAGCCTAGATTAAGGCTTACCTGTAGGTGCTGGAAATATCTCCCAGACCTGCACAGTCTAGACTCTAGGAGATATTTGCAAATCGCCGTAGGGCAATTTCCTCTGCGCATGCACCGGATTTTGAAAGGGCACACTGTGCCATGTCTATCTCGGGTCATGCCATTGAAGGCGGCTCCCTCGCGCGATGTCACATGAATCCGGCCAGTCACAGAGCCAGAATTTGTGGCCACAGAAGAAAGAGGGGTGAAGATCGGAACGCTCGCTACTAGCGAGAAAGAAAACAGTAATGCAAGGCTTTCTCCCTGGTGTGGAGTGTCGTGTTCGCCCCCTCCCTTGGACTACAGGAGAGTCAGGACGCTCTCTACGTTGCAGATAGAGAAAGGAGCTGTGTGTTAGTGGGCGTCCTGACACTTCTGTAGTCCAAGGGAGGGGGCGAGCACGACACTCCACACCAGGGAGAAAGCCTCACATTACTGTGTGGAGTTACAGACAGAAGAACAGGAAGTGAGGATTTCTCAGAAGAAATAAGGACATTTAAAAGCAAAATGCAAGGATGAGGTAAGTGAAGGAGGACTGCACTAAGGTAAAGGAAGCTATTTAGGGGGAAAAAAATTGTACCTTTACAACCCCTTTAAGGTTCAATTTTGTTTTTAAAACTTGTAGGGTCTCTTTAACTGCTTGCCGACCAGCCGCCGCAGTTATACGGTGGCAGGTCGGCTCTGCTGGGCGAGATCACGTAGCTATACGTCATCTCACCGAGCAGCCAGTAGGGGCGCGCACACCCCCCGCTTGCCCGACGCGCGTGCCCGGCGGGCGCGATCACCGCCGGGCATCGGCGATCGCTCGTTCCTGAGTGAGAACCGGGAGCTGTGTGTCTAAACACACAGCTCCTGGTCCTGTCAGGGGGAGAAATGCCTGATTGTCTGTTCATACAATGTATGGACAGCGATCAGTCATTTCCCCGAGTCAGTCCCACCTCCCCTTCAGTTAGAACACACCCAGGGAACATACTTAACCCCTTCCTCGCCCCCTAGTGTTAACCCCTTCCCTGCCAGCGGCATTTTTATAGTAATCAATGCATTTTTATAGCACTGATCGCTATAAGAATGCCAATGGTCCCAAAAATGTGTCAAGAGTGTCTGAAGTGTCCGCCATAATGTCGCAGTACTGATAAAAATAGTAAAAAAAAAAATATTAATAAAAATGCCATAAAACTACCCCCTATTTTGTAAACGCTATAACTTTTGCGCAAACCAATCAATAAACGCTTATTGACATTTTTTTTAACGAAAAATATGTAGAAGAATACGTATCAGCCTAAACTGAAGAAGAAAATATTTTTTTTTATATATTTTTGGGGGATATTTCTTATAGCAAAAAGTAAAAAATATATATATTTTTTTAAATAGTCACTCTATATTTGTTTATAGCGCAAAAACTAAAAACCGCAGAGATGATCAAATACCACCAAAATAAAGCTCTATTTGTGGGGGAAAAAGGACGCCAATTTTGTTTGGGAGCCATGTCGCACGACTGCGCAATTGTCAGTTAAAGCGACACAGTGCTGAACCGGAAAAAGTGGCCTGGTCTTTGGTCCGGGGGTTAAGTGGTTAAAAGGGCACTTAAATTGCCCATTATTATTGAACAACTGCAGAAACTCGAGTTCAGCAAAATCTACTACTGAAAGCCCGTTTGGGTATTCTTGACATGAGGAACAATAGTTTTTTTTTTTTTACAGATTTGCTTTTGGTCAAAGACAATGTCACCGTGCCAACATTTTGAATTTTGTTTCTTTTTCGGAAACCTCTGTGTATTTTTCTTTACGACTTCAATTTATTTTCAGAACCTGAAATGGTAAAACTGCTCGGCTTCTCCTTCAGACTTTCTCCAGGAGACCCTATTAAATCAAAGTAAATTGCACCAAGTAGCTTAAACTGGTCCCTGTCTGTCCTAATTTTATTGATTTATCCAGCCGCAGCTTTGTGTAATAGTTGTTGTATTGAACTATTACGGAGTAATCTGATAAAAAAAATGCACTTGTCACATCCAACTTTATTGGTGTGTTCCTACGCAATATGTGCTTTTATAGTGAAACGCAGAAGGAGCCGTGCCATCTATTACTGCAATCTGATGTCTATGTATTATATATCAAAACAAACTTGTGTTCTGCACATTCTTTCACAATGGGCGATTCTGAAATGAAATCACAGGGCACATAGTAATGGATACAATCCACTCCTGTCTGTCTTGTTCATCCTTTGTTAACGCCAGGAGAGCTGGCTGCGGATCTCGGTGGGAAGCTGGTCTTTGAGTCTTCATGGAGAACAGTAAAACATGAGCACCTTCACTGAAAATGCTCTGATGCCGCCGAATGATATTACATCACAAAAGAACCTCACTGTGCTAGTCTGTAGCTAAAATAAAGCACAGGTAAGAGTGTTCCTTATACACAGTATTGGATACGGAACTTGACAATCAATGAATTTCAAGCAGTGGCCAAAGGGTAGACTTACTATCTGGTAGGACCCCCAGGGCAGCCATCGCATCACAGCTTTAGGCAGGGCCCCCCTGCTGGAGCAGAGAACCGGGGGGCCCTCCTCTCTCCTGTCGCGAGATGATAAAGGGGGGGGGGTTTGTGGTAACAAAAGTGTCATCTCTTCTCCTCTCTCTCCTGCCGCGAGACGGGGGGGGTGCCGACCAAAACAAAGCCAAGTCAAGTCTTCTCTCACCTGCTGCAAGTTGCTAAAGTCCGGCGATTTTTTTTTTTTTTTTTTTACATGTAAAATTACAAAAAAACAGGGGGTGCATGAGTTGCTAAAGGTGGGGGGATCAGACGAAAAAAAATAATAATAACAAAAACGGGGGAGGGCGTCCGGGCCCCTGGGGACCATCGGGCCCCTTACAGGTGTAATGCTGGGGTGCAGCGTAGTGCAGTGGCAACAACACACACAGTCCAAGTGCATCAAAGAACATGTATGTAAATAATGCAAAGACAGTTCACAATAAACCCAGTGAGAAGATAACTCAACTGGGAACACTTACAGGTCCAGCAGTGTGTAGAGAGCAAGGGCAGAGTGTGGCCTGGCCGTCTTGTGCCCAGATGTCCAGAGAAGTTGCGATCCCTGCGCTTTGCCTCCTCGCTAGTTCTGTCCCTACCAGGCAGTGTACCTGTCCCTACTCTACCGACTTGCAAAATGCGGGCCAAGCCTGGGAGCCAGGGCCTTGAAAAAGCTCTGCCTGATCCAAGATGGCTGCTGGAGTCACATGGGGCAGCTGGGGTCACATGGGGTGACAGCATCCAATGGAATCTCTTCTCCAATGACCCAGAAAACCATAAAGGAACCATTTTCCTTTTGACTTCTGCTCCAACTGCAGTGCTGCTGTGGAAGAGCGCCACCTGCAGTGGAGAAGGTAGACTGCACCGGCCTACATGCTTTTCATAAGTGATTTAACCACTTGCCAACCAGCTCACACACATTTACGGCAGCATGTTGGCTCCTTCCCGCAAATGACTGTATGGGTACGTTGGCTGCTCTAAGAGCCATAGCAGCTCACACGCCCCCTGCGTAGCGGGGAACCCGATGCATTTGGCCTGGCAGCCACAATGTCTGTCAGCCACCCACGATCATAGGTACGAGAGCCAGTAAGGAGATCTGTGTATGTAAACACACAAATCCCCTTTCTGACAGGAGAGGAGTAATTAGGAACAGCCATATGTCTCCTGCTTCAGTCGGTCCCCTCCCCCCACATTTAGAAACACTCATGAGGGAACACATTTAACCCCTTGATCGCCCCCTAGTGTTAGCCCCTTCCCTGCCAGTTTATACAGAAATCAGTGGCTATTTTTAGCTCTGATCGCTGTATAAATGGTCCTAAAAAGTGTCAAAAGTTTTACGATCTGTCCGCCGCAATGTCGCAGTCCCGCTAAAACGCACTGATCATCGCCTTTACTAGTAAAAGAAATATAAAAATAATAGAAATGCCATAAATCTATCCCCTATTTTGTAGACCCTATAACTTTTGCGCAAACCAATCAACCTTCTGCAGTGTTTAGGGTGGGGCTGTCGTCAGCGGAGATCTCAGCCCCCCCCAGTGCAGTATTTGGAGCAGGGAAGAAGTGTGCCAAGTGCGGGTCACTTAAACGCCCAAATAAGGTATTTTCCACAATAAGTTACACAAGGAGACCCACTGCACATTATATAATCTTTTTTTTTCAGAATTGATTACGTGATTTTACAAGGTCTTTAATTAAGGTTTGTTTTTGGGATTACAGAATTTCACAATGCTGACTCCTAAGCTGACAGGGGGAGGAATTTTTTGTACATAGAATAAATAAGACATCCCCTGAAAATAAGCCCTAGTGTGTTTTTTGTAGCCAAAATTAATATAAGACCCGGTCTTATTTTCGGGGAAACATGATAGAGAATACATGGAAGGGAGAGGGAAAGCAGGGGGAGGAAGAAAGAAAAAGGGAGAGAAAGAATACGAGAAAAAGGAGAGGGATGGGGGGAAAAAACAAGAAATTAGGATAGCAAGAGATACAAGGGAAAAAGGGAAAAAGGGAAAGAGTGGTACATCCTAGGTACATACAAGGTTTTAATACTGTATGATTTGGGAGGACTACATTTCCATGGGTTAGGGGCGCAAATTACTTGTCTTGTCTTGGGAGCTGACAACCCTTACTACAAAAATAATTTTACTGCTAGGGGTCCCCACAACTTGGGAAATGTTATCAAGGGGTCACGGCACTAAAATGATGAGAACCACTGTGCTAGGGGGTTCCTTATGCAATGAGCAATTTCTGCATCTCAGATAAGTTCCCACTGACACCATGTATCCTTTTAGTTATCTGTAAGGCCGCGCACACACGAGGAGACATGTCCGCTGAAACTGGTCCGCGGACATGTTTCAGCGGACCAGTTTCCGCGGACATGTTTGATCGTGTGTACGGCCTAGCGGACAGGTTTCCAGCGGACAAAAGTTTCTAAACATGCTTAGAAACTTGTCCGCTGGAAACCTGTCTGTCGGGACATGTCCAATGTTTAGTACGCCCAACCATCGGACAGAAATCCCGCGCATGCGTCGAATTGATTTGACGCATGCGTGGAAGCATTGAACTTCCTTGTTTGAGCACGTCGGTGTCTTCCACGTCACCGCGTTCTCTGTCCGCGGAGATTTTGGTCTGATGGTGTGTACACACATCAGACCAAAATATCCCTTCGGACATGTCTCCTCGTGTGTACGGGGCCTAAGGTTGTAATTCTTCCCAATGACCACCAATATAAGGCGCATTCTTCCCACTGACCATCACACCAATGTATCATGAGTTGTAGATATGTCAACACATAAAAACAAACATCAAAGCATTGCAAAGACATCATCTAATTACATGTACAAGTGTATGTAAACCCAACATTTCATATTCCTGATACAGTGGAAATTTGGTTTACGAGTAACGCGGTTAATGAGCATTTTGAATAACAAGCAACTTTAAAAAAAAAATCCTGACTTTTTTTGCGAGTGTTGTCTTGCAAAACAAGCAGAATTCAAGCTAATGGGTTGTGCAGTACCAGAGGTTTGGGGCGACGGTGGCACTCAGAACGGTTCGGAGCCATGTGGAAATATTCTGAATCACTCAGAAAAACTCGGAAACTCTTGGAAATACTCAGTTCCCGGGTGCCTTTCTGAGGGTTTCCGAGATCAGCGGAGCTGTCCCTGAGTGTATCCGAAGGTTCTCCGGCGCCCCCCACCTCTGGCCACATGCAGGGTTTTGCATTCCATCGATGTCAATGCGGAATTAATAATTTTTCCACTGACTTCTGTTTCCATTGACTTCTATGAGGAAACTCGCTTTGATATGTTAGTGCTTTGGATTACAAGCATTCTCCTGCAACGGATTACAGTATGCTCGTAATCCAAGGTTCCACTGTTCCACTGTTGTACCATGTACCTTTATTAAAAAGTATCCAGTTTTCTTTGTATTACTTCCTTTATGTGAAATCCCTGGTGATCCTGCCAGTTCCTCTGCTTTCCTATTTTAAACTGACCAGGTATGGAAGCACATCCATCCCATCATCCCACCATGGTCTGTTTTCTTTTTTGAGCAACCTTCCTGGATTACAGTGGTCAGACTTCTATTTGCACGTCCCCCTCCTGCAGATCTAATCCCTGGGAAAATCAGTGTACTGCTGTTCCCCTGTCTGCTGTTGACATGTTATATATAATATATATAGTATATTATACATTTTGCCTTACATTTCTATTTTAGGTTGAATGGGTTCTTTTTCAAGTCAAAGGTTCACATATACTTTGGAACAACAGCTAAGCTGTGTGCATGCATTGACATGCATTAAAATACATGCATTAAAGGTGTGAATTAAAGGCTCTAAAGTTGTGTACACACGATCGGTTTGTCCAAAGAAAACAAATAGAACATGTTTTAAATTTTTCCTATGGATAAAAAAAACGATAGAAAAATCTGATCGTCTGTGTGGAACTTCATCGGACAAAAATCCACGCATGCTCAGAATCAAGTCGACGCATGCTCAGAAGCATTGTACTTCATTTTTTTCGGCTCGTCGTGGTGTTTTACGTCACCGCGTTTGGACACGATTGGATTTTTGACTGATGGTGTGTAGGCAAGACTAATGAAAGTCAGCTTCATCGGACATCTGATGAAAAAATCCATCGGATTAGATTCCATCAGATATCCGATCGTGTATAATGCGTTAGCCTGTTTTTTGATGCATCAATGCTCATTAACTAATTGCCGACCGCCCGCCGTCATATTACTGCAGGACGGTGGCACTGCTACGCGGGAGCACGTAGCTCTACGTCCTCCCTTTAGCAGCTTGTAGGGCGTGCGCGTCCCCCGAGTCCCGCGCGTGTGCCCGGCGGGTACGATCGCCGCCGGGCACCCACGATTGCTCGGTACAGAGCGGGGAACGGGAGGTATGTGTGTAAACACATACCTCTCGTTTCTGTCAGCGGGGGAAACGCTAAACTTCTGTCCATACAATGTATGGACAGAAGATCAGTGACTTCCCCTAGTGAGGCCGCCCCCCCATACAGTTAGAACAGACCAGGACCACACTTAACCCCTTCCCTGCCCCCTAGTGTTAACCTCTTCACTGCCAATGGCATTTTTATATTAATACAATGCATTTTTATAGCATTGATCGCTATAATAATGCCAATGGTCCCAAAAATGTGTCAAAAGTGTCCGATGTGTCTGCCATAATATCGCAGTACCGAAAAAAAAAACGCTGATCGCCGCCATTACTAGTAAAAAAAATAATAATAAAAATGCCATAAAACGACCCCCTTTTTTGTAAACGCTATACATTTTGCGCAAACCAATTGATAAACGCTAATTGCGATTTTTTTTTACGAAAAATATGTAGAAGAATACGTATCGGCCTAAACTGAGGAAAAAAAATGTTTTTATATATCTTTTTTGGGATTTTTATTATAGCAAAATGTAAAAAATATTGCATTTTTTTCAAAATAGTCGCTCTATTTTTGTTTATAGCGCAAAAAATAAAAACCGCAGAGATGATCAAATACCACCAAAAGAAAGCTCTATTTGTGGGAAAAAAAGGACGCCAATTTTGTTTAGGAGCCACATCGCACGACCGCGCAATTGTCAGTTAAAGCGACGCAGTGCCGAATCACAAAAAGTGCTCTGGTCTTTGGACAGCAAAATGGTCCGGGGCTAAAGTGGTTAAAGGGCTTTTGCATGACAACATACCTACCTAATGCAAGAACAACAACAACAGCCAAAAAAAAACAGGATAATTCTGCTGCACGGATGTAAAGCCAGGCTAAAAGTTGATTTCTGATGGGTTTCTATGAATTAGGCTCTTTGTCTTCTTAAAAATACGTCCTTATGTTATACAGGAAACATAGAAAATCTTTTCCATTGGACAATATAAATAAATTAATGTTGTACTATGTTGAAATAAATACTGTATAAAAAATAAATGTGTTTTCATGGGCTGCTAGTTTTACTGGTTACTCCAGATGATGCACGAGTAATGGCAAAAATACAATGACCAATTTGTTTGCACAATTCAATTTCAACCCGATTAAAATATTATTCCCCTGGGACATGCTATGTGCATGCATCAGCTCAGAAACACATTATGTTGTCTTTTTGGCTACACATGTAAGGGATGTATATTTTTCAGGTTCATTCAATATCTGATGCCCTGGTGCAAGAAGATTCTTTATTTAAAGAGCACTTGTCATTTAGCAGCAGTCAATCAAGCCTATTACATTAAAGTGTATGTAAACCCTCCATACACCCAGTGAAGTGAACAGCCTCAGATGATATACAGAGATGAACCAAATCTCCCCACATAGGTTTTACATGTATATCTGCTGTCTTCACGTTTATGTATTGTTTAGAATGTTCAGATCATGTTAGGAAATGTTTTCTTCCTGGTTAACACAGAGTGATGTCTGGGCATACAGCCAAGATAGCTAACATTGCTGATTGGAGGAAAGGCACACACCCCCTCTCCTCATAGGCAGAGACTCTCAGAGGTGTTTTGTAATAGGACCTGCTCTCTGCTACTCTATTTTAGCAACCTCCCTGGACTGAAGATTCAGACTGCTTTTGTCTAAAAACTCTGAGAATTTGTCAGGAGTTATCAGGCTGATAACAGAGGAACTGTTCAGGAGAGAGCTATGGGACTTAGCTCATTGAAGAGAGATAACAAAATACTGCAGAGCTTATATTTCATGAATCGGGTTTACATCCACTTTAAGTTAATGGTACATAAGCTGTGAATTTAATTTGGGCCTCCTGGGTTTACCAATGTGTGAGAAAGTATGGCGCGTTGTCCAGAGGTGGGTATTCTGAATATGGAAAGGCTCTGTGAAAAACACCTGGGTGCCAACAAACTAACGGGCCTTTCACAGTACTCCACCTATCTCCGGTCTGCTCAGTAGAAATCTGTCTGCTGATTCACTGCTGAGCAGAGCGGACGGCAAGGCCGGCGCTAGCGCAAGGCAACATGGGAACTTGCCTTACGGCACCAGGGAACAGGGCGGAAAATTGACTGGTCCGTGACAGTCACCCGATCATCAAGATCATCGATCAGCGTGTGTAGTGTGGGCTGCCGCTGCGGGCAGCATCTGAAGGACAAGTCCCCGCAGCGGCGCTGACCTGTGCAGTCACTCTGTCTCAGTGTGTGACAGTCTTACTGTCTCGTTCTTGGCTACGCCGCCTACGTCCTACGTCAGTGAGTGACGTAAGTGGCCCCGCCCCTGGTTCCCCTGGCCGCTCAGCCGTATAATGTGAAGGAGCTAGGGCTGCAGGAGGCGGAAGCAACGGACGGACCGGACCTGCACCAGCAGGCAGTGCAGCCTGCGGCGTGATCCTGGAGGCGACGGCGACCTCTTGAGAGACTCGGGACGGGAGCCGCCCGGTGCACAGATTGGTGTTCAGAAACAGGTAAGGGGGACTGATCTGTTTTAAAGTTTCCTGTTTTAAAAAAAAAATGCACTTTACAAAACCATTTATATAATGTATGGTGTGTGTGTGCGTGCGTGCCGGGGGGGGGGGGGGGCGGCAAAATGCACCTTCGCCTGAGTTGGCATAAATCCTTGCACTGGCCCTGGCCGGCGGATTACAAGTCCGTGTCTGCTCAGTTTATGCAGAGCAGGCACAGACAGGGCACACTCTGCTCTATAGGCAGTCGGATATAAACAAACCCCACTGTTGATTTACACCTGACTGCCCTCTGATCCAATCCGGCCAGATGGAGGGGAACTTATCTCCTTCCGTTTCCATTTGCCAGATCGGATGAGATTGGAGGTAGGCGGGACACAAGTCCATTTACATTTGTCACTCCATAGAGGAGATAGAAGAATCCAATTGGACTCCTTGTGTGAAGGGGCCCTTAATTGCATGCTAGCTACTACAGTTCTACCCAAATGTCAAGGCTTTTTAAAGTGAATCGATGCCTAGATAAAGTACTCCCAATAAAGTACTTACCAATGGGATCGTAGACAGTACTCAATTCATCTCTATAATAATGAACTTAAATAATAACCAATTAATGATAATAAGAAACCTTACACATACTTTTAATGGATTGAAATTGGCCGCGGCCCTTTATGATTGGCAATACAATTATTTATCTGATCTTATAATCCAATTTAATAACACACATAAAACAGTCTTATCTTCTTGACCAAAATATTTCACACCAAACTAAAATATTATTATATATACACACACAGGGCCAGATTCAGGTAGATGAGAGCATCTTTGCTCTGGAGTAACGCTTCTCATTTGCGTTACTCTGCCGAAATTTTAGGAGCAAGTGCTGTTATTCAGGAAGCACTTGCTCCTAAAGTTGCGGCAGCGCATCGCAAATGAGCCAGCGGAATTCAAATTGGGTGGGTACGGGGCGTGTAGTATTCTAACTATGCGCGATCCCGCGGCGAACGTACTGCGCATGCATGCATCCCAGTGCGCATGCTCCAAGTTCTGTCAGTGAACGTCAATGACGTCACGTCCCCATTCATGAATGTTTTACGCAAACGACGCGATTTGTTTTTTTTCCGACGCGATGACGACGGCTATACCTAACATAGGATACTCCGCTAGGGGGCTGCTTTATCTATACGCCGCGTATCGCTTCCGGAAACGTCGTAAAGTCACTGCGTCGCGCCCGAAAAAGATCGTGAATTGCCGATTTCCGCTCATTAACATATTTTTTGAGCGTAAATCGGCGGGAACGCCCCCGGCGCCATTTTTAAGTTGAAGTAACGATGCGATGGCGAAATTCAATTACGCCGATCGCATCGGAACTCCAACCCGGCGTTTCTTGTTTTCTGGTTACAGAAAACAAAAACGCCGGCTTAAAGTGACAGTTAGGCTGGCGGATCCATTGATCCGCCAGCCTAACTCTACCTGAATCTGGCCCACACACACAAATCTGAAATCTACAGTGCTTTAAAAAAGTATTCATACCCCTTGACATTTCCCACATTTTGTCATGTTACAATCAAAAACGTAAATATATTTTATGAGATAGACGATGAGGTACATAATTGTGAAGTGGAAGAGAAATGATAAATGGTTTTCAATTTTTTTACAAATAAATATGTGAAAAGTGTGGGGGCATTTGTATTCAGCCCCCCTGAGTCCATACTTTGTAGAATCTCCTTTTACTGCAACTACAGCTGCGAGTCTTTTTGGGGATGTCTCTACAAGCGTTGCACATCTAGAGAGTGATATTTTTGCTCATTGTTCTTTGCAAAATATCTCAAGCTCTGTCAGATTGGATGGAGAGCGTCTGTGAACAGCAATTTTCAAGTCTTGCCACAGATTCTCAGTTGGATTTAGGTCTGGACTTTGATTGGGTCATTCTAACACACGAATATGCTTTAATCTAACTCTAAATCTATTGCAAAACTACAAGTTCCATCATGCCTCTGCCTGTGGGAGTCATGCTTATAATTGTCAGCCTTGCAATGACTTATGGGACTTGTAGTTTTGCAACAGCTGGAGGGCCACTAGTTTGAGATCCCTGATCTAAACTATTCCATTGTAGCTTTGACTGTATGTTTAGAGTAGTTGTCCTGCTGAAAGGAGAACCTCTGCCCCAGTCTCAAGTCTTTTGCAGACATTAAAGCTTGAGTTAAAACCATTAAACCAGAACTGTCCCCTTTCCGCAGAAAGGGACGGATGCCACACAAAAAGGACATGACAGGGGCGGGAAGCTTCATCCTCTGTCACTGACCGGCTGCTGACTGAGGCCGCGTACACACGCTCGGTCCAACCCGATGAGAATGGTCCGATGGACCGTTTTCATCGAGTCACCGCTGAAGTGGCCTGATGGTCTGATGTGCGTATACAAAATCTGATCGGGTCAGAACGGGGTGACGTAAAACACAATGGCGTGCTGAAAAAACAAAGTTCAATGCTTCCAAGCATGCGTCGACTTGATTCTGAGCATGCGCAGGTTTTTGAACCGATGCTTTTGCGTTCTAACCATCGGTTTGGACCGATGGTCAGGCGTCCATCAGTCCGATTTTAAAGCAAGTTTTAAAACTTTGGTCCGAAGGACGACGGACCGATGGGCCGTACACACGGTCGGTTTGGACCGATGAAACTGGACTTCAGTCCATTTTCATCGGTTTGGACCGATCGTGTGTACACGGCCTGACCGGTATTGCGCATATTTTTTTATTTAAATAGCTGACAGTTGCTGATTCCTTGCAGCTGTTTCCGCCATCTGTGAGTGGCTAGCTGCGGTTGCTGTAATCAGTGGAGGTAATCACAGGCCCTTCACATACAACCACTGCCCTTCAGCCACAGATAGCTGCAGCTGCTACCAAGTCATTGGTTGTGGTGGTGATGGGTAGTGGGGTGGTGGTTTATATTTACCAAAACCATGTAACACTTTCAATTTGTATGCAATAAGGCAGGCCCTTGCACTACATAACTAAAAAAGAGGGACAAGGGGAAAGGGGGAATGGCCTAAGAGAAGGCCTAAAAGAAGTTACTAATAGCAACAAGTAATGATCTGGATGGTGTTATGATACAATTTTTTTTTTATTATAGTATCAAAAGAGTATATAAAAAGTACAGTGATTTAAGAACTATATGGAAAAAAATGAAAAGAAGTAATTATCATAAACAAATATGACAGACAGGACTTACAATAGACAACACACAGACTCACGACACTAGTCCGGACGTATATGGGTTCAGCCACACGGGGGCACTCTTTACATCTGGAGGAAATAAGATTTAATCTCCAAATACGGAAAGGTTTCTTCACAGAAAGAGCTGTGGAAATGTGGCATAGACTCCCTCAGGAGCTGGTTCTGGCCAACTCAGTAGATTGCTTTAAAAAAGACCTGGATATGGCGCCATATCTAACTTTAAAATCAATTAAACAAAAACTGAAGTGTTAAATATAAATATTAATAAAAACGAAGAGAAGCTTGTTAAAAGGATTTGCGTCTTCCCATGGATACTAGTTAAAATACCTAGGCATAAAAATAACAAACTCGACTAAGGAAATCTACAAAATAAACTTTGTCCCTCTGCTAAACGATATCAAAACGGATATCAAGAAAATTATAAATAGACCTATCTCTTGGGTAGGGCGCATAAACACTCTGAAGATGTTCCTGGTACCAAAGATACTTTTCAAATTCCAAATGTTGCCAATTACCCTCCCCCAACAATTCCTGAGAATATTAAACTCGATCCTAACGGATTATGTGGGGAAAAATAAAAAACACAGAATCTCCCTTTCAATTTTAAAACAAAAGAAGAGTGGGGGGGGGGGCCTTACCATGCCCAATATTAGAGAATATCATAAGGCGGCAGTACTATCTTGAGTAGTAGAGTGGGCCAGAGATAGACGAGAGAAAAGATGGGTTCAGATAGAAAGAGCACAATCTAAAACACAATTAAAGGGGAGTTCCACCCACAATTTCACTTTTTAAATATAAATACCCCTGTAATACACAAGCTTAATGTTTTCTAGTAAAGTTAGTCTGTAAACTAAGGTCCGTTTTGTTAGGTTGTTACAGCATTTAATCTAGAAATAGACCGAGGCCATCTTAAGTGTGGGCATCATGAAGCCAGACTGTATGACTTCCTGGATTTCAGCTTTGCATATCTCGCACATGCTCAGTGCTGCACAAGCAATGTAATAGGTTTCAGTCAGGTTTGCAAGGACTATTGGGAAACATGATGCCTATCCCAGAAACCCTTGCACATACCCATGTGACTTAATAGCCTAGGCTAATAAGGAGGAGGAAGTGATGAAGGACTACAAAATAAAGGTATTTACAAGCAACAAAATAAATAAAAATTGTCCATTCTGAACACTATGAGATTAGGGCATGCAGCACAGACAAACATAAAAAAATGGGTGGAACTCCACTTTAAGCACCGTAATGTGGACACCCCCACAATATAGAGCACTAAATAAAAAAACTTTAGATTTAACACGAGATACACTGAGATTATGGGACAGAGTACACAAAAAACTGGATAAAGGAATATAATTCTCCACTTATAAATTTGAAAGAAAATGCATACTTCGCACCAGGGGTGGAAAAAATAGGGGGGAATTGGATTAAAACTGATAGAATACACTTAGGGGATATATTAGAAGTGGGAAGAATTAGGGATTTTGGGGAGTTGAAACACAGAACAACAGACTGGAATTTGGATGGATGGCGGTACTCCCAGCTATGTCATTTTGTGCAACACCTCCCTCATCCGCTCCGGACGAGTGCGGAACTCACCCCACTGGAGAAACTGTGCAAAACAGAAAGCTCAAAAGGCACAGTATCAAAACTATATAAGATCTTGTTGGAGATAGACACGCTGGGAGAGCCGCCCTTCATACAAAAATGGGAAAGGGAGTTGGGCACACCTAGAGGAGAAAACACTTGCGAAAGAATAATGTTACTGACCGATGCCTCGGCCATAGACATGCGAACCGCAGAATCAAATTACAAATGTGTCTCGGGCTGGTATGCCACGCCTGATAAAGTGAGCAGGTCTATGGAAGGGAAATCAGACCAGTGCTGGAGAGGATGCCTAGAGAAAGGAACCATGGCCCATATATGGTGGACGTGCCCAAAAATCCAGAAATGTTGGCAACAAATTCTGGACCAAATAAAAGAAATTACGGGTGAAGAAATTAAAAAAGACCCCTGGGTAGTCCTCTTTCATGGTGGGCGGGTGGGAATATCAAGGTATAAGAAGTCCCTTACGCCCCACCTACTCAACGCAGCCAAGAGGCTAGTCCCAAAGAACTGGCAGAAAGTAGAAAGCCCAAGGATGTGGGAATGGATCGATGCGGTCGAGGAAACCTAAAGGACGCTCTTACCTATAGGAGGGAGGGCTAGACCGGAGAGATGGGGTAGCCTTTGTTTTGTCTTTACGTTAATCGCAAAATTTATTTACCTCCTACTGAAAGAGGAAAAAAAAAGACCTGGATTATTTCCTAAATGTACATAATATAACTGGATACTATTTTTTATAGGTAAACTTGATCCATGGATCATCCGATTGCCTCTTGGGGGAGGGGGGGCAGGAAGGAATTTTTCCCCCGCTGGAGCAAATTGGAGCATGTTTTGTTTTTTTCCTTTCTCTGGACCAACTGTGGGTATATGATTGTGTATATAGGATTGCAGAAAGTTTTTGTTTTGTTCTCCCCTTGTTGGTTAAACTTGATAGACTTGATGCCTTTTTTAACCAGGCTAACTATGCAACTACGTGACAATCCCTAACAAACCCTTTGGCAGGTCTTTTGCCCAGAGTTTTATTTTCACCCACCGCCACCCACCCATAAAAGAAATAATGGATATTGATGGATTTGGCTGTTGGTAAGTTTGGAGCAGCTTTGGATGCGTAAATCCTCAAGGTTTATCTCCTTATTACTACACATTTCCATCTCCAACCCCCTCCACCTACCCTCTATATCATAGCCAGATCAGGCCAGAAGCTGGTTCACTACTTCATGCACAATTTACTTCCAATTAGATGCAATTAGCAGCTCTGCTCATTACTCCAATGTGAAGTATGCATCGCTGCTAAAGACACCATAAACTGTAAACACCTTGGAGTAGGCGGCGGTCCCGCACAGCAGATAAATGTTATCACACATGCAGACAAATGTTTCATGCTTTGCAGCACGCGTGATTTTATTACCGTACACTTATTGTATTGGCTTCAAGACAACATTTACCAACTTTTTTTTGAACTGGTGGAGCTCGTTTTGGAACTCATTAAGGACACAGACACATTTAGAGACTCAGAAGATATTTTTTATTTATTTATTTTTAAATAACTACACCTGTTTCCCTGTGTACATTCTAATTACATTTTTCAAGCATCCGTTCTGCAGATGCATTCTGTTATTTATGCTTGATTGATAAAAGTTATGCTTTGTAGCAAACATTTGCCTAACACAATGTCATCTCTTCAGTTAAAAAAAAATTAAAAAAGCCCAATATACTATATATGTGGTACTGTGAAAATATTTTGAAATATTAAAATGTATATAACAAAGGGAAGGATTTTTTGGGACTTTAAATGAGGCAATGACGGTCCAATGCCTCCATCACTATTAATATTAGGGGGAAAAGCGAGAAGTGGGACTTTACATGACACACACGGTAGCAAATAGAACGGATTGGTGAAAAAATGTATTCATTATTTATAAAATTTATTATTAATTTTTATAATGTAAAATTTTAACACATATTTTTTTAATAATAATTATAATAATAATAGCATTACATAATTTACAATCTAATAAATCATATATGCACATACACATATTCAGTTAGTACCTATGCAACCTGTTAAATTTAACGATTTTTGTCAATATGAGTAAAGGAAATTGAGTATATTGTCAAAAATTACATAAAAAATAAACATATATTAAATAGGAAAAATGTCAGGAAAAATCTTGTAAGCCCATGATTGATAGAAAATACGGTAGTTGATAGCTCAACACGTTTAGTGGCTTTTAGCCACTCCTCGGGAGAAAGATTGTAGTAAACATCTTTGAATGAAGAGTATTCATAACTAAATAATCTGACAATATATATATATATATATATATATATATATATATATATATAATATAAAATATATGTAAATAGTATATAAAAATATTGCTGCGGTTTAGCTTTTGACCTTTATAAAATACAGCCCACAAAAAGAGATGTCATTAAAAGTGCCTTTAATATGTGCTGAGTGGGAGAATTAAACAGGGACAGTCATTATAATTTAGCTTTTTTTTTTATAATCAGTATTTATTAGGTTTACAAAGTAAATAAAGATAATAAAGTAAATAAAAATAAAGAACATAAAAGTATAAGGCTTCATGACAATAGAATTAGCTGTAGAAAGCTGTAGCTGTAGAATGAGTTTTTCAGCGATTTTTTGCATTTTCTTTTTGCAAAACTATACCCCCATACAAGCTTATCTCTGAAAAAAGCTGACGTTTTCAGAGATAAAAAGTAGCCATTTTCAGCTTTTATCAAAGTTAGAGCATTTCTGCAGCTAAAAAACTCTTTCAAACCCACTAGCTCTCTTTTTTTTTCCAGACAGAAAAATGATAATATAACAGCATGGATGTGCATGGACACAAATGAGTAACATGCACATGCAGTGTGCATGAGGAATAAAAATATCCAGGATATGTTCCATCTGTTAGGTAGACATTACATCTGATCATCATCATTAATAATAATGCAACCCATTAATAAGAGCAAAACCATCATATAAACCCCACATTGTACCTTTGTTATACGCACAAAAAGAAATCGCTCCCCTCCAGTTGGTCTACTCCAGGCCAGGGGTAGGCAACCTTAAAGACGTGGAAATCTACCTGAACATCATGGGAGAAGTCAAAGATCACTGGGCACAATGTTGTCTGCTCACACCCAGTTTAAACTATTAATTGCCTTACTACAGTAATCAACAATCATGGGTTTATATCAGGTGGTGAGGAAGCAAAATATCTCCTCCTCACCACCTGTCAAACACATTCGGATCCCTTTCAAGAGGTGTAAATAATGCCCTTAGTTACAACTGGAGGAGAAGCACCCTTAGGGCTCATTCACATAAAGTTGGGGGGTGGTACAGTTTAATCACAGTTTTACTACCCCCAATCTGCTGAGGCAGCGGCCAAAGGTGTACACATGCTACAGCAGGAATTCAATCCCCTATTGCTTTTGGTGGGTGCTACCTCCTACCCATTGTAACCCATTCAAGTAAATGGGGCCCTCTGCAAGTGCTCCACAACTGCATCCTTCTGTAGGGTCCAGAAGGTAAACTTTCACACTGATGTGCTGTGGTTTACCTGCACTGTGGGTGCAGCTGCGACTTCACTGGGTTTGCTGCACTTTGCGATAGACTTCTATTATATCCTGCAGGTGTGGTGAACTTTCTTAAAGTGCACCAAATTCCTGCATTTAGTAGAATAAGTCTATGGCTAAGCTTAGCACACAGGAGCCAGCACTACAGAGGAGGCATTGGCTTATGCGGCACTTGCTGTCTACTAAAGCTACAACTTTACAAGTGGTCCCTCTGCATTGCACTCTGTTTGATGCTCTGGAATGGCGGATGAGCTGCGATTCTCCAGACACCTGTCCACAATCTACTGGTAAATCGTGATCTACAGGTTGATGACCCCTGGTCTACAGCTCAAACCTACTCTAGCAATATTAATCATGACTCATGTGATATGGGAGCGGACCGTGTGGGTACCAACGTATCTATGTACATGTAATACATCATGAGTGATGCCAACTAGGCTCAATGTGTAATTCCCTGACCTCGACAGGAGGCCAGAGACCGATTGAGGAACCATCTAGAAAAAGAAAGAAAAAGAGGAAAATGGGAACAACAGAAGGGAAAGGAACAAAAAGAGGAATAGGGGAGAAAGAGGTAAAAGAGTAAACCCCAAGCAAACACGCACAACTCTCTATGACTCCTAAGAACTTATGATAAAGATCAATTGATTTCCTGACACAATTTCTCAGGGTGAACCCCATTTCTGCCGCCTAATCCAAATATAAGGTGAAATAGCAGTCCAGACACAGAATCTACATCTCACCTTTTCCAGCTTCTCAGCCCAACAGGAAGTGACTAGGCCTTCCCATTTCTTTTATTGCCAAAATGGCATCACAAAACATATGCATTCAATTGCTTCACATTATACATTTCACACCCACTGACCCACCCCTTTATACGCCCTACTGTGAGCACACTGTCCAAAATTCATACATAGGGGTCCTTGGTCAGTTCTGCAAGGACTTCTTCATAGTACAAACAGTCCACAGTCCAACAGCCATGTTTGTTCTCTGTGTGAATACAAGAAGGAGACAGAAGGAGGAGGAGGGGGACAGGGTAACAGCTGTCCTTGTAAGTCCATATTTGCAAACAGTTCTCTTGGTCACGAGACACAAATTCCTTCAGTGAAATGGAGACAGGAAGAGGGGGAAGGGTTGAACACATTTGAAACATGAGGGAAAATGGCATCTACTCCCATCTTCAGTCTTTTGTCCTTCATTGCTGAGTTATAACTTCTTTGCCTTCATTTCAAACAGGTTTGTAGTTGTAACTTTAGAACAATATCTGACAAATCTTTTCAAGGAAAATATACACTTCATTTCAGTGGTTCTAATCATAACACAAAATACATTTTAAATTTTAGCACGTCCAGCACATTAAAATAAAGGAAAGTAGAAATTTCTGTTCAAGTGTCTCAACCAATGGTCGGGTGTCTAATCAAGCTAACTGAATGGCAACTGATTATTTGTAGCTGGATATTGGGGGGACCCAAGGCACACAATGACAATATGGCCCCCCCAGATCACCATTCTATAACATGGCCGTATCAAGCTAAGCCTACATTTTGACAGGTCGGTAGGGACATTCATAAAGAAGAAAAACGTGTGGAATTTAAAGAAAAAAAATAATGAAAAATAAACAGCACACAGATATATACAGTGCAGAAAATAAGTATTTGAACACCCTGCTATTTTGCAAGTTCTCCCACTTGGAAATCATGGAGGGGTCTGAAATTGTCATCGTAGGTGCATGTCCACTGTGAGACATAATCAAAAAGAAAAATTCCAGAAATCACAATGTATGATTTTTTTAACTATTTATTTGTATGATACAGCTGCAAAGAAGTATTTGAACACCTGAGAAAATCAATGTTAATATTTGGTACAGTAGCCTTTGTTTGCAATTACAGAGGTCAAACGTTTCTTGTAGTTTTTCACGAGGTTTGCACACACTGGAGGAGGGATTTTGGCCCACTCCACCACACAGATCTTTTCTAGATCAGTCAGGTTTCTGGGCTGTCGCTGACAAACACAGAGTTTGAGCTCCCTCCAAAGATTCTCTATTGGGTTTAGGTCTGGAGACTGGCTAGGCCACGCCAGAACCTTGATATGCTTCTTACAGAGCCACTCCTTGGTTATCCTGGCTGTGTGCTTCGGGTCATTGTCATGTTGGAAGACCCAGCCTCGACCCATCTTCAAAGCTCTAACTGAGCGAAGGAGGTTGTTGCCCAAAATCTCGCAATACATGGCCCCGGTCATCCTCTCCTTAATACAGTGCAGTCTCCCTGTCCCATGTGCAGAAAAACACCCCCAAAGCATAATGCTACCACCCCCATGCTTCACAGTAGGGATGGTGTTCTTGGGATGGTACTCATCATTCTTCTTCCTCCAAATATGGTTAGTGGAATTATGACCAAAAAGTTATATTTTGGTCTCACCTGACCACATGACTTTCTCCCATGACTCCTCTGGATCATCCAAATGGTCATTGGCAAACTTAAGACGGGCCTTGACATGTGCTGGTTTAAGCAGGGGAACCTTCCGTGCCATGCATGATTTCAAACCATGACGTCTTAGTGTATTACCAACAGTAACCTTGGAAACGGTGGTCCCAGCTCTTTTCAGGTCATTGACCAGCTCCTCCCGTGTAGTCCTGGGCTGATTTCTCACCTTTCTTAGGATCATTGAGACCCCAAGAGGTGAGATTTTGCATGGAGCCCCAGTCCGAGGGAGATTGACAGTCATGTTTAGCTTCTTCCATTTTCTAATGATTGCTCCAACAGTGGACCTTTTTTCACCAAGCTGCTTGGCAATTTCCCCGTAGCCCTTTCCAGCCTTGTGGAGGTGTACAATTTTGTCTCTAGTGTCTTTGGACAGCTCTTTGGTCTTGGCCATGTTAGTTGTTGGATTCTTACTGATTGTATGGGGTGGACAGGTGTCTTTATGCAGCTAATGACCTCAAACAGGTGCATCTAATTTAGGATAATAAATGGAGTGGAGGTGGACATTTTAAAGGCAGACTAACAGGTCTTTGAGGGTCAGAATTCTAGCTGATAGACGGGTGTTCAAATACTTCTTTGCAGCTGTATCATACAAATAAATAGTTAAAAATTCATAAATTGTGATTTCTGGAATTTTTCTTTTTGATTATGTCTCTCACAGTGGACATGCACCTACGATGACAATTTCAGACCCCTCCATGATTTCCAAGTGGGAGAACTTGCAAAATAGCAGGGTGTTCAAATACTTATTTTCTGCACTGTATATATATATATATATATATATATATATATATATATATATATATATATATATATATAAAATAGTATTTTTTTTAAGTGCCAAGGGTGCCAAAACCCTTGTAAGCCAACAGCAGTAAGAGAGTCTATAAGGATAAGTTCTTATAAGGCCTGTATAGAAACAATCTTATTACAGTACCATCCAAGTAGACCATGTGAGCGGTTTCTCCTCTCCATCTCATTGTTAACTCAGCTTGTGTTTGACTTTAGTGAAAACCTCAGTTAGCTCATTAGTCCTGAGAGAGACTCCTTCTCTCTCCACGAAGCTGATTGCTAAAAGTTCCCACGAGATCTATTCTGCCAAAGACCTGTCCTTACTGTCATATAAGTCTATCAGTCATGGTGTGACCTCAGAAGGAGGGAGGGAGGAGAGGTGAGTGGAGAACACTTTCAATTACTGCCCATAAAGAATAACACTATTCCCCGTCTGCTACGAGAGAGCAGCGCTAGAAAAATATTCGTATTAAGGAAGCTAACTGGCATTAAGGCGAGGTAGGGAAGACCAGCCTGGGATTTTTTGCTGACATAAGCAATGTTTCGGAACACCTAAGTATTGTAGAAGACAAGTTTGTATCAATTATTCCGCATAGAGAACAGAGAATTCATAGTGGGTTACCCGTTGTGAAATAATGTGCCGCTTTGTCACCGAGCTGTTTATGTTTCACTATGAAATGCACAAGCTGGTTATTATTAAAGGAAAACTCCAGGAAACAAGAGAAAGCATTTTGGGAGCTAGTAATGCTATAAAGCAGGGATCCTCAAACTACGGCCCTCCAGCTGTTGCGGGAACTACACATCCCATGAGGCATTGTAAAACTCTGACATTCACAGACATGACTGGGCATGATGGGAATTGTAGTTCCTGAACAACTGGAGGGCCGTAGTTTGAAGACCCATGCTATAAAGGAATCATCGCCACTGTGCAGTCGGGATATTTGCTGCATTCACCAGAAATCAGAATTTTTAATACAGCACTGGACTATTGTGATGGACACCAGAAGGGTTGACGCATGATCTGCCTGCTACTTAACCCCTTCACACCTAAGGGTAAAACAAATCTAAATGCCTAAGCACAATTTTGCAATTTTGAGATGCGTTAGTAAAACCGTACATATCATCACAACTACTTTGTGCGTCTAAGTGGATTATACCTTGTGTAGCGCCTTGCTCCTGATGAACAGGCGCTGCCTAAAATTTAATGGGGGTCTGAGCTGTTATTTGACTCAGACCAGAGTGATTACAGGCAATTTAGCCTCTGTTCTAGCCATGGCTGTGCACGGAGTGATCCACCATTGATCGCCTGGGGGTGTTATTACCACCCCAGGCCAATGGTGGCAGCAATCAGGTCATGGTACATTGAGTGTCCCCCTCAGCAACGAATTGGTGGCAGTGGTTACCCCGCTGTGCATGCTGGGGAAGGGTACTTAAAGCGGAGATTGCGCCGATTTTTTTTAATATAAGCCAGCAGCTACAAATACGGCAGCTGCTGACTTTTAAAAAATGGACACTTACCTGTCCAGCGCTCCCGCGATGTCAGCAGCCAAGGCTGAGCAATCGATCGGTCCTCGGCTGCTTCCGCCGCCATCCTCGGTGAGGGAATCAGGAAGTGAAGTGAAGCCTCTTTTCTACTAAAGTTGTCCAAAATAAACCTGAAGAGAAAAAAGGTACATTGTGTGAGGACATTGAAATTCTTCAGACTCTCCTTTCACCCTGGACAGCGAGAATAGAGGTAACGTGCCACCCAAAATCTAAACCAGCAGCTTCTTCGGGGGTAGTGCTACACTTTTTTTTTTTTTTTAAGGACAAATTGGGCTTTCATTTGGTAGTAAATAGTTATGGATATCTCCTGATTTTTATTTATTTTTATTATCAAATGAAAACTGGCCCCAAATAGTAAAAATAAAATCAAAAAATTATTTGATGTAGCTGTATATTTCTAGTTACTACCATAACCTACCACCAAAGAACAAACCAAAATAAATTCTCCTGCTCCTGACAACAACAACAATACCACATATGTGTATGTTATGTGTTTGTAGCTTTAGTACAGCCCAGAAGCAGTAGTGACACTAACTGACACTAATTAAAAAAAAATCCTGTCCAAAATACACTGACTCTGACCTTTGACCCTGGCCTTTAACATGTACTTGACCCAAACACTAACCCTGCACTAACCTAGATCAAACCTTGATCTAGGTATTTTTTTATTATTATTATTATTATTTATTTACCTAAAACATTTTTACAAACACTTTTTTTTTCTTTCTGCAAGGAACAAGAATGATATATTGTATCCTTCTTCTCCATTCACAGAAAGAAAAAAATACAGGGGCAGACTTCACAGTGACTGATCACTGTGGTAACTAATTGATTGTTAGTACATAAAACCACCATCCAAGGTTGTCGGGAAGAGGCCCTTGTCCCCATCAACAAGGTGCTTTGCTGTGGGGGGGCCCCTATGTTGAAAGCATGTGGCCTGGTATGGTTCAAGAGGGGTGCACTTGCTGCCGCCACATTTCCTGTTCTGCCAGGCTGCATGCTCGAATAAGGGTCTAGTATGGATTTTGGCATGGGGCATTTTTTTTTACATTTTGGCATGGGGCTCCCCTTAAAATCCATATCAGACCCAAAGGGCACACAGTTTTTTTTTTTTACCTTTCTCTATTTCCGGCAATATTTTTTTTTTTCTATTGCCGGAATTTTTTTTTTTTTTTCATTCAGCTGTCAATGGGGAAGCTATGCATGAATTTATATATTCTACATAGAGAGGGTGTAGGGTGACCATGTGTCCCGGATTGCCCAGGACAGTCCCGCATTTTGCAGGTCTGTCCCGGGCACCTTCATTCCAGGACAATACAGTGTCCCAGGATGAAACTGACACAGCCACCCTCCAAGCCAAACGAATGCCCCCAAAAAAGGGCGCCACATCACCGCTTTACTCACTGACAGTACTTGGCTGGGAATGCCTGAAGGATCACAGTCCCCGCCCCCTGCTTGTGATTGGAGAAATCATAAATCCTGCCTCTTGTGTCCAATCAATGTGCTGTAATTTGTTACACCACAAGCTGATTTTTAGGAAGGGGGGTGTCCCTGAATGGTAGTTTGGAAATGTGGTCACCCTAAGGGGGTGGCGTGACAGAGGGGGCGGCACCGTGTGCTCTTAATGAACCCTGTGCTGTAGTGTAACTTTAGAGGTGATATATGCAGGAGCAGGTCAGGCCTTGTGGTCTTTAAGCTGGTGGGAAGTTGGGAGTGAGTCCATACATGTAAGATGTGGTGGTAATACCAAGTTTGGGGCTTCCCCACCCAGGTATGGGACTATGGACTGAAATCTTTATTATCCAATCTTTGGGGGGAGAGCTTAAAGTATAGAAAACCACAGAACAGTCCAAGCTCAGTACTTAACCACTTAAGACCCAGACCATTATGCAGCTAAAGGACCTTGCCCCTTTTTGCGATTTGGCACTGCGTCGCTTTAACTGACAATTGCACGGTCGTGCAACGTGGTTCCCAAACAAAATTGGCGTCCTTTTCCCCCCACAAATAGAGCTTTTTTTGGTGGTATTTAATCACCTCTGCGGTTTTAATTGTTTGTGCTATAAACAAAAATAGAGTGACAATTTTGAAAAAAAATCAATATTTTTTACTTTTTGCTATAAAAAATATCCTCAAAAAAGATATAAAATTATCTTTTTTCCTCAGTTTAGGCCGATACGTATTCTTCAACATATTTTTTGTAAAAAAAAAAAATCGCAATAAGCGTTTAACGATTGGTTTGTGCAAAATTTATAGTGTTTACAAAATAGGGGATAGTTTTATGGCGTTTTTATTAATAATTTTTTGTTTACTACTAATGGCGGCGATCAACGATTTTTTTCATGACTGCGACATTATGGCGGACACATCGGACAATTTTGACACATTTTTGGGACCATTGTCATTTTTACAGCGAAAAGTGCTATAAAAATGCACTGATTACTGTGACAATGACAATTGCAGATTGGGAGTTAACCACTAGGGGTGCTGTAGGGGTTAAGTGTGACCTCATATGTGTTTCTTACTGTAGGGGGGCTGGGCTGGACGTGTGATGTCATTGATCGTCTTTCCCTATAACAGGGAACTGGCATTGCCACTGTGAAGAACGGGGAAGGTGTGTTTACACACACCTCTCCCGTTCTTCAGCTCCTGTGACCGATCGCGTGACACTGGCGGCGATCGGGTCCGCGGGTGCCGCGGTCGCGGTCATGGAGCTTTGGACCAGGACGCAGGCACCCACGTAAGGCACCCACGGCTGGGCACTTAAAGGGGGACGTACTCTTACGTGATTCTGCCCAGCCGTGCCATTCAATGTATATCGGCGTTAAGCGGTCATTAATTGGTTAAAAAAGGAACTTAGTATATGCAAATGTTTTTTGTTTTTTTTTCCTGCTTGAACCTGAAGCTTGAAAAATGCTTCTAGCTTACAATAATATGCATGGACACATAGGATGATACTATTTGCTTTTAGGGGCAGAAAAAAAAAACTCAGAGTAGCTGCAAAGTATTTTCTATTTTTTTTTTTTTTTTATAGTTTTCCTGTGGTTTTTGGGCTGCAACATAAGCAAATTTGCAGTTTCAGAATATTAAGATGTTCACTCTATCTCAGTCAGCTTATTTTCTTCACGTGTAACAGGAAATCAGCTGTTTGTATGAATTTATATTTAAAGCAGTTTTAAACCCAAAAGCAAACAGTTATTATATTGCAGCTTACCAATTCTAATGCCTCGTACACACGATCATTTTTTGTGATGAAACAAAACGACGTTTTTCAAACTTCATTTTCCAAAACGACGTTGCATACACACCATCGTTTTTCCAAAATGCTAGCAAAGCGTGGTGATGTACACCACGTTCGACGGCACTCTTTTCCATTGAAGCTCCGTCTCATAACTTGCCTCTGAGCATGCGCGGGTTTAAAAACGTTGTTTTCAACATCATTTTGCCCACACACCATCACTTTTTATGACACAAAAAAGGACGTTTTGAAAAACGACACAAAAAATTCAAGCATGTTGGAATTTTTGTTTGGTCGTTTTTTTTAAGGCAAAAAACGACGTTTTGCCCACACACGATCAATTTAAATGACGTTTTAAAAAAACGTTTTTTTTTCATCACAAAAAACGACCGTGTGTACGCGGCATTATACCTTGTACACACGACCGTTTTTTTACAACGAGAAAACTGCCATTCTTTTATGTTGATTGTGAAAACCAATGTGTATGCTCCCTAGCAGTTTTCTCGACAAAAAAAAATTGAAATCAGCTCTCTTTTTTCTCGTCGTGTTTCCCGTCAGTTTTTTTCTCGTCGCGAAAAACGGTTGTGTGTATGCTTTACCGAGGGGAAAAAACGTGCATGCTCAAAATCAAGTATGCAGCCCAAAAGCAGCCAAAAGGGTGGTGCCATTTAAAAGGAACTTCCCCTTTATAGTCCCGTTGTACGTGTTGTATTTTACCGCGCTTTGGTTGGAAGTTTTTTTTGCATGAACGTGTGTATGCAAGTCAGGGTGGAGAGGAATCATGTCGGGACTTTTTAATTTTTTTTCATGCCGAGAAAAATGGTCGTGTGTACGAGGCATTAGATGTGATGGTATCTCTTTCTTCTATTAGTATCTGGTGATTCACTTAGCAAGTCTGCTGTTTTTCAGGGGTGCTTACGATAATCAGCTTTGATTTATTCATGTAAAACCTTTATCCCAAAAGGAGAAAAAAAAAACTGTTGCTGTAACTGATTAAAAAAAGTGTTAGCTCGAGTTTGGCCTAAATTTGTTATTGTATTCAAATCTGCTAATACACTGCCCGACTCCAGACTGGCAATGCTGCTGTCTGCTGTGTCCTGTGTTCATTCCTCCAGAGTTGTGTCTCACTCATACTGTAGGTGTGTTAATGGCCACATCACCAGATGAAATAGAGAAAATGCAGCCACCAGATCTTATGATTGGTAAGCTGAAATATCACCACTTCCAGTCCACCGGCCCGCCATCCTTATTGATGTTGAATACTGTTATGGCAGCAAATATCTGCCATAACCCTGGTATGTTCTTAAACAGTGGGCGGTCTGCTTTCAGATAAAGGTGGTCTCCGTGGCAGATTTAAAGTGCCCCGTCCCTCCGTGCTCGCGAGCAGAAGAAAACGCATATGTAAGTTGCCCCCGCATATGTAAACGGTGTTCAAACCACACATGTGAGGTATCATGGCGATCATTAAAGTGAGAGCAATAATTCTAGTGCTAGACCTCCTCTAACTCTAAACTGGTAACCTGTAGAAATTTTTAAACGTTGCCTATAACGATTTTCTAAGGTTCAAAAATTTGCCGCCATTTCACTAATGGGCGTAATTTTGAAGCATGACATGTTGCGTATCAATTTACTCGGCGTAACGTTATCCTTCACAGTATAAAAAGAAAATGCGCTAGCTTTACTGTTTTCTTATTTTTTTTAATCAAAAAAGTGTATTTGAATTTGTAAGATGGCTGTGCAAATATGGCGTGACATAAAGTATTGCAATGGCCGCCATTTTATTCTCTAGGGTGTCTGAAAAAATATATATAATGTTTGTTGGTTCTAAGTAATTTTCTAGCAAAAAAAATTACTTTAACTTTGAAAAATAGGCCTGGTCCTTAAGTGGATAATATATTTTAAGTTCTGGGTTTAATACCGCTTTTAATATATAATCTTCAGAGAATATATTGCTTTGATAAGTTTATAAAAGCCCAATATATATTTACTGTAACTTGGAATGATTGCAACAAATAATTTATGTTTAGTGGATTATTTTTATGACCATGATATATGTTTACATTATTTGCGCAGTCTCTGCATTTGCCAAGTTCTCTACTCACCTCTCTACTGTATGAGTTCCAATAGCATTACCAGGAGACAGCCATTTTTCAATTATATTTTCATGCCGTAAAATTTCAGCGATATTGTGTTGCAACTCTAGAAAAACAAAGATAGACAAGTGAGGTTGTGCTTCTTTTGCTTAGCGTGATATTATAAAGAACGAACGACTGCTATGTATTGTTGTTTTAATAATTTTAAAACACAGAAACATAGACTTTGACAGCAAATAATAAACAGTCTGCCCATTTCATTTTATCAAACACAGCTATCTAATATTCCTCGTAAAGCACTGGGGAAATCTAGAGAATGATTTAAAACCCACATAAAAATGTCAGATAGAAAAACAAAACCTTAAAAAAAGAAAGTTAAATAGTTTGTTTCTTCATAGTAAATATGCAAACAACTTTTTTTCTTAAATGTTTAATACCTCTGACGTCCATAAATTTGATAGTTCAAAGCGACCATATTAAGTTCAAGATTTAAGGCCACTGCAATAGAAAAACGTTTATGCTCACCTCTCCAGTGGCCCATGTCCGACCTTTCCTTCATTCCAGCACTGTAGCTTCCATTACTCTTTGGCATTTGACACTTCTGGGAGTGTCAGATACCTTATTCCATCTTTCGAACCCCACATCACTACACTACTTTTCAGTGGTGAAAAGGTTATGCCTTGTACACACTTGATCGGTTCATCCGATGAAAACGGTCTGAAGGATTTTTTCATCAGATATCCGATGAAGCTGACTTTCATCAATCTTGTCTACACACCATCGGTTAAAAAAAACGAGTGTGTCAGAATGCGGTGACGTAAAACACAACGTTTTTTTTCTATGTTTTTTTAACCATCAGATAATTTTAAAACAGATTCCTAGTTTTTTCACCGATGGATAAAAAAACGATGGGGCCAACACACGATCGGTTCGTGTGATGAAAACGGTCCATCAGACCCTTTTCATCAGACGAACTGATCGTGTGTACGCGGCATTAGAGAACAAAACCATAGCATGAAGCAGGGGACCCAAGTATCTAATACTCCTAAAAGTCACCAACCTACACTACAGGACACTCCTGTAAGAATGGTTGATCATTTACCGTATTTATCGGCGTATACCGCGCACTTTTTTGCCCTGAAAATCAGCCCGCTTTCCCGCGCCGAGTTTCAAATACTGCGCCGGCATATACCGAGCGCAGTACACTCGAGTATAGTCGGGCAGACTCGGCTCCTCTCGCGCTGACGTCCTGGACGTACAGGACGTGAGCGCGAGAGTAGCCGAGCCTGCCCGACTATTCACGAGTGTACTGCGCCTGCATATACCGAGCGCAGTACACTCGCGTATAGTCGGGCAGGCTCAGCTCCTTTCGCGCTCACGTCCTGTACGTCCAGGACGTCAGCGCGAGAGGAGCCGAGTCTGCCCGACTATACCCGAGTGTACTGCGCTCGGTATATGCCGGCGGAGTATTTGAAACTCGGCGCGGGAAAGCGAGGAGGATGCCACGAGGACGCCGGACCCGCCGAAGAGGACGCCGGAACCCGCCGAAGAGGACGCCGGACCCGCCGAAGAGGAAGCCGGACCCGCCGAAGAGGAAGCCGGACCCGCCGAAGGACGCCGCGCAAGACACCAAAACTGTAAGTACAAAAAACTTTTTTTTTCCACAGGAATGGCGGCAACTTTAGGGGTGCGCGCTATACGCGGGAGCGCGCTATACCCCGATAAATACGGTAATCTATTGTAAACTAGGTTTCCTTATCTATAAACAGCAGCCTTTGATGGTGTGTCCAGAAGAAACATCTTTACAGAGATTAAAATCCAAAATAAGGAGCTTGAAACAGCAGTCGTAATTTCCGACAACAAATGTTTGAGAGCTGGTTCTCAAATTTTGCAACAACAAAAGTTCTTATTGGAAATTTTGATAGTCTGTATGCGATTCCAATGCACAAAAGTCCTACGCATGCTCGGAAGCAATTCGATGCATGCTCGAAATCATTGAACTTTTAGCTTGTCGTAGTGTTGTACGTGACCGCGTTCTTGACGGTCGGAATTTTGTGTGACCGCGTGTATGCAACACAAGTTTAAGCCAACATTCCGTCGAAAAAAAATACATGGTTTTCATGTGGGAATTTCCGATCGTGTGTACGTGGCAATAGAGTGACAGGTAGGATTATGAGCCAGTAATTTGCACTGTGCTGTAAATTAGTAAAGTGATAAAAGGGCTTTGGGAAACTTCCACATGCATATGAAAATCTGGACTGAGCAGGAAGCTCTTGAATTTGGATCATGACCTGCGAGTTGATATTGGCTGTTGAGCGGGAGCATAGTTCAAATTGACAAAGATTGTCTGAGTATTAGTAAAATGAGTAGAGCTGTCCTAGTATTCTTCTGAAGTCCTAGCCAGCAACAGCTATGGTTGAGCAGGACAACCAGCTCTGGTATGCCAATTAAAGGGGGCTCTTCTCAGACTGTGGAACAGGATGAAAGATCTACGTGCCATGCAGTCAGAAGCTGTGTATTAGCCCTAAAACAATTGTACAACACTGTGGAGCAGCCCATAGAAGGAATTGCAGTCCTGGAAAACACTCTGGGATGTCATCCCACAGAACTGGCTCTGTACAAAATCCACTTACCAGTCAACTGCTAGCTTACTTTGTGTGTTAAGGTGCATCACCTTTACTGACTTGACATTTTGAGTCCAGGTCACACGTGCGGACCGTTTTTTAGATCCGTTTTTTATCATCAGTTGATCTGTTTTTTCGTCAGTTTTTCATCCGTTTTTCGTCAGTTTTTCATCCGTTTTTTCATCCGTTTTTTTTTTTGTTAGAACTTTTTTTATTATTACATATTTTGATGAAAAACGGATGTTAGCAGATCGGATGTTAAACGGATCGTCCGCTAACATCCGTTTTTCGTCCGTTCCGTTTTTTTGACGGAAGAAAAATAATGTTTTCTTCCGTTCAAAAAACTGAGCTTAACTGAGACGGATGTAAACGGACGTTAGCGGATGCTCATCCGCTAACGTCCGCTATCCCATAGGAAAGCATTGTAGTCCGTTTTTCATCCGCACGTGTGAAAGGGCCCTACAGGTCGCTGGGAGACATATTCTGCCGAGTAACTCGGTCGTGTGTACACTTCCGACAAACGTCCTGTCGGGAACCTCGTCGAGCCAAAAAAGAGAGCACGCTCCATTTTTCCTCGTTGTTCAATGAGGACTTTGGCTCGACGAGCTTTTCCGACCGCTCATCGGGAACCTCGTCGGGCGAAACGATGGGTTTAGCCCGACGAGGTTCTCGGACCTGTGTACGCGGCCTGACACTTTAAGTAAACTAATTTCACCAATCCATTGCTCTGCTTGTTCTCCCAGTTCTGGGATCACCTAGTGTTTTCAATTGGTGGCATTTCCATCAATTTCATTATGTACTCTCCTTCAGCAATGGTTGTACTGTTTACACGTAGTCGAAAATTGGAGAAAAATGTAATGCCCCATCTTCTAAACTCTTCTGTTTCCTACAAATAAAAATGTGCTTACCACTATACTAAACAACAAAATCTTATAAGCCAACTCTCACTTTTGGAACATGTCTGCTATCATATGCCTCTCTCTCCCAAATCGATATCCATTATTTATTCACAATGAAATAATTCTAATAATCTTGTGAGCCCCAATTACATTTCTAAATAGGAGAAAGACCCAGACTGCACTAAAGACAGGGAAGATTGGCTATAAATTTGATCTAAAATGGTCTTCTGCTCTATTAATATAACCACAACAGAATCAGCATTCAAGACCAGTGCGAGATTGTACATAGTCCCGTCCCAATTAGCGCATCTTCGCTCATCTCTTCCTGGCACATGCTTTTGTGGCTGTTCTGCCTCAGGAGTTGCCTTGCATGTACAGTACGGTATGGTGGACTTGTCCCATGCTTGCAAGGTTCAAAACCAAAATTTTCAAACTCCAGCAATCCTTCTTTTCCTAGAGGTAAGTCTCAATTCAAACTGCCAACTATTCTAAATTAGTGGCAAAACAGACTATAGCAAGAGTTTGGAAAGAAGCAGTTTTCTTATTTTGCGGAAGTTTGCCAATGTGTCAACGACTTTTTCATTCAAGAGTAACACCATTTCCGTGGAGAAAAAATATAGCAATTAAAGGAAAAATAATATAGCGCATATAATTGTGTACCTTTCCATTTAAATCTGCAGCCACTGTAATTTTCTGAAAATGCATTGCAATTTGGCTACCTGGAGGTGTTCTGTACACAGAATATGTACTGGACCCAACCCAGACACCATCATTTCCTGCTTGTGTGATTGGCTCACCAATTTTCCCAGAAGTCTGCCCAAGATACAAGTCAGATTTCAGGCACCACTTGCAACAAAAATTTTATTTTTGGAGAGATACTTTCAATAGGAACACATCTAAAGGGATGCAGGCCCAGCAGATTTCCTCATTAGTGCTCTGCAGCTGCACAGCTGACAGATAATTATGAAACCACTCCCATTAGACCCACTTGTCACAGAGGCACAGGGAAACACAAGGGAATAACAAAAGGTAGGAATCTACAACAAAGTTTGTTATAATCCTTGCAATGTACATAGATTTTTTTGTTTGTTTTTTATTAAAGCGTTACGTTTTAATGAAAAACTTACCAGTGTTCTTTAAGACACACATAAGAAATTCCTTGCGGTATGGACTATGTGAATACAATATGCTCATCCTTCAGTGTTATTTATCTCTATATGAGCTGAGCCTTAAACACTTGACTTGGGTGTCCTTGACATCTTCCTTATCGTCCACCCTTATCTCACTTCTTTCTACTCCCCTCTGGTACCTCTTTACAGCCTCCTACCATGGAGTTTTTCTTTCCTTTCTTCTAGCTTCCATCTTGAGGAAAACTCAAATTTTCAACTGGATTTAGTAGTTCATTCTAGAGAGAATCTTGCTAGCCACCTATATGTTTGTAAAAGAACTATGAACCACCTATGTTTCACTAGTTAATAGACATTTGTTATACTCAAATATTCCAAAAATCAATAATGCATTGCTAATATCCATGTTTCTTCATGTTATAACTGGCACACTGGAAAAATTCCCACAAGGCTATGTGGGTAGCTGATGGGGCTCTTTATCTGTGGGAGGGGGGAGAAAGAGGGTTAACAGAACTGACCAGCAATGGGGGTAGGAGGGGGGGTAATAAAAATGAAAAGGGGGAAGGAAAACCCTGATTACCAATAAAAGCTGTGTGTGTGGGGGGAGGGGGGGGTTGTAGAGTTAACAACACTGACTAGAATGCAAGGTGGGGTGAAAGGGGGTAACAGCATTGACCAGTAATGCAGTAATATATATTTTTTTTAAGCAGAGGCCCTAGAGAGGCTGTTGCAATTTTTTATGTCACAAAGTATTTTTCTCATTTTGACATTATTATTTTTTTTGGACAAATTACACCTTTATTAATTTTATGAAAAAAAAACACAATTTATAATCCAATGTTTGGCCAAATATAAAAGATAATGTTACGGCGAGTAAATAAATATCTAACATATCACACTTTAAAATTTCCCAAGCTCTGTCAGATTGGATGGAGAGCGCCTGTGAAGTCTTGGCAAAGATTCGCAATTGGATTTAGGTCTGGACTTTGACTGAGCAATTCTAATACATAAATATACTTTGATCTAAACTATTCCATTGTAGCTCTGGATGTATGTTTAGGGTCGTTGTCCTGTTGGAAGGTGAACCTCCATCCCAGTCTTAAGTCTTTTGGAGACTCTAATGCCGTGTACACACGATTGGGCTTTGGCCCGGCCAAATCCAACGGAATTCCATCGAGAAAAAATAGAATATGTTCTATATCTAAACTCCAATGGAATTCATTGGAATTTCCGATGAAAAAAAAAGATGGGTCTACACATGATCGGAAATTCCGATCGTGTGTACGGGGCATAACAGGTTTTCTTCTAAGATAACCTTGTATTTGGCTCCATCCATCTTCCCATCAACTCTGACCAGCTTCCCTGTCCCTGCTGAAGAAAAGCATTCCCACTACATAATGCTACCACCACCATGTTTCACAGTGGGGATGATGTGTTCGGGGTGATGTGCAGTGTTAGTTTCCCCCCACACATAGCCTTTTGCTTTTAGGCCGAAGAGGTACATTTTGGTCTCATCTAAACCAGAGCACCTTCTTCCACATGTTTTTCTGTTTGCAATTTGGCTTCTCCAAACAGCAAACAGACTTCTTATGGCTTTCCTTCAACAATGGCTTTCTTCTTGCCACTCTTCCATAAAAGGCCAGATTTGTGGAGAGCACGACTAATAGTTGTCCTGTGGACAGATTCTCCCACCTGAGCTGTGGATCTCTGCAGCTCCTCCAGAGTTACCATGGGCCGCTTGGCTGCTTCTCTGATTAATACTCTCCTTGCCCGGCCAGTCAGTTTAGTTGGATGGCCATGTCTTGGTAAGTTTGCAATTGTGCCATACTCTTTCCATTTTCGGATGAAGGATTGAACAGTGCTCAGTGAGATTCTCAAAGCTTGGGATATTTTTTTATAACCTAACACTGCTTTAAACTTCTCCACAACATTATCCCTGACCTGTCTGGTGTGTTCGTTGGCCTTAATAATGCTGTTTGTACATTACTGCCTGATGCACACAATGAGATTATCGGACGAATGATCGTCCTTTTTTTTTTTTTTGGATGCCAATCTAAAAATTCGGAACTGACGTCATGTGTTGTAATGCATTTTCGAACGACAGCTGTAAACGAAAATCGTACGATCTGGCATTGTACAAAAAAAATTCTGTGCATGTCCGATAGAGTAATATCGGATGAACTGTCATGATCGGCTCTCGAAATCTCTGTACTAACGATCCTATTATTGTGCTTCAAAAGCAGCATTTTTCGTATGATTTTCGGATCGTGTGTACGGCTGCTTAACCGCTTAACGCCCGCCGCACGCCTATGTACGTCCACAGAATGTCACATACAGGCAGAGAGGCGTTCATGTATGTCCCTGCCTTCTAGCGGGTCGGGGGTCCGATCGGGACCCCCTCTGCTGCTTGCGGCGGGCTGCTTACCTGCGGGAGCGATCTGTCTTGAGGGGGCGGCTGTTCGTTTTTGGTACGCCCCCTCGTGATCACTCCCAGCCAATCCCCTGAGCCTCCGCCGTGTCACTTCCTCTGCCTATGTAATGTAAACACTGGCAGAGGAAGTGATGCAGCTCTCCTCTCGGTGGTATTTTCAATCCGCCGAGAGGAGAGAACACTCACAGTAAGTTGCACCAACACTACACTGACACCAGTACACATAGGCACATTTAACCCCTTGCGATCACCCCCCCCCCTCTTTCTGTCACACTGTCACTAATAGCAGTGATCATATATTTACTGATCACTGCATTTAGTGTCAGTGTGACAGGTACTGTGACAGGCAGTTAGTGTTAGGTCCAGGGTAGCCCCGTACCCCCCATAGTTTTAACCCCTTGATCACTGCCCTAGTTAACCCTTTCACTCCCTATTACCAGCGTCACTAAACAATTATTTTTCTGATCGCTGTATTAGTGTCACTGTTGCCGCTAGGTAGCTAATTTTTTTTATTGCGATTTTTTTTTTTTTTACTAAACACAAATTTTGGCCTAAATGTTTGACTAAAATTTATTTTAATCGATTTTTCTTATAACAAAAAGTAAAAAATATTGATTTTTTTTCAAAAATATCGCAGAGGCAATCAAATACCATCAAAAGAAAGCTCTATTTGTGGGAAGAAAAGGATGCGAATTTTGTTTGGGAGCCACGTTGCACGACCGCTCAATTGTTTGTTAAAGCGACGCAGTGCCAAATTGTAAAAACGCCTCTGGGCATTTAGCAGCATATTGGTCCGGGGCTTAAGTGGTTAAAGCAACACTAAAGGCTTTTTTTTTTTTTAAATAACAAACATGTTATACTTACCTCCACTGTGCAGCTCTTTTTGCACAGAGTGTCCCCGAATCCTGTCCTCTGGGGTCCCTCGGCGGCTGTGTCGGCTCCTCCTCGCAAAAGCTTTCCACCTTCATGTAAGTGAGCTTGCATGGTGGAAAGCTTTTGCTGGCGCGCTCCCGTGATACAGCGGTGTGTATAGCCACCGACTGTATCACTCGGCACCGCCCTCCGGCGCGCAGCGTCATCGGATGTGATTGACAGCAGCGCCAGTCAATGGCTGCGCTGCTATTAATCCGTCCAGCCTAGCCGAACAACGGGCAGGCTGGGAATCGAAGAGGATCACGAGGACGCGCGCGGTACTTTCGAGGGGTGAGGTAAGTAAAACGGGGGTTTCGGGGAGGCGGTACCGTCGGATGTTTTTTCACCTTAATGCATATGATGCATTACCTTTATACCTCTATTTACTAATTACGTGACTTCTAAAGACAATTGATTCCACTGGATTTTCGTTAGGGGTATCAGAGTAAAGGGGGCTGAATACAAATGTACACCACAATATTCAGATATTTCTTTGTAAAATTGTAGAAAACTATTTATGTGACACTTTGTGTTCATCTATCACAAATTCCAATAAAATACATTTACGTTTTTGGTTGTAACATGACAAAATTTGGAAAATTTCCAGGAGTATAAATACTTTTTCAAGGCACTGTATTTGAAGTAGTATGCTTGCATGACTTAATCTACACAATCGCTTGTAGAGCTTGGGACTTAGAAAAACAGATGCAAACAGGCAATATGGTTGGACATTCACCAACTTAGCAATTCCCATTGAGCACAGAGGGATAATTAAAAGTCTCATAGACATAGCAGGAAAATCCCGGTATCGAATAATATTTGCAAATTTCATTTTAACTTGCTTGCCAGAAAATCCAACTTTTGCAACAATGCAGAGCAACTCTTTAACTGACCGTGTTGCAATAACCCTTTTATGAGCCAAAATGTGTACATTAGATGTCGTTTACTTGAACCAAGAGAGAGGCAGAAAGAAATTTATGAGATATATCCATTTAGATGAATAAAAGTTCACCCCGGGGGATGGTGACAATGTCATTTTCTGTTACATTTTGCCAGTTTTTAGTGTTACTTTATTTCCGCGACATGATAATAGAAAGACTTGCGGTTTCTATAACCTCCGGATCTACCTCCCAGAACAGATGCATAAAACGCCTAAAAATAAATATATACTGAATCTAAGATATTGGGCTATCCTTACATAGCCCTGGGAGCCCTGGGAGATGAATATGTCCAGATAGCTTATCTGGGGCTCATAAAACCTTTTTCAGAAGATTGAAATAAAGTCAGTTCTTGCAGAAGACAAATCAATTGTGACATTTCTGAATAGAGCGCGGTGCATTTAATTAGCCCAAGACATACTGGCAATGTCAGAATTACCCAATATATCATGGGATGGCAGGGCCCATACAGAGCCAAGAATCAGCTGTCTTTTGAGATGCAAAGCCAGGAATAATAGAGCGGTATTCCCAATTCTGCTTCTTTTCTCCCTATTTTCCATAACATTTTGTCCATCCTGAGACTTATTTTCAGATACGCTGTTCAAAATATCTCCTAATTTTTTGGACATGAAATGTTGTCTCTCTCAGAGAAATCAAGCTTAAAAATGTTGCTGCAGGTATTACAAGTTTAAATGACAGAATAACTGAATGTGGAAGAATGAGGAAGAAAAAGAAGAAGCAGGAAGACAATTCCTAAGAGAAGGTTTGAGTCAACAGGGAGCATCTCCAATGGAAGTTTGAAGAGTTCTAATGGGACAAAACGATCCTAATAATAAAAATACAGTATATGCAATTCTACACCGTATATTATTCCTTCATGTCTGTTTTAATACACAGTTGTATTTACCTGCCTATGCATCACCTAGACCAGTAGTTCTCAACCTTCTAGTGCCGTGACACCTTCATAACATTTCCCAAGTTGTGGGGACCCCTAACAGTAAAATTATTTTCGTATCGTGGTTTGTCAGCACCCAAGGCAAGGCAAGTAATTTGCGTCCCTAACCTCACGGACATTTAGCGCTCCCTGAGTCCCTTTTACTCGTACAGTATTAAAACCCTTATGGTACATTTTAGGATGTACCACTATTTCTCTTTGTTCTTCTTTTCTTTTCTTTTTATCTCTCTATCCTAATTTCTTGTCCCCCCTCCCCATTCTTCTCTCTAGTCATCTTTCTTTCTTTTTCTTATTCTTTCACTTCCTTTTTCTTTGTTCCTCCCCTTCTTTTCCTCTCCCTTCCTTATATTTTCTATATGTTAAGTGGCAATGCTGGGGGAGTTTTGATCAGCCAACTTAGGTGCTCTTGATTAAGGTCATCTGCTGATATGTAGTGGGGACTTTTAATGGCAACTATGATCTCAGGTAGTGCTACTCACTGTGTCTTCGACTTTGTGGTGTCTTGTAGCAGTGACACCTATGCCAAAATCAGGAGATAGGGTCTCCTCCAGTCCCTTCCACTTCACATTACTTGCCAGTTGGCTGACCTCTAGTCTCTGCCCTCAGTCATGCCATGAACTGAATGGGCGGCTGCGAAGAGGCTGAGTGGGCGGCCGCGGAGTCCAGGGACATCAAAAAGGCTGTGAGGGCTTCAGGAAAAGTCCAGAATTCGGTGACCCCTGGCAAAACATAATTTGACCCCCAAGGGGGTCTCGACCCACAGGTTGAGAACCACTGGTTTATAGCAAGTATCAAAAAATGCTGATTTTAAAACAGGGTGAAAAAAATACGTAACAATTGCCCTGTAGACACGTGGTTAAAGGAATTTCAAAGATCTTGTGTAGATGTCTTCTTTATAGAAACAGATTGGTTGCAAGACTAAAATAAAATTTTGTATTCATCATCAAAGTACAGAATTTACCCTTTATGTTTATTTTTAGTTAAATGGTTACATCCTCTGTCAATTGAAGTCTGGAATCTAAAAGCAAAGACTGCAGGGGAGACTCACATGTAGCCATCTCATGTGTTTTTGTAGGTTCTGAAGTTCTTCCCCAGCTAACATTACAAAAATAATGCAGCAATGATTGAATATTGATAGCTAAATACTTAAAATAATCATTAATAGATACAGTAAAAGCATAGGTTACAATGATGGAATGGAATAATATGCAATAAATTGTTGTATTAGGAGGATGCTGCATTTTTGCTCCTGCTTTTAACAGTCTTTTTTTTTTTTTTTTAATGCCCCTTTAAAAAAAGCGGTCAAAGTTACAAATACTCAATTTTAATATTCTTACAGTTAACAGCAGCAAATGTGTTATTTTTGCTCATTGATAACGCCACTGTTCAATTTACCCACCAACAGATGTAGCACCCTAAATTTAGCTTTGGCTCATTCTGTAGTCAAGGGACCAGTAATTGTTTATTCTGGTCTATTCAGGGTCTGGGAGTTTGATTGCTTCCCCTTGCCTCTGAAAGAAGTTTCCAGAGCTTAGGGCGCTGGAAACGAGATTTGAGATTTGAGAAAAAATATTTGATTCAAACAGCCTGAATATTTATTATATTATTATTTAATATGGATAGAGTAGGGATTGGCTAAAACAGCTCTTAGATTTTTATTTTTGTTGTTACTTTTGTGTTTAACAAATCTTTTTTTTATATAATTTAATAATAATTTAATCATTTTGATTTTATTTTGGTGGTATTTGATCACCTCTGCGGTTTTTATTTTTTGCGCTATAAACAAAAATAGAGTGACAGTATTGAAGTAAATGCAATATTTTTTACTTTTGATATAATACTAAATAATAAATCTATAAAAAAAAAAAAAAAAAAAATTCCACAGTTTAGGCCGATACGTATTTTTCTACATATTTTGGTTAAAAAAACGCAATAAGCGTATATTGATTAGTTTGCGCAAAAGTTATAGGGCCAGATTCACATACACTTAATATTGCGCTGCGTAATCAAAATACTCTACGCTGCCGTATTTCACCAGGCTCTACACCGAATCCTGGTAGATTTTTGCCCGTACGCTACGGCGGCGTAGTCTATTTCTCGCCGCATAATCGAAATACACGATTAGGGGGCGTGAAGCATTTAAATTAAGCGCGTCCCCGCGGCGATCGAACTGCGCATGCTCCGTTCAGAAATTTTCCACCGTGCATTGCGCGAAATCACGTTGTTACGTCATTCGTTGTTTGAGTAGCATCGTTTACAAACATTCCTATTCCCGGACGACTTACGTAAAAAATAATAAAAGACGTCGGAAAACGTAGAAATTCGACGCGGGAACGACGGCCATACTTAACATGGGCTGTCTAATATTAGAGCAGCAAAAAGCTGGTATAGTGTTACGCAAATAAAAGATGACTAAAGGTGCCGTAAGAGATTGCGATTGAAGATCGTAATTTCGGGGATCGCCGGCAAAAGCTCATTTGCATACCCCGATGCGGAAAACGACGGGAAGTCCACCCAGTGGCTGCAATTTTATTGCAGCGTAGATCCGAAGGCGTATGAACACATAATCCAGTCGAATTGAAGCCCGCAGCCGTCTATTCATGGTTTGAGGTTTTCGACTAGCTAAAAAACGCACGTAATTTGAATTTACTCTAGTCTAACACCAGTTAGACAGGAGTAAGGGCTCTCTGAATCTGGCCCATAGTGTTTACAAAAAAGGGGATAGTTTTATGGCATTTTTTTTTCTTACAGTAATGGTGGCGATCTGATTTTTATCGTGACAGAGACTTTATTGCGGACACATCGAACACTTTTGACACCATTTTTTGGACCATTGTCATTTTTACAATGATCAGTACTGTAAATATGCACAGAGTACTGTGAAAATGACACTGGCAGTGAAGGGGTTAACCACTAGGTGGCGCTGAAGGGGTTAGGTGTGTCCCAGGGATTGATTCTAACTGCTGGGGGACGTGGCTAAGAGTGACAACTCACTGATCGCTGCTCCCGATGAGAGGGAGCATACGATCAGTGACAGTATCACTAGGAAGAACGGGGAGAGGCTTGTTTACACTTGCCACTCCCCGTTCTGCAGCTCTGTGACCCGATTGCGGGACACCGGCAAACATCGAGTCGGTGGGTCCCGTGGGCACAGTCAAGGAGCTTGTTGCAGTGGTGCACGCCAACACGGCAGGAATTTCATAGTGACTTATTATATATGTTACTTTGCCCATTCTGCCAACGTAAATGTACAGGAGCCGGTTCTTAACTGGTTAAGGGAATATGGCAAGGGGTGTATCTCAAAAAAGTTGGGAGGTATGTGTGTGTTCTGTTATTGTGAAGGTTTTTCTTCACTTCCTGTTGTATAGACACAGCAGAAAATGAGAGGAAAAAAGTGACATTATTAGAAGATTTCCTTTCTATTACTGTTCTGGTAACAACTCAACATTTTGGATTCTGGGGCCCCGTACACACGACAGAGAACCTCGGCAGAATTCAGCGAGAAGCTCGCTGGGATCCATATTCTGCCGAGATACTCGATCGTGTGTACACTTTCGCCGAGCGTCCCGTCGAGAAAGCCGTCGAGCCAAAATAGAGAGCAGGTTCTCTATTTGCTCGATGGCCCATCGAGAACCATGGCTCGACGCCTTTCCCGACGGCTTGGTCGACGATTTCGACAGCCGGGCGATAACCTCGACGGGTGGAACGATGTGTTTGGCCCATCGAGGTTCTCGTACGTGTGTACGCGGCCTCACACTTCCAGGCTCAGTGACTATGATCATCAATGCACGGATCTCTGAGATCACATTGTCAGAGATCTGGTCTTCTTGGAAGTAACATGTAGTGCCTGGTTACTTTTCAATACAGGTGCTAGTGAAATTTAGAAGGGGGTCAGAGAGTTAAGTGACTCTGACCATGTTAATTAGTTCAAATATGGAGCCTCTGTCCCAGCTTGGCTGTGCTGTGGGCTCATGCTGTTGTTTCTGGGGTGCAGTCCCACCCCAGGTTGGCAGGTGGCAGCAGTAGAGTCAAGGACTGGATACCTTTTTCCAGCAGCCTATCAGGAGGAGGCTCCCTCGCTGTGCATGCTGGGGAGGGGTATTTATGGGGCGGACGCCATCTTCCTGGGTCTTCTCCTCGTGTGGTGCCAACCTTTAGGATGGCCATTCTACTGTGCCCCGGCAAATGGCCTTCCAGGCAGGGGTGCCTTTGCTACGCAGAGATCCTAGCTTCGGGACCACGTTGGCCCGGAGCATCTGATCTATCGCTTGGGACTCAGTAATCGACTGAGTCCCCCATCTACAGAGGTCCTAGGCTGTTGGAGGAAGCTGTTCGGTGGAGAGTCTGCCTGAGGAGTGCCAAGAGAGACTGGTGTTTCCGATAGGGGCCTGACCATCCATCGGGACCAGGGGAACCGGACACTGAGAGGCTAAATGTTGGTCGCCTGTCAGTCGGTAACCTAACTTAAACTTAAACTACCTGAAGGAGGTCCAGGTGTTGAGCAGGACTGTTTCCCTTTTACATACACCTGAATCTGTGTTCTCAATTTCTACTATTTCTCTATTCTTCACCAAGTTCACCTGTTTTACCTTGTTGGGTAAATAAAAGCACAAGAAAAAGGCACCTGCCGTGTGGACATTCCATTACTACAGCTCTCATCAAATACCCTAGATGGCGGAGTCACGGAGGTAACATGCCACCAGGGGCGGACTGACAACTCATGGGGCCCCTGGGCAATAGAGATTATGGGGCCCCGGGCAATAGGAGATTATGGGGCCCCCAGGGCTTACAGATGGCCACCACGCCAGGAGGCAGTGCAGAGGCAGGGCAGCTAAAATCTCAGGATTTTCACATCAAAAGCATGTCGGTTTTGGACATATCAGGGACAGATGTAAAAAAACACAGATTGGGGGCGTGGCTTGGCGCGCAGCAAGTATGGTCGCACACTGAAGGAGCTCCTCTGCACGCACAGCCTTCTGGCAGCTTTCTACCCGACCAACAGCTTCCAGATGCCGGGCAAAAAACTACAAGTCACCCCGCACTCTCGCCCGCGTCGCGGTTCGGTGAGTTATTCGGCCAAGAACATTGAGGAGCTCTTTAGACCGAGGAAGACGGGCCCCGGCGCCATGCCTGGGCCCAAGATGGCGTCGAGCCACCATGAGGATGAGTACAGTGACGACTCCCAGTCGGAGGGCTCGGCTAGGAACAGGTCTGGCGCCGACCACCCCCTTACAGTGGCAGATATGTCCGTGATTGCGGCAGACATCAAAGCTGCATTTTCAGCTGCCATCACAGATCTCAAGACCAGCATGCTTGTCCTGAATGAAAAAATGGTCGCCACGGAGGCGGCGGGGAAGCGCAGAGACAAGGCCATACAGAAAATGGAGAAAACGGCGACGGTCCATGCACATCATTTCATTGAAATGAACCGCCATCTAGAAGACCTCGATAACAGGGGAAGGAGGTGCAATGTGCGCGTACGGGGGATACCGGAGTCGGTGGACTCGGCACAAATCGCCACCACCCTGCGCAGTGTCTTCAACACGCTTCTGGAACGCCAGGAGGACGCTGAGATTAATTTTGTGCGGGCTCATAGGGCTGATACGGCGCCTCCAAGGGACATCATCTGTTGCCTTGAGAGCTTTGGGCTCAAAGAAGATATAATGCGCAAGGCCCGGAGGAGTGACCGCCTCGTCTTTAACGGAGCTACCATCCTACTCTTCCAGGATCTCTCCCCGATCACGTTACGGAACAGGAGGGCTCTCCGACCCCTCCTAGACAGGCTGAGGGACAAGGACATTAGATACACCTGGCGTTTCCCCTTCGCCCTAAACGTGACACTGGACGGTCATCAACACACGCTCAGAGTTCCTGCAGACCTACCTGATTTCTGTGAGGCGCTGGACTTGGGTCCGGTCGAGTTACCTGACTGGTACGCAGAGTTTCTGCGTCCCCTGCCTGACAGGAGCCCCCCTGACTCCCCGCTCTCCACACCGGATAAAAGGCTCGCAAAGAAAGCCAGACATGGCCGCGGTGGTGGATCGAAAGTCGGCACGCCGAATCGCCAGGCGGAGGCCTTGAGGGACCACGGGGGTGAGTGACTTTCCCTTAGATCCCGTGAACACCAGCTACTCCTGCTCCCCCGTCCCCTTCCCCGATCTTCAGACCCCTACTAACCCGCAGACTGTCCTTCCAGCGACCTGATGCTCCCCTGAAGATACGGACCTGAGGATGTGCTCTGCCTCACAAGCTGCCTGTCACCAACGACCCTCTTACAGACTGTTTGCTGCCTCATGCTGCTGTTAGACCTGATGGCGCACCCAGCTTGCAACCAAAGGGTGATCCCCCGCCCGTCATCAGTCTGCAACATGCCCTGGACGTGGCTCATTGCCTTTGCTTTGTTTTTTCTCTTTTTGTTTTATTCATTTATTTTTATTTTTATTTATTTTCTTTTTATTTTATTTTATTTTTCGGTTCAATGCAATCTGGATATTGGCACACAGCCCGCCGAGGACTGAAAAGTTTGTATCTGCTTGGTGACTATATGCATGTTTGTTTGTGAACCACGCCCACCTTCATGCCGAGCCGTCATGTGAGTTCTGCTCAGCTCCATGACATATTGGCGGTTCTCCTCTCATACCTCACTGTTATCTTGCTCAGGGGGGGGGGGGGGGGGTTTATGGGGGACAAACGTATGGTTCCTAGATGGGTTCATGCTTACTGGTGCTCACCTCGGATAGGTTCCTTACCTATCTCCATTATTCGTTGCCCCAATGTTATTTCATCCTGGTCGGGTGTAGAATTTCAATCTAGCTCATCTTTAGACATACAGCCAGTAGGGCTGTGCGTGTAATTTGCCCTGTTGGTAATATTGTATTTTGTTTGAGTACTCTCTGTGTTAACTATAGATACCGAGGCACTGTGGTTTTGCTGCCGTTGCCTCCCTTTAGCCCCACAAGGCACCCGGTGTCCCCTGAGCCATTGGGTGCGCAATAACGGGTAGGTGAGGCTCCCCACTGTGGGTATCTGAGTCTGCCCTCGAGGGGGGTCCACCTCCTATAATCCTATTGCTCCACTTCTCTTTTTCAAATTCCTTTCTCCTTCTCTGCCATCCCCTCAACCCCTTCCCCCACACCCACCCTCCCTGCTCTGTCCTAACCCTCCCTACCCCCTCTGAATGGTTACCGGCGCCTCTCTGGCACCGGTCACACTGATAGCTGTATAGGTCACATTGCTGGATTACTAACGTGCTTAACTTTATTGTGTTCCAGGTCGCTTTCTAAGGTCCCGCCACCTTCTCCATCCAGTCTCTCCGCTATGGCTTACTCCATGACGGGTAGGGCCCCCACGGTGATTTCCCACAACGTGAGGGGTCTGAATATACCCGAACGTCGAACCTCCTTACTGAAAGAGCTTAAAAAAGGTAGGCCTCATTTTGTCTTCCTACAGGAGACCCACTTTAAAACTCACCACATTCCCAAACTCACCAGCACATACTTCCCCAAGGCGTATCACGCGACAAACAATGACTCCAGGTCAAGGGGGGTGACGATCCTAGTGAGTAGGGAGGCCCCATTTGTGATCTCAGAACAACTAAGCGACCCGGAGGGCAGATTCCTCTTTGTAAAGGGAACGTATGGGAATACCCCACTAACCTTGGCAAATGTGTACTTCCCCAACAAGGCACATAAGTCGTTCTGTCAGGCTGTAGTTCGCGAGCTCCACGGGTTCGCCAGGGGGTGCATAATCTTAGGGGGCGATTTTAATGTCCCTCTGAATCCCCTTGTGGACACTTCTAATGGGAAGACATGCATCTCCTATAGAATTCTCAAAGCTATCAAATTGATGCTCCAATCCCTACAACTCATTGACACTTGGCGTTTCCTCAACCCGGATGGTAAGGACTTTACGCATTTCTCTGTCCCGCACTCCAGATATGCGAGACTAGACTATATCTTTGTGTCCCAACGAGATCTAGGGAGGGTAACAGGGGCTCACATAGGTATCCAGTCCTTCTCGGACCACGCGCCTACTGCCCTTTCTCTGGAACTGACGAATACTACACAGCGCCAGCCCTCCTGGAGGCTCAATGCTTCCCTCCTGACCTTGACTGACAGCCTGACGGAATTCTTCAGACTTAACACGACCCCGGACTCAGACCCGCTCTCTGTTTGGGAGGCTCATAAGTGCTCCATGCGGGGAATTCTGATGAAATTAGGCTCGCACCGGAAACGGGAACGGGAGGCTGCGATTCACAAACTGACTAACCAAATTAACACCCTGGAAACGCTACATAAACAATCCCTCTCCACTGCTTCAGCTTCCGAGCTCCTCGAAACCCGACGGGAATTGCAGCAACTGCTGGATTCTACGGCCAAACGCATGCTGTTCTTTAGGAAAAAATTATACTACGAGGCAGGAAACAAGGCGGGTAGGTTCTTGGCAAGGGCCCTGCGCGACATCTCGTCGGCAAATCACATTGCGGGGATTAAGAGAGCAGATGGAGGCCTAGATGTAACGACGGAAGCGATCGCGGAACATTTCCACAGCTTCTATACTAAGCTGTATGCCCTTCCTCCGCAACATAGACAACCACACATGACAGGGGACAGGATGCAACAGTGGCCTCCCTGCCCTCTCGAGCGCTGATATCGCTCTTCTTGAGGGACCGATCACGGCTGTGGAGATCACCCAGGCCATCAAACAACTGAAATCTGGGAAAAGTCCGGGCCCGGATGGCTACTCAGCCATATACTTTAAGACTTTCTCTGACCAACTCAACGAACCACTCAAAAATGCCTTGAACTCGTTGTCCCTACCCAGGCAGGTTACGCCAGACTTTTTGTCTGCACACATTACGGTCATCCCTAAGTCGGGTAAAGACCCTTCAGACTGTGCGAGCTATCGCCCCATCTCCCTGCTGAATCTGGACGTGAAATTGTTTTCGAAGATCTTGGCTACCAGGATAGGACCACTCCTCTCAGGCCTGATAGGCATGGAGCAAGTAGGCTTCATGCCCGGTCGGGAAGCCAAAGACAATGTCACCAAGGCGCTTTTGCTCGTCCAGGCGGCGGGGGATCGGCGGATCGAGGGCCTTCTCCTGTCCACTGACGCGGAGAAGGCCTTCGACCGGGTGGCTTGGGACTTCATGATGGCGGTGTGTGCGAGGGTGGGTCTGGGACCGCACATGCTGTCATGGATAGCGGCGCTTTATCAGAACCCGTCAGCGCAACTGCGGATTAACGGCACCCTCTCGGAGAAAGTGAAAATAGAGAACGGTACGAGACAGGGATGCCCGCTGTCGCCCTTATTGTTCATCCTGACACTCGAGCCTTTTATTAGGACAGTAAAACTTAACGACGCAGTGACGGGGTTCAAGGTTGGGGGCAACGAGTTCAAAGTAGCGGCGTACGCCGATGACCTTCTCTTTTTCTTGACAGGCTCACACATTGCACTCCCCAACTTACTGAAAGAATTCGCACATTATGGCTATGTTTCAAACCTGAAAATTAATTACTCGAAGTCAGAGGCCCTAAACATCTTATTGCCGGCTAGGCAACTGGAGATGATCAAAGCCCACTCTTCCTTTCGCTGGGAACCAGGTGCCCTCAAATATTTGGGCACCTGGCTCACGCCCCGACTCTCGGACACTTTTGCTAAGAATTTCCGGCCCTTACTTAAAAACTGTGAAAAGGACCTTACCCAGTGGGACAGGGGAAATTTCTCCTGGTTTGGCCGGGCGTCCATCATTAAGATGGTGATACTCCCAAGGTTCCTCTATCTGATGCGCACCCTGCCGATCCAGGTTCCCCGCAGATTCTTCTTGGCTCTAAACGCGCTTCTACTGAGGTTTCTGTGGAACGGTAAGAAGCCCAGAATTAGACTGACCACCCTAATGAAACCTAAGGATCTGGGTGGGTTGGGTCTCCCCGATTTCCAATGCTACCACGCCGCGGCACATCTTGCCAGGATCATTGACTAGCACTGCCATGGCTCTACGAAAGATTGGGTGGCTCTGGAAATGGAGCTTTGTCCGACCCCCCTTAGATTCTCCCCTTGGATCCCCAGGCATGCCTGTCCCCGAGCCCTTCGCAATCACCCAGTGACAGGCACTACACTAGGGGTATTTCACGCCTTGGCGAAAAAGAGGGGGATTTCCACTTCACCCGGCCCTCTCACGCCCCTAGCGGACAACCCAGACTTTGCCCCGGGCGTCGGTAACTTGACTCTCAGACAGACGCTCACACGTGCCCCCTTGCTGGCTAACAACTGCTTTATAGGAGACAAGATTAGAGACTGGACAGATCTTAAGGCTGAACACAACTTCCCCAACATGAGACTTTGGACATATTTTCAGCTTCGTAGTTACCTGGGCAGACTTGGGAGACTGCAGGACCTCACCAGACCACTGACCGATTTAGAGACCGTTTGTAGTTCCCAATCCCCTCTGGATAAAGCCACTTCGGTAGTGTACTCTTGGCTACAATATGCTGGCGACCCAGAGAAGACCGGACATAAGGAGAGGTGGTCGGAGGACCTTGGGATGGAGATCTCTGAGGAACGATGGAGGTATGCCTGCTCTCTTGCACATAAATGCTCAATTAGCACCAAACTGCAGGAAACGAGTTACAAGCTCCTAACACGCTGGTACCACACTCCTGTTAGGCTCCACAAATGGAACCCCCAGAGTCCGGACACATGCTGGAGATGCCAGACGGGAAGGGGCACCTTGATCCACATTTGGTGGAGCTGCCCCTTCATCTCTGTCTACTGGGAGAAGATACTTTGTCTGATTAAGCAAATAACGGAGACCAAACTAGTGTTAAATGCTGCCTGCTGCCTATTGCACCTGTCCTCCTTTCCATTAGCACGCTACAAGAAGTCCTTGACTATGCATCTTTTAAACGCTGCCAAGTCTCTCATACCCTTGAACTGGAACTCCACTAGAGTCCCGTCCATCTCCGACTGGCTCCATAGAGTCACTGAGGTGTGCGAGATGGAGGACACCTTGGCTCAAGATAGAGGCTCAGTTGACATCTTTCATGACACCTGGCAACCCTGGTTTTCTTTTAGATACTCGCAGGACTATGAAGTGGCGAAGTCCGGATAAACTGCCGAAAGGTCTTTTTCAGCAATGTGGCCGTACACCATGTATTACATGTCATGCCACCTAGGAGCTCCCTCACCCCCCCCCCTTTTCCCCCTCCCCCTCTGTCCTCCTCAGTTCTATTTATAACTTCTAACCTTTCTCTTGACTGCCTGAATGTGGCGCCTACAGCCAGCTACAACCTTGCACATCCGATTTACAATAGTTTTGGTTGATGCAATCGTAGCTGCAATAGTTTACCGAAATTTGTTGCTATTCCTAATACACAATATTATGAACTCTGATGTCTAACTCGAGAACCAACGGCAACTTGGGGGCCCATTGGCTACCCTTGTGCTAACTCTGTCAGAAAATGTATTGTTAGCAAGTTATTGTTTACTCTGTTTTCTTTGTTCTTTTGGCAACCTTCTGATTATTCCTATCCGGCTACGTCTGTGATGGAATTTCCACCATTTGCTTGACTCTTTTCATGTATGTTTACTTTTTCAATAAAAGATTTTGAATGAAAAAAAAAAACAAAAACAAAAAAAAAAACACAGATTTTTACATACTGTCCCTGGTTCTATTGAGCCTGGCAACCCTGATGGGGCCCCCTAGTGGCATGGGGCCCTCGGGCAGTGCCCGGGAGCCTCAATGGTCAGTCCGCCCCTGCATGCCACCCAAAACAAACCAGCAGCTCCTTCGGGGGTAGTGCTACAAACATATGGCAGCAAGAACCCAGAAATTGTCCCTGAAGAACAGGAGAAAATGTCGATAGTTCCTTGAACTTCATGAAGTGCAAAATCATTCAGTACTGAAGGAGTGAAATCTGGACTAATTCCTGGAAATTTACAAAGAAAGTAAAGTTGAAATTGATTGCATTACCAAGCATCGCTGAATGCCGTGTTGACCATCGATGGAAGCAGAGACTTTGAAAACCATTTATTGGCTAGCTCAGTTGATTGAGAATGCAAGTCTTTAAAACATGGTGACAATTCTGACAATACTTCTAATGTGCATCAAAGCTTGCCTTTTCAATCTTCTAGGTGAGACAACCAATGGCCTCTCGTAGACTGCAGACCTTTTTACAGTGCAATAAAACTCACTGGATTCGATTCTGATGTTAAAAAACAGGTGAAGGACTAAACATACTGTAGCTAATATAGCGATTGATATTAACCCTTCAGCCCCAGAAGATTTGGCTGCCCAATGACCGGGCTATTTTTTGTGATACGGCACTGCGGTACCCAAACAAAATCGACGTCCTTTTCTCCCCACAAATAGAGAGATTTCTTTTGATGGTATTTGATCACCTCTGTGGTTTTTATTTTTTGCGCTATAAACAAAAAAAAAGCGACAATTTTGAAATAAACACAATGGGAGTTATTTACTAAAGGAAAATGCATTTTACACTGCAAGTGCAAACTAAAAGTGCAAAGTGGACTTGAAATTGCACTGAAAGTGCACTTGGAAGTGCAGTCGCTGTAAATCTGAGGGGTAGATCTGAAATGAGGGGAAGCTCTGCTGATTTTATCATCCAATCATGTGCAAGCTAAAGTGCTGTTTTTTATTTTTCTTGCATGTCCCCCTCGGATCTACAGCGACTGCACTTCCAAATGCATTTTCAGTGCAATTTAAAGTGCAATTTGCACTTGTAGTGCAAAGTGGATTTGCCTTTCATGAATAACACCCCATAGCTTTTACTTTTTGCTATAGTAAATATCCCAATTAAAATAAAATACGTATTCTTCGTAAAAAAAAATGCAATAAGCGTATATTGATTGGTTTGCGCAAACTTTCTAGCGTCTACGAACTATGGGAAAGACTTATGGCATTTATATGTTTTTTTTTTTTACTAGTAATGGCGGTGATCTGTGATTTTTGCAGTATTGCGACGTTGTGGCGGACAGGTCAGACACTTTTTTGACACATTTTTGGGACCATTGACATTTACAGAGCTATAAGTGCTATTAATATGCACTGCTTACTATGTAAATGTCACTGGCAGGGAAGGGGTTATCAAGGGGTTAAATGTGTACCCTATTGTGTGTTCTAACTGTGGGAGAGGACTGAATGCTAGCCTCTTGCCTTGCGATCATGGGCCCTGGCATTTGGGGGAACGGTGCTCTTTGTGAGCTGTATGCCTGGGGACCCTGTGTATGCCATATTAGAGTGACTGATTTATACTGTTGGGACATACAGTGTAAGGAGATGCTAATGCCATCACCTCCAGTTATCTGTCTGTTCTCTGTGCTAATTGACCCTGCTATTGTGTGAAGATGGTAATGTGTATTGTATAGCAGGTGAGCGAGGAAACGTGATGTCTACCCAGAAAGGTCATATCTATGAGTTACCTAGTCTGGGTAAATGATTAGTTAATTAGCTCATGTTAATTTATGTTCTGGTTACCTCCTCTTTAACTGTATATAAGGTTGTATTCTTGGTTCTAATAAACACTCCATGTTCAGCAGACAAACAAGTCTTGTCTCGCTGTGTGCTTGTGAGCAGCTGGAATATCTGATATCTATATCAAGACTGATAGGAAGCGGTATATGACGGAAGCACTCAAGCGGAGTGTGGGATGTTCTGTTACAGGACTAACTAGGAGATTTGACTGATCATTTTTCTACTTTGTAGAAAGGCACAATCTGTCTTGTCTCCTCAGACAGCACAGGGATTTGTGTGTTTACACACACAAAACCGTGCTCCCACTCGTGCACGCGATTGCGTGTGGCCGAATGCGATCGCACCCGCCGTCCACTTGCATCGGGTTAAAGATGTATATGTACGGGATTTCACCCAGGAGTCTGCCACAGTATATCTGCGTGAGGCAGTCGGGAACCGGTTAAAAAGGCCTGCGCCAGATTAAAAAAAAAAAAAAAAAATACTGGCCATTTTGGTAACTTTACTAACACATGCGGCATAGTCAGATATGCTCATATTTACATCAGGCAGCCCAACAGCCAACTGGAGCAGTGTACATATAACAAGGTGCCCCAGCCCCCCACCTTACCTGAATTGCAGGGTGCTTCTCCCTGCAGGTTTCTGTTTAATGTTGGACTTGGCGTGGCTGTGCATGGCTCTGCCCACACAGCTGTGTCATCCATTCACAGAGATCTGTGAACACAGAGATTACAATCCCCATCTGCCATTGCAGCAGAAGGAGTCGTAGTTCTCAACAGAGAAAAAGTGCAGAAATGTCAATATATCTGCGTTTTTTAAACCCTTCCAAATACCCAGTGAAGTAACTGGCCTCACGTGATACCCAGAGAGGAAACAAATCCTCCTACATAAGTTGTACCTGTTCATCTGCAGTCCTCTCTCCTCTACAGTCCATCAAAGTCCAGAATTGATAAAGCTTGCTGAACTTTCAGAAAGCAGGAGGTGGGGAGCTGAAGTTACACTCTGCAGATGTCATGTACCTGGTCAGTGAGCCTGATATGCAGAGGAAAGCCTCTCATACAGCTTTGGCTTAAGGGCCACTGATAGTGAGACAGTGACTACAAGAGCATGGCGAGGTATGAACACCTAGGGTCAGTCCAGGAGACTGTGCTGGTAGTAGCCAATACTTCACTGGAAGGGTGCCAGGAGATGGAGCAGCTGACAACATGCAGATAAGACAGCAGGACCAATTGGAGGCAGGTAGGTCTTCTCCACTCTCCGGGTGGTCTTCTTCCGTGTCATCTCGGCGCTCTCCGGTGCCTGGGCTGGCCGCCGCTATCTTTCTTGAAGCTTTCGGTCTTCTTTGCCACCTTCTGCCTTCTTCTTTTCTTCCGATGTTGACTCGACGCTTCCTCCCACTGTAATGCCGGGTGTACAGTGTGCAGTGATTTATATGGGCCTCTTATGACGTCACAGTCCCAGCATGCACCGGGACCCACGGAAAAGAACCAGGGAGCACCGAGACGACACGGAAGAAGACCCCCCGGAGATCGGAGAAGACCCGGGAGCTGACTAATAAATTATTTTAAAACCCTGTGTTGTGTGTTTATTTTATTGACACTTTTCCTCCAGGTGAATGGGGAGGGGTACGATGTACCCCATAATCATTCACCTAGGCTGGGGGGCCGGTATCTGGGGGCCCCCTTATTAAAGGGAGCTCCCAGATTCCGATAAGCCCCCCGCCTGCAGACCCTGATGACCAACTGCCAAGGTTGTCGGGAAGAGGTCCTGTCCTTATCAACATGGGGACAGGGTGCTTTGGGGTGGGGGGGCCGCAGGGCATGTGGCCTGGTACGGCTCAGGAGGGGGCACTCGCTCGTCCCCACTCCTTTTCTGACCGCCTTGCGACGTGTTTGGATAGGGTCTGGTATGGATTGTGGGGGAACTCCCATGCCGTTTTTTCGACGTAAGGGTTCTCCTTACAATCCATACCAGACCTAAGGGCCTGGTATGCCCCTGGGGGGAACCCATGCCATTTTTTTATTTAAAAACTGGCGTGGAGTTCCCCCTCATGATTCATACCAAACTCTAGGCTAGAGTTGGTGGGAATCCAAGTCGGATCCCGTCGCTTCTATGTCACGCTCGCTGGAATGTGCTTTTCCTATTCCAGCGAGTGGGAGATGTCGGCACCCTGTCAGAATCAGCGCGATGCCGTCGTGCTAGAAACACATTTTCGGCGACAGATACTGTAGCAGAAAGGAATGCCAGTGCTCTGGATAGTACACACTACAGAGGAAGATGCTGTGTTTGTATTTCATGTTGGAGGTTCACAAAAGCTTTAAATTGTTTTAAAAAGGGGCAATATGCCTTTAAAATAGATTTAGGGTTTGCATACCCTTTTATGGTGCTCAAGTAATGCCGAAATATGGTGTATTTCTTGGCATTTTCTATTTGTGTACTGCTACCTTCATTGGCAGAACTGCCTTGTACCTTTCACTGCCATCAAACAATTTACATCCCCCAAATAAAACAAATTGCTTTAATACACATGAAATCAGACCATCACCGTGCACAGTCTTAATGTATTCAAATCAGCTTGGTTATAAATTTAGTGGCAGAGCACAATCAGTTTTCAGCCGGCCGCCGGTGTTTAACTTATTGGCTTGAGACTTTGGAATGCTTACTTAGTGGCTGGGATTTAAAAAGGCCACGTGATTTATTTATTCACTTGTAAACAAGGCCCCGGGGAGGTGCTAATTAGAGCGATGCCTCAAAGCTAAAATGCGCTCTTATTGATTTAAGTAATGAAAAGACATGGGAAGATCAGAAGCAAACATCTATCTCTAGTTTCATCCGCAATCCACTCGTTTAAGCACAATTTGTTCCAGCTTCTATTAACTGCTTCTGCCATAGCAGACAATTAGGGTCTCTTATCGCCCCCTTTTTTTTTTTTCTTTCATGATATTTCATGTTAGAAACTTGTAAGTTAATTGAAGACACAAATTCAATTACTGGAATTCTGCAGCTTATTCTGCCCACGCTTTTCCATACACCTGATTTACTGTAACATTCGTCACTGGAGTCAAGTGTACTTGACTCACCTAAAGCATCTGTGTTGCCTATTGCAACCGAGAGGTGGGCCTGCATAAGCCTCCATTTCTCTGAGGCGGCGTACACACGAGGGGATATGTCCGCTGAAAACGGTCCGATGGACCGTTTCAGCAGACATCTCCGCTCGTGTGTATGGGCTAGCGGACAGATTTCTCCACCCGACAGATTTCAAAGCAAGCTTTGAAATCTATCCGGTGGAATCTGTCCGCCCGACATGTCTGCTGGTTAGTACACTTACCAGCAGACATGTCGGCCCCCACCGCCGCCGCGCCGCTGCCGAATGGATTCGGCGCATGCGCGGAAGTGTTTTACTTCCTGGTGCGGTGACGTGGCGGTGACGCGGCGGCGTCAGCGTCACCGCGCCGTCCGGCGGCGGGGAATTTGATCCGATGGTGTGTACACGCCATCGGATCAAACTCCCGATCGGACATATCCGATGGAAATGGTCCGCGGACCGTTTTCATCGGATATGTCCGATCGTCTGTACGCCGCCTTAGGTGTCTTGTTGGTGGTGGCATTTGAATCTGCACTGTTTGTTGGACTTCATATCATCAGGATTGTTCCCAACGTTTATGATGCACGATTAATTTTTAGCACAAATTTATTTTTCAGCAATCTGAACTTTGTTTCAATATTGGACTAACATCATATAAGTGCAATATTCACCAATATCACAGTATTTTGTTTAGATTTATTATTTTTCACACAGTGCAACTTTAGCCCTTTCCTTTTCAGCGTAACTATGCACCCAAGATACGCCAGCGTAGGCAAGCTACGTTGGGCGGCTGAAGCCTTGTTTTACGACGTATCTAGTTTCGCGAATCGGCGTAAAAATACGACGGCGCACATTTGTACTTACGACGGCGTATCTCAAGATACGCCGGCGTAAAACTTTTGTGAATCCTGCCCAATAACGTTTGCACAAACCAGTCAATATGCACTTATTGCGTCTTTTTTTTTTTTTTTTTTTTACCAAACATGTAGAAGAATACATATTGGCTTAATTTTTTTGGGGGGGGGGATATTTATTATAGCAAAAAGTAAAAAAAATTATATTTTTTTAAATTGTCGTTCTTCTTTTGTTTATATATATATAAATTTAAATCGCAGAGGTGATCAAATACCACCAAAAGAAAGCTCTATTTGTGGGGGAAAAGGGATGTCAATTCATTTTGGGTACAAGGTCGCATGACCGCGCAATTGTCAGTTAAAGTGACGAAGTGTTGTATCGCAAAAAATGGCCTGGTCATTAAAGGGGTTGTAAAGGTTTGTTTTTTTATTTTCTAAATAGGTTCCTTTAACCACTTCAGGCCCGCGCTACCGTCGGATGACGGCAACAGCGCGGGCCTGAATATCCAACATGCCGTCATTTGACGGCATGTCATTCTGGCGTTCCCAGCGCGCGCTGTAGTGCGCGCTGCGGGGAAGCCCTGTGTTGTCCGTGTCCCTTGGACACGGCCAATCACAGATCGCGGCAAACGGCCAATCAGAGTGGCCGTTTGCGATGCGATCTGTGGGCGAATGAGAGATGATCTCTCATAGATCATCTCTCATTGCCGTTTTACACAGAGACAGCGTCCTGTCTCTGGAGGGGAGGAGCCCGATCTGTGTTCCTTCCTACATAGGGACACAGATCGGTCACCCCCCCAGTCACCCCCCCTCCCCCCACAGTTAGAACACACCTAGCATACACATTTAACCCCTTCCTCACCCCCTATTGTTAACCCCTTCAATGCCAGTCACATTTATACTGTAATTAGTGCATATTTATAGCACTGATCGCAGTATAAATGTGAATGGCGCCAAAAATGTGTCAAAAGTGTCCAATGTGTCCGCCATAACGTCGCAGTACCAATAAAAATCGCAGATCGCCGCCATTTCTAGTAAAAAATAAATAATAAAAAATAATAATTCTCTCCCCTATTTTGTAAGCGCTATAACTTTTGCGCAAACCAGTCGCTTATTGCGATTTTTTTTTTTTTTTACCAAAAATATGTAGAAGAATACGTATCGCCCTAAGCTGAGAAAAAAAATGTGTTTTTTTTTTTTAATTGGGATATTTATTATAGCAACAAGTAAAAAATATTGTATTTTTCTCCAAAATTGTCGCTTTTTTTGTTTCTAGCGCAAAAAATAAAAATCGCACAGGTGATCAATTACCACCAAAAGAAAGCTCTACTTGTGGGGAAAAAAGGACGTAAATTTTGTTTGCACGACCGCGCAATTGTGAGTTAAAGCGACGCAGTGCCGGAAGCTGAAATTTTACCTGGGCAGGAGGGGGGTGTAAGTGCCCAGTATGCAAGTGGTTAAGCTAGTGCATTGTTGCACTAGCCACCACCGTGCCCCTTAAAGCTGAGTTCCACCCTTAAAACCACCTTCTTTCATCCCATCCAGCATACTGGCGTCAGCGCCAGTATGGTGTTTTTTTTTTTTTTTAATCCATGGACTTACTTTATAATAGATCATTTAATTTTGGGCGCACCGCGGTGTATGTCGCCGCTATAAGGCGTCACGCCTTCCGGAAACAGCCGACTAGCGTTCGGCTCTTCTCGGCGCCTACGCACAGACCCAGAAGCTGACTGCGCAGGCGCCGTATATAGCCGCATCACGCCCTCCGAAAAAAGCCGAACTAGGACCGGCTATTTACGGCGCCTGCGCAGTCAGCTCCTGGGTCTGTGCGCAGGCGCCGAGAAGAGCCGAACGCTAGTCGGCTGTTTTCGGAAGGCGTGACGACTTATAGCGGCGACTGGATGGGATGAAAGAAAGTGGTTTTAAGGGTGGAACTCCGCTTTAAAAGTGCAACGTGAAATTTGCTTCATCTGATACTGCTCTGATCTGATTCTGCTTGGATTATTAGAAGACCCGAATTAATCATTATTCTTGTTATCATATTATAAACTGTCTATTATATCTGCAACCACTATGGATTTTTGATTATTTATTTGTGGACACCTTTGCACTTTATTCATATTCTGTTGCGCCCTTTTCATTTTATTCAAGATTCAAATATGACTACATATGCCTCTTGTATTTAAACAATATTTGCTTATCTCAAAATTCAGCTTTAACAAAAAAAGTAATATAATTATCAAAACCTTTATGATGATGTAAAAGGGTCAAGAAAACAAAATCTCGATGCATGGTATGTAAACAAAATACACTAAATAATGAATTTCCTACAAATAATAAATAACCTAATTTATTTTTTAACTTTGGCTTCATAAATCACACTCTGGAGACATTCATGAGCCTGGCCTTTTTTCGGAAGTGTTCCTTTTCTTTGGTATTGATTAATGGGACATCTTCTAAAAATAAAACATCCTTATTTTAAAAGTAAACTGCAAAAACATTGAAAAGTGACTATGTACCGGTATTTAGTGTGCATGCACATATACAGCAAATATAGGTTTGTGCTTAGATCAGGGACGGACTGACCATTGGGACTCTCAGGCACTGCCCGAGGGCCCCATGCCACTAGGGGGCCCCATCAGGGTTGCCAGGCTCAATAAAACCAGGGACAGTATGTAAAAATCTGTGTTTTTTTTTTACATCTGTCCTTGATATGTCCGAAACTGACATGCTTTTGATGTGAAAATCCTGAGATTTTAGTTGCCCTGCCTCTGCACTGCCTCCTGGCGTGGGGCCCATATCTTCTATTGCCCAGGGGCCCCATGAGTTGTCAGTCCACCCCTGGCTTAGATACCAATTGTATCTATTTAAGGCATACCGAGTAGTACCCCAGTGTGCCAACCTGTGGTCCTTTGGCGATTGTTGGACCATATTCCCAGTCTCTGACTCCTGCAACGTGCCTACAGTCTTCGAATCACATATTTTGTACAGCCCATCAGTGATGTCAGGGTCCTCATTTGATGCCCACATAGGTTAAACACCATTGTTGTACATTATTAGTTAGCACATTGAACCACATTCTGCTTTAAAGTAAACCTGTGCTTACCATCTCAGCTGCCAGGTGGAGCTGCAGAAAAAATAACAAAAAGCAGCAGGTGCCAGCCATTGGTCAGCAGGATTTTTTTGGTGGGCATTGGGCATTGTTCATTATGATTGACATAGATATCCATCCCTGGACAACGTGATTGATGATGCATTTACATTGGGGGGCATTTGTTTTATATAATGAAGGGGGTTGGGCAGTATCTGGGGGCTTCCAGACTCTAATAAGCCCCCACAACTACCAGGCTAGGGCTTTGGGGAAGAGATCCATGTTCTAATCAACATGGGGACAGGGTTATTTGTATGTGGAGACCCCCCTGGCAAGGCACCCCTACATGTTGAGGGCTTTTGGCCTAGTTTGGGGGGTGGGTCATCCTTCTCATTTCCTAGCCTGCCAAGCTGCATGCTTGGATAAGGGTCTGATATTAATTTTTAGGGGACGCCATTTTTTTCTTTTCTTTTTACATAGGGTCCCTGAGGGTTTGCTATGGCATTTGGTGGAAAGCCAAACAGTTTTTTTGTTACTTTTTATTTTTTTGCATGGGGTCTCCCTTGACATCCATACCAGACCCTAATCAAGGATAAGGGTCTGCTATGTATTTTAGGGGAGCCCCATGCACCTTTTCACAGGCAGGTTGGGGGGATCCTGCAGGCATGTTATTTAAAGGGGAAGTACGTCCAAAGCTCTTTAGCCTTACCTCTCCTGTGGGTCACAGGAGTGCAGTTAGGCTAAAGTCCACTGTTGGCTAACATCACTCAGCCACTCCAGACATTGGTGGGATCCCAACTTTAATGTCAGGATCCACCCAAATGCCCGACCTTCAGCGTGCCACTAAGAGACTGAGCCAACTGCTCCTGCCCCCCCAAACACAGCCCAGCATCCCTTGAACATTGGAGGGGCAGAGCAGAGAGTCAGTGACTGAGACCAAGAGTGAGACAGAGAAATGAATGATGAGCAGTTTTTGATCAGTTCTCAGTTCTCTTACTCCTTGGTAGGGGGGGGGGGAATGGGATGAGTGGCAGTGCTGGGGAGAGTTCTGATCAGTCAACTTAGGTGCTCTTGATTAAGGTCATCTGTTGATCTGAGAACTGTAGTGGGGACTTTTAATGGCAACTATAATCACAGGTAGTGTCACTAATTGTGTCTGCGACTTTGTGGTGTCTCGTAGCAGTGACACCTACGATGAAATCAGGAGATAAGGTCTCCTCCAGCCCCTCCCACCTCACAATCCTCACCAGTCAGCGGACCTCTAGTCTCTGCCCCCCCAGTCATGCCGTTAACTTAATGGGTGGCTGCGAATAGGCTGAGTGGGTGGCCGTGGACTCTAGGAACAGCCCAGCTGGGTGGCCAAAGGCTCCAGAGACAGCCCTGCTGGGCAACCACAGAAAGGCTGGGAGAGCGGTGTGGGCTTCAGGAACAGCCCAGGATTTGGTGACCCCTGGCAAATCATCAGATGTGGTTCCCAGGAGGGGGCGAGCACGTCACTGACCACCGCAGTAAAGCCTACCTTCACGGTGATGAGTAACAATCAGACAAGCAGGAAGTGAACAGAACAGAGAAGAAATAGAGTAACTTCTGAGCAAAAACGAACAATGAGGAAGTGAAAAGAGGAATGTCTGCACGTAAAGGATGCTTATTATGAAAAAAAAAATCCTTTACAACCCGTTTAAATACAAAATTGTAAAATTCCAACAATCTCTTGCAAATTCTGGTCAATTTGACTGTTCTGATACATTTTGAAAAATAAGGTCAAAAGGATCCTCTCATGTCTAATTGTGTACAATGAGATAATTGGTTAGAACACTCGGCACAGCTTCTTGGGAGGTGAATTCTCACCTTGTCCTTCTAATTACTCGTTAACATACTGCCAACATGTGCAACACTATTCTGAACCTTGTACACATTTCACATGCTCTGCCCCAACTGATATAATATTCATGTGTTCAGTGTGATTACACTCTGCATATGTGTGTGTGCTCCATTTCTTACACACCTTCGGCAGATAATCAGATAATAACTCTGTATTGTTACAACAATAGAAAGCAAAATTCTCCAACATGGGATCAATTCATAGGTCATCGTGTGGTAAAAGTCTATTTTATGCCATAGAGATGGATAGGGTGTTGTGACACTTCTGTCCCTTTAAATTCAGCCTATGAATAACAGACACCTTTACTTGAACCTGAACACTTTTGTAGAACAGAAAACAATATTCATGATTATGTAATCAGTATTTCCTGACCCATTAAAATACAGTGAAACCTCAGGCTATGAGCATAATCCATTCCAGGAGAATGCTCGTAATCCAAAGCACTCTCATATCAAAGCGAGTTTCCCCATAGAAGTCAAAGGAAACAAAAATAATTAGTTCCTCATTGACTTCAATGGCACGCAATACCGCATGTGACCAGAGGTGGGGAGCGCCAGAGAGCCTTGGAAATACTCAGGAAAGGCTCTGGGACACCTCGGCTGAACTCGGAAATGCTCAGAAAAGCTCGGGAACTGAGTATTTCTGCGTTTTTCTGAGTATTTCCGAAACGTCTCCGATTAGCTTCGATTGGCTCTGTTCGGCTCCAGCACCCCCTCACCTCTGGCCAAATGCCATTTTGCACACAGCTTTGGCTTGAATCCTGCTCGTTTTGCGAGACAACATTCGCAAAAAGATCTTGTATTGTGAAACACTCGTTAACCACGTTATTTGCAATCCAAGGTTTAACTGTACACATTATAGTACAACAAACTAAGGGCAAGCAAGATCCCAGGCAATGCCCTGATAATGAATTCTGTTTGGTTGAAAGGAGCTGTTTGTACGAATTTCATTTATATTGCAGTGTTTGTCCAATTGTATCTCAGAGATTATCCTCCTTGGCGGTATGATTCTGTCTGGAATTACGTACCAAAAGCGGTACAATTATTTGCATGGAAATTTGGCGTTTTATACTGTAGGCCTGCAATTCTTAGGAATAACTTGCTTAAATCTGTCCAAACAAGACATCCCGGGTATGATAAAGTTTGAAAAACAAAATCATAATTTTTTATATAATAAAAAACTATAAATAATTATAACAAATTATAATGTAATTATAATAAAAATATTCAATAATGTAATCAACTCAAAAACACAGAAATTTGCTCAGTTGCAGAATTGTCGCTGTCATTTTTTTTTTTTTTTTAATGACGAATTTCCCCACAAATCGCTATCGCTCAATTCTGCAAGTGATTATAATTTATTATCGCTGTTTTCTAGCTGATCTAAAACCATTTTTGACATAAAGGGACACTTTTGGTTGCTATGGGCAATCTACAGTTTCCAGGCAGAAAGAACACTTTTTATTTTATAAAAGAACATGTAGGGCACTGGGCAGACCACTAGGGACAAGGGGGGTGTGTATTTTTTACATACAGTACTGTAATCTATAAGATTACAGTATACTGTATGTAAAGTGTTTGTTTACTTTTTTGAATTTGGCGCCGTTCTCCGCTTCCGTGCGTCGTAACGTCGCAGGAAACGGAGATCGACGGCACACGGGGACGCTGTGTGAATCGAGCGAGCACCCGCTCGCTCATACAGCGGGGATGCATCGCTGGATCCAGGAAGAAGGTAAGCCAGCGCGCGCTGCAGGCTCTGCATGGCTACCCCGAGCGTGACTCAGGGATACCGTTCTTAGCAGAAAAAACCCACCCCGAGTCACGCTCGGGGATACCGCCAGGGAGGTTAAAAGCAAACTCCCTCCAAACCTTTTTTTTTGGATAAAGTAGGGAAGTATTAGAACCTGTGTTCCTTTACTACCATGTTCGTGTGGTCCTGTTGGTCTATTTAACCACTTCAATAATCGGGCACTTTTACCCCCTTCCTGCCGAGGCCAATTTTTAGCTTTCAGCGCTGTCACACTTTGAATGTCAATTGAGTGAGTGAGTGAGGGAAAACTGAATTGCCTCTGAGCGCTCGTTTGACCATTTCTCCCTTGAACTCAAAAGAGATGGGTTTTGATCTTTCACCTAAAGGCCAAGTGGTTGGTCATGCTACACTGTACTCAAACTACATTTTTAGAAATTTGTTCACACAAATAGAGCTTTCTTTTGGTGGTATTAAATCACCACTATTTTTTTTTTTTTTTTTGAAAAATTAAAACAAGTTTTTCATTGCTTCTGTTATTATATTTTGTAAATAAATAATCTGTCTTTGTAAATTTAGACCAACATGTATTCTGCTACATTTCTTTGGTGAAAATCACCCAAATCATTATTTAGTCTGTAGGAAAGTTATAGAGTCCACAAACTATGGTATGGTAAAACCTGAACAATTATCAATCCTGATGTGTTGACTAATTTCTTGAGGCACAAAAATGTCAGGACAATACAGATATTTCCCAATTGACCCCTTTTTTAGAAAGTAGACAGTCCAATGTATTTAGAAACAGGCATGTTGAGTTTTTTTAAGTCGTTAAGTTGTCAGATTTTTGGAAAGATAAGAAATTAAAACATTTAATTTTCGTTTAATGTTTTTTTTTTACATTCTGTCACCAATGCAAGTATTTTACTGAATGAAATTGATTCATTCAGTTTATTTTGTTGTAATTAGCGGTTATTGGTCAGAGTTAATCACATGATACAGATGGGCTGTGATTGGCCCAGTTTGTACCATGTGATCACACTGACCAATCACAGCTCGAAACACAATTGTATACAATAGATGTCTTGAAAGGAAGCTATCCATTGTTTACAACTGTCATCTGACTTGCTGTGATTGGTTACAGTGGTCACATGATACTGGCAGCAGGACATCACCACAATCAGTCATTGGCAGGGGCAGACTGACAACTCATGGGGCCCACAGACAATAAGAGATTATGGGGCCCCCGGGCAATAGGAGATTATGGGGCCCCCAGGCAATAGGAAATGATGGGGTTCCAAGGCAATAGATTATGGGGCCACACAGTATGCACACACTTATACAGTTTGCATACACAGTATACATTCGCACAGAATACACACACACACACACACTGAAAAGGTACTGGAAAGGCGGGGCAGCTATAATCTTGGGATTTTTAGGATGTCGGTAAGGGACATTTCAGGGACAGATGTATAAAACACAGATTTTTACATACTGTCCCTGGTTCTACTGAGGCTGATAAACCTGATGGGGCCCCCTAGTGGCATGGGGCCCTCGAGCAGTGCCCGGATGGTCAGTCTGCCCCTGGTCATTAGCTGTGTCCAGTGGAAGCAGCCAGTGACAGATCGCCCCATTGTGCGGCATCGCGTAGGGCATAATCCGGGAGGACATCAAATGATATGTTCTTAACGGATAGAGGAGAGGTTTCTGCCGGCATTATAATGCAATAGGCTGGGCAAGAACCGGTAACTATATCATTGGAAGCATTTTAGAGAGAGGAAAGTCCAGAAAGGCCGCAAACCAAACAAACACAACGTGCATGCAATTGATAGCAGTCTCAGTCTGGGTCCATTCAGGCTGCATTTTGCCCCACTTATGGGGCTTAGCCATGGCTAACCCCCGTGGATGGAGTGAGATGCATTGGAGGGCCGTAGTCTGTATGGAGCTAGACTGAGGCTGCTATAATTTGTGTATATGTGAGGTTTGTTTGATATGCAGTGTTCAGAAGGGCCGGGACAGGGTCTTTATACTGAGCCCGCACAATCAGCAGAGTCTACAGAAGTTTAGACACAGAAACCTAAGGCCCCATGCACACGAGACGCAAATGCAAACACATCTAAACACACGTTTTTAAAGGCAAAAACCCGCGTTTAAAACAGCAGTTTTTGCCGCAAATTTTGCCACGTTTTACCGCGTTTGCGTTTATAAGCGCTCAGTTAAGAAACATCATAAGACCCTTCCTAAGCTCAAAAAACAATATTATTTAACCATTTCAGCCATTTTCTGAGACCAAAGTGAGTAGCAGCTGTAAGAGCAGCAGTATACTTGTATTCACCTGCCACAAGCTTTGGATTGTCCACTTGCCATGTCACCTGCAACAAGTTGTGAATTGTCCACTTGCCACGTCATCTGCCACGTCACCTGGCCACGTCACCTGCCACAAGTTGTGGATTGTCCACTGGCCACATCACCTAGCCACGTCAACTGCCATGTCACCTGGCCACGTCACCTGCCACAAGTTGTGGATTGTCCACTGGCCACATCACCTAGCCACGTCAACTGCCATGTCATCTGGCCACGTCACCTGCCACAAGTTGTGGATTGTCCACTTGCCACGTCACCTTCCACAAGTTGTAGATCGTAATGTAAAAAAATGTAAAAAAATAGGTCACCTTTAAAAACGCCTATAAACGAAATCGCAGCAAAACGCCGGTACCGCGTTTTGGCGCGTTTTGCGTCTGAAACGCGAAAAACTTTTGCATCTGAACCCATTTGTTTGCTTCTGGAAAAACGAGGATAAACGCAACTGCCTAAAAACGGCAATAAATGAGATTGTGTGCATGGACACATAGGATAACATTGAATGTGTTCAGGGGCAGTTGAAAAAACTGTCCAAATGCCTCTGAACTCGAGTTTACCAGCGTCTCGTGTGCATGGGGCCTTAGCAGTAACCCAATGCTTTCCAGTGAAAACATTTTGTTATATTAGGCCTTATGCTTATGGGCGTATTGAACATTTCCTCTAAATGCTGGATCTTTCTTACAGGAGCTGGCAAAAAAATCCACCTGCACTTGATTTGGTGCATAATTAGGGGCATTTACTGTATGTGCATGGCGTTTAGAGGTGTATGCACTCCATAGGCTAGAATATTCTGTTATCCTGGCCAGTAGAGTGAGTTAACGCTTGTTTATAGCCATTTGCGCATGATTATGCATCCTTAAGCGTCAGATGTAATGCAGCAGGACCTAGACGATTATGATGTGGGAATATGGTTTACAACTTGTACCTCGATTCACTTACGATGGATGATTAAGAGACCTGCTATTGCTGACCAGGGATATCCATAATCCCCTCGTCATTTTCCCTTTCTGTTTGTGATGAACATTTACCTGCACTCTGCCAAAAAGAAAATATTCATTGATTTTACACTATACATTTTCTATGTGGCACGTCGACAGGCATATAAATGCGGTTTGGTATGCATTGTCAGAAATGTGTTTTATGTCATTACACCCAGCTGGGTGAAGTCAGACGGCGGCATTCATTATTATCATTGTATGTGTACAACTGTGTGGGTAGCATACATACTTTAGTATATATTTATGGAACCCAAACAGGAAAGTATTACTTCTAAATCAAAAAGTAAAGGCGAACCGCTAAGAAATACACAAAGCAGCCAATAAACACCTAGTTGAGGGTTATTTTTGAATAGAAATCACAATAATTTTCATGCATTAGATTTACCAAATAGAGTGAGGTTGATGAAAACACAACCTGAAGTTATTTTTAATACCATTAAAATGAAATTTAAATGTCAAAATAAATGTTAAAACAAACAAAGTATTCAAACAAAGTTTCACAAAAAAAAAAGGAAGGGTATTTAAAGCGGAGTTACACCCAAAAATGGAACCTCCGCTTTAAGTGCAGGCGACCCCCTCACATGCCACATTTGGCATGTAATTTTTTTGGGAGGGGGAGCAGATAACCTCTTTTTAGAGGGATTCAGCTCCCACTTCCTCCAGGGGCTCTGCGGCACCAGAAGGAAGATCACCTCTCCCCCCTCCATCTCGGCAATCATCTGGGACATGTCACAGGTCCCAGATGATTGCCTGGCCAGTCACAATGAGCAGCAGCGTGACTCACGCATGTGCAGTGCGTGACTGGCTGTGAAGGCTCAGCTGGGCGTCCACAGTGACAAACAAAACAAAATAAAGTTGCGCTGCTGAAATGTGAAAAGCAAAGAAGCAGCCAGCACTAACAGTGAAACACCCTGTGAGTAAACAATGAAAGAAAAAATAAGTGCAGCGCTAGTGGGCATGAAATTGCATGAAGCAATATGGACCAGTCTCATTTAAATGGGTAGCACTATGATGGTGTAGTCCAAAAACAAGAACAAGAAAATATATACAGGGTGGTGAAACCCTATATGCAAACAGTAAAGTGTAAATAACAAAACAAGTCCTTCAAGTCAAAGCAGGGAGGTCTTCTTATGGAACACTCTTATCCACCGCTCCTGTGTTAATGGAGAGTCTGATGGTGCCCGTGGTCAGCACGGGTGGGCATACAGGTTAACCACACAGATATATATGAAAAGATGGGTACTCTTACCACAAATGTTGGACACATATGCCAGGAGCAATGTGTCAAATGCGCGTGTAAGAGCTCCTCCGATGGACGGCTCTAGGGAGTGATGATTCAAAAGGTTGTGGATCTTTCCCAGGAATGCCCCAGTTGATGAGCATTAGCTCGAAACATGTCGGGTACATAGCTTCCTCATACCCAACTACCACGCGCTTTTACACACATGTGATCACGTGTGCCAGATCTTCTCCAGAGTACTGGCATTTACATTTTTTATTTCTCCTTTTATTGTTTTACCATTTTTCAGCCTAATAAAGGCTTACCTTTCTTAAAACAAACTACACCATGTGGAGTTTTTCTCTTTTTTTGGATGTATACAAGTGTTACTCCATCTGAAAACTTGGAACTACTCTCCATCTTGGATCCTAAGATTCCTGGGAAAGATCCACAACCTTTTGAATCATCACTCCCTAGAGCCGTCCACCGGAGGAGCTCTTACACGCGCATTTGACACATTGCTCCTGGCATATGTGTCCAACATTTGTGGTAAGAGTACCCATCTTTTCATATATATCTGTGTGGTTAACCTGTATGCCCACCCGTGCTGACCACGGGCACCATCAGACTCTCCATTAACACAGGAGCGGTGGATAAGAGTGTTCCATAAGAAGACCTCCCTGCTTTGACTTGAAGGACTTGTTTTGTTATTTACACTTTACTGTTTGCATATAGGGTTTCACCACCCTGTATATATTTTCTTGTTCTTGTTTTTGGACTACACCATCATAGTGCTACCCATTTAAATGAGACTGGTCCATATTGCTTCATGCAATTCCATGCCCACTAGCGCTGCACTTATTTTTTCTTTCATTGTCCACAGTGACAATGCCGGCGTCACAGAGTAAGAGGGAGAGGAGCGGGGCTTTATCGCTGGACCGTGGGACAGGTGAGTGTCCGATTAATAAAAGTCAGCAGCTACACTTTTATATGGATGGAACTCCGCTTTAACAATGCATGAACTTACAAGATGAATAGTTTGTCCAGTACTCAGATTCTGCTCAAAGACTCACATACACTAAAATGTCCCAGGTTCCTCTACCAGTCCCCACTTATTATAGGAGAAGAGTTTTAGTCACTTTGGCTTCCTCTTGCAGTCTATAGCATGGAATCTAAACCTGCGGGTTGCCCATGTAGATGGCAGGCCTAGACTTAGGGAAACAGGACTGTTGGTCCCAAAAACAGCAAGCTTTGTGGTATTGCAGCTGTGCCTTCCCTAAACCTGGGCATTACATTTACAATGTCTGTGGTACCAATGTAAGACACTTTTCTGACACTCTTTGATTACTTTGCTAGAAAATTACTTAGAACCCCCAAACATTATGTATATACTTTTAGAAGAGGCCATAGAGCATAAAATGGTGGGCTTTGAAACTTTTTACGTCTTATGGTATTTGCGCAGCATTTTTTTTAAAGCAAATGTTTGAGGGAAAAAAATATTTTAATATATTTTATAAACACAAACACACTATAATACCCAATTTTTTGGTAAAAAGATAGTGTTAGAACAAGTAAATAGATACCTAACATGTCACTCTTTAAAACTGTGCAAACTCCTGGAATGGCGCCAAACGACGGTATTTAAAAATCTCCATAGGCGACACTGGAAGTAACAAAATACCTGTCACTTCTGGTTTTCTATACATAGAGATGGTGGAGGATGTTCTGAACCCTGATCAGCTCTATGGTAAGCTAGCGGAAATATAGGGCCAGATCCACAGAGAGAGTACGCCGGTGTATCTCTTGATACACCGGCGTACTTTCAAATTACCCACGTCGTATCATTAGTTTGAATCCTCAAACCATGATACGACTTCTTCGGGCTTCGATCTGACAGGCTTACGTCTTCGTACGCCTTCGGATCTAAGCTGCAATATTTCTGCGCCTGCTGGTTGGAGTTTGCATCGTTTTCCGCGTCAGGTATGCAAATTAGCTTTTTACGGCGATCCACGAAGTTACCAACGGCCATCTCATTCTCTTACGTCGTCGCTAGTCGGCTTTTTCCGGCGTATAGTTAAAGCTGCTATTATCCGGTCTATAGTTAGAATTGCCATGTTAAGTATGGCCGTCGTTCCCGCGTCAACATTTTAATTTTAAATTTTTTTTTGCGTAAGTCGTCGGTGAATAGGAATGTACGTGATTTACGCTATTAAAAAAAAAACAACGTTTCGACGTAATTTCGCGCAATGCGCGGCGGGAAATTTCTGAACGGAGCATGCTCAGTTCGATCGCCGCAGGGACGCGCTTCATTTAAATGATTCACGCCCCCCTACCCGCGTAATTCAATTCCGCCGCGAGAAATACACTACGCTGCCGTACCTTACGGGCCGAAATCTTCCAGGTAAAATACGGCAGCGTAGTGTATCTCTGATACACTGCGCCAGGGCAATTGTATGTGGATCTGGCCCATAATGTTTGGGGGTTCTGAGTAATTTTCTAGAAAAATAATTATGATTTTTACATGTAGGAGAAGAGTGCAAAAATAGACCTGGTATGGAAGTGGTTAATAATATTGATTAGTAATTGTAATTAATAATTAGTAATAATAATAATAATAATAATAATAATAATTAGTAATTAGTTAATAATATTGATTTAGGCAACCCCACATTCCTGTCCCAGATCTATTATATTATAGTACACATTATCCCCATAATTATGTTAGATTGCCATTCTCAGATGGGTGATTTACAGAAATATCCCCTTATGATAATATACTGATGAATATTTTTTTCCTGTTTGATTTTGTTTATTTGATTTAGTTTTTGAGCATTTTTTTTCCTACGGTTACCCGTGGTTCTATAGGGACTGCTGTGCATTTATGGATGGCATGTGGACAGTCTATATTATCACTCCCCATCAGTTGCTTTTCCTGCTTGCTGGTCAATAATTGTCCACTGTACCACATTCTGTGCATTGCTTACTTTTTATAGAAGCACTATTATATTGTTCATACAATAGCTGGTCTATCAGTCTTCTGACACTCTGTGGCATTTCCCTATGTATCACTGGCTTTCCTTATGCATTTTTGTACTTTTTATATTATTGTTTTTGTACAAAATGCTAATAAAACATTATAAAAATAAATAAATAAATAATATTGAGTACATTAGATTGATCTTTTGCATGTACAGTATGTCTAATAAATAATGTAAAAGGACTAATAATTCTCAATAAATGAACAAGCATTGTAAAGTGACAGGTGCACTTTAACTTTGGCTCATTTTTTACATTTTTACCATGCTGGGTTTTATTGTATAAAAGGGAAATTATGTAAGATGATTTAGTTTTTTTTATAAGGAAATCCACCAATATTGTAAGTTTGTATTCTCTGTGTTTATTGCTTTATTTGTTGACAAGATTTAAGATTGATATTAGAGGAGTGCAATTAACATTTGAAGTAATTGCCTAAGCTAATTACTATTAAAGTTTTATTAAAACAGAGCTTCTCCCTCTCTAGCACTGACTCCGCTCTAATTGTTTAAATTCACGCATATACTTTATCAAAACAGTAGGCTGAGCAAATCAATATAAATCCACTTAGAAAAGATAAGTTCATTTTCGGATGCATGTTTGCACAGCTTTTCTAGTTGCATGAATTACCGATCCCATATATTATACCTGTCAGTAGTATAAACTTTCTAAATTGGGGTAAATAGAAGTCACCCAATCTGCACATACATGAATTTGCAAGCTTCTCAAGCACCCTGGAAGCCCCAGTCCTGTGATACTCTACAGTACACACTTACAGAGGATGCTTCTTTCAATGCCGATATTTGGCCTACTCCCTCCCTTATGCTTGTATTGGCTCATCATCAGGGGCGGACTGACCATTCGGGCACTTGGGCAGTGCCCGAGGGCCCCATGCCACTAGGAGCCCCACTAGGGTTGCCAGCCTCAGTAAAACCAGGGACAGTATTTAAAAATCTGTGTTTTAAAAAAAAATCCCAGGATTATAACTGCCCCGCTGTCATAGATATGCAGTAATGTCTGGCAGCTTACCTTGCTCTCCATGTGTTCATCTTAGAGGCCAGGCTCTCTCACCTGGCTGCCTTTATCATCTCTCCTCCCTGTATGGCTCCACCCCAGGCCAAATCAGGAACTCTATATTAACCAGTGCACTGCAGGTCTGCATTGCTGATCAACTTTGTTTGTTAGCATTGTGTTCATGCTTGCCGTGTGTTATGTTATCTCTGTGTACCGATTTTGGCTTGTCTCCGACTACTCCTGTTTGCCTGTAAACTTAAAGGGTCACTAAAGGAAAAAATGTTTTGGGCTGAAATGACTGTTTACAGGCAAGGCTGGACTGGGACAGAAATTTGGCCCTGGACTTCATCCAGACTGGCCCACTTTGACAGGTCTCTCCCATGGGGGCCGGACAACTCCTGCACCCCCCCGGCCACCCAAGCCCCCTCTCCCCCTTCACTAGCCATTTTACTTTATTAGAATAGAACGGCTGGTACTGGTACTCTATAGGCAGTTATAGGTAGTACCAGTGGGGAAGCTAGACAATATTTTACCCGGGGCAAAGAATCAGTTCTGTGCCCCCCTTAATGGGACAAGATTAGGCAGAAGTGAGAAACTCCCAGGCCATAGCTGTTGAGTTGGCTGTCTGTCCCCTCCCCCATGCTCCTCTGTCATTCCCCCTGCTCCACTGGTCCTCCCCCTGCTTCTTTGTTCCCCCCCAGGTGAGTGCTGTGGGGAGGGAGAAGAGGTGAGTGCTACGGGACGGGAGAGACAGAGGAGCAGAGGGGGGCAGCGGTCCGCTGTCACTGAAGCGGCCCACTGAGCCACCGGCCCACCGGGAAACTCCCTGTAGTCCCAATGGCCAGTCCATCCCTGTTTACAGTGTATAGAGACATAAAAGTTAACTGATTCCTTTTAAAAATGATTAAAAAATAGATAAAAATCAACCTACAGTTTTAGTTTCGTTTTTGCTGTTGTTTCCTGTCTCTCTGATGTACAGAGCCAGACAGCCAATAGAGGGCAGTGATGGTTTGTCTAAAACCCCTCAGCCCAATCTACTTTCAGTTTACACACAGTAAGCACACCTCCTTGATTAGTGACCACAGTGAGAAAATGACAAGCAGGAAGTGTGGAGATCAGAGAAGAATTACAGCAACATCAAAGCAAAAACGAACAATGAGGACATGAAAACAGCACTGCATTAAGGTAAAGGAAGCTATTTAGCTAAAAAAAAAATCCTTTAGTGACCCTTTAAGCCTCGTTCACACGATCCGTGGATTTTTGTGCGAAGGGCGTTGGCCGTGAACTTGTTCTGCATTCAGCCATCATACATAAAACAACGTTGTTTTTCAACTCTTTAGCGCCAGTCTTTGTGTAAATTCTGCTAATGTTGTCTGATGGTTAGCATTGGTTTGGAGCATGCGTGTTTGTACTTTGGATTTTAGTCCGACGGATTTGTGTACACACGATCGAATAATAAGAAGGAACACATTTGTTGTCAGACAATTTGAGAGCATGACCATTCAACATTTGTTGTCGGATATTTCTGACAACAATTGTCCAATGGAGCATACAGACCAGGGGTCTCCAAACTGCGCCCCGAGGGCCAGATGTGGCCCTTTGCTAACCTTTATCCGGCCCTTGGGGCACTATTCCTCCAACTGATATGAGACACTATTCCTTCCACTGACACCAACTAGGGGGCACTATTTCTTCTACTGATATCAATGATGGGATACTACTCCTCCTACTCATAGGGGCCTTACTCCTCCTTCTACTGACGACCAACCCTGAGGCCATATTTATTCTCACTGGTGCTGGGCCCAGGTCATTTTCTGGTCCTCCTAAAGTCTGAAGCCCTGTACACACGGCAGAGAACCTCGACGGGCGGAACACATCGTTCTGCCCGTTGAGGTTCTCTGCCGGCCGTCAGAATCGGCGACCCGCCCGTCGGGAAAGGCAACCAGCCACTCATCCCGACAGGCCGTCGAGCAAATAGAGAACCTGTTCTCTATTTGCTCGACGGGTTACCCGACGGGCGGGGCTCGCCGAGAGCGTACACACGGCCGAGGTTCTTGGCAGAATGCGGCTCCCAGCGAGGTTCTCGCTGGTTTCTGCCGAGAACCTCGGCCGTGTGTACGGGGCTTGAAGGACAATAAACTGGCCCTTTGTTTGAAAAGTTTGGAGACCCCCTGATACAGACAGTCGGATAATCTGACAAAACACGTTCATCACACAATTGTTGTTGGAATATCCAATCACGTTTTCGAGGCTTTAGAATGCACCCAGAGATTGGATGACTGGCTATAATCTGACTACTTTCTTTTCTGAATCCAACCAAGTGATTTTGGTTTTGAGAACTGAAGCAGCATTTGTGAATTTCCATAGAAGTCTTTCATGAGGTGTATTACTAATTAGCATCAAGAATTGTTTTGCTACACTAATGAGCCGCTCTTAATTAGGCTTCTAAGCATATTAATTAGCTGTGGAAAGTTCGTTGTTTACATTAGTTAAAAATGTATTAGTGGCAATATCCATTTAATTAATTAATGCATAGCTGTTCATTAGAAGGATAAGACTGCAGTGACAGGGTAATAATCACTACATAAATTAACAGTGAATGTTTTACCTAGGCACTACAAGACAAAGATCTTGGTTTGATATATTTAATAAAGGGTGAACATTAGATGGCATGAAATAAAAGCATCAAACCATCAAAGAATGAAATAATAAGGAAGCAATATTTCTCATTCTAGAACACTAAAAAGATTTGGATATACGGATGTATAAATTATATGCGGTCATAGTGGTCAAATCTTATTCCAGAAGCTGCTAAACAATGCAACCACATCAGTTAATTTCACAGATTAACAGATGAGAAAATTAATCGTTTTCTCATAGGACAGGCATTGGTAGTTTTTTTTTTTTTTTTTAATCTTTTCCATAAAAAAAAAAAAAAAAAAAAAAATTGTTATTATTTATGTTACAACTAATCTCTTGGTGGCATGATTTTTAAAGTTGTACTGATTTGGATTTTAAGGTGATTTATTATTTTAGTCTGTAGTTTGCTGAAAGGATAAGAAATCCAGGGCCGGAATCAGAAACTCTTTACGCCGGCGTATCTATTGATACGCCGCGTAAGTTAAAAGATGCGCCGTCGTATCTATGCCCTGTATTCAGGAACCTAGATACGCCTGAAATGTGGCTTCAGCCGACCGACGTAAGTTGCCGTACGCCGTCGCATCTTAGTTGCATATTTTTGCTGGCCGCTAGGGGCGCTTCCGTACATTTACGCTTAGAATATGCAAATGAGCTAGATACGCTGATTCACGAACGTACTTGCGCCCGGCGCATTGATATACGTCGTTTACGTATGGCGTATGACCGTCGTAAAGTTACCCCTGCTATATGAGGCTCAGGCAATGTTAAGTATGAACGTCGGAACAGCGTTGAATTTTCCGTCGTTTATGTCGTTTGCGTAAGTCGTACGCGAATAGGGCTGTGCGTAAGTTACGTTCACGTCGAAAGCATTGAGTATTTACGACGTGATTCTGAGCATGCGCACTGGGATATGTCTACGGACAGCGCATGCGCCGTTCGTTAAACGTGTCATTTACATAGGGTCACGTTCATTTCCATACAACACGCCCACTACCAGCCTAATTTGAATTACGCGGGCTTATGCCGGCCCATTTACACTACGCTGCCGTAACTTACTGAATACAGTACCTGCCTCTCTAAGTTACGATGGCGTAGTGTATATGAGATACGTTACGCCCGCCGAAAATTACGCCATTCTTTCTGAATCCGGCCCCCAATCTTTTTCTGCCCCAGTTAGGCCTCTTTCACACGAGGCAGACTCCGTAACTACGGAGTCCGCCAGCTCAGCGGGAGATTTATCTGCTGATCTCCGCTGAGACGGCAGATGACAAGTCCCTCTCTGCTCACTGAGCAGGGAGGGGCTTGTGTAGCGCCGCTGTCTCCTATGGAGAGATCTGATGAAAACGGACAGCATGTCCGTTTTCATCAGATCTCACCTGATCCAATCCACCATGGACAGATGGGGACGTATCGCCATACGTCTGATTTTGACGGATTGGATCTGGTCAGATGTCAGTGGACATGTCTCTGCTGACATCCGACTCTCCATAGGATTGCATGGAGCGGCCGTTCAGGTCCACCAACAAAACTGACAGGCGGACCTGAGCGGTCCGACCGTGTGAAAGAGGCCTAATGCTTACAGATCTTGTACCTCCCCATGCCTGCTGTGAATAGAAAAGAGAAGCAGCAGACTGATAAGCTGTCACTAGACATGTACAGAATGGAAAAAAAAAAATTGTTTTTTTGATAGATTCATTATGTTACATATTGTTAATTCGTTTTCTAATTTGTTTGGTTTAGTTTCATTACATTTCGTTTGGTTTATACATTTTCTAACGAATTCCAAATTTTCAGAACGATTTGTTGAAATTGTCGAAACACTGTGGTGTTTTTTCTGTGATGCACTTAAAGGGGTTGCCCTCCTTCACTTACCTCGTCCTTCGATTTTTCTTTTAAATGTCCTTATTTCTTCTGTGAAATCCTCACTTCCTGTTCTTCTGTCTGTAACTCCACACAGTAATGCAAGGCTTTCTCCCTGGTGTGCAGTGTCGTGCTCGCCCCCTCCCTTGGGCTACAGGAGAGTCAGGATGCCCACTAACACACAGCTCTTTTCTCTATCTGTGGAGAGCGTCCTGACTCTCCCGTAGTCCAAGGGAGGGGACGAGCACAACACTCCACACCAGGGAGAAAGCCTTGCATTACTGTGTGGAGTTACAGACAGAAGAACAGGAAGTGAGGATTTCTCAGAAGAAATAAGGACATTTAAAAGCAAAATTGAAGGATGAGGTAAGTGAAGGAGGACTGCACTAAGGTTAAGGAAGCTATTTTTTTTTAGTTTTGGATAGAGTAGAGAGGGATTAGAACCCCGTGTCAGTTTTTATTGCTGTCTGTGCCCCCATTAGGGAGTGTCATGGATATGTAATAATGTCTGACAGCTTACCTTTCTCTCCATGTGTTCATTAGAGGCCAGACTCTCTTATCTGGCTGCCTTTATCACCTCTCCTCCCTGTATGGCTCCACCCCAGTCCATACCAGGAACTCTATATTAACCACTGCACTGCAGGTCTGCTTTTCTGATCAATGTTGTTGTTAGTATTGTGTTCCTGCTTGCCGTGTGCCACGTTATCTCTGTGTACCGATTTTGGCTTGTCTCTGAATACTCCTGTTTGCCTGTGACCCTGACCCTTGGCCTGTCCCTTGGTTATCCTCATCTGCTTGTTGCCCCGACCTTGGTTTACCCTTCACTATCTCTTGTGTCCTAAATGGCTGCTTCCCTTCTCTCCCTACAGAGCCTGACCTATGGGACTCCGGGGGCCGCGACCTGGATTCAGTTGCAGCAAAGGTCATCCTCACTACTAGAGGCTCTGGTGAACACCAGCTGGATCTTAGACTCCGCACCCTGGGGAATCTTGGGTTCAAGCTTCCTGTAGGCTCCCTGTTTGTGCCCCAGTGAACCTCTCCTTCATATCCACTCTGTGGTCTATCCGCAGCAGTCTGCTATATAAGGTTCACTACCTTGTGGTGCACCCCTGACTCCAACGGGGTGCACTTGTCATCTGGCCACAGGTGACCTGACAGGGAGATTCCTCTCCCCCCTCTATTTTTTACCATTATCAATGAAAGCGAAAAGAAAAAAAAAATACCAAATGTTGGGTTGTCCCCAGAAAAGTAATAGAGGGAAAACCTTCCCATGGGGACAATAGTTCTGTTATCTTGGGTGTCCCCAAGGGATTCCCTTAATTTGCACGGATTTCCTCTCACATCCTGTTTGGCTATGCTAATCTCCCCAACAGGAAAACAGGTGGTGAAAAAAATTATTCTGACATGCGTTATAATCCCTTGCTCTATTCAAAATGGGAATTTTTTTTGTTACCTATAGTTCTACTTTAAAGCGGGGGTTCACCCTAAAACAAGTATATCCCATTCAATCCAGCATAATGACGACATGTGCAGTATGCTGTTTTCTTTTTCTTGGTTTACATACCTTAGTATAGGTGTTCCCCCCCCCCCCCCCGGCTTCCGGGTACTGAATCCCGCGGGAGTGGCCGTTCCTATTCGGGGACTAAGTGATTGATGTATGACAAAACCTTCCCCCCCGGCGCATAATGCGCGTCACCAGTTTCCGAAAAAAGCCGTATGTCGGTGCGCAGGCGCCTTATAGCGCCGACTTGCAGTTCAGCTTCTTTCGGAAACTGGTGACGTGCATTATGCGCCGGGGGGGAAGGTTTTGTCATACATCAATCACTTAGTCACCGAATAGGAATGCCCAGTCCTGCGGGATTCACTACCCGGAATCCGGGGGGGGGAAATACCTATACTAAGGTATGTAAAGCAAAAAAAAAACAGCATACTGCACATGTCGGCAGTATGCTGGATTGAATGGGATATACTTGTTTTAGGGTGAACCCCCGCTTTAATGACTTTATACCAATATGGTTGCTGCTCTGCTGATTGAATTTTCACATGAAAATTCCAGCTTTTATCGTTTTGAGAAAGAAATTGTGTACGGTCATTGAATCTTTTAAAGTAAATGTAAACCCTCAACATTTATATATAGATATAAAACCCTTTTTTAACCTTTTTTATAAGTGATCACATTGCCTCTGTTCTCCGCTGCATAAGGAGAAACAGCAGCATACTGGTCTTCCAAGGGATGCCCCTGTTGAAGTCCTGTAGGACGAAACGCATAGGGCTTGGTATGTCACACCCCATATTGTGTTTTTTATCTTTTCTTTTATAATTGTGATCACTTTTTATGTTAATGTTTTCTTGGTTTTATTACAATAAAACCTTTATATCATTTTGACCTGCACCATTGGAGCACCATTCTTAATTTTTTTTCTGCATGATCTGTTGGATAAAGTTTTTGGAGCTGTTCCATCGTGCTTTGTTAATCCCTTTGGGGGTTTTCTTCCATCTTTCAACACCTGCCGGAAGCAGGGCGGTTGCCTTCTTGAGTTGGGTCCATTCCATTGATCCAGATCGTTATTCATCTATCCAGATTTTCCAGTCGAGGACTGTCGGGTCCCAACAAGGTCAAGTTTGTGGTTCCAACCACTCAGAGCCGTCAAACAAGTTGAGTCGATTTGTCTTGGGATTTCCTATGCTTTTATGATCTGATGTCGCTGACAGGTAGATCCACAGGATCTAGGCAGCGTATTCCATCTATCCTACATAATCGGAAGGAAAGTTTTCCCCATGATGATCTACGTGGCTATATGTTTTCAGCGTTAACCCACATTATATATTGATGGGCATTTATTTGTTTACCATTTTTTCTTTATTTTTGTGCACTTTGACACATTTATTGTTTGGTTTACACTTACTCTTAGCAACTCAGTGCGATGATACTGAGTGTCTTTATTACCACCAGTGCTACATTTATATATTTATCTTCCAAGGGAATGGCAGTGCAGGGAGTGCATGGGAAGGGGGTGAGTGTCAACACAAGTCTAATCATTAGATTAGCTCCCAGCAAAGCCAGAAAACTGACCTCAGTGTGCTCTCCTGCCTAGTGTGGTCAGTTTTAATAGGAAAGCAGAGGGAATGACAGAAACACCAGGGATTTCACACAATAGAAGCAATACGAAGTGAACAGGATATCTTTTTACAAGTATATAGTACAGCAGGCACATATCAGGTATATGAAGTGTTGGGTTTATATATTTTTTCATTTCAGACCAACCATACATTAAAATAAAATAAGTATTTATTTATTAATAACATTTTGAATATTTCGATTTTTTATTTGGAAAGCCCCATTGGGGCTTTTAATTCTTCATATACAGATATATGAACAATACAATATTGTATTAGCACTTCCACCTAGCAGAACTAGGGTCATTTGTTTGAATCCCAACCACGGCACTATCTGCCTGAAGTTTGCATGTTCTCCCTGTGCTCACGTGGGTTTCCTCTGTGTACTCCGGTTTCCTCCCACACTCTAAAGACATGCTGGTAGGTTAATTGTCTCCTATCTAAAATTGGCCCTAGTATGTGTATATCTGAATGTGAGTTAGGGCCTTAGATTGTAAGCTCCCTGAGGGCAGGGACTGATTTGAATGTACAATATACAGTATATGTGAGTGCTGCGTAAATTGATGGCGCTCAATAATTAACTGTAATAAATAAGTAAAATAAATATTGTTCTTCTAGCAGGGTGCTAGGGTTACTCCATTCTGATTTTTTTTCTTCTCTCTTCCTTTCTCTTTCCTTATATCCATAAGGTCCAAAAAAGACATTGATGAGTCCCAACTTTAACCCAATAGAACACCTTTGGGATGAATTAAAGTGGAGACTGCGAGTCAGGCCATCTCGTCCAACATCAGTGCCTGACCTCACAAATGCACTTCTGAAAGAATGGTCAAACATCCCCATAGACACACTCCTAAACCCTGTGGACACCCTTCCCAGAAGAGTTGAAGCTGCTATAGCTGCAATGGGTGGGCCAACTCAATACTGAACCCTACGGACTAAAAGTAATGCCTCGTACACACGATCGGTTTTACCGTTGAAAAACTGCCATGATAGCTTTTGGCCAGGAAAACCGGCCGTGTGTATGGTACTGGTACATCACAGTTTTCCTGACAGGAAAAACGGCGGGAGTCCCGGCGGGAAACATGAGAACGTGTTCTCTTTTTTCCCGCCGGGATTCCCGGTGGTTTTTAAGCTGGCAGTTTCCCTATGGGAAACACTGCGGTGGAGCATACACACGGCCGGGCTTCCCGACCAAAGCTCTCATGGCAGTTTTCCTGTCAGGGGAAAAGCTACCGAGCAGGTTCTCGGTTTTCCTGGCTGACTTTTTACCGCCGGGAAAAAACGATCGTGTGTACAAGGCATCAGATGCCATTAAAGTTCACGTCCGTGTGAAGGCAGGTGCCCCAATACTTTTGGTAATAGTGTACTTATTTTGTGGATATAATTAGTCCTTTTGTGTATCCATGGAGCGTGGGCATCGGCAGCAGGAAACAAGCTGACCCGTTTCGCCAGTGATCCTGGCTGCTTCAGAGGCTATAACTATTGTAAGCAGGCAAGAGTCTGTTGCAATACTTTGATTTGGTTCTTCCATGTTATTTATGTGTATTTTTTTCTTGCAAGCATTTACGTGTTCAATACACTTTTACTCAAATAAAGCCAATTAATAGTTGTCGAGAGGACCAAAAAGTAATTCTAAAACTTCATAACATCTATAAATGGTTCTGATGGTCAGGCTCGTGCTACCTGTACATTAATCCAGGCCCTAGTCAAATGGGTATGAATGTATAGAGTTTTTAAAAAGTAATAATAAGTTATAAACCCCCCCCCCCCCCCCAAAAAAAAATTAAATAGGCTTGTTGACTTTTTCTTTGAAAACAATCTTAATATAATAGTAAGAGTTATTTACCGTAATTATTTTTACGTGGGCTCAGTTCTGGCTCTAAGCCCAAAATAAGTAATTCTGTGGATAGCAACAAACTAAAAGCGTTAAGATTAACATTGTTCCAAGAAAACAGCTCTTTGACAGAGCTAATAAAAATAGACTTGACAATCTGCCAGAACAAGTAAAATGAACTTTAAAATAATTTGTTTACAAAAACGCACAGATTGATAGTACACTTAGGCAAACAGAGTTTTTTTTTGCTATCTGAAACTTGGTCTTATTCAATAAATAGCATTTGATGAAATAAAAGTTTTTGTGTTTTTACAGTTTTTAACAGGCTGTCTTGATGTTATGAAAGATTGGACAGCCAAGAATCTGACAAGGTTTGATCTGGGCAGACAGGGAATGGGAGAGCAAACCAATGAGTACTGAGAATAGGACATATGTTTCCTTGGTAGTTCGCAGTCTGTTCTTAGGTCTGGGCATCTGCTATACAATAAGGGGGAGGAAATTCTCATAAACAAGGTTTTTTTTTTCAATGGACATGTCACATACAGCAAATGTTTGGGCTAACTCTTTAGAACTTGAGAGTTAACACATTTAAAGGCTTGAAGGTTGAAGAAATGCAAATGTTTTTAGATTTACATTGACTCAGGGGACATGGTGCTTCATTTAAAGTCTACACCTTGCTACTCCATAGCTAGTTACCTAGAGATGACAATATCTACATTTCCAGAATGGTACTCCTGATAAAGTCACGTGATCGTGACGAACACGCGTCGAGTCCACTAGAGGCACCGGAGATGACGTTGAGCTCATTGCTCATTTTTACATGCCAGTTTATATGCTTTGTTTGTGAGTAGTGTTGAGCGGAATACGCCATATTCGATTTCGCGATATTTCACAAATATATAGAAGAATATTCGTGAAATATTCGTTAATATCGAATGTTCGTGATATTTTATCAAAAAAAAAAATTTGGGGGAAATTTCGCTAATGCGAATGCGAAATTGATTGCGAAATTCTCGTCCGCGCATGCGCATGCGTGCGAACAACACGCAAAAACGGAGATCATTTCCTGGATTACTAAACTAATATGCACTAAACACTAACTCTACTTACACAAACTTATATGACTAAACTAAAGCTATTTTTTTTTTTTTTTTACACTGACTGACAAGGACAAAGACGAGGACTACAAATAATAAACTAATATGCACTAAACACTAACTCTACTTACACAAACTTATACAAGATGACTAAACTAAAGCTAATTACAAGATGACTAAACTAAAGCTAATACACAAACACAGAGACTAAACACACACTAAACTAAGCTACCTTAAAGGGGTGTTCCAGCCAAAAATGGTGTTTATTAAAAGTCAGCAGCTACAAAAAGTGTAGCTGCTGGCTTTTAATAAACACTCACTTACCTGCTCCTGCGTTCCAGCGACGCGCCGACCGGGGCTCCGCTCCTCTGCCCCCCTCCCCGGCCGGCGTCTCCATCCTGTCTGTGGGCACCCAGCCGTGACAGCCTTCGGCTTCACGGCCGGGCACCCACTGCGCATGCGCGAGCCGTACTGCGCATGCGTGCGCGGCGCGGCTCGCCGCTGATTGGAGAGGCGATCGCATGGGACCTGTCAGTGTCCCATGTGATCGTCTACAGGGAGGGGGCTGGTGTAGGCGATTAAGCTTAATCGCCTAACCTGCCCCTCGGCGGAAGCAGGAAGTGGGACAGGAAGTCCCACTCCTACTGAAGCCCCCACTCCCCCCCCAAAAAAATTACATGCCAAATGTGGCATGTATGGGGGTGAGGAGTGGATTAAGAAGGGGTCATATTTTTGGGTGGAACACCCCTTTAAAGAACTGTACTCTTACACTAACTACACAGAAATCTATCTAACACTAAGCTACACTAACCTGGACAAACAACACAAATCTGAGCTTTTAGAAAAGCTGCTGGGTCTTTTGCTTTGAAAAAAGCATTTGGTTTTAGAAGCAGGAAACTCAGAACTGAAAGCACTATAGGAAGCACAATGCTAAGCTCTCATGCCGCGTACACACGGTCGTTTTTTGCGATGAAAAAAACGACGTTTTCTGTGAAGTAAAAAACGACGTTTTTGAAACGTCACTTTTCAAAGACAATTTTGCATACACACCATCGTTTTTTCACAAAAAGCAAGGTTACGTTCACCACTCTTTTCCATTGAAGCTCGCTTCATAACTAGCTTCTGGGCATGCGCGGGTTGAAAAACGTCGTTTTGAACGACGTTTTTGCTACACACGGTGACTTTTTGTGAAACAAAAAACGACGTTTGGAAAAACGACACAAAAAATTCAAGCATGTTGGAATTTTTTTTTGGTCGTTTTTTTTAAGACAAAAAACGACGTTTTGCCCACACACAATCAATTTAAATGACGTTTTAAAAAACGTCGTTTTTTTTCATCGCAAAAAACGACCGTGTGTACGCGGCATAAGATCGCAATACACAGGAAAAACACACAGAAACACTCCACTCTCTCTAGCCACCTTGTGAATCTGCACTGAAATACTGCTAGGAGTGATTTTATATAATGGTCGTGCAGGCAGGTTCCTATTGGTTGCTATGGAGGTTGCTAACCTCTGACAACTGTGGTAGGAGAACTCTGATTGGCTCTGATGCAAAAGAAGGGCAGAGAAAGTACTCGCGAATATTCGTAATACGAATATTCGCATTGCGAATATTCGGCAACATAAAAGGATCGCCTCAGCTACTCGGCCCAGGGTCTCTAGACGTTGATGGAGATCACTAGGATGTGATCTGTTTTAAAAATACATTTTAAAAAATACGAGTATTCGCAATAGCGAATATTCACCGCGTTATTCGAGTTATTCGCGAATACTCGAATATGCAATATTCGTAACGAATATTCGCAATGTGAATATTCTTGAGCAACACTATTTGTGAGTACCCTTATGTATGCCTTTTTTGTTATTAAACATTTAAAACCATCCTACACTATTGGCACATCTATCTCCACGTGTGAGGGTTACTGCTGTTGCATCAGACGGAACACCCTAGGGAGATTCTGTCCACAGATAGAGGTTGAAACAGCATTAGGAGACACCATACTTGGAAATCTTTGATGCATCTATCGAGAAAGGTCTTTATATATGCTGTTGCCTTACAGCAGTAAGGTAAGGGGACACCCTCACCAACTTTAAAGGAAAATAGAAATCCTTACCTTCTATGTTGGAAATCACGGACGTACTTTCATCCTCGGACAAGAGGATGTCCGTGATTGGCGGAACTGTGTCTGCTGAGAAACGCCTATCACGAAAGGGATCAGGAAGAGACCGCGACTTTTAAACAATGAATGGACGCTCGCAGTCTGTCAATAATTTCAGGTACACGGACTCGGGCACAGTGAGGCTGCAATGGGCACAGTGAGTATGGGCACAGTGAGGTTGGCACAGTGAGGTTGCAATGGGCACAGTGAGTATGGGCACAGTGAGGTTGGCACAGTGAGGTTGCAATGGGCACAGTGAGTATGGGCACAGTGAGGTTGGCACAGTGAGGTTGCAATGGGCACAGTGAGTATGGGCACAGTGAGGTTGGCACAGTGAGGTTGCAATGGGCACAGTGAGGTTGGGCACAGTGAGGTTGGAATAGGCACAGTGAGGTTGCAATGGGCACAGTGAGGCGTGCAAATGGGCATTTTTGACCCTCTCTTCCGCTTACAGTAGCTGCTGCATTTTCACCCTAGGCTTATACTCGAGTCAATTTGTTTCCCCATTTTTTTGTGGTAAAATTATGTACCGCAGCTTATACTCGGGTCAGCTTATACTCGAGTATATACGGTATGTGCAATCAGTGTAGTCCATCAAAAAACAACTCGGTTGGTTGTCAAAAGCAAAAAAAAAAATCCTTAGCGATCACATAAGTAAGGTAATGCTGACACCAGAAAAAACACTGTCACATGTGCAGGTAGAAGAGAAGGGGTGTGCGTGTTTGCCCAGTGGAAATATCATGCTCGGGTATAAAAATGAACAAGCACCTCATGTTGGGCACACCCTCAGATGATGTCGGATGACGAAACGCATCAGGTTGGAGCCATACGACATGCGTAGTGACGTCAGCAGTTTCGGGAACATGGCAGGATAACTCCACTGGGCAAATGAGCCAAGTTCGTTAGGAGACGCCGCACGGCACCCGATCAGAGTGGCTGACCATAAGATATATGTCTGGATATATGCTGCTTCTTTGTAAGTGTACATCTTAAAGGGGGGGTGTTTTAAGTGGGAATAAAATTGTCAAAACGATATTACACTATGCTCGGTATTCCTTCTTTTATTTTATTTGATCTAATTGAGAGAATATAGTGTCTGACACAGAGTGACCGGGTAAAGGAGATCCCCATGGAGACGGTTAAACATCCTACACACAAATAGGTCTATTGTGCTTTATTCTTTTGCCTAGTACACACGATCGTTTTTTTTGGCGGATAAAAAACTGACGGTTTTCCCAACAGAATTCCTGTCAAGCCTGCCTTTCATACACACAAACACAAAAGTCCGGAAATCACACCCGTCGGAAAACCATACAGACGAACGGTTTTCCAGCCAGGATTTTTTCCTGATGGGAAAAAAGAGATCCTGCTCCCTTTTTTTTGTCCGGCAGTTTTCCCGTCAGAAACACTGCGATGGAGCATATACACGGCCAGGATTCCCGACAAAAAGCTCTCATAGCAGTTTTCCCGTCGGAAAAAACGGTCGTGTGTATGGGGCATATGAGTTTTTGGAACTCTTTCTCCAAGCTCTAAGCAGCTATTTTGCACTTCAGGTCCCTTTGAGAGACCACTCTCCGGTAGCTTGCAAAAAATATGGCTCAAAAGAAGGGGAGAGAATTTATAGCTCACCCCGTGTAAAATAACAAAACTTTTATTAAAGTCCAGTTATGCACTCACAAGAATAAAACATTGAGCATTCATCAAACCAAGAAAATGGCACCTTATGACCACACTTCATAACATGCTCGGAAGTGATGCCATTGGCTCCACTCACACATTACATCACTGGTCATGTGACTTCACTGGCTCCACCATGATGAACCCTAACGAGCATATTTTAGAGCAGTGTTCGCTACAGCATTAGAGGCATTTAATGCCAACTTCTGTTGCTGCAGCCCACTAATGGTGCGAAATACGAACAAAAATTCTTAGATAAGATTTTCGAAATTCGACTCGTTCTGCCTTAGAGCATTTTTTCAATCATTCATGTGCATGAGCCCTTAGATACTTGTACACCATGATAGGTGTATTTAACCTCCCTGGCGGTCTTCCCGTGTGTGGCACGGGGTGAGATTTTAAAGCTACGATCGGTAACCCCGTGCCACACACGGACTTGCCTCGCTGGATGCAGAAAAAAGTTTACTTACCTTTTCTCTGCGATCCAGCGATGAATTCCCGCAGTACACGGCGGGCGGATGTCCGCCTGATGCTGTGTGTTCCGCCGATTCCCTTCCCTGCGAGCGTCGCGACGTAGTGGGGGGAACGGCGCCAAATTTAAAAAAGTAAACAAACACTATACATACAGTACACTGTAATCTTATAGATTACAGTACTGTATGTAAAAAATACACACCCCCCATGTCCCTAGTGGTCTGCCCTGTACACTACATGTCCTTTTATATAATAAAAACTGTTCTTTCTCCCTGCAAACTGTAGATTGCCCATAGCAACCAAAAGTGTCCCTTTATGGCAAAAATTGTTTTAGAGCAGCTAAAAAACAGCGATAATAAATCAGAATCACTTGCAGAATTTAGCGATAGCGATTTGTGGGGAAATTCGTCATAAAAAAAAAAAAATAATGACAGCAAAAATTCTGCAACTGAGCAAATTTCAGTGATTTTGATTTGATTACATTATTGAATAATTTTTACTATAATTATATTATTATTTGTTATAATTTTTTATAATTATTTATTATATTATAATTTTTAATAAGAAAAAAAAATAAAAATCATACCCAGGATGCCTATTAGACTCTTGTTTGGATAGATTTCAGTGAGTTAATCCTAAGAATTACAAGCCTACAGTATAAAACGCCAAATTCCCTTGCAAATAATGGTACCGCTTTCAGCACCTAAAATCTTAAAGAATCATACCGCCAGGGAGGTTAAGTGAAACAGAACTACACTATAGATCTACAGACAAAAAATTCCTTATCTTGGCAGCCACTGCAATAGAATTCACAATTAAAACTATACAGCAAATACTTTTTTCCATCCGCAATTTTTTGTAAATGTCAGCAGCTACTTACCTGTCCTAGTCAAATTTTTCAATTTTTTTTTTATTCATTTTACCCACTAGCCGTCCAGTTGCCGGCTGCGTGAAATGCATGTAATATTATGTCATTTTTTCATTTCAGCCACTAGGGGCTGACATTTTTTACAGTAATCAATGCATTTTTATAGCACTGATCGCTTTAAAAATGCCAATGGTCCCAAAAATTTGTCAAAAGTGTCCGAAGTGACCGCCATAAGGTCGCAGTACCGATAAAAATCGCAGATCGCCGCCATTACTAGTAAAAAAACAAAACAAATAGTAATAAAAATGCCATAAAACTACCCCCTATTTTGTAGATGCTATAACTTTTGCGCAAACCAATCAATAAACGCTTATTGGGTTTGGGGGATATTTATTACAAAAGTAAAAAATATTCATTTTTTTTTCAAAATTGTCGCTCTATTTTTGTTTATAGCGCAAAAAATAAAAACCGCAGAGGTGATCAAATGCCACCAAAAGAAAGCTCTATTTGTGGGGAAAAAAGGACGCCAATTTTGATTGGGAGCCACATCGCACGACTGCGCAATTGTCAGTTAAAGCGACGCAGTGCCGAATCACAAAAAGTGGCCTGGTCATTGACCAGCAAAATGGTCCGGGGCTGAAGTGGTTAAGATTTATGGGGGGGGGGGACAAAAAATGGTAAGTCATACTGTGTGTAAACTGGGCACTTTTACAATCCAGATGCCTGGCTAGACCTAAAATATGTACAGTTACCAAATTAAAAAAAAAAAACCTATCTAGACAAGAATCAATGATCTAAGATATAACAATCAACGTGTTTTCATTCTTTCTACGCCATGATCAGGACTGTACATAAGACATTGAAATTTAAATGACATAATGGAATGGGCAAGGACTGCATAAAAATGATGCTCATATGGTTATCTGGAAGACGGTGTTCTGAGGAACAGATTGCGAGATGAATCTGCTTGTAAATCCATAATAGACAGATTAGTAACAGATAACAGACAAATATATTAATATTCAAACTAAAAGTGATTTTTGTCTGGAATTTTTTTTATTCTACCAGTATAATCGTGTCCACTAATTTCTGCAAAGAACTGAAATGCATAAAAAATGTCAATGGGATTTTGGTATTTGGTGTCCAGTCTATATTGCACTAATCTCAGCATTTACAGAATGTCAAACCGATGAGACCTCCCAGATGTCTCATGTCTATCATTTGCAGCCAGGCAGTGGTTAGGTCTCAGCAAGTGCAGAAGCTTTCTATAGGCCCAGAAACCAGCTGCTTTTCTGAAATAAATTTAAAAGCGTCCAGGAGAGTAGATTACACTCACTGCAGAACAACGTACATAGGAGAGACATTCTTGCCTCTGCCTCCTAGCAGGATTAAGCAAACGGGGATGTCTGGTTTAGTTAGTTAAAATGGTTGTAAACTCCAGCCATGAAATTTGAACTAAGCACATATATCTGCAGTGTTTACGTGTCTATCTCCAAAGCTCTAAGTGTGGTTTCTCTCTGGTGCTTCTTTCCTCTGTTATCAGCATGAGTGACTTCTAAAAAAAATCTTGACACGTAAAATATAAAATTTGTGTTGGGGAGGGGGATAAGCACACAGCTTGTCTATTCAGAATACAGCTCTGCCTGTTCCTTCCTTCCTTTGCCTATATAGAGGAGGGTAGGGTGAGAGGTGTCTCTTTCCTACAGTTAGCTCTCACGCAGTGTATAAGAGCTGTTCTCCACCTCCTTCTCTGTACTCCTCACAGATGCATAAGGATTTTACCACAAATCTGCACTTTTGCAGGGTTGTAGAGAAGAGAAGACTATGCGTTTCGTCATACATGATGTTGTCAATGGGGAACGCCCTACTGCGCACTTCATTCATGCGTAGTAGGGGACTGGCTGTGAACCTGAGAGCCGACATCACCCGTTCTGGGTGGAGGCGGGAGCGGGTACCTATTTTGGCTGCAGCAAGGTCTCCTGGAACTTCGGCTCCTCCTTCTTCTTCCACCGCCGCCAGGCCATTCAGATAGCGTGGGTGCTTCACGCATGCGCAGTAGGGGACTGGCTGTGAACCCGAGAGTCGACAGGTAAGTGTCCTAATATACATTTTTGGAGAGGGGGAGCTGATGCTCTGCTTTTAAGGTGTGTTCCAGCCAAATGTTGTGTTTATTAAAAGACAGCAGCTACAAAAAGTGTAGCTGCTGGCTTTTAATAAACATTCACTTACCTTCTCCACGTTCCAGCGACGCGCCGGCCAGGGCTCCGCTTCTCTCCCCCCCTCCCTGGCCGGCGTCTTCATTCTTACTGTGGGCACCCAGCCGTGACAGCCTTCGGCTTCACGGCCGGGCACCCACTGCGCATACGCGAGCCGCACTGCGCATGCGCGCGCGGCACGGCCCGCCGCTGATTGGACAGGCGATCGTCTAGGACCTGTCAGTGTCCTAGGCGGTCGCCTACAGGGAGGGGCTGCTGTAGGCGATTAAGCTTAATCGCCTAACCAGCCCCTCGGCGGAAGGAGGAAGTGGGACAGTGTCCTAGGCGGTCGCCTACATGGAGGGGCTGCTGTAGGCGATTAAGCTTAATCGCCTAACCAGCCCCTCGGCGGAAGGAGGAAGTGGGACAGGAAGTCCCACTTCTCCTGAAGCCCCACTTCTCCTGAAGCCCCCACTCCCCCCCCCAAAAAAAATTACATGCCAAATGTGGCATGTAAGGGGGTGTGGAGTGGATTAAGCGGAAGTTCCATTTTTGGGTGGAACACCGCTTTAAGTGCAGGATGTTTTCAAGCATACATGTAGACTTAGGCTTTCTTATTAGCCGGACATACAGAACTTTTTGACATTACATGGGCAACAATCTATCTGGTTTTAAGTACACTTTAACCACTAGAGGGAGCTCTGCATTGTACTTCTCTGCTTAAAGTGGTTGTAAACCCTTACAGACCACTTATACCTACAGGTAAGCCTAGATTAAGGCTTACCTGTAGATGCAACAAATATTTACACGGTTTAGGAGATATTTGCAGAAAAGACACCACCAATGTCTACTAAGCTGGCGTGCCGTAGACAACGGCGCAGGCGCACTTAGCGTGCCGTTAATGAATGGGACAATCCATTAGTGGCCAGCTCCCGTGCCTATGCAGGCATTGCGGCTCCAGCCAGTCACATCGCTGGAGCCGCGATACCCGGAAGTCACTCCGGGTATCATAGTGGTGACGGTGGCGACAGAGGAGGCGAACGAGGATGGCTGTGGGGGCTTTGATCTCAGGTAAGTACTTCATAATGAGCTAGTATGCTATGCATACTAGCACCATTATGTCTTGGTCTTGCAGGGTATTATTTTTTTTTTCGTTTCGTTACAGAGGGTTTACTTCCTCTTTAACAAATGAAGCGGGATGTAACAAATATGGTTGCATCCCTGTATACATATAATTACAAACTTTTTGGAGAAAAAAAACAAAAAGTAATTTAATCAAACAATAAAATCATTGTTAACATCAATCTAAACATATTTGTATATATCCAAAATGTTATTCAAAATACTAGTTATTCTCTTTACGAATAGGGTTTCCACCTCATCCCTTTAAACCTGAACGCATATAAATTACACAGGTTCTGTGGCTGATTAAGGCGGTAATTACATTCACTAAGTGTCTTATCAGCATTAAATTACCCGCAGAACCTGTGTAATTAATATGTGTTTGGCTTTAAAAGGATGAGGTGGCAACCCTATTTATAAGTGGGGGTCAGGCTGTGGACGAACACTTTTCCTAAAAGCTCTCAATCAACATTAACCATTTTTTAATCCTAGCATTAGTAAATAGAGAGGGAAGTATATTATATTTACTTGTTTTAAAAAAAATTTAAAACATTTTTCAGTTTCTCCCTGGTTTCTGGCCAAGACCAAAATTATATAATACATCACAAGAGTCTTCATGGGCATTTTTTTTTAAATTTCATCTGGAGTAGGGGCTTTCTTAGCTAAGCACGCCCTCCTGCCTTCATGCCTGAGTTAAGCATAGATGGATTCCAGGAAGTCTAACACCCTGCATCTCTGGCAGAGGCTCTTTACCACCTGATCAGCTGTGTCCAATCACGGCTGATCACGATGTAAACAGGAAGAGCCGTTGATCGCGAGTAGAGTCAATCGGCGGCTCTCCTGACAGGGGGAGGGGGGTTTATGCTGATTGTCTATCAGCGTAGCCCCACCCCCCGTGGATGCTTACACTGGACCACCAGGTAAGCCACCATGGGAGGGGGCAACATGTGGATGGCCAGGTATGTACCCCATGGCCATCCACATGTTAAAAAATATTCACAATAGATGCCAATCAGTGCCCACAAATGGACACTCACTGGCAACATCGGCACTTACTGGCAACAAGTGATGCCCAGCAATGCCACCATCAGTATCATCAGTGCCACCCCTCAGTGTCCATCAGTGCCACCTCTAAGTGCCCAACAGTGCCCATCTCTGCCACCTATCAGTGCCACCCATAAGTACCCATCAGTGCCACCCATAAGGACCCATCAGTGCCGCTTATGAGTGCCCATCAGTTCTGCCTATGAGTGCCCATCAGTGCCGCCTATCAGTGATTATCATCAGTGCCCATCAGTGCCACCTCATCAGTGCCACCTCATTGGTGCCACCTTATCATGTCCATCAGTGCCGCCTTATCAGTACCCATCAGTGCAGCAGTATTGATGCCCATAATTGAAGATGAAAATGCACTTATTTACAAAAAAATTAACAGCATTTTTTTTTTCAAAATTTTCTGTCTTTTTTTAATTGTTGCGCAAAAAATAAAAATCACAGAGGTGATCAAATACCACCAAAGGAAAGCTCTATTTGTGGGAACAAAATGATAAAAACAATTGTTTGGGTAGAGTGTAGCATGACCGCGCAATTGTCATTCAAACTGCGACAGTGCGGAAAGCTGAAAATTGGCCTGGGCAGGAAGGTGCGTAAGTGCCGGGTATTGATGTGGTTAATATACAGGTAAAACAGAAAAGACAGATGAACTAATTTATAGATGAAATTATCATTTTGTTTAATTTATTACTAAAAAGACAGACTCCAGGGTGAAATTATGCTTTATTATTAACTTTCATAATCCGCCTACATCACTTTCACTCCCTGTTTTCCTTAAGAACATCGGAACTTTTTTTCCTAAATATTATTTTTTTCTCATTTATTCTAATTGCAAGGTATTAAAGCAAATCTCACTGTTATTGACCATTTATATGTCTGATCTTGAAACCTCCAAATTGCTGATATATTTTTAATATTTTAGTGAATCCAAAGTATAACTTGGATTTGCATTTTATTTCTCTGCTGGTAGAAATGTAAAATGTCATTTGGCATTCCTTGTTTGAACTTTAAAAAAAAAAATCTTACATAAGAGAGCATTATCTCTCCTACCGAAACTTTTTTTATTTTTTCATTTTTTTTTTTATGTAATGGAGATACAATAGCTGGTTTTATTTACATTTGCCCCGATTCACGTAGGACTTACGCCGACGCATCTCACCGTCGTAAGTACAAATGTGTGCAGTTGTATCTCTGCACCGATTCCCCAAGCTAGATACGTCGAAAAAATAGGCTTCAGCCGCCCGACATAACTTGCCTACGCCGGTGCATCGTGGGCGCATAGTTACGCTGGATGCATTCGGCGTACCCATGTTAAAGGGGTAGTTCCCCCAAAAACCTTTTTTTTAACATTTATTCAGGCTCGTTATGTCAAGGGGAATCAGTTTTTTTTTTTTTAGAAATGAAGCCGTACTTACCGTTTTACAGATGCATCGTCTCCGACGCTTCCGGGTATGGGCTCCGACTATAGGCGTGCCTATTTGATTGACAGGCTTCCGACGGTCGCATACATCGCGTCACGATTTTCCGAAAGTAGCCGAACGACGGTGCGCAGGCGCAGTATAGAGCCGCACCGTCGCTCGGCTTCTTTCGGCTACTCGTGACGCGATGTATGCGACCGTCGGAAGCCTGTCAATCAAATAGGCACGCCCAGACCAGACGATCATACCCGGAAGCGACGGAGACGATGCATCTGTAAAACGGTAAGTACGGCTTCATTTCTAAAAAAAAAAAAAATGATTCCCCTTGACATAACGAGCCTGAATAAATGTTAAAAAAAGGTTTTTGGGGGAATTACCCCTTTAAATATGCAAATGAGTAAGATACGCCGAATGACGAACGTACTTGTGCCCGGCGCATGTTTTAAGCGATTTGCGTAAGGGTTACGTCCGGCATAAAGTCATTCCTCATATAAGAGGCACAACCCATGCAAAGGTATGGACCAGGGAACGAACGCCGTCGATTTTTACGCCGTTTACGTAGTACGTGAATAGGGCTGTGGGTAGGTTACGTTCACATCGTAGGCAGTGTTTTGACGTATCTTAGGCAGTTCTTTCGACGTGACTGTGAGCATGCGCACTGGGATGCGTCCAATATACGACGCATTTGCCGTTCGTGTTTAGTACTTGTTTGAAGCTCAGCCCATCATTTGCATGGGGTCACGCTTCATTTAAATGTACCACGCCCACTTCCACCTACTTTGACTTACGTCGGCTTACGCCGACGAATATACGCTACGCCGGCGCAACGTTGGGAGCATTTGGTTTGTGAATTCCATGCTTGCCTCTCAACGTTGCGCCAGCATAACGTAAAGAAGATACGCTACCCCCGCATAAAGATGCGCTGAGGTACGTGAATCTACCCCAATTTATATAAATCGAATTACGAATTGGAATTTAGAATTATCATTCTAAATGTATGGGTTATAACTTTAACCTTTAAGAATATAAGTGCTGAAATGTTTATTAGGTTGTCATGGCAGCACACCTTTATTTAACACTATACAAATATCACACAAAATACTGTAAAATTCCCCAAAAAAGCTGCCACAATACAAGTAATGAAGTGATTCAGCATCCAATATCAAATCATTTGCACTATGAATCCAAAACACAGTCCTAAATAGGTGAAAAAATTCATTAAATCTATACACATCCACAAAGGTGAACATACAGCATGACCATGATCTCCATGTTAGCACCCCGTGTTTCAGTGCTCATCTACTTCCCACAGATGGAGACTCACCACAGCATCTCTCATATTACTTATCAGTATATTGCGCTTCCACCATATTACCAAAAGTATTGGGACACCTGCCTTTAGACACACATGAACTTCAATGTCTTTCCAGTCTTAGTCCGTAGGGTTCAATATGAGTTGGACCACCCTTTGCAGCTATAACAGCTTCAACTCTTCTGGGAAGGCTGCCCACAAGGTTCAGGAGAGTGTCTATGGGAATGTTTAACCATTCTTCCAGAAGTGCATTTGTGAGGTCAGGCACTGATGTGGACAAGAAGGCCTGGCCCGCTGTCTCCACTCTAATTTATCCCAAAGGTGTTCTATTGGGTTGAGTTCAGGACTCTGTGCAGGCCAGTCACGTTCCACCAACCCAAACTCACACATCCATGTCTTTATGGACCTTGCTCTGTGAACTGGTGGACAGTCATGCTGGAACCGGAAGGGGCCATCCCCAAACTGTGCCCACAAAGTTGGGAATATGAAATTGTCCTAAATATCTCGGTATGCTGACACCTTAAGTGTTCCCATCACTGAAACTAAGGGGCCAAGCCCAAACCCTGAAAAAATAATCCCACACCATAATCACCCCTCCACCAAATGATTTGTACCAGTGCACAAAGCAAGGTCCATAAAGATATGGATGAGTGAGTTTGGGTTGGAGGAACTTGACTGGTCTGCACAGAGCCTTATCCTGAACCCGATAGAACACCTTTAGGATGAATTAGAGAGGAGACTGTGAGCCAGGCCTTCTTGTCCAACATCAGTGCCTGACCTCACAAATGTGCTTCTGGAAGAATGGTGAAACATTCCCATAGACACACTCCTAAACCTTGTGGAAAGCCTTCCCAGAAGAGTTGAAGCTTTTATAGCTGCAAAGGGTGACAACTTAACCACTTCCTTACTGGGTACATAAACCCCCTTCCTGACCAGGTGAAATTTCAGCTTGCGGCACTGCGTCGCTTTAACTGACAATTGCGCGGTCGTGCGACGTGGCTCCCAAACAAAATTGCCGTCCTTTTTTCCTCACAAATAGAGCTTTCTTTTGGTGGTATTTGGTCACCTCTGCGGTTTTTATTTTTTGCGCTATAAACAAAAAAGGACGACAAAAAAAAAAAAAAATACAATATTTTTTACATTGTTGCTATAAAAAATAGCCCAATTGAAAAAAAAAAAAATCAGTTTAGGCCGATACGTATTCTTCTACATATTTTTGGTAAAAAAAAAAAAAAAATCGCAATAAGCGACTGGTTTGCGCAAAAGTTATAGCGCCTACAAAATAAGGGACAGAATTATTATTTTTTATTATTTTTTTTTTTACTAGTAATGGCGGCGATCTGCGATTTTTATTGCGACTGCGACATCATGGCGGACACATCGGACACTTTTGACACCTTTTTGGGACCATTCACATTTATACTGCAATCAGTGCTATAAATATGCACTAATTACTGTATAAATGTGACTGGCAGGGAAGGGGTTAACACTAGGGGGTGAGGAAGGGGTTAATGTGTATCCTGTATAGTGTTCTAACTGTGGGGGGAGGGGGGTGACTGGGGGGTGACCGATCTGTGTCAATATGTACAAGGAACACAGATCGGTCTGCTCTCTCCAGTGACAGGACGCTGTCATTGTGTGAGCCGGCAATGAGAGATGATCTCATATGTTTACATATGAGATCTTCTCTCATTCGCCGCACAGATCGCATCGCAAACGGCCACTCTGATTGGCCGTTCGTGGCGATCTGTGATTGTGATTGGACACGGCCAGTACACAAGTTCCCCGCTGCGCGCTCTGGAGCGCGCGCTGGGAACAAAGAAAGGGGCTGCCGTGAAAACACGGCGGCCCGGAGATTTAGAACCACCCTGCGGCCGCATATAGTCGTACGGCCGTAGGGAAGTGGTTAATATTGAACTCTACGGACCAAGACTGGAATGTCATTAAAGGAGTTGTAAAGGCAGAAGGTTCTGTGTGTAGCAGCTTCCCCAGCACCCCCCTAATTACTTAGGCCCATCTCTCTCCAGCGATGTCCATGAATGTCTAAGTCGTCTGGGACACTCCTCCTGATTGGCTGAGACACAGCAATGGTGCCGTTGGCTCTCGCTGCTGCCAATCAAAATCAGTCAGACAATCAGGGGAAAAAGGGGGCAGGGCCAGGGTGGGGCTCGGTGTCTGAATGGGCACACAGAGCTGTGACCCGGCTGAGGTGCCCCCATAGGAAGCTGCTGGCTGTGGGGGCACTTGATAGGAGGAAGGGGGCAGGGGCAACAAAGAGGGACCTGAGAAGAGGAGGATATGGGCTGCTCTGTGCAAAACCAACTGCATAGAGGAAGTAAGTATAACATGTTTGTTATTTTTTTTTTTAAACAAGACTTTACAATCACTTTAAAGTTCACGTGCGTGTAAAAGCAGGCGTTTCAATACTTTTGGTAATAAAGTGTATCTATCACTGGAACAAGTCCTCCATTGGAAGATATATTCTCTGTTTCTGTTCGGTTGACTACTGACATTTTTTAAAAGAGCCATCATTTTCTGATCACTGAGACAAATAGGATGACTATCTCAATAAAGACTCCATCCAAAACTAAGGCCTCGTACACACGATCGGGTTTCTCGGCAAAAACCAGCAAGAAAACTGCTTCTTGCCGAGATTCCCATTTGTGTGCACGAGGCATTCAGGTTTCTCGTCTGGAAATCTGGCCAGGATCTTGACGAGAAAAAAACAGAACCTGCTCTCTTTTTTCTCGTCGAGATTCTTGTCGGCCTGTTTCCTGACGAGAAACCCGAGAGTGTGTATACTTACCCGTCGCCGCGGAAACCCGCGCATGCTCGAAATGACTTTGACGCATGCGCGGTAGCTTCCACGGCATAGGCAGGGTGAAGCAAGATGGCGACGACGGCATCGGATGTGACGAGCGCATGCTCGTCATACGCGATGACGTCACCGCGTTCTTTCCTTTCAAGAGAACCGCGATTCTTTTGGAATGAAAGTCAGTACACTCCGGCGGCAAGAGTTTCTTGCCAAGAATCTCGTCTGGGAAAACTACGGGTTTTTCCTGACGCGATTCTCGGACGTGTGTACAAGGCCTGAGAAACAAGTGCAAATACAATAAAAAAAGGACATATTTTGTATTTCATATTAGATGAAAGGGCAAACTGTATGTGTTTTGGGGTTGATCTGGGGTACCATAGTGTCCCAGAAGGGTTAGGGATTTTGCCATAGCCGACCAACCTATATCTGAAGTTTCAGAACTCACTAGTTCAAAGCACGTAGAAACAATCATCTGCTTTGAACACTGTAATGCCAGGCCGCCGAGTTCAAGTGCAACCATTGTTTTAACATTTGTCATTCTCAAGCTGGTCCCTAAATTAATAAGAATGCCGGGATCGGTGCCATTAATCTCAATCTGGACTCGCCGTTCCTGCACATTCTCTCTCTCTGTGAAGATGTTCTATTTATCATACAGTAAGGTGTCACTCTGTGCGCTCATTGCAATGCCGGCTATGATGCCATCATTTTTCTTCACCGTTTTATGAGTTATCTAGGTTTAAAGCTCCAGCTATCAAACAAAGCTTGGAAATAACTGCAAGTGATTATCTGGGAGCATTTAAAGGGCAACTCCAGGCGATGCATAAAATCAATGAGTCTGCTGCTTATGCTTTCTAGGAAAGTGTGTCCCAGAGCACTACAACTCTGTTTACTATAGGTTCATGTTTGAAAAAATAAAAAGTAACAAACATGTCATAGTCCAGTTCGTTTTGCACAGAGTGGCCCCGATCGTCCATTTCTGGGATCCCACGGCGGCTCTTGCGGCTCCTCCCTGCAATAGATAACCCCTTATGGGAAGCTCTCTCTCAAGGGGGTTACTTTGCAGGCGCGCCCCCCTGTCAAACACTCAGGGTATATAACCACCGATTGTATGTCTCGGCCCCACTCCCTGCGGCCGCGTCATTGGATTTGATTGACAGCAGTGGGAGCCAATGGCTGCGCTGCTATCAATCTATCCAATGAAGAGCAGAGAAGCCATGGGGATAGCGTCACGGGACCCCGCCCACGGAAGTTTGGGGCTCAGGTAAGTAAAACGGGGGCTCGGGGGGGCCAGACAGTGCAAAGTGTGTTTTCACCTTAATGCATAGGATAGACTAAGGTGAAAAAACGCAAGACTTTACAACCCCTCTATGTTTTATATAATCCTTTGCAATCTGTAAGATTTTTATACTGCTTTACCACACTGAAGTTTAGGCACTGTTGCTCCTAAATTTACCTGCCAGGTATAGCTACCTTGGCTAATTGTTGAGGATCAATTGATTTCACTCTAAGTCTGTAATTGGTGCACTTCTCTCTTTTGCCACTAGGCGGCCGGGCACTTGGTGGCATCAGAAAAGACAAGGGCACTGCAAGGTCAGATGCTGGTTATATGGGGTGTCTTGGCCAATGGGCAGGGGTTTTCTTAAATCCCTTGGCCTTCTGGGGGGACCTATATATTTGGGTGGAGTTAGGTGATCAGTGTTCTGTGTCACCTGACAGTTGTGCCAGTTAAAGCAACTATTTCCCGGCCGAAGAGTGTTCTACCATTACAGATTTAGACATTTCGTCTGAAGGTTTATCTGAACTATTTTCAGATACTTTGTCTTGCACCCGGAAAGTGGAGTGACAGCGATGAGGAACAAATGAGTGATGTGCAGGAAGGAGAAGTTCCCTCTGTTGTTGCTGCTAATGTGGAAATTAAGCTGCGCTCCGCTAATAAGTATCACTAGATCCTCTGAGGACGATCGTCGGGCTCAATGGGTTCACCCTATTACGCCAACGCCGGTAGTCAGGCCTGATCATAAGCCGGTTGTGACTGCTGGGTGATCGGTTCAGTGTGGTCCAGATGCACAGGCAGGGCCGTTTGAAGAAATTTGGGGTCCCCAAGCAAAGAAGCGGGGGGGTGTGTGGATTGGCGGCTTTCCTCTATCCTCCGCCGCACACGCATATGTTGGTGTCTGCACAGGGCCCTTGTTGGTGTGTGCACTTCCTGGTCAGTCCGGCTGGGAACAGGAACCTGAATCTCCTGTACCGCGCGGTTATGGTACACGGCCGACCGGACTGCAGGAGGACGCAGTGGTGTGGCAAGGGCCCTCCCTGCTGGGGCCCCTGGCCAGCTCGGGACCCCAGGCAATTGCTTGCTTTGCCTGTCGGGTTCCGACAGGCCTGTGCACAGGTCCTACCCTGATATGCAGTGCCGATCCTGACCTCCCTGGGGCCCTAAGAAAAATTACATGTCAAATTACACATTAAAGTTGAGAGACGCGGGAGGGGGGGCACTGCTGATTAAAGATGAGAAGCAGGGGAGGGGGTGTTCTGCTGTCGGAAATTACATCTTACATTAAAGTGAGAAGCGGTGGGGTGTGCTGACTTCTTATCTCTTCTCCCATGCAGCCAGCGAGTTGAAAAGTGGGGTGAGGGGCCGTAAACGACTTATCACCAGGCGGAGCCTCTAGTAATTTGGGGGGCCCTCTGCAGCTTTGCGGGGGGCCCTAAGCGGCTTGCATAGTGAGCCTATAGGGTGGATTGGCCCTGCTGATATGGAGACCCTAAGACCCTGCCCCAGCTGTCCAAGGTACTGCAGATCATAATACCCCTACATACCCGCTCACCTTGAAGAGGAAATCTTGGAGAAAGAAACCCAATGGGTGGATGAAGCTGTGTGCAATTTCCTCTGGATCCCTCTCTAGACTGACTTTCTGAAATTGTCACCCAAGGTGGTCAAAAGATATACCTCCATGCTACACACCTGGGGCTACGACCGTAAGATTGATCTGGACAGTGTAGTTATTCGTAGGCCAGACAGGAAGGACATCAACCGCTTTATCATCACTATGGTGAATGCAAAGGAAGAGTCTTTAATATTGCCCCATCCCGGGTACTACTGGTGACTTTCATGAAGATTAATATATTCTTTACCCTGTGGATTAAAAATGTGTGTTGTGGGATGTCGAGGACGCTATGCTGAGAGCCAGTTCACACTCACATTCAAGCTGTTGCAAGTGGAGAACATTCCAGAGGGCTGAACTGCCATGATTGTGCTGGACTGAATTCTGCAAGCAAATACAGGGAGTGCCCACCTGAGCCACATTGGCTAGTGATGGAAGTTGCCAAAGACCGGGTGGCAACTGGTTAAATTAGACCACAAGCCAAGGAGAAATGTGGGCTTCCTCTGGGGTGCAGAGGCCATCTGTCTGGGAACCAGAATACTTATATCAACAGCAATACATTAAGACAGCAAGACCAATAAGATATCCATACGGGTCCAGTGCTATTTTTCCACTTTCCTCAACAGAGATGATACTATCAGTAAAGTCATCCCAGATGTTGATCCTACATTATTTGTTACCAAGCAATGGAAATTTAGAATAAACAAATGATTTAGACTATTGTAGCTCAGGTGAAGCAGTCATCAAACGGTGAGAGGAGGTCCACCAGGATTTAAATGTTTTCCAAATGTTCTTTCAGCTGCTCATTTAAATGGATAACACGTTAATTTCAGAATAATGATAGCACAGCTGTCAGAGTTTGATCAGACTGTGCAAAGTTTGACTTTTACTTTCTCGGCAGAGCCCCGTTCTTCTTGAGCCATGGTTACTGAGCAACTCCACATTTAACCCCAGAAAAAAAGAATCGCATGCTTTGTTTCAGTTCATGCCTTTCATTATAACTAATCTCCAGATCAATATAAAAATGAATGCAGCTCCATAATCATTAATACACCATTAAAGAGGAAGTAAACCCTCTTTTTTATTTATTTTTTTAGTGTATTTTTGTGCGTGAACTCGAGAGAGAGGAGCCGGAGGACTGCAGGAGTTGGGAGTAGGCAGACCCTCCCCCCAGAGGCAATCGCCATCCTTCTCCATGCCCCCGGTGGCAATGGCGGGTGTGAGGGGGGGCCTCCCACTCACCATGCCCTACCAGCTCCACTTGGGAGCCCAACTGGGGCCCAACAGGACCCCAACGGGGCAGAGGGACTCCCCCTATGAGGGAGTGAGGGGGTCTATCCCACCCAGCCAGCCCCGTAGGTCCTTCGCGTCTCTTTATTTAGGAGACCGCATGGCCAAAGTGCGTGCGTATTAAACCAATTTCGTGTGCATGCAAGTGTGGTGGTTTTTGTGGGGGGGGGGGTGGGCGTACTAAGCACAGGCGTACCTTGCATAGCACACCCACCGGGAGCCGGGCTGAGACCACCAAACTTAATTCACATGTAGCCGAGACCGGGATCCGAACCCTTGGCTGCAGAGGTGAACGGCTTGTCAGCGCAGTGCCAATCACGTTGAGCCACCACAGCTCCCTGGGGAGCTGTCCAGCATTCCAGGTGGCTCAACAAGAAGAGTCATTGCCAGACACAGCAGTGGTCCCGGGTTCAAGTCCAGGCCCTGATTAACCCGGTGTCAAAAGCGAGATTTTCAGAGTGTCACGGGGAGGATGTACACTACAAAATTTGATTATATATCTTTATTACATATTTACATATTAAAAGTTACACAGTAGTCAGATTGACACATAGATTTTGATAACTTAGTGCAAGGATCGAGTTCCTAAAATGTAACGGATTGATGCGTTTCGCCGTAACACTTGATTCTTCAGGTTTAACGCCTTTTAGATGCAACCAATATAACTCTGCTGACGATGGAGGCTTTGAGCTGTGGGGGAGGGGGGGCAGTCGGTTAACTGGCAGACAGCCCACATGTACCCTCAATCTATTGGCAATAAGGGGACGCAAGATACCACTTAAAGACTAAAACATCCTAATCACTTGGTTCTGGGGTAGCAATATTGAATACATACCAAACATGCCACCATTCTATAATGCCAATGGTGGATCCGACTCTTCCTACATTTTACTAATGCTGGGAAATTCCCCCCCCCAGCTATGACCATAGGACATCAAAAACTGCAATGTATGCAAGTTTCTCCTAAAAATAGTGTCCAAAAACCAATGTCACTGGACACTGGTTTGTGGAGAAACTTGGACATATTGCAGGTTTTGCTTTCAAACGTTTTTTTGCATAACAAAGAGAGCATCACATTGCTTAATAATAGCATATAATGCAATAACTAACAATATAATGGAAATGTAGAGGAGATAGTTGGAAACAAAGAAACCTGGGCACCAGAGGCGACTCTAGGGGGGGCTAGAGGGGGCCCTGACCCCCCCAACATTATGCTGTGCCCCACCATGTGCCCCCCCAAAAAAAAAAAAATTTTTTTTTTTGCTTTTTTTTTTTTTTTTTTCTTGGGCAGCCCCTGGAGTAACAGTCTCTCCTGAGAGGAAGAGCGTCCCCAGTCAGCTCTGCGGAGAATTCCTCCCCCTCCCTCTGCTCGCTGACACTGCATAATGCAAGCATTCACACAACCACGGCCGCCCGATCTGCTCCTTCCCCTGCATCCTCATTGGCACGGAGAAGAGTGAGTTGCAGAAAGGACTCCATAAGCACTGTGGGGGAGGGGGGGCCCAAGCCTTCATCTCAGTTACTGAAAAAACAGACTGATTTCTCCCATCCTTAGGACAGGAGAACCAGCCTGTAAATTCCGAGAGTGGTGACTGCAAGCTGAGCCGAGTGTCAGTCTATGACACTCTTTTACAGCCCAGCGAGTCCAGCCACCCCCCCCCCACTCTCCTCACATACGAGCAGGGAGGAATACAGCTCCTCCTCCTCCTACTTTCAGTCCCGCCCACACTATCTCGGTGTGCTGTATCTGAAGAGAGGGGATGTGTGTTCAGGAAATATGAAAATCAGCAGCATGTGTTTGAATGATGCCTGAGATTCTAGCCTGGACGGTGGGTAAGTGTGTGCACTGCAGACTGCAGTACACTGTAATCACTGAACTGCATTATCTCCATCCCTTCTCTCCCCCATCTGTCTCCCTCCCCTCTCCTGTTCTTTCAAGACATTCACAATTTACTTTCTGTAATGGTCACCACCGTTTACGATATTCCATTCCATCGCCCCACGACAGCTTATCCGACAGTCCGACAGACATCAGACACGACCCATTTCATTTCCCAGAATAACCGAGACAACACAAGCTCTGGTACTGGTTCCAAAATGAATGAATGAATCCTTTAATGGTAACTTAGCTTTCTTATATACAGTACAAGCATGTTACAGTTAATCACAGGGACAAAGACACACTCCACCCACACATCACACAATGGGGGGCTTCATACACATTCTTTTAGTTAATGACATTCCGATGAGTTAATTACTACTCATTACCCAGACGGTCTGGCTCTGCATTTAGAGGGGTTAATTACTACAGCTTGACAAGTCACATTCCACATCTTAACAGTGTCATTAGCATACACAATAAACAGGTCTTAGGAGCAGACCTAATTCGCACAATGGACACAAAACAGTATTAGCATCACACAATGGAATGTCTAGGAGCAGACTCAATTAACACCTCAAAAGCATGCGTCCCCACATTGAATGAAAACACTCTATTGACCTGTCGGAGTCAGACTTTAACAACTTGTAATATTTAAAGATATTCTGCAAAACATGAATTATCAGTAATGTCCAATCCCATGTAATTTATCATTATCATTTCTCAGTCACCCTATGCCCAAAAGGGGCACAGGATGACCCTAGACCCAAGAGTCATTAGTGATTATGGTATTTGAGTACCCCCCATCCATCAAAAGTCTCTGGGTGTCACGGGCCATTCTGTTACACTTTCACTTTCAGTTAGTGCAAATTTCTTTCCTATATCCACAGATTGCAGGAAAGAAACTTGCATGATTCCCCCATCAACACAGACAGTGCTGACGGGAATATCCCTCCTGCCCAGCAATTGTATTCTCTGGACAAACAGTGATTCTCACTAGTGGCTATACAGCAACCACTAGTGATAATCATAAGAGAATCTGCTCATTAATGGTTCAAATCTCAGCCAGTTCCTGCTGAACCAGCTGAGATTTAAACTGTCTATGGCTGGTCTTAGCTCTTAGGCAGCCCATACATTGATCACTTTTTTTCATTCAACTATTAGGTTGAATGAAAAAAAAAAAAAGAAATGATCCAATTCCCCCATCTACACATTATAGGTAGTGTTGCTCACGAATATTCGCATTGCGAATATTCGCTACGAATATTGCATATTCGAGTATTCGCGAATAACACGAATATCGCGGCGAATATTCGCTATTTCGAATATTCGATTTTTTTCAATTTTTTTTTTAGAACAGATCACATCCTAGAGATCCCCATCGACGTCTAAAAGCATTGCTGGTATGATTAGAGACCTTGGGCCGAGTAGCTGCAGCGCTCATTTTATATTGCCGAAAAATCGCAATGCGATTATTCGGCAATAGCGATATCGCGCGATTATTTTATATTGTAATATATCACGAATATTCTGAGCCAATCAGAGTGCTCCATTCCGCATTTCTCGAAATTTCGCAATTATTTTGTATTGTAATATATCACGAATATTCTGAACCAATCAGAGTGCTCCATTCCGCATTTCTCGAATATTCGCAATTATTTTATATTGTAATATATCACGAATATTCTGAGCCAATCAGAGTGCTCCATTCCGCATTTCTTGAATATTCTCAATTATTTTATATTGTAATATATCACAAATATTCTGAGCCAATCAGAGTGCTCCTTCCGCATTTCTCGAATATTCGCAATTATTGTGTATTGTAATATATCACGAATATTCTGAGCCAATCAGAGTGCTCCTTCCGCATTTGCCGAATATTCGCAATTATTGTGTATTGTAATATATCACAAATATTCTGAGCCAATCAGAGTGCTCCTTCCGCATTTCTCGAATATTCACAATTATTTTATATTGTAATATATCACGAATATTCTGAGCCAATCAGAGTGCTCCTTTCCGCATTTCTCGAAATTTCGCATTCGCAATTCGCAATTCGCATTCGCATTCGCAATAGCTAAAATTTGCAATAGCGAAAATTCGCAATATTTTCATTTCCAAAAAATATCACGAATATTCGTATTTAGCGAATATATCTCGAATATTCGACTATATATTCGAGATATATCGCAAAATCGAATATGGCATATTCTGCTCAACACTAATTATAGGTGGATGGGGGAATCCTCCCAGTGTGGACCAGTGCTGGAATAACCAGAGTTGCTGTCCTGTCCCTGCTATTCACAGCGCTGGTCTCTGTCTTCTTGGAAGCGGCGGCAGCACATTGGAACCCAGTGCTGGTTACTTTATGGGGCTGATGTACAGGGGGGCCAGCAATTTGTTGTTAGAGATGGGCTGGGCATGTTCAAAAATCCACATGCCAGAGCCTGCCAGGAAGCCCACACTGCACAGCGCTAATCACAGGCAGTGAGAGATTTCCCGGTCCGCAGCTCTGCACAGATCAGGAAATGTCTCACTGCCTGTGATTAGCACCGTGGAGTGTTGGCTTCCTGGCGGGATTGGGCATGTGGGATTTCAAACACACCCGAGTCCATCTCTATTGGTTGTAGAGAGTTGAGCTCCCTGCAGGTTGCTTAGCAGTAGTGGAGCCCTCTCTGACATGCTGATCGGAATGCAATCCAGGTGATGCTCCTAGTCAAATCCTAGTGTTAAATATCAGAGATTTTATTGATCAAAGCCCACACTTTACAGGCATAGAGCCCACACTTTACAGGCATAGAGCCCACACGGCTGCGGAACATACGTTTGGTTGTACTCTTGATGCTAATAAATACTGTATTTATTAGATCTGACTGGGAGCATTACCTGTGTCACATCCCGATCAGCATGTCAACAGAGAAGGTTATACAGCATTACTGCTGCTAGGTGACCAGCTGGGGGCTCAGCTCTCTATAACCAATAGTGCCAGCCTTCCCCTGCATGCACCCATAATGTCACCAGCACTAGGTCCTAATGGACTGCCGCCGCTGCCAAGGAGACAGATGCCAGACCAGCGCTGTCAATAGCAGGGACATGACAGCTGGGGAACCCCACAGTGGCTGAACACCAGGGCTCGGTGGCAAGACAGCCTTTGCAACCCTGAAAGTTCTCCCACTGCTTTGGACCCTTATATTTTCTTGGTGTGCTGGTAAAATATATCTCTTGTTTTCTGCCACCCTGGGGGGCCCCAGTATAGTAGGAAGGGAGCTCACTGCAGAACATGTTAAAGGGCCCGTTGTGGGATTGTAGTAAAGGGCCCCAGGAGATATATATAATTGCATTTTATAGTTGGCCCCCCTACTTTTGTCCCTGTCCATCCATGTGCCCCCCCTAAATATGAAAGCTGGAGACGCCACTGCTGGGCACGCCCCTATGGGTGAGTCCAAAACAACGTGGCCTCAGCAATGTAGGAAACTCCACAGTTTTACCGGAGTCGGTACCGGGACTGAGAGAAGAACGGCAACCGATAGAAGAGAGATCCCTGCCCCCGGCACCCCATCCAGGATTAAGCTGTGCCAGGGGGCGACCCCCCCCCCCCACCGCCCCACCCCACAGCTCCCCAACAGAAAGCTTTCACTGTGGGCCTCCTCCTTCAAGGTTTCCTCGGAAAAGCGAGCAATGTATTTGAAGATTAGCAAAGCAGTTCAGTATCGGTTTCATAGAGCCTGATGTTGCTGCTCCTCAATTAAAACATTTAACGAGAGATAAGTAAAGAAAAGAAAAGAGAGGAAAGTAAAGGATAGAGTAAGAAGGGGGGAGAGTATGAGCCTGTTCCTAGGTAGTGGATTGAGGTTGGTGTTGGGTATGTCCGGTAATGAAGGAGATACCCAGAAAGGAAGCCCATGGTTCCCAAACACTTTCAAATTTTTGGGTTGTGTCTGTGAGGATGCTCGCTAATTTTTCTTGCGACATAATCCAGGAGATCTTGCGTCTAGCAGCTGCTAGGGAGACACGGGGATGTTCCTAAGCCCTCGCTACCATCAATTTGGCTGCAAGGAGAATAAAGTGGACTAGCTTTTGTTTGGATTTGGGTGTCTGGGGAATATGGGCGTTGAGCAGAGCGACCCTGGGGGATCAGGGGATTGTGCAGTCGACAACCTTAAAGATCAGATTAAAAATCTTTTTCCAGAATTATCTGATTTTGGGGCATTCCCACCATATTTGTGCCATTGCACCCCGGATGGCGGCCCCTAGCATTTTGGATCTGCTGTTGGGTATATGGCTGCAAGTTTAGTGGGGCATAGGTACCATCTTGTGAGAACCTTTATATTGAAGTTTTTGATGTCCTATGGTCAAAACTGGGTGACATTCGCCCTGCCTTGGTAACATTTGTAGTGTGTATGCTTCCGGTGGCACACTGAAAGGCCCTTCTTTTTTCCCCTTTACACGAGGAGATAGAAGGTAATATATTGCAATGCCATTAACAAAATTGCAACAAGTTTCTCTGTGTGTCAGGAAAGCGCCCAATTTTTCACACATTCTCAACATGCATAGATATGAACCAAAGCCTTAATGGTCTTTACAAGATATTCTGTTTACAGATTACATAGCAGAAAGATGAAAAACGAGCCCATGCTTGAGAAAGACTGGGTAATGAAGACACTTAATTTCAATGCACTTTGTTAAATGTTCCCGTTATGACATAATCCCCAGTTAATGATTATAATCATCACATATTTAGGCAACATGAATTAAATTATCATTAGGAACCAGAAATACTTCACTGACATGATACATATGTTTTACAAAGGAATTCCTGAAGACGTGATCTTAGTGCTGCATAGCTGTTATAGTTATATAAAGTAAAGAAACTAATATAGTACAGATGGGATATGGTAAAGACATATGGCCCATACCTCCTGATGGGAGCAAGAAGCTGGAGACTGCAACAGTATAACTCCACCCCCTACAAAGGAGCTATGGGGGTACATTGTGGTAGCAGCGGGTACCATGGCTAGCCCACAGATTGAGCCCAATGAGTCATACATGTTATAGAAAATATATGCTTTTAATTTTTTTTACAGTCAAAATTATATTTTGCTGAGATTTATATTTATCATATGTGCGTAATATATGTGGGCTTTAATGTACCAATATGTATGATTCTTTAGCTAGCTTTACAGAATCATTTTAACCACTTCAGCCCCAGGAGGATTTACCCCCGTAATGACCAGGTAATTTTTTGCAATACGGCACTGTGTCGCTTTAACCGACACTGTACCCAAATAAAATTGATGTCCTATTTTTTCTATAAATAAAGCTTTCTTTTGGTGGTGTTTGATCACCTCTGCGGGTTTTATCTTTTGTAAACAAAAACAATTTTTTATGTGAATTATTAAAATGTGTTATTATTTTTATACGTGCCTACAAATCCATTAGTCTCAAATTTCAGCATTTATAAAGAAAAAAAGACAGTCAATTTTGAAAGAATTTTTTTTATAATAATAATCCAAAAATGTCTTCATCAAAAAATGCAATAAGCATAGTGTGGTTACTAGTGTAATCAACCACACTAGTAGGGATTCCTACCTATTAGACTCTAGAGACACATTTTTTTCTTTGTTTTATATGGTTTAGGGTGCATCGGTCACAACGAGCATCCTTATAGCAGCATAGGATCATTTTACTTTAGAAATCTTTGGGCGTGCTGGCCTGCACATGCTCCTGACCTAATTAATCAACCTTTACTCAATTTCACTAAAATTAGTGGAAGCTGAGGAACAAACATCTACCCTCCTATTAACACAGGGTATCTCTCCAATTGCACCCTAATTCCAGCCAAAAGGGGGGCCTATTGCCATTGGGCTCACCCCACGGATATACCCGACAAAGGTATTAATTTAGCAGCGCCATTTCCCTTTCTACTATTCATATTTATATTAGGTCCCCACATAGGGATCCTACTGGGAGGCAAAAGCTACTTTATTCATCATAGCGCGGGCTCCCCTGTTCTTACACGGGAGAGGATCTGCCGACCGCCATTGGGCAAGGTACTGGCAACACTCCATTTCCTTGCCAGTGGCTCTTTTCACCCTAATGGGTAAATATATATTTGATATACATTTTTTTCAGTTTAGTATATATTTTATAATAATTAATATAATAAATATATATTTTTATTTTTTTAAACTAATATAAATTTACTAATTTTAATATTATTATAATTATCTTATTTAATATTTTATATATATATATATATATATATATATATATATATATATATATATATATATATATATATATATATATACACACACCGACACAACACAAACCTCCAAACAGCCAGACAATGGAATAAAAGCACCTTGCTTAAGGAAGGGAAAAAAATTGGATGTACTTTTGCAATGGAAGGGCATTTCTCTCGGTCCATTTAAGCACTGTGCATAGCTCACTAAGTCTGACTGGCCTAGTTCCTATCTAACTGATTGCGCCGTGCCGAGTTCTGAGCATGCTCAGAGAGGTGCTGACCATAGTCTGCTTCATGTGCACATGCCCAGTCTGGCCGGCCCTTCATTTGCATGGGGTCACGGGTCATTTCAATGGAACACGCCCACGTCCTTCCCACTTTAAATTACACCGCCTTACGCCTCGGAATTTACATTGCACCAGTGCAAATTTGGCCGAAAATACTACGAGGATACGGTACTTGCGCCTCGAAATTAAGCCGGTCTAACTTAAAGGAGTTGCACTACGCCGGTCCAAAAATGCGCCGATGTGCGTGAATCTGGCCCAAAGTGTCTACAGATTTGGGGAAATATTTGTGGCATTTTTATTATAATTATTTTTTTTTTACTAGTAATGGCGGTGATCAACAATTTCTAATCGGCTTTTGAATTTTTTTTGGACAAGTGACATTATTACAGTGATACATGATTGTATCTCCATGGTGATGTTTGCACCAACATGTTTTTAATACTTTGTAAACTAAGGTCCGTTTTGTTAGGTTGTTACAGCATTTAATCTAGAAATAGACCATGGCCATCTTAAGTGTGGGCATCATGAAGCCAGACTGTATGACTTCCTGGATTTCAGCTTTGCATATCTCGCACATGCTCAGTGCTGCACAAGCAATGTAATAGGTTTCAGTCAGGTTTGCAAGGACTACTGGGAAACATGATGCCTATCCCAGAAACCCTTGCACATACCAATGTGACTTAATAGCCTAGGCTAATAAGGAGGAGGAAGTAATGAAGGACTACAAAATAAAGGTATTTACAAGCAACAAAATAAATAAAAATTGTCCATTCTGAACACTATGAGATTAGGGCATGCAGCACAGACAAACATAAAAAAATGGGTGGAACTCCACTTTAAGTTGTCAAAGGGGAACCCCACTAACAGCTGAATGAGTCATTGGGAATTAAGGCTGCTGCGGCCCCACTCCTTAACCACTTAAGACCCGGCCCATTATGCAGGCTTAAGGACCTGGCCCCTTTTTGCGATTCCGCACTGCTTCACTTTAACTGACAATTGCGACGTGGCTCCCAAACAGAATTGGCGTCCTTTTTTTCCCACAAATAAAGCTTTCTTTTGGTGATATTTGATCACCTCTGTGGTTTTTCATTTTTTGCACTATAAACAAAAATAGAGCGACAATTTTGAAATGTTTTTTTTAATATTTTTTACGTTTTGCTATAATAAATATCCCCAAAAAAATATATATATATTTTTTCCTTAGGGCGATACGTATTCTTCTACTTATTTTTGTTAAAAAAAATCACAATAAGCGTTTATTGATTGGTTTGCGCAAAAGTTATAGCGTTTACAAAATAGGGGAAAGTTTTATGGCATTTTTATAAATATTTTTTTTTACTAATAATGGCGGCGATCAGCGATTTTTTTCGTGACTGCGACATTATGGCGGACACATCGGACACTTTTGACACATTTTTGGGACCATTCACAGCAAAAAGTGCTATTAAAATGCACTGATTACTGTAAAAATCACAATGGCAGTGAAGGGGTTAACCACTAGGGGCGTTAATGGGTTAAGTGTGATCTAAGGGAGTGATTCTTACTGTAGGGGGCGTGGCTGTAGGTGTTATGTCACTGATCGTCGTTCCCTATAACAGGGAAGAACAATTTTTTTTTACAGATTGTTTATATTTAGATTAAAGGGAAGCTGCTGATGAAAAGTTTTTTAGGGTGGAACACCGCTTTAAGGGAAATGTTTTTGGATTCAACTTCTGCATCTTATTGAAGAGTTAAAGTGGATGTAAACCCGAAATGTTTTATTTATGTTTTTGATGTCACAATGTACAGTATAAGATTTCCTATCACCTGTGCCCAGTCTTGCCACACAGAGTTAATCCAGCTCTAAACAATCCTCTTTTATTGTTCAGTGAAATAAAATGGACTTACAGAGAAAAACCTTAGTCCGTTCCGCCCCCTTGCTGTGAGTGACAGGTTATTTACATATCTCATGCACTAGCCTGGAGACGGGCATTATTTTTTAATTCCCCACCCCCACTCCTTTTCAAGTCATGTGGCTACTTTTCTGGATTTCGACTGAATTTAGTGATCATAGCAGAATTTAGTGTAAGAAATACATACTGTAGGAGAAAATGCATGTTGACAAGGGGAGTGTAGAGGAGGGCGGGCAGTCTACTGACATCACGACTCCACCTACTGAGTTCCAGACAACAGATCCACCCACAGAATCTGCAGTTTTTCAGTTCTTATAACAGACAGAGGGGAGACATTTGACAGGTAAGGATACATGCAGGAGGCATCTATATCCTTATAGATCAGCACTATGGCAGGAGTTTAGAAAGGATGAGAGTGGGTTTATATCCACTTTAAGCTGTCTGTGGATGGTGCCGAATCAGGAGGTGACTATGCTGTCCGGACAGACTGGGTCTAAAGAGATATGCAAAAAGTAGCATTTGAAACATAACAGTAATGCCCCGTACACACGATCACTTTTTGTGATGAAAAAAAATGTCATTTTCCTTCATGAAAAAAAATGACATTTTTCAAACTTCATTTTAAAAAATGACGTTGCGTACACACCATCATTTTTGGAAAATGATGAACAAAGTGACGGCACTCTAAAGGGGAAGTTCTATTTGCCTTGAGGCTGCTTTTAGCTGGTTACTTGTTAGTAAAAGAAGATTCCTGCTTTTTTGTCTGTTACAGCGTGATGAATGTGCTTACTCCATTATGAATGGTAGTTTTACCTCCCGTCTCCTAACTTGCTTCTGGGCATGTGCGGGTTTAAAACGTCATTTTTTACGTAGTTTTGCCCACACACGATCATTTTTTATGACACAAAAAATGACATTTTAAAAAATGACATAAAAAATTCGAGCATGTTCGAATTTTTTTTTGGTCATTTTTCAGAAGACATAAAATGACATTTTGCCCACACACAATCATTTTAAATGACATTTTTAAAAATGTCATTTTTTTTCATCACAAAAAGTGATCGTGTGTACGGGGCATAATACAAATTTTGCTATTACATGGCTATAGCAGATTGTGCCTTTCCTGGCTCAATACGAATTACAACTTGAGCCTAGAACTTGTATTTCTCTCTTTTGCCTTTATTTTTTATTGAATAAGAAAAAAATATTAGTCAAATTTTAAAAAGCCAAAATGTTATGGTACTTGTACCCCCATTTTTATATTCCTACATACCAATAAATGGATAAGCGCCTCATTTATCAAAATACACATCAGCCATTAGTGATAGGTGGCACTTAGACATCAGACAGCCTCATATTTCAGTGAATTATAAGTATAATACTTCAGCAGAGCACCATTGCTCATCGCAAGTTTAAAGGGCAATGTTGTGCTTCTGGTTCCATAATGAGACAAAAGGAGAAAAGGGATTTATTAATCATGGAATGAAGATAACAGCCTTCCACTCTTAGAAGAAAGCAGATTTTTTTCATGAAGGAAAGTTTGTTAAGGGCCTTAAAATGGAAAGTCAGGAGCGTTTACCAGGAGATCTCTGGTAAGGCGAGACTACCACGGTAAAGGGGGACTTAAAGGGTTGCTAAAGGAAAAAAAAAATACTTGCCTCCACTGTGCAGTTCGTTTTGCACAGAGTGGCCCCGATCCTCGTCTTCTGGGGTCCCTGGACGGCTGTCTCTGGTTCTCCCCGCAAGAACTCAACACTTTCATGCGAGAGAGCTCGCGTGGTGATGAGTCCTTGCGGGCGCGCTCCCGTGATACAGCGAGCGGCCATAGCCGCTCACTGTTTCACTCTGCGCCGCCCCTCGGCGCGCCTCGTCACTGGATGTGATTGACAGCAGTGCCAACCAATGGCTGAGCTGCTCTCAATCCATCCGCTCTAGCCAATCAGCGGCCAGGCTGAGCGGCGAAGAGGATCTCGGACTTTCGACGGATCAGGTAAGTAAAACAGGGGCTCGTGGGGGGGAGGCGCATCATCAGTTTTTTTTTCACCTTAATGCATTGATTGCATTAAGGTGAAATAATTTTTTTCATTTACAACTCCTTTAACTCTTTCATTAGCGTTAATCCTTATGCGGCTAGCATTTGAAAATAGATCGAAAGGTATATTATATTTTTTTTTTTTTACATTTTTCCAGCTACGTTTCTGGCCTAGGCCATAATATCATATATCCCCAGGATCTTCATGTGCATTTTTTTTCTTTAATTAGGAGGGGCTTTCTCAGCTAAGCACACTCTCCTGCCTGCATGCCTGAGGTGAGGGCAGAACGATTCCAGGAAGTAAATGCAACACAAATCATCTGCCTTTACTCAAGAGGACTGATGCTAGAAAAGCTGGAGGGGTGTTTTCAAAGTGATTTCTCAAGACATGGATGGATGGGTGAGTTTGCTTTGAATATTAAACATAAATCAAATATGTTTTCAGTTTGTGGTGCTCAGATTAAATTAAAGTGGAGGTCCACAGAAAAAGGGAACCTCCGCTTTTCGGAACCCTCCCCCCTCCGGTGTCACATTTGGCACCTTTCAGGGGGGAGGGGGTGCAGATACCTGTATAATACAGATATTTGCACCCACTTCCGGGCATAGACTCCTGCAGGGGTCACGCCCCCCCCTCCCACTGTCTCCTGGGAAACACACAGGTCCCAGGAGACAGCGGGGAGCAGTTAGGACGCAAAGCGTGGCTCACGCATGTGCAGTAGGGAACCGGGAACTAAAGTCGCAACGCTTCACTTCCTGACTCCCTCACAAGGGTGACAGCGGGGGCACCTGAGAGACGAGTGATTGCTCGGCTTCGGCTGCCATCATTGCTTGCACACTGGACAGGTAAATGTCCATTTATGAAAAGTCAGTGTTTGTAGCTGCTGGCTTTTAATTTTTTTTTTAGGCGGACCTCCGCTTTAAGTTCTACTTTAAAGTGGATGTACAGTAAACCAGATTCATTAAATCTGAGCTGGGCACATCTATCTGCAGTATTTTCCTATCTCTCTTTAATGCGCTATATCCCGTGGCTTTCTCCTGCTCCATTCTTCTGTTATCAGCATGATATCTTCTGACAAGTTGCCTGTCAACTGTGATAAAACCAGCCTGAATTTTGTGTCGGGAGGTTGCTATAAATAGATTAGCAGAAAGCTGGACTATTCACAAAACAGATCTGCAAGTCTCTGCCTATGTGAAGGGAGGTGTGTGCCTTTCCTCCAATCAGCTGTCTTAGCTGTATCCCCAGACTTTTCTCCCAGTACTGAATAGGAAGAGAAAATCACGATCTGCAATTTCTAAACAATATATAAAGCTGAAGACAGCAGATATACATATAAAACGTATGTAGGATACTCTGTTTCATTCTCTGTGTATCATCTGGCTGTTCACTTTACTGGGTATATGTGAGGGTTTCCATCCACAAGATAGAGTAAGGGAGGGTTATAACCAACGTCATTTTTTTTTTTCACCATCTGTGTCCCATTGTGGAGATTTCCCTTTCCCATATTTTAACAGGAAGTGAGAGGAAATCCCTGCAAATCCTTGGGGACCCCCAGGTCACCATTAGGGATGGGCCCAATGTTCAAGTCGAATGTAAGTTTGACTCGAACACCGGGTGTTCGTTTTTCCCATAGAAAAATCAAACTAATGATGTTCTCACGGGCATTCACCTGCCGACGAGCGCCCCATAATGCACTGTGAAATTGCAGTGCATTGAAGGCTGCTGATTGGCAAAAAGCAATGTATGTTTTTGCCAATCACTGTGCGATGTGCTGACTGGAGACTGGAGTATCTGTACATAGGATGACAATAAACCGTACGCTCCATAGAGTCGGGCTTTATGGCAGAGTGGCCAGAAGAAAGCCATTACTTTGAGCAAAAAAACAAAATGGCACATTTTGAGTTTGCGAAAAGGCATTTGTGAGACTCCCAAAATGTATGGAGGTGCTCTGGTCTGATGAGACTAAAATTGAACTTTTTGGCCATCAAAGAAAACGCTATGTCTGGCGCAAACCCAACACATCACATCACCCAAAGAACACCACCCCACAGTGAAAAATGGCGGTGGCAGAATCATGCTGTGGGAATGTTTTTTTTCAGCAGTTGGGACTGAGTTGGTCAGAGTTGAGGAAAAGATGGATGGTGCTAAATACAGGGATATTTTTGAGCAAAACCTGAACCACTCTGTGTGTGATTTGAGGCTAGGACAAAGGTTCACCCTCCAGCAGGACAATGACCCCAAACACACTGCTAAAGCAACACTTGAGTGGTTTAAGGGGAAACATGTAAATGTGTTGGAATGGCCTAGTCAAAGCCCAGACCTCAATCCAATAGAAAATCTGTGGTCAGACTTATGAATTGCTGTTCACAAGCGCAAACCATCCAACTTGAAGTGGTATGATTTTGCAAGAAGGAATGGGTAAAATTCCCAGTGGTAAGACACATGGCAAGCTCATAGAGACTTATCCAAAGTGACTAGGAGCTGTGATAGCCGCAAAAGGTGGCTCTACAAATTATTGACTTGGGTGTGGAAAGTAATGCACATTGACATTTTCTATTTGTTGTTTGCTTCACAATAATAAAAAAAAACATCTTCAAAGCTGTGGACTTGTTCTTTAAATTAAATTATGCAGGAGGGGGGGGGGCATTGAGGGAGGGGTTGGGGTTTTTTCACTTTTTATTTTTATTTTTTTAAACAGGAAAGGGAAGAGGGGGAGGGAGATAAAGGTGGGGGGGGGGTAAGTTATAAATGGGTATTATGGCTTTTTGAAGCCTCGGATATAAATGTTCTTTTTAGCGAAGGGTGGCGGGGTAATAGGAGTGATGAGTGATAAGTTATAAAGGGGCAAAATGGCTTTTTAGAAGCCCTTTATATAAGGTTTTTTTTGTTGTTTTTTTTTTTTAAGAAACGGAGAAAGAAAAGGGAAAGGAAAAATAAATATATATTTTTTTTCCCCTACCCCACGACCCTTTTTGTTTATTTTTTCTATAGGGGTGGGTGGGAAAGAGTCACAGGGAATGGGGGTGAGGGGGACAATTTCCTTTATTTTTTTTTCTTCTGTCTTTTCTTTTTGGGAGGGGGGTGTATAGGATATAGATAATGATGTTTACATTATTATAATGTTTTTGATAAGTGATATATTGTTAAATGGAATTGTTGTTGAAGAATTAATAAAAATTTGGGTACTAATTTTTTTTTTTAATTATGCAAATCCTCAAACAATCCATGTTAATTCCAGGTTGTGAGGCAACAAAACACGAAAAATGCCAAGGGGGTGAATACTTTTGCAAGGCACTCTATGAGTGCTGACAGAATTGCTGCAGACAGAGGTTGAAGGGGTGGGGGTCAGCCTGTCAGATCTCAGACCATACACCGCACACTGCATCAAATTGGTCTGCATGGGTGTTGTCCCAGAAGGAAGCCTCTTCTAAAGATGATGCACAAGAAAGCCTGCAAACAGTTTGCTGAAGACAAGCAGACTAACAACCTGGGTTACTGAAATCATGTCCTGTGGTCTGATGAGACCAAGATAAACGTATTTGGTTCAGATGGTTCAAACTATATCTGTGGACTCTATAGCTTTCCTACAGACTAAATATACACTGATTTGGGTTATTTTTACCAAATAAATGTAGCAAAATACATTTTGGGCTAAATTTCAGAAGATCAGTTATTTACTTTTAGAACAGAAATAAAGAAAAACCCAGTAGTGATTAAATAGTAATAAATACCACCAAAAGAAAGCTCTAGTGTTGCATGACCGCGCAATTCTCATTCAAAATGTGACAGCGCTGAAAACTGAAAATTGGCCTGGGCAGGGAGGGGGTGAAAGGGCCATGGTTAAACAACACCACCGTGGTTCTCTATGACCAGGAGGACATCATCCAACATCCATAAATCACAAATATATATACCGTATATACTCACATTTTTCAGCAAATTTTTTTGTGACTAAAATGCCCCCCTTGGCTTATACTCGAATCTCACTGTGTCCATCTGCATCCTCATGCACTTGATCTCCGCCTGTGCTGTGACATGCAGTCAGTCTAGTCGGCGGCCGTGCAGTGTAACAAAGCCCCACCTCCTCCTCGTCCGTGATAGGCGGACTCATTGCTGGGAAACGAAATCAGTGTTCCGTCACGGACGAGGAGAACAGGGCCGGCCCTATGATGGGACCGGGTGGTACCATGGGTACCAGGCGGCACTTTTAGGGGAGCGGCATTCTGCCGCCCCTGCCAGCCCGTTCCGCCCGCTGCCTGTGAGGACACTCCCAGCGGAAGCAGTCAGCGAGTGAGAAGGGAAGGCGCCGCTGCCTCTCAGGAGCCCGGCACCGCTCTGTAGTGGTGACAGGACACAGGAGCGGGCAGGCCGCAGGGCTTGTCCAGATTTGACACATGTGCGTGACTGTGGCCACCCAGAGTCCCGCCCCCCCTGCCTGGCGCGCTGTTTCTTCTGACTGCCTGGGATGAGGTCTGTGTCATCCGATCTTCCACTCGCACGTCTGTAAGCCTGCCCCTCTCTGTAGGTCTCCCCCTGGCTGTCAGCAACGCCCGTCAGCAACACCCCCCATCAGCAACACCCCCCGTCAGCAACAACCCCCTGTCAGCCCCCTCTATTTCAGCAAGTCCCCCTCTCTGTCAGCAAGCCCCGTCAGCCTCCATCCCTGTCAATCCCCCTCTCTGTCATCAACACCCCTTGTCAGCCCGCCCCTCTCTATCAGCCTCCCTCTCTGTCAGCAACCCCGTCTGTCAGCCCGCCCTTTTCTGTCAGCCCGCCCTTCTCTGTCAGCGCCCTCCTCTGTCAGCAACCCCGTCCGTCAGCCCCCCTCTTCTGTCAGCAGCCCCGTCCATCAGCAACCCCGTTCGTCAGCAACCCCGTCCGTCAGCCACCCTGTCCGCCAGCCACCCCCCTGTCAGCCAACCCCCCTGACAGCCACCCCCATGTCAGCCCCCCTCTCTGTCAGCAGCCCCCCTCTCTGTCAGCAGCCCCCCTCTCTGTCAACCTGCCCCTCTCCTCTGTAGCCTACCCCCTCCTCTGTCAGCTTCCCCCCTTTTATCAACTACCCCCTGCAAACCCCTCCTTTCTTCCCCCGCTCCAGCAGGGCTAATGTCCTGCAACCAGGTCACACTGCACTGTCTGTGCACTCCAGAGACAGTGAATGGAGGGCCACATCTTTGCAGTGGCTCCTGGAAGGTGATGTTTTTTTTGTCTTTCTGTAATGGAGGTCTCTATTGGGGGGGCACAGGCACTGTCTGATATTTAATCTGTTATTTTCTTCTCTATTTGTGGGGTGCCTGTGGATTGGTTTGAATTTTTTTAGACTTTTTTCTGTAATTAAAAGGTGCTTGAAAGGGTTGTAGAATGCACAGTGCCACTTTGTGAACAGTTTGTATGGGGTTGGGTTCAGTAGAGGTGATTCAGGTTTTTGGATGGAGGTACAATGCTGCTGACACCGTCCACTGCCCTACTGACAGCATCCACTGCCCTACTGACACCGTCCACTGCCCTACTGACGGTTTTAATTTTTTTGTGCTATAAACAACAACAAAAACGTCAATTTAAAAAAAAATGATATATATATATATATATATATATATATATATATATATATATATATATATATATATATATATATATATATATACTTTTTGCTATAATAAAAAACTGAATTTCTTCATCAGTTTAGGCCAATATGTATTCTTCTACATATTTTTGGTACAAAAAAAACACAATCAGCGTACATGATTAGTTTGCGCAAAATACATTGTGGCAATGCACAGGTCCCTTTATACTCCTGGATACATGTATAGAGCCATGACAAGTACTCTTTATATTCTTTACATGTAAAGAGCAATGACAAATACTCTTTATATTCCTATACATGTAAATAGCCATGACATGTCCTCTTTATACTCCTATATACATGTATAGAGCCATGACGTGTCCCCTTTAGCTATCATGATATAAAATAATGAATGTGTTTTTTTTTTTTTGGTGGGCGTGATTTATTTGGCGGGGGGGTGGGGGGCAGCATTTCATTCTTGGTGCCAGGCAGCACAATGTCTTGGGCCGGCACTGGAGGAGAAGGTGGTGCTTTGTTACACTGGACAGTTGCCGACTAGACTGACTGCATGTCACAGCACTGGTGTTCTGAAGGTACATGAGGCTGCAGATGGGCACAATGAGGCAGGGAGATGGGCACAGCGATGCTGCAGATGAGCACAGTGAGGCATGCAGATGGGCACAGTGAGGCTGCAAATGGGTACAGTGAGGCTGCAGATGGGCATTGTTGACCCTCTTTTTCCCAGGTTTTCCCAGTTTTTTGTAGTAAAATTAGGTGCCTCAGCTTATATTCGGGTCGGCTTATAACTTGAGTATATACGGTGTATATATATATAGATATATATATCTATATATATAAACTAAAAATACTAAATATTTAAGGCCCTTGATGTCAACAGAAAAAATAAGTAGGATGGTCTCTAGTACAAAAGAAAATCTATTTCATTACAAAAAAGTTCAAATTTGTTGGTGTCTTATGAATGAGAATCACAGCATCTCATCTGCATTGTCAAGTCTCTCGAATATCGTGCTCACCAGCTGGGATGCGTTCGCTCTTTGTCAAATCTTTATTAAAGAAAACAAACAACACCTTGCTCAATAGAAAACACCTTCCAACTATTTTCCAGAAATACAGCTCTGCTCTATACACCTTCCTTAAAGCGGTATTTCACCCTAAATATAAGATCTCCCATGCGCTTCAGCATACTGGCGTCAGCGCCAGTATGCTGGGTTTTTTTTTTTTTTATAGCACACTTACTGTTTTATCGTAGAAATCCTTTTCTGTCCCCCGTGGTGGACGGCGCCAGTACAGCGCGTCACATCTTCCTAAGATACCCGATATGGACTCGGGTATTTCCGGCGCTATGCGGCGCCTGCGCACAGACCTAGGAGCTGACTGCGCAGGCGCCGTATTTCTCCGAAATAGGACTCGGAGAAATACGGCGCCTGCGCAGTCAGCTCCTAGGTCTGTGCGCAGGCGCCGCATAGCGCCGGAAATACCCGAGTCCATATCGGGTATCTTAGGAAGATGTGACGCGCTGTACTGGCGCCGTCCACCGCGGGGGACAGAAAAGGATTTCTACGATAAAACAGTAAGTGTGCTATAAAAAAAAAAAAAACCCAGCATACTGGCGCTGACGCCAGTATGCTGAAGCGCATGGGAGATCTTATATTTAGGGTGAAACTCCGCTTTAAAGCATTATAGGCTGAGCAAATTTAAAAGGACTCTGCCACCAGGTAAATGCCAGGTGATGAGTAGCCTCAGATAGAAGCTGCTATTCTCTGACTCTTATGCCCCGTACACTAGGGTGACCAGACATCCCCAGTTTCAGGGGACAGTCCCCTGATTGAGGACACTGTCCCCGGACCAAGTCTGTCCCTGGTTTTGTCCCCAGATTGGATTTAATAGGGGGCAGGAGCAATTTCAAAGACAATCAGTGCAGAATTAAAATTAAAAAAATTAGAATTACACCCCCTCCGCCGTGTCTACTAGCATAGGGGGTTGTATTTTTCCCATTATCTGTGCCCCTTTCTGATGATCATGTGCTGGACGGAGCGGAGGGAATATTTCTTCAGTTTCGGGCGCATGCCCATTCAGCTTCGCTCACATGTACTTCTGCATTGGCTCAAATCCTGGCCAGCCACCTGCCTATCTCCTTGCCTTCCCTGGCGGAGTGATCTTCCTCCGCTCCCCATCCAGTAGTAGCCGGGCCTGCAGAGTGAGGCCGTGTACACACGAGGAGACATGTCCACTGAAACTGGTCCGCAGACCAGTTTCAGCGGACATGTTTGATCGTGTGTACGGCCTAGCGGACAGGTTTCCAGGAGACAAAAGTTTCTAAGCATGCTTAGAATCTTGTCCGCTGGAAACCTGTCCATCGGACATGTCCTATGGTTAGTATGCCCAACCATCGGACCGAAATCCTGCGAATGCGTCGAATTGATTCGACGCATGCATGGAAGCATTGAACTTCCTTGTTTGAGCATGTCGGTGTGTTATACGTCACCGCGTTCTCTGTCCGCGGGGATTTTAGTCTGATGGTGTGTACACACATCAGACCAAAATATCCCTGGAGACATGTCCGATGAAAATGGTCCATCGGACCTGTCTCATCAGACATGTCTCCTCGTGTGTAAAGGGCCTGAGACTTGAGAGGCTGTGAGGCGGGCTGCAACGGGCAGAGAGTCGCTGATTGTTGCCATTACTAGTAAAGAAAAATAATGTCCCCGGATTTCATTTAAAAAATCTGGTCACCTTACCGTACACACCGTGGGTGTTTTTTCCGACGGAATTCTGCTCAAGCTTGGCTTGCATACACACGGTCACACAAAAGTTCTCTGAACTTCCGTCAAGAACGCAGTGACGTACAACACTACGACAAGCCGAGAAAATTAAGTTCAATGCTTCCGAGCATGCGTCGAATTGTTTCCAAGCATGCATCGGAATTTTGCGCATCGGAAATTGCTACAGACGATCAAATTTTCCGATAGGAATTTTTTCCGTCGGAAAATTTAAGAGCCAGCTCTCAATCTTTTGCTGGCGGAATATCGCCAGCAAAAGTGCGATGGAGCCTACACACAGTTGGAATTTGCGTTCAAAAGCCTAATGCCCCTATCCTGTGTACGGGGCTAGGTTCACATTGCCGTGATCCGTTTTTGATATGATTTTCCATACGATTATGTAGTGCAACTTGGATGTGGTTTGCTGGAATCGCACCAAAGTAATAAAGGAACCTTTCCAAAATCCCGCCATGCTGAGCTGCACTGATGTGAATGGCCACAATTGAAAGCAATGTGATTCTCATTATCTGCTATTCTGTGCAATTCAAGTCGCACTAGTGTGAACTGTTAAACAGTCGTTTTGAAGTTCTAAAGTAAGAGCAATTTACCATGAATGCAAACCTAGAACTATTATGTATGTATCAGAGAATGGTTGACTAAAAAGCTTTAAAGAGAGAGAAGTGTGACCTGCCCTGTCCACAGTAAATGGCTTCCATCCCTGGCTATATAGAATAAAAACAAAGGAAAAAGAATGGCACTTTAAAATGAGGCTTATTGCTGCAAAATTAAGTGTATGAAGAATATATATGATAAAACCTTTATTGTTTTAAACGCAATTCCGTGGTTTAGAAATGCATGATAAAGTTCTCAAAACATAACCATATACAAAGGCTGACGTATTGGTAAAAGTATACCACGAACATATACACTGTATACAATGATGATACATAATTATACATATAACTTACTACAAGCTGTATAAAAGCTGAACTGTCTTGGCATCACATGAATGGAAAAACTATACGCGTTTCACGTTCACGCATCAGGAGTATGGATGCAAAAATTCATTCCCTGTAAGTACAGACTTAAAGGATAAATTCACATTTTAATAAAAAAGAATAAATGCACATTTGTATGCAGGTAAAAAAATATGCATTTATTACTATTTTTTTCTAGGGGGCCTGCAAAACATTGCACCCATGATCAACAGATTGCAGGTGCAATGCAGGGCTCCTGCAGACTCTCAAGATAGCTGTTTGCCTGTACCTGATTGTGGCAGGCAGTTAGTCTGTCCAAACCTCGTTGGTGCAGGCAGTAACTTGAGAGCAGGAATATCAATGAACTATGAAGGTGTACACCAGCGCCGTGGCAGTTCATTGAGAATTACAAGCCATCAGCCGCAACAGCTGACGATAGTTGTAGCTCATTCATTCACAGGAAACTGTGAATGAATGACGTGGCCTTGTGGGCAGAGCCCTGAATGGCTGCCTTCTTTTAAAAAAGTGATTTAGATCCCCCGCTCGCTGTCACATAGGAGAGATGGAGATTTTGCACAAAGCAGCCCTGGTCCTTCTCTTCTCGGGTCCCCAGCAGGCACTCTTGGCAACTCCCCCTTGACCAGTGCCTCCAATAGCAAGCCGCTTGGTGCACATTCGCTCCCGAGCCCCATTCTATGCATTCATAAGACAAATAGAGCTGCGGCTCGACCCTGCCTTCTGCTGTCTCCTCATTGGCTTACTGACTGTGAGCCAATGAGGAGAAAGACCCAGGACAGTCGAGGCTCCTGTGTGCATCGCTGGATCAAGAGGGGGCTCAGGTGAGTATTAGGGAGCTTTGGGGGAGTAGCACTGAGAAGGTTTTCTACCAAACCTTCAATATACTCTTGGTTCATTAGAGCAGCAATTCTAAAAATGAATGCCTCACCAAGACTGCTTTACATCTTACAGACAGTACCCATTCAGGTACCACCAGCATTTTCCAAAACATATAAAGCTTATGTTCCAGATTCCTTTGGGAAGAACATAGACCTGGGATTACTTATACGCAGCTTGCCTTACCCAAACACTTAGGTGGGATAGGCCTTTATAAACTATTACAAAGCTATCCACTTGTCCAGAATAACTGCTAGGAACGTCCATACCTCCTACAATGACCTAGAAGCATCCTTTACAGATCTTCCCCTTAGGACTCTCTCTACCATGGACAGTAGAATGCCATGTCCCACCTGAGATACTCTCTCACCCATTAATTAGACCCACCATACAATGTTTCTGCAACGCCTACCATCTATCCCTGGTCCACTAACCTCGATAAAAATGAATCCAGACTTCCCCCAGGAATGCACCACCAATTTCTAACAGAATGTTGGTCAAAAGATCAAATTCTAGCCCAACACTACTATGAACACAGGAAATTTCTGTTTACCTCCCACCTTTCCATCCAAATGGATGAACCGCCCATTCCTCCCTGGACATACTTGCTAGACATAAAAAAATGTATCCATATTTGTTTAAAAATGTTGATCTGAATTTGGATGGAGAAATCTCCAAATAATATATAGGGTCCCTATATATTATTTGGAGATTTCTCCATTCAAATTAAAATTGGATCTGAGTAACAACAATGTGGACGGGATATACAGAGGACTCCACCTGACAGTGTTAGTTTCTTTCTTTTTAAACAAATGTGGATACTTTTATGTACATGCGAATGACTATGATGTAAGTTACTAATACCCTTGGTGTTCTTTGTATGACTATTTAGCAATACATGGAAGGGTTAACCCATTGTTGATCATTTTGCATTTGAATTTTATAGATATCATATTTTCTGTCAAATCCCTGATGAAGGAGACAACATTCATCTCCGAAACGCATCGGACTCAGGAAGTTGTATCTTTCACTGCTTTTTTTGTATATATTGTTTCCTTGGCTATGTGCAATATTTAATATATGTTCTTTAATAAATGTCAAACAATACTTCACTATTTTCTATCGTCTGCGTGGTAGTGTCCTCAAAGTCCCACCCTAGGGGTTCTTCTCTTTATTGATATATATGGGATGTGGCACACCTTTAAACGTTTTCTCTCCTTTTCATAAAAGAAACCAGAGATACGCCTCATGCTCTCTTCCTCCGGGGGCCTCGTGTGTGAAGGACCTCTCCACGTGGGGCGAGTGAGATCGCGGCCTACTACGTGGTCCACAGCTGATCAGCACCATCTCGTTAGTGCAGCTACCCACGATTCGTGCTCTGTAACGGGGGTTCAGCACAAGCAGGCAGAATGTTCATTCGGCAGTCGCTAGCGGGAAGGCATTGAATCGGCCTGGTCATTGGTGAGACGATCATCGCCAATCTTTGCAAACCTTTCCTTTATTTCATCTTTTCTTTACTGCACCTCCATTTTAACATTGTACATAATTCTCTTGAGCTGCAGTCATAACAAGATATACTACCACTCTGTTACTACACCCTATTGAATACAATTAATGAGCTCCAACTGCCGCTGAAGACCATCAGATCTGCAACAGGGACATTCTGTCATTGTTACTTAAAGGGCCATTACACCATCCATGTTTACCTGCATCTCTCATTAGGATCAGAGGTTAAACAGGCCGGCCTGGGTTTCTCTTTCTAGAGGTATTGCTAGTACAGTATTGCTGTTTAACTTGTTTATAACTTTTTGTACAACCATACCTTAAAGTGGTTGTAAACCCACTCTTGCAACTTGCACCTACAGGTAAGCCTAGATTAAGGCTTACCTGTAGGTGCAAGAAATATCTCTTTAACCTACAGGGTTAAGGAGATATTTTCTCAGAAACTGGCACCGCTGTCTACGGCGCATGCCGTTGCGCGTGAGTGACGTCATCGCCGCTCTAGCCAATCAAAGCGCCGGAGCCACGAAAACAAGGAAGAAGCTCCATGGGACATGGCGGCGGCGGTGGACGGGACCGAAGCAGACTTTGGGGCTTTGTTCTCAGGTATGTGACACATATTAAAGGGGTGGTTCACCCTCCAAAATATTTCTAGCATACCACGGAGCCCACCCAGTGTTTTTTTTTTTTTCTCTACATACCTTTTTACAGACTCTCTTCCTCTCCGGCGATCCTGCGTGACTGGGCGTTTACAATCACATGCTGTGATTGACGTCCCTCAGCCCGGCGCATACAGGGCGTCACAAGATGCCGAAGGAACCCGAACGTCGGTGGGCCCTATACGGCGCCTTCGCACCGACGTTCGGGTTCCTTCGGCATCTCGTGACGCGCTGTATGCGCCGGGCTGAGGGACCTCAATCACAGCCTGTGATTGTAAACGCCCAGTTCCGCGGGATCGCCGGAGGGGAAGAGAGCCCGTAAAAAGGTATGTAGCGAAAAGAAAAAAAAACACCGGCATTGCTGCCAGTCAGGTGGGTGGGCTCCGTGGCACGCTAGAATTTTTTTTGGAGGGTGAACCACCCCTTTAAGCTAGTATGCTGTGCATTATGCCTTTCTCTTGCAGGTGTATTTGTTAAAAAAAAAAACTGAAGTATTCCAGTAAACGTTAATAGAATATAAACACATTGAGTGCTCTATTATTATTTAAAGGTGTTGCAATGATGTCTGAACCCAGAGTGTCAGGTAGGTTGGAAGGTTTACAATTTCATGACGATGCAGATAAGCAGGTGAATCCAAGCAGTCCCCTAGGGGGTCGTGCTACGCTCTGTTTCGCCAATTGTCATTGTACAACTATTGTTTGAGCTATTTGTATGTTATTCTTCTACTTAAATAACTAAAACTTTTATGGAAAAAAAAAGATACTATAAAAGATTTGAACACAAAATAACCCAGCAGATGCCGATTATTTTACCTAGTATTTCCCTTACACTTTGGATGCAGTCTACTAATGTGTGGAATGGGATGAGATGGCATGTGCAGAGTCTGTATATAAGCTAACATCCTACATAATAACCGTGCCGTATACTAGGAAAGGGCAACTGAGGATTCCAGACAAGCTGTTCACATAAACATTACAATCAGATGGGCTGTGAGTGAACTGCTACAGAAGGCCGTGTAGATTTAACCCTGAGAAATGTAGAAGCTAAATTTAGAGCTACCGGCAGGATTTATTTTATTATACCTAGGACTCAATAATATTCTACATCTTTTCTTAAATGAAACATGACCGGAGTATTGCCGATGTTAAAGCTGCCATGACCTTGACACAATTCCCCGCAGGTTGAACAACTCACAAAAAAATCAAACGACAACTAGCTTTATTTTGGTTTGTGGATCCTCAGCTCCATTCGCAGGACCTCCATGTGCGCTGATTGGTAGTAAAAGGATTATGGACCCTATTGATGGATTATTTTCCAGCCTTAAAGTGGTTGTAAACCCCCCAGAGACATTTTTACATATTGGTAAGCCTATAACAGTGATAGTGAACCTTGGCACCCCAGAGTGCATGAGCATCATAGGAAATTTAGTTCTAAACATCTGGGATGCTAAGGTTCGCCATCACTGGCCTATATGTAGGCTTACCTATATGTACTGAAAGTATCTCCTAAAAGTGAGCCGTTTAAGAGAAATTTACCTTGTGGTGCGTCGATGAGGTCATCGGCGCATGCGCAGTGAAGCAATGCTCCTCCGTGACGTTTCTTGCCCAGCAAGTGCCGTGACTGGTGGCTCCCGAGTACAGGAGTGGGATCACGCGGCTCCAGACAGTGACAGAGCCGGAAGTCCGCTGACTCGGAAGGAAGAGGGGCTAACATGGTTGCTTCCACCAGCGGGGGCAAGGCAGGCTTTGTTTGCAGGTTAAGACCAGTATGCGATGCATACTAGCCCATTATGCTTTTACTTTGCGTGGGAATAAAGAGGAAGTAAGAGTCAACTGGCAACAACCTGGACACCTCCACCCATTCTGGGCCAGATCATCTCCCCTAGCGCCAAAGTCAAAAGTCTCTGGATCATTTTTGACACCCACATGACAATGGACGCACAAATAGGGTCAGTAGTCAGCGGATCTCACCATCTGCTGCGCCTACTCCGCAGACTTATTCCATTCATTCCCAAAGAAGATGTGCCAGTCGTGGTGGGAACAATTGTGAACTCCAGACTGGACTATGCAAATGCCCTCTACCTCGGACTCCCAAAGTACCAAAACGCTCGTCTGCAAGTCGTACAAAATACGGCCGCCAGACTGGTGACTGGGAAAAAACCCTGGGAATCAATCTCACCGTCGCTGAGATCCCTTCACTGGTTGCGAGTAAAAGACAGAATTGCTTTTAAAGCTCTCTGTCTGACTCATAAATGCATCCATGGGAAAGCCCCGCAATATCTTTGCGATAAAATAGAACCCCTCAATCCCAATCGCATTCTGCGATCCAGTGACCAAAATTTGGTCAAAGTACCCAAAGCCAGACTCAAGTCCAAAGGAGAAAGAAGGTTTGCGGTCCAAGGTCCCAGACTTTGGAACGCTTTGCCAACCTGCATTCGGTTGGAGGAAAACCACCTGACCTTCAGAAGACAGATTAAAACTCTGCTCTTTTGATGTCAAGAGAGACTGATACAACTAGCGCCCTGAGGCGATTTGGTTCGCATGTGCCGCGCTATATAAGTTTTTCATTCATTTTTTTTCATTCATTTATTCATTCATTCAAGTAAAACAGATCAGGGTTTACTTCATCTTTAAGCTGTCCATACACCATACAATTTTCTTGTTCAATTTTCTTTAGATTTACCTTCAGCTATGTAGTGGAAGGGCCCGCCTGATTGCATAGGAATTTAAAGTGTTTAGGTCTGACCCCATGTTTTATCATTTTGGTAAATCTAAAGGAAAGTTGTACACGAAAATTGTATAATGTATGGCCAGCCTCACTGCATTGTAACTTAAATAGATTCCACCATTATCGGTTATTACATCTACTGCGGTTGACACTTAGGTGTTATCTGGCTGGGAGAAAGCTCAATTCGTATAAGCACTTGCCAATTTACTGCTACAGGGCGGCCGTGGTGCTCAGGATCATGTGTATATACGTGATCCTGCATTTCTGGGTATTTCTGTGCTTGTGCACAGTAGGAGCCAATCAGTGGGCCCGATATCCGCCAGCAACTGGCGATTATTCATTACATAGGCAGAACGGTAGTCTGCAGTCTGTAAACAAGGCGGATTGCCGTTCGGTCAGTAGGGAAGGCATGGATCCTGTGTTCCTTTGTCTTCCACTAGTACAAGCACCTCTCACACTGTAGTAAAACACTGGTCAAGCACACATTTAAGCCTTGATCACCCCTTATATTAACCCCTTCCCAGCCAGTGTCATTAGTACAGTGACAGTGCATATTTTTAGCACTGATCACTGTATTAGTGTCACTGATTCCCAGAAAAGTGTCAGTTAGTGTCCATTTTGTCCACTGTAATATTGCAGTCACTGACAGCCGCTGTTCCTAGTAAAAAATAAAGATTTCATAAATATATCCCATAGTTTGTAGACACTATGGGCCAGATTCAGATAGCCTAACGCAACTTGCAGGCGTAACGTATCTTGTTTACGCTACGCCGCCGTAACTTTGAAAGGCAGGTGCCGTATTCAGAAAGAAGTTGCGCGGCGTAGCGTAAATGGGCCGGCGTAAAAGCGCCTAATTCAAAATCCGCAGGTAGGGGGCGTGATCCATGTAAATGAATCAAGACCCCGCGCAATTGATGCTTTTTTCGAACTGCGCATGCGCTGGCCGTGAACGTATCCCAGTGCGCATGCTCCAAATCACGTCGCAAATATTCATTGATATCGACGTGAACGTAACTTACGCCCACCCCCATTCCCGAACGACTTACGCAAACGATGTAAACGACGTACAATACGACGCTGTCCCGACGTCCATACTTAACATGGGCTGCGCCTCATATAGCAGGGGTAACTTTACGCCGGACTTACGCTTACGCAAACGACGTAAAATACGACGTTCTTGAATCGGCGTATCTAGCTCATTTGCATATTCAATGCGTAAATCGACGAAAGCGCCACCTAGCGGCCAGTGTAAATATGCAACAAAGATACGACGGCGTAAGAGACTTACGCCGCTCATATCTTAGCTAAATTCCGGCATATCTTGTTTTCTGAATACAGAAAAAAATACGCCAGCTCTTCTTAGAAGTTACGCAGTGTATTTCTAGATACGTCAACGTATCTTCGTTCTGAATCTGGCCCTAAAACTTTTGCATAAACCAATCAATATATTGGGTTTTCTTTTACTAAAAATATGCAATACATATTGTCCTAAATTGATGAAGAAGTTAGATTTTTTTATTGGATATGTTTGATAGCGGAAAGTACAAATTTATTATTTTCTATTTATTTTCTATTTGTATGACTTTTTAGCGCAAAAAATAAAAACCGCAGAGGTGATCAAATACCACCAAAAGAAAGCTCTATTTGTGGGAAAAAAAGGACATACATTTTATGTGGATACAGTGTTACACGCCTGCACATTTGATAGTTAAAGTAACGCAGTGCCATATTGCAAAAAATTGCCTGGTCACGAAGGGGGGTAAATCTTCTGGGGGGGCAAGTGGATAAGGCAGGAGTTCTTGCCTTCCTATATCAGATACCTCTAGTGTATACTGGAGAAGCCTATAGGATGCTATGAACAAAAGTTATTTTCCTGCTTTTACAAATGTTTGAAATCTGACCAGTAGCTTTTATTCAGATTGTTTTGATACTTAATAGACTGGCAGCTCCTGAGAAAGTGAATTTATTTCATGAAATGCGTTGGGCCACATAAACCCAGAACATGTCTATACTACTATTATAGATTATAATGATTAAACCAATGTATAAGATTGTATCATCAGTCTTTTTATGAAATGTTGCATGACCTATTAGCATGTTTTTAAATTTGTTTACATTAAAAGAATAATATAAGAATTATTAAAGCATAATTACAAGAATAATGTAAATTGTTGTGCCTCAAAAATCCCATCCTTTACAACACAATTTAGAATCTTTATTTGGGATTTAAAGTGGCTGTAAACCCTTACATATACCTAATAAATTGACTAGCCTCAAAGATGGAGCAAATCATCCTACATAAGTTGAACCTGTTTTATCTGCAGTCTTTTCTTCTCTACATCAGTTCAAGGTGCAACATTTATAAAGCTTGTCTGAGGGTTCAGAAAAAAGGGGGCAGAGAGATGAGACTTCGCTCTGCAGAGCTCAGTGAGGAGAGTCATGAGAGCTGATTGGAGGCAATAGACAAACCCACCTCCCCACAACACACAGGAACAAACTGAGGCTGTCACACTGGAGCTTCCTCAATCACCATTTTTTTCTTGGTGTCAGAAAAACTTGTTGGAAGTGATTCATGCTGATAGCTGAGAAAAGAAGTAGACATTAATTACACTTAGGGATTAGTTTACTAATGTTACAAATTATCACATGCGGTATTATCACATGCAGATGAGCAGCTAATTCTCATCAGTCCTCAAGGGGGCGGTGCTACATGTGCATAGACACAGTGGGGGTTATTTACAAAAGGCAAATCCACTTTGCACTACAATTGCAAACTACAAGTGCTAAGTGCACTTGAAATAGCACTGGAAGTGCAGTCGCTGTAGATCCGAGGGGGACATGCAAGGAAAATAAAAAACTGAATTTTAGCTTGTACATGATTGGATGATAAAATCAGCAGAGCTTCCCCTCATTTCAGATCTTCCCCTCAGATTTACAGCGACTGTCCACTTTCAGTGCAATTTCAAGTGCACTTTGCAGTTTCCACTTGTAGTGCAAAGTGGATTTGCCTTTCGTAAATAACCCCCATTGAGTGACATGGAGGGGAGTTTCCAGGTAGAAAAATTGAGAGCTCAAAAAATCTCAGAAGCCTGTATGAGCCGATTCTTTGAGCTTCTTTGAGATGCAGTGTGTCTGCACTCTGCAGCATAAACCCTTATCTAAAATCAACTGTCCTGTATGGCCTGTGTCTTTCATCAACCAGATTAACTATGTAACTACCGTATTTATTGGCGTATAACACATACTTTTCTTACCCTTAAAATCAGGGGTAAATTGTGTGTGAGTGTTATACGCCGGACGGCTGCCTCGGAGGGAACAAGCGCCGCCGAAATAGACAGAGCAGAGTGTACTGTGTACTCGGCTCCGCCTCCCGCCATTGGACTGAGTACAGCCGAGTACACAGGGCATCCTACTCTGTGTATCTCAGCGGCGCTCGTTCCCACAAGGCTGCAGATTGACACTGGATGAGGGCAAGGCTGCAGATGGATGGCAAGGCAGCAAGGCTGCAGATTGTTAGCAAGGCTGCAGATGGATGGGCAAGGCTGCAGATGGATGGCAAGGCGGCAGATGGATGGGCAAGGCTGCAGATGGATGGCACAGTGGCAGATGGATGGCAAGGCTGCAGATGGATGGCAAGGCTGCAGATGGATGGCAAGGCTGCAGATGGATGGGCAAGGCTGCAGATGGATAGCAAGGCGGCAGATGGATGGGCAAGGCGGCAGATGGATGGGAAAGGCTGCAGATGGATGGCACAGTGGCAGATGGATGGCAAGGCGGCAAGGCTGCAGATGGATGGCAAGGCTGCAGATGGATGGGCAAGGCTGCAGATGGACACTGATAAGGCTGCATTGATGGGCATTTAAAATGTATTGTATATACTTGAGTATAAGCCAAGTTTTTCAGCACATTTTTTTGTGCTGAAAATGCCCCCTTCGGCTTATATTGAGTCACCTTTTTGCGCCTGATCTCCCAGACTTTGGGGACGGGTACTTGGCAAACATGCAGCCCCACTCTTGCTCTACAAGTGTGCAAAGTTTGTTGTCTGGGGGACCTGAGGCTGGGGAGCACCGATTTTTCAAAGCTGAGCACCCCTTCCATAGACTCCCATGTTAAACGTTAGTCTAGTCATGGGCATAGTGAGGCATGGGCACAGTGAGGCATGGACACAGTAAGGCAAAGTGAAGCACAGTGAGGCATGGAGATGGACATCCTAGGCTTATACTCAAGTCAATAAGTTTTCCCATTTTTTTGTGGTAAAATTAGGTGTCTTGACTTATATTCGGGTCGGCTTATACTCGAGTATTTACGGTAAGTTTTTTCCTTAACCACTTCCCTACGGCCATACGACTATATACGGCCGCAGGGTGGTTCTAATTCTCTGGGGCGCCGTGTTTTCACGGCAGCCCCTTTCGTCGTTCCCAGCGCGCGCTCCAGAGCGCGCAGCGGGGAACTTCTGTGCTGGCCGTGTCCCTTGGACACAGCCAATCACAGATCGCCGCAAACGGTCAATCAGAGTGGCCGTTTGCGATGCGATCTGTGCGGCGAATGAGAGATGATCTCATATGTAAACATATGAGATAATTTCTCATTGCCGGCTCTCACAATGACAGTGTCCTGTCATAGAGAGAGGAGACCGATCTGTGTCTCTTGTACATAGGGACACAGATCGGTCACCCCCCAGTCACCCCCCCCCTCCCCCCACAGTTAGAACACTATACAGGATACACATTTAACCCCTTCCTCACCCCCTAGTGTTAACCCCTTCCCTGCCAGTCACATTTATGCAGTAATTAGTGCATATTTATAGCACTGATTGCAGTATAAATGTGAATGGTGTCAAAAGTGTCCGATGTGTCCGCCATGATGTCGCAGTCGCAATAAAAATCTAAGATCGCCGCCATTACTAGTAAAAAAATAAAATACAAAAAAATAATAATTCTGTCCCTTATTTTGTAGGCGCTATAACTTTTGCGCAAACCAGTCGCTTATTGCAATTTTTTTACCAAAAATATGTAGAATAATATGTATCAACCTAGACTGAATTTTTTTTTTTTAAATTGGGCTATTTTTTATAGCAACAAGTAAAAAATATTGTATTTTTTTTCAAAATTGTCGTCCTTTTTTGTTTATAGCGCAAAAAATAAAAACCGCAGAGGGGACCAAATACCACCAAAAGAAAGCTCTATTTGTGGGGAAAAAAGGACGCCAATTATGTTTGGGAGCCATATCGCACGACCGCGCAATTGTCAGTTAAAGCGACGCAGTGCCGCAAGCTGAAATTTCACCTGGTCAGGAAGGGGGAATACATGCCCAGTAAGGAAACTTCCCTCCTAAGAGTTTTTTTCCTTAAACTTCCCTCTTAAAATTAGGGTGCGTGGTATACACCAGCGCGTGTTATACACCGATAAATACGGTATGTAATTATGTAAGAAACTAGTTCCTGCTCCTTGTAACAATATCAGCACCTACATTACCAATCACTCTGTTTTACTACTGCTACTTTCAAATAAGGGATCATACTCATAAAGATCATAGTTTTTCATTATTTTATTATTTCCATCTATAGACTCCACTAATGTTCTGCCCAAGGAACAAATCTTCTTCTGTGTAGACTTTTTGGAAGAACTGACTGATCCCGTTGAGGTCGGGAAAGGTTGGCAAATCCATGTACACGAGTTATTAAAAGTTATTAGTTTTAGAAAGAAGCTAATGATGAAGCATTTCACCTTTTTATTTTTTTTCATCTCCCAGTTTCAGAAGTTTGCAGAAGTGATCAAGGTCTCCCGGCAAGGCCGTAAATCAGTTTAATGGCCATTTTCTGGCATTTCAAAGTTTTAATTGCGAGAGCACATTTTTATAGTCATGTTGGAATTTTCATTATTTAGAATAATGTTTGAGGAAGACAATTCTGCAATTAAAAAATATCTAAAATCCCCTAATTAGGTACAAAATGGGACTGAGAGGCATTCAATTCACCAACCTAGGCTGCAGGTTTTTTTTGAGTCGCCGGTATAATTCTGTGTGATTTGCGATTCATGTTCATTATACTGATACTAATTACGGTCCAATAAAGTACTTAACACACTGTATTATCAAGTGTTATGTTTTTTTTTAAAGTGCATCTGTACTTCGCAGGATCTCAGTATGCTGCGAAGAAGGAGGGTATGCAAAAAGGTATTGTCATCATTTTTTAAACAAGGTTTTAGTATATTTTTGAATGGTTAGGTTAATCTTTATCTCTTTTGTACTAATTAAAATGTATACCTTAGCTTTCACACATTGCTTCCTCTCCCCTAACCTATACCAACAAATAGGAAAGAGACCTTCAGTTACAACCAAATGACATAAATTGGACCCAAATTTGGCAAGACACCACTATGTGGTACCTGGTCCCTGCCAGAATTTCAACATTTTCTCCTCAATATCCTTGCCGCTGCTTCCGAGGCTGTCTTACCCCGGGTACACAAATGCATATTTGGTGGGAATGCAAAATAGTCAAATCATTTTGGCTGGAAGTGATTCAAATTCTTAACACGATGTGTAACACTATTCTATCACCTGATCCATCTATGGCACTTCTGAACAGTAAACCCCACACCCTATCACATCGTCAATTTAAACTAATGCTCTTTGTAGCCCCAGCAGCAAAGCAGACTATTGAGACAGCATGGAAGTCTGACTCACTATGTATTTTATCAGTCAAAAACAGAATTTCTCAATCCATGAATCATGAAAAAAGCAGAAGCAATATTTCTTGACAAAATATCCAAATATGAAGACATATGGAAACTGTGGTTTGAGCATTTCCTACCTCCGGGTTTTGATAAAACATTGTTGTCTCCATGAGAAAGTTCTACCTATAAATATCCTTTCTAGAAATATTTCTCATTCTCCACTTTATCGTTCCCTTACCTAAAACTAGTTTTAGTTTTAGTTTATTTTCTTACATCAAATTTAACCAATCAAAACAAAGGTCATCTGGAATAGTTGGGAATATAACTTACTCTCCAGATAATGCCAAGCCAATTATTTGATTATTTGACCCGCTATATCAAGCAAACATTATGTTCTTCCATTTTTTATATATATATAATTAAATACTACTTTTTATAATCTCCTATCTTGATTATATATGATTGACAAAATTAATAGCTAGAATTACATCACTTAATTGTAAAGATAACTGAAATATTATACTAAGGAATACTCCTTACATTTGGTTCCATAACGAGAGAAGTATAGTTATAATTGCTTGTTTTTATTTTTTGTAATTTATTATTTTTATTGTATTGTACAAATATGAATGCTACTATTATTATGACTTTTGTTATGCCTTATAAAAACATAATAAAATATTCAAACAGAAAAAAAAAATGTATACCTTAACTCACAAAGGTCTTATAGTAATGTACTAAACCCTTTCTACTTTTACGGTGCATACCAGCACTCACTGTTGTCTATAACCTCTTAAAAAGGGAATGCAGAAGCGCACAATGGCAGACCGTCCAGTCCCAAGCCACACTCCTTTAACATTTTGTCCCATAGCCAAACAGGAAGTGAAAGGAAATCTCTGCAAATTAAGGGAATTCCTTTGGAACCCTCAGGTCACCAGAACTAGTGTCTCCATTGGAAGGTTTCCCCTCTATTACTTTTCCGGGGGCAACCTAAAATTTGGGATTTTTTTTAGGGCTGTTACTGATTAAAATTTTCATGTTCGATTAATCTTTTTTTTTATTTTTTTATCGATTAATCGACTAATTTCGATTAATTATAACGTACATACAGATCCAACTACTTTTAGCTGATCTCCTTGTATTGCAACTCTGCATTAGTCAGTGGTAAATGTGGTACACACTATATACAATCACCCGACACTAGTTAGTTTCCACAATCCATAACTTAACTTCACAGTTCTCACAAATACAATTTAAATTCAAAACGTAGCACTGACGTAATTATTTGTTTCTTATTACATTTTAAGAAAAATTTTGAACGTTAGTTTAACTTTAATTATACAACTTATCTAGTATATTGACTGTCAGTCACTTTATAGTAGGCAAGTAGGCATCACTTTAGCCAGTCACACAGACATACCAGAGTGTTTACATTTTCTGGAAGGAGACATGATCGCATTTTATTGACAATATACCCTGAAGAACTGAACAGTCTTTCGCACGGAACAGATGTTGCCGATACACCATGAATTGTCTGCACAAAACTGCTTAGGACAGGAAAACGATGGTTATTTTTGCCCCCCTTCCCCTGATGGAGCCCGATGCATCCTCCTGCTCCACAGATGCAAAGGTACCTCAATCCAATGGGTGCAGTTTGCTCGCATCCAGCAGGGTAAGTCTCACTGTCCAGGCTGTCCGGTGATGTCAAGAAATCTGATCGGTCAAAAGAATTTTGATCGATCAAGAAAATTAAAGATTAATTGATAAATTAATCTTTAATTTCCCCAGCCCTAATTGTTTTACTTTCGCTTTTAGCGATGATGGTAAACAGGACAAATATATAGGGAGTAACTCCACTTTTGTTGAGAAAAAAACATTCCCCCTGGGTGCTCTATGTACATTGCAGATTCCTACCTTTTGTAATCTCTGTTTATTCCTCTGTTCCTCTGTGCCTCTGTGCCTCTGTGCTAAGTGAATCTAATGGGAGTGGTTTCAAAATGATCACTCAGCTGTGCACCTGCAGAGCACTTATGAGGAAAGCTGCTGGGCCCGCATCTCTTTAGATGTGTCTCTCACCAAAAATGAAATTTTTGTTGCAGGGGATGCCTGAAATCCGACTTTTGACGATCATAGGCAGACTTCTGGGAAAATTGCTGAACCAATCACACAAGCAGGAAATTATGTTTCTGGGGGTGGTCAGTACACACCCAGGGCCAGATTCTCGTATCCTGGCGTATCTGGCAGCGGGGCGTAGCGTATCCTATTTACGCTACACCGCCGTAAGTTTGGATGCAAGTGCTGTATTCTAAAAGCACTTGCTTCCTAAGTTACGGCAGCCTAGCGTAAATGGCCCGGCATAAGCCCGGGTAATTCAAATGTGGAAGAGGTGGGCGTGTTTTATGCTAATGTGTTGTGACCCCACGTTTTTGACGCTTTTTTTGAACTGCGCATACGTGGATGTATCCCAGTGCGCATGCGTGAAATCACGTTGCAAATAGTCAATTCTTTCGTCGTGAACGTAACTTACGCAAATCCCTATTCGCGAACAACTTACGCAAACAACGTAAACTACGTAAAAATCTACGCTGTCCCGACGCTTACGCAAACGACGTATAAAACGATGAGCGGACGCAATTACGTTCAAGAATCGGTGTATCTAGCTCATTTGCATATTCGACGCAGCTAATCGACGGAAACGCCACCTAGCGGCCAGCGTAAATATGCAACTTAGATACGATGACGTAAGAGACTTACGCCTTTTGTATCTAAGCAAAATACCGGCGTACCTTGTTTTCGGTATACCGAAAATAGATATGCCGTTGCTTCTTAGAAGTAACGCGGCGTATCTCGAGATACGCCAACGTAACTCGGCTAAGAATCTGGCCCCCTGTGTGCAGAACAACTCAAGGTAGCCAGATTGCATTTTCAGAAAATTACACTGGCTACAGATTAAAAAGGAAAGGTAATTTTTAATAACATTCAATTAGAATATGACTTGTGTCGCAATTGTATATGCGCTATATTATTTTTTCTTTATTTGCTATATTTTTTCCCCGCGAAAGTGGAGTTACCCTTTAACAGAGACACAGGCAGCAGTAAAAACTGACAGGTGTTCTAATCCATCTCTACTATATCCAATACAAAAAAAAAAAGTTTTGGCCTTAGTTAAGTTACTTAGTTACTTAAACAATTTGCCTTTTCCCAAGGGGGATTATGTGGCCCCCAAAACACATTTGATATCCTTTGCCCTGCTTATTGGAAGCAGTTGAACAATAAAGATTTTGGACATCTAATAATTTTTCATTTGATGCTTCCTATTGGCTGCTTAGCTGAACTTCTGGTCAGGGAACTTGCTCTCAAATGTAATTGCAAGTCACCCAATCACATAACTACATACCTCCCAACTTTTCAACTTCAGAATGAGGGACAAATGAGCATACCTCGCTAAGAAGTTGTTGAGCGGGGGGGGGGGGGGGGGTTGTGCAGGTCAAAGTTGTTGAGGGGAGGGGGGAATAGGAGGGAGGGGGGGAATGAGGGATCTGTAGAAGGGATGCAGAACACTAAATAAATGTATGTATAAATTATGTAAAGAGGAATTAACTCAAATAATATACTCTTACATGTTCAACAAATTAATAAATAATACAAAAAAAAAAAAAAAATGATGCAAAACTGAAATAGAGACGAAAACTGAGCACCTACACTGTGAGCTGGTCTCTTATGCACAGTATAAGCTGATGATGGGAAAAAGAAAAAAAAAAAAAGTTGTTGAGTGAGCGGGGGGGTTTGTTCCGCAGATCGGAGTTGTTGAGCGGGGGGGTCCGCAGATTAGAGTTGTTGAGCGGGGGGTTCCGCAGATTAAAGTTGTTGAGCGGGGGTATTTACCGCAAATCGCAGACCCGCGGGGTTTACCGCGAATCGTGGTAATCGCAGGGGGGTAGGGTGCCGCGGAATCGCTGGACTTCAGCCCTGATTGTGGGACCGTGGGATTTACAGCGAATCGCGGGACAGTCCCACAAAATCCGGGACAGTTGGGAGGTATGTAACTACGGACCACATGTTCTATTATTCATTGCACCAGTGTGCATGCAAGCCCCATCATTGATGACATTTGGCTGATGAGGGGACACTGACACCATAGAGAATAATGTGATTTTCATTTTAATGTACTTCTGTGCGACTCAAGTCGAATATGAAATTGCACTAGTGTTAACCAGGCCTTGAAGTGATTGTACACGATCACCTTGTAAAACAACCAATTCAGTTTAAAATAGAAATGAAAGGCAAAACATTTTTGTATAGATATAAAAACACAAATATAAATACACATTCCCTCTGTTCTCAGTTGCATAAGAGCTGGAAGGAGGAGAAGCAGCAGCACACTGAGCTTCCTTGTGAATGGCTGTGCAGAGGGGTCGTCATGACAGGTCTCATCATTTTAGAAGAGCACACTGAGCTTTCAGCATAGCTAGAGAACTGACCAGTGGCAGCCCGTCCATTAGGGGTGCTCCCTATCCATGCGTCCGCCCCCCTGATCTACATGCAGTGTGCCAGATGTATGGATTCAAACCGGGAGTTGTTGTTTTTTTGAAGCAAGTGATTAGAGCCAGAGGCTTTAATAGGCTTCAAAAAAGAGTGGACTTAGGGCGCAGAGCACTGCCCCCCAAGCCCATCCAGTTGTGTGACACTAGCAAATAAATATTCTCTATTGTAACACTGATTCTCAGGTCCTAAACCCGTCACCTGATTGACCGAATGGAGATCTGATCAGATTGGACGCCAGGAGGAGGAGGGAGGAGATCAGGGCCGATCCTACCCGGGGTGCAAAGGGTGCAGTGCACCCAGGCGCCACAGAGGTGGGGGCGCTGAAGCGCCAGAGTGCCTGTCTCAAAATCACTCTCCTTGTTTGTGTAGAGCGGCGCCGGCGACTTTCCGAGCCGCCACCGCCGCCGCTGCTGTGTTTGTCGGACTGTGTTTGTCCCCCCTTCCTCCTCCTGTTAGAGAGGGGAGTGAAGAGTCCGGAGATCGGAGCCGCTGTCTTGTCTCTGTGTCGTCGCTGAGGGGGCGGTCCATCCATCATGCCTGACACATATTCTGCTCCTCTCTGTGTGTGTCATAAAATAACTCCTGTCTGCGGCGATCTGTGATCCACCCGGGCGGCGCGGTTGCACACTGTCCCCTCCTCTGCAGCTGCCGCCCGGGTGGATCACACACAGAGAGGAGCAGAATATGTGTCAGGCATGATGGACCGTGTGTTTTTATTTGCTGTAATGGACGGGGGTTTGTCCTGGGGGGAGGGGTCTGTAGTAATGTAGGGGGCGTTTTTTTCCTGGGTGGAGTCTGTACTAATGGGGGGGGGGTTTGTCCCTGGGGTCTGCACTAATGAGGGGGGGTTGTCCTGGGGGGTCTGTACTAATGGGGGGGTTTGTCCTGGGGGTCTGTACTAATGGGGGGGTTTTTATCCTGGATGGGTCTGCACTAATGGGGGGTTTGTCCTGGGGGGGGTCTGCACTAATGAGGGGAGTCTGTACTAATGGGGGGGTTTGTCCTGGGGGGTCTGCACTAATGGGGTGATTTGTCCTGAGGGGGATCTGTACTAATGGGGGGAGTCTGTACTAATGGGGGGGCTTATCCTGGGGGGTCGGTACTAAGGGGGCTTTGTCCTGGGGGGTCTGTACTAATGGGGGGTTTGTTCTGGGGGGGGTCTGCACTAATGGGGTGGTTTGTCCTGGGGGGTCTGTACTAATGGGGGGGGCTTGTCCTGGGGGTATGCAATAATGGGGGGTTATCCTGGGGGGTCGGTACTAATAGGGGTGTTTGTCCTGGAGGTCTGTAATAATGGGGGGTTTGTTCTGGGGGGTTCTGCACTAATGGGGGGGTTTGTTCTGGGGTCTGTTCTAATGAGGAGTTTGTCCTGGTTGGGTCTGTACTAATGGAGGGGTGGTTTGTCCTAGGGGTCTGTACTAATGGAGGGGGGTTGTCTGGGGGGGTCTGCACTACTGGGGGGTGGTTTGTCCTGAGGGAGGTCTGTACTAATGATGGGAGGGTTGTCCTGGGGGAGTCTATACTAATGGGGGGGTTTGTCCTGGGGGAGTCTGTACTAATGGGGGGGGTTTGTCCTGGGGGGTCTGTACTAATGGGGGGGCTTGTCCTGGGGGTATGCAATAATGGGGGGGTTATCCTGGGGGGTCGGTACTAATAGGGGTGTTTGTCCTGGAGGTCTGTAATAATGGGGGGTTTGTTCTGGGGGGGTTCTGCACTAATGGGGGGGGTTTGTTCTGGGGTCTGTTCTAATGAGGAGTTTGTCCTGGTTGGGTCTGTACTAATGGAGGGGTGGTTTGTCCTGGGGGTCTGTACTAATGGAGGGGGGTTGTCCGGGGGGAGAGGGTCTGCACTACTGGGGGGGTGGTTTGTCCTGAGGGAGGTCTGTACTAATGGAGGGGGTATTGTCCTGGGGGAGTCTATACTAATGGGGGGGTTTGTCCTGGGGGAGTCTATACTAATGGGGGGTTTTGTCCTGGGGGAGTCTATACTAATGGGGGGGTTTGTCCTGGGGGAGTCTGTACTAATGGGGAGTTTGTACTAATGGAGGGGGATTGGTTTGACCTAGAGGTCTGTACTAATGGGGGGGGGTTGTTCTGGGGCGGTCTTTAATACTGGAAGTGGGTCTGTACTAATGGGGGGGGGGTGTTTTGTCCTGGGGGTCTGTACTAATGGAGGGGGTGGTTTGTCCTAGGGGGGTCTGTACTAATAGAGGAGGGTCTGTACGAATGGAGGGGGTCTGTACTAATTGAGGGGGATAGTTTGTCCTGGGGGGTCTGTACTAATGGGGGGTGGTTTGTCCTGGGGGGTCTGTACTGAGGGAGGGGGTTTATACTTAGTTAGGAGTCTGCACTGACAGAGGGGGTCTATACTTAGTGGAGGGGGTCTGTACTGAGGGGCAACTATAGGTGGAGGAAGGGGGGTGACACCATGTTTTACCTCAACGGGTGACAACAACCGTAGTGACGCCACTGCAGCTGTGGGCTCTTCATTCCTCCTTCCACTCCCTCTCCTTCTTCTCTTTGCGCGCAATGCTGTACTAGTGCGCAGCGCTTGCCAGCACAGCCACCCTTTATGTTTTTTTCCCGCCTTTATATTGGCCAGGGAAGGAATAGAATAGAAAAAGGAGCAGAGAAGAGGATTGTGGGACTTGTAGTTTGAGGACTGGCAGCCCCACTGTAACAAAGAAGCTGCAGCCCACACGACATGTTCAGCTGAATGGGAGAGAGAGAGCCAGGACCCCAGGAAAGCTTTCAGGGAAGTGCACCCAGGACTCCAGAGGGAGAGGACAGTGCTGAGAGAACACCATCAGAGAGAGAACCCCGCTGCCGTGCGCCACCAGAGGGAAAGCCACACAGCGGAGTGCCATCCCTGGCGGAGAAAGGAATGGAGTCATTGCCAGAATACAGATCTGGGCTCTACCCAGCAGAGTATCCATGGGCAATTCAGAGTGAGCCGACTCCTGATCAGAGGAACCGTTGTTGCTGTATCGCTGGGTCAGGTGAGAGCCGATAGGCCATTATCTACTTATGCCAATAGGAACTGCAGTCTCTGACCCTCTCCTGTATTATATCTGCAGTCTCTGACTGTCTCCTGTATTATTTCTCCAGTCCCTGACTGTCTCCTATAATATGTCTGCAGTCTCTGACCATCTCCTGTATTATTTCTCCAGTCCCTGACTGTCTCCTATAATATGTCTGCAGTCTCTGACCATCTCCTGTATTATTTCTCCAGTCACTGACTGTCTCCTGTAATATGTCTACACTCTCTGATCCTCTCCTGTACTATGATTGCAGTCTCTGACCATCTCTTGTATCATGTCTACAGTCACTGACCATCTCCTGTACTATGATTTCAGTCTCTGACCATCACTTGTATCATGTCTACAGTCTCTGACCATCTCCTGTACTATGTTTTGGGGCACTTTCTAACAGTATCAGAGAGGTTCCCCTCCAGGTCTCATTAGTGTACGCTTTTCCAGTATTTTCTTTATTGTTAAAAGATCATGGGAGGATCCCAAGGCAACAAAGACTTCTTAGAGGAGCATCTCTGTGTTTGAGTCATTGCCATAGAAACATTTGTAAAGGGGAGGAGTTGGTTAGATGACCATGCCCCCTTTGTGGGGGCGCCAGAAATATTTCTGCACCCAGGCGCCTGTGACCCTAGGATCGGCCCTGGAGGAGATGCTGAGAAAGCGAAGAAGCAGTGGTCCACAGCCCAGAAAGAAGCCACCGCCGCCCAGAGGGATACTCGTGAGATGGGGTAAGTGCGGGGGCCCGACTACTGACTGACTGACCAGGAGGGTGCTGCCCATGACCAGTGCAATCCGTGACCCAATCAACGGCTTTGGGTGGATTGTTTGTCGCCGCTCCCAAAGAAAAAATAATAGCTGCCACTGGAACTGACCACAGTGTGTTCTACTGGTTTGTGTGGTCAGTTTTTAATAGGAAAGCAGAGGGATTGTCAGGAACACCAGTAATTTCACACAAATGAAGCAATACAAAGAGAGCAGGATAATTTCTCATACAAGTACATGGTACAGAAGCCACATATCAGGAATATGATGTTTTGGGGTAGTATCAGTGAGACTGGTAAAGGCTTTTTTCCTTTTTTTTTTTACTTCATAGGCTCCTTTCTCATGGATGGTCTGATGAGGTCCTACTTTCAGCTTTTTAAGCAGACTTGATCGGAAGCTCCATGTAAGTCTATGGGCATAGAGTTGCATCCGATTACTTCTGTGTCAGTCTATGTCTGAATCTTCTCCATTTTTTCTGATGTAAAAAGGAGGGATAGGAGATAGTCTGATGTGAACAGATACAAGTCTGTTTACAATATGCTGCCCATAGATCCAATACGGTTCCACAAAAAAAACGAAACAGACATGAATGTCACCAAAAGTGATATCCATTCCTTTAGCTCCGATTCAACGTGGGGGATGTGTTGGTGGATGATCGAAGCGGATGCCCCCCCATGAAAGGACCCATACGGTTAGCACATTGAGCACAGCAAATGTGTTCTACCCTTAGTAAAGTTATATAAACAGATTCAAGACAAAGGTATTACATCAAGTCAAGTTTCAGTGCCAACCGCAATGTGCTGAAAACAGTTATGTTCTTCACAATTCAACCTGTTCATTTCTTAAAATAGTAAAAATATTCACTAACAGCTGTCAGCTCTTCCTGGTATACAGAGAAAACATGTTTGTTAAACCAAGTATTTCAAATCTATATCTCTTGACTTCTCAGCGGTTGACAAATAAGGTGGCTCAGAAAAAGCAATTTCGTTTCCTGTTGAAAATAAATCTGTGCCTCTTGTAAACATTTTTATGAGGATAATAATATACAATATACAGTAGGTAGCCGTACCCATCATCCAAGAACTCCACAGTAGCACAGTTTTCAGAAAGTGAGACCCGGACGAGGAAATGGACGGAGAGGCTACGTGACTAGGGGAGGAACAGGGTCAGGGCACGGTGACCTAGGTCAGTATTGTGGACAGGGGTGAAGACCTTACCTGATTGGAAGTAGACGTTAAAATGGGCAGGGTCCAGGAGAGAGGATCTTGTGTAGGGGGCAAATTCGTCATCATTCCAAGGAGTCAGGAAAAGTGGCAACTACCCACCCTTCTGCCCTGATGTTAGGAATATCGCATTGGACAGGTAGTGGGGGTATTTGTGTCTTTAGTGTTGAGTGCAATGAAAAAATTATAAAAATGTATATGGATATAATTTACTGACTGGTGTATATTCCTCAATTTTGTCACAGCAGTCGACGGTTCAACGGGTCTTTGAGGAATTACATGGTTACCGGATTAGTGGGGCCCATCTAAGTTATGGCGCTTCCACTTGGTTAGTGGTTAGCGGTGGTTCTCCCAGGAGCTAGGTCCCCTGGGGAAGGGGAATACTGAAGTATGTGTGATGCCCGGTTGGGGCACGACTGAGGACATAGACCATTCCAGTTAAAATTGTGCCTTAACCACTTAACCCCCGGACCATTTTGCTGGTCAAAGACTAGAGCACTGCGTCGCTTTAACTGACAATTGCGCGGTCGTGCGATGTGGCTCCCAAACAAAATTGGCGTTTATGATTTTATGGTGAGTACAAAAAATTCATTTTTTTTCCTCAAAATTCTATAAACAATACCTCATAATGACAACATGAAAGAAGTTTGTTTAACCACTTTAGCCCCGGACCATATTGCTGTCCAAAGACCAGAGCACTTTTTGTGATTCGGCACTGCGTCGCTTTAACTGACAATTGCGCGGTCGTGCGACGTGGTTTCCAAACAAAATTGGCGTCCTTTTTTCCCCACAAATAGAGCTTTCTTTTGGTGGTATTTGATTAGCTCTGCGGTTTTTATTTTTTGCGCTATAAACAAAAATAGAGCGACTATTTTGAAAAAAATGCAATATTTTTGACATTTTGCTATAATAAATATCCTCCAAAAATATATAAAAAAAAATATTTTTCCTCAGTTTAGGCCGATACGTATTCTTCTACATATTTTTCGTAAAAAAAAATTGCAATTAGCGTTTATTGATTGGTTTGCGCAAAATTTATAGCGTTTACAAAAAAAGGGGGTAGTTTTATGGCATTTTTATTAATATTTTTTTTTACTAGTAATGGCGGCGATCAGTGTTTTTTTTCAGTACCGAGACATTAGGGCGGACACATCGGACACTTTTGACACATTTTTGGGACCATTGGCATTTTTATAGCAATCAATGCTATAAAAATGCATTGGATTACTATAAAAATGCCATTGGCAGTGAAGAGGTTAACACTAGGGGGCAGGGAAGGGGTTAAGTGTGTTCCTGGGTGTGTTCTAAGTGTATGGGGGGAGGGTGGCCTCACTAGGGGAAATCACTGATCTTCTGTTCATACATTGTATGAACAGGAGATCAGCGTTTCCCCCGCTGACAGAACCGAGAGCTTTGTGTTTACACACAAAGCTCCCGGTCCCCGCTCTGTAACGAACGAGCGCACGTGGCCGGCTGCGATCGCGCGCGGCCGCAAAAGGGAGGACGTAGAGCTACGTGCTCTCGCCCAGCAGTGCCACCGTCCCGCCGTATAACGACGGTGGGCGGTCAGCATCTGGTTAAAGACACCCAAAGACCTCTTGTTGAATTTGCACTTACGGGTATGTTGTGGCCATTATAAAACCCATGTCACGCAGTCTGTGTCTTTAATTTAATGGTAAGGACCAAGGTTGACGAATCCTTTAGTCAAGAGGATACCATGAGATACAGTCCAAGTATCAAAAACTCAGAAGGTTGGAGAGTTCTTGCCAATTATTGGTCTTTACCCTTTATGTATATTAAAGTAGATCTGAGGCCCACATGGATGACCTTTAGTCTGCCAAAGCCTTGCATATTGGGCCGCGTACACACGATCAAATTTATCTACTGAACCCTGTCCGACAGACCATTTCAGCAGACAGATTCGATCGTGTGTACGGGCGAGCAGACAGGTTTTTCCAGAAGACAAATTTTACAGTATGCTTTAAAATTTGTCTGCTGGAAACCCGTCTGTCCGACATGTCCGCTGGTTAGTACACTATCCAGCGAACATATCTGTCCGCACATGCGTCAAATGGATTCGACGCATGCGTGGAAGTATTTTACTTCCTGGTTCGGTGACGTGGCGGCGTCAACGTCACCGCCACGTCACCGCGCTGTCTGCCGGCGGGGATTTTGGTTTGATCGTGTGTACACGATCAAATCAACATATCCATGGAGACAAATCTGATCAAAACGGTCTGTCAACGGATTTGTTTAGTCGTGTGTACGGTGAGTTAGTGAGTCACTAACGCAATTACTTTTTCGGAGAAGTAATTTGTAACTGTAACTAATTACTTTTTTAAAGTAAGATGAGCAACACTGCAAGTGACAATCCGCAACATGTGGGAGGTGACGTGGCAAGTGACAATCTGCAACGTGTGGCAGGTGACGTGGCAAGTGACAATCCACAACGTGTGGCAGGCGACGTGGCAAGTGACAAGCTGCATCTGGTGACACACTCGGGCCTCCCACTGATTCTGCATTACGGTGAGTTGAACCATTTCATTTAACCAGTTGCCGACCGCCCACAGTCATTCTACGGCGGCAGGTCGGCACTGCTGGGCGAGAGCACGTAGCTCTACGTACTCCCTTTAGTGGCCGCTAGGGGGCGTGTGCGCGCCGCCGCCGGCCCGCGCGCCCACCCCCGCTAGTCCCGCGCGTGTGCCCGGCAGGCGCGATCGCCGCCGGGCACGTGCGCTCGTTCGTTACAGAGCGGGGACCGGGAGCTTTGTGTGTAAACACAAAGCTCTCGGTCCTGTCAGCGGGGGAAACGCTGATCTCCTATTCATACAATGTATGAACAGAAGATCAGTGATTTCACCTAGTGAGGCCACCCCCCCCATACAGTTAGAACACACCCAGGAACACACTTAACCCCTTCCCTGCCCCCTAGTGTTAACCCCTTCACTGCCATTGGCATTTTTATAGTAATCCAATGCATTTTTATAGCATTGATCGCTATAAAAATGACAATGGTCCCAAAAATGTATCAAAATTGTCCGATGTGTCCGCCATAATGTTTCGGTACTGAAAAAAACGCTGATCGCCGCCATTACTAGTAAAAAAAAAAAATATTAATAAAAATGCCATAAAACTACCCCCTTTTTTGTAAACGCTATAAATTTTGCTATAAATTTTGCGCAAACCAATCAATAAACGCTAATTGCAATTTTTTTTTACGAAAAATTTGTAGAATACGTATCGGCCTAAACTGAGGGAAAAAAATGTTTTTTTAGATATTTTTGGGGGATATTTATTATAGCAAAATGTAAAAAATATTGAATTTTTTTCAAAATAGTCGCTCTATTTTTGTTTATAGCGCAAAAAATAGAAGATGATCAAATACCACCAAAATAAAGCTCTATTTGTGGGAAAAAAAGGATGCCAATTTTGTTTGGGAGCCACATCGCACGACCGCGCAATTGTCAGTTAAAGCGAGGCAGTGCCGAATCACAAAAAGTGCTCTGGTCTTTGACCAGCAATATGGTCCGGGGGTTAAGTGGTTAACTACTTGAGACCCGGGCCATAGTCAAAAGACGGCCTTAAGGTGATTCTAAAAGTCCGTACTCCGGCCACTAGGTACCCGCGATCGGCAATGACAGAGCAGGGACCTGGAGCTCTGTGTGTAAACACACAGCTCCACGTCCTGTCAGGGAGAGGGACACAGCATCGGTCACCTCCCCCAGTCAGTCCCCTCCCCCCACACAGTTAGAACATATATATATAAGATATTTATTATAGCAAAAAGTAAAAAATATTGGGCCAGATTCAGGAAAGAGATACGCCGGCTTATCTCCAGATAAGCCGGCGTATCTCTGCGTCTGAGCCCTCCTATCTATGCGACTGATTCATAGAATCAGTTAACCATAGATTTCCATTAGATCCGACTTGCGTAAGTCTCTTACGCCGTCGAATCTTATTTTCATATTTAGGTTGGACGCTAGGTGGCGTTCCCGTCTAAAATATGCAAATGCGCCTCTACGCTGATTCCCGAACGTACGCCCGGCCGGCACATTTTTTTTACGTCGTTTGCGTATGTCCGTTGCAATGTTACCCCTGCTGTATGAGGCACAGCCAATGTTAAGTATGGACAGCGCGCCGGCATTTTTTCCCGTCGTTTACGTCATTTACGCAAAACGTTCGCGAATAGGGCTTTACGGAAGTGACGTTCACGTCGTTTACATTGCATATTGGCGTCGTGATTTGGAGCATGCGCACTGGGATAAATTCACGGCCGGCGCATGCGCAGTACGTTTGGCGCGGGATCGGGCGTTATTTAAATAATACACTCCCCTACCCGCCCAATTTGACTTAAGACGGGCCATTTACGCTACGTCGCCGCAACTTTACAGGCAAGTGCTTACAGCATACGCTACGCCAACACAAAATTACGCAATTATACCTGAATCTAGCCCATTTTTTTTTTTCAAAATTGTCGCTCTTTTTTTGTTTATAGCGCAAAAAAAATAAAAACTGCAGAGGTGATCAATTACCACCAAAAGAAAGCTCTATTTGTGGGGAAAAAAAGGACGTCGATTTTGTTTGGCAGGCACGTCGCACGACCGCGCAATTTTAATTTAAAGCGGCGCAGTGCTGAAAGCTGAAATTTCGCCTGGGCAGGAGGGGGGTATATGTGCCCAGTAAGCAAGTGGTTTATATTACAATGTACTAATATAAATAATGAGCTTCAATCATCCTGATACCATAACAACCATGGTGCCGTGATCATTGAAGCGCTAACACCAATCATTTTCCTGACAAATTGCCCCCAAAAATAAATATTTTCTGGTAGTGCCCCTCCTGAGACTAGACTCTGAATTCGCTGCTGATCTGATCTGAACGGCTTTTCACTAGTGATTTAAATCGACTTGATTTAAATCAAATCCACCCTGGCAGAAACCAAGTAGGGAATTATAATTCCCCCTGGAGGAATAACAAAGCCAGCCTACCATTCTCTGTCTTTGACTACGATATCACTTTGGGGTGGGCTGACCCTTTAATTGTGCATGTAATCAATTGTAATGAATACATAACTGCAGGTGTCTTTTATATTTTTTCAGAGTTCTGATTTAATTACATACACCTAATCGACAATTTTTTTTACTCCCTGCGGTGCTCGACTTTGTGGATACAAGTCTTGCCAAATACTGTATACTTGACTTTGTTCTTGATAAAAAGAAGAAACTTTTGCTGAAAACCAAGTAAAGCCAAAGACATATTTTTAAGCAAAGTTAAAATACATACTGTAAAACAAAGAGGAAACCCTTCGGGAGGGTGGGAAGGAATGACATCAAAGTTTCTACTTTTAATATTGCGCAGGACTGCGTTTTTATTTTGTTATGTGGCAAAAACCTCAAATTCTAAAGCATTATATCACAACAGCTGTTGAATAAAATTCTTTGTAGGACAAGTCTACCGGATAACATTTCTCCAGAGGGCGGAAGAAATTAATATTTGTGATTCCTGAGTGAAAATTTCACAGCCCATAAGAAAGCAGAGCTTTGTCAGATACCTGTTAGAAATCTGAAATGAACGTACCTGCGAGGAACGGACGGACCAGATGGAGTGCGGTGCTAAAGGCGGCTTTCAGTTATGAGCGATCTACGGAAACAGGCTCATCCACCTCCAAGCTGCCAAATAAAAATTTGACTTTTATGACATGGGTTGTAAAGAAGGTAACTTTACCAGCTGTTTGTAAACTAAGCAAATAAATAGACATGTGGTTGTTGGTAGTCTTGTTTAAACTATAATGTTATTATTTAAAAAAAAAATATTTGATTTGTTTGTTTTTCTGTATAGTGTATGAGGTTTACTCATTTCTTTAAATAAAAATTATAAAAAAAAAAAATGAAAGTATGAAAAATTATTAAATCAGAAACAATAAATTAAGGAGCTTACAGGATAACTACAGCCAACGGTAAAAAATAATAATTTTTAAAGGCAAACTAAAGTGTATCCAAATCCAAGAGCAAAAATGTAATGTGAAGTGTGTCTATTAACCACTTCAGCCACAGAAGAATTGACCTTCTTCCTGACCAGAGCACTTTTTAGTGAGTTATTTAAAGGGTCACTAAAGGAAAACATTTTTTAAGCTAAATAGCTTCCTTTACCTTACTGCAGTCCTGGTTTCATGTCCTCATTATTCGTTTTTTGCTTTGAAGTAGCTGTAATACTTCTCTGATCTCCACACTGCCTGCTTGTCTGGCTCCTTATGTAAAAACTCATGCTAGCTTTTCACTGTGGTCCATGATCAAAGAGGTGTGATTACTATGGGCCAGATTCAGGATGGCGAGCGGTTCTTTATTCCGGCGTAAAGTTGCTCATTTACGTTACTCCGCCGAAACTTTAGGAGAAAGTACTGTATTCACAAAGCACTTGCTCCTAAAGTTGCGACAGCGTAGCGAAAATGGGCCGGCGGAATTCAAATTGGGCGGGTAGGGGGCGTGTAGTATTTAAAATAGGTGCGATCCCGCGGCGAACGTACTGCTCATGCGCCGGCTGTCAATGTATCCCAGTGCGCATGTTCCAAATTATGACGGTGTTTTGGAAGTGAATGTCAATGACGTCAATCCCCATTCACGGACGAGTTACGCAAACGACGTAAAACTTTTTCAATTCGACGCGGTCACGACGGCCATACTTAACATAGGATACGCGTGCTTTTTGTTGCTTTATCTTTACGCCGGGAAACCTCTTACGTAAACGTTGTAAAGTGACTGCGTCGGGCTCGCGTACGTTCGTGAGTTACCGTATCTCGCTGATTTACATATTCTCGGCGTAAATCAGCAGGAAAGCCCCTTCCATTTTAAAATTGCAGTTCCAATACGACGGCGAAATACAATGACGCCGCTCGTATCTTAACTCAATCCCGGCGTATCTTGTTTTCTGAATACAGAAAACAGATATGCCGTCGTAGGTTAGAAGTTACGCGGCTTATCTAGAGATAAGCCACGTAACTTCTACCTGAATCTGGCCCTATGTGTCTAAAACTCCTCAGAACCATTTTAAAAACAAACACTGCCCTGTATTTGTTTGTTTTTGTTCTGTGTGTCTCTTTACTTCACAGAAACATGAAACCATTTTTTAAAACAAAACTAAACTGCAAGCACATTATATGATTGATTTTTATCTGTTTTTAATCATTTTTAAAAGTAATCAGTTAAGTATTGTGTCTATTTACCCTGTAAACTGTCATTTTAGCAAAAAAAAAAATTCCATTAGTGATCCTTTAAGCAGTCTCGTTAATCAATACCGTGTTTCCCCAAAAATAAGCCCGGGCCTTATATTAATTTTAACAAAAGACACAGTAGGGCTTATTTTCAGGGTAGGTCTTACCATGTAATGTGCGGTCTTCTCTCCCCCTCTCTCTCTCTCCCTGCCTGTCAGGAATCCCCAGTGTGAACTGAGTTAAAAATGCTTGTAAAATCCTATAATCCACTCTATTACGGTAGTATATAATGTACAATGTGTATGTTTTTGTAATATAATTGTGCCAAAAACATTTGTTATAATGCCGCTCTGCGCTTCTGTTACCTGCCGGAGCTCTCTTCCCCACAATTATATTACAGAAACACACACATTGTACATTATATAATACTGTAATAGAGTGGATTATAGGATTTTACAAGCATTTTTGACTAGGGCTTATTTTCGGGGTAGGGCTTATATTGCAGCCTTCCTGGGAAAATAACGCTAGGTCTTATTTTGAGGGTAGGTCTTATTTTTGGGGAAACAGGGTGGACACACTTCATATTGCATTTTTGCCCTTGGATTTGGATATACTTTAGTTTGCCTTTATGTTTTACCATTGGCTGTACTTAGCCCGTAATCTCCTTAATTTATTGTTTCTGATTTAATAATTTTTCATACTTTCATTTTATTTATATATAATTTTTATCTAACCACTTGCCGACTGCCTAATGTAGATATACGTTGGCAGAATGGCACGGGCAGGCAAAGCAACGTACAGGTACTTTGCTTTGAATCTGCCGCCTAGCGTGCGTGTGCCCGACGCAAGCTTCGTTACCATGCCTGCGGGACCGGCGGATTCGATGTCCGCCGGTGTCCCGTGATCGGAGAGGCAGAACGGGGGTATGCCGTTCTTTTTTTTGTTTGTTTTGTTTTAAGTGTATTTTTGTGTGTGAACTCGAGAGAGGAGCCGGACTGCAGGTTTTGTGAGTAGGCAGACCCTCCCCCCAGAGGCAATCTGCCATCCTTCTCCATGCCCCCAGTTGGCAATGGCGGGTGTGAGGGAGGACCTCCCACTCACCCCGCCCTACCTGCTCCGCTTGGGAGTCCAACGGGGCCCAACAGGACCCCGACGGGGCAGAGGGACTCCCCCTATGAGGAAGTGAGGGGGTCTAGCCCGCTCAGCCAGCCCCGTAGGTCCTTCGCCTCTCTTTTTTAGGAGACCGCATGGCCAAAGTGTGTGCGTGTTAAACCAATTTTGTGTGCGTGAAAGTGTGGTGTTTTTTGGGGTGGTTTTTGGTGGGGGGGGGGCGTGGGCGAACCAAACTCAATTCACATGTAGCCGAGACCGGGATCCGAACCCTTAAAGCCATCAGAAGGAGGTGTGGCTTTTAGCCAGGTGCTGTTTTTTTAATAAAGGCAACCATTGATAATCTCCATTAAGCACCAGTTATTGAATGTCCTGAAGAAGCGATATAATTCCAATCACAAAACATGTAGAGCTGTTTTTAATGCTTCAAGGATCCATCTGGCCTTATCCAGGAATTATTACTCCACCCAGCGTGGGATCTGTGCTTCATTACAGCTCCACAACAAGTTCTGAGGCTATTGAGTACATTCTCTGGAAGACCATTTGGCCTTTTTTCTATTTATTGGGTTTAATTTTTATAGATGCATCAATGTATTTATTTATGTATTATTAAAGGGGTTGTAAAGGTAAAAAATTGTTCCCTAAATAGCTTCCTTTACCTTAGTGCAGTCCTCCTTCACTTACCTCATCCTTCCATTTTGCTTTTAAATGTCCTTAATTCTTCTGAGTAATCCTCACTTCCTGTTCTTCTGTCTGTAACTCCACACAGTAATGCAAGGCTTTAGGGGGGAGGGGGCGAGCAGGCAAGTCAGGTCACTCTCTACTTTGCAGATAGAGAAAGGAGCTGTGTGTTAGTGGGCGTCCTGACACTCCTGCTCGCCCCCTCCCCCCTCAGGAGGCGTTCTCCACACCAGGGATTAAGCCTCGCATTACTGTGTGGAGTTACAGACAGAAGAACAGGAAGTGAGGGTTTCTCAGAAGAAATAAGGACATTTAAAAGCAAAATGGAAAGATGAGGTAAGTGAAGGAGGACTGCACTAAGGTAGGGAAAACATGTTTTACCTTTACAACCCCTTTAAAACAATTTTTTGATATTATCTCAATGTGCCTACAAAGTCCAACTTTAAAAAAAAATATTATCATAATGTTTTTTACTTTAACCCATATACTATAGGATGTGGCACCTATGTTATACAGGGTGTTTGATTACCACCCCAGGCCAATTGTAATCAACTATAAATTCTTGGTATTGAAGTGGTTAAAGACCATATAAGACTTGGTGACTTTTTTCACATTAGCACTCATGTGTTACTAATCTATTAGACTTTGAAGTGGTTGTAAACCAATACAACACATTTTATGCTACAGGTAAGCCTATAATAAATGTACCTGTAGCTACCCAGGATATCTCCTAAACCTTAATGGTTTAGGAGATATCCCCTGTATTTGCATGTGCCGTACGTGCCGTTGCTTCTATGAGTGTGCCTGTACCGGCGGGCCCCCCGTGCAGGGGTGATGTCATTTGCGGTTCCAGCCAATCACAGTGCCGGAGCCGCGATACCCGGAAGTAATTCCGGGACGACATGTTGCCAGCTGGTGCTGTGTCAGGCCCTGCAGCGGGGGCAGGGCCGATCCTCCCTATAGGCTCACTATGCATGCCGCTTAGGGCCCTCCAAATTACTAGAGGCCCCGCCTGGTGAAAAGTCATTTTCGTCCCCTCACCCCGCTTCTAACTCACTGGCTGAGTCATTTCCAAAAGCAGAACACCCCCTCCCCCCGCTTCTCAACTTTCTTTAATGTGACATGTCACTGTCGTCAGCGCCCCCCACTTTTCATTTTTAATGTGCCATGTCATTTTGCTTAGGGCCCCAGGGAGGTCAGGATCAGCACTGAGCGGGGGCTTCAATTCCAGGTGAGTATTACATAATGAGCTAGTATGCTCATTATGCCTTTGTCTTGCAGGTGTTAGATTTTTTATTTAATTTTTGCAAAGTGTTTTTAAAACCAGATTCTCGTAGATTGGTGGGTTTTTTTGCGTAGCGTATCCCATTTACGCTACGCCTCCACAGCTTTTACAGGCAAGTGCTGTATTCTCAAAGCACTTTCTCCGTAATTTGCGGCGGCGTAGCGTAAATGGGCCTGCGTAAGGCCGCGTAATTCAAAGTAGGAAGGAGGTAGGCGTGTTGTATTTAAATGTAAATACTGTAGGGCTGTAAACGTAGCCCACTGCGCATGCTCCATAGTACGCCGCAAATACATTGGTTTCAACGTCAACGTAATTAACGCACAGCCCTATTCGCGACGAGTTACGTAAACAACGGAAACGACGGAAAAACACGACGCTGTCCCGACATCCATACTTAACATGGTGTACGCCGGACCTACACAAGGTTGCCCCTCATATAGCAGGGATAACCTTACGCTTACGCAAACTACGTAAACTACGACGATGGCGCGCAAATACGTTCGGGAATCGGCGTATCAAGCTCATTTGCATATTCGACGCAGAAATCAACGGGAACGCCACCTAGCGGCCAGCGTAGAATTGCATCTAAGATCCGACAGTGTAAGTGACTTACACCAGTCGGATCTACGCCAAATCTATGCGTAACTGATTCTAAGAATCAATCGCATAGATAGGAGGGCTCAGAAACAGAGATACAACGGCGTATCTGGAGATACACCGTCGTATCTGGAGATACACCGTCGTATCTCTTCTGAGAATCTGGCCCTAAGTGTTTATTACTGCACACCTCTACTCCGACCCATATATACTTACATGGCATACTTGCCATAACTTCTTCCGTTTTCCCATTAAACAAACAAAAAGACAATCAAGCTATAAAAGCCTAAATAGACAGTTTTGGTTGATCCATTGTCAGTCTGATGGCTTCCTGGCCGATTAAATAAACGCCGCACACCACTCATAGCGTTTTAATTGAAGTTTACTTTTTAGAAAATAGTTTGGTGTCCCAGCAGAATAACCTTTTGTGCGATTGTCTTTATTAGCGGGAGAACTTCCAATTACATTTTTATCTGTCATTTGAAACATCACATTTTAGTTATTAATAGATTAAAGTAAGAATGTTAATTTGGATTCATTAATCCTCGGCCAGATGGTTATGGGGCTAAACGTGTCAAAAGTTACTAAGAAATAGGACAGTCTTAATATTTTAAGAATATGATACCGAGGTAATAAAAAGATCTTGGATCCAAAGTCGGTTTTAATAATTGCCACCTATCTACAGATTACCACATGATTATGAATATTGTACGGTATATAACAAGGTCTAATGCCTTTTACTTGTTTTACTGCCTTTACGTATGAATCGTTTGGTTTATGCCGTCCCCTGTGTGTTTGCTACTGAGAATTAATGAATTGCAGAGATGGTCATAGATTGGGTCCACTACTTTCGTATATTGTTGCTGTTTTTTTGTTTTGTTTTTTAATCATGATGCCACACCGAGAATTTTCTTGGGTTACTTATTATTATGAAATCTATGACACATGTGACAAGGTGTGTTAAAGGGTCACTAAAGGATTTTTTTTAGCTAAACAGCTTCATTTACCTTACTGCAGTCCTGGTTTCATGTCCTCTTTGTTCGTCTTTGCTATGATGCTGGTGTAAACCTTCTCTGTTCTGGACACTTCCTGGTTGTCTGTTTCCTGATGAAAAAAGTCATGGGAGCTTCTCTGTGTGGTCACTAATCAAGGAGGTGTGATCACTGTGGGCCAGATTCTCAGCGGCGATACGACGGAGTATCTCAGATACCCCGTCGTATCGCCGTTTTTTTTGCCTCGTATCTATGCGCGTGATGCTTAGCATCACTTTGACATAGATACGCTTCAACATCCGACAAGTGTAAAGCCATTACACTTGCGGATCGTAGTTGTAATGACAACTCCGGCCACTAGGTGGCCTTTACGTTGTTTTCTCATTTGCATATGCAAATGAGGCTAGTACGGCGATTCCCGATTGCTTTTACGCTGCCCAGTCGTCGCGTACGTCGTTTTCGTCCGCGTAAGGTTACCCCAGCTTCTATGTGGAGTAACCTTACGAAGTACCGTCGGATGCCGTCGGGTGCCGTCGGATGCCATGTTAAGTATGGCGTCGGGTCAGCGTCGGCTTCTTCCGTCGCTTACGTCGTTTTACTAACTCGTTCGCGAATAGGGGCATTGCGTAGTGACGATCACGTCGTTTTGACGTCGGTTTTAACGGCGCATTCCGACGTGAGCTGGAGCATGCGCACTGGGCTTTTTCCCCGGCCGGCGCAGTTCGTTCGACGCCGTTCGACGCCGGCGAATTTCTTAGAGAATCCGGCCCATTGTCTGCATCTGTGTTCTTCTACAAACACATTACTGGGTTAACTATTACCCACAATTCCACTTCCTGTTACTTCTGACCAACATCACTTCCTTATTTAACCAACATTTTCAGACTAGTTTGTCAAGTCTATTGTAACGGCATGAACCGTGACAGACTGAGATCCTCCTATGTCGTGCAGCCATCAGTGCAGCCTTATCAGTGCCCACCTGTGCTGCCTCATCAGTGCCCATCAGTGCCACCTATCAGAAGCCATCAGTGCCACCTGTCAGTGCCCATCAATCCTGCCTCATCAGTGCCCACCAGTGCAGCCTTATCACGGGAAGCCATCAATATACAGCCTCCGGCCACGCGCCACTGAGGGGGTGCGCATGCGCCACTGGGGGGCGCGCATGCGCCACTGGGGGGCGCACACGCGCCGATGCATCACACAGGTGCCGATGCGCGTGCCTGGCGGCCACAATGGCCACAATGGCCGCCAGGCACCCGCGATCGCCAGTCACAGAGCCAGGGACGTGGAGCTCTGTGTGTAAACACAGAGCTCCATGTCCTGTTAGGGAGAGGAGACCAATGGTGTGTCCCTTGTACAACCGTCGGTCACCTCCCCCAGTCAGTCCCCTCCCCCCACAGTAATAATCACTCCCAGGGTACATATTTAACCCCTTGATGCCCCCTAGTGTTAACCCCTTCCCTTACCTGGGCAGGAAGGGGGTATATGTGCCCAGTAAGCAAGTGATTAAGATCATTTTATTGGTGCAACTGTTCACTCCACATACATAGTAGCGCTTTAGTATTATATCACAATTTTGTCTAGAGTTCTGCTACAGTGCAGCCCTATACATCACAAGTCCAACGCCAAACAAAGTTTAGTAAACTTTTTAGCTCTCCTTTGAGGCATTCGATAGCTCCAAGCCCTTTATTTTAGGATGGCTGAGATTTCCAATGTGTTGACCATTTTGTTTTCTCAGAAACTGAATTATAGCCGACAGTTCAGCCGAGCAATATCTTCTAACCTCATTGGAAGTCAGTATTAGGAAGGGACATGCAAACTCCACCATCTCACATAACATAGTTTTAAAAGTTAATCCAAAGAAATCATTTATTCTTTCTGTCATCAGGCTGTTTTGAGAAGAAAATAATGAAAGAAAAAAAAAGTATCTCCTTCTTGCCTTTCTGATCTGAGTTTAATATTTTAGATATTATTGTGTCACATTAGAACAAGCCAAATTTGCTGCACACATTATTTCAGACCAGTAGAATAAAGCTTCATTATGAGGATGGGCTATGTGCTAAGGTTTTATGTCTAACCTGTCCTAGCAACAACTAGAATATGGCTGGTTTGACATGGAAAGCACTGAATAGTTGTTTATGCAAACTGATTTAACCATAGGCATGCGCATAGGGTGTGCCAGATGTGCCTGGGCACACCCTAATCACCCTGTGCAGTGCTGATTTCTTCTGCTTCCTGGCGCCCCCTGTCCCCCACTTGCAGTGCTACCAGCTTCCCTCCTCTCCCGTCGGCTTCTATGGGGGATGTTTCAGGATGCAGAGCGGGAAAAGGGGCCAGTTAATATTTTATTTACCGGCCCCTTCCTTTTCTTTATGAACAAAGTGGGTGATTTATACCTCTCCCTCCTGTGTTCATTTTTAACTATGTTACTATGCTTCAGTTTGTGAATGAAAAGGAAGCCGCTCAGCACAGAGCACTTCCTATTAGTTCACTGTCCAGTGCAGCTGAGGCTGCGGAGAAAGGGATTGGGGAAACTTTGTGCTCACCCCCTTTCTCAAAAGTGGAACATCAACAAAGGTCTGTTTTGACCCCCAGCACTGCTCCTAAAATAAAAAATAAATAAATAATAAAAATATAAATTACTGACACCAAACTTTGCTCTACTGACACCGTCCACTGCTCTGCTGATATACATGCATGTGTTTTTGTGCTCTGAGGTGCACACCCTAATACAATAGGCTGCGCAAGTCAATAGATTTACCTGTAGCACTCACCGCTGAAAGGGCCGCTGATTGACACAGGTTCTTTTCCCCAATTAGTGTACAGGCAGCCAGGCACACAGCAACCCTCCCTCACTCTCTTGCTCATTGATAAGACAAGAGGTTTGTCTTTTTATGTGGCCTGGCAGTTCTGTATCCAAGTGGGAAGGCTTCCAGGTAGGATGGCATGTCTCTGCACTTTCCCTTCCCATCTGAAACCTCTCCTTAATACTAATCACTGCCACTGACAGACAGATGACCTGTCCCTACTCTAGCCACTTGAGAAATGCATGCCAAACCTGGGAGCCAGGGTCTTAAATAGATTGTGCTTGACCCAAGTTGGCCACCAAAGTCACATGGGGAAGCAGCATCCAGTCAGATGCTGCTTCTCTGTGACTGAGGAAACCATAGAGCAGTGGTCTCAAAGTACCGGCCCGCGGGCCATTTGCGGCCCACAGACCGGTTAAAAATGGCCCGCAGGCAGGGCGGGGGGGGGGGGGGTGCGGCTACTCCCTGCCCCCCTGCGGCCCCCCCTCTCTTCTCGTCCAATCACATTTGCTTGTGATATCACCTGGGATGGACGAGAAGAGAGGGGGGCCACCGGGGGGGGGGAGGAGCTGCCCAGCGTGAGACAGAGAAGTGAACTTATGACAGAGATGCTTCCTGCGCTACTCTGTGAAGGAAATCTACTCCCCCCACTTCCGCGGCAACCCCCCCCCCCCCCCGCCCTGCCTGCAGGCCATTTTTAACCGGTCTGCGGGCCGGTACTTTGAGACCACTGCTCTATGGTTTCCTCAGTCACAGAGAAGCAGCATCTGACTGGATGCTGCTTCCCCATGTGACTTTGATGGCCAACTTGGGTCAAGCACAATCTATTTAAGACCCTGGCTCCCAGGTTTGGCATGCATTTCTCAAGTTAGTGTAGAGGCAGCCAGGTACACAGCAACCCTGATTGTGCCACATGTACCCTGAATGTGCTACCATGTGCCCCATGTACCCTGATTGTGCCCCCTTGTGCCCCATGTACCCTGATTGTGCCCAATGTAACCTGATTGTGCCCGATGTACCCCAATTGTGCCTTTATGTGCCCCATGTACCCTGATTGTGCCCCATGTACCCTGATTGTGCTCCATGTACCCTGATTGTGAAGTCATGTGCCCCATGTACCCTGATGTGCCCCATGTACCGTGGATGTGCCCCATGTACCCTGATGTGCCTTAATGTGCTCCATGCACCCTGATGTGCCCCATGTACCCTGATGTGCCTTAATGCGCCCCATGTACCCTGATAAGCCCCGTGTACCCTAATGTGCCCTGATTGTGCCTCATGTGCTCTGATGTGCCCCATGTACCCTGATGTGCTGGGCTCTGTACCCTGTACCATGATGTGCCATGTGCCCTGTCCTGATGTGCCATGCCCTGTACCCTGAAGTGGCATGTGTAGTGGTCGGTGTGCAGTGTAGTGGTTGGTGTGCAGTGTAGTGGTTGGTGTGCAGTGTAGTGGTCAGTGTGCAGTGTAGTGGTCAGTGTGCAGTGTAGTGGACAGTGTGAAGTGTAGTGGTCAGGGTTAGTAATGCATCCACTGACACCAGTGCTGGGGGTAAAAATGCGTCCGCTCACACCAGTGCTGGGGGTTAATAATGTGTTCGCTGACACCAGTACTGTTGTTTTTGAAGTTTGAAAGTTTGCATGCGGCCCCCAATGGGATATAAAAACTTGTCTTGTGTCCCTCAGGTAATTTGAGTTTGAGACCCCTGCCATAGAGGAACTAAGTTCCTCCTGACTTCCCCCTCAACCAGCATTGCCACAGCGCATGAGCACCACCGGCAGTGGAGAAAAAAGACTGCACCTGCCTAAATCCCGCAAAATAATCATTAGTATTCTAGATTCAGGTCTGTACTCACAGTGTCCCTGGATTATTGGTTGCCTTCTTCCAGGATCAGCCAGACATTTACCTGTAAGCCAGATTCTTAGTGAAATCCCTTGATCAGCTCCAAGGATTCTCAGAAAAGTAGACCCCCCCCCCAGCATTTTCCTAGATGGGACCTCAATGAACACAGGAGGAAGTAGAGAGAAGACATTGCTGGAAGTGGCAGCAGAGGAGCTCTTCGGATCCTATGTAAAGAGCCCACGGTCCCTGTATGTTGGCCCTGGTACCATACACCCTTTTTTTTTGGTTCTCATTCATCGCATGAAGAGTTGACCTGTTTTGGGATATCGCTTACTTCTTATCATTGGGAGGTCTACTGCCTGGTTGTCATCATATACATGCCTCAGCGACTCATTAAGTTTATCGCTTAGTTGAGTCCACATTTTCTGGTAAGCCCCCTCAATTACCTTTGGTGGTGGATCTGCTATCAACACTACTCTTATCGTTGTCACGTTCATTTGGACACTCAGACTGAGACACCCTCTGGTCATTTCACATTATTATGAACTGTTTTGAGCTTCAATGCCATACTTCAATATATGTGTGTTTGAACTTTCCACTTTCTATGCTTATATGATGCTTCACTGCATGATATATTTAATTTCCACATAATTTTAGCGCTACACTTTTCTTTTGTTATTAAATGAACACATATATAACTTCAGTTGAGTTGCCCAGAAGGGCGGCAGCCCTTTAGGCTGTGGACTTCTGCTCCTGGACACTGGTCCAGACCCCAGACTACTTATGTGCCCTTCAGACAACTATTGGGCACACCTTCCCAGGGATTGGCTGAGGCTCCATATAAATTCAGACTGCTCATTTGACTTTCTCCACTCCTATGTTCTGGGGCCTTCCAGATGGCAGGGAGAAGTAATCAAACCTGCAGCTCGTGAGACCCAGATCAGACCAAAACAATCAACAACTGCTCCACTGATTATATAGGAGCCCAAAAATAACAAAATTTACCTAACATCCACGCACCTAACTAGAAGGGTGTAAGGCTGTAAGGCTCTTTTAGAAGTAGCAGTAAAAGATCAATATGTACAATTTTATTTGGTGCACATACGTAGTTTGATGTTTTAGTGATATTCTTTATTGGCTAACTTAAAGCCGCGTTCCAGACGTTTTTGTGTTTATTAAAAGTCAGCAGCTACAAAAAGTGTAGCTGCTGACTTTTAATAAACACACACTCACCTGTCCCATGATCCAGCGATAAGGCTGTCCAAACCCTTGGTTCTCTCCCTCTCTCTCCCCGGAGCCAGCATTACAAGTGTGGGCACCCGGCTGTGACAGCTTGCGGTTTCACAGCCAGGTGCGTACTGCGCATGTGTGAGTCACACTGCGCATCCTCAATGGCTGGGCAATCTTCTGGGACCTGTGACATGTCCCAGAAGATTGCAGAGTGGGAGGGGGAGAGAAAAACTTCCACTCAAGTTGCCTAGGCGGACCGAGTGTAATTGGGAGCGGGGCACCTGTCAAAACTAGGTACCCCCCAAACCCCCACCCAAAAAATGATATTCCAAATGTGGCATAGAAGGGGGAGGAATGTTTAAAGGGGAACTTCCACTTTTGGGTGGAGATACGATTTAAGTTACTTTTGGAGCTTCTTTGTCCATTCCACAGACCTTACTCATTCCTGGAAAGTAATGCGTTATGTGGTTTTCCAGAATTGAATATTGACGGAGGAAGAGAACTGAAAGTAATACTCAAAAGCAAAAATGTACTTGCCTGTTGATATAATGTGTATTTAATACTGACTATGCTTGGATGTATCTTGTGCTATTGTTGTACCTGTTTCTTCTTTTTGATAATGGTTTTGTACAATTCCTTGACCTTTAAAGAAAGAATAAGAAAATAATGGCCTTGGCTAGAAATGCTGTTAGGGGGGTGTTTTCCAAAGTGATTTCTCAACAAAATAAAGTACAAAAGCATAGATGGACGGTGTGTTTGCTTTGGATTTCAGTTTGTGGTGCTCGGATGCAATTTAGTTCTGCTTTCAGTTAAATGTGCACATCTTCAAAATGTTATTTGTAGTTGTGTAGTAGGATTGGTTTTGAGTTGTGTAGATACAGTGGTTGACCGCGATATTGTGTCAATCTCGCTCCCTTTCTCGGCGAGATTGAGCACTTGCGAGCCCCATCGCGGGAGCCAGCGCCGAGCTGGCTTGCCGCGATGGAGACAAAGCCGTCATAGAAGCGACGGGGATCCGACGCGGATTCCTGCCAATTCTACACGTGGGCGGAGTTTGTTATGAATCCTGAGAAGGAAGTCCCCGCCGGATTTTAAATAAAAATCTGGCATGGGTTCCCCCCTCAGGAGCATAACGGGCCCTTAGGTCTGGTATGGGTTGTAAGGAGACCCCCCCTACACCGAAAAAACGGCCTGGGGGTCCCCCCACAATCCATACCAGACCCGTATCCAAAGCACGCCGGCCGGCCGGTCAGGAGGGGAGTGGGGGGCGAGCGAGCGCCCCCCCCCCCCCTCCTGAGCCGTACCGGGCAGCATGCCCTCAACATGGGGGGGTCAGGTGCTCTGGGGCAGGGGGCGCACTGCGGCCCCCCACCCCAGAGCACCCTGTCCCCATGTTGATGAGGACAGGGCCCCTTCCCGACAACCCTGGCCGTTTGTTGTCGGGGTATGCGGGCTGGAGGCTTATCGGAATCTGGAAGCCCCCTTTAATAAGGGGGCCCCCAGATACCGGCCCCCCACCCTGAGTGAATGAGTATGGGGTACATTGTACCCCTACCCATTCACCTGCAAGAAAAGTGTAAACACAAATAAACCACACAGTGTATTGAAATATTTTATTAGTTGGCCGCCGGGGGGGGGGGTGTGTATGATCGCTTTTATAAAAGCGCCCCCCTCCGGCGGGCTTCTGCGGGGGGTGGGTGCCGCTGTTCTTCACCGCCGTCTGGTTCTCTTCCGCCGCCGGGGGGGGCGCTTTGATAAAAGCGCCCACCACCCGGCGGGCTTCCTTCCTTCCTTCGACATCTTCGGCGGCGGGGGGGTCTTCTCCCACTCTCCGGCAGAAGAGAACCAGACGGCGGTGAAGAACAGCGGCACCCACCCCCCGCAGAAGCCTCCCGCCCGCATACCCCGACAACCAACGGCTAGGGTTGTCGGGAAGGGGCCCTGTCCTCATCAACATGGGGACAGGGTGCTCTGGGGTGGGGGGCCGCAGTGCGCCCCCTGCCCCAGAGCACCTGACCCCCCCATGTTGAGGGCATGCTGCCCGGTACGGCTCAGGAGGGGGGGGCGCTCGCTCACCCCCCACTCCCCTCCTGACCGGCCGGCCGGCGTGCTTTGGATACGGGTCTGGTATGGATTGTGGGGGGACCCCCACGCCGTTTTTTCGGCGTAGGGGGGGTCTCCTTACAACCCATACCAGACCTAAGGGCCCGTTATGCTCCTGAGGGGGGAACCCATGCCGGATTTTTATTTAAAATCCAGCGGGGACTTCCTTCTCAGGATTCATAACAAACTCCGCCCACGTGTAGAATTGGCGGGAATCCGTGTCGGATCCCCGTCGCTTCTATGACGCACTCGCTGGAATGTGCTTTTACTATTCCAGTGAGTGCGAGATGTCGGCAGCCTGTCGCCGAGAATCAGCGCGATGCTGTCGTGCTATAAACACATTCTCGGCGGCAGGCACTGTAGTGAAGTAAAGACAGCTTCTAATTTGTTAATACTTTCCAATCTCTTTTTCTTTTTTTTAGATGCAAAGTGGATTAGTTTCCCTCTAATAACTGCCTTATGGGCATTCCATAGAGATGCAGTTGAGAAAAATATTCAGTTAAGGAATTCTGGATTTGTTGTTCACAGATGGTAGGATCACTGAAGAGATAGTCACTGAGTGACCAGCAATTTTCATGTGTTTTTTTTTTATAAAGGGAATAATATGAGGCTAGATCTGTAGTATGGTCTGACCAAGGGATTTACACATTGAAAAATTTGCTATGTTAATGTGTAAACTATAAATTCATGTACAATCCTAGAAAAACATTGGAGAAATTATTATAATCACGTTTAGTTGCCAGTCTGCCAAGGAGCATTAAGAAAAGAGAACAGCAAATGTATGCAAAGATGGTCAGATGATAAATGGGATGAACCGTTGGAAAGAACCCGTCTGTCTAGTCTGCCATTTTTACAGGGATCTCATCATCCAACCTAGTGAATAGTTTTTTTTGTATTTACTGTCACAGTGAACAGGAGATTGAGAGCAAGATTGACAAGCCCAATGTAAAATCACTGGATCTAATATAGAATTACTGTGGAAAGAGGTTTAGGCTCTAATGGGAAATGGGAGAAATTGCTAATAGTACGTCAGAAAAAACATGGAAACCCTCTGACGTCACTTTCAAAAGGCAATAACTTCAACAAATTATGTATGCAAACAGTAAATTATAAAGAAAGATACATGTATTCCAAAATCTAAAAAAACATCAATACATAGGACTCTCTTTACAAAGGGACTGCATATTCAATTGATGTCACAAAGGTAAAAACCATAATAAAATCACTTCATTGGAACACTCTTGTATACATATACATAGTAAACCTCTACGCGTTTCGATCTTATATATATCTTTATAAATTATAGATCATAAATAATCTCTACACCACTTTCTCCTGACGAAGAGTATTTACGTCAAAAACCTTGACAGGCGTGAAGCTTCACTATATATATGTACAGTATACAAGAGTGTTCCAATGAAGTGGTTTTATTATGGGTTTTACCATTGTGACATCAATTGAATATGCAGTCTCTTTGTAAAGAGACCCCTATGTATTGATGTTTTTTTAGATTTTGTAATAAATGTATCTTTCTTTATAATTTACGTTTGCATACATAATTTGTTGGAGTTATTGCCTTTTGAAAGTCCCATCAGAGGGTTTCCATGTTTTTTCTAATAAAGAATTATTAAACTTTAGAGTCTATCTAACCTTGAACGCAAGGCTAACGAGTGAGCCAGTAGGAAATCCAAAGGACTAGGTTCTTTAATTATTGGATAGAGTTTCTAATCCCTCTTTGATCTGAAACTGAAATAAATCAATTGGTCTCTGTCACGTTGGCCTAAATGGTCATCTTGGTGAAGGCAGGGCTTTGTGGTCTCATGTCATAAATACTGGTGGAAAAATAATCAAGAAGCAGAAGGAGAGGTAAAGAAAGCACAGGCTTGTGGAATAGATGAAGCAGAAACAGGGTGATTCTTGCACTGCAGGTTCTCAGGTATATCTTTTTCTCCAGCAAGAAGAACCTTAAACAGCATACGGGGACAGGACAAGGGGTGGGCAGGATGGCCGGCTGCCCTGGGCACTGTGGTATTATGTGAGGTGGGGGGGGTTTCCACAAGGAGACTAGAGGAGGGGAATTTGTGTTGGGAGGGGGAGTTTGAGGGGCGACAGGCTATAAGAACTGTTCTAGGAGGGGCAATTTGTTAGGGATGTGCTAGGAGTTGTGTTTTGGGGCATTTGTGTTGGGAAGAGGTGATATGAAAGAGGGGAGGGGAATTGTGCTAAGAAGGTTTTTTTTTTTGGCAATGGTTTGTGCTAGTAGGGATGAATGGGGGGATTTGTGTTAGGAGGGGAAACTTGTGGGGGGTGGGAATTTATGCTGGTAGGGGTATGGGGGGGGGACTTGTGCAGGGAGTGGGATTTTGGAGTGGGAGGGAGAGGTTGTGAACTTGGAGAGGAAATGTGAGGGATTTGAAGGGTAGAGGATTTGTGCTAGGAGGGGTGATTTATTTGGGGGGAGGGCATTTGTTCTAGGGGAAACTGATTTTTAATGAGAGGGGGGGAATTTACGCTTAAAGGGAAAGCATGCAGATGAATGCAATTTTCTTTTTTTGGAGGGGGGTGGTTTGCTGACACAGAATGCTTATACATCTTGGGAAAGCACATGTTCGCCCTGGGCGCTGGATGACCTTGTCCCAGCACTGGCAACCTAGTACTCACATTACCAAATCTCACTTTAAATCTGGTAAAACTAGTACTCAGAGTTAGCGTTGTCTTAGATGATAATTTTCAAGGGGAACTCGAGACAACGCTCGATTTTTCAGGGTACTGTTAAGGCACATTTAACAATGCTAGATGTCTTCTAGGGGCAGCACAGTGGTATAGTAGTTAGCACTTTCGCCTAGCAGCAAAAGGGTCAATGGTCCGAATCCCAACGACGACACTACTTGCCTGGAGTTTGCATGGTACATAGTTACTTAGTTACATAGTAGGTGAGGTTGAAAAAAAAAACACAAGTCCATCCAGTCCAACCTATGTGTGTGATTATATGTCAGTATTACATTGTATATCCCTGTATGTTGTGGTCATTCAGGTGCTTATCTAATAGTTTCTTGAAACTATTGATGCTCCCCGCTGAGACCACTGCCTGTGGAAGGAAATTCCACATCCCTGCCGCTCCTACAGTAAAGAACCTTCTACGTAATTTAAGGTTAAACCTCTTTTCTTCTAATTTTAATGAGTGGCCACCTGTCTTGTTAAACTCCCTTCCATGAAAAAGTTTTATCCCTATTGTGGGGTCACCAGTACAGTATTTGTAAATTGAAATCATATCCCATTTCAAGCGTCTCTTCTCCAGAGAGAATAAGTTCAGCGCTCGCAACCTTTCCTCATAACTAATATCCTCCAGACCCTTTTTTTTGCTTTGTTGCCCTTCTCTGGACTCTCTCCATTTCCAGTACATCCTTCCTGAGGACTGGTGCCCAGAACTGGACAGCGTACTCTAGGTCCGGCCGGACCAGAGTCTTGTAGAGGGGGAGAATTATCGCTTTATATCAGGAGTTGATCCCTTTTTAATGCATGTTCTCCCTGTGCCTGCATGGGTTTTCTCCGGGTACTCCGGTTTGCTCCCACACTCCAAAGACGTGCTGGTAGGGTAATTGGATTCTCTCTAAATTGGCACTAGTGAGTTAGACCACGTTCACACTGAGGCGCTTTTCAGGCACTTTCATGCTAAAAACAGCACCTAAAAAGCTCCCGAAAATGTATTTCTTTTAAAATCAATGAATGCTTTCAAACTGAGGCAGTTTAGAAGCGCCTCGGTGTGAAAGTGGCCTTAGGGACATTAGATTGTAAGCTCTTTGGGGGCAGGGACTGATGTGAATGTACAATGTATATATAAAGCGTTGCTTAAATTGATGGCGCTATAAAAGTACCTAAAATAAAAAATATATAACGTAGCAAATCTTCGCTTTCAGTTTAATTGGACATGCTGTGGTATTATATCGATGCCTTTAATCCTAAATGTAGTTCTCCTGATCAAATTGTAATCTTCTATGCTTTAAACTGTATTCTTTAAATAAGGAAACTGAAAAAAAAAATTAAAAAACAGCCACATTTATCTATAGAGCCTACATAGAATAGATAGAATCTACAAAGAGCAGTCTATTAAATAGTTATTCTATGTTGCTTTTGAGACAATTCCTCAGAAGAACAGGCTATTGGAAATGAGTAACAGATCCCATGGTAAGGAGAAAGCAGTCTTTTAATAAACTTCTGTTCCCCTTACTGCGGCAAAGTCTATAGTAAATCAATAACACCGAGCAAATGCTTCAACCGAGGCTAAATAAACAAACATTAGCTTTATTTAACAGAAGTGCAACTGCAACTGTCCTGTTATTAGCCGTGATCAATTGCTCATTGGCTTTTATTAAACAGTGTGATTCTGGCCGCAATTAAAATTTATTCTCAATGAGGATGAAGCAGATTGCCCGGCCATTAATTAAACATCCTTGTATAAGTCGGTAACAAGATGGATGGTTTTGCTCATCCTCTCCTTATTCAGCAAAGTAGAATAGAAGTATTTTGTAAAAATGGAATAAAAACACAGTTCACAAATGTGACCTTGAAGCTGATGTTTAAAGTGCATCTAAACCCAAGAACAAACATTTTATATATTGCAGCCTACCAGTCCTTAGTTTGGGTAGTGGCATTTGTTTTCTTTTTCAGATTTAATCTTACTTCATTTTCACCTGGTGATCTAGCCAGTAACACACTCCCTGTCAGGATTAGGGTTAGGGCCTAGGGTTAGGGGTTAGGGTTAGGCCTAGGGTTAGGGTTTCCCATTGAAGAATATAGCTAGGACTCAGGAATTGGAACAGGGACCTCCCCCAGAGGTCAAAGGTCAGAAGGCGGGTTCCCAGAGGTCAAAGGTCAGAGGGTGTGGTACATGGGGGCCCCTCAATAATCTTGCATTACATTATACTTTCCAACTGTCCCAGATTACCCCCCTCGTACTGTGCCCTCCTGATCAGAGGGGGAAACTTACCACAGCACTACCACTGTGTAAACTGAACCCAAACTGCAACATGCAAACTTGTGTACGGTCCTTTACAGCGCATCGCATATGTACAGTTGCACCCCATTGTGTACATAGTGTGAATAGGTTAGGTAAATTGAGATAGGCTTCACTATAGTCAGTGGAGCCAGGATTATGTACAGTTTAGCTGGCAGGCTCTGAGGGTTAAGCCTCTGTCCCTCCCTCTGGCTTCTAGAAGCCTCTAGAGGGTTCCAGAACTTAGTGGGTGGAGGGATGGGGTTTAAAGCCTGTATTTTCATGCAAGCTCTACCAATCCCTGGTTAAGGATAGCCCAGAAGGTGGAGAGTTTGCCCATAAATGCTCAGGCGCCTGGCGATGTTAAGGAAGAATCCAGTATTTAGAGGCCTGGAGGGGACCCCTGTTCTGGGGGGCTCAGCCTCCAGGTAGAAATTGTGCGGGGACTGTTGACAGAGACCACCCCCTCTTTAGTCTCATCTAAACTGGGGGTGAGGGACCTGAACAGCAGGAGGTGTGGACAGAAATCACCATTTATGCTGCAGGAATAAAAGGGACTGGATGAGTAACCTCTACACATTTCGTCCCCCATAGCCTACAAGATTGCAGTATACTGTTATCCTTCATCCTTGTTTGGAATCAGATGTGCTGAAATTTTGCAGGGAATCAAGTTGTGCCTTGTGGCTAGCCAGGATGTACAGTTATTCCCGGAAGGGATTATAGCTTGGGACAGTGGAGGTGCGTCCATAAAGGGTGCACGGGCCACCTGTCTCTCACCAAATATAGATTCATCCATTGCATGACTCTATCTATGGTTGCTACTGACACCCCCTATTTCTGTGCTCGCCCCCTTTTCAGCACCTGAATTACAGCAGCAGGGTATTTTTTGGAAGCACCTGATTAGAGCCATAGGCTCTAATAGGCTATCAAAAAGGTGAACAGTGGGCACCATGGTGTATGTTCGCTGTTCACTCAGCGTTGTGTTAGAAAAGTGAATTAATTGCTTTCCTAACACTAAACCGCCTCTCAGCCAATCAGGTGCTCGGGTCTGTTACCTGTCACCTGATTGGCTGAAACGACAGGCGCTGTGATTGGACACTGCCCATCAGCAGTCATAGCAGATGACGGGAAGAGAGGACGGGAGAAGACATTGTGGAGCGAGGAGCGTGGAAGACCGTGACCCACTGCCCTACCAAGACAAGGTAAGTGCTGGGCGGACAGAGGATGCACAGTGGCAGCATTTGATGGGCACAGTAGTGGCTATTGATGGGCACACTGGCAGTAGTTTATAGGCACAGTAGTGGCAGTTAATGGGCACACTGTCAGCAATTGATGGGCACAATAGTGGCAGTTGATAGGCACACTGGGAACAGTAGCGGCAGTTGATGGGAACAGTAGCGGGAGTTGATGGGCACACTGGCAGCAATTGATGGGTACAGTAGCTGCATTTGATGGCACAGTGTCAGCAATTTATAGGTACAGTGGCTGCGTTTGATGGGTACAGTGGCTGGATTTGATGGCACAGTGGCGGCAATTGATAGATCAGTGGCTGCATTTGATGGGCACAGTGGCTGCATTTGATGGGCACAGTGGCTGCGTTTGATGGCACAGTGGCGACAATTGATGTGTTTTTTTTTTTTCAGTTTGTTTGTGCCCCCCAAATGTTTGAGCACCAGCCACCAGTGGTTTGGGATCTTTACTAGAAGTCCATGATGACTCAAGTTGTCCTCAATGTTCTACATTGACTGAGTTCTGGACATCCCATAATTACCCTAACCCCATCCAAGTTATTTACCCCAATAAATAAAAAAACAAAGCCATTGGACTGGGATTCTAAATACGTATGCCTGCTGAAAATGCATGTTGCCTGATTATGCAGCAGCTCCTGAGGGGGGTAGCGCTACACAGATATAAATACTGTACCACCGAATATAATAGTACATAACATTGGTCCTGAATGATGTACAGTACATGCTGCAATATGAACTGAGAACATTTACATAATGCTCCTTCCCTGCTTCCTACTTTCCTAGGCAAAGATTTGTTATCCACTTCTTAGAATATCTAATGGTCAGGACAACATGGAGAGAAAAGCAATGCTGCACAGGCGGGGGTCTTGCTTCTAAAAGCCCTCATACTACTGTCACTGCTGAGTCAGCTTATTGAGAGAGGAGAGGAGAGGCAGGAATTGTTTAATTAGTTTTAATATTTGCTGCAAAGCCAAGACAAAAGCTTGCATCCAAAAGAGATAAATGAGCGTGCATTGTCATGCTTTAATTAAGACAGAGCTGTGACTCTGGGATGGGATGGTATACATACATTATACTGTGAGAAAAGGCCAATAAAACCTACACCCATCTAGACTTGTTAAAGAGAATCTATAGGGTTTTCAAGCTTCTCCTATATAAGTATGAAAATGTGAGCAGCATGAATGATGTTCATGCAAAGATTTTTTTGCAGCAATGTAGCATAGAGCGGGTAAGGGGTAGACCCACAGTTTTTTTTTAATTATTATTATTGTTACTCATTGGGTCCCAAATGGACGGTTTTCTATCACTTTGCTCAGTAAATAACCACTACAGATCCGCGCTATTGACAAAAGACGTCAACAGCGCGGACCTGAGCTGCCGGGGTCACGTCTTTGGACGTCAATGTTGTTGTAATTCCCCGCGTGCGCCACTGGGTGGCGCGCAGCGGGGAAAAACAGTGCCGTCGCATCGCCGAGGATTCAATGCGTGTACCCGGCGGCCGCGGCGTCCGCCAGGTACATGCGATCGGCGATGACAGAGCAGGGACGTGGAGCTCTGTGTGTAAACACAGAGCCCCACGTCCTGTCAGGGAGAGGAGACAGATGCTGTTTCTCTTGTACATAGGGACACAGCATCGGTCACCTCCCCCAGTCACCCCCCTCCCCCCACACAGTTAGAACACACCCAGGATACACATTTAACCCCTTCCTCAACCCCTAGTGTTAACCCCTTCAATGCCAGTCACATTTATACAGTAATTAGTGCATATTTATAGCACTGGTCGCTGTATAAATGTGAATGGTCCCAAAAATGTGTCAAAGTGTCCGATGTGTCCGCCGTAATGTCGCAGTCCTAATAAAAATCGCAGATCGCCGCCATTACTAGTAAAAAAAAAATAGTAAAAAAAAAATCATAATTCTGTCCCCTATTTTGTAGGCACTATAACTTTTGCGCAAAGCAGTCGCTTATTGCGATTTTTTTTTTTTTTTTTACAAAAATACGTAGAAGAATACGTATCGGCCTTAACTGAGAAAAAAAATAGTTAAAAAAAAAAAAAATTGGGATATTTATTATAGCAACAAGTAAAAAATATATATATATTTTTAAATTGTCGCTCTTTTTTTGTTTATAAATAAAAACCGCACGGGCGATCAAATACCATCAAAATAAAGCTCTATTTGTGGGGAAAAAAGGACGCCAATTTTGTTTGGGAGCCACGTCGCACGACCGCGCAAATGTCAGTTAAAGCGACGCAGTGCCGGAAGCTGAAATTTTGCCTGGGCACGAAGGGGGTTTATGTGCCCAGTAAGCAAGTGGATAAGCTGTGTTCACTTTGAATACCCAATAGTGTGCAAAATAAAAATGTATTAAATAGGGCTGTTACTGATCAACATTTTTGTGTTCAATTAATCGATTTTTTTTTTAATCGACTAATTTCGATTAATTATAACGCACATACAGATCCTACTACTCCTACTTTTGGCTGATCTCCTTGCAAGCCTGCTTCCCAGTGCAGCTCCCAACCACTGGAAAAATGGATAGCAGGATACAAAATACACACCAAGGCAGCGCTCGATGGGAATAGCATTAAAACTTTTATAGTCTTCAAGTAGGTAACAAAATAAATATTGCACTGGAGATAAAATCGATGTAGCTACATAAACTGTAAAAATGGTGCGAGTAATACAAAAACGGTAGCAAAAGCAGTCATAAAAACATGTAGCTAAGTATGATATTGGTATAAAAATGTGTACAACGATACCACTGCTGAATCCAGATGAGGAGAGGTTAACATCAGTCTGTCGGCATGTAGATGTCCCATGAAGGGAACTATCACAACTCCCAGTGGATGGCTGTAGAATCCCAGGTCGATAGAGGGAAGTGATAGAGGGAAGTGTAATAGCCCTTGTGTGTGGCAGATAGTAAGGTCCCGCGGGCATGCAGATATGAAGGCACAGCAAAGGAGCCCTTCAGATGCACACGGCAAGCCCCGCCGGTGTCCCTGACGTCACCGCATCTCCGACAGAACTCCCTGAAGGCCCAGAAGCCGGCGGAGAGGTGAGTACCAATCAAAATAACTTTGATCGATCAAAAAAAAAAATTTAAGATTAATCGATGAATTAATAGTTCATTACCACAGCCCTAGTATTAAATGATGCATGCAGCAGCCTGGGTCTCCTGTAATCTGACACACTGCACCAATCAACAGTGCTGCTTGGGGGGTTAGAATGCTGTTGATTGGAGCAGTGTGCAGTGGGTTGGTTGGATAGGGGGAGCATTGCTTGTTTGTGAGCCAAACAGTCCAACACTCCAAGCTCTAAGCTTGCATGTGGTATTTTAAGCGCCCAACACATTTGCGCAGCAGCAAAAGGGTGGGCTTCAATGCCCACATGGCACACAAATGCATTGCTGTGCGGCTAATGTTTATGTGCTGAGAGTGCGCTCCTTGCACACTCCCAGGACAAAGTCCTAAACTGTCAAAGTCACCTCTCAATCTGGACTGAAGATCAGAAGCTGAAGGGATCAGCTTCCAATCACATGACTACTTTGACAGTGGTTACATGATTGCCAATCGTTTACACCCCCAGGCATTCAGAACTGTTTAAAGCAGGGGTCTCAAACTGGCAGCCTTGCAGCTGTTGCAAAACTACAAGTCTAATGAGGCATTGCAAGCAACGCTGTATCCTGGCCTAAGTCAACAAGGCCCAGGCCTAGGGCAGCTCTTTGCAGGGGGGCAGCACGGAAAGAGTCTCCGCCGGCTTGCGCTACACTGTTAGTGGGATGAACTGGACTGAAAGTCAAATTAGTCTAGCGCCCCCATAAAGCGGTCGCACTGCTTCCGGTATGCGGGTGGCCGGCATTCCGCAACTGTGGGGGGGGGGGGATCACTGCTTCTAATTTTGACTGTCCTATTAGCCTGGACCACAAACCTTCCTCACTGTGCTATATGTTTTCTGCTGTACCATTGGCATGGTCATTTCTTCTTAGTCCTCTCCATAAAATTATCAGAAATTTGTGCTTAAAGTAGAACTATAGGCAACACTTTTTTGTTTTCATTTTGGATAGAGTAAGGGAGGGTTATAGCCCCTGTCAGTTATTTTTTTTACCATCACTGTCCCATTGCAGAGATTTACCTTCACTTACTGCCCCAAACAAACAGGATGTCAGAGGATACCAATGCAAATTAAGTGAATCCATTGCCCCACGCCCCCCATCCAGGCCCTCAGAACTAGCGTCCCTACTCGAAAATGTCAGGGTGGGTCTTAAACAGAAAGGGGTGTGGCCTTGACAGGAAGGTGTGGGTCATATTTAAATTAGGTGGTGCACGAGTTTAGTCAGGCCTAGGGCAGCACAAAACATAAATACACTACTGATTGAAAGGGTGACAGTTACAAACATGACTCCCACAGTCAGAGGCATGATTGGACTTGTAGTTTTGCAACAGCTGGAGGGTCACCAGTTTGAGAGCCCTGGTTTAAAGGGACGCCGATTCGAGTGAGAAGGGGACAAAGTTGAATTCAATCCTAACAAAACCTTTTTTTTTTTTTTATTCCCTCCCTCCTCCTGCTACCCATTCTGCCTACTCTGTCTAAAAGAGATCTGTATACGTGCCCCTTTTTTGGTTGTACAGGTTCAGTAATGTATAGCCTGCAGTTCCCCTGTGTCAGTGAGCTGCTGCAGAGGGGAACAGGGAGTGCTGACAATGGCGTGGTCATGGCAGCCTATGGGTGATATCACTACTCCCAGAATTCCCAGCCGTTTGTCAAGTGCTCTATGACACAGGGGATCCAGAGCTGCACGATCACATGACCAGATGGGAGCGGAGCATACAGATCTTTTTTACACAGGGTAGGCAGGATAGGTAATGTGACAGACCCATTCAGTACAAGAGCTTTTGGGTGAGAACTATGTGCTAGCCTTCTACCCACTGATTATGGCCCAAGGAGTAAACCGGGGACTACTTCTCCCAATCAGAGCATGGAGGAGAGTTACATAGTTGCCAACATTTGAAAAAAAATTCCAGGGACACTTTGCAGAACAGCTATTAATTAATAACTACACTCACTTCCCCGAAGCTCCACCCACTCCGCATAATCTCCGTCTACTTATCAGATTTTAGGGTCTACTCAATAAAGAGAGAATTACAGGAAATTGAAACGGGAATTTCAAACTTAAGACCAATGTAGCAGAGTTGGAATAATTCTCCCATTCAGCTGCACTACTTCTGCTTAAAGTTTAAAATTCTCATCACAATCACAAAGGGATTGCTCCGTTGAGCCCCGCTTTGCCGACAGATGACAGGTCCGTCTCTGCTCACAATGGAGAAATGGACCTTTTTAGAACTCCGCACTCCTCTATGGGGGATGGGATGAAAACAGATCCGCCTGTCCGTTTTCATCCCATCTGCCAGACGGATGGAAAATAGGGTTTCCATCCACCTGGATTAGTAGATTGGATGCCAGCGGACATGTCACCACTGACATCCGTCACTCCATAGAGGTGAATGGAGCGTCTGATCAGGTCCGCCTGAAAAACTGTCAGACAGACCTGAACGTGTATGTGTGAAAGGACCCTAAGGCTGCATTCACACCTGAGCGGCAAGTAACGCCGCATACGCGGCTTTACTTGCCGCGCTTTGATTTTTTTTTTTTTACAAATCTTCCCATTCATGTCTATGGGCGAACGCCAATGTCGCTTGAAAAAAAGGGTCCGGGACTTTTTTTCAGGCGACAGGCGTTCGGCGTCTCAGAGATGTGAACCATCTCTATAGACATGAATGGGAAATTTCCCCTCCAGCGGCACGAGCGTCGCGCGACAGGCGTTTTGCCGCTCAGGTGTGAATGCAGCCTTACTCACTCCTCTCTCTTTCCATCCACCTCCTCCATCACTCCACTACTCTTTCTATTATAAACAAATTAAAAGACTCCAATGCACTTCCACACCAAATCTGCTCACTACTTACAAAACAAATATATAAATAAACACCTTAGGACCATCAAGCAAAATAATCAAATATATGTAATTATCATACATTTCATAAAACACACTATACAACACCAGCACTTTTCATCTACAAAACCAGCCTGATCTGTGATATTGCTCCTGCCTCCCCTCTCCTGGCATGCTGACACATGAGGTGGTCATACAGGAGAGGAGGCTGTGCCTGGTGAGCAGATAATGGGTAGAGACAGGGAGGTGTAATAGAGATTGGGGGGAGGGAGGGGAATCAGAAAACATGCTCCCTTTAGAAGAAGACCAGTTCACAGCCACACAGAAAAACGATCTACTTTACAGCATGTGACAGGAGCCTGCTACACAGAGCTCATCCTCCTCTCCCCCTCCTGCCCACTAATATAAGCCACCAGGACTGTCTGCATGCTGTTCAGCTAGCTTACCTTAGGCTAGGCTGAACTCCGTCCTCCACTGCAGGCTGCATGACTCCACTCCTCCCCCTCTCAGCGTCTCCTGTGAGGAACTTGAATAAGGCGCGCTGAGAGAAAGGGGGAGGGTACAAGTAACTGCACTCACTCAGATCATCAGGCTCTCGGTCTCTGTCGGCTCCGGCCGGAAACTACACATGCGCAGTACATAATACCAGTCCGCTCAGTAAGACGGCCCTGCACTAGCCGGGACAAGTCCCGGCAGGCAAAATTAGCCGGGACTAGGTCCTATTTGACGGGACTGTCCTGTTAAAAACGGGACAGTTGGCAAGTATGGAGTTAGGCTCCGAAACCCTGGCAAGATGTTTATACCGGGATAATGCGGCCAGGAAGTTCCCAGAACAGTTGTGTGTCTGCAGAAACATTGTGTGGGACAGATCATGCAGAAGCACCATCTGGGAATATGGAACTCTTCTTGGGCATATATCTTCTTATACGTAGTCCCGGCTACTATCAACTTTATATTATTAACTTTTATACTATTTTCACCAAAGATGTGGCACTTGGTAACCTAGGTCTGAACTGGATCTGGGGTGGGACATTTAGAAATGAGTGGGGTAATGTAATTTATGTATCCGGGGGTGTGGAACTGTTTCTGGACATCCTGGTGGACATGCACTAGCTAATAAAGACTTATTATGGACATGTTTTTCAGCACATACACAAGGTAGGCAGGGGGGCAGGGAATTCCTGGGACTACTAGCCATACCATAGTTGCCAACAGTCCCGTTTTTGCCGGGACAGTCCCGGATTTGGGACCCTCGTCCCGGATTGATTTTGTCCCACTCATTTTCCCGGAATTTTGCTTTTGTCCCGCCAGGAAAATCTGTGTTTTGGAAAACGGCAGGCGGGCTACAAAAAGATGGCCGCCACTGCAGAACACAAGGATTATTCCCCTTGTGTTCAGTGGCAAGGGGAGGAGCAGCCAATCAGAGAGTCGGGGAGGAGGAGAACACTTCCCGGAGCGGTGAGAGAACTCAGAGCATGCGTTCTTTGAGAAGGAGTCAGTGCGGTTCCCTGGGAAGGGGGGGAAGGCTCTGTCCCTGCCGCCAGGGATTATAGTGTGCGGGGCAGCCTGCTGTTTGGGGATATCCTTATATATATATATGGCGGCGTGTAGGAGAGTGGCTGGTACAGTAGTGTGTGAGCTCCACAACATCTTGGACTCCTTCTCTCCATAGTGAGTGCTTACTGACCATTGTATCAGTGGGTGGTGAGAAGACTCCACCACAGAGAGGAGGGGCTAAGCCAACAGCAGAGCCTTAGGAGACTTGGTGAGTGCTGCATTTTACACAGCATTATGTGTGAGCCTCTGTGATTTATTATTGTGTTAGTAAACAAGGTGGTGTGTAGGGGTTCTAGTCCAATGTATCGTGTCTGATAATAAAATGATAAGTAGGCGAAGATTATGCGGAGTGGGTGGAGCTTGGGGGAAGTGAGTGTGGTAATTAATTAATAGCTGTGCTGCAAAGTGTCCCTGGAAAACATTTTCAAATTTTGGCAACTATGCCATACTGATAAGACTTGTCTAAAGCCTGGTACACACCACTATTTTTTTTCACAGGTTGAACGAAAAGAAACTGACAGCTCCGGTCGTAGCCACTGTACTAATCTCCCCTGCTGTTCTTTTGTGTTCTGACAGGGGCTTCTGCTTGTCCAACAGAAGCCGGCCAAACAGCCAGCTTCTATCGGACTGACTGCCATACACACCTGCGAATGTCAGTCGGGTTTCATTGAACCGGACAAAGTTGCCCAACATTAGGCTTGTGTGTATTTGGCTTAAGTGCCTAGCTGTTAATTAGATAAATGTTTACGTTTTCCCTGGTTGTACATCTTATCTTGTACAAAGAAAAGTGTAGCGCTAAGTAAATATGAGAAGGATATCCTAAATGGATATAGTAATTAGTATTACAAAATTGGTGATTAACACCATATGTGACCACCGTGCTAGAAAATAATGATTGAACAAACTAAAGTGCCAATCACATATGAAAGTCCAATAAATTCGGTGACTGAAGAAATTGAAAGAGGATCCACCACCAAATGTCTGAAGGCTTACCGGAGAGATTGAACCCAGATGAGCATATACCCACTAGGTCAATCTAGCTTGTTAGAGGTCACGCAGCCACAATAGAAATATCTTAGATATCTTGATGTATCATGGGTCCTGGAGCCTAGCATAAAACTCAGCTCAAAGGATGCAGGAGGTTCAATGAAGAGGCTCCAAATTTAAAGTATCATGTCAAAGTATCCATTTAGTACATATTGAAGGAAGGAGGAAAAAGAAGACGGGGTGCACATAGCATAATTCTGCGAATTATTTAATATTATTTATTAAAAGAAAGAAATACATTCACATTTGCAGTGATCAGATGATGTTCCCTAGAACGAAACACGTCGGGTAGGGCTACTGATGCCACTGTTTGTGATTTTATGAGCGCTCTTTACATCACTGCAAATGTGAGTGTATTTTTTTCTTTTAATAAATAATATTGAATAATTTGCAGAATTACGCTATGTGCACCCCTTCTTCTTCTTTTTCCTCCTTCCTTCAATATATACTGAATGGATACTTTGACATGATACTTTAAATTTGGAGCCTCTTCATTGAACCTCCTGCATCCTTTGAGCTGAGTTTTATGCTAGGCTCCAGGACCCATGATACATCAAGATATCTAAGATTTTCCTATTGTGGCTGCGTGACCTCTAACCAGCTAGATTGACCTACCGTAGTGGGTATATGCCCATCTGGGTTCAATCTCTCCGGTAAGCCTTCAGACATTTGGTGGTGGATCCTCTATCAATTTCTTCAGTCACCAAATTTATTGGACTTTCATATGTTATTGGCACTTTAGTTTGTTCAATCATTATTTTCTAGCACGGTGGTCACATATGGTGTTAATCACCAATCCTGTAATACTAATTACTATATCCATTTAGGATATCCTTCTCATATTTATTTAGCGCTACACTTTTCTTTGTACATTATTTTATTTGCAAAATTTTTGATCAATTTTGTTGTGTTAGGTGCTGTAAGTTTTCACTATTTGGAGAGCGCGGTTTTGTCTTTTTACGTCTTTTTACATTTTTTGTACATCTTATCTTATCATGTTAATATTCCGAAAAGGTGAATGTCTTCTAGGGGTATAAAAAAAACTGCTATTCCTTTGGTTTTACCTCAACATCTTGTTTGCGTATGATGCTTGGAGTAAAGGACTGGTATTAGGTATTAGCTACCGATCTGCTGGAAGGGTTTGGAGGGCAGGAGGCAGTGCTGGGACAAGACCATTTGGTGCCCAGGGCGAAGATGGCAAACTGCGCCCCCCCCCCCCGTTTAAGAGGTAATCAAAGTTTTTGCGACAATTGATGGCACAGTGGCTGCGTGTGTTGGCACAATGGCTGCATGTGATGGCACAGTGGCTGCGTTTGGTGGCACAGTGGCTGCGTGTGATGGGCACAGTGGCGACAATTGATGGCACAGTGGCTGTGTTTGATGGGCCCAGTGGCTGCACGTGATGGCACAGTGGCTGCGTTTAATGGGCACAGTGGCTGCATGTGATGGCACAGTGGCTGCATGTAATGGCACAGTGGCTGCGTTTGGTGGCACAGTGGCTGCGTGTGATGCACAGTGGCTGCATGTGATGCACAGTGGCTGCATGTGATGGCACAGTGGCTGCGTTTGATGGCACAGTGGCTGCGTTTGATGGCACAGTGGCTGCATGTGATGCACAGTGGCTGCATGTGATGCACAGTGGCTGCATGTGATGGCACAGTGGCTCCGTTTGATGGGCCCAGTGGCTGCATGTGATGGCACAGTGGCTGCATTTGATGGGCACAGTGGCTGCGTTTAGTGGCACAGTGGCTGCGTTTGGTGGCACAGTGGCTGCGTGTGATGGGCACAGTGGCGACAATTCATGGCACAGTGGCTGCGTTGGATGGGCCCAGTGGCTGCATGTGATGGCACAGTGGCTGCGTTTGGGCACATTGGCTGCATGTGATGGCACAGTGGCTGCGTTTGATGGGCACAGTGGCTGTGTTTGGGCACATTGGCTGCATGTGATGGCACAGTGGCTGCATGTGATGGCACAGTGGCTGCGTTTGGGCATATTGGCTGCATGTGATGGCACAGTGGCTGCATGTGATGGCACAGTGGCTGCGTTTGAGCACATTGGCTGCATGTGATGGCACAGTGGCTGCGTTTGATGGGCACAGTGGCTGCATGTGACGGCAATTAATGTTTTTTTTTTTTTATGCAGACAAGCTCACAATAAGACAAAAAAAAATTTCTGAAATTTTTTTAATTCAAAAAATGATGGTCACCTCAGTCCAACCCCCCCCCCCCTCCCCTCCCCTCCCCAATACAGTCATTTAAGTTGTTTCTTGTTTCTTACTTTTTAGAGTATAGTTCTTCTGTTGGACTCCAGACTGTAGCACTGTAGGCAGGCGCAGGCTGAGGCAGGCTCCTCGTGTCTTGTCCTTTTTTTTTTGCAGACACACAGTCACACAGCTCCGCGCGAGTCCTCCTCCCTCTCTGCCTCAGTCACCTCTCACCCCTGGCGTGACGTCACGCGGCGCACGCTGGGAATAATCCAACGAAATCCTCCATGGGGGGGGGTGAGAGGAAACGCACAGGAGGAAAGGGAGGCAGGAGCGCAGTCGGCACACAGTAAAGTCAAGTGCCAGTGTGCCACAGCCGCTGCCTCTGCTGTCTATCACTCAGTGAAAGTGAGTGACAGTCTGACAGACAATCCAACTGGTTGGTTGCGCCCCCCTCCTGTTCCACTTGGTAGCGCCAGGGTCACTCGCCCCTCCCGCCCCTGCCTTGTACCGGCCCTGGCAGGAGGCACTATTCAGCGGAGGCATCCAGTCGGGGTGTTAGGCAGTCCGTCACAGGTGGGAGTGAGGCTGCAGCTAACTATAAAACTACAGTGGAACCTTGGATTGCAAGCATAATCCGTTCCAGGAGAATGTACTCACATATCAAAGCGAGTCTCCCCATTGAAATCAATGGAAACTAAAATAATTCATTGCAATACCGCATGCGGCCAAAGGCATAGGAGAACCTCGGCAAACCTCGGAAAGACTCCATTCATGAGCCTTTTCGAGGTTTGCAGAGGTCAGCCGAACTGTCCTCGGGCCTTTGAGGCTGTTTCAGAAAGGTGCCACTCGGCACCGTTCGGCTACGACGTCCCCCAACCTCAGGCCAAATGCGGTATTGCACACAGCTTTGGCCTGAATCCTGCTCGTGTTGCGAGACAACACTCGTAAACCGAGTTAGGATTTTAGGAAATACAGTGCTCGTCTTGCGAAACACTCGTTAACCGCGTTACTCGCAATCCGAGGTTCCACTGTATAACTTTAAAACAAAAAGTGGAATTCCAGTCTCTATATCTAACTAAGCTTAAAATTTCTCCCACTCCCTTCTAACGCCTATACTAACCATCCTGTAGAAGGAAGATGCTTATACTTGCCTATCCTTAGGTTGCTCTGGTTCTGGACCGTGATGGCTCCCAGGGGCAAGCTGCAGGGGAGAGGAGAGATACCCAACAATGGCTGAAATGCCTGGGTGGTGATGTCACCCTTAAGCTTACTATGGGGCATTCGTTGACGGCTGCCCCCCCACTCTCCCTTGAAGCTGGTGCTGGGAGCCAATCGCATGACTGGACGGTTGCGCTCTTAGAATAGGTAAGCATAAGCACCTTCCTTCTACAGGGTAGTTAGTATAGAGCAGGGGTGGGCAACCTTCGCCCTCCAGCTGTTTTGAAAATACAAGTCCCATGAGTCTTTGCAAGACCCTGACAATCACAGGCATGACTCCTAGAGGTGTAGGCATGATGGGATTTGTAGTTTCACGACAGCTGGAGTGCCAAGCTTGCCTAACCTTCGTATAGAGCAGTGGACTCCAAAGTGCGGCCCGGGGGCCAGATGCGGCCCTTTGCTTGCTTTTATCCGGCCCTTGGGACACCATTTCCTTCACTGATACCAACAATAGGGGATATTTTCTCCTACTGACACCAACAATGGGGCCCAATGACATCGACAAATGGGTTCAATGACATCAACAATGGGTCACAATTCTTCCTAATGACACCAACAATAGGACTCAATGGGGCACAGTTACTCCCACTGATGTCGGGACCTTTTTGACTCCCACTGACCACTGTCCGGCCCTCGTAAACTCTGAAGGACATTAAACTGGCCCTTTGCTTAGAAAGTTTGGAGACCCCCTAGTATAGAGGTTAGAAGGGGGTTGGAGCAGTTTGAGGCTTAGTTAGATATAGACTAGAATTACACTTTACAAGAGACCCATATTTAGTGCTCTATATGCAGCTTGACCAGATTACAGTAAAAAACACAGAGGCATTTATTAGAATTTAATAAGCGGGACCACCATGCTTGGATTTATAATACAACCCACGGCAGAGCACGAGGGTAAAAGGATTTTTTTATGTCCTGTGCAATCTCCTGATATATTTCGATCGGAAGCCAACCTTTTGCCATGAATGACACTTGCCCTTAAGCACTGTCAAATCCTGTACGTTTGTTTGGCTGAGTATTAATGAAACAAACACATATTGCGGCACAATCTGTGAACCAAGTGTAGATAATACTGGTTGACGATCAGAAAAAAAAAAAGAAGAAAAATGAGATGGGGAAAAAAATATTAATTAGCATCAACTGACATGCCAAAGCAAAAACATGAAATCCCGTTATGTAAATAAATCTTTTTTTATACTCAAAGGGCACATAGAGCAAAGCAAACTTCTGGGAAAAGATGTGATAGGAAAATAAAGAGTTTTATTTTTAATTAGATGTATATTTCTCAGGGGCATCCAGAGTATATCATAGCAGCTAATACATACATTGCAAGATGTACACCATGCACATCACACACTGACTCCCAGGTGACTCCGCTGTCCTATCGTATTATGTTTAGCGGATCTGGTTTGGCGCTGTGGAAAAGCAGAGAATGCAGACTGAAAGGCATGATGATAATAAATGTACTGAAAACCAACAGCAGCACATTGCTAAACAAACATTTGAAACCTACATGCAGGAACCATTCCTTCCAACCTTCTGAGATGGCGAAGATTTTTTTGAAACTGCCATTTTTGTTTGCTCTTTTTTCATAAATAAGCATCAGTCCAAACCATCGATAAGCACATTTTATACAGTATATTGTCAAAAGTATTAGGACACCTGCAGGGCCGCCATCAGGAATTATGGGGCCCCTTACACAGCTTCAGGCATTGGCCCCCTGGAGAGAAGGCTGCCGTGAATTGAGAAACGGGGGGGTACCACAAATTGGGGGGGTTGCCCTGTGGACCTCTGGGCCCCTTACAAATAAAATAAAAGAAATACAGATATATATATATATATATATATATATATATATATATATATATATATATATATATATATATATATATATATATATATATATATATATAAATAAAGGCCCCCCTGGGGACCTCTGGGCCCTTTAATAAAAATAAAAAAAATAAAATAAAAAATTATATAAAAAAGGGGGTTTCCAAAGGGGGCCCTGGGGACCTATGGGCCCTTTAATAAAAACAGAAAAAAATAATAATATTTTTTTTTAATAAAAAATAAATAAAAAAAGGGGGGGGGTTGTCATCCGGGGCTCTGGGGACCTCCGGAGCCCTGGGGACCTTTGGACCCTTTAATTAAAAAAAAAAAAATTATTGAAAAAAAATATATATATCTTTATAAAAGAAAAAAAAGGGAGGGTTGCCACCCTGGGTATCTCTGGGCCCTTTATTAATTTTTTTTTTTTTAAATATATAAAAAAAAATAAAAAAATGTTTTTTTTTTTTAAATGAAAAAAGGGGGGTGGCCATCCGGGCCCCTGGGGACCTCCGGGCCCCTTACAGGTGTACTGCCTGTACCCCCCTGATGGCGGCCCTGGACACCTGATAACTTTAATAGCTTTCCAGTCTTAGTTCGTAGGGTTCAATACACAGCCCTAGCTTCGGCCACCATTTCAAGCCAATTAGCAAGAAGAAACCTGATACTGTACTGATATACACTATATTTTCAAAAGTTTTAGGACACCTGCCTTTAAACACACATGGGGCCAGATTCACAAAAGAATTACGCCGGTGTATCTACAGATACACGGGCGTAATTCGATTTTCCCACCGGCGTATCATTGTTTTCTATCCAGAAAACATGATACGCCGGATTTATGCTAAGATCCGACTGGCGTAATAATCTTACACCGTCGGATCTTAAATGTAATGTTACACCAGCCGCTAGGTGGCGTTTACGTTGATTTCTAATTTTTGACTATGCAAATGAGCCTGATACGCCGATTCCCGAACGTTTTTGCGCCGCCTCGTCGTCGTTTACGTTGTTTCCGTAAGCGTAAACTTACCCCTGCTATATGAGGGGTAAGTTTACGAAGGTCCGTCGTATGCCATGTTAAGTATGGCGTCGGGACAGTCGTCTTTTTCCGTCGTTTTACTAAGTCGTTCACGAATAGGGCTTTACGTAAATGACGCTCACGTCGGCTTCATTGACATTTTCCGACGTGAGCTGGAGCATGCGCACTGGGCTATTTTTACAACAACCGGCGAATGCGCAGTTCGATAGGTGCGGGGGCGCGCTTAATTTAAATACAAGCCGCCCCCTTTGAATTATGCGGCTTCAGGCCGGGCCATTTACACTACGCTGCCGCAAATTACGGAGCAAGTGCTTTGTAAATAGGGCACTTGCTCCAGTAAGTTGCGGCGGCGTAGTGTAAATGGCATACGCTACGCCGCCGCCGATTCTATGTGAATCTGGCCCACAAACTTTAACCCCCCTTGCGGTATTCCCGAGTCTGGCTCGGGGTGGTATTTCATTACCAAAAGCGGTAACCCTGAGCCAGACTCGGGATCGCCTCGCAGTGTCCGCAGGCATGGTTTACTTACCTTGTCCCTGAATCCTGTGGTTTTAGAGCAGCTAGAAAACATTGATAATAAATTCTGCAACTGAGCAAATTTCAGTAAATTTTTATTTGATTACATTATTGAATAATTTTTATTATAATTATATTATTATTTCTTATAATTATTTATAATTGTTTATTATATTATAATTTATGATTTTGTGTTTTAATCTTTATCATACCCGGGATGTCTACTAAACTCTTGTTCGGACAGATTTAGGTGAGTTATCCTAAGAATTGCAGGCCTACAGTATAAAACGCCAAATTTCCATGCAAAATAATTGTACCGCTTTTGGTACAAAATTCCAGACATAATCATACCGCCAGGGAGGTTAAGTGAGTTATTCCTAAAAATTACAGGCTTACAATGTAAAACGCCAAATTTCCTTGCAAAATAATGGTACAGTAGGTGACTGGGATATTGTGTCAATCTCGCTCCCTTTCTCGGCGAGATTGACCACCTACGAGCCCCATCGCGGGAGCCAGCGCCGAGCTGGCTTGCCGCGATGGAGAGCGAGCGCGTCATAGAAGCGACGGGAATCCGACGCAGATTCCCGCCAATTCTACACGTGGGCGGAGTTTGTTATGAATCCTGAAGGAGAAATCCCCGCCGGATTTTTAAAGAAAAATCCGGCATGGGTTCCCCCCTCAGGAGCATAACGGGCCCTTAGGTCGGTTACGGGTTGTAAGGAGACCCCCTACGCCGAAAAAACGGCGTGGGGGTCCCCCCACAATCCATAACAGACCCGTATCCAAAGCACGCCGGCCGGCCGGTCAGGAGGGGAGTGGGGGCGAGCGAGCGCCCCCCCCTCCTGAGCCGTACCGGGCAGCATGCCCTCAACATGGGGGGGTCAGGTGCTCTGGGGTAGGGGGCGCACTGCGGCCCCCCACCCCAGAGCACCCTGTCCCCATGTTGATGAGGACAGGGCCCCTTCCCGACAACCCTGGCCGTTGGTTGTCGGGGTATGCGGGCGGGAGGCTTATCGGAATCTGGAAGCCCCCTTTAATAAGGGGGCCCCCAGATACCGGCCCCCCACCCTAAGTGAATGAGTATGGGGTACATTGTACCCCTACCCATTCACCTGCAAAACAAAAGTTTAAACACAAATAAACCACACAGTGTATTGAAATATTTTATTAGTTGGCCGCCGGGGGGGGGGTGTGTATGATCGCTTTTAGAAAAGCGCCCCCCTCCGGCGGGCTTCTGTGGGGGGGTGGGTGCCGCCGTCTGGTTCTTTTCCGCCGCCGGGGGGGGCGCTTTGATAAAAGCGCCCACCACCCGGCGGGCTTCTTTCGACGTCTTCGGCGGCTGGGGGGTCTTCTCCCACTCTCCGGGGTCTTCTCCCGCTCTCCGGGGGTCTTCTCCGCTCTCCGGGGGGTCTTCTCCGCTGTCCGGGGGTCTTCTTCTTCTTCAGGACTCGCCGCCGCTATCTTTGTGTGTTAGCTCAATTACTAGCGGCGGCGGTCCCCTCTTCTGCGACGTCGGCGTCTTCTTCTTCTTCTTCTGCTGTCCAGATGTTGACGCGACGCTTCCTCCCGCTGTTATGCCCGGCGCGCGGCTCGCAGCGAAATATATAGGCCTGTCTTGTGACGTCGCAGTCCCATCATGCTCCGGTAGGTACCACGTGGTACCTACCGGAGCATGATGGGACTGCAACGTCACAAGACAGGCCTATATATTTCGCTGCGAGCCGCGCGCCGGGCATAACAGCGGGAGGAAGCGTCGCGTCAACATCTGGACAGCAGAAGAAGAAGAAGAAGAAGACGCCGACGTCGCAGAAGAGGGGACCGCCGCCGCTAGTAATTGAGCTAACACACGAAGATAGCGGCGGCGAGTCCTGAAGAAGAAGAAGACCCCCGGACAGCGGAGAAGACCCCCCGGAGAGCGGAGAAGACCCCCGGAGAGCGGGAGAAGACCCCGGAGAGTGGGAGAAGACCCCCCAGCCGCCGAAGACGTCGAAAGAAGCCCGCCGGGTGGTGGGCGCTTTTATCAAAGCGCCCCCCCCGGCGGCGGAAAAGAACCAGACGGCGGCACCCACCCCCCCACAGAAGCCCGCCGGAGGGGGGCGCTTTTCTAAAAGCGATCATACACACCCCCCCCCCGGCGGCCAACTAATAAAATATTTCAATACACTGTGTGGTTTATTTGTGTTTAAACTTTTGTTTTGCAGGTGAATGGGTAGGGGTACAATGTACCCCATACTCATTCACTTAGGGTGGGGGGCCGGTATCTGGGGGCCCCCTTATTAAAGGGGGCTTCCAGATTCCGATAAGCCTCCCGCCCGCATACCCCGACAACCAACGGCCAGGGTTGTCGGGAAGGGGCCCTGTCCTCATCAACATGGGGACAGGGTGCTCTGGGGTGGGGGGCCGCAGTGCGCCCCCTACCCCAGAGCACCTGACCCCCCCATGTTGAGGGCATGCTGCCCGGTACGGCTCAGGAGGGGGGGGGCGCTCGCTCGCCCCCACTCCCTTCCTGACCGGCCGGCCGGCGTGCTTTGGATACGGGTCTGTTATGGATTGTGGGGGGACCCCCACGCCGTTTTTTCGGCGTAGGGGGTCTCCTTACAACCCGTAACCGACCTAAGGGCCCGTTATGCTCCTGAGGGGGGAACCCATGCCGGATTTTTCTTTAAAAATCCGGCGGGGATTTCTCCTTCAGGATTCATAACAAACTCCGCCCACGTGTAGAATTGGCGGGAATCCGCGTCGGATCCCCGTCGCTTCTATGACGCGCTCGCTGGAATGTACTTTTACTATTCCAGCGAGTGCGAGATGTCGGCAGCCTGTCGCCGAGATTCAGCGCGATGCTGGCGTGCTGAAAACACATTCTCGGCGGCAGGCACTGTACCGTTTTCAGCACCTAAAATCTGAAATAATCATACTGGCCGGGAGGTTAATGACATCCCAGTCTTAGTCCGTAGGGTTCAATATTGAGTTGACCCACCATTTGCAGCTATAACAGCTTCAAATCTTCTGGGAAAGCTGTCCACAAGGTTTAGGAGTGCCTGACCTCACAAATACACTTCTGGAAGAATGCGCAAACATTCCCATATGTTTGCGCATTCTTCCAAAAGCGTATTTGTGAGGTCAGGCACTAATGTGGACGAAAAGGCCTGGCTCACAGTCTCCGCTCTAATTCATCCCAAAGGTGTTCTGTTGGGTTGTGGCCAGACAATTTCCTCCAACCCAAACTCACTCATCCATGTCTTTATGGACCTTGCTTTGTGCACTGCTCCAAATCATTTGGTGGTGGTGGGATTATGGTGTGGGGTTATTTTTCAGGGGTTGGTCTTGGCCCCTTAGTTCCAGCGAAGGGAACTCTTAAGGCGTCAGCATACCGAGACATTTTGGACAAAATGTGAGAATGGCCCCTTCCTGTTCCAACATGACTGTGCACCAGTGCACAAAGCAAGATCAATAAAGACATGGATAAGTGAGTTTGGGGTGGAGGAACTTGACTGGCCTGCCCCAGCCTGATAGAACACCTATGGGATAAATTACAGCGGAGACTGTGAGCCAGGCCTTCTCGTTCACATCAGTGCCTGACCTCACAAATGCGCCAACCAAATGGCCAACCACTCCCATAGACACACTTGTGGACAGCCTTCCCAGAAGAGTTAAAGCTGTTATAACCAGAATAGGATGCCATTAAAGTTCATGTGCGGGTAAGGGCAGGTGTCCCAATATTTTTGGTATGAAGGGAACTCTGAAGGCATCAGCATACCAAGATATTTTGGACAATTTCATATTCCCAACTTTGTGGGAACAGTTTGGGGATGGCCCCTTCCTGTTCCAACATGACTGTGCACCAGTGCACAAAGCAAGATCCATAAAGACCTGGATGAGTGAGTTTGGGGTGGAGGAACTGACCTCAACCCGATAGAACACCTTCTCATCCAAAATCAGTGCATGACCTCACAAATGCACTTTTGGAAGAATGGTCAAACATTCCCATAGACACTCCTAAACCTTGTGGACAGCCTTCCCAGAATAGTAGAAGCTGTTATAGCTGCAAAGGGTGGGACAACTCAATATTGGACTAAAACTGGGATGCCATTAAAAATGTGTGTATAAAGGCAGGCGTCCTAATACTTTTGATAATATATTGTATATCAGTACAGTCCCAGGTTCCTTCCTGCTAATTGGCTTGAAATGGCAGCAGATTACTGGCCGAAGCTAGGGCTGTGTACAGACAGCAGCTGTGTGTAGTCCCTGGTCCGTTGCTGCCCAGTTTGTATCGCTACTACTGACACTGTCATCGATGGCACCCTATCATCTTCTTCCACCCTCAGGCCACCAGAAAACAGTAGAAGCACTGTTTGATAGGAGACAGGGGAGAGAAAGAGGACACTGACTGCTGCAGGGCTGTGTGCAGCCAAAAAAAAGCCCCACCTACTACGCGGAAAAACAGAGGAAAATATAAATAGGCTACTGTGCCTCCTGGGGTTGACAGAGCCTGCTGGGAGAAGCTAGGGCTTGTGGGTAATGTAGTCACCAGGGAGACTGAGCCTGTGCCTAAGATGTCCCAGTAGGACCGGGGATCTGCAGAGGAGGAAATTGAAAAATAGATTTTGGGCTTGTATAAGCTTGATGGTGTCACTCCAAGCAGAGTCTCTCTGTCCTGCTGGTGCTCAGGTGTAGAGGTGCCAGCACAGGATATCACACATCCAGTAATGTGAAAAGATCAAAGCGGTAAAACAGCCACCCGCTCGGCTGGACCCTGGTGGTTGTATGTGTATATGGCAGCCTCACTCAGTGCTGCTCCGCAGACCACACCCCTGATGTGTTTCACCCCTCCCATCGGGGCTTAGTCATAGAGGTGTTGATAGTTCTTGGACTTGACAGCAGTGATTTGGTGAATGGTTTGGTGTACACAGTGCAGCAGGCTGCCTACTGAGCGGTCTATCGCAGTGTCAGAGATTGCTGACATCTCCTAGTCTGTGAGAACACCATCATCAAACTGGGTGTTGCAGCCTGATCGTGGGGAGGACGTCATTGCAGCTGTCATCATTGAGGCTGGATGAAGAGTGGGAGGAAAGGAGTCATCATCTTAAGTAGTGGTGAGAGGCCGCTGGTCGTGCCCTGTAGGGATACTATTTCGGCACCAGCATCCGGGTTTGTGGGACTCCATTTCAGAACTTCAACTCTAGATTTGGACCCAATGCCCTGGCCAGTGGGAGAGAGTTTGCAGAGACTGTTGGGTCACTATTTTTGCATTGCCCCTTAGTTAGGGTCGCTTGCTATTTACTGAGTCAGAAATTATTTTTGTAACTGTTTCAGTTGTTAAAATGTTAACTATTGCTTACTTGTGCTCCCAGCCAGCCAACCAATCACAACCCAGTGCTCGATCGATCGCCGCTTCTCCCTGTTGGTCAATCAATTTATCGCCGCTTTGCTCGCCCACCAGGCCCCCCACCAGCCCTGCACTTGGCCTATCCAGGTCGTGGCTTCAGCGTCTTTTGCCAAGTCTCAGGCCGCGTACACACGAGGGGATATGTCCGCTGAAAACGGTCCGATGGACCGTTTCAGCAGACATCTCCGCTCGTGTGTATGGGCTAGCGGACAGATTTCTCCACCCGACAGATTTCAAAGCAAGCTTTGAAATCTATCCGGTGGGAATCTGTCCGCCCGACATGTCTGCTGGTTAGTACACTTACCAGCAGACATGTCGGCCCCCACCGCCGCCGCGCCGCTGCCGAATGGATTCGGCGCATGCGCGGAAGTGTTTTACTTCCTGGTGCGGTGACGTGGCGGTGACGCGGCGGCGTCAACGTCACCGCCGCGTCACCGCCACGTCACCGCGCCGTCCGGCGGCGGGGAATTTGATCCGATGGTGTGTACACGCCATCGGATCAAACTCCCGATCGGACATATCCGATGGAAATGGTCCGCGGACCGTTTTCATCGGATATGTCCGATCGTGTGTATGGGGCCTTAGTGGTCGATTCTCCTTCCAATCAATCAGGACTAGCAGCCAATCGCGTCTTAGGACTCCCGGCCAATCAGGTCTCAGAACCTGCTTCCTGATTGGCCAGAAGGAGAAACAGGAAGACGTTAGCGAATAATAATTTGCTAATGTCACACAACTTGGTGGGCACTGCTCCCTGAGCCCACCCTTTTTGAAACCTCCGGCTCTAATCGTGTGCTTAAAAAAAAAAACATTGAAATCCATGCATCCAGTGCCCTGCATGTATATTAGGGGTCGGGGTGCATGGATTAGGGAAGTGGCGCCCCTGTTCCCCTAATGGAGTTCATATTCGCATCAGAAGCCCTTGCTTTTGCTCAGAAATCACTTTTAAAAAAAAACTCTCCTAGCATTTCTGTTCATGACTATCTTGAGTAATGCCCGCGTACACACGATCATTTTTCGGGTTGTAAAAAACAACGTTTTTTTTAATGTCATTAAAAACGATCGTGTGTGGGCTTCAGGGCATTTTTCGGGTTCTGAAAAACGGGAAACATTTTTTTCAAACATGCTCTATTTTTTCACGACGTTTAAAAACGTTGTAGTTTTTCGGGTTGTAAAAAATGGTCGTGTGTGGGCTTTAACGACGTGAAAAATCCGCGTATGCTCAGAAGCAAGTTATGAGACGGGAGTGCTTGTTCTGATAAAACTACCATTCATAATGGAGTAAGCACATTCATCACTCTGTTATGCCGCGTACACACGGTCGTTTTTTGTGATGAAATAAAACAACGTTTTAAAAAACGTCATTTAAAATGATCGTGTGTGGGCAAAACGTTGTTTTATGTCTTCAAAAAAACGACCAAATTTTTTTTCGAACATGCTTGAATTTTTTATGTCGTTTTTCAGAATGGCGTCTTTTGTTTCACAAAACATTATCGTGTGTGGGCAAAACGATGTTTAAAACAACGTTTTTAAACCTGCGCATGCTCAGAAGCAAGTTATGAGACGGGAGCTTCAATGGAACAGAGTGCCGTCGAACGTGGTGTTTCTGAGCATTTTCAGAAACGATGGTCTGTAGGCAACATCGTTTTTTAAAATGAAGTTTAAAAAAAAGTTGTTTTGTTTCGTGAGATAAAACAAAGTTTTTTTACATCACAAAAAGTGATTGTGTGTATAACAGACAGAAAAGCGCAAATCCTCTTTTACTAACACGGAATCAGATAAGGCAGCCCCAAGGGTGGCGCCATCCGCATGGAACTCCCCCTTTATAGTGCCGCCGTACGTGTTGTACATCACCGCACTTTGCTAGAGCATTTTTATTTCACGATCGTGTGTAGGCAAGGCCGTTTTAATGATCAAGTTGAAAAAAAAAAAACGTTTTTTCTAGAGCCTGAAAAACGTTTTTTACAACCCGAAAAATAATCGTGTGTATGTGGCATTAGGGCAGAACATTCATGTAGCATTTTCTTTCTGGAATTAATCTGCTCTAAGCTCAGGCATGCAGGCAAGAGGGTGTGCTTAGCTGAGAAAACCCCTCCTCCTTCCCTCCCCATCCTGAAGACTCCTAGGATGTACAACAAAATTTTGGCTTACAGACAAATTTCTCACCGCTCCAGGTGAGCCCCGTGTGCAATCAAGGGTTGTTGAACCACCAAGGTGCTGGCAATGCTAATGATAGCAAATTGAAGGACGAAAACTGGACAGCCGCACTCCGAAATCACTTAAAATACGTTATCTTTTATTTTTCAACTGTACACACAGTCACTGCAACCAACAAAATACAGTATGGCCGACGCGTTTCGCACTTACAATCAGTGCTTAGTCAGAAACTATTTTGTAGTTTCTAGTTTCGTTTTTGCATGTTTCCTGCTTCTCTGCTGTACAGAGTCACAGAGCCAATACAGGGCAGCGATGGTTTGGAAAACGAAACTGATTGGTGCTGTGGGGTTTCAGACACACAGTAATCACACCTCCTTGATTAGTGACTGTAATGGTCACCACCGTTTCCGACCTTCCATCCACCCACGACAAGCTAATCCGACACTCCACAATCCAGCAGACATGATCCATTCCATTTCCCAGAATAACGAGACTCCGCTCTGTTCTCTAGTTCCAAAATGAATGAATGCTTTAATGGTTTCTTCTCAGCTTTTTATGCAGTTACAATAATGTGACAGTAATCAAAGGGACAATGAAATCTCCACCCCCCTAATCACACACTAAGGCTAATTACTAATTAGTGTCCAGACATTTCGTCACCGATCTTGACGCGACACATTCCTTTAGATAATCACATCAAAACAAAATACTATCACACAATGATTTGACCTCAATCCACATCTTTTAGACAGACGTACTGTCTCCGGCAGAAGGGTCTTAACACCTGGGCATCAATAGGCTTTCACACAGTGTTATTACACAATGAAGAGGTCTTGGAGCAGACCTGAATTAATACCTTTACACAATGGATAATGAAATGTCTAGGAGTAGATGCAATTCCCACATTGAATAACCAACAACTTGTGATATCTCAAGACATCCTGCAAACATGAATTATTATTAATGTCCCATCTCATGTAATACATGGATTTTGATTCACTAGCCACCCCATGCCCAAAGGGGCACAGGGTGGACTCAGACCCAAGAGTTATCAGTGACCCTGACACAGGAGTATCCCCGATCCTTCCAAAGTCTCTGGTTGTCACAGGTCATTCCGTTACAGTGACCACAGAGAGAAAGCTCCCAGGACTGTGGTTATCAGGAAACAGGGGATCAGAGAAGAATTACAGCAACTTGAGAGCGAAAAAAACAACAATGAGGACATGAAAACAGCACTGCATTAAGGTAAAGGAAGCTATTAAGATAGAAAAAAAAATCCTTTACAAACTCTTTAACATAAGCAATGTTGATTGAGAGAGATTTGTTTCGCTTTAAAGCCTGAATACATCTAAAATGATACATTCTTTATCAATTACAATGAACCAGTCATATTTCATACCCCATGTTCTACATATATATTCAGCAGGACATTGCATCGTTGTTAATCAGTGCATTCATATATCCACAATAAAGGACAATTTTCTTTTTCGTTTTGCGTAAATATAAAAAAAAAACTTGTATAAGTTGAAAGGACATTTTTTCATTCCTTTTTCAGCTTGTCATTAATAGTATGCCAAATTATCTATTACATCAAAATTTAAACAATGCGCGATTGCCTTTATGGGTCCTTCCACAAGGATGCTGGGTCGTCTTCCGCTAATAAAACAAAAAAACAAGAAAAATAAATGAAACCGAAAAAAAATGCATAATGCAATCATTTTATCCTGCCAAATGATTTTCATCGGAATGGCGCGAGGAATCCGCAGGCAGCCAAGGTGAATTAAAAGCTGACCTTTTTAATGTTGTCTGTCTTGACATTCTCTTTCATGTACACTTGTTTCCCAGTTCCAGAAATGAGCGGCATTGATCCTGATTTTGGAGATCAGTTACAGTGGTAAACAGAAGGCGGTGTGATTTATGGCTGGTGTGTTGGTTGTAGCATGGCTGAGCCTCCCCGCAGATTGAAAACCTTCTCCAGTACAGAGGTCACACGGTCCTCCACATTCCAGCTTTCTCTGCTTTCATTTAACTTGATACATTGATACTTAAAGCCGAACTCCAGGTAGACAGATAAATACACCAATGGAATACATATAGGAAGAGGTTTACCTATCTAAGGATTTGTGTGTCTGTCCATCCAGTCCTAAGGTACGCATAGATCTGCCACATAGCACAGCTTATTTTTTTTCCCGCTGTAGTTAAAGTGTTACTAACAGGGCAGCTATCACTAATTTTGGGGTCCCTTACACAGCTTTGGGCAGGGCCCCCCTGAAATAAAGAACCGGGGGAGGGGGGTCTGGACGAAAAAAAAGTGTAATATCTTCTCCCCTGAGATAATAAGCGGGGGGGCCTGGGGCCCCTTACAGGTGTAATGCAAAAAAAAATGCCAGGGAGGGGCCGGCCAGGCCTGTAAGGGGACCATTGGACCCCTTACAGGTGTAATGCAAAAAAAAAAAATTGTAAAAAAAAGGGGGGCCAGCTGGGCCTGTAAGGTGCCCTTACAGGTTTTATTTTTTTTTAAAAGGGAGGGGGGCAACCGGGCCCCTGGGGACCATCTGGCCCCTTACAGGTATAATGCCTGTACCCCACTGATGGTGGCCCTGGTTACTAAACCCACATCAGTAAAATCAGTCTGTAGATGCAGTAAAGCATGTTTGTTATACTCACAGTAGAACCTAAAGGGTTAATCTTCTGCATTGTGTAAAAAGGCTGTTTGATCCTGTCACTTCGGATACTCCCCTTCTTCCACTGTCCCCAGTCCATCTCCTAATAGAACAAGCTGCACATGCTCAGTTTGGTGTTCAGTTTGGTGTGTATTGCTGGAGGATGCATGCAATCAGCACAGGGTCAATCAGCACTGTCCAGACAGAGGGTCAGGGGTCCTGCAGCCTGAGAGAACAGTCTAAGCAGAATGAAAACTCCTCCTACAGGCTTTAACCAGACACTGATAGAAGTCACGGGACTGCTATATACTGCTGATGAGAAAAGGTATTTAGCAGTTCATATTTACTAAAATATAGGTGAAACTCGAAAAATTCAAATATTGTGCAAAAGTTCATTTATTTCACTAATGCAACTTAAAATGTGAAACTAATCTATGAGAGAGACTCATTACATGCAAAGCAAGATAGTTCAAGCCGCGATTTGTCATCATTGTGATGAGTTTGGCTTACAGCTCATGAAAACCCCAAATCCACAAGCTCAGAAAATTAGAATATTACATGCAATCAATAAAACAAGGATTGTACATAGAACAATATCGGACCTCTGAAAAGTAGAAGCATGCATAGGTACTCAGTATTTGGTTTGGGCCCCTTTTGCAGCAATTACTACCTCAATACGGCGTGGCATGGAAGCCATCAGCCTGTAGCACTGCTGAGGTGTTATGGAAGACCAGGATGCTTCAATAGCGGCCTTCAGCTCTTCTGCATTGTTCGGTCTCATGTCTCTCATCTTTCTCTTGGCAATACCCCACAGATTCTCTGTGGGGTTCAGGTCAGGTGAGTTTGCTGACCAATCAAGCACAGTAATCCCACGGTCATTGAACCAGGTTTTGGTGCTTTTGGCGGGTGGGGGAGGTGCCAAGTCCTGCTGGAAAATGAAGTCTGCATCCCCATAGAGCTCGTCTGCGGAAGGAAGCATGAATGCTCCAAAATCTCCTGGTAGACGGCTGCGGTGACCCCGGACTTAAAGCGGAGCTCCAGCCGCAATTTTTTTTTTTTCAAAGTCGGCAGCTACTAACAGTGTAGCTGCTGACTTTGAATAAGGACACTTACCTGTCCTAGGCGCCCGCGCTGACGGCCCCCGCCGATGCCGATCCTCGATCCCGGCACCGCCATCCACAGTCAGGGAAACAGGCAGTGAAGCCGTGCGGCTTCACTGCCCGTTTCCTACTGCGCATGTGCGAGCGACGCGGCACTTTGTGAATGGTCCGGCTGCTTTCTGGGATACACACAGTTCCCAGAATGCAGCGCGACCCATTCACAAGAAGACACAGAGAAGAGGAGGAGGAAGAAAACAGCACCGCGGATCATGAGGGCAGATTCGGGACTTCCGCATAGCAACAGCCTATTTAGGGTGAGTATTTTTTTTTTTTTTCCATTTCATTTTTTTTTCAGATTTAAAAAAAAAAATATATATCAGGGTGGAGCTCCGCTTTAATGAAGCACAGTGGACCAACACCAGCAGATGACATGGCTCCCCAAATCAACACAGATTGTGTAAACTTCACACTGGACTTCAAGCACCTTTGCATTGTGTGCCTCTCCATTTGTCTTGGTTTCCAAATGAGATGTAAAATTTGATCTCATTAGAAAAGAGGACTTTGGACCCCTGAGCAACAGACCAGGTGTGTTTCTCTTTAGCCCAGGTAAGACTCTTCTGACACTGTTTGTTGTTCAGGAGGACTGACAAGAGGAATACGACATTTGAAGCCCATATCCAGGATCCGTCTGTGTGGTGGCTCTTGATGCACTGACTCCAGCCTCAGTCCACTCCTTGTGAAAGTCCCCAACACTTTTGAATGGCCTTTTCCTGACAATCCTCTCCAGGCTGAGGTCATTCCTGCTGCTTGTGCACCTTTTTCTTCCACACTTTTTTCTTCCACATAACTTTCTATTAATGTGCTTTGATACGGAACTTTGGGAACATCCAACTTCTTTTGCAATTACCTTTTGAGGCTTTCCCTCCTTATTGAGGTTGTCAATGATGGTTTTCTGCACAACTGTCAGGTCAGCAGTCTTTACCATGATTGTGATTCCTACTGAACCAGACTGAGAGACCATTTATAGGCTCAGGAACCCTTTGCAGGTGTTATGACTTAATTAGCTGATTAGAGTGGGACACTTTGAGCCTAAAATATTGCACCTTTTCAACCGATTGTGGATTTGGGGTTTTCATGAGCTGTAAGCCGTAATCATCAAAATTATGATAAATCACAGCTTGAGCTATCTTGCTTTGCGTGTAATGAGTCTCTCTCATATATTAGTTTCACCTTTTAAGTTCCATTAGTGAAATAAATTAACTTTTGCACGATATTCTAATTTTTCGAGTTTCACCTGTATACAAGTCCCCTATTCGTAGAGATGCTGTACCTCATGGTATACAATTAAACCAGACCAGGACCGCAGTTGGTTTGCTGTAAGCAATGGAGCAGAACAACTGGTTTCTAACTTTACAGCCTTACATTTATTTGTGCTTTTATAGAAGTGCCAATGTATTTTACATCCAATTATTTCAGGCCTGATGCGTTACATCCTGGGCAGGACTTCATTAGAGGAGTCGTCACCCACAGCTATCTTCCTCTTCATGCCTGTAAAAATTGAGCGCTCTATGATGAACTTAAGTTAGAGAGTACTATATATCCCCTTTGCTTTTACATATATGCTGCACATATCCTTCAGGACTTGCCACTCCAGATTTTCTATTGCCCATATGAAGAATTCCAAACCCCGTAGGGGAATACATGTTATGACCATCCTGTGCGCTCAGGGGTCATATCCCTAAGGTAAGTGGCCACGATTCTATCTGGTGGAGGGAATGCACAGTTTTTGAGACCTGAATGCGATTTACTGCTCCTGACGCATTATTGCGGCTTATTTCTGCTGGAAGCTTTTTTCCTGTTGAAGACTTATAAGAATTTCAATGTCTGTATATTGTGTTGGACTTTATGATTGGGTAATAACATGTTTACCTTTTAACTAAGATTCATAAACAGAGTTAGGGCTCTTTCACACGGAGCGTCCGTTCAGATCCGCCTGCCATTTTTTTTTGCGGACCTGAACGCAGGGCTGTCTTAATGAGAGGGCACACCTGGGCACTGCCCAGGGGCCCCAACTGCATGGGGGGCCCCTGCACTTTCCCTAAAGCAGCTGGTCCTTGAGCCCACGCTGTCCCGAAATTAGGGGGCCCCATGATGGCACAGAGTGATGGATACACAGAGGGAGCAGGCTGGCAGTGGTGCGCCGTGCTCTGCAGAACAATACCTATTATTTCACAGCCAGCAAGGAGGGACGGGGCCGGAGCACCATTGATGCTCTGACCCCACCCCATGCAGCTTGAATGCTCGGGACTCGAAGGCTACAAGGTAGGAGCTGGAGTGGGAGCTGCTGAGTCAGTAGCACTGAGAGCCCCCCTGCGGAAGTAGCATTGTGGATGGTGGCATGGTGAGCCCAGCTGTCCAGCACTGTTTGCACCGAAAGTCTTGGAATGCCCGGAGTGATGCTCCCTCCTGCGCCCCTCCTTTCGTCTGCTTGATTGGTATAGGTGAGTGCAGTGCTGGAGGTGGGCACAGAGCCAAAAGTTTACATACACTGTATTTCCACTGGAAAAGGGGGTACTACATGGATATCAAGTGTGTATGGGGGATATCAAGGGTGTATGGGGGAAAACAATGCTGAGGGGGGATCTGGGGTGTATAGGGGGTGGCAATGCTTGGGGTAGCTTGGGTGGCTATAGCGTTAGAGGTATCAGGGATGTAGAGGCCACAGTGTAGGGGGTATCAGGGATGTAGTGGGGTCACAATACAAGGGGTATCTTATGGTATATGGTTACTGGTGCTGGGGGGATATCTGGGATGCAGAGGGGTCGGAGTGCTGGGGGGATAACTAAGGCGTAGAGGGGCCATAGTGCTGGGGAGTTATCAATCTAGCAGATATATTATATGCACAGGACAAGTTTGTTACTTTATGTTTGTAGTATTTTCCCACAGTTCTTTGCTGTCCAGAATGATTGTTCTTGTAGTTAATGCGGAGCTCCAATCAAAATGCGAAGCTCCGCTTGTCTGCCTCCTACCTACTTGATATCTATTTCCCTGCACTGTCTCCATTGTAGGGGCCCCAGAGCATTACTATGCCCAGGGGCCCATGATGCTATTAAGACGGCCCTGCCTGAATGGATGCTCCGTGCTCCTCTATGGAGCCGCGGATGTCAGCGGAGACATGTCCGCTGACATCTGACCCGCTCCGATCCGCCAAAGTATGCCGGAGGAAAAACCTACTTTTCCTTCCGTCTGGCGGATCGGATCAGATGAACACGGACAGACGGTCCGTGTTCATCCGATCCCCCCATTGGAGAAAAGACGCCCACAGTGTGCGGGGACCACCCTGTCATCCGGCAGCTCAGCAGAGATCAACGGAGCGATCCCCGCTGAGCAAACGAAGGTGCACGGAGCGGATCATTACTGATCCGCCCCATGTGAAAGAGCCCTAACAGAAAGGCTTAACTACTTTCCTGAAGGAAATTTTGCTCCAGGCACCCTGCAGTACTATTCCCATGTGCAGAAGCCTAGCTATTTGCCTGACACGATCATTGGTAAAAGCAACTGGCCAGTCTTGATTCCTCCTTTTTAACACAAGACTAAATACCTAGGCTTTTCATTAATTAGCACTGGAGGGAGATTTTGGCATCATACACAAGATCAGACTTCTAATGGATTTTGCTCGGAAGGGCATTGTCCGTGAATTTGGTATACATACACACGGTAGGACTTTTTCAGCCAACAAACACGAACGTAGTGACGTAATAGACGTACTACGTGTTTTTTCTGCTCTTTACCGCCACTCTTTGGGCAACTTCTGCTATTGTTGTCTGATCTTTAGCATTGGTTCTGAGCATGCATAGTCCGATGGATTTGTGTACACAAGATCGGATTAGCCGACGTAGGACATTTGTTGCCTGAAAGTTTGTCTGGTCTCACAGCAAACATTTGTCCGATGAAAAAGCGAAAACGTTTGTCCGATGGAGCGTACACACGGCCGGATTAACTGCAAAAACAGACAGGTCCGTCGGAAGTTTGTTGTCAAAAAGTCTGATCGTGTCTACGGGCCTTTAGGCAGCATTTTCTCCAGAAAAATTTCAGATTTTTCATTACATGTTTCCATCGGACCTTTAACATACCTTTATTTTAACATTTGATCATTTTTTAACCAATGGGAAATTTAGATTCAACAGTGGATCTCTGGACTTTTAAAAAGCATATAAATGATGTTTTGGTTGCCATTGGTTATTGCCTTTTTCACATCATCGGCCATTCACACTGACTTATTTAATTAGCCATTTTTTTTTCTTTTAAGTGACAACTTCTAAAGATGATATCCCTGTCACCTTTTATTGCAGTCTGTGCAAAGTTACCAAGATGTGATTTAAGAGGAGGGTGGCAGGACATTTTGGAAAGGTCGTACTCGTTTTCCCCAGAATGGTGTCGGCTACAATTACAAGGTTACACTTCCCCTTTCATTCTAATGGGAATAGGTCTTCGAGAACTCCACAAGTCTTGTATTTCCAGAGCAATCTAATCCCTGCAAAGTTACAAGGCACTCATAAAGAAACCATCAGTTTTATACTGACCTTGCCCATGTCCCTGGGTATAACGACACAAGTCACATCGGGAAAAAAAACCTTTCCTATTAAGCTACGACCTCTGTCTAAGAGGAATGGAACTCACGCTCTCAAGATCAGACTTTCCTGAAAAGTTTTCATGTCTGTTTTTGAATATAGAAAAAGTACCTCAATATAAATTATCACCCTTTTCACGTTGTAAAAGAAAAAGGTTACTTGTGGACATCTGCAATTTTTTTCTTTCTGTTCATGTAGACTGTGGTTTTATGGTTTCCCTCATGTTACGCTATATAGCCATGGGCGTCGGCTGAAATTTTTTCAGGGGGGGGCACTTCGGCAGCAGCAATTCACAGTCACATTTGACCCTGTCTTCGACCACTAGCTGGGGTTTAAACCCCCCCCCCCCACCTCTAGCAGCCAAATAGGATGGATGGTGTCAGTAGGGCAGTGGGCGGTGTTAGAAGGGCAGTGGATGGTGTCAGTAGTTCTTTTATTTATTTTTTTACACATTTATTTATTTTTTAATTTTTTACCAGTCTTGTTGGGGGGCTTTGGTGAAATATCAGGGGACTAAACAGACCCCTGATAGCTCACTTTTGAAAAATAGAAAGGGACTGAGTGTGAATTCTCCAGTTCCTTTCTCTGAGGCATAATAAACATAGTAAATTGGAACAAATATACTCTGTGTGTACCGAACTTTTCCTGATTCCCTCAATCTCTGTGACTGGTCCCCTGCAGCTTCTGTGAAAGTTGTGACAGGCTGTGGTAGCACTCCATCATCCTCATTGTACCATACATGGTTAATGTTCCTGTATGGTATGCAATGATGATGAGGCTTTGGGTTGAGGAGGAGAGCAGTGTGGCTGGCTGGAACATGGAAACATAGAAGTAAAAGTGGCAATTTCCCCCTAGCAGTGCAAGGGTGGACTTTTCCCTGTTCAGGTTCTACATAGAAAGTATTCCACATGATTAAAAAATATTAATTATTAATAAGATATGGTGTGTGTGGAATGCGTCCATGTGGGGCCTGAAAAGTGCAGTCCACTCTGACTTCCAGGGGGGGGGGGGGCAATTGACCCCCCTTGCCCTATGGAGCGGACGCCCATGTATATAGCGGCTTTACAATGAAATATGTGACACTCGCAGTTATCTCTTTGGAGGCACAACACTACCTCTGGCACTGATGAGGAGGCACTGATATGAAGCACTGATGGGCACCAATAGGCGGCACTGATGGGCACTGATAGGTGACATTGATGGGTACTGACAGGCGGCTTTGATGGGCACTGACAGGTGGCTGTAGTGGGCACTGACAGGCAGCACTGATAGGCGGTACTGATTGGCACTGACAAGTGGCACTGATGTTAAAGGAAGTTAATCTGCGCTAAACCATCTGTGAGCAGGTGTATGTGAGGACAGAGTGCTGATTCCAGCAGTCCGTTCACCACATTAACCCTAAAGTGACTAATCAAAGACACAATATAAAAGACCAGGTGCTGCAATTAAATAATTAGTTTGAATAGAAAACTAAAAAGTGATGTGAAAAAATATATATAATAATGCGCTACCCGTTAATCAAAACCACAAAAAATTATTGAATAAATTGGGTGAATCATTGGGTGAGTCCAAACATGTAGTGTGTAGCCTCTCCAGTGTGGCCAGTAGCAGAAGCGTAGTGCCATGTGGAGCGGCGGATGGCAGCGCTATTATCCGCAAGGGCACTACTCTTCTGCTACTGGTCACACTGGAGAGGCTACACACTACAGTTGGGCGATCTAGATTGTGAGTCCAAGTCGTCCCTCTCTCTCTTTTTTACTTTGGTTCCCTTCGTATTCTGGGCTTTGTCTGGTTCTTTGCCTCTATGTATCTATGTATAGGTCTGTGTGGCAGGTAACACTAGAGAGATCATTTGAGAACTTTACTGATATTTTCACGGGGGATCTACAATACACCTCCCTTAGTGTGTCAAGTCCATTTCTTGTTTTACAAGAGGTTTTTTTTGTGTAACACTGATGGACTGCTCATTTCCCATTGAAAGTTTTTTGGGTCAGCCCCTGGGAGGGTCCCTGCAGTCTGCAGAGGGTGTGTCCTTCATCTACTCATTACCTTGTGTAGTTTTATTTAAGTGGTGTGTGTGGAAGGGTGCTGACTGCTGAGCTCTGATGAAGAGGCCCCAGACGCCTCGAAACGTGTCAGCCAGCAGCAACATATTTCCAAAGCTCCCCCATTGTGGAGTGCGGTCCGAGGGGATTATACCTTATTGTTTGTTGACAAGCCTGTCTGACATGTCCTTTGTGAGTAGTTTTTAATATTATTACTATTTAATAAATTGTCTAGCGGTAATACACTAGGCTGGTGCCCCTTTCTTTTTTCTTTTGTAGTGTGTTTTTTAACCTGGGATTCTACAGCCATCCACTGGGAGCTGTGATAGTTCCCTTCACGGGACATCTACATGCCGACGGACTGATGTTAACCTCTCCTCATCTGGATTCAGCAGTGGTATCGTTGTACACATTTTTATATCAGTATCATACTTAGCTACATGTTTTTATGACTGCTTTTGCTACCATTTGGTATTACTCGCACCATTTTTACAGTTTATATAGCTACATCAATTTAATCTCAAGTGCAATATTTATTTTGTTACCTACTTGAAGACTATGAAAGTTTTAATGCTATTCCCATCAAGCGCTGCCTTAGTGTGTTTTTTGTATCCTGCTATCCATTTTTTTTTTTCCTTTTTTTTTTTCATTATGATTTTATTATATTATGACAATACATTATAGAATATGATACAGACATTAATGTGTTCATGTAAGTAATACAGTTATTTCATCTAATCATTTTCGGATATATTTTTGTTTCCATATATTGTTCAAAAAGACTATACAAAACAGGACTGGGCAAGACAAGACAAAACAAGGCAAGACAAGACATGACAAGACAGGTCAAGACAAAACAAAACGGGACTAGACAAGACAAGACAACATCCCCAAATACAAAAAAAAAAATAGGGCAAGGTTAAAGATTGGCAGCAACAACCCCCACCACTCACCGCTAATTTGATCTGTTCCTACAGGTAATTTCTAAATTCTTGTTGTTTCTCTATATACCCTCCAGGGGACCCAGGTCCGAAGGTGCTCCTCATGTGTATCCAATTCAAGTGCTAGAAGTGATTCCAACTTTTCTATACCATCCATTTCACTGGCCCATTCCTTAACTGATGGAGTTTGTGTTGAGCGCCAGTGCCGCGGTATAACTAGTCTTGCTGCTGTCAACCAGTGTCTCAAAAGACCCCTTTTAATATTCTTATATGATCCTGGTAGTATTGAAAGCAAAGTGATTTGTGGTATATTTAATATTGGTTCCCCAGTAACTAAAGTGTATAGCTGCATAATTTTTTCCCAGAAATTTAAGATTGGGGGACATTCCCACCAAATGTGGAGCAATGAACCTTTAAATATATGACATCGCCAACATATGTCTGATTTATCTGGGTATATACGCTTTAATGACATTGGGCTCGAGTACCACCTGGAAAGAAGTTTGTAATTTGTCTCTTGTGCTTTAATTGTTAGTGACATACAATGGGGTCAATTCACAAAGCTTTATTTTCAGATTGCGAGTGTTATTTTAACGATTTTGCACGTTATTGAAGCTAGTTCAATTCACTAAACGATTTAACGCTTTGAAAAATCATCAAATAACGTTTCCCTACACAGAACCGATATTTTAAGGTGTGGATCCTTATTAAAGAGTCAAATCGTTATTTTAAAGATTCAAAACGTTATTTTAAAGAGTCAAATCGTTAAATATGTACAGAAGTGCAATTCACAAACATTTTTTTGACAGTTATCAATCGTTAAGCAATCGTTAAATTAACACCTCCCTCAGGGTGGCGTTATGACATTTCCCAGGCGATATTTTGTTGTTAGAGGAAGCTTTTGGCGATTTTTGTAGTGTAGTGTAGTGTTGGGCAAGCTAGAACCGTGCTCTATTTGAACTTAAAATTATCCAGAGGCGAAGAAGAACATGTTAGAATGTTGTTCAGATTTATAAACGTGTATTCCGTTCACATACTATTTTGGATGAATTTTCTGAAACCCAGGTGATAGCTAAATTCCGATTATCATCTCCCATGATTTATTCTCTGTATGAGGAAATACACATGGCTTTAGAAAAGCACACACTAGAAGTTTTGCACATCACATGCTCAATCTCCATGTGTATTGCTTGTGTCTCTCTCTCTCTCTCTCTGTATCTGCTCTTTTCCACATGCAGCTGTTCTCCTCCCCTTCTGCTCCCAGAATGCATCTCTCCAGCATTATTTAACGATCTTAAGAGTTATTTTAACGTCCCAAATGTTAATAATAACGTCTGAGTAGTTAGCACATGGGTCTTCAAACTACGGCCCTCCAGTTGTTCAGGAACTACAATTCCCATAATGCCTAGTGATGTCTGTGAATGTCAGTGTGTTACAATGCCTCATGGGATGTGTAGTTCTACAACATCTGGAGGGCCGTAGTTTGAGGATCCCTGAGTTAGCATAACGTTTGGATAAAGAGTCAGTTGAAAACCATAACGACTATGTTAAATAACGATTATAGCTTTCGTGAATACCATGTTTGCTAGCGTTAAATAAGGAGTGCTAATTTAACACCTGAAGAAAACCAATAACGTTTCTCTTTGTGAATTGACCCCAATGTGTTAAATTAAATGCTTTCTTCCACTCTGCATCTTCAATTTGAACATTTAACTCATTCGCCCATTTCCTTATGTATTCAGGGGGTTCAGGGTGTTTTTTTATGGCTAATATCTTATAGATTGAGGATAAGACATGTTTTGGTTTTGAGTCTTGTAGCAACAGAAGTTCAAACTGAGTTGTGTCTCTATACAAAAATGTATTTGAGGGAAGAGTGGAGAAGAAAGATAATAATTGCAGATATTCCAACCATTGCGTAAGTGAGGGCTTCGATGTAAAGATTAGGTTTAGTATAGGTGGGAATGCTGCCTGGCAAGTAATCTGGCACACTCTACGATGTGATTCTTTGTTCCAAATGAGGAAATCTTTACGTTTTAAAGCCGGCGGAAATTGTGGGTTACCAAATAAAGGTGTCATAGGTCCTACTAATGAGGAAAGTTCAGAGTGATATGAGCTTCTAATGTCTGAGTTGAGAATTGATTCCTAGGGGAAATAGAATTTAATACTTGGAGCAAAAATGGAGATATATATTCCTTATAGGTTTTATAGAATTTTGGAGTGAATCCATCTGGGCCTGGACTCTTTCCTGATGGAATATCGGCAATCACATCCAATAATTCCTCAAGTTGAAAAGGACGATCTAACAATGTTCCTTTGTCATCATCTAATACTGGGATAGCTGTTTCCTGTACATAATCTTCAATTTGTTGATTGACTCCAACTACATCTTCCGAAGATGGTGATGGAGCCAAGTTATAGAGACCTGAGAAATAATCTCTAAAAACATGTTGAATAGATTGTGGGTCTGACGTAATTTCTCCAGATGGCTTTTTTATACTGGGTATAAAGGTCTGGGATGAACGGGGATGCAATGTTCGTGATAATAGTCTCCCGCATTTATCTCCTGATTTATATCTTTCCAGAGCTCTTCTCTGTTCGTATGATTTATGGGATATTTCAAATAGCTGCAAAAGAGAGGCCCTTGTAGATGAAATATTAGCTAATATTTCTGCACAATGACTGGTTTTATGTTAAGTTTCTAAAGAGTGAAGCTTTGATAGAGTATTTTGGATAATTATGGATTTTTTCTTTTTAAGTCGTGAGCCATGTTGAATAAACAGACCCCGTAATACTGCTTTTAGAGCTTCCCATTTTAAGGGGAGTGCTGTTTCATCTTGGGCATGGTCAGAGATAAAGTTACTAATTGCTTCTATAACTGCCTTATGACATATTGGATCTAACATAAGTATATCGTTTAGACGCCAAGACCAATTTGTTCCGTGAGTCTGCGGTGGATTTATTGTTAGAAATACTGGTGAATGGTCAGACCAGGTAAATGAGCCTATTTCCATTGAAGGATCCCATTCTAATACCTTTTGTCCAGTTAAGAAATAGTCCAGTCTATTATATGTTTTATGGGCCAATGAAAAATATGTGTAATTACGGTCTTTGGGATATAAGATCCGCCATAGATCCAGTAGCCTATGTTCATAGAATTTTATTTTGAGAGCCCTCCGGCGAGAGTATGAAATGTTCGATCGTTGAGTAGAGCTATCTAGTGTGGGATCTAAGGCTAAGTTAAGGTCTCCTCCCACAATAATAATTCCTTCCGCAAAATCTGCTAAAAGATTAAGATAATGTGAGATTGTTGTAGTTTGGTCACAGTTCGGAATATAAAGGTTTGCAATGGTGATAATCTTATTCCATAACCGAATTTTAAGAAAAATATATCTACCATTTGGGTCAGCTATATGATTCAGATATTGTATTGGCATATGTTTATGAAGTGCTATTGACACTCCTCTTGCTTTTGAACCTGGTGTAGAACTATGGAACCATTGAGAGTAATGTTTACGTGGACACGCGGGAACACCACCTGTACGGAAATGGGTCTCCTGGAGGAGTATAATATCTTCCTTGGCTTTGTGCAAACTATATAGAATCTGGCCTCTTTTTGATTCATTATTTAAACCTTTAACATTGTAGGTACAAAGTTTCAGAGATGCTATAGAGGAGTAAGTTGCTGCCATAAAAAAAAAAAAAATGGGGGAATTAATAAAAAGAGAGGCTCCCTCTCTAAACTCTTCGTACTACCAGAAGAATACAAAGGAAAAAAAAAGGGGGGGGGATAAAGAAAAAAAATAAAAATAAAGAAAAAAAAACACACACACGAAAAACACTCAAGGGAAATAGGTGTGAGGGGTGATAAAAAAAAACCTGAATCACCCCCCAAGACAAAGGGAAATGGAATATATCCAAAAAAAGACACCAAGTCCTACCAGAGGACTGATGTACCTACAAGGGGGAAAGTTAGTGGGCATAAAGGTTATCTCACCGCAGGTATTTAGGGCTGTCTAAACATGTGGGTTTTATGACACCGCTCGTATATACAAATAATTGAATGAATAAATATATACACCGCTAATCAAACATACAGAGTGGGACTAGCAGTTTAAATAAATCAATAAGTCAATAAATCAATAACTCAGTAAAAGAGTCACTAAGTAAATAAATTAATAAATGAATAGATCAAGCTCGATATACCAATTGTTGCGACCCGACATTGGCAATGTTGCCTTGATACTCTTCCTTCTTACCTATAACTCCAAGAAAGAAGAGAAAAAAATAAAAATAAAAAATAAATTAAAAAAACCCCAACACCACTATACCAATATACCAATAGTTGCAGCTCAAGTTTGTCACATGTCCCATTGACATTGTTAAATAAATTTCAAGATATATATATATAAATAAGAAAAAAGCTATATAGCTGACATATAATTAATCATGGGTATAATAGCTCTACATATTTCCCCTTTTCCCTTCTCCCCTCTCCTCGATGGGCAGAGCTAAAAAAAAATAAAAAAAAAAAAAATAACCGTGTAATCAAATTATATTAAGTCATATACTTGTATATCATACCACATTCATTGCTCTTACCCAATAGAAGAAGAGAAGGGAAAAAGAGAAAAAAAAGGGAGAGAGAGAGAAAAAAAATAAATAAAAAAAAATGCGCCCCAATAACAATATGCCAATCATTGCAACTCATAATTGATTATATCGCATAGACATTACCAAGTGTATACCAAAAAAAATGTGCCCCAATAAAAAAAATGCGCCCCAATAACAATATGCCAATCATTGCAACTCATAATTGACTATATCGCATAGACATTGCCAAGTGAAAATTATAATAATTTCCTCTTCTCTTTTCTCTTGCCCCTGACCCCACCTTCCATAATAAACAATAGGTATATAATGCACAATAGATATACATATATATACACATACATACAAAAGAAAAATGTAAACAAAGGATAGGCCAGAGAAAAGGCAGAGCCAGAGAAGAAAATCCATTTTTCCAGTGGTTGGTAGCTGCACTGGGAATCAACCGGCAAGGAGATCAGCTAAAAGTAGTTGGGTCTGTATGTGCATTATAATTAATCGAAATTAGTCGATTAATCGATTAAAAAAAAACGATTAATCGAACATTTTGATCAGTAACGGCCCTAGTTTTTTTGTTTTCTGTAATTTTGAAAGTGTAGATGATGGAAATAAAATCTAACTTTTTTTGGCATATTATAAGAATGTCTAATCTGTAATATGATGCCTTTTGGAGATTTTTCCATCTTTCCTTGACTTCGTTATGCACATTAATACAAATTTTTACCTGGGGTGCCCAAACTTTCGATCCCCACTGTAAAATTAATATCCTTTTTTCCCCCACTAATAGAGCATTCTTTGGTGGTATTTTATCAACTCTGCGGTTTTTATTTTTTGCGCTATAAACAAAAAAATGTCTGACAATTTTTGTAAAAAAAATAAAATATCTTTTACTTTCTACGATACAACGCACACAATTTTTTTTTTTTTTAAATCGAATTTCTTCATCAATTTAGGCCAATGTATATTCTGCTACATGTTTTTGGTAAAGAAAAAAAAACAAAACAATAAGCGTATATTGATTGGTTTGCACAAAAGTTATACCGTCTACAAACTATTCTATATTTATAGAATTTGATTAAATTTTTTATTTTTTTCTACAAGTAATGGCGATGATCAGCAAATTTTAGCAGGACTGCGACATTACGTGACATTTTTTGGGAACCAGTGACACCAATACAGTAATCAGTGCTAAAAAAAAAATGCACCGTTGTTGTACACTGGTAGGGAGGAGGTTAACATTGGGGGCTATCAAAGAGTTAAGTGTGTTCCCTGGGAGTGCTTGCTAACTGTGGGGGGGGGGGGGGTGTGCTTTGACTGGGGTAGCACAGTGGTGTAGTGAGTAGCACTCTCGCCTAGCAGTAAAAAGGGTTGCTGGTTTAAATCCCGACCACAACACTACCTGCCTGGAGTTTGCATGTTCTCCCTGTGCCTGCGTGGGTTTCCTCCAGGTACTCCGGTTTCCTCCCACACTCCAAAGACATGCTGGTAAGTTAATTGGCTTCTGCCTAAAAATTGCCTCTAGTATATAAATGTGAGTTAGGGACCTAGGGGCCGGCCGACTCGCGCATGCGCGCGTGAAGGAAACCATGTCAGCTCCGTTGTGCGCATGCTCACAACTCGGGAGCGGCGCAATCAGTGAAATTGGAAATGGACTAGGGCAACTTTATGAACTACGCAGACAGCATAAATAGACAGACACAAATGCACTTCCTTTGCAAAAGTACATCCCTTTGTATCCCTCCCTATACAGCAAGGTGCTTTTGTTTGTTTGTGACGTGTCTTTGAGATATTTGGGGACTGTTTTGCAGAGTGATTTTTGTCTTTTATGTCTTTGTTGTTATTTTGTTTAAATTATATTTTTGCTGGGCATTTTTTATTTTTGCTCGTCATTTATTTAATTTTTTTGGTTCTGTTTGTGTATGATTTTGGAATGTGGGGGTGATATTCCTGCGGGAAAAGGGGTGTCACCCTCATTTGTGGTGGAGAAGTGATCGCCAGGTCTGTGTGAATGGTGTATGAATGTACAGTGACATAATTGGAGCCGTGGCATGGCGTTGCAGCTCACAAGTCCTGCATGGTGGACTGGTGCCAATCCAATGTGATGAGGATGTGGGGTGTGTGTGCTAGGGACCACAGTGGTGTGCATGCATGCATTCTCATTGTGCCATGATTAATGTGTGTGTTTAACGTGCAAAGATGCATAATGTGAGCTGGCATGAGATGGGGTCATGAGATGGGGTACCAGTGCATATGCAGAGTCACCTTGAAGGGAAAAGACAGGAGGATGTTAGTCATGCATGTGCCACTTGTGAGGTGTGCATCACGGGAGGGGATAGTCATGCCTGCCACCCATGTCACTCACCAACCAGCCAGCTGTCCCCATACATGTTCTGTTGGAAATCTGTGGGGATGGGGCTCTGATTGTATATGTAGCTGTCATGGGTGTCATGGGTGGTGCCATGTGTTGGGCTGGTGATGTCCTCCTGCAGGGTTGTGGTAATTCCATGATGGCATGAGGGGTGAATCTGAAGATGCGAGACACCTCAGAATCACTCATGCCATAGATGTCTATGCGTGTGTGATATATCAAGTGAAGAGTGAGGGGCTTGTATCAGATAAGAATATTGTATTAGATTAATTTAAATTGTAAATTTTATATAAGCAAATAAAAAAATTAAAAAAAACATCTCCCGTGCCCTCCTTAGTGCCATCCTCCGTGCCCTCCTCCTTCTTTGTTCATCTAAAGTCAGTAGTATAGCTATGCGCGACGATGCCCCTGGCATGTTGGCATACAGATTGTTGGGCAACACGTGTGACTGCTGAACTCCTCACTAACAGTGTTGCTTTATCTGACAATTAGACTTTTTTTCAAAATTTAGACCAGCTTTTAGGTCCTCTAACTTTAGACAGAACATTTTGCTGTTGCGCACATCGCGTAGCCTGCGCAGCAACTGCGTTTTTTTGTGGATCCCCGTAACTCCCTCATTAGCATATTTGACTAGCAAATCAATGGTGTGTCTAGCGCAGTTTTGCACGAAGGGAAGCGAATGTCTAATTCAATTACGCCGGACCAAAAAACGTAGATTTCTGGCGTATATTGTTTTGTGAATCGCGTCCAACTATACGCACGCGCACATTTAGACTTACGCACGCGCAACAGCAGTTGCGCACGCGTAATCGCTCTGTGAATCTGGGCCCTAGATTGTAAGCTCCTTGAGGGTAGGGACTGATGTGAATGTACATTGTATATGTAAGGCGCTGCGTAAATTGACGGCGCTATATACAGTAAGTACCTAAATAACAATAAAAGACACAGATCCGTGTTTCTGCTTAACAGAAACAAAAGATCTCCATCTGACAGAATTAAGATCTGCCTTGTTTACACAGACATCGGGTCTGCCATTCTGGAACGATCTGTGGGTCCTGGCAGACATCAATAAAAATCAACACATTGTGCATAGCGTTTACAGAGGTAAGTCCAAAAAATACAAAAATATGTTACATGAAAATAAAAAAGTATCACTTTGATGCTGTAGGTGGATGTTATATTCGTTAAACACATGAAATATTTAACTAGACATATACTGACCTCCCTTTTATACTAATTACACACAGAATGCTGACATAATTGCAGGTTAAACAGTTCAAACAGAGTATAAAAAGCTAACAAGCAACCGAAAGAGAAGAGAAAAGTAAGAAAGAGCAACACAAGTGGGTGTCATTGTTACCATGTAAGGGTTAGCTTGTGCTTGAATATCGAGCAATGCTTAGGTCAGACGCTTTGTTTTAGGGTGACTAAGACTTGCATCCCATTCATAGTGGAATTTATGCTGTTAATTCTGTTTCTAAGCTATTATTCTCTCATACAGACTTTGGGAATTGACTCTATAGATTACTTCAGCTGGTTATGACTGGTCTGTAGGGCAGGACTTAGGGTGGCGGGGGGCCCCTGGGCTTCAGTCACTTTCGGGCCCTATGTGGTTCACGCAAAATAGTGGGCATGGCTCAAATGGGAGTGGCTCAGAAGGGGGTGTGGTTAGAGTCTGAGATGAATGAGGAATAGAGAAAGAAAGAAAGAAAGGAAGGAAGGAAGGAAGGAAGGAAGGAAGGAAGGAAAGAAAGAAAGAAAGGAAGGAAGGAAGGAAGGAAGGAAGGAAGGAAGGAAGGAAGGAAGGAAGGAAAGAAAGAAAGAAAGGAAGGAAGGAAGGAAGGAAGGAAGGAAGGAAGGAAGGAAGGAAGGAAGGAAGGAAGGAAGGAAGGAAGGAAAGAAAGATAGAAGGCCCAGATCCTACACCACAATAAAACATATGTCTATCTATCTATCTATCTATCTATCTATCTATCTATCTATCTATCTATCTGTGGTTAGAGTCTGAGATGAATGAGGGATGGAGAAAGAAAGAAAGAAAGAAAGAAAGAAAGAAATTCCCAAAGAAAGAAAGAAAGAAAGCAGGCCCAGATCCTACACCACAATAAAACATATGTCTATCTATCTATCTATCTATAGATAGCTGCGCTTGTGCAGTACAGGGAGGGTCCTTATCTGCCGAGGGAACCGAGGGAACTTTTTCAGCGGGATACCGGGGAACTTTTTCGGCAAGACACACAGTCAGTGTCAGACAGTCAATAGCTAGGGCGGGCGCTACCTATTTACGTCAGGTGTATAGAGAAGGACATGAGGGGGAGGCGGGGGCCCCCGAGTACATTGCGGGGGCCCTACACAGCTTTGCCCCTGTACAAATCATTAGTAAGACCTCATTTGGAATATGCAGTTCAGTTTTGGACTTCAGTGATCAAAAAGGATATCGGGGAACTGAAGAAAGTGCAGAGAAGAGCAACCAAACTGATAAGAGGCACAGAGGAGATTGTCTATGAGGAAAGATTAGAGGAACTGAATTTATTCACTCTGGAGAAGAGGAAAAAGGGGGATATGATCAACATGTAAAAATATATAAGAGGTCCATATAGTGAACTTGGTGTTGAGTTATTCACTTTACGGTCAACACAGAGGACAAGGGGTCATTCTTTACGTCTAGAGGAAATGAGATTTCATCTCCAAATAAGGAAAGGTTTCTTCACAGTAAGAGCTGTGAAAATTTGGAATAGACTCCCTGCAGAGGTGGTTCTGGCCAGCTCAGTAGATTGCTTTGAGAAAGGCCTGGATACTTAACTAAATGTACATCTATAAATGAGTACTAAGATTTATAGGTAAAGTTGATTCAGGGAAAATCCGATTGCCTCCCGGGGGATTAGGAAGGAATTTTGTCCCCTGCAATAGCAAATTGGATCATGTCAATTTCTCCAGCAATATGGTGATCATTTTAGAGAAATGGTAGGTGGTCAGATACCACCATGACATGCATTTTTGGGATACTTCCCAGTTATTAATGCATCTAGAGGTGTCTGCTTTATTGAAAAATGTAATTAAAAGAAAATTTGGGGAGCATTTCAACAATTGTAAGGCTGTTCGCTATATAACCACAATACGAGTCTGCTTTACTGGCTGTCGTTCTCTGCAAAAACTCACATGGAGCTCCCCCCCCCCCCCCATTTATCAACTCCATACATGTTTTTTAAATTCCAAATTTATTATATCTATTATTTATTATATTTATTATATCTCCATTATATCTCCATAAGGATAAAAATACAGTAGAGGTAGATGCGCCACAACGGCCTTGTTCACAAGGTTGTCAGGAGCTGAGAAAATCCGAACATTGGCCTGCAGTACCTCATTTGGACTGAGGTACGGCGACGCAGGAAACAAGCCAAAGTGTCCTCTGGCCTTTTCGGCACTCTCTGGCGCCCCCCCCCACCTCTGGCCACATTCGGTATTGCATCCCATGAAAGTCAATGCGGAACAAATTATTTTCCTTTCCATTGACTTCAATGGGAAAACTCGCTTTGATATGCAAGTACTTTGAATTACGAGCATACTCCTGGAACGGACTATGCTCGTAATCAGAGGTTCAACTGTATGTTCATTCGTTCTGAAGCACATGTGTGAGGTCAGGCACTGATGTTGGCCGAGAAGGCCTGGCTCGCAGTCTCCGCTCTAATTCATCCCAAACGTGTTCTATCAGGTTGAGGGCAGTTCCTCCACCCCAAACTCGCTCATCTATGTCTTTATGGACCTTGCTTTGAGCACTGGTCCAAATCATTTGGTGGAGAGGAGATTATGCTGTGGGGTTGTTTTTCAGGGGTTGGGCTTGGCCAGTGGAGGGAACCCTTATGGTGTCAGCATACCAAGACATTTTGGACAATTTCACGCTTCCAACATTGTGGAAACGGTTTGGGGATCCATGTTTCAACATGACTGCGCACCAGTGCACAAGCAAGGTCCATAAAGACATAGATGAGCGAGTTTGGGGTGGAGAAACCTGACCTGCACAGAGTCCTGAACCCAATCCAACCTTTGGGATGAATTAGAGTGGGGGCTGTGAGCCAGGCACATCAGTGCCTGACCTCACAAATGCTCTTCTGGAAGAATGGTCGAACATTCCTATAGACACTCCTAAACCTTGTGGACGGCCTTCCCAGAAGAGTTGAAGCTGTTATAGCTGCAAAGGGTGGGCCACCTCAATATTGAACCCTACGGACTAAGACTGGAATGCCATTAAAGTTCATGTGTGTGTAAAAGCAGGTGTCCCAATACTGTTGACAATGATAGATAGATAGATAGATAGATAGATAGATAGATAGATAGATAGATAGATAGATAGATAGATAGATAGATAGATAGATAGATAGATAGATAGATTCTAATAGTTTGTAGACTGAGCCGAGTATTTCTCCTGGCTCCGTATTGCCTTTACTCTGCGGATGGATTACCTGCACACATATATCTGATACAACTAAACTGGCTACAAATCTTTTTCACAATTACATTCAACTATATTGAAAAAATACTGCATCGCCGGGGAAAAAAAAAAGTGTTCTTCTGGTGGCACAATGCATCAAAGGTAAAATCTAAGCTTTGTGCTTTATCTAATATATCCTGGCTGAGTTCAGCGAGAGCAGCTCAGGGAACTCCGGTGAGGATAGCACCTGTCAGCACTGCTGATTTCTAATGACAAAATCTTCACATAACCTTCAAACAAATCCTCAGCAAAGCCCAATCACCGGCTTCCCGGGGCGTCCAGCTGCGGCAGTCAGTGCCATGTATTTGTCTGGTGCTGTATAATCGTTTTGAATGCGTACCCAAACCAGACCTGTATACTGTCACTATGACATGCCTGTACACTTCTTACCCAATCATAGAGGGTCTGTGTGTCAAAGGGAAGAGGTTTCCCTTTTTTACTATGAGAATGATTTAGAAATAACATAAAAAATACTTTCAGGATAGTCAAATATTTTGTATTTACGATGAATAAAAGGACACAATCGGCTGTCTGTATGATTTTTTAAAGGTCCATCCACCCAATGCAGCGCATGCCTGCATTCCAGCATTATGGAAGTCCTCTACTCCACCTTCCAATTAACAATTGCTTCACCATGTAGAGCAGTGGTTCTCAACCTGGGGGTCGAATGATGATTTGCCAGGGGTCACTGAATCCTGGGCTGTTCCTGAAGCCCGCACCGCTCTCGCAGTCTTTTTGCGGCCGCCCATCAGGGCTGTTCCTGGAGCCCACTCAGCCACTTCGCAGCCGCCCATTCAGTTCACGGCATTGGCTGAAGTCAGCTGGTGAGGAATGTGAAGTGGGACGGGCTGGAGGAGACCCTAGCTCCTGATTTCGGCAAAGGTGTCACTGCTACGAGACACCACAAATCCGGAGACACAGAGAGTAACACAACCTGTGATTACAGTTGCCATCAAAAGTCCCCACTACAGTTCTCAGATCAGCAGATGACCTTGATCGAGAGCACCTAAGTTGACTGATCAGAACTCCCACCAGCACTGCCGCTCATCCCATCACCCCAGCACTGCCACTCATCCCAACTCTCTGCCAGCACCACCACTCATCCCAACTCTCCGCCAGCACCGCCACTCATCCCAACCCCCCACCCCCCCTCCCCACCAAGGAGTAAAAATGGAGAATACATGGAAGGGAGAGAAAAAGAGGGGGAGGAACAAAGAAAGGGAGAGAAAGAATAAGAGAAATAACAAGAAAGATGGCTAGAGATGTCATTCATTATAAGGAGATGATCAGGCTGATATCTTTCCCAGGAAAGGTGGCATACTTAGGGGTGTCCTAGATTCTCTCATAAAACAAAACTTTAAAACCCATGGGGATTGTCCTTTAGGATCTGGGACTCCTGTCAGCTATTCTTTATAATTTTTTGGGCAAATTGTATGTAAATACTGTATGTTTTCCATTTAGCTGTGTGAACTTGCCCTTTACGCTTCTCTTTTTGTTGATAAGATGACGTTAGCTGGTATGAAAACACAGTTTTGCGCTGTTTTACAATAACTTATGAGTGACAAAGTACCAGAAGACAAAATTCTGGCAGAGGCAATATATTCTCTTCACGGCAACAGAATCATCAAGATGGCAATGCACACGGCAGATACGAGAATATGAAAGTCATTTTCCCCAGCTCTGCTGTTTAATTCTCTTTCTTTTAGAAAGAGCGGAAATCTCACATCAAATTTCTCAAAGATGGATATGTTTTGACTGCTAGATGAGGAAGCAAAGCCTGGGCAGATTGTTTTTTGCGGAAGTAACCTTTCCCTGGGATAAGAGCTGGATTTTGGAAAAGGAAATTCCAAATTAAAAATGTACAGAATTTTGACTGGCATAAAAGAATAGATTATTTTGGTTTAGCAGTCCTCATTACTCCATTTTGTTGAATATCATACCCCAGGATTCTGAGCTTGCTGAGACTAACTGGTATAATGAGGGCTCAAGGAGTTGATGAGTGGATGGGGACTTCAGGCAGTTACAAGGCAATCTCAGCAAGTCTGTATCATTCAAACACTATAGTTACAAGGATGATCACTCAGCCAATCCACTGCTTGGATATAGTAAAGGAATTTACAGTGAAATCATGCTGCCCTAGAATGTACATAGAGATCATTCCAAACCAGTATTTAAAAGTTCAATTACAGTTGAACCTCGGATTACGAGTAAAATCCGTTCCAGGAGTATGCTTGTAATCCAAAGTACTCGCAAATCAAAGCAAGTTTTCCCATTGAAGACAATGGAAACAAAAATAATTTGTTTTGCATTGACTTCTATAGAATGCAATACCGAATGCGGCCAGAGGTGGCCCAAGAAAACATCCGAAAAGGCCAGGGGACACTTCGGCTCATTTACTGAGCCCCGTACCTCAGGCCAAACGAGGTACTGAAGGCCAATGTTTGGCCTTTTTCGGCTCCTGCGCCCCGTACCTCAGGCCAAATGAAGTACTGCAGGCCTATTTTTGGCTCTGCTCGGCTTCTGCACCCCATACCTCAGGCCAAATGAGGTACTGTAGGCCTATTTAGCTTGAATTCTGCTCGTCTTGTGAGTCAACACTCGCAAATCGAGTCAGAATTTTTAAAAGTTGCTTGCAAATCAAAAAACTCACAAACAGGGATGGACTGGCCATTGGGACTACAGGGAGTTTCCCGGTGGGCCGATGGCTCAGTGGGCCGGCTTCAGTAACAGCAGACCGCCGCCCCCTCCGCTCCTCTGTCTCTCCCTTCCCGCAGCGCTCACCTGGGGGGAACAGAGAAGCAGGGGGAGGACCAGAGGAGCAGGGGGGACGACAGAGGAGCACGGGGGAGGGGACAGACAGCTGACTTAACAGCTATGGCCTGGGAGTTTCTCACTTCTGTCTAATATTGTCCCATAAGGGGGGGCACCAAACTGATTCTTTCCCCTGGGTTAAATAATGTCTAGCTTCCCCACTGGTACTGCCTATAAGAGTACAAGTACCAGCCGTTCTACTCTAATAAAGTAGAATGGCTAGTGACAAGTGAAGGGGGAGAGGGGGCTTGGGTGGCCGGGGGGGGCGCGAGTTGTCCGGACGCTATGGGAGAGACCTGTCAAAGTGGGCCAGTCTGGATGAAGTCCAGGGCCAAATTTTTGTCCCAGTCCAGCCCTGCTCACAAACCAAGTTACTCTTAACCACTTCAATTCCAGGCCATAGGGAAATGACGCTATGGTCATCCCCTCGCCGATGAGACTAGACGTTGCACAACGTCCTGTCTCCACGGCGTTCTAGGGCGCGCGCGCGCGCGCCGCGGCACCACTCGCGACCCCGCGCGCGTGCCCGACGACTCACGTCAGGAGTGTGGATCTGTGTGAGTAAACACACAGATCCACCTCCTGTCAGCAGTGAGGAGATCGATGTGTGTTCCCAGTACAGAGGAACACACATCGATCTCCTCCCCCTGTGACTCCCCCTCCCCCTACAGTTAGAACATACTTTAGGACACATTTTAACCCCTTCAGCGCCCCCTAGTGTTAACCCCTTCCCTGCCAGTCACATTTACACAGTAATCAGTGCAGTTTTATAGCAATAATCGCTGTGTAAATGTGAATGGTCCCAAAAACGTGTCAAAAGTGTCCGATATGTTCACCGCAATGTCACGGTCACAAAAAATAAAAAACGCAGATCGCCGCTATTACTAGTAAAAAAAAAAAAAAAAAAAATACCATAAATCTATCACCTATTTTGTAGATGCTATAACTTTTGCGCAAACCAATCAATATACGATTATTGCGTTTTTTTTACCAAAAATACGTAGAAGAATACGTATCGGTCTAAACTGAGGGGAAAAAAAGTTTAAAAAAAAAAATATTGTGATATGTATTAAATAAAAAGAAAAGAATATTGTGTTTTTTTTAAAATTGTCGCTCTTCTTTTGTTTATAGCGCAAAAAATAAAAACCGCAGAGATGATCAAATACCACTAAAAGAAATCTCTATTTGTGTGGGGAAAAAAACATAAGGATTTATTTGGGTACAGTGTTGCCTGACCGCGCAATTGTCATTCAAAGTGCAACAGCGCTGAAAACTAAAAATTGGTCTGGGCAGGAAGGGGGTGAAAATGCCCTGTATGGAAGGGGTTAAACCGAGGTTCTACTGTATACATATTTCAAGAGTGTCTTAAAAAAACAACAGTTTTTTGTTAGGTGCATGGCTTAGAATACAGAGTGAGAGAAACACTGTTTGCAGCTACTCTTTGTAGCGGTGCCCTGTACTGCTGAACTAGTTAACAGCCATATCAACCAGAGGAGGGAGCTGCTAAGCAGGAAGAGTTCAAATGACTGTGCCAGGCAGCACTATGGGAACTGTAGTCCAATGGAGAGACTCTACTGTAATTAAGAGCTTTTGAACTGCATTTCCCAGAAGGAGATTGCCAGAAGGAGGGGAAAGAGCTACATTTTCTCAGGCTGTAAAGGACACAGCTTCCTCTGACCATGACGGGGCCCAGAGGGTGCACATCTTTGTCCAGCGTGCACCATCACTGCTGCATAACAGCGGCCTTAGTGGGATCCAGAGTGCTGAGTGCAGGTGTGCCAACAGGCAGAGTGGACTAATCGCTGTGCGTGACAAAATGATTGTATTGCTGCTACAGTGATTTACTACCTGTTGCTAGCAAGACTAAGCCCTTTAGGAACTGAAAATATAGCCATCTAATAGCCTTATTGCCACCTGCAGGCTTGACTGGGGCTATTTTCATGTGCTCCAGTGGTAAAACTGGGCCCCAACACTAGCCAGCTGAAGAGTTAAAGTATAAATATAGGCAAAAAAAAATCTTAATTTTGGATAGAGTAAGGGAAGTTTTTTTCTTACATCTGTGTCCCATTACAGAGAATCCCCTTCACCTCATGTCCCATAATCAAACAGAAAGTAAGAGCAAATCCCTGCTGATTAAGAGAATTCCTTGGGGACCCCCAGGTCACCAGAACAAGTGTCCACATTAGAAGATTTCCCCTCTATTACTTTTCTGGGTACAACCCAACATTTGGAATTTTCTCAACAGGGACACAGGCAACAATAAAAAATGACAAGCATTATAATGCTCTGCACTCTATCTAAAACGTAAAAAAGAGTTTTGCCTTTAGTTATATTTTAAGACTAAAAACTATCCCTTTACAGCTGCTTCACAGAGACCTTCATCTACTGATCACGAATTGCCCTTTCGGTATGGCTGTTTTCCATCTAGGGTGGTGACAACTGGGGCATATTTCCATTCCTATAAGTGCTTTTAAAACATTTAAGCCCGTACACACGATCGGATATTCCGACAATAAGGCCGCGTACACACGACCGGTTTCCCCGGCAGAATTCAGCAAGAAACTTGATGGGAGACGTATTCTGCCAAGGAAACCGGTCGTGTGTACACTTTTCGCCGAGAAACCCGTCGAGGAACTCGTCGAGCCAAAAAGAGAGCATGTTCTCTATTTCCTCGATGGGCAATGGTAAAATTTGGCTCAACGAGTTTTTTGACTGCTGAACAAGGAACTCGACGTGTAAAACGATGTGCTTCGCCCGACGAGTTTCTCGGTCGTGTGTACGCCGCCTAATTGTGTGATGGACGTATTTTGTCAGATAATCTGACCGTCTGTATGCTCCATTGGACAATTGTTGTTGGGATTTCCGACAACAAATATTGTATGGTCATGCTCTCAAATTGTCCGACAGCAAATGTGTTCTGTCGGATTATCCGATTGTGTGTGCACAAGTCTATCGGATTAAAATCCAAACTACAAACACACATTCTCCTAACCAGTGCTAAACATCAGACAACATTAGCAGAAGTTACCCAAAGGATGGCGCTAAAGAGCAGAAAAACACATCGTTTCGTGAATGTTGGCTGAAAAAGTCCTCTCTATGCAGAACAAGTTCACGGCCAACGCCCTTCGGACAAAAAAGATTGTGATTTAAAAATAGCCAGATCATAGACAGAGATGCATCTGTCACCAGGTGACAAGGATTTAGAAAATGTAGGAGAAATAGAACAGAGTTTGCACATATGCAGAGTGCAGGGTTTCAAAATGTCAGTTCTGAGTGGAGAAAGGGGAATTTTCATCTTTCTCCGGGTTTTGAAATTCATTAACCAGGGGCTGGAGTTTCCCAAATGCTTTGGGAGGGAAGGAGTCTTCAACCCGCTGTCAGGGTCTTACCAGTAACCAGCAGGCTAAGTGTTCTGAACCTTGAAACCTCTGCGTCGGAAGCTGTTTCCCTTGATGAATTTTTCTGTTTTATTAATAAAACTGGGCCAGCAAACCCTTAAAGAACACTTCTGGAGTGGACTGAACTCACTGACAACCATTGAGCGAAACCCTCCACATATATCGATAAAGTGAGAAAAGTGCTACAAAGCTAATGGTTAATTAACTCAATATATCCCTTCAAGTAAGCTGCAGCAAGTACATGTCTGGGATAACACACAACATAATTAGACCTATCAACAGCATGCCGTGCTAATATAGAACAAATAAGTAAGGCCCCTTTCACATTAGCGGACCGTTCGTCCGCTCATTACAAGTCCGTTTACGGACTTGTATTGGGCTCCTATGGGAGCAGATCCGTATCCGTTTTTTCGGACGGACGAATGTCCTATTTTTCTTCCGTCCGGTGGAACGGATCGGATGCAAACGGACAAATGGTCCGTTTCCATCCAATTCCCCATAGGGGATAGCGGAGGAGAGACAGGGCGGTCCCTGCATAGTGTGCGGGGACCGCCCTGTCCGCCCGACAGCTCAGCGGAGACCCCCCACTGAGCCGACAGACACACGGAGCGGACCGAAAAACGCTCTGTGTGAAAGAGGCCTTAAAGATAAGTGAATGCATAAAGCAATTAGTGCACATATAAAATCTAGGCACTAAATCGAATTACAGTGAAAATTTGAAGCGTCCACGCATAAGTCCAAACTTGGGTGACCACGTGTCCCGGATTGCCCGGGACTGTCCCACATTTTGCAGGTCTGTCCCGGGCACCTTCATTCCAGGACAGTGTCCCTGAATGAAACTAACACAGCCACCCCCCCAAGCCAAACTAACGCCCCCAAAAAAGAACTCCACATCACCTCTTTACTCACTGACAGTACTTGTCCTGGCCATGAATGCCTGGAGGAGCACAGTCCCCGCCCCCTGCTTGTGATTGGAGAAATCATAAATCCCGCCTCTTGTGTCCAATCACAAGCTGATTTTTGGGAAGGGGGGTGTCCCTCAATGGTAGTTTGGAAATGTGGTCACCCTAGTCCAAACCCAAAAATGCGAATCCTTGTTTCAACACAGAGTCTTCTTACACATGCGTGGTGACATCACGACTTCTGGTTATAATGACATCAACACGCATGTGCGATCTGGAATTGGGTGAACGAAGGTTTGCAGTCCAAGGACCACGGCTATGGAACGCTCTACCCACGGACATCTGCATGGAAGAAAACCATTAGGCCTTCAGGAAAAAACGTAAGACCCACCTATTCTGAAGGATCAGGACAACACTGGATGCAAGCGCCTTGAGGCTATTTAGTTTGTATTTGTAGCGCTATATAAGTTACTCACTCACTCAAATTGCATTGTTGGATTTGTAGTTTTGTTTAAACTGATTGTACACATGGGGCCGGATTCAGAAAGCATTTACGTCAGCGTATCTAGAGATACGCTGCGTAAATACTAAGAATAGTCGGCGTATCTTTTTTTGCGATTCAGAAAAGAAGATACGCCGGGTTTCCTCTAAGATACGAGCGGCGTAATTCGCTTACACCGTCGTATATTAGTTGCATATTTACGCTGGCGGGTAGGTGGCGCTTACGGCGGTTTATGCATAAAATATGCAAATGAGCTACTTACGGCGATTCCCGAACGTACTTACGGTGGCGAGTCGTATTTTACTTCATTTGCGTAAGCGTTAGAGTGGCGTAAGGTTACCCCTGCTATAGGAGGCGTAGCCCATGTTAAGTATGGATGTCGGGACAGCGTTGAATTGAACGTCGGTTACGTAGTTTGCGTAAATCGTTCGGGAATGGGGCTGGACGTGAGTTACGTTCACGTCGTTTACATTGAGAAAAAGTGACGTGATTTTGCGCATGCGCACTGGGAACATCCACGGATTGTACACATGGGGCCGGATTGGTGGCATTTTACGGGGCAAACTGGTGGCGTTTTACGGGGCAAACTGGTGGCGTTTTACGGGGCAAACTGGCGGCATTTTATGGGGCAAACTGGCGGCATTTTACGGGGCAAACTGGCGGCATTTTACGGGGCAAACTGGCTGCATTTTACGGGGCAAACTGGCGGAAATTGATGGGCACAGTGGTGACAATTGATGGCACAGTGGTGACAATTGATAGCACAGTGGCTTCATTTGATAGCACAGTGGCGACAACTAATGGCACAGTGGCTGCTTTTGATGGCACAGTGGCTGCGTTTGATGGCACAGTGGCGACAATTGACGGCACAGGGGCGATAATTGATGGCACAGTGGCTGCGTTTGATGGCACAGTGGCGAGAATTGATGGCACAGTAGCTGCGTTTGATGGCACAGTGGCGACAATTGATGGCACAGTGGCGACAATTGATGGCACACACAGTGGCTGCGTTTGATGGCACAGTGGTGACAATTGATGGCACAGTGGTGACAATTGATGGCACAGTGGCTGAATTTGATAGCACAGTGGCAACAATTGATGGCACAGTGGCTGCGTTTCATGGCACAGTGGCTGCATTTGATGGCACAGTGGCAACAATTGATGGCACAGTGGCTGTGTTTGATAGCACAGTGGCGAAAATGTATGGCACAGTGGCGACAATTGATGGCACAGTTGCTGCGTTTGATGGCACAGTGGCGAGGATTAATGGCACAGTGGCTGCGTTTGATGGCACAATGAGGCTGCAATTTATGGGTTTTTTGAGCACCAGCAGCCACTGGAAAATACTTTAACAGCCAGGTTCACACAGAATTTTCCGAATTACTGATTAAAAGAGCTAATTAACAAGCTAAGAAAATATTTATAAAATATGGCAATATGGCCTCTACCTATTCGCCACATGCCCTCCATTTTCTTCTCCTTCCTTGGACTGTAAGCATTATATAAAGTGCTAAGGCTGGTAAACAATACGAAACTTTCCCGTATTCCCAGAACACTAACCTTTCAATCGTCTTATTAACACCCATGTCAGGATTCTCCTTGAGATCGAGCTGTAGTGTCACCGTCTTCAATAAGTTCCTTTCATTAACAGGCCTGTTTTCTTGACACGGGATAACAAATGGTCATCGCCCGCCGCTAATGCGCTTTCTAACAATCTGCCGTCACTACAAGTACAATTATTTGTCATTTTAATATGATTTGGCACAGATGGATATGGCTAAAACGGATTGTTTTAATCAGTATGCAGATTTGTAGGATGGGAATCTGTCATGGGCAGGAAAGAGTTAACTGTGTTTATTTCTCTGGGATAAAAAAATGACGAGATAGAGAAAAGTGCGATATTGATTTCACTGCGCAGAGAACATGCATGGTAACGTGTACATAACAAGAGGTCATAGCTTCACTGGATTTGTAAATAGTTAGATTTTTCTTAGTGCTTTTATTAGCTTTGTGAATCTATTTAGCTTAAAGAGAACCAGTCATTACATCAAACACTATTTGACAACATACTGTAGGTGTGCGCAAACCTATTGAATTAGGGTGTGCACCCCAAGGCTCAAACACGCATTCTGCACTGGACAGTGAATGGAGAGGAAGTGCTCTGTGCTGAGTGGCTTCCTGTTCATTCACACAACAACAAAACAGTTTACTATGCTTCAGTTACGAATAAATCAATGAATGAATTATGGTACTGATCACTCACTGTGTTCATTCTGAAAAGGAAGGAGCCGGAAAATTAAATATTTACCAGCTCCTTCCCTGCTCTCCTTCCTGAAATGATCCCGCACAGCAGCTGGTGGGAGAGGAAAGGAGGGGAAGCCAGCAGAGCTGTGGGGGAGGGTGAATCAGGGGAGCACACATGGTGCCGGGCGGTGGAAACAAGAGAAACAGGGACAGGAGGGGTGGGGGCAGCATTTACTGTTACCAATACCCTATATTTACCTCCTGTGGCAGCTGAATGCCGACAGGAGGCAGAGGAACAGATGCCGACTTTTAGCTTTATTTTCAGAGGAAAATAAAGATCGATCCCCCAGGTTAGGGTGTGCCTAGGCACACCCAGCACACTCTGTGCGCATGCCTATGATTGGCTATTACTTTGAAGTATTTTGATAGGCTTGTGCTTTCATAGATTGTTAATAAATATAGACATTTGTACAAAAACCCCTGGAGAGAGCAATAATCAAATTTGCAGTTATTCCCCCTATCATAAGTGAAATTTGGGGCGGTTTCGTTTTTGACCCCTCCTTTTGAAAATGCTAACTGCCTGGCTGTTGTGCTTATCACTTAAGTCAATATTTTGTTTATATAAGTTAAAGGTGCATCAAAACAGTTGAGTATCTTAATCATGACTCCACCCACCCCCTCCACAGGCACGATCATTCTTGATTGTCCAGCACAGGCACAGATAGGCTGAAGGGCTCTGCGTCTGGCTGTCGGGCCCTGAAAAAGCCCCTACTTTGCATCTTCTAATGCAACAATTTCACACACATGCGCAGACAAGCAAAGGTCCTAGTAAAAAATAAAGAAAGTTAAAAAAAGTATATAACTTTTTTTCTAGAAATTAGCAATTGCCTAAGTAGAAAGACATTTTGCTCACCAGCATGCTGTGTGGAAGCAGTGGTCTTGAGCAGAGTTTGAACACAACCCCAGCTGAGTCAGAGCTAGAGTTCTCCAATGAGCAGAAAGCATGAGATTTGCTGATTGCAAATCTATATGTGTGATGCAGCAGGGGGCGTGTCAGACCTCTGCAGGGAGACTACTGTTTCCACAGAGTGCATAAGGGTATCACTTAGTGGCGGTGTGTCCATTAGGGGTGCTCAGGCGCTGCCCCCTCTTTCCAGCCACCCCCTCTGTGCACTATGGAAAGAATCATACATTGTATGAATCGATCCACAGCCACTGTAGCCATCCCCTATTTAGATGTCTGACCCCTGTTCAGAAGCCAGGCGTCTGAATTACAGTGGCGGGGATGTTTTTGAAGCACCTGATTAGAGCCATAGGCTCTAATAGGCGTAAAAAAAGGTGCAAACCATTGTGCCGGGCAGAAAGTGGATGGGCGGGCACAGTGGCTGCATATTATGGGAACATAGGCTGCAATTGATGGAGCACAGTTGGCTGTATTTGATGAGCACGGAGTTTGATAAGCACAGAGCACAGAGTTTGATGAGCACAGAGTCTGCATATTATCACCACATAGTCTGCATATGATGGACACAGTTGGCTGCATATAATGGGGCACAGTTGGCTGCATATGATGCGGCACAGTTGGCTGCATATGATGGGGCACAGTTGGCTGCATATGATGGGGCACAGTTGGCTTCATAGGATGGGCACAGAGTCTGCATAGGATGGGCACAGTGTCTGCATAGGATGGGCACAGTTGGCTGCATAGGATGGGCACAGTTGGCTGCATAGGATGGGCACAGTTGGCTGCATAGGATGGGCACAGTTGGCTGCATATGATGGGCACAGTTGGCTGCATATGATGGGCACAGTTGGCTGCATATGATGGGCACAGTTGGCTGCATATTATGGGCACAGTTGGCTGCATATTATGGGCACAGTTGCTTGCATTTGCTGGGCACAGGTGGCTGCATTTTCTGGGCACAGAGCCTGCATATGATGGGCACAGGTGGCTGAATATGATGGGCACAGAGTCTGCATATGATGGGCAAAGTCGGCTGCATATGATGGCCTAGTGGCAGCATATGATGGGCACAGTTGGCTGCATATGATGGGCACAGTTGGCTGCATATTATGGGCACAGTTGCTTGCATTTGCTGGGCACAGGTGGCTGCATTTTCTGGGCACAGAGCCTGCATATGATGGGCACAGGTGGCTGAATATGATGGGCACAGAGTCTGCATATGATGGGCAAAGTCGGCTGCATATGATGGCCTAGTGGCTGCATATGATGGGCACAGTTTGCTGCATTTGATGGCACAGTGAGGCTGCAAATGATGTTTTTGTTTTTTGTATTTTTCAAAAAATTGTATCGCTTACTGGATATATCTAACTGATTTAAACTTAAAGTTCAGTTGGACTTGAAATCGTTTTAGATTCTTCCCCAGAAAATGCATGCATACAAATGTAAGGATTTCTGACGTTAGCCTGACCTTTTGGATCTGCACAGTTCTTCCAGGTCAGTGATTTAAAAATGATTAAAGCCCTTAGATGAGCATAATAGACAGACTAGCAATTTTATATAGAGATTAGTGCTGGCAGCTTGTAAATTATTTCATGATAGGTTTCCTACACCAGCTCCGTGTTCTCTCCTCTACCTATTATGTGCCAGAGCAATTTTTATATATAAGATATTGGCTTATTTGCTTGGGAATACTTTGCCATTACTTGTAATACCAAAGTAATTTATACATATTTTATTTCAGGAAAATTAAGAATTTTTTAATAAATTGTTTTTGAAAAAAGTAATTTTAACATACCTGAATATTTGTTATCTTGGAGTACAGCGCAGGATACAGGAATTGTATTCATAGATTATAAATGATATACAGGCTACCATCATTACCCAGAGTCTATGAATACAAGTCCTCTGTCCTGTACGATTACATTTCTTTATTTTATTTTCTACACATTCTGAACAAAAAAGGATGTAACAAGGCAAAATAAAAAAGGTTTTTAGATTTTAATCAGTGCTGTCGTGGCAATTTGGGGGTGTGCAAAGCACACCGCCATCTTGCCATGTGCTCTAAAGCATATTCCCCATCTTAAATGAAATAATGCCATGTTTAAGCTAAAATAAGTTCACTCACCATACATTCGGTCTGCCATACCAATCAAGAGACATTACAACAGCTGTTCTCAAGTTACCATCCTTGCCATCAATGCCAGCCACAGGGCTGAGCATGGCTGCTTTTATTTACACAAAACAGGAAGTCATCGCCAGTAAGTCGCCTCCCCCCATGGGAGGCGGCATCACCAGATGTCTTCTTATACACAGCAAACACATTTCAAAACATTCCCTCTGACAGGAAGTCACATTGAATACATGAATAGAATATAATACAATGAATACAATACAATCAATAGAAATACAAACAATGCTGGTTAAAGTCTTATGGGCGTGTCCGGTCAGGGTGTGCATGTGCCCCCCCCTGACCCCAGAAGCGCTCACAAGTCCTCAAACTATACGCTGATAGAACCCTTAATCTGCGTCATTCCATAGAATAACGCATATAAAGATTATACCCTTATTGAGGCTATTTACAGACGCACGCTACGAACCCCAAATCCTGCTGATCAGACATGACCCAGATAACAGCGTACATCTGTCTACAGCCACTAGTGTGCTTGCGAAATGAACGCATCCCCCTCAACGATCGTCTGTGCTAAATGCACAGAGGGGCCCCTCGCTGGTGGGCATACGCCCATGCCGCAACCATCACACTCCAACCTCAAGACATTTTCTACTACCAGACGAGAGTCAACCAGCCTCAGGACTGCCACAGTCAGTTCTATTTAGAGCGGGTTGGGGAAGTGTCAAGACTGGGTGCCAATTATGACAATACATAATAAATACATCTTCAAATTTCCACCACAGTGCTAGTTTTAACCACCCCACCACCGACCGTTGTGGTAAAACAGCCACTAGAAGGAACAGTTAAAGCGGAGTTCCACTGAATTTTTATTTATTTTTTAACATTCAGCAGCTACAAATACTGCAGCTGCTGACTTTTAAAATAAGGACACTTACCTGTCCAGGGCACCCACGATATCCTCACCCAAAGCCGATCTGTCTCTTGGCTCTCGGGTGCTGCTGCTGCCATCTTCGATAGGAAAATCAGGAAGAGTGAAGCCTTGTGGCTTCACTTCCTGGTTCCCTACTTCGCATGTGCGAGTTGCACTGCGTGATCCGAATGGTCCCTGCTGTCTCCTGGGACCTGTGTGACGTAGATACCCACAGATAATGCGGCTATCTATGCACGAAAGTGGGAGCAAATACCTGTATTAAACAGGTATCTGCTCCCCCCTCCCCCTTAAAGGTGCCAAATGTGACACCGGAGGGGGGGAGGATCCAATTTTGGGTGGAACTCCACTTTAATCCGAGTCAACATTTAAATTTTCACTGTGGGTACTGTTGATGCACACACCCACTGCAATCACTATGCCTCTCCTCCCCCTGTCATTAGACAGCTGACAGCGGGTGCAAAAAAGCAGGTTCTTAAACTAAAGCCTGCCACTCCCATATATGTGTACAGATAACTATATTAACCCAGTACAAACAACAATATTTCATACAAACTAATCCTTGTTTCTTATTTTATATATATATATATATATATATATATATATATATATATACAGGGAGTGCAAAATTATTAGGCAAATGAGTATTTTGACCACATCATCCTCTTTATGCATGTTGTCTTACTCCAAGCTGTATAGGCTCGAAAGCCGACTACCAATTAAGCATATTAAGTGATGTGCATCTCTGTAATGAGAAGGGGTGTGGTCTAATGACATCAACACCCTATATCAGGTGTGCATAATTATTGGTCAACTTCCTTTCCTTTGGCAAAATGGGTCAAAAGAAGGACTTGACAGGCTCAGAAAAGTCAAAAATAGTGAGATATATTGCAGAGGGATGCAGCACTCTTAAAATTGCAAAGATTCTGAAGTGTGATCATCGAACAATCAAGCGTTTCATTCAAAATAGTCAACAGGGTCGCAAGAAGCGTGTGGAAAAACCAAGGCGCAAAATAACTGCCCATGAACTGAGAAAAGTCAAGCGTGCAGCTGCCAAGATGCCACTTGCCACCAGTTTGGCCATATTTCAGAGCTGCAACATCACTGGAGTGCCCAAAAGCACAAGGGGCCAGATTCAGAGAGCCATTACGCCTGTCTAACTGGTGTTAGACTGGAGTAATTTCAAATTACGCGCGTTTTTTAGCTAGTCGAAAACCTCAAACCATGAATAGACGGCTGCGGGCTTCAATTCGACTGGATTACGTGTTTGTACGCCTTCGGATCTACGCTGCAATAAAATTGCGGCCACTGGGTGGACTTCCCGTCGTTTTCCACGTCGGGGTATGCAAATGAGCTTTTGCCGGCGATCCCCGAAATTACGATCTTCAATCGCAATCTCTTACGGCACCTTTAGTCATCTTTTATTTGCGTAACACTATACCAGCTTTTTGCTGCTCTAATATTAGACAGCCCATGTTAAGTATGGCGGTCGTTCCCGCGTCGAATTTCTACGTTTTCCGACGTCTTTTATTATTTTTTACGGAAGTCGTCCGGGAATAGGAATGTTCGTAAACGACGCTACTCAAACAACGAATGACGTAACGACGTGATTTCGCGCAATGCACGGCGGGAAATTTCTGAACGGAGCATGCGCAGTTCGATCGCTGCGGGGACGCGCTTAATTTAAATGCTTCACGCCCATTAATCGCGTATTTCGATTACGCAGCGAGAAATAGACTACGCCGCCGTATCGTACGGGCAAAAATCTACCAGGATTCGGTGTAGAGCCTGGTAAAATACGGCAGCGTAGAGTATTTTGATTACGCAGCGCAATATTAAGTGTATGTGAATCTGGCCCAAGGTGTGCAATACTCAGAGACATGGCCAAGGTAAGAGAGGCTGAAAGACGACCACCACTGAAGAAGACACACAAGCTGAAACGTCAAGACTGGGCCAAGAAATATCTCAAGACTGATTTTTCTAAGGTTTTATGGACTGATGAAATGAGAGTGAGTCTTGATGGGCCAGATGGATGGGCCCGTGGCTGGATTGGTAAAGGGCAGAGAGCTCCAGTCCGACTCAGACGCCAGCAAGGTGGAGGTGGAGTACTGGTTTGGGCTGGTATCATCAAAGATGAGCTTGTGGTTTCATTTTCGGGTTGAGGATGAAGTCAAGCTCAACTCCTAGTCCTACTGCCAGTTTCTGGAAGACACCTTCTTCAAGCAGTGGTACAGGAAGAAGTCTGCATCCTTCAAGAAAAACATGATTTTCATGCAGGACAATGCTCCATCACACGCGTCCAAATACTCCACAGCGTGGCTGGCAAGAAAGGTTATAAAAGAAGAAAAACTAATGACATGGCCTCCTTGTTCACCTGATCTGAACCCCATTGAGTAAAAATAAATAATTGAAATGGGTATATATTTGTTTTTTGTTAAGTTGCCTAATAATTATGCACAGTAATAGTCACCTGCACACACAGATATCCCCCTAAAATAGCTAAAACTAAAAACAAACTAAAAACTACTTCCAAAAATATTCAGCTTTGATATTAATGAGTGTTTTGGGTTCATTGAGAACATGGTTGTTGTTCAATAATAAAATTAATCCTCAAAAATACAACTTGCCTAATAATTCTGCACTCCCTGTATATATATATATATATTTACACACACACACAAATATTCCCAGTTGCTAATGGAGATTACCCATAAACTCCTCATAAGGCAACACTGAGGCCGCGTACACACGGCAGGGAATCTCGACGGGCAGAACACATCGTTCCGCCCGTCGAGGTTCCCTGCCGGCCGTCAAAATCGGCGACCCGCCCGTCGGGAATGGCAACCAGCCATTCTTCCGGGCGGGCCGTCGAGGAAATAGAGAGCGTGCTCTCTATTTCTGCTCGACGGGCTTCCCGACGGGAAGCTCGCCGAGACCGTACACACGGCCGAGGTCCTCGCTGGAATGCACATTCCAGCGAGGTTCTCGCTGGTTTTCAGCGAGAACCTCGGCCGTGTGTACGCCGCCTGAGACCTTTTGTTTCAGAGACCTGTGGTTCCATAAATCTGCAATTCCAGAGACCTCTTGTTCCTGAGACATGCTGTTCCAGAGACCTGTTGTTCAAGAGACCTACTGTTCCAGAGACCTGTTGTTCTAAAGACCTGTTACTCCAGAGGTCTTCTGTTCCATAGACCTTCTGTTCCAGAGATGTGCTGTTCCAGAGACGTGCTGTTCCAGAGACGTGCTGTTCCAGAGACCCGTTGTTCCAGAGACCCATTGTTCCAGAGACCCGTTGTTCCAGAGACCCGTTGTTGCAGAGACCCGTTGTTCCAGAGACCCGTTGTTCCAGAGACCCGTTGTTCCAGAAACCTGTTGTTCTATAGAGCTGTTACTCCAGAGGCCTGTTACTCCAGAGGCCTGTTGTTCCAGAGACCTGTTGTTCCAGAGACCTGTTGTTCCAAAGACCTGTTGTTCCAGAGACCTGTTGTTCCAGAGACCTGTTGTTCTATAGAGCTGTTACTCCAGAGGCCTGTTGTTCCAGAGACCTGTTGTTCCAGAGACCTGTTGTTCTATAGAGCTGTTACTCCAGAGGCCTGCTGCTTCAGAGACCTGTTGTTCCAGAGACCTGTTGTTCCAGAGACCTGTTGTTCCAGAGACTTGCTGTTCCAGAGACTTGCTGTTTCAGAGACTTGCTGTTTCAGAGACTTGCTGTTTCAGAGACTTGCTGTCTCAGAGACTTGCTGTCTCAGAGACTTGCAGTCTCAGAGACTTGCTTTTCCAGAGACTTGCTGTTCCAGAGACTTGCTGTTCCAGAGACTTGCTGTTCCAGAGACCTGCTGTTCCAGAGACCTGTTGTGCTAATAACTTGCTGTTCCAGAGACCTGCTGTTTCAGAGACTTGCTGTTTCAGAGACCTGTTGTGCCAATAACTTGCTGTTCCATAGACCTGCTGTTCCAGGAGTGCTACTGTGAGAGGTACAGTGCTACAAGCATCTGATATTGTGTAGATTAGTGCCACCAATAAAGAGGCTACTGTTTGCACCTGCTTACAGCTGTGAGGGAAGTGTTAGGTTGGGCCTGCCAGAGACTGAATTACAGCAGGCGCAGTATAGTGAGACTGCAGAGGAGCTCCATGAGGGAAGGACCGTGACCAAGAAAGCTGCTATATCATCTGGAGCAGTGAGAGGCTTCCAGCCATTTGTTCCTGTTTCACCCTGTTAACCTTTGATATTACAAGTACTTCCAGATGGGAATGAACTCTCCAACCAAAAATATAGCACCACAACGCTGGCTAACTGCGTTCAGAAATCGCTGGCTAAGTTCAGAGAGGTATTTCCTCATATCAGTGCTACCTTTCCTAACTGTCACGTTACTGTGACCAGCCAGTGGGTAAAGCGAATAGAATTCTACGTGGTATCCCTAGAGGGATCACCAGCAGGAGGAAAGAGATCCGGATTCCCCAATATATTTGCCTGAAAAAACTGCCTGAACAGGAAGGAGATGTAACATGCCTTGTTGCGACTTGCCATGCAACTGTTTCATTCAATGCGACTCAAGTCACAGCAAATAAAAAAAAAAAGGTTCCTGCACTATTTTTCGCAGAAGTGTGAACCAAGGTTTAAAATGAGACTTAAATTTAATTTTGTGAGCAAAGCATGGCAAAGATATTTACAGATTCTATAAATGCATTTTAATAATGTTTGTCCACTTATTAAATTTGCGGCTACAAAAAAAAAGATACAGTATGAAAAAAACAGAAAAGTAATCCTAGCTAGAGGGAGACAAGGATGAAGTGTTAATTAGGGTAAATTAGAGTTAACTGAAGGGGTTAATTGGGTACAAATTTCTTTCAAATGAATTTTTTTTCACTTGTAAGGTCGCTTTACTGACATTTTAAGCAGATCAAATAAAACTTGCTTAATCTTAATATAAAAGAACCATTATAGTTACATTGTAAAAATAATATTATTACAATGTATATATATATGAAGCAGAAAACAGTGTTTATTGTGTTTTTGAGATATCAGTTGCATGGGGGCCAAATTTTTTTCAGTTGGTTGCCCCACTCATATGCCGCATGCACACGATCGGAAATTCCGACAAGAAAAATCCGATGTGAGCTTTTGTTCAGAAATTCCGACCATGTGTAGGCTCCATCGGATTTTTACTGTCGGAATTTCCACCAACAAAAGATTGAGAGCTGGTTCTCTATTTTTCCGACAGAAAAAGTTCCTATCGCCTGTATGCAATTCTGACAAGCAAAAAACCTTGCATGCTCTGAAGCAATTCAAAGAATGCTCGGAATCATTAAACTTAATTTTTCTCGGCTCGTTGTAGTGTTGTATGTCACTGCGTTCTTGATGGGCGGGATTTGGTGTGATCGTGTGTATGCAACACAAGTTTGAGCCGAAATTCCGTCGGAAAAAAATCCACGGTTTTCTTGTCGGAAATTTACAATCGCGTGTAAGCGGCAATAGACTTATTTTCAGAAGGAGCATTATAAGGGCCTATTCACACCAGCAAGTGCACATGCTCTATATAACACACACCAAAAGGTGTGCATGGCACGGCGGTGGTGCATTACCACGCCAGGGACTGTTACCTTTTTTTGTAACTTTATTGAAAAATCACAAAATTCTAATTCATTAAACTCTATGCACTTCACGGTGTAGTGCATACTTTTCTATCACAAGAAAAGTTCTGTTGCCTTGAGTCTCATGTAATGCGTGTAAGAGATGGACACTTGGGAGATGTAGTCCTGGAGGTGTGGCCAAATAGTGCATGTAGAGGAAGGGCTTCTAGGAGATGTAGCACCTGGGGCGAGCCAGCCTAATGTATGTACAAGAAGGGCTCTTAAGAGATGTAGTTCTGGGGGCATGTGTACATAATGTGTGTAGGGAAAGGGCTCTTATGCACCCCACACGCGATCGGATTTTCATCCAAGGTTTTTCCGATGGAATTCCACTCAAGCTTGGCTTGCATACACACAGTCACACAAAAGTGGTCGGAACTTTCGTCCGTCAAGAATGCAGTGATGTACAACACTACGACGAGAAATAAAGTTCAATGCTTCCGGACCTGTGTTGAATTGATTTTCCGATAGGAATTGTTTGCATCGGAAAATTTGCGAACCAGCTCCCAATGTTTTGTTGGCAGAAATTCCGACAGCAAAAGTCTGATGGAGCCTACACACGGTCGGAATTTCCATTCAAAAGCTCATTTTTACTGTCGGAATTTCTGATCGTGTGTACGGGGCATTAGGAGATATAGCTCTGTGGGCATAGGTGTGTGCACAGGGTGTGCCAGGTGTGCCTGGGCACACCCTTATCACCCTATGTGCCACACATTCCCCCTATTTTGGAAAAATGGTAAAAAAATAAATAAACAAAATTGTAAAAAAGAATATAAAATAAAATAATACAAATAAAAACTACTGACACCACCCACTACCCTACTGACACCAATTTCTACCCTACTGACACCATCCCCTGCTCTAATGACACCATCAGTATATATACACATACACACGAATATGTGTTTGAGCTTTGGGATGCACACCCTAATGCAATGGGCTGCGCACACCTATGTCTGTGGGCATACCTACATAATGTGTGTAGGTGAAGGGCTCTTAGGAGTTGTAGTTCTGGGGGCATGCTCACATAATATATGTAGCGGAAGGGCTCTTAAGAGATGTAGTTCTGGGGGCAAGCCATCATAATGTATGTAGAAGGACTCTTAGGAGATGTATAGTAGTTCTGGGTGTGTGCCCATATTTTATGTGTAGGGGAAGAGCTCTTAGGAGATGTACCACATAATATTAGTAGAAGAAGGGCTCTTAGCCTGCCATGGAAGGTTTGAATCATGTATTGGCAGGCTGATTGTACCCAAGTTAATCAATCGATCATCTTGGGTACAACCAGCCTGTAGGTTTTTTCATTTATTGGTAGCAGCTATTAGCCACTAGCAATAATCACTGTGTGTTCTCTCAGCTGGGACGGCTTCCCCTGCGCCCCCCCCTTTCCCTGTTGGAAGAACATAATAGCTCCGCATGGTGATGAGGGAATGGAGCGAATTTCTTTCCTGCAAACTGTGGTTGTAAGGGAAAATAAATCAAACCATCCATGACCAGCTTTAGGAGATATAGCTCTGGTAGTGTGCCCACATAATATCTGTAGAGGAAGGGCTCTTAGGAGATGTAGCTCTGCGGTGTGTCTACATAATGTGTGTAGGGAAGGGGCTTCTAGGAGATGTAGTTCTGGGGACATGCGTATATTAGTTGTGTAGGGAAAGGTCTCTTAGGAGAATTATCTCTGCGGGTGCACCTACATTAAATGTTTAGGGGAAGGGCTCTTAGGAGATGTAGTTCTGGGGTGTGCCCAAATATTTGTAGGAAAAGAGTTCTTAGGAGATGTACTGTAGCACTGAGGGTTTGCTCGTATAATATGGCTTCTACTAGATGTAATTCTTGGGGTATGCCAACATAATGTATGTTGGGGAAGGGCTCTGAGGAGATGTAGTTCTAGGTGTGTACCCCTATAATGTGTGTAATGTGTGTAGGAAATGTAGTTCTGGGGGCATGCCCATGTGATATGTGTAGAGTAAGGAATCTTAGGCGATATAGCTCTGGGGGAATGCTGACATAATATGTATTGGGGAAGGGCTTCTAGGAGATGTAGTTCTGGGGGCATTACAGTATAATGTATGTAGAGGAAGGACTCTTAGGAAATGTAGTTCTAGGTGTGTGTCCATGTAATGTGTGCAGGGTAAGGAATCTTAGGAGATGTAGCTCTGGGAGAATGCTGCCGTGATATGTATAGGGGATGGGCGTCTAGGATATAAAGTTCCGGGGGCATGCCCATGTGATATGTGTAGGGAAAAAGTTCTTAGGAGATGTAGTTCTGGGGAAATGCTAACATAATATGAATAGGGGAAGGGCTTCTAGGAGATGTAGTTCTGGGGGCATTCCAGTATAATGTATGTAGGAAAAGGGCTCTTAGGAAATGTATGTCTAGGTGTGTGTGTCCATATAATGTGTGTAGGGTAAGGAATCTTAGGAGATGTAGCTCTGGGAGAATGCTGACATGAATGCTGACATGATATGTATAGTGGATGGGTGTCTAGGATATATAGTTCTGGGGGCATGCCCATGTGATATGTGTATGGAAAGAGTTCTTAGGAGATGTAGCTCTGGGGGAATGCTGACCTAATACGTATAGGGGAAGGGCTTCTAGGAGATGTAGTTCTGGGGGCATGCCAGTATTATGTATGTAGGTAAAAGACTCTTAGCAAATGTAGTTCTAGGTGTGTGTGTCCATATAATGTGTGTAGGGTAAGGAAATTATGAGATGTATTTCTGGGGACGCGCACACATAATGTGTGTAGGGGAAGGGCTTCTAGGAGGTACATTTCTGGGGGTGTACCCACATAATGTGGGTACCAGAAGGGCACTTAGGTGCTGTAATTCTGAGTGTGATACAGCATAATGTATGTAGGAAAAGGGCCCAGATTCACAAAGCACTTACGCCAACGTAACTCACCTTTTCCCGGCGTAGCATAAATATGCGCCCGGCGTATGTGTGCGCCTGAGTCACAAGCCAAGATACGCCTAAAAAGGGATATCCTACCCCGACGTATCTTACATACGCCGGCGTGTCGTGGGCGCAAATATGTTCTGGACGTATGTTGCTTCTCCCATTGATTAGACATTCACATTTGCAAATGAGGGAAATACAGCGATTCACGGACATACTTGCGCCCGGCGCATGATATACGCGGTTTGCGTAACTTTTACGGCCGGCGTAAAAAGTTATTCCCCATAGATGAGGCACAACCCATGCAAAGGTATGGAACAGGGAACACAAGCCTACGTATTGTACGTTGGACGTCTGTGAATATGGGCCGACGTGGGTCTGGCTGGGCGTAGGTTACGTTAACGGCGTACACAGTGATCCGGCGTATATTAGGCAGTTGTTCCGATGTGGTTGTGCGCATGCGCACGGGGATATGTCCACGTCTCGACGCATGCGCAGTTCGTTTTAAGTACTTGTCTGGCGCCCGGCCCATCATTTGCATGGGGTCACGCTTCATTAGCATGGATCACGCCCACTTCCAGCCCACTTCCACCTACTTTCACTTAAGCCGGCTTACGCCTACGAAATATACACCTCACTGGTGCAACGTTGGGAGCATTTGCTTTGTGAATTCCATGCTTGCCTCTCTGCGTTGCGTCGGCGTAGCGTAAAAGAGATACGCTACAGTGGCATAAATGTGCGCCGATGTCTGTGAATCCGGGCCAGGGTTTCTAGGAGATGTAGTTCTGGGGGCATGCCCACATAATGTGTGTGGAGTAAGGGCTCTTGGAAGATGCAGTTCTGGGGGCATACCTATGTCAATAGGAACTGAGCTCTCAGCAGCTTCACCCCACAAATATGTCTGGTGGTGATGGTGCCATAGTTATTAAAAAAAAAATAAAAAATTTTCGCTACAAAAACAACAAAAAACAAAACAAAATGTGCTAAGACATGGTCTAGGAGGGGATTGGGGATAAATACGGGTAAGGCCTGGACATACACTTTAAGGTCCCTCCCTAGGGCCTTGCTGCCTGCTACTTATATCTCTGCTTCTTAGTCGCAGGTTCTCCATTTTGTTTTGCAAGGTTATAATGGTGTGTTGTTTTATGTTCTGTTTTTAGACTCCAGTGCATAAAACAATTTTTCTTTAAAGTGCCCAATATTTTCTTCAGTGAAGAAAGAATAAAGTTTACTTTCAAAAGGAATTGTCAGTAGTCTCCAAAATGGCCAATAAAAATAAGCCAGTCCTTTCAGTCCTCTGGAGTATACTTTATTTGTCCTTGAAAGAAAATCATATCCAATGTACCTTTCAGAGTGATTTATTATGTGTTATTGTTACAGGGTTCAATATTGTTCAATAGTGAACTATTGTAGTGATTACCTCTCTGCCGTCTGATTTAGCGCTATCATGTGCTTTTATTTACCTCCTGAGGCGAAAACATTTTAATTGCTTTAAAAAAGTCTGAACTCTCTTTTATCAATGACAGATTACATCAAAGTGGAACCAATTCAGCGCCGCGTCCTGTCTCCGCTATTTAGGTAGATCCGCATTGGTTTAGCAGTTCTTGGTTTGTTTTTATGAACATCCTGCAGTTGGATTTGATACAATTTTTGTTGTATTGATTATTTGTATGTTTATAAAAACGAATTAAGAGACGGAGGATTTACGTAAAGTAATAAAGTGTTGTGGTCGATCCAAAACAATCAAATCTTAAAGTGGACCCAGCACCACATTTATATTTTTATGTTAAGAACATAGGCGTGCGCACAGGGTGTGCTGGGTGTGTCCAGGCACACTCTAATCACCCCATGCACATTAGAATTATCGCTCTGTGTAGCAGGAGGAACATTGAAAAAATCTCTGTAGTGTTTACGCTCTTCTTTTTCACTGTGCTGGCAGGGAGATCAATGCGCCAAGGTCAAATATATGTAGACACATCCGTGTTTGTTTGAGCTTTAGAGTGCACAACCTAATGCAGGGCTCGACAAAATCCAGGTGCCAGGTCGCAACTGTGACTGGAATTATCGACCTGGCACCAGGGGAAGGAAGCATAGGCCTACAGAAGGCCGCAAAGCCGTGGCCTCAATTACCAGCTGGTGTGGCCCAATGCGATCGCGCGGCAGTTGGAGATAGGGGCACACGGAGACACAGGATACCCCCATCCTGTGTCTCTGTGTGCCCCTACCTCCCCTGCCACACAATCGCGTCGGGCTGCGCCGGCCGGTAATTGAGGCATCGGCTTTGCGGCCTTCTGCAGGCCTAGGCTTACTTCTGCGATTTGGCGCCATCTTGTGGTGGCCGTTGGCATGACAAGACTAATGGAGCTTCCCCTGTGTTTTCACTGCCATCTCCTTCCCTCTAATTAGAACCCCCAAATATTACATATATTTTTTATTCTAACACCCTAGAGAATAAAATAGCGGTCGTTGCAATACTTTCTGTCACACCATATTTGCACAGCGGTCTTACAAGCGCACTTTTTGGGGAAAAAATTTATAAAAAATAAAAAAATAACACAACAGTAACGTTAGCCCAATTTTTTTTTATATTGTGAAAGATAATGTTACGCCGAGTAAATTGATACCCAACATGTCATGCTTCAAAATTGCGTCCGCTCGTGAAATGGCGACAAACTTTTCCCCTTTAAAATCTCCATAAAAAATTCTACAGGTTGAGTTACAGAGGAGGTCTAGAGCTAGAATTATAGCTCTCGCTCTACCAATCGGGGCGATACTCACATGTGTGGTTTCAACACCACTTTCATATGCTGGCGCTGCTCACGTATGTGTTCGCTTCTGCGCGCGAGCTCGACGGGACAGGGCACGTTTCTGGCTCCTAATTTATTTAGCTGGCTCCTAGATTCCCAGTAAATTTGTCAAACCCTGATCTAATGCAATAGGCTGCGCACACCTATGGTTAAGTATATGTATGCTACGTAATGTGTAACATTTTTAAAAATGTATTATGTCTCCAGAGATCTTAGTACTCCACCTGACAATGCCTTCATTTGCCTTTTGCTTCAAAAGGATGGCTCCATCTTTGTTCAGGCCTCATCCAGAATCACCATCTTCTTCTTTGATGGAGATTTACTAAAGGTAAATAGAGACTGTGCATGTTGCAAAGTGTAGTTGCACACTGTAAAAGCAGTTGCTCCAGAGTTTAGTAATTGAGCAGGAGCTCCACTGACTTTCATCATCCAATTAGGTGCAAGGAAAAATGCTGTTTTTTTTTTTATTTCCCTTGTATCTGCAAAGTGAAGCTTTCCCTTATTTACTAAGCTCTGAAGAAACTGCACACAGCAGGCATTGTTTACATGGACAAGCAGGAGTGGTAAAGAAAGGCTGAGTTATGGTCCCCCCTCCATACCTCCCAACTTTTTAAAATGGGAATGAGGGACACCTATCAGCAAAAGTATGCAGGCATAGGACACACCCCTTGTCACGCCCCCTTAAAGGAGAATTGTACAAAAAACAAAATTGGTTAAACCCACAAGTGCTTTTTTACCACTTGCCTTTTGGAATTTACAAATGCAGCCATTTAGTGAGTAAATGAGTGAAGAACTTATATAGCACGGCACATGCGAACTAAATCGCCTCTGGGCGCTCGTTGTTCCTTTCTCATTTGTCATCAACACAGGTGAGTTTTGATCTTTCTTCTAAAGGTCAAGTGGTTCTCCTCCAACCGAATGCTGGTTGGTAGAGCGTTCCATAGTCTGGGGGCCTTGGACCGCAAATCTTCATTCTCCTTTGGATTTGTATCTGGCTTTGGGTATCTGGAGTAGATTTTGGTTGGTGGATCGCAGAACGCGATTGGGGTTGTGAGCTTTTAATTTTTCGCATAGATATTGGGGGGCCTTCCCATGGATGCACTTATGCGTCAGACAGAGAGCTTTAAACGCGATTCTGTCTTTTACTGGCAACCAATGAAGGGTTCTCAGAGAAGCTGAGATTGATTCCCAGGGTTTTATCCCAGTCACCAGTCTGACGGCCGTATTTTGTACGACTTGCAGACGAGCGATTTGGTACTTTGGGAGTCCAAGATAGAGAGCATTGGCATAGTCAAGTCTGGAGTTCACAATTGTTCCCACCACGGCTGCTAAGTCTTCTTTAGCAATGAAAGGAGTAAGTCTGCTTAGTAGGCGCAGCAGATGGTGAGATCCGCTGACTACTGACTCTATTTGAGCGTCCATTGTCATGTAGGTGTCAAAGATGACCCCGAGACTTTTGACTTTGGCGCTAGGGGTGATGATTTGGCCCAGAATGGGCGGTGGGGTCCAAGTTGTTGCCAGTTGATTCTTTCGACTGGCGTGAAACAGGAGAAGTTCTGTTTTTGAACTGTTGAGTTTAAGATAACTCTTTGTCATCCAGTTTCCTATCAAAGAGAGACATTTCTCTAGACCTGAGATGATGATCCTTTTTGTTGCAGATGGGAAAATACAGTTGCGTGTCGTCTGCATATGAGTGGTAAAGTAATTTTTGGCTACAGAGGGTCATTGCTCCAAATCAGGGACAGTCCCTCGAAATCCGGGACAGTTGGGAGGTATGACCCTCTACCATCAAGCTGAAAGGTAGCATGGCCAGCAGCCATGTTAGTACACAATGCCACATATTTGTTGGGCAGTACCAATGCTAAACACAACCTATTTAAGTGAATGGGGCACCACTCAATACATTTCTGCAATCATGCATAATGCAATCAGTTGCGGTGTTGTGGACTTTTAATGGTTACCAAGGGTAATAAGGCTTACCTATAAGTACAGTAAATATCTCCTAAACATGCACCATTTAGAAGATATTTACTTTATTTGCAGCCGGTGACTGAAGGAACAGCATACCTGTGCCATGCCTGCAGATCCCTGTTCTGTAAACAGTGATGTCATCGCTGCTCTGCCATTCATACCACCGAAGCCCGTGAACCCGGAAGGAAGACCAGGGGAAGATGGAAGTGCCTAAAGCGGTGACAGGGTGCTGTTGGAGGACTTCATTTTCAGGTAAGTCTGTCATACTAGCACATTATGTCTTCATCTGCCCGAGGCCCAATTTTTTTCTGCAGTTTACTACCGCTTTTAAATAGACTTTGCCCGACCCAAGATGGCTGCCAAAGTTACATGGGGCACCAGCATCCAATCGGATAGCTCCCTCAGTGACCCAGGAGACGATAGAGGAACCATGTTCCTTTTGATTTCCTCTCTCTCCCTGCAATGCAGCTATGGTTAAGCGCCACCTGCAGTGGCAGTGGAAAAAGTAGCACCTGTCTATAAGCTTTTATTTATTTTTGGAAAGCCTTTATTCCAGAAAACTTGCTGTAATCATTAGCTGTAGTTTGGCTTCCATTTTTTAGTGCCTTACACAGAGCAAATTTCTTTCCTGTGACCACAGGTTGCAGGAAAGAAATTTGGTCGATTCTCCCATCAACACAGACAGTATTGATGCGGGAATCCATCCTGCTGGACAGTGGGGGAAATACCAGGATTTCAGCAGTCGCACTTGCGATGGGACCCTGGCATTCCGCCACTGTCGGGGGTCCAAGCGAGGTTTCTAGTCACAGCGTCTATCTCATTGAACAGCACAGAGCCGGCATTGACGGTTCTATCTCCCTCTCTGTCCTCTCTCGCACGGGATTAGACGGGACACAGCCGATGTCCTGTTCCATGTACTGGGCAGCACAGTGGTGTAGTGGTTAGAACTTTTCACCTAGCAGCAACAAGGCTCACTGGTTTGAATCCTGACCACAACACCATCTGCCTGGAGTTTGCATGTTCTCCCTGTGCCTGTGTGGGTTTCCTCCAGGTACTACGGATTCCTCCCACACTCAAAAGACATGCTGGTAGGTTGATCAGATCCTGTCTAAATTGTCCCTAGTATGTCTATGAATCTACGTTAGGGACCTTAGATTGTAAGCTCCTTGAGGGCAGGGACTGATGTGTATGTACAATGTATATGTAAAGTGTAAATTGACGGCGCTATATAAGTACCTGAAATAAATAATACATAAATCTGTTTACATGTGATCAGCTGATCACATGGTAAAGGGCTGCTGTGATTGCATTGGATGGGGGACACGCAGGAGGTTGGGTTCTGGTGGGATGTTTATGGACACCAGTGGAGGCTGGTGCTCAAAATTTTTGGGGGGGCGCAAACAACAACAAAAAAAAAAATACAATTGCAGCCTCACTGTGCACATCAATTGTCGCCACTGTGCCATGCCATCAATTGTCGCCACTGTGCCATCAATTGTCGCCACTGTGTCATGCCTTCAAATGCAGCCACTGTGCCATGCAACGCAGCCACTGTGCCATCATTTATCGCCACTGTGCCCTTTAAATGTCACCACTGTGCCATTCCATCAAACGCAGCCACTGTGCCATCAATTGTCACCACTGTGCTCATCAATTGTCACCACTGTGCCCATCAAACGCAGCCACTGTGCCATGCCATCAATTGTTACCACTGTGCCCACATCAATTGTTACCACTGTGCCCACCCCAATTGTCACCACTGTGCCCACCCCAATTGTCGCCACTGTGCCCACCCCAATTGTCGCCACTGTGCCCACAATTGTCACCACTGTGCCCACAACAATTGTCGCCACTGTGCCCACAACAATTGTCGCCACTGTGCCCACATCAATTGTTACCACTGTGCCCACAACAATTGTTGCCACTGTGCCACATCAATTGTCGCCACTGTGCCCTTTAATTATGGCCACTGTGCCCTGTAAAATGCTGAATAGCGATCTGAATAGTGGGCGGCAGCAACAATACACAGATTCATGCAATGCATGAATCTGTGCATTGTATTCGGTGGCGGTGCGGGAGTGAGAGGGGACGGCGCTCATACGCCATCTATGGACACACCGCCACTGATGGACACCCTCCCAAAATTAAAAGACCGGGGTTCAGATGGGTCATTGTCTTCTCCTTGTGGGGGGGGGGGGGCTGGGGAAGCCATTCCCTGTTGGGAGAAGACAGTGTTTATTGCTAACGGCTATAGCAGATGCCAGCGATAATCGCAGGTAAAACTTGGCATGCTGGTTGTACCCGAGTTGATTGATCGATCATCTTGGTACATTCAGCCTGCCCATACATGGTCCAATTCTTGGCCGGTTCAGCAGGAACTATGTATGGTGAAAACAGAGGGGGAAAGAAACTAATGCAGCCACCATATCTAATGATTGGTAAGCTGCAATATATTACATTTTGGGTTTTGGGTTTAAAACTACTTTAATTTCATGGGCTTTAAACTAGCATTTGGAGGACATAGAGAATCACACAGAAAGGCAAATTCAAGTTCAGACCGAAAACGTTTCATTTGAAAACAAAACGGAGCTACCAGCGCCTTGATGTGAACATTACCGAGCTGATAAATGGAAGTAGGATGAGTGTGAAAATTAGCCGGCTGCAATGTGACCACGCTAAAGTGCCCACTGGGGGCCACTATCCTGTCATCCCCGCCATGTTTACAGGCAGACACAAGTCCTGGCGGAGTTTGGTTGATGTATTACAGGACTGATTTCCTTGTCGCCATTGAAGCAGCAGGTCCTTCTATCTAATGGGAAATTTAGGAAGTGGGATTAAGCGAGACAGCGATAGAGGAAAAGATTTATTAAGCACATGATCTTGAAGACACTAGACAGATAATCTCCTAATTTAGGAAGTCGGAGGAAATAAATTCTTAGTAATTGCGAACTTCACACCCAACTGGAGGAAAAATAAAAAGATGTCGAAAAGCAGACGTTGTGAACATGCATGTTGCTGCAACACAACGCAATGCATATTACATGCGCTGATACACTATATTACCAAAAGTATTGGGACGCCTGCCTTTACACACACATGAACTTTAATGGCATCCCAGTCTTAGTCTGTAGGGTTCAATATTAAGTTGGCCCACCATTATATAACAGCTTCAACTCTCCTGGGAAGGCTGTCCACAAGGTTTAGGAGTGTGTCTATGGGAATGTTTGACCGTTCTTCCAGAAGCACATTTGTGAGGTCAGGTACTGATGTTGGACGAGAAGGCCCGGCTTGCAGTCTGCGCTCTAATTCATCCCAAAGGTGTTCTATCACAACGTCCCCCAAACTTTTTGGCACCAGAAACTGACTGCGTGGAAGAAAATTGTGCTGAGGACCGTGAGGGGAGTCAAGCGTGGGGTAAGAAATTTTTCGCAGGCAATTTGTCAGGGCAATGGCTGATGTTAACGCTTCAATCATCACGGTACCATGCTTGATAGGGTGTCAGGGGGAATCAACTCACCATAATGCAGAATCAGTGGGAAACCTGAGCTTGTCACTTGCCACTGTCGCTTGACACCAGATGCAGTTTGTGACCTGCCACCAGATGCGGAATGTCACCTGCCACGCTGTCTGCCACCAGATGTGGATTGTCATTTGCCACGCTGTCTGCCACCAGATGTGGATTGTAACTTGCCACGCTGTCTGCCACCAGATGCGGAATGTCACTTGCCACGCTGCCTGCCACAAGATTTGGATTGTCATTTGCCAAGCTGCCTGCCACCAGATGTTGATTGTCACTTGCCACATCACCTGCCACATTGTCTGCCACAAGATGCGGAATGTCACTTGCCACACTGTCTGCCACCAGATGTGGAATGTCACTTGCCACACTGTCTGCCACCAGATGTGGAATGTCACTTGCCACACTGTCTGCCACCAGATGTGGAATGTCACTTGCCACACTGCCTGCCACAAGATTTGGATTGTCATTTGCCAAGCTGCCTGCCACCAGATGTTGATTATCACTTGCCACATCACCTGCCACATTGCCTGTCACCAGATGTGGAATGTCACTTGCCACACTGCCTTCCACTAGATGTGGAATATCACTTGCCACATCACCTGCCGCATTGCCTGTCACCAGATGCGGAATGTCACTTGCCACGCTGCCTGCCACTAGATGTGAATTGTCACTGCATTGGTGGCAGCACTGGTCCATTTTGCACAGAGGCAGGCCTCTGTTTAATGGTGGGTTCCGAGTAAAGGCAGGAGAGAGGTGGTGCGGGGCAGGCGGTGAGAGATGATGTCATCTCCCTGCTCCCCGCTGTACCTCCAACATTGAGGCTGACAGAACACCGGCTGTGAGGGCGAAAGAGCAGTGATGCAGGGGGGTGGAGAGAGATGATGTCATCTCTGCTTGTCCACCCCCTCCCTTCTCTCATCCACCCTGCTCTCATATGCCGCCTGCCCGGCTCTCTCATGGCTCGCCCAGGTGTCTCATGCCGGCTGCCCGCCCGGTGGTTGACGACATCTGTTCTATCGGGTTGAGGTCAGGACTGTATGCAAGCCAGTCAAGTTCCTCCACCCCAAACTCGCTCATCCATGTCTTTATGGACCTTGCTTTGTGCACTGGTGGGCAGTCATGTTGGAACAGGAACAGGTGCCACCCTAAACTGTTCCCACAGAGTTAGGAGCATGAAATTGTCCATAATGTCTTGGTATGCAGACGCCTTAAGGCCCCATGCACACGAGACGCTGGTAAACTCGAGTTCAGAGGCGTTTGGGCATTTTTTTCAACTGCCCCTGAACACATTTAATGTTATCCTATGTGTCCATGCACACAATCACGTTTTTTGGCGTTTTAAAGCAGTTGGGTTTAGGGCAGTTTTTTCAAACCCAAAATTTTGGGTTCAGAAGCTTTTGGCGTTTTCGCGTTTTCGCGTTTCAGCCGCAAATCGCGGCAAAACGCCGCTAATCGCGGCAAAACGCGGTACCGGCGTTTTGCCGCGATTTCGTTTATAGGCGTTTTTAAAGGTGACCTATTTTTTTACATTAGAAATCTCAAAAATGATGGCAAATGATGAAAAAACAAAAAAAAACTAAACAACTGTAATTGCTTGCATTGCATTGTGGACAATCCACAACTTGTGGCAGGTGACGTGGCAAGGTGACATGACAGGTGGACAATCAACAACTTGTGGCAGGTGACATGGCCAGGTGATGTGGCAAGTGGACAATCCACAACTTGTGGCAGGTGACGTGGCAGGTGATGTGAACAGGTGATGTGGCAGGTGACGTGGCAAGTGGACAATCCACAACTTGTGGCAGGTGAAGTGGCCAGTTGACATGACAGGTGACGTGGCCAGTGGACAATCCACAACTTGTGGCAGGTGAAGTGGCCAGTTGACATGACAGGTGACATGGCAAGTGGACAATCAAATTTAGAATTTTTCAATTTTCGTATTTTTCAAATTTCGAATTTTCTAATTTTTGAAATGTCGAATTTCGACATTTTCGAAATCTTTCAAATTTCGAATTTTTCAAATTTCGAAGTTTCAAATTTTGAATTTTTCAATTTTCAAATTTCGAATTTTTCAATTTTCGAAATTTCGAATTTCGAATTGTGAAATTTTCGAAATTCGAATTTTTAAATTTCGAATTTTCAAATTTCGAATTTTCAAATTTCGAATTTCGAATTTTCAAATTTTCGAAATTTTGACATTTCGAATTTTCAAATCTAGAATTTTTCACATTTCGAATTGTTCAAATTCTGAAATACGAAAATTGAAAAATTTGAAATTAGAAAAAAATTTCAATTTTCGAAATTTCGATTTTCGAATTTTTCAGTTTTCGAAATTTCGAAATTCGAATTTTTCAAATTCGAATTTTTCAAATTTCGAATTTTCGAATTTTTCAAATTCGGAAATACAAAAATTAAAAAAATCGAAATTCGAACAATTAAAAATTTAGAATTTAGAATTTTCGAAATTCGAATTATTCAATTTTCGTAATTTAGAATTTCGAATTTTTCAAAAATTCGAAATTTGAAAATTCTAAATTTGAAAAATTAGAAATTCTAAATTTCGAAAATTGAAAAATTGAAAAATTCGAAATTTGAAAATTCGAAATTTGAAAATTCGAAATTTGAAAATGCGAAATTTGAAAATTCGAAATTTGAAAATGCGAAAAATTCGAAATTTGAAAATTCGAAATTTGAAAAATTCGAAATTTGAAAAATTCGAAATTTGAAAAATTCGAAAATTGAAAAATTCGAAATTCAAAATTTCGAAAATTGAAAAATTCGAAATGTTTCAATTTTCGAATTACAAATTTTTCAATTTTCGTACTTCAGAATTTGAAAAATTTGAAAATTTAAAAAAAATTCTCTGGATAAGTACGCAGCTGGACATACATATTGGTAAAATAGCCAACTGAAAATCTCTGTGCCATCAACGGATGGGTCCAATAGTGATGAGCTCTGCCAACGGATCTCTCGCGTAGTTTGCGACGGCGTTGAATCCTCAGCAAGAGCAACGTATGGACAATTTCTTGGCATATATTCAATATGGGATCCTTTTCAAAAAAGAAGAATCAAATGAAAGTATGCAAGTCTGCATATGAAAGTCTGTTGCTGCTGCTGCTCTCTCTGTTGAAAATGGCAGAAATAGTTAAAAATATATAGCTTTCAGAGCTTTGGGAGGGTCTACAATGTCTGTGCTATAAACGCCGATAGCCGCAAACGCGGCAAAACGCGGTAAAACGTGGCAAAACGCCGCGAAATTCGCGGCAAAAACTGGCGTTTTAAACGCCGGTTTTTGCCTTTGAAAACATGAGTTCAGATGTGTTTGCATTTGCTTCTCGTGTGCATGGGGCCTAAGAGTTCCCTTCACTGGAACTAAGGGGCCAAGCCCAACCCCTGAAAAACAACCCCACATTATACTCCCCCTCCCACACCATAATACTCCCTCCACCAAATAATTTGGGCTAAGACAGGGATGCCATTAAAGTTCATGTACAAATAAAGGCAGGGGTCCCAATATTTTTGATAATATAGTGTATGTTGGGGTGGCATTCATGTTGTGTAGCACCCCAACACACCATTGAAATGGAAATACAAATAGCATAAAAGTGAACTTTTCTTATTTTCTCACCTTTGCGCAAGTAAATATACCGTACCATTGAATGTGTTGCAATAAAAAAACATACCGTTAATCCTGCGAAAAATATTATGAACGGACGCCTTCCTGTGCTCTCTGCCTCTGATCACTGTTATCAATCAGATTTCTCTGTGAACTACAGAACACCATCTTTTATGGAGAGGAGAAGAGGAGAGAGTGTTCTGTGATCCTAACACAGTTCCTGTCCTACTGCGACCTTTTAAATATACAATACAGCACTGGCAAGATCACCAGGTGAAATTAATTTAAAATAATGCATCCATCACATTAAAGAACTGTTAAAATGCAATATACCGGTATATATATATATATATATATGTGTAATTATTTTATTTTTTTAATACACATAATGTATATATCTATACATTTTTAGTAAGGCAAATATAAAATATTGCTTATAAATATTTGAATATTTCATGTCTACATTACTGTCCAGCAGGTAAAGCTCTATGCTTGTTTTCATGTGTTTACCAGGACACTCTAAGCTGCTTTGCTTTAAACTGCCTGCTGCTTACAAAACCCAAATTGTGAAACTCAGATCTACAAGTACATCCAGGGGCGTTACAGGGAGCAATTGCGACCCGTCCCCATGCTCCAGAGGGCCCGTTCAGCCCCCCTATACACCAGGATAGGAGGAACAGCGGGAGTGCCCAATCCCCCTCCACTTTGCTCCTGCAGCTGCTGGAAGCACTCTTCTCCCCCTCTCCCTCCTGTAGGAATTTAGCGGCTGCAAGAGGAAAATGGAGGGGATCTTTTCCTCTATGTGCCACCCCCGCCACACCTCCTATCCAGCCTCCTGTTTTTTTCTTCTGCCCTTCTCCCCCTGTGTGCTCCCCTAGCCCCCCCTCATCCCCGGCTTCCCCCTCCCTTCCCCCGCCACTTGCTGGTGGGGATGTGCCAGGATAGAGAGTGGGAAAGGGGCCCTTTAAATATGTCATTTATTGGCCCCTTCCTTTTCTAAATGGACATGGTACTGATCACTAGACTTCTTGTCTAATCACTCTGTGCTGCTGAGGCTGTAGAGAAGGAGATTGGGGGCTGTGCTCTCAATCTCCTTTCTCTGTCTCAAAGGTGATACATCAGAAGTATTTTTTAGAACCCTGATATCTCACCAAATCCTCCCAATGGGGCTTCTAAAAGAAATTGTAAAAAAAAATATTAAAAAAACAAAAAGGTTAAAAAAATAAAACAACAAAAATAAAAAAACTACAGACACCAATAGCAAAACTACCAGGGTTGCAAAGGTCGCAATTGTGACCAGTCCCTGGCATTGCATGACTGGGCTCGGAAGAAAGGACCCAGGCCCAGTGTCATAGAGGCCCTTCATGGTTTCTTGGATCGTAGCCCAGAAGGTTCTGGTTACTTCTCTGCGCCAGCTCCCTTATTTCTGTTCCTGCTGTACAAAGTTTCAATTAGAGAAAGACAGACTGAAAGGAGGCAGTTACTTTTATGGTTTCTGTTAAGTGCAGTGTCCCAGCTGTAAACTGTATAAAATGTTTATTTATAAAATAAATATTTTATATAAATAGTGAAAAAAAGACAAGTTAAAAAGACATTTAAATCCTAATAAAAATAACTTAAGTTTACCAGCAACCATTGTAGTTTCTTTTTAAATACAAAGCACTGCGGCCGTACATTAGTTATATGGAAGGGAAACAGCAATTGCATTTTTTAATTGTGTTAAATTGCCCCGGTAGGTCTGATTAATCATGTGGCCCTCCAGCATTTAATCATACAAACTGCTTACTAAATCACTTCCAAGCCAGCTTAGAAGTGATTAAAACCTAAAATTTAAGTAACACTTAGCTGAAATAGAATGCACTTTGTGTAGAGTGCCCAGACTGAAACACCCAATGTATATCATATATATTGCACTAGCTAAACTGTACAAAATACTTATACAAAATAAAATAATAGAAACACTATAAAATAATTAGGGATGAGAGAATCCACTTACAGTGGTTATAAAAAGTTTACACACCCCTGTTAAAAATGTCACGTTTCTATGATGTAAAAAATTAGACAAAGATAAATAATTTCAGAACTTTTTCCACCTAAAGTGACCTATAAACTGCACAACTCAGTTAAAACACAAACTGAAATCTTTTAGGGGGGGGGGGGGGTAAAAGTAAACAGATAAAATATTGTGGTTGCATAAGTATGCACACCCTCCTATAACTGGGGATGTAGCTGTGTTCAGAATTAGGCAATCACATTCAAACTCATGTTAAATAGGAGTCAGTACAGACCTTCCATCAATTACAGTGCCTCTGATTAACTTCAAATAAAGTTCAGCTGTTCTAGTAGGTCTTTCCTGACATTTTCTTAGTTGCATCCTACAGCAAAAGCAGAGAGCTTCCAAAGCATCAGAGGGATCTCATTGTTAAAAGGTACCAGTCAGGAGAAGGGTACAAAAGAATTTCCAAGGCATTAGATATACCATGGAGTACAGTGAGGACAATCATCATCAAGTGGAGGAAATATGGTACAATAGTGACATTACCAAGATCTGGACGTCCTTTCAAAATTGATGAAAAGACGAGAAGAAAACTGGTCAGGGACAGTGTTGCCAACCGTCTGTATTTTTACGGACAGTTCGTAAAAACGGCACTTATTTCCCCCGTTTGTAAATGTCCGTAGTTGCGGGAATGTGTCAGTAAAAATAGCCAAGATCGGTTCGGCTTGGAACTTCGCATGGAGATTGGAGGTGATTGGAGGCAGGGGGTGATGGTGGCTGTGGTGGCACCGCATAGGGGGATGGAGGCAGGGGGCAATGGAGGCAGGGGGAGATTGGAGGCAGGGGGTGATTGGAGGCAGGGGGTGTTGGTGGCACTGCAGAGGGGGATGTTGGCACCGCAGAGGGTGGTGGATGGAGACAGGGGTTGTTGGTGACACCGCAGAGGGGGATGGAGGCAGGGGAGGATGGAGACAGGGGGTGATTGGAGGAAGGGGGCCTGGGGGAGATTGGAGGTGGGGGAGATTGGAGGCAGAGGGAGATTAGAGACATAGGGAGATTAGAGACATAGGGAGATTGGAGGCAGAGGGAGATTGGAGGCAGGGGGAGATTGGAGGCAGGGAGAGATTGGAGGCAGGGAGAGATTGGAGGCAGGGGGAGATTGGAGGCAGGGAGAGATTGGAGGCAGAGGGAGATTGGAGGCAGAGGGAGATTGGAGGCAGGGAGAGATTGGAGGCAGGGGGAGATTTGAGGCAGGGAGAGATTGGAGGCAGAGGGAGATTGGAGGCATGGAGAGATTGGAGGCAGGGGGAGATTGTGGCACCGCAGAGGGGGGTGAAGGCAGGGGGTGTTGGTGGCAGAGGGGGATGGAGGCAGGGGGTAAATAATTTGCCCTTATTATATAGAAAATAACAAAAATATGTTTTTTTTTACCATAATATCTACCTTAAATCACATTGCTATTTGCCTAGCGTACTTGTTTGTAGCCTAAATAATGAAATTTACACCTGAAAATGTAATTTAGTAACTTTTGTGAAATGCCAGTAAAAATGTGGCTGCGCCAGTAAATTTCAGGTGTCGTGACAGTAAATTTTAAACTGGTAGGTTAGCAACACTGGTCAGGGAGGCTGCCAAGAAGCCGCAGCAACATTAAAGGAGCTGCAGGAATATCTGTCTGGATGGTACATGTGACAACAATCTCCCGTATTCTTTATATGTCTGGGGTATGGGGTAGAGTGAAAAGACGGAAGCCTTTACTTATGAAGAAAAACAACCAGGCCTGGCTAAATTTTGCAAAAACACACCTGAAGTTTCCCAAAAGCATGTGGGAAAATGTATTATGCTCTGATGAAACCAAGGTTGAATTTTTTGGCCATAATTTCAAAAGATATTTTTAGCGCAAAAACAACACTGTACATTACCAAAAAAAAACACCATAACCACTGTGAAGCATGGTGGTGGCAGCAAAATCTTTAGGCTTCTGCTAGAAAGCTGAACATGAAGAGGAACTTCATCTTTCAGCATAAAAATGACCCAAAGTATACCTCCAAATCAACAAAGAAATGGCGTCACCAGAGGAAGAAGAACGTTATGGAATTGCTCAGCCAGAGCCCAGACCCTATATTGAAAATCTGTGGGGTGATCTGAAGAGGGCTGTGCACAGGAGATGGCCTCACAATCTGACAGATGTGGAGTGTTTTCGCGAAGAAGAGTGGGCAAATATTGCCAAGTCAAGATGTGCCATGCTGATAGACTTATACCCAAAAATACTGAGTGCTGTAATAAGATCAAAATGTGCTTCAACAAAGTATTAGTTTAAGGGTGTGCACACTTATGCAACCATATTATTTGAGTTTCTAATTTTTTACTTCCCTCCACCTAAAATAGTTTGTTGTACAGTTTATAGGTCACATTAAAGGTGGAAAACTTTCTGAAATTATTTATCTTTGTCTCGTTTTTTTTTTTACATCACAGAAACCAGACATTTAACAGACTTTTTATATCCACTGTATGTAAGAGCGATAAGATGCTTTGAGCCAGTGCTTCGCGGCACCTCTGTTTCTACCACTGGCTGTATTTTGGGGACTTCCCTACAGTAGCATCCCTAGCGACTCTCTGACGCCTTTCATGCCTAATAAATATCTCAGAATACACAATTAAAAAGAAAAAAAAAATAGGGCGCATCAGCCTTGTGCATTATCTTTATAACCTATTTATTGATAAAAACAAAATAGTTGTAAACAGTGGAACCTTAGATTACGAGCATAATCCGTTCCAGGAGAATGCTTGTAATCCAAAGCACTCATATCAAAGCAAGTTTCCCCATAGAAGTCAATGGAAAGGAAGATAATTTGTTCCGCATTGGCATGCAATACCGCACGTGGCCAGGGGTGGGGGGTGCGGAGAGCCTCAGAAATACTCAGGGATAGCTCGGCTGTTCTCGGAAACCTTCGGAAAGGCTCAGAAACACTCGGAACTGAGTATTTCCAAGTGTTTCAGAGTATTTCTGAGTGATTCCGGGTATTCCCAAATGGCACCGAGCGGCTTCCAACCGAGTGTCACCAGCACCCCTGCACCTCTGGCCAAATGCAGTACTGCACACCCCATTAGCTTTAATTCTGCTAATTTTGCAAGACAACACTCGCAAACTGAATTAGTTTTTTTTTTTTTAAAGTTGCTTGTCTTTCAAAATGCTTGTTAAAGAGGAGTTCCACCCTAAAAATTAAGTTTCCCTTAATCCCCTCCCCTCCCCCTTACATGCCACATTTGGCATGTAATTTTTTTGGGGGGGAGTGGGGGCTTCAGGAGGAGTGGGACTTCCTGTCCCACTTCCTGCTTCCGCCGAGGGGCTGGTTAGGCGATTAAGCCTTAATCGCCTACACCAGCCCCTCCCTGTAGGCGATCGCATGGGACACATGACAGGTCCCATGCGATCGCATGGGACACATGACAGGTCCCATGCGATCGCCTGTCCAATCAGCGACGAGCCGTGCCGCGCGCGCATTCGCAGTGCGGCTCGCGCATGCGCAGTGCAGCTCGCACATGCGCAGTGGTTGCCCGGCCGTGAAGCCGAAGGCTGTCACGGCTGGGTGCCCATAGTCGGGATGGAGACGGCGGCCGGGGAGGGGGGGAGGGGAGCGGAGCCCCGGTCGGCGCGTCGCTGGAACGCAGGAGCAGGTAAGTGAGTGTTTATTAAAAGCCAGCAGCTACACTTTTTGTAGCTGCTGACTTTTAATAAACACCATTTTTGGCTGGAACACCCCTTTAAAGTGGGATTCCACCCTCAATTTTTTCTTTTAAAAGTCATCAGCTACTAACAGTGTAGCTGCTGACTTTTAATAAGGACACTTACCTGTCCTAGTTGCCCACGATCGGCCATCGCTGGGTCCTAGCACCTCCATCCTTACATGCGTGACTCGACACAGCGCTTTGTGAATGGACGGCTGCCTCCTGGGATACACACAGTTTACAGAAGGCAGCACAACTCATTCACAAGAAGACACGGCAACGTAGGACGAGCCAGAAGATCCGCCGCGGTGAAAGAGGCAGAAGAGCTACTTTCGCATTGCAACCGCCCTTTCAGTTGAGTATATATTTTTAATTTTTTGTCAATTAAAAAAAAAAAAGATTTTTAGAAAAAAAAGGGGGGGGTGGAACTTAACTGCGTTACTCGTAAACCAAGGTTCCACTGTACTCACAAACAACTGTATAGCACAAGCTCATCAAAAGCATTCAAAGTCAATGTAGCCCGATCCACTGCACATGTACCTTGTCTCAGGAAAATACCACCTGGATCATTTTAAATTGAATTTCTAAAATAAATAAACTTTTTGATGATTTTTGAATTTTATGAGATGGACCTGTACCTGAAGTTTGGTCCTACTAACAACTCTAGGGTACCGACCCCTCCCCTTCTGCCCCCTCCTTGGTTCTTTTTTTTGTGAGAATTACTATCCTCTCCCGGATGGCATGTTGTAGAAATGTTCTTCTCTGATTTCTGGGCATACTTCTATAATACTCTATGGTTGCACCTCAGCTACCACCAGAGAGAATTGGCAATTGTTGTAACCTCGCTACACAACTGTAAATCTTGAAAACATTTAAAAAATATTGAACAAGAAAACCTGAAGTGTATGTAAACCTTAGATTTATTTTATGTTTGTCATTATACCTGTGTTCTGCCCAGAAGTGCCCCCCCCCCCCCCCCATAGAAAAATCCCCCAAATGAACTGCGCATCACAACAGCTGAGTTTACGACCACAATAGCAGACGGAAGAATTTTTTTCTGTCAGATTGTGCCCCGCTCTGCCGAGGCATGTTCATGAGGGAGAGGGGCGGATTAGTACATGATGGGGGCGGATTATTAACCTGTTGCCGACCGCCCGCCGTCATTTTACGGCGGGAAGTCGGCTCTGCTGAGCCCGTACCTATACATCCGCATTAAAGCTCCCGGTCCTGTCAGCAGGGAAACGCTGATCTTCTGATCATACAATGTATGAACAGAAGATCAGTGATTTCCCCTAGTGAGTCCACCCCCCCCATACAGTTAGAACACACTTAACCCCTTCCCCACCCCCCTAGTGTTAACCCCTTCACTGCCAATGGCATTTTTATAGTAATCCAATGCATTATAGCATTATAGCATTGATCGCTATAAAAATGCCAATGGTCCCAAAAATGTGTCAAAAGTGTCCGAAGTGCCCGCCATAATGTCGCAGTACTGAAAAAAAATGCTGATCGCCGACATTACTAGTAAAAAAAAAATATTAATAAAAATGCCATAAAACTACCCCCTATTTTGTAAACGCTATAACTTTTGTGCAAACCAATCAATAAATGCTTATTATGATTTTTTTTTACAAAAAATATGTAGAAGAATACGTATCGGCCTAAACTGAGGAAAAAATATGTTTTTTTATATATTTTTGGGGGATATTTATTATAGCAAAAAGAAAAAAATAATGCATTTTTTTCAAAATTGTCGCTTTATTTTTGTTTATAGTGCAAAAAATAGAAACCGCAAAGATGATCAAATACCACCAAAAGAAAGCTCTATCTGTGGGAAAAAAAGGACGCCAATTTTGTTTGGGAGCCACGTCGCACGACCGCGCAATTGTCAGTTAAAGCAATGCAGTGCCGAATCACAAAAAGTGCTCTGGTCATTGAGCAGCAATATGGTCCGGGGGTTAAAGCGGAGGTTCACCCTCAAAACGAAGTTCACAGCATTGCTATCATTAACCATATGTGTGGATGATAGCGTTGACATTTTCTTTTTTAAATGCTCCCTTACCTTTGTTTTCTTGCACTTCCTGGTTTGGATGCCTGCGGGGAGTGGGCGTTTCGCTAAACTGCCCGACCGCTCTTTGCATCCTGGGAGCTGACCGAGTGTCCTCGTGCTAGTGACGTCAGCCCAATCACAGCACAGCAGGTCAAATAGCTAGGCGCCGTAATCTCGTGCTAGCTGGGCGGTCATGTGACGCCGCCGGCCGTTGTCATGGTAACCACGCAGTGTGGACGGCGCGGGTCCCCGCCGACACTGCGCATGCACGGGATTACGCGGTGAATGCTGGGAGATCAGCATTCGCCGCATCCCGGAAGAAATGCAGCATGGATTCATAGCGCCCACACATAAGATGCCAATGCCCATCGCTGGATGATATAAAATATTCTTTCATCAGAAAAGAGCATCCTGGCGCCTAATGACATTGGACATGTGAGTAACAAAACCACTACAGCAAATGCAGCTGATTAGTGTTTAAAAAAAAAAAAACGTTTTGACACAGAACATCCGCTTTAAGTGGTTAAAGGATAGGCATTGCTGCAAAACATTATTTTCTGCTATTCTTCCTTGCGGGGCTTGTTTAGTAAACTGAAGGGCGGGTTTTTGAATTACAAAAATTTGTTTTGCAGCACTGGGCATAATTAAAAAATCTGCCCCCATTTTAGCAACACTGCCCATCATTTAATAATTCGGCCCATCATGTAAAAATCTGCCCCTCACCGACATGAACGTGCCTCGGCAGCAAGCTGTGTTCTATCGAGAAGTGGAAGCTATTGTGCGCAGACGCCATCTCGCCGACACAACAGCTGATTGAAAACTCAGCTGTTGTGATGCGCATGTGCAGTTCGACCCGAACACGTCTCGATAGTGGGCACTTCTCGATAGAACACCTGCAAAGGGTCTCATGTAAGCAGGCCATACACGGTTCAATTTCGAATTAATTTTCATCATCTCAAAATCAGAAAGGTTTTTTTTTTTTGTGATCCGATGATGCCACCATTGATTTTCGGATTTCGACCAAACCTTCATGTGGCCGGGAATATTCTTTTCTCTCCAGGAATTTTCTTTTCTTGCACATGTGCATTTTTTTTCTATTACATTTCTCGCACGATTCTCCCATCATTGATCAGAAAATCGTTTGTTTTTCAAAAAATTTCCAACATGTCGGATTTCTCAAATTTGATTGCCGCACGAAAATCGGCTGTTGCTGCAGCCCACAAATTCTTTGATACGATTTTCGAAAGAAAATTCTTTCGAAATTTGAAACCATGTATGGCCACCTTAATCCAGGTCATGGTATAGCTAGTAGTTATTAGTCAAATTCAAGTGAGTTGAGTTGAGCTGAGTGGCATCTTGATACAGCGCGGTAATCCCAATGCGCAAGTGGCCTTGTTCTGTAATGTTAAAGACATTTCATAGCTTCTCTGAGCCCCTTCTTTAGCTCCAGTGAGTGTCAGGAAGATATTTATATCCAAACACAGACTTCTTAATCCAATCACCATGGAATATGTAGATGTTGACTGTCCAACAACAGTATGGGAGGGGTGAAGACTGTGGAAAATTACAGCCTTCCTGCCACCATGGCCACAACTTTCACACCTCCCATCCTGTTCTTAGACAATCAACACATTCCAAGGTGATTGGATCAAGGTGTCTGTGGCTGTGCTACTTGTGTGAATATTAATTCTGGAGTATTTTCCCGACACTAAAGAAGTGGCTTGGAGAAGCACCAAAATGTCTTTAATTTTACAGAACAAGTCCAATTGAATGTAATAAATTAGTATTAGGTATACATTCACAGTGTACAGTTTTATTAAAGGGGTTGTAAAGGTTTGTTTTTTTATTTTCTAAATAGGTTCCTTTTAAGCTAGTGCATTGTTGGTTCACTTACATTTTCCTTTGATTTCCCTTCTAAATGTTTGTTTTCCTTGTCTGAATTTCTCACTTCCTGTTCCTCCTCAGGAAGCTGTTCTGGGTGACTAATCCCCATGGATGATGGGGGCAAGCTTACTGAGGAGAAACAGGAAGTGAGAAATTCAGACAAAGAAAAGAAAATTTAGAAGGGAAATTGAAGGAAAAGGTAAGTGAACCAACAATGCACTCGCTTAAAGGAACCTATTTAGAAAAAAAAACAAAAAACCTTTACAACCCCTTTAACCACTTAAGACCCGGACCAAAATGCAGGTAAAGGACCTTGCCCCTTTTTGCGATTCGGCACTGCGTCGTTTTAACTGACAATTGCGCGGTCGTGCGACGTGGCTCACAAACAAAATTGGCGTCCTTTTTTCCCCACAAATAGAGCTTTCTTTTGGTGGTATTTGATCACCTCTGCGTTTTTTATTTTTTGCGCTATAAACAAAAATAGAGCGACAATTTTAAAAAAAATGCAATATTTTTTACTTTTTGCTATAATAAATATCCCCCAAAAATATATAAAAAAACTTTTTTTTTCCTCAGTTTAGGCCGATACGTATTCTTCTACGTATTTTTGGTAAAAAAAATCGCAATAAGCGTTTATCGGTTGGTTTTCGCAAAATTTATAGCGTTTACAAAATAAGGGATAGTTTTATTGCATTTTTATAAAAAAAAATTTTTTTTACTACTAATAGCGGCGATCAGCGATTTTTTTCGTGACTGCGACAATATGGCGGACACTTCGGACAATTTTGACACATTTTTGGGACAATTGTCATTTTCACAGCAAAAAATGCATTTAAATTGCATTGTTTACTGTGGAAATGACAGTTGCAGTTTGGGAGTTAACCACAGGTGGCGCTGTAGGGGATGTGTGACCTATGTGTTGTGTTTACAACTGTAGGGGGGTGTGGCTGTAGGTGTGACGCCATCGATCGCGTCCCCCTATTACAGGGATGACGCGATCGATGCTACGGCCACAGAGAAGCACGGGGAAGCCGTGTGTACACACGGCTCTCCCCGTTCTTCCGCTCCAGGGACGAATCGCCGCACTGCAGCGGCGATCGGGTCCGCGAATCCCACGGTCCCGATCCTGGAGCATAGGACCGGGTCGCGGGGGCGCGCCCGCGGGCACGCGCCCGCGACCCACGGCTGGGTACTAAAATCAACGTATATATACGTTGATGTGCCCAGCCGTGCCATTCCGCCGACGTAAATGTGCAGTAGGCGGTCCTTAAGTGGTTAAAGACCAATTTAACTTTATTTGTAAAGTCGTTAAATACATTTGATTTGCATTAAGTGTACAAAGTCTTATAGAAGCATTTTCTGAATTTTATCCAGCCTGAAGAACAAACCTGAGGCTCCCTAAAAGCTTAAAAGAGGGTAGAAGCTGCGCTTAGGATAGCTTATTCTGGGGTAATAGGAAGAGTGTGTGTGACTGCAGCCCCCCCTAGATATGACTCCCCGAAGGGGGTATATAAGAAGAATGTATAGGTGACGGGGGTGGTGGCGCTGTCACTAGTGTTGAGCAGAATATGCCATATTCGATTTCGCGATATATCTCGAATATATAGTCGAATATTCGAGATATATTCGCTAAATACGAATATTCGTGATATTTTTTGGAAATGAAATTATTGCGAATTTTCGCTATTGCGAATGCGAATGCGAATTGCGAATGCGAATTGCGAATGCGAAATTTCGAGAAATGCGGAATGGAGCACTCTGATTGGCTCAGAATATTCGTGATATATTACAATATAAAATAATTGCGAATATTCGAGAAATGCGGAATGGAGCACTCTGATTGGCTCAGAATATTCGTGATATATTACAATACACAATAATTGCGAATATTCGGCAAATGCGGAAGGAGCACTCTGATTGGCTCAGAATATTCGTGATATATTACAATACACAATAATTGCGAATATTCGAGAAATGCGGAAGGAGCACTCTGATTGGCTCAGAATATTCGTGATATATTACAATATAAAATAATTGCGAATATTCGAGAAATGTGGAATGGAGCACTCTGATTGGCTCAGAATATTCGTGATATATTACAATATAAAATAATTGCGAATATTCGAGAAATGCGGAATGGAGCACTCTGATTGGCTCAGAATATTCGTGATATATTACAATATAAAATAATTGCGAATATTCGAGAAATGCGGAAGGAGCACTCTGATTGGCTCAGAATATTCGTGATATATATTACAATATAAAATAATCGCGCGATATCGCTATTGCCGAATAATCGCATTGCGATTTTTCGGCAATATAAAATGAGCGCTGCAGCTACTACTCGGCCCCAAGGTCTCTAATCATACCAGCAATGCTTTTAGACGTCGATGGGGATCTCTAGGATGTGATCTGTTCTAAAAAAAAAATTGAAAAAATTTGAATATTCGAAATAGCGAATATTCGCCGCGATATTCGTGTTATTCGCGAATACTCGAATATGCAATATTCGTAGCGAATATTCGCAATGCGAATATTCGTGAGCAACACTAGCTGTCACTAATATGTTGTTTGACTAACCCAGTAGAGTGATGGGTATGTTTTAATAGGACAACATTCCCTAAAGTGAAAAATAAAAATAAAACAGGTGTAATAAAAGAAATATCCTATAATAAGTGGCAGTGATGGTGCTTCCCAGTGCTGCCAGCGGTGTGTCACCAGTAAAAAAGTTATTTAAAATAAAAATAAAAATAAAAGGGTATAGTACTAAGTGTGTACTTGCAATGAGAAAATTACACCACAATCTAGTGCAATAAATTGACAATTACCAAAGGCTGATTTACAATTGCGTAAATGTGCAGTGAGTTGATTCACATTGAATGATGAAAAAGTGGTCAGGTAAACACAAATGATTCACATAGAATAGTCCATAGGTTATAAAGCAGGTGAATGTGGGTGATGTGACGATCAGGGTGCACCTATATAGGTAGGTGATACATCAAGTGGATATCGCAGTGGATCCGGTGCTCCCAAATATGGGTCCCCACTCACCAGAAGCAGTCACCCCTGCAGGGGTAGAATGCGTGTCAGTCAAGGCGTATGCTCCACCGTGTCGTGGCTCCTTCTCCTGGGTTCCAAATCAGTCGCCTGGGTTGCTGATGTGTATCCTTGTTAGGATTCAAAAAATTCTGCGTAATTAAGCAGCAGTCATGAACTATGCTTTCTTCAACAAATATCCCCTTCTCCTTGTCACTTTCAATCAGTCGTCCATCATGAAGCCAGTAAATAGCCAGTAAATATCACTAGTGCTTTTCATGTATGTAGCAGTACAATGAAAGGGGAGGCGATCACCATGGAAAACAATCTGCTTCTGTGATGGAATTATCTGAAACAAGGGTATTGCCAATGGTCCATCACATGTTAACTGGCTCTCTTGTAGGGCATGAAATTCGAGTCCCCGAGCGTTAATCGGGTGTTCACAGACAGTGTCCTCACCGATACGAACTGATGAAGATGCCGCCCATTTCAAGACCCATTTAATGTTACAGTCACAGATGAGGGATTCACTACCAAAGAATCTTTCTCTGTTTTGATGTTGCTGCTTTCTCGTCCCTTCTTGCATCTTTAAAGAGTAATTCCAGGCATGGATACTTTATACATAGTTAATGTACACAATAAATTAAATCATATGGCAAGTCCCATAAATAATCAGCCCAATGACGGAGCGTCCAGTGAAAGTTCAAAGTGATGAAGAGTTACAGAAATGTTAGTGCCCAAATATAGATCCAACTTGCATTGTGAGCGTTCCCTACGCATTTCATCAAATTTGATGCCCCCGATGATGTCAATTTTGACTAAACACATAGGGCGGGGCCTACGCTTGTGATGTAAACAAATGCTTGATTCAACTATCTTAATGTAAGTAGTTGGTGTTTTTTTATCTACAATATATGCTACATACAGTATTACGCTATGGCAATGTTTTTATTTTTTACCCATGATATTCTGGATTAACTGTCCATCATTCCATATGAGAGCGTTTTCCACCCAAGGAGAAGCAAGCAATTAGGGACTTTCACATTGTGGGATGTCTTCTCATACTGCATTCATGATTTGTCCACTCTCTATGGTAAACAGCCATTTTTTGTACATGGTGGAGGAGCACTGCGGTGATTCACTTGTTGATTTGATATTTATATCCACGCTCACAATGCAAGTTAGAGCTACGTGAAACGCGTTGGATATTTAGGATGCAGAAACATGCCTGTATTAGAAACCAGTTGAGCTTATCACTTACAATTAATCATGTTTACACTATTCTAAATTATTTATTTTCATTGCAATGTGCCGCTCAGATTATATGTATATATACTAATTTATCCATCAATTCCTCTATATTAGGGGTGTCAAACACAAGGCCCGTGGGCCAAATCCGGCCCTCCCAGCCATTTCATGTGGCCCTCGTCCTCCTCTGGTCCTCCTCAAGACCTTTACTTTCTGCTTTCAAGCAATGCATCCAGCTTCTTCCCAGCAGCAGCTGAAGGAAAGGGGGTGCACTGTGATGTAAGGGAGAGTGGAGGACTCAACATCTGATGATGGGGTGGCTCTTAACATCTAATGTAAGGGGAGGGGATGCGCTGGACATCTAACCTTACAGATACAACCGGCCCTTTTAAGGGCAATCGTAATGCTGATGCGGCCCACAATGAAATAGAGTTTGACACCCCTGTCTACATTATCATGTGTTGCCAAGTTGATATATATTTATGTATCCTTGATGTCCATGCTATATGTGCATATGTATGTGTGTGTGTATATATATATATATATATATATATATATATATATATAAAATCAATACCTTTTACTTGTTTTTCATTATTGATATGTATTTTTCCATGTTAATAAACATGTCTTTTTACTAATTCACCTCCACAATGCCTCATTTAAAGTCCTTATCTACATAAAGATATGGATGAGCGAGTTTTGGGTTATGGAACTTGATTGGTCTGCACAGAGTCCTGACCCCAACCCGTTAGAACACCTTTGGGATGAATTAGAGCGGAGACTGTGAGCCAGGCCTTCTTGTCCAACATCAGCGCCTGACCTCACAAATGCACTTCTGGAAGAATGGTCAAACATTCCCATAGACACACTCCTAAACATTGTGGAGAACCTTCCCACAAGAGTTGAAGCTGTTATAGCTGTAAGGGGTGGGCCAACTCAATATTGTATCCTACGGACTAAGACTGGGGTGCCATTACAGTTCATGCTTGTGTAAAGGCAGGTGTCCCAATACTTTTGGCAATAGAGTTTTTAGCCAACAAAGGGCATTATTTAATATTTATGTCATTTTTATGTTGTTCATTTGCCCTGGATTCTCTCACCTTCATGAATAAAGCGTCTGCTTGGTATATATTGATTTGCGTGGTTGCCACCGTGCGATTTTGCTTTGCCAAGATTAATGCCAGGTCGCACAGACCAGTTCCTTATATTATATAAACAGCTATCACTCTCAATATTTTTGTCTAGTTTCAATAAGTTCTCCTGTAACTCGGAGCCAAAAATATATGACTGTAATCCCATTTCTATAAATAAAGGCAGCTGGTTTAATTACGCTACTCCATGTGTTCACTGTACTGTTACACTCAGAAGTGTCTATACTTCCAGCAGCTACACTAACACTTTTCTCCCTTCGCTATCTACTTGGCAACTGTTGCTTGTTTAGAATTGTAACCTAAATGTAGGAGCTGTCAAATAAGGGCATTCTATAATACGCAGCCTAGAGGAACACTTCAGAAAACAATCAGATTTTATTTTTATTCTCTCGAAAACGTTCCCCCCCCCAGCAATGTGTCGCTGACTTCCTATATATGACATGGGAGTTAACATTCCCTAAGGCCGCGTACACACGATCGAATATATCTGCTGAAACAGGTCCGCAGACCAGTTTCAGCGGACAGATTGGATCGTGTGTACGGGCTGGCAGACAGGTTTCCAGCAGACAAAAGTTTTAAAGCATGCTTTAAAACTAGTCTGCTGGAAAGCGGTCTGTCCGACATGTCCGCTGGTTAGTACGCCTAACCAGCGGACCGAAATCTCCCGCATGCGTCGAATGGATTTGACGCATGCGTGGAAGTATTTTACTTCCTGGTTCGGTGACGTGGCGGCGTCAACGTCACCGCCACGTCACCGCGCTGTCTGTCCGCGGAAAATTTGGTTTGATCGTGTGTACACACATCAAACCAAAACATCACAGGAGACATGTCCGATAAAAACGGTCTGTCGGACAGTTTTCATCGGATATGTCTCCTCGTGTGTTCGCGGCCTAACAGGGACATACTTACTAAACATTCTTTATTTTCTCTGCTGTTTTTTAAAATTCCAGGCACCAGTGCCAGGCTGTGTGTGTCCATAGATAATGCACAGCCCCAGTAAGCCACACCCCTGCTTCCGACTCACAGGAGTTTTACTGACAGCAGCGAAAGCAAATGGCTCCGCTACCCTCAGTTTCTCTTGTGAAAGCAGAAAAAGAGGGGAGCGGTGCAATAGAGCCAGGTAAGTGTTTATGGACAGGGGGTAGTGGGATATTTATTTTATCTTAACCACTTCCGGACCGCCGCACCCCGATATACGTCGGCTGTTTGAAGAGGGATATCTTTTATGGCAGCAGCTAGCTGCCATAACCCCCGATATCCTCTTCTTCATCCGGCGGTCCAGTTTCCGACAATGGAGGTCTGCGCTTTCGGTAGCGGGAGAGGGCCCCCCCCCCCCCGCCGCTTACCGGAGCCGTCCCTCCTTTTGCTGGGTATGGAGACGAGTGAGGGGAAAATGGCCCCCACCCGTCTCCATACCATAGCAGGGCAGAAATTACATCAAAACGTCACTTCCGCCCATAGCTCTTAAAGGGACATTTTTTCAAATAACTTTTTTTTTTTATTGCATTTTTGTGTAAATATGAGATCTGAGGTCTTTTTGACCCCAGATCTCATATTTAAGAGGACCTGTCATGCTTTTTTTCTATTACAAGGGATGTTTACATCCCTTGTAATAGGGATAAAAGTGACACCATTTTTTAAAAAAAAAAGAACAGTGTACAAAATAAAAATAAAAGGTCAAATAAATAAGAACATTTTTTTTTCAAACGCGCCCCGTCCCGCCGAGCTCACGTGCAGAAGCGAAACATGATCCTACCACCACCATATATCACAGTGGGGATGGTGTGTTCAGGGTGATGTGCAGTGTCAGTTTTTCGCTACACATAGAATTTTGCTTTTAAGCCTATAAGTAAAATTTTGGTCTCATCTCACCAGAGCACCTTCTTCCACATGTTTGTTGTGTCCCCCACATGGCTTCTCACAAACTGCAAACAGGACTTCTTATGACTTTCTTTCAACAATGGCTTTCTTCTTGCCACTCTTCCATAAAGACCAGATTTGTGGACAGCACGACTAATAGATTCTCCCATGGGCCTCTTGGCTCTTCTCTGATGAATGCTCTCCTTGTCTGGCCTGTCAGTTTAGGTGGATGGCCATGTCTTGGTAGGTTTGCAGTTGTGCCATACTCTTTCCATTTTCAGATGATGGATTGAACAGTGCTCAGTGAGATGATCAAAGCTTGGGATATTTTTTTATAACCTAACCCTGCTTTAAACTTCCCCACGATTTTATCCCTGACCTGTCTGGTGTGTTCCTTGGCCTTCATGCTGTTTATTCCCTAAAGTTCTCTAACAAACCTCTGAGGGTTTCACAGAACAGCCGTATTTGTACTGAGATTCAATTACACACAAGTGTATTCTATATACCAGGGGTGGCCAACCAGTGGCCCAAGGAGCCCCCTGATGTGGCCTGCCACCTCCTGCTCTGGAATGGCAGGTTGACAAGCCCAGATTGCAGGTTGCCGACCCGCCATACCACAGCATCAGTGTTGTGAATGAAGCTAGTGGTAGAGGAAGAAACCGGCTGTGGAGCAGAGCCCCATAAGCCGATGCTTCCTTTACAGGGCTGGCTTTTGCCACAGGCGGAATCTATGGCAAAGTTCAGCTAACCCGCAGGATAGACACAGGTGCAATATGCTGCACCTGCAGTGTGGGTAAAACTCAGCACATCAGTGTGAAAGCAGTCTTAGGCCCTTTTCACACAATCAGCCTGAACAAACGAAACTCTCAATTCACCTTTAGGGTCCTTTCACACTAGCGGACGAACGGTCCGCTAATTACAAGTCTGTTAACGGACTTGTAATGGGCCCCTATGGGAGCGGATCCGTTAGCGGATGATGCATCCGCTAACGTCCGCCAGATCCGCATCCGTTTTTTCGGACGGAAGAATGTCCTATTTTTCTTCCGTCCGGCCAAACGGATCGGATGCAAACGGACAGACGGTCCGTTTCCATCCGACTCCCCATAGGGGAGAGCGGAGGAGAGACGGGGCGGTCCCTGCACAGTGTGCGGGGACCGCCCTGTCCGCCGACAGCTGAGCAGAGACCCCCCGCTGAGCTGACGGACACACGGAGCGGACCGAAAAACAGTCCGCTCCGTGTGAAAGGACCCTTACAGAGCGATAAATGTAAACAGACTTTTGTCCGTTTATGACTGCCTACCTCCAATCCGATCCACTAAAGAATAAAAAAACAGAAGGGAATTCGTCCCCTTCCATTTGGGAAGATCGAATCGGAGGGCCTATAGAGTAGTCGTGACTTGTCATCAACCCGCTCCGCTCATTGTGGCCCCACGACTGGTTACCAAGATGCTTAAGTGGCCCTCGTTCTTTAAAAGGTTGGGCACCCCTGCTATATACCAATTAAAAGATTTCTGAAGGCAATATTTTAATAAGGGATATCGGAGTAAAGGGGGCTGAATACAAATGCACGCCACACTTTTAACCACTTAAGACCCAGACCTTTAGGTAGCTAAAGGACCCGGCCAGGTTTTGTGATTTGGCACTGCGTCGCTTTAACAGACAATTGCGCGGTCATGCGACGTTTTTTTACCACAAATAGAGCTTTCTTTTGGTGGTATTTGATCACCTCTGCGGTTTTAATTTTTTGCGCTATAAACAAAAATAGAGCGACACTTTTGAAAAAAATGCAATATTTTTTACTTTTTGCTATAATAAATATCCCAGAAAAATATATAAAAAAATATATATTTTTTCCTCAGTTTAGGTCGATACGTATTCTTCTACCTATTTTTGGTAAAAAAAAAATCGCAATAAGCGTTTATCGGTTGGTTTGCGCAAAATTTGCAGCGTTTACAAAATATGGGATAGTTTTATTGCATTTTTATTAATTATGTTTTTTTTACTACTAATGGGGGCGATCAGCGATTTTTTTCGTGACTGCGACATTATGGCGGACACTTCGGACAATTTTAAACACATTTTTGGGACCATTGTCATTTTCCCAGCAAAAAATGCATTTCTAAATGCATTGTTTATTGTGAAAATTACATTTGCAGTTTGGGAGTTAACTACAAGGGGGCGCTGAAGGGGTTATGTGTTCCCTAATGTGTGTTTACAACTGTAGGGGGGTGTGGCTGTAGGTGTGGCGTCATCGATTGTGTATCCCTATAAAAGGGATCACACGATCGATGACGCCGCCACAGTAAAGAACGGGAAAGCCGTGTTTACACACGGCTCTCCCCGTTCTTTGCCACTGGAGTCCCACGATCGGTCCCCAGAGCTAATCGGGTCCGCGAGTCCCGCAGCTTCAGATCGGGTCACGGGAGTGCGCTGCAGGCGCGCGCCCGCGACCCACAGCTGTGCCATTCTGCTGACGTAAATGTGCAGGAGGCAGTCTTTAAGATATTTATTTGTAAAAAAAAATGAGAACCATTTATCATTTTCCTTCCACTTCACAATTATGTACCATTTTGTGTTGGTCTATCACATAAAATCCCAATAAAATACATACAAATTTGGAAAATTTCAAGGGTTATGAATACTTTTTTAAGGTACTGTAATTGGATGATGGAAGACAACAGAGCTTTTGTTCAGTGATTAACCACTTCAGCCCCGGAGGATTTGGCTGCCAAATGACCGGGCCACTTTTTGTGATTCTGCACTGCGTCGCTTTAATAGACAATTGCGCGGTCATGGCTCCCAAACAAAATTGATGTCCTTTTTTCCCCACAAATAGAGATTTATTTTGGTGGTATTTGATCACCTCTGCGGTTTTTATTTTTTACGCTATAAACATAAAAATAGAGTGACAATTTTGAAAAAAAAAGCAATATTTTGTACTTTTTGCTGTAATAAATATCCCCAAAAAATATATTAAAAAAATCTTTTTATCCTCAGTTTAGGCCGAGAAGTATTCTTCTACATATTTTTGGTAAAAAAAGATAAAAAACATTTTTAAATCGCAATAAGCGCAAAAGCACAAAAGTTATAGCGTCTACAAAATCGGGGATAATTTTATGGCATTTTTATTAATACATTTTTTTTAATAGTAATGGCGGCGATCTGCGATTTTTATCGTGACTGCGACATTATTGCAGACACATCAGACACTTTTGTTGCCATTTTGGGACCAATGTCATTTATACTGCTATAAAAATGAACTGATTAATTTGAAAATGACACGGTCAGGTAAGGGGTTAACGACTAGGGGGTGAGGAAGGGGTTAAGTGTGTCCTAGGGGAGGAGGAAAGGGGGGGGGAATATACTCACCTCCCATCACCCCCCCTTTTTTTTATTCTTTACCCCTTTTAAACCCCCTAATCTTGTATTGGGGAGAGGGAAAAGAGGAGAAGATTATACAATGTTATGTTTTATTAAGGAGGGGAAAATAAGGGGGAGACTAGGAGGATCGCCTCTCATAACCTAAATATGTATATGTCTTATGATTGTATACGTGATTGTAAAGATTTTTATTTTTTCTCAAATAAAGATGAATTAATAAGGGGGGGGCTGGATTCCGCCGACCGACCTATCGATGTTGTTGAGGGGGGGGGGAGAGTGGGGAGTGCGCCGACTGATCATACTTGTTGAGCGGGGTGCCGAGGATTACATCCGCCCAAGTTGTTGGCACGAACGGGGAATTGGTGCGAAATTGCAGGAGGGGGTTGCCGCTAACGGGGGGGTTGCCACATTTTAGCCCGGGGGCCCCCTATTGGGCGGGGCCCATGGGCTTGAGCCCAGTCAGGCCCAATGGTAAGTCCGGCCCTGCTTGTTTACACAGGCATTCCCCCGTTCTGCAACTCCGTGACACGTTCGCGGGACACCAGTGGACATTGAGTCCTGCCAGCAAGGCGGAAAATTTAAAGGGACGTACTGTATATGCCCAGCGTGTGTTATATTCTCTGGTGGTGATGCTGAAAACCCCTGCAAGGGTAACATTGTGAGTTTTTTGGAATTTTCCTTTTAATTAAAAGTGTGCCAAAAGCCCTGATAATGTACTTTCCCAGCTGAACTGGAGTTGATGAAAAGCACAACATTTGAGCGAATCTCATACAATAACCACTGAGGCGTTGAGGATTATGAACGTTGAATGCATCTTTCCGTCATGCACGCTCTGCCGTTGTGTGATCAACACCAAGCACTTGTCAATGATTTAACATGTATATTCCGCATTATCTGAAAAAAAAATTAAATTTAAACCTCAGTTTATCACCAGCCCGCACATTGCGCCTCGGTGAGAAGAGTAAAAACGATTAACACGAGATTTGCAGATGCTGCTTAACAGGCTTGCAAATGATTTGCGAGACGCCTGATGCATATGGTAGCTTATGTTTGCTTGCATAACGCACTTCTGTCAGGCAGGGTTGGATACGGCTGTATTCTTCACCTACTTCAGAACACATATGGGATGAGAGTTAATTGCTACATACACTGATATCTGCACTGCATTCATCAACTGCGTTGTGTCTCTTCCACCGTTCTATGGAGTGCCGCCACACATTTGTGTTGTTGTACACTGACATATTTTTTATTTCAAGCACTTTGGTGGAGCTGAGATATTTCTACAGCTTTCTATCAAATGTAGAGCTGAAACGATTAATCGATTATATTGATAATATTCGATAATGAAAATCGTTGTCAACGATTTTCATTATCGAATAATCGGTCCGCCCTTCCGCCCATTCAAAGGCGCGGCCTCAATTACCATTTGCCGCGGGCCCGCCGCGATCGAGCAGCGGGGGAGGTGGGGGTGCACGGAGGCACAGGATCGTGTGTCTCCGTGCGCCCCCACCCCCCCATCGCGCGATCGCCGCGGGTCCGCGGCAAACACTAATTGAGGCCGCGGCTTTGCGGCCTTGTGAAGTCCCAAGCTCTTCCTTCTGTGAGCTGGCGCCATCTGGTGGTGGCCGTTTGACATTACAAGTTAAACAGCAACTGTAATGTAATTTTTCACTGCCATCTCCTTCCCTATAATTAGAACCCCCAAACATTATATATTTTTTTTATTCTAACACCCTAGAGAATAAAATGGCAATCGTTGCAATACTTTGTGTCACGCCGTATTTGCGCAGCGGTCTTACAAGCGCACTTTTTTGGATTTTTTTTTTTTAATTAAAAAATAAAACAGTAAAGTTATCCCAATTTTTTTTTAGATTGTGAAAGATAATGCTACGCCGAGTAAATTGATACCCAACATGTCACGCTTCAAAATTGCGCCCGTTCATGGAATGGCGTCAAACTTTTACCCTTTAAAATCTCCATAGGCGAAGTTTAAAAAAAATACAAGTTGCATGTTTTGAGTTACAGAGGAGGTCTAGAGCTAGAATTATTGCTCTCGCTCCAACAATCGCGGTGATACCTCATGCGTATGTGTTCGCTTCTGCGCGCAAGCTCGTCAGGACGGGCGCATTTTCTGGCTCCTAACTTTTTTAGCTGGCTCCTAGATTCCAAGCAAATTTGTCAAGCCCTGCCGTGAGGGATAGTGCCCCAGCATTGGTGTTCCCAGGAGGAATAGTGCCCCAGCATTGGTGTTCCCGGGAGGAATAGTGCCCCAGCATTGGTGTTCCCGGGAGGAATAGTGCCCCAGCATTGGTGTTCCCGGGTAGGAATAGTACTGCTGCAAAGTTGTGTAATGTTAATGTTAAACGTTTTTTAATCTGCCGTTTGAGTGTAACATGTTTTTTCATTATTACTGTTAAATAAACGAAAAAATTCCACATTACGTTTTTTTAATGATTTTATCCGATTAATCGATTATGAAAATAATCGTTAGTTGCAGCTCTAATCAAATGTGTTCAGAAAATTCAGATCTACGCTAGTAAATGACAGACAGAGAATGAAACTCAGAATCTGATTGGTTGACACAAGGCAATGCAGACAGTTCTTATTTCAAAAACATGAAGTCATAGCTACTTAGCACCAGGGCTGCTGATAAGGCAGTACAGTAGGGTTGCCACCTGTCCAGGATTCACCTGTACAGTTCGGGTTTGGAATCATGTGTCCGGGTTTCAGACTGAAAAGGCACTGGAGGCAGGGAAGCTATAATCTCAGGATTTTTTTTAAAACACAGATTTTTACATACTGTCCCTGGTTTTACTGAGGCTGGCAACCCTGATGGGGCCCCCCAGTGGCATGGGGTCCTCGGGCAGTGCCCAAGTGCCGAAATGGTTAGTCTGCCCCTGAAGCTGAGAGTGTCTGTTACACTCTTTCACACTGCCCAAGACAGGGCTTGACCTCTGCACCTATTTCCCCCACCCCTACCCCTCACTCCAGTCCCTGGTGCTGTGCCTCAGAAAATGAAAGTTGTGTCTGGAAAGTCCAGCAGCCTCAGATACATCTGGATGAGAGGTGATGACTAAAGTCTCCCCCTTCTCTCTCCTGCCTCTGAGTGAGTACACTAAGGCAAATCAGGGTTCTCAGAGCACCCCTTAAATCAGAGCTCCCCTTTACACCAGAGGCCACAGTGTTTCCCCTTACATCAGAGTCTTCACCATACATCAGAGTTCTCAGTGTTCCCCCTTAAATCAGGGTTCTCAGAGCATCCCTTGTGTTAGAGTCCCCAGAGTTCTCCCTTACATCAGAGTCTGCAGAGTCCCACCTTACAGTGAAATTAAACTCTGCAAGTTCAGATGTAAAAGGGCAACTCTGTGGACTCTGAGGTAAAGAGGGACTCTTGTTATTAACTTCATATGATTAGAAGTGGTATTTAATATCAAAATATACTGTATGTATAGTTTATGCTATTAAAAAATTGCTGTGGGCCGCTAAAGTGTTTGGGTTTGACTTGAAGAAAAGGTGGCAGCCCTACAGTACAGCCAACCCTCCTGTACTGGGCCCGAGCCCCATCAGTTTAAAAGGGGGGCCCAGGCACCTGTTAAGCAGGAAGGTCGGCTGTACTGTTGCAGACACTAATCCTAATCTGCCTCCAACTGCAGCGCTGGCAGCTTCTCCTCTTCCTCCCTCAGGCAGGATTGCAAGGAGATTGGTGTGCCCCTCCCATCTGCTGTTCAGGCCCACTTGTGTGACCCTTTCCCCTGCAGTAGTGCCAGCTTTCCTCCTTCCCTCTCCTGCTCAACGACGCCGATCCGTGGCACCCCACCGCTCAAATCCAATCCACATCCAATCCAAATCCAATCCACGCCCCCCCCCCCCCCCCCGCTCAACAACTCCAATCCGCGGGGCACCCCCCCCCCCCGCTCAACAACTCCACGCCCCCCCACTCATCAACTCTGATCCGCGGCACCCCCCCGCTCAACAACTCCGATTCGCGGCCCCCCTCCGCTCAACAGCTTCGATCCGATCGGCGCACCCCCCTTTGCTCAACAAAAATGTCCTGCAGAGAGAGGTATGCCACTACCCACCCCTGACCATTCAGAGTACTCCTCATTTATCACCACCCTCTGAACTCCCCCTTGTAGCCAGTTTTCAATCCATATACTCACCCTATGGTCCATGCCGACGCACCTTACTTTGTACAGTAAACATGTATGAGGAACTGTGTCAAATGATTTTGCAAAATTCAGATACACCACGTCTATGTCTAGATGGCACTGATATGTAGCACTGATAGGCAGCACCGATGGGCAATGACAGGTGGCACTGGTAGGCGGCACTGATATACGGCACTGATGAAGACTGATAGGCGGCACTTAATGGCAATGATAGTTGGCACTGATAGGCAGCACTTAAGGGCCATGATAGGCAGCACGGATAGGCGGGCATTGTTGATTTTTGTCACTGATGGGCACTGCTGGGCTGCCCTACTTATCTGCACAGGTCTCCCCTGCAAGGAGATGCCGCTGATTGTGGAGGCGAGGAGAGACGATAAAGAGCCGATAAATGTCACTTCAGTGTTTACATGTGACCGGTTGTGATCAGGCACAGCCGATCACATGTGTAAACAACGACGTCATCGACTCCTTTACCGAGATCGGCGTCCCACTATGTCCTAGGAACACAGCAAGACCGCCCTCACGCTGCGTGCCCCCCAGTGGGCGTGAGAGTGGGGACAGTGGGACAAAGTCATATGACATCGCCCCAGAACGAGAGGGGATCCCGCCCACCGTCATTTTAGTATACAGCGAGCGGGGGGGGGGGGGGCTTAGTTAATTGTATTTTATTTTTTGGTGGGGGGAAACAGAGAGCAACATTCAAATAAAGGGGCGAAGGTCTCTGTTTGGCTGCGCTGGTCAGCAGTGCCCATTGCGGTCCCAACACATACACAAAGCAATTTGCCTCTTGTCCTATTGTTTCAGTTCCTACCATTGCACTGCATGGGCTTGTGCTGAAAAAAGTAGGACAGGTTACACTGCATCCAAACACGCTAAGGCACATAAAGTTGAATAAAATGTAATCTTTTCAGTAACGTAAAAAAAGAAAAAGGAAAACTACAACACAGCTCCAATGCACATGCGTTGTTGTGCACCACAATACTTGGTAACACAACCATGCATTTGCTGTGTTGCAAGAAATGGTGTATATCCATATATTTTTTTTGGACATTTTGGTGCATTGCAAGCAAGAAATGTCTGTCTTAATGCAATGCACATCAACATGCAAGTAAGGTCAGTAACACACATGTTTACCCCAATGCACTGCATGGGCAAAATGTGAACCCAGCCTGAGTCTGCCATGCCTTTCCATTAGAAGCACCCACAGTTATGCAGAAACTGGAATATTTTCACACGTTGCTGTGCAGCCTATTACTCTGTGTTAGCTCTCTCTGGCAGCAGGACCAGGCTACAAAGTGACAGTTGGCAGAAACAAGAGTTTTCTATTAAAATCCTGCAAAGGAAAATAAGCTTGTGTGAGTGTAGGTTTATGACAGTGATAGAGCGCCCCCTGCTGTATTTACAGACACATTCACTGCTCAGTGTTTAAAATGATGAAGCTACAGGAGACCGCCGCAACCTTTATTTTCTAATTTTGCATCTCAGTAATAAATTCATCTTAATCCAATAATCTCAATTTGTACATATGCACAGTACCTATCATAAGTTTGTATTATTATTATTATGAATAAAGTAAATCTAAAGCCAAACCTTTAAAGAGTAACTCCACTGTCGTGGGGGGGAAAAAAATAGCAAATAAAGAAAAAATAATATAGCATATACAATTGCTGCACTAATTATATTGTAATTGAATGTTATAAAAATTACCTTTCCTTTTCAATCTGGAGCCACTGTCATTTTCTGAGAATGCATTGCAATATGACTATATGGAGGCGTTCTGTACAGAGTGTGTACTGACCACCCCAAGAAACAGAATTTCCTGCTTGTGTGATTGGCTAACCAATTTTCCCAGAAGTCTACACTAATGCCGCAAACACACGATCAGAAATTCCAATAAGAAAAGTTTGATGTGAGATTTTGTACGGAAAATCTAACCATGTGTAGGCTCCATCAGTCATTTGCTGTCGGAATTTCCGCCAACAAAAGTTCGAGAGCTGGTTCTCAAATTTTCCAACGGAAAAAATTCCAGTCGTCTGTAGCAATACCAATGCGCGAAATTCCGACGCATGCTCGGAAACAATTTGACGCATGCTCGGAAGCATTGAACTTAATTTTCTCGGCTCGTCCTAGTGTTGACGGTCGAAAGTTCAGAGAACTTTTGTGTGACCGTGTGTATGCAAAGCCAAGTCTGAGCGGAATTCCATCCATTCCAAAAGACATCCAGATCGTGTGTACGCGGCATTAAACTTTGTCAAGGTTTTAATTTTTAAAGGTTAAGATGTCTGGCAGTTTAAGCAGTTTACAGACTAGTGAGTGTATATGATATAATATATATGAAGGACTGTACGAGGCTAAAAGAGGTGACGGCAGTACAATGACAAAGATTAAATTATAGCTTTAGTATATAGTACAATTGGCAGTAGAATATTGGGTACATTTAAAGTCGTTGGTGAATTCTGTGAATCCTGGAGCTGAGACCAAACCGGAACCTAAGACAAGAACAGATTATTACGCACATGAACCATAAAAACACCATATATCAGAACATATAAAAGTCAAATTTTGTATCCGTTTTCATCAGAATTTTATATTGGTGGCTTTGTGCTATTTTTTTTTTTTAACGTTCACAAAATAATAATTTTGATATAATGTTAATGTAGCATCCTCCAAGTTAGGTTACTATAATGTTAGCTATTTTTTGGAGGGGGGGGGGGGCTCCTCTGTAATCAGTGAAGCCCTTATTGATTGTTTTGTACTGGTTTGGATCTGACAGGCTGCAGATTTGATTGCTCTCCCCTGCTTTCCTGAGGTTTCTGAAACATAGGAGGTTGAGGAAAGCTAATGGGCAACCTGAAAGTTTATTGTGCTTCAGCCAATCCCTAGGGAGATGTGCCCAGTAGGTGGCAGGGGAGGCATATAAATAGTCTGAGCTTTAGAACAGCAAAGTTATCTTCCTGTTGAAGGGATTCCACTCGTCTGATTCTAGTGACTTAAAGCGGGGGTTCACCCTAAAAAAAAATACCTAAAATTATATTGATCCAACTTATCCGACCGACAGTGTGCTGGTGGTTTATCTTTTCCGTACATACCTTTTTAGGGCTATTTTCACCCCCGGCTTCGGGGTAGGTGATTGACGTTCTTCCGACCGGCGCATACACGAGTTGCCGAAAGAAGCCGAACGTCGGTGCGCAGGCGCCATATAGAGCCGCACCGACTGTCGGCTTCTTTTGGCAAGTCGTGACGCGTTATATGAGCCGGTCGGGAGAACGTCAATCACAGCCTGTGAATAGGAACGCCCAGTCCCGCGGGATTCACTACCCGGAAGCCGGAGGTTAAAATAGCACTAAAAAGTTATGTACGGGAAAAAATAAATAAACCACCGGATAAGCTGGATCAATGTAATGTTAGAATTTTTTTTTAGGGTGAACCCCCGCTTTAAGCTGTTGTTTATCGAGGTCCCAGTTCTGGCATAGCTGGGGGGGCTACTTATAAAGATATTTTTTTCTGAAGCTGATCATGGGAACCCTCATCCAAGGACCTGGTCTGGAGAGCTTACAGAAGAGCGCCCATTGGTCCTGTGGCATTGTGAGCATTAACCTCTCCCTCTCTGTAGAGTGTCTGGTAGATATTGAAAGGTGGCATCCGGTGATCCTGTGACATTGGGAGTACTGACCTGAGCTCAGGGTCCTATTGACTGTGTGCTGTTTTCCTTCGAGTAGAAGAGCCAGTGGTAGCTCTAACTGGGATAGCTTTTGAAAAGGACTCAGTTCTGCCATCAGTGCTTGCTCCTGCATATACACTGTTCAGGGAGGCTTAGCAAAGTGGAGTGTCCTCCTCAGGCCCAGACTGGCCATAGGGCACACAGAGCCCCTGGGCTGTATGTTCTAGGCCTTTTGATAGCTGGGCCGTGCAGCGGGAGGTAAGTGGCAACCGCGGTCCAGACTGGGCATACACAGACCGCAGCCCCTCACTCACCTCCTGCTATACAGTCTCTCGGGATGAATATCTGGTCACCAACCAATGCCTGGCCTGTTTTTTGTCAAATCTGAGCCTGGTCCTCTTGCAAATATTAAGTAGATTCGGAGTATCTCATATCACCCCACAAGCCATCCAAGTTCCTCAGTAATACAAATACAAAAAAGATATCCCCTAGACTGATTATTGATCCAATAGTAAGGCTTCATGTACACCCTGCCTACATTTACCACGGCTACAGGAAAATACAAAACGCAGCAAAATCATGTTTAGGATAAGGCGATTGAGGAAGGTTGAAGCTCACCTAACTGCAGAAGCTCCTAACTTCTGCTAAAAGCCTATGTGTACATGAAGCCTTAATGAACTGTTGCTGTGTGCCTGGCTTCCTCTGCACTAACCATGGGAAAGAACTACAGCGTCTCCTTCTGTGGTAGTGCTAAATGAATGTCTCTGATACACTGCAACATGTTTCTTACTTTGATGACCATTGTTACCATTTTATTATAAGGAAGCAATGTCCTGTCCCTGCCATTCTGTTCCTCACTCCTGTGAACCATTTTCAGCCAACAGCGGGCTAAAGCCTGCTGTCTGCTGATGTCACAGAGCCAGTCCAGGCTGAGGAAAGAATATGGTCATAATCCATCCAGTAGCCTGGACCAGTACCTGGCTCAGCCTCTGGAACACTGAGCCAGTCACGGCTCTCTGCTCAGAGCGATCAGCGGTGTTTGATCGCTCAGTTGTAAGCCTTTGAGTCGGCGGGGGACAGATGAAGCATCCACCTAGGTAGATAGATAGATTTTTTTTTTAATCCAAAATACGAAATGTATTTAACCATATGCTAATCACTGTTGCTAATATCATTGTTGTCTTCTTGGAGTACATCCACTTTACCGAATGTGTTATAATGTTTATAATATCTTTATTATAATAAACACGAATTAAACAAAAAAAAAAAAAATCCCAAACTTTTCTATTAAGTTAGTAATAAGGAAAAGAACAACTGCAGAGATCCTATAGGTAATACCAATGACTAGTCTTTTGCCATCTGCTTGCTTTTTATTGGGTAAAGATTTCTTAGTACAGGTCCTCTTAAAAAAGCCAGTGAATAGAAACTTTTTTAATTTTGCTTTGCCTGACTTGACTGAAAATTAATTTTAAACTTTAATGTTTAATAAAAATAACCCAAAATCCTTAAAATAAAATGACACAAAACTTCAGGAAGGACAGATGCAGCAAAAGTTTCTAACATCTAACTAGCCTAATAAATATGGTCTCATATAGACATGTGCACTGCCAAAAAATGTGTTCTTTTTATTTTCGTTTCATTTATTTTTTTATAGCTTTTTTTTCGGAAATTCTGAAAATTTTCAAATTCAGAATTTTTGAATTTCCGAATTCCGAAATTTAGAATTTCCGAAATTTAGAATTTCCGAAATTTAGAATTTCCGAAATTCCAGAAATTAAAAAATTTGGAAATTTCGGAATTTGTCAAAATTTGTTAAAAAACTAATTTGGAACTAAACGGATTGCACGTGTCTAGTCTCATATTTCTCAAGGTATGGAGGATCTTACCCTCAGCGAGGTTGTGGAGGTTGCAGTAGTTGATGCCATTGTCCAGCACAATATACCATGGTTCTGATACAGAGAATGCCTGCAAAGTTAGACATTAAACATTGTTATGTTTTCTTTATTCTTTACCTAAATTCTTTTAATAAATAATGTTATCGCATTAGTAACCTAATACAAGGAACAATGGAGTCTACAGTACCTTGAAAAAGAACTGCCTATTACATTTCTTGAGGCCTTAAAAATGCCAGGACAGTACAAATTCCCCCCAAATGAACCTTTTTTTGGCAATTAGATAGTCCAAAGTATTTAGTAAGAGGCATGGTTAGTTTTTGAAGTTATTTATTGTCATAAAATTTTGGAAATTTAAGAAATTAAATAAAAATTTTTTTTACCTATGAATCTCCTCTTCTCAGTTTAGTTAGTCTTACGACAATCCAGCTGAGCTCCTCCACACCTCTTATCAATTTCCTTGATTTCCTTTTTACATATTCAGTTATATTCCTTGTAACATTTAAATGATGATAGTGTTCCTTCATTACTCTTTGGATCTTTTAACAATGGTGTGGTGCTTTACTTTCTATTTTTGTTACATTTCACTACAAGCCAGGGAGACCGCGGAGATCCTCTGGGGTGTAGAGGCCGCCTGCCCGGGAACGGACCTGCTTCCATCAACATCAACTTTAAAATAGCAATACCAATAAGATACCCTTACAGGTCCAGTGCTATTTTTTCCACATTCTTAATCTAACCTTGACCTAGATCAAACCCTGATAGCTATTTTATCTTTATTTTTATTATTTTTTTAACACTTTGTTTTGTTTACATACTAGCAAAGAGATAAATATAGCAAGGAGAAAGAAGAAAGATATATAGTGTATTATTTTTTTTTATTATTCAAGAGGAGAAAGAGTACAGGGATGGGATGTACAGTCACTAATCAGCACAAACGCAGGTACACACATAAGCGGCCCCATTGAAGAAGGCTCACTTCAGTGAAGCTATATGTGTATATGCTTGGTGGGAAGGGGTTAAAGCAGATTCTGCTCAATGTGCACCCAGTGGAGCCCTTTGTGTCTGTGGGGTCATAGTTCCTTAACCGCTTGCCGACCGCGCACGACTATTTACGTCTTCAAAATGGCACGGGCAGGCAGATTGGCGTACATGTACGTCCCTTTAAATCTGCTGCGCGGCCGCGTGCCTCACGAGTTCGGCCACAGGTCCGGGGAACTCGTTGTTCCCAGGAGTTCCGTGATTGCGGTCAGCAAGGGCAGAAGAGGGGAATGCCTTTGTAAACAAGGCATTCAACTATTCTGCCTAGTGACAATGTCACTAATGACCGTTCCCTGTGATCGGAATGATCATCAGTGATGTGTTACGTGTAGCAACGGTCCCTAACAGTAAGAATCACTTCCTAGGGACAACTTAACACTTGCAGCGCCACCTAGTGGTTAACCCCTTCACTACCAGTGACAATTTTACAGTAATCAGTGCATTTTTATAGCACTGATCGCTGTAAGAATGACAATGGTCCCAAAATGGTGTCAAAAGTGTCCGATGTGTCCGCCATAATGTCGCAGCCCTGATAAAAATGATGATCACTGTCATAACTAGTATAAATTAAATTATTAATAAAAATGCCATAAAACAGTCCCCTATTTTGTAGACGCTATAACTTTTGCGCAAACCTATCAATAAACGCTTATTATATATTTTTTACCAAACATATGTAGAAGAACACATTTCGGCCTAAACTAATTATATTATAATTATATATTTTTTGGGGATATTTATTATAGCAAAAAGTAAAAAAATATTGAATTTTTTTCCAAATTGGCTCCCTCTTTTTGTTTATAGCACAAAAAATAAAAAATCGCAGAGATGATCAAATACCCCAAAAGAAAGCTCTATTTGTGGGGAAAGGACGCCAATTTTGTTTGGGAGCCACGTCGCACGACAGCGCAAATGTCAGTTAAAGCGACGCAGTGCCGAATCGCAAAAAGTGGCCTGGTCTTTGACCACCAAAATTGTCTGGGGCTGAAGCGGTTAAGCAGTGTTTTAGGTAGGGTCGGATTTACAATAAGGCAGAAGTCCTTATCTGTCTATGTATTTCAGGGCCACTGACGCAAAGCTTTAAAGTCAAAGGGTTAGCATGACAGCCAAGCAAATAGCATTTTCAGAAAGAGAAGACAGTGTCCATAAGGCTGAAGTCAAGCCCCACATCCTCCCATAAAGTTTCCTGTTACGATGGCAGTTTAGCATTTTTTTTTGAGTTATTACCTTAGAGTATATTTCCTCCAAAGGCATAGGATGACTCTACAATTTTTGCATGTAATATTCTAAATTACATTCACAGCTTGACACTAAATCAATGCATTAAAATATTTAAAAATGCACAATAAAAACGTACATTCTCACACGGTCCCCTGTGTGAATATAATAATCCTGTGTTAATATTGGGGAACTGTTTTTTTTAACATGAAAATCATGCAAAGAACTCAATCAAAAACCTGAATCATTTATTGCGAAATAATCCACTGCTCCTCCAAACACATAATATAAACTGCACACTAAAGTCAGTTAATAAAAAGCTTGCTATGTGAAAGGCTCAGAATTTGCACTGCCATCTCAAAAAGTTGCTATATTATGTGTGTAGCGCCCCCCTGTGTACAGTAAGTACATTTAGTTGGACTCCTATTGTAGCCAGAAAAGCCAGGGTTAAAGTGATATTAAAATCTTGACTTTTTTCTTTTTTATTAAAAATAACAAACATGTCATACTTGCCTGCTCTATGCAGTCATTTTTCATAGAGCAGCCCCGATCCTGCTTTTCTCGGGTCCCTCGCCGGCTCTCCTGGCTCCTCCCCCCTGCCGAGTGCCCCCAGCTTGCTATGGGGGGGGCACCCGAGCCGGGCCTTTGCTCGGTGTGTCCATTCTGACATGCCTTGGCCACACCTGCTTTCTCTCCTCATTGGCTCACTAACTTTGATTGACAACAGCGGAAGCCAATGGTGCTCCGCTCAGTTTTGCCAACCTACCAGATTGAAATTTTCTGGCACGACACCGGAAATTTACTGGCACTTCCACGTTTTTACTGGCATTTAAAAAAAGCTACTAAATTACATTTTTAGGTGCAAATTTCAGTATTTAGGCTACAGACAAGTACGCTAGGCAAATAGCAATGTGATTTAAGGTAGATATTAACCACTTAACCACTGGGCACTGTAAACGTTGGGGTTAAACTCAATGGTAAATGCGTTTTTTTTAGCGAGTCCACAGCAGTCAGATGTTATGTTTGAGGGCATGGCAGCCCATTTTTATTGAAGGAAAACAAAAGAACAGTTCACATACAGGATTTCCAACGCAGGGGTTCTTCTCCAGTAATGTTTACAGAACTCAACATACCAAGCCTCCTGGCTCCTAGGCTTACTTAGCCTTGCTGTACCTGCTAACCTGGCACACTCCTGGCCTCAACAGGTTCTCCAGCCCACTGTCTCCCAGACTTCCGGACTTCCTTCAGCCCCTCTTGGACTCGCTAGTCCCCTCAGGTCTACCAGCCTCCCAGTCCTTCAGACACAAAGTCCCCCCACACCAGGGATGTAGTCTCCAGGGCAGACAGACAGACAGATCCCCACATACAGGTCTGTCTTGCAGCAACAGCCAGCTGCACACCTTCCACCTCTCTCTCTCTCTCCCTGATTATATTGTCAGCGTTCAGCTGGGAACCCAACCTGCTGGCTGTCTGTAAGATCTGGACACAGGGTTGGATATCCCATCCTGCCCAAGTCTCTGCAGGATCTCCAACTACACAGCCCCATTCAAAACTATCAAAACCTGAGATCAACTGACAGAGCCGTTTTCTCCATTTAAAAAAACTATGCTGTGTAGTCTGCAGTCTGCTGACATGCAGACTCTGTGTCCATTTTTGCTGTGTCTCCATGGTGAACAGGGACCCTCACTTTTACATATCCCCCCCCTTTGTTTCGATCCCGAAGGGGCGGAACACACACACACTCCATTAGGGTTGGACACCATCTGTGTCGGCTGTCAGCCGCATAGGCCCAACCCTTTTTTCGGGTGCGCTTCCAGGTAAGTCCCACCCTGACTCTCCATGGGATCCCACTTTTTTCTATCCTACGCTTTCTCCCTCTTCTGGGGTTCCTGGGCTTATTTTCTTTTCTCAGGGGAACCCTGCCTTGCCTGAAACCCTCACATTCTTCATATAGAGAACCTGTTCCTATAGCCATTTCTCCCACAGTGTCTCCGGGTACTTTAATTTGTACCTTTGTGCGACTGACAGGTAAAATCTCTGCTACTGCCATGTCCATTTCGCTCCCTTTCTTCATGTAAAGTCTAGTGGTTGAGGCAGTGTCCGTGCCCTCTACTGACCACCGCTCAGCCGTACTTTGGACTGCATCAGCAGAAATTTTCCTAGTCACCGCCTCTGGCGGAGAGACTTCTGATGTTTTCAAGCGTTCTCCTGATCGCCTTCCATCCAAATCGGTAACTGGAAGCACCCTCTCAGAGAACCTTGAGAACATTTGCCATACTGCTAACAAACATGGTACCAACCAGTTCCTCTTGTTATTACCATAAAGCATAGCCTGTACTACTTGGCTCCACCTACTGGTACTACGCAGTACCACCTTGTCCGACCACAATGGAGACACCCAAGTGTATAACAGATGTGCTTTTTGGACCTCAAGCAGTTTCAACAATACATTAGTCAACTTAATGCGACCCACATCTACATCCAAGACTTTTCTAGGGACTTTTCCCTTATCAATGACGTGGAGGGGCTCATCAACTGAAGCTGGAAAGATAGAGACATTTTCAGCGACCCCCACCTCACTGGCGGTATCAGTCTTCACAGCCTGGTGCTCAACTGGAGCGCCGTCAGACGTACATCTCACATTTATCCCTTCTGTCACAGCATCAGTGAGCCGCTGCAGGTCATACGTCACATTGCCATTTTTGCGCTCACTATTTTCCAGCGGTTGGGCTGCGGATAACACATCTGCCATGCATGCGCCCTTAACCGGGTCCTTCTGACTGAAGGAAATCAATCTCTGCAGGGGCCAACACGCCCTTGGCCACTGGCCACCCTGCACTCCCCCTCCATTGGGCATAGCAGGTGTTATGTCCAAATCTGTGTTACCCAACCTAGCCTTATCCAGCATGGCTAGCACTTGTTTAGCCCAGCTGTCCCAGTCAGTGGTACTACTCCCTGACAGGCATTCATTCTGCAGCACTGCATCACCTGTTCCAAGAGGCACCAAAGGAACCTGGGTCCTCATTACGTGATACAGTACATTTGTTCATCGCTAGACGCATCACATTGTACAAGCACAGTTTCACCTATGTCACATTGGGACGATGCTTCGTCACAAACCACAGGATGCAATACCCCATTTTGACCAGATTGTTCTGGTGGCGCTACCATCACATCCCTCCGCTTTATACACTACTACTTTTACAGTATGAATCATTTTTCACCAAACTGATCACATACCAGCGGGTGGTCGGCACCCACACACTCTCATTGTGTGGTGCAGTCTCTCCTTGTTCCCCCAGAGTAGGGCCAGAGCGGTCCTGAACAACCTCCAGTTTCCAACACAGAGAGATCCCGGGAGGTTTCCATGAACAACCCTGCACTCTGCCTCTGGTGGTCAAGGAAGACATCCTTCTCCATCCTTTTTAGTAAACATATCACCAACAATATTTCAAATATGACATTTCCAGAAATACATTTCTCAATCTTTAGAGTATCATCATGACACTTAAACATAGCTGTAGCTATTGTGGGTGCCCTTACCCACTAGAGAAGCTCTACAGCTGACCTGGGAAACCCTCTGCTCCAACACTGTGGCTCCTGGGAGGTTTCTCTGGCAACCCCACCAGCACCTATATCTGTCACTAGGGACAACATGGTATACTTATTTCTTTGGTCACCCCTAGTACAGCTCTTCCAGCACTCTGCTGGATTCCACCAGGTACATACAGAGTCCCCATGTGTCTTTTCAGTCTTTAGTCCTGCTGACAGTTGGGCTTTACCTGTGCCTCCCCCCTACTCTGGGTAGCACACCGTAGCAAGTCCACTTGTACTGCGAATCTCCCCGCTGAACACACTTCTACTTCATTGGGTTCTGTCCCAAAAACTGCAACAGTCTTACCACTTCCTGTAGCCGTTGTCATAGCCTTCATTTGAGTGCGGTTGTCCTCATCTGTGGTGTCTCCCATATGCTGAATTTTTCATGTGGTCATGGAGAAACACTGCAGCCTTTCCAGACCCACCAACACCCCCTGAATGTAACACAGTATCCCTGTTGCTAGGGGTAACAGCAGACCAGCACTCCAAAGATGGTTGGCTACACCTCATGGTGGTTACAGACTGTTGTGTCCTTTCATGGGCTGCCCGCATTCTCCACCACTGTAAACGTTGGGGTTTAACTCAATGGTAAATGCGTTTTTTTTAGCGAGTCCACAGCAGTCAGATGTTATGTTTGAGGGCATGGCAGCCCATTTTTATTGAAGGAAAACAAAAGAACAGTTCACATACAGGATTTCCCACGCAGGGGTTCTTCTCCATTAATGTTTACAGAACTCAACATACCAAGCCTCCTGGCTCCTAGGCTTACTTAGCCTTGCTGTACCTGCTAACCTGGCACACTCCTGGCCTCAACAGGTTCTCCAGCCCACTGTCTCCCAGACTTCCGGACTTCCTTCAGCCCCTCTTGGACTCGCTAGTCCCCTCAGGTCTACCAGCCCTCCCCAGTCCTTCAGACACGAAGTCCCCCCACAACCAGGGATGAGTCTCCAGGGCAGACAGACAGACAGATCCCCACATACAGGTCTGTCTTGCAAGCAACAGCCAGCTGCACACCTTCCAACCTCTCTCTCGTCTCTCCCTGATTATATTGTCAGCGTTCAGCTGGGAACCCAACCTGCTGGCTGTCTGTAAGATCTGGACACAGGGTTGGATATCCCATCCTGCCCAAGTCTCTGCAGGATCTCCAACTACACAGCCCCATTCAAAACTATCAAAACCTGGAGAAAACTGACAGAGCCGTTTTCTCCATTTAAAAACTATGCTGTGTAGTTCTGCAGTCTGCTGACATGCAGACTCTGTGTCCATTTTTGTTGCGTCTCCATGGTGACAGGGACCCTCACTATTACAGCACTTAAACCCCCTTAATAACCAGACCAATTTTCAGCTTTCGGTGCTCTCACATTTTGAATGACAATAACTCGGTCATACAACACTGTAGCCAAATTAAATTTTTGTCTTTTTTTTCCCCCCACAAATAGAGCTTTCTTTTGGTGGTATTTGATCACCTCTGCGGTTTTAATTTTTTTCGCTATTAATGATAAAAAGAACGAAAAATTTGTAAAAATATGAATTTTTCTTCATTTCTATCATAACATTTTGTAAAAAAGAATTGTTTCCTCATAAATTTGGCCTAAAATGAATACTGCTACATATTTTTGGTAAAAAAAAAAAAATTGATATTATTTAGTCTGGGTGAAAGTTATAGGGCAGGGGTCCTCAAACTTTTTAAACGGGGGGCCGGTTCACTGTCCCTCAGACCGTTAGAGGGCCGGACTATAAAAAAAACTATGAACAATTCCCCCCCCCCCCCTCATCACAAAATCATCATCATCGCAAGCTATCCCCCCCCCCCATCATCACAAAATCATCATCATCGCAAGACATCTCCCCCCCCCCCTCATCATCACAAAATCATCATCATCGCAAGACATCTCCCCCCCCCCCCCCTCCATCATCACAAAATCATCATCATCGCAAGCCATCTCCCCCCCCCATCACAAAAATCATCATCATCATCGCAAGCCATCTCCCCCCCCCCTCATCACAAAATCATCATCATCATCATGGCAAGCCATCTACGCCCCCATCATCACAAAATATTCATCATCATCATCATCATCACATCATCGCAACCATCTCTCCCCCCTCTCTCCCCCCCCCCCCCATCATCACAAAATCATCATCATCGCAAGCCATCTGTCCCCCCCCCCCCATTATCACAACACCATTATCATCATCATCATCATTACAAGCCAAAACAAAGATTTAGAGCTGCGCCTTGTCACCCGGACTCGATACAATCAAAAAGAGTCCATATATCAGTCATGTGGAGATAAACAATCCTTCAAACATGAGAGAAGTAGTAGGTTGGCTCCAAGACAAATCTCCGCTGGTCTTTAAATCAGGATGGACATATAATAAACACCACTGTGCTCGAACTTGGCTTTTCAATGTGGCCCACCACCAGAAGTATAAGCAGCTTACCAGAGGAATGGCTGTAATCAACAGTCGGCTGTGACCCAGCCGCGGCCTTTAGAGAACCAGGACGAATCCCAAATCCTAGGGCAGTGTTTACACCGGGGCTCCACTCAGCAACTCCACCAATTAGATCATATGTAAGTGATGAATAGAGGCAGACATAGCGTAATCCGCTGGACATTTATTTAAAATAGTAAAAACCAGAATACTCACATGGGATGAGTTAGACAGCATATAAAATACAAAGTTGCCGGGCCGGCAAACAGATCAGCAAGGACCCTCCTCCAGAGCGTAATGACGTCACCACACGTCTACCCAGACGCGTTTCGTCGTAGGACGTTGTCAATGGGATCCCATTGACAACGTCCTACGACGAAACGCGTCTGGGTAGACGTGCGGTGACGTCATTACGCTCTGGAGGAGGGTCCTTGCTGATCTGTTTGCCGGCCGGCAACTTTGTATTTTATATGCCTGTCTAACTCATCTCCCATGTGAGTATTCTGGTTTTTACTATTTTAAATAAATGTCCCAGCGGGATTACGCTATGTCTGCCTCTATTTATCACTTACATATGATCTAATTGGTGGAGTTGCTGAGTGGAGCCCCGGTGTAAACACTGCCCTAGGATTTGGGATTCGTCCTGGTTCTCTAAAGGCCGCGGCTGGGTCACAGCCGACTGTTTGATTACAGCCATTCCTCTGGTAAGCTGCTTATACTTCTGGTGGTGGGCCACATTGAAAAGCCAAGTTCGAGCACAGTGGTGTTTATTATATGTCCATCCTGATTAAAGACCAGCGGAGATTTGTCTTGGAGCCAACCTACTACTTCTCTCATGTTTGAAGGATTGTTTATCTCCACATGACTGATATATGGACTCTTTTTGATTGTATCGAGTCCGGTGACAAGGCGCAGCTCTAAATCTTTGTTTTTGTTGTATTTCCCCTTGTGTTTCGGCACAAGAGCTGCCGCCTCCCCCCCCCTATTTTTTATTTTTATTTCATGTTAGTAACTGACCACACCGGTACTAATTGATTATTTAACTGTGACAAGCGCAATTTTCTCTGTATCATTACAAGCCACCCCCCCCCCCCCCATCATCACAAAATCATCATCATCATTGGAAGCCATCTGTCCCCCCCCCCCCCCATTATCACCAAAATCACATCATCATCATCATTGCAAAGCCACCACCCCCCCCCCCCCCCCTCCCCCCATTATCACAAAATCATCATCATCACTTGGAAGCTATTGGTCCCCCGTCCCCCCCCCCCCATTATCACAAATATCATCATTCATCATTGGAAGCCATCTATGTCCCCCCCCCCCATTCATCCAAATCCATCATCATCACGAATGGAAGCCATCAGACCCCCCCCCCCCCCCCACCCCTCACTCACCATTATCACCCTCTCACAGCCCTTCTCCTTACTCTGCTGCTCTGACACCCGTCTGGCTCTGACTCCCACAGTTGTGCTGTGCTCTCAGTCTCTCTGTATAACAGTTATGGCGCGCTGTGATGAAATGCCGTCCCCGCCCCTCCTCCTCCTAGACGAGCTTGTTGACAGACAGCACACTGGCTCTATCAACACACGAGCTAGTCTAGGAGGAGGATGGGCGGGACATTTCTCACAGCGCGCCAGAACTGATCTCGTGACACAGCGGGATTGCTGTGTAACCGGCATTGCCTCTCAGCGTCGGGCGGGCCGGTTTAAAGTCCTCCGCGGGCCCGCATGTGGCCCGTGGGCCGTAGTTTGAGGACCCCCTGTTATAGGGTCTACAATGGTACCAATACTGAAAATTGATAAATTTGATCACATCATGAAGTACTGACAGCCTCTCTCATTTCTTGAGACGTCTAACAAGCCAACAGGCGGCACTGCAGTGGTGCAGGTAGAATGGTGTGGCACTGGTGGCACAGATGGCACTGGTGGGCAAATATGGCACTGGTGGGCAAATATGGGGGGTATTGAGGCACTGGTGTGGTGCAGATGACATAGCACTGATTGTGCACTGATGGGGCACAGGTGTGCACTGAAGGGCACAGGCGGCACAGGTGGCACTGATGTGGCAGTGTTGTGGCAGTGGTGGGGCACAGGTGGCACGTGGTGGGGCACTGCTGGGCACTAATCTCTCTCCTCTTCTCTCATGCTGCAATGTTGTGAAGGGTGAGAGGAGAGGAGAGAGGTGCCCCACAATGTTTACATTTGTGAGCGCGCGTCATTGGACGCGGCGATCACGTAGTAAGGAGCCGCTGCTGGCACAGTGGCGCCGCGGCACACTTGACTCTAACGACTGACGTCCTGTTAGAGTACAGGAACCCTCTGCTCTAACTATATGAGTGTATTTCGTCTATTAGGGCTGTGATTAAGTGGTTAAGGTAAAAAAACATATTTTGGTTATTTTTGATATAATTAATAGGGAAGTATCTTTAGGGACATCACCCCCTGCTTCCATCCCCCTCTGCCACCAAACACATCCATGGCTTCACCCCCCTCTGTGGTGCCAACAATCTGCTCTGGTGCCACCCTAGACTACCAAGATCTCACCCCCTGCCTCCATCATCCCCTCGGTCTCATCCCCCTCTCTGTGTGCCACCAACAACCCCTGTCCTCCATCTCCCACCCCCTCCGTGGTGACATCCATCCCCCTCTGCGGTGCCACCAGCACCCCCTGCCTGCCATCACATACCCCCTGCCTCCACCCCCCTCGACATCGCGGTCCACCGGCAGCCACCATTACCCCCTGCCGCAAATCACCCCCTGCCTCCAATCTCCATGCGCGGTTCCAAGCCGAACCCATCTTGGCTATTTTTACTGGCACGGGGCATTTACGAACGGGGGAAAAAAGTGCCCGTTTTTACAAACTGTCCATAAAAATATGGACGGTTGGCAACACCGGCTCCGCTCCTGCCAATAAGGACAGCCGCGCCTCTAATGCAACATCGCTGGATTAAGATGAGGCACAAGTAAGTACAGGGGACTGAGTTTTTTTTTGTATCCTAATGCATAGAACGCAGAGCTCCAAGGGCTTAGTCTTCTGCTGCCCTCCCCCTGACTTCTAGCCACTTGATTTACCGAGCCTGTTTTTCAGATTCGGTGTTTACGAGACTAAAACTGTTTTTTTTTGCTAGAAAAATTACTTAAAACCCCCAAACATTATATATATATATATATATTTTTTTTTTTTTCTAACACCCTAGAGAAAATAAAATGGCAGTCATTGCAATACTTTTGTCACACCCGTATTGCGCAGCGGTCTTACAAGCGCACTTTTTTGGGAAAAAAACACTTTTTTTAATTAAAAAATAAGACAACAATAAAATTTCTGCCCAATTGTTTTATATATTGTGAAAGATAATGTTAAGCCGAGTAAAATGATACCCAACATGTCACGCTTATAAATTGCGCCAAACTTTTACCCTTAAAAATCTAAAAATTCTACAGGTTGCATTTTTTGAGTGACAGAGGAGGTCTAGGGCTAGAATTATTGCTCTCGCTCTAATGATCAACGGCGATACCTCACTTGTGTGGTTTAACACAATTTTCATATGCGGCGCTACTCACGTATGCGTTCACTTCTGTGCGCGAGCTCGTCGGAACGGGGCGTTTAAAAAAATAAAATAAATTTGTTTTCTTATTTATTTTTATTTAGTTTATAATTTTTTACACTGAAATAAAAAAAAAAAAATTATCTCTTTTATTCCTATTACCAGGAATGTAAACATCCCTTGTAATAGAAAAAAAACATGACAGGTCCTCTTAAATATGGGATCTGGGGTCAAAAAGACATCACATCTAATATTTAGACTTAAATGCAAAAAAAAAAAAAATAAAAATTAAACTGTCATTTTTTTAAATGACAGAAAAAAAAATGTTTCTTTAAGATGCTGAGCGGGACTGACGTTTTGACGTAACTTCCGCCCAGCAGAGCTATGGGGACGGGTGGGGGCGATTTTTCCCCCTCACTCGCATCCCCACACAGCTGCCGAACGGACTCGATCGCCTCCGCCGCTACCGATGGCTCCGGGCTGTACAGTGTGTCCCATGGGAGCACAGCCCTGTGATCTTTGTGGAAGCCAGACACAGTTTGACGTATGTCCTCAAGTTATATTATACCAGTGTTTTTCAACTCCAGTCCTCAAGGCACACCAACAGGTCAAGTTTTCAGGATTTCCCTCAGATGAAATGGCTGTGGGAATTACTAAGGCAGTGAAACTGATCAAATCACCTGTGCAAAATAATGGAAAGCCTGAAAACATGACCTGCTGGTGTGCCTTGAGGACTGGAGTTGAAAAACACTGTATTATACAACAGTTCTGGGCATCCCATGCCAAGCTTTCCCCATCCAAGTTGAGTCTCCTAATGAACTAATAAAAAGGAAAGCACTTGTACCATTTTCTATCTACAGAGTGCATGCTGAAAATACCTGTTGCCTGGATGTGTATGCAAAGGGGGACCCACAATCCAGCAACCCCTAAGGGGGTAGCTCTACATGTGTCCCATTGTCCCATTGACAACGTCCTACGACGAAACGCGTCTGGGTAGACGTGCGGTGACGTCATTACGCTCTGGAGGAGGGTCCTTGCTGATCTGTTTGCCGGCCGGCAACTTTGTATTTTATATGCCTGTCTAACTCATCTCCCATGTGAGTATTCTGGTTTTTACTATTTTAAATAAATGTCCCAGCGGGATTACGCTATGTCTGCCTCTATTTATCACTTACATATGATCTAATTGGTGGAGTTGCTGAGTGGAGCCCCGGTGTAAACACTGCCCTAGGATTTGGGATTCGTCCTGGTTCTCTAAAGGCCGCGGCTGGGTCACAGCCGACTGTTGATTACAGCCATTCCTCTGGTAAGCTGCTTATACTTCTGGTGGTGGGCCACATTGAAAAAGCCAAGTTCGAGCACAGTGGTGTTTATTATATGTCCATCCTGATTAAAGACCAGCGGAGATTTGTCTTGGAGCCAACCTACTACTTCTCTCATGTTTGAAGGATTGTTTATCTCCACATGACTGATATATGGACTCTTTTTGATTGTATCGAGTCCGGGTGACAAGGCGCAGCTCTAAATCTTTGTTTTTGTTGTATTTCCCCTTGTGTTTCGGCACAAGAGCTGCCGCCTCCCCCCTATTTTTTATTTTTATTTTCTAATGTTAGTAACTGACCACACCGGTACTAATTGATTATTTAACTGTGACAAGCGCAATTTTTCTCTGTATCATTACAAGCCACCCCCCCCCCCCCCATCATCACAAAATCATCATCATCATTGGAAGCCATCTGTCCCCCCCCCCCCCCATTATCACAAAATCATCATCATCATCATCATTGCAAGCCACCACCCCCCCCCCCCCCCCCCATTATCACAAAATCATCATCATCACTGGAAGCTATGTGTCCCCCGTCCCCCCCCCCATTATCACAAAATCATCATCATCATTGGAAGCCATCTGTCCCCCCCCCCCCATTATCACAAAATCATCATCATTGGAAGCCAAGACCCCCCCCCCCCCTCACTCACCATTATCACCCTCTCACAGCCTTCTCCTTACTCTGCTCTGACACCGTCTGGCTCTGACTCCCACGTTGTGCTGTGCTCTCACTGTAGTAACAGTTATGGCGCGCTGTGAGAAATGTCCCGCCCTCCTCCTCCTAGACGAGCTTGTGTGACAGACAGCACACTGGCTCTATCACACGAGCTAGTCTAGGAGGAGGAGGGCGGGACATTTCTCACAGCGCGCCAGAACTGATCTCTGTGACACAGCGGGATTGCTGTGTAACCGGCATTGCCTCTCAGCGTCGGGCGGGCCGGTTTAAAGTCCTCCGCGGGCCGCATGTGGCCCGTGGGCCGTAGTTTGAGGACCCCTGTTATAGGGTCTACAAGCTATGGTACCAATTACTGAAAATTGATAAATTTGATCACATCTGAAGTACTGACAGCCTCTCTCATTTCTTGAGACCCTAACAAGCCAACAGGCGGCACTGCAGTGGTGCAGGTAGAACTGGTGTGGCACTGGTGGGCACAGATGGCACTGGTGGGCAAATATGGCACTGGTGGGCAAATATGGCACTGGTGGGCAAATATGGCACTGGTGGGGTGCAGATGAGCACTGATTGGCACTGATGGGCACAGGTGGCACTGAAGGGCACAGGCGGCACAGGTGGCACTGATGTGGCAGTGTTGTGGCAGTGGTGGGGCACAGGTGGCACTGGTGGGGGCACTGCTGGGCACTAATCTCTCTCCTCTTCTCTCATGCTGCAATGTTGTGAGGAGAGGAGAGGAGAGAGGTGCCCCACAATGTTTACATTTGTGATCGCGCCGTCATTGGACGGCGCGATCACGTAGTAAGGAGCCGCTGCACAGTCGGGCGCGCACACTTGACTCTAACGGACGACGTCCTGTTAGAGTACAGGAACCGCCTTATAGATGTATTTCGTCTATAGGGCTGTGATTAAGTGGTTAAGGTAAAAAAACATATTTTGGTTATTTTTGATATAATAAGGGAAAATTATTTAGTCACATCACCCCCTGCTTCCATCCCCCTCTGCCACCAACACACCCTGCCTTCACCCCCCTCTGTGGTGCCACAATCTACCTCTGACTCCAATCACCCCCTGCCTCCATCATCCCCTGCCTCCATCCCCCTCTGCGGTGCCACCAACAACCCCTGTCTCCATCCCCCACCCTCTGTGGTGCCACCATCCCCCTCTGCGGTGCCACCAGCACCCCCTGCCTCCAATCACCCCCTGCCTCCACCCCCCTCGGCGGTGCCACCGCAGCCACCATTACCCCCTGCCGCAAATAACCCCCTGCCTCCAATCTCCATGCGCGGTTCCAAGCCGAACCCATCTTGGCTATTTTTACTGGCACGGGGCATTTACGAACGGGGGAAAAAAGTGCCCGTTTTTACAAACTGTCCATAAAAATATGGACGGTTGGCAACACCGGCTCCGCTCCTGCCAATAAGGACAGCCGCGCCTCTAATGCAACATCGCTGGATTAAGATGAGGCACAAGTAAGTACAGGGGACTGAGTTTTTTTTGTATCCTAATGCATAGAACGGCAGAGCTCCAAGGGCTTAGTCTCTGCTGCCTCCCCCTGACTTCTAGCCACTTGATTACCGAGCCTGTTTTTCAGATTCGGTGTTTACGAGACTAAAACTGTTTTTTTTGCTAGAAAATTACTTAAAACCCCCAAACATTATATATATATATATATTTTTTTTTCTAACACCCTAGAGAATAAAATGGCAGTCATTGCAATACTTTTTGTCACACCGTATTTGCGCAGCGGTCTTACAAGCGCACTTTTTTGGGAAAAAAACACTTTTTTTAATTAAAAAATAAGACAACAATAAATTCTGCCCAATTGTTTTATATATTGTGAAAGATAATGTTAAGCCGAGTAAAATGATACCCAACATGTCACGCTTATAAATTGCGCCAAACTTTTACCCTTAAAAATCTAAAAATTCTACAGGTTGCATTTTTTGAGTGACAGAGGAGGTCTAGGGCTAGAATTATTGCTCTCGCTCTAATGATCACGGCGATACCTCACTTGTGTGGTTTGAACACAATTTTCATATGCGGGCGCTACTCACGTATGCGTTCACTTCTGTGCGCGAGCTCGTCGGAACGGGGCGTTTAAAAAATAAAATAAATTTGTTTTCTTATTTATTTTTATTTAGTTTATAATTTTTTACACTGAAATAAAAAAAAAAAAATTATCTCTTTTATTCCTATTACCAGGAATGTAAACATCCCTTGTAATAGAAAAAAACATGACAGGTCCTCTTAAATATGGGATCTGGGGTCAAAAAGACATCACATCTAATATTTAGACTTAAATGCAAAAAAAATAAAAAATAAAAATTAAACTGTCATTTTTTTAAATGACAGAAAAAAAAATGTTTCTTTAAGATGCTGAGCGGGACTGACGTTTTGACGTAACTTCCGCCCAGCAGAGCTATGGGGACGGGTGGGGGCGATTTTTCCCTCACTCGCATCCCCACACAGCTGCCGAACGGACTCGATCGCCTCCGCCGCTACCGATGGCTCCGGGCTGTACAGTGTGTCCCATGGGAGCACAGCCCTGTGATCTTTGTGGAAGCCAGACACAGTTTGACGTATGTCCTCAAGTTATATTATACCAGTGTTTTTCAACTCCAGTCCTCAAGGCACACCAACAGGTCAAGTTTTCAGGATTTCCCTCAGATGAAATGGCTGTGGGAATTACTAAGGCAGTGAAACTGATCAAATCACCTGTGCAAAAAAATGGAAAGCCTGAAAACATGACCTGCTGGTGTGCCTTGAGGACTGGAGTTGAAAAACACTGTATTATACTACAGTTCTGGGCATCCCATGCCAAGCTTTCCCCATCCAAGTTGAGTCTCCTAATGAACTAATAAAAAGGAAAGCACTTGTACCATTTTCTATCTACAGAGTGCATGCTGAAAATACCTGTTGCCTGGATGTGTATGCAAAGGGGGACCCACAATCCAGCAACCCCTAAGGGGGTAGCTCTACATGTGTAATATGTTTATTATCTATAGTTGTCTATAATTGTCAGCTCCATCTACTGGCCAAAGCACATTATTTTCCTGAAATGCCTCAATAAGAAAAATATTGCATTATGACCACTAGATAGAGCTGACGATCTTAGGAAATAAACATATTACACACATTATGAAAATGTTTCATGAAAGCTGTGAGAATGTATGAGGCATAGCAATATTTTAATAAATAGGTCCTTTTGTGCAGTTCTGTTATTTCATGGGGGGCAGCTTAATACCACCCTTTCAAAATACACTGAAATCTTTGCAACTGAAAAAAACAAAAAACAACAACAATGTCTACCTTCACAGCCAGCTTTTTTTCAAAATTTTCTGGTGTCTGAAACAAACCACGGGCTTTAAGATACATACCGACACCTTGCAGGATTGAATTTCAGCAATAGGCTTCAATTTAAACGTCAGATCGTCCACATAATTGTGCATCAGGTTCCTGTGCTTTGCCACAATATAATGTTCATTGGCTGACTGGAGCTAATAAAAAAAAAATTACCTTCATGAGAAAATAATATTAATAGGTTGTATACTGGATCTTGGGTATTAAATTAGCCTTACCCCTGAGTGCTGGTGCCTCCCGACGCTTTAAGAGGTAGGCAGAGACGGGAATTTCGGTCATGTGACCACCATGATTGATAAAAGAAACAATAGAGGGCGCCACTGCAACTATATAAGAAAAAATTCACTCATAGTGACTAAGAAATAACATATATACTAAAAGTATTAGAAAAGTGGAACAAATCAACAATATTTTGAAATAGGATCTATGTGTCTATCAATACATGATAGAAAAAAGTTGTAAATGGACAATGGTACATCCACCTGAAATCTTAAATATATATATATTACAACAATTGATAGTAATTAATAAAAAATGTCCAAAGAAAATCTTCTTGTGATACAATATTTAGAAAACAAGTCCGTGCACGATTGAAATAGGATTGTGATGTGCTGATTCTGGGATGTGAGAGACCTTCACCAATTGAATAATTCGTGTTCCACCTCAGGTGCTGGGGAAGTGCTATATGCTTACCAGATGATTAGACCTCTCTTTTAAAAGTAGGTCTGATGGGCAGGTCAGGATAAGTGCCTGAACACTAGGGGCATGCTGGATCGCGTGGTTCCACAGTGCTAGCAGGTATGCTCATATGTACATGGAAATATGAATGAAAAATATCATGGTACAATAACGTTTTATTAAAATCAAATATATAGAGAGAGTCCCAGTTGCTACACCCTTATCGGTGACGTCAGCAAGCTGCGCCGGACAGCACGTTGTGTGGAGCTGAGCTTCAGGCTGATGATATTTTTATTTATATATATATATATACTCTGGCATCCTGCACGGCTTATAAGCCCTCCGTCTGAGCCTACCTGCACCTACCAAGCCCGGACCTGTCTGTTAACCACATACCCTCGGTGGGACATTGGAGATAGGAGCTGTGACACGCTGTACTCCCAGTGCCAGGCAGGCACTAGCTGGGGTAGGAGGCCAATCGGCTGTATGTGCATTTTATATTTGATTTTAATAAAACGTTATTGCACCATGATATTTTTCATTCATATTTCCATGTACATATGAGCATACCTGCTAGCACTGTGGAACCACGCGATCCAGCATGCCCCTAGTGTTCAGGCACTTATCCTGACCTGCCCATCAGACCTACTTTTAAAAGAGAGGTCTAATCATCTGGTAAGCATATAGCACTTCCCCAGCACCTGAGGTGGAACACGAATTATTCAATTGGTGAAGGTCTCTCACATCCCAGAATCAGCACATCACAATCCTATTTCAATCGTGCACAGACTTGTTTTCTAAATATTGTATCACAAGAAGATTTTCTTTGGACATTTTTTATTAATTACTATCAATTGTTGTAATATATATATCTTTAAGATTTCAGGTGGATGTACCATTGTCCATTTACAACTTTTTTCTATCATGTATTGATAGACACATAGGGCCAGATTCAGGAACAGTTAGGCTGGCGGATCCAGTGATCCGCCAGCCTAACTGTGACTTTGAGCCGGCGTTTCTGTTTTCTGTAACCAGAAAACAAGAAACGCCGGGTTGAAGCTCCGATGCGAGCAGCGTAACTGAGTTTCGCCATCGCATCGTTACTTCAACTTAAAAATGGCGCCGGGGGCGTTCCCGCCGATTTACGCTCAAAAAAATATGTTAATGAGCGGAAATCGGCAATTCACGATCGAATTCCGGCGCGACGCAATGACGGTACGACGTTTCCGGACGGGATACGCGGCGCATAGATATACCTACATGGGGTTGGAGTATCCTATGTTAGGTATAGGCGTCGTCATCGCGTCGGGGAAAAAAAAAATCACGTCGCTTGCGTAAAAAGTTCATGAATGGGAATGTGACGTCATTGACGTTCATTCACAGAATTTGGAGCATGCGCACGGGGATGTTTGGACACTCGACGCATGCGCAGTACGTTGGCGGCGGGATCGCGCTTAGTTAGAATACTACACGCCCCGTACCCGCCCAATTTGAATTCCGCCGGCTCATTTGCGATGCGCTGCCGCAACTTTAGGAGCAAGTGCTTCCTGAATAACAGCACTTGCTCCTAAAATTTCAGCAGCGTAACGCAAATGAGATGCGTTACTCCAGAGCAAAGATGCTCTGCTCTACCTGAATCTGGCTGATAGATCCTATTTCAAAATATTGTTGATTTGTTCCACTTTTCTAATACTTTTAGTATATATGTTATTTCTTAGTCACTATGAGTGAATTTTTTCTTATATAGTTGCAGTGGCGCCCTCTATTGTTTCTTTTATCCATCACTTCATATAGTTATTTACTATACCACTGAGGAGCAGCACATCATTTAACCCATTATCTTCACATAAGTGGAGATCACTAATTCATTGGTTTTGGCGCGGATCATACATTTTTTTTTCCTGACCACCATGATTGGCTGTCACAGAGGTCACATGATCAGAAAGCTCCTGATCGAAAGTAGTGATTGAGTGCATTCCGTTACTCACCGGTAACGGTGCCAGGAGTGAGCAGTATGCACGCTTTCCGCACAGCTTTGTTTACATTCTGGTACGCATGTATGCGGCTTTTTGGCATTAAGGCCCACCCACCGAGAGGCCACATAGATGCTTACGGCTGGCTTGAAGATGTTAAAGCTGAAGTTTAATTTGCTTATAATTTTCTTTCCTGGCCCCCACAAACACACTTCCCCACTCCATCAACATGCTAATTATTTCAATGACTGGTGGGAAGGATTGGAATGGTGCTGATAGCTTCTGAGAAATGTCACATCACCTTGTTGCAGTACTTAACCCAAGAGCCCTCAGTTCTGATGCAAGCAGTGGGCTGGGTCTTGGGAGGAGTTATGCAAATATCAAACTCATACATTAGGAGGAGTTATGCAAATATCAAATGCATACATTGGGAGGAGTTATGCAAATATCAAACTCATACATTGGGAGGAGTTATGCAAATATCAAACTCATATTAGGCATACGTTATGCAAATATCAAACTAAACTAAAGTAACCCCAACTACTCTTAGAACAGTCCCCCCTCCTAACACCTATTCTGACTTACCCGTGCAAGAAAGATGTATATGTGAGAGGAGGGAGCACTGACAACAGATAGACCATTGAAGCTTATGAGTGACGTCACGCTCCCAGATATTACCAGCCGTTGTCAAGCGATATCTCCTCTCCCCTTCAGCCCGTGCTGGTGTCAGGGAGCCAGCCTTGCCAGTCACCGAATGGCGCACATGCGCGGTGAAACAGCGCTCCGGCGCATTGCCCGTGCGTGAAGGGCACATGTGCGGTCCGGCGGCACGGCCTATTTAAACCAGCTCCTGTCTCATGACAGGTTGCTGGTGTGTCGTCAGCTCCTGCCTGAACTTTCTGTTGCTTTACCTGCCCATACCTCCCCCAACATTTTAAAATTTCCCTGCGGGGCCTTTTTGTTGAGCGGGGGGGGGGGGTGGTCGTTGAGCGGGGGGGGTGCCGCGGATTGAAGTTGTTAAGCGGGGGGGATCAGAGTTATTGAGCAGGGGGGCGCACGGATCGTAGTTATTGAGCGGGGGGTCTGCCGCGAATCGGAGTTGTCGAGCATGGGGGTCGCGGATCGGAGTTGTTGAGCAGGGAGGTGCCGCAGATCGGAGTTGTTGGGGGGGTGCCGCGAATCGCGGGGGGGTTCCCTGGTCGCGGGACCACTGGATTTACCGTGAACCGCGGGACAGTCCCGTAAAATCTGGGACGGTTGGGACTCTGCTCTCTCTCCTGAACCTGCCCTATGGCTTACGTCCCTGGATTTGCTTTTGTCTCCAACCCCTGGCCTGTGTCTCCTGACTTGCTACCTTCTCTTGCCCTTGACCCTCGGCTTGCACCCCGGACCCGCTTCCAGTCTTTACCCCTTGAAACTTGCTCTGTGTACCTGAAGCTGTCCTGCTGCCTGACCTACACCCTGCCTCCAGTAAAGTACCACCGGACAAATCTTCACCCAGCACCTGCTATCAAGTTCGGCTACCTCGCTGGTACTGGTGCCTCCTTGCGCCTTTCCCCCCTGTCGCAACTCCAGGGGGCGGAGTACGCCAGGTCGCAAAGGTGAGCCGCCCTCAGCATCTTGGTCTCAGTAAGTACATACCTGACAGCTGGCTGACACAGGGGATAATGTGACCGGACTGGTGTAGGCAGAATATAGGCAAGTATACAGATCTTTCTTACACAGGTTAGTCAGTATAGGTGTTAGGAGCAGTCAGGGATATCCTGGAATTCCACTTTAAATGTATACCCAGTCATTGATTTCCTGGCATTACATAGGTATAATCAGATTGTAATGTGTGTGGCCAGCTTTGCCTGTGGACAAGCTTTTTTTCTGGGAAATGGACCACTTACCTCATACAAGCACCGCTCTCCTCCTTCATTTATACAGCTGTCCACCGATGTCCAAAGCTTTATTTGGGTCACCAAACTCGTGTAGACAGTAAAACAAGAGATTCCAAAATTCCTGCACAATGCAATTTAAAAGATAAATAAATGTTTAATCAGAAATAGATTATTGATCCCCAGAGGGCCGGCCCACCCAAAAGTGATATCTCCGTTTCTGGTAAATACTGGAGAATTAAACCATCTGACAGATTCTTTTATCTCTTGTGGGCTCTGTTGGCGAGACCTCGGCACCATGTACCCAGGTCTGATGTACCCATTATGAGGAGATCCCACTGACCCTGTTAGATTTTAATTTATTTTATGGATAATGTATAGGCATGTGCAGAATGAAAAATAAAAATATTTACATAAACTTGTTAAGTTTAATTTGTTTAATTCCTTTTCGGAATTTGTTTAGTTTATTCGAATTCAAATCCAATCGATTTGATTTCAAATTCTATTTGTAATCAAATTAATTTTATTCGAACTTTGACTTTTGAAAGGTGGTTACATTCTTTCTATTCTATTGCTTTCTATTATATTCTTTGTTTTTCTATTTTACTGTTTTCTATTATATTCTATTCAAATTCAAATCTATTCTATTTGAAATTCAAATTTCTGGAAAAGTTGTATTCTTTCTATTATATTATGTTCTATTCTGTTTTTTTTTTATATTCTATTAAAATGTATTCTATTCGAAACTCGAATTTCAGAAGATGGTTATATTCTATGTTATTCTATTCTATTGTTTTATTCTATTCTACTCTTTTCTATCCTTTTATTTTCTATGCTAATATATTCCTTTCTGTTCCGTTTGAATTTATGGAAATGGTTATATTTATTCGATTCTATTATATTCTATTATGTTATATTATTTTCTATTTTTTTCTATCCTATACTTTTCCTATTCTATTTTATTCTGTTCTTTTATTTTCTGTTTTATGCTATTCTATTCTTTTATTTTCTATTTTATTCCTTTATTTTCCATTCTATCTCTTTATCTTCGCCCTGGGCACTAGAGGACATTGTCCCAGGACTGGTCACAAGGCTCAAATAACAGTATGCAATAATTTTATTTTTCTGTAGCAACAATATTACCACTCCAAATGAGTCCCATTGTGTGAGTTGTAACCTCTATAGCACCTTTGTCACCGTTTTACCCCCATGGGGCCCCTAAAATAATTTTCTAGTCTCAGGGAACCCCCACCATTAAAATTGATTATATCTTATTGTATTTATACAAGACTGACTAGTAAATGTGTAGATATAAAAATAAGTTAAATAATAAAGAATACAGTAGTATTTAATGAATGTGACACCCAAGCATTTTTTTAATAACTATAACTTTACAACATATTATCTTCCGTAAAATTTAGTGTAGTCAACCTTTATGTTGGTGGTCAGCTAAGACGTGACCTCTTATATTGCGGGTTTGGTGAAAAAGTGGCCCCTTGCAATAGTGGCTCAAACCACAGAAATACAGAAAAGAGCACCAGCAACTGGATTAAAGAGTCCAAGATTATTTAATTTGTTGGTAAAAAAAATCATACAAAAACAACCCATACAATAGCGGTCTGTGAAGTGCTCCTTCCTACTACTGATGACTAGCGAAGGGTTCCTTTCATTGGCTGTCAGTGTAGTGCCCCCTTACATTATTGGTCAGCAGAAAAGGCCCCTGTTCTTTGGTTGTCAGTGTAGTGCCCCCTTACATTGGTGGCCAGCAGAAAAGGGCCTCATTCATTGGTTGTCAGTGTAGTGCCCCCTTACATTGGTGGTCAGCAGAAAAGGCCCCTATTCATTGGTTGTCAGTGTAGTGCCCCCTTACATTGGTGGTCAGCAGAAAAGGCCCCTATTCATTGGTTGTCAGTGTAGTGCCCCCTTACATTGGTGGCCAGCAGAAAAGGGCCTCATTCATTGGTTGTCAGTGTAGTGCCCCCTTACATTGGTGGTCAGCAGAAAAGGCCCCTATTCATTGGTTGTCAGTGTAGTGCCCCCTTACATTGGTGGTCAGCAGAAAAGGCCCCTATTCATTGGTTGTCAGGGTAGTGCCCCCTCACATTGGTGGCCAGTGGGAGAAGAGCCCATTACATTGCTTGTTAGTAGGAGAAGGTCCCCCTTACACTAGTGTACAGCAAAGCGCTTCTTTATGTTGATCGTTAGGCTGGAGATCGATCTGATACTGCCCAATGCTCAAGGAACCCCTAACAACCTTTGGAGAAACCCTAGAATTACATAAAACCCTGATTGAGAAAGGCTGCTCTACAGCATGAATTATGATTGTTTGGCAGACATCTCTGAACCTAAACAGGCGGTGCTGAAAGCACAGAGTTTTCTAGATTTTTTTTTATAGTGTACTTTACACAGAAATAAAGAAATAAGGTAGAAAGGTTAAAAAAGGCATAATGAAGGAAGTAAAAAGAGTAGTAGAAAAGGAAGGAAGAAAGGAAGGAAGGAAAGGACAAAAAACGATTAGGAAGAGGACTTAAAGGGGTTGTAAAGGAAATTGTTATTTTCCCCTAACTAGCTTCCCTTACCTCAGTGCAGTCCTCCTTCACTTACCTCATCCTTCCATTTTGCTTTTAAATGTCCTTATTTCTTCTCAGAAGAAAGAGCGTCCTGACACTTCTGCTCATCCCCTTCCCCCTCAAGAGGCTTTCTCCACACCAGGGAGAAAGCCTTGCATTACTGTTTGTAGTTACAGACAGAAGAACAGGAAGGGAGGATTACTCAGAGAAATAAGGACATTTAAAAGCAAAATGGAAGGATGAGGTAAGTGAAGGAGGACTGCACTAAGGTAAAGGAAGCTGTTTAGGAGAAAAAAATTTTTTTCTTTACAACCCCTTTAAGAAATAAAAGAAGAATGAGAAGAAAGGTAGGATGGAAGGAAAAAGGGGGAAGGAAGGAAGGACAGGTGGAAAGAAGAAAAAGGCAGGAATGAAGGAAGTATGAGGAGTAAGGGATAGTAGAAGGAAGGACAGAAGGAAGAAAGGTTGGTAAAGAAAATATGAAAAAAAAGGAAGCCAAAAAGAAAAGATATAAAAAAGAAGGAAGGAAGGAAGGAAGAATGAGAAGAAATGTAGGATAGAAGGAAAGAGGAAGGAAGGAAATAAGGAAGTAAGGAAGAAAATAGTATGAAGGAAATAAGAATGGGAAGGAAGGATGAATGAGAAAGGTATGATGGAAGAAAAATGAAGCAAGGAGGGACAGGTGGAAGTAATGAAGAAAATAGTAGGAAGGAAGGAAGGAAGGAAGGAAGGAAGGACGGACAAAAAACATTTAGGAAGAGGACTTAAAGGGGTTGTAAAGGAAATTGTTATTTTCCCCTAACTAGCTTCCTTTACCTTAGTGCAGTCCTCCTTCACTTACCTCATCCTTCCATTTTGCATTTAAATGTCCTTATTTCTTCTCAGAAAAGCTCACTTCCTGTTCGTCTTTCTGTAACTCACCACCACAATGCAAGGCTTTCTTCCTGGTGTGGAGAAAGCTTCTTGAGGGGGGAGGGGGCGAGCAGGCAAGTCAGGACACTCTCTACTTTGCAGATAGAGAAAGGAGCTGCATGTTAGTGGGTGTCCTGACACTTCTGCTCACCCCCTCCCCCCTCAAGAGGCTTTCTCCACACCAGGAAGAAAGCCTTGCATTGTGGTGGTGAGTTACAGACAGACAAACAGGAAGTGAGCTTTTCTGAGAAGAAATAAGGACATTTAAAAGCAAAATGGAAGGATGAGGTAAGTGAAGGAGGACTGCACTAAGGTAAAGGAAGCTATTTAGGGGGGAAAAAAAATCCTTTACAACCCCTTTAAGAAAGAAAAGAAGAATGAGAAGAAAGGTAGGATGGAAGGAAAAAGGGGGAAGGAAGGAAGGACAGGTGGAAAGAAGAAAGGGGCAGGAATGAAGGAAGTATGAGAAGTAAGAAAGGTTGATAAAGAAAATATAAAAGAAGCCGAAAAGAAAATAAGTAAAAAAAGAAGGAAGGAAGAATGAGAAGAAATGTAGGATGGAAGGACAGAGGAGGAAGGAAGGAAATAAGGAAGTAAGGAAGAAAATAGTATGAAGGAAATAAGAATGGGAAGGAAGGATGGATGAGAAAGGTATGATGGAAGAAAAAAGAAGCAAGGAGGGACAGGTGGAAGAAATGAAGAAAATAGTAGAAAGGAAAGAAGGATGGGAAGGAAGGAAAGATGGGTGAGAAGGGTAGGATGGAAAGAAAGAAGGACAAAAGAAAGTTAGGAAGAGGACTAGAAGAAAGGAAAGAAGAAAGGTAGGATGGAAGGAAAGAGGGGGGAGAAAGGAAGGATGAGTGGAAGGAGGATAGAGGCAGAAATGAAGGAAGTATGAGAAGTAAGGGAGGATAGAAGGAAGGACAGAAGGAAATAAAAAAAATATGAAAGAAAAGGAAGCCGAAAGGAAAAGAGGGACAAAATGAAGGAAGTGAGAAAAGAAGTAGAAAATAAGTAAGGATGAATGAGAAGAAAGGTAGGATGGAATGAAAGAGGAGGAAGGAAGGACATAAGCAAGGAAGGAAAAAAATAGTATGAAAGAAAGAAGAATGGGAAGAAAGGAAGGATCAGTGAATGGATGAGAAAGGTAGGATGGAAGGTAAAAGAAACAAAGAAGGAACAGATGGAAGTAAGGGAGAAAATAGTAGGAAGGAAAGAAGAATGAGAAAGGTAGGATGGAAGGAAAAAGAAGCAAGGATGGACAGCGGAAGGAAGAAAGTATGAGAAGCAAGGGAAGGTAGAAGGAAGGGCAGAAGGAAGTAAGGAAGAGAATAGGAGGATGGAAAGAAGAATAAAGAGAAAGGTAGGTTGGAAGGAAGAAGGAAGGAGGTGGAAAGAAGAGGAAGGAAGTACAGAAGAAAGTTGAAAAGAGGACAGAAGCGATGAAAGAAGAGAAAAATGTGTGATGGAAGGAAATAGGAGGAAGAAAGGACAAAAGGAAGGGAATAGAAGAAAAGAACGAAGAATGAGAAGGAAGATTCAGCCACTTTCACACAAGGTTTGCTCCCCCGGTGAGGCATTGAGCAATGAACAAATTAAATAATCCATAGCAATCAAACTTTACTATACTAAAATCTGATTGGTTGCAGCAAGTTATTTCCCATAAGCTTGTTGTGTAAATAAAAGTTACAATAAAAATCTCTTATATTATCTGTTATGGAAAAAATACTATAGTATCAAACTTTGAAGCCATACATACCACTCGAGCCTGCATTGCGCATGGAAGGGGTCAGCGGACAGAGGTGGTGAAAGGGATAACAATGTAGTCAGTAGAGGGAAGATATTATAAAGCATCTTCATCAGTCTTCTTCTACAACCGAGATCTGAGAAGGAACTGATCTCAGAGTCACACCAGAAGTCACAAGAATCTGTCTGTTTCCACTTAATTGCTTACACAGTCTCCATCATGTGTTCCCATCTACGTCTTTCTGGCCGATGTCTATCTGTGATTCCACAAGTATGGAAATACTCAGACACGGTCAGTATTGTGAGCTTCCTGTGAAGACACTTCGGCCCAATGTCCATGTGATTTCACACTTCTGAAATGTGTGGTAAAGCAGCAGATATTAAATAAAAAAATTATTCAAGCTCTCTAATCAATAATACAACATTACCTTGATGTGACCTGGTATGATCTTCTTGTAGTCCCTGTACAGCAGGGCTGGAGTGTGAGAGAAAGAAGCAGCACAAAAAGTCAATCAGTTTATGTGCTGACAAGAAGCATGCTGATTGGATGAGAAAGCCGAGTGACAGAGAGATTAGTCAATTGCTGTGCTGCTTCTCCTATTAGGCTCCATTCACACCTGGGCAATTTGAATCATGGGCGGAATTGCCACGACTCTTCCCACGATTCCAGAATCGCGGCGAAATGTGGAAGGCGATTGCGATGCTGCTATTTCTCAATGGCACCCCAAATGTGGTGCGAATTTGCCATGACTGTCATGACCCCCCCCCAGCACCTTCTATAACATCTGCTTAGTAGGCACATACGCAGGGGCGGACTGACAGCTCATGGGGCCCCCGGGCAAAAGGAGATCATGGGGCCCCCTGTGTCCTCGCCCACGTTCAATCTACATCCACACAAAGTCCACCTACATATTGCACTGCCTACATTGCATGCGTTCAAAGAATTTCTCTACACAATGTTCAAAATTAAATGTTTATTGTAGGAATTAAATTCTTCTCACTGATCACCAACGTAAGGGACATTCTTCCCACTGATCACCAACGTAAGGGACATTCTTCCCACTGATCACCAATGTAAGGGACATTCTTCTCACTGATCACCAATGTAAGGGACATTCTTCCCACTGATCACCAATGTAAGGGACATTCTTCCCATTGATCACCAATGTAAGGGACATTCTTCTCACTGATCACCAATGTAAGGGACATTCTTCCCACTGATCACCAATGTAAGGGACATTCTTCTCACTGATCACCAATGTAAGGGACATTCTTCTCACTGATCACCAATGTAAGGAACATTCTTCTCACTGATCACCAATGTAAGGGACATTCTTCTCACTGATCACCAATGTAAGGGACATTCTTCCCACTGATCACCAATGTAAGGCGCATTCTTAGTGTACAGATGACAGTATTAAGCTGCTTTCACACTGGGGTGGCGGCAGGTATTTTTAGAGGCGCTTTACCGTGATTTTTGTGGAAGTATTCGGCCGCTAGTGGGGTGCTTTTAACCCCTGCTAGTGTCTGAAAGAGGGATAAAAAGTGTCTGAAAGAGGGATAAAACCACCCGCAAATCACCACTCCAAAGATGCTGCTTGCAGGACATTTTTTAATGCCCTGCCAGCACATTGCCTCAGTGTGAAAGTACTCGGGCTTTCACATTTACACTACAGGTGAGACATTTTTCAGGTGCTTTACAGGTGCTATTTGTAGTGAAAGGGGACTTGGGGGGAAAAGCACTTAGTGTATACATTTCAATGATTATATATATATATATATATATATATATATATATATATATATATATATATATATATATATATATATATATATATATATATATATATATATATATATATATATATATGGAATAACACTTACTTAGCCCAGGTTCACACTGACGAGGGGAATGAAATCCTGCAAGTTCAGCTAAACTCGCACGATTTCATACCTGCATGTCAGTGCGAGTTTGGCGGGCAATTTCAGAGACATCTGTGCGGGTTGCTGCACAGGTGTCTATGAAAATTGCACCCCAAAGTCAGCAAAAGTTGTACAGAAACTACTTTTGGGAATCGTTGCAGCACCACAAATGGGGCATCGCACTGATTTAGGTAGTGCCATTGCCATGCGATTTGACATGTCAAATCGCATGGCAAATTGCTCCAATGTGAACCAGGGCTAAGTGCTATTCCCTATATATAACACTGATATCTATACACTGTGTGCATTGAGTGGCATTCAGTGTAACAGATAGTGTGTATTAGTGAATAGCACCTGACCTGGTATATAGGCGCACAGCACAGGGCAATAAGGAAGGAACCAGAAAGTAACACTCAGCATGGCTCTTATAACAGACACAGACACATTATCACACTGACCTGCTGCTGCTGCACACAAGGCAGGTCAGTGTGGGTGCCGTTGTGAAATTTCAAGCTGACTCAGTCTGTTCCTTTCTATGTGCAGTGCTCTCTGCCTCCAGCTCCTTCAGTGGCGTCACTAGGGTTAGTGTTACCTGGTGCGGTAATACTTGGTGTCACCTCCACCCCCTGGCACTAAGCAGGCTAGTGCGTCGGTGCGCCTCCGCCCCTTAACCTACCACAATGGATGGGATCAGGGGGAATGGCATCAGGGGAAAGGATGGAGTAGGGATGGGATCGAGGAATGGATGGAGCAGGGATAGGATCAGGGGGGATGAATGGCGCAGGGATAGGATCAGGGGGGGATAGATGGAGAAGGGATAGGATCAGGGAGGATGGATGGAGTGGGGTTAGGATCAGGGGGGATGGATGGAGAAGGGATAGGATCAGGGGGGATCGATGGAGCGGGGTTAGGATCAGGGGGCATGAATGGAGAAGGGATAGGATCAGGAGGGATCGATGGAGAAGGAATAGGATCGGGGGGGATGGATGGAGAAGGGATAGGATCGGGGGCATGGATGGAGCGGGGATAGGATCAGGGGGCATGAATGGAGAAGGGATAGGATCAGGAGGGATCGATGGAGAAGGAATAGGATCGGGGGGGATGGATGGAGCGGGGATAGGATCAGGGGGGATGGATGGAGAAGGGATAGGATCAGGGAGGATGGATGGAGTGGGGTTAGGATCAGGGGGGATGGATGGAGAAGGGATAGGATCAGGGGGGATCGATGGAGTGGGGTTAGGATCAGGGGGCATGAATGGAGAAGGGATAGGATCAGGAGGGATCGATGGAGAAGGAATAGGATCGGGGGGGATGGATGGAGAAGGGATAGGATCGGGGGCATGGATGGAGCGGGGATAGGATCGGGGGGGATGGATGGAGCGGGGATAGGATCAGGGGGGATGGATAGCTTAGGGATAGGATCAGGGTGGATGGATGGAGCGGGGTTAGGATCAGGGGGGATGGATGGAGAAGGGATAGGATCAGGGGGGATGGATGGAGTGGGGTTAGGATCAGGGGGGATGGATGGAGAAGGGATAGGATCAGGAGGGATCGATGGAGAAGGAATAGGATCGGGGGGGATGGATGGAGAAGGGATAGGATCGGGGGGATGGATGGAGCGGGGATAGGATCGGGGGGGATGGATGGAGCGGGGATAGGATCAGGGGGGGATGGATAGCTTAGGGATAGGATCAGGGTGGATGGATGGAGCGGGGTTAGGATCAGGGGGGATGGATGGAGAAGGGATAGGATCAGGGGGGATTGATGGAGAAGGGATAGGATCGGGGGATGGATGGAGAAGGGATAGGATCGGGGGGATGAATGGAGCGGGGATAGGATCAGGGCGGGATGGATAGCTTAGGGATAGAATCAGGGGGGATGGATGGCGCAGGGATAGGATCAGGGATGAATAGAGCCGGAATGTGATTAGAGGGATAGCGGGAGTGGGTATGGGATCGGGGGCTGGGTGGAGCTGGGAAGGGATCGGGAGGAATGGATTGAGGCGGGATGGGATTGTGGGGAAGGGATAGAGCTGGGATGGGATCAGGGGGTTGTATGGAGCAGGGATGGGATCAGGGGGATGGGTGGAGCTGGGAAGGGATCGGGAGGAATGGATTGAGGGGGGATGGTATTGGGGAGAATGGATAGAGCTGGGATGGGATCAGGGGGTTGTATGGAGCAGGGATGGGATCAGGGGGATGGGTGGGGCTGGTATGGGATCAGGGGGGATGAATGGAGCCGGGATGGGATCAGGGGATGGATGAGCGGGTATAGGATCAGGGGGTGGGTGGAGCTGGATGGGACCTTTGATTTGGGGGGGGGGATTAAAGGATATGTTCTAGGGGTGCTTTGGTGGGGGGGGGGGGTGGTCAAACTTCAAATCTGCCCCCTCCTACTTCTAGTACAATGACTCCTCTCTAACCCAAAACAAAGAGCACCCCCTAGCACCCATTCTCTAACCCCCCTAAAATAACTCCTGGCAGCATAATTGTTACCTGCAAATGCCCCCCCCCCCTCCTCTGCAATAAAGTACACCTGCAGCATACCTCAGAGAAGGTGCTGACTGTAGCGTGGATGGTGTCACATGGTGAGGATAAAGCAGCAGTGAGAACAGAGTTGTGGCCGCGCCCGCGCTGTGTGGAGGTGTGTGTGGGGACGGTCGGAACCCGAGCACCCACGCTGTCTCTGCCTCACTCCCTCCTCCCCCACTCTCCCCGCACATCGCATGGAGCAGAGGGGATCCCGGAAGGGGAGGAGGGAGCCGCGGCGCCAGTCTGAGCTTCTTCAGACTGTACCCCACCCACGGCAGTGACATATGGCCGGAGCGCCTGTCACTAAACATCCCCACACGGCTCTGATGAGCCATCCATCTGCGCTGCTGCGGGCACCTTCGGGAGCGGACTGAGCCGGCCCGGGCCCCCCCCACCACGGGGCCCTCGGGCAGTGCCCGAATGACCGAATGGTCAGTCCGCCCCTGCACATACGATTTCTTCATACACAGCAGTGACCAAATCTGCTGCATGACCTGTATCAGGGAATTCATTCCGTAGGGCTTGTCAAAAACCACCGACTGGAGGTAAAAAGGTTAGTAAGTTGGTCCAGATATTCCCCTTATGAACCCCTTTGGTTGCCCTGAAGCGTTCCTCTTAGAAATCTTGCTTTCACAATTAAAAGAACCATAAAAGGCCATTTGCCACGTTTGAAGACGACAGCAGCATAACCGAATGCTCGGCGTGTACAAAACGGACCGATAAGATATGAAAATTGTTCTTAGTGAGGTTGTCTGTGGCGTCTCCAAAACAGTTTTCAGATACTCTACTGTTTTAGCATCACTTGATTCAAGCGTGGCTCAGACAAATAGGACTTTGTATAAATAAAGTATGGTGATGATGTAGTGTAGGAAAAGAATTGTCCGTAGAATAAAATAGTCTTCCGTTTCCAAATGCTGGTAAGAAGTTATCTCACTCCTGTTCGGCAAAAATAATGATATAAAAAGAATCAGAACTGCAGACAAATCATTTACAGAGTGCTACTTATACACACACACACACACACACACACACACACGCTGCATTTGGTTTAAAGCGAATCTCCACCCTAAAGTGGAACTTCCACTCATCGGATTCCTCCCCCCCTCCAATGCCACAATTGGCACCTGACAGGTATCCTTTCCCACTTCCTGGAGTCCGGCTGCATCAGTAACGTCAACGCGAGGCTTCCCCTCCTCCTCATCTGGCCGCCGGGCTAATAGGAGAGCAGAGCGGGGCCAATCGCATGCGCAGTAGGGTTCCCAGCGTGAAGCCGAAAGGTTACACTGCCGGATTCCCTTACCCGCAATGGCAGTGTAGCTTTTCGGATTCACGCCAGCAACCCTACTGCCGACATCGAAGGACAGCAGGACAGGCAAGTGTCCATTTATTAAAAGCCAGCAGCTGTAGTATACATTTTTTTCCCCGGACCTCCTCTTTAAGCGATAGTCACGTGCTGAATGAGAAGAAAGCAATAGATCCCTCCATCCGCGCTTTAACAATGTGGGTAAGTTAACTACAGGACAGGTGGCTTCCTAAATACAATGGTGTGCTATGCTAAACTGCATCTGATAGAGATCCGCAAATCGCTGTTTGTCCAATAATTTCCCACCTGACTCAGTTGCCTGGTTGAGCTGGGTGGTACTTGCAGGGCCATCAAGGGCTCGATTTTAGGAGGTTTAGCAGGAATCTGTTGACATTCAAGTCATCTATGGCCAGCTCAGAAGGCCCAAAAATCCTCATGTACATACACGTTTACAAACTATTGGATATTTTTATGGCATTTTTATTTACCGTATTTAAATTGGCATGTAAAATGCACTCCCCCCCCCCATAAAAATAGGGGGCAAATGGTTTTTTTTGCAGGGTTGTTTTGTTTTTTCTTTAAAGGATAAGTTCACCTTAAGAGCTCTTTCACACTGCCAGCGCCCTAAAAACGCTGCTTAAACTAGCAGCACTTTTTTTATGTTTTTCAGGCGGTTTTAACTCGCGATATCGGCCAAATAAACTGTTAAAAGGCTTTGGCGACGCTGGCCATTGATTTAAATGGGAAGGGGTGCTTTTAAAAGCGCCTCAAAAGAAGCGACTTGCAGGACTTTGACATCCTGCCAGCGCAGCGCCCCAGTGTGAAAGCACTTGGGGTTTCACACTGGGCTTGCAGATGAGGCTTTTTCAGATGCTTTACAGGCGCTACTTTTAGCACTAAACGCTTGAAAAACTCCTCCAATGTGAAAGAAGTCTTTCAGAAATTCTGTAGGCTTACAATGGACCCCATCCTCATCACCCAGAGATCAAGTCACTACTTTAGCGGTCCAGAGATTTGAAATCCCCCGCACTGACAGGACAGGCAGGTTCTGATTGGTTGGCCCTGTCCATATGATGGCGCCAATCAATTAGAATGCCTCCTATACGTCCTTTTGCAAGGTACATTTAGGAAATTAAGCCACAGGGGGTCCAAATCCATGGACCGGTAAAGCAGCGACGCAATCTCTCACAGTGGGTGATTGGGGGACTCAGGTACCTAGTGGGCTGTAAAGGTGAACTTACCCTATAAGCCTGGGTATGCCCAATAAGCTTTGTTTTGTAGAATTACACCCTTTAAATTCAAGAATATGAAAAAAAGGATTTTTAATAAACAGCTTACCTGTAAAATCCTTTTCTTGAAGTACATCACGGGACACAGAGCGCATAGCCATTACACTTGGGTTATATGGGTACCTTCAGGTGTGGACACTGGTGTAATCAATTTCACAGGAAGTTTCCTCCCTATATAACCCCCTCCCACTGGGAGTGCTTCAGTTTTGTAGCAAGCAATTCCTCCGAGGTTACACAATGTTCCCCAAAAGAGGGGTGGGAGCTCTGTGTCCCGTGATGTACTTCAAGAAAAGGATTTTACAGGTAAGCTGTTTATTAAAAATCCTTTTTTCTTTATCGTACATCACGGGACACAGAGCGCATAGCCATTACACTTGGGATGTCCTAAAGCAATGCTCTATGAAGGGAGGGAGACCGTAAGGCCAAGAATAGCCAAACAAAACATTATCAGGAAGTAAAGTAGCTCCACCAACAGAGAAAAGGGGGCGCGACCCGGACCAGAGGATTCTATACTGCTGCCCGTAGGACTGCCTGCCCAAATGCTGCGTCCGTACCCTTTGCAACGTCCAACTTATAAAATTTAGTAAACGTATGTACGGAAGACCAGGTTGCCTCCTTGCAAACCTGTGCCATAGAGATCTGATGGTGTGCCGCCCAGGAGGCACTCATGGCCCTCGTAGAATGGGCTTTAACTGATAAGGGAGGTGGAACGCGCTTCAGACCATAGGCCTGAAAAATCAGCTGCTTAATCCACCTAGCCAAGGAAGACTTGGCAGCCGGCTGACCCTTCTTGGGGCCATCCGGAAGAACAAAAAGCACATCTGTTTTCCGAATCTTCTCTGTAGCCTTGAGATAGACCCTCATGGCTCGAACCACGTCCAAAGTATGAAGCCGTCTTTCCTCTCTGGACTGGGGAGTAGGAAAGAAGGATGGTAGGACTAGGTCCTGATTCAAGTGAAAACTGGATATGACCTTAGGAAGGAAAGAAGGTTGAGGCCGCAGAACCACTCTGTCCTTATGCAGAATAAGGTATGGCTCCCTGCATGACAAGGCTGCCAGCTCGGAAACCCTTCTGGCCGAAGCCATAGCCACCAAGAAAACCAACTTTCGGGTTAGTAGCACAAGAGGGATTTCTGTCAGAGGTTCAAACGGCTGCCTTTGTAAAGCTGACAAGACCAGATTTAAATTCCAGGGGCAGAGGGGAGCTCTAATAGGGGGATTCACATGCAAGACCCCCTGCAAGAAGGTTTTCATAAGCGAATGGGTGGCCAAGGGTCTTTGAAACCATATCGATAAAGCCGACACCTGCCCCTTTAGAGTACTAAGAGCCAACCCCTTGTCAACGCCAACCTGGAGGAATCGCAAGATCCTGTCAATAAAAAACTTTTGAGGGTGCCATTTTTGAGACTCGCACCACTCCACATAGGTTCTCCAGACTCTGTAATAAATATTTCTAGAGACTGGTTTCCTAGCCTGAATCAACGTAGATATGACCTGAGCTGAGAGGCCTCTGCCCTTAAGAATTAGGGATTCAGCCGCCAAGCTGTCAAATTTAGCTGCTGTGAAGCAGGGTGGCAGATTGGGCCCTGAGACAGCAGATCTGGGCGTAGGGGGAGCGGCCACGGCGCCCCGACTGACATCCTCACGATGAGTGCGTACCAAGCCCTCCTGGGCCAGGCTGGGGCCACCAGGATCACAGGCCTGCGCTCCACCCTGATCCTCCGTAGAAGGCGGAGAATCATCTGCAGTGGAGGGAACGCATACAGGAGAGAAAACTGGTGCCAGGGGCAAACCAACGCATCGGTCCCGTAGGCCGAGGGATCCCTGGCTCGGGATATGAATTTGTCCAACTTTTTGTTGGATCTTGTTGCCATAATGTCCACATCTGGAACTCCGAATCTTTGGCAAATCTCTTGGAATACCTGGGGGTGAAGAGACCACTCCCCCGGGAGCAACTGTTGACGACTCAAAAAATCTGCTTGAGAATTGTCTATCCCTGGGATGAACACCGCCGAGATGCAGGGTACATGGGCTTCGGCCCATGAGAAAATCAGGTTTACTTCCCTTTGGGCCGCTAGGCTCCTCGTGCCCCCCTGGTGGTTTATGTATGCCACCGCAGTGGCATTGTCGGACTGTATCCTTACTGGCAGACCCTGAAGGGGGAGAGTCCAGGCGACCAGGGCCAGCCGAGCAGCTCTGATCTCTAGGATATTGATGGGAAGCAGTTTTTCTGCCTCCGACCACTGCCCTTGCTGGGTCTGTCCTTCTAGAACTGCCCCCCAACCTGACAGGCTGTCATCCGTGGCTACTATCTTCCACGTGATGGGGCAAAAGGATTTCCCCTTTGACAAATTTTGAGGGACCAGCCACCAGAACAGGCTGCGCCGGACTCCTGGGGAGAGAACTAATGGACGATCTAACGCCTGAATGGACTTGTTCCAAGCAGAGAGAATGGCTGCCTGAAGATATCTGGTATGGATCTGGGCGTAGGGCACAGCCTCGAAGGCGGCCACCATCTTCCCCAGCAGTCGCATACATAGGCGAATAGTCGGCCTCTTCTTGCCTAAGATCACTTGAACTGCTTGAGTTATTGATCTGACCTTTGCTTGAGGTAAAGATATCCTCTGGCAGTCTGTATCTAGCCGAAGGCCTAGATATTCCAACTGCTTTGTGGGTTTCAATATTGATTTTTCTTGGTTCACAATCCACCCGAATTCCTCTAAATGCCGAACTGTGCGAACTACTGCATGATTGAGGCTGGAAGCTGATCTGTCGATAACCAGAAGATCGTCCAGGTATGCCAGGACCAAAATGCCTTCTGTCCTTAGGACGGCTAGCACCGGGGCTAACACCTTTGTGAATACCCGCGGAGCTGTTGCCAACCCGAAAGGGAGGGCTACAAACTGGTAATGACGGTGATCTATCATAAAACGAAGAAACTTGTGATGTGCCGGGTAGATAGGCACGTGCAGATACGCATCCTTTATGTCTATAGATGCTAGAAAGTCGCCTTGATGTAGGCTGGCTACCACCGAACGTATGGACTCCATACGAAAGGTCTGAATCTTTAGAAAGCGATTTAGGCGTTTGAGGTCTAAGATAGGCCTGACGTCGCCATTGGGCTTTGGTATTATGAAAAGATTGGAGTAGAATCCCAGACCCCATTCCTGGGTTGGTACTTCTACAATTACTCCTTGGAGCAAGAGACGATCCAATGCTTTTACAAGAGAGGCCCTCTTTAATGGGTCGCTTGGAAGACTTGACCCCTGAAAATGAGGAGGGGGGACTTCCCGAAACTCTAGCTTGTAGCCCGTGGCTACCACGGACAGTACCCAAGAGTCGTGAATTATGGCCTCCCACAATTCGGAGAAAAACTGAAGCCTTCCCCCCACCCAAGAGAGTGGGGGCACCCCTTCATGAATCTGACTTGATGACTGGTTTAACCGGCTTGCGAGACCATGGCCTCTTGCCTGCCGTGGCTTGTCCTTGTGGGCGGCTATTAAATGCTGAACGCCCGGGAGGCCGTCGATACTGACGAGAAGTTGAAGGGGCCGAGCCTGCGAAGGCCTGTCGCTTAAACGCGGGCCCACGCGATCTTTTCTTGACAGGCAAGAAAGAACTTTTACCACTTGATATGGTCTGGATATATTTATCTAGGTCTTCACCGAATAGTCTCCCACCATGAAAGGGAAATCCTGCTAAAAGCCTTTTGCAGGGTGCCTCTGCTGACCAGTTCTTCAGCCACAAAAGGCGCCGCATATGAACCAATAGCAGAGATAAACGGGACGCCTGTTGAATGGAGTCCTTAATAGCATCTACTGCAAAGCAGAGAGCCCTTGGGAGGTCAGCCAATTCACGAGCTTGCTGAGCCGGTATGTCCCTTAATATCTGTTTAGTCTGATCCTTTAAAGCCTGACAAACGCCAATGGCTGCCACCGCTGGCTGAACCACGGCACCTACTGTGGTAAAAGAAGCCTTCAGTAGGGTCTCCAACTTTTTGTCGACTGGATCTTTAAACATCTGGACATTTTCAACCGGACAGGTCAGGGATTTATTTACGCAGGAAATGGCTGCGTCCACGGTAGGGAGTGCCCATTTCTTTGCAAATTCCTCTTCCATAGGATAGAGAACAGTGAACCTTTTAGGAGGGATAAAAATCCTATCAGGTCGAGCCCAATCCTGAAAAATCACGCTCTCCAGAAGGGGGTGAACCGGAAAAGACGCACCACTCAACGATGCCTTCAAGGACCCTAAAGAGGATACCGCGGGGGCTAATTGTTCTGACACTGGAAGTTTAAAAGCAGTGCAAACCATATCTGTCAGAGACTGGATCCACAGGCTCTCCGCTTGAGAAGCCGAAAAAATTTCATCTACAGTGGAACCCTCAATGTCTGAACCGTTGGGACTCGGGTCCGCTTGATCCCCCTGTGGGTCCAAATCCTCCGAAGAGAGGACCTCCGCATCTGAAAACACCAATCTAGGTGACGGGGATCTAGCCCGCTTGCCACCTGGCAAAGAGCGGGCAATTAAAGCAGTTAACCTTTCCTCTAGCCCACCCAGGGTGGTCGCTAGCATTTCTTCCGTAACGGGAATGGGTTGATTGGGGGCCGCCTCTGCCCCTAGCACCCTCAATGGCTCCTGCAACATGCTGTTCGGTGGTCTATCTGGTGAGGGTGGGACCGTTAGAGCCTGGCCCAAATCCTCTGACCCCGATGGAGACCCCTTTAGTTTTTTGGCACCTTTTACAGCCTTAGCTGGTCCTGATCCCTTGGGAGCCATTGCACAACCTTGAGACACCCCTAAAGCCAACACCCAACTGTTGTAGCTAGAAGTGAACCATTAATAAGAACAGGCTATGTTTAAAAATTTTCCAAATTTTCATACGCCCGAGAAGGCGGCAATACCGAGGAAGTCCTGTGAGTATTGCCACACCAATGCCCGTTAGCTGGAGCCCAACGTTGCACCGACTCAGATACTGCCAGATCTAAGGCTGAGTCCCTTTAAGAAAAAAAAAACTTTTTTTTCTCTGGTCAGTATGGAGCTAAGTCCAGACCTGAAGATCCACAAACCCCCACTGGGTGTCACTGTATAGCCAGCAATGGCTCAGCTGCGCGCTGTGTGTCCTCAGCCTCCTCTGCTTTCAGGAGGGAATGACCAGCCAGGAAATGCTTTGCTGTTTTAACTGAGACCTGACGCTGCTGGTCCGCCCCCCCCCCACGCACGCTGACGCTGTAAAAGGCGGCGCGCACGCGCGCGCGCCCCCCCCCCCACGCTGAAAACAACATGGAGGAAGCAGAAAGCAGAGGAGAAGCCTGGACCAGCGCTAGCAACCCGACAGACACCAGGCAAGACACTAATCTTATTGTAGTGCACACATAGAGGAAGCTGTCCCCATAGGCTTCCTAAGAAACAGGAGTTTTGCCAGCATTTCCTCCTTATAGCACGTGGGGCTGCAGTATCATGCTAACAGGCAGATCTGGGGGGAGTAGTAAATACATATCTTTAAAAGCATACATATACCTACATGTTATCTGGGTAAACATTAGTACATCCCATCCTGCCTCAAAAGACATAGTGGAGATAGTGGCTGATGCACAAGCATACTATTAGCCGACCCAGAACCCCCAGGGGGATACCTACTGTCGAACCAAGTCCCGCAGGTTCCCTCTTACCTGCTCCACGCCGCAGGGTATTGCAAAATGCAAGAGGCCCAATCTTCCCCCATCTCCGTGGGTATTGTCTTGGACCCTCAGGGACTGGGGTCCTGTGTTAAGGAACCCACACACCTGGACCTATATAGCATCCTGGCATCAGTAGCGTTTAGTTCTTGGAAGAGACTAAGGCACTGGAGCCCAGAATCCAGCCCTCCAAGGAGAGGCATTATAGGCAAAACCCCACTCCAGCAGGGCCCGGGTACCGTACACCTTGGCTTTGAAGCATTTCGGACGGATCCGGCTAGCTATCCTGGGTCCCGAGACCTCCGAGGGACAGCTAGACGTGACCAACACCTAAGACACTGGCGAAAAAACTGAAGCACTCCCAGTGGGAGGGGGTTATATAGGGATGAAACTTCCTGTGAAATTGATTACACCAGTGTCCACACCTGAAGGTACCCATATAACCCAAGTGTAATGGCTATGCGCTCTGTGTCCCGTGATGTACGATAAAGAAATATATATATATTTATTCTTTTACATAGAGTTCTGTCTGTCCGCTGGCAACCTCATACCACAACCTCTAGGATTACCTGCATGCTTTGTAGCTTCTCTAAACACTACATATCCCATTGCACCTTGCTGTCGGCAAGCAGTAATTCCTGTACTAACTCCGCCTCCTGAAACTCCTCCTCCCAGCACCTCTGTAGTTCAGAAGGCAGACTCTGAAATGTGTGACACAGCAGTGCCTACTCACAGAGCATAGCGACTACGTGTCACAGAATCACAATTAGTAAATGTGTGGGGATCATCACAAAGTTTACAGATTCAAGATCCTTTAATAGGAGTAGACTAGAACTAAAATACAACAGGGATATAAATTAATTTTTAACCCTAGATACACTATAAAGTGGTGTTGGAGCTTACCTCTAACTCCCATTCCACACAATATTATCTCATCAACAGGATAGGCAACCCTACTAGCCAACAAGAATACACAGAAGATGGGAAAGGCAAAGCTGTCAGGAAAGATCAGAGCTCTGCTGGTCAAAGCCTCAGCACTTTGTCATAACTGCAGTCTTCTGAAAGCTACATACGGCATACGTTACATGTGCTTATTTTTGTCAATTTTATGTGCCAACAGTAGCCACATATACAACACGCATCTTTTGCATTTGTCCCCACCCTCAGATAAGATCATATAGGAGTCATCTAAACACAAAAAGCGGTTGTATTTAGTTTTAGGGAGGCACACAAACTCCGGGAAAAACATACAACCTTTGTATGTAACAAGAACCTGGGGAATGCCCAGGGAATAACCAAGCCTACTTACCGACCAGCTAGCAGAACAACCAATTAACCTGTCTAACAATGAGCGTTAAAAACAGGGGTTTTGTCCGCAAGCATTTGCAAACGCATGCGTGAGCCACAGAGCCGCACCAAGGCACCCCATAATTCTGTGGTCCTAACACTAACAGTGAGTGTCCTCACAATGGAGGCACATGCATTTTAATGGATAGATAGGGGCAGGTGGACTATAGGGGAGTCACCCCTCCTTAAAGGTACAGAAGCACACCAAGCACCCAGCATATAGCACAATGGCTGCATCTTTTGCATTTGTCCCCACCCTCAGATAAGATCATATAGGAGTCATCTAAACACAAAAAGCGGTTGTATTTAGTTTTAGAGAGGCACACAAACTCCAGGAAAACATACAACCTTTGTATGTACATGGTGCTGAATGAGAAAGTCCAATAATAAATGTGATGAGTTTGTTCCCTCAAGTAACACTATTTTTAAAACATAGTAATAAATAATGCAAAACTGAATGGAAACCGTTCTGGACAGCCGCACTCCAAAAATTGCTTTTATTGTAAAATCAAAAAACACACAAAATGCATGCCACAGCAAACGAGGTACAAGCTGACGCGTTTCACACCAAACCTTAGTGCTTATTTATAGCTTACTAAGCTATGAATAAGCACTAAGGTTTAGTGTGAAACGCGTCAGTTGTACCCAGTTTGCTGTGGCATGCATTTTGTGCGTTTTTTGATTTTACAATAAAAGCAATACATTTTTGGAGTGCGGCTGTCCAGAAAGTTTTCCCTTCATTTTGCATCATTCTATGCATTGCCAGCACCCGTGGCTTTGGCTCTGGTGAGGAGATTCTTGATTGGTATCCTGGAGCGGCGATTCCTTTCTTCCATTGTAATAAATGATGTTCATGAAAGCAGGACTGTATCCACCAATAGATGCCAATCGTCTCACTGGTTTTTTAGGTCTCCTTTAAGATTTATAGATTTGAAGAAGCCGCATGTTTATATGCAGACCCGTTTACTCCCAATGCCATTTCTTTCTATTAAAATGTAGTCGGGGTATAACCCTGGCTGGCTTACTTTTAAAGGTGCATGGTTCAGAGCCCTCACTCCGATATGGACTCCACCCCTCCAGTGATTGTAAAAGGTTTGAATTGTATTTTTTTTTTTTAAACCATCTTTCTCTCCCCCCTGCTCTGTGTAATGGTTTTGCACAGTGCAGCCCGAGGCACCTCTTCTGAGGACCCTCCCCCGATGTTGTCAAGTGCCCCAAAGGGAGTCGCTACTCTCGTGCAAAGCTTTGGATCGAGACTGGGTTCAGGTAAATATAATCGATATCCTAGAGCAGTCTTCTTTTCCAGAAGATGCCCATTACGGGGAAATGAGTCGGAGGATACCAAATTTGTGACGTCATCACGCACTGGCGCACCAGCGAGTCCCCCAGCCGTGCTCTGAAGTAACAAGTGTACACCACTTGTTACGTCTCATACATTGAAAATGCAATAGCTATTTAATAAAAGATTTTATAGAGATACTGCACTATAAAGCGTTTCCTTTTTTCTGGTTTAAGTGATCCTTGGTCCGAATTGCTTGGCAGTTGGAGTCTGAGGGCTGCCTGAGTGATTCCTATGTAGGGACATCTTTGCTGCAATATATTAGTGGGGCCACAGACCCATCTGGAACTTGAACAGTGCATGCTTCCTTTTATTGAAAAAGTGAATTTGAACTTTCTTTTTGAGATCATGTCCATCCTATAAGAGGCTTGTATAAGGGGAAGCACTTTATTGTTATTCATCACTGGGCACTGCAAAGCACTTGGAGGTTATGTGGGAGTTAGACTGTGCAAGGACTTTCACTTACAGTAATTGTACATTTGATATGATTAACAGTTTAATTACATAATTATGTTTGAATCTAGATATTGATATGATTAACAGTTTAATTACATAATTATGTTTGAATCTAGATATTTATACGATTAAATGATTTAAAGGGGCATGCACACTTTTTTACATTTTAGGTATAAGAGGGAGCTGAGGAGGAACTGCACACAGGTTTTTTTTTACCTTAATGCAGAGAATGCATGACGGTAAAAAAATAAATACATTTTCAGCCAGTGAGTAAGAACTTTCAGGTCATCTAATTGAGTAGGTGGTAAAGAACGGCTAAAATTGATGACCTCTTACTTGCAGGTTCAGAAAGAAGTAACTTCACCTGGAGACTCGCAAATTTTAAGTCCAGGCCAAAGAAGAGACTGGGGAGAAATCTCCAAGTAAAAAGTGAACCCCTTTTAGCTTAAATTAAAATATATCTGAGTGTCATTTTAGATGCAACTAAAAGTTCTTCCTCCACTTCTAGCATAACTGCACAAGAAAAGAAAGTAGCCACATTGGAGTCGAGGTGGTCTGCTGTGGATTGTATGCACAAGTAAATCGCCATCTTGCCAGCACCCAGCTCTGAGTTGGTGCAGGTAGGTACATCAGCAGACAGTCAGAATTCATAAAGATAGTGCTAATAATATGCAGAGAGCACTACATTGTACATACCCTTCTCCTGTGAGGGCGCAGCAAGACTGAATATGCCATGGGTGATCTTTTATGGAGCTAAGGGTGAGGTCTCCAGATAAGCCGCCGTATCTCTGTTTGTGCGGCTTTGTATCTATGCGACTGATTCTTTAGATTTTGCTTAGATCTGACTGGCGTAAGTCAATTACACCGTCGGATCTAAGTTGCAGTGTTACGCCGGCCGCTAGGTGGCGTTCCCGTCGATTTCTGCGTTGAATATGCAAATGAGCCCGATACGCCGATTCCCAAACGTATTTGCGCCCCGTCGTCGATGTTTACGACGTTTGCGCAAGGTTACCCCTGCTATATGAGGGGTAACCTTGCGTATGTTCGGCGTGCGCCATGTTAAGTATGGACGTCGGGACAGCGTTGTGTTTTTCCGTCGTTTAGGGCTGTGCGTTAATTACGTTCACGTCTAAACCAATGTATTTGCGGCGTACTATGGAGCATGCGCAGTTCGTTTAATTTAAACTGGACACCCATCACCCATTTCTGTCACCAGGATTGAAGTTTCCCATTTTCTTAATATATATGTAGCACCCCCTTGCTTTCAGCATGGGCACTACGCTAAAAACTAGTTGACTGGGAGAGTCATTCTGGAAAGGTCCACTGGCTCGGACTGCATTCTGGGGATGCGTGTATTATCCTTGGCCGGCAGTGGGAGCCAGAGGGATTTTTGGCAGATGGAGTCTTCCCCAGCAGCCAATTGGAAAGGGTTTTCCCCACTGGGCATGCTGGGGAGGGGTATATCTGTGATGGAGGTCATGTGTTCCGAGTTCTCTTCCTTCTCCTGTGCAGGGTCCCGGAGTCGGGGGGGCACCCACCTTCGGGGTGTGCGCATGCATGGACCCTGCCGGCGTGGCCCACCTGGCCAAGCTTCCAGGCCTTGCTGAGTCTCAATCCGAGACCAAACTAAAGGGGCCCCAGTGACTTACTGGGTTCCCGATGCCGTAGAGAGGATCCGGCGCCCGGGCCATAGACGGGTACGCTCTGCAGTCACCCGGTGATCTGTGCTGAGATAACTGCTGGGAGGATTTGCTCTATTCGGACATTTACAAACTATCTAAATTACACTGGCCTGTGGCAGAGGCCTATAGGCGGGTCAGTGAGAGAGACTTGTTCCTCCCAGCCAACATTTAAGGTGGCGTCCTGGCTGCCAGGCCTGTGAGAGGGACCTGTCCGGGAGACGTCCCACCCACTCAGGCATTGAGTGGCGACGCGTGCAAAATTTTATTTTTCAAGGGGCTGATTTTGCTGTACATATATCCAGGCCTGACATCGAGAATCTATTTTTTCTCATTAACCTATTCTCCTTTCACCAAGTTGATGTTTGGCTAGTATTGGTCTGGAATTAAAGCATTGAGAAAATCTTTATTGACTGTGTGGACCCCTAGACCAAGCAAGGGTAACCTAATCTGCTGATCCCATTACTAATCCAGCGGCCCTTTCCGGGGTGACGCTACATATCCCATAATAAAGTTTCTACCAGCAGCTGCATACTAGTTACACAGCATTGCCAACGTTTGTTTAGAAAAAGCAGTTCAGCGTCACGGCTTCAGTACTTGGAAACTCAGAAGCCTCCAGTGGCACTTTTGCTTGTGACCAACAACTCCCTGAAATATCTCAAGGTTTTGGTAGCACATAACACACAGCGACACCTGCATGAAAACCGGAGCAGTGACTGCATGCAATCACTGTGCACATGACAATTTTCCAATTGATGCCAATAGGAAGGGGGCCACCCAGGGGCGTTGCTAGGTGCCAAAAAGACCAGGGGCTTCAGCCCAAAGCCAAGCCAAGCCGGGGGGGGGGGGGTGGCTTTGGCCGTGGTTGGTGGAGTGGCGCGGGGGGACCTACCTTACACACATACCCTGACCTACATGTGTGTGTGTGTGACACTGCATACACTGACCTGTCTCTGCATACACTGACCTGTCTCTGCATACACTGACCTGTCCCTGCATACACTGACCTGTCCCTGCATACACTGACCTGTCCCTGCATACACTGACCTGTCCCTGCATACACTGACCTGTCCCTGCATACACTGACCTGTCCCTGCATACACTGACCTGTCCCTGCATACACTGACCTGTCTCTGCATACACTGACCTGTCCCTGCATACACTGACCTGTCCCTGCATACACTGACCTGTCTCTGCATACACTGACCTGTCTCTGCATACACTGACCTGTCTCTGCATACACTGACCTGACCCTGCATACACTGACCTGACCCTGCATACACTGACCTGTCTCTGCATACACTGACCTGTCCCTGCATACACTGACCTGTCTCACTGACCTGTCCCTGCATACACTGACCTGTCCCTGCATACACTGACCTGTCCCTGCATACACTGACCTGTCCCTGCATACAATGACCTGTCCCTGCATACACTGACCTGTCCCTGCATACAATGACCTGTCCCTGCATACACTGACCTGTCCCTGCATACACTGACCTGTCTCACTGACCTGATCTGCATACACTGACCTGACTCACTGACCTGTCCCTGCATACACTGACCTGTCCCTGCATACACTGACCTGTCCCTGCATACACTGACCTGTCCCTGCATACACTGACCTGTCCCTGCATACACTGACCTGTCCCTGCATACACTGACCTGACTCACTGACCTGTCCCTGCATACACTGACCTGTCCCTGCATACACTGACCTGTCCCTGCATACACTGACATACAGACCACCCCTCCCTCCGTAAAGATCCCCTCCCTCAGTACACACATCCCTCTCCACTTGCGCTTGTTGGGAGGTGGGGGGCAGATTTGCTGGGGGGTGCTTTGGGAGGTGGGAGGGCTTATGTTCTTGTGGGAGGTTGGATTTAAAATCCAACCTCCACTTCTAGCATAGGTCCTTTCTTCTCCTAAAGTGTCCCTCAGCACATATTATGTGGGGGGTCTTAACTATACACACTGGTCTGAACATTATATACACACACTGGTCTGAACATTATATACACACACTGGTCTGAACATTATATACACACACTGGTCTGAACATTATATACACACTGGTCTGAACATTATACACACACTGGTCTGAACATTATATACACACTGGTCTGTATATAATGTACAATACAGTGTCAGCCGGGTACAAACTGGTCATATACCCTGTAAATCATATTGTACATTATATACAGCCCAGTGTGTATATAACGTTCAGCTTGGTATCAGGGTACAGACTAGTCTGTATATAATGTACAATATAGGTTACAGGGTATATGACCAGTTTGTACCCTGCTGACACTTTAGTTCTGAAAATACACTAACTTGTTTCCAGGACTTGTTGCCACAATCAGTTTTCTTCCATAATTCAGGGTCTTCCATAGCTGCCTATACAATCCTCCACCTGTTCATGCTTCAGCACTCGAGATCCATGGAGACCCGCCCGCTCTCAGGCATTGGATGGAAGGTAGCAGCTCTCCTATTGGCTCCCAATTCCTCCTCTAGGAAGAAAGGAGACACTCTTCCCTTGCTCAAGCCAGGCACCGTGGCGGCGGCGCTGCTTACAGTAGCAGACGCCCATGCTACCTCCCACTGGGCTGCAAGCAGGGAGGGATTTACATATATCGCCCTCCCCACTGCCCGTTCTCACTGATGAGAAAGGGAGCCGCTGAGGCTCCAGAAGGCGGGGCCGCATCCGATCACATGTTAGCCCCGAGCGTCTGGGGATTAGGGCCAATCTGATGCCGAAAGTAGCAGAGTGCCACCAGCGCTGAGTGTCGCCGAGTACGGCACTCGGCGCTGGCGGCACTCGGCCGCCTTCGGCATCAGGTCCTGACTCCCAGACGCTCGGGGCTAACAATGTGATTGGATGTGGCATAGACTAGGGGCTTTTCGGGGACCCATTCGGGGCTCCAGCCCCCCTAGCCACACCCTAACGACGCCTCTGGCCCGGCCACCAATGCCTTGAATTAAAGTGAATTCAGCAGAGTCAAAACAAAAAACTCAAACTAGGTATGCTTGTAAATCAGAAATGAACAGGACCACAGAGTTATGCCATCATCAGTGTAAGACCAGCTTTAAAGTGGAGTTCCACCCATATATTTTTTTACCAAAAAAAAAATTATACTCAGAAAGTGCTGTTGCTATGCAGAATTATCTCTTCTGCCTCTTCCTCGCCCTCCGTCACGGTGTCTTCAGGCCCGGATTTACTCCCTGTGCCGCCCCAAGGCGGAGTCCTTCAATGCCCCCCCCCCCACACACACACACACAGGGGCCAAGTGATACAGTCGGTGGCTATAACCACCGACTGTATCACGGGAGAGCACCCACAAGAAATAACCCATATGCAAGAGAGCTCGCATGAAGGGGGTTAGTTCTTGTGAGGAGGAGCCAAGACAGCCGCTGATCCCCCATCACAGATTCCCAACATCAAAAAGCCCCCACATAAGGTCATCCATCACAAAGCCCCCCATAAAAGATCCCCCATCACAGACTCATCTATTAGTACAATGTAATATAAAGTTAAATAGTTCAACAAACCATAATGCAGAATGAGTGGGAGCCCTGATGTCACTGTCCCCAGCCAGCAGAGTGCTTCCTTACATCTCAGGTGTCACTGTCCCCAGCCAGCGGAGTGCTCCTTACTTCTCAGGTGTCACTGTCCCCAGCAGAGTGCTCCCTTACATCTCAGGTGTCCCCAGCGGAGTGCTCCCTTACATCTCAGGTGTCCCCAGCGGAGTCCTTCCTTACATCTCAAGTGTCCCCAGCGGAGTGCTTCCTCACATCTCAGGTGTCCCCAGCGGAGTGCTTCCTTACTTCTCAGGTGTCACTGTCCCCAGCGGAGTGCTTCCTTACATCTCAGGTGTCACTGTCCCCAGCGGAGTGCTTCCTTACTTCTCAGGTGTCACTGTCCCCAGCGGAGTGCTTCCTTACATCTCAGTGTCACTGTCCCCAGTGGAGTGCTTCCTTACTTCTCAGGTGTCACTGTCCCCAGCGGAGTGCTTCCTTACTTCTCAGGTGTCACTGTCCCCAGCGGAGTGCTTCCTTACATCTCAGTGTCACTGTCCCCAGTGGAGTGCTTCCTTACTTCTCAGGTGTCACTGTCCCCAGCGGAGTGCTTCCTTACATCTCAGGTGTCACTGTCCCCAGCCAGCGGAGTGCTCCTTACTTCTCAGGTGTCACTGTCCCCAGCAGAGTGCTCCCTTACATCTCAGGTGTCCCCAGCGGAGTGCTCCCTTACATCTCAGGTGTCCCCAGCGGAGTCCTTCCTTACATCTCAGGTGTCCCCAGCGGAGTGCTTCCTCACATCTCAGGTGTCCCCAGCGGAGTGCTTCCTTACTTCTCAGGTGTCACTGTCCCCAGCGGAGTGCTTCCTTACATCTCAGTGTCACTGTCCCCAGTGGAGTGCTTCCTTACATCTCAGGTGTCACTGTCCCCAGCGGAGTGCTTCCTTACTTCTCAGGTGTCACTGTCCCCAGCGGAGTGCTTCCTTACTTCTCAGGTGTCACTGTCCCCAGCGGAGTGCTTCCTTACTTCTCAGGTGTCACTGTCCCCAGTGGAGTGCTTCCTTACTTCTCAGGTGTCACTGTCCCCAGTGGAGTGCTTCCTTACTTCTCAGGTGTCACTGTCCCCAGCGGAGTGCTTCCTTACATCTCAGGTGTCACTGTCCCCAGCGGAGTGCTTCCTTATATCTCAGGTGTCACTGTCCCCAGCGGAGTGCTCCTTACTTCTCAGGTGTCACTGTCCCCAGCGGAGTGCTTCCTTACTTCTCAGGTGTCACTGTCCCCAGCGGAGTGCTTCCTTACTTCTCAGGTGTCACTGTCCCCAGCGGAGTGCTTCCTTACATCTCAGGTGTCACTGTCCCCAGCCAGCGGAGTGCTTCTTACTTCTCAGGTGTCACTGTCCCCAGCGGAGTGCTTCCTTACTTCTCAGGTGTCACTGTCCCCAGCGGAGTGCTTCCTTACTTCTCAGGTGTCACTGTCCCCAGCGGAGTGCTTCCTTACATCTCAGTGTCACTGTCCCCAGTGGAGTGCTTCCTTACATCTCAGGTGTCACTGTCCCCAGCGGAGTGCTTCCTTACTTCTCAGGTGTCACTGTCCCCAGCGGAGTGCTTCCTTACTTCTCAGGTGTCACTGTCCCCAGCGGAGTGCTTCCTTACTTCTCAGGTGTCACTGTCCCCAGCGGAGTGCTTCCTTACATCTCAGGTGTCACTGTCCCCAGTGGAGTGCTTCCTTACTTCTCAGGTGTCACTGTCCCCAGCGGAGTGCTTCCTTACATCTCAGGTGTCACTGTCCCCAGCGGAGTGCTTCCTTATATCTCAGGTGTCACTGTCCCCAGCGGAGTGCTCCTTACTTCTCAGGTGTCACTGTCCCCAGCGGAGTGCTTCCTTACATCTCAGGTGTCACTGTCCCCAGTGGAGTGCTTCCTTACATCTCAGGTGTCACTGTCCCCAGCGGAGTGCTTCCTTACTTCTCAGGTGTCACTGTCCCCAGCGGAGTGCTTCCTTACTTCTCAGGTGTCACTGTCCCCAGCGGAGTGCTCCTTACTTCTCAGGTGTCACTGTCCCCAGTGGAGTGCTTCTTACTTCTCAGGTGTCACTGTCCTCAGCGGAGTGCTTCCTTACATCTCAGGTGTCACTGTCCTCAGCGGAGTGCTTCCTTACATCTCAGGTGTCACTGTCCTCAGCGGAGTGCTTCCTTACTTCTCAGGTGTCACTGTCCTCAGCGGAGTACTTCCTTACATCTCAGGTGTCACTGTCCCCAGCGGAGTGCCTCCTTACATCTCAGGTGTCACTGTCCCCAGCGGAGTGCTTCCTTACATCTCAGGTGTCACTGTCCCCAGCGGAGTGCTTCCTTACATCTCAGGTGTCACTGTCCCCAGCGGAGTGCTTCCTTACATCTCAGGTGTCACTGTCCCCAGCGGAGTGCTTCCTTACATCTCAGGTGTCACTGTCCCCAGCAGAGTGCTTCCTTACATCTCAGGTGTCACTGTCCCCAGCGGAGTGCTTCTTACTTCTCAGGTGTCACTGTCCCCAGCGGAGTGCTTCCTTACATCTCAGGTGTCACTGTCCCCAGCGGAGTGCTTCCTTACATCTCAGGTGTCACTGTCCCCAGCGGAGTGCCTCCTTACATCTCAGGTGTCACTGTCCCCAGCGGAGTGCTTCCTTAATTCTCAGGTGTCACTGTCCCCAGTGGAGTGTTTCCTTACATCTCAGGTGTCACTGTCCTCAGCGGAGTGCTTCTTACTTCTCAGGTGTCACTGTCCTCAGCGGAGTGCTTCCTTACATCTCAGGTGTCACTGTCCTCAGCGGAGTGCTTCCTTACATCTCAGGTGTCACTGTCCTCAGCGGAGTGCTTCCTTACATCTCAGGTGTCACTGTCCCCAGCGGAGTGCTTCCTTAATTCTCAGGTGTCACTGTCCCCAGTGGAGTGTTTCCTTACATCTCAGGTGTCACTGTCCCCAGCGGAGTGCTTCTTACTTCTCAGGTGTCACTGTCCCCAGCGGAGTGCTTCCTTACATCTCAGGTGTCACTGTCCCCAGCGGAGTGCTTCTTACTTCTCAGGTGTCACTGTCCCCAGCGAAGTGCTTCCTTACATCTCAGTGTCACTGTCCCCAGCGGAGTGCTTCCTTACATCTCTGGTGTCCCCTCCCCCATTATAGCCCTTCTATATCCCAGCAGGCAGCAGCAGTGTCTCTGTCGCCATTACTGAAGGCTGAGGGGGAAAAATTAGAGGAAACCATTTTCCAGAAGACCACAGACGACTTATAAACAAGAAGGAAGCCTGCCGAGTGGCTACAACATAAATTGAGCAGCGGCACCGCCAGGGGAGAACTGGCAGCCTTAGGCCTGCGGGGCAAGTCCAGTCAAGTGGCCCACTAATGCCGCGTACACACGATCACTTTTTGTGATGGAAAAAAACAACGTTTAAAAAAACGTCATTTAAAATGATCGTGTGTGGGCAAAACGTTGTTCTATGTCTTCTGAAAAAAAAAAATAATTCCAACATGCTTGAATTTTTTATGTCGTTTTTCAGAATGTTGTTTTTTGTGTCATAAAAAATGATCGTGTGTGGGAAAAACGACGTTTAAAACAACATTTTTAAACCCACGCATGCTCAGAAGCAAGGAATGAGACGGGAGCTTCAATGGAACAGAGTGCCGTCGAACGTGGTGTATATAACCGCGCTTTGCAAGAGCATTTTCAGAAAACGATGGTGTGTAGGCAACGTCGTTTTTTAAAATGAAGTTTGAAAAACGTTGTTTTGTTTTGTGAGATAAAACAAAGTTTTTTTACATTACAAAAAGTGATCGTGTGTACGCGGCATAACACTTTGTCGATCACCCACCTACCCGTCACATACAGTGACCCACCTTCCCATCACATACACTGACCCACATCCCCGTCACATACACTGACCCACCTACCCATCACATACACTGACCTACCTGACCATTACACACACACACACTGACCCACCTACGTGACCATTACACACACACACACACACACACAATGACCCACCTACCTGACCATTACACACACACACACACACACACACACACACTGACCCACCTACGTGACCATTACACACACACACAATGACCCACCTACCTGACCCATCACACACACACACACTGACCCACCTACCTGACAATTGCACACACACACACACTGACCAACCTACCTGACCATTACACAGACACACTGACCCACCTACCTGACCATTACACACACTGACCCACCTACCTGATGCAAACACACACTGACCCACCTACATGTCACGTACACACTGACTTACCTGACCATTACACATACTGACCCACCTACCCGACGCACACACTGACCCACCTACCTGATGTGCACACACTGATCCACCTACCTGACGCGCACACACTGACCCACCTACATGTCACGTACACACTGACCTACCTGACCATTACACACACACACACACTGACTCGCCTACCTGACGCACACACTGACCCACCTACCTGACGCACACACTGACCCACCTACCTGACACACACACACTCACCCACCTACCTGACGCACACACACTCACCCACCTACCTGAATCACACACACTGACCTACCTACCTGACACACACACTGACCCACCTACCTGACACACACTGACCCACCTACCTGAATCGCACACACTGACCCACACACTGACCCACCTACCTGAAGCACACACTGACCAACCTACCTGAAGCGCACACACTGACCCACCTACCTGAAGCGCACACACTGACCCACCTACCTGAAGCGCACACACTGACCCACCTACCTGAAGCGCACACACTGACCCACCTACCTGAAGCGCACACACTGACCCACCTACCTGAAGCACACACTTACCTACCTACCTGACACATGACACACAGTGACCTACCTGACTCCTAATAAAACCTGCACTACTCACCCCCCTCCCCCACACACAGCTCGATGTAGATAGGGAGGATCCATTCTCCTCCTTACCTCTGCATCTTTGACCACATTTTAGACATACGGGCTCTCAGCGATGGGCGGGCAATATCGCTATGGTGTCGGCACCAGCGCCGCCATCCAGCCTCCATTGGTGTCCCCGCCGGCCGGGAGGCCAGCTGACCCCACGATGCTCCCATCTTTACCAAGCCCCGCCCCCCTGCACTCACACATAGACACACAGTCACAGCGCCGCTCCAGAGGGACAGGCTGGAGCAAAGGAGTCCTGGAGCGGCGCGGTGAAATTTTACTGTGAGGAGAGGGGGGGGGGGGGGGGGGAGTACTCAGCGGCGGGCGGCGAAAAATTGTTACACACACTGCCTAAGTAGCCAGTGCCGCAGCCCGCAGGGCGGGGCTATGTTAGTGTGGGGGGGCGGCCGTAAAATGCTGAAAAGTCGCCACATGAGCGGCGCTGCCCCTTCACCCACTGCCGCCCCGAGGCCTGGCCTTGGTAGCCTTGTGGGAAATCCAACCCTGGGTGTCTTGTGGTGAATGGGGCACGCTCTGCCTTCTGGAAAGGGTGTGTAACCCAGGAGGCAGCCGCCCATTCACAAAGCGCCGTGCGAGTCACGCATGCACAGTAGGAAACAGGCAGTGAAGCCATAAGGCTTCACTACCTGTTTGTTTCCCTTAGTCAGGATGGAGGCGCCAGGACCGAGCGATCACAGTCAGGGGACCCATTATGGCTGGCGCCTAGGACAGGTAAGGGAGGGGCTTGTCGGCACCGCTGTCTGCTATGGAGCGATCTGATGAAAACGGACAGCATGTCTATTTTCATCAGATCTTACCCGATCAGATTCGCATGGACCGATGGGGACGTATTCCCCATACGTCTGTTTTTAGCGGATCGGATCAGGTCGGATGTCAGCGGACATGTCCCCGATGACATCCGACGCTCCATAGCTCCACGGTCAAAACTGACAGGCGGACGTGAACGGACTGAAGTGTGAATGAGGCCCACCAAGTGCAGAGAGTTCTCACACCTGGGGGAAAATAAAATGCAGGCAGCCTGCCAAGTTTAAATCACGACATGCTTATAAGTAAGTAGAAACAAAGTATCTTTTCATTCTTTTATCAAAGAAAAGAATGATAGAATCGTGCAGCTCTATCCCAATTCCAATGCGTTTCACCCAACTTCAGTGAAAATCCCCCGTGGGACTATCTATATTGCATCTGTTAACTGATCTTTTTGTCTAGGGGGTAACAGAGCCTACACTCATCCAATCCTTTAGTCCTCCAGAAAACGGCACTCCCCCACATCCAGCGGTGGCCTGTTCCCAAGTCCAGAGCTAGTCTAGAGCACAGGTGTCAAACACAAGGCCCTCAGGCCGAATCCAGCCCTCCAGGCCATTTCATGTGGCCCCCGCACCACTCCTGAACTCCAGCCCTCCTCCAGACCCTTACTTTCGGCTTTCAAGCAATGCATCAAGCTTCTTCCCAGCCGCAGCATAAGGAAAGGGGGTGCACTGAGATGTAAGGGAGAGTGAGGGACTTAACTTCTGATGGTGGTGGGGCTCTTGACATCTAATGTATGGGGAGGCGATGCGCTGGACATCTAATCTTACAGATACAACCGGCCCTTTTAAGGGCAATCATAATGCTGATGCGGCCCACAATGAAATGGAGTCCGCCACCCTTGGTCTAGACAAAAACAAGCAGCTAAACCCAAGCAGTGCAAGCACAAAAAAAAACCATCGTGTCAGAACGCGGTAACGTAAAACACAATGAGGTGCTGAAAAAAAAAGTTCAATGCTTCCAAGCATGCGTCGACTTGATTCTGAGCATGCGCGGCTTTTTAACCGATGCTTTTGCATACTAACATTTTAAAGCAAGTTCTCTTTTTTTTTGAGCGAAGGATAACTGACTGATGGGGCCCACACACGATCGGTTTGGACCGATGAAACGGACCTTCAGTCCGTTTTCATCGGTTTTGACCGATCGTGTGTACGCGGCCTAAGAGATGTCTGTAATGACTGAGCACATTTCTGTTGTGTGAAACCCGCTACATTGCCCACTGCTGGTGTCATTTTGGATATTCTCTGTACAGCGCTGCAGAATATATCAGAGCTATTTAAATGTATAATAAAAGTGTGTGACTGTGGGAGGACATTAGAGTGTGAGCTCCTCTGGTGCTGAGATTGATGTTGCTGGGTCAGTATTCGTGCGGGAGTGACATCATCGCCGCTCTGGCCAGTCACATCGCTGGAGTGGCGATACCCGGAAGTCACTCCAGGTATTATGGAGGAGAGGAACGAGGGTCGCTGCGGGGCTTCGATCTCAGGTAAGTAATTCACAATGAGCTAGTATGCTAGTCATACTAGCTCATTATGCCTTTGTCTAGCAGGTTTTTATTTTATTTTTTTATTTTTTGGGGTTTACAACCACTTTAAGAAAAAAACCTCTCATTTGACACTTTTTAACCCAACCAGCCTTAAAAGGGGTTGTAAACTCTTGTTTTTTTAGTAACAAACATATCATACTTACCTCCTGGGAGAAGCGCTCTCGGGGGGGGGCGTAACCTTGTGGACACGCTCCTGAGCATCAGCGTCATTGGATTTGATTGACAGCAGCAGGAGCCAATGGGTGCGCTGCTATCAATCTATCCAATCAAGAGCCAAGAACCCCTGGGCAGAGAGGTAGAAGGGGGAATGAACGGGCTCATATGGCAATACACCCCAATAATACCCTATGTAGAAATATACCCCAATGATACCCTATATGTACAGGCTCCATGTATGGCCTGTGAACCTCAAACCCATGAGCCCCATACTCCATGCTGTGTGCTCAGGGTCTAAAATATGGACCGAAACATTTAGATTGGTTACTCATTGTTCCCTTTGTGCTTCCTATAAATGCGTGGGGGGGGGGGGGTGTTTGAGAGGAATTATTGGAAATGTCCCATTCTGAGTTAGGGCAGCCTGATACAAAAGCCACTTACCTTTCTCTACAGAACTCCTCCGATGTGACTGAACCAGCCGGACTTGAGGGGTCGGCCAGAAGGTCCTCCACAGGAATTCCCACAGACACCACGCGGACAGGATCAGGATAGGTCTCATCAGACACGGCACCCAGACCTTGAATGGCTTTAGCAGCTGCCAGTGGGCAATCCAATGCATAGACCGTCTGCAGAAAATAATGTACCAGTTATTGATCAGTGATGGGAGAGATAGGAAGACAAGGTGGCTCAGGTACCCCAAAGACCCTTATTGATCAGTTACTCCAGGAACTCTGTTTTGCCTGCCTAGGTCATGGCCTGTGGGTTTTTATTTTTTAACCACTTAAGGACCTCCTAACGCCGATATACGTCAGCAGAATGACACGCGATTTTGTTTGGGAGCCACGTGACATCGAACGCACAATTGTCAGTTAAAGCGACTCAGTGGCGAATTGCAAAAAGGCGCAAGGTCCTTTAGCTGCATAATGGTCCGGGTCTTAAGTGGTTAATGTTAGTTAAATACAAGAGATGCAAATGCAGCCACTGTGCCATGCCATCAAATGCAACCACTGTGCCAATCAATTGTCACCACTGTGCCATGCCATCAAGCGCAGCCACTGTGCCATGCCAAACACAGCCATTGTGCCACTGTGCCATCAAACAAAGCCACTGTGCCATGCCAAACACAGCCATTGTGCCACTGTGCCATCAAACACAGCCACTGTGCCATGCCATCAAATGCAACCACTGTGCCCATCAATTGTCGCCACTGTGCCATGCCATCAAATGCAACCACTGTGCCCATCAATTGTCGCCACTGTGCCATGCCATCAAACGCAGCCACTGTGCCATTGTGCTATCAATTGTCGCCACTGTGCCATGGCAAATGCAGCCACTGTGCCATGCCATCAAATGCAACCACTGTGCCAATCAATTGTCACCACTGTGCCATGCCATGAAACGCAGCCATTGTGCCATGCCAAACACAGCCATTGTGCCACTGTGCCATCAAACACAGCCAGTGTGCCATGCCATCAAGCGCAGCCATTGTGCCACTGTGCCAAACACAACCACTGTGCCATCAATTGAGAGGGGGGTGTCTGGGGGGGGGGGTGTAAGTAAGAGAGGGGGTTGTGTGAGGAGTTGAGAGGGAAGGTGTGAGGTAAGTTGTCCCCCCCCCCTTGTACTTACAGACACACTGTGTATGGAACATTCTCTTCCATTTTCTTCCGGTCATGTGACAAGGGGAGAAACTGAGGCAGAACGGCAGTCTTACTTAACTGCACAGCTCTCTGTTGCCACCTTCAGGCTGGAGGGAGGAGGAAGCTGAATTCTCTCTCCAGCTATCTTGTCAGCTCGGTACTGTGTGCATTGGTTCCTTGTGTCCACTGCACAACCGCGCGGGGGAGAGCACTCGCGGAAGGGGCGGGGCTCGGGGGCGGGGCTTGAGCTGTTACTCGAAAGCGGAGCGGCGCCATTTTGTTCCATTGGCTCCTATGCAGAGAACGTGAATAGCGGACTTCTGCTCACAGGACCGGAACAGCACCCCACAAAGCACTAATCAGAGACTACTTCGAGAGATTTTTCACCCTACATCCATCTGTGACACAGTAAGTCTCATTAGCAGTGATGTCAGTGTGTTTATGAGGGGGGGTGATGGGGGGGGGGGTGAGATAGAGAGCTGGACCGGCTTGTTGTGTAATGTCACCTGTCAGGGTTTTCTCTCCTCATTTCTGGTCTGAGGGAAGAGAAATCACTTTTCACAATCAGGATGGAGCTGTCATTAGAGGTCCCAGGGCCCCCCCAACACCTTATCTGACTGCAGGGCCGCCATCAGGGGGTACAGGCAGTACACCTGTAAGGGGCCCGGAGGTCCCCATGGCCCTGGGTGGCAACCCCCTCTTTTTTATAAAAAAAAAATATATTTTTTTTATATGTTTTTTTTCTGTTTTTATTAAAGGGCCCGGAGGTCCCCAGGGCCCCGGATGGCTACCCCCAGAGGTCCCCAGGGCAACCTCCCCCCAATTCGTGGCACCCCCCTTGCTTCTCAATTCGCGGCCCCCCTGATTCTTAAATTGAGGCAGCAGCACCTCCCCCCGGTTCTCTGCTTGCTCTCCAGAGGGCCCGTGCCTGAAGCTGTGTAAGGGGCCCCATAATTCCTAAAGGTGGCCCTGTCTTACAGGGGCCCCAAACACCCTACCTGACATGGGCCCCCAACAACCTACTTCACAGGGGCCACCCTATATGACAGGGGCCCCCTCCTCTTCCCAGTTGGAATATTTGCCCCCCCCTCCACCCAGGGCCCTGGGTGGCAACCCCCCCCTTTTTTTTTTATAATTTTATATATATATATATATATTTTTTTTTTATTATTAAAGGGAGCATAGGTCCCCAGGGGTCCGGCGGAGGTCCACAGGGCCCCGGATGGCAACCCCCCTTTTTTTTAATATCATTTATTTTTTATATATATTTTTTTTAATATATTTTTTTTATTATTAAAGGGCCCAGAGGTCCCCAGGGCCCCGGATGGCAACCCTCTTCTTTTTTTATATACATTTTTTTTCTTTTTTATGTATTTTTTTTCTTTTTATTAAAGGGCCCGGAGGTCCCTAGGGCCCCGCATGGCAACCCCTCTTTTTTTGTATCATTTTTTTATATTTTTTTATTTATTTTTCCTTTTTATAAAAGGGCCCGGAGGTCCGCAGGGCCCCGGATGGCAATCCCCCCTTTTTTAATAATTTTTTTATATTTTTTATATTTTTATTTTGTATTTAAGGGCCCAGAGGTCCCCAGGGCCCCAGATGGCAACCCTTTTTTATATATTTTTTATCATATATATATATATATATATTTATTTATATATATATATATATATATATATATATATATATATATATATATATATAAATATATATTTATTTATTTATTATTTACTAGTAAAGGGCCCAGAGGTCCCCAGGGCCCCAGATGGCAACCCCCCTTTTAAAAAAAAATGTTTTATAAAAAAAATATATTTTTTTTTTATATGGTTTTTTTCTGTTTTTATTAAAGGGCCCCGCATGGCTACCCCCAGAGGTCCCCAGGGCAACCTCCCCCCAATTCGTGGCACCCCCCTTGCTTCTCAATTCGCGGCCCCCCTGATTCTTAATTTGAGGCAGCAGCACCTCCCCCCGGTTCTCTGCTTGCTCTCCAGGGGGCCCATGCCTGAAGCTGTGTAAAGGGCCCCATAATTCCTAAAGGTGGCCCTGTCTTACAGGGGCCCCAAACACCCTACCTGACATGGGCCCCCAACAACCTACTTCACAGGGGCCACCCTATATGACAGGGGCCCCCTCCTCTTCCCAGTTGGAATATTTACCCCCCCCCCCCTCCAATCCCTATAGAAAAGGGACGGCAGGAAGGAGAATCTGAAATAATAACCAGGCCCCAAAATATATGACAAAGTATAACCTAAAAATACAAAATGTACTTTATTATACATGCCCCTATACCAGGGGCGCACTGACCATACCTGAGGGCCCCGGGACCAGTAGGGGCCCCATGAGAGTCTCCTGGGCTGGTATCTATTTTGGGTCTCCCATCCTGTGTTTGTATCCGGATTGGACCGGACGGCGTCCTCATGTCACAGATTTCCACTGAGTGGGCGGCCTGGCCGGCCAGTGTTTATCGTTGCTAGGATACAGGGGGCTGCATAGAGCATGTGCAGTCACTGTGATCCTTTCTGGTTGGACCAAAAGCAGCTTTCCTGCTGACATAGACCCCGCCCCCTGCCGCCTCCCACTCACCGCCGATTGCTTTGAAGTGATATCTACAATATGTGTTTACCCCAAAGTGATCACACACACTACCCAATGGGGGCACGGGCGGGGATCCCTGCTAGGGGGTGAAAACTATCCAATGGGGGCACAGGGATCCCTGCCAGGGGGCACACACTGCCCAATGGGGGCACAGGGATCCCTGCCAGGGGGCACACACTGCCCAATGGGGGCACAGGGATAACTGCCAGGAGGCACACACTACCCAATAGGGGAACAGAGATCCCGATTTGGAACAATGTCCCTCTTTCCCCCTCAGGGGCTTGGGTGAGATATCATATCTGGATATTCGCCAGCACACCAAGGATCGTCAATTTCATCCAAAGGTTTTTTTATTCAAGAAAGCTCACATCACAAAACAATGTAGTGCAACTTTTCGGGGCCATGTAGGACCCCTTTGTCAGGCATGTGATAAGACATGTGATAAGACATGTGATAAGACACGTGGTAAGACATGTGAAAAGACATGCCTGACAAAGGGGTCCTACATGGCCCCGAAACGTTGCACTACATTGTTTTGTGATGTGAGTTTTCTTGGATAAAAAATTGTTTAGATGAAATGGATGATCCTTGGTGTGCTGGCCAATATCTACATATTGTAAAGATTCCAGTATTCAGCTGCCGGTCACTACAGCGTCCAGTTCCTTAACCACTTAGGACCCGGACCCATTATGCAGGTTAAGGACCTTGCCCCTTTTTGCGATTCGGCACTGCGTCGCTTTAACTCACAATTGTGCGGTTGTGCGACATGGCTCCCAAACAAAATTGGCGTTCTTTTTTTCCCACAAATAGAGCTTTCTTTTGGTGGTATTTGATCACCTCTGTGGTTTTTATTTTTTGCGCTATAAACAAAAATAGAGCGACAATTTTGAAAAGTGATATAAAAATGCACTGATTCTGAAATGGACAATTGCAGTTTAGGAGTTAACCACTAGGGGGTGCTGTAGGGGTTAAGTGTGACCTCATATGTGTTTCTAACTGTAGGGGGGCGGGGCGTGGCTGGACGTGTGACTTCAGTGATCGTCTTTCCCTATATCAGGGAACAGACGATCACTGACACTGCCACAATGAAGAACAGGGAAGGTGTATTTACACACACCTCTCCCCATTCTTCAGCTCTGGTGACCGATCGCGGGACACCGGCGGAGATCGTCTCCGAGGGCCCTTTGGGGGCGGCACGCTCGCGACCCCATGGCTGGGCTTAAAGAGACACGTACAGGTACGTGATTGTGCCCAGCCGTGCCATTCTGCCAACATATATCCCATACGAATGGGTCCTTAAGTGGTTTCCAGGAATGTGTGTGATGGGAATATGGACTGTGGGGGGATATCAGGGGTCTAAACAGACCTCTGATGTTTCATCTTTGAAAACAGAGAAATTACATTGAGGACACAGCCCACAATCTCCATCTCTGCAGCCTCAGCTGCACAGAATGAATGGACAGAAATAGCTCCATACAGAGCTTCCTGTTAATTCACAAACTGAGGCATAGTAAACATAGTTTACTATACTTCAGTTATAAATGAACTGGGTCAGTAATCCCTGCGGATCACTGACTCTATTTATTAAGACAAGGGAGGAGTCGGTAAATTACACATTTACCGGCCCCTTCCCCACTCTCCATCCAGAAAACATCCCCGCAGCAGCCGGGAAGAAGAGGAGAGGGGGGAAGCCGGAAGCACTGTGGGGGATGAAGGGGGGGGGCGCCAAGAGTACACAGGAGCTTGGGGCAGCAGGTGGTGGATAGCGAGCGGGTGGGGGGGGGCATATAGAGGAACTGTTCCCCTTAATTTTCCTCCTGCAGCCTTGCACTTTAACCACTTGCTTACTGGGCACATATATCCCCTTCCTGCCCAGGCGAAATTTCAGCTTTTGGCACTGCGTCGCTTTAACTGACAATTGCGCTGTCGTGCAACGTGGCTCCCAAACAAATTGGCGTCCTTCTTTTCCACAAATAGAGCTTTCTTTTGGTGGTATTTTATCACCTCTGCAGTTTTTATTTTTTGCGCTATAAACAAAAATAGAGCGACAATTTTGAAAAAAATGTTTTTTTTAATTTTTGCAATAATAAAAATCCCCCAAAAATATATATATATATAAACATCTTTTTTCCTCAGTTTAGGCCGATACGTATTTTACATATTTTTGGGAGGCTGGGAGAGTGGTGCGGGATTCAGGAACAGCCCAGTATTTGGTGACCCCTGGAAAATTGTCATTCGACCCCCAGGTTGAGAACCACTGGTCTAGGGTGAATGGTGAATACAGTGGCAATGTAGGAATGTCTGCAAAATAGGAAGTCTCTTTATAAGTGCTCTTTTATTACCCAGCCGGTAAAAACGGTTATCAGGTGATGGGAAGGATAGACAAAGGTTTGAGGAGATATAGCTGACTCAGGTCTTGGATATTGAAGCAGTCCTGCTTCCGACAATAATCAGTCTTTCTGCGCCACTCCAACTTGAGTGGGTATAGCGTACCCGGACAGGTCCCTCTCACAGACCTGGCAGCCAGGGTATCAATTGGAACTTGAGAAGGATGCCTCTGCCACAGGCTCTTCTAAACGACTGTCAGGAAAGCGCCTCTGCCACCGGCCTTCCCTGAGTGTAATACGGAGGTATTTCTCCTGGGTAAAGGTTTTCCTGAGTCTTCCTTTAATGTTGTCAGAGTACTGACTGAGAGAGGAAACAATCCCTCAGTGTCCAGTATCTCCATCCCCGATGGTTCGCTCCAGTGCTGTTGGGACACCAGCCTCTCATTGGTATCCCTCAACTGGGCTCCCCACCGAACAGCTCAACTCGCTTGGGATCTCCGATGGTGGGAACCCAGTAAGTCACGGGGTCCCCATTGTGCTCAGAGTGTTCCGGACCAGCTTGGCTCCGGAACCAGGAACTAGCACCCACGCCCTGGCCAGCAGAGGCGTCGTTAGGGTGTGGCTAGGGGGGCTGGAGCCCCGAATGGGTCCCCGAAAAGCCCCTAGTCTATGCCACATCCAATCACATTGTTAGCCCCGAGCGTCTGGGAGTCAGGACCTGATGCCGAAGGCGGCCGAGTGCCGCCAGCGCCGAGTGCCGTACTCGGCGACACTCAGCGCTGGTGGCACTCTGCTACTTTCGGCATCAGATTGGCCCTAATCCCCAGACGCTCGGGGCTAACATGTGATCGGATGCGGCCCCGCCTTCTGGAGCCTCAGCGGCTCCCTTTCTCATCAGTGAGAACGGGCAGTGGGGAGGGCGATATATGTAAATCCCTCCCTGCTTGCAGCCCAGTGGGAGGTAGCATGGGCGTCTGCTACTGTAAGCAGCGCCGCCGCCACGGTGCCTGGCTTGAGCAAGGGAAGAGTGTCTCCTTTCTTCCTAGAGGAGGAATTGGGAGCCAATAGGAGAGCTGCTACCTTCCATCCAATGCCTGAGAGCGGGCGGGTCTCCATGGATCTCGAGTGCTGAAGCATGAACAGGTGGAGGATTGTATAGGCAGCTATGGAAGACCCTGAATTATGGAAGAAAACTGATTGTGGCAACAAGTCCTGGAAACAAGTTAGTGTATTTTCAGAACTAAAGTGTCAGCAGGGTACAAACTGGTCATATACCCTGTAACCTATATTGTACATTATATACAGACTAGTCTGTACCCTGATACCAAGCTGAACGTTATATACACACTGGGCTGTATATAATGTACAATATGATTTACAGGGTATATGACCAGTTTGTACCCGGCTGACACTGTATTGTACATTATATACAGACCAGTGTGTATATAATGTTCAGACCAGTGTGTGTATAATGTTCAGACCAGTGTGTATATAATGTTCAGACCAGTGTGTGTATATAATGTTCAGACCAGTGTGTGTATATAATGTTCAGACCAGTGTGTGTATATAATGTTCAGACCAGTGTGTGTATATAATGTTCAGACCAGTGTGTATAGTTAAGACCCCCCACATAATATGTGCTGAGGGACACTTTAGGAGAAGAAAGGACCTATGCTAGAAGTGGAGGTTGGATTTTAAATCCAACCTCCCACAAGAACATAAGCCCTCCCACCTCCCAAAGCACCCCCCAGCAAATCTGCCCCCCACCTCCCAACAAGCGCAAGTGGAGAGGGATGTGTGTACTGAGGGAGGGGATCTTTACGGAGGGAGGGGTGGTCTGTATGTCAGTGTATGCAGGGACAGGTCAGTGTATGCAGGGACAGGTCAGTGTATGCAGGGACAGGTCAGTGAGTCAGGTCAGTGTATGCAGGGACAGGTCAGTGTATGCAGGGACAGGTCAGTGTATGCAGGGACAGGTCAGTGTATGCAGGGACAGGTCAGTGTATGCAGGGACAGGTCAGTGTATGCAGGGACAGGTCAGTGAGTCAGGTCAGTGTATGCAGATCAGGTCAGTGAGACAGGTCAGTGTATGCAGGGACAGGTCAGTGTATGCAGGGACAGGTCATTGTATGCAGGGACAGGTCATTGTATGCAGGGACGGGTCACTAAGTCAGGTCAGTGTATGCAGGGACAGGTCAGTGAGACAGGTCAGTGTATGCAGGGACAGGTCAGTGTATGCAGGGACAGGTCAGTGTATGCAGGGACAGGTCAGTGAGACAGGTCAGTGTATGCAGGGACAGGTCAGTGTATGCAGAGACAGGTCAGTGTATGCAGGGTCAGGTCAGTGTATGCAGGGTCAGGTCAGTGTATGCAGAGACAGGTCAGTGTATGCAGAGACAGGTCAGTGTATGCAGAGACAGGTCAGTGTATGCAGGGACAGGTCAGTGTATGCAGGGACAGGTCAGTGTATGCAGAGACAGGTCAGTGTATGCAGGGACAGGTCAGTGTATGCAGGGACAGGTCAGTGTATGCAGGGACAGGTCAGTGTATGCAGGGACAGGTCAGTGTATGCAGGGACAGGTCAGTGTATGCAGGGACAGGTCAGTGTATGCAGGGACAGGTCAGTGTATGCAGAGACAGGTCAGTGTATGCAGAGACAGGTCAGTGTATGCAGTGTCACACACACACACATGTAGGTCAGGGTATGTGTGTAAGGTAGGTCCCCCCGCGCCACTCCACCAACCACGGCCAAAGCCCCCCCCCCCCCCGGCTTGGCTTGGCTTTGGGCTGAAGCCCCTGGTCTTTTTGGCACCTAGCAACGCCCCTGCTGGCCAGGTAGGCCATAACGCACGGGCGCGGTGATGTGTGGTCACCCTAAAGGTGGGTGCCGCACCAGGAACCAGGAGACAAAAAGCCCTGACCAAATGGTGTCTGCCCCATAAGTACCCTCTCCCAGCATGCCCAGCGAGGCCCAAGCCTCCCGATTGGTTGCTTGAAGAGAGCACCCGAACCTCAGCTTCTACTGCTGCCACCTGTTGTCCCGGGGTTGAACCACACCCCAGACACAGCAGAATGAGCCCACAGCACAGCCGAGCTGAAACAGAGAGCCCTAAATAATCACAATTAAGATCAGAGTAAGTTTACACTCTGATCTTTCCCCTTAAATTTACGAGCACCCGGACTTTGAAGTACATGGGCACTACACAAAAATCACAATAAGCGTTTATTGATTGGTTTGCGCAAAAGTTATAGCGTTTACAAAATAGGGGATAGTTTTATGGCATTTTTATTAATATATTTTTTTTACTATTACGGGCAGCCATCAGCAATTTTTTTCGTGACTGCGACATTATGGCGGACATTTGGGACACTTTTGACACATTTTTGGGACCGTTGTTATTTTCACAGCGAAAAGTGCTATAAAAATGCATTGATTACTGTGAAAATGACACTGGTAGTGAGGGGGTTAACCACTAGGGGGGCACTAAATGGGTTAAGTGTGTCCTATTGTGTGTTTCTTACTGTAGGGAGGTGTGGCTGGATGTGTGACGTCACTGATCGTCATTCCCTATGATAAGGAACAGGCGATCAGTGGGAAGCCACAGAGAAGAACGAGGAAGGTTTGTTTACACTCACCTCTCCCCGTTCTTCAGCTCCTGTGACCGATCGCGGGACACCGGCGGCGATCGGGTCCCGTGGTCACGGAGCTTCAGACTGAGTCGTGTGACCCACTGCTGGGCACTCCTCCTCCTCCTCACCTTCACAGCTCTGCTCCCCCTGACCGCCATTTCTGCCCCCCCCCCCCCCCAGGACCGTTCCTCTCCCCCTCAGTAACAGTCTCTCCTCACCATTCATAGAGATATCCAGTAATAAATATGGCAGACGGCTGATGATGAAACCATAGAAACACAGCATTCAGGATAGGAGACATCTATGGCGGGGGTCGGTATTACAGCAAGAGAAGACAGAGATCGCCATCTTGTGGCCAAATTCAATAATAACCATCATAACCACCCAATACTGTTTAATTATAAGTAAAATCAATAAAATGATAATAAATTGATAAGGGTTTGTGTTATATGACTGTTGGTGAGAGGGGTATCAGGTTGTTTACTTCAGTGTGAGGCGCTGTGATTGGTCACAGGTTGTTGATCACTTCAGTCTGAGGACCTCTCACTTCTCCTTAGTAAGTTGCCAGAGTGACATTCAGAGAGCTATCTCCTGTATTTCACTGCGATTTTCAGTGACTTACGGCAAATAACCGCGACTTGTATCATTTTTATTGATATTTATCACTATTACTAACTCTTATTATAATATTCTTATTAAAATTAGATTTTGTTTGCCTTTTTCAGTTCTCCAGAATGCCTCGTCCATCACGTCGGGACGGCGACTCACCAACCGACCACCGGAGGAGATCCAGATCCCGACGTCGGCGAGAGGAGACCCCACCCAGGAGCCGGTCGCCCAGAGATCGAGTCAGGCCCATTGAACACCCCCCAGCACCGCCGCCGGCCATAGAGCCGCGTGGCGAGGAGCAGGTAAGATGTCCTATATGTCTTGCAGGTTATGAGGTTGGAGAGGAAACAACCACCCTCACCTGCACTCACCAATACCACATGGCCTGCATTCAACGGTGGATAGAGCAGAGACCAACCTGTCCAGTATGCCGAGCTCCCATCCCCCAACCAGACAACAGAATCCAGTTCAACATCGACGACTGGATCGACGAAAGGTTAGAAATTGAGGTTGATGGATATGGAAATACATGGTACATTGATGTCATGATTATGTACATGTTCGAGTTTTACGGTGATGGAATTGGTATCATGTGGCTCATTGACTTTGAAGATCTGATGGCCCACAGGTATGATATTGAGGTTGATGAAATTGGTAATACGAGGTTCATCAACATGGAGGAGAGTCTCAGGTACAGGATTGACATTCAGGTCAATCAAAATGATAATAGTTGGGTCATTCACCTTGAAGAGCTTTAAATACTTTCAGGGTAATGATTCCTATAGTATGTTTGTATAATTATAATAGTAGTTTTATAGTTGTTAAGAAAAAAAACAAAAAAAATAAAAAAAATATATAGTATAAATATATATAAATGTATAAATGTAAAGTTATAAGAGAGATTTTATTTTAATACTGTGGATGAGTGAATGGGGGGGGGGTGATGGGGGTAGATGAGTAAAACAGGGGGGGGGGTGATGGGGGACAGATGAGTGAACGGGGTAATTGGGGGGGGGGGACTGATGAGTGAATGGGGGGATGATGGGGGCAGAAAAGTGAACGGGGGGGGGGGGGTGATGGGGGGCAGATGAGTGATGGGGGGACAGATAAGTGATGGGGCGACAGATGAGTGAACGGGGGTGATTGGGGGGGGCAGATGAGTAAATGGAGGTTGATGGGGGCAGATAAGTGAACGGGGGGGTGATGGGGGGCACATGAGTTAATGGGGGGGGTGGGGGGCAGATGAGTGAACGGGGGGGGGGGATGGAGGGACAGATGAGTGAACAGGGGGGCAGGGCTGTCTTAATGAGAGAGCACACCTGGGCATGGGGGTGATTGGGGGGGACAGATGAGTAGATAGGGGCAGATAAGTGAATAGGGAGTGATGGGGGGCAGATGAGTGAATGGTGGGGTTATGGGGGCAGATAAGTGAACGGGGGAGGGAGTGATGGGGGTAGATGAGTGATGCGGGGACAGGTGAGTGAACGGGGGGGGGGGCAGATGAGTGAACGGGGGAGTGATGGGGGTCGAATGTAGCGTGATAATTCAGTAACAGAAAATCATGATTCAAGCTGAACACTGAGATAGGCAAATATTCTCTGAATACAAGAGGCCTGTGTATTGTTACTTAACCCCTTCATGCCTAATGCCACGTACACACCACCATTTTTAATGCTCTAAAAAAAAATGTTTTTTTTTTCAACCTGATTCCTGTTAAGCCGGTCTTGCCTACACAAAATGCTTGAGCAAAGCGCGGTGACGTACAACACGTACGACGGCACTATAAAGGAACGAACGCTAGTTTTACCAGAACGAGCACTCCCGTCTCATAACTTGCTTCTGAGCATGCGCGTTTTTTTCACGTCGTTAACCACTTAAGGACCGCCTCCTGTACATATACGTCGGCAGAATGGCACGCGGCGCGCTCCCGTAACCCGGTCTGAAGCACCGGGACCACGGGACTCGCGGACCCAATCGCCGCTGGAGTGCGGCGATCGGTTCCCGGCTCTGAAGAACGGGGAAAGCCGTGCTTCACTGTGGCGGCAGCATCGATCGCGTCATCCCTTTTATAGGGTGGACACGATCGATGACGTCACACCTACAGCCACACACCCCTACAGTTGTAAACACACACAGGGAACACATAACCCCTACAGCGCCCCCTTGTGGTTAACTCCTAAACTGCAACTGTCATTTCCACAGTAAACAATGCAATTTAAATGCATTTTTTGCTGTGAAAATGACAATTGTTCCAAAAATGTGTCAACATTTTTCCGAAGTGTCCGCCATAATGTCGTAGTCACAAAAAAAATCGCTGATCGCCGCCATTAGTAGTAAAAAATAAAAAATAAAATAATAAAAATGCAATAAAACTATCCCCTATTTTGTAAACGCTAAAAAAAAATGCGCAAACCAACCGATAAACGCTTATTGCAATTTTTTTACCAAAAATAGGTAGAAGAATACGTATCGACCAAAACTCAGGAACAAAAAAAGAGCAAAAAATAAAAACCGCAGAGGTGATAAAATACCACCAAAAGAAAGCTCTATTTGTGGGAAAAAAAGAACGCCAATTTTGTTTGGGAGCCACGTCGCACGACCGCACAATTGTCAGTTAAAGCGACGCTGTGCCAATTTGGGGCCTGGTCCTTTAGCTGCATTTTGGTCCGGGGCTTAAGTGGTTAAAGCCTACGCACAACCATTTTTTACGATGTGAAAAACGACAACATGAAAAACGATGTGAAAAAATAGAGCAGGTTCTAAATTTTCAATGCGCATTTTTCACGCCATGAAAAACGGTCGTGTGTACGTGGCATAAGCCTTTTTCTGACATTAGTTGCTTACAAGTTAAAATCCATATTTTTTGCTCGAAAATTACTTAGACCCCCCAAACATTTTATATATATATATACATATAGCAGAGACTCTAGAGAATAAAATGGCAATCGTTGCAATATTTTATGGCAAATAGTATTTGCGCAACTGTCTTTCAAGCGCTATTTTTGGGGAAAAAATACACTTTCATGCATAAAATAAAAACAGTAAAGTTAGCCGAGTTTTTTTGTATAATGTGAAAGATGATGTTACACCGAGTAAATAGATACCTAACATATCACGCTTTAAAATTGCGCACACTCATGGAATGGCGACAAACAACAGTTCTCAAAAATCTCCATAGACACTGTTTTTAAGAATTTCTACAGGTTACCAGTTCAGAGTTACAGAGGAGGTCTTGTGCTAGAATTATTGCTCTCACTCACAGCGATACCTCAGATGTGTCGTTTGAAACACCATTTACATTTGCAGTCGCGACTCTATTTAAAAGACTACACAGGGGGCAGCAGCTCATTTACTCAGTCCTAGCGTGGACATGGCTGGATTGGAACAAAAATTTGGCCCTGGACTTTGACAGGTCTCTCCCATGGCGGCTGGACAACTACTGCACCCCCCGGCCACCCGCACCCCCCCTCCCCTCTCACTAGCCACTAGTCATTCTACTTTATTAGAGTATAACAGCTGGTACTGGTTCTCTTATAGGCAGTACCAGTGGGGAAGCTAGATATTATTTCACCCGGGGCAAAAAATCAGTTTGGTGCCCCTCCTTATGGGACAAGATTAGGTAGAAGGGAGAAACTCCGAGGCCATAGCTGTTGAGTTGGCTGCCTGTCCCCTCCCCATGCTCCGCTGTGGCCCCCCCTGCTCCTCTGGTCCTCCCCCTGCTTCTTTGTTCCCCCCAGGTGACCGCTGCAGGGTGGGAGAGGAGGTGAGCGCTGCAGGAAGGGAGAGACAGAGGAGTGGAGGGGGGCAGCGGTCCGCTGTCACTAAAACCGGCCCACTGAGCCATCGGCCTACCGGGAAACTCCCTGTAGTGCCAATGGCCAGTCTATCCCTATCCATCTTTCAAGTAATTGTATTACACCGTTGGATCTTAAATGCAGTTTTAAAATGGCCGCTAGGGGCGTTCCCGCTGATTTACGCTGAGAATATGTAAATCAGTGAATTACGCCAATTCCCGAACGTACACCCGTCCGACGCAAGCACTTTACGCCGTTTACGTAAGGGTTTTTCCGGCGTAAAGATTTTTTTTTACGTCGTTTGCGTAACTCGTCCGTGAATGGGGATCGATTACGTTTACGTCGAAAACACCGCCATAATTCAGAGCATGCGCACAGGGATTTTTCTAGGGTCGACAGATGCGCAGTACGTTTGGCGCGTGGACACGCCTAATTTAACCACTTGTCCACCGCCTACCGTCAAATGACGGCGGGCGGAGGACTCCATTGTCCTGACATCACGTCATATGACGTGATGTCTTTTAAAGCTGCGGGCGTGCATGCGCCGCCGGCGGCGCGCGCGTGCACCCGCCGCTCTGCTGGGATCCCGGTGCGAGTGCCCAGCGGAAACGATCGCCGCCGGACACACGCGATTGACCAGTAACTGAGCGGGGACGTGGAGAATACTTTCTCTGCCCTTCTTTTGCATCAGAGCCAATCAGAGTTCTCCTACCACAGTTGCGATCTTAGAGCTTAGCATTGTGCTTCCTATAGTGCTTTCAGTTCTGAGTTTCCTGCTTCTAAAACCAAATGCTTTTTTCAAAGCAAAAGACCCAACAGCTTTTCTAAAAGCTCAGATTTGTGTTGTTTTGTCCAGGTTAGTGTAGCTTAGTGTTAGATAGATTTCTGTGTAGTTAGTGTAAGTGTACATTTCTTTAAGGTAGCTTAGTTTAGTGTGTGTTTAGTCTCTGTGTTTTGTGTATAAAAAATAAATAAATAAAAAATAAAAAAAAATGTAGCTTTAGTTTAGTAATATAAGTTTGTGTAAGTAGAGTTAGTGTTTAGTGCATATTAGTTTAGTAATCCAGGAAATGATCTCCGTCTTCGCGTGTTGTTCGCGCCCCCTAGTGGTTAACCCCTTCACTGCCAGTCACATTTATACAGTAATCAATGCATATTTATAGCATTGTTCACTGTATAAATGTAAATGGTCCCAAAAATGTCAGAAAAGTGTCCGAAGTGTCCGCCATAATGTCGCAGTCCCAATAAAAAAATCGCAGATCGCCGCCATTAATAGTAAAAAAAAAAAAAATGCCATAAACTATCCCATATTTTGTAAACACTATAAATTTTGCGCAAACCAATCGATAAACGCTTATTGCATTTTTTTTTTACCAAAAATATGTAGAAGAAAACTGAGGAAAAAAATATTTTTTTTATATATTTTTTGGGTTCTTTATTATAGCAAAAAGTAAAAAATATTGTATTTTTTTCAAAATTGACGCTCTATTTTTGTTTATAGCGCAAGAAATAAAAACCGCAGAGGTGATCAAATACCACCAAAAGAAAGCTCTATTTGTGGGGAAAAAAGGACGCCAATTTTGTTTGGGAGCGCGCAATTGTCAGTTAAAGCGACGCAGTGCCGGAAGCTTAAATTTTGTCTGGGCAGGAAGGGGGTGTAGGTGCACAGTAGGCAAGTGGTTAAATAGGAGACGCCCCCTACCTGCCTATTTTGAATTAGGCCGCCGAATTTACGCTCCGCCGCCGCAACTTAACACGCAAGTGCTTTGTGAATACAGCACTTGCGTGTTAAGTTGCGGCGGCGTAGCGTAAATAAGAAAAGTTACGCCGCCATAACTTTAGGCCGTCCTACCTTAATCTGGCCCATAGTAATCACACCTCCTTGATCATCGACCACAGTGAAAAGCTCTCATGAGTTTTTTCATAAGGAAACAGACTAGCAGGAATTGTGGAGATCAGAGATGAATTACAGCAACTTCAAAGCAAAAACGAACAATGAGTACATGAAACCAGGATTGCAGTAAGGTAAAGGAAGCTATTTAGCTAAAAAAATGTTTTCCTTTAGTGATCCTTTAAAAGAAATTCAGAATTTTTTTTTTTTTTGGGCCACATGCGCCCCGGGATTTTGTTTGTGCAATTTTGCTGTGATACAATAGTGGCAAAATCGCACCGCGTTTAGGGTGCCATTGAAAAATAATGGCAACGCAAACGCATCCCAACATTTTACCGCCGTTCTGGAATTCTGCCTGTGATTCAAACCGCCCAGGAGCCAGAGAGCTTTAGATAATCAGGCAAAGCAATTCAGAATTCAGTATTATTATTATCATTATAACTATTATATTATTATCATTTTTATCGTTAACAGAGCTTTTTTTCTCAGAAAATAGGTGCAGGAACTCAACCACGACCCCGTTCAGATTTCAAAAACAGTAGAAGGGTCTTAAAGGGGCATTAAATACCAGGATTGCATTACATACAGAGTGCAGAGTTCAGGGGGTTACACACAGAGTGCAGAGCTGTCACTTGTAAACACAGAAACCCCACTTCTGTGTTTACAAGTGATTGTGGTGAGCAGGCACCAAAGGGTCTGAGCCAAAGGTGGTGGAACTGAGTTCCCCCAAGTTCCCCCTGAAAAAAAGCCCTGATCGTTAACTTTATTAGTGTTATTATTATTGTTTTGTGGTTGATTTTGCAACACTTGTAAGAAATTTTATGTGACGGAAGCATAATACAAATTATTAAACCTGTAGTAAACCTCCGCGTGTTTCTTTTTTTAACCTGAAAGGCAATGCCATAATGTGCTAGTATGCATCGCAAAAACTTACCGGAAAACTAAGCCTTCCAGCACAGCGCTGTCACTGCTGTAGGCGCTCATATCTTCACCTGGTTTTCATTTAGGGCTCACAGAGTCCGGATGTTTGACTGGCTGGAGCCGCGATGACATCACTCCTGTAATAGTGCGCAGGAGCCACTGTTTATGGCACAGGACTCTGAAGGAACGGCCCAGGCGTCTGTTCCTTTGGAGCGCATGCGCGGTTATGTCCCCAGCTGCATGTACAGTAAATATCTTGTAAACGGCACACGTAACCCTTATTATAGGTAAAAGTCAGAGATGGGCGTTTACTCCCACTTTAAAGTCCAACTCCGGGGATTTTTTTTTTTCCGCATGCAGTGGGGGGCGGGCAGGAGCCGAAGAGACTGGTCTTGCACTGGGACGATCGGCAGAGATTAAAGGGTGTTCCAGCCAAAAAATGTGTTTATTAAAAGTCAGCAGCTACAAAAAGTGTAGCTGCTGGCTTTTAATAAACACTCACTTACCTGCTCCTGCGTTCCAGCGATGCGCCGACCGGGGCTCCGCTCCTCTCCCCCCCTCCCCAGTCGGCGTCTCCATCCCGACTGTGGGCACCCAGCCGTGACAGCCTTCGGCTTCACGGCCGGGCACCCACTGCGCATGCGCGAGCCGCACTGCGCATGCGCGCGGCGCGGCTCGTCGCTGATTGGACAGGCGATTGCCTAGGACCTGTCAGTGTCCTAGGCCATCGCCTACAAGGAGGGGCTGAAATAAGGCGATTACGCCTCTCGCCTTATCAGCCCCTCGGCGGAAGCAGGAAGTGGGACAGGAAGTCCCACTCCTACTGAAGCCCCCACTCCCCCCCAAAAAAAATTACATGCCAAATGTGGCATGTATGGGGGTGAGGAGTGGATTAAGAGGAAGTTCCATTTTTGGGTGGAACTCCTCTTTAAGTGAGTATATCTCAGCTTTCCGAACCCCTAGACCAAAACAAGCAGCTAACCCATGCAATGTGGGCACAGCCCCACTGCACGGTAAACTAATCGCGACCTGGTCCTGTGCTCCGTGACCGCGCCCGTGGGACCCGATCCCTGCCGGTGTACCGCGATTGAGTCACAGAGCTGAAGAACGGGGAGAGGTATGTGTAAAAAAAACCTTTCCCCGTTCTTCCTAGTGTGACTGCCACTGATCATCTGTTCCCTGTCATAGGGAACGACAATCAGTGATGTCACACGCCCAGCCACGCCCCCACACAGTAGTTATCCCTAGGAAACACTTGACCCCTTCAGCGCCCCCTACAGGCTTACCCCTTCACTGCCAGTGTCATTTTCACAGTAACAGTGCATTTTTATAGCACTTTTCGCTGTAAAAATGACCATGGCCACAAAATAGTGTCAAAAATGTCCGGTGTGTCCGCCATAATGTCGCAGTCACGATAATAATCGCTGATCGCCGCCATAACTAGTAAAAAAAAAAATATGCCATAAAACTATCCCCTATAGCAGTGTTTCTCAACTTCAGTCCTCAAGCCCCCCCAACAGGTCATGTTTTCAGGAATTCCCTCAGATGAAAAGGCTGTGGGAATTACTAAGGCAGTGAAACTGATCAAATCACCTGTGCAAAATAATGGAAAGCCTGAAAACATGACCTGTTGGGGGGCCTTTAGGACTGGAGTTGAGAAACACTGCCCTATAGTGTAGACGGCGCAAACCACTCAATAAACGCTTATTGCGTTTTTTTTATACCAAAAATGTGTAGAAGAATACGTATCGGCCTCAACTGAGGAAAAAAACGTTTTTTTATATATTTTTGGGGGATATTTATTATAGCAAAATGTTAAAAATATTGCATTTTTTTAAAATTGTCGCTCTAATTCTGCTTATATCGCAAAAACTAAAAACCGCAGAGGTGATCAAATACCACCAAAAGAAAGCTCTATTTGTGGGAGCCACGTCACACGACCGCGCAATTGTCAGTTAAAGTGACGCAGGGCCGAATCGCTAAAAGGGGCCTGGTCCTTTAGCTGCATAATGGTCCGGGTCTTAAAGTGGAGTTCCCCCCATTTTTTTATGTTTGTCTGTGCTGCATGCCCTAATCTCATAGTGTTCAGAATGGACAATTTTTATTTATTTTGTTGCTTGTAAATACCTTTATTTTGTAGTCCTTCATTACTTCCTCCTCCTTATTAGCCTAGGCCAGTGATGGCGAACCTTGGCACCCTAGATGTTTTGGAACTACATTTCCCATGATGCTCACTTACACTGCAAAGTGCATGAGCATCATGGGAAATGTAGTTCCAAAACATCTGGGGTGCCAAGGTTCGCCATCACTGGCCTAGGCTATTAAGTCACATGGCTATTTGCAAGGGTTTCTGGGATAGGCATCTTGTGCAGCACTGAGCATGTGGGAGATATGCAAAGCTGAAATCCAGGAAGTCATACAGTCTGGCTTCATGATGCCCACACTTAAGATGGCCACTGTCTATTTCTAGATTATAAACTAAATGCTGTAACAACCTAACAAAACGGACCTTAGTTTACAGACTAACTTTACTAGAATACATTAAGCTTGTGTATTACAGGGGTATTTATATTTAAAAGTGAAATTGTGGGTGGAACTCCCCTTTAAGTGGTTAAGGGATATTATAAATAGGAGATGGAACAGATGTTCACATCCCAACCTATTATTATTTTACAAATAAACTTTTAATACAGGTACATCTATATAACAGTTTTCAGAAAGAAAGCCAGGAACCACCTGCATGCTTGTTGACAACCTGTGCATAAATAACCAGACAGACGCAGTTGCACGAGGAGGAGGGGGCATGGTCCTTGTGTTGAGTCATTCTGCAGTCTGTGTATTCTGATCACTTTCTGTTCTAGTCTGTTTCCTGGAATAGCTACAATAAGCTGGTGTTGTTGCTCAGATGTCACCCACCTGATGAATGCATGTAGAAACTATTTAACTTTGAAATCCTGCAGTGGAATAGCATACCTCCCAACTTTCTGAGATGGGAACGAGGGACACCTATCACCAAATGTATGCAGGCATAGGACACACCCCTTGCCACGCCCCCTTAAAGGAGAATTTTACAAAGAAATAAGATGGGTTACCACAACTGCTTTTTTACCACTACTATTCCTTTATATTGGCTTTCGGATTTTACAAATGCAACAATGTAGAAATCAGGTGAAAGGTTTAGCGCTGGGAAATACTTTTTGATAGATAAAAAGTGCATTTTATATATATCTATATAGTTTAGAAATGAGGGACAAATGAGGAGGAATGAGAGACAGAGGGACATTGCTCCAAATCAGGGACAGCCCCTCAAAATCAGGGACAGTCCCTCGAATTCAACGACAGTTGGGAGCTATGGAATAGTAGCACCTATAGAAACTTAATACCCTACAAAATGTTGTTTCTGTGCACACCCCCTTTTATACATTTGCTGACTGGCTTTACAGCTAACATAAAGCAGACAGAAAAGAGGATGTCTCTAATGCATTATGGTAACAGAAGAAGAAAAATGTAAATCCCTGCATATTTGGAGAGTAGTGGGAAGAATAAGAACAAACACCATATAAATCATCTAATATTTACACGCTAAAGGAGACATGCAGTTTTGCAATATGCCCACTAGATGTCCCCATGTATTAACAAACCATGCAGATATACTGTAAATATTTTTTTTTAGATGGATGGATGGATAAATGCAAAGAGAAGTAGGTAGATAGATCTCCAGAACAAGAGAGCGAAGTGATCTCTCAATTGTTATGCCGCGTACACACGGTCGTTTTTTGCGATGAAAAAAAAACGTCGTTTTTTAAAACGTCATTTAAATTGATCGTGTGTGGGCAAAACGTCGTTTTTTGTCTTAAGAAAAGGACCAAAAAAAAATTCCAACATGCTTGAATTTTTTGTGTCGTTTTTCAAAACGTCGTTTTTTGTTTCACAAAAAGTCACCGTGTGTAGCAAAAACGTCGTTTGAAACGACGTTTTTCAACCCGCGCATGCCCAGAAGCTAGTTATGAAGCGAGCTTCAATGGAAAAGTGTGGTGAACGTAACCTCGTTTTTTGTGAAAAAAACGATGGTGTGTATGCAACATCGTCTTTGAAAGTGACGTTTCAAAAACGTCGTTTTTTACTTCACAAAAAACGTCGTTTTTTTTTTTCATCGCAAAAAACGACCGTGTGTACGCGGCAATACACATGTTGTGGTGACAGTTGTCAAAGTTGACATTCCTTCTCACTTCTGGGAGATTTCTGGGAGATTTTCCAGCTATCAATGTGTCTCTGAGAAAGGAAGTGGAGGAAATCTGTAACCGGGATCAGGCAGATCAGGCAGAATACCCCAAAGAGGTCCATCATTTTTTTTTTTATCTCATTCAACCAAAGTTTACACTTCAGTACATGAGAGGCCACTCCGGGAACAAGTGGAGCCAATTGCATTGCACAGATAGGCCAGGCCTTTAGGATAGGGTGACCAGACATCCCCGGTTTTAGGGGACAGTCCCCGGATTGAGGGCATTATCCCCGGACCAAGTATGTTCCCGGTTTTGTCCCCGGATTGGATTTGAACAGGGGCAATTTCAAAGACAGTCAGTGCAGAATAAAAAATAAAATAAAAATCTGAATTGCACAACTCCACTCTGCCGCTCCTACTAGCTTACGGGGGTGTATTTTTTGCCATTATCTGTGCCCCTTTCTGATGATCATGTGCTGGTCGGAGGGAATATTTCATCAGTTTCGGGTGCATGCCCATGCAGCTCCGCTCACATGTTCTTCTGCCTTGGCTCAAGTCCTGGCCAGCCGCCTGCCTGCTTATCTCCTTGCCTTCTCTGGCGGAGGGATCTTCCTCTGCTCCCCACCCAGTAGTAGCCGGGGAGGCCAGAGAGTAATGTTTTTGCGATGAAAAAAAACGACGTTTTTTAAAAAAGTCATTTAAATTGATTGTGTGTGGGCAAAACGTCGTTTTTTGTCTTCAAAAAAACGACCAAAAAAAAATTCCAACATGCTTGAATTTTTTGTGTCGTTTTTCAAAATGTCGTTTTTTGTTTCACAAAAAGTCACCGTGTGTAGCAAAAACGTCTTTCAAAACGACGTTTTTCAACCCGCGCATGCCCAGAAGCTAGTTATGAAGCGAGCTTCAATGGAAAAGAGTGGTGAACGTAACCTCGCTTTTTGTGAAAAAACGATGGTGTGTATGCAAAATTGTCTTTGAAAAGTGACGTTTCAAAAACGTCGTTTTTTACTTCACAGAAAACGTCGTTTTTTTTCATCGCAAAAAACGACCGTGTGTACGCGGCATAAGACTTGACAGGCTGTGAGGCGGGCGGAAACGGGCAGAGAGTCGCTGATTGTCACCATTACTAGTAAAAAAAAAAATATGTCCTTGGATTTCATTTACAAAATCTGGTCACCTTACTTTAGGAGCAGCTCCAGCAGCTAAGACTATTGCAATGACTGTATGGGAGCAGTTCCTGTCTTTAGTTAAAAAGGAAGTAAACCATCGTAAAAAAAAAACAACAAGACAAAGGCATAATGAGTTAGTATGCATAGCATAGCATACTAGCTCATTATGTATTACTTACCTCAGATCAAAGTCTCCCCCTCCGGCCGCCGACATGTCGTCCCAGAGTTTCTTCCGGGTAGCGTGGCTCCGGTGTAGGTAGGTGCCATTGATTCAGTTTGCCCCAGTGTGCGCAGGTCAATAGAACTTCTCTAGTCTAAAAGTAGATTCCAGGCCTTGCACCCTATGCAAGCAGTCTCAGGTGCCTTAGTTGATGAACAGTGAGATCTTCTTGCAAGGTCCTTGGGCAACAGCTTCTACCAAGCTCCCCAGGACACTCTTCAGCACTGAAGTCTTCTCCAAAGATGTTGTAGTGGAGTGACCATTTATTTGCCAAACTCAGATCCCAGCACAGGCCCCTTCAACTCCTTTCCCCACAACACAACTTCCTGTTTTCCTGGATATTTTCCCTAAAATGCTTCCCTAAAAGCACACTGCTTCTCCAAAAAATCCATCTACAGTGGGGAGTTCGTTCCTGATTATTCCCATAGTACTGCAGCTCCAGTGGTGGGGCCCTTCGGTGTCCTTGATCCATGGATCCCTCCAGCTGCGCACCTGTGTTACCAGAGATACTCTTAGAAGTACACTTTTCATGAGAGTAATCACAAGTAACTGTAAGGCCTCGTACACACGAGGGGATATGTCCGCTGAAAACGGTCCGATGGACCGTTTCAGCAGACATCTCCGATCGTGTGTATGGGCTAGCGGACAGATTTGTCCATCGGACAAATTTCAAAGCATGCTTTGAAATTTGTCCACTACAAACCTGTCCGTCGGATATGTCTGCTGGTTAGTACGGTAAACCAGCGGACATATCCTCCCACACATGCGTCGTATCCTGTGAATGGATCCGACGCATGCGCGCGGAAGTGTTTACTTCCTGGTGCGTGACGTAGCGGTGACGTGGCGGCGTCAACGTCACCGCCGCGTCACCGACACGTCACCGCGCCGTCCGCCGGCGGGGAATTTGATCCGATGGTTTGTACACGCCATCGGATCAAACTCCAGATCGGACATATCCGATGGAAATGGTCCGCGGACCGTTTTCATCGGATATGTCCGATCGTGTGTACGAGGCCTTAGTGTTCTGTACTGTTTTACCAAAGTTATGATTCTCAGCTAGACTTTATGTTGTCTGGTGTGTTCCTTGGCCTTCATGATGCTGTTTGTTCACTAAGATTCTCTAACAAACCTCTGAGGGCTTTACAGAACAGCTGTTTTTATACTGCGATTAAATTACACACAGTCTGACTCTATTTACTAAGGCGATTTGTTCCACTAGATTTTAGTTAGGGGTATCAGAGAAAAGGGGGCTGAATACAAATGCACGCCACACTTTTCACATATTTATGTGTAAAAAAAAATGAAAACCATTTATAATTTTCCTTTTACTTCACAATTATGTGCTACTTTGTGTTGGTCTATAAAGTCCCAATAAAATACATTTACATTTTTGGTTGTAAAATTTGGAAAACTTCAAGGGGTATGAATACTTTTTCAAGGCACTGTAGATAGATAGACAGAAAGATGGGATTTAACAAATGAACTAACTACAGGTTAGACAGGTTTATTGCAGGTTCAAGTTACAGCAAAGTACAGTCCACAGACTTAAGTTTTTGCCAATGTAAATAGTATTATTGCTATATCCCGGTGTTCTTGATATGAATATGATATTGGTTTACGGCGAGTTTCACATTAATTTGGTTAGTCATTTCTAAAGCCATGACTAATTTGGCACCCTTGCTGGTGCATCTAGTTACACAGCTTTTATTTTGTGATCCTATCAATTGTAAAGTTAAATCATTATTAAAAAAGAAGAGAGGAGGCCTTTAAGTGTATTCAGATTGCGGTCATCTTTTTATATGGACTATAAACTGAAGGATTTATGAATAAATGGTTGTGGAACAAATCATTTGAGTTTCCATTATTTTCGATGGGGAAATTTGCTTTGATATACAAGTGCTTTGGATTACAAGCATGCTTCCAGAACGAATTATTCTCACAATCCAATGTTTTACTGTACTTCTTGGGATCCATCTGCCCTTGGCTCAGGCATGCAGACAGGGGGGTGTGTGGGCAGGGCCAATGGTACCAAACAGGGCTGCTGTTAGAAATCATGGGCCCTGTATAGCCTACCTGGCAGGGCCCCCTCAACCCCCCCCTTAAAATATATCAAGACCATATTTTCACTGAAGATACACTAAAATCTAAGCGAACACAAACATAACAGAAGACCTGTGTGAATTAGCACTTTAATATTTTTCTTATTTATTTATTTTTTAAATTCTACTTTTAAAAAAAATAAAGTATTTTACACAATTGTTTTATTTAACAAATTTTTTTAAAATCATTACAATGTTTAACTATTATTTTTTTACAAATTGTTATTTTTTTTTCACAGGACAGGGAAGCCTACAACGCTGTAGGGGGCAGCACAGTGACATGGGGGGGATCAGAAGCAGGCAGGACAGGGAGGAGGATCGGTGTCGGGGAAGCAATTACAAGAACAATGCCCTGTGTCTGTGTCTCTCCCTGTAGTAGCTGAAAGCCAGCAAAAGGGGGATAAACTAGCTTTCAGCCGCCGCACAGGGCATCCTTCTGTAATTGCCCCTCCGCCCGACCGCACTAATTCTCCCTGCTGATTGGGCCCCCCTAAGTGCATGGGCCCCCTACAGGAGGACTGGTGGTCCCCCCCTATCAGCGGCCCTGGTACCAAATGTGGAAGAATGGCAGAAGGAGACCTAGGAAAGTGGCACAAATATTGTTTTGGCAAAGTTCCAGCAATGAAAAGGTTGTAATTTTTTTTGTTCTTTGGTGGTAGAGTCAGGCCCGGATTTCCCACAAGGCCACCAAGGGGCGGCATGAGGGGCGGCATGATTTTTTTTTTTTCATAAAAATAAATAAATAAGAAATAATAATTAAATTATTAAAATAAAACAAGTAATTAAAAAGTAAAGAATAAGAAAAGTAATATTAAAAATAATAAGAAAATTATACAAAAAAGAAAGTAATTAAAAAAGTGATAAAAAAAAAAGTAAAAAAAAAAAAGAAAAATAATATTTGAATTAACAGCGGCACCACTGCCATCCGGTTGCCATTCTCAGTTGATTTTGGGGGGTGATGGTTCGGTTGGCGAGGAGGGGAGGGGGGTGCATTGCGCGGAACCTGGCCTCGGGGCGGCTGGGAGAGCAAATCCGGCCCTGGGTAGAGTATAGTAGTAGCAACAAATATACAGTTACATTTTTATTTATTTTGTACTATTTTGGGCCAGTTTTCCTTTGATAATCAAAAAAATATATTTAAAAAAATCAGGAGATATCCATGACCATTTACCATTAACTAATATCAAAATTGCAAAATTGGGCTTAGGCATTTAGATTTGTTTTACCCTATGGCCCATACACACGATCTGAATATCGGGCGACGGATCGTACGACTTTTTTCGCTTAATAATCGCGAGTAAAATAAAATAGGTTTTTAAACTCACGAAAGTTATCGTACGATAGAAAAAACGATCGGAAGTGATGTCACGTGTTGTAATGTATTTGTATTGTATTGTCGGACGACGGCTGTACTGACTAAACGAAAATCGGACGATCGGACGAGAAACATTTTCGCGCTTGTCCGATCGAATTGAATCGGATTAACGGTCGTAATCGGCTGTCGAAAGTAGTGTACACACGATCCGAAAATCGTACGATCCATCATCGGACGATCCTTTTCGTCCGATATTCGGATCGTGTGTATGGGCCATTAGGCGCAAAGGGGTTATTAAGCAGCTCTACAAAAAGCTCTGTCTAGGCCTTGATGATCCCATGATGAGGTTCGGTGGCACTGCCCATTGATTTCAGGCGCTTTGGGAGTAGTGTATACACCGCTCCTACAGCGCTGCAAAGTTTTACCATCCTGCCAGCGCACCGCTCCAGTGTGAAAACTCCTCATCAATAGAATGGCACGGCTGTGAAAATGGGCGTATATATACGTCCCCTTTAATTTGCCGCAAGCTCCTGACCGTGCCCCCGCGGACACAATGTCCGCCGGTGTCCTGCGATCGTGTCACGGAGCTGAAGAACAAGGAGATGTCAGTGTAAACACATCTCCCCATTCTTCCTAGTGACATGTCACTGATCGTCTGTTCCCTGTCATCAGGAACAATGATCAGTGATGTGTCACGGCAAGCCACTCCCCCTAACAGTTCGAATGACTCCCTAAGTCACACGTTACACTTTCAGCGCCCCCTACAGGTTAACCCCTTCACTGCCAGTGTAATTTTTACAGAAATCAGTGCATTTTTATAGCACTGATCACTGTAAACATAACAATGGTCCCAAAATGGTGTAAAAAATGTCCGATGTGTCCGCCATAATGTCGCAGTTACAATAAAAAAAAAATTGCTGATCGCCGCCATTACTAGTAAAAAAATCTATTTTGTAAACGCTATGGGCCAGATCCACAAAGATGGGACGCCCGCGCGGCGTATCCCATTTACACTATTACGAATCCTCAATAAAATGCCGCTGTAGCTTACGGCGGCGTAGCGTAAATGGGCCGGCGTACGCGGGTGTAATTCAAATTTACTAGTGGGGGGCGTGGTTTAGTATAATTATGAATGACCCGACGCAAACGACGCTTTTTTTACACTGCGCATGCGCCGGCCGTGGACGTACCCTAGTGCGCATGCGTGAAATCACGTCGCAAATAGTCAATGAAAACGACGTGTACGTAATATACGCAATTTCCTATTCTCGAACGAGTTACGCAAACAATACGACGTCAATACTTAACATTGGCTGCGCCTCACTATAGCAGCTTTATCTTTACACCGTACAGACGCTTACGCAAACGACGTAAACACACTGCGCCGGGCGTACGTACGTTCGTGGATTGCCGTATCTACCTCATTTGCATATTTAACGCGGACGCGCCTCTAGCGTCCAGCTAAAATATGCATCTAAGATACGACGGTGTAAGAAACTTACGCAAGTCGTATCTTAGCTTAAGTCCGGCGTATCTTGTTTTCTGGATAGAAAACAATGGCACGCCGGTGGAAAATTCGAATTACGCCGGTGTATCTATAGATACACCGGCGTAATTCCTTTGTGGATCTGGCCCTATAACTTTTGCACAAACCAATCAATAAACGCTTATTGTGTTGTTTTTTTTTACCAAAAATAGGTAGAAGAATACGCATCAGCCTAAACTGAGGAAAAAAAAGTTTTTTACATATTTTTTGGGGATATTTATTATAGCAAAAATTAAAAAATATTGCGTTTTTTTTTTCAAAATTGTCGCTCTATTTTTGTTAATAGTGCAAAAAATAAAAACCGCAGAGGTGATCAAATACCACCAAAATAAATCTCTATTTGTGGGGAAAAAAATAGTTTGGGAGCCAATTGTCAGTTGAAGCGACGCAGTGCCGAATCGCATAAAGTGGCCTGGTCTTTGGTCAGCCAAGTGGTTAAAGGATACGTTAAATGTTTAACAAAAAAATAATAAATGCACATTTTTTTTGAAGGTTAAAAAAAAAAAATGTGCATTTTTTTGTTGTTGTTTCTGGAGCCTGTAAAGCATTGCACCAGCAATTAGCAGATCGCGGGTGCCATGCAAGTCTCCAGCAGACCTATCAATGTATCTGTATGCCTGTACATCGTTTGGCCAAGCAGATACAATCTACAGGAAGACTCATGGAACTACCACAGCGCTCCACATCGCCGTGGTAGTTTGTTAAAAACTACAACCTGACAGCCGCAAAGGTTGTCAGGACCTGTAGTTTTCCATTCACAGAGGACTGTGTGAATAAGTGACGCATGACGTCATCCTGCAGCCATCTTGGATAGCGGCTGAACACTGGAACATGTGTTTCAAGCTAGCGCTGGTTAAGTTCCTTATATTGTAAGCATACCTCCAGTGGTGGCCTGTCCATTAGGGACGCAAGAACTCCCTCTCTATCTACAGCCGCCCCTCCCATGCTCTATCCAAGGCCTTTATTCTATCCAGGACACCACCACCCCCTATTCATGCATCCTGCCCCTTTCAGGAAGCCGTGAATTACATCGGCAGGGAATGTTTTTTAAAGCACCTGATTAGAGCCAAAGGCTCTAATAGACTTCAGAATAGGGTGGGCTTGTGGCGCAGAGCATTGCGCAATGAGCCCACCCAGGTGTTACAACAGTAAATTAATGTTCGCTATTGAAACACTGATCTTCAATCTGGCCAATCAGAAGCAGGTCTGAGACCTGTTTTCTGATTAGCCGAAAAGAAGAGTCCCAATTGGCTCCCGAGGAGGAGGGAAAAAACAGAAGCTGCTGCGATGCCCGTGGAGAGTAGGGAAAGGGAAATCCGCCGCCGAGCTAGGGAAGCAACCAGTGAAATTTGGGAGAGGCGCTGTCCACCATAGATGGGGTAAGTGCGCCAGACCGACTGACCGACAACCACACAAACGACTAGCGGGGTGGTACTGTTTGCCGCATCCCCAGCCCCCCCCCCCTGCCATGCCCCCATAAAGAATTATACAAAAAAAATGATTAGTTAGAACCCACTACCACTGCTATTCCTTTATATGGGTTTTTTGAAATTTAGAAATTGGATGAAAGGTTTAGTTTTGGGAAACACTTTTTTAAAGATAAAAAGTGCGTTTTATATATAACTCTATAGATCAGACCAAAATGAGGGACAAATGAGGAGGAAAGAGGGACAGAGGGACTTTGTTCCAAACCAGGGACAGTTGGGAGCTATGTGTATGTATATTACTTTTATCTCGTATATTAAATATTCAAAATGGAGAACACTAGGTCTGTTTTTTTTTTCCTATTTCTACATGCACATCTTCGATTTCTAAGGCCGCTATGTTGGCATAATAGTGCCCCATCGTTGGTGATAGTGTGAGGAAAAAGTGTCCCATCATTGGTGTAGGACAGGGGTCTCCAAACTTTTCAAATAAATGGCCACTTTATTGTCCTTCAGACTTTAGGAGGGCCAGATTGTGGCCAGCAGGGCCAGAAAATGTCACGGGCCCATCATCAGTGAGAATAAATATGGCCTCATGGTTGGTGGTCAATAGAAGGAGTATTCCCCCTATTAGTAGGAGGTATAGTATCCCATCATTGGTATCGGTGGAAGATACAGTGCCCCATTGTTGGTGTCAGTGGGATGAATAGTGCCTCATATCAGTGAGAGGAATTGTGCCCCAAGGGCTGGATAAAGACTAACAAAGGGCCACATCTGGCCCTTGGGCCGCAATTTGGAGACCCCTGGTGTAGGAGATACAGAGGAGTGGAAATGTTACATCTGCAGCCCCATTTCCCTAAGGGAACAACAGCTTGTTATGACCTTACTCGGGGCCGCTGAAAGGCCAGTACCGGGTCCGCCCCCATCAGCTACACAGTGGGGCCTGGGCATCATTAAAATTCTTTACTGCGTTTAAAAACATTTTTTTCTAAACTCTTCCCCGCCTCCACTTGCTTACAGAGTGGTTATATAATTTTCCTGGGGCCCATCGGGTCAACACAGGGGACCCAGGCCCCTTTTTGCGATTCGGCACTGCGTCGCTTTAACTGACAATTGCGTGCAACGTGGCTCCCAAACAAAATTGACGTCCTTTTTTCCCCACAAATAGAGCTTTCATTTGGTGGTATTTGATCACCTCTGCGGTTTTTATTTTTTGCGCTTTAAACAAAAATAGAGCGACAATTTTGAAAAAAATGCAATATTTTTTACTTTTTGCTATAATAAATATCCCCCAAAAATATATAAAAATACATTTGTTTTCTCAGTTTAGGCCGATACGTATTCCTCTACATATTTTTGGTTTACAAAATAGGGGATAGTTTTATTGCATTTTTATTATTATTTTTTTTCACTGCTAATGGCAGCGATCAGCTATTTTTTTGTGACTGCGACATTATGGCGGACACATCGGACAATTTTGACACATTTTTGGGACCATTATAATTTTCGCAGCAAAAAATGCTATAAAAATGCATTGTTTACTGTGAAAATTACAATTGCAGTTTGGGAGTTAACTACTGGGGGGCACTGACGGGGTTGAGTGTGACCTCATATGTGTTTCTAACTGTAGGGGGGCGAGCTGGACATGTGACGTCATCGATCGTGTTTCCCTATATCAGGGAACACACGATCAATGACAGCGCCACTAATTTTCACAGCAAAAAATGCATTTAAAATGCATTGTTTACTGTAAAAATTACAATTGCAGTTTGGGACTTAACCACAAGGGGGCACTGTAGGGGTTATGTGTTCCCCGTGTGTGTTTACAAATGTAAGGGGGTTGTGGCTGTAGGTTTGACATCATCAATTGTGTATCCCTATAAAAGGGATCACGCAATCGATGACGCCGCCACAGTGAAGAACGGGGAAGCTGTGTTTACACACACCTCTCCCCGTTCTTCAGCTCTGGGGACTGATCGCTGGACCCCGGGGGCGATCGGGTCCACGCGTCCCATGGCTTCGGACCAGTTTGCAGGCGCGCGCGCGCGCAACCCACGGCTGGGCATTTAACAATCACGTACAGGTACGTGATTGTGCCCAGCCGTGCCATTCTGCCGATGTATATGGGCGTTAGGCGGTCCTTAAGTGGTTAAACATGGGCTACCAGTAAATTCAGCTTTGCTAGTTGGTAACTAGCCTGGCTGATTTGTAGTCTTTATGAACATTTGGGTTTTCCCCTAAGCTTTGTTTAGCTGTGGTTCCTCCCTCCTGTCAGTAGGTGGCACCGTTACCTTTGGCATTAGTATGATGAGCTACAGTGAAGCTAGGTTATGAATATGCTTACTTTTCCCAGCCAATCAGTAGGAGTTCCTTGGCCAATGAGCATGTTGGGAAATGGTATAAATATCTGTGGAGGTCAAGTGATTGGGGTCCTCCCACCCAGACTTTGCTCTGGTGTGGATGTGTGAGGAACAGCTGCATTGGCTTAGGCCTAAAGCCTAGCCATGTGCTTGAGGCTCTGCAAGGGAGAGCATGCTCACTACCTGGAGGCATGAAGGAAAGGATGGAGCCCTGAGATGAAGTACCAGAGGTTACTCAGCCATGGACCGGGGAACTGTGGAGAGGCTGGGAAAGCATCAAGACAAAATCATCCAGAGAATTCCTGCCTGCCTTTCTGTGAGTTATTTTTTTAGTTGCTATAGGAGACAGCTGTTGTTACAAAAGTACAGATGGCCCTCTGGAAGATTTACCCCCATTCATGACCAGGCCATTTTTTGCGATACAGCACTGCGTTACTTTAACTGACAATTGCGCGGCCACGCAACACTTTACACAAATAAAATTGATGTCCCCCACAAAATAGAGGGGGTTTTTTTGCAAAATTTTATGATAGAAACTCAAAAAAAAATTTTTTTTCAAAATTTTTTTTTTTACTTATATTGCAAAAAGAAAAACAGTAGTGATTAACCACTTGCTGACTGTTTCACACAGGTATACTGCGGCACAATGGCTCTCCTGGGTGAAATCTCGTACGGGTACGTCCCCTTCTTCCACTGTCCTCCTGATAAAACAGAGCCTTGTAGGTAAGCTGCACATGCTTTTTTTTTTTTCTTAGAGTGCAAGTGAACAGCACAGGGCCAATCAGCACTGTCCAGACAGAGGGTCAGGGGTCCTGCACACTCATAGGACAATCAGGGAAGAATAAAAACTCCTCCTTCAATCTTTAACCAGACACTTATAGAAGTCACAAGACTAGGAAGCTATATACTGCTCATGGGAAAAGGTATTTAGCAGTTTACAGTATCTCACAAAAGTGAGTGCACCCCTCACATTTTTGTAAATATTTTATTATATCTTTTCATGTGACAACACTGAAGAAATTACACTTTGCTACAATGTAAAGAAGTGAGTACACCCCTTAGTGAAAATATCCAAATTGGGCCCTAAGTGTCAATATTTTGTGTGGCCACTGTTATTTTCCAGCAGTGCCTTAACCCTCTTGGGAATGGAGTTCACCAGAGCTTCACAGGTTGTCACTGGAGTCCTCCATGACGACGTCACAGAGCTGGTTGATGTTAGAGACCTTGCACTCCTCCACCTTACGTTTGAGGATGTCTCACAGATGCTCAATAGGGTTTAGGTCTGGAGACATGCTTGGCCAGTCCATCACCTTTACCCTCAGCTTCTTTAGCAAGGCAGTGGTCATCTTGGAGGTGTTTTGGGGTCGTTATCATGTTGGAATACGGCCCTGTGGCCCAGTCTCCAAATGGAGGGCATCATGTTCTGCTTCAATATGTCAAAGTTCATGTCGTCATTCATGGTTTCCTCAATGATCTGTCGCTCCCCAGTGCCGGCAGCACTCATGCAGCCTCAGACCATGACACTCCCACCACCATGCTTGACTGTAGGCAAGACACACTTGTCTTTGTACCTATTTGGTACCGCCACACATACTTGACACCATCTGAACCGAATGTGTTTATCTTGGTCTCATCACAGGACATGATTCCAGTAATCCATGTCCTTAGTCTGCTTGTTATCAGCAAACTGTTTGCAGGCTTTCTTGTGCATCATCTTCCTTCTGGGACAACAGCCATGCACACCAATTTGATGCAGTGTGCGGCGTATGGTCTGAGCACTGACAGGCTGACCCCCACTCCTTCAACCTCTGCAGCAATGCTGGCAGCACTCATACGTCTATTTCTCAAAGACAACCTCGATCTGATGCTGAGCATGTGCACTCAACCTTTTTAGTTGACCATGGCAAGGCCTGTTCTGAGTGGAACCTGTCCTGTTAAACCGATGTATGGTCTCGGCCACCATGCTGCAGCTCAGTTTCAGGGTATTGCCAACCTTCTTATGGCCTAGGCCATCTTTATGTAGAGCAACAATTGTTTTTTTCAGATCCTTCGAGAGTTTCTTTGCCATGTGGTGCCATGTTGTCCTTCCAGTGACCAGTATGAGAGAGTGTGAGCGATAACACCAAATTTATCACACCTGCTCCCCATTCACACCTGAGACCTTGTAACACTAAGAAGTCACATGACACTGGGGAGGGAAAATGGCCAATTTGAAGATTTTTACTTAGGGGTGTACTCACATTTGTTGCCTGTGGTTTAAACATTAATGGCTGTGTGTTGAGTTATTTTGAGGAGACAGCAAATTTACACTGTTATACAAGCTGTACACTCACTACACAACATTGTATCAAATTTCTTCAGTGTTGTTGTCACATGTAAAGATAGAATAAAATATTTACAAAAATGTGAGGGGTGTACTCACGTTTGTGAGATACTGTGTATTTACTAAAACCAGGGCCGTCCTTAAAGCGGAGTTCCACCCAAATTTGAACTTCCGCTTGTTCCACTCCTCACCCCCTTACATGTAACATTTGGCATGTAATTTTTTTTGTGGGGGGGGAGTGGGGGCTTCAGGAGGAGTGGGACTTCCTGTCCCACTTCCTCCTTCTGCCGAGGGCTGGTAAGGCGATTAAGCTTAATCGCCTTACTGCAGCCTCTCCCCTAGGCGATCGTCTAGGACACGTGACAGGTCCTAGGCGATCGCCTGACGAATCAGCGGCGAGCCGCGCCATGCGCGGTGCGGCTCGCGCATGCGCAGTGGGTGCACGGCCGTGAAGCCGAAGGCTGTCACTGCGGATGCCCACAGTACAAATGAAGATGCCGGCCGGGGAGGGGGGGAGAGGACCGGAGCCCCAGCCGGCGCGTCGCTGGAGCAGTTAAGTGTGTGTGTTTATTGAAAGCCAGCAGCTACACTTTTTGTAGCTGCTGACTTTTAATAAACATCAAATTTGGCTTGAACATCCCTTTAGGGCGGGGGGAAAGGGGAAGCTTCCCTGGGCCATGTCATTGTTGTGGGGCCCAACATCCTGACAATTGCTCCCTGGCACATAGTATAGAGAGAAAGGAGTCACCGCTCCAGGTGGGATCACTAAATGGTTACAGGTGGTGCAGGATACCGAGGGTGCTGGCGGTGCACTAAGCAAAATGAAGACAAAGAAAAATGGATAGCCGCACTCCAAAACCTGATGGGTGGTCTTTTATTCAATAGACAGCATGTACAAAAATAGGGTCACAGCAGTAGAAACAAGGAACAGCCGACGCGTTTCGCACTGGATCAGTGCTTATTCATGGCTGTTCCTTGTTTCTACTGCTGTGACCCTATTTTTGTACATGCTGTCTATTGAATAAAAGACCACCCATCAGGTTTTGGAGTGCGGCTATCCATTTTTCTTTGTCTTCATTTGGCACATAGTATAGCTGAAGGGAAAGGGAAGCAGTGATCAGAGGTGTCCATGCCTGACAGCGGAGCTGGCCGAATAGAAAGACACACTGGCAAGCAGTGGCAGAGAATGAAGGAGGATGGCATAGAGGAGATAATGACATTCCTAGGCGGCAAACATAAGTAATGCCAGTGGTGCGAACGTTACAATCTAAGATAGAACATGTGCTTGGCTGAGCTGATGTTTGCTTGCTACTAACATTACTAGGAATGCCTGTACATACACTGGTCAGTATGTTTTGTGATTAGCAATCTGAATGAGTTAGTTTGTTCTGCTGAGTTGAACTTTCACTTTTAGCTGCTAAAGTCACCAATCTCTGCCTCTCTGCTTGCTATGCTCATTGACAGTACTGTTTTGAATGCAATCCTGGCCGGCTTCATAAACCCCATCTTTTCTACCACCTGGTAAATTCTGGTTGTGATGAGCAGTAACCTCTAGCAACCAATGAGCAGTGTTATGTGCAGTAACCTCTAGCAACCAATCAGTGAGCAATAATGATGTGCACTATCTTCTAGCAACCAATGGCTGAGCAGTAATTATGTGCAGTAACCTCTAGAAATCAATCAGTGAGTGGTATTTATGTGCAGTAACTTCTAGCAACCAATCATTGAGCAGGAGCAGTAAGGATTTTCCATATCCTCTAGCAACCAATGGGTGAGCAATAATTATGTGCTGAAACCACTAGCAACCAATTAGTGAGTGGTAACAATGTGCAGTAACCTCCAGCAACCAATGGGTGAGCATTAATGATATGCACTAAGCTCTAGAAACCAAGCAGTGAGTGGTAATGGTGTATGGTAACCTCTAGCAAACAATCTGTAAGTGGGAGCAGTAAGGATTTTCATTAACCTCTAGCAACCAATGGGTGAGCAATAATGCTGTGCAGTTACCTCTACCAACCAATCAGGGCGTGGCAATGATGTGCAGTAACCTCTAGCAACCAATGGGTGAGCAGTAATTATGTATAGTAACCTCTAGAAATCAATCAGTGAGCACTATTGATGTGCAGTAACTTCTAGCAACCAACCAGTGAGCAGGAGCAGTAAGGATTTTCCGTATCCTCTAGCAACCAATGGGTGAGCAATAATGATTTTCTGTAACCACTATCAACCAATCAGCAAGTGGTAATGATGTGTAGTAACCTCTAGCAACCAATCAGTAAGAGGGAGCGGTAAGGATGTGCAGTAACCTCTAGCAACGAATGGATGAGCAGTAATGATGTGCAGTAGCCTCTAGCAATTAATGGGTGAGAGGTAAGGATGTGCAGTAAAATTTAGTAACCAGCCAGTGAGCAGAAATGTTGTGCTGTAACCTCTAGCACCTTATGTAGTCGTTTTGTGTGCTATAACCTCTGCAACCAATCGCAACTGCTTCTTGATCTGCTGCAGTAAAGTATATTTAAAGGATTTTTTTTTAGCTAAATAGCTTCCTTTACCTTACTGCAGTCCTGGTTTCATGTCCTCATTGTTCGTTTTTGCTTTGAAGTTGCTGTAATTGTGCTCTGATCTCCACACTTCCTGCTTGTCTGGCTCCTTATGAAAAATCTCATGGCAGCTTTTCACTGTGGTCCAAGCTGTGTGTCTAAAACTCCCCAGAACCAATCAGATTCATTTTAAAAACAAAACACTGCCCTGGATTTGTTTGTTTTTGTTCTGTGTGTCTCTTTACATCACAGAAACGTGAAACCAGTTTAAACGTGAAACTAAACTGCAGGCACATTATATGATTGATTTTTATCTATTTTTAATCATTTTTAAAAGGAATCAGTTAACTTTTATGTCTCTATACCTTGTAAACAGTCATTTCAGCAAAAAAAAATTTTTCCTTCAGTGACCCTTTAAGTCTAGCTCAGGGATCCTCAAACTACGGCCCTCCAGCTGTTGCGGAACTACAAGTCCCATGAGGCATTGTAAAACTCTAACATTCACAGACATGACTAGGGCATGATGGGAATTTTAGTTCCTGAACAGCTGGAGGGCCGTAGTTTGAGGACCCATGGTCTAGCTGACCTTTATTGTGTGCTTCAGGATCAGGTGGCGAGCAATACACACCAAACTGAGCATGTGCAGAGTGACTCCAAAGGCTCTGTATCAGGAGATGGATTGGGGACAGCAAAAGAAGAGAAGGCTCAGAGAAGACAGGATCAAACAGCCTTTTTAAACAATGCGGAGGATTAACCCCTTAGGTCACACAGTGAGTATAACAAGCACGCTTTACTGCATATACAGACTGATTTTACTGCTGTGGGTAAAGTAACACTTAACCACTTTCCTACCGGCCAATTCTGACATTTCTCTATTACATGTAAAAAAAAAAATTTTGTTTTGCTAGAAAACTACACAGAACCCCCAAACCTTATAGATTTTTCTTTTAGCAGCGACCGTAGAGAGTAAAATGGTGGTTATTGCATGATATTTGCGCAGCAATTTTTCAAACGCGTTTTTTTTTTTTTTGCCGTTCAAAAAAAAGGTAAACGGTAAAGTTAGCCCAATTTTATTTTTTATTTGCAAAAAAAAATGATGTTATGCCAGGTAAACAACATGTCATGCTTCAAAATTGCACACGCTCGCGAAATGGCGCCAAACTTCGGTACTTAAAAATCCCCATACGACGTTTTCTTTTTTTATTTTATTTTTTATTTTTTACAGGTTACATGTTTTGATTTACAGAGGAGGTCTAGTGCTAGAATTATTGTTCTTGATCTAACATTCATGGCGATACCTCACATGTGGTTTAAATGTCGTTTACATATGTGGGCGCGACTTATGTATGTGTTCGCTTCTGTGAGCGAGCATGCAGGGACAAGGGCGCTTTAAAAAAATTAAAATTATTGTTAATTTTACTTTTATTTTTCTAGTTTGATCTCATATTTAAGAGGACCTGTAAGGCCTCGTACACACGATCAAATCTGTCTGCTGGAAACGGTCTGCTAGACCGTCCCAGCAGACAGATTCGATCTTGTGTACGGGCGAGCCGACGGATTTGGCCACCCGACAGATTTCAAAGCATGCTTTGAAATCTATCGGGTGGCAATCCGTCTGCCCGACATGTCTGCTGGTTAGTACACTTACCAGCAGACATGTCGTCTCGCACCGCCGCTAAATGGATTCGGCGCATGCGCGGAAGTGTTTTACTTCCTGGTGCGGTGACGTGGTGGCGTCAACGTCACCGCCACGTCACCGACACGTCAGCGCGCCGTCTGCTGGCGGGGATTTTGATTTGCTCGTGTGTACACGCGAGCAAACCAAAATCCTAACAAACAGATTTGTTCAAATCAGTCGGTCCGACCGATTTGAACAAATCTATTGCCTCGTGTGTACGAGGCCTAATGCTTTTTTTTCCAATTCAAGGGATGTTTACATTCCTTGTAATAGGAATAAAAGTGATTATTTTTTTCAGTATAAAAAAATAAGAAAATAAATACATTTTTTTTTTTTTTTTAAACGCCCCATCCCGACGAGCTTGCGCGCAGAAGTGAAGGCATACGTAAGCAGCGCCCGCATATGAAAACAGTGTTCAAACCACACAAGTGAGGTATCACTGAGATCGTTAGAGCGAGAGCAATAATTCTAGCCCTAGACCTCGTCTGCAACCTATAAAAAAAAATTAAACGTCACCTATTGAGATTTTTAAGGGTAAAAGTTTGATGCCATTCCACGAGCGGGCGCAATTTTTAAGCGTGAAACTTTAGGGTATCATTTTACTCGGCGTAATATTATCTTTCACAATATTTAAAAAAAATTGGGCCAAACTTATAGTTGCCTTATTTTTTTATAAAAAAAAAAAAGTGAATTTTTTTCCAAAAAAAGTGCGCTTGTAAGACCACTGCGCAAATACGGTGTGACAAAAAGTTCTGCAATGACCGCCATTTTATTCTCTAGGGTGTTAGAAAAAAAAAATATATATATATATATATATATATATATAATGCTTGGGGGTTTTAAGTAATATTCTAGCAAAAAAAAACAGTTTTAGTCTTGTAAACGCTAAATCTGAAAAACACCCAAGGTCCTTAAAGTGGAGTTCCCACAGGAAAAAAAATTCCAGCAAAAATCGAAAAAAAAAAGACAAAAAAAATAATTTACTAAATAGCTGTTGCTATGCAGAAGTGCCGAATCTGCCTCTTCATCCTCCGGTGGATTCTCTTCCTCCTCCTACACTCGGTGTCTTCTTGTTAATGGGGCGTGCTGCATTCTGGAAACTGTGTGTATCCCAGAAAGCAGCCGGCCCATTCACAAAGCGCCGTGCTGTTCGCGCATGCGCAGTAAGAAACGGGCAGTGAAGCATGGCTTCACTGCCTGTTTCCCTTTCTGTGTATGGCGGTGCCTGGAGCTGCCAGGACCAAGGATCGGCCTCGGCGGGGGCCGACATTGCTGCAGCTAGGACAGGTAAGTGTCCTTATTAAAAGTCAGCAGCTACAGTGTTAGTAGCTGCTGACTTTTTTTTTTTTATGGAACCTCCGCTTTAAGTGGTTAAAGGGGCATTAAATACCAGAAGGGGGGTTACAAAGCTGTCACTTGTGAACACAGAAACTGGACTTATGTGTTTACAAGTGATTGTGGTGAGCAGGCCCACCCAAGGGTCTGAGCCAGAGGTGGTGGAACTGAGTTCCCCCTGAAAAAAAGCCCTGGGTTTAATATCACTTTTATATCATTTAATTGTATATTATTCTTTAATTATTATATATTTGTATCAATTTTGTTATAATTAGGGTTGTCCAGATACCGATACTAGTATCGGTATCGGGACCGATACCGAGTATTTGCGGGAGTACTTGTACTCGCACAAATGCTCCCGATACCTAAATAGAATACTTTTTTGTATTTATCAACATGTTCTTTACTACTGCGTGACAAGCAAATAAAACATTTTTACTCATTTTTATTCTTTTGTAATGTCTTGAGTTAGAGTTTTTCATAATTCTAAAGAAAATATCCTTAGTCTGTATTGTGGTTTGAAAACGGTCACATGACATTTAAAAAAAGTATCTGTATTTGGTATCGGCGAGTACATGAAAAAAAAGTATCGGTACTTGTACTCGGTCCTAAAAAAGTGCTATCGGGACAACCCTAGTTATAATATAAAATATGATTATGGACAGTATGATTGCAGCTATCCCCTTTCCCCAGCACTGCTCCCTGGCAGTGCCCGGACCCTGCTGACAGCTCTCTTGCTGCCTGTCCTTGTTTTACAGACTCTATGATAAGATCAATGACACATTCTCAAGGTTGGCACTGTCAGCTGCTACAGAGAGTTCTCCTGGGAAGGATCCTATGAAAACTTTGCTCTGAGACCCCATGATTCGCAGTTATGATTCGCTTACAAGAGAATAAATCAGTCAGCAGTTTGGGATTAGAATCTTGTGACCCATGGGAGGTTATGAAATGGGTCGGAGGTGATGTGTCCTTTGTTCCGTCGGGGCGCAGTGACGTGGTGTGACGCTGGGTGTTGTAGTGCAGACTGGGTCACGCTGTGTTTGGGAAGGGGCGTGCTGGGGGCGTGCGAGGACTTAAAGGGCGGGTCCTTCTGGAGGCAGATTAATGAACAGGATTCACATCTGCCGGCTCAGAGCACAACACTGTCACATTGACTTCGGTGAGTACAGCACTTTACTTTCTCTTATTACCAGGCAAAAGAAACAGAGAACGTATCCAGCGCCGAGCGTAACTTCTTAGAAGTATCCCGGGATAAAGGTTTGGGAACTCTTTACATAAGAATTCTTTTTTTTTTCCTCTGAGACAGGAAATAACTTTAACCGTTTCGCAACCAGATCAGCCCAAAGGTGCGTCTGCAAACAGGATTTTCAGCCACGCTCCTGTGATCAGCTACAAATGTTTGTGATTAACTCCTTGTATGTCCTACTGTGTGTGTGTGTGTGCGTAAGATCTCATTCACACGGGCATTTTTTATCGCTGACCATCTATCAATGTCACTCACAATTGTTAAAGTAGGGGGCAGATGGAGGGAGGATGGGGGTGTACACATGGCAGGATTAGCGTTGTCCTAGTGGCAGCGACACAAAAATAATGCCACTTGCAGAGTTCCACATGCGATGACGCTTTGCAACCACTTCCGTTATGACCCTAAGCCCAGGGTCACCCGGCAATGCAGTCCGTCTTCAGGGGCGCTTTGACAGACATCTGGGCGGGTTCGTGTACAGATCTCTATACAAAGCGCCCCCCGAAGTCGCCAAAAGTAGTACAGGAACTACTTTTGTGGTGCAGCGCCGCACCAATTCGGACGGTGCCATTGCCTGCAATAGCCGGCGATTTGGCATGCGATTTGACATGCTTCAATGTGAACCTGGGCTTAGGCTGGGTTCACACTTATGCAGGGTGGATTTGATTTAAATCAATTTGATTTTAATCTCAATTTAATGAATGACTTAAATCACTAGTAAAAAGGCTGGATTTAAAGCGGAGGTTCCTCCAAAAAAAAAATTTTTTTTAAAGCCAGCAGCTACAAATACTGCAGCTGCTGACTTTTAAAAATATGGACACTTACCTGTCCAGGGTGCAGCCGAGGTCGAGGAATCGCTTGTCCCTCGGCTCCACCCGTCGCCATCCTCGTGAGTATTGCGGCTTCACTGCCGAGTTCCCTACTGCGCATGCGCGAGTAGCGCGGCGCACCATCACTGGTCCCCACTGTCTCCAGGGAACAGTGCGTTTCCCAGAAGATAGGGGCTGCCGCACAAGAGTATTCCCAGAAGTGGGTGCAAATACCTGTCTTAGATGGGTATCTGCACCCCCCCCTCCCGCCCTGAAAAGTGCCAAATGTGACACCAGAGGGAGGGAGGGTTCCGAAAAGTTCCGGAAGTTCGATTTTTGGGTGGAACTCCTCTTTAAATCATAATTTTTAAAGAGCAACTGTCATCTCTGTCCCGCAGTGGCTCCTCCTCTGACCCGCTGTTGACTCACCGACTGTCCCATTCACTTTAATGGGATGGCTGGTTATGCAGCAGCAGGGGCGGACTGACCATTGAGTCACTCGGGCACTGCCCGAGGGCCCCATGCCACTAGGGGGCCCCATCAGGGTTGCCAGGCTCAGTAAAACCAGGGACTGTATGTAAAAATCTGTGGTTTTTTTTTACATCTTTCCCTGAAATGTACGAAACTGACATGCTTTTGATGTGAAAATCCCGAGATTTTAGCTGTCCCGCCTCTGCACTGCCTCCTGGCGTGGTGACCATCTGTAAGCCCGGGGGCCCCATAATCTTGTATTGCCTGGGGGCCCCATGAGTTATCAGTCCGCCCCTGTGCAGCAGTGACACAATAAGGTGAGGGACGTGGCGGCAGCAGGTGAGTGGATGCCCGCTAACAGTCGATGCCATGATGGATCTGAAATGACAGGTTCTCTTTAAATGTAAGGACTCATTCTTGTTGGTAGTTAGAATCTTTAAAAATAATGAAGGTTTCCTATTTAGAAGAATAAGCTGTCAAGTTAGTAAATATTCCCAAACTGGGCCTTTTTTACAGCCTGCTGCCATTTTGCTTCTCAAAGGAGAAATCAAAGGGGTTGTAAAGGTTCGTTTTTTATTTTCTAAATAGTTTACTTTAAGCTAGTGCATTGTTGGTTCACTTACCTTTCCTTCTATTTCCCTTCTAAATGTTTTTTTCTTTGTTTCCTTTGTTTGAATTTCTCACTTCCTGTTCCTCCTCAGTAAGCTGTTCTGGCTGACTAACCCCCATGGATGCTGGGGGCAAGCTTACTGAGGAGAAACCGGAAGTGAGATATTCAGACAAAGAAAACAGCAGGCTCAGATGTTAATACATGGATACATACATGCTAGCAAAACTCCAATTAGAGTAGAACATATTACAAGGAAGATGGCTCATCTGCTATGTACGCTTCCAATGCCATAGATAACAATGGCTGGGGAATGATACGTTTCCCCAAAGTCAACCTTTAACCCTTTCCCTACAACCAACGCAAGGATTATATCGGTAGCATCCAGGAGTTTTGTTTTAATACTGCACAGTCCGTTTTCTTCATCCTCTGTACAGCTCACTGATTACTTCCACATGTATTGTAACAAGGGTTGCCACCTGCTCGGGATTTACCTAGACAGTACGGGTTTGGAATCATGTGTCCGGGTTTCAGACTGTCTGAGACCCAGACACAATATTCAGACCAGACCAAGTCTCCCCCTTCTCTCTCCTCCCTCTAAGTAAGTACACTAAGGTAAACCGGGTTCTCAAAGCGCTCATTATGTCAGAGCTCCCCTTTACACCAGAGGCCACAGTGCTCCCCTTTACATCAGAGTCTTCTCCCTAAACCAGAGCATCTCTTATGTTAGAGTCCCCAGAGTTCTCCCTTACATCAGATTCCTCTCACTAAACCAGAGCTGATCAAATACCACCAAAAGAAAGCCCTATTTGTGGGAAAAGGACGTCAATTTTGTTTGGGAGCCACGTCGCACGACCGCGCAATTGTCAGTTAAAGCGACGCAGTGCCAAATCGCAAAAAATTCTCTGGTCTTTGGCCAGCAAAATGGTCTGGGGCTGAAGTGGTTAAGCCACTCCCACTGTTAGACACAACTTGACCATCATTGGCTACTATGTGCTACACGTACTGCGGCACTTATTCTTTGGCTCCATCCCCGGGTTCTTCATGTGCTTCATAATCCTCTATTTTAAGCTCTCTGCCTATTTTCAGAGTATACAAAACCACATGTACTGGAAGTCGTCTTCTAAATGATTGTGTTGAGGTTTATATGTATCCCTGAGACCCATGTTTTGTTTAACCACTGCCTTAAAGTGGAAGTAAACCCCCCACCCCCTGAAAAAAAACTGCAAAAGAAAGGCATAATGAGCTAGTATGCATAGCATTCTAGTTCATTATGTGCCACCAGGGGCGATCCGCCCTATAGGCTCACTATGCAAGCCGCCTAGGTCCCCGCAAAGCTGCGGAATGCCCCCCGAATTACTAGAGGCCCCGCCTGGTGTGAAGTCATTTTTGGCCCCTTACCCCGCTTCTCAATTTGCTGGCTGCATGGGAGAAGAGGTAAGACGTCAGCACCCCCCGCTTCTCACTTTAATGTAAGATGTCATTTCCGACAGCAGAACACCCCCCCCCCCCCCCTCGCTTCTCAACTTTAATGTGACATGTCATTTTTCTTAGGGCCCCAGGGAGGTCAGGATCGGCACTGTGTGCCACTTACCTGAGATCGAAGCGTTCCTCGTTCGCTGCCATGTCTCCTCTGATCGTCTTCCGTGTATCACCACTCCGGCGCTGTTACTGGCCGGAGCGGCGATGACGTCACTCCCGCACAAGACCGGCAGATCCCTGCGCATGCTCGTGGTCCCGGCTTTATTCCATTCAGAAAACTGGCACACTCAGTGCGCCTGCTTCATTGTTTACGGCGCACATGTGCCATAGACATCATTTTCTGCAAATATCTCCTTAACCCTGTAGGTTAAGGAGATATTTCTTGCACCTACAAGTAAGCCTTGATAGGCTTACCTGTAGGTGCAAGTTGTCAGAGTGGGTTTACAACCACTTTAAAGTGGAACTGCAGTCTGCTCACATAATTTGTAATAAAAACATATTTGCCATTCTGGCTTCCCTCCAAACACTTTGCATATTATTTTTATATATATATACAGTATAGTGATTCTGTACTTGCCAAATATGCTGCAGAAATCTCCCTCCACTGAGTCTGGCTGCATCCATTTTAACTGTGGGCAGCTGAAGCTGTTTCCTGTTCACCTCCTGGATTTACAGAGGCACACCTCCAGCTCTGCAGCTCTTATTGGCCCTCTTAATACTCCACCCCCTCCTTTCTTGGCAAACTCTCACAAGAGTGAGTAAGATCTGTGCATGATGTCATGAGCCTAGGCTAATGACTAGACAAGAAACAGGAGGTGGGCTGAATAAGGTATTTACTGGCATAAAAAAAATGTTTTACTATCCAACGTTAAAACAATAAACAAACACTTTGGACACTTTTTTTGGGACCAGTTAAATTTTTACAGCGATCAGTGCTATAAAAATGCACTTATTACTGTATAAATGTCAATGGCAGGAAAGGGGTTAACACTAGGGGGCAATCAAGAGGTTAAGTGTGTTCCCTGGGAGGAGTTTCAAACTATGGGGGGATCTCTGTTCCTAATCACTAGGTCTACTACCAGAACGGGGATCTGTTTGTTTACATTGACAGATCCCCATTCTGGCTCTCCGGAGTGATTGCAAGTGGACGGCAGACAATGCGCTTGCCAGCCACGTGCATCAGCTCCCCCGCTGTGGTGCGGGTGCCCGCTCTAGCTGTTAAAGGGCCCGTCATATAGCTACGGCAATTTGCGGGAACGAGCCGACCTGCTGCCTTATGACGGCGGCTTTTCGGCAAGTGGTTAATCATATACCATATACGTTGACAGTATGGCATGGCTGGGCACAAGGGCGTACCGGTACGTCCCCTTTAAGAACCCAGTTGTAGGCAGGCGCACTCGCGACCCGGTCCGAAGCTCTATGACCGCACCCGCGGACCCGATCGCGGCTGGTGTCCCACGATCGGGTAACCGAGCTGAAGAACTGGGAGAGATAAGTGTAAACAAACCTTTCCTCGTTCTTCACAGTGGCTTGTCAGTCATAGGAAACGACAGTCAGTGATGTCACACGTCCAGCCACGCCCCCCTACAGTAAGAATCACTCCCTAGGGCAGTGTTTCTCAACCTTTTTTCAGTCAAGGCACCCTTTAAAATTATGAACAGTCTCGAGATACCCCCATTCTAAAATAGAAAAAAAATATTCTCATAGTTTTACATAATGCATCAATATCTACCTGTAGGACACCCAACGTTAAAAGGTGTTTGTGTTCTTCCAATGCAAATACACTTTTGCACACTGGTACTGACTAGTATTTCCTCTATCCTCTATTTCCAAGGTTTCCTCTTCTCCCTCAATTTCTCTCCATCAATCAGCTCATGTGACCCCCAGTGCTGAGGGAGGGGGGCACAGGAGGGTCAAACAAGGATGTGGTGGAGGCAGAGATCCTCCTCATCAACTGATGACATCATAGGCCGTTAGGATGCCAGTGTCTAGAAAGGCGTAATGGTGCATAATGAAAATCTGTGGCTTTGTGTAACTAAAAGGTTCGCTTTATCCATCTGCTGGCTTGTATACAATTTTTGATACGTTTTTAGGCATTTTGCCAAGGCACCTCTGAAGAAGCCTCAAGACACCACAGGGTGTCTGGCACCCTGGTTGAAAAAGGCTGCCCTAGGGAACACTTAACCCCTACAGCGCCCCCTAGAGGTTAACCCATTCACTGCCATTGTCATTTTCACAGTAATCGGTGCATTTTTATAGCACTGTTCGCTGTAAAAAAAAGTCCACTACATTTATAACTGAAATTCAGGTTTCCTCAGACAGGAAGGTTAACAACACACCTGAGATTCTAGAGGTGTTCCGAGCGTTCTATCAGGAACTATATAAAAGTCGGAAGAAAGACCAGGAAGGGGATATGGAACTCTTTTTACAGATGATTTGTTTGCCAAAGTTACTAGAAGAGGAAAAAAAGATATTAGAGCAGGGGTCGACAAAATCCGGGCGCCAGTTCGCAATTGCGACAAGAAATTGTGACCCGGCGGCCGGTGATTGAGGCCGCGGCTTTGCGGCCTTGTGAAATCCCAAGCTCTTCCTTCTGTGCGCTGGCGCCATCTGGTGGTGGCCGCTGGCATTCCAAGTTAAACAGCGGTTCTAATGTGTAATCTTTCACTGTTTTCACTGCCATCTCCTTCCCTCTAATTAGAACCCCCAAACATTATATATATTTTTTATTCTAACACCCTAGAGAATAAAATGGTGATCGTTGCAATACTTTCTGTCACGCGGTATTTGCGCAGCGGTCTTACAAGCGCACTTTTTGGGGGGAAAAAAATACACTTTTTTTAATTAAAAAATAAGACAACAGTAAAGATATCCCAATTTTTTTTTATATCGTGAAAGATAATGTTACGCCGAGTAAATTGATACCCAACATGTCACGCTTCAAATATGCGTCCGCTCGTGAAATGCCGACAAACTTTTACCCTTAAAAATCTCCATAGGCGACGTTTAAAAAAATCTACAAGTTACATGTTTTGAGTTACAGAGGAGGTCTAGGGCTAGAATTATTGCTCTCGCTCTAACGATCGCGGCGATACCTCACATGTGTGGTTTGAATACCGTTTATATATGCGGGCGCTACTCGCGTATGTGTTCGCTTCTGCGCGCAAGCTCATCGGGACGGAGTGCATTTTCTGGCTCATAACTTTTATTTAGCTGGCTCCTAGATTCCAAGCAAATTTGTCAAACCCTGTATTAGAGAGACCACTAACATTGGAGGAACTGAGAGAGGCAGCAGCAAATTTAACTAATAAATCACCTGGATCAGATGGTTTACCAGGGGAAACTTATAAAATATATGGTGAGATGCTGCTGCCTGATTTACTTTCAGTTTTTAACCATGCTTTCGAAGAGGGGTTATTGCCACCCTCGATGAATGAAGCAGTGATCATCTCTATTCTGAAACCAGGAAAAGATCCAACTAAGCCTGATGCATATCGTCCAATTTCATTGTTGACATCTTATATATATACATTTTTGTAGCCTCTTATAGTGTATGAGGACTCGCATAATGATGGTTGTGGTGAACACTTGTATTTGTTATACTGTGAAAAGTAGAGATACACTTTAACTGGTGTAAACATATCAGAATCTGAACGATGTTGTCGATTATTTTTATGGTTTTTAGTCCATTTTTACCTTCCAGTGGCAAAGTTCTTGCTTTGCATAATAAATTCAATTGTCTGTGAACCAGTCCAGACGTTTCCCAGACACTTTGACATTGACACAGACCTGGCAGGATCTGCCGGGAGCGGTACAGAGAGCGGCCTCTGTGGGTTTATTTACTAAGGAGAATGGTTTTTACTATTGGAGGAGAATGGCGGCATTCATTGGAGGGCGCTCAGGGGGCCGTGTGATTCAGAGGATTGCTGTTTGCTGCTCTGACCACAGGATATGGGACTGATTGGCTCTATTCTCTGTACTTCCATTTAAAGGGATAACGCCATTTATTCATTTTTTAGCAAGAAGTTATTTTACCGCAGACTCATTCTACTAACAGCTGACGGATCTAAAAGACACAAATGAATGGAGCTCTGTAATCAATAATACATTGATAAATATATTTTTAAATACAAGCAGTGTAAACGCCTGAATTTGACTTGGTATCAGCCCATTGCAGTCTTTGTACAGCAGTGGCTGGAGTGTGAGAGGAAGAAGCAGTACTAGGAGCCAATCAGTTCATGTGCTGACAAGAAGCACGCTGAAAGGAGGAGAGAGCAGAGTGATAGAGCTATGAGCTCATTAACCACTTGCTTACTGGGCACTTAAACCCCCTCCTGCTCAGGCCAATTTTCAGCACTTTTGCACTTTGAATGACAATTGCACAGTCATGCAACGCTGTACCCAAATGACATTATTAGCATTTATTCCCACAAATAGAGCTTTCTTTTGGTGGTATTTGATCACCTCTGGGGGTTTTTTATTTTTTACTAAACAAACAAAAATGGACGGAAAATTTGAAGAAAAAAAAATTATGTTTCAATGTCATAAAATTTTGCAAACAGGTAATTTTTTCTCCTTCATTGATATTAAATGATAGGTTGCACTGATGGGCACTAATAGGACTGATGGACTACACTAATAGGCAGAGATAAGATGGCACTGATGGGTGGCACTGAAGGGCACTGATATGCGCCACTGATGGGTAACACTGATAGATGGCACTAATAGGTGGCACTGATGGGCACTAATAGGTGGCACTGATGGGCACTAATAGGTGGCACTGATGGGCACTAATAGGTGGCACTGATGGGCACTAATAGGTGGCACTGATGGGTACTAATAGGTGGCACTGATGGGCACTAATAGGTGGCACTGATGGGCACTAATAGGTGGCACTGATGGGCACTAATAGGTGGCACTGATGGGCACTAATAGGTGGCACTGATGGGCACTAATAGGTGGCACTGATGGGCACTAATAGGTGGCACTGATGGGCACTAATAGGTGGGACTGATGGGCACTAATAGGTGGGACTGATGGGCACTAATAGGTGGGACTGATGGTCACTAATAGGTGGGACTGATGGTCACTAATAGGTGGGACTGATTGGCACTAGTTGGTGGCACTGGTGATGAGGCACTGATAGGCCGCACTGGTGATGAGGCACTGATAAGCAGCACTGGTGATGAGGCACTGATAGGCAGCACTGGTGATGAGGCACTGATAGGCAGCACTGGTGATGAGGCACTGATAGGCAGCACTGGTGATGAGGCACTGATAGGCAGCACTGGTGATGAGGCACTGATAGGCAGCACTGGTGATGAGGCACTGATAGGTGACATTGATAGGTAGCACTGATAGGTGGGCACTGGTATGTGGCACTGGTGGGCACAGATGACTCTGCGGCTGCTCTCCTTGATCAGAACCGATGTCCATCTGACAGCCGCTGATCTGTTTTTTGTTTTTTTTTTGTTCTCACACTCAGCGGCTCTGTTTACATCACATGATCAGCTGTCATTGGCTGACAGCTGATCACGTGGTAAGGAGTCAGGATCTCACTGACTCGCTGATCACATAACGTGCCACGTGCACCCTGCAGGGGCCGCGCAGGCCGCTCAAGCACGGGAGGATGTCTATTGACGCCCTCCCAGCAAAGTAGGTCCGCTCTGTAGCCATCATTTGGCTATAGCGCCGACAGGAAGGGGTTAATATGCTCCTTCTCCTTTCACTGTCCAGTCATAGGTTGGGGGCGGGTCCAGGACAAGGAAGTGGGTGGAATGATGCAGGTAATGGCAGAAAAAGTACTGCAGAGGTAATCTCTGGATTTAAGATACGCATTGCAGCAAAAGCTGCTTATGTTATTTTTATCTTTTTATTGGGATATTAATTTTAGCTTTTTTTTTTTTGCTGGAGTTTTGCTTTGCCGTTTACTTTTTACATGCTTGCTGTGCCTAATTTTCATAAAGAATTTTAATAGACAGTAAATCTTTATAGATTTTCCCTCTGTATGTCAAAAAGTGCAGTCAGCACCCTTTCTATTGTGAAAACACAATTCCAATACTTTTCCTGAAAAAAAACGTAAGAGGTGAACCAACACCATACACCCTTCACACCCTCCCAGTCCCCGCTGTACTTACCTCAATGTTGGGCAGCACAGTGGCTAAGTGGTTAGCATGTCTACCTAGCAGCACTAAGGTCCCCAAAGACCACCACCACTCCAAAAGGTAAGATAAATGGCTCCTGTCTAAATTGGCTGTAGTATAAGTGTACGCATGAATGTGAGTTAGTAGGGACCTTGGGTTGTAAACTCCTTAAGGGCAGGGACTGATGTAAATGTACAATTTACTCTATATATGTAAAGTGCTGCACAAATTGACAGTGCTAAATAACTACCTGTAGTTGAAACTTCTGCTCTTCCCCATCTTTATGCAGGGCTTCCGGAACAGATCAGAGCAATGTTCTGTGCAGGGGCGTCGTTAGGCCCGGGCTTAGGAGGCTGGAGCCCCTAATGGGTCCCTGTAAAGCCCGAATCTCGGGCATTTAGCTAGCCGTTGCTAGCCCCGAGTCCTACTGAGTGCAATCGCAGGCTGCTGGTCCCGCCTTCTGGAGCCCAACGCCTATGATGGATGTCCCACTGATCCAATGCCGAGACCGCAGGACCTGTGACGTCCATCATAGGCGCCGCAAGCTTAGAAGGGAATTACAATGCCGCCTGGCGCGCCACCCCCACTCCCTGCTTGGTTCGTCCGTCGGCTCTCCACGGCATGGCTCATGAGCCTCCTATCATGGGCACGCCATGTGAGTTTGTGAGTTTGCCGGCTGGCCGACCGTGAGCCCCCGAATATGCCGGTGAGTCCCTGTGAGACCTTGTGGGACACGTGAGTAAAATTGGAACAGCTCATGCCAGTCGTTTTTAGCCTAGGAGAGGATGCTCTGCAATAAAAACATGGTTTGCCACTGACTTTTACACCTGAACGGAACAACAGTTTGTGATTTGTTTGTTCTAAAAGGGGAATAGGGGCTTGTTGGGGGGGGGGGGGGGAATATGTATATCCAGAGAAAGGTACTCCTGGAAGGTAAAACTGACTGGATTAGATCTAACTAGATTTGAGCTTGTATTTGGAGAGCTGCAGCATGGTATATTGGATATACTGGACATGAAAATAAAAAAATCTGCCAACTTAGCTATTACCCTTTGTCCCCGATTGCCTCTGATTGTGAGCTGGAGTTGGGTAAAACCTCCTCAGACCCCCCTCACAGATCTTCTGTAATTCCCCTCAATTCCCCCTAAAGCTGTGCTGGTGAGTTGACATGTCGGCAAGGAGGAGAGAGAATGAGCATGCCAGGCAGGAAAATGTGGGGACACAATCATTTCGATGGGAAGAAAATCAGTCCGCAGCAACAGCAGCAGCCACAGCAGCCAAATTGGAGAGGTATGCTCATACCCTGGAACATACACCAACTAAAGGAGGGCAGCAGTCTCAAGCGGGAAGTGTGTTGTAAGGGAAGGTGAGGAGAAATTGAGTTGTATGCACTGGTCACAAAAAAATTCCCTTTACGGCAAACCGAGAAAGGTGTAGGGAGGGTAATGGGAGGGGGAGGTGGGGTGTTGGAAATGGGGGTGGGAGTGGGAGGAAAGACACACAGGAAGGTTGGTACAGAGGGCACAGAACAAAGTTACAATTTATTTCATAGGAGGGGAGAAAATAGTAAAACTAATTTTGAAACAAACAAAATACGGGACATTTTAATATTGGGGCACCGAGTTATAAAGGGGGATGGAATTAGTTTTTTTGGTCTTATTATTATGTCTTTCCTTGTAGTTTTTCTCTCCCTCTTTTTCTGCTTTTACTATTCTTTTTTTATGCACACACGTCAGTGTGTGTACTGACACAAACACACGTGCGTAGGTCAGGGTATGTGTCACAGGTAAGTCACACCGCGGCCGACGCCCCACCCCCCGGGTGCCTTTTTTACCACCTAGCAACGCCCCTAGTTCTGTGCCAGTGCTGACCAATCAAAATCGCTCTGATCAGTCCCTGAAGCCCTGTAGAAAGATGAGGGTATCCACAGATCGCTACTTCAGGAGCAACAGCCCATCACCCTCAAGGGAAGTACAGCAGGGACTCCAGCGGGGGATGTGCAAAGAGTGTAGAGCAGAGCAGTGGTCTCCAAACTGTGTGCCAAATTTGACCCTTTGCCTGCCTTTATCTAGCCTTTGGGACACTATTCCCCCCACTGACACCCAAGATGGGATACTATTCCTCCCACTGACACCAATAATGGGGCACTATTCCTCCCACCGACGCCAAAGATGGGGCACTATTCTTCCTCCTACTGACCACCAAGTCTAAGACATTGTCTACTCCCACTGGTGCATTTCCTACTCTCACTGGACAAAGTCCAGCATTCCTGAAGACTGCGGTACAGTAATCTGGCTTCTTGTTTATAAAGTTTGGAGACCCCTGGTATAGATTTTAGTTCACCTTCTCAGTTTCTCTGAAAAGGTGAATTTACACTTTAAACTGAACTCCAGAAAACAAAAATTGCTAAATGAGCAAGTGGAAGTATTTACACTGTATGTACACTGTATGTAATCTGACTGTTTTACCTGACTGGGTTTGGTCCTTCCTATTCAGCCTTGTAATTCACCTAGCCCCTACCACACTTCATTGCCAGGTCAGTGACCTATTTATTTTTCTAATACACTTACACAACACACCTTGATCCCACCCTTAACATGAGGATTGGACAATAAAGGAGCATCGCCACACTGCTGACTCTCTCATTCTCCATTGATGGCATTCTACCTGTTGATTTGACAAAACTGTATTCTTGTGCAGCACTACCCCCGGAGGAGCTGCTGGATGTTTGGGCGGCACATTTACCTCGTGGCTCCCCCGAATTCCTAGGGGTGAATGATGCGTATTGCATATAGAAGAAGTAAAGGAATGTCCACAACAGGTGCTCTTTGCTGTGCTCTTTATTACCCAGCCGGGTAAAGACAATAAACTTGTGGTGAGGAAAATAAAGTTGAAGAAAATAGAGAATAGCAGATTCAAGCGTGATAATTGGAAACTGTCCTGCTCCCAAGCGGAGTGGGTTTAGCGTACCCGGACAGGCCTCTCTCACTGACCTGGCAGCCGGAGTATCACTCTGACAATTGTAGGATAAAGTCTCTGCCACAGACCCTCCTTGGTGAACGTCAGGGAGACACCTCTGCCATAGGCCCTCTCTGATTTGTAGTTACGGAGATAATCCACCTTAGATGAATTACGCCTGGATCTTCTTTAACTTTTTGCCCAGGTACCAACTGACAGGTGATCAATCCTTCAGTGTCTGGCTACCTTGATCCCCGGTGGTTTGTCAAGGCCCTTTTGGATTGCCAACCTCTCAATGGCGCTCCTCAGACGGACTCCCCACTGAACAGCAATACAGCTCACTGGGTCCCAGTCGCTGTTCAGATGCTCCGGGCCAACATGATCCCGGAACCAGGAACACCGCGTGGCACACACGCCCCGGCCAGGTAGGCCATAACGCCGGGGCGCCGTGATGCGGTCACCCTAAAGGTGGGTGCCACCCTCGAAGAAGACGACCCAGAACCAATGGCGTCTGCCCCATAAATACCCCTCCCCAGCATGCACAGCGAGGCCAAACCCTCCTGATTGGCTGCTGGGAAAGAGCACCCAAACCTTGACTCCACTGCTGCCACCTGCAGCAACGGGGTTAGAAGAACACCCCAGTGCAACAGAATGAGCCCACAGCACAGCCAAGCTGAGACAGAGATCCTGTTTTGCACATAACAATTTGGATCAGAGTTTAACTACACTCTGATCTCCCTCTAAATTTAACTAGCACCAGTACTATAAAGTACCCAGGCGCTACACTTGCTTTGAAAGGGAATTTGAGAAACTAAAATAAAGACAGATCCATTGACTTATTTCCCAATAAAAACGTATTATGAACCCTCTCCTTTCACCATTGTAAGAAGGAGAGGGATCAACAATGATCGGCTATCACAGAAATCACAAGCCAATGAGATTGGCTTTTCCGTCTAATGACAGCTCAGTACGTGGCAAAAAGCGGGTACAAGGAATGCCCCAGGAGGGTTTCTGTAATTGTAGAACTAGTGTCTAAAATAAGGAAGAAATACAAACCGTACTTGCCAACAGCTCTTGCGTTTGTAGAAACAATATTTGGAAAGCCTTTCAGGAAAATCCTGTTGTAAGGTAAAGATATTTAGATCAAGGATATGAAATAAAAAGGTAAAACAGGTCTAGGAGGTGACTTGGCAGGGTGGGGTTTCTCTGGTGGCATTTGGCATTGAGTTCTGGAGATGTGAATGAGATGGTCATCTGGGTGGAAAGCAGAAAATGTTTTATAAGACTGAAAGCATGTCTACAGCCAGTGAGATTTGGTGCTGTCATTATTGTGCTGTTTAATGTTCTCCTTGCTGGAGGCTCTGACATGAGGAAGCAAAGCCTTGCCTCTACCAAGATGGCCACCTCCACATAGAGACCTGTGCAAAACAAAGCATGTTAGGTCAGTAATGGGGGAAGGATCAGCTGCAGGGAGATCACAATACTCAATACTGGTGACTGGTTCTTCGTCCTCTGCTTGCCTTTTTTTAAGGCACAGGTTCCACAGTACAGGTCAACTATAAGGTCTCATACACACGGTCGGACTTTTAGAGAAAAAAGTCATACAGGCTTTTTTTCTCTCGGAAAGTCCGGCCGTGTGTAGTCTCCATCTGACTTTTTTGGTCGGAAGTCCGACGGACCTTAGAGAACCTGTTCTCTATCATTCCGTCAGACTTCTGACGGACTCATGGTGGACTTTTGCATGGTCAAAAGTCCGACCATGTGTACGAGGCATAACTAACACTTAAAGCTGGGGTTCACCCTTAAAACAACTGTGTCATCCCACTTTTTTTTAATCTCTGTACTTACTGTTTAATTGATCATTTTATTTTGTCCCTACCGCGGGGAATGGTGCGGCTATGGAGCTTCCGAAAATAGCCGAAATAGGACTCGGATATATACGGCGCCTGCGCAGTCAGCTCCTAGGTCTGTGCGCAGGCGCCGTATAGCGCTGGGAAGACCAGAGTGCTAGTCAGCTATTTTCGGAAGCCGTGACGCTCCATAGCCGCGCCATTCCCCGCGGTAGGGACAAAATAAAATGATCAATTAAACAGTAAGTACAGAGATTTAAAAAAACAACGTACTGACGCTGACGACAGTATGCTGGATGGGATGACACAGTTGTTTTAAGGGTGAACCCCCTCTTGCTGGCTTGGTATCACCCCAAGGTCTGTATTCGGTACACCAAAATCCTTCAATGCTGCACCGATAACTCTAGGTCCAGAGCTGCAGAATTCCTGCTAGGGGCCCCGCACTCTGTTTAGTGGAGGGCCACAGAGGAATGTGCGTATAGTAGTCAAGGTCTGCAGAAGGGCAAAGCGTTTGAGTCATTTTGGTATAGGGTTGAAGCTTGTATCGGTAGTATAGCGTTTTTTGGCATGAGAAAGAAGTGGACACAATGTTGATCGGTTATTAGATTATTTACACTAAGCTGATTCCATTCACCAAAACCCAGCTGGAAAAGAACTGTAGATTCCCATAGAAATCAGAGCCAGAGTCCTCATTTATCTGACCTCTTTGTCTTCACAGTGCCGACACTGAGCACAGTCTGAACCCGGAAGGATGTCTCCATAGGTACAGTAGTCCTCTAACAAGGATAACATGGAGGAAAATGAAACTGGTATACAGGTGAGTGGTACATGTTTGTTAGTACCTACCTCCTCTGATAATTGTGGTCTCCTGCCTTGTCTACAGCCATCTGGTAAAATACAGTGCTGGGCTGATGACACCTGAATGTTCAATTCCTATATACTTGAATGGGACATAGCTCCTGCCATACAGGAATGTCCTATTTGAGGAGCTGACAGGCAGGGGGAATGAGGAGAGTAGTGGGATGATGGAGGCATGTAAACTGACCACGGTAATCATGGATCAGCAGCCTACATTACCGTGGTCAGCACAGGGGGACACAGAAACAGGCAGCATCAGCCAGGTTTTTTACAGCTAAGAAAGAGGTAGATTAGACAAAGACTGTGCTGTTTAATCTGCTATGGGGATCAGGATCTCCTTCCTCTTTATTTTTTTTATTCGGTATGTCCTTATGTTATTTTGGATGCTTCAACCATTACCAAAAACCCCAAACTATTGCATCATGTCATCCGAATTAAATGAATCAATATGAATTAGTAATTTTTGTTATTTATTTCATTAAAATCTGTTACTCTTGTGATTCAGAAACATCATGTAAATTTTGATTCATAATGAATTGCACATGTCTACAGGCCTCAACGTTACTGTGTAAATCAGCCCAAAGCAGACAGTACTGCTTCCTGATCCCTACAAAACGGAACACCGTACAAATCTGGACGTAGTGCAGTGGTAGTTGGTGGGGTTTTTTTTTTGGTTGGTCGGTCGGCCGCACACCCCATCGGTTGCAGGCGGGCTCCTACGGGCATCGGGCAGTGGCCGGGTTGCCGATTCCTATGGGCAGGTTGTGGGCTCCTATGGGTGGCTGGCAGTGGCTCCTGAGTCCTCTATGCATCACAGCGGCTTCCATCGTGCAGCTCCCGTCGTGTGGCTCCTTTAAGGCAGCCAATAGGATCGCCTGTCCTTTTAGCCAATCAGGTGATCGGTGTTAAAACCCACTTCCTGATTGTCCGGGAAGAGAATCAGTGTTACAACAACGAATATTGATTCGCTGTTGTAACGCACCTGGGTGGGCTTGGAGCGCACTCATTGTGACCCAAGCCTACCCTATGTAGAAGCCTTTTAGAGCCTCTGGCTCTAATCAGTGCTTAAAAAAAAATAAAAACAACCACTCTGCATTGGAATCCAAGTGCCGGTGTCCTGAAAGGGGTCAGACGTATAATTAGTGAAGGCAGCGATAGACAAAGGGAGGGGGGGCAATGCCCGTGCGCCCTTAATGGACGGGCTGCCCCATACATAGTTTATGTTAAGCTCATATGCATGAGCCCTCGAACTGTCTTGTTTAGTCTGCAGATAGTCCTTATTCTAAGACCAAAGCATTTTTACAGTTCCTAGAAGCTGCATGAACATGTTCAGTCAGACTGCAGACCTTCTAATATATAAAAAAAATGTTTTTACCTTCTAATATATTTAAGCGCTTACCTGTCGATGTCGCATAGACAGACACTCGTGTGCCTTGGCTGTTAAAACACGTATTTTTCAGCGTCATGGTCTGTTAAGAGCTTGATGTGATTTACCCGATACTTCCACTAATTGGCTGATAATCCTGCGCGTTGTTTGATGATCCCCTTTCCAGCTTGACAACGTTTTCTTTTAACACGGCCATTTACCCCGTGCAGCTAATAAAAAGATTTTGTTCTAACATGCTCATCAAATGGGGGGAGATGACTATTTAAGCTGTCAGAGTGTTACAAGGTTTAAAATAGATGACACAGGAGACTAGAAAATAACATGTGCCTTGTGTGGTTTGTGTTTTATCTAATTACAAACTAATACAGATTTGTTTTTTCCACTGTAGTCATCAACAACCGATAATGAGATAAATTATAACATCCCAAGAAATGGAGATGTCTGGCAGTGGGCACCTAATAAGAAATTACAGGATATGGAGTGCGAAAAGAAACTGGTAATTTCAGAATATTCCGTTCTGTACCATGATTGGTAGACGTTGTATGATGTACTGTTAGGCCGTGTACACACGATCAGTCCATCCGATGAGAACGGTCGGAAGGACCGTTTTCATCGGTTAACTGATGAAGCTGACTGATGTGCCTACACACCATTGGTTAAAAAAAATGATCGGGTCAGAACGCGGTGACGTAAAACACAACGACGTGCTGAAAAAAACAAAGTTCAATGCTTCCAAGCATGCGTCAACTTGATTCTGAGCATGCGCGGCTTTTTAACCGATGCTTTTCTGCATACTAACGATCGGTTTTGACCCATCGGTTAGGCGTCCATCGGTTAAATTTTAAAGCAAGTTCTCTTTTTTTTTGACCAGAGAATAGCTGACCGATGGGACCCACACACGATCGGTTTTGACCGATGAAACGGACCTTCAGTACGTTTTCATTGGTTTTGACCGATCGTGTGTACGCGGCCTTAGACATTTGGGGGATACTGTAACTGATCTTACAAGCAGATCTCCAGCTAAAACAAACATTTAACCACCAAAATATTTACCCTCCCCCTCATGACAATGACATTTTTTTGCAAAATGGCACTGGTTTAATTTAACTGACAATTGCGTGGTCGTGCGACACTGTACCCAAATAAAATGTATGTACTTTTTTGTTTTGGTGGTATTTGATCAAAAAAAGGCAGACAATTAAAATAAAAATGTGCGTGTGTGTGTGTTATTTAGATAGATAGATAGATAGATAGATAGATAGATAGATAGATAGATAGATAGATAGATAGAGGTACCCAATAAAAAAACTTAAAATGTAATCTCTTCATCAATTTAGATCAATATGTATTCTGCTACATATTTTTGGTAAACAAAAATACCATTAATCGTATATTGATTGGTTTGCGCAAAAGTTATAGCGTCTACAAAATAAAGGATAGATTTTTATTTATTTTTTTACTAGTATTATTGTGGCAATCAGCGATTTATAGTTGGACTGCGACATTGTGGCAGACAAATCAGACATTTTACTGACGCTTTTGACACTTTTTAGGGACCAGTGACACTAATACAATGATCAGTGCTAAAAAATACGCACTGTCACTGTACTAATGACACTGAAAGGGTTAATAGGGGTGAACAAAGGGTTAACTGTGCCTAGCCTGTGCTTTCTCACTGTGTGGGAATTGCTTTGACTAGGGGAAAGGCATGGATCCATGTTCCTGTTTTGCATGAACTCAGAATCGAAAACCTTCCCTTCTAACATAACGGCAATCTGCCTTGTTCACATAGGCAGACTGCTGTTCTGCCTGTGTAACAAATGATCGGCGGGTGCTGGCGGACATCGAGCCCGCAGATCAGTTCCCGCTGTGTGTGATCACAGCAGGAGTGGGTCGCTGGTGGTGCGCACGCCCCTGATTTAGAATTGGCGGGTACGTGATCTGGCACAGAACGGCCGCCCTGCCACAGTATATGTATGGTGGGTGGTCCGCAAGTGGTTAACCACTTCCCTACTGCCTTACGACTTTTTACGGCAGCACTTTAAAGATGGATATCTCGGTAACGGCAGCAGCTGCTGCCACAACCGAGATATCCATCTTTAGTGTGAGCGGTCCTGTAAAAGATAACGGCGGTCTCCGTGGTGGATTCGCCGCGAAAATCGCCGTTATCGGCGGCGGGAGAGGGCCCCTCCCGCCGCTCTCCCGCACCCTCCGCCGCTTACCGGAGCCGTCGGTAGCGGCGATCGGGTCCGCTCGTCTGCTCAGTGGGGATGCCAGTGAGGGAAAAATTTCCCTTGCCCGTCCCCATACCTCTGCTGGGCGGAAGTGACGTCAAAACGTCAGTCCCGCCCAGCGTCTTAAAGAAACATTTTTTTTTTCTGTCATTTGAAAAAAATGACTTTTTTTTTTTCTTTTTTTTTTTTTTTGCATTTAAGCCTAAATATGAGATCTGAGGTCTTTTTGACCCCAGATGTCATATTCAAGAGGACCTGTCATGCTTTCTATTACAAGGGATGTTTACATTCCTTGTAATAGGAATAAAAGTGATAATTTTTTTATTTTATTTCAGTGTAAAAAATTATAAACTAAATAAAAATAAATAAGAAAACAAAACATTTTTTTTTTAAAGCGCCCCGTCCCGACGAGCTCGCGCGCAGAAGCGAACGCATACGTGAGTAGCGCCTGCATATGAAAACGGTGTCCAAACCACACAAGTGAGGTATCTCCGCGATCGTTAGAGCAAGAGCAATAATTCTAGCCCTAGACCTCCTCTGTATACCAAAAAATGCAACCTGTAGAATTTTTTAAACGTCGCCTATCGAGATTTTTAAGGGTAAAAGTTTGACGCCATGCCACGAGCGGGCGCAATTTGTAAGCGTGACATGTTGGGTATCATTTTACTCGGCGTAACATTATCTTTCACAATATATAAAAAAATTGGGCCAAATTTATTGCTGTCTTATTTTTTAATTAAAAAAAGTGATTTTTTTCCAAAAAAAGTGCGCTTGTAGGACCGCTGCGCAAATATGGCGTGACAAAAAGTATTGCAATGATCGCCATTTTATTCTCTAGAGTGTTAGAAAAATATATATAATGTTTGGGGGTTTTAAGTAATTTTCTAGCAAAAAAATATGTTTTGTAAACACCAAATCTGAAAAACACCCACGGTAGAGAAGTGGTTAAATGGACCATTAACAGAATTTTTACTTTTTTTAATTGCTTCTACTGCAACAGGGACCTTAAACCAGGAGTTATCTCCTGCAATATATTTTTTATTAAATACTTTGGCCAATATATATATATATATAGGATTTTAGCATAAAAGTGTCCTGTTAGGATTTTATTGCTTCGCATAAACGTCTAACAAGAGTGCCAAGCAAACGGTCTAACAGTCCAAAATCCTTTAAATATTGATAATCTTCTATGATAGAAGAAAAAAACAAAGCCAGTGTGTTTGATAGGATTTAATCTTCCCCTTTTTTCAGGTCTTGGGTATTAAATAGCTCAGAGGACCCAAGATTGGCTCAGGATTATTATTGTATGGTTTAGTCAGAAAACTGCACCGTGAAAAGTCCCCACACCCAAAACATAGTTCTTCCGCTATGAATTATTATCAATATTAAAGCCTATGGGGTTGTTTTATTAAAACTGGAGAGTACAAAATCTGGTGCAGCTGTGCATAGAAACCAATCGGCGTCCATTTTAAATTTTTAATTTTTTTTGTCAAAGCTTAAAGTGATTGTAAATCTTAGTTTCTTTTTTTTTTTAATAACAAACTTACCCCCATTGTGCAGTTCATTTTGCATAGCGTGGCCCCGATCATCGTCTTCTGGGGTCCCCCAGTAGCGCTCGCGGCTCCTCCTCGCATCGGTAAACCCCCCTAGGAGAAGCGCTCTCCCTGGAGGGGTTACCTTGCGGGCGCACTCCCGAGTCCAGCATTTGCGTGCATAGACACAGAATGCCGGACTTGGCTCCCCACCTGCACCCATGTCATTGGATTTAATTGACAGCAACAGCAGCCAATGGCTGCGCTACTATCAATCTATCCTATCAAGAGCCGAGAACCCTGGGCAGAGAGGTACAGCACATCTCTACCGAGGAACTGAACAGGTTCAGGTGAGTAAATGGGGGGGACTGGGGTGCCAGTCAGTGTCAGATGTTTTTTCACCTTAATGCATAGGATGCATTAAAGGGGTTGTAAAGGTTAGTTCTTTTTCACCTTCATGCATCCTATGCATGAAGGTGAAAAAAAAACCTGGCAATGACTGACCCCCCAGCCCATCCGTTTTACTTACCTGAGCCCGAATCTGCTGTGCGCATCCCCCGATGTCCTCTTCTCCTCGGAGTCTGGCAGTCGATTGGCTAGATTTGCTGGATTGATGGCTCGGGCTGCTGTCAATCACATGTAATGACGCAGCGTGACAGGGGGCGGGGCCGCTTGATACAGTCGGCGGCTATGGCTGCCAGCTGTATCACAGGAGCGTGCCCGCAAGCTAACCCCCTTGAGAGAGAGCTTCCCCTGAAAGGGGTTAGCTGATGCGGGGAGGAGCCGAGACAGCTGCCAAGGGACCCCAGAAGACCAGGATCGGGGCCACTTTGTGCAAAACAAGCTGCACAGTGGAATAACATATTTTTTATTTTTTTAAATGGGAACCTTCAGTGTCCCGTTAAGGTGAAAAAACACAAAGGTTTACAACAAACTTTAATTGAACAAGCTGAAGTTAAAAGCACTCTCAAGTTTGAGGCTCCATTCACACCTAGGCATATATACGCCTGAAGCGCGACGCTCGTGCCACTGGAGGGGCGAAAATACATTGAGGTCTATGAGATGGTTCACATCTCACGCCGAAACGCCATACGCCTGCCGCCTGAAAACAAGTCCCGGACCCTTTTTTTCAGGCGGCGTTCGGCATAGACCTCAATGAAAATGTTCTGTTAAAAAAAAAAAACAGTTTACAAATCGCGGCTACCATTCATACTGGCACGATTTTAAGTAGTGACAACTTCAAAGTAGTCCTTGCACTACTTTGGTCCGATTTTGATGGCACTTACAAAGGCATTCATTGAAATCACGGCCGCGAATCGCAGCCGCAAAATCGCGCGACTTTGAAGTCGTACAAGTGTGAAAGGTGTCTTAGTAGTAAGTGTGGCTAAAACCAAAAATGGATAAATCAGCACAGTGGACAACACTTCATTTGAATGTGTCCCTTGTGCTGATTCTTCTCTGTTAATTGTTCACTAAAAAAATCTGATTCAATAAATTTACTATTAACGCAAATGTCTATAGAGAGCAGGTATTTGCTGAGCTTACAAGTGGTTAATAAGTTACCACATGACAATTCTTGATTTATTTGCAGACTAGAGAGTACCCTGAACCAGCTGTGTCTACAAAATGTTGTGATTTTGCTGTGAACTATAGCGAGGGACACAACCTCTCTCCGGTTTATCAGTACGTCCTGATTGTACACCATCGAGGAGCTTCTCCTCCTCTCTGCTGGTTTTCTAAAAGTCAATCAATACAACGCTACAGACCACAGAGTGACACCAGAGTTGAAAAATATTCTATTTTCTTTGGTTCACCATAATGTTTAGTCTTCTAATTATCAGCCTGGCTGATGGATTAATCTGCCTGCAAACACATTTGGTGGTTATTTTTCTCTTTCTGCACATCAATATGTATGCCAGTAGGTGGTGTGATGACAATAAACATTCCTTCCAATATGTTGAGATGGGAATGAGGGACATCTACTAACAAACGTATGTAGGCATAGGACACGCCCCTTGCCACACCCCCTTAATGGAGAATTAACCAAAAAAAAGGTTAATTAAATCCACAAGGACTTTTTTTTACTACTATTCCTTTATATTGGCTTTTAAAATGTACAAATGCAGCCATTTAGAATTTGGATGAACGGTTTAGCACTGGGAAACACTTTTTAAAAGATAAAAAGTGCATTTTATATACAACTATATAGATTAGACCAAAATGAGGGACAAATGAGGAGGAAAGAGACAGGGGGACATTGCTCCAATTAGGAACAGTCCCTCAAAATCAGGGACAGGTGGGAGCTATGCAATAAATCACACAGATGGGTACAATAAAGAACTTGAATTGAAGGATGCTGAAATGGTTCACAACAGGAGGGGCAGGGGGAAACGCCCAGACGGGTACCAGAGGGAAACCGCCCAGACGGGTACAGTCTCAGTTTGCAGCAATGAGGATGAAGCGATGCTGCCTGGCTGTGTCATTCCCAATCGGAAAGATGTCCAGAGGAATCCCAGACCCTATGCTTTCCCTCCTTGTCATGAACCTTTCCCTATTGCTAGTACTGTTCTTGACAGGCAGAGTACCTCTCCCTACGCTACCTGGGAAATAGGGTCTTAACTAGGCTCTGCCTAACCCAAGATGGTGGCTAGAGTTACATGTGGCAGCATCCAATAGGATAGTTTTCCTAGTGACCTAAGAACACCATAGAGGAACCCTGTTTCTGTTGACTTCCTCCTACCACAGTGCTGCTGCAAGAGAGCACCACCTGTCGTGGAGAAAGTAGACTGCTCCTGCCTACATATCACGTATTTCAGCCAGGCAATAGCTGTGCCTACCTGATACTGAATACATTTTTCTCCTTGATTTTATTTGCCCCCCTCTATTAGTTTTTCCCAAAGAATTTTAAAGCGGTTGTAAAGGCACAAGTTTTTTTTTTTTACCTTTATGCATTTTATTAAAAACGTCTGTATGCAGCGCCCCCTACCTGAGCCCCCTATCGATCCAGAAATGTCCACGAGAGCCTTAGCTCTCTGGAGACTTGCACTCCTGATTGGCTTTTGGCCCCTGATGTTAACCCCTTCCCAGTCAGTGTCATTAGTACAGTGAGGCCTTGTACACAATAGTATTGTATGTAATATAGCCGATGGAAACGGTCCGACGGACCGTTTCCATCGGATATGTCCGCCGGGCTGTTTGATCCGGTGGCTGTACACACCATCGGATCAAATTCCCCGCCGGCGGACAGCGCGATGACGCGGCGGTGATGTTGACGCCGCCACATCACCGCACCAGGAAGTGAACACTTCCGCGCGCTTGCGTCTAATCCATTCACAGGATACGACGCATGTGCGGGCAGATATGTCCGCTGGTTTGCCGTACTAACCAGCGGACATATCCGAAGGGCAGCTATCCGGTGGAAAAAACGGTCCGTTTGCCTCTACAGACGAGCGGATTTTTCGGCTGAAATGGTCCGTCGGACCATTTTCAGAGGAAAAATTCCCTCGTGTGTACGAGGCCTGACAGTCCATATTTTTAGCACTGATCACTGTAATATCACTGGTCCCCAAAAAAGTGTAATTTTTCCATCACAGTCCTGCTGTAAGTAGCTGATCGCCACCATTACTAGTAAATAAATATAAATTCCATAAATATATCCCATAGTTTCTAGACGCTATAACTTTTGCACAAACTAATCGATATACGCTTATTGGGTTTTCTTTACCAAAAAATATGTAGCACAATAGGTATTGGCATAAATTGATGAAGAAATTCGCATTTATGCATTTTTTTTTATTGGCTATGTTTTAGAGCAGAAAATAAAAATTATATATATATTTATTTATTTTTTCAAAATTGTGATCTTAAAAGCGATCTTAAAAGCGGAGTTCTGCCGGAATTTTTTTTTTTTAAGTCAGCAGCTACAAATACAAGAAAACTTACCTTTTAATATAAGAAAACGTCGGCACCCGAAGCCGATCTGTTCCTCGGTCGGAAGCGCCACCATCTTAGGGTGACCACATGTCCCGGATAGCCCAGGACAGTCCCGCATTTTGCAGGTCTGTCCCGGGCACCTTCATTCTGGGCCAAATACAGTGTCCTGGAATGAAACTGACACAGCCACCCCCCGGGCCAATCTGATACCCCCAAAAAAGGCCGCCACATCACCACATACTCACTGACAGTACTTGTACTGGCTGGGAATGCCTGGAGGAGCACAATCCCGCCCCCTGCTTGTGATTGGAGAAATCATAAATCCCGCCTCTTGTGTCAATCACTGTGTTGTGATTTGTTACAGCACAAGCTGATTTTTGGGAAGGGAGGGTGTCCCTGAATGGTAGTTTGAAAATGTGGTCACCCTACACCATCTTTGGTAAGGGAATCAGGAAGTGAAGCCTTGTGGCTTCACTTCCTGGTGCCCTACTGAACATGCGCGCGTCCTCACTGGTCCCTGCTGTCTTTTGGAACTGTGTGTCTCTCAGAAGACAGCGGGGGGGGCGGAGTAGGTGCCGGACGTGGAGTAGGTGCCGGACGTGGCGTAGTGACCTATTCCCGGAAGTGGGAGAAAATACCTGGATTACACAGATATCTGCTCCCTCCTCCCCCCTGAAAGGTGCCAAATGTGACACCGAAGGGGGGGGGGGGATTCCAGAAAGCGGAATTTCCATTTCTGGGTGGAACTCCGCTTTAAAATAAAAATCACAGAGGTGATCAAATACCACTAAAATAAAGCTCTATTTGTGGGAGAAAAGGACGTACGTTTTATTTGTGTACAGCGTCTCACAACCGCACAATTGTCAGTTAGAATAACGCAGTTCTGTATTGCAAAAATGGCCTGGTCAGGAAGGGGGGTAAATCTTGCAGAGATGAAGTGGTTAAAAGGCTTACAAAAGGTGGTAGGAAAACAGAGTTTTTTTTTGTTTTTTGTGCCCACTATTCTGGCCTAGGCAGCCCCTTCGTGTCTTTGGGGGAATATATTCGTTTTTGTGCCTCGGGTTCAGCTTTATGCTACTAATGTTACTAATGTATAAATTGCATTACCTAATTTGTATCGTATACGTAACAAACTTCTTTTATCTTCTGCAGAATGTGGATTTACAGTTGGGATCAGACAGCCCGGACTCTGACAGCCTGGACCCTGACCGCCTGAATAGAGCAGTCTACTACGATGTGCTTGATTGGGACTCTGTCGGCTCCTCCCACAGGACTTCCCTTTTTCCAAAATGGCACTTACCAGTGAAGATGGCATTTTGGCTGGCACTATTCATGTTCATATATACATTTCTCAGAGAAGTTTTGCACCCCTATGTTACGAAGAGTAAAAATGAATTCTATAGACTTCCAATATTGGTGGTGAATAAAGTTTTGCCAGTAGTTGCCATCACTCTGCTAACCATGGCCTATTTGCCTGGAATATTTGCCACGGTCATTCAGCTTCGCCGTGGCACAAAGTACAAGAGATTTCCGTCATGGCTAAACACATGGATGCTGAGACGCAAGCAGTTTGGACTCTTAAGTTTCTTCTTTGGGGGAATGCATGCCATCTACAGTCTGTCCTATCCCATGAGAAGGTCTTACAGGTACAAGCTCCTGAACTGGGCCTATGAACAGGTATAGTGCTAGAGCATGCACTGAAATTACAAGTACAATGAAGGGAATTTATTAAATGTGCATGGCAACCAATCAGCTTCCAGCTTTCATTTTCATAGCTTAAAGGGACACTAAAGTCAGGACTTTTAAAGAAAAAAAAATAACAAACATGTGATACTTACCTCCACTGTGCAGTTAGTTTTGCACAGAGTGGCCCGGAAAGCTGTGTTCTGGGGTCCCCCGGCAGCTGTCTGGGCTCCTCCTCGCAAAAGCTTTCCATCTTCATGCAAGGGCGCTCGCACGGTGGAAAGCTTTTGCGAGCGCGCTCCCGTGATACAGCGGCGGCCATAGCCGCCGACTGTATCACTCGGCTCCGCCCCCCGGCTCGCAGCGTCATCCGCTGTGATTGACAGCAGCGCCAGCCAATGCTATCAATCCGCCCAGCCTAGCCAATCAACCTGCCAGGCTGGGAACCGAAGAGGATGACGTGGACGCGCCCGGGAGTTTCGATCGGTAAGGTAAGTAAAATGGGGACCCGGGGGGGGGGGGGGGGCGGTGCTGTGAGATGTTTTTTTACCTTAATGCATAGGATGCATTAAGGTAAAAAACTTTTACCTTTACAACCCCTTTAACTGAACAAACTGAAGATAGAAGCTGATTGGCTGCCATGCACAGCTGCTCCAGTTTTTTGATAATGCCCACCTCCACTACCCAACTGTTAGATCCTTGCTTTAGGCCCCTTTCACATTGCGGCAGGAGCTGCGCTGGCTGTATAGCGCCACTAAAAATAGCGGCGCTATACCGCCGGAATTGCCGCGAGTTGCGGCCGCTAGCGGTGCTGTATTAACCCCCGCTAGCGGCCGTGAAAGGGTTAATACCGCCCGCAATGCGCCTCTATAAGTATATAGGTATTGCCACGGTTTCCCATTCTTTTCAATGTGAAGGAGCGGTGTACATGCCGCTCCTCTCACCGCTCCAAAGATGCTGCTGACAGATTTTTTTCTCTCCCACAAGCGTATCACCTCAGTGTGAAAGCCCTCGGGCTTTTACATTGAGGATGCAGTGAAGGAGTTTTTCAGGCGGTATAACACAGCTTTTTTTAGCGCTGTACCGCCTGAAAAACTCCTCAATTTGAAAGGGGTCTTAGTTTGTACTTCTGCAGTGCTGGTACGGGTGGATTAATACACGGCAAGGCTTAAAACATTAAAATCCTCTATCTCTGTCTTTTTTCAGTTAATGACTGTGTTTCAACATACATATGAAATTGATGGTCATTAACACATGCTTGGTATAATTAGTTAATGATACATCTGACTCTAATCCTTTAACTACTTGCCGACCTGCCGCCGTATAACAGTTATTCATTCAGCCAATACCCCGACGCTCGCAATCACCGACAGGCACCCGCGATCACTTGTTACAGAGCAAGAACCGGGAGCTGTGTGTATAAACACACAGCTCCTGGTCCTGTCGGGGAGAAATGATGATCGTCTGTTCATACAATGTATGAACAGCGATTGGTCATTTCCCCATGTCAGTCCCACCCCCTTCAGTTAGAACACACCCAGGGAACATGTTTAACCCCTTCCTCATCCCCTAGTGTTAACCCCTGCCCTGCCAGTGGCATTTTTATAGTAATCAATGCATTTTTATAGCACTGATCGCTATAAAAATGGTCCCAAAAATGTGTCAAAAGTGTCCGCCATAATGTCGCAGTACCAATAAAAATCGCTGATTGCCGCCATTACTAGTAAAAAAAAAATAATAAAAATGCCATAAAACTATCCCCTATTTTGTAAACGCTATATCAATCAATAAGCGCTTATTGCGATTTTTTTTTATTATTTTTTTTACGAAAAATAGATAGAATAATACGTATCGGCCTAAACTGAGGAAAAAATTATTACAGCAAAAAGTAAAAAAATATTCATTTTTTTTCAAAATTGTCGCTCTATTTTTAATAGCGCAAAAACTAAAAACCGCAGAGGTGATCAAATACCACCAAAAAAAAGCTCTATTTGTGGGAAAAAAAGGACGCCAATTTTGTTTGGGAGACACATTGCACGACTTGCGCAATTGTCAGTTAAAGAGTTAAAGCGACGCAGTGCCGAATCGCAAAAAGTGGCCCGGTCATTGACCAGCAATATGGTCCGGAGGGTTAAGTGGTTAAAATCTCTAACTTTGGGCAGGCGTACAAAGTGTGCAAGTGCAAGTCCCACCAAATATTGATTTTTGATTTTTCCACCAAATAGTTTTGATTGTCTAAAAATGCCACATTCTTATTAGGTTTTGTTCTTTTAATAGGTGAAGCAGCAGAAAGAAAGCAGCTGGATTGAGCATGATGTGTGGAGAATGGAGATCTATGTGTGTCTGGGCATTATATCGCTCGCTATTTTAGCCATATTGGCTATCGCATCAATTCCATCAGTCAGCAATGCTTTGTCGTGGCGAGAGTACCAGTTCATACAGGTACGGTCAATTTATTAATCTCCTATCCATAAATCATATATTGCACGAAAATAAATGAATCCACCTGCAAGCCTCATCCTTATTTATTATATGTTATGGCCCGGATTCACGTACCCGAGCATATCTTTAGAGCGGCTTAGCATATCTTTTTTTTATGCTACGCCGCCGCAACTTAGAGAAGCAAGTGCTGTATTCACAAAGCACTTGCTCCCTAAGTTACAGTAGCGTAGCGTAAATGTTCCGTTGTAAGTCCACATAATTCAAAATTAAAATTAACCGTGACCCCATGCAAATTATGTGCCGAACGAACGGCACTTGCGCCGCTCGTGGACGTATCCCAGTGCGCATGTTCAGATGCACGTCGGATAGAATGCCTAAGTGACGTAGGCGCGCAATGCCTACGACGAGTGAACGTAACCTACGCTCAGCCCTATTCACGAACTACGTAAAAAATAAAACGCGTCGTTCCCTGGCCCATACGTTTGCATTAGCTGCGCCTCATATAGCAGGGGTAACTTTACGCCGGACGTAAGCCTTACACAAAGCGCGTATAAGAAGCGGCCGGGCGCATCTACGTTCGTGAATCGGCGTATATTGCTCATTTGCATATTTAACATGGGAACGACTGAAGCCATGTTTTTCGGCGTATCTCGCTTTGTGAATTGGCGCAAAGATGCGACGGCGCACATTTAAAATTACGGCGGCGTATCTGGAGATATGCCGACGTAACTTCTTTGTGAATTCGGGCCTATGTATTTTTTTAATGGTCAGGATTAAAAAAAAAAAGTAAACTTCCACTTCATCCAACAGATGGAGCTTAACCACTTGCTAACTGCGATCCCGCGATTGTGTCACCGAGCTGCAGAAGGGGGAGTTGCCTGTGTAGACAAGGCATCTCCCTGTTCTGCCCAGTGACAGGACAGTGATAGTCTGCTCCCTCTAATCAGGAGCAGTGATCAGCGTTGTGTCACATGTAGCCCAGCCCCCACACAGTTAGAATCACTCCCTAGGACACATTTGACAAACCCTTTCTCGCCCCCCTAGTGATTACCCCTTCCCTGCCAGTGTCATTTACACAGTAATCCATAAATTCTTATAGCACTGATCGCTGTATAAATGACAATGGTCCCAAAATAGTGTCAAAATTGTCCAAATGAGTTCGCTATAATGTCACAGCCACGATAAAAATCGCTGATCGCCACCATTACTAGTAAAAAATAAATATTACTAAAAATGCCATAAAACTATCCCCTATTTTGTAGATGCTATAACTTTTGCGCAAAAACTACGTATCGGCCTAAACTGAGGAAAAAACGTTTTTTATATATATATATATATATATATATATATATATATATATAAATTTGGGGGGGGGGATATTTGTTATAGTTAAAAATAATGCTTTTTTTCAAAATTGGCATCTTTGTTTATAGCGCAAAAAATTAAAACCGTAGAGGTGATCAAATACCACCAAAAGAAAGCTCTATTTGTGGGGGAAAAAGGACCGCACAATTGTCAAAGCGGCGCAGTGCCGAATCGCGAAAAGTGTTCTGGTCATTTAGCAACCAAATCCTCCAGGGCTGAAGTGGTTAAAGCGGGAGTAAACTCCCATGCATGAATCTTACCTATAGATAAACCTACTGTAAATATCATGTCCTCTGCTGCATCTACAGTAAATATCTCCTAAACGGTGCACGGGTCATTCCTTAAGGCTTGGGTTCACACCTATGCGAATTGAGTGCGGCTTAAACCGCATCCAATACGCAGAACATTTCTAAATACATTGTTTTCAATGAGGCTGGTTCACATATGTGCGATGCATTCGCACTGCGCATTGCAGAAAAAACGTGTGCGGATTTTATGCCTTGCGGTGCGGCTGAGGTGCGAATTCAGTCCCATTATCTTCTATGGGTACGCAGCTGATTCGCAGATGTGTTCAGTTCTTTTCAGGAATTTCTCTCATTCAGCTCAATACACTTCTCCCCCACTTTCCTCTCACCCGTAACTTCTCCCAGGTCTCCAAACTCGCAGCTAAAACGGAGCTGAACACTTCCCTTATCTATCTGCAGAGATTACAGAGCTGAAATTCACACCGCACAAGTGTGAACCCAGCCTCAGAGTCCTGCGCTGTAAACAGTGGCTCCTGTGTGCATGCCCGGGAGTGACTTGATCGCGGCTCCGGCCACTCACACAGCTGGAGTCTGCGGACCGCGAAAGAAGACCGGTGACATCTGGAGGACTTCGTTCTTGGGTTTTACATGATGTGCTAGTGTGTGATGCATACTAGCACATAATGGCTTTACCTTGCAGGTTTAAAAAAAAGAAAAAACACAGCCGGCAGCGGTTCACTACCGCTTTAAGGATCTTTCAAGCTTTTTTTCTTTGTCTGAATTTCTCACTTACTGTTCCTTCTCAGTAAGCTTGCCCACATCATCTGAGCGGTGGAAAGTCAGCCAGAACAGCTTACTGAGGAGGAACAGGAAGTGAGAAATTCATACAAAGAAAAAAAACAAGGGAGGTGACGATATGCCCGCATTCTGCCCGAGAATGCTGGGCCGGAAGTGGGTGCAAATACCTGTCTTTAGACAGGTATCTGCACCCCCCTCCCCCTGAAAGGTGTCAAATGTGACACCGGAGGGGGGCAGGGTTCCGATCAGCGTGAGTTCCACTTTAGGGTGGAGCTCCGCTTTAACAGTGCAGCCTAAATTGTCACATTAATCCTTAGTAACCAAAACGAGTTACCTTGGTTCATAAGATTGTTCTTATGACAATACAGTACTTGGTAGCCTGTACCAGCCCACCCCTACTGGCAGGGCCACTGTTAGGAATCATGGGGCCCCGTAAAGCCTACCTGACTCCCCCCACCCCACCCACACACACACACACACACACCTGACCGTATTTTATCCCCTACCTGCACAATTCCCCCAATCCCTCCCATTAGCCCCGAATTCCCTTATGGGCTCCCGGTACACAATCAGCCGTATCTCCCCTCCCAGCACAAATCTTCTTTCTTCAATCCCTCTCCTAGCACAACCCCCTCTCAGGGCAGGGGAAGGAGCTCAGCGGCGGCTGGCCAGGTTCAATATCCCTCCGTGTCTCTCACCCAGCAGCTAAAAGCTGTTGGGAGGGAGAGGAGGAGAAACCTGGGTGAGAGACACGGAGGGCATTGATCTCCACCAACCCTTCTGCTGTCTGGGCCCCTCTGAGTGCCGTGGCCCTCTACAGGAGGGCTGGTGGTCCCCCCCTATCAGCGGCCCTGCCTAGCGGGTTCAATCTGTAGGCATGGTTAGGGCTCCAATTGAGTTAACAAAACACTTTTAATTGTACAGTTGTATGTTAAAGGACAAATTGAAGTTCATTAATGTTGTTTTTTTTTTTAAAGCGGATCTCCACCCTAAAGTGAAGTTCCGCTGATCGGAAACCTCCCCCCCTCCGGTGTCACATTTGACACCTTTCAGGGGGAGGGGGGTGCAAACACCTGTCTAAAGACAGGTATTTGCACCCACTTCCGGCCCGCAGTCTCGGGCAAAATACGGGTTTTTCCCGTTGTGTGCTGGGAACTCTCGGCTCCCAGCACACAGCGGGAGCCAATCGGCGGGCGCAGCGCGACTCGCGCATGAGCCGTAGGGAACCGGGCAGTGAAGCCGGAGCGCTTCACTTCCTGGTTCCCTCACTGTGGATGGAGGGGGAAGCAGCAGAGAGATGAGCAAACACTCGTCCTCTGCTGCGGACGCCGCTGGACTCCAGGACAGGTAAGTGTCCTAATATTAATAGTCAGAAGCTGCAGTATTTGTAGCTGCTGGCTTTTAATATATTTTTTTAATGGGCCATCCGCTTTAAGTAATGATTGTAAATATAAAAACGACAAATGTCTATAGAGTTCAACCACGCATATTGTAAAAAAAAATCTAAATTAAAAAATATATATTATAGTTTCCTTTTAACGTAAACCTGTTTAGAATTAACTAGCATGCAGTAAGGGAAAGGTGTTAAAGTGGTCCTCCAGACTAGGGTTGTCCCGATACCACTTTTTTACGACCGAGTACAAGTACCGATACTTTTTTTCATGTACTTGCCGATACCGATTACCGATACTTTTTTTAAATGTCATGTGACAGTTTTCAAACCACAATACAGATTAAGGATATTTTCTTTAGAATTATGAATAACTCTAACTCAAGACATTATAAAATAATAAAAATGAGTAAAAATGAATAAAAAAAAATTATTTTCTTGTCACGCAGTAGTAAAAACTCAAAGAATTTTCACAGAACATGTTGATAAATACAAAAAAAGTATTCTATTTAGGTATCGGGAGCATTTGCGCGAGTACAAGTACTCCCGCAAATACTCGGTATCGGTCCCGATACCGATACTAGTATCGGTATCTGGACAACCCTACTCCAGACACAACTTTTTTTTAGTGGCTTATTTTAGTGGCCATGAAGCTGAACATCCCCTACTATTTGGAAAGTGGGAAAAACAACTGCGCTAATTATCTAAAAACAAAAAACAATGTAGCAGCCAGCATACAGACAAACAAAGTCAAAGTGAACGTGGAGAAAGAAAGTGCAGCGCTATACTAATTCGTTTTGTGAAAATGCTGCCAAATTCACATGACATAACAATGTGAAATCAAACAAAAATTGTATGTAAAAGCATAGTAAAAAAGACAATTGTACTCAACATGTGTGGAATACTGATATAGTCCATACATATGTTGGCAAACTGATGAGTGAAAAAACCAACCAAACAAAATAAACAAAAATGAATAGTTCATAGGTGTGTCCCAAATGGATGAATGAAATCTTCACATATGATGCCAGTTCAAGGAAATTAAGACAACAATGATGGCTTGTCTGTAGCAACCTTCAGACTATCAAAATCAATGGAAATGGATACTCTTACCAGCTGTGGTGGACTCACATGTTAGTACTAACAGCAAGTCAGATCAGGCATGGTGGTCACAGCGGACCCTGGGCTCTGTGCGTGAAAGGTTTAGCAGTGATGGTCACTCCAGCTGAGATGATGGATTTAATCTTGGTCGGATACCTCACTTCAGGGACAGGAACCCGGATAACAAAAGGCCAATGGAGGGATGGCCAGGCTCATGTATCAACACAACATGTGTGGCATGGGAAAAAGAAAAAAGAAATGCTCCCAATGGTGCAGATCAAAAAACCAATGAAGGCTTTATTTAAAATAAATGAATAAAATCACGTGAAAAATATATCTAAAAGCAGTATGGGGTACTATGGATGTTACCCGACTAGTTTCGGCTCAAACATCCATAGTACCCCATACTGCTTTTAGATATATTTTTCACGTGATTTTATTCATTTATTTTAAATAAAGCCTTCATTGGTTTTTTGATCTGCACCATTGGGAGCATTTCTTTTTTCTTTTTCCCATGCCACACATGTTGTGTTGATACATGAGCCTGGCCATCCCTCCATTGGCCTTTTGTTATCCGGGTTCCTGTCCCTGAAGTGAGGTATCCGACCAAGATTAAATCCATCATCTCAGCTGGAGTGACCATCGCTGCTAAACCTTTCACGCACAGAGCCCAGGGTCCGCTGTGACCACCATGCCTGATCTGACTTGCTGTTAGTACTAACATGTGAGTCCACCACAGCTGGTAAGAGTATCCATTTCCATTGATTTTGATAGTCTGAAGGTTGCTACAGACAAGCCAACATTGTTGTCTTAATTTCCTTGAACTGGCATCATATGTGAAGATTTCATTCATCCATTTGGGACACACCTATGAACTATTCATTTTTGTTTATTTTGTTTGGTTGGGTTTTTTCACTCATCAGTTTGCCAACATATGTATGGACTATATCAGTATTCCACACATGTTGAGTACAATTGTCTTTTTTACTATGCTTTTACATACAATTTTTGTTTGATTTCACATTGTTATGTCATGTGAATTTGGCAGCATTTTCACAAAACGAATTGGTATAGCGCTGCACTTTCTTTCTCCACATCCCCTACTATTTCCTGGCCAGATATTTATTGGAAGTGATTTTTTCCGGGTGCTTCAAGACTGAGTCAGCATAAGTCCCATGTGTTGTGCAGATCACTGTCTATTGATGGAGTGTTCTGGTTTTTATTATCTTATTTTCCAGTGATGCACACGAGGTGAACACAACGTACTATAGCCGGAAGGGTGGACTGCCGTTCATTTATTTCTAAATGCACTTATTAGTCTTGCCTTGAAATGAAAAAACAGTTTAAGGCTGATCTATAGACTGATATAAAAGACAAATAAATGCAGCTGTGTATCCATTACCACGTCATTAACCACTTCAGCCCCGGAAGGTTTACCCCCAGACCATTTATTGCGATACGGCACTGCGCTATTTAAACTGACAATTGCACGGTCGTGAGACTCTGTACCCAAATAAAATTGGCGTCCTTTTTTTCCCACAAATAGAGCTTTCTTTTGGTGGTTTTTGATCACCTCTGTTTTTTTTTTATTTTTTTTTACGCTATAAACAAAAAATAAAATAAAAATAATAATAATTTTTTTAATATTTTTAACACATTCAATAAAAAAATTAAATGTATTCATCAATTTAGACCAATATGCATTCTGCTACATATTTGTGGTTAAAAAAAAGCATATATTGATTGGTTTCGGCAAGTTATGGCCTCTACAAACTATAGAATAGATTTATAAGAACGTGTTATTTGTTTTACTAGTAATGGCGGTGATCAGTGATTTTTAGCGGGACTGATATTGCGGCAGACAAATTGGACACTAAATGACACTTTTTTGGGACCAGTGACACCAATACAGTGATCAGTGCTAAAAAATAAAATGCACTCTCACTGTACTTATGACATTGTCAGGGAAGATGTTAACATCAGGGGTGATCAAAGGGTTAAATGTGTTCTCTGGGAGTGCTTTCTAGCTGTGTGGGGGATGGCTTAAATAGAGAAAGACAGAGACCTGTGTTTCTGCTTAGCAGAAACACAAGATCTCCATCTTCCTCTCTGACGGAATGGCAGTCTGCCTTGTTTACATAGACAGACTGCTGTTCGGCCTCTCCCGTCAACAATCAGGGACTCCAGGAATTCAGCCAATGTGTAAAATGTGCAGGTACACTACAAGTTAAATTAATGTTAAAGTTAATAAAAATAAATCATGTTAACCCTACCTGCTCTGTGTAATGGATTTCCACAGAGCAGCTCCCGCTGCTGTCTTAGCCAATGAGGAGGGAGAGTCCCCCAAAAGCCGAGGCTCTCCTGAACATTGCTGGAGGAAGATCGGGCTCAGGTAAATATGGGGGGGGGGGGAGAGCTGGAAGGGATGCTGCACACTGTAGGTTTTTTACCTTTATGAATAGAATTCATGAAAGTAAAGAACCTTTAGCCTTAAACACTTTAAGTCCAAGGAGGCACATGACATCTCCTGACCTTATCGCTATTATGTATATCTGACAGGTTTATGTCTCTGCTGGAGCATACACTGATACTTGGGGCTGTGAGAAAATATAGAGAGGCACACAGAGCAGCTATGCCCGCCCCTCCCCTCTGCTGCCCATTCAGAGAAGCCTTTTTTTTAATGAGTTCACATAATACAAAGGCTTTTGGATTGGGCAGGAAAAGGGATCAGTAGGCATAGCAGCTGCACCGCCTCTAATGTTGAAGATGCTTACACCTGAAGTATTAGCATCAGGCCCCTAGAAATACTGATATAGCCATCCTCTGGGGGTGCAATCAAACTGTCAGGTGTAAATAATAGGGAGGGTATGCACCTCCTTGGACTCCACTCATAGTGTACCTTTTCTCTTTACAAAAATAGATTTTTTTCTTTTTTTGATGTCACAATGTACAGTATAAGATTTCCTATCATCTGTGCCCAGTCTTGCCACAAAGACTTAATCCAGCTCTGAGCAATCCTCTTTTTTATTATTCAGTGAAATAAAACAGATTTACAGAGAAAAACCTTAGTCCGTTCCGCCCCCTTGCTGTGAGTGACAGGTTATTTACACATCTCATGCACTAGCCTATGACCGACATTATTTTTTAATTCCCACCCCCACTTCTTTTTCTGAAGTCATGTGGTTACTTTTCTGGATTTTGACTGGATGTTAGTGATCATAGCAGAATTTAGTGTAAGGAATACACAGGAAAAAAATGCATGTTGACAAGTGGAGTGTAGAGGAGGGCGGTGAGTCTACTGACATCGCAACTCCACCCACCGAGCTCCAGACAACAGACCCACCCACAGAATCTGCAGATTTTCAGTTCTTATAACAGACAGAGGGGAGACATTTGGTAGGTAAGGATACATACAGGAGGCATCTATATCCTTATAGATCAGCACTATGGCAGTAGTTTAGAAAGGATTAGAGTGGCTTTACATCCACTTTAACCACTTAAGACCCGGACCGTTATGCAGGTTAAGGACCTTGCCCCTTTTTGCGATTCGGCACTGCATTGCTTTAACTGACAATTGTGTGGTCGTGTGACGTGGCTCCCAAACAAAATTGGCGTCCTTTTTTCCTCACAAATAGAGCTTTATTTTGGTGGTATTTGATCACCTCTGCGGTTTTAATTTTTTGCGCTATAAAGAAAAATAGAGCGACAATGCAATATTTTTTACTATTTGCTATAATAAATATCCCCAAAAATATATAAAAAAATATATATTTTTTCTCAGTTTAGGCCGATACGTATTCTTCTACATATTTTTGGTTAAAAAAAATATCAATAGCGTTATAGTGGATCGTTTTATGGCATTTTTATTAATATTTTTTTTTTTTTACAACTAATGGAAGCGATCAGCGATTTTTTTTTTTTTCCCGTGAACACTTCGGACACTTCGGACAATTTTGACACATTTTTGGGACCATTGTCTGTTTCCCAGCAAAAAGTTCTATAAAAATGCATTGTTTACTGTGGAAATTACAATTGCAGTTTAGGAGTTAACCACTAGGGGGCACTGTAGGGGTTAAGTGTGACCTCATGTGTGTTTCTAACTGTAGGGAGGCAGGGGTGAATATGTGACATCAGTGATCGTCGTTCTCTATATCAGGGAACAGACGATCACTGACACTGCCACAATGAAGAACGGGGAAGGTGTGTTTACACACACCTTCCCCGTTGTTCAGCTCCGGTGACCGATCGCGGGACACCGGCGGCAATCAGGTCCGTGGGTCCCGCGGGTGCGGTCACAGAGCTTTGGACCGGGTCGTGAGCGTGGCGGCACGCTTGCGACCCCACAGCTGAGCCTTCAAGAGACACGTACAGGTACGTGGTTGTGCCCAGCCGTGCCATTCTGCTGACGTATATCGCCGTGAAGGGGTCATTAAGTGGTTAAGGGATAGTGAAACTGCAGTAGAGAAAAATCAGACCCCTTTCCCTGCCAAATATGACTGGGTTGTTTGCCAGAGCTGTGTAAATCCCAGTACTGGATAGACAAATACAGATCTTTTGACAAGTAAAACAGATCCCATGCATTTTGTGTATTTAGCTGTTTGCCTGGTATTGGGCAACTTTAGAGGCATGTAAATGAACTTTGTCTCCCATGTCTTTGATGAGAAATAGAACCAATACTAAAGGAACATGGCCCATGATAACGGGAAGACGGGATTGACTCATGTTCATTTGGGGAAATTGTCCGAGCTTTTCACAGAATATTAGTGACATCATCAGAATTCGGGAAAATCAACACAGACAGAGCCAAAACTTTGTAAAGCTGTTGAAATCCCTTCTGACAGCAGTTGGAATTGTTCTTCTAATCCAGTGAGTCAGCAGCTGCTGCAATTAAAACAATATGAAAAATTGGGCGCACTGAAGCCGGAGGGTCAGAATGAGAAAGGATTGTATACACCGGGCTGTATACTGGCATTGGGCACCGCCAGACAAGCTGCTGGTGGGAGGAGAACTACAAGGCCCAGGAGTATGAACCTGGTAACTTGGTGCTCTTTGTATTGCTCGAGGTTTTGTGTGTCAGTGACAATACGTTTTAGTACAAATTCTACCACGGGCATGTGATAAACACAAACCAACAAAGCAGTATTTAAACCAAAAACAAAATTATATTGCAGTTTACCGCTTATACAGTATTTTACAAAAGTGAGTACACCCCTCACATTTTTGTAAATATTTTATTCTATCTTTTCATGTGACAACACTAAAGAAATGACACTTTGCTACAATGTAAAGTAGTGAGTGTACAGTTTGTATAAGCGTGTAAATTTGCTGTCCCCTCAAAATAACTCAACACACAGTCATTAATGTCTAAACCGCTGGCAACAAAAGTGAGTACACCCCTAAGTGAAAATGTCCAAATTGGGCCCAAAGTGTCAATATTTTGTGTGGCCACCATTATTTTCCAGCACTGCCTTAAAGGGGTTGTAAAGGTTTGTTTTTTATTTTCTAAATAGGTTCCTTTAAGCTAGTGCATTGTTGGTTCACTTACCCTTTCCTTTTGATTTCCTTTCGAAATGTTTTTTTTTCTTTGTCTGAATTTCTCACTTCCTGTTCCTCCTCAGTAACCTTCCCCCCATCACCCGAGCCGCTCTGGCTGAGGGTCTGTGTGCTCGTCCCCACCCTTTGGACTACATCCCTGTGGGGTGACGCTGTGTTTAAAATGTCTCCCCGCAGAGATGTAGACCCAAGGGAGGGGGCAAGCACGCTGACTAACCCCCAGCCAGAACAGCTCGGATGATGGGGCAAGCTTACTGAGGAGGAACAGGAAGTGAGAAATTCAGACAAAGGCAAAAAAAACATTTAGAAGGAAAATGTAAGTGAACCAACAAACAATGCACAAGCTTAAAGAAATCTTTTTGGAAAATAAAACAAACCATTACAACCCCTTTAACCCTCTTGGGCATGGAGTTCACCAGAGCTTCACAAATTGCCACTGGAGTCCTCTTCCCCTCCTCCAAGATGACATCACAGAGCTGGTGAATGTTAGAGACCTTGCGCTCCTCCACCTTCCATGTAAGGATGTCCCACAGATGCTCAATAGGGTTTAGGTCTGGAGACATGCTTGGCCAGTCCATCAGCTTTACCCCCAGCTTCCTTAGCAAAGTGGTTGTCTTGGAGGTGTGTTTGGAGTCGTTATCATGTTGGAATACGGCCCTGTGGCCCAGTCTCCAAAGAGAGGGGATCATGCTCTGCTTCAGTATGTCACAGTACATGTTGGCATTCATGGTTCCCTTTATAAACTGTAGCACCCAGTGCCTGCAGCACTCACGAAACTCCCACCACTATGCCTGACTGTAGGCAAGACACACTTGTCTTTGTACTTCTCACCTGGTTGCCGCCACACACACTTGACACCATCTGAACCAATTACATTTATCTTGGTCTCATCAGACCACAGGCCATGGTTCCAGTAATCCATGTCTTTAGTCTACTTGTCATCAGCAAACTATTTGCGGGCTTTCTTGTGCATCATCTTTAGAATAGGCTTCCTTCTGGGATGACAGCCATACAGACCAATTTTATGCAGTGTGCGGTGTATGGTCTGAGCACTTGTCTTCAGCAAACTGTTTATCCTGTGGCGTGCTCCAAGCACAAAGACAGATACGCAAATATGCGGCCCTGCGATTGGTGTTGGAGAGAGTGGAGAGGCATAAGAACACTTGTCATGTTTTTGTTGCTGTCTGTGCCCCTGATTCACCCTCTCTATTTGTCTTGTTTACCATCATCACTGGGTTGTCCCCAGAACAGGAGTACTGGGGAAATTATAGGGACACTAATTCTGGTGGCAACCAGGGATTTCTCTGACTTCTTGTTTCAAATATGGGACAAGAAGTGAAGGTAAATCTCCTCAATGGGACACAGATGGCAAAAAAAAAAAAAAGCTGACAAGGACCCAGATGAAGCAAGTTTTTGTGAAACGCGTCGGGTGATGCCACTGCTGCCACGCACATATTGATCGTTATGTCCTTTTCATCCAGTTTTATGTAAGTGTTTCCTAGCCTTTATTAAAACTCAGTGCCTATGGTATTACACTATGTGCGTCTTCTGTTTTCTCCTCCACACATTGACTGTACGGGTTTGACCATCTGTGAGTTACCATCTTCAAGTATTTCTCATCTTCCTTTCGTTTGGTGGTTTGCCATAAGAAGATCCGGTCTTGCGGTGCCAACAGTCTCTATACATATTCAGCTTTATTGACCCCCTGGGCGTATGCTCATTAGGGTTTAATATATTTGGTAAGCCTCTGCTTTATTGGTGGCGGGTTCATCAATTGTGTGCATCACGTTCAAGAGTTTTATCACTGTGAACTTGGGAATTTATCTCTCAGTCTCTGACAACAATCAAGTTTTTTTCACTATCCAACACATGGACTTTTTCTGTTGTTCTTTTATCAGTCACTTGATTATTTTTGGTACTAGAGTATCATCATCATATTTAGGGCTACTATTTGTATGTTTTTAAGGGTTATAACCCTCCCTTTTTCTATTCAAAACTAAAAAAGTGTTTCCTTTAGTTCTACTTCACCAATTAGGTAGATCTAGTAGCAACCCCCTGTTGCCGAATTAAATACTGCAAATAAGACATACCATATATACTCAAGTATAAGCCGACCTGAATATAAGCCAAGGCACCTAATTTTACCACAAAAAATGGGAAAACGTATTGACTCGCGTACAAGCCTAGGGTGTCCATCTGCCTCACTGTGCCCGTGCCTCACTGTGCCCATGACTAGACTTACGTTTAACATGGGAGTATATAGAAGGGGTGCCCAGGTTTGCAAAAACAGTGCTCCCTGGCCGTAGGTCCCCCAGACAGCAAACTACACACCAGGGGCGGACTGACAACTCATGGGGCCCCCGGGCAATAGAAGATTATGGGGCCCCCAGGCTTACAGATGGCCACCAAGCCAGGAGGCAGTACAGAGGCGGAGCAGCTAAAATCTCGGGATTTTCACATCAAAAGCATGTTGGTTTTGGACATATCAGGGACAGATGTAAAAAAAACACAGATTTTTACATACAGTCCCTGGTTTTAATGAGCCTGGCAACCCTGATGGGGCCCCCTAGTGACATGGGGCCTTCGGGCAGTGCCCTAGTTCCTCAATGGTCAGTCCGCCCCTGCTGCACACTTATAGAGGAGAACTGGGGCTACACGTGTGCAAAGTTTCGAGTCCTGAGGACCTATGGCCCAAAGTTACTGAAAAAATAAAAGTTTAACATTGAAGCCTATGGAAGGGGTACCTGAATTTGAAAAATTGGTGCTCCCTGGCCGTAGGTCCCCCGGACTTGTAGAGGAAGAGTGGGGCTATATATGTGCCAAGTTTGGGGTCCAGTGGACCTACGGCCGGCTGGTACGAGGTCCCCAATATCCGGGAGATCAGGCGCAAAAAGGTGATTCGAGTATAAGCTGAGGGGGGCATTTTCAGCACCAAAAAATGGGCTGAAAAACTTGGCTTATACTTGAGTATATACGGTATTAAACATCCTGTGCATAGTATACCTTGAGATTCCTTGTTGGGGTCACTAGGCCTTTAATACATCCTGTTCACTTTGACATGTACTTATTGTTCTTTCTGTTGACCTCCACAGAGCAAGATGGGCTACGTGGCATTATTACTGAGCACAGCGCACACCTTGGTATTTGCCTGGAATAAATGGGCAGATGTCGGACAGTTTATTTGGTACACGCCCCCCTCCTTCATGTTGGCCGTCTTCCTCCCCATCCTCGTCCTTCTCTGTAAAGCCATCTTTCTTCTGCCGTGTTTCAGCAAGAGGATACAGAAGATCAGATGTGGCTGGGAGGCTAATAAACCGATGAACAAGAACTGTGTCCTCACTCATATGTAATATGGACCACAAATACAGTATTTATAACCTTGCGTGATGGAGCTTTATTTGTATGGGTTTGGACTTATTAATAACCGATAAAGTGAACTTGTCCTTAAAATTTACACATACGAGCTAGGCAATACCAAATCAGTTATTTATTTATTTTTATTGAATTTTCAATAAGAACATACCAGTAAGACAGAGTGACTGCCTGACAACCAGGCGACAACAAACAATAAAACATAGAAAACATCAGCACCAGGTCACCAGTAAGAGTCGATTCACACTGGGGCGACACAACTTCCAGCACGACTTTCAGAGGCAACTCCAACACGACTTGAGCATGAACCACAGGGCGATCTGGGGCGATTTACAACACGACTTGAAGTCGTCTCCAGGACAGGAGACTTTCCATTGGTCAATCAAACAACAATCAGCTCTGGGGGAGGGAGGGGTCTGCCTGAGAAATGTATGTTATCTTCTTGGAAAGTTGCTTCAGTTAAGACAGTGATCAGACTTGGAGGTGACTTCCATTGAAATCAATGGGTACAAATCGCCTAGAAGTCGGATTGCAGTAGTACAGGAAAATGATTTTTACATGTAGAAACGAAGTGTCAGAATTGGCCTGGGCCTGAAGTGGTTGAATACTGTATTTTGCTAAGTTTACTGTTTAAAAAAAGTGTAAAATGCAAAACTCCGGTGGGTGTAGCAAGATGTCCATCTACCGCCTTCTCGCTGTATCCTTACTGTGGATGAGTGCAAGGTGTAGCAAGATGGCAGCAACAGAACATCACTTCCGTTACAAAATCTGATGGGTCGCAAAATCTGACGAAACATCGGCCCCTATACCTCTGACTATGACTGTCACGTACCTGGTTATGGAGCCCAATGTGCAGGGAGCGGCCTCTCGTAAGCCTCTGACTCAGGAACCCCTGGTAGAGCAGACAGGGGGTACGGAGTCTGGAGGGACACAAGCGCCTGGTGGGAAGCTGGAGATGGACCGGAAGAGGAAGTGAACAGGTGTTGACGAGGTCCTAGCAGAAATCCAGCAAACACAGGAACGGTGTTGTAGCGCTTGTGAATAGGAGCCAAGGGATTGTCAGACACTGGATCAGGCACCAATCAGGAGACGGAGACAGGTCCGAGGGTTGAATCAGGTTCAGACCGGGTCGGTGAATCAGGTCAGCAGACAGCAAGGCGGGTTTAAGCAGAGTCGGTAGTCGGATCAGGCCGGGGTCAGAGGCAGGCTGTAGGCAGAGAAGGGTCAACGGAAGCCGGGTCAGGTATTCGGTAATCAGGCAGACAGGTAACAGGTTCAGATTCAGTCACGGATTGCTGCAGACTGGTCAGCAAGATACAGTGGGATCAGATGGTTTAAATAGCAGTTCTTGGCGCCGAAATGACGTCAGCGCGCGCGCGCGCTCCCGCCGCACGCAACGCGTGCACGCTCGCGCCGCGCACATCACGCGCGCGCACCCCCGCACATGCGCTGAAACAGACTTCTCCTGGCGCTGTCAGTATTGGTAAGATTCCTGTATCTCTTATCATGACAATGACTGACATAAGATGCGTAAGAGAAAACATAGGAAATCATATGCATTACCAAGCCCGGAATGGCCATAGGGCACACCGAGCGTTTGCCCGCTGGGATGCGGCCCATGGGCTGCATGTTCTAGGAGGCGCGGCCTCTTGATGACTGGGCCGCGCAGCGGGGATGGTAAACGGCAGTCCGGACAGGGCTAACACAGATCGCGGCCACCGCTCACCTCCTGCTATACGGGAATTTTTAAAGCAGGACCGACGCCCCCTGCTATCTGCCGGTCGGTTCTTACCCAATCTAGGTGGTGGGATGCGGGCAGATGCTCCAGTGTCCCCTGAAGCATGGCAGGTGCGAGCAGCGGCTCCGGTGTCTGCTCCTCCAGCAGGGCAGGTGGCAAGGTGCGAGCAGTTGCTCCGGTGTGCGTTCCTCCAGCGGCTTTCTCCACTCTCTTCCTCCTGAGCGCTAGGTGCCAATAGAATTGCCAGACATTTTGGCAAATCGTTAAACAGGTCTCAAACCCGCTTCCTGATTGGCGGGCAGGAGATTTAGTGTGCAAATAGCGAATATTCAAAGCTATTTTCTATCTCGCACCACACAACTGGGTGGGCTTTGTGTGCAGTGCTCTGCACCCAGAGCCCACACTCCCTGTATGTAGATTAGGGGGGCAGACAAATGGATTGGGTGGCGGCACCTGTTGTGGGGAAGAGGCACTTGTCCCCATCAATATGGGGACAAGGTGCTTTGGGGGGGCAGAGCCCCCCTGTCACAAAGCACCTGTCCATGTTAAGGGCATGTGGCTTGGTATGGTTCAGGAGGGGTCTGATATGGATTTTTGTGGGGGTTACCCCCACGGATTGGGGGGGACCCCCACACTTTTTTTTCATTGCAAGCATTTCTCTGGCTTACATTCACCTGCCAGCAGGGAACCTGCTGATAGCTGATAAGTCATTGGTTGTTAAGGACGCGGTGGCCAGCCCACTCCTTAAAGTGTTACTAAAGCCCGTAATATGAAAATAATTCACCCCATCCAGTGCCCACAGCTTAAAAATCTTCTTTTTACATTAAAAAACTGCCACTATATAGCTTTTTGGCTGATCGGTATACCACGGTCACGTAAACTTCAGGTTCAACACTATGGAACTGCACCTCCAGCTTAAAAGTACAGCACATGGCACTCAACCTTTGATTACTTGTATGTGGACTATTACAAGACTCCCTATCCCCAGGCTCAGAAATTGTGTCATCACTTTTTGGGTTGTTACACAATTATGCATCAACAAGCTCCCTAGTTTTGAAGGATTTACCGGTTCCCCTGCCTTTCATCATATCCTGCATCTTTCTTCTTGTCAATACTTGAGGATTTCCAGCTAGGTTTGCCACCTCAGGTTGTGTGGCTGATTAAGGTTTTAATTAAGCTCACTTGGTAGCTTATCTACATTAAATCGGCCTCAGAACCTGTGTATTACATATGTGTAACCCTATCTCCAGCCAATCCATACTCTAGCATCACCAGCTGGTTTCTCCCCCCTGAGGACATATGCAGACATGATGTCGTTTTTTACTGGGTTTCCCTATGTGTATGTATATATATATATATACACTGCTCAAAAAAATTAAAGGAACACTTTGAAAACATATCAGATCTCAACGGGCAAAAGTCTCATGCTGGATATCTTTACCGATATGGACTGGGTAATGTGTTAGGAATGAAAGGATGGCACATCATTTGATGGAAATTAAAATTATCCACCTACAGAGGGCTGAATTCAAAGACACCCCGAAAACCAAAGTGAACATTTTTTGCTGAAATTTCATTGCCACAACTCAAAATGGTCCTCAGTAGTTGACAACGTTGACAACGTCCGCTGATGATGAAACGCGTCTGGGGGACTACGCAGTAACGTCACCACGCTCTAGAGGGAGGGTTCTTACCGATTGCTAAAAATAGCAACTGATTACTGTATAAATGTCACTGGCAGGGAAGGGGTTAACACGAGGGGCGATCAAGGGGTTAAATGTGTTCCCTCATGTGTGTTCTAACTGTAGGGGGATGGAACTGCCTGGAGGAGCAGATCTGTCTGTTTACAATGACAGATCTCTGTTCTGTCTCTGTCAGGAGTGATTGCGGGTGCTCGGCAGGCATCTCGCCCCCTACAACTCTTAAAACGGTTACTACTCAGTACAGTGTCATCATATGACTGATGTGGTGGTGATCAGGGATACTGACTGGTGACAGTATGTAAAAAAAAAATATGAAATACAGTAGTTTTTTTTACTTTTTTCAAAGATTTTTTTTACATACTGTTTTTAGAGTAGCTCAGTTTCACCACATTGATCAGTGTTTGTTTTTTTACACTATTAATGCATATAACAGTGATGATCACTGTTAGGGTCCATTCACACCTGAGCATTTTTCAGCTTGTAAAGAAAGCTCTGATGCCCTGTACACACGACCGGGATTCCCGACGGCAGAAGGTCCGTCGGAATTCCCGAGGGGAAAACGCAGAACCTGCTCTCTACCTTTTCCCCCGTAGACAAGTTTGGTTTTCCTGCTGGAAAAACCCAGATGAGAGCTTTTCCTTGGGAATCCCGACCGTGTGTATGCTCCATCGGATTTTTTCCCACATGAAAACTGCCCAAAACGCCCGTTTTCCACCGGGAAAAATTACACCTTGAATCCTGATGAAAATAAAAAGAGCGGATTCTCCTTTTTTTGACGCCCGATTCCGGCAGTTTTCCCGTCTGAAACACTGCCGGGATTCCTTGCCAAAAGCTCTCCTCGCAGTTTTCCCGTCAGAAAACCCGGTTGTGTGTACAGGGCATGAAGCTCCAAAACTCCCAACAACCATTAATTTCAATGTCCCCTGTTCACATATGAGCATTCTGTCACGTGAAGCAAAACGATTGAAGCCTACAAGTGTTTTTGTCCCCATAGACTTCAATAGAAACACCTGACTTGAGCAGAAAAATGCTTGTAAAATGCTAAAAATAGCAGCTTTCCACCCCTAATTTCCTCTCCCTCTCCTCCCCCTAGTGCTTTTTGTTGGCTAAACAAAAACGTCCCAAAGCTGACAAACGCTTGTAATACACTTCTACTGTATACTGCAAAAAAATGCCCCAAAAAAACGCCAGTAGATTGATACGCTCAGGTGGGAATGGAGCCTGATGAGCAATAGGTTTAGCTGTCATGAATGACTTTAATTCATGACAGCTTGCTTACTATTGTGATCTGTGGTTGGCTACAGCTAATCAAATTGTACAGTGTGCTGTGATTGGCCCAGGTATCATGTGATAGCTGTGGGTCAATCACAGCATCACAATAGTAAGCAAAGCAGTCATGAATGGAAGCCATTCACAATTGTTTTGTGTACATTGCTATCATGTGATCGCTATGATTGCAGGGATGTATTCTGGCCTAGGCCAACAAGGCCCAGGCCTAGGGCGGCACTTTGTGGGGGGCGTCCCTCTCTCCTCTTCCCACGGCACCCCTCTGTCCGTCACCCACGGCAATCCTCTGTCCTTCTCCCAGGGCGTCCCTCTGTCCTTCACCCACAGCATCCCTCTGTCCTCTTCCCATGAATATGACAGGGATGTGGCTTTGACAGGAAGGGGTGTGATATATTTAAATTAGGGGGTGCGCAAGTTTAGTCAGGCCTAGGGCAGCACAAAACCTAAATACACCTCTGTATGATTGGTCCTAGCGCCATGATCTGCTGTGTCCGGTCACGGGGGTGCTCCAGTGTGCATGTGCTTAGCGATGTACCAGTATATGACTGCTCTTGTAGCTGCCGCCCACTCGCAGTAAAAGTACTGTGTGTGGGTAGCAAGTGGTTTAAAGCATAAGCCTTTTTCAAAAAAGGTCTACAAATTTGGTACACCTGTGCGTAGAGCCATCTTCATCTGCCCGGTGTGCACAGGTATTCGAGTGCAGGCAGTCTGCTGAAAAGAATGACAGGCGGCTGGCTGCATGGACCTCCAAGTGTATAACAGTGCACACCAATGCAGAACCGATGCAAGTATCATGATGCAGATAGACTGTGTTCTGATCTAAGCATTGGACTCTGAATGTACATGTGCAGGGATGCATGTGAAGATCCGTGCTGTTGGTCACCTGTCATTGATAGGGGCAATTTAATGGGGGCCGTTTGAGGGGGTCGTTTGATGGGGCAATATGATGGGAAGTTTTGATGGTGGCAATTTTATGGAGGCAGTTTTGATGGGGGCATTTTGATGGAGAAATTTGATGGGGGCAATATAATCCGGGCAGTTTTGATGGGGGCAATATGATGGGGCAATTGGAGGATATTAATGGATAGAAATCTGCTAATGGAGCTGGTGCCGTCTTCTGGGCACTGGAATGTGGAAGCATATCGATTGTGGGAGGAGCTTATTAATAAAACCGCGTTGTACGATGACCTTGTCATTTCCTTTTTGGGTAATTGGTGGAAATCCATTGAGGGGGGGGGGGGTAAAACCGCAAAATTAACAGTGAAGCACCGCAAAAATGGTGGCACTTTACCGCTACCGCACCTCCCACCCCAGTGTGAAAGGGACCTAAGGATAAAAGTACAGGGGATGGGATGACGTTTGATAAATACAATAACAGAATTTTGTGGATGAACATTTTCAATGTGGATGTTGATCTGATGATGTAATGCATGGTGTTGTATCCCGTGTTTTATCTTCATATGTCTTTCACAAATGTGGAGATTTAAGATTTATTGTATGGTGAGGAATGATATGGAACTGACACAACTAGATATTGTTGGTATAGATCAGCAGTTAGTAGTGAGTAGGGATGAGCTTCGCGTTCGATGCAAACACATGTTCGCATCGAACATCGGCTGTTCGATCGTTCGTCGAAAACGAACAAATAGGGTCGTTCGCGCCAAATTCGAATGACGCGCAACGGCCCATAATTCACTGCGGCGTTGCACGCTGATGATTGGCCAAGCATGCACCATTAACCCGCATGCTTGGCCAATCACAGCGCCCAAAAAACGAAGAGACCTAATTGGCCAAAGCCTGGGTGCTTTGGCCAATTAGGGCTCAGGGCTTTAGCACACGCCCCACACTATAAAAGGCCGCCTCCCGGGCGGCCTCGTGTAGTGTGTTTCGGCTTTCTTTGAGAGAAGTCAGACAGACAGAGAGAGAGAGAGATAGATAGATAGAGACACAGGCCAAGATTCACAGAGCGATTACGCCTGCGCTACAGGAGATGCGCGTGCGTAAGTCGAAATGTGCGCGTGCGTTTCGATGCACGGCATCCCCAGAACGAGATACGCAAAAAATCTACTTTTTTTTGTCCCGCGTAATTTCGTTAGACTGGCGCATCCGTCCGCACAAAAGTGCGCTAGACAGACCATTGATTTGCTAGTCAAATATGCTAATGAGGGACTTACGGGGATCCACAAAAGAACGTTAGGGCAGCACAGGCTACGCAGTGTGCGCAACAGTAAAATGTCCTGTCTAAATTTAGAGCATATAAAAGCTGGTCTAAAAAGAGAAAAAAAGTCTACTTGTTAGATAAAGCAACACTGTTAGTGAGGAGCTCAGCAGTCACACGTGTTGCACAACAATCTGTATGCCAACATGCCAGGGGCATTGTCGCGCATAGCTATACTACTGACTTTAGATGAACAAAGAAGGATGAGGGCACTAAGCAGGGCACGGGAGATGTTTTTTTTTATTTTTTTTATTTGCTTATATAAACTTTACAATTTAATCTAATCTAATACAATATTCTTATCTGATACAAGCCCCTCACTCTTCACTTGATATATCACACACGCATAGACATCTTTGGCATGAGTGATTCTGAGGTGTTTCGCATCTTCAGATTCACCCCTCATGCCATCATGGAATTACCACAACCTTGCAGGAGGACATCACCAGCCCAACACATGGCACTACCCATGACACCCATGACAGCTACATATACAATCAGAGCCCCATCCCCACAGATTTCGAACAGAACATGTATGGGGACAGCTGGCTGGTTGGTGCGTGACATGGGTGGCAGGCATGACTGCCCCCCCCCCCCCCCATGATGCACACATCACAAGGGGCACATGCACTACTAACATCCTCCTGTCTTTTCCCTTCAAGGTGACTGCATATGCACTGGGACCACATCTCATGACCCCATCTCATGCCAGCTCACATTATGCATCTTTGCACGTTAAACACACACATTAATCATGGCACAATGAGAATGCATGCATGCACACCACTGTGGTCCCTAGCACAGACACATCACATCCTCATCACATTGGATTGGCACCAGTCCACCATGCTGGACTTGTGAGCTGCAACGCCATGCCACGGCTCCAATTATGTCACTGTACATTCATACACAATTCACACGGACCTGGGGATCACTTCTCCAACACAAATGAGGGTGACACCCCTTTTCCCGCAGGAATATCACTCCCACATTCCAAAATCATACACAAACAGAACCAAAAAAATACAATAAATGACGAGCAAAAATAAAAAATGCCCAGCAAAAATATAATTTAAACAAAATAACAACAAAGAAAACACATAAAAGACAAAAATCACTCTGCAAAACAGTCCCCAAATATCTCAAAGACACGTCACAAACAAATAAACAAACGCTAATAAACAAAAGCACCTTTCTGTATAGGAAGGGAAACAAAGGGATGTACTTTTGCAAAGGAAGTGCGTTTGTGTCTCTCTATTTATGCTGTTTGCGTAGTTCACAAAGTTGCCCTAGTCCATTTCCAATTTCACTGATTGCGCCGCTCCCGAGTTGTGAGCATGCGCACAGCGGAGCTGACCATGGTCTCCTTCAAGCGCGCATGCGCGAGCCGGCCCGCCCTTCATTTGCATGGGGTCACGGCTCATTTCAATGTAACATGCCCACGTCCTTCCCAATTTTTATTACTCCGCCTTACGCCTCTGAAAAAACGTTACGCATGCGCAATTTTCTGCGCAAAAGCTACGAGAATAGGGTGATTACGCGGCAAAATTGCGCAAGTCTAACGCAAAGGCGGTGCGCTACGCCGGTCCAATAATGCGCAGATGTACGTGAATCTGGGCCACAGTTACTTTTCAGATAGATAGATAGATAGATAGATAGATAGATAGATAGATAGATAGATAGATAGATAGATCAGGGGGGCTACTAGTTAGTATAGTTAAATGTACAGTTTGTAGAGAATATATTGACATCCCTAGGAGTTGTCAATATATTTATAAACTGTATAGCTTAGCTAGTTCTGCTATTAGTATCTGTCAGGCAGGAGATTGTGCTTGATGCTCTAACGTGTCAGTGTACACGTGTTAGTTAATTGCACATAGACGCATTAACTGTTACTGCACGTGTGCTATTTATTTGCACCTGAGCACAGATAGTGCCACTGTACGTGTGCTCCTATATACACCTGAGCACAGATAGTGCCACTGTACGTGTGCTGGTATATACCACCTGAGCGCACATAGTGCCACTGTACGTGTGCTGCTATATACCACCTGAGCACAGATAGTGCCACTGTACGTGTGCTCCTATATACCACCTGAGCACAGATAGTGCCACTGTACGTGTGCTCCTATATACCACCTGAGCACAGATAGTGCCACTGTACGTGTGCTCCTATATACCACCTGAGCACAGATAGTGCCACTGTACGTGTGCTCCTATATACCACCTGAGCACAGATAGTGCCACTGTACGTGTGCTCCTATATACACCTGAGCACAGATAGTGCCACTGTACGTGTGCTGCTATATACCACCTGAGCACAGATAGTGCCACTGTACGTGTGCTCCTATATACCACCTGAGCACAGATAGTGCCACTGTACGTGTGCTGGTATATACCACCTGAGCACAGATAGTGCCACTGTACGTGTGCTGGTATATACCACCTGAGCGCACATAGTGCCACTGTACGTGTGCTCCTATATACCACCTGAGCACAGATAGTGCCACTGTACGTGTGCTCCTATATACCACCTGAGCACAGATAGTGCCACTGTACGTGTGCTCCTATATACGTATATATATATATATGATGCAATAATTTGCACGTGGCTCCTTGTTGCGCTCCAATTGGAGTTATTGGGAGGGGTTGCAAGTGTTGTGTTGTGCCCAAGGCACAATTTTTCAGCCCCTGTTTACCAGGGGCGCCTAATAACAATTTTTGATGCAATAATTTGCACGTGGCTCCTTGTTGCGCTCCAATTACAGTATGTTTGAGGGGTGCCCTTTTTTCTAAAAATTTTCTTTCACACAACAATAATGGCCCCCCACCACCGCTAAAATATTCAACATAATGTTGCCACACAGAACTTGCGCAAGTAGCATTAATTACTTTTTTTTTTGGTCCTTTCATGTTGTGCAGGGACATTTCTAAACACGTGCCACTACTATAGACACCCAGCAGGTGTGATATTTAAAGGAATTTTTTTTTTTTCACTTTAAGCATCATTAAAATGGCTGCTCCGCAAAAAACGCCCGTTTTTAAAAAAAAAATGTCCATTGATACATGTTCCCTGGGGCAAGACCCGGGTTCTGAACGACGTTTTCCAACATTTAATTGAATTTTGGTCTTTAAAATGACCATTTTTGAATTCGAACGTTCGGGTCCCATAGACTTCAATGGGGTTCGAAATATTCGTGCGAACCCGCGGTCTGTTCGAACGTTCTGGTGCGAACCGAACCCGGGGGTGTTCGGCTCATCCCTAGTAGTGAGGAGGATCAGCGCCGACTTTATTTTACTTTTTTTATTCATATATTTATGTTGTCTATTTTACAGCTCAGATGTGTAAACAAGTAAACAAAATGGTTGTTATGACAACATGGTTTTTAGCTGATATTTTATGTAGAGGCCCCTTACGTTTTCTTCTAAATCTAAACATCCTTGTTGTCATAGTAACCAGTTTGTTTACACATCTGAGCTGTAACACAGACAGGGGGTGAGGATGTGTTTTTTTTTACAGCTCAGGGTTGTAAACAAGTAAACAGATTGGTTGTTTACCTTTCTAGCTGACATCTCATGTATAGGGCCCTATGTTCTCTAGAACACGTATACACATTTTGCCAATAGCAACCAATCAGAGGGTGTGTGAAGAAATGAGAGTGTTTGCTATGAGGGTAGTGGAGGGGGGGGGGGCGTCTTGTAAAGCCCCTGGATTGTTTATTATGGGAGAATACAGGGACTGAATCCACTCGTTGCCTGGCTGTCAGTCTGATCCATTGCTTACTGTCCGTTCTCCATTACTGGTTGCGAAGAAGTTCTAAATGAACATGCAGTGATGGAGAAAGCATGGAAGCCAGAGCCAGCCAGGAGTATAGCATTTTCAGAAGGTGATCACGTGCTCACTGTATTATTAATGTAGAAGCCTGTGTTATTGTGAAGCTCAGTGCCAATTTTGGCAAAGAACACCATATTTTGCCGTTTATCTTGTTGCTATTAATAAAGCCTGTGCAGAGTGCATGGCGGGGCCCACTCTGCTACTGAGGAGTTGTGGTGGAAAACTCTGGACAGGTGGAATTTAACATTGGCTCAGCATGTCCCTCCAAAACACAGAATACAGAAAAGGTGTACATTGTCACGGGAACCGAGTTATAGACAACGGTACATGTCTTTTGGAAATATCTCCTAAACCGTGGAGGTTTAGGAGATATTTGTTGCACCTACAGGTAAGCCTTAATCTAGGCTTATTTGTAGGCAAAAGTGTCTGTTAGGCTGCATACACACGACCAGACCGGTCCGATGAAACTGATCGTGTGTACGGCCCATCGGACCGTTGTCCATCGGACCAAAGTTTTAAAACTTGCTTTAAAATCTGTCCGATGGACACCTGTCTGTCAGACCAAAACGATGGTTAGTACACAAAAGCATCAGACCAAAAACCCGCGCATGCTCAGAATCAAGTCGATGCATGCTTGGAAGCATTGAACTTCGTTTTTTCAGTTACCGTGTTCTGGCCCGATGGGATTTTGGACTGATGGTGTGTACGCACATCAGACCATCAGACCACTTCAGCGGTGGTCCGATGAGAAACGGTTCGTCGGACCATTCTCATCGGTTTGGTCTGATTGTGTGTACGTGGCCTAAGGGTTTACAACCACTTTAACCCCACGTCACATCAGAAGATTATGGAGGCTGGGAGATGTCTAGTGAGGAGGATTTAATAAGTAGAACAGGCATTAAAGTAGAACAGGCATTAGCACAAGGGACACATTCTATAGACTGCAAGTTATAACCCTTATTTGCTGTATTTTGTGTTTTTTTAGTTTGACTACATTAGGCTTTAATTTATTAGTTAATTAGTTAATGAGTATGGAATTACATAAGATTTGTCTTGCTCTGCCTTTCAGTTCTATTCAGTTACTTCCATCCTTTATAAATGAAGAACTAGTTTCACTATCCAACTAGAAATAATTAACTACTTGATATATTTGTCTATACAGCAGGACTGTGGTATAGAAAAGCTTGCTTGAGGATGATGGGGAATTTGCTGTTCTTAACAAACCACTGACCCATTTCCAACATTACCAGTACATAGTGTGTGAACCTATACTGCAGTTAATCTATTAACTTTGGACATACATTATCTACCAAATCATCAGTATGGGACTCCTGCCCGGCTGTATGTGGATGACTGAGATGGAGACTTGATATAAAAAAATGAACATATACTAGCCACAAGGGTCAGACTTTAGAGGCAATATAGACAGTGGAAAATATAGAAAAATATTTTATGTATAACAATACATGGTACATAGAGCAAAAAAAGTTAAAAACATAATAGTGTACATAGAAGTGAGTCCCTGTGCGTCAACGCGTTTCGTTGTCTAGCTTCGTCAGGACACATTCAGGGATTGTTGGAGTAAAACGGGTCTCACTATCTATAATGAAAACATATAAATAAAACTTCATATAATAATCACACATGATCATCATCATATCTGAGCGACCTATGCGGCATACAAAGATATCTTGCAGAAGAATCCATAAAACACAGTCTCACCCATAGAGTTTTGAAGAATTCTCATCTATAGTATTGCCAATACTTGAGTGTTCATACAAGAAAGCCAACTAGAACAGTATACAATGACAATATTTATTTTAAAAAATCGAAAAACAATACAGGTGTTTGAAGAAAATAGAAGATACTCACTAAGCTGGAGGTATTCTGTGGCAAGTATATTTTTTAAGACTGTCATATGAAAAAGCCACAGCCAGATAGGGGAGAAGAAATAGGGGGTGATCTGGACTTGGACACTATGGGCCAGATTCAGCAATCTCGAGATACGCCGCGTAACTTCTAAAATGCGCCGGCGTATCTTTTTTCTGTATTCAGAAAACAAGATACGCCGGGTTTGAGCTAAGATACGAGCGGCATAATTGTATTACGCCGTCGTATCTTAACTGCATATTTACGCTGGCCTCTAGGGGCGTGTACGCTGATTTACGCCTAAAACATGTAAATCAGCAAGATACGCCTATTCACGAACGTACGCCCAGCCGTCGCAGTACAGATACGCCATTTACGTAAGGCGTTTTCAGGCGTAAAGTTATTCCAACAAAAAGATGGCGCAGCCAATGTTAAGTATGGACGTCGGGACCACGTCAAATTTAAAAAAAATTACGTTGTTTGCGTAACTCGTCCGTGAATGGGGCTGGACGTAAATTACGTTCACGTAGTTTTCAATGACTCTTTTCGACGTCATTTGGAGCATGCGCACTGGGATACGTTCACGGCCGATGCATGCGCAGTTTAAAAAAAACTTCATTTACGTGGGGTCACACTTCATTTAACTAAAACACGCCCACATGAAAAACATTTGAATTAGGCGGGCTTACGCCGGCCCATTTACGCTACGTTGCCGTAACTTAAGAAGCAAGTGCTTTGTGAATACAGCACTTGTCTCTCTAATTTACGGCAGCGTAGCGTATCTGATACACTACGCCAGCACAACTTTACGCCGCACTACGTGAATCTGGCCCTATGTGCCGTATAACCACAGTAGTATGGAAATCTATTAGTTACCAATTATATACATATGGACCCTCAAACAGGGAGCCCAAGCTCCAGTCAAAACACACACAAGTTCTCAGTTTGCATCAAGTTCAACAATTCCTCAAAACCATCTAAAAAACTGAAAAATTAAGAAATAGGAAAAAAAAATGGTAACGCAAAAAAGTGAAAAAGACACGCACTGTAGTGTGAATAAGTATAGCGGGAGCCGGCAATATATTACAGCTGCAAGCAAATTTAAATTACATTTTTTCCTTTAGAAATGTAATTTTGCTGCGGCACTGTTCTACACATCGCACAGATGCGCCGCTTTACAAACAGACTAATGGGACACCCCAGGCACGATATTTAAAAGAATATTTAATTTTTATTGTTTCACTTTAAGCATTTTTAAAATCACTGCTCCTGAAAAACAGTTGTTTTAAAAAGTTCTACTTTAAAGGGGTTGTAAAGGTTTGATTTTTTTTTTTTTTTTTTTTTATAAATACAAAAACATGTTATACTTACCTGCTCTGAGTAAGTGTTTTGCACAGAGCAGCCCAGATCCTCCTCTTCTGGGGTGTCCCACTGGCACTTCTGGCTCCTCCACTTCACCGGGAACCCTCACGGAGAGCCACTTTCCATGGGGGCACCTGTGTGGGCGCACTCCTGAGTCCCGCTCATGCGTCTATTGACACAGACAGCGGGACTCGGCCCCGCTCCCATGTCAATGGATTTGATTGACAGCAGCAGGAGCCAATGTCTCCTACTGCTATCAATCTATCCAATGAGAGCTGGAGCTGCTGGGCTTATGCACATCATTGAAACAGACGGACTCAGATAAGAAAAACTTTACAATCTCTTTAAAGGTCAGGTTCTGATAGGAACCCTGATGTAAGGGGGTTTCTGATAGAGACCTGATTTAAGGGGGACTCTGATAGGCACCCTGATGTAAGGGGAACTCTGATACTGACCTTGGTTTAAAGGGGGCCCTGATAAGGACCCTGATGTAAGGGGGGTTCTGATAGGAACCCTGATGTAAGGGGGTTTCTGATAGGAACCCTGATGTAAGGGGAGCTCTGATAGGGACCCTGATTTAAAGGGGGCCCTGATAAGGACCCTGATGTAAGGGGGGTTCTGATACATCAGGGGGTTTCTGATAGAGACCTGATTTAAGGGGGGCTCTGATAGGAACCCTGATGTTAGGGGGTTTCTGATAAGAACCCTGATGTAAGGGGAGCTTTGCTAGGGACCCTGATGTTAGGGGGTTTCTGATAGAGACCTGATTTAGGGGGGCTCTGATAGGGACCCTGATGTAAGGGGAGCTCTGATAGGGACCCTGATGTAAGGGGAGCTCTGATAGGGACCCTGATGTAAGGAGAGGTCTGATAGGGACCCTGATGTAAGGAGAGGTCTGATAGGGACTCTGATTTAAGGGGGGCTCTGATAGGAACCCTCATGTAAGGAGAGCTCTGATAGGGACACTAATGTAAGGGGAGCTCTCTGATAGGGACCCTGATGTAAGGAGAGGTCTGATAGGGACCCTGATGTAAGAGCGTCTCTGATAGGGAACCTGATGTAAGAGCGTCTCTGATAGGGACCCTGATGTAAGGAGAGGTCTGATAGGGACCCTGATGTAAGAGCGTCTCTGATAGGGACCCTGATGTAAGGGGATTTTTGATAGGGACCCTGATGTAAGGGGATTTCTGATAGAGACCCTGATTTAAGGGGGTCTCTGATAGGGACCCTGATGTAAGGAAAGTTCTGATAGGGACCATGATTTAAGGGGGGCTCCAATAGGGACCCTGATGTAAGGGAAGTTCTGATAGGGATCCTGATGTAAGAGGGTCTCTGATAGGGACCCTGATGTAAGAGGTGTTCTGATCGGGAACCCGATGTAAGATGGTTTCTGATAGAGACCAGATTTAAGGGGTGCTCTGATAGGAACCCTGATGTTAGGGGGTTTCTGATAGAGATCTGATAGGGACCCTAATGTAAGGGGGACTCTGAGAGATAACTTGATATAAGGGGGGACTCTGATGGGGATTTTTGTTGACCCACAAACATTTTTTTTTTTTATCAGAAAAGTTTTTATTGCTCACAAAACAAACACGGAGAATAGATTACAATGTGACATGACATACATAGCAGGTAAATTACAATAAACATAAGCCTCTCCTTTAATATTCAAACAGTTGGTAGCTGCACCCGTTAGCATGCCCCTAAATCCTGCCCCCCCGAAACTATGCAAGTCTAAGTACCACCCAACAACCTCATCTGGACCAGTTCCATAGGACTCAAGCCTGGCGTGGCAAGCCGCGCATCCCATAACTTATCAAATTTGCCTGCAGTACCCCTGTGCTGGTATATGTACTTTTCCATGATAAGCATCCTGCCCATGTGTCGTATCCAAAATTTGAGTGTGGGGGGTGTCTCCATTTTCCATTTTAGGAGAATGGCCCTCCTGGCCTGGAATAGAGCTCTGTTAAAAGCCAGTCGCGTCAACTCCTCCGTCACCACTCCCTCCAGTACTCCAAGCAGGCAATGGACCGGCTCTAGAGGAACGGAAGTCTGGAACACCAAATTAATCTTGTCCAGGACCCCTTTCCAGAACCTATGAAGCCTGGGGCAGCGCCACAGCAGGTGGATCAGATCCCCAGACATCACCCTGCACCTGTTACACATCTGGTCTGGGACCCTACCCATTTTGAAAAGTTTCACTGGGGTATAGTGGACCCCACAAACATTTGTAAATTATATGATGTGGCCTGGAGACCTCTGTTATAAATTGATGACCTGTAAAGTTTTTTAAAGCAACACCTTTGGACAATTTTGAGTACTGAAGCTTATTGCCATTTCCCAGGCGTATACAATTTTAGGGCTTCACATTACTTGATGCAACCTCATCCTTTACCAAAAAATTGGGTAACATTTTGTGTGTTTCGAGTTCTAAAATTAACTTTATTTTTTACTATAAATATGTGTTTGATAAATAGCTGTACTAATATCAAGCAACACAAAAAAAAAATTGCAGCTACCACCATTATATTCTCTAAGGTTCCTGCTTTTCAGAAAATTGATTATTATTATTATTCTTATTATTATTATTATTATTAAAAATAATAATCATTTATTGTCAGGTCCAAAAGGTGCAAAACGAAAATTAAAAAACCGCCTCTGGCAGAAAAAAAGGGTTCATGACACTTGAATGACCTATGACCTTTTCTAGAAGGACGGGACACAGCTCACAGGGACTAATATATACATCAGGGACATTTCCAAAATTGGAGCTGAGACATCTGCATGCTGCATCCAGAGAGAGAGGCTTGTGTGTTCATAGATAAGGACATCCTGTCTAGGAACTGTCAGTGTGAATAGAGCCATGCACCTTGTCTTCTCCTATCTCTGCAGACCATCGCACCATCATACATGGAACACTCTTCACCCTTCCTTGGATCCAGCAGCCAAAGGCTGATCCATCAGCTCCATCCTCTCTCCTACAGCGCAGCCAGCCTCAGCCAATCAGCGGACTCCTCTCATCCTTCCGCAGGACAGGCGGCTGCTTAGAGGCGCTCAGTGATTGGCGGGGCTGCGCAGAACCTAGTCTTCGTATGCAGGCGGCCGGGTAGCAGACTGGTATGACGTTCTATGATGTCCCCGCACTGGACATTGTCACCCTGAGCCCTCACACACAGGTGAGTGTATACCCCTGTATACCTGGGGGGGGGGGGGAGGGGCCATCCTGGGGGGGGGGGTGAATGGATACAGTCATCTCTTCATTTCCTCCCTGTGCTCCCCGCGCTCCATCCATTCCTTCTATAGGGAATGCATTTCCCCCATACAAATGTTTATTTTCTGCAACATTGTAACCCACCTGCCTGGAATATGTTACATTTATAATGAGAATCTGCAGAGTGTTTATAAATAGACATATCTATATATATATATATAAATATAATGTATTATTTCCGATCACCATTGTAACATCTGCCCGATCCTGTGTGTAATATGTGTTACATTTATATATATTATCTATAATATATAATTGTTTACCTCTATAATATATATATATACAAAATAGAATGATTTTCCTTTCACCATTGTAACACATCTGTCTGTCTCTGGCTGTATCATATGTTGAATTTATACTTATATATATATATTTTTATATAATCTACAATGCATGTGTGTGTGTATATATATATATATATATATATATATATCTACAATGTAGAATATATATATATATATATAATCTGTACAGTGTAGAATGTGGCCCAGATTTACAGATTGTTGGGCGCACATTACGCCGCCGTATCGCAAGCATTGCATTCAGCAAGCTATTGCTCCCAACGCTGGCATATTTTTCGAGGGCGCAAGCCGGCGTAGGTGGAAGTGGGGGTGACTCCATGCAAATGATGGTCCGAGCGTGGTGCAGTGTTTTACGCCCGGCGTATCACGAACTGCGCGTTCGCCGTGACGTGGACGCACGCACAGCACCCTCCTGCGCATGCTCACAACTACGCCGGCACAACTGCCTAAACTACGCCGGATCACCGCATACGCCGTGAACTTAACGTACGCCCAGCCAGACACACGTCCAACGCACAATATGCCGGCTTGTGTTCCCTGGTGCAGATCTTTGCATGTCTGTTGCTGGGTTGCGCCTCATCTATGGGGAATAACTTTACGCCGGACGTACAACTTACGCGCATCTCGCCTTCCATGCGTCGGGCGCACGCACGTTCGTAAATCGCCATATTTCCCTCATTTGCATGTTTGAATGTCTAATCAATGGCAGCAGCACCATGCGTCCAGCCCATATGTGAGCCCACCCTACGCCGGCGTAGGCAAGCTACGTCGGCGGGGTGTAGCCTGTTTTTAGGCACATGTTGGTTTGTGGGTCTGGCGCACACATACGCCGGCGCACATTTGCACTTACGTTGCCGTAATGTGCCATACATCGGCCTAAGTGCTTTGTGAATCTGGGCCTATATATATATATATATATATATAGATAGATAGATAGATAGATAGATCTGTACATTGTATAGATCTATCTATCTATATATATATATATATATATATATATATATATATATATATATATGTGTGTGTGTGTGTGTGTGTGCATATTTGCACTATACTTATTATTAAGTATTGGGACGCTTGCCTTTACACAGACATGAACTTTAGTGATACTAAAGGTTCCGCTTAGTGTTTTTTTTAAATAATAAACACTGTGCAGTTTGTTTTGCACAGAGTGGCCCCGAACACCATCTTCTGGGGTCCTCTAGCGGCTCTAGCGGCTCCTCCTCGCATCAGATAACCCCCCTAGGAGAAGCACTTGGCGTCCATAGCCGCTGAATGCAGGACTCGGCCCTGCCCCCCCTACCGCCCGCGTCATTGGATTAGATTGACAGCAGCGGGAGCCAATGGCTGTGCTGCTATCAATCTAGCCAATTAAGGGCCGAGAACCCTAGGCAGCGAGACTGCACGTCCTCGCTGTGGGATATTCCAGGGCTCAGGTAAGGAAAACGAGGGGGGGCAGTGACTGATAGAAGTTTTTTTCAAAACTTTCACACTGGGTCGCTTTGCAGGCGCTATGATGCTAAAAATAGCGCCTGCAAAGCAACCTGGAACAGCCGCTGCTGTCTCTCCAATGTGAACCCCCCGAGGGCTTTCACACTGGAGCGATGCGCTAGCAGGACGGTAAAAAAAAGTCCTACTAGCAGCATCTTTGGAGCCGTGTGTATACTGCTCCTCCACCGCTTCTGCCTATTTAAATCAATAGGGCACCGCGGCTATACAGCTGGAAAAGCGCCTCTGCAAGCAACGTCTTTGGGGCGTTGCGGGAGCAGTGTACACAGCGCTTCTACACCACCCCTGCTATTGAAATCAATGGGCAGCATTGCCTAAGAAAAACTGCAAGGCACCGCCGCATCAGCGCTTTGCGGGCGGTTTTTAACCCTTTCCTCAGCCGCTATTAGGGTTAAAACAGCGGTATAACAGCTGTATAAATAGGGGCTATAACAGCGGTAAAGCACTGCTAAAACTAGTGGCGCTTTACCGCTAACAGTCTGAAAGGGCTCTAACAGCTTTAAACTCTTATGGGAAGGCTGTCCACAAGGTTTAGGAGTGTGTCTATGGGAATGTTTGACCATTCTTCCAGAAGCATTTGTGAGGCACTGATGTTGGATGAGAAGGGTTGAGGTGCAGGCCAGTCAAGTTCCTCCACCCCAAACTCTCTCATCCATATCTTTATGGACCTTGCTTTGTGCACTGGTGTGCAGTTATGTTGGAACAGGAAGGGGCCTTACCCAAACTGTTCCCACAAAGTTGGGAGCATCAAACTGTCCAAAATGTATTGGTTTCCCATGATGCTCAACTACATTGCAGAGTGCATGAGCATTATGGGAAATGTAGTTCCAAAACATCTTCGCCACTTCGCCACCACTGCCTTAAAGCGGATGGCCCATTAAAAATGATATATTAAAAGCCAGCAGCTACAAATACTGCAGCTGCTGACTTTTAATATTAGGACACTTACCTGTCCTGGAGTCCAGCGGCGTCCACAGCAGAGGACGAGCGATCGCTCGTCTCTCTGCTGTTCCCCCCTCCATCCACGGTGAGGGAACCAGGAAGTGAAGCGCTCCGGCTTCACTGCCCTGTTCCCTACGGCGCATGCGCGAGTCGCGCTGCGCCCGCCGATTGGCTCCCGCTGTGTGCAGGGAGCCGAGAGTTCCCAGCACACAACGGGGGGGCGACGGGATGTCGCCAAAAAACCCGACTTTTGCCCGAGACTGCGGGCCGGAAGTGGTTGCAGATACCTGTCTTTAGACAGGTATCTGCACCCCCCTCCCCCTGAAAGGTGTCAATTGTGACACTGGAGGGGGAGGGTTCCGATCAGCGGATCTTCACTTTAGGGTGGAGATCCGCTTTAAGCGTTCCCTTCACTGGAAATAAGGGGCCAAGCCCAACTCCTGAAAAACAACCCCACACCATAATCCCCCCTCCACCAAATTATTTGGGCCAGTGCACAAAGCAAGGTCCATAAAGACATGGATGAGAGAGTTTGGGGTGAAGGAACTTGACTGGCCTGCACAGAGTCCTGACCTCAACCCGATAGAACACCTTTGCGATGCGTTAGAGAGGAGACTGTGAGCCAGACCTTCTCGTCCAGATCAGGCTCTGAGGAGAAGATACTCCTCCGAAACACGTCAACAGCAGTGGTTCTGAGGTCCTCCTCTCTGCTTTCTGGAGACTGCCGGCTCTATGATTGATTGTCACATCCAAGTGGTCTTCACAAGCATTTTATTCATCAAATGTTTGAGAGTAGTACTTTACTGAATTTTTTTATTAATAAACTATCTTGGGATAATGCACAAGGCTTGTGCACCCTTTTCTCTTTATCTTTTCTGTGACTACTAGGATATCCCCTATGTAGGAGGGCAGCAAGGCCAAAGACACTATCCATGAGTTGAGTCATCAATCACCCGACCATCACACTAATTCTGATAGAACAAGTGCCCTTCTGGAAGAATGGTCAAACATTCCCATAGACACACTCCCAGAGCTTTTTTTCAGGGGGAACTTGGGGGAACTCAGTTCCACCACCTTTGGCTCAGACCCTTTGGCGCCCGCTCACCACAATCACTTGTATACATAGAAGTCTGGTTTCTGTGTTTACAAGTGACAGCTTTGTAACCCCCTGAACTCTGCACTCTGTATGTAATGCAATCCTGGTATTTGATGCCCCTTTAACACCCTCCTACCGTTTGTGAAATCTGAACGGGGTCGTGGTTGAGTTCCTGCACCTATTTTCTGAGAAAAAAAGCTCTGCACACTCCTAAACCTTGTGGACAGCCTTCCTAGAAGAGTTGAAGCTGTTATATCTGTAAGGGGTGGGCAAACTCAACATTGAACCCTATGGATTAAAGCCTTGTACACGGTATGATTGTTGATAGGGGGACTGTCTGTTGACAGACTATTGTCCTAAAATCTTACCAATAGTACGCTCCTTTTGACAACTATTGTCCAATTTTCGGCCAACAAATGTTGGATGACAGGCTAGTAAATTTTTGGTGAACAACGGCTCCGTATCAGATTTTCTGATAGTCAGTACACAAATCCATCACACAAAAGTCGAAAGTGCAAACACATTCTCAGAATCAATGCTCACCAAACACGAAATTAGCAGAATGGACACAAAGGGCGGCGCTCAAGAGCTGAAATTCCTCGTAATACCTCACTACGTTCGAGTTTGTGGCACAAAAATTTGTGAAACTTTAATATGCAAGAGAAGATCCTGGCACACGCCCTTTTGACAAAAATCAGACGCTCCGTTGGCCAACAGTCGTACCGTGTATGGGGCTTAAAGTGGATGTAAACCCCAAAAAAATGTTTTGTTTTGTTTTTGATGTCACAATGTAGAGTATAAGATTTCCTATCATCTGTGCCCAGTCTTGCCACACAGAGTTAATCCAGCGCTGAGTAATCCTCTTGTAATCTTCAGTGCAAATTAACAGAATTACAGATAAAAACCTGCCAAATTATAAAGTCCGTTTCTCTGTTTTTGCTTTCTCTGTTTTTGCTTTCAGTGACAGGTTATTTACAAATCTAGCTTGGACATGTATATCATATGTTATGTTTTGTTTATCATAACATGAGGTGATCCAAAGTTCATTGTATATTACCAGGATGTGTTATGTGGGGGAGGGGTGAATTTCTCACTTTTTTATACCTCATGTTATGATAAACATAACATATGATAAACATGTCTAAGCTAGATATGTAAATAACCTGTCACTCAAAGCAAGAAGAGAGAAAACTGACTTTTTATTTAGGCATGTTTTTATCTGGAAGGCTGTTCATTTTACTGAACATTGAAAGAGGATTACTCAGATCTGAAATAATTATAGGAAATGTTATACTCTACATTGTGACATCAAAAACATTTTTTTGGGGGTTTACATCCACTTTAAAGCGGTTGTATAGGGATTTTTTTTTACTTACCTACAATAAGGATATTATAAGGCTGTAGGTAAAAAAATATCTCCTAAACCTTTACGGTTTAGGAGATATTCCCATTGCAAAGAGCCGCTGAATGCAGCGTTGCGTGCACACAGGGCATTTAACGGCTTTAGGCCCGGCAGATGTCTCGGGAAGAAGTCTCCCGCATGCATGCGCGGGATTGGCGACATCGCGGCTCCAGCCACTTACAGCGCTGGAGCCATGATACCGGAAAGACACAGAGAGGCAAGATGTCATCTCCCTTGGCGTGGACCAGGTAAGTTACTGATGCCTCTTTCTAAGGTAAGTATTTCATAATGAGCTAGTATGCAGTGCATACTAGCTCATTATGCCTTTTGCTCTACGGGGTTGGAAAAAAAAAATTCAGCGGGTATACAACCGCTTTTAGACTGCTTTTAGACTGGGACACCATTAAAGTGCGTGTAAAGGCAGATGTATATGCAGACGTCGCATTGTACAACAAGGTTCTCTTTCAAATTCAGGAGTACCAGCCCTAAAGCCTCGTACACACAATCAGATTTTCGAACGACCATTCGTCTATTTTTTGTTGCATGCTAGTGTCATGTCGAAAGTGTAGAGGTTTTGGATGAAAACCTTACTAAATAAATGAAAATCGGACGTTGAGTTCACGTCAGACAAACATTTTATAGTCCGATTTTCGTATCGTGTGTACAGGCATTGAGTTTTTGTCAAAGTAAAAAAAAATTAAAAGCTATTTTTTGTTTTTCCAGTAATAACGGACAGAAGACAATCTACTAAACTATGGAGTCCATCACAATGATGGGAAGTCCGAAGAATGTGAACAACTCTTTCTTACCCAATGGCACAAATGGCGTCAAAGAGGAAAAAACGACAATAGGCATACTGGGGAGTGGAGACTTTGCCAAATCCTTGACCATCCGGCTTATAAGGTGCGGTTATCACGTGGTGATCGGAAGCCGAGAACCAAAATGTGCCGCCGACTTTTTCCCACACGTGGTGGACGTGACACACCACGAGGATGCCATTTTGAAAGCCAACATCATCTTTGTAGCAATACACAGAGAACATTATTCCTCTTTATGGGACTTGAAGCATTTACTGAGTGGGAAGATTCTGGTGGATGTGAGCAATAACATGAGAGTGGACCAGTACCCGGAATCCAACGCCGAATATCTGTCCTCCCTCTTCCCAGACTGCTATGTGGTTAAAGGGTTCAATGTCATCTCTGCATGGGCAATGCAACTCGGCCCAAAGGATGCCAGCAGCCAAGTAAGTTAGAAACCTCTTACACAGAACCATCTTTATATCATGTATTCCTTTAAAGCGGAGTTTCACCCTAAATATAAGTCCTTCCCATGTGATCCAGCATACTGGCGTCAGCGCCAGTATGCTGTTTTTATTTTTTAAATCCATGTACTTACTGTCTTATTCAGAATTTTATTTTTTTTACCCCGCGGTGGACGGCGCCAGTATAGCGCGTCACATCTTACGAAAGTACCCGAAAAGGACTCGGGTAATCGCGGTGAAAATGCGGCGCCTGCGCACAGACCTAGGAGCTGACTGCGCAGGCACCGTATTTCTCCGAGTCCTATTTCGGCGTTTTTCGGAGGGCGAGACGCGCCATAGCCGTAGGACTCGGAGAAATACGGCGCCTGCGCAGTCAGCTCCTAGGTCTGTGCGCAGGCGCCGCATTTTCGCCGAGATTACCCGAGTCCTTTTCGGGTACTTTCGTAAGATGTGACGCACTATACTGGCGCCGTCCACCGCGGGGTAAAAAAAATAAAATTCTGAATAAGACAGTAAGTACATGGATTTAAAAAAAAAAAAACAGCATACTGGCGCTGACGCCAGTATGCTGGATCACATGGGAGGGCTTATATTTAGGGTGAAATTCCGCTTTAAGTGAAAATAAACTTTACTATATTTCTTCCCAGGAGGTTTAAAGCGTTTGTTAATCCCCCAAAAAAAGAAAAAAATGGATCCTGCTTTTTTAAAGCATGTTATATGACACAGTCCTTTTCCCGTGTCATTTGGCCCCCTGTAACACCTAAACAACCTGGCTAATCCTTCCTAAGTTTTCCTCTCTACTTTGTAAACTGACCACGGTTTATCATGGCTGCTGAGACCAGACACCGTGGTCAGTTTTCATGCCTCCATCATTAGCCACCTGCTATCTGCTCTCCTCTCTGCTCCTGTGTCCTCCTCCCCCTCCCCTCTCTGTGTGTGAGCCACCCCTCCCCCTCCTGCTGTTCTCATAACACTAACCTGTATACACCATCAGCACTGCCTCCTATTGCAGTGTCCCCCTCTGTGAATGATTTACAAATATAAATGCTGTAAATACCTAATTTAAGAGCCGAGATTGCGATCACATGACCAGCCAGCTCTCTCCTCCTCCCCTCCAGCCTGACATCAGCAGAGGAATATCAGCCCTGCCCCCTGCATCTCTCAGAGGAGGAAAGGAGAAAGATGGCCATTCATGTGATCTCAATCTTGGCTGTGAAATGAGGTATTTGCAGCATTTATTTTTATAAATCACACACAGAGGGGGAGACTACAATAGAAGGCAGTGCTGATGGTATATACAGGTTAGAGTGGCTTAACAACTATTTTAAGACATAATGTATCAAGATACATCATAAGACATTATGATACCTCTATGCAGACATGGCAAGATTAACGCGTTTCACTAATCAAAATTCGCTTAGTCATAATCTCTGCAAAGCAGGAAAAGAAAATCCATCACTTCTCTGAGTAAAAGCACCACACACAGTACACAAAAACACTGGCTAGGCACACATAAAAATTTTTAATCGCCCTAGTTTAACCCCTTCCCAGCCAGTGTCATTAGTACAGTGACCGTGTATATTTTCAAATTTAAACCCATTACAACCCTTTTAACCTACAGGTAAGCCTAGATTAAGACTTACCTGTAGGTGCAACAAATATCTCTCAAACCTAAAAGGTTTAGGAGATATTTGCAAAAAATACCGGCACCGATGTCTACTGCGCATGCGCCATAGACATCGGGCACAGGCGCACTGAGCGTGCTGCTTCTAACGGCGATCATGCCATTAGTGGCGGCACCCGCATGAATGCGTGGGCATGACGTCATCGCTGCTTCGGCCAGTCACAGAGCCGGAGCAGCAATACCCGGAAGTCACTCCGGGTATCATGGCGGTGGCAGAGGAGGTCACCCAGGACCGCTGCGGGGCCTTCGATCTCAGGTAAGTACTACATAATAAGCTAGTATGCTATGCATACTAGCTCATTATGCCTTTGCCTTGCAGGGTGTTTTATTTTTTATTTTTTAGAGAGGGTTTACTTCATCTTTAACATCATTATTTAATGATTTAAGAGGGACTATGCCATCTAAATAATTCCTTCATCAAAAGTAACCAGATTAATTTCTCTACATCAAGATGGTACCATTATGACATGGAAGATCCAAATAATCAATCATTCCCAAGGGAATAACCCTTTAAGCCCAAAATCAAATCCTGCAGGTATCGGACAGGGCGATCGGCCATTTTAATCATATTGGTTTAAATACAATTCTGACATTTTTATTGTTTCTAATCTGATTCTTTTTGCACCTTTAAACTCCAGTTTTCGTTCCTACATTTCTCACATTCTAATATGGGGAGGTGGTGCTTGTAATCAAACCTCTGATCTCTGGTATCAAATTTATATTTCTTGAGCAAAAGAAAGATTTGGGTCTCCTGCCATGCCAGACAGAGCTATGTAAATCTTATGCCGCGTACACACGATCATTTTTTGTGATGAAAAAAAACGACGTTTTCTGTGAAGTAAAAAACAACGTTTTTGAAACGTCACTTTTCAAAGACAATTTTGCATACACACCATCGTTTTTTTCACAAAAAGCGAGGTTACGTTCACCACTCTTTTCCATTGAAGCTCGCTTCATAACTAGCTTCTGGGCATGCGCGGATTGAAAAACGTCGTTTTAAACAACGTTTTTGCTACACACGGTGACTTTTTGTGAAACAAAAAACGACGTTTTGAAAAACGTCACAAAAAATTCAAGCATGTTGGAATTTTTTTTTGGTCGTTTTTTTTAAGACAAAAAACGACGTTTTGCCCACACACGATCAATTTAAATGACGTTTTAAAAAACGTCGTTTTTTTTTATCGCAAAAAACGACCGTGTGTACGCGGCATCAGATCTGGATAAACAGAAATACAAATCCTTTGGCAGGTAAAACAGCTCCCGTATATGAATTTAATCTGTGTATTTAGCTGTTTGCCTGGAGTTCAGCTTTATTACTTTTAGAGCTGCTATGCTGCGGCTTGGCCACGGTGGTCAATATGCAGTTAAAGGAGAAGTACAGCCAACACTCGTGTGGATCACAGAAGTGCAGTTCATTCTGCACTCTTGTTACCCGTTTTCAGCAGACAGTGGGCTGAAGTCCGCTGTCTGCTGATGTCACAGAGCCAGTCCAGGCTCGGACAAGATTGCGACACTGGATCAGGATCCACCCACATGCCTGGACTGGCACCCAACTTAGCCTCTCAGCGAGCAACTGAGAGCCTTAGGCGGCTAGCTTCCACCCCCTCCACAGCCCAGGGCTGCAGTGAGCATGGAGGCAGATGAGCAGAGAGCGGTGACTGACAGTCACCAGCTCTCCGCTCAGAGAACCAAGCAATCTGCAGTGTTTGATCGCTTGGTTCCCAGTATAGAAGCGCCGGTTGACATCTACAAAGGTAAGTATAAATCAGCAAAAAACATACTTCTCTTTTAACCTGCGGTTTTCCATAGCCTTTCTATTTGATTGCGCATTTTTGTGTATTTTCTGAAAGTGCACCCAAAGTCTTGCATGCTGCATCAGAAAACACACCAAAAACACACAATCAAATAGAAAGTCTATGGGACACCCATGGTGCAGCCGATCCGCAACGCGGCAGTGTGAAACTGGCCCTTAGAGCTGGGATCATTTTTAACCACTAGAGGCTTGCGCTATAGTCAAATAACGGCTACAGCGCGGGCCTGGAAATTTGGGAGGATGTCAATAGATGTCCTTCCCTTTGCATGTGTTATCACTGAGTCACTGAGACTCAGTGGATCACGGGTCCGTGTAAGGGGCCGGACCCAGCCCCTTACCACGTGATCAGCTGTCAGCCAATGACAGCTGATCACATGATATAAACAAAGGATTGGTAATCTTTTTTTCTTTTTTCATCACGCTGACGGTGTGAGGAGAAAAAAAGCTGATCACCGGCTTGTTTACAAGGGACATCGGTCCCGAAGAGGAAGGAGGCACATCTGCCTTCTCTGTGCCCAAAAATACCGCCTGCCATTGCCACCTGCCAATGCTCACAATGTCACCTATAAATGCCCACCTGTGATGCCAATTAGTGCCACCGAGTAATGCTGCCTATCAGTGTAACCGATCAGTGCCCATTATTGCCACTCATCAGTGCCAATCACTGCCACTCATCAGTGCCCATCACTGCCAGCTATCAGTGCACCTATCAATGCCACATATTAGTGCCACTTCTCAGTGCCCACCAGTGCCACCTATCAATGCCCTTCAGTGCCACCTCTCAGTGCCGACCAGTGCCACCTATCAGTGCTCACCAGTGCTGCCTTATCGGTGCCCACCAATATCGCCTTAATGGTGCCCATCAGTGCAGCCCATCAGTACAGCCTCATCAGTGTACATCAAGTAGAAAAATTACCCATTTGCAAAATTTTATAACAAAATATAAAAAAATATAATTGAACAAAAAAGAAAAAGCGCAGAGGTGATCAAATACCACCAAAAGAACGCTCTATTTGTGGGGGAAAAAAATCATTTTGGGTACAGTGTTGTATGACCACGCAATTGTCATTTAAAGTGCGACAGCGCTGAAAGCTGAAAATTGGTCTCGGCAGGAGGGGGTTTAAGTGCCGGTAAGCAAGTGTTTTTTAAGCAGTTTTTATATTATAGAATTATACTTGCCATCAGAATAATGCTTGCTGCTATAATATGATCAGGAATATTTAACTTATTAGAATTCATAAACAAGGAACGTCGTGAGTCATGTGATGTCTTAAAAGCTGAACTTGCTTGAAGATAACCTGAAAGGCTCCTACAATGAGGTGGGCTTTCTTTTTAATATACTAATGACCTTGTATGGTGTTTGCAGGTATATATCTGCAGCAATAACGTCCAGGCGCGCCATCAAGTCATAGAGCTTGCTCGTCAGATGAACTTCATTCCAATTGACATGGGGACATTATCTTCTTCCCGAGAGATTGAAAACTTGCCTCTCCGTCTCTTCACCCCGTGGAAGGGTCCTGTCGTGGTGGCCATCAGCTTGGCAACTTTCTTCTTCATCTATTCCTTTGTCAGGGACATCATTTTCCCGTACTTCAAAAACCAGCAGAGTGACTTCTACAAGATCCCTATAGAGATCGTGAATAAGACCTTACCAATCGTGGCCATCACTCTCCTCTCATTGGTGTATTTGGCGGGGCTCCTGGCCGCGGCCCACCAGCTGTATTATGGCACAAAGTACCGACGCTTCCCGCACTGGCTGGAGAACTGGTTGCAGTGTCGGAAACAGCTCGGTCTGCTCAGCTACTTCTTTGCAGCCGTCCATGTGGTCTACAGCATGTGCTTGCCTATGAGAAGGTCCGAGCGCTACTCATTTCTCAATACTGCTTATCAACAGGTGAGAGATGCTTGAGTGATAATGATATGTGTCCACAGCAGTAAAATCAGTCTGTATATGCAGTAAAGCATGCTTGTTATACTCACTGTGGAATCTAAGGGGTTAATCCTCTGCATTGTGTAAAAAGGCTGTTTGATCCTGTCTTCTCTTAACCTCCCCTTTTTTCACTGTCCCCAATCTATCTGCTGATAGAACTGAGCCTTGGGGCAAGCTGCACATGCTCTGCTCAGTTTGGTGTATATTGCTAGAGAGTTTTTTATTCTTGCGAGAGTGCATGTGATCAGCACAGGACCAGTCAGCGCAGACAGAAGGTCAGGGGCCCTGCAGCCTCGTAGGACGATCAGGGGGAAATGAAAACTCCTCCTACAAGCTTTAACCAGACACTGATAGAAGTCACAAGACTGCTCTAACTGCTGATGAGAAAAGATATTTAGCAGTTTATATTTACTAAAATAATTGCATTTCCATGTTCTGTGTACTGTGGGGAACCAGATATAGCGAATGCAGGGTCTTGGGTTTAGTAACACTTTAAATAAAAAGTGTAATTTTAACTACATGTTGATGCAGTATGAAAACAGTGAATGAAACGGCTTTTTCATGAAGTCTCCTCAAAGCCAAACTAAACTAAAAATGCTATTTGATTCATTGTTCAAAGCAAACCCACCCATCCATCTTTGTTTCCATGTTTTTATTTTGTTAAGATATGACTTTGAAAAACAACCCCCTAACATTTCTAGCCGTGGCCATCTTGAGTAAGGGCAAAGGATTCTATTAGCATTTACTCCCTGTTATCCATCTGCCCTTAGCACAGGCATGCAGGTGTTTTGTCAGATATGGCAACCCGTCACAACTTGTAATGAAAGTGACGTTCCGTCGCCACCATCTTGCTACACCCCACACTCTTCCACAGTAAGAATACACTGAGAAGGCGGCAAGCGGACATCTTGTTACACCAACCGCAGTCTTGCATTTAACACTTATTTTAACTGTAAACTCAATATATATCGTGAAATACAGGATTTTGAAGTCCGTCAGACTGTATTGATGTTAATATTTGAAAGCAGTGGTGTTCTGTCATGTTAGTATACCTGTGAGATTAGCAGGCTTGCCATTACTTTTAAAATTCAACATCAAAACAGCCTCACAGAGTTCTAAATCCTGTATTTCACAATATAAGCAGAGTTTACTGGTAAAAATAAGTGAAATGCAAGACTGTGGTGGGTGTAAGAAGATGTCTGCTTGCCGCCTTCGTACTGTATCCTTACTGTGGACAAATGCAGGGTGTAGCAAGATGGCGGCGATAAAACGTCACTTCCATTACAAAATTCTGACGGGCTCCTCCTCCACTTCTCCTCCCCTCCTCCAGATGAAAGAAAAACAAAGGCCCATGAAGACTCCTGGGATGTATGACATCATTTAGTCCTAGGCCAGGAAACCAGGAAGCAATGAAGGAAATGTAAAAAAAAAGTTTAACCTCCCTGGCGGTACGATTATTTCAGATTTTTGCAAGGAAATTTGGCATTTTACATTGTAGTCCTGTAATTCTTAGGCCTCGTACACATGACCAAGGAACTCGTCAGGCGAAACACATCGTTTTCCTCGTCAAGTTCCTTGTTAGGCCTGTCGAGGAACTCGACAAGCTTGCTTTGCGTACACACGTTAAAGACCAAATCTCCTCGTTTTCAAACGCAGTGACTGCAACACATACAACGGCAGGGGCTGCTTTTGCTAATCTCATGTTACTGCGTGTTAGGAAAAAGTTTGGTAAGAGACATTTGCATTTTTCAGTTTGTTACAGCGTGACAAATGTGCTATTTCCATTACAAACGCTACTTTTACCGAAGGTGCGCGGGTTTCTAAGCATACACACGCTCTAGTTTCTCATCAAAAATCAGCCCGATGAGGAACACGACAAGCCAATTTGAGACTCCCGTCGAGGAAAAAACAAACTTGCTCTCTTTTTTGCTTGTCGAGTTCCTCGGCAGTTTCCTCAATGAAAAACGTACACACGACCGGTTTCCTCGGCAAAAAAGCTCTCCCACCGAGTTTCTTGATGGATTCTGCCGAGGAAACCGGTTGTGTGTACGAGGCCTTAGGAATAACTCACTTAAATCTGTCCGAGCAAGAGTCTAGTAGACATCTCGGGTATGAAAAAGTTTGAAAAACAAAATCATAAATTATAGTATTATAAATAATTATAACAAATAATAATATAATTATAATAAAAATTATTCAATAATGTAATCAACTCAAAATCACTGAAATTTGCTCAGTTGCAGAATTGTCGCTGTCATTACTTTTATTTTTTATGATGAATTTCCCCACAAATCTGCAAGTGATTATAATTTATTATCGCTGTTTTCTAGCTGGTCTAAAACCACTGTTGACATAAAGGGACACTTTTTGGTTGCTATGGACAATCTCCAGTTTCCAGGCATAAAGAACAGTTTTATTATATAAAAGTGCATGCAGGACACTGGGCAGACAGCTGGGGACAAGGGGGGGGTGTATTTTTTTCATACAGTACTGTAATCTATAAGATTACAGTATACTGTATGTATTGTGTTTATTTACAGTACCTTTTTGAATTTGGCACCGTTCTCCGCCACCGTGCGTCGTAATGTCACAGGGAACGGAGCTCGGCGGCACACAGGGACACTGAATTGAGCAAGGAGACTGCTTGATCACACAGCAGAGAGGCATCGCAGGATCCAGGGACAAGGTAAGTAAATCCTGCCTGTGGCTGCTTCGAGGCGATCCCGAGTCTGGCCCAGGGATACCACTTTTGGTGCTAAAATTCCACCCCGAGTCCGACTTGGGAATACCGCCAGGGGGGTTAAAACAAGAAACTAGGATATATTTTCCTATCTATTTACTAAGGGCTAGGAGCATAAGGAATACAAATGGTTAAAGGGGTTGTAAAGCTTCACGTTTTTTCACCTTAAAGGGTCACTAAAGGAAAAAAAAAAGGTTCCTGAAATGACTGTTTACAGGGTATAGAGACATAAAAGTTAACTGATTCCTTTTCAAAATGATTAAAAATAGATAAAAATCAATCATATAATGTGCCTGCAGGTTAGTTTCACTTTTGAACTGGCTTCATGTTTCTGTGAAGTAGAAATAGACACACAGAACAAAAACAAACAAATCCAGGGAAGTGTTTTGTTTTTAAAATGAATCTGATTGGTTCTGGGAAGTTTTAGACACACAGTAATGACAGCTTAGACCACCGTGAGAAAGCTCCCAGTATGGTGGTTAAAGGGAAACAGACAAGCAGGAAGTGTGGAGAACAGAGCAGGATTACAGCAACTTCAAAGCAAAAACGAACAATAAGGACATGAAACCAGGACTGCAGTAAGGTAAAGGAAGCTATTTAGCTAAAAAAAAAAAATCCTTTAGTGATCCTTTAATGCACCCTTATTTATTTTTTAAATTGGAACCTTTACTAACCCTTTAATGTAGAGCATGTGCAAAGCAGGGTGAATAATTGTATTGCTGGATTTTAAACAATATAGGCATGTATTCATGTTTTACATAGCTATACCTGCAAAAAGAGGGGCCAGCCTGAAGTCATCTAGCAGGAGTTCATTTTCTAACAAAAGTTCCACTTTTAACCACTTACCGACCACCCACCGCCGTTATACGTCATGACTTTAAGGATGGATATCTCGGTAACAGCAGCAGCTGCTGCCACAACCGAGATATCCATCTCTTCTGTGGTCGGTCGGTCTAACGATAATGGCGGTCTCCGCCGCGAGATCGCATTATCGGTGGCGGGCGAGGACCCCCCCCTCCCGCTGCGTTCCCGCGCCCTCCGCCGCTTAACGGAGCCGTCGGTAGCGGCGGAGGCGATCGGGTCCGCTCCCATGCTCAGTGTGGATGCGAGTGAGGGAAAAATTTCCCTCATCCATCCCCGTAGCTCTGCTGGGCGGAAGTGACGTCAAAACGTCAGTCCCGCCTAGCGTCTTAAAGAGACATTTTTATTTATGTTATTTAAAAAATGACATTTTAGATTTTGTTTTTTGCATTTAAGCCTAAAGATCTCATATTTAAGAGGACCTGTCATGCTCTTTTCTATTACAAGGGATGTTTACATTCCTTGTAATAGGAATAAAAGTGATATTTTTTTAATTTTTTTTATTTTAGTGTTAAAAATTGGTAAAATAAATAAAAATAAATACAAAAACAAATATTTTCTTTTTAAATCTCCCCGTCCCGACGAGCTCGCGCGCAGAAGCGAACGCATACGCCAGTAGCGCCTGCATATGAAAACGGTGTTCAAACCTCACAAGTGAGGTATCGCCGCGATCGTTAGAGCGAGAGCAATAATTCTTGTAGTATTTTTTAAACGTCGCCTATCAAGATTTTTAAGGGTAAAAGTTTGACGCCATGCCACGAGCGACATGTTGGGTATCATTTTACTCGGCGTAACATTATCTTTCACAATATGTAAAAAAATTGGGCCAAATGTATTTGTTGTCTTATTTTTTAATTTAAAAAAGTGAATTTTTTCCAAAAAAAGTGCGCTTGTAAGACCGCTGCGCAAATACGGTGTGACAAAAAGTATTGCAATGACTGCCATTTTATTCTCTAGGGTGTTAGAAAAAAATATATATAATGTTTGGGGGTTTTAAGTAATTTTTTAGCAAAAAACGAAAGACGAAAAACGGACGAAAAAACTGATCAACTGATGAAAAAAAACGGACCTAAAAAAGGTCCGCACGTGTGAAAGGACCCTTAAGTGGAGTTCCACCCTTTTTTTCCCCCTAAAAAAAACTAAAAATAAATAGAAACATTTTTATTTTCTCACCTGAAAGGGCGGTTGCTATGAGGAAGTAGCTATTATGCCTCGTCCTCCGTCGCAGTGTCTTCTGGTGAATGGAGCGCGCTGCCTTCTGGGAACTGTGTGTATCCCAGGAGGCAGCCCCCCATTCACTAAGCACCGTGCATGCTCAGTAGGAAACAAGCAGTGAAGCCGTAAGGCTTCACTGCCTGTTTCCCTTAGTGAGGATGGAGGCGCCAGGACTGAGCGATCGCTGTCGGGGGACCAACATCGCGGGCGACTAGGACAGGTAAGTGTCCTTATTAAAAGTCAGCAGCTACAGTGTTAGTAGCTGCTAACTTAAAAAAAAAAAATCACAGGTGGAATTGCGCTTTAATTGTATCAGGCAACATTCTTACATTTGTGGACTGTAAATGTCACCAGTTGAGAGATTTCAGAGGAAATTATGATTGGACTGATAAGGAAACCTTGTAATATCACTACTGTGTCCCTCTGAAATAAACTGGTAGTGAAGGTGTTTATTACTTCCATATCTTCACTCTATAGCAAAAAACACAAATGCTTAGGTGACCCAAGCATTCATGTTTATGTCTGATCTAGGAGTCACCTTTGGAAAGTGCGATCATGCCAGCTTACCCACCCGTCCTCTAAGGCCTCATACACAGGATCGGTCAAGACAGCCTTTTTCCATCGGAAATTCGGACTGTGTGTATGCCCCACTGGAGAAATTCCATCGAGATTACATAGAGAACGTGTTTTCTTTTCCTCCGATGGAATTCCGATGTGAGTTTGGTCGTGTTAAAGCCCGATCGTGTGTACGGGGCATAAGCTTTATTTTATTATAAGCAATCTGTTTAACTGTCTACAACGGTGTAATGTTCCGTGTTTTGTAGGTTCATGGTAACGTGGATAACTCGTGGAATGAAGAAGAAGTGTGGAGAGTGGAAATGTACATCTCATTCGGCATTATGAGCCTTGGATTGCTCTCCTTGCTGGCGGTGACCTCCATCCCTTCTGTCAATAGCGCCTTAAACTGGAGAGAATTCAGCTTCATTCAGGTACCAAATCGCTTTTAGTCAGCAGACAGAGGGTCTTAGAGAAACGACAGTATCTGCACAATGCCCACCCCACAGGCAGTTTTACTTTCCCAGCCACACTCCCTCCCTGCCTTTAGGCACCACAGGAGTTCTGTCACTTATGCATATCTTCCAACGGTCCCTGATTTCGAGGGACTGTCCCTGATTTGGAGCAATGTCCCTCTGTCCCTCTTTTCTCCTCATTTGTCCCTCATTTTGGTCTGATCTATATAGATATATATAAAATGCACTTTTTATCTATCAAAAAGTGTTTTCCAGCGCTAAACCTTTCATCTAATTTCTAAATTGCTGCATTTGTAAATTCCAAAAGCCAATATAAAGGAATGTTAGTGGTGAAAAAAGCACTTGTGAGTTTAACCAATCTTGTATTTTTTGTACAATTCTCCTTTAAGGGGGTGTAACAAAGGTGGTGTGTCCTATGCCTGCATACTTTTGCTGATAGGTGACCCTCATTCCCATCTCAAAAAGTTGGGAGGTTTGACTTATGGAGTGGGCTGCCAGGTATAAGCAAGCATGTGACCTTCTTCATGGGACAGCACGTGGACCTCAATGGAGTCCAAAACACTTTTCAATGAGGGGGGAAGGGACTTTGTTCCCCTGTCTAAGCTTTGACACTGGCCATCACTGGAGCTTAGGCCATCTCGAATGTTGGGGGGGGGGGGGGGGGGTGGTTGGGTATTGGAGGAGATAAAAGCCTAGGGAATCTGCAGACGCTGTCCTTTGCCCTGATTGTGACAGTGTCTCTTTAACCACTTAAAGCGGATGTCCCACTAAAAAGGTATATTAAAAGCCAGCAGCTACAGATACTGCAGCTGCTGACTTTTAATATTAGGACACTTACCTGTCCTGGAGTCCAGCGCCGTCCGCAGCAGAGGATGAGCGATCGCTCGTGTCTCTGCTGTTCCCCCCTCCATCCACGGTGAGGGAACCAGGAAGTGAAGCGCTGCGGCTTCACTGCCCGGTTCCCTACGGCGAATGCGCGAGTAGCGCTGCGCCCGCCGATTGGCTCCAGCTGTGTGCTGGGAGCCGAGTGTTCCCAGCACACAACGGGGGGGGCGACGGGATGTGATGCAATGCCCGTCTTTTGCCCGTGAATGCTGGGCCGGAAGTGGGTGCAGATACCTGTCTATCTGCACCCCCCTCCCCCCTGAAAGGTGTCAATTGTGACACCGGAGGGGGGGAGTGTTCGGATCAGCGGATCTTCACTTTAGGGTGGAGATCCGCTTTAAGGACCGCCTAACGCCGATATACGTCGGCAGAATCCCCTATTTTGTAAACGCTATTATTGCGATTTTTTTTTACCAAAAATAGAAGAATACGTATCGGCCTAAACTGAGGAAAAATAATGTTTATATCTTTTTTGGGGATATTTATTACAGCTAAAAGTAAAAAAATATAGATTTTTTTCAAAATTGTCGCTCTATTTTTGTTTATGGTGCAAAAAATAAAAACCGCAGAGGTGATAAAATACCACCAAAAGTAAGCTCTATTTGTGGGAAAAAAAGGACGCCAATTTTGTTTGGGAGCCACATCACACGACCGCGCAATTGTCAGTTAAAGCGAAGCAGTGCCAAATCGCTAAAACTGGCCACGTCCTTTACCCGCATAATGGTCCGGGTCTTAAGTGGTTAAACCTATTTTTGTAATTTCAAACATGTGACGGATAGCAGGCACTATAGCAGTGGTCTCCAAAAGTTTGGAAACCCTGGCACTATAGGGTGGCACATTGCACTTTTCTTGCCATTATTAGCTTGCTGACAGCTCTGCCGATGTCCCCTGCAATATCCCAACTGACAAAATATGTGAAAAGTAGGTACACCACCTCTCCTCCATCCCATAATACAATGCTCGATGCCTGAGCACTGTCACCATGGGGGGTGGGTAGACTTGTTCCTAAACCTATGCAAATATTGCCTTTTCAAAAGTTTTTTCATAGGACCCTCGGTTGCTCCAGTAGTGCTTTGATTGTGTTAGGTTGATATGATGTGGCACCTTATGGGGCCACCTGTCCACCACTTATTTACTTTAAGTTCTTTTTTGTCCATTACAGTTGCTAATAATAATTCGGGATTTTCCTAGCTAATATGACGGAAAATCTGGGTTATATGAAGACAGGAGGCGAGTATCTTGCATTAAATCTTTCTTTTAATGCCCATAGCAGAAAACAGAACATTAAACTTTTGATAACAGAAAAAACTTTATAGAACTACAATTCCCAGCAGCCCCGGGGTCCCCTCCCCCTGGGTCATAGTCTCTATATATGGGGCTGTCTGGGTCTCCTCCTCCTCTTTCTTTGTGCGATCCTGGAACGACAAGTAACCTAGGTGTTGTGGACCTCGAATAAGGTGATCGTGGAGTCCTCCTCTGAACCTGGAATTCGGGCCAACTGGGCCATTTCCAACTTGGTCAAGGACGCTTTCTAATCGATCAGAACCGTGTTCAACTGGAACAAAACAGAATAACCGTCATTCGGGAACTCCAGAATGTTTCATTACCGTCCGTGTAGGCGTAGATTCCACCCTTCAGTAACCTGAAACGAGAAACACATCGTGATAGGGGTGGGTAGGGTGGGAAGATACTCGCCTCCTGTCTTCATATAACCCAGATTTTCCGTCATATTAGCTAGGAAAATCCCGAATTATATTTCAGACAGGAGGCTTCATATCTTGCAAGTTTAAAGCTAGCATACATTGTACAATACATGCAAGTACATAACCTTAAAGTATCGAAGTAGAAACATGGCTTTGTGGCCGGAAATAATATTGTCGAAAAATCGTTTCCGACGACCAGTCTGCCGCCAGTAAGAGGTCCGAGAGAGACCCACCTGACGTGACCACTTTAGTAGCCATGGCCCCTCTTGAAGAGTGGGCACCAAAGAGTGAGACGTCGATCCCGGCCATTTTCATGGCCATTCTCACCCACCTGGCCAATGAAGCCGAGGACACTGGGAGGTGAGGTTTCACATATGAAATCAATAGTTGGGTATGAGCGACTGACCGTAGTGTTGCGGTCCGAGATTCGTATTGTTGTAAGCATCGAACCACACATATGTGTGGATGATCAGGAAAAAATGGGTAAAACACTGAGTGAATTCCCGTTTTCGTCCGACGAACCACGGAAAACCGCACTCCTTCCGGCGAGAATTGACGTCGGGAGATATCAAGTGCCTTAACATCCGAGACCCTTTTGATGGAAACCAGGCATAAAAGAGTAGAGAGTTTGATAGAAAGATTCTTCAAAGGGAGGGTGTCATTGTCCTCCCAGGTGGCGAAGAGTTCCAAAACCCGGGCGACATCCCACGTAGATTGGTATCTAGGGCGAGGGGGGCGTTTGAACTTTACCCCTCGAAGGAGCCTACATACCAAAGGGTGCCTACCTACGGGTAACGTATCCACTGGGCAGTGATAAGCCGAGATGGCAGACCTATAGACATTCAATGAACTATAAGATTTACCAGCCTCATAAGAGTCTGCTAGATAGTTCACTACAGCTGATACAGGTGCATGAACGGCATCAATTTGCCGTTGATCACACCAACGAACCCACAGAGTCCAGGCAGATCGGTACGCCGATCTAGTCCCTGGGGCCCAGGCCAGGGCGAGGAGGTCTCTAGCCGATTGTGAAATAGTGTTATCGGGGCACTCGATCCCGAGACTAACCATGCTAACAGAGGGAGTTTGCCATTCAGAATCAGGGGTGGTAACCCTTGGTTGTGTCTGACAGAAGATGAAGGGAGAAGGGGAGTAATCGGGGGTAGTCGATCGAAATTCCCATGAGAAGGGGAAACCATGGTTGTGTCGGCCACCAGGGGGTGATCAACACCACCGTCGCCTTCTGACTTGTCACCTGAAGAAGGGTTCTGGTGATCATATTGAACGGAGGGAACGCATAGTGCGTTCCCTGCGCCCAAACCTGTCGGAACGCGTCGATTGCTGACGCCTCCGGGTCCGGCCTCCAGCTGTAAAAGTGGGGTAGTTGCCTGTTGAGGCGCGAGGCGAAGAGGTCTGTATGAAAGGGACCCCACAGAGTTTGAAGGGCAAGGAAGACCGTACGATCCAGCGTCCAGTCGCTGGAGTCCGTAAGGTAGCGAGAGTTCCAATCTGCAACTACGTTGGATATCCCGGGTAGGTATTCCGCTATTGGGGTAGTATGTATTGAGAGACAAAATTGCCAAAAGTCGGACGCTATGTCCGCCAGCACCTTGGATTTCGTGCCCCCTAAGCGGTTGATATACTGCACCGCCGCCACGTTGTCCATGCGTAAAAGCACGCATCTGTTGGAAGTGAGAGGGAGAAAGCTCTTGATGGCAAAATATGCTGCCAGAAGTTCTAGGGCATTGATATGGAGGAGAGATTCCTCCTCGGACCATTTCCCTCCTGTGGTGAGTTGTCCACATCGGGCACCCCAGCCTCGGCGGCTCGCATCGGATTCTATGATCACATCGGGGTAGGAATTGAATATCGTTCTGCCGTTCCATGCCACGGCGTGGCGAAGCCACCACAGTAATTCCTCTATTGCCTCTGGGTCCAACGGAACTTCGTCCGCGTAACGTAACCCTTGGCGTAAGTGGAGTGTTTTGAGTCTTTGTAGAGCCCGGTAGTGTAAGGGGGCTGGAAATATTGCTTGGATGGAGGCCGACAAAAGGCCTACTATGCGAGCAATCACACGAAGGGATACTAGACCTTTGCGTAGCGTGGCTCTGATTTCCTTGCGAATCAGAGCCAGTTTTGATTTCGGTAATAGAAGCATAGCCTGTTTGGTGTCTACTAGAAACCCCAGGAATTCCATCTCTTGAGAGGGAACCAGGACGGATTTCTTGTAGTTGATGAGGAAACCAAGGTCCATTAGCAGAGAGACCGCCCATGCCAGAATAAGGAGATCGTCCAAATAGATAATTAGGCGTACACCTCTGCTCCTCAAAGCAGCTATTACTGGTTTGAGTAGTTTGGTGAAGCACCAGGGGGCTGATGACAATCCGAATGGGAGGCAGGTGAACTGCCACATTCGGTTTTTCCACTGAAATCTTAGGAAAGATTGAGATTCGTGGTGCATAGGGACAGTAAGATATGCGTCTTTTAAGTCTATCTTGACTAGCCAGTCTTTCGGCCAGAGGAGATCGCGCAACAGATGGATACCTTCCATTTTGAAATGACGGTAAGCCACGTGCTGGTTGAGCTCTCTCAGATTTATGACAGGGCGGTAGCCGCCGTCTTTCTTCTTTACCAGAAAGATGTTGCTGATAAAGCCGGGTGAAAAGGGATCTACTTCCTGAATCGCCCCTTTGGACAGAAGCTCCTTGAGCTCTTCGTCTATCAGGTCCACGTTTTGCTGGGAAAAACGGATTGGGTGGGGTATCACATTGAGGGTCGGGAGAGACAACAACTCTATCTGATAGCCCGTCACCGTATTGAGGATCCATGCATCTGCCGAAATCGTGGACCAGACGTGGGAAAAATACATCAGCCTGCCCCCCACAAGTGTATGTGGAACTGAGTGTGGGAGTGTACTCACCGGTCGGTGGTCTAGATCTGGGAAATCCACGTCCTCCGCGTCCTCTCCAGGGGCGTCCACGGGGAGGAAAGAAGGGAGCTGGGTGGGCCATGGGCATGGCATACGTTTGTGGAGCAGGAGTGAACTGCTGGCTTGGCGGTCTTGAATAGGGCCTGTACGGGGTAGTGCGGCCGGTAGATCGCCCTCTGTTTCTACCGGCCTTTCCAAAAACCTTGCCAGGTTGTGATTTTCTCAACGAGGTCTGTGCCTTATCCAGGCTTGAGAAAAGGCTGACAAATTTGTTTATGTTTTTTAATAAATCGTCCCCGAACAGGAGACCCTCGGCAGAGGGTCCTGGTTCATTCTCCGCTAGATGGCTGAGTTGGGGGTCCAATTTTATCAAGATGGAGCGTCGACGCTCCTCTGAGCAAGTCGTGTTTGCGGTACCCAGCAAACATATCGCACGTTGGGCCCAGCCCCTAAGTTGTGACAGGTCTATCGGTTGGGCTGATGAAGCCGATTGCTCCGCCAAATTCAAAATTTTTGTAAGCGGACCAAGAATGTCTAGTATACGGTCCTGAATGGTTTTAAAAGACCTTTCAATACCCTTTTTTGGGTATTTCCCGGACCTCGTAAGATATTTGAGGAGCACCGGGTCTATTTCAGGGGTGATTGCAACCTTATTTGCCACGTATGGTCTGGGGCATTCTGCACGTAACTTGTTACGGTTCACCCTGTCTAAGGACCGTCTCGTCCAAAGCTCAAGATATTGGGCCACATGGGGTAACGGGGCCCAATCCCCCGAGCGAGGATGTGAAATTTCGTCGGGATTAAACAGAGCCTGGCCCTGTGAGTCCAGGATGGCCGTATGTGGCACTTCAGTGCTGGCGTCATGGTAGTCCGCCGTGAACCCCGCATCGTCCTCGCCATCCATGTCTGAATCAGATGCCGCGGCTCTGTCAGACACGTCGGACTCTTCATCAGATGTTTCAAATGAGTCCGGTTTAATCCGTCTGGCGGATTTCTGCCCATTTTTATTCTCCTTGGGGCTCAAGGGTCGAGTTTGAATAGGTACATGCGGGGTGTGGCAGACCGGTTCGGATTCTGCCTGAGGCATATTATAAACTTCCCCTGCCGGGGAGTCAAAGTGCACTGTTAGGTGCTTTCGTTTTTGGGATGCTTTACCCCCCATTGGGGCGTGTCCCGAGGTGGATGGCATTGGCATTTGTTTCACTGCATTGGCAGCCAAGGCTGCTTGAATGGATTTTGTAATTAGATCTTGTATCTGGGCTGTGGATAGTAGATGGGAGGCATCTAAATCCACCACCTCATTGGGGAGCCCCGAGCTATTATTGTCAGTTGCCATCTGAATCAATAAAAGTATCTCTCTAACAAAGTAGTAAAACGATTCTAAGATTGTCAGGGATAAATCACTGACAATCAACGTTTGGGGTAAAATAATTTCTTTGCAGGACACTGTGTGGCACCTATGTCCGACAGTGTGTGTGGTCAAGTTAAGGGTGAGATACCTGAGGGAGAATAAGAGCTATAGCAGAACGTCTCAGCCAGCAGTCACAGTTCCTGTACCTTCAGGAAGTCAGTGGAAGAAGGAGGAAACGCCAGCTGAGGTCCCCAGCCGTAATCTCGCGAGATTACGGCCGGGAGAGTTCCAATAGGATGCCTGAGAGCTAGGGCTGTGATGACTGGAGTGTGTCACACAGCCGCGCCCCCTTTCTCTTGCCAAAAGCCCGCGAATCGCGGCACTGCTGTGCGGGGGGGAGGGGGGAGGAAGGGGGGGAATCAGCAATGAGGGAAAGATGGCGATAACTGGATGTGAGTGCTGAGGTACTCACAGGTGTAGTAAGAAAACGGACTGGAATAGCGGGTTGCCGCAGTATTCCAGACACAATACAATTGCATACTAATACTATAAAACAGTGATAGTTACATTATTAAACAATAAATTCTGGTAATAAAATTAATGCAATACTTATCTTCAGCCATGAGCAGAAAGAAAGAGGAGGAGGAGACCCAGACAGCCCCATATATAGAGACTATGACCCAGGGGGAGGGGACCCCGGGGCTGCTGGGAATTGTAGTTCTATAAAGTTTTTTCTGTTATCAAAAGTTTAATGTTCTGTTTTCTGCTATGGGCATTAAAAGAAAGATTTAATGCAAGATATGAAGCCTCCTGTCTGAAATATAATCACAGTTGCATTGGCTTCATAGCTGTTTATTTCAGGCTTAATAAATACTTCCACAAAAATACAGCATATTTGCCAACACCAAAACATCATCTTTCGAAACCCTGCGTCAACACTGAACTTTACTTTGGCTTGTAGCTTTTCCTTTTTCCGTCACATCTTCAGGTCTTCTTCCTCTTCTCTTTGTGGCGGAGTTGGCAGACCTAACTACTGCAGGGAGGGGTGTTATTGTGAGCCAGTGGCGGCTGATGCTCAACATTTTTGGGGGGGCGCAAACAAATTGAAAAAAAAATCAATTGCAGCTTCATTGTGCCATCAAACGCAGCCACTGTGCCATCAAACGCAGCCACTATGCCATCCAAACTCAGCCACTGTGCCCGTCAAACGCTGCCACTGTGGAAAAAAATGTGTAGCGCTAGTGATGATGAAATTTCAATGAAGAAATTATATATAAATAAATAAATGAATAAACAAAATAATTGTGCAACACCACATGTGAAGTGATAATATGAACACTAATTAAAGTCCATAAACATCCAGAGATTGGATATAAATGATAGTAGAATCTGGACAATGTCAGAAAAGTAAAAGTGAGGGGCGTGGCTTGCGCGCGATCTGAATGGCCGCTTGAGCACGGAGCTCCGACAGAACACCGGGGAAAACAGCGGCGAAACGATCGATTTTCGATACAAGATCGGATATAAAGTATCGAATTCCCGTGGCGGAACACATCCGATGCTGACTCGAAAACGTAAGGACAAAAAATCAGCTGAAAAGCTTATAAATCCCTGCGCCATGTCAGCCTCTGTGGGGAAACTGCCTCATGACAGGAATGGCAACACAACTGCGTCACAGCCTTCCTCATACACAGACCTTCCTGATGACAACCCTGATCTATGGGGCTCTGTACAACCAGACACTCAGGATTTGAATTCCCCTCCACATAGTCCATCATCGATTAGCCCGGCTAAATCTAAGAGGAGAATTGATGACGCATTGCAGATATCCCTTCCCAATATGGCTGTTTTACCTCATGTCCAAATGGGTCATAACGCTGCATCTATAGCTAACTATCCTACCTCAGGGATGCCAGTACTAGATACCACAATGAAAGATATGCTCTTGACACTGCAAACATCCCTCATGACAAGCTTTTCAGTAATGATGAATAACATATCAATTGAACTGAAAGGTCTGGGAGACAGAGTCCTTACTGTTGAAAACAAAATGGAGGATCAATCTGGTACCATTGATGATCTTGTTGGTGCGTACAAGGACCAGGCTGATGATACTTTGTGGGTCAAAGCCAAGCTCGCGGACCTCGAGGACCGTTCGAGAAGAAATAATATTAAGCTGAGGGGGATACCTGAGTCTGTGTCTCCGAGTGATCTGCTTAAATATGTGGATGACTTGATAGTTAAACTTATGCCTGAGACTTCTCAAATAGAGCGCATGATTGATCGCATACACCGTATACCCAAACCGAAATATATGGATGCATCTATCCCAAGGGATGTTCTTATGAGGGTTCATTTCTTCCCTACCAAAGAAAAGCTTCTGACACAGGCTAGAATACTATCAACGCTGCCTGACCCGTATAACGATATTCATCTATACGCTGACTTGTCACAATATACATTAAACCTGAGGAGGCAACTGAGATCAATCACAAAAGCCTTGATCGATCATAAAATACCATATAAATGGAAACACCCTGCTACATTGCTTATCACCAACAACGGTATGACTGTCACAGTTTCAAGGCCTCAGGAAGGACTGCAACTTCTGAACTCCTGGGGTATAAATCCGGATGTCTCCGCTGGAGAAAGGAAAGCTATGGAAAAATCACGCTTCGGGCGCAACTCACGCGAAGGTTACCACCCTCCTAAAGGGAAATGAATGTCTTGAAACTTTTCCCTTGTTTTTGCAAATTCCTTTCTTGTTTACGTGTCAACAAATTCCCCTGGTGTTCTGTTCTGTAGTGATCTAATATTTGAATATTTTTGAACTAATACCCCTACACAGTCGGTTTAATATTGTACCCGACTCTTGCTATTTGTTTTCTTTTAGTTGTTTTACTCATACAAATATTCTGTTCTACACAACTAGGGACTGTCCCTACAATCCCTGAATATTTGTAATTATTTATTTGTCTTGATTTTGCTTTAAGTTTTTTTTTTTTTTTTTTTTTTTGTTTGTTTATTTGTTGTTTGGCTTAGTTGTTTGTCAAGTACCTGATTGGGACGCTTTTATCGGCCTTGTCTGATATTGCACTCCCCTATATCTTCTGGGAAGTAAGGACAAAAGAGAAAAAACAAAAAAAAAATCATATTTCCCACAAGACATCTAGATTTGTGAGTGTATTCAAATAGCTTAACCAACTCACATCACGCTAGAATGTCCATTAATTTTCTATCAGTCAATGCCAATGGCTTAAACCATCCAGCCAAAAGAGCATCCATGTGGAAAACGGCATTGACTAATAGTTGTGATGTTTTATGTGTACAGGAAACCCATTTTTCTTTAGAAAATTCGCCTGTATGCTTACATAAATCTTTCCCTTATATATTTAAGGCTAGTTACTCCCGTAAACAGAGGGGAGTTATGATAGCTATACGAGATTCTTTGTCCTTCCAAGAGTTAGGTTGCACCTTGGATCCTGAGGGCAGGTTTATCATTTTGGTCTGTTCCCTGGATAATGTTATCTACACGCTTGTGAATGTATATGCACCCAACATTCGACAGATGAAATTCCACAAAGCTGTTCTGAAGAAAATTAATGAAATTCAGCAAGGTCATCTCTTAATATGTGGGGACTTTAATTTGGTCCCAGATATTATTATGGACTCTTCTTCCAGTGCCAAAAGATTTGCTTCTCCCCTTGCGTCCTTTCTTATGGATAATGATCTTTATGATGTATGGAGGTGTTATCACGCGGCTGAAAGGGACTACACGTTCCATTCCCCGCGTCATAACACTTACTCTCGGATTGATCTGTTTATCTCTGATAAATGGCTGCTACAAAATGTAATTGACACCCGCATCCATGATATCACCTGGTCGGATCATGCACCCATCAGCATAAAATTGAAAAATGCAAATTCTCATCAAAAATCACACTTATGGCGTATAAATAACTACCTTCTACAACTACCGGATAATATTCGATATATTTCTGAAAAATTAGTTGAATTTTTCTCTAACAATGTGGGCTCTGTATCCGACCCGACGGTATTGTGGAATGCACATAAGTCCTATGTACGTGGTCTTTTGATCCAACTTGGATCGCAATACAAAAAGAAACGGACTGCAAAACTAGATAAACTAACGAAGGAATTGAATGACATTGATTCAAAAAATAGGGCTAACCCCTCTCCGACTCTCCAATCCCAACTTTATGACTTAAGACACGAATTACGCTCTATGCTCCTGCAATCTTATGACCTCAAACTTAGGAAGTTAAAGGCGCGCTCCTACGTCACCAATAATAAGGCAGGTAAAGTTATGGCATCTCGTATTAAAGGACACAGACAAAAGACTAAAATCTCGCACCTTATTGACCCCGTCACTCGAGAAAAAATTATAAATCCGCAAAAAATGGCTGATTTATTTAGCTCATACTATAGTGATTTGTATAACCTTAACAATGACGGCACTATTCAACAGCCTTCCATTGACGAGATTCATTCCTTCCTCTCTCCTTTAAAATTGCCTAAATTATCAGATGATCAACTTGACCTACTGAATACCCCTTTCACCGACATTGAAATTATACATTCCATTAACTCTATGCCCAGCGCCAAGGCACCAGGCCCTGATGGTTTCTCTGGAGAATATATTAAACTGTTTAAGGAATTGTTGGTACCCCATATGAGAGACCTTTATAACCATGTTGCATCCTCGTCGTCATTTCCGAAGGAAATGCTCTCCGCATTGATTATCACGCTTCCCAAACCTGGCAAAGATCCTACCTCCCCCCCAAATTTTCGACCCATTTCTCTACTCAACATTGATCTTAAGATATATGCTAAAATAATTGCTAATAGACTGATTGATATTCTCCCTAACCTTATAAATATAGACCAAACTGGATTCATCAAGGGACGTCAAACATCTGATGCGACTAGAAGACTAATTAATGTTATTCACAATATTAATATGACTGGAACGCCTTCTCTGCTCCTATCATTGGACGCAGAGAAGGCGTTCGATAGAGTGAACTGGTCCTATTTATCATTAGCTCTACAGAAATTTGGATTCCAGGGACTTATTCTTAAAGCTATACTTGCCTTATATTCATTCCCAAATGCAAGAGTTTTTACTTCTAATCTACTATCCCGACCTTTTGATATCACTAATGGAACTCGTCAGGGTTGCCCTCTGTCGCCCCTGATTTTTAACTTAATGATAGAACCTTTGGCGGAACATATCAGGTCTCATCCTAAAATTTCGGGCATTACTATTGGTCCTCAAGTCCATAAGATCAGTCTATTTGCTGATGATATTATATTAATGTTGACTGACCCATGTACATCTCTAGTGGAAGTACAAAATATACTGTCATGGTTTGGAAGGATCTCCTATTATAAAGTAAATACCACAAAATCCTATGTGCTAGACATTGGAATTGACGCTATATCAAACAACATTCTCCAAAACACATTCCCCTATGTATGGGCGGAGAACAACATTTCATACCTTGGTATAAACCTTACGAGAACAACTAAATCCCTATTTGTACATAACTATGTTCCCCTAAAAAATAAATTACAATTGGATTTGCTCAAACTAGGAAGGAATGAATTCTCTTGGTGGGGTAGACTCTCTGCGTTTAAAATGATCCATCTGCCGCAAATTTTATATGTATTTAGAAGTGTGCCCATCCCAGTCCCTATTAAATTTTTTAAATCTCTTCAATCTTTATTGTCTAGATACATATGGAATGGCAAAAAATCCAGGTGTGCCCACCATAAACTTATCAAACATAGGATGTGGGGTGGAGTGGGCTATATCGACTTCCAGGATTACTTTTATGCATCCATTATGACACAAGCTAAAGAATGGTTTCGTTCTTCTCCAACAACAATGTGGGGAATGATCGAATCCACTTATGTCAAAGAGGGTCAGACTTATTTATGGCTGTTTGGAGCACATATGGGCATCAAAATCCCTACGCATTTGTCCCCGACGATAAAGGTGTCTATCACGACATGGCTGAAAATTCTTCAGTCTGCTGAAATTCTAGACTCTAAAATTGACGTGAAAATACCACTTCGAGTGCTGCGTTTAATTGTGAACCAAGTTCCCTTTGACCTTTGGAGTGAGAAAGGCATTGTGTATATACAAGACTTATACGACAAAAACGGAATCAAATCATTCCTTACATTGCAATCGGAATTTGACTTGCCTTCAACATACTGTTCTCATTATACTCAAATTACACGCTGCTTACAAAAATTGAATACTGCCCCTATTTACCTCCACACATCAGCATGGTCCTTCTTAAATTCTTGTGATACAAAGAAGGGAGGGATTTCCCATTTTTATAATTTATTCCAACTTAAGAGAACCTTTGTGAAATCTCCCTCCCATATACAATGGGAGGAGGACCTAGGACAGTCATTTTCCTGTGATGAATGGCTTACTGCATGTAAAATCAATCAATCAGTATCCAAGTGTACGTCCCTGTGGGAATTGTCAGTTAAGATAACCTTACGATGGTACTATACACCGGCTGTACTGTCCAAGTTCAGCAGCCAAAACTCTGATAAATGTTGGAGACTTTGTGACATTAAGGGTGATCTACTACATGTCTTATGGAGTTGTCCCCTACTTGCAAATTATTGGAAAGCCATATTTAACATCATATCTGCTTTGATTGGCTCCCCGATAAAACCTGACCCAGCTTTGGCTTTACTAACCCTGGGGATCAATGATTTTCCAACTCATGTACGCAGTTCTGTCACCCACTTTCTTCTTGCTGCCAGGTTATCCATCACTAGAAAATGGAAAGACTCTCATCCCCCATCTGTTATTGAAGCTATAGATCTGACCAATTTACATATGACGTATGAACGCATGTTAGCCACTTCTATGAATACTTTGCATAAACATGATACATTATGGCATCCTTGGGTAATATGGAACGACCAAAATGATAAACGTCTATATGTTTGAATGCCCTTTTATTTATTTTTTCTGAGGTTCTCTGGTTGCAGCAGCACCTATGCCTGCTGTGAACATTTTTTTGTTTATTGTGGGAGACACTGTGTTCTATATTCTGACTGTTTCCTTTTACTGCATGTATTGTTCCTTGATGGTACTTGAAGTTTGTATTGTAGATACTTTTGATTGTCTTCATTTAAAACTAGATTCTATGCTTATGAGAATATTCCTGTGTATTAGATTGTTTATTTGCGACCTCTGTATTGCTGTGTATTGCTACTGTATTTCATGATGTATCTTACTGCATATGTATACTAGATATGTGTAATTTTCTAAAATCCAATAAAAATCTATTGAAAGAAAAAGAAAAGTAAAAGTGAATCGAACCGTTCATAGAAGAAAAAGTTCATAAATAAAAATCCAGTGACTGAATGATTTAGGCAAAATCCAACTTTTATTTGAAAATAGGAAATCCACCACCACTTATGACAGGGGGCTTACCGAAAAGATTGAACCCAGAAGGGCATGTACCCGCTAGGCCACTCAAGCTTGTAAATACGATACACTATAGGGGTATTACCACAGATGTCTCAAGGTCAGGAACCTTTTAAGGAGACCTCGGGCACGAAAATCCAGGGAATTACACCAGGTGATGGTTTACAGCAAATCCCAGAATAGGCACATCAGATATCCCAATGAAAAAGAAAAAATTGGAGTGCACATAGCGTAATTCCATATAAATAACACGAAATTTATTAAAAGAAAAAAACTCACATATTGCAGTGGTAAAATGAGCTCATAAAATCAGGGATGATGTTCTATTGTAACGAAACATGTCGGGAAGGACTGCTGTCGTCATTGCTACCCTGATTTTATGAGCTCGTTTTACCACTGCAATATGTGAGTTTTTTTCTTTTAATACATTTTGTGTTATTTATACGGAATTATGCTATGTGCACTCCAATTTTTTCTTTTTCATTAGGATATCTGATGTGCCGTTTCTGGGATTTGCTGTAAACCATCACCTGCTGTGATTCCCTGGATTTTCGTGCCTGAGGTCTCCTCAAAGATTCCTGACCTTGAGACATCTGTGGTAATACCCCTATAGTGTATCGTATTTACAAGCTTGAGTGGCCTAGCGGGTACATGCCCTTCTGGGTCCATGTTTTCGGTAAGCCCCCTGTCATAAGTGGTGGTGGATTTCCTATTTTCAAATCACCGTTGGATTTTGCCTAAATCATTCAGTCACTGGAAATTGAACAAGAAGGGTTGAGGGGGAACCTCCTCCCAGCTTTAAGGATCTTTGTGTGAGGTATCAATCTTAGTAATAAGGTAGACACACCAAAACACGTATGTTGATTATCAAAATTAGAAAATTTAATTTACATAAAAACAAATTTATATATACATATAGAACAAAGTGAATAGACGACCACAATATTTACAGAGAGGCACAACCGAAATTTTGTACACTATTGCCAACTAGTTTCGCATTTATATGCTTCTTCAGAGCTTTGCACCTTGGTCTCTTCTGAAAGATAGTCGTCTGTATGTAATAATAAATGCCATTAGGACAAAACAGCAAATATAACAAATTTGTATAGAATTATTCATACAAGGTATCAACATTTCACCAACAATTTAATACTAAATAATATGTAGACATCATGCAATATATATAAAAACGTGTGCTTACCAATCCTGTTTGTGAGTTAGTGTGACTAAACATAAAGTCGCGCCGCCCCTCTCATCCCGGCAGCATAAGACCAAACCAAAAAACGGAAAAGAGAACCTGTGGAAGCCAGATCCACCTGGTCATGCAATGTGGGTGATAGGGTGTTGAGGTTTGGTACCACTCCAAGACTTGAATTCTGAAAATTATCAGGAATGGATGTATAGAAGAAATTATCCTAAGTTCATAGTAAGATGTTTTTAATTCATATTGTTTATATCCATATCTAAAGCTACAAAGGCATTTAATTTAATTTTAATTAATTATATGTTGTTATTAATTAATTATATATCAAAAATAAAATATTAACATATTAACAAATTCGCTGAAGGAAAACTAAAATCTTAACAAATTCACTGAAGGAATACAATTTATGGAAATATTCGATTATATGGTGGTCATATTACACCATGATGTATATGTATCACCAGGGGAGATATCTAACGACTATATCCTAATTTACCACTAGGTGATGTTCCAAACAATAATACGATACTATTCCTAGCAGTGCTATGAAAGTCACTGGATTTTAATTTATGAACTTTTTCTTCTATGAACGGTTCTATTCACTTTTACTTTTCTGACATTGTCCAGATTCTACTATCATTTATATCCAATCTCTGGATGTTTATGGAATTTAATTAGTGTTCATATTATCACTTCACATGTGGTGTTGCAAAATTATTTTGTTTATTCATTTATTTATTTACAGTATATATAATTTATTCATTGAAATGTTATCATCACTAGCGCTACACATTTTTTCCACTGTTTGTATAGCAATTTGATCTTTCTTGCTGTGTTAGCTGCTTCAACTTATTTTATTTAGTAATTGATAGTGCGGTATTTGTATTTTTTGTAAACGCTGCCAGCCTGCCACTGTGCTCATATAACGCTGCCACTGTGCCATCCAATGCTGCCACTGTGCCATCCAATGCTGTTACTGTGCCATCAAATGCTCCCACTGTGTCATCCAATGCTGCCATTGTGCCATCAAATGCTCTCAGTGCTGCCACTGTGCTATCGAATGCTGCCACTGTGCCATCCAATGCTCCCAATGCTGCCACTGTGCCATCAAATACTCCCAATGCTGCCACTGTGCCATCCAATGCTGCCACTGTGCCATCCAATGCTGCCACTGTGCCATCCAATGCTGAAACTGTGATCCCCCCGCCTGCTCGCCATCTGCTTTGCACTTACCCTGTCTTCATGTGTCTTCTCCCCTCCTCCTCTCTCATGATTGGACGCCTGATAGGCTAAATCTTGCGGCCGTAACCTCCGTAACATCTCTAGAATTTGCCCCTTCCTGACTAACAACGCCACAAAGTAACTTATTTACTCCTTGGTTATTTCCCACCTCGACTACTGCAACTTTCTCCTCAATAGCCTACCCTTACGCGAGCAATCCCCCCTTCAGTCTATTATGAGCATTGCTGCCAGACTCATACACCTCGCTAACCGTTTCGTGACTGTTGCCCCTCTGCCAATTCCTTCACTGGATTCCACTACCCCGCTGGTCAAAACACACCCTGTCCACCTTTAGGAGATCCCTGAAAACTAATTTATTCAGGGAAGCCTATCCCACACCCACCTAAGAACCATACCTAAGCCACCTTCATCAGTTTATCTCCAGGAGCAGGGCCCTCCTATTCCTTCTGTATTGAACTGTATTGTAATTGTGTTGTCCCCCCCTCTACATTGTAAAGTGCTGCGCACAATGTTGGCGCAGTATAAATTGTGTATAATAATATGAATTCCACAGATGTTATCCATAGAGAACATTTCTAATAATCACAGTTGGGTTTATAGTACATAGAAGCTGTTTATTTGAAACCTGTTTGGGTTCATGGATTACTCCGTAATAACAGAGCACATTTGCCAACACCAAAACGTCAAGTTTAGAAATCCTAAATCAGTTTAGAAATCCTAAGTCAACACTGAGCTTTACTTTGGCTTCATGTTTTTTCCTTTAGCATTTGCATGTCATGTCTGGTTTCCTCCCTTATTGCAGCAACACAGTCATATGGCTAAGGACTTACTCATAGAATGTTCTCTGTTTCTGGGAAATGTTTACAAAGCTTAAAGTGATTGTAAAGTCTAGTTTTTTTATTTTATTTGTTTTTAAATAACAATCATGTTATACCTACCTGCTGTGTGCAGTGGATTTACACAGTGCAGCCAAGATCCTCCTCTTCTCGGGTCCCTATTCGCTGCTTCTAGCCCTTCCCCCCTGTTGAGTGCCCCCACAGTTTGTTGTGGGGGCACCCGAGCTCCGACACGGAGCTGTTGTTTGGCCCCGCCCCCTCTCTCCTGATTTGCTACCTAACTTTGATTGACAGCCGCATGAGCCTATGGCAGCCAAAGGAGCCAATAAGGAGAGAGAGTCTCGGACAGCCGAGGGGCTTTTGAATATCGCTGAACAGATATGGAACTCAGGTAAGTACTAAAGCAGTCTTCCGCTTGAAAAAAAATATTTAAAGCCAGCAACTACACATACTGCAGCTGCTGTCGTTTAATAATAGGACACTTAAAGGGTTACTATAGGAAAAAAAAGGTTTGCTTTAAAATAACAAACATGTTATACTTACCTCCACTGTGCAGTTAATTTTGCACAGAGTGGCCCCGGTCCATGTCTTCTGGGGTCCCTCGCCCCCCCCCCCCCCCCCCCGCAAAAACTCACAACAGTCATGCGAGAGCGCTCACATGGTGGTGAGTTTTTGCGGGCGCGCTCCCGTGATACAGTGAGCGGCCATAGCCCCTCGGTGCGCCGCGTCACTGGATGTGATTGACAGCAGCGCCAGCCAATGGCTGCGCTGCTCTCAATCCATCCGCTCTAGCCAATCAGCGGCCAGGCTGAGCGGCGAAGAGGATCTCGGGACCGAGCACGGGACTTTCGAGGGGTCAGGAAAGTAAAACAGGGGCTGGGGGGGGGGGGCGGCGTCATCATTTTTTTTTTCACCTTAATGCATAGATTTCTTTACAACTCCTTTAAGCCCCGTACACACGGTCGAAATTCCCGACAGAAAAAGTCAGATGGTAGCTATTGGTCGGGAATTCTGACCGTGTGTAGGCTCCATCTGACTTTTTCTGTTGGGAATTCCGACAGAAAGAGATTGAAAACTTGTTCTTAATTTTCCTGTCAGAATTTCCAACTGACTTTTCCTGATGGAAATCCCCATCGTATGTACGGGGCTTTACCTGCCCTGGAGTCCAGCGATGCCGGCACCCGCAGTTGATGTTTCCATCAGCTGTCGGGTACTGCCGCTGCCATTGTGGGTAAGGGAACCCGCCAGTGTTGGCTTTTCGGCTTTACGCCGGGAACCCTACTGCGCATGTGCAAGGCCATTCTCCTCTCTACTATTGGCCATGGCCCGGACTCCCGGAAGTGGGACAGGTATCCTGTCCCCCCTCTCCCCCAAAAGGTGCCAAGTGTGGCCCCGGAGAGGGGGGGGGGATCAGTTGAGCGGAAGTTCCACTTTTGGATGGTGCTGGGGACACTGCTGCACACAGAAGGCTTTTTATCTTAATGCACAGAATACATCAAGGTAAAAAAAAACTTTTGCCTTTACAACACATTTAAAGTGGAACTGAAGGCAATTTTTTATTTTTTATTTCAGATAGATTAAAGGGGTTGTAACTCCACCGTAATGCAAGGCTTTCTCCCTGGTGTGGAGTGTTGTGCTCGCCCCCTCCCTTGGGGGGGGGAGGGGGCGAGCAGGAGAGTCAGGACGCTCTGTACGTTGCAGATAGAAAAAAGAAGCTGTGTGTTAGTGGGCGTCCTGACTCTCCTCAAAGGAGGGGGCGAGCACGACACTCCACACCGGAAGAAAGCCTTGCATTACTGTGTGGAGTTACAGACAGAAGAACAGGAAGTGAGGATTTCTCAGAAGAAATAAGGACATTTAAAAGCAAAATGGAAGGACGAAGTAAGTGAAGGAGGACTGCACTAAGGTAAAGGAAGCTATTTAGGGGACATTTTTTTTACCTTTACAACCCCTTTAAGGGATGTGTTTTGCATGTTACATCAGCTATCCTTGGATCCCTTTCTAATTTAAAACAGAGTTTCATTTGAGACTTCTCTTTATATCTACTTCTATTCACTTCAAAGGTGTATTATCCCCAATTTTCTGTTTTTACATTTCTATGGACATTATATACCGGTATATGTTTTCACTATTTAGCACTACTTAACGCGTTGTCAGTGTATTATTTATTTATCATTTATGATCTCCTGTATGTATGCGCTGCACTTTTTTTTTGTTTATCAACTGTGTTTGCCAATTTCAATGTGATCCTAAATTTAGACAACTTCTAATTGTCTGATTTGCATAAAATATTCTGCAACTAAATGCAAGCCATCATTTCCCAGCGATCCTCCTGCTATCTCTAACTAGGTCACCTCGTCCTGCTTCTGTCTCATATTCTGAGCTCTATACATGTGATATTCCAGTGCTTTCCATAATCATCAACACATCTGCAGAATACTGTGATATCAAGCCAAGGTTTTTATACAGAAATATAAGAAATGCTGAGAAGTTTCCAATGGTTTTGTCTATCTGTGGAGGATTCTGTGGGATCTGGAGAGAGAAAGCAGTGCTTTAAAGTGGAGCTCCACCCTAAAGTAGAACTCCTGCTGATCGGAACCCTCCCCCCCTCCGCTGTCACATTTGACACCTTTCAGGGGGGAGGGGGTACAGATACCTGCAGGCCTGTCACTACAGGACAGGCAAAGCAAACAATTGCTTGGGGCCCCGAGCTGGCCTGGGGCCCCCAACTTCCCCTTTCCAGGCTGTAGCGTGGCCGAGCTCTTCTTTCCTCCTGTCAGTCTGGACGAGTACTGCGCGGTACAGGAGATTCAGTGTCCTGTTCCCAGCCGGACTGACAGGAAGTGCACACTGAGTGCTCACTCAGTGTGCAGCAGCAGAGAGAGAGAGAGCAGCAGCACTCACCGCTGACTCTGAGTCATCCCTCCGACCTCCAGTCCAGTCAGTGACCTTTTCGGCGGAGTCAGCACGGCGGGCGGCGGCATTCTGCCATGCCAGACCAGTACCCTAGATCCACGGCTCAGCTCAGCCAGCTGTTCCCTGCCCGAGGACCTCCGCTGCAGCCCAGGGCCTGCAAATTTACGACGCGACCTCCTCCAGGCCGACTGCCTGCCTGGACCAGGGAACCAGGAAGAGAAGCTAAAGTTTGCCCCACCAAACCAGACTGAGTGTCAGAGAGTCCAGATAAAAAGGTGAGCAAAGCAAATGAAAAACAGTAGCGACAATTGATGGGCACACTGGCAGCATTTGATGGGGCACAGTAGCGAGAATTGATTGGCACAGTGGCAGCATCTGATGTGGCACAGTTGCTATAATTGGTGGGCACACTGGCAGCATCTGATGGGGCACAATAGTGACAATTGATGGGCACACTGGCAGCATTTGATGGGGCACAAAAGCGAGAATTGATTGGCACAGTGGCAGCATCTGATGTGGCACAGTTGCTATAATTGGTGGGCACACTGGCAGCATCTGATGGGGCACAATAGTGACAATTGATGGGCACACTGACAGCATTTGATGGGGCACAGTAGCGACAATTGATGGGCACACTGGCACACTGGGAGGGGGCCTCCATGTCCATTTTCCTTGGGGCCCCCTAATTTCTTCAAACGGCCCTGGATACCTGTCTAATACCCGACATGTATTTGTACCCACTTCCGGCCACACAGTCTCGGGTAAACTGCAGGCATGACGTCTACCCCCCCGTTGTGTTCTGGGAACACTCGGCTCACAGAACACAGCGGGAGCCAATCGGCAGGTGTAGCGCGACTCGCGCATGCGCCAAAGGGAACCGGCGCTGGACTCCAGGACAGGTAAGTGTCCTAATATTAAAATTCAGCAGCTGCAGTATTTGTAGCTGCTGGCTTTTAATATTTTTTTTTTCAGCGGACATCCACTTTAATGTCTTCACATGGGAATGTTGAGCAGAAAGCTGATGATAATACTGAGAGATAATGGAGATCATACTTATACCTGCATTGGAATGATGCCAACTAAAATCTCAGCCTCCGTCAGGAGTGATCTCACCTTTTCATGTTGCGCTGTAACTGCAGCGGGTGCAATCCCATCCAATGGTTTTTGGTGCACATTGTAATGGTTTTCAACAGTGTACTTCTTTCTCTATGCACATCGGTTGCACAGTCCGATTAGGGTTGCCACCTGTTCAGGATTCACCCAGACAGTTTGGGTTTGGAATCATGCGTCCGGGTTTTAGACTGCCAGAAAATAAAGATAAGAGGGGGGGAGGGAAGAAGGTGGGAGGATTCTCCCCACTGTGTCTTTGTATTTTGACTGCAGGGATTCCCTCCACTGCCAGAATACACTGATCAGTGCTGCAGCGGCTGATCAAATGGAGGACCGCAAGACAAAGATACTGGGCCAGATTCAGAAAGCTCTGCCTATCTTTAGGCAGGCGTAGCGTATCTCAGATACACTACGCCGCCGTAACTTTCAGTGGCAGGTTCCTTATTCAGAAACTATTTACGCCGAAAGTTACGGTGGCGTAGTGTATCTGTGGCGGTGGAAGGCCGCGCAATTCAAATTTGTAAGATGGGGGAGTGATTCATGTAAATGAATCATGACCCCACGTAAGTGACGTTTTTTTTGGACGGTGCATGTGCCGTCCGTGGACGTTCCCAGTGCGCATGCGCGAAATCATGTCGCGTTTTCTCAATGTAAACGACGTGAACTTAAATAATGTCGAGCCCCATTCCCGAACGATTTACGCAAACGACGTAACCGACGTTCCATTTGACGCGGTCCTGTCGTCCATACTTAACATTGGCTGCGCCTGCTATAGCAGGGGTAACCTTGCGCTGCTCGACCGCTTACGCAAACGACGTCAAATACGACGCGCCGCCGCAAGTACGTTTCTGAATCGGCGTAAATAGCTCATTTGCATATTTTACGCGAGAAACAACGTAAACGCCACCTAGTGGCCGGCTGAACATTACATTTAAGATCCGACGGAGTAAGACTATTACACCAGTCGAATCTTAGCGTAAATCCGGCGTATCATGTTTTCTGAATAGAAAACAATAATACTCCAGCGGGAAATTCGAATTACGCTGGTGTATCTGTAGATACACTGGCTTAATTCCTTTCTGAATCTGGCCCAGTGACTTTAGTTACACTTTAAACGCTTGCCGACCGTGCCACGTCAGCAGAATAGCATAGCTGCGCAAAGCAATGTAAATACGTTACTTTGAATTTCACGCCGTCACAATGATGATCGCCGCCATTACTGATAAAAAAAAATCAATAATAAAAATGCCATAAAACTATCCCCTATTTTGTAGATCCTATAACTTTTGCGCAAACCAATCAATAAACGCTTATTGCGATTTTTTTACCAAAAAAATATATATATACATATATTGGGGATATTTATTATAGCAAAAAGTAAAAAATATTTTCAAAATTGTGGCTCTATTTTTGTTTAATGCAAAAAATAAAAACCGCAGAGGTGATCAAATACCACCAAAAGAAAGCTCTATTTGTGGGAAAAAAAGAACGCCAATTTTGTTTGTAAGCCATGCCGCACGACGGCGCAGTTGTCAGTTAAAACAATGCAGTGCAGAATTGCAAAAAGTGGCCCGGTCATTTGGCAGCCAAATCCTCCAGGGCTGAAGTGGTTAAATTCATGCTTACTTAGGCTTTGTCATCCCTGAAACTATCAGACCATCCAGGGATCAGCACTGATCCCTGATCCAATAACTGACTTGGTTGCAGTTGCCCATGTGTTTGTAATGTCAGAAGGCCCAGCCGTCACTTGTACTCGCCTTTCATCTAGCAGCTCTGAGATCACATTACTTTCTCCAGAGAATAAAGCCGCTTTTCTTTATCACCTTCTTATTTCCTTCTCCTATCTATTTGATCCTCTATTAAGCTTATAACGATTAATCCTCTAATGATTATGAGGAACGAAGAGGTGAAATTTTACACATTTCTTACACATTAGCTACCCAGGGGCTCAACAGGGACAATGAAACGTTTCTGTATGAAGAATACAAGGGGTCCAGTTAAAAGCAAAGTTACATTGTTTTTGGTCTTGAATTGCAGCTGCTGGGGGGAAAATAATTATTTGATCCCCTGGAGATTTTGTAACTTTGCCCAATTACAAAGAAATTAAGGGTCTATAGTTTTTATTATGGGTGTATGTTAAATGGAAGAGAATATCAACCAAAAAATGACTTCTGTATAGATGTCAATGCAAGTCGCCCTGAGTCGCCCCAAAGTCGTACAAGAACCTTTTTCTAAGTTGGAGTGACTTGCATCGTTCCTATTAGAGTGGTTCTATTGAATAGAATGGGACACACCTTGTCAGGCGGCTGAGTCGCCTGACGAGTCGCCCCAGTGTGAACTGGCTCTAACTTCCTCTGTGCAGTTGGTTTTCACAGAGTGGCCCAGATCCTCTTTTTCTGGGGTCCTTCAGCGGCGCTCCTGGCTCCTCCTCTTCCCGATTGCCATGTTGGAGAGCTGCTCCCCTTTAGGGCACTCGTGTGGGCACGCTCCAGTGTCCTGCTACTGCGTCCATTGATACAGACAGCAGGACTCGGCCCCGCCCCCACGTCATTGGATTTGATTGACAGTAGCTAGAGCCAATGGCTGCGCTGCTATCAATCTATCCAATCAGGACCAGAGGCACCAACTGAAGCAGGTGTGTTAGTCCCTGTCTCTGGAAACACCAGGTTCAGGTAAGTAAAAGGGGGACTCTGGGGGGCTGCAGCATCACAGGAGGTTTTTCACCCTAATGCATGGAATGCATTGAGGTAAAAAACCTAGAGGGTTTACAACCCCTTTAAGGTTTCTTGGCTGTCACTTGGCAACTCAAAATTTCAGTTACCTTCAAAAAAATTCTATAGGATTAGGGCTAGGCCACTCCATGACCATAATGTGCTTCTTTTTGAGCCACTCCTTTGTTGCCTTGGCAGTATGTTTTGGGTCATTGTCATGCTGGAAGACCCATCCACCACCTATCTTCAGCGTACGCATCCAAGATTTTACAATTCATGGCCCCGTCCATTGGCCCCTCAATGTGGCAAAGACGGCATGTACCTTTAGCAGAAAAACAGCCCCAAAGAATAATGTTTCCACCTCCGTAGCGTATATTCCTAGGCGTAAGTCAGCGTAAGTGGAAGTGGACGCATCCCAGTGCGCATGCTCACAATCACGTCGAAACAACTGGCTAAGATACGTTGAATCACTGCCTACTACGTGAACGTAACCTACGCACAGCCCTGTTTACGTACTATGTAAACTACGTAAAATTTGACGGTGTTTGTTCCCTAGTGCATACCTTTGCATAAGTTGCGCCTCTAATACGGGGAATAATTTTACGCCGGACATAACCCTTACGCAAATCGCTTAAGACATGCGCCGGGCGCAAGTACGTTCGTGAATCGGCGTATCTCCCTCATTTGCATATTTGCATTGAAAATCAATGGGAGTGCCAAATGCGCCCAGTGTAACTATGCGCCCACTATACGCCGGCGTAGGCAAGTTACGTCGGTGGGATGTAGTCTGTTTTTAGGCATATCTTAGTTCTGTGGGCACGGTGCACAGATACGACGGCGCATATTTACACTTATGCGGCGTAAGTGCTTGGTGAATCCGGACCTTTGTGTCCAAATATGTAGAAGAATCGGCCTAAACTCAGAAAAAAATGTGTTAAAAAAATAAAATAAAATTGGGGATATTTATTATAGCAAAAAGTACAAATTTTATTTATTTTTTTCAAAATTGTCGCTTTATTTTATTTTTTATTTTCTTTATTTTACCGCAAACAATAAAAACTGCAGAGGTGATCAAATACCAAAGAAATATCAAAGAAAGCTCTATTTGTGGGGAAAAAGGAGGTCAATTTTGTTTGGGAGCCACGTCGCACGACCTCGCAATTGTCAGTTAAATCGACACAGTGCCGAATCGCAAAAAGTGGGCCGGTCATTTGGCAGCCAAATGGTCCGGGGCTAAAGTGGTTAATAAACACATGAGAAATTAGGATTGTTTGCATGTTATCAGCTTTAGTACATTGGGTTTGTCTATTGTTGTGACCTTGATGAAGATCAGATCACATTTTATGGCAGATTCCTGCAGAAAACCGGTTAGGGCCCTTTCACACGGGGCGGATCAGTACTGACCCCACCATGTGTGTGTCTGTCTGCTCAGCGGGGATCCTCCGTAAATCCCCGCTGAGCTGTCGGCTGACAGGGCGGTCCTTGCACACTGTGCAGAGACCGCCCTGTTTTTTCTCCGCTCTCCCCTATGGGGGGGGGGGGGGGCGAATGAACACGGACCGTGTGTCCATATTTATCCGATCCGCCCTGCAGACGAAAGAAAAAATAGGGTTTTCTTCCGTCCGCAAAAGCGGATCTTTGCGGAGGCAGATGATTACAGGTGTCAGTGGATGTTTATACGCTGACGCCCGCAATCACATACGGACCAATGTATGTCCTGTTTTCATCCGCAACGGATGGATGAAAATGCGCACATACGGTCCACACATGTGAAAGGGGCCTTAATTCCAATTGGCTCACACACCTTTTCTTGCCACAATATATTTAAAATGTAGAAAACGTTTATAAGATATGTTAGAGGTAGAAAACTGCGAGGTTGAATCTGTTTTTAACCTTTTCTGTCTTTTTTTTTTTTCTCCCACAGTCTACTCTTGGCTATGTGGCTTTGCTAATCAGCACCTTCCATGTTCTAATATATGGCTGGAAACGAGCCTTCGAAGAGGAGAGCTACCGCTTTTACACCCCGCCAAACTTTGTGATAGCGCTGGTCCTCCCGACAATAGTCATCCTCGGCAAGATCGTGCTGCTGTGCCCGTGCGTCAGCAAGAAGCTCCGCCGCATCAAAAGGGGATGGGAGAAGAGTCACTTCAAGGAGAAGACAAGCAGCACAGCGGCTCACGTCTCCCCTGAGAGAGTCACAGTCATGTAATGGGGATTTTACCCCATGGCCTGGGAACGCCATACCAGTACTTCTGTTATCTTTTCAGACAGCAGAAGGCATCATATGTTACAGTGACATCAAACAACCAAGGAGATTTATTTTATAAAGTGTAAGGAGATATGTTTAGGTCATCTATAGTGGCCAGACGCCGCTTTCCTCCATTTTCCAAATTGTGCCAAGAAAATGACAGCAGGAGCCTTTCCTTGTTCTAAGACACATTTCATAAATTAAACAATGTTTTCTTTTAAACAGAACTAGATAGAAAAGAGTTATTCCAGTTACTAAAGCAACTCCCTTGCCAAGAAAAAAAAAAGCATACTGCAAAAGAGGATCATTAATAGTTACCAGTCTGCCAATCAGTGACTCCTGCTTTTGCACTTTTAGAACTATGGTGGTCAAAGAATCTTCAGAATTCAAGAAACTTCCCAGTATGTCAGATGCTTGTGTCCCCTACTGTGTTTCCATCCACCAGCTGCCACATCACTACAGTCACCTTTACTGGTCCATGGGAAGGACCACAGAGTACAGCCGGGGACACAGGCCGAATATTCTCTGACCGCTAGAGTGCAGATAGGAATCCCCATCAGCAGCGCTAATAAAGTGGTTGTAAACATGAAATATGAACAAAGCATATCCCTCTATAGTGTGTACTTGTCTCAATTAAGAGCACTGAGTGTCATTTCTGTCAGCTGCTTCATTCCTCTGCTATCTGCATGAATTAATTCTGACAAGTTTTCTTGACACCAAGAGAAAAAAGGTGACAGGGGAGGGACCTCTAGTTGATTGACAGCCCAGCGGTGTTCCTGAAAGCCAGGGGTAGGCAACCTCGGCACTCCAGCTGTAATACAGCTACAAATCCCATCATGCCTCTGCCTCTAGGAGTCATGCTTGTGATTATCAGGGTCTTGCAATGTCTCACGGGACTTGTAGTTTCAACACAGCTGGAGGGCTGAGGTTGCCTACCCCAGCTGTGTTAAGAGGGGATGTGTCCCTTTCCTCCAATCAGTTGTCAGAACTGTCTTCACCGAGCTCTGCAGTGTGTAATTTCAACTCTCTGTCTCCTTTTTTCTGACAAGCTTTATAAATTCAGCACTTAAGGCCTGGTTCACAAAATTGCATGTGATTCGCACCGCACTGCAGTGCAAATCACATGTGATGTCCGTGCGATGCGATTTAAGCCATACAGATAGTATGACTGAAATTGCATTGCAATCAAAACAAAACTCACACAGGACCCTTTTTTTGGTCCGCACCTGAATCGGAATTGCATGGGTGTTCACACCTATGCAATCTGATTTATGTCTGAACTGAAAGTTCACAGTGCGATATGCAAGCTGGTATTAACATTGTATGACACTCCCCAGCAGTTTGCATATGGCAGTGTGAACTGCTGTGCGAATCAGGTGCAATGCGGGAACCCATATTTGCAGGGTTCCCGCATCGTAGTGTGAACCGAGCCTTAAACAGATGTAGAGAAGACTACAGATAAACAGATACAACTTATGTAGAAGGATTTGTTTCATCTCTGTGTATCACCTGAGGCCAGTCAGATATATGAGGTTTACAACCACTTTAAGTATTTTTATATTATTTTGCAAGGCAACCTAAAGTGGACCTGAACTCAAAAAATAATGTGCTATAATCATGCTAAGCCCTGGAAAACCTACATCTGAAAACATCTAGGCACTCTTAATTGTATATCTGCTTTGTGAGATCTGAGGCACTGCTGCCTCTGACTGCTAGTCTCAGAGCGTTTGTATTGGCAATGTCCCAAAAAAAAAAAAAAATATCGAAATTGTAAAAATTTAAAAATTTGAAAATTCAGAATTTTGAAAATTGTAAAAATTTGAAAAATCGAAAATAAAAAAAATCGAAAATTTGAAAATTAAAAAAATCAGAATTTTCAAAATTGTAAGATTCGAAAATTCAGAATTTAAGGAATTTGAAAATCAAAAAATTAGAAATTTAAAAAAAAATTGTTCAAAAATCTAAAGTTCGAAAATGGAAAACTTACGAATTTTTAGAATTTACGAATTTCTAGAATTTTTAGAATTTATTTTTTTCGTAAATTCGGAAAATTTGTTTTTGGCAGTGCACATGTCTACAGCTGACTGTTGTCCTTGTTGGAGACTCTGACACAAGGAAGCAAAGCCCTGCCTCTACTTAGATGGCTCCTGCATAGACACCATGCAGAATAAGTCATGGTAAGTCACTAATGGGGCAAAATCCGCAGCAGGGAGACCACAGGCAACTAGACTTTTATCTTCTGCCTGGCATTTCTTGGGCACAGCATCCAGAGTTCAATTCCTCTTTAATTTTCTTTTCATGGCAGTAGAGTTGTTTTAAAAACCTCCCTAAGGGCCAATATAATGGGCACGAGTCTCAATTCATAAAAGCATAGCGCATGCATTCCATATAAAATCATTTTCAAGCATAAGAAATAGCAAATACTCAGGAATGAAAATGCGGCATGCGCTATGCTTCTCTGAATTGACATCACATTGTCCTCATTAGGTCAGAATGGTTGAATAAAAACTAGAGAGCATGCACCTTTCACAGGCTGGCCTGTACAGAGGACAGTGTGCTGGGTACAAAAGAAATCCACCAGTCCAGCACAAAGGTGGGGGCAGGGATTGGACTTATTGGGTGTGATATACTGGAGAGTGCAAAATCTGGTGCAGCTGTGCATGGTAGCCAATCAGCTTCTAACTTCAGCTTGTTCAAAACCACTACTACCGGTACATCACTAGAAGTGATTGTACCGGGATGATGCCTGCAGCTCCAGACATCATCCAGGCATTGTTTTTTAAAGCCGATAGTCAGCTCTCATTTTAAAAGCAATTCTAGTGGCTAACTAGCTAACCCCCCCCCCCCCACCCACACCTTCTGCATCTTCATTGGGTTATTACATCCCACCGGGACACCCGATCGACCAGCCGATGGAAGTCGGCTGATCATAAAGGCAAACCAAGAAAGGAACAGCTTTGATCGCCTCTCTGATAAAGGAACCCACAGGCGCTGAGCTTACATCACTTCCAGTTTCCCCCAGAAGTAAACTGCGCCATTTTTAAAAATTAAAAACTTTTGATCACACTGATCTGGTGTGATCAAATGCTTTTAAAGTGGTTGTAAACCCCCATAAAAAATTTAAAAAGACCTGTAAGACAAAGGCATAAGGAGCTAGCATGCCGTACACAGTACCGGCTGGCGACATGGCTCCCGGATTTACTTCCAGATATCGCGGGCTCCGGCGCTGATTGGCCAGAGCAGCGATGACGTCACTCCCACGCATTGCGCACGGGAGCCGCTGGTAACGGCACACTCACTGACATACGTGCTCTTGCATAAAGCAGAGCTCCACCCTAAAGTGGAACTTCCGCTTTAGGGTGGAGGGTCTAAGACAGGTATTTGCACCCACTTCCGGGCATACACTCTGCGGGTAAACTGCGGGCAGAACGTCAGTTCCCATCCCCGAATTATAGGCTTATCTGTAGCAAAAAGTGGATTGTAAAAGTTTACAACCACTTTAAGGGCAGAGGAGATATCTGGGGTCTTATAGATCTCTCCATAAAGAGTACCTGTCAAATGCATATTGGTGTCACAAAGGATTTTCAATTGTGACAGCAATAAAAGTGATAAAAAAAAAAATGAAAGCAACAGTGTAAAAATAAATAAATACAGAAAAAAAATTTAAGTACCCCCATTCCTCCATGCTCGCGCGCAAAAAAGGAAATGCATGTGTTGGTCATGCACGCGTGCAAACATCGATCGTATCACACGCCGCAAACATCAGATCATGGGCAGTAATTCTATCACCAGACCTCCTGTGTAAATCTAAAGTAGTAACCTGTAAAGTGCCGTCTATGGATATTAAAATGTACGTTGTTTGTTGCTGTTGCACGGGCGTGTGCAATGTTAAATCATGACATGTTTGGTATCTATTTACTCAGCGTAATATCATCTTTTAAATTCTACTAAACAATTAGGTATTATATTGTGTTTTTGTGCATTAAAATTCCAAAAAGTGTAATATTTTTTTTTTTTTAAATTGCGTTTGAAAAACCTCTTAACTACTGTGTGACATAAAAAGTTGCAACACCCACCAATTTATTCTCTAGGGTCCCTGCCTTAAAACAAATTTTCTAGCAAAACAATACTGATTGTGATATGTAAACAAAAAGTGCCAAAAAAGGCCTGGAGCTAAATTGGTTAAAGTTTGCCAAAAAAAAAAGGAAGCTAATTGGTTTCTGTGCAGAGGTGTACCAGATTTAGAAGTTTTGGTAAATCAACCGTATTGGGGATAATAATCCAGCACACTTCAAGACTCCTTCATTAAGGTCTCACTACTTCCATGCAGTGGAGAAGAGGTGTAAATTGCAGTGAGCAGTAGACATGTGCAATTTGTTTAGTTCTGAATTTGTTTAACAAATTTTGACAAAATAGTTAATTCCGAAACGTTTGAATTTCTGAATTTTTGAATTTCCGTATTTTTTGGATTTTCAAATTTTTGAATTCCGAATTTCCAAAATTATCCAATATTTCGTAAATTCGAACTTCAGAATATCAAAATTTCGAAAATGCGAAAATTCTAAATTCCAAAATTGCAAATTCTAAAACCCGAAAATTTGGAAATCCTAAAACCCAAATTTTAAGATTTTCGAATTCTATAATAATTTTATAATTTTATAATTTCCAATTTTTGAATTTGTATTTTTCAAATTTTTATAATTTTTAATTCTCTATTTTTTTAATTCTCAAATTTCCGAGTTCTGTTTTTTTTTTTTCATTTCCGAAATTATTCATTTTGAAATTTGGATTTCAGAGATTTGAAAATCCAAATTTTAAGTTTTTTCTGAATTTTCAAATTCTGAATTTTCTAATTTCCATTTTTAAATTTGTATTTTTCGAATTTTTATAATTTCTCATTTTCTATTTTCAGGATTTTCGAATTTACACATTCCGATACAATGAAATGAAAACAAACACATTTTTGGGCAGTGCACATGTCTAGTGAGCAGTACTGTATTTTACTGCATTTTGCAGCAGACGCCATAGAGTTAATTTACTAAAACTGGAGAGTGCAAAATGTGGTGCAGCTCTGCATGGTAGCCAATCAGCTTCTAACTTCAGTTTGTTCAATTATACTGTGGCATAAAACCTGGAAGCTGATTGGTTTCTATGCAGAGCTGCACCAGATTTTGCACTCTTCAGTTTTAGTAAATCAACCCCTATATTTTTTTTAAAAAAAGTATATGTGTATAGAAAAGTGAATTTATCCTTTTAGAGATTTTGTTTTTGTGAAGTGTTGACAGAACAAAATGACTACTAGCCCAGAACAACTTGGCTTCAACTTCTATGATGAGCAGAAAACACTCCTAAAACTCAACCAAAAGCAAAACAGACAACTTTCCCGTCACTGTGCCATCAATTTTCTTATTCCACGGGAAGGGCCGTGGCTGCTTCTGATTATCAAGTCCTATCAAAAATGGAGGTATTCTACTTTCCCTTTCCATGTGAAAGGGGCGATGAATTATTAAAAAGGCACAAAATACTCGACAGCCGCGAATTAAAGACAGATCCGTATAATCTTCGAAAATGGACACAAGAGCTTTCATATAGCTGAACATGATGATGACAGTATTAGTGACACATCCGTCATGAACTAAAAGACTGAGATATCTGGATGTCAGATAAAGCCGAGATGTCATAGAAGAACACTTCAGTGGGTTGTGCAATTTTCCGTATCTCCTCCATTTTGTGGCAATAACATTCATGAACTTTTTTTTTTTTTTTTAGAAAGCCTGATTGGTGCACTTTTTTCTGTGTATTTGTGAAGTGTTAGATATTCTACATGAGGGTCAATTCACCAAAATATAGGGTGAGTTCTATTTGTGTTATTTGGCAGTTTTAACTTCTAACATTTTTATCCCTTATTCACTAAAATTATTTTTAGGGTTCCATCGATACCATTTTTTTTTATCGGTGGGTACAAGTACCGATACTTTAGGTCAAGTTCATATCTGTAGTCAAATGCAAAATCTGCATAGTGTCTCGGTTCCACCGATGAAAAAAAAATACGGCCGCTGGAGGAGAAGTCCTGGGACCCCTGTGGGTATAGGGCGGAAGTGATGTCCAAAATAATGTCAGCTTGGGGGCGGACCGCCTATAAATCTTCTCCAGCCCTGTAAGCACCACAAGTGGCCATGATTTCCTATCATCGGCGGGACAGGGACACTATGCAGATTGTGCATTTGACCAGACATGTACTTAACCACTTAAGACTCGGACCATTATGCAGGTTAAGGACCTGGCCCCTTTTTGCGATTTGGCACTGCGTAGTTTTAACTGACAATTGCTTGGTCGTGCGACGTGGCTCCCAAACAAAATTGGCGTCCTTTTTTTTCCAACAAATAGAGCTTTCTTTTGGTGGTATTTGATCACCTCTGTGGTTTTTTATTTTTTGTGCTATAAACAAAAATAGAGCCACAATTTTGAAAAAAATCCCCCAAAAAAATATAAAAAAAAATATTTTTCCTTAGTTTATGCCGATACGTATTTTTCTACATATTTTTGGTAAATAATCGCAATAAGCGTTTATCGATTGGTTTGGGCAAAATTTATAGCATTTACAAAAAAGGGAATAGTTTTATTGCATTTTTAATAATATATTTTTTTTACTACTAATGGCGGCGAGCAGCGATTTTTTTCATGACTGCGACATTATGGCTGACACATCGGACAATGTTGACACATTTTTGGGACCATTGTTTCACTTTTAAACTGGCTTAATGTTTCTGTGAAGTAGAAAGAGACACACCGAACAAAAACAAATAAATCCAGGGCAGTGTTTTGTTTTTAAAATGAATCTGAAGTTTTAGACACACAGTAATGACAGCTCAGACCACAGTGAGAAAGCTCCCAGTACTGTGGTTATAAGGAAACAGACAAGCAGGAAGTGTGGAGATCAGAGCAGGATTACAGCAACATCAAAGCAAAAACGAACAATGAGGACATGCAACCAGTACTGCAGTAAGGTAAAGGAAGCTATTTAGCTAAAAAAAAAATCCTTTAGTGACCCTTTAACAAGAATAACTCCTACATATTAGTGAATTGACCCTTCGGTGTTACAGGGATTTTAATAGCGGCTTGTACTGTGTTTTGTATTTTCAGCAGTCCATCAGCTTTGTAGTGATATCAGGTTTTTCATTTTTTTAAATCAAGAGATTTGTAAAAAAATAAGTTATAAAACATTGATTCATGAGCATAAGAATTGTCAAAGATCACAAATAATGTATGTAATAAATATGTGTAGGCTGCCAGTGCCAAACATTCCATGGACCTCTGTGTAGCATGTGTGCCAATACTTTTGCAGTTGTTCATAAAGAAATAGAGAAAAGTAATGCCATCTGTGTGTTGTGTGACATTTGTGATTTTATAAGGGTGCATAGTTATATAGTGGGTGAGGTTGAAAAAAAGACACATCCAGTTAAACCTATGATGTGTGTGTGTGTCAATAGTACATCATATACCCCTGTATGTTGTGACCGTTCCAAAAGTCTGAAGCTGCAGTATTTGTAGCTGCTGTTTTTTTTTTTTAAATCCGGCGGAACCTTCACTTTAAACCTTCTGTTTTCTAATATTAGTTAATGGCTGAATGTCTTTTTAAATTACCTTTCACTAAAAATTTGTTTCCTTATGCTAGGGTCACCAGTATGGTATTTGTACATCGATATAATATCCCCTCTCATGCGTCTCCTCTCCAGAGAGAATAAGTTCAATGGCCCAGATTCACAGAGCAATTACGCCTGTCTAACTGGTGTTAGACAGGAGTAATTTCAAATTTCGCGCGCCGTATCACTAGTTTGAATCCTCAAACCATGATATGGCGGCTTCGGGCTTCGATCCGAGAGGCTTACGTCTTCGTAAGCCTTCAGATCTACGCTGCGATATTTTTGCGGCCGCTGGGAGGAGTTTGCGTCGTTTTTATGCGTCGGGATATGCAAATTAGTTTTTACGGCGATCCACGAAGGTACGAGTGTCCCTCACAATCGCCTACGTCATTTTTTGGCTACGTAATGTTAGAGGAGCTTTTTGCTGGTCTAACAGTGCGTAACCCATGTAAAGTATGGCCGTCGTTCCCGCGTCGATTTGAATTTTTTTTTTTTTTTTTAACGTAACTCGTTCGGGAATAGGAATGTACGTAAACGACGCTACTACGACGTAACGACGTGATTTCGCGCAATGCACGGCGGGAAATTTGCGAAGGGAGCATGCGCAGTTTGATCGCCGCAGGAACGCGCCTATTTTAAATGCTTCACGCCCCCTACTCACGCAGATGGATTGCGACGGGAGAAATACACTACGCCGCCGTCGTTTACTGGACAAAATCTACCTGGATTCCACGTAGAGCCAGGTAAAAAACGGCGGCGTAGTGTATTTCTGATACGCTACGAGAATCTAATTCTCTCTGAATCTGGGCCATTGTTTGTAGTCTTTCCCCATGGCTGAGATCCTCCAGACACTTTATTAGCTTTGTTGCCCTTCTCTGGACTCTCTACAATTCCAGCACATCCTTCCTGAGGACTAGAGCCCAGAACTGGATGGCATACTGCAGGTGCGGCCGGACCAGAGTCTTGTAGAGTGGGAGAATTATCACTTTATCTCTGGAGTTAATCCTCTTTTTAATGCATGCCAATATTCTGTTGGCTTTGCTTGCAGCAGCTTGGCATTGCATGCCATTGCTAAGCCTGTCACCTACATTCCCCCAGAGGTTCTTCCCCTAGCGAGTAATTTGCATTTGTAGTTTTGCCACCCAAATGCATCAGTTTACATTTTTCAACATTAAACCTCATTTGCCATGTAGTTGCCAATCCGATTATTTTATTTAGGTCTTCTTGTAAGCTTTCCACAGCCTGCGTAGAAGTTATTTCCCTGCTTAGCTTAATATCGTCTGCAAATACAGAGATTGAGACATTTATTCCATGCTCTATATCAGGGGTCTCCAAACTTTTCAAACAAAGGGCCAGTTTATTGTCCTTCAGACTGGAGGAGGGCTAACAGTGGCAGAAAATGTTATGGGCACGGCATGGGCGAGAATAAATATGGCCTTGGTTTTGGTGGTTAACCACTTGCCCACGGCGTCATGGTAAAGAGACGTCATGATTTTAAAGATGGGTATCTCTGTAACGGCAGCAGCTGCTGCCACAACCGAGATATCCATCTTTTCCGTGGGCAGTCCTGTACACGATAATGGCGGTCTCCACGGCGGATTCACCGTTATCGGTGGCGGGAGAGGGCACCCCCCCTCCCGCCGCTCTCTCGCGCCCTCCGCCGCTTACCGGAGCCGTCGGTAGCGGCGGAGGCGATCGGGTCCTGTCGGCAGCTGTGTTGGGATACGAGTGAGGGAAAAATCGCCCCCACCCGTCCCCCATAGCTCTGCTGGGCGGAAGTGACGTCAAAACGTCAGTCCCGCCCAGCGTTTTAAAGAAACATTTTTTTTTTTCTGACATTTGAAAAATTACATTTTTTTTTTCTTTTTTTTGCATTTAAGCCTAAATATGAGAGCTGAGGTCTTTTTGACCCCAGATCTCATATTTAGGAGGACCTGTCATGCTTTTTTCTATTACAAGGGATGTTTACATTCCTTGTAATAGGAATAAAAGTGATAATTTTTTTTTTTATTATTTATTTCGGTGTATAAAATTATAAACTAATATAAAATAAATAAGAAAACAAAAAAAAAATTTAAAACGCCCCGTCCCGACGAGCTCGCGCACAGAAGCGAACGCATACGAAAACGGTGATCAAACCACACAAGTGAGGTATCGCCACGATCGTTAGAGCGAGAGCAATAATTCTAGCCCTAGACCTCCTCTGTATCTCAAAAAATGCAACCTGTAGAATTTTTTAAATGTCGCCTATCGAGATTTTTAAGGGTAAAAGTTTGACGCCATGCCACGAGCGGGCGCAATTTTTAAGCATGACATGTTGGGTATCATTTTATTCGGCGTAACATTATCTTTCACAATATATAAAAAAATTGGGCCAAATTTATTGTTGTCTTATTTTTTTATTCAAAAATTGAATTTTTTTCATAAAAAGTGCGCTTGTAAGACCGCTGCGTAAATACGGTGTGACAAAAAGTATTGCAATGACTGCCATTTTATTCTCTAGGGTGTTAGAAAAAATATATATAATGTTTGGGGGGTTTAAGTAATTTTCTAGCAAAAAAAACAGTTTTAGTCTCGTAAACACCGAATCTGAAAAACAGGCCCGGTGGGCAAGTGGTTAATAGGTGTACTGTCCCTATTAGGAGGAGGGATAGTATCCCCTCATTGGTATCGCTGGAAGAAATAGTGCCCCGGGGGCCGGGTAAAGGCTAGCAAAGGGCCACATCTGGCCCTTGGGCCACAGATTGGAGACCCCTGCTCTATATCATTAAGAGTGAATTAAATAGGATTGGTCCCAGAACAGAACCCTGGGGGACCCCACGTTCTACACCAGACCATTCCGAGTACTCCCCATTTATCACCACCCTCTGGACTCGCTCTTGTAACCAGTTTTCAATCCATGTACTCACCCTATGGTCCATGCCAACTGACCTTATTTTGTACATTAAATGTTTATGGGGTACTGTATCAAATGCCTTTGCAAAATTGAGATGTACCACGTCTACAGGCCGTCCTTTATCTAGATGACAGCGCACCCCCTGGTATTTGATCACCTCTGCAGTTTTTAAAATTTTTGCTGTAATGAATATCCCCCAAAAATATATAAAAAAAAATATTTTTTCCTCAGTTTAGGCCGATACGTATTCTTCTACATATTTTTGGTAAAAAATAAATCGCAAAAGGCATTTATTGATTGGTTTGCGCAAAAGTTATAGCGTTTACAAAATAGGGGATCGTTTTATGGCATTTTTATAAATATTTTTTTTTACTAGTAATTAGGGGTGATCAGCGATTTTGTTCGGTACTGCGGCATTATGGCGGATACTTCGGACACTTTTGACACATTTTTGGGACCATTGGCATTTTTATAGCGATCAGTGCTATAAAAATGCATTGATTACTATAAAAATGCCACTGGCAGGGAAGGGGTTAACACTAGGGGCGGGGAAGGGGTTAAGTATGTTCCCTGGGTGTGTTCTAACTGAAGGGGGGGTGGGGTGTGGACTAACTAGGTGAAATGACTGATTGCTGTTCATATATTGTCAGGCATTTCTCCCCCTGACAGGCCCGGGAGCTGTGTGTTTACACACACAGCTCCCTGTTCTCGCTCTGTAAGGAGCGATTGCGCCCGCCCGGCGGTGACCCACGAGGCGCGCGCGTCGGTCCTGGGGGGCGTGCGCCTCCGGCGGAGCGCACCCCTATTGGCTGAAGGGCGAGATCACGTAGATTAGATCTACGTGATCTCGCCCAGCAGAGCCGACCTGCTGGTCGGCAAGCAGTTAACATACTGCATTCTGCACTCTGCAAGTCATCTCAGATTAGCCACACCCAACATTTTGCTACACACGCTGGAATTTTTTTTTCTTCTGTACCTAGGACCAGGGCAGGGTGGTGGGGGCCCCTGGGCTTGAGTGTTGTGATCGAAGATGTTGAGCGAGGGGGGGATCATAGTTGTTGAGCAGCTTAAGGCATGGGCCCCCTGGAGCAGAGAACCTGGGGGGGGGGGGGTGCTTTCGCCTGAAATTGAGAAGCGGGGGGCGCTGCCGCAAATTGAGAAGCAGGAAGCAAGGGGGGGGGGGGGGCCTTTACAAAAAAAAAGAAGCAATAAAAAATACATAAAAAAGGGAGGTTGCTATCCGGGGCCCTGGGGACCTCGGGGCCTTTTAATAAAAAATAAAAAAATAGACAAAGATAAAAAAATAAACGTTTATAAAAATAAAAAAGGGGGGATTGCCACATGGGGCCCTAGGGACCTTTGAGCCCTTTAATAAAAAAAAAAATGAAATGAAAATTTATAAAAAAAAATAGGGGGGGGGGTTGCCGTACGGGGGCCCTTGAGACCTCTGGGCCCTTTAATAATAATAAATATAATATTTTATATATATATATATATATATATATATATATATAAAATATATTAAAAAAACTTTTTTTTTTTATAAAAAATAAAAAAGTGGGGGTTGCTGTCTGGGGGCCCTGGGGACCTCCGGACCCCTAAAAAAAGAAAAAAAAAAAATTTTTTTCTTAATTTTCTTTATTATTATTATTATTATCAGCACAAGTGTTAATTACAAAAGGTATAAAGTAAACATTCCAAATTTTAAAAACAATTAATAAAATGTGTACAAAGCCTATAATGCCTATAATTTAATAGTTAACCACTTCCTTACTGGGCATGTAAACCCCCTTCCTGACCAGGTGAAATTTCAGCTTGCGGCACTGCGTCGCTTTAACTGACAATTGCGCGGTCGTGCGATATGGCTCCCAAACAAAATTGGCGTCCTTTTTTCCCCACAAGTAGAGCTTTCTTTTGGTGGTATTTGGTCACTTCTGCGATTTTTATTTTTTGCGCTATAAACAAAAAAGTACGACAATTTTGAAAAAAAATATTATTTACTTGTTGCTATAAAAAATACCCCAATTTAAAAAAAAAAATCAGTTTAGGGCGATACGTATTCTTCTACATATTTTTGGTTAAAAAAAAAAAATCGCAATAAGCGACTGGTTTGCGCAAAAGTTTTAGCGCCTACAAAATAAGGGACAGAATTGTTATTTTTTATTATTTTTATTTTTTTACTAGTAATGGCGGCGATCTGCAATTTTTATTGCGACTGCGACGTTATGGCGGACACATCGGACACTTTTGACACATTTTTGGCACCATTCACATTTATACTGCAATCAGTGCTATAAATATGCACTAATTACTGTATAAATGTGACTGGCAGGGAAGGGGTTAACACTAGGGGGTGAGGAAGGGGTTAATGTGTATCCTGAATTGTGTTCTAACTGTGGGGGGAGGGGGGGTGACCGATCTGTGTCCCTATGTACTAGGAACACAGATCGGTATGCTCTCTCTATGACAGGACGCTATCATTGTGAGAGCCGGCAATGAGAGATGATCTCATATGTTTACATATGAGATCATCTCTCATTGGCCCATCAGATCGCATCGCAAACGGCCACTCTGATTGGCCGTTCGCGGCGATCTGTGATTGGCTGTGTCCAAGGGACACGGCCAGTACACAAATTCCCCGCTGCGCGCTCTGGAGCGTGCGCTGGGAACGAGGAAAGGGACTGCCGTGAAAACACGGCAGCCCGGAGATTTAGAGCCACCCTGCGGCCGTATATAGTCGTATGGCCGTAGGGAAGTGGTTAATAATAATAAATATTACTATTAGTTAGTTATTATTTTGGATTTTCGAGTTTTCAAATTTCCGTTATTATTTCGGGATTTTCGTTCTTTTAAATTTTGAGATTTTCATTGTTATTTTAAGATTTTCGAATTTACGAATTTTAGTTTTCGGAAAAATTTGTTAAGCGGGTTTTCGTTAAATCAAACATTTTGAATCAATGAATTTGTCAAATTTTGTCGAAAAACCCATTCGGAATGAAACAAATTGCACATGTCTAGTCCTATAGTGTGCCACCAAAGTGGTTTGAAGACAAAGTAGCAATCCTAGTCATAAAGTGAGAGGGTAATATGTACTTGTTTATTCATTTCAGGTATATTTTCTTTCCATATCCCCCCAGGACCTCAGAAGTTCTTGCTGCCCCTGACTAGAAATGCCCTTGTGGAGACACTTTCATAACACTATCACTTTTTTACTTCTCAAGTGCAGAGCTCCGATTTACTGAGCATGAGCAGTGAGTTCCTACTACACGTGGCCGCCATCTTTACTGTGGGAAAATTGCCAGAAAGTGACTGAGCCGAATTCCCCGTTATCACCTTAGGTTCAGGTGAGACGGGGCTGGGAAATCCGGGACAGCACAAAGACGTGTACTGCAGAAAATTGTATTTACAGAAGGGAGGACACATAAACAGACATATAATAGAATCTCAATAATCACACTGAGCAGGAAGTGTGAGTCAGTGCGGCTCCCGTAGTCGGCAAGCGCCTGGTCACCATGGTAACGGGGCGCCTTTTGTGTTGACAACCAAAGTTGAGACTCCCGGGAGAGCGGAGATTCTTCATCACCATGCCGGCGGCTCAGGAGGTAGCGGCGGCCCCGGTACTGGGGACCCCCCGGCTGGACAATGGCAGGAGGAGCCTCGGGCGGCCTGTGGTGAGGCTGGTGGTGACCGACACCGAGCTGGGGGAGCGAGAGGTAATGACACCGACTACCGTATATACTGCATGTGAGGGGCAGGATTTCTCCTATACCTGGAACTACAAGTCCCAGCAACATAATGCAAGTGTGTGATGGGGACATATCCTTCTATCACAAGAGGGGGACCAAAATAAATAAATATATATAATCGTTTTTTGATTTTTATACTTTCCAGATGCAATATATATATAAAAAATAATGCAATTTTTATATATATATATTATATATATAAATCAAAAAATGATTATATATTTTTATACTTTCCAGATGCAATATATATATATATATATATATATATATATATATATATAAATGCAAAAAAATGTTTTATATATATATATATATATATATATATATATATATATATATATATATATATAAAATCGTTTTTTGATTGTTATATATATATATTATTTTTTTGCATTATTATTTATATATATTGCATCTGGAAAGTATAAAATATATATATATGATTATATATATATATTTTTTAAACTTTCCAGATGCAATATATATAAATAATAATGCAAAAAAATTATATATCTATAAACGATTATATATATATATATATATATATATATATATATATATATATATATATATATATATATATATATATGTTTTTTTGATTTTTAGATATATAATTTTTTTGCATTATTATTTATATATATTGCATCTGGAAAGTATTCACAGTGCTCCATTTTTTTCGCATTTTGTTATGTTACAGCCTTATTCCAAAATAGGAAAAAATCATTCTTTTCCTCCAACATTTTACACGAAGCTGAAGTTAGCTCCTTATTCAGGTTGGCTCTTTATTCACAAAAGTAATTATTTACTAAACAATCCTCTGCAATGTTTATAATAAAATTGTGAACTTTAACAACAATTCTGTCTCCCTTAATTCCATATATTTAAAGGGGTTATTCTGAATAAATATCTGAAAACCATCTTGGCATGCTAATGTTGATTTGTGGCTGAACCCCTGGGGACCACCAACATTTTCTCGTGGACCACTGGATGGTGACCACTGCTCTATAGTGTTTAATTGTCTGAGTTATGTGTCATTTCTGTCCGCTGCTTCGTTCCCCTCCTATCAGCATGAATCACTTCCAGTGCCAGAAAAAGTTCATCCATTGCCAAGGGAAAAGATGCCAAACTGTGCCCCCCTCCCCCCCATGATATACAAGCTTAGGAGGTTCTACCCCCAGCAATCATATAGATGGAGTTTTAATAAGAGTGGAGTCATCGCAAGAACTGTAGTTGTGCATGGAGGGAGAACCCTGTGGCAGGGAGGAGAGAATGAGCACAGCCTCCTGGCTTTCTATGGCTCTCCTCACTGCTCCCAGTGCTTGGCTGACAGGAGTAGTGATGCTGCTTTCACTACTCCTGTCAGGACATATAGGGCCAGATTCTCAAAAGAATTACGCCGGTGTATCCACAGATACACCGGCGTAATTCGAATTTCCCGCCGGCGTATCATTGTTTTCTATCCAGAAAACATGATACGCCGGATTTACGCTAAGATCCGACTGGCGTAACTCACTTACACCGTCGGATCTTATATGTAATGTTACGCCGGCTGCTAGGTGGCGTTTACGTCGATTTCTCATTTGACTATGCAAATGAGCCTGATACACCGATTCCTAAACAATTTTGCGCTGCCTGGTCGTCGTTTCCGTAAGCGTAAACTTACCCCTGCTATATGAGGGGTAAGTTTACGAAGGTCCGTCATATGCCATGTTAAGTATGGCGTCGGGACAGCGTCGTCTTTTTCCGTCGTTTCCGTTGTTTTCCTAAGTCGTTCGCGAATAGGGATTTGCGTAAATGACGCTCACGTCGTCTTCATTGACGTTTTCCGACGTGTGTTGGAGCATGCACACTGGGCTATTTTTACGGCCGGCGCGAACGCAGTTCGATCGGCACGGGGGCGCGCTTAATTTAAATACAAGCCGCCCCCTTTGAATTACGCGGCCTTACCATTTACACTACGCAGCACTTGCTCCAGTAAGTTGCGGCGGCGTAGTGTAAATGGCATACGCTACGCCGCCGCGGATTCTATGTCAATCTGGCCCATAGTCAGAATTTCAAAGAACAATGGGGTAGCCCCTAGAAGTCGCACATCTAAAATGTCCTGGAGTGATGGATAGAGTGGCAACCTCAGCCTGGACTCCAACCAGGCCACACCCCCAATGCATTTCACTCTGCGCCCCCCCCCCCCCCCCGGAGCTGAGTCATGACTGACCTCTTGCCGACCAGCCGCCGCAGTTATACTGTGGCAGGTTGGTTTGGCTGAGCAAATCGCCGTAGGTGTATATCAGTTTGTGCATAAGGCTCTGTGGGCGTACATGCACCCATTGGCCAGCGGAGGAAGCAAAACTCGATGTCCCCCGATCTCCCCTGATTGTTCCCCCCCTGCAGTGACAGAACGTGGATCTGCCATAGTAAACAAGGCGGATCTCCGCTCTGACAGGGCGTAACACAGATATCTGTCTGTTGTCCCAGGCCGCCCATCCCCCCCCCCCCCCACACAGTTAAAAACACACTAAGGGAACACATTTAACCCCTTGATTTATGAAGACTTTTTTTTAATTTATTGGGTTTGTATTATAGTAGAAAGTAAAAAAAAAAAAAATATATATATATATTTTTTTTTTTTTTTCAAAATTGTCGCTCTTTTTTTTGTTTATAGCGGGGGGGGGGGGGGGGGGGGGGGAACGACGCAGTGGTGATCAAATACCACCAAAAGAAAGCTCTGCTTTTGGGAAAAGAAGGACATACATTTTATTTGGGTACATCGTCTCACAACCGCGCAATTGTCAGTTAAAATAACGCAGTGCCGTACCGCAAAAAAATGACCTGGTCAGGAAGTGGGTAAATCCTTCCAGCTGAAGTGGCTAAGCTAAGTGGTGATGTTGCCTGGTTGTAGTCAGGCTGAGGTTGGCACTCTATCCATCACTCCAGGACCTCTAAATGTGCAACTTCTATGGGCTACCCCATTGTTCTTTGAAGCTCTATAGGAACTGGGACGAGTTGTATCCCCTGTCAGCACTCTAGCAGCAGCTGCGGAAGCATTGACTACATACCCCCTCACCACCAAGCCTGAGCGGCACACACACATTTCCTAGGTCACATATGGTCAGAATGGCAGCACCCTAATCCCTGCAGTATACAACTGCAGCCAGGACAGTCATCCCTCCTGCCCATCCCTTGTCCTGGCTCTAATCACTTTGGAAAAAAATTCCTGACTCCAAGAAAAAAACAGTGACTGGGGAGAGATCTCATGCTGATTGACAGCCTCAGCTCTGTTTGTGGTGAAGTTGGGTGTCTCTTTCCTCCAATCAGCTCTCAGAACTCTCCTCACTTAGCTCTGCAGTGTGTAACTTCATATCTCCGCCTGCTTTTTTCTGAATTTAGACACGTTTATAAATTTAGCAATTTAAACGGATGTAGAGGGGTGAAGATTGCAGGTGAACAGGTACAACTTATGTAGGAGGCTTTGTTAAATCTCTGTGTATCACCTGAGGCCATTCACTTCACTGGGTATATGGAAGCGTTTAAAACCGCTTCCCGCCCGGCCTATAGCAGAATGATGGCTGGGCGGTGGTTCTGTTATCCTGACTGGGCGTCATATGACGTTCAGCAGGATAACAGCCGCTGTGCACCTGTGGGGGCGCGCATTGCGGTGATCGGTGGTGCGGCGTGTCAGTCTGACACACTGCTACACCGATCTCAGTAAAGAGCCTCTGATGGAGGCTCTTTACCACGTGATCAGCTGTGTGCAATCATGGCTGATCATGATGTAAACAGGAAAAGCCGTCAATTGGCTTTTCCTCACACGAGTAGAGGAGAGCTGGTAGGCTGCTCTCCTGATAGGGGGGTCTGTGCTGATTGTTTATCAGCGCACCCCCCTCATGGATGCCTGCCCAGCTGTATATCCCACCATGTGCTGTTTTTGCTTTTGCAGTGTTTGTTTTTATTAGATTAAAAAGGCCTATATCATTTTTTACTTTATATTGGAGTGCGGCTGTCCATCATTTTCCTTCTTTCATTTATGGATGCCTGCCCAGGACCACCAGGATGCTGCCTGGACCACCAGGGATGGCCACCACACTGAACCACCAGGTATGCCAATCAGTGCCCAGGCAGCTGCCAATCGGTGCCCATCCCCAATGCCTGCCAGTGCTATCAGTGCCACATATCAGTACCCAGCAGTGCTGCTTAACAGTGCCCAGCAGTGCCACCTAAAATTGCCACCCATAAGTACCCATCAGTGCAGCCTTTCAGTACCCACCAGTGCCACCCATGAGTGGCCATCAGTGCCGCCTATCAATGCCCATCAGTGCTGCATTTTAATGCCTCCTATCAGTGCCGCCTTATGAGTGCCCATCAGTGAAGGAGAAAACTTACTTATTTACTACATTTTATAACAGAAACAAAAGAAACTTAAAAAAAAAAAGTGGTATTTTTGTTATTTGTTTATCAAAAAATAAAAGCCACAGAGGTGATCAAATACCACCAAAAGAAAGCTCTATTTGTGGGGACAAAATGATAAAAATTCTGTTTGGGTACAGTGTAGCATGACCGCGGAATTGTCATTTAAACAGCGACAGCGCAGAAAGCTGAAAATTGGCCTGGGCAGGAAGGGGGTATAAGTGCCTGGTATTGAAGTGGTTAAGGTAAAGACACAGTTCTATCCTTTATTTTTTCTCGGAATCATTTACTATAAAAGATCCATGCTTTTATTTTTTGAACCCAGGCAGGGCAGCTTTCCATATCCCTGTCTCCGCTTTCCTCCCTGACTACTGGAATCTGATAACTTTTTTATAAAAAATGTAGACGCTTTTTACTTCTTCAGGATTTTTAACATAAGTCCAATGTTCTCTCTGGAGGAACAACAAAGGTGAAGATGTCTTTGATCTCCTGCAGATGCATTAGGCAGTATAAAGCTATAAGTAGCGCCTGCCTCTTAACATCACTTAGCGCCCATTTAACCTCCACATTTCATAGCTTGATTCTAATGAGTTCTAATTGTCGGATTGCAGCGTGGGAGTGTTTAAAGAATATTCCTTTTTATAGTCTTTTCATAAACGCTGAACACAAGATCTAAAGCAGTCCCAGAAAATGTCAGAACGTTAATTGCTGTAATCCTGCCTAGAACAAAGCGGATGATTGGTCTGTTAGGAACGGTCTGTTTCATCCTGACTTAGAAGCAGAAAAACGATTTTATCCCGATTTTATTACCACTTTAATATTGGGCACTCACCCCCTCCTGCCCAGGACAATTTTTAGCTTTCAGCGCTGTTCACATTTTGAATGACAATTGCGCAGTCATGTAACATTGTACACAAACAAAATTTCTATCATATGCTTCCCACAAATGGAGCTTTTGGTGGTATTTGATAACCACTGGGTTTTTTTTTTTTTTTTTTTCTAAACAAACTAAAAAAGACCAAAATGTAAAAAATAAATAAAAAGTTTCTGTTATAAAATGTTGTTTTCTCCTTCACTGATGGGTACTGATGAGTTGGCACTGATAAGGTGGCACTGATGAGGAGGCACTGATATGTAAAATTGATGGGCACTGATAGGCGGCATTGATATGCAGCACTGATGGGCACGGATAGGTGGCACTGATAGAAACTAATGGGCACTGATAGGTGGGACTGATGAGCACCAACAGGTGGCACTAATGGACACTAATAGATATTGAGGTACTGACATATATTACTGATAGGCACTGATGGGCACTGATTGCCATTGTAGTGGGCACCTCTCACGGGGGCTGCACTCATAATCAATGTGCTGATTATCAGCACAGACCTCCTCTGACAGGGAGAGCCACGATCGGCTCTCGCTTTCATCGCAAACCGAGAAAAGCTTTTACCGGCACTTCCTGGTTCACGCTGCGATCAGCTGTGATTGGTCACAGCTGGTCACGTGGTAAGGAGCCTCTGTCAGAGCCGCCATCATTCTGCTATAGGCCAGGCGGGAAGTGGTTAAAGTGGTTGTAGACCTCAGATTTGAAATCTGGACAAAGCATATCCCTCTATAGTGTGTGTGCTTGTCTCAATCCAGAGCACTAAGTGTAATTTCTGTCTGCTGCTTCATTCCTCTGCTATCAGCATGAGTCACTTCTAACAAGTTTTCCTGACACTAAGAGAAAAAAGGTGACAGGGAGGGATCTCCAGCTGATAGCCTATTTTTAGGAAAAGCAAATCGCAAAAAAGATTTTGGACTGTACAGGCCACACAAGGAGCAAACAGTTTACAGTGGAACCTTGGTTTACGAGCATAATCCGTTCCAGGATTATAATCCAAAGCACTTGCATATCAAAGCGAGTTTCCCCATAGAAGTCAATGGAAATGCAGATAATTTGTTCCGCATTGATTTTTATGCATGCAATACCGCATGTTGCCAGAGGTAGGGGCCGCCGGAGAGACTCGGAAATAGTCGGAGACAGCTCGGCTGAACCCGGAAACCCCCAGAAAGGCTTGGAAAAGGAGTATTTCGGAGTATTTCCAAACCGTTCCGAGTGTCATCGGCGCCCCCGCACCTCTGGCCAAATGCGGTACTGCACACCGCAGAGGCTGGAATCCTGCTAGTTTTGCAAGACAACACTTGCAAACCGAGTCAGGATTTAAAAAAAAAAGTTGCTCGTCTTTCAAAACGCTCGGTAACCGTGTTACTCGTAAACCAAGGTTCCAATGTATACTGTAAAATCGTACAATTTAAAAAGATCATACAATATGTTTGAGTTCATTGTATAATAGTGCTGATAGAGATCATTGTATACGTTTATACACCAAAGACGGAATGCTGTTACAATAGGTCTTCGTGCTCCGACGCGTTTCACCAAAATTGGCTCATGAAAACCACAGCACTCATCTAGGAGAAGACAATAACATTTACAATGTATTATATATTCACATAGTGTTAATATAAATCCAACATATACTGTAGTCATATATTCACCATGTGAGACCCACCCCTGCACAAAATGACACCCGCACAACCGTTCCCTGGGTGGGCGCTGGAGCATCAAGGGAAACCTTTACCGGAAAAGAGTCAACCATGAAAGATCACTAGATATTGAAAAATATTAGATATGACATCCATCGTATCAATGCATGTCCATGTGGGATATCATATAAATAAATATAAAATAAATCTGTTGAAAATTATATTGTAAAAACTAAACAAAAATGTATTAAGAAGCACAATCACTTCATTGACTTTGGAAAAAGGTTTGCTGCATTTACAAACATAACAAACAAATATATTGTTTTTTAGGCAGTTCCCTTAAAACCTATTGATATGAACCGAGTTCTGAAATTGTTTGAAGATCCCTTTTCAGTAAGTATCTTTCTTCTTGACCTTTTATGTACTTCCACCTACATATCTGAAATTGATCGTTTTAAACGTTACTAGGTGGATGACTGGTGTGTAAATTGTGTCTGCAAGTATAAGGTACTACTCTTCTGTTAGGTAGGAAGATACAGTATTATCAGACACTGAACAATCCATCTGTTTGGCTAATAGATGCGTGGTTGGGGGGGTGGAAAAAATGTGCAGTTGAGCCCTATTTTTAGGACCCCTTTAATTATTTGTATCTGGGGAAGTTTTGTCCGGGTGGGTGTGGCCTACACTTTCATGTAAAAAGGGGCACAAAATGGGGCCACTTTCTGACCCCTTTAAAGTGGATGTAAACCTGATTCAGGAAATTTGAGCTGGGCACATGTATCTGCAGTGTTTACTTACCTCTCTCCAAAGCACTATGTCCCGTGGCTTTTTCCTGCTCTGGTCTTCTGTTATCAGCATGATAAATTCTGACTGATAACAAAAGAACGGAGCAGGAGAAAGCCACAGATCATAGTGCTTTGGAGAGAGGTATGTAAATACTGCAGATATATGTGCCCAGCTCCAAAGCACTATGCCCCACGGCTTTCTCCTGCTCTGTTCTTCTGTTATCAGCATGGTAACTTCTGACAAGTTCTCTGTCTACTGTGATCAGGGTTGGACTGGGACAAAAATTTGGCCCTGGACTTCATCCACACTGGCCCACTTTGACAGGTCTCTCTGAAGGCGGCCGGACAACTCCCGCACACCCCCCCCCCCCCCCCCCGGCCACCCAAGCCCCCTCTCCCCCTTCACTAGTCACTCTACTTTATTAGAGTAGAACTGCTGGTTTGGTATAGGCAGTACCAGTGGGAAAGCTAGACATTATTTCGCCCGGGGGAAAGAATCAGTTTGGTGCCCCCTTTATAGGACAAGAAACTCCCAGGCCATAGCTGTTGAGGCAGATGTCTGTCCCCTCCCCTGTGCTCCTCTGTCCTCCCCCTGCTCCTCTGGTCCTCCCTCTGATTCTCTGTTCCTCCCAGGTGAGCGCTGCGGGGAGGGAGAGGAGGTGAGCACTGCGGGAAGGGAGAGACAGAGGAGCGGAGGGGGGTGGCGGTCCGCTGTCACTGAAGCCGGCCCACTGAGCCATCGGCCCACCGGGAAACTCCCTGTAGTCCCAATGGCCAGTCCATCCCTGACTGTGATAAAACCAGCCTGAATTTTTTGTCAGGATAGGTGCAATAAACAGATTAGCAGAGAGCTGGTCTATTCACAGCACAGCTCTGCGTGTGTCTTCCTTTTTCTGCCTATGTGGAGGAAGGGGGGTGGGGGGTGCCTTTCCTCCAATCGGCTGTCTCACAGTGTATGGCAAGAATCCACACCCATAGGTAAATTATTCTATATTGTTGCCCTAAAAGTCCCCTGTGTACTCTTACTGGGTGGGTACTCTATCTCTTTAATGCAGGGGTCCTCAAACTGTGGCCCGCAAGGACATTTAATCGGCCCACCCCAACCTGACATGCACGGCAGGTTGTAACACAGTGGTCCCGAACAACAGTAAAATTAGCCAAATTTTTCTTTATATTGTGAAAGATAATGTTACGCCGAGTAAATTGATACCCAACATGTCACGCTTCAAAATTGCGTCCACTTGTGGAATGGCGACAAACTTTTACCCTTTAAAATCTCCATAGGCGACGTTTAAAAAATTCTTCATGCTGCATGTTTTGAGTTACAGAGGAGGTCTAGGGATAGAATTATTGCTCTCGCTCTAATAATCGTGGCGATATCTCGCATGTGTGGTTTGAATAACGTTTACATATGCATGCGCTGCTCACGTATGCGTTCGCTTCTGCACGCGAGTTCGGTGGGACGGGGTGCGTTTTCTGGCTCCTAACTTTTTTAGCTATCTCCTAGATTCCAAGCAAATTGGTCAAACCCTGATCTAATCGCTGGTATTAGCGATTATGTAGCAGCGATTTTATAACTTATATAAATTGTCCATGTGATTTGTCTAATGCTTTGTTTGCTCTGATTTTTACCTACCGTATGTGTTTTGTTTCTTTTTTTTTTGTTTGTTTTGTTTTCTTACAGAGAGATTTAGTAGAGAGACATGTCAGAGTTTTAAAGAAAGTTGCCAGAACATATTGTAACGGTATTGTATCCTTTTGCATCTTTGTTAATTCTTTATAATAATACTCTAATCATCTTTCTTCTTTCTACCACTGCAGCATATCCAGCAAGCTACATAGAGAGCAAACAGCAATATATTATCTTGAGAATCAATTATTATGATAGTGTGAATCGCTCTTCAAAGTGTGTGAATCACTATTTAGAGTCTCAACAAATGTCAATACACAATTGAAGGTCTAAAGTAAAGTTGTATAAATCGCTTTTCAGAATCTTCTCCGTGTGACAGTGACTCACAGACACGACAATCCCTCACCACATAGATTTTAGGCTTGCCAAAAAGAAAGCTGGATAGTGTGTGCGGCTAATAACCCAGCCTGGGCCTTTGATCACTGATTAGATTCAGACAGCAACTCCCTTCCAGAGACCACCTACGAAGGGGCAGGACAGGTGATGTTGAACTTAAAGCGGAGGTTCACCCTAAAAACTATTTTCTAACATTACAATGAGCTCACTCTCTACATTGACAGTATGCCGATTTTTTTTTTTTTTTTTGCTGTACATACCTCGTACAGCTTTTTTCTTCCCCGGCTTGCGGGTAGTGCCTCCCGCGGGAGTCACGAGTTGGCAAAAGAAGCCAAACATCGGTGCGCAGGCGCCGTATAGCGCCGACTCGCCGTTCGGCTTCTTTCGGCAACTTGTTACGCTCCTTATGTGACAGGGGGAGGTAGTTTTTGTCATCACGTCAATCACCTGCTGGATAGGAACACCCACTCCCGCGGGAGGCACTACCTGGAAGCCGGGGAAGAAAATAGCTGTACAGTTTTTAGGGTGAACCTCCGCTTTAAAGGGGTTGTAAACCATCATGTTTTTTTACCTTAAAGTGGAGGTTCACCCTCCAAACAAATTTCAGTCATGCCATGGAGCCCACCCACCCGACCGGCAGTATGCCGGTGTTTTTTTTTCTATACATACCTTTTTACGGGCTCTCGTCCCCTCCGGAGATCCCGCGTGACTGGCCGTTTCCAATCACAGGCTGTTATTGACGTCCCTCAGCCCGGCGCATACAGCACGTCACGAGATGCCGAAGGAACCCGAACGTCGGTGCGGCCCTATACGGCGCCTGCGCACCGACGTTCGGGTTCCTTCGGCATTTCGTGACGCGCTGTATGCGCCGGGCTGAGGGACGTCAATCACAGCCTGTGATTGAAAACGCCAAGTCTCGCGGGATCGCCGGAGGGGACGAGAACCCGTAAAAAGGTATGTATACTGCCGGTCCTGTGGGTGGGCTCCATGGCATGCCTGAAATTTGTTTGGAGGGTGAACCTCCCCTTTAATGCATACTATGCATTAAGGTAAAAAAACACCTTGCAGTGTCCAGCCCCCCATAAGCCCCTGTTTTACTTACCTGAGCCCCGAGCTCCCGTGGGCGCGATCCCACGTAGCTTTACCCACGGTTTCTTGGCTCTTCATTGAATAGACTGAGAGCAGCGCAGCCATTGGCTCCCGCTGCTGTCAATCAAATCCAATGAGGCAGCTGCCGGTGGGAGGGCCGAGTCATACACTCGACAGCTATGTACGCTGAGTGCATGACAAGCAGGGCCGTCTTAATAGCATCATGGGCCCCTGGGCAAAGTAATGCTCTGGGGCCCCTACAATGATGACAGTGCAGGTAAACAGACATTAAAGTTTTTTTTTTTTTTTATGTCACAATGTAGAGTATAAGATTTCCTATCATCTGTGCCCAGTCTTGCCACACAGAGTCAATCCAGTTAGTTCAGTGAAAATTAACAGACTTCCAGATAAAAACCTGTCTAAATAAAAAGTCTGTTCCTCTCTTCTTGCTTTGAGTGACAGGTTATTTACATATCTAGCTTGGACATGTTTATCATATGTTATATTTATCATAATATGAGGTGATCCATAGTTCATTGTATATTACCAGGATGTGTTATGTGGGGGAGGGGTGGATTTCTCACTTTTTATACTGTGGATCACCTCATATTATAATAAACATAACATAACATAACATTGTTTACATCCACTTGAAGTAGGTAGAGACAGACTGCCTCCCCTTTGCATCTGTCACTCTCAGTGCCATCATGGGGCACCCAATTTCAGGGCAGCGTGGGCTCAAGGACCAGCTGCTTTGGGGAAAGTGCAGGGGCCCCTGGGCAGTGCCCAAGTGTGCCCTCTCATTAAGACTGCCCTGCCCGCAAGGTAACCCCCTCGGGAGAGAGCTTCCCAGAGGGGGCTATCTATTGCGGAGAGGAGCCAGCGTGGGACCCTAGAAGAGGATGATCGGGGCCACTATGTGCAGAACCAACTGCACAGTGGAGGTAAGTATGACATATTTGTTATATATATTTTTTTTAAACATGAACCTATAGTATCACTTTAAAGGTGGATCATTCACAGAGATGGAACTCCAAATGACCCAAGGAGAAAACAGACTCGCCATAGCGTAAAACCAAAGGAATAATTTATCAAATAAAAGTAATACACTTACTCAAGGAGTTTTAAAAACAGCATAAGAATTAAAGCTGGCCGGCTATAGCAAACCACCTCTCCCTGCAGGTTCATAGCAATGTGGTGACGTCAGCATGTCCCTCCCTTTCAACGCGTTTCATCACAACATGACGTTGTCCTGGGGCCTGCTTCTGGCCTCATTTACATGCTGTAAGAACTGACTACTGCCTCACAGTAACTAATCGAATTCAAGCCATTGTGGTTGATTTACTAAATCTGGAGAGTGGAATTCTGCATAAGAACCAATCAGCTTTCAAGTGTTATTGTCAAAGCCTAATTGAACAAGCTGAAGTTAGAAGCTGATTGACTACCAGGCACAGCTGCACCGGATTTTGCACCCTCCAGTTTTATTAAAGTGGAGTTCCACCCAAAAATGGAACTTCTCCTTCTTGGAATCCTCCCCCCTCCTGTGTCGGGGGGGGGGAGCAGATACCTGTATAATACAGGTATTTGCTCCCACTTCCTGGCATAGATCACCACGGTGACTTATGCCACTTCCGGCGGCTACACTGTCCTCCCCTGCTGTCTTCTGGGACACACACGTCCCAGAAGACAGCAGGGACCAGTGAGGGCACGCAGCCTGACACGCGCATGCGCAGTAGGGAACCAGGAAATAAAGCCACGCGGCTTCACCTCCTAATTCCCTTACCAAGGATGCCGATGACAGCAGCAGAGAGCTGACAAAGAGATTGGCTTTGGCTGCCGACATCGTAAGCGCTGGACAGGTAAGTGCCCATATATTAAAAGTTAGCAGCTCCAGTATTTGTAGCTGCTGGCTTTTAATTTAATTTTTTTTCAGCGGAACTCCACTTTAAATCTCCCCCATTGTGTTTCTGCTGTTCTTTTAAGCTAAACAGCCCATAGATGACTTCATTTAACTTTCTTTCTTCACAGATGGAAGTAAGGAAAAATGCTGACATGTTGATGGGGAAATGTCTCCCGCAGCGCTTTTGTGTTCTGCCGGCAGGGGGGGAAACGGGGAGTCCTCCAGGCCTGCAGAACACAGTAGCTACTGCTAGTGGCTTAAAGTGGTTGTAAACCCCACTTTTTGACTTTTACCTACAGGTAAGCCTATAATAAGGCTTACCTGTAGGTATAAAGAATATCTCCTAAACCTGTACAGTTTAGGAGATATTCCCCTCGCAATGTGCCGCTGATTGCAGCTGCGTATGCCCAGGGGGAATCCACGGCGAAAGGACCGGCAGCCGCCGGACCTTGCCGAGTTGAGTGACGTCATCGCCGCTCCAGCCAATCACAGTGCTGGAGCGGCGATACCCGGAAGACACGCCAAGTCAAGATGATATCTCGCTCGATGTGGATCAGGTAAGTTCTCTTCTCCTCATTCCGAGGTAAGTATTTCATAATGAGCTAGTATGCAGTGCATACTAGTTCATTATGGCTTTTGGTTTAATAAAAAAAAAATTGTATATGCGGTTTAAGCCGCTGCCAGTAATCGGCTGTGAAAAATCAGACAGGTCGATTGTACCCAAGTCGATTGATGGTTTCGGTGGGTACAATTAACTTGCCCATACATGGATTGAATCTGTTTAGTTGCTCCTCTGACTGTTCTTGTTATGCCCCGTACACACGATTGGAAATTCCGACAGCAAAATTTCAACCGTGTGTATGCCCAATCTGACTTTTGCTGGCGGAATTTCCACCAACAAAAAATTGAGAGCTTGCTCTGAAATTTTCAGACGAAAAAAAAATTCCTATCAGAAAATACGATCGTCTGTAGCAATTCTGACGCGCAAAATTCCGACGTATGCTCAGAAGCATCGTAGTGTTGTACGTCACTGTATTCTTGACGGTGGAAAGTTCAGAGAACTTTTGTGTGACCGTGTGTATGCAAGCCAAGCTTGAGTGGAATTCCATTGGAAAAAAACATCCAAGGTTTTTCCGAAGGAAAATCCGATCGTGTGTACGGGGCATTTCAGAAAGTTTGATAAATGAGGACCATTGGTAACAATAGAGAGATAAAATGAATATATTAATTAAGCTTTAACAATAAAACCTGGAAGCTGATTGGCTGCCATGCACAGCTGCACCAGATTTTGCACTCTCCAGTTTTAGCAAATCAACCCCAATGGCTGCTTTCCTTATACCGATTTTACTACATGTTGAGTGACTGACCTGGAACAAGTATTCACCCAGCCAAATGTAATACTTCAGTCCTGTGATCAGTTTGGAATCATTGAGAAAACAAATTCCTTCCTGACCCCCCAGAGTATTTGGATTAGTTCCCTGGACCCAGGTATTTCCATCCTATCCTTAGTATGTGGTATTGTCCCATGTTAGTTATGTGTTTTTCCTTAATGTAAACATTTAATAAAGTTCTTGAAGGATCTTCCACAGATAATGAAAATCTTAAACATCTGTGCAGCAAGGGCAGGAGACCATGCAGTATACATAGATCCCATGTGTGACATTGTGAAGCTGTGCGGGTAAGTAGATGTCTTTAGGTGAACCCATAAACAAAAATTTAAGTTGTTATAAACCCAGACAAGAGACTGGCCTCCTTACAGACTGTAGGTCATGACACAGGAAGAAGTTGACCAGCTGACCTCACTAGCACACACCCTGCATCATCCACCCTCCCGCTCCCAGCTGCACATTTTTTAAATGAAATTAAATGCAATCAATCAGTGATCACCCTTCTCACTAAATACACAATATGCAATCAGATTGCATAGTGTATGGCCATCTTTATACAAGTACATAGAAGGGAGTGGACGGAAACACTCAGCTGTCAAGCCCCATTCACATCTCTGCATGCGTTTTTTTTTCTTTTTGCGAGGTGGGGAGGCGTTTTGGAGCATTTTTACTCATCACCCATAGGGCAGTCCATCCACCGGAATGAGCTGCTCCACACGCAGCAATTGTGGGCTAGCTGCGAGCTCCGTGAGTCCGACCGCGGGTCCCGTGGATTCGATGTCCGCTGGGATATCCGCAATCGTCTCACGAATAGGAAGAACGGGGAAATGCTTATGTAATCAAGCATTTCCCTATTCTTCCTAGTGACAAGACACTGATCACCGCTCCCTGTAATCAGGAGCGGTGATCAGTGTCGTGTCACACATAGCCACGCCCCCTCCCCCCACAGTTAGAACACATCCCTAGGACACACTTAACCCCTTCAGTGCCCCCTTCTGGTTAACCCCTTCACTGCCAGTGTCATTGTTACATTAATCAATGCATTTTTATAGCACTGATTGATGTATCAATGACAATGGTCCCAAAATGGCGTCAAAGGTGTCCGATGTGTCCACCATAATGTCACAGTCATGATAAAAATCGCAGATCACCGCCATAACTAGTAAAAAGAAAGAATATTAATAAAAATGCAATACAATTGCCCAAATTGTAGACGCTATGGGCCAGATTCTCATATATTTTCGGCGGCGTAGCGTAAGCCATTTACACTACGCCGCCGCTGCGTACTAGAGCAAGTGCTTTATTCTCAAAGCCCTTGCTCCGTAGTTTTCGCCGGCGTCTCGTAAATCGCCAAGCGTAAACCCGCGCAATTCAAATGGGGCGGCTTGTATTTAAATTAAGCGCGCCCCCGCGTCGAACGAACTGCGCATGCGCCGGCCGGGGAAAAAGCCCAGTGCGCATGCTCCAGCTCACGTCGGGAAGCATCGTTGAAACCGACGTCAAAACTATGTGAGCGTCATTTACGCAAGTCCCTATTCGCGAACGAGTTAGTAAAACGACGTAAGCGACGGAAAAAGACGACGCTGACCCGACGCCATACTTAACATGGCGTCCGACGGCATCCGACGGAACTTCGTAAGGTTACTCCACATAGAAGCTGGGGTAACCTTACGAGTCCGTAAACGAAGTACGCGACGGCGGGGCGGCGTAAAAGCGTTCGGGAATCGCCGTACTAGCCTCATTTGCATATGCAAATGAAAAAACAACGTGAAGGCCACCTAGTGGCCGGAGTTGTCATTACACCTACGATCCGAAAGTGTAATGCTTTTACACTTGTCGGATGTAGAAGCGTATCTATGCAAACGTGATGCTAAGCATCACTCGCATAGATACGAGGACAAAAAAAAGGCGCTACGACGGGGTATCTCAGATACTCCGTCGTAACGCCTCTGAGAATCTGGCCCTATAACTTTTTTATTTTTTTTACCAAAAATATGTAGAATACGTCTCGGCCTAAACTGAGGAAAAAAATAAACGTTTTTTTTATATATATTTTTGGGGATATTTATTATAGCAAAAAGTAAAAAAATATATATATATTTTTTCAAAATTGTCGCTCTATTTTTGTTTTTATAGCACGACAAATAAAAATCGTAGGGGTGATCAAATACCACCAAAAGAAAGCTCTGTGGGAAAAAAAAGGACGTCAATTTTGTTTGCGAGCCACGTGGCACGACCGCGCAATTGTCAGTTAAAGCGACACAATGCCGAATCACAAAAAGTGCTCTGTCCTTTAGTCCGGGGCTTAATTGGTTAGTGTAAGCAAGACTCTCCCTGCTCTGACCAATGACAATGACACTGATTTGGAGCGGAGATCAGTGTCATGTGACACAGAGCCCATCCCCCCTACAGTAAGAAGCACTATGCAGGGAACACTTAACCCCTACAGCGCCACCTAGTGGTTAACCCCTTCACTGCCAGTGTCATTTTCACAATAAACAGTGCATTTTTATAGCGCTGATCGCTGTGAAAATAAAAAATGGTCCCAAAAATGTGTCAAAAGTGTCCGATGTGTCCGCCATAATTTCGTATTCACGAAAAAAATCACTGATTTACTAGTAAAAATAACTAAAATAATAAAAATGCCATAAAACGATCCCCTATTTTGTAAACGCTATGGGCCAGATTCAGCAAGACTTGCGCTGGAGTATTTCGATATGCGCCGCGTAACTGTGAAGATGCGCCGTAGTATCTATGCGGCTGTACCCACCAAACTAGATGCGACAGAAAACGGGCTTTCCCCGACCGGCTTAACTTTCCGACGCCAGAGTATCGTCAGCGCATAATTTCGCTTGGCGCATCAGTCGCGCCTATTGATTTCCCCTGCAAATATGCAAATGAGGGAGATTTCCCGATTCGCGAACGGATTAGCACCATACGCTGGCTACATGCGCCGCGCGTATGTCGTCCGTCTGTCGCAAAGTTATTTCTACAAATAGCTGCTTTATCTTTACTCCAGACGGCCACAGGTCAGCAGGAGAGCAGCTACAGCAGCAGCGTTACCGACGAAACTAGCAAGCTGAACAACCACACGTGCAACGACAACACCTCTGTGTGCCAACATGTCAGGAGCAGTCGCGGTCCTAGCACTAGTACTGGGTCCCCCGGAATGAAGGAGGCGGGCACGTGAGAGGATATACCGCACGCGTAAGAGCCTCTTTGGCATGGGGGATGAGGAGGTGTATTGCCTCTTCAGATTCAGCCCAGATGCAATACTTGAACTAACCACAACCCTGCAGGATAACATCACCAGCAAGACACACCGCTCACAAGCAGTGCAGCCACTGGTGAAGGTACTGGCAACACTCCATTTCCTTGCAAGTGGATCATTCCAGCGTACAAGTGGAGTGGTGGCTGGGATGTCACAGTCCTCCATGAGCAGATGTGTGCACCAGTTTGTCCCTGCAATCCTCAGACGCATGTCCAACCAGTTCATCAGACCCACCACTGAGGAGCTGCGGCTGAAGGCAATGACAGATTTCTACAGCATTGCCAGATTCCCACGCACTGTGGGGGCCATTGATTGCACACATGTGGCCCTTCAGCCCCCCAGTGCCACAGAGCACATATACCGCAATCGGAAGCATTGGCACTCCATCAACGTACAGGTGATAGCCGATGCCCAACGCCTCATATGGCACGTCCGTGCCAAACACCCCGGGTCCAGCCATGACCGCTTCATATACCGTCAGAGCCCCATCCCAGCAGAATTCGAACAGAACATGTATGGGGACAGCTGGCTGGTTGGTGAGTGACATGGGTGGCAGGCATGACTATCCCCTCCCATGATGCACACATCACAAGTGGCACATGCATCACTAACATCCTCCTGTCTTTTCCCTTACAAGTGACTCTGCATATGCACTGGGACCCCATCTAATGACTCCTTTCCGGAACCCCCAAACCAGAGGAGAGAGAAAATACAATGAAGCACACATCAAAACCCGTGCAGTGGTGGAGCAAACATTTGGGCTCCTGAAGTCCCGTTTCCGATGCCTGGATAAGTCCGGGGGGACCCTATTGTATTCCCCTACCTTTGTGTGTCAGATCATCGGTGCATGTTGCATTCTGCACAACTTTGCTATGAGAAAAGACCTGCAGATTGACATGCGTGATGACCTGACCCCCGACCCACACAGTCCCCACCTGCCAGAGGAGAGCCAGTCTGCTGATGGAAGAGCAGTCAGGAGGGTCCTCGCCAGACAATGCATGCATGCACACCACTGATGTCCCTAGATCACACACACCACATCCACATCACATTGGATTAGCCCAAGTCCAGCATGTAGGACTTGGGAGCAGCAACGCCAGCGTCAAGGCCCCAATGATGTCGCTGTCCATTCATACACCATTCACACGTCATTCATACAGCCGTGGGGATAACTTCTCCACCACGGCCGAGGGTGACACCCCTTACTGGCAGGAGTGCCACCCCCTCACATTCACACACCATTCACACTGTCCCCTGCACTCCTGACCGTGTACAGTTAAAAATAAAATAAATATCTCATAACATGAGTAATAAAATAAAATATAACCTGAGCAAGAAAAAAAAAAAGAAAAATTAACCCCAAAAAAAAACCCCTCATCTGGGATGACGGGGGCTCCTCCTTGTGGGCACTCTCGGGCTCCTCAGCTGCCTGGAGGGAGTGGGTGGAGGTGGGGGGGCATCTGGAGGAGGCTGATCCCCGGGTGGGCCACTCCTGGCAGCTGTTGGCTGCATGCCCTCCAAGGCCACGGCAATCCGGCTCAGATAGAGGTTGGTCTGGGCCTGCATTCTCAGCTGGCGGGTGACATTATGCCGCTGGTCACCCTGCCGCTGCCTCCCCTCTTCCCAGATGGCAGCTGTGTTGGCGTGAACGGCTGCTGTGAGGTGCCGTACATCAGCCTGCACCTCCCCCAGGCTGGTCACAACGTCCTGCACACCACTGGGCAGCTGCGACACGGAGCCCAGGCTGTCAGCGAGCCGGTCCATGTGGCCAGCAATCTCCCCCATCTGCTGGGTTTGCCTGGTGTGGTCCATCGCCACCTGGTCCTGGACCAGATCAGACACCCCCTGGTCTTCTGGGTCGCCTTCCTGGGGCCAGGAGAAGGTTGTCCCCGTAGGGATGGAGTCGCCCTTGAGGGGCTACCGAGGATGGGTGAGGGGATGACAGAGGGCCCTGCAGAAGGGGAGGACTCTGACAAAACCAAAATAAACTCCTGCTGAGCAACAGGCTCCTCCTCAACCATCTCTGCAGAAGTGGTGTGGGCACTCTCCTCCACCTCTGTGTCTTCAGCACCCAGGGGCTCGTCCTCAGGATCCCGTTGGGGGGTTGGGGTGGAATGGCCGGCAACAGATGATGGCCCAGCTCCGTCATCTATGGATGACACAAAGCAGACACATGTTGGTGGTCCCACACACTTGGCACATGTACCCCCCCCCCCCCCACATGTAACACACCAAATAGGGGATAAAAAACACTTACCTGTCCTGGAGCCTTCCTCCATGGAGTCATATCCAGGGACCCCCTCCAACTGCTCCCTGTCCAGGCAGCGGGCAACCACCTCCTCCTCTGTGGTCAGGCTGACCGCACATGGGGGTCCACCACCTGTGCCCCTCTCATGGGTCCGAATGGTGGCCACCTTGCCACGGACCTTGCGCTGCAGGTCGTTAATTTTCTTCTGGATATCACCAGCAGTCCGGGTGGAGTACCCCAACACATTCACCCTGCCAGCAATGGTGTCCAGGATGGCCTGCTTCCTCTCCCGGCTGGTCTTCCGACTTTTCTTTCCGTGGAGAAAGTCGTTATAAGTCTCCATAGCGAAGATTACCACAGAGACCTTCTGGGCATTGAAATTCAAGTTTCTCCTCTCTTTGGGGGTAGCGGGAGCAGCCATCTCTGTGCAAAAGTAACATCCCTGGGGTGGGGGGAAACGGAAATACTTTTGCGCCGGAATGGCGCTTCCGCTAGCGCTTTTAAACGCACAACGGAACACATTGCGCTGACGTTTACCGTGAAGTGGTGCCGACGGAAGTTGTGAGCATGCGCACAGGGTGCCGAGTGAAGCCTCACTCACTGAGCATGCTCCGTGGATGATGCGCTGAACGTAAGCCTCTGCGCTGGGCTCCGCCCATCATTTACATATGATCACACCCACTTCCACTTGCGTCGGGTTGCGCCAACGCATCTTCGTTACTCCGTCGCAAAGTAACGGCCATGCGCTTGGTGAATACTGTACTTCACTCGCTAGTTTGCGTCAGCGCAGCGTATATGCGTTGCGTTACGCTGGCGAAAAGATGCGCGCATCTACCTGAATCTGGCCCTATATCTTTTGTGCAAGCCAATCAATAAACGCTTATTGCCATTTTTTTTTTTTATACCAAAAATATGTGGAAGAATACGTATTGGCCTAAACTGAGGAAATTTTTTTTTTTTAGATATTTCTGGGAGATATTTATTATAGCAAAATGTAAAAAATATAGATTTTTTTTCAAAATTGTCGCTCTATTTTTGTTTATAGTGCAAAAAATAAAAACCGCAGAGGTGATCAAATACCACCAAAAGAAAGCTCTATTTGTGGAAAAAAGGACGTCAATTTTGTTTGGGAGCCACGTCGCACGACCGCGCAATTGTCAGTTAAAGCGAAAAAAGTGCCGAATCGCAAAAAGTGGCCAGGTCCTTTTAGATGCAAAATGGTCCGGGGCTTCAGTGGTTAAGATGCTCTTGTCCACAGGATTTCAAAGCAGAACAAACGGCATTGCCACCCCATTTCAGGAAGTCAAAAAATAATAGATCACCTGCAGAAGTAAAAAGTAATAAAACTGTTACAGGGGGACTTAGAAAAATTGCTGTGGTAATGCGGGCAACAGACTGCATCATATGTCACTTTTATTTTTATTTTGCTTCTAGTTCTACTTTATGGGGTAACTCCACCCAAATATTTTGCATAGTGCAGTTATAATGGAGCACTGATATAGAATGATTCACAAATTGGGTTCTTTCATTTAACTACATAATTATTATATAGGATTTGTATAGCGCCAACAAGTTTGCTCATCGCTTTACAACATTGGGAAAGACAGTACAATTACAATACAATCCATTACAAGAGGGATCAGAGTGCTCTGCTCATTGCATAAAAATATAAATGTTTAATATTTTTATATGTTTGTGCAAAAAAAAATGTCCTTTTAAATAAAGGCCCATTGGCACCATCTGGCTGAACAAAAGTACATTTTTCAATAAAGATGTCTGTAAGCTTCATTTAAAGTCCCACCCATCCTCCTATTTGCATCACTGTGGTTTACCGCCACATTGTAGCATTTTTATTCAAAGTTGTCTGTAATGTGACATAGAAACTATTATGAAAGAAAATTCTGCCAAGGTGTTCACCTTTTTTTTCTTTTTTTCTTATGTCAGTTGTTTTGTATTTTGGCTATGTCACTGTATTACAATGTAAGGAGGAAGGCATGAACTGTTGAATTTGTATAAATAACACAATATCCCATCCAACCAGCAGGAGGCAGCAGTGTAGAGCTTTAATTTTTAGTATTTTATCTGAGCAGGATATGTTCAGTTCATATGCTGTGCTGGAGAATGTAGAGCAAGGTGATGATCACACACTACAAGTCTAATAATGACATAACAGATAAAGGAGCACCAGACACAAACAGGCAGAGCATTGCTTGCTACTATTATTGTTTTTAGAATGTAGTGCTGAATGTTTTATACTGACCAGCTGGCAGCTGCCAACTATTGTCTCCAAGAGAAATCTGAGCTCAGCGACCCTCATGCCACGTACACGCGATCATTTTTCAGCATGAAAAAAACCGATGTTTTTCAGCATGTCCAAAAAACGACGTTTTTCCAACGTCATCATTAAAAACGACGTTGCCCACACACCATCGTTTGAAAAAAATGATGAACAAAGCGCGGTGACGTACAACACGTACAACCAGTGGCGGCCCGTCCATAGGGACGCACGGGTGCCGCCCCCCCTCCCGCAGTCACACAAAAAAAAATATATAAAAACAGGCCCTTTAAGAACTTTTATTCGGCTAAAATGTCATTTTGACATTTTAACCACAGTTCTGGCGGCCGTCTATAGAGGGCGCTGCAGCACCACCCCCTCTCGCAAATAACACACATTCGTGCATAAATGCACGAATGTATGTTATTGTTGGTTGCCAGCTGCCTAGTCTATTCATATAACCGGACATGGGTCGCCGGTAACCCGAATAGCGGCAGCTGGTTGGCTGAGGGGAACTGCCTATCAAAGCCAGCGGCTCTGATAGGCTTTTCCAGGACCGCCCTCCGGCTCTCGGAAAAAGACTGACGTCCGTCTCAGCCAATCAGGTTCCCGGATTCTGGTTATCAGGAACCTGATTGGCTGAAGCGTCACCAAGCGGGACATGACATCGAGGGAGGACATGGAAGCTTCAGGTAAGTTCATTTTACAGGGAAAGGGCAGAGAGCGGCAAAGGGCACAGCACAGTGACAACAATGGGCACAGAGGCGACAAAGGGCACAGCACAGTGACAACAATGGGCACAGAGGCGACAAAGGGCACAGTACAGTGACAACAATGGGCACATAGGCGGCAAAAGGCACAGCACAGTGACAACAATGGGCACAGTGGCAACAATTTAAGGGCACAGCACAGTGACATGCACATTGGCAACAAGGGGCACAGTGGTGACAATTAGCACAGTGGCTGCATTTGATGGCATGGCACAGTGGTGACAATTGATGGCACAGTGACTGCGTTTGATGGGATGGCACAGTGGTGACAATTGATGGCACAGTGACTGCGTTTGATGGCATAGTGGCTACGTTTGATGGCATGGCACAGTGGTGACAATTGATTGCACAGTGACTGCATTTGATGGCATGGCACAGTGGCTGCATTTGATGGCATGGCACAGTGGTGACAATTGATGGCACAGCGGCTGCGTTTAATGGCATGGCACAGTGGTGACAATTGATGGCACAGTGACTGCGTTTGATGGCATGGCACAGTGGTGACAATTGATGGCACAGCAGCTGCGTTTAATGGCATGGCACAGTGACTGCATTTGATGGCATGGCACAGTGGTGACAATTGATGGCGCAGCGGCTGCGTTTAATGGCATGGCACAGTGGTGACAATTGATGGCACAGCGGCTGCGTTTAATGGCATGGCACAGTGGTGACAATTGATGGCACAGTGATTGCGTTTGATGGCATGGCACAGTGGTGACAATTGATGGCACAGCGGCTGCGTTTAATGGCATGGCACAGTGGTGACAATTGATGGCACAGCGGCTGCGTTTAATGGCATGGCACAGTGGTGACAATTGATGGCACAGCGGCTGCGTTTAATGGCATGGCACAGTGGTGACAATTGATGGCACAGTGACTGCGTTTGATGGCATGGCACAGTGGTGACAATTGATGGCACAGCAGCTGCGTTTAATGGCATGGCACAGTGACTGCATTTGATGGCATGGCACAGTGGTGACAATTGATGGCGCAGCGGCTGCGTTTAATGGCATGGCACAGTGGTGACAATTGATGGCACAGCGGCTGCGTTTAATGGCATGGCACAGTGGTGACAATTGATGGCACAGTGATTGCGTTTGATGGCATGGCACAGTGGTGACAATTGATGGCACAGCGGCTGCGTTTAATGGCATGGCACAGTGGTGACAATTGATGGCACAGCGGCTGCGTTTAATGGCATGGCACAGTGGTGACAATTGATGGCACAGTGACTGCATTTGATAGGCACAGTGAGGCTGCAATTTTTTTTTTCATTTGCGCCCCCCCAAAAATTTTGAGCACCAGCCGCCACTGCGTACAACGCCACTCTAAAGGGGAAGTTCCATTCGCCTTTGGGCTGCTTTAGTTGATTTTGTGTTAGTAAAAGACGATTTGCACTTTTCTGTCGGTTACAGCGTGATGAATGTGCTTACTCCATTATGAATGATAGTTTTACCAGAACGAGCGCTCCCGTCTCATAACTTGCTTCTTAGCATGCATGGGTTTAAAACGTTGTTTTAGCCCACACACGATCATATTTTACAACCCGAAAAATGACATAGTTTAAAAAGACGTTAAAAAATGCAGCATGTTCGAATTTTTTTTTTTGTCGTTTTTCAGAACCTGAAAAATTATGTGTAGCCCACACACGATCATTTTAAATTCCATTTTTAAAAAACAACGTTTTTTTCATGCTGAAAAATTATCGTGTGTATGCGGCATCAGGAACACACCACATGTTTACAATAAGGGCTCATTTACACTTGCTTAAAATGTGACATTGAACACACTTTTTTAAAGCACTCTGAATGCCAATCAAAGCACCTCTCACTAAATAAAATGATTAGCGTATAGTCCTGTTTACACGTTGTGTTTTTGTCTTGCTTTGCTTCAAAAATGGTACCCCAGGTCACTTTCTTGATGCTTCAAAGTGTCTTCAAAGCCTCCATAGAAGTCTAATACAAAGTTCCCCTAAACCACCTGCAGCTTTTGAGGGGCTTTTGTTCAGCTTTAGCTTTGCTTTGTTTGGGGACCAGAGCAGGAGAAACTAGCAATGTCACGCATGGTGTGCAGCGTGGGTGCAGTATAGCTGGAGATGTGTGGGGACTCGCGAGAGAGGAGGATTAGAAAAAGGAAACAGGATCAGCAGAGTTTGGGGTTACCACTGAGTGGGGGATCAGCAGAGCTGGGGGTTACCATTGAGTGGGGGATCAGCAGAGCTGGGAGTTACCATTGAGTGGGGGATCAGCAGAGCTGGGGGTTACCATTAAGTGGGGGATCAGCAGAGCTGGGGGTACTACTGAACAGGGGATCTTGGAAAAATACAGCTGTGATCCAGAAGTTATGAGGGTGTCCCCCAGAAAAACTAGTAAAACCTGTGAAATGGCCATTAATGTGGGCCAGCAATCTTGGTCTGAAAGTGTAATAGTTGCTATAGTACTATTTACTGCTGTACTGCATAATGCCAAAATAAGCCTTTTTAATGCTGGCCATACACAGAATGAATTTCAGATGGTTTCTGATGAACTGTCCAAAATTTGCTCAGTGAGTGGCCCATCGACCATCTTCCACCCAGCCTCCCTTGAAAAATTGGAAAAGTGGTGGTTGGCCGAATAGCATCCGCGCCAGCTGTCAAAATACAATAGCTGTAGGAAGGAGATTTATCATCCATGCTGAGTAGCCCTGCAGGAGGGCTCTCTATCTGACTTGTTGCAGCTTCTACTTTACATTGTCCATTGAGAAGCTCACAGTGTGCATTGAAATACAAAGTCAGTGATTTCAGTCCAGAAGAGCTGGTAGAACTGTGCAAGACTGAAAGTGACTGAAGACTGTTTGGTGATGTTGGTGAATCGATGGTCGGTTTACAATTTGGTCTCATTGTTTGTTGTGATTTTAGCCTTCCATTTCTGAAAGAGAGGATGTCGGATGAAGCCAAGTATGCACAGGATGTTGCAGATTCTTTTTCTCAGTTAGGTAAGTGGTTTTAGCAGGCATCATACAAATCATGGAGTTCAAGCAGCAACAATAAAATCCTAAAAATTCACATTTATATCCATTGTGTATTGTTTTTATTTTCATTGACAGTATGATGGCTTTTTTATTAGTTGTATTTTAATTCTGTCCAAGGGTTACAAGATTTAATAATTCATATCATTCTACCTACCTATATATAGATTTTTTTTCTTTCTTTTTAAATAAAGGCTTTTTGCAAAGGTGTTTTTTTTTTTTTTCCTTTTTTAACGCATTTTATACTTACCTACTTTGTGCAATGGTATTGCACAGAGCAGCCCTGAGCATCCTCTCAGATCCCCTACCGGCGGTCCTGGATCCTCTCCCCTGCAGAGTGCCCTCATACCCAGATAGCAAGCAACAGTGAAAGTTTGAAAATGACTTGTTAATTAGACTTGCCAGGCTTCACAGGTTTGTTGCACAATTGCAGCAAGTCTGCATTGCATGACTCCAGATCAACTTTCTTTACAAACATTTTGCAAATCTGCTGCAAGTTCTGGTTCAGTTATGTTGTGCAATAGTCCTCCTACCACAGGGGTCACTGTGGCTGAATTTTCATGCTGTAGACTTGCAGAGCTCTTGCTGTAGACTCACCACTACAACTTTGCTCTTGTTAGAGACTCGCCACGCAAATTTGCTACAAATGAGAAAAATGTCAACTAGAACTTGTGCTTCAAGGGCTCTGCAAGTGTACAACTTGCCAGTGAAAATGTACAGCAATTTAACAGACTTATAAGTCAACACTACCACAAATTTGTGACAAGTTAAACTTGCTATCTGGGTAGCAACCATCGGTGCTTTTGGCTCCTCCTGCCTTCAGAGTGCCCCTATAGCAAGCCACAAAGTATAGTATAGAGCAGTGTTTCTCAACTACAGTCCTCGAGGTGCCTCAATAGGTCATGTTTTCAGGCTTTCCATTATTTTGCACAGGTGATTTGATCAGTTTCACTGTCTTAGTAATTACCACAGCCGTTTCATCTGAGGGAAATCCTGAAACATGACCTGTTGGGGCGCCTTGTGGACTGGAGTTGCGAAACACTGGTATAGAGTGCACCTATAGCAACCCAGATAGCAAGGATAACTTGCCCAAAATTTGTGGCAGTGTTGAATTGTAAGTCTGATATCTTGCTGCACATTTTCACTGGCAAATTATACACTTGCAGAGCACTTGAAAGAAAAAGTTCTAGTTGACACTTTTCCAATTTGTAGCAAATTTGCGTGACAAGTCTCTAGCATGAGCAAAGTTGCAGTGGTGAGTCTATAGCATGAAAATTCAGCCACAGTGACCCCTGTGGTGGGAGGACTATTACACAAAATAACTGAACCAGAACTTGCAATGTGGACTTGCTGCAATTGTGCAACAAACTTGTGAAGCCTGGCAAGTCTAGCAATAGCTTAGCAAGTCATTTTTTTAAATTTGCAACACAATTACTTGCTATCTGGGAAGGTAAAAACAAACTTCTGTCTTTAGGCTCACTCCCTTCCTTCTTCTGTCCAGCACTACATGTCCCATGGGGCAATGCACCTCACACATTCACAAGTTCTCAGGCACCTAGATTTTTTCTTTCTAAATATAATACACAATGATTGTGCTTTTCTGAACACTTGAAAGTGTGGTATAAGATCCATTTCACACTGAAGGCGTTATTCAGGCGTTTAAGCGCTAAAAATAGCGTTTGAAAAATGCCTCCCTAGTGTGAAAGCCTAAGTGCTTTCACACTTGGGCGGTGAGCTTGCGAGACGGTAGCTGCCAAAAAGCGCCGCTAAAACGCAGATTAACCGATAACGCTTCTGTGGCCGTGTGTAAAATGGGTCTAAAGGTCCATTTAAAAATACATGGGCACTGGTCTTATGTTTGTGTCCTCATAGGTTCATTTTAATTTGTAATAACTGTGCTAAAATAGTTTGTTTCTGTCTTGTAGGCTGCCTGATGCGGGTGCCGAGTTCTCAACTCAGGATACAGATCTGCAAGTCCATTGCCAACTTTTATAATGCAGAGATGACAAAACAGCTGACTGACGGTACAGAAGCTGTAATGTATAATATACTTTATGCACAGCAGGCAAAATCCTATTCATTGTAATGGCCCCTGTTCACATATGAGTGTTTTGTCACCTGTAGCAAAATGCCTGTCACTTAAAAAATACATGAGCTTCAATAGAGTTGCCTGAAAACGTGTAACATGAGTGGTAGGAAAGAACAGAAATGGGAGTTTGAAGGTGCAAAGAAATCAATCAGATTAATAATACCAATTTCATAGTTTTATCAACTGCTTGCCGACCAGCGCATGACTATATACGTCGACAGCATGGCACGGACAGGCAGAAGGACGAATATATAGGCCTCCTTTAATATCGTGGCATTGTGGAGCTCCGTGAGCCCAACTGCCAGGTCCCGCGGACTCGATCGCCGCGGGGATACCCACGATCGTCTCATGGTGAGGAAGAACGGGGAGATGCTGATGTAAACAAGCTTCTCCCCGCTCTGCCTAGTGACAGTGATCACCGCTTCCTGTAATCGGAAGCGGTGATTACTGTCTTGTCACACATGGCCCATCCCCCCTACAGTAATAATCACTCACTAGGCCACACTTAACCCCTACAGTGCCACTTAACCCCTTCCCTGCCGTGTCATTTTCACAGTAATCGGTGCATTTTTATAGCACTGAACGCTGTAAAAATTACAAAAATGTGTCAAAGGTATCCGATATGTCCGCTGATCGCCGCCATTACTAGTAAAAAAATATATTTTAATAAAAATGGCAAAAACTATCCCCTATTTTGTAAACACTATGTGGTAGATTCACATTTATCGGCGCATCTTTATGCGGGCGTAGCGTATCTTCTTTACGCTACGCTGGCGCAACGTTGAGAGGCAAGCATGGAATTCACAAAGCAAATGCTCCCAACGTTGCACCGGCGTAGCATATAGTTGTCGGCGTAAGCCGACATAAGTCAAAGTAGGTGGAAGTGGGCGTGTTACATTTAAATGAAGCGTGAACCCATGCAAATGATGGGCTGAGCTTCAAACAATTACTAAAAATGAACGGCGCATGCGTCGTATCTTGGACGTATCGCAGTGCGCATGCTCACAGTCACGTAGAAATTACTGCCTTCGACGTGAACGTAACCTACGTCCAGCCCTATTCACGTACTACGTAAACTGCGTACACGGCGAAAAATTTGAGGGTGTCCGTTCCCCGGTCCATACCTTTTGCATGGGTTGCGCCTCCTATATGAGGAATAACTTTACGCCGGACGTAACCCTTACGCAAATCACTTAAAACATGCGCTGGGCGCAAGTACGTTCGTGAATCGGCGTATCTTACTCATTTGCATATTTAAAATGGGAACGCCAGATGCGTCCAGCGTAACTATGCGCCCACGATACGTCGGCGTAGGCATGTTACGGCGGGCGGTTGAAGCCTTATTTTTCGACGTATCTAGCTTAGGGAATCGGCGCATAGATACGACGGCGCTTATTTATACTTACGACCAGAGGTGTATTTAGGTTTTGTGCTGCCCTAGGCCTGACTAAACTTGTGTACCCCCTAATTTAAATATGACCCACCCCTCCCTGTCACGGCCACGGGGGGGGGGGGGCAATGGATTCCCTTAATTTACTTAGATTTCCTCTTACTTTCTGGTTGCCCATAGAGCAGGAAGTGAAGGGAAGGCCTATAGTTCTACTGTAAGTAGATGGTGCAGCAGAAATATAGCACAGTGAGGAAGGTTTGTGGTCCAGGATGACAAAACAGTCCAAATTGGAAGCGCCCCCCCACCGCCCGCATACTAGAAGCAGCGTGGGCACTTTATGGGGGCGCTATACTAATTTTCCTAACAGTGTGCTGCCCCTCTGCAAAGTGCTGCCCTAGGCCTGGGCCTTGTTGGCCTAGGCCAGGATACAGCTCTGCTTACGACGGCGTATCTCGAGATATGTCAGCGTAAGTGGTACGAGGCCTATAACTTTTGCGCAAACTGGCCTAAACTGAGGGAATTTTTTTTTTTTTTATACATTTTTGGGGGATATTTTTTAATAGCAAAAAGTAAAAAATATTGCATTTTTTTTTCAAAATTGTTGCTCTATTTTTGTTTATAGCGCAAAAAACAAAAACCGCAGGGGTCATCAAATAACCACCAAAGAAAGCTCTATTTGTAGGGAAAAAAGGACATTTTTACAGTAATTAGTGTATTTTTATAGCACCGATCGCTATAAAAATTCCAATGGTCCCAAAAATGTGTCAAAAGTGTCCGAAGTGTCCATCATAAGGTCGCAGTACCGATTAAAAAAAATCGCCATCATTACTAGTAAAAAAAAAAATTATTAATAAAAATGCCATAAAACTATCCCCTATTTTGTAGACGCTATAACTTTTGCGCAAACCAATCAATAAACGCTTATTGCGATTTTTTTTTTTTTTTACAGAATATATGTAGAAGAATACGTATCGTCTTAAACTGAGGAAAAAAAATATTTTTTAAATATTTTTGGGGAATATTTATTATAGCAAAAAGTAAAAAAATATTAATTTTGTTTTTCAAAATTGTCGCTCTATTTTTGTTTATAGCGCAAAAAATAAAAACCGCAGAGGTGATCAAATACCACCAAAAAAAAACTATTTGTGGGAAAAAAAGGATGCCAATTTTGTTTGGGAGCCACGTCGCACGACTGCGCAATTGTCAGTTAAAGCGATGCAGTGCTGGATCGCAAAAAGTGGCCCAGTCTTTGACTAGGAAAATGGTTAAACAAACAATGTTAAAATAAATAGCGTTTAAAACCAAAACATGAAAATCATCCGGCCCTAGTACAAAAGTTTCTTGCCTCTACATGTTTCGCCATAATCATGGCATAATCTGGAGCTTTTGTAATACCTTATATACAATGTAACCCAAACCTAAATATGATTCCAATGGACCCTCAAGGCCCCCTAGGTGGTCCAGCAGAGTATCAGTGTGCGATAGAGGGGATAAAAACCCTATAATAACACCCTGTTATAATGCGCTCTAGCCATTCCCCATGTCGGATACCTGCAGGATTCCAATCAAAGGTTGAAAGAGTTAATCTCTTGGGATAGATTATTTAATTGGATCTTCCCTGGTCTAATGATATTTTTTTGGTATAGAGGAAAGGAATCTGGTTATCTTTGATGAAGGAAGTGTCTAGATGGCACGGACCTTCTCGTTAAATACCAGTACTTGAAGTATACTTTTTAGGAGTGATTTGATATCAGTCTTTGGATTCCATGACCTCTTTTCATAACAGGGTGTTATTATAGGGATTGTACAGTGGCGTATCTAGGGTATGGCAGCCATGGAAAGTGCCATACGAAGGGGGCACTGTTGAGTGGCTGGGCAGCAAGGCACCTACCAGGGTCTGAGGGTCTCTTCTTCCCTCCTCCCGAGCATAGGCAGGATCTAATTTTCCGCACCTTTGCTAATGGACAATGGCATCGCTATGCCTGCTGCGTTCAGCCACAGCCTCCCCTATTCTCCCAGGCTCTCCCATTCCATCTGGTCGGATTGGCAGCGTAGAAAGAAGAAGGAGGAACATCAGTTTCTCCTTCTCCTCTGTGAAAACTGAGGGCTTAAGTGATGAAGATTTCATCACTTCCAGTATTGGTTCTGCATTTACCTGTCCTTGGAGGGCAGAGGAGGGATCAGGGGTCTAATAAACCCCAGATTTCTCCATAAAGAGGATATGTCACTACCCACTTCACAAGGGATGATAAATATCACTAGTTTTGTTAGCTGTTTTTTTTGTCAAGGTTATCTGAAAAATGGGTTTCAAATGTTTCGACAGGGGCGCAGTTTCAGTGCTTGCCATAGGCGCTATTTTCACCAGATACGCCTCTGGGCTTGTATCCCCAATATGGCACACTAAATACTCTGCTGGACCACCTAGGGGGCCTTAAGGTTCCTTTGGAGTCATATTCACATTTGGGTGACATTGTATATAAAGTCTTACAAAAGCTTCAGAAGAAGCCGTGACTATGGCGAAACATGTAGAGGCAACAAACGTTTGTACTGTGTCCGCATGATTTTCATGTTTTGGTTTTACACTCTATCTATTTTAACCACTTCGGGTCCGCGCTATTGACAGAATACGTCAACAGCGCGGACCTGAGGCGCCGGGGTCACGTCTTTGGACGTGTGGCGCGCGGCGGGGAAAAACAGTCCCGACGCATCACCGAGGATTCAATGCGTGTACCCGGCGGCCGCGATGTCCGTCAGGTACACGCGATCGTCGGTGACAGAGCAGGGACGTGGAGCTCTGTGTGTAAACACAGAGCTCCACGTCCTGTCAGGGAAAGGAGACAGATGCTGTTTCCCTTGTACATAGGGAGACAGCATCGGTCACCTCCCCCAGTCACCCCCCTCCCCCCACACAGTTAGAACACACCCAGGCAATACATTTAACCCCTTCCTCACCCCCTAGTGTTAACCCTTTCAATGCCAGTCACATTTATACAGTAATTAGTGCATATTTATAGCACTGGTCGCTGTATAAATGTGAATGGCGCCAAAAATGTGTCAAAAGTGTCCGATGTGTCCGCCGCAATATCGCAGTCCCAATAAAAATCGCAGATCGCCGCCATTACTAGTAAAAAAAAAATATAAAAAAAAATCATAATTCTGTCCCCTATTTTGTAGGTGCTATAACTTTTGCGCAAAGCAGTCACTTATTGTGATTTTTTTTTTTTTTTTTTACAAAAATACGTAGAAGAATAGGTATCGGCCTTAACTGAGAAAAAAAAATATTAAAAAAAAAAAAAAAATTGGGATTTTTATTATAGCAACAAGTAAAAAAAAATATATATTTTTAAATTGTCGCTCTTTTTTTGTTTATAACGCAAAAAATAAAAACCGCACGGGCAATCAAATACCACCAAAAGAAAGCTCTATTTATGGGGAAAAAAAGAACGCCAATTTTGTTTGGGTGCCACGTCGCACGACCGCGCAATTGTCAGTTAAAGCGACGCAGTGCCGGAAGCTGAAATTTCGCCTGGGCACGAAGGGGGTTTATGTACCCAGTAAGCAAGTGGTTAACATTTTTTTGTTTTATTAAACTATGAAATTTGTATTATCAATGTGATTGTTTTCTTTGCACCTTAAAACTCACATTTCTGTTCTTTCCTCCTTCTTAATAGGTTATGGGGAGGTGGTGCCTGTAGTTAGACCTCCTGGGGTAGATTCATGTAGATCAGCGGATCTTTTGATCCGCGTGATCTATCTTTTTTACGATCCGCCTGCGCCAGTTTTTGAGGCAAGTGCTGTATTCAGAAAGCACTTGCCTCGTAATTAGCCCTGGCGGATCGTAAATCCCCCGGCGGAATGCAAATTCCGCGGCTAGGGGGAGTTTACTATTTAAATCACGCGCGTCCCCGCGCCGATCGTACTGCGCATGCGCCGCCGGCTAAATTTCCCAGCGTGCATTGCTTTAAATGACGTCGCAAGGACGTCATTGTTTTCGACGTTAACGCAATTAACGTATGGCCATATTCCCGGACGACTTATGTAAACGACGTAAAAAAATTCAAAACTCGATGCGGGAACGACGGCCATACTTAACATAGGATCCGCCGCACTTACCCCGCATATAGCAGGGGTAACGATCCGCCGGAAAAAGCCGAACGCTAACGACGTAAAAAAAAAAGCGACGGCCGGGCGTTCGGTTCTGAATCGGCGGTTCTCCTCATTTGCATATTCGTCGCGTAGAAAAAAAGAAGCGCCACCTAGCGGACGGCGGGAGAATGCAGCCTAAGATCCGACAGTGTAACTCACTTACACCAGTCGGCTCTAAGGGAGATCTATGCGGAACCTGATTCGAGGAATCAGCCGCATAGATCCGAGCGTCGGATCTCACAGATCCGACGGTGTATCAGTAGATACACCGTCGGATCTCTATGTGAATCTACCCCACTGTCTCTGGTATAAAACCTATTTCCGTGTAAAGTGTGTGTTTTACGAGCATTTTGTCAAGTGTTTTTTGGCCAAACAGCAGCTCTTTATCCCTAATAAAAGAAAAGCGCCTGAAGCTTGAATACGCATGTAAAATGCTTGTAAACACTTGAAAAACTCTGAAATAAAAATGCCTACAATTCTCTGCTCAGGTGTGAATGCAGCCTAATTCCTGGTACACACAGAATATCAGCCAGTTCAACAGAAACTGTCCGACCTTCGGCCTGTGTGCACATCAGCCTGTCTTATAGAAGCCAGCCGAGTGACTGACTTCTGTCGAATGGGCATGCTGGAAATCCAATATGCAATGCTGCCCCCCTGTCAGAACACAATAGGTCAGCAGAGGAGATCACTGTACTAACATTGGATAGTTCGTACAGTGGCTCCTCCCCAAGCTCCTCTGTTTTTTCTCGTTCAGCCTGCTGGGTTGAACAAAAAAAAGCTGATAGTGTGTAACAGCTTTAAGGGGAAGTAAACTGGAAGGGTTCATTATTATTTATGTTTTCCTGACCTGCAAAATAAAGCCATAATATGCTGATATGCATCGCACATTATGTGAAACTTACCTGTAAACAAAGCCCTCCACCGATGCGTTGTCACCGCTGGGGGCCGCATCCATCTTCCCCTGTCTTCCTTCCAGGTCTGTGGACTCTGGCTGTGTGACTTGCATAACTTGACATAACTCTAATGTGTGGAGAAGCCGCCATTCGCTGCACAGGAATCTGAAGGAACGGCAGGGGTGGGAGTGGTTTTATACTTGTCAAGTAGCTACTGCACCAGCAGGGTTCTGATGAGGAAAGTGGCAGGGTCTGCATCCCTTCAAATGTGATTTCCCACCACCAAAAACTAAATTTTTGCTGCAGAGGATGCCAAACAACCTAACCTACCCCCCGGCGGCAACTCGAACCCCCCACCACTCCCCCCTCCCCCGCTGGTCGGTCCATCGGCATCTAGATGGTGGGGTTTGGGCATCCATGGAGCGACGGCAGGGACCGGGCGACTCTTCTCCTCCTCGCTTCTGCTGTAAATCTCCTCCCCTCCTTCTAGGCATCCAATAGGATCGCCTGTCCTTTCAGCAAATCGGGTGATGGGTATCAGACCCGCTTCCCAAAAAAAGTCTCGGGAGGAGGATCAGTGTTGCAACAGCGAATATTCATTCGCTGATGCAACACACCTGGGTGGGCTTCAGCCGCATCCTCAGCGTCCCAAGTTCACCCTATAATTGGGTGCTTCAAAAAAAGAAAAACTGCCTGCTAAAAGGAGCCGGATGCAGGAATTGGGGGCGGCTGCTGGAGCTATGGATAGAGTCATGCTAAGCATGACTCTATCCATTGCATATAGGGGGCGACGAGGAGAAAGAGGGGGCGGAGCCGGGCACCCCTAATGGACGGGCCGCCACTGGTTACCTTTTAACCATACCCACACCAAACAATATGCCTTGGTTTACAGTTAAAAAGTCAATGTGATAAACAGTGAGTACTTAATTTTATGCTTAAAGTGTATGTAAACAGACACCACAAAATAAACATTATTGGCCCCCAGGAACTGTTTGCCATAATCTGCTAGTATGCACAGAAAATATAGTGAGCCTCAAATAATAAAACGAATGCAGCCACCATGTCTAAGGACTGGTAACCTTCAATATATTTTAGTTTTTGATTTGGATATTCTTTTAAGAAGAGCAGCTGTTGGTGTTGACTTGTGAATTCCCTAATGGCATATTCATCTTATTAATGATTTGTACAAATAATCCACATTTATTTGCTGTGTGCTCCAATTTTTTGTACACAGGTTTTCAACCAACCAGCATAGCTTACAAGATACAGATGGCTGAAGTGGGGGGTATGGCAGAGACCCTTGTGTTGTCTCTGACGTTGCTTGAGAATCAACTGCAGGAGAAGATAGCACTGCTGAAAGTACTGCAGCTTTTCTCAAACTCCATTGGTATGTATGATCGCTCTGACATTATATAAGCTCAGTGACTCATGTGATAGTCCCACTTTTTATATATAGTCGGTTATATTTCTTTTTTTGTGATTGTTTGTTACAGTGATGATCACTGTAACAGCAATAGTTTTAACTGTCATGAATGGCTTTCATTCATGACAGCTTGCTGTGATTGGTTACAGCAATCACCTGGTACAAGGTGGCAGTGAATGGCCCATGTGATTACTGTGATCAATCGCAGAGATCACAATACCATTAATGACAGTTTGTTTACAAGTTATTACCTCGGCCACTCACAAAGTCTGGAAATCAATTGGTCACAGGATCACAGCGCATGAGGCGCGCGACTGGGAAGACATTTCTGGAGGCCCTTGCAGGCTTTTTTCATTAATACAGCAGGCGGGAAAAGGTTAAAAGAAGATGGGATGCTACACCATGGTAAACATGGCTCTGTCCCAACTTTTTTGAGATGTGTTGCTGCCATCAGTTTCAAAATCACCTTATTTTTTTCTTAAAATGGTAAATTTTCTCAGTTTAAACATTTGATATGTTATCTATTTTCTGTTGTGAATAAAATATGGGTTTATGAGATTTGTAAATCTTTAAACAGGAGAAAAAATTGCACAAATCTAACAAAGTAAATGAACAGTAGTGAGCAGCGTCTCAAAAGTGTTATACAACACCAAGCAATATATAGAAAAAAATGAAGTCGCGCTACAAATGGCATACAGTATAACTAAAATAAATAAATGGTGTCATTAGTGCCAAATAATATATCACATAAACAAACTTTTAAAGAACACAATCATAGTGAACAGTGAATATAATATCAAGTCCAAATGGTGATTATACAGTCCATCAAGAAATATGTTTAAGTAAACAGAAAAGTTCCCAGTGTAGATAAATCCACGGACATGTGTGAGTAATGACAAACAAAGACCTCCACCGCACAGAAAACACTGACCCTTACCAGAGTCTCTGATCTCACAGAGATCAATAACAGCAAACAGTGAAATCCATAGTCAGCAGGGAGCAAAAGGAACATCCATTTATTGTAGCCAGTAGATGTGTTCAGTTCAAAAGCGATCATATATCAACCAGTGGTCCCATATAGAAATCAAAAGAAATCCACATAGTGTAAAACCATACATTTATTGGGTAAGAAAGAAGATTGTGCGCACTTACATCAATCCACAGTAAAAACAGCAAAAACAGCATAAAATTCAGTAAGCCGGCCGGCGTTTGGAGCGTGTTACCCGTCTTCCGGGTCCTCACACGTGATGCAGTGACGTCAGCGCGTCACGTGTGAGGACCCGGAAGACGGGTAACACGCTCCAAACGCCGGCCGGCTTACTGAATTTTATGCTGTTTTTGCTGTTTTTACTGTGGATTGATGTAAGTGCGCACAATCTTCTTTCTTACCCAATAAATGTATGGTTTTACACTATGTGGATTTCTTTTGATTTCTATATGGGACCACTGGTTGATATATGATCGCTTTTGAGCTGAATACATCTACTGGCTACAATAAATGGATGTTCCTTTTGCTCCCTGCTGACTATGGATTTCACTGTTTGCTGTTATTGATCTCTGTGAGATCAGAGACTCTGGTAAGGGTCAGTGTTTTCTGTGCGGTGGAGGTCTTTGTTTGTCATTACTCACACATGTCCGTGGATTTATCTACACTGGGAACTTTTCTGTTTACTTAAACATATTTCTTGATGGACTGTATAATCACCATTTGGACTTGATATTATATTCACTGTTCACTATGATTGTGTTCTTTAAAAGTTTGTTTATGTGATATATTATTTGGCACTAATGACACCATTTATTTATTTGTAAATCTTTGCATTCTGTTTTTTTTATGGAGAATTTACACAATATTCCAACTGTTTTGGGATTGGGGTTATATTTAAAGTGGAATTGAACTTGAAAGATTAAAGGTTTCCTGTAAAGTAAAATGACCCCAATGAGAGATTCATGCCATACCCAATTTGTGCAAAAATAAATAAAGTTTGGACAGGTGTTCCACATGCTGCTTACTAGACATGTGCACACTGAAATATTTTGTTTCGGAATTTCGGTTTCGTCCGAATTTTTTTTTATTAATTTAATTACTCCCGACATTCGAAAATCCGAATTAATTAGGGTTGAATCTGTTACTTGAAGGCTTATGGTGTCTGTTGAATGTTCTAAGAAGATTCGACTAAGCAGCTAAACTGTACATTTCCGGTCGAATGCTCCACCCACAAGCTATAGTAGAATTCTAATGTATGACTTGTAATAATTATATTTATTAATTATTATTACTAGTCAACCAACATTAGAATTCTTCTATAGCCTGTCGGAGGACGATTTGATCATAAATGTCCGCTCGCAGCGATCGTATGTTTTTTTTTTTTTAGCTGCTTCGTCGAATCTTCATGTCTCTATAATGATGAATCTTTTCTCTCTATGTCGAATAATCTTATACCAATAGAGTTAAGGTTAGGCACATTCAACCGCAGATTTGATAGACACAGATCGCTATTGTCACCGTCATGTCGAATCTTCTATCTATATCGATTGTTGTCGATTTTGGATTCTGCGCGTTCGTTATCGATTGTTAAAACGAACACGAAAATCCCTGAAATTCCGATGAAAATGCATTGGTATATATGCAGGAAAAACAATAAGGAGGTATTACACATTGGATTCATTGAACTAGTGGCCTGGCCTAATAACATTTTACATTATTTAATACCTTGGAGGTATTAACTTTCGTTTCTTCGACCTGCTAAATTTCAGTTTGTATATCTTCCATTTATACTAATATAGTGTCTTCTACTAGAGATAGGCACGATGGAAAATTTTGTTTCATTTCAGATTCATTCATTAAGGCAGGGGTCTGCAAACTTTTCAAACAAAGGGCCACTTTATTGTCCTTTAGACTTTAGGAGGGCCTAATTGTGGCCAGCGGGGGGCAGAAAATGTTCCGGACCCAGCTCTGGTGAGAAAAAATGTAGCCTAATGGCCGTGTACACACGGTCGTTTTTTGCGATGAAAAAAAACGACGTTTTTTAAAACGTCATTTAAATTGATCGTGTGTGGGCAAAACGTCGTTTTTTGTCTTAAAAAAAAACGAGCAAAAAAAAATTCCAACATGCTTGAATTTTTTGTGTCGTTTTTCAAAACGTCGTTTTTTGTTTCACAAAAAGTCACTGTGTGTAGCAAAAACGTCGTTCAAAACGACGTTTTTCAACCCGCGCATGCCCAGAAGCTAGTTATGAAGCGAGCTTCAATGGAAAAGAGTGGTGAACGTAACCTTGCTTTTTGTGAAAAAACGATGGTGTGTATACAAAATTGTCTTTGAAAAGTGACGTTTCAAAAACGTCGTTTTTACTTCACAGAAAACGTTGTTTTTTTTCATCGCAAAATAAACAACCGTGTGTACGCGGCATCAGGGTTGGTGGTCAGTAGGAGGATGAGTAGGGCCCCTATCAGTAGGAGGAATAGAATCCCAACATTGATATTAGTAGAAGAAATAGTGCCCCCTTGTTGGTATCAGTGGAAGGAATAGTGCCCCACATCAGTGGGAGGAATAGTGCCCCAAGGGCCACATAAAGGCTAGCAAAGGGCCACATCTGGCCCTCGGGCCGCAGTTTGGAGACCCCTGCATTAAGGTGATCATTTTGTTTCATCATATTTGTTATGATAGAATGATTTGTTTTCGGAATTCGTTTTCGTATATTTTGATTCTTTTAGTATATTTGTTGTTCCAAATCTATTCGTATTTCAGAGCAATGGCGTTTTAACCTGTTTAATTCATTATTTCAGGAGATTACTTTTGCACTCTGTTTGGGTTGGATGGAGACTGATCCATCAGAATCTCTGAATCCTAACATAATGAGTGGAACAAAATGAATTGTGGATTCATTCCTTATGTTATGAGTCAGAGATTCTGATGTATCCAACTCCATCCAGCACAATCACATAAAGTAGCAATTGTCACCCTTTTTACTTTTATATCTTACTGTATTTATTGCAGTATTTTTCCATTTCATATGTAGTGCATTTTTAATAATAGTGAAAAAATGTGAATGCAAAATTTAAAAACGAAATGGATCCGAATAATTTAGGATCCATGCTTCAAACATTAAAGGGGTTGTAAACCCTCAAGGTTTTTCACCTTATTGTATTAAGATGAAAAACATCCTTTGCTGCAGCAGCCCCCCAGAGCCCCCCTTTTACTTACCTAAGTCCGATCTTTCCTGAGACTGGGAGGAGCACACTAGCTCCAGCCGGTGTCTCAGGTCCTCATTGGATAGATTAAATCCCAATGACGTGGGAGCCGGGGGGCGGGCCAGATGTCCTGCTATCTTTGTCAATGGACGCAGCAGGACACGGGACAGTACCTCCAGGGAATGCGCGTCTTCGAAGGGGCACTTAATGCGGGGAGAAGCACCACTGGCTGACTCCAGAAAAGGAGGATCAGGCCACTCTGTGCAAAACCAACAGAGGATGTAAGTATAACATGTTTGTTGTTTAAAGAGGAGTTCCACCCAAATTTGGAACTTCCACTTGTTGAATGAATGAATGAATGAATGAAAACTTATATAGCGCGGCACATACGAACTTAATCGCCTCTTGGCGCTTGTTGTTCCAGTCTCCTTTGGTATCAAAAGAGATGAGTCTTGATCTTTCTCCTGAAAGCTAGGTGGTTCTCCTCCAACCGAATGCTGGTTGGTAAAGCGTTCCATAGTCTGGGACCTTGGACCGCAAATCTTCTATCTCCTTTGGCCCTGTAGTTGGCTTTCGGTATCTGGAGCAGATTTTGATTGGTGGATCGCAGAACGCGATTGGGATTGTGAGCTTTTATTTTTTCGCATAGATAATGGGGGGCATTCCCATGGACACATCTATGCGTTAGACAGAGTGCTTTAAAAGTGATTCTGTCTTTTACTGGTAACCAGTGAAGGGATCTCAGTGAAGGCGAGATTGATTCCCAAGGTTTTTTCCCAGTCACAAGTCTAGCGGCCGTGTTTTGAACGACTTGAAGACGAGCGATTTGGTACTTGGGGAGTCCAAGGTAAAGGGCATTGGCATAGTCCAGTCTGGAGTTTACAATTGTTCCCACCACGACCGCTATGTCTTCTTTGGGGATGAAGGGAGTAAGTCTGCGTAGTAGGCGCAGCAGATGGTGAGATCCGCTGACTACTGACCCTATTTGTGCGTCCATTGTCATGTAGGAGTCGAAGATGACCCCAAGACTTTTGACTTTGGCGCTAGAGGAGATGATTTTGCCCAGAATGGGCGGGGGGGTCCATGTTGTAGCAGGTTGATTCTTACGCTTGGCGTGAAACAGGAGAAGTTCTGTTTTCGCTCCGTTGAGTTTGAGATAACTCTTTGTCATCCAGTCCTCTATCAAAGAGAGGCATGTCTCTAGATTGAGGTGATGATCCTTTTTATTGCAAATGCGAAAATATAGTTGCGTGTCGTCTGCATATGAGTGATAGAGCAGTTTTTGGCTGCTGATGATATCAAAAAGAGGACGGAGATAGATGTTGAATAACACCGGCGACAGGGGGGATCCTTGGGGGACCCCGCACGATACTGTGCGTTTCTCAGAAGTGAAAGGTCCTAACTTCACTATTTGAGATCGGTTTTCCAAAAAAGAGGAGAACCAAGATAAATCGCCTTCTGCGACTTTGGCTACTTCCGCTAGCCTTGTCAGTAGAAGCTTATGGTCAACTGTGTCGAAGGCTGCGCTTAGGTCCAACAGAACCAGGAGACAAGATTCTCCTTCATCTGCGGCCTCGAGAACGTCGTCCCATATCTTGAGCAATGCTGTTTCCGTCCCATGTCCGGGCCGGAATCCTGATTGAAATGGATCCAGTAGGTTGTGGGTATCTAGATGCTGTTGCAGCTGTTGCACCACTGCTTTCTCCATGACCTTGGAGAGAGCGTTTAAGCCTGTTATGGGACGGCGGTGGTGTGGATCCTTAGGGTCCAGGGTGGGTTTCTTCAATATGGGTCGAATGATGCCCTCCTTCAACTTAGAGGGCACTATGCCCTCCCTGAAAGATTGGTTAATAAGCTGCGTGATGGAAGGTGCCAGAATGTCAGCACACTCCTTCAGCAGTTTAGTAGGGATGATATCATTAGGCGCTGTGCTGTTACACAAAGCACCGATGGTATTTTTTGTGGCATCAATAGAAATGGGTTCCAGCTTGAACTTACCTGGTTGTGGTGAATTACTGCAGGCGTTGTGTAGATATTTACGGGGGGGACTACGGGGGGAATTGTTTTGCTGAATGCTTTGCCGGATCCCCTCAATTTTATTAATGAAGTAATCCGATAATTCACTGCAAAATTCTTGAGTGTCTGAATTGGGGGCTTCAAGACATCCTGGTTTCATGGTCTGAGTGACCAACTTGAAAAGTTCGCGGGGGCGGTTGAGGGCGCTGTTGATAGCCTCAGAAAAATATTTTTTCTTGGCTTTGTAGATTTCTTTGTGGTATTTTTTGGTACTTGCTTTGTAGATGGAAAGGTTTTCATCTGAGGAGCGTCTTTTCCAGGCTGCTTCCGCCCTTCTGCGCTCTTGCTTCAGTAACGCCAGCTGGCTGTTGAACCAGCTGGAGTTATTTTTCCGGATGTGGGTTTTGCGTTTCGGCGCTATTAAGTCAGCTGACTGTAATAGGGCTGTATTTATGGCCTCCAGTGTTTCTTCAGCCGTTTGATGCGGCTGAATTGGTTTTATTTTTTCCCTTAACGTGGCTTTGAAGAGTTCCGAGTGGAGCTTCTTCTGACATCTAGTCCAGTGTGTTGTTACTGGATTTGATGTTTTTGTTAAGGGGGGAAAATCGGAAATAATGAATTTAATTGCATGGTGATCTGTCCATGGCAACGGTTCATTTTCCAAGATTTTTATTTCCAGATCTTGTCTGAAAATAAGATCAAGCGTGTGACCTGAGGCATGTGTGGGCCCACATACTAGTTGTTGTAGCCCTAATCCTTCCAGGTGGTCTATGCAGGCGTCGGCAATGGGGTCTTGCGGGGAGTTGGCCCAGAGGTTGAAATCTCCGAGCAGCAAAAGGTGTTTGCTGTTAAGGGTATAGGTGGAGATAAAGTCCGTCAAAGATGGGAGCAGCTGCGATTTTGGGCCGGGTGGTCTATAGCAGAGTAAAATCCGGACGGTCTCCTGGGAGTTTACTTGCAGTTGTAGAGTAAGGGTTTCCATGAATGGAAGAGGGTTTTGAAGGACTGGTTTAGTGATCGCAAGATGAGTCTTATGGATCACCGCCAGTCCTCCGCCTCTTTGCCCTATTCTGTTTTCCGTTATAATACGATAGTTTTCTGGCACCAATTCACCTAGAATGGTGTTACAGTCGGCTGTGAGCCAGCTCTCTGTAATAAAGAGACAGTCTAAATCGTATTGTAGGATGAAATCGTGGATTTCAAGTCGGTGTTTTACTGCCGATCTTGTGTTGATCAGAGCACATGATATGTGCTTAGGCTGGGGTTGGGGCAAACGGCTGAGATTTTTGATAGTCGATCGCCGATCGATTCTCAGAAGTCGCTCATTTCGCAGGGCTTTTTTGGTGATGGCTGGTAGTATTGCGGCAAATCGCCTCAGGTCCCAAATAGTCTCTGCCGAGTATTGCAGTTTAACCATGGTTGCCAAACACCGGGGGGGGGGGGGGAGGTGGAAGCATGATCAAGGATTAACTGAATCCTCTATCCTGGGTTGGTCCAGAGGAAGGCAAAAAAAACCTAACCGTGCTAAGCCAATATGCACGGCAGGGAAAAAAATTCCTTCCTGACCCCTAAAGAGGCGATCGGGTAAACCCTGGATCAAGAAGTACTGGTGTTTAAGAATGGGGAGAGTGTGGCTGGGTGTAGCAAAATGGCTGCTGATCAGGTAGCAGGATCCAGGCTGGTGGAACTCCCAGCCAGGGTAGATCGGTGCTACAGAGGGGGGCCTGGATCGATGGTCGGGGAGTTGAAGGACCTTTCCAGAGGTATGAGAGGGTTTCTGGGTCGAATTGGTCGTTTTTGTGACAGTTGCAGGGGGTGAGAAGCGGCGCGCCGCTAGGCCGCGGTTGAAGCCGCGGCCTTTCCTAGATCGCGGCTGCCGCGATTGAACCCAGGCCAGCGCGGAGGTGCGGAAAAACGCCCGAAACGACGGGAATTGCGGGAGGTATGTGGCCAATAGGTGGCTTAAGTGGGGATGGTAGAGGTGGTAATGTGGGGGTATAGGAAGGGAGGTCTGGAGAGGGGGAGAGCCGAGATTTTGGGTCAGCTGCAGTGGCTAGTCCTGAGAAGGACAGTCGCCTGCATTCACAGTGTAATTGGCTTACCTGCTGGTTCCCCTGGATCAGGGGTAAAGGAGGACGCCGGGGGGAGCCAGGTGGATGGAGCTGGGGCTGGAGCAGGAGCGGGGAGCTGGTAAAATCCCTACCTGTCCAGGAGATATGGGCCACACGTCCTACTCCTAGGAGCGTGCGCCTGTAGCTGCTATCTCCTGGTTCTAGCCCTAGGAGAGAGAGAGAGCTGACACGTCCAGCAGTAGACACCTGAACGTGAGAACAGCACAGATAGGGGAGAGAGCACGTCTTGCTGCAAGCAGAGTCTGTCCTCATCTGATTACTCAGATCTTGTTCCACTCCTCACCCCCTTACATGCCACATTTGGCATGTAATTTTTTTGGGGGGGAGTGGGGGCTTCAGGAGGAGTGGGACTTCCTGTCCCACTTCCTCCTTCCGCCGAGGGCTGGTAAGGCGATTAAGCTTAATCGCCTTACTGCAGCCCCTCCCCTCGGTGATCGTCTAGAACACGTGACAGGTCCTAGACGATCGCCTGTCGAATCAGCGGCGAGCCGCGCGCGCATGCGCAGTGCGGCTCGCGCATGCACAGTGGGTGCCCGGTCGTGAAGCCGAAGGCTGTCACGGCGGGTGCCCACAGTAGCAATGAGGATGCCGGCCGGGGAGGGGGGGAGCGGAGCGGAGCCCCGGCCGGCGCGTCGCTGGAACGCTGGAGCAGGTAAGTGTGTGTTTATTGAAAGCCAGCAGCTACACTTTTTGTAGCTGCTGACTTTTAATAAACACCAAATTTGGCTGGAACACCCCTTTAAAAAAAAAAAACAAGACTTTAAACCCCTTTAACAAAAGGCACAATTTATCGAATCACGCCATCCAAATGAAACAAATGAACTTGTTTTATTATCATTTATTTTGGATTTGTTACTACAGTGGAACCTCGGACTACAAGCATAATCCGTTCCTTAGAGAATGCTCGTAATCCAAAGTACTCGCATATCAAAGCGAGTTTCCCCATAGAAGTCAATGGAAATGAAAATAATTTGTTCTGCATTGACTTCAATAGTATGCAATACCGCATGTGGCCAGATGTGGGAGAGCCTCGGAAACACTCGGAAAGGCCCGAGGACAGCTCGGCTGAACTCAGAAAACCACGGAAAGGCTCGGGAACGGAGTATTTCCGAGGTTTTCTGATCGGCTCCGTCACCCCCCACCTCAGGCAAAACGCGGTACTGCACACCGCTGTGGCTTGAATCCTGCTCGTATTGCAAGACAACACTCGCAAGCCGAGTCAGGATTTTTTTAAATACAGTATTCGGATTGCGAAACGCTCGTCAACCGCGTTACTCGCAACCGAGGTTCCACTGTATTGTCATTCAGAAATTCATACATATATGAATAATAATGATTATTTTGTGTGAATTTGAAACGAATTGCACATCTGCTACATACGTGACATTTTGTGACACACAGCAGTGGCTACAATTTTGTACGCAGTCATGTTGCGTGGTCGTGTCACCTCTCAGTTCACTATTAGAACATAATTGCCATTTTGAATGCTGGTAAAGTGATTAGGAGAACAAATATTTCATGGAAGCACAAGCAATTTTATTTAATTGTGTTTGATGTCTACAGCAATAAAAATACTGAGACAAGGCAGGCTACTATTTTCGGGTATCTAGCATCCTAAAGTGGACCTGTCACACTGGAAACCTTAATGAACCACTTACAATCTTTTTATCTTCCTTCTATGTAGAGAACTGTAAGCTTATGGCCAAAGCGCAAGCTGCCTGCCGAATCTGTTCCCGGCTCAATGACCCCGACACCTCTGGACAGGTTCTCTTTCGCTCCTCTGAGATTCTCTGGAATTTACTGGAAAATGGACCTAAAGAAGAAATCATTAATCAGCTCAGTAACATAGAATGTATCTAGTAAGGACATTTATCATTTTTAATTACAACTCTATCAGTCCCTTATTTATGTTGAAAGTTTTAAATCTTTTCGGATCTGATTATAGATTACAACTGTGCTGTGTGAGAGTCTGCCTAACTGGATGGAATGGATTGTTTGGGTAATCCCTTGTAGACTAAATGGCAGCTAAGCAAGTCATACATTCTACAATTTTCTATTTTCTTTCCTTCAACCACGGGTTAAAGGAAAGAAAATAGCTTAATCCCCCCCATCAATACAATCAGTGCTGATGGGGAATCCCTCCTGAAGCTTTATTGTGTTCTGCTGGTGGCTATAGCTGCTGGCAGTGATCGGGTTAAAAAAGGCAGGTTGGTTGTATTGAAGGTAAATGATGAATCAACTTCAGTACAATGAACCAACCTGCCCATAAACAGAATGAAATTTGGATGGATTGTAATCCATCTATGGTCAGCTATAGTAAACCTTATTGATATGACAATCAGTCCTGAAACAAAATCTGACCAGGTTAATAGCAGAGGGGGAGGGTGGGGGGGGCAGTTATACAGATGCATTCTATGCATTAAGGTGAAAAACCTTCTGTCACTCAGCAGCCCCCACTATACTTACCTGAGCCCTGTGTTTTCCAGGAAGGGAATGAGCACACCATCTCCGGCCGGTGTCTTGTGTTCTGATTTTATAGATTAATAGCAGCGCAGCCATTGGCTCCCACAAATCTAATGACGCGGGCACCTGGTGCGGAGTTGAGTCCTTCTGCCTGTCAAAAGACGCAGCAGCAGGATACGGGAGCATGGCTACATGGGTGTCCAGAAGGAGAATGCTTCTCCAAGGGGGCACTTGAGAAGAGGAGCACCGTGGAGGGACCCCAGAAGAGAAGGATTGGGACCACTCTGTGCATAACCAACTGCACATATGACGTGTTTTTTTTTTTTTTTTTTAACCCTGAACTTTTACAACCTTTTTAAATGTGCAGGTCAAGTGATCGCTAGTCCTTGCCTGGCAGATCACAGCCCTGCAAGTGGGTGTTTCCACATTGGGAGGCATGTACGTAATTTCTAAAAGTGACGTATGCCGCCGAGCATCAGCATTTCCAAGAAGGTAAAAACGCAAACACATACACAGCGGCATAAGGTCACTTCCCCCAGCAGATTTGCATCAACCATTCACAGCGTGGCTGGCTCTGGAACCCACTGTCAATATCTCGGTATGGTATGACAGAAGAAGCGGATCGGCTGGCAAGGTCAATTTTCAACCTGGAAGTGGGGAACTGGCAGAATCAGCCGGGTAAGCCAGAAGAATAAATGGCTCAAAAAACATAAATTTAAAGTGCACTGATGAAATACAGAGAGACAAATATAACCACTTGAGATCCGCACTATGGACACCCCCTAGTGTTAACCCCTTCAATGCCAGTCACATTTATACAGTAATTAGTGCATATTTATAGTGAATGGTCCCAAAAATGTGTCAAAAGTGTCCGATGTGTCCGCCGTAATGTCGCAGTCCCAATAAAAATCGCAAATCCCCGCCATTACTAGTAAAAAAATAAAAAAATAAAAAGAAATCATAATTCTGTCCCCTATTTTGTAGGCGCTATAACTTTTGGGCAAACCAGTCGCTTATTGCGATTTTTTTTTTTTTTTACAAAAATATGTAGAAGAATATGTATCGGCCTTAACTGAGAAAAAATAAATAAAAAAAATAAATAAAAATGGGATATTTATTATAGCAACAAGTAAAAAATATATATATTTTTTTAAATTGTCGCTCTTTTTTTGTTTATAGCGCAAAAAATAAAAACCCGCAGAGGTGATCAAATACCACCAAAATAAAGCTCTATATGTGGGGAAAAAAGGACATCAATTTTGTTTGGGAGCCACGTCGCACGACCGCGCAAATGTCAGTTAAAGCGACGCAGTGCCGGAAGCTGAAATTTCGCCTGGGCACGAAGGGGGTTTATGTGCCCAGTAAGCAAGTGGTTAATAAATTAGATTTTTGTGTTTACAAACACTAAAGCCGTGCACACACGATTGGTTTGTCTGATGAAAACAAGCCGATGGACTGTTTTCATCGGACAAACTGATCGTGTGTGGGCCCCATCGTTTTTTTTCCACCGGTGAAAAAAAAATAGAACATGTTTTAAATTTTTCCTATGAATAAAAAAAAACGATAGAAAAATCAGATTGTCTGTGTGGAGCTCCATCGGATAAAAATCCACGCATGCTCAGAATCAAGTCGACGCATGTTTAGAAGCATTGAACTTGAATTTTTTTTTCCGGCTCGTCGTAGTGGTGTACGTCACCGCGTTTTGGTACGATCAGATTTTTAACCAATGGTGTGTAGACAAGACTGATGAAAGTCAGCTTCATCGGATTTCCTATAAAAAAAATCCATCGGATGAGATTCCATCAGATATCCGATCGTGTGTACAGGGCTTAAGAGTTCAGAGGTCAAGGATCCTCTGACTATTTACCAGTTGTATTAGATTGAACAGTCATTTAATATATGGAAAGTACGGTACTACATACTCTGTAGTGCTAGATTGCCTAGAGCCCTGCACTGCAAGAACCTGACATGCACACATAGGGCCAGATTCAGGAACAGTTAGGCTGGCGGATCCAGTGATCCGCCAGCCTAACTGTGACTTTGAGCCGGCGTTTCTGTTTTCTGTAACCAGAAAACAAGAAACGCCGGGTTGAAGCTCCGATGCGAGCAGCGTAACTGAGTTTCGCCATCGCATCGTTACTTTAACTTAAAAATGGCGCCGGGGGCGTTCCCGCCGATTTACGCTCAAAAAATATGTTAATGAGCGGAAATCGGCAATTCACGATCGAATTCCGGCGCGACGCAATGACGGTACGACGTTTCCGGACGGGATACGCGGCACGAAGATATACCTACATGGGGTTGGAATATCCTATGTTAGGTATAGGCGTCGTCATTGCGTCGGGAAAAAAAAAAAATCACGTCGCTTGCGTAAAAAGTTCATGAATGGGAATGTGACGTCATTGACGTTCATTCACAGAATTTGGAGCATGCGCACGGGGATGTTTGGACACTCGACGCATGCGCAGTACGTTGGCGGCGGGATCGCGCTTAGTTAGAATACTACACGCCCCGTACCCGCCCAATTTGAATTCCGCCGGCTCATTTGCGATGCGCTGCCGCAACTTTAGGAGCAAGTGCTTCCTGAATAACAGCACTTGATGCACAATGAGATGCGTTACTCCAGAGCAAAGATGCTCTGATCTACCTGAATCTGGCCCATAGGGTTTGATTTACTAAAACTGGAGAGTGTAAAATCTGGTTCAGCTCTCCATGGTAGCCAATCGGCTTCCAACTTCAGCTTGTTCAATTCAGCTTTGAAGAAGATTGGTTTCCATGCACAGCTGCACTAGATGTTGTACTCTTCAGATTTAATAAATCAATCGCACAATGTTTTACAGACCAGTCCTTGTCCTTGAAGAAGCTTGCAATCTAATGTCACTTACACAGTCATACAAGCACGTATATGTACATTTTATGGCAGCCATACACCGGTTGAAAAGTAATTCAAGCGTGTTTACGAAAAAAATTAACATCTGGGCGTCGAAGCAAACAATATTGCCGTCATGTAATGACCAATTTTTGAACAATAAATAGTTTTTATTATTTTGGTCTCTATTGTAATTTTTTCACAGAGCTTTTTAGAGGGAAAAAAATAAGTATATAAATGCATTTCTTGTATGTACTGTTGCTATGCTCTTTATTTTAGACTGCTTTGTTGACACAAACGTTTATCTTCCGGGTTAAAGCTTTTTTCACAAATGCGCAGTACCAACAGTTTTTTTTTTTTAACAGACGAGAAACGCGTTATTCTTTAAATAACAGACGAGAAATGCTTTATTCTTTAAATTTATTGTTTGGCAGAAGTTTTACAAGCATTTCCTTCGATTTTTATTTTACATTTTTTTTTTTTTTTGTTTTAAAAATCTCATAACTGATTATTAATTAGTGGCCATTAAAGAGGCTTTAATGTCCTCTTTGTTTCCTTGCAAAGGTAAGGCATAATGGGCTACTATGTATTGCATAGCAGTCCATTATGTGACGCTTACCTGCAGGAGAAGCCCGATATGTCCCCGTCTTCCTCGCTATTAGCGAGCGTCCATTTTCACCCCTTTTTTTCCGGGGGCTGCGAACTCCGGCTCTGTGACTGGCTGACGTCTCTCCCGGCATGACCCCATTCACAAAACGGCACGCCGTAGACATCGGTGCTGTCATTTTTGCAAATATCTTCTAAACTGTGTAGGAGCCAGAAAACGCACTCCGTCCCGCCAAGTTTGTGCGCAGAACCGAACGCATACGTGAGTAGCGCCCGCATATGTAAACGGTATTCAAACCACACATGTGGGGTATCGCTGCAATTGGTAGATCGAGAGCAATAATTATAGCCCTAGACCTCCTCTGTAACTCAAAACATGCAACCTGTAGAATTTTTTAAACATCGTCTATGGAGATTTTAAAGGGTAAAAGTTTGTCGCCATTCCACGAGCGGACGCAATTTTGAAGCGTGACATGTTGGGTATCAATTTACTTGGTGTAACATTATCTTTCACAATATAACAAAATTGGGTTAACTTTACAGTTGTCTTATTTTTTATTTAAAAAAAAAAAAATCCCCCAAAAAAGTGCGCTTGTAAGACCGCTGCACAAATTTGGTGTGACAGAAAGTATTGCAATTACCGCCATTTTATTCTCTAGGGTGTTAGAATATTAGAATAAAAAATATATATAATTTTTGGGGGTTCTAATTAGAGGGAAGGAGATGGTAGTGAAACCAGTGAAAAACACATTAGAACTGCTGTTTTACTTGTAATGCCAACAGCCACGACAAGATGGCATCAGATCACAGAAGGAAGCTTAGGCATGCAGCGGGGGAGGTGGGGGCAGGCGGAGACACAGGATCCTGTGTCTTCGTGTGCCCCCACCTCCCCGCCGCGCCGGCCGGTAATTGAGGCCGCGGCTTTGCGGCCTTCTGCAGGCCTAAGCTTCCCCGGGCGCCAGGTCACAATTTCTTGTCGCAATTGTGAGCGGGCGCCCAGATTTTGTCGAGCCCTGGTTTAGGAGATATTTGTTGCACCAACAGGTAAGCCTTAATCTAGGCTTACCTGTAGGTATAAGTGGTCTGTAAGGGTTTACAACCACTTTAATGGAACAAAAAAAGAACGAACTGTCCAAATGACCGATTTTTCATCCAGTGTATGGGCACCATTCGTTTGACTACTGGAAAGGTATTAAAGTCGTGGAAGGAAAAAAACTCTATTCAGATAAATGCCTTTGGAGGGCATTGAAGCCAGGAGATAAACACTGACAAAAACAGAAAACAGTAATAACCATGAGTAGAGATTCAAAAGTTATTAACACAAAATGTAAAATGTTTGCGCACTGCCTGATCAAACCAAGCTTATCCATCGTAGTATATGAGAGAAAAACTTCTGTTGTTGCTCATCATAACCAGTCTGATTCTCCCTTCCCCTTAGTGCAGTATAGGTAGATAAAAGGAAGGATCTGATTGGCTGTTATGGACAATAAGTAAATATCTTGCTATTCATAAATGAGGCCTATTGTGTCTGTTTCCAGCGCACTCAAGGACTCCTTTGTACGTCTACTCACCAATGGCTATAGACATTATGACCGACAGCTGCGAAATGATATTTTGGTGATCGCTACATTGATCGCAGAGAACAATTGCTCTCCACTGGTTGTAAGTAAAATGTAAACGTAGTACAGGGTATTCAAACATGGCGCTTCCCCCTTACCTGTCCCATCTTGTCTTTCTTTCCTTGTCTACTGTATGGCCTCCATAGTAACCTAATATGTGAACCGATGTAAACATGATCTGCACACAGAGTATCTACATTTAGGCCCCTTTCACACTGTTACGACTTAAAATTGGCGCGATTTTGACGCGATCTCAGGGAATGCCTGTGTAAACTTGAGGTTCATGGACCTCAACTCACATGAAGTCGGACCAAAGTAGTACAGGGACTACTTTTGAAGTCGGCACAAATATGAATGGGGAACGACTTGTCATGCGACTTGGCAGTCCCAAGTCGCAGGACAAGTCGCACAGACCCATTTAGTATACATAATAAAACGTATGTTGTGCTGGTGAGGCTCAATCTTCTAGGTCTCCAAATTTTCTAAACAAAGGGCCAGTTTACTGTCCTTCAGACTTTAGGGGGGCTGGACTATGACCAGCGAGATTAGATGATATCCTGGTGTCACTGGAAGTAAACAATGTCCTCTCTTTGGTATAATGGGAGGAAAATTCCCCTATCATTGGTGTTGGTGGGAGGAATAGTGCCCCATCGTTGGTGTTAGTGGGAGGAATAGTGCCCCATAATTGGTGTTAGTGGGAGGAATAGTACCCCATCGTTGGTGTCAGTGGGAGGAATAGTGCCCCAATGTTGTTTCATTGGGAGGAATTGTGCCCCATCATTGGTGTTAGTGAGAGGAATAGTGCCCCATCATTGGTTTTAATGAGAGGAATAGTGCCTCATTATTGGTGTCGATGGGGGGAATAGTGCCCCATTGTTGGTGTCAGTGGGAGGAATAGTTCCCTAATGTTGTGTAATTGGGAGGAATATTGCCCTGGTGTCACTGGAAGTAATACCTATTTGGTATTATGGGGAGGAATAGTGCCCCATCACTGGTGTTGGTAGGAGGAATAGTGTCTCGTTATTGGTGTCAGTGGGAAAAATTGTGCCCTGTTGTCAGTGTCAATAGCAGGAACTATGCCCCACTATTGCTGACAGTGGGGGGAATAATGCCCCAAGGGCAAGAAAAGGGCCACAGTTTGGAGAACACTGTTCTAGATCTTTGAGAGATTATCATATGCTTTTATTGTGTAATGGACGGCCAGCTAATATAATAACCTCATACACCAACATTTTTAACCCTTTCATTATTAATTTTTTTATTAATTTTTTTTTTTTGTATTTACCAAGGGAAGACTATCATGCTAATCTATATATTCCCTATTTTTGTACCTAAACCCTTTATACCCGTATCCCATGAAAATAAACGTTTTTTAACTAGAAAGCAGTTCGAGCAATAAAAAACTATAACAGTGTGTTTGGGTAGAAAATGTTTCATGTCATTCATGCTTTGCATTTTATACTCAGGAAAGTGGATTTGCCAAGCAACTGATCTTGTTTGCGACTTTCCCTGAAGGTGAGTACACATTTGTTATTAATATAAATATATGGGATATATATGTAGCGCTACCCCCTCAGGAGTCGCTGATTAGATTTTGGGATCGGCATATTTAAGTTACCTCTGTGTGGTGTCTAGGGGGTGAAGGTGGTGAGCAGAGCAGTGGCCGAATGTCCAGGCTGATGGTTGAATTTTCCAATGCTTTATTCCTGGTCAAACACGACCAACATCAACTTAAGGTAGACAGGATAGGTTGATGAAGCAGTCCTGCCTTCAACAGTAGTATCTGTCACGTCGCCACTCTAGCCAGAGTGGCTGAAGTGCCCCCGGACAGACCCTTCTCACAGGCCTGGCAGCCGAAGCGTCACTTAAAGCTCCTGGGAAGGAACAAGTCTCTGCCACCGACTTAGCTCTAAATAAATTAGGATTTAAGATGGAAACCTTTCTCACAGGCCCAATGTTTGCAGAGTAGAACTGTAGAGCAAATCCTCCCAGTAGGTATTTTAGTAAAGGTCACCAGCTGACAGTCTGACTATGTTCTGTCGGTTCCTGTTAACCAGATCCCCGATAGTTCGTTCAAGCCCTGTTGGATCACCTGCCTCCGGGTTTCTCCTCAGACCGATCCCCATCGAACAGCACCCAGCTTGGAATCTTCTCAGTAGAAGTGGGAACCCAGTAAGTCACTGGAGTCCCTGATAGCATCAGTGGCTCTGAGCCATGAAGCACAAAGTTCGTAGCTCCGCATAGTGTAGGCCTCGGCCAGGTAGGCCATAGTGGCGCCTTGTGGCGTGCGCGCACCCTGAAGGTGGGTGCCGCACCTGCAACCCGCTGCGGGTAGGAGACCCGGGTAGAAGACCCGGACAAAAAGACGCTCGCATCAGATATACCCTCTCCCAGCATGCCCAGCGAGAGAGACACTCCAGAACTCCTCTGATTGGCTGCTGAGGAAAAGGCGACTCTGTTCTGGAACCCCTCTGGCGCCATCTGCTGCCCAAGGATGGTAACATATCCTCAGCACAGAGAATGGGACCACAGGCAGCCCAGCCAGAAACACAATTTTAGGCAATTAACATGGATGAGAGCAAGATAACTCTCTCATCCCCCCACTAAATTTACAATAGCGTCAATTACTGACAGTAGGGGGAGCTACATATACATAAATGTACGGTGTGGATATATACATATATATAAAATCATTGTCAAAATGTATGCTGTATCTAACTGTGATATGAGCAGGACTGTATCCTGGCCTAAGCCTAGGGCAGCACGTTGCAGGGGGGCAGCACGAAAATAGTCCCTGCCGGCTTGCTCTATTAGTGTAGCACTGTTAGTGTAGCACCAGTCTTATGGGGCGGACTGGGCAGAGAGGCAATGATCCCGCAACTGTAGGGGGGGGGGGGCAGAGCTTCTAATTTTTACTGTCCTATCATCCTGGACCACAAACCTTCCTCACTGTGCTGCATATTTTCTGCTGTACCATTGGCATGGTTATATCTTCTAAGTCCTCTCCATAAAATTATCAGAATTTTGTGCCTAAAGTAGAACTATAGGAGCACTTTTTTTTTCATTTTGGATAGAGTAAGGGTAAGGGAAGGCAGGTCTTTAACAGCAAGGGGTGTGGGCTTGACAGGAAGGGGTGGGTCATATTTAAATTAGGGGTGCACAAGTTTAGTCAGGCCTAGGGCAGCACAAAACCTAAATAAATCTCTGGATATGAGTAACAAATTGTTTACCCTTGTAACCTCTTCCCTTCTAACTAGTTAAAAGCCACAACCCATTGGTTAAAAGTTTAAAGCTTTTGCACAAGCATGAAGACTTTGAGATGAAGAAGCTGTTGTTGAACATGATGGTGGTGTTAGCCAAGGATCTGTCAACAGTTCAGGTAAGATTTAGTAAGTAAGTATTTGTGAATGCATTAATAAATGTATTTTTGAATGTAAGCAGTAGAGTACCTAAATTTGACTTGGTATCAGCCTCTTCCAGTCCCTTGTACAGCAGAGCTCAGATTAGGAGAGGAAGATGCAGCACAAGTGGCTGGTCAGTTTTGATGCAGTGTGCATTAGCTAACAAAAAACATGCTGATAGGAGGGAGAGTGCAGAGTGACAGAATAAGGGACAAAACCTGTGAATGCTCCTTAAAGCAGAACGGACCCCCCCTATACTTTACAGCAAAAGAAGCTACAGTTGCTATGGTGCTGTACATGTAATCCATTATGATGCCACTTATTTAATGGCTTGACAGTTTAGTTGAGCGCAAAGCAGCTATGACAACTATCATTCATGGCATGCCTTAAAAGTAACTGTTTTGGGATACAGTCAGACCAATGGGTTTAGTTCCTTTCTAACTGCAACAGAGAAAAATTTGTTATTGTACCCTGCCAGACAGGGCTGGGCTGCACTGTGTGGCAGAGCCATTTAAATCTCATGGACTTGATGGCCAGTAATACTAATTCTTTAGCAGGTAATCTGCTTCCTTATATGTATTTTATCTGTATATTTAGCTGTTTGCATACAATTAAGCTTTAAATTATGATAAATACCTCCTAGCTGTGTTTTTTCTTTTATGCTGGGTGAAATGTTCCTAGAGATGTGTGTAGAAATAATGATTGCCCTAGTAAGGGTGTTCACACTTAGTTAAAACTCTTTGTTGTAATATGTTGGCCGATTTATGTGGGATATTATATTATTATATTATATATATGTACACATACAGTACAATATTGACCAGGTCAGAATTCAGTTGACAATGGTTGCGTTGTCCAAACCAACTCAAAAGGGACAGCTGATGACCCTTTGACATGTTGATCTTATGCAGGTTTACCTAGGTGTGTGAGGTATGGCCTGTTAACCTAATTGAACATTTCAAAGGGTACATTGTTTACATTCTTAAGGAATTAGACTTGAAGGGGTGGCAATAAGATCAAAGAGTATTTTTGGTTGACCTAGCAGAAACTCCCTCCTAGTGTACTAGTATTTCATGGGGGACTATTCAAGCTGGCAGTCAAACTAGTCATTCTCCATGAATATGAAGGCTCTAGGAAAAATGAGACTCTGAAAACTACTATTCTTTGTCATATTTACTGTGTTGCAAGTATCTTATGGACTTTGTTCTGTGTTGGAAGTCAATAAAGTGCATCTCTCTGAAAGAATCGGGTTGCTGCAGAAATTACTCACATCATCATTATAATAACAACTACTAATTAATTATCTACCCACTATACTATATTACTACATTGGTGCCGTGACTCGGATAGCATAGTTGGTAGATAATTAATTAGTAGTTATTATAATGATGATGTGACTAATTTCCCAGCAACCGACTCTTAGGCTGGGTTCACACCTATGCAAATTGAATTAGAGTTTCCTGCATCCGATTTGCATGACAGGAGATATGTGAACCAGCTCTCTACGAGCTGGTTCACATATCTCCGTTGCGGCTGTGGAGCAGCTTGTACAGGAGTGCCTCGCATCTTTGGCTCAGTTTATAGGTCCAAATTCAGGCAAAGATTAGGCCCTTATTCATTCCTGAAATAGGCAACAGGGACGCACCAGACCCCCTGCTGTGAGCCACATCCATCGGAGGTGTGAATCCAGCCTCAGACAAAGTGGCTCTATGTTCTTGGCTTGTATCCTGCAGATGGTACAGTAAATTAGTTATGACAATGATGCTGCCACATAATGACTGTCTGTCTGTGTCTCTCATTTAGTTGCTCTCTGATGGAAAGGCGGTTTTAGCTCTTTTTAACTATGTCAAAGCAAGCGAAAAGCCTGGAATCCATGATTGGCCTGCTGCCCGCTTTGAAGACTTACAGCTTCATGCCATTGCAACCTTATCAACAGTAGCCCCTCTGCTGGTGGAGGACTACGTAACTTGCCAAGGGAATACGCGCATACTCCTCTTCCTAGAGTGGTGCTCCAGCCAAGGTAATGCCAGCACATGACTGCCTCTCTTGTTTAACTATGCAGTCATTGAAATAGGTACATTCATGTTTTGATATAAAAAGGTAAAGGTAAAAAGCTGTGAAATTATTTTAAAATGAGGCTTGGCTTTGTCCATGTGGGCAAAGAGTCCTCAGCTCTTATTAAAGGAGAAGTAGGACCAAATCTATTTTGGCTGTACTTCTCCTGTAGGTCACAGGAGTGCACTTCGTTCTGCATTTCTGTGTCCCATATGCCGCTGGGAGACTGAGCCAGACGCTCCCATCCCCCTCCACAGCCAGGTGCTCCAGTGAGTGCTGGAGGGGCAGAGCTGAGATCGAGTGACTGACAGTCACTGGCTCTCCCTGCTTACTTAAGACCAAAAGACCAAGAATTTAACAATCAGGGGTTTTTGATCACTTAGTTCTTGGTCGTATAGGTGGCAGAGGACAGATGTAGCATCGGATCAATGTTGCATCAATATAAGTGAGTATGTAGGTTTGTTTTTTCAAACCTTATAGTTTTAAACTCTGCCTGGAACTGGGGAAGCCCTGTCAGAGCTTCTTATTCTCCTCACTCCCAGAGGGGGGTGTAGTGTCAGGGAAGGGAAGAATAACATATTAGCAACATGTTGGCTTAGTGGCTTACAAGACACTTTTTGGCTTACAAGACACTTTATGCTACAGGTAAGCCTATAATAAGGCTTACCTGTAGCTACCCAGGATATCTCCTAAACCTGAACAGTTTAGGAGATATCCCCTCTGATATCCCCTGTGATGTAATCGGCACTTATACACTGAAGCAATGGCCTGTGCCGTTGATTTCAGTGACTGTACCATTACCAGTGAATCCCGCATGCATGCGCAGGAGTGACGTCTTTGCCGCTCCGGAGCCGCAATACCCAGAAGTAACTCCGGGACGACATGTCACCGGCCAGTGCTGTGTCGGGCACTGCAGCGGCGGCTTTGATCCCAGGTGAGTATTGCATAATGCGCTAGAATGCTATGCATGCTAGCTCATTATGTCTTTGTCTTGCAGGTGTTAGATTTTTTATTTATTTTTGCAGTGGGTTTACAACCACTTTAAAATGTCTGTTTTTGCAGGTCCTAAGTTTGATTCCCAGCCAGGACACGATCTTCATGAAGTATGCATGTTCTCTGGTTTCCTTATAACATACTGAAAGGTTAAATTGCTTCTGTCTAAATCGTCTCTGGTGTGTGTATGCGTGTGAGATGAAGACTTTAGATTGTTATCTCCTTTAAGGCAGTGACTGATGCGAATGTACAGTATGTAAATTGTCTGTGCTATATATACTACTGTGCAAAAGATTTGGGCAGTGTGAAAAAAAACTGTAAATTAAGAATGCTTTCAGTAATAGAAGTACTAATAGTTCATTTACTTTCATTTTGTTAATTGATAAAAATAAACAGAAGCGAAATCCAAATTAAATCAATATTTGGTGTGACCACCCTTTGCCTTCAAAACAGCGTAAATTCTTCTAGGTACACTACTTGCACACCGTTTTTTGAAGGAACTCGGCAGGTAGGTCATTCCAGACATCTTGGAGAACTGACCACAGATCTTCTGTGTATGTAGCCTGCCTCAGTCTCTTGCTACACCAGTCTTAAAATGGTCTATGACGTGTGACATGAAACTGTCTTCCACAACCTCGCGTTAGTAGCAGAGTTTGACTGTTCCTTACCCAGTTTTAATCCTCTTACACAGCTGTTTTTGTTTGTTAATGAAAAATCGGAATCGGCTGCCGAAAGCACCGTACTAACGTTCTGAAAATCGGCAGATCATTCGTCGGACAAAATTTTACTTCCGATGTTAGTATCGTTTGTACGGGCCTTAAGAATTGATGCTGGTTTTCCCGCCAAAGGGTAGTCACACCAAATTTTGATTTGATTTTAATTCTTCTGTTTTACTCACTTTGCATTTTGTAAATAAATGAATAAAATATATATTTTTGAAAGCAATCTTACTTTTACAGCATTTATTTTGCACAGTACTGTAAATGCTTATAATCAGTAAATACTTATCAATAAATAATACTGCAGAAGCCACTTAAAATGTTGGGTTTTCAGGAGCAAATGAATAACATAAAAAAAAAATTCCCTGTAGATTTACACATTGACAAACAAAAAAACCTAACCAAATTTAGCTATTAAAGATATATAACTCTAGACCGAAGCGATGCGTAAACTCTAATGCCCTGTACACACGATCGGTCCATCCGATGAAAAAGGACTGATGGATTTTTTCATCAGATATTCAATGAAGCTGACTTTCATCAGTCTTGCCTACACACCATCAGTTAAAAATCTGATCGTGTCCAACGCGGTGACGTAAAACACAACGTTGTGCTGGGAAAAATTAAGTTCAATGCTTCCGAACATGCATTCACTTGATTCTGAGCATGTGTGGATTTTTGACCGATCGATTTCCCCACAGAAAATCGTTTTTTTCCATCGGTTTTTTAACCATCAGAAAATTTTAAAACAGGTTCTATTTTTTTTCACCAATGGGGAAAAAAAACATTGGGGCCCACACATGATCATGTCCATTAAATATTCAGTTGAATTTTTTTTGTTAAATCTGTTCAATAGGTGCCAACAAATATATTAAAAATATATAATTTTTTTTTTTTTTTTAGGGTGTTTTTAGTTTACAAATGACCCTATGGTGACAAGGTCACTCCAGGGTTTGTAAAGGGCAATGCATGGTAAATCTTTCGTGTTGACTTTTGTAGACGGTGCATTGAATATACAGTATATGTGGACTACTTGGAGGACTATACGCTAACTTGGAATTCTCTTTAGGTCCTGAAAAACCTTGCTTCAGTACATGTGATATGGATTTACACTTCTTTTTCAGATGGATTCTCTGGCCAGGGTAATTGTTTCCATGGCACAGGTGGCCGGGGCAACAAGCACGCCCAGATGCGCTACAGCTTGAGACTACTGAGGGCTATGGTGTCCATAGGGGATGAAGGTGTAAATCAGGACCTCTGTGATCAGGGAGCAATTAATCAGCTCTTGGGTAAATCCAATTCAAAACCTTTCTTAATGCAAAATACATCTGTACTGTACTGCAGCTACTTGGTGTATCCAGATGAATTGCACCTTGTTTTTTTCAGGCTTTCATTTGTGGTAAATGGTTATAGAAATCTCATATTTTTATTTATTTTTTATCCAAAGGAAAACTGACACAAAATAATAAAAAAAAAAATGTAATTGTATATTTCTTTATTTTATAATAACTGGCCATCAAAAAACAACCCAAGATAAATTCTCCTGCTCATGATCTCATGATGATCGTATTGATACCACATATGTGTATGTTATTTGCTATTTGCCCAGAAACAATAGCGCATATTTTGCTTTTTTATTCTATTTAAAACACACTGATAATAATTTATTTTTATTTTTTTATCCTACCTAAAATGCATTGGCCCTGACCATTGACTTTGACCTTGACCCCAACTCTAGCCATGTCACTAATGTAGATGAAACCCTGATCTAGCAATTTTTCTTTCTTGCACACACTTTTTTGTTTACATTTTTCTCCATTAGGACCAGTTCACACCAAAACTCTGGGAAACCCACGTTCTGTGCACGTTTCCCACACCACGTTCAAATAGCACTGCAGTTGCAATCTGCAGTGGATGTCAATGCTAAGATCATGACACTGCAGACTCAGGTTGCAAACGCAGTGCTTTTGCCTACACCGGATCGCGTGGTACAATAGTACTGTGCAATCTGATTGCTGTACGTTTTGTAAAGTAGTGCATGCATTACCTTTAGTGCATTCCTGTGCGATTCATGGTGTGAACTGGCCCTTAGCAAGGAGAAAAACATTTACTGTATCTTTTTCTTCCACCAAGAGGAGAAAACAACCCAGGGGTTTCCCTGAAAATAAATAAATCAAAATTAAAGTTTACACAGTAAGTGGGGCATTTAAAAAAAAAAAAAAAACAGCATACTGGCGCTGACACCAGTATGCTGGATCACATGGGAAAGAGTATGTTTAGGGTGAACCTCCTCTTTAAGTACAGTGTGTCAATTTTTTAAATATTATAATCCTAAGTATCTTCTTGCACATCACCGCTCTGCAGTCATGTGACCTCTCTCCGCCCTCCTTCCCCGATCTAAGAAGAACAGTGGGAGGGGCTCAGACTCCACTCTGACGTATGCCAGCCAGCAGAGGGAGGTCACGGTAAGGTAAAGGTACATAGTGGATAAAGGACTATATGTAAGGATGACATATTTTCTGTTTTTGTCAGGGTTACTGAAGAAAAGTTTGGCCGATTCTAGTGGAAAGGACAACTCCATTTTGCTGGAAATCCAGTCTGACATCCTCTTCATTCTCTCCGCACTCTGTGAGAATGATACTCACAGAAAGGTTTGTATTTGATCTGTGGATATCGTTATTATTTCTCGTGCCCAGTAAGGCTGACTGCTTGTATGGGTTATCTGCGTTCTTATTTCTCATGTCCTTTAATAATGACTATGCAATCATTTATCATCTCTTGTAAGACTGACTGTATGAATCTGCTGTGTTGTCATTCTCATGCCCTGCAGGTCTGACTATTAATATGGGTATGTAGTGTTATTGTATCCCATGTTCTTGCAGGACTGACTGTATGGGTAAGTTGCATTCTCATGTCCTGCAAGACTGACAGTTTTTATTAAGTTTAGCTGTGTTCTCATTTCTCATGTCATGTAAGAATGAGTAAGCTGTTTTATAATTTCTCCTATCCTGCAAGATGTCATTCTCCAGCCTTTTGTACCTCAACCAATCAAAGGAAGCCTTGTATTCATTTATCCTGTGAATGGTTGAGCAGCCCTCAGCCCGACTTAATTTTGCTTCGGTAACAAGACAGGAAGTCCCCATATTACTGCTTGAACACAGAGCTGGTATAACAGCATGGACAGAAGCCACATTTCTTGGCAATAGTTTATTTGGGCCAACTTGGCCCAAACTATATATTTTAAGTAGTTGTAAACCCCTACATATACCCAGTGAAATGACTGGACTTGGATGGAACAAATTCTCCTACCTAAGTTGTAAGTTGTGTTTATCTGCAGTCTTTTATTCTTTTCATCCACTCAAAGTCCAGAATGTATAAAGCTTGTCTGAGCTTTCAGAAAACAGGGGGCAGGGAGCTGAAATTACACTCTGCGGAGCTCAGTGAGGAGAGCTCTGAGAGCTGATTGGAGGGAAAAGACAACCCCCCCCCCCCCCATTCACACCGCACAAAGAGTGTGAGTGAGTGAGTAACTTGTATAGCTCTACAAATGCGAACTAAATCGCCTCAAGGTGCTTATTTCCATCCAGTGTCGTCCTGATCCTTCAGGAGAGGTGGGTCTTAAGTTTTTTCCTGAAGGCCTGATGGGTTTCTTCCATGCGGATGTTTGTTGGAAGAGCGTTCCATAGCCGTGGTCCTTGGACTGCAAATCTTCGCTCTCCCTTAGATTTGTAGTGGGATTTGGGGATGTGGAGGAGGTTTTGGTTAGTTGATCGAAGAATGCGATTGGGGGTGTAGTTTTTTATTTTCTCCCATAAGTATTGAGGGGCCTTTCCTTGTGTACATTTGTGGATGAGGCAGAGGGTCTTGAATGTGACCTGATCCTTTACTGTGAGCCAATGGAGCGTCCTCAGGGATGGGGTGATTGATTCCCTGAGTTTTTTCCCCATTACCAGCCTGGCTGCCATGTTCTGGATGACCTGTAGTCCTAAGTAGAGTCGAGTCGAGAATTGATGATTGTTCCGACTACTACCGCTGTATCCTCTTCCAGGATGAATCGGACGTGTCTATGCAGTAGGCGGAGCAGATAGTGGGATCCGCTGACTACTGATCCTATTTGTGCATCATCGACATCTGTGAATCAAAGGTGCTTGTGGTGATGATATGTCCCAGGATGGTGGGTGGTGTCCATAAGGTCCTTGCAACAGAGCCGATGCTGTCAATCAGCTGGTGATCCCTCCCCTGACACCTTTTTTTCTCTTGGTGTCAGGAAAACTTGTCAGAAGTGATTCATACTGGTAGCAGAGGAACAAAGCATCAAACAGAAATAACAAAACAGATCAAAATTACATTTGGTGCTCTTAAGTACACACTATTTGTTCATATTTCATGTGTGAGGTTTACAACCACTTTACGGCAACAAACGTTTAACCACTTCCATACCAGGCACTTACGCACCTTCCCGCCCAAGCCAATTTTCAGCTTTCAGCACTGTCGCAATTTGAATGACAATTGCGCGGTCATGCTACACTGCACCTAAACAAAATTGGCGTCCTTTTTTTCCCCACAAATAGAGCTTTCTTTTGGTGGTATTTGATCACCTCTGCGATTTTTTTTTTTTTTTGCGCAACAACTAAAAATAGAGCAAAGATTTTGAAAAAAAAATAAAGTTTTTATTTTTTTCTGTTAATTTTTTTGTAAATGAGTATGTTTTCTCTTTCAATTACGGGCACGGATATGGTGGCACTGATGGGCACCAATGAGGTGGCACTGATGGGCACCGATGAGGTAGTTCTGATGGGCACCGATTAGGTAGCACTGATGGGCACTGATAGGCGGCGCTGGTATGGGGCACTGATGGGCACTCATGGGCGGCACTGATGGGCACTCATGGGAGGCACTGATGGGCACTCATGGGCGGCACTGATGGGCACTCATAGGCGGCACAGGTGGGCACTCATAGGCGGCACAGGTGGGCACTCATAGGCGGCACAGGTGGGCACTCATAGGCAGCACAGGTGGGCACTGATAGGTGGCACAGGTGGGCACTGATAGGTGGCACAGGTGGGCACTGATAGGTGGGCGCTGGGCATGGATTGGCACTGTGGGGTGGCACTGACAGACACTGGGGTGGCACTGATGATCACTGAGGGGTGGCACTGATGGATCAATGTTGCCAATCAGTGCCCATGTGTGGGCACTGATTGGCATAATTTTTTTTTACTGCCCCTTTTTCGCACGGGCGCGCGCGGCATGAAATCGTGCTAGACGTTTGAGAACGTCTAGTCACGATTTCATAACCACTTCCCGGCCGTAAATCGGCTATTGGCCGGGCGGGAAGTGGTTAAAGGGGTGTTCCACCCAAAAAAATGACCTTTTCTTAACCCACTCCTCACCCCCATACATGCCACATTTGGCATGTAATTTTTTTGGGGGGGGAGTGGGGGCTTCAGTAGGAGTGGGACTTCCTGTCCCACTTCCTGCTTCCGCCGAGGGGCTGGTTAGGCGATTAAGCTTAATCGCCTACACCAGCCCCCTCCCTGTAGGCGATCACATGGGACACTGACAGGTCCCATGCGATCTCCTCTCCAATCAGCGGCGAGCCGCGCCGCGCACGCATGCGCAGTACGGCTCGCGCATGCGCAGTGGGTGCCCGGCCGTGCAGCCGAAGGCTGTCACGGCTGGGTGCCCACAGTGGAGATGGAGACGCCGGCTGGGGAGGGGGGGAGAGGAGCGGAGCCCCGGTCGGCGCGTCGCTGGAACGCAGGACCAGGTAAGTGAGTGTTTATTAAAAGCCAGCAGCTACACTTTTTGTAGCTGCTGACTTTTAATAAACAAAATTTTGGCTGGAACACCCCTTTAAGAAACACAATGAGGTATGCTACAAAATAGTAGCTATAGACAAATATTAACTGAACTATTGTTTGAAATTATTTAATAACTTTCTTCCACTGACTTAAAAAAAATTCTGTAAAATGTTAAAGGGTCACTAAAGTCAGGGATTTAAAAAAAAAAATAACAAACATGTGATACTTACCTCCACTGTGCAGTTCGTTTTGCACAGAGTGGCCCGGAAACCTGTCTTCTGGGGTCCCTCGGCGGCTGTCTGGGCTCCTCCTCGCAAAAGCTTTCCTTCTTCATGCGAGGGCGCTCGCATGGAGGAAAGCTTTTGCGAGCGCGCTCCCGTGATACAGCGGGCGGCCATAGCCGCCGACTGTATCACTCGGCTCCGCCCCCCCGGCGCGCCGCGTCATCCGCCCTGATTGACAGCAGCGCTAGCCAATGGCTGCGCTGCTATCAATCCGCCCAGCCTAGCCAATCAACGGCCAGGCTGGGAACCGAAGAGGACGACGTGGACGCGCCCGAGAGATTCGAACGGTCAGGTAAGTACAACGGGGGCTCGGGGGGGGCGGTGCTGCTAGATGTTTTTTTACCTTCATGCATAGGGTGCATGAAGGTAAAAAAACTTGTACCTTTACAACCCCTTTAAGGTAGAGGGCTGGGCAAAAATAATCGCTAAAAGTTAACTGCTAATGTTTCAAGCACAAGTGATCATAAGCAACATGCAATCACCCTAAAACCTCGTACACACGATCGGATTTCCATCGGACAAAGCCGTAGGATTTTGTCGAAGGGCGTTGGCTGTGAACTTGTTCTGCATACCAACGGTAAAACTTTGTCGGCTAACAAACACGAAGCAATGTGGTTTTTCAGCTTTTTGGCGCCACCCTTTTAGGCAACTTCTGCTAATGTTGTCTTATGGTTAGCATTGCTTCCGAGCATGCGTGTTTGTACTTTAGATTTTTTTCCGATGGACTTGATCGTATAATCCGACAAAACACATTTGTTGTCGGAAAATTTTAAAGCATGCTATCCAACATTTGTTGTCGGAAAATCCGACAACAATTGTCCGATGGAGCATACAAACGGTCGGATTTTTGATGAAACCCTTCCATCACACAATTCCCGTTGGAAAATCAGATCGTGTGTACGAGGCTTTGGATGATAGTAGTTACATAAAATGATTGCAGAATATTTAAGTTTGTTGACTATTTTCACAAGGAACATTTGTTGAACATGTCTCAGCACATGCATTTACAAAGCTTTACTTAGAAGAGGAATACGCTGTCTGGGGTAGTCATCTTGTTAAATCTCGCTCTTTCTCAGGAGTTGTTTGGATCAGAAGGAGTGGATGTACTCATACGGCTTCTCAAGATGGACCCCTCCAAGTTTTATAGTGGTCTTGGTCACAACAAACTACTTTTCTGCACACTAGATTCTGCTTGGTAAGTGTTGCTCAAACTCAAGGCTTATATGGACAATTACATGAAGTTTATGCAGAGTCAATTGTTGCAGTGTTGACCCTTCTTTTTCAAGTGCTCTGAAAATCACCCTGGGATGTTGTCAATCAACTTCTGGGCCACATCCTGACTGATGGCAGCTCATGCTTGCATAATCAATGCTTGGAGTTTGTCAGAATTTGTGCTTGTTTTTGTTCACCTGTCTCTTGAGGATTGACCGCAAGTTCTCAATGGGATTAAGGTCTGGGGAGTTTCCTGGCTATTAACCCAAAATTTGGAAGTTTTGTTCCCCAAGCCAATTACTGATCACTTTTGCTTTATGGTATGGTGCTCCGTCATGCTGAAAAAGGCATTGTTCATCACCAAGCTGTTCTTGGATTGGGAGAAGTTGCTCTGGGAGGATGTATTTGGGGCATTCATGGCTGTGTTCTTAGGCAAAATTTGGAGTGCGCCCCCCCCCCACTCCCTTGGCTGAGAAGCCCACACATAAATGGTCTGAGAATGCTTTACTGTTGGCCAGACACAGGACTGATGGTAGCGCTCACCTTTTCTTCTCCAGACCAGGGCTGTCTTAATTAAAGGGCACACCTGGGCACTGCCCGGGGGCCCCAACTGCATGGGGGGCCCTTGCATTTTCCCCAAAGCTACTGGTCCTTGAGACCACGCTGCCCCAAAATTGGGGGCCCCATGATGGCACTGAGAGTGAAAGATACACAAGGGAGGCAGTCTGCTATCTACCTACTTGATGTCCGTTTACCTGCACTGTCATCATTGTAGGGGCCCCAGGGCATTACTTTGCCCAGGGGCCCATGATGCTATTAAGACGGCCCTGCTCCAGACAAGGTTTTTTCTGGATGCCCCAAACAATCGGAAAGTGGAGTCAACAGAAAAAATGACTTTACCCCAGTCCTCAACAGTCCAATCAATGTACCTTTTGCAAAATATCAGTCTGTCCTTGATGTTTTTTCTGGAGAGAAGTGTCTTCTTTGCTGCCCTTCTTGACACCAGGCCATCCTCCAAAAGGCTTCATGTATACAGCGCTCCCAAAACGCCCTGCCCGTTGAAATGAATGGGCAGCGCTTCCAAAGCACCTGAAAAGTGGATTAATGGTGACTAAGTGACTAGCATTCTTACCTACTAATATTTAAAGGGGAACTTTATCGGTTTGGTTGGGAGAGCTCTTTCCATAATGTGAAAGTATACCCACCATACCTGCGCATTATGACACACTTACAATCTAGCATGATACCCTCCTTTAACATCGCCATATCTGTGTTCCTCTTGTTCCATTTTTCATGTTGACATCAATTGCTATTCTTCTGTGTCCAGTATCTTTTATCTCTGCCAATGGGCAGCCACTGACGATGAAGCTTCTGCACTTACATGCTGGAGTTGCATCTTCCTGGCACCCAGCTCTAATCATCTTGCAGATGCCAGGAATAAGCTTTGCCTTCTGTGTTCTGCATAGGCTTTCTGCCGCCTTCCCATGTTTATGAAAGTCATCCACACAGAGAATTTATGAAAACTCCATCCAGACAGTGTGCTATATGAGAATTGAACCCAGGACAGTGGCACTATGTTTGTAACATGCCTTTGAATAAAAGTAACAGATGTGTGTGTGTGTGTGTGTGTTGTCGACATTTGCAATTTGTTTAGTTCCGAATAGTTTTTTTAACAAATTTTGACAAATTAGTTAATTCGGAAATTCACGAATTTAAAATGTTTCCAAAAATCTTCAGAAATTCGAAAATTCTAAATTTTTAATATTTAAATTCCGGAAATTTGGAAATTTGAAAATTCGAAATAGGGAAATGCTAAATTTTGGAAATTCGAAAATTCGAAAATCTGAAATAACTAATAATAGCTTAACTGTTACTAACTATTACATTTTAGGTATTGGAATTTCCTTTCAAATTTGTCTGTTAGGCTACGTACACACGATCAAATCTATCTGCTGGAAACGGTCGGCCCAACCGTCCTAGCAGACAGATTCGATCGTGTGTACGGGCGAGCCGACGGATTTGGCCAGCCGACGGATTTGAAAGCATGCTTTAAAATCTGTCGGCTGGGAATCTGTCCGCCCGATATGTCTGATGGTTAGTACGCTAACCAGCAGACATATCTTCTCGCACATGCGTCGAATGGATTCGACGCATGCGCGGAAGTAATTCACTTCCTGGTGCGGTGACGTGGCGGCGTCAACGTCACCGTCACCGACACGTCAGCGCGCCGTCTGCCGGCGGGGATTTTGGTTTGATTGTGTGTACACGATCAAACCAATACATCCCAGCAGACAGATTTGTTCAAATCGGTCTGTCCGACTGATTTGAACAAATCTGTCTGCTCGTGTGTACGGGGCCTAAGTGAACGCAACGATTATGAATTTATCCAAAGTTACGAATTTTCCAAAATAACGAATGCCACATCTACACAAATGGAATAATGATCTAATAATAATAATAATAATAATAAATAATAATAATAACTTTTTAATTTGTATTATTAATTTGTTCCATTCCATTTGTTTAGCTGCAGCATTCGTTATTTTGGATAATTCGTAACTTCAGATAAATTTGTATTCGTTGCATTCACTAACAGTCAAATTTGAAAGGAAATTTCAACACCTAGAATTTAGTTATTTTTTTTGAATTTTACTGATTTTCTTTCTTTTTTTAAAAATTTTCAGATTTTAGAAAATCAGAAATTCGAAAATTTGGAAATTTGAAAATCGAAAATTCAGCATTTGAAAATCTGTTTTTTTTTAATTTCCAACTTTCCGAATTTACAGAATTTCGGAATTTACAGAATTTCCGAAAAAATCTAAAAAAAACGAACGTAATGAAAACAAACACATTTTTCGTCAGTGCACACGTCTAGTGTGTTGTATTTATATTGTCTTATCTGGTTTTTTTTTGTTTTGTTTTTTTAGGAGTTGTATTATAGGAAGTTTCACATCAGAGGACTACTTTCTTGAAAAAGAGGGCTTATTTATTATTCTGGATTTATTAGCAGTAAGTATGTAAACTGATCTGCTCCAGCCTTTCATGTTTATTTAGGAAGACCTATACTTTCAGATACTGAAATGTTAAAACTGCAGGAGATAGGGAAATGTAGTAAGAAACCTATATCTTTCTTTGATTTTTAACATGTGTGAATGTAGACTTTTATTAAGTGGAAATGTAAATTGATGAATGTTCAGAATAACCAAAATATGCTGTGCAGGGGCAGCACACAGACATCCACCGATATCCATGAAATAAAACTATTAGCATACTAGGGTGATTATTTTGCCTATTCTTCCCATCAATTCTAGATTTACTGGTGCAGAGTGTGTAAAACTGTTTTATTCAGCCTCTTTATCCATGTCTTGTGGGACAATATCGTCTGATATTAGTATTATGATAAAGCTAGCTTGTTGATTCTTGTAGGAGGCGGCACAAGACAACTGTGAAAAAATAGAAAATAATTGCGCTACTAGAATAATAAATTATGGGCGTAAAAGCAGCCTACATCAGCGATGGAGCAAATCGAAATAAACATATAAAAAAATAAAATGTAGCGCTAAAAAGAAACACTCAAAAAGTGAAAGGGAAGGAGTGTGTCTCTATCCCACAAACTAAATAGTGATATATGTTATATAATAAAACATAAACATATAGTGGTAAATTGTGATAAATGCACATCAAACAGGAACAGTGTAAGGGGGAAAATAAGGCCCCTTAAGGGCTAAAAAAAGTTCCAGGTAAGTCCAGGTAGTACTGACACTACAGTGAAAGTCCAGTGCAGGTAGTCACGATGGAAGCTGGCAATCCAATGGAAGGAAACAGAGGATCAAACATACATTCCAAAGTTGTCAGAAGAAATGAACACTCTTACCAGATGCGGTGGACATACAGACCATTGGTAGTATGTCAAATAGGCAAAGAATGGATCCTCAGTCAGGTGTAATTCATGTAAGGCTCATCAGATGGTATCTCCAGGAATCTGCAAACTTCTTAAGTATCTCCCTTCCAGGATAACAGGGAAGTTCCCAATGGAGTATGGAATCATGAGGAGGCACATGAAAAAAATAGAAGGAGGCTCCACATAGTGCGGTTAAAACCCAATTGATAGGGTTAAAGCAGCTTTAATCATAAAAACAGGTATATAACAATACCATACAAAATAAAAATAATCAATTAAGAAGTACAAGCCAGGTGAAAGAGCAGGTACAGGTGATCACAAAGAAAGTTTAAAGCGTGGTAAATAGATATGTGGCTGCAGGCCATGTACCCTACATGTTTCGAGCTATAGGGCTCTTCAACTGGGGCAAATAGCTCGAAACATGTAGGGTACATGGCCTGCAGCCACATATCTATTTACCACGCTTTAAACTTTCTTTGTGATCACCTGTACCTGCTCTTTCACCTGGCTTGTACTTCTTAATTGATTATTTTTATTTTGTATGGTATTGTTATATACCTGTTTTTATGATTAAAGCTGCTTTAACCCTATCAATTGGGTTTTAACCGCACTATGTGGAGCCTCCTTCTATTTTTTTCATGTGCCTCCTCATGATTCCATACTCCATTGGGAACTTCCCTGTTATCCTGGAAGGGAGATACTTAAGAAGTTTGCAGATTCCTGGAGATACCATCTGATGAGCCTTACATGAATTACACCTGACTGAGGATCCATTCTTTGCCTATTTGACATACTACCAATGGTCTGTATGTCCACCGTATCTGGTAAGAGTGTTCATTTCTTCTGACAACTTTGGAATGTATGTTTGATCCTCTGTTTCCTTCCATTGGATTGCCAGCTTCCATCGTGACTACCTGCACTGGACTTTCACTGTAGTGTCAGTACTACCTGGACTTACCTGGAACTTTTTTTAGCCCTTAAGGGGCCTTATTTTCCCCCTTACACTGTTCCTGTTTGATGTGCATTTATCACAATTTACCACTATATGTTTATGTTTTATTATATAACATATATCACCATTTAGTTTGTGGGATAGAGACACACTCCTTCCCTTTCACTTTTTGAGTGTTTCTTTTTAGCGCTACATTTTATTTGGCACAAGACAACTGGCCTACACTGCAAGAGATGTCAATCCTGCCTGGGTTGAAAAGAACATGTACATACACTCACCGGCCACTTTATTAGGTTCACCTGTTCAATTGCTTGGTAACACAAATTGCTAATCAGCCAATCACATTGCAGCAACTATGCATTTAGGTATCTAGACATGGTGAAGATGACTTGCTGAAGTTCAAACCGAGCATTGGAATGAGTAAGAAAGAGGATTTAAGTGGCTTTGAATGTGGCATGGTTGTTGGTGCCAGACGGGCTGGTCTGTGTATTTCAAAAACTGTTGATCTACTGGGATTTTCACACATAACCATCTCTAGGGTTTACAGAGAATGGTCCGGAAAAGAGAAAATATCCAGTGAGCGGCAGTTTTGTGGAGGAAGATGCCTTGTTGATGTCAGAGGTCCGAGGAGAATGGGCAGACTGGTTTGAGATGATAAAAAGGCAACAGTAACTCAAATAACCGCTCGTTACAACCAAGCAGTGGCGGCTGGTGCTCAAAATTTTTGGGGGGGCGCAAATGAAAAAAAAAATATTGCAGCCTCACTGTGCCCATCACATGCAGCCACTGTGCCATCAATTGTCACCACTGTGCCATGCCATGAAACGCAGCCACTGTGCCATCAATTGTCACCACTGTGCCATGCAACACAGCAACTGTGCCATCAATTGTCACCACTGTGCCATGCCATCAAATGCAGCCACTGTGCCATCAATTGTCACCACTGTGCCATGCCACCAAATGCAGCCACTGTGCCATCAATTGTCACCACTGTGCCATGCCATCAAACACAGCAATTGTGCCATCAATTGTCACCACTGTGCCATGCCATCAAATGCAGCCACTGTGCCATCAATTGTCACCACTGTGCCATGCAACACAGCAACTGTGCCATCAATTGTCACCACTGTGCCATGCCATCAAACACCACCACTGTGCCATCAATTGTCACCACTGTGCCATGCCATCATACGCCACCACCAGGGCCGATCCTAGGGTCACAGGCGCCTGGGTGCAGAAATATTTCTGGCGCCCCCACAAAGGGGGCGTGGTCATCTTACCAACTCCTCCCCTTTACAAATGTTTCTATGGCAATGACTCAAACACAGAGATGCTCCTCTAAGAAGTATTTGTTGCCCTGGGATCCTCCCATGATCTTTTATCAATAAAGAAAATACTGGAAGAGTGTACACTAATGAGACCTGGAGGGGAACCTCTCTGATACTGTTAGAAAGTGTCCCAAAACAAAGTACAGGAGATGGTCAGAGACTGTAGACATGATACAAGAGATGGTCAGAGACTGCAATCATAGTACAGGAGAGGATCAGAGAGTGTAGACATATTACAGGAGACAGTCAGTGACTGGAGATATAATACAGGAGACGGTCAGAGACTGCAGTTCCTATTGGCATAAGTAGATAATGGCCGATCGGCTCTCACCTGACCCAGCGATACAGCAACAACGGTTCCTCTGATCAGGAGTCAGCTCACTCTGAATTGCCCATGGATACTCCGCTGGGTAGAGCCCAGATCTGTATTCTGGCAATGACTCCATTCCTTTCTCCGCCAGGGATGGCACTAGGCTGTGTGGCTTTCCCTCTGGTGGCGCACGGCAGCGGGGTTCTCTCTCTGATGGTGTTCTCTCAGCACTGTCCTCTCCCTCTGTAGTCCTGGGTGCACTTCCCTGAAAGCTTTCCTGGGGTCCTGGCTCTCTCTCTCTCCCATTCCTCCACCTATAGTTGCCCCTCAGTACAGACCCCCTCCGTCAGTGCAGACTCCTAACTAAGTATAAACCCCCTCCCTCAGTACAGACCCCCCAGGACAAACCACCCCCCATTAGTACAGACCCCCAGGACAAACTATTCCCCTCTATTAGTACAGACCCCCTCTAGGACAAACCACCCCCTCCATTAGTACAGACCCCCAGGACAAATCACCCCCCCATTAGTACAGACCCACTTCCAGTATTAAAGACCGCCCCAGAACCCCCCCCATTAGTACAGACCCCCAGGACAAACCAATCCCCCTCCATTAGTACAAACCCCCCATTAGTACAGACTCCCCAAGGACAAACCCCCCTATTAGTACAGACTCCCCCAGGACAAACCCCCCCATTAGTATCGACTCCCCCAGGACAACCCTCCCTCCATTAGTACAGACCTCCCTCAGGACAAACCCCACCAGTAGTGCAGACCCCCCCCCCCCGGACAACCCCCCCTCCATTAGTACAGACCCCCAGGACAAACTCTTCATTGGAACATACCCCAGAACAAACCCCCCATTAGTGCAGACCTCCCCAGAACAAACCCCCATTATTACAGACCCCCAGGACAAACACCCTTATTAGTACCGACCCCCCAGGATAACCCCCCCATTAGTGCATACCCCCAGGACAAGCCCCCCCATTAGTACAGATGCCCCTCAGGACAAATCACCCCATTAGTGCAGACCCCCCAGGACAAACCCCCCCATTAGTACAGACTCCCCCCATTAGTACAGACCCCCCCAGGACAAACCACCCCATTAGTGCAGACCCACCCAAAACAAACCCCTCCATTAGTACAGACGACGAGGACAAACTATTCCCCTCAATTAGTACAGACCCCCTCCATTAGTACAGACCCTTCTCTAGTAGTACAGACCCCCCTAGGACAAACCACCCCCTCCATTAGTACAGACCCCCAGGACAAACGCCCCTATTATTACCGACCCCCCAGGATAACCCCCCCATTAGTGCATACCCCCAGGACAAGTCCCCCCATTAGTACAGGCCCCCCCAGGACAAACCACCCCATTAGTGCAGACCCCCCCCCAGAACAAACCCCCCATTAGTACAAACCCCCCTTAGTACCGAACCCCCAGGATAAACCCCCCCATTAGTGCATATCCCCAGGACAAGCCCCCCCATTAGTACAGACTCCCCCCATTAGTACAGATCCCCCTCAGGACAAATCGCCCCATTAGTGCAGACCCCCCAGGACAAACCCCCCCATTAGTACAGACTCCCCCCAGGACAACCCCCCCTCATTAGTGCAGACCCCAGGGACAAACCCCCCCCCCCATTAGTACAGACTCCTCCCAGGAAAAAAACTCCCCCTACATTACTACAGACCCCTCCCCCCAGGACAAACCCCCGTCAATTACAGTAAATAAAAACACACGGTCCATCATGCCTGACATTCTGCTCCTCTCTGTGTCAAAAAAGGACTCCTGTCCGCGGCGATCTGTGATCCACCCGGGCGGCAGCTGCAGAGGCGGGGACAGTGTGCAGCCTCGCCGCCCGGGTGGATCACAGATCGCCGCGGACAGGAGTCCTTTTTTGACACAGAGAGGAGCAGAATGTCAGGCATGATGGACCGCCCCATCAGCGATGTCACTGAGCAGCTGCCAGCTAGCGTCTCTCCGAGTCCACACAGAGACAGCCAGCCGCTCCGTTCTCCGGACTCTTCAGACCCCTCTCTAACAGGAGGAGGAAGGGGGGGGGCACTGACAGCCTTATAGGACACACGCGGCGGCGGCGGGGAGAGCCGCCGGCGCCGCGCTACATGAACAAGGAGAGGGATTTGAGGGAAGCACTCTGGCACTTCAGCGCCCCCAGCTCTGTGGCGCCTGGGTGCACTGCACCCTGTGCACCCCGGGTAGGATCGGCCCTGGCCACCACTGTGCCATCAATTGTCACCACTGTGCCATGCCATCAAACACAGCTACTGTGCCCATCAATTGTCACCACTGTGCCATGCCATCAAATGCAGTCACTGTGCCATCAAGTGTCACCACTGTGCCATGCCATCAAACGCCACCACTGTGCCATCAATTGTCACCACTGTGCCATGCCATCAAACTCTACCACTGTGCCATCAATTGTCACCACTGTGCCATGCCATCAAACGCAGCTACTGTGCCCATCAATTGTCACCACTGTGCCATGCCATCAAATGCAGTCACTGTGCCATCAAGTGTCACCACTGTGCCATGCCATCAAACGCCACCACTGTGCCATCAATTGTCACCACTGTGCCATGCCATCAAACGCCACCACTGTGCCATGCCATCAAACACATCCACTGTGCCATGCCATCAAACACATCCACTGTGCCATGCCATCAAACACAGCCACTGTGCCATCAATTGTCACCACTGTGCCATGCCATCAAACGCCACCACTGTGCCATCAATTGTCACCACTGTGCCATGCCATCAAATGCAGTCACTGTCAATGGACAATTCATGTCCATGTACTGAAATATCTCATACTAATATTCTCCTACAATCAGATTATATGACTGATCATCTCCTACAAACACTCAGCATTTCCCCCACACTGATATCACCTGGCCATGTGTCTTCCCCAGAAAGTTATAGGTGAACAAGTAATTAAAAAAAAAATCTGTTAAAGGAGGGGGTCGATTATGGGGCCGTTTGTAGCTGATTGCTGACCATTAAAAAAAAAGTTAAGAAGCGAGGGGGGAGGGGGGGGGCGTCCGCTATTTTTGGGGGGGGATTGGCGGCTTGGACGGGTCAGTCTGAATTACAATACACACTACAGAAGTAACGGGGGTGGCGGCTAGCTTAACATTAGGCATAGGCAGCTGTAAACAGGCCTACCTTCATGCCCGGATCACGGAGGTGCGTCCCTCTAGGCTACAGAGTGCCGACGTCACTTCCTGGCGTGCACATGCACAGAAATATATTGGGTGCTGTGCACCCGCCCGGCCACAAGACCAAGTTCATCGCGCCGGAAGCAAGTGGCGCGTTGGGCTCCGCCACAAAAGGCATTTTTTTGCTGCCAATGTAGCGCCACGTCTGTGCAATCTCGTGATTGCACAGATGTGGCGCTACTGATACTGCACTGTGCCGGGCGCACGGCGCCCGGACACAGTGCACATATGCACTTTTTTTTTTAAAGGGACATGTTTAAATAAAAAAAAATGTTTTTAATTTTTTTACTGACTTGGGGAGGGGGCGGCGCCCAGGCTCCCCCTATGGACGGGCCGCCACTGCAACCAAGGTATGCAGAATACCATTTCTGAACGCACAACACACCGAACCTTGAAGCAGATGGGCTACAGCAACAGAAGACCACACCGGGTGCCACTCCTGTCAGCTAAGAACAGGAAACTGAGGCTACAATTTGCACAAAAATTGGACAATAGAAGATTGGAAAAACGTTGCCTGTTCTTATGAGTCTTGATTTCAGCTGCAACATTCAGATGGAAGGGTCCGAATTTGTCCGAATTTGGCGTAAACATAAAAAGCATGGATCCATCCTGCCTTGTATCAACGGTATAGGCTGGTGATGGTGGTGTAATGGTGTGTGGGATATTTTCTTGGCCCACTTTGGGCCCCTTAGTAACAACTGAGCATCATTAAACACCACAGCCTACCCGAGTATTGTTGCTGACCATGTCCATCCCTTTATGACTACAGTGTCCCCATCTTCTGATGGCTCCTTCCAGCAGGATAAGGCACCATGTCACACAGCTCCAATCATCTCACCACTGGACAATGAGGTCACTGTACCCCAATGGCCTCCACAGTCATTAGATCTCATCCAATAGAGCCCCTTTGGGATGTGGTGGAAAGAGAGATTTGCATCATGGATGTGCAGCCGACAAATCTGCAGCAACTGTGTGATGCCATCATGTCACTATGGACCAAAATCTCTAAAGAAAGTTTCCAACACCTTGTTGAGTCTATGCCATGAAGAATGAAGGCAAATCTGAAGACAAAGGGGGGTCCAACTTGATACTAGCAAGGTGTATCTAATAAAGTGGCAGATGAGTGTATATCTTACTGTAGCACCGCTCACCCCACTTTTTTGTACATTTAGGGGAAAAGTAGACCGCTCTACACTTTACCAGGTTTTATTACTCGGGTTATAATGTGTTGACCTATGGGCTACCTAGAATTAATCGAGATAAGGATTTTTATGTACCAATCATGTTCCATGTGACTGACACCACTCCATGTCTTTATTTTGTCCTGAAGCTTAATCTGAAAAACATGAACAATCTGTTACTTGGGATACTGGTGGAATTCTGTGATAATCCTAAAACCATTCCACATATTTTAACTTGGAGGGGAAAAGATAATGAAACGGTCCCAAAACTCCTTGTCCGATTGTGGAAGCAGGAAGAGGAGGAGCTGGGAGTCAGGAGAGACAGTTATGGACGTATTGTGGGTAAATATTGAAAAACTACGATTGATCAGCTTGGAAAAACAATTTTTTTGTTTATTGTGACATTTTGAAAATAAATAATATGTTGTGGGAAATAGTTTTCCATTGGCACTTTTATAAATAAGGCTTAAAGTGTTACCAAACCCAGTAATATGAAAATGGTTCATCCACCCCCCCCCCCACAGTGCCCACAGGTTATAAATCTTTTTACATTGACATACTGACACTATATACCTTCTTGGATGATCCATATACCATGGTTACAGGATGATAAACTGCACAGTTTCTTTAGTGCTGAGAGTTCAGGTAGAAGGAGATTTCCACTACAGCCTGTATACACGCCCACATGTGTGATGTCAATATCATGTGACCTGGCTAGCTCTGAGAACAAGTAAATGTTCTCTCCAGCATAAAAGACATAACTGAGCATGTGCAATTTGGCTCCCCTGACTGTGTTAGCTGGCCTTCCCCAGATAGACAGTGCAGGGAGGGGAGGATTTGTGCATACAGGATAAAACAAACTTTTTACACACTGCATAGGATTAACCCCTTAGGTTCCACAGTGAGTATAACAAGCATGCTATTCTGCATATACAGACTGATTTTACTGTTGTGGGTTTAGTAACACTGTAAATTTAATTGGTTTGGTTGTTTCTGCTGTAGGACTTTCCGTGACAGAAATTTCAGCACACTTTTTTTTTGCCATCAATACGTTTTATTGCATGTGTTACCTAAAAGAATAATTTATAAAATACAAAAACATTACAGTCACTTAACCACTTCTCCTCGGGTGGGCGTCGTATGACGTCCTTGAATTGAAGTGTTTATACCAGAACGATGCCTGCAGCTACATGTTGATGCCTAATTTTATCCCCTGTGATGGCAATACAGTTGCAGTTACAGGAAAAATGTTGGCGCCTTTCATCTGATATTAAACGATAATTCCTTTGCAATATTACGCTATGTGGCTTCTCAAGAATAAAAAGAGAAATGGTGGGATTGTTTCCAGATACAAATGACAATATCTTACAATCCCATGGTTAAGTACAATAAAAAGAAAAAAGACAATTTGGGAGAGAAGGACACTCCCCCAAATTCGGGGATTTTAATGTGAGAGGTGTCAAATGCTGTAAAAAGGCAAACACGCTAAACGCAGATTGTTTCATGAAAATGTATCAAAATTTAATAATAATTGTTAAAAACAATTTCCAACAATTATATAGACCGCAGTAGTTACAAAAGCAGCATATATGACAGTATGCAGGTAGCCAACACGTTTCGCACAAAGGTGCTTCTTCAGGGCCTTGCAACTTTTCTTTTGAATAGTGTAGTCTGTGTATGAAAATACGTCATTAATACATAATAGATAATATAACATAGCACATTACATATTTATATCAGTAAAAAAGAGATTACTGTGTGCTCACCAATTCTGCTAATTACTGAATCAAATGTACCAGAACGCAGCCCAGAGGTCCTTCTGGCGAGAGGTACAAACTGCCAAGGCAATGACCAGTGGTAGTCAGATCCACTAGGTATGCTATGTGGCTTCTCATTTTCTGTACTTAACGCATATTGTTAGTGGAGACTTGGGTGTGGAGTACCGATCAAGGCGCGTATTTTTGTTATGGAGACACCTTGGCTGTATCTTACTGACGGGGTCACTGCGCTACCCAGATGTTAGCTGGTGAGAGCGTCCGCCATCCTGGAAAGATTTTGCGCATTTGATCTCTATAATTTGAGATCTCCCCTGTCTGGTAAGAGGCCATATACTTTCTTTTTTAGGAGCACCTTTTCTGCCCTGGAGCACGTTTACATCTTTTGAGCACTTTGAAGCCACATGGGACAATTTATGCTGAATTTTGCGTTTTGCAAGACAAGCAAAATGTTTTAATACATTTTGACTTGATATACAAGCATGGGCGTCCGCTGAAATTCTTTCGGGGGGGGGGGGGGCGCTTCCGCAGCTAGCAGGGGTTAAAAGTGCACCTCTAGCGGCCGAATAGCGCAGCTAAAACGATGGTAAAGAGGCGCATTACCAATAACGCGGCCAGTTGGCAGTGTGAAATAGCTATTAAGATAATTCAGCTTCACTCCATGCCAATATAAATATAGCCTAGAGAATGTACAGACCCCCCTTCAGCACAGACCCTCCACTCAGCACAAAACCCCCATTCTGCACAGACCCCTCCATTCAGCACAGATGGACTCCCATTCCGCACAGACCCCTCCATTCAGCACAGACCCCCCCTTCAGCACAGACGGACCTCCCCCATCCCATTCAGTACCTCAGATCAGCAACCAGCACGGCTGGGTCACAGCAGGTTCCCTCCCCCTGTGTACACATAAACACTGGAGGGGGGCGGCTTCACTCTGCTCACTGGGTCTGTGTGACATCCACCCTGGACCACTCAGACAGCCCACGGCCGCAAGACTCTTCAACACCTTCTCGATTTTCCAGGGGGGGGGGTCAATTGCCCCCCTTGCCCTATGGAGCGGACGCCCATGTATACAAGCGTTGTCTTGATAGAAGAGTAGCGTCACGTCACAACTGAGTATAAAAGTGAAGAGAGGCACCATATTGCCATAGCAATATGGTTACATTTAATGAAGGTACAACATTTAGCAACTCACATGGTTGTTGAATAAAAGAGGCCCATCTAAGTATGCAGGTATCCGGGGTAAAGCGATCCATATAGACCGTCTTTCTCACCGCCATTGACATTGTTCCTTCTACTCCACGAGCGGTTTAACCCTTGCTTTCAGATCGCTCTACTGCAGGGTAGTCTTCCCGGTCATGATTGCAGACTGACACATTGCTATACTATTTTTATATGGACTATAAATTGAAGGACTTATGAATAAATGGCTGTGGAACGAATCACCTGAGTTTCCATTATTTTGCATGTGGAAATTCGCTTTGATATACAAGTGCTGTGGATTACAAGCCTGTTTCTGGAACGAATTATGCTCGCAATCCAAGGTTTTACTGTGTTGGATATGGACTTTAAATATGTGATTTGTAGATGTTTTTTTTAATATATATCAATTAGTGATCTGTATGAATTTATTTTGTTTTTCATTGAATCTTTACATGTATTTTTCTTAATCTTATGCACTGATGTGTTTATACTTAATTATATGCACTGGTTTGTTAATTGATTTACACTTAAAGGGACAGCAAACTTTTTTATTTAGTGTTTTGTTGGTTCCTGTGTTCAGGATTAAGTTGAAGCAATCCTACATAACCACTACTTAGCACAAGGTTTAATATACATATTACTACCAGAGAATTTTGCCTCCAGAAATGCTTGATATTATCCAATGTCTATGTCTTCAGATACATGTAATATACTCATTTAATTGGATTATTCCATATTTACAGATGCAGAGAGACCCCTGGTTGGTCAGTTCCAGGAAGAGCAGCAAGTCGTGCCAATGCCAGCCAACTGCTTTAGTGTTGCCATTATGGAAGTGGCTGAAAATATCAGAGCCAAAATCTATTCAGTCTTTTCCAGGCTAGGTAAGGGCCATGGCCTCCATGTAACAGCACACAGTATATTATGTTGCGCATCCTTTCTTAATCAGGCTTGTTAAATTCTGGTGTTCCACCAGAGAAGGGGGGGGGGGGGTATGCCTTGAACTATGAGCAATGGTGAATTGATTCTCTTCCCGATAGTGCCTGCATATTTCTTGTCCCAACATCACTTAGCAGGAGGCATTACATTGACCACCAAAGTAACAAGGTATAGTGATCTAAGCCTGCAGAGTCTATTCAGAACTCAGTAATCCAGATGGCGCCCTTCACATATGCAGAAATTGTTTGACAAAATCATTATTTTACACAATTTATATAATTTGAAAATCTTATCCCTTTTAGGTTTTGAAAATTTGCCTGGTTTATCTGCACTGGATTATGTCACTCTGAGTGTAATAAGCAGATATCTTGATTTTAAAGTAAGTGGCAGTTTAATACTGTATTTCAACATTTGTATAAATGGCAAACATTGACTAATAGCCCAGCGCTCCTCACCTTTACCGCAATACAAACAATAAAATCTTGACTGGGGTTCTAATCATTCACTATAGAAAACTGAAACAAGTTTTAGCTATAGATGCCCATTAATCGGGCACGCTTTGGTAGTCTTTTAACTAGGGTTGTCCCGATACCGATACCAGTATCGGTATCGGGACCAATACCGAGTATTTGCGGGAGTACTTGTACTCCCGCAAATACCTCCGATACCAGAATAGAATACTTTTTGCGTCCCCCCTCCGCCGCTGCCGCCGAACGCCGCCGCATCGAAACCCGCCACCGCATGGGTTAAACATCGTGCGGGAACATCACAGCATTCATTTGAATTGGATGGGTGATCGTGATCTGTCCAATCCCGAGCAAGGGGGAGTGTCTATACGGGCGGGAACACTACAGCTGTTCAAATGAGTGCTGTGATGTTCCCCGGGCGGCGGTGGCTAGGTATGGGTGACATGGCTGCATTTGTGGGTGACATGGCTGCATATATGGGTGACATGGCTGCATATATGGGGGACATGGCTGCATTTGTGGGTGACATGGCTGCATTTGTGGGTGACATGGCTGCATATATGGGTGACATGGCTGCATATATGGGTGACATGGCTGCATATATGGGTGACATGGCTGCATATATGGGTGACATGGCTGCATTTGTGGGTGACATGGCTGCATATAAGGGGGACATGGCTGCATTTGTGGGGGACATGGCTGCATTTGTGGGGGACATTTTAAAAAAAGTATCGGTATACGGTATCGGCGACTACTTGAAAAAAAGTATCGGTACTTGAAACTCGGTCCTAAAAATATCGGGACAACCCTACTTTTAACGGTGGTCTCCAAACTGTGGCCGTTTGCCTGCCTTTATCGGGCCCTTGGGACATTTATCTTTTATAATTGATATGAGGCATTATTCCTTTTACTGACACCCAAAATGAGGCACCATTCTTTCCATTAATACCAATGGTGGGGCTCTTTTCCTTCCACTGACACCAACGATGGGTCATACTTCCTTCCACTGATATAAACATTGGAACGCTATTCGTCCCACTGATATGAGACACTATTCCTTCTACTGACACCAACGAATGGGCACCATTTCTTCCACTGACACCAATGATGGGGCACTTTCAAATGCATACATGATGGGGCACATTTCCTTTCACTGACACCAGTTATGGAGCACTATTCCTTTCAAAGCCATCAACGATGGGGCATATTTCCTTTCACCAACATCAACAATGGGACATTATTCCTTCCACTGGCACCAATGATAAGGGAATTTCCTTTCACTGACACCAATTAGGGGGCACTAGTCCTCCTCCAATTGACAGACCACTATGTCATTTTTATTTCTTTTTTACTTTTACTGACCACCAAGCCCCAGAGATTTTCTACTCCCACAGACAACAATCCAGCCCTCCTTTAGTCTGAAGAACAATAAAACAATAAAATGTGTTTAGAAATTTGGAGACCCCTGCCTTACAATGTACAACTGAGAATAAAATAGGGGGAAGGGGGGAGGAAGTAAGTAACCGATACACTGGGGTATGAATCAAATATTAGTATCCAATCAGGAAAGCTTAATCCCTGCACCGACAGTACGCATATATGCAGCCTCTCTGGGCTGGGCTTTTTTCCATGGGGCTGCATATATGTGTATCTGTCTTAGTGCTGGGAGCGTGCAACAGAGCGTGCTCCCGGAACCAAGCCTGGGGTCTCACTGGGAGCAGGATCCGGAACTCCTGGAACTCTCCTTGCAGAGAGAAAAATAAAAAACTGTGTAAAAAATCAAGGTTTGATCTAGGGAAGTGCCAGGGTTAGTGTTAAGTTAATGGTTAAGTAATGGTCAGTATATTTTGGGAAGAATTAAAAAAATTTTTTTTTTTAAATTAGTATCAGTGTCAGTTAGCGAAATGCGTACTATTGATTCTGAGCTGTACTACGGGTACAAAGAACAAAAAACCTACACATATGTGGTATCAATGCAATCATCAAGAGCAGGAGAATTTATTTTCAGTTGTTGTTTGGTGGTAGCTTATAGTAGTAACAATAAATATACAGCTCAATTTAAAACAATTTTATTTTACTAATTTAGGCCAGGTTTTCTTTTGATTTAAAAAAAAAAAAGTAGAAATTAATTAATTAATAATAATTAAAAAAATAGGAAATATCTATTACCATTTACCATCTAATAAAAGCCTAATTTGTCCTGAAAAAAAACAAAAAAAACAAGGTATAATCTACCTGGATGCACAAAGTAGTTGTGGTGATATGTATGTACTAACACCATTAGCAATTTACTAACAAAGTTCAAAATTCTGCTTAGGCATTAACATTTTTTTTACTCTTCTGCGCAAAGGGGTTAAAAGAGAAGTATGGGTTTGTTTTTTTATTTTTTATTTTATTTTTTTAAATCGTACTTACCTAGGTGGATGCAACATTGATGCAATGCTGTATCTGTGCCCCACTGTCTCTAAGGCCCCGTACACACCATTAAATAAATATGTTCAAATCGGTCTGACAGACCGATTTGATCAGATTTGTCTGCTGGGCTATTTTGGTTTGATCGCTGTACACACGATCAAACCAAAATCCCCGTCGGCAGACATCGCGGTGACGTGGCGGTGACGTTGATGCCGCCACGTCACCGCACCAGGAAGTAAAACACTTCCGCGCATGCGTCGAATCCATTCGCCGCATGTGCGGGCAGATATGTCTGCTGGTTAGCGTACTAACCAGCAGACCTATCGGACGGACGGATTCACGGCAGACAGATTTTAAAGCATGCTTTAAAATCTGTCTGCTGGAAAAATCTGTCTGTCTGCCCGTACACACGATCGAATTTGTCTGCTGAAACGGTCTGTCAGACCGTTTCCAGCAGATAGATTTGATCGTGTGTACGCGGCCTTAGAGTGATAACTGTGTAATCAGACACTGCTGATCGCTCAGTTCTCCCTGCCGTTTTGAGCAGAGAGCTAGTGACTGTCAGCCACCACTGTCTGCTCTGTCCTTAGCGCCCACTGATGGGGGCAAGAGCGGCTTAGGCTCTCAGTGACTGGCTGAGAGGCAGGTGCCATCCAGGCTCCTGGGTGGATCCCAACCATATGGTCACAATCTTTCCCCAGCCAGGACCGACTCTGTGACATTAGCTGACAGCAAGCTTTAGCCCGCTGTGTGCTGAAAACAGATAACAGGAGTGCAGAAAGAAACTGAACTTTGGCTGTATTTCCGTATTGTGAGAAGGATGCAGCCAAAATCTACATGGCAAATAATTTTGTGATCCACAGGTTATAAATTTTATGATCTAAAATACCAGTTTTTTCAAATGTCATAAATAGTTTAATACGTAATTTAAGTACTCTGGAGATATCTGCGACTCCAAATTTTATTACTAAAAGTCTATTTAGGAGCTAATGGAAAGCAAAATGAAATAATAAATGGAACAATATTGGAAAAAATCCCATAGGTATCATAATTTTACGAATATGCTCAAATGCAGAAAGTCACATAGAAGTATCAGTGTGCTGTAAAAGAAGATGTAAAAAACAAAAGATATTTCTTTAGGCCGAATAGTATACAAGTCTTTGACAGAGTCAAAGGACACTAAGCCCGAAGGGTGCAACAGTAGGAAACGTTTTTTTCCAGGCTGGTATTTTCCTTGAAATTTTACTTGATGACTTCATGATCAAGCTCCCATCGGCTTTGTATTTTCTATTGTGCCCTTTGGTCTCAGTGTCCCTTGACTTAATTTTAAGAGAATGGGACGTAACAGGGCTGTGGAGAAGCTTACGGTAAGAGAGAGGGAACCATAATAGAACCATAATGGCGCATGAGTAGAAATGGAAGATGTTACATAGACTTCCAAACTCACCTAAAGGATATGTTCGATTGAGCATGGAAGAGGCCATTTTGGAAACTTGTTCAGCTTGATAGTAGCTTGTGAAGAAACGCTAAGATCTCCCTATGATCTCCCAAATGAAAAGCATTTGTCTGGTGATCTTTGGTCTAAATTTAACCCAAACTAAATTGAGCATCTTAGGCCCCGTACACACGACCGGTTTTCTCGACAGAATCCATCAAGAAACTTGATGGGAGACGTATTCTGCCGAGAAAACCGGTCGTGTGTACACTTTTCGCAGAGAAACCCGTCGAGAAACTCGTCGAGCCAAAAAGAGAGCAGGTTCTCTATTTTCTCGACGGGAGTCGAATTTGGCTCGTCGAGTTTCTCGTCGGGCTGGTTTCCGACAAGAAACTCGGCGTGTGTATGCTAAGAAACCAGCGCATACTCAGATAAAAGTAGGAGACGGGAGTAAAAGTAGCATATGTAATGGAGATCACACATTTTTCAAGCTGTAACAGACTGAAAAGTGCAAATAGTCTTTTACCTAATTTTTACTTAACACGCAAACACATGAGATTAGCAAAACCAGCCCCAAGAGCTGTGCCAGTGGAATCGAACTTCCCCTGCCGTAGTATGTGTTGAAGTCACCGCGTTTAAGAACGACGAGATTTGGTCTTTAACGTGTGTACGCAAAGACAGCTTGTCGAGCTTCTCGACAAGCCTAACAAGGAACTCGATGAGGAAAACGATGGGTTTCACCCAACGAGTTGCTTGGTCGTGTGTACGGGGCCTTAGTCTAGCAAGAATGCAGGCATGTACTATAATGGCACCTGTACTGGGAGCACTAAAAAAAAAAAAAACAGAAGTTAGGCAAAATGGCTATCCTAACCACTTGCCGCCCGCCAATGACAGATTGACGGCGGCAAAGTGGTTGCTAAATCCTGACTGGACGTCATATGACATCCTCAGGATATTGAGCCGGTGTGCGCCCCCGGGGGCGCGCATCGCGGCGATCGTTGTTGCAGGGTGTCAGTCTGACACCCCGCAACACTGATCGAGGTAAAGTGTCTCTCACGGAGACATTTTAACACGTGATCAGCTGTGTCCAATCACGGCTGATCGCGATGTAAACAGGAAGAGCCGTTGACCGGCTCTTCCTCACTCGCATCTGATAGACTCGAGGAGAGCAGAAAGCAGCGCAGCCCCCCCATCGGATCCACACACTGGACCACCAGGGAGTGCTCAATAGAGCACAAATAGTAAAAAAAAAAAAGTGCCACCCAGTGTCCATCAGTGCCACCCAGTGTCCATCAGTGCCACCTCTTAGTGCCCATCTATGCCCAGTGCCCACCTATCAGTGCCCATCAGTGCCGCCTATGAGTGACCATCAGTGCCGCCTATGAGTGACCATCAGTGCCGCCTATGAGTGCCTATCAGTGCCGCCTATGAGTGCCCATCAGTGCCACATACCAGCGCTGCCTATCAGTGCCCACCAGTGCTGCCTATCGGTGCCCACCAGTGGCACCTCATCGGTGCCCTCCAGTGCTGCCATATCAGTGCCCATAATTGAAGAAGAAAACGTACTTCTTTACAAAAAATGAACAGAAAAAAAATAAAAACTTTTTTTTTTTTTTTTAATCGGTCTTTTTTTAGTTGTTGCGCAAAAAATAAAAACTGCAGAGGTGATCAAATACCACCAAAAGAAAGCTCTATTGGTGGGTAATAAAGGACACCAATTTTGTATGGGTACAGTGTAGCATGACCGTGCAATTGTCATTCAAATTGCGACAGTGCTGAAAGCTGAAAATTGGCTTGGGCGGGAAGGTGCGTAAGTGCCTGGTATGGAAGTAGTTAAAGGGGTTGTAAAAGTAAAAAACATTTTTCCTAAATAGCTTCCTTTACCTTAGTGCAGTTCTCCTTCACTTACCTCATCCTTCCATTTTGCTTTTAAATGTCCTTTTCTTGATCGTACATCACGGGACACAGAGCGCATAGTCATTACATATGGGTTATATGGAGTACCTTCAGGTGTGGACACTGGTGTAATCAACTTCACAGGAAGTTCCTCCCTATATAACCCCCTCCCACTGAGAGTGCTTTAGTTTTTCCGCCAGTGTCTTAGGTGTTGGTCACGTCTAGCTGTCCCTCGGAGGTCTCGGGACCCAGGATAGCTAGCCGGATCCGTCCGAAGTGCTTCAGAGCCAAGATGTACGGTACCCGGGCCCTGCTGGAGTGGGGTTTTGCCTATAATGCCTCTCCTTGGAGGGCTGGATTCTGGGCTCCAGTGCTTTAGTCTCTTCCAAGAACTAAAAGCTACTGATGCCAGGATGCTATATAGGTCCAGGGGTGTGGGTTCCTTAACACAGGACCCCGGTCCCTGAAGGTCCAAGACAATACCCACGGAGATGGGGGAAGGCTGGGCCTCTTGCATTTTGCAATACCCTGCGGCGTGGAGCAGGTAAGAGGGAACCTGCGGGACTTGGTTCGACAGTAGGTATCCCCCTGGGGGTTCTGGGTTGGCTAACAGTATGCTGGTGCATCAGCCACTATCTCCACTATGTCTGTTGAGGCAGGATGGGATTCTAATGTTTACCCAGATAACATGTAGATATATGTATACTTGTGTAAGTTATATATTTGCTACTCACCCCAGGTCTGCCTGTTAACACTGATACTGCAACCCCACATGTTTTAAAGAGGAAATTGCTGGTTAAAACTCCTGTTTCTTAGGAAGCCCATGGGGACAGCTTCCTCGCTGTGTGTGCACTACAATAAGATTAGTGCTTACCTGGTGTCTGTTGGTGCTGCATAACGCTGGTCCATGTTGTTCCTCTGCTCTGCTTCCTCCATGTGGGTTCAGCGTGGTGCGCCCGATCGTGCGCGCGATCGTGCGCGCGTGTGTACGCGCGTGTGTGCGCGCGCGCGTGCACGCCGCCTTTTATAGCGTCGGCGTGAGTCGGGGGGGCGGGCCAGCAGCGTCAGGGTCTGTATAAAGGAAAAAACGTTTCTCTGGCTGGTCTTTACCTCCTGGAGGCAGAGGAAGAAAGGATACAGAGCGTGCAGCTGGGTCTTTTGACTACACAGGGACACCTAGTGGCGGTTTTGTGGATCTTCAGGTCTAGGACTTAGGTCCACTATTGACCAGAAAAAAAAAAAAAAAAAAAAAGTTTTTTTGCTTAAAGGGACTCAGCCTTAGATCCAGCAGTATCTGAGTCTACCCTGGACTCCGGCTAACGGGCATTGGTGTGTCAATACTCACAGGCTTCCTCGGTATTGCCACCTCCCAGGCGGGTAAAAAAAAAAAAAAATTTTTTTGAAAAAAAGAAAAAAAAAAAAAAGAAAAAGAGAGAAATTAGTTCTTTTTCATTTTTCTCATACCTGCCCTCACATTGGTTATTCCTAGCTGCAACAGTCAGGTGTTGGCTATAGGGGTGACCCAAGGTTGTACAATGGCTCCAAAGGGATCTGGACCAGCCAAGGCTGCTAAAGGTGCCAAAAAACAAAAAGGGTCTCCATCGGGGTCAGAGGATTTGGGCCAGGCTTCTACGGCCCCACCCTCGCCAGTCAGGACACCGAGTGGCATAGTACAAGAGCCATTGGGGGTGCTGGGGGCAGAGGCGGCCCCCGATCCACCCATTCCCGTTTACGTGACGGAAGAAATGCTAGCAGCCACCATGAGTGGGCTAGAGAAAAGGTTAACTGCGTTACTTTCCCGTCCTTGCCCAAGTAGCAAGCGGGCTAGATCCCCCTCACCCAGTGTGGGGTTTTCAGATGCGGAGGTCTCCTCTTCAGAGGAACGGGACCCACAAGGGGATCACGCAGACCCAAGTCCCGACGGTTCAGACAGGGAAAATTCCACTATAGATGAATATTTTTCGGCCTCTCAAGCGGAGGGCCTGTGGATCCAGTCTTTGACAGATATGGTTCGCACTGCCTTTAAACTTCCAGTGCCAGAACTAGTAGCCCCGGAGGTATCCTCATTGGGTTCTTTAAAGGCCCCCTTAACTGGTGCATCTTTTCCAATGCACCCCCTTCTGCGGAACGTGATTTACCAAGATTGGGCTCGACCTGATAGAATCTTTGTCCCTCCTAAAAGATTCTCTATTCTCTACCCTATGGAAGAGGAATATGTAAAGAAATGGGCTCTTCCTACAGTGGACGCAGCCATTTCCTGCGTGAATAAATCCCTGACTTGTCCGGTTGAAAATGTCCATATGTTCAAGGATCCGGTCGACAAGAAATTCGAGACCCTACTGAAAGCAACTTTCACCTCAGTAGGTGCCATGGTTCAGCCAGCAGTAGCAGCCATTGGTGTTTGTCAGGCCTTGAAGGATCAGGCAAAACATATATTGAAGGACATGCCGGCTCAGCATACTCATGAATTAGCAGAATTCCCTAGGGCTCTCTGCTTTGCAGTGGATGCTATTAAGGACTCCATCCAACAGGCATCCCGTTCATCTCTACTGGTGGTTCACATGCGTCGTCTTTTGTGGCTAAAGAACTGGTCAGCAGAGGCACCCTGCAAAAAGCTTCTAGCAGGGTTTCCCTTTCATGGGGGAAGACTATTCGGGGAAGACCTAGATAAATATATCCACACCATATCAAGTGGAAAAAGTACTTCCTTACCGGTCAAGAAAAGACCGCGTGGGCCCACGTTTAAACGACAGGCCATGGTAGGCTCGGCCCCTTCGACTTCCCGTCAGTATCGACGGCCTCCCGGGCGGTCAACAGCTAATAGCCGCCCACAGGGACAAGCTGCGGCAAACAAGAGGCCCTGGTCTCGCAAGCCGGCTAAATCAGTCATCAAATCAGATTCATGAAGGGGCGCCCCCACTCTCTTGGGTGGGGGGAAGACTTCAGTTTTTCTCCGAAGTCTGGAAGGCCAGAATTCCCGACGCTTGGGTTCGGTCCGTAGTAGCCTCAGGCTACAAACTAGAGTTTCGAGAAATCCCCCCTCCTCATTTTCAGGGGTCAAGTCTTCCAAGCGACCCGTTAAAGAGGGCCTCTCTCGTAAAGGCGTTGGATCGCCTCTTGCTCCAAGGAGTAATTGTAGAAGTACCAACCCAAGAAAGGGGTCTGGGATTCTACTCCAACCTTTTTGTTATACCAAAACCCAATGGCGACGTCAGGCCTATATTAGACCTCAAACGCCTAAATCGCTTTCTAAGGATTCAGACCTTCCGTATGGACTCCATACGTTCAGTGACAACCAGCCTGCATCAGGGCGACTTCCTAGCATCTATAGACATAAAGGATGCATATCTGCATGTGCCGATTTACCCAGCACATCACAAGTTTCTTCGTTTTACGATAAACCAAAGTCATTACCAGTTCGTAGCCCTCCCTTTCGGGTTGGCAACAGCTCCTCGGGTATTCACAAAGGTGTTAGCCCCGGTACTAGCCGTCCTAAGGACAGAAGGCATCTTGGTCCTAGCATACCTGGACGATCTCCTGGTTATCGACAGTTCAGCCTCCAACCTCAATCATGCAGTAGTCCGCACAGTGCGGCATCTAGAAGAGTTCGGGTGGATTGTGAACCAAGGAAAATCAAGGTTACAACCCACAAGACAGTTGGAATATCTAGGCTTTCGGTTAGATACAGAATGCCAGAGGGTATTTTTACCTCAAAAGAAGATCAGGTCATTAATTCAAACGATTCAAATAGTCTTAGGCAAAAAGAAGCCGACTATTCGCCTATGCATGCGACTGCTGGGAAAGATGGTGGCCGCCTTCGAAGCAGCGCCCTATGCCCAGATCCATACCAGAATTCTGCAAGCAGCTATTCTCTCTGCTTGGAACAAGTCCATACAGGCATTAGACCGTCCATTAGTTCTTTCCCCAGGAGTCAGGCACAGCCTGTACTGGTGGCTGATCCCTCAAAAATTATCAAAAGGGAAAACCTTTTGCCCCATCTCGTGGAAAATAGTAACCACAGATGCCAGCCTAACAGGTTGGGGGGCAATCTTAGGAAAACGGACCCAGCAGGGACAGTGGTCAGAGGCAGAAAGTCTGCTTCCCATCAATGTCCTAGAGATCAGAGCTGCTCGGTTGGCCCTGGTCGCCTGGACTCTTCCCCTGCAGGGTCTGCCAGTAAGGATACAGTCCGACAATGCCACGGCGGTGGCATACATAAACCACCAGGGGGGCACAAGGAGCCTAGCGGCTCAAAGGGAAGTAAACCTGATATTTTCATGGGCCGAAGCCCATGTACCCTGCATCTCAGCAGTGTTCATCCCAGGGATAGACAATTCTCAAGCAGATTTTTTGAGTCGTCAACAGTTACTCCCGGGAGAGTGGTCTCTTCACCCCCAGGTATTCCAAGAGATTTGCCAAAGATTCGGAGTTCCCGATGTGGACATCATGGCAACAAGATTCAACAAGAAATTGGACAAATTCGTATCCCGAGCCAGGGACCCCTCGGCCTACGGGACCAATGCGTTGGTTTGCCCCTGGCACCAGTTTTCTCTCCTGTATGCGTTCCCTCCACTACAGATGATTCCCCGCCTTCTACGAAGGATCAGGGTGGAGCGCAGGCCGGTGATCCTGGTGGCCCCAGCCTGGCCCAGAACGGCTTGGTACGCACTTATCGTGAGGATGTCAGTAAGGGCACCGTGGCCACTCCCCCTGCGCCCAGATCTGCTGTCTCAGGGCCCGATCTACCACCCTGCTTCACAGCAGCTAAATTTGATGGCTTGGCGGCTGAATCCCTAATTCTTAAGGGCAGAGGCCTCTCAGCCCAGGTCATATCTACGCTAATTCAAGCTAGGAAACCAGTTTCTAGAAATATCTATTACAGAGTCTGGAAGAACTATGTGGAGTGGTGCGAGTCTCAAGGAGGGCATCCTCGCAAGTTTTTTATTGACAGGATCTTGCGATTCCTACAGGTTGGCGTTGACAAGGGGTTAGCTCTTAGTACTCTAAAGGGGCAGGTGTCTGCCTTAGCGATATGGTTTCAAAGGCCTTTGGCCACACATTCGCTTGTGAAAACTTTTTTGCAGGGGGTCTTGCATGTAAATCCCCCTATTAGAGCTCCCCTCTGCCCCTGGAATTTAAATCTGGTCTTGTCAGCTTTACAAAGGCAGCCGTTTGAACCTCTGACAGAAATCCCTCTTGTGCTGCTAACCCGAAAGTTGGTTTTCTTGGTGGCTATGGCTTCGGCCAGAAGGGTCTCCGAGCTGGCAGCCTTGTCTTGCAGGGAACCGTACCTGATTCTGCATAAGGACAGAGTGGTTCTGCGGCCACAGCCTTCTTTCCTTCCTAAGGTCATATCCAGTTTTCACTTGAATCAGGACCTAGTCCTACCATCCTTCTTTCCTACCCCCCAGTCCAGAGAGGAAAGATTGCTTCATACTTTGGACGTGGTCCGAGCCATGAGGGTCTATCTCAAGGCTACAGAAAAGATTAGGAAAACAGATGTGCTTTTCATTCTTCCGGAGGGCCCCAAGAAGGGTCAGCCGGCTGCCAAGTCTTCCTTGGCTAGGTGGATTAAGCAGCTGATTTTTCAGGCCTATGGTCTGAAGCGCGTTCCACCTCCCTTATCAGTTAAGGCCCATTCTACGAGGGCCATGAGTGCCTCTTGGGCGGCACACCATCAGATCTCTATGGCACAGGTTTGCAAAGCAGCAACCTGGTCTTCCGTACATACGTTTACTAAATTCTATAAGTTGGACGTCACAAAGGCTGCGGACGCAGCATTTGGGCAGGCGGTCCTACGGGCAGCAGTATAGAATCCTCTGGCCCGGTTCACGCCCCCTTTTTTCTGTTGGTGGCGCTATTTTACCTCCTGATATAGTTTCTGTTTGGCTATTTTTGGCCTTACGGTCTCCCTCCCTTCATGGAGCATTGCTTTGGGACATCCCATATGTAATGACTATGCGCTCTGTGTCCCGTGATGTACGATCAAGAAAAAGGGATTTTTAATAACAGCTTACCTGTAAAATCCTTTTCTTGGAGTACATCACGGGACACAGAGCTCCCACCCCTCTTTGTGGGAACATTGTGTAACCTCAGAGAAATTGCTTGCTACAAAACTAAAGCACTCTCAGTGGGAGGGGGTTATATAGGGAGGAACTTCCTGTGAAGTTGATTACACCAGTGTCCACACCTGAAGGTACTCCATATAACCCATATGTAATGACTATGCGCTCTGTGTCCCGTGATGTACTCCAAGAAAAGGATTTTACAGGTAAGCTGTTATTAAAAATCCCTTTATTTCTTCTGAGAAATCCTCACTTCCTGTTCTTCTGTCTGTAACTACACACAGTAATGCGAGGCTTTCTCCCTGGTGTGGAGTGTCGTGCTCGCTCCCTCCCTTGAGTCAGGACGCTCTCTACGTTGCAGAGAAAGAAGCTGTGTGTTAGTGTGAATCCTGACTCTCCTGCTACCCCCCTCCCCCCTCAAGGGAGGGGATGAGCACTACACTCCACACCAGAGAGAAAGCCTTGCATTACTGTGTGGAGTTACAGACAGAAGAACAGGAAGTTAAGATTTCTCAGAAGAAATAAGGACATTTAAAAGCAAAATGGAAGGATGAGGTAAGTGAAGGAGGACTGCACTAAGGTAAAGGAAGCTATTTAGGGAAAATAAATTGTACCTTTACAACCCCCTTTAACTGCTGTAATTCTTGACAACCAAGAAAAAGGGTATCATTCCACTCCAACAATAAATTCCAAAGGTTATGTATCAAGGCTGGGTAGTTGCCCATAAAGTGTCAAGGGAATGCCCAAATAGGGATGCTTACAAGGAATCTATAGTAAATGAATGTGCTATAAAACGTAAGAAGGAGGGGAGGGGTCTAATGTTGAAGACTTTATTTACATAGAGCCCTGAGATGAAATCAAAATGATGTAGCAGGTGACACAGATTGGGCAAGGATATCACTAGACTAGTAAGCAAAAGAATAACATACACAATTTGTGATGCTAGCCTGCCATTTCTATCCCAGAAAACCACATTTTTTTTATTTTTTTGTTACCGTTGTCATTGTTCTTTCAGTTTCAGTCTTCATTACTAATTGTGTATTTTAAGGTAGGAGAAGTGTGGAGTGAGATCAGAGCTGAACTCGATGCAGAAAACATCAAGCCGGTAACCTCTGATTATGAAGCTCTGGAAGTCATTGAAAAATCGACAGAAAACATCAGTAAACTTGTTGCTACACACCAGACAGAAATGATTGAAAATCACCAACAAATGAATCTGCAGGAAGAACGGCAAAAATTTGCAGAGGTAAAGCTTGGCTCTTGCCCAGCGTACAGTTCATCAATTTTTGATTAATGCATATTTGGATGTATCAGTGTCTTTTTTTGTTTACCAACCCTACACCAGCCATTGTAGTAAATCAACCACTAGGGGGAAGTGGTTATTCTGACAGGTTGTTTATAAAGACTGTGCGTGTGGTTTTCATGCGCCAAACACACACGCAATGCCTCTGCTCCCTCTGCCGTTGGAGCACAAGCTAAAGGCACAGAGCTGTTTGGATCGGCTCTGTGTCATGTGATGCCCATTCACTGCAATCTCAAATGTAAAAAAAGTACCACTGTTTACATTAGAGAAGCCTCCCCTTTCCCCCACAAAGGAAGAATGGAAAGGCGGGAGATTAAAATAATATAAAAGCCTTATTTATAAAAAATAAATAAAAAAAACTGTTCTGGTCAATGGTTTTGCACAGAGCAGCCTGGATCCTCCTCCTCTTGGATCCCAACCCAGCGCTCCTGGCTCCTCCCTCCTGCCGGGTGCCCCCACAGTAAGCAGCTTATTCTGGGGCACCCAAAGCACGCTCCTGTGTGTCCATTAACACACTCCGCCCCCTCCGTCTCCTGATTGGCTCACTGGCTGTTATTAACAACGACGGAAGTCAATGCCTCTCGTTGCTGCCAAAAGCCAGTCAGGAGTGTGAGTACTCGGAGAGGCAAAGCTCTTGTGGACATCACTGGATCGAAAGCGGGCTTTGGTAAATATTGGGGGTGGGGGGTGGGGGTACTGCTGCACACAGGAGGTTTTTTGACTTTGTGCATAAATGCATGAAGGTAAAAAACCTTGTTCCTTACAGCCACTTTTAATTCATTCATCTATTAAATCCTTCAGGCTTCAGTGGAAGAAGGAGCTATTCCGTGTGGGTTGGGAGGTGTTATAAGGGCCACCTGGGGATTGTGGGATTGTTTTGGGTGTGTGGCGGGGGATTAACCACTGACCACCAATGTTGTGAGATTGTTTTTGGTTTATCCATGACATCTAGCTATTACACACAATGGGCCAGATTCAGGTAGAAGTTACGCGGCTTATTTGTAGATAAGCCGCGTAACTTCTAACCTACGCCGTCGTATCTGTTTTCTGTATTCAGAAAACAAGATACGCCGGGATTGAGTTCAGATACGAGCGGCGTAATTGTATTTCGCCGTCGTATCGGAACTGCAATTTTAAAATGGCCGCTAGGGGCGTTCCCGCTGGTTTACGCCGAGAATATGTAAATCAGCGAGATACGCGAATTCACGATCGTACGCGGGCCCGACGCAGTCACTTTACGACGTTTCCGTAAGGGGTTTCCTGGCGTAAAGATAAAGCAACAAAAAGCACGCGCATCCTATGTTAAGTATGGCCGTCGTGACCGCGTCGAATTAAAAAAGTTTCACGTCGCTTGCGTAACTCGTCCGTGAATGGGGATTGACGTCATTGACGTTCACGTAGAAAACACCGTCCTAATGTGGAGCATGCGCACTGGGATACATTGACGGCTGGCGCATGCGCAGTGCGTTCACCGCGGGATCGCACCTAGTTTAAATACTACACGCCCCCTACCGGCCCAATTTGAATTCCGCCGGCCCATTTTCGCTACGACGCCGCAACTTTAGGAGCAAGTGCTTTGTGAATACAGTACTTTCTCCTAAAGTTTCAGCGGAGTAACGTAAATGAGAAACGTTACTCAAGAATAAAGATGCGCCCATCTACCTGAATCTGGCCCAATGTGTTTCGTTGCAATGCAATTTCATCCTACAGGGGACTTTCTTCTGGTTTTAACACAAGACTTGCACTGGATTTATATGGGGCAATGTTTAAGGTTAAGCACATCTTGACCACTTTAGCATGTTTCATCATTTCCTAAAAAAATTACAAAATATAGGATCACCTTGGTTATTTTTGTTGTAATATGATTTTATAAAAAGGAACAGATTGTTTTCAAAATATACAGTATTGTCTTTATATGGTAGAAAAAAAAACACTGGTTATTAATTACCACCAAAAGAAAACTCTGTCTAAATATATACCGTATTTATCGGCGTATACCACGCACTTTTTTGCCCTGAAAATCAGGGCAAAATCATGGGTGTGCGATATACGCCGATACCCGCTTTCCGCGCCGAGTTTGAATACTGCGCTGGCATATACCAAGCGCAGTACACTCGTGTATAGTCGGGCAGGCTCGGCTCCTCTCGCGCTCACGTCCTGGACGTACAGGACGTGAGCGTGAGAGTAGCCGAGCCTGCCCGACTATACACGAGTGTACTGCGCTCGGTATATGCCAGCGCAGTATTCAAACTTGGCGCGGAAAAACGGGGATCGAGCAGGGAGGACGCCGCAGAAGGACGCCGGACCCGACGAAGAGGACACCCGAAGCAGCAGACGGACGCCGGACCCGACGAGGCCGCCGATGGACGCCGCGCAAGACACCAAAACTGTAAGTACAAAAATCTTTTTTCCACAGGAATGCGGGTCCACTTTAGGGGTGCGCGCTATACGCCGGAGCACGCAATACCCCGATAAATACGGTATATATGTATAAATGCATTTAGGTATAGTGTTTCATTCACAAAAATTTGTCAAATTATCGCAGCATTAAAACTGAAAAATGGGCTGGTAATGAAGAGGGTGTATTATGCTGGTATCAAGGTTTATGTGACCCATAGAATAGTGAATAGATTAACTAGATGTAACCAAATGTTGACACCTGGTCATCACACCTATCGGAGCTTGTTGGACACCCTGTTCCAAAACCATTAGCATTAATATGGAGTTTCTATACCAGCCTTCACTTTTCTTGGAAATCTGTATGTCTGTGTCCATCCAACTTAAAGAGCATTGGAAAAGGCCAGGTACTGCTAATGGGAGAGTAAACCTGGCATACAACTGGCAGGGCTGCTGTTAGAAATCACAGGGCCCCATACAGCCTACCTGACAGGGCCCCCCAGCCCCCCCCCCCCCCAAAATATATCAAAGCAATATTTTCACAAAAAAATACACCAAAATTATTATTAGCGGACACAAACATAACAGAGAACCTGTGTGAATTAGCCCTTTTTTTTTAGATAGTTTTTAAAAATCTTTAAACTTTTTTTATATAATTTTTTAAAGAATGTTAAAATGCATTTTATTTTACAATTTGTATGTTTTTTTAAGTGACAGGTAAGCCAACAGTGCCGTGGGGGAGCAGCACAGGGACAGAGGGCACAGAGGGGCATCAGAAGCAGGCAGAACAGGAATGGGATCGGTGTGGGGAAGTAATTCTGTAATTGCCTCTCCATCCAACCACAATGATTCCCTCTGCTGTCTGGGCCCCCCTGTATGCCCGGGCACCATACAGGAGGGCTGGTGGTCCCCCCCTATCAGCGGCCCTGACAACTGGCATCCTAATTGCCTGTGCCTTGTCATTCCTGTCCCAGATAGAACAAGGAGATCTATACTCACCGGCCACTTTATTAGGTACACCTGTTCAATTGCTTGGAAACACAAATTTCTAATCAGGCAATCACATGGCAGCAATTCAATCCATTTAGGCATCTAGAAGTGGTGAATACGACTTCCTGAAGTTCAAACCGATCATTAGAATGGGGGCTTTAAGTTACTTTGAACATGGCATGGTTGTTGGAGCCAGACGGGCTGGTCTGAGTATACTGCTGATCTACTGGGATTTTCACACACAACCATCTCTAGGGTTTACAGAGAATAGATTGAAAATATCCAGTGAGTGGCAGTTGTGTTGATAAAAATGCCTTGTTGATGTCACAAAGCTCAAATGAAAAGAAAGAAAACCCTTGGCCTTTAAAACCACATTAAACAAGTGGATAGATTGACTTGTTCTATCAATTGTATTTCAATGGTATGACTTTGGTCTCTGAATGTAAATTGAATGTATTGTACCTTTTTAAGAAAAAAAAAATCAGCAATACAAGTGATTCACTTGTATAATGTTATTTTTTGGTATGAAGGCATGCATAGTTTTTTTTACTTCTGGGTACATGCCTTATTTACTCAGTAGATACTCTTATGCCGCGTACACACGGTCGTTTTTTGCGATGAAAAAAAACGACGTTTTTTAAAACGTCATTTAAATTGATTGTGTGTGGGCAAAACGTCGTTTTTTGTCTTCAAAAAAACGACCAAAAAAAAATTCCAACATGCTTGAATTTTTTGTGTCGTTTTTCAAAACGTCGTTTTTTGTTTCACAAAAAGTCACCGTGTGTAGCAAAAACGTCTTTCAAAACGACGTTTTTCAACCCGCGCATGCCCAGAAGCTAGTTATGAAGCGAGCTTCAATGGAAAAGAGTGGTGAACGTAACCTCGCTTTTTGTGAAAAAACGATGGTGTGTATGCAAAATTGTCTTTGAAAAGTGACGTTTCAAAAACGTCGTTTTTTACTTCACAGAAAACGTCGTTTTTTTTTCATCGCAAAAAACGACCGTGTGTACGCGGCATTATGCTTTGTTGCTCCAATTCACAATGCAAGTCTATGGGTCTGCCAGCCTGCTGAAATCAATGTACTTTTACTTCATGGCCGATAACTCACATCAACAGCTTTTACAGAGTAACTGAAATTACTAATTAACCAGTTGCTGACCGTGTCACGCAGATATGCTGCGGCACAATGGCACTGCTGGGCGAAATCCTGTACGGGTACGTTCTACCCATTTTCGGCCACCAGAGGGCACACGTGCGCCCCAGTACTGGTCATTGTTTGCATCATGTAATGTCCGGTCTTCTCGAGTCTTCGGCTGATGTAAATAGGGTCCAAGGGAGAATTGAAGGGTCAATGATTCATCATCTCTTCTAATTCATTTTTATGGGGTTTTTCTTATTTCAGATAAAAGCCAACCACAAACAAAGTGAAATAGTCATGAAAACATGGGACAAATTCCTGACTAGGACATCCAATTATGAGGCCTTAAAGGTAATGTTAATTTACTATCTTCATGCATATACACCATATATCAAATAAACAGGAATGGCTAACAATAATAGTAATGTGGAATGTGTTGTTCTTTAGTGTGTGTTAGCAGGAGCTTAAAGAAACATAAAACGTTTGTGTGCAAAACAAAATAAAAAACTACAAATACCCCCCCTTTTTTTTGTAACTGATCACATACCCTGTGTTCTCTGCTGCATAAGGTCCCTTTCACACTGGCAGACCGTTCAGGTTTTTCAGCAGACCTGAACGGGCGCTCAATGCTTCTCTATGGAGCGTCGGATGTCAGCGGTGACATGTGTGCTAACCAGAGGCGACTCTCGGCCAACTAATTTGCCTGTGATCAATACCAATGTTGGCGCCATCGAGTCTCTCTTTCTCACCTCCCCCTCTTGCATTGGCTGAATATGTCTGATGGGTGAGGAGGGTGCCCTGGAAGGGGTGCTGATCACCTTTGTGCTAGATCCATGCATTTTCTGCAGCCATTTGTCTTGCTTGAATTATTTTTTCCATTATGGGCATGAGTGGGGCCTCATGGTCTAAGTTTTTTGCCTAAGGCCTCACAAAGCCTAGAGCCGCCTCTGGCGCTGACATCCGATCCGCTAAAATCAGACAGATGACGATACGTCGCCATCCATCCTGGCGGATCGGGTGAGATCTGATGAAAACGGACATGCTGTCCGTTTTCGTTGAATCTCTCCATAGCAAGCAGCGGCGCTCGACAAGCCCCTCCCTACTCAGTGAGCAGAGAGGGACCTGTTATCTGCCGGCTCAGCGGAGATTAACGTAGAGATCTCCCGCTGAGCTGGCGGACCACTGCAATGGATCTGTCCCCGTGTGGAAGGGGCCTAAGGAGCTGGGGGGGGGGGGGGGGGTTCAGCACACTGAACTTCCAGGCTGAGCACAGGCTGAGTTCCCAGCACACTTATAGAACTGACCACACTGTGCTCTCATGCTCAGCGTGGTCAGTGTTTCATAGGAAAGCAGAGGGACTGGCAGGAACACCAGAGATTGTATACAAAGGAAGCAATACAAAGAGTATAGGAGACTTTCTAACACAAGTACATGGTACAGCAGGCATATATCGGGAATATGAATTGTTTACATAGTCTTTAAAGGGGTGTTCCAGCCTTGTTTTATGTTTATTAAAAGTCAGCAGCTACAAAAAGTGTAGCTGCTGGCTTTTAATAAACAATCACTTACCTGCTCCAGAGTTCCAGTGACGCGCCGGCCGGGGCTCTGCTCCTCGCCCCCCCTACCCGGCCGGCGTCCTCATCTTAACTGTGGGCACCCGGCCGTGACAGCCTTCGGCTTCATGACCGGGCACCCACTGCGCATGCGCGCAGCGCGGCCCGCCGCTGATTGGACAGGCGATCGCCTTGGACCTGTCACTTGTCCTAGCCGATCGCCTAGGGGAGGGGCTGCAGTAAGGCGATTAAGCTTAATCGCCTTACCAGCCCCTCGGCGGAAGGAGGAAGTGGGACAGGAAGTCCCACTCCTCCTGAAGCCCCCACTCCCCCCCAAAAAAAATTACATGCCAAATGTGGCATGTAAGGGGGTGAGGAGTGGGTTAAAGGATCACTAAAGGAATATTTTTTTTTAGCTAAATAGCTTCCTTTACCTTACTGCAGTACTGGTTTCATGTCCTTATTGTTCGTTTTTGCTTTGAAGTTGCTGTAATCCTGCTCTGTTCTCCACACTTCCTGCTTGTCTGTTTCCTTATAACCACAGTGCTGGGAGCTTTCTCACGGTGGTCTAAGCTGTCATTACTGTGTATCTAAAACTTCCCAGAACCAATCAGATTAATTTTAAAAACAAAACACTGCCCTGGATTTGTTTGTTTTTGTTCTGTGTTTCTATTTCTACTTCACATAAACATGAAGCCAGTTCAAAAGTGAAGCTAACCTGCAGGCACATTATATGATTGATTTTTATCTATTTTTAATTATTTTGAAAAGGAATCAGTTAACTTTTATGTCTCTATACCCTGTAAACAGTAATTTCAGCAAAATAAAGATTTAAACATGTTTCTAGAGAAAATTGAGTACTGTCCGTGATACTTTTTTTTATTTGCACTAACATAAACATTTTCAGCTTTCGGGGTGTTTCCCCTTCTTTAAGGTCCAAGCAGTAGGGTTAGTGCAAATAAAAAAAGTATCACAGACAGTAATCAATTTTCTGTGTCGCAATTGCACTAATACGGCTACAATCATGTCAAGTAACATGTTTCTAATAAGGTTTAAGGTTTATTTATTTTTTTATATAGCATGGGAAGCGCTAGGTTCTCTGTCACACTTTTATTGCTGTCTCTGTAATGGGGGGGATTCACCTTTCACCCTATTTTTTACTGGTTACCATAGTCACAAAGGAATAAAGTAAGGGTAGTCCAACATTATAAAGATTCCACTAGAGCAAGAACTAAGGGTAACTTCTAAACCCTGCCATGCATTGTGACAACGCGCGCACCACCCCTATACAACAAGTGCCACCCTATATCTTAATTTGGAGATTTTCTTCCGATGGAGGCAAATGTTCCGGTAAAAACTGTCATCATAGGTGATTTTTCTCTATTTTTTGTTGCAAAGGGAAATCTTCCCAAGGGGACACAGATGGCTATGAAATAACCCAACAGGGATTTTAACCCTCCCCTCCCTTCATTCAAAAAAAATGTTAAAAAAAAAAATTATAGCTAAAAAAATAATTTTTACAGATGCGTTTTAGTGCCAATCTTTTTGTTTTAGAAAGCAAAACGGCTTCAAGAAAAATCTATTGAATCATCGAGACCGAAGGCCAGACCACAAAATTCAACCATCCATTCTACGCAAATCGCAAACCTTAATACTACGGTACGTAAGAAAGAGCTGCCTGAAAAGCTTTGTCTGGTTCTAAGGTTCATGATTGAGTGCGCAGTTGTCTGTGGGGAGATCAAATCGATCTCTGAAGCCTGCTGCAGCTGAAAGTGATCTGACTTTAATCGTCCTGAAACAGGGAACCTGCTGGAAGGGTGGTATTTTACAGGGGTGGTTCATGAATGGAGTTAATAAGTAAAGATCTCTATATACAGCCAGGCTGCAAGGCCAAGTAGGTTTTTCTAGACCTACTTCAGTGCTAATCTGTCCACGTGTAGACTGCCATAACTTTTAAGACAAGACTTTGTGGCTTCAGTATCCAATAACTGAGATGGTAGATGTAGTTGTATATTGGTTACATCTGCATTATGCCATGCTCCACTATTCTATTTATTGTTCCTCCCGCTGATTTAATCATGCTGCTGTGTATGACCATTTGATCTAAAGGTTGGACCCTCCCAAGTCTGGCCAGGTAGGTTGACTTGTTTGAGTACAAGCAGGGCTGTGGATAAGGGGGGGGGGGGGGTACCACCAGTCCTCCTGTATGGGGCTCAGGACATCACGGGGGCCCAGGAAGCAGGATGAATCGGATGTGGGTAGGGAAGATAATTGTGGGCAATTACTGGAACCAATCCCCTGTTTGGCTCTCTTTGTGCCAGCTTTTCCTCTGCCTTCTGTTGGCTTTCAGCTGCTGCAGAGAGAGCCATACTAGGAACAGGTTTCAGTCCCCCCGAGCCACAACAGGGCATATCTATGCATCATACATTTCCCCTGCTGCCCGGGCTCCCCTGTGTGCCCCCCTTCCCATGCAGTGCTGCCGGTGTTGTGCCGAGAAAGGACCCCCGTCGGATAATGCCCGCCCTGTACTGCGCAGGTGCAGTGCTTGCGCAGTACAGAGCACAATGGAGCCGCCGACAATCTCCGAACTTGAACAGCTGATCATCAGCTGTACACGGCGCCTGCACAATCAATACGATATTGTGCCGCACACTTCCGATGCTCGTGCAACTCTGCAAGGGGCAGGTTGTTCATTGAACAGCATGATGGACAGAGCTCATACAATGGGAGTGCACCGATGTATTATTGAGAAGCGTGTAATGCCTACAGAAGAGGCTGTATTTTACAATGATGGACTGAGCTGATAAGGGCGGGTAGTTCAATGTAGATGGGCGGCTTTGCAGGGGCTATGGAACTACATAACACAAACAATTTTTTATTTATTTTTTTCAAATATTTTTTATTAAAGTTTTTACAAACAATTTAATTACTTTACACAGTAAATTATATTTATATCGCCCCTTGCTATATTGACTGAATAACCTGCCCCATGCAGAGCTGCACAGGAGCGTTTGGCACAATGTCATATTGATTGCACAGGCGCTGTGTACAGCTGATAATCAGCTGTTCTATTTCAGAGATTTTCAGCGGCTCCGTTGTTCTCCCTATTGCCCAGCGCTATGCCTGCGCAATCCAGGGCGGGCATTTTCTGACGGGGGACCCTTTTTGTCAGAACACCGGCTTCCCTCTTTTGCTTCTCACCGGCAGCTACAAGCACATAATAGGATCCTTCAAGATTGAGAGTGGGGGGAAGGGTCTGGTAAATACAGTAAAACCTTGGTTTGAGAGTATGTTTCTGGAACGAATTATGCTCGCAATCTAAGGTTTTACTGTATGTCATATTTACAATCCCCTTCCTTTCCTGAATGAGCACAATGAGTAAGCAATACTGACGACTCACCGTATTCATTCATAACTGAAGCATTGGCTGTATGGGGCCCCATGTCATGTTGTCTGTATGGGGCCCTTTGGTTTCTAACAGGAGCCCTGAGTACAGGTACTTTCATTCCAATATATGTTGTCCCAATTGTTGCCTATTTCTTTTGCAGGTTGCTGGTGGCCGTGTTGTGACTGTAGAAAGCACACCATCTAAGCTCACAGGAGGTCCCTTGGCTGATACAGATCTTGCCCTGAAGAGGGTCCCAATCCGAGGAGGAGCTCTACAAAAGACCCAATCTGTCAAACTGCTAAAATAAACTATTTATTGCTTCTAGGATACACTTTGGGTAGAACTGTTACTTTATACACATCATCTAAGAACACATCCTCATGAAATAGAAGTCGTTTTACCAGTACATGAATATATGCAGTGTATTTTTATGACAAGAATGTACCAAATGATATGATCATCCTTCCCTATCATTTATTGCATCTGAACCCAACTTTGAGTGTATATAAGTGCTATGGTAGTCCTTAAAGTGGTACTGCCAATAAAACGTCAAAGGGTGGAAACATGGTTGGTGCTTCTGAAAGTGTCCCCACTAGGGGGATGTCCCCTCGTTTTCTGTTCTGTTGACAGGTGTCATTGAGAAAGATTGTGACTTATTGCAGCTATCACAAGAAAAGAAGGTTAAGAGAAATCACCCACTCGGGGGAAAGCTGTCAATGATGGGATTGCCACCTACCCTGGGGAGATTTGCCCTCACTCTCTGTCATGTCTCTGGAACAAGAGTTGAAGGGATATCTCCCCACCGGGGAAACAGAAAGCTGTGACAGAGCTGCTGATATTTTTCAATTGTGAACAAATTAAAGATTTGGCTAGGCCTGTCGGGAATTTAATCAGAGCTCCACTTTTGTGCAAAAAATAGTAAAAAAAAAAGAATGTAGCAAATGCAATTGCTACACAAGCCATATTGTAATGTAACTCCTTAAGGACCGCCGCATGTACATTTACGTCGGCAGAATGGCACGGACAGGCACATTGGCGTACCTGTACGTCCCTGCCTAGACGTGTGTCAGGGGTCCGATCGGCTCCCAGTCAATCCGCTCCCTCCCTGCTCTGCACTTTCTCTGCCTGTATAATGTAAACACAGGCAGAGGAAGTGATGTCAGCTCTCCTCTCGGCGGTATTTTCAATCCGCCGAGAGGAGAGAAGACATCACAAGTAAGTCGCACCAACACTACACTGACACCACACACATAGGCACACTTAACCCCTTCCGATCACCCCCCCCCCCCAGCCCCCTGTTACACTGTCACTGATTTCAGTGATCATATATTTACTGATCACTGCATTTAGTGTCAGTGTGACAGTTACTATGACAGGCAGTTAGTGTTCGGTCCAGAGTAGCCCCCTACCCCCCTAATAAAGTTTTTAATCCCTTGATCACCACCCTAGTTAACACTTTCTCCCCCTATTGCCAGTGTCACTAAGCGATCATTTTTCTGATCGCTGTATTAGTGTCACTGTTGCCGCTAGGTAGCTAGTTTTTCTTTTATTGCGATTTTTTTTTACTAAAGACATGTGGCTGAATACATTTTGGCCTAAATGTTTGACTAAAATTTTGTTTATTAGATTTTTCTTATAACAAAAAGTAGGAAATATCATTTTTTTTCTAAAATTTCGGTCTTTTTCCATTTATGTTGCAAAAAATTAAAATCGCAGAGACAATCAAATACCATCAAAAGAAAGTTCTATTTGTGGGAAGAAAAGGACGCAAATTTTGTTTGGGAGCCTAGTCGCACGACCGTACAATTGTCTGTTAAAGCGACGCAGTGCCAAATTGTAAAAACACCTTTGGTCATTTAGCAGCATATTGGTCCGAGGCTTAAGTGGTTAAAGCGGAACTGCAATAAAAACTGTAATAAAAACATCTTTGCCACTCTGAAGCTTCCCTCCAACCCCTTTGCATATTATTTTATATATACTGTGATGCCTCTTACACACTGCCATGACAGCTTTTGGCCGGGAAAACTGGCCGTGTGTATGCTCCTTGGCAGTTTTCCCAACAGGAAAACCACCGGGAATCGTGGCAGGAAAAAATGAGAACATGTTCTAATTTTTTCCTGCCACAATTCCATGTTCTCTTTTTTTCCTGCCGTGATTCCAAGCGGTCTTTTTCCTGGCAATTTTCCTATGGGAAACACTGCGGTTGAGCATACACTTGGCAGGGATTCCCGGCCAAAGCTCTCACTGCAGTTTTCCCGACGGAAAAACCTCTGCTGTGTACACAGTGAAAGTGACCGAGCAGGTTCTCGGTTTTCCCCCCGGGATCCCCAGTGGACTTTTTATCGCTAGGAATCCCGATCGCGTGTAAGGGGCATCATTCTGTACTTGCCAAATATGCTGCAGAAATATCCCTCCACTGAGTCTGGCTTCAACCATTTTAACTGTGGGTAGCTGAAGCTGCTGCCTGTTCACTTCCTAAACACCAGCTGAGTGTTTACAGACGGCCCCATAGGCTGCCATATTGAATTTCAATTTTACAAAAGGAAAGGTCATTTATAAGAACATTAAAGCTGTCATTTTTTTCAACTTTCCATCTATTAAATCTTCTGTTCTTGTTGTTTTAACTTTGGATAGTAAAAAAAAAAATTCTGCCAGTAAATACCTCATAGGTGGCGAGAACCTCGCTGGAAGCTGCATTCCAGCGAGGACCTCGGCCGTGTGTACACAGAGCGCTCGCCCCGCCCGTCGGGAATCCCGTCGAGCGAAAAGAGAGCACGCTCTCTTTTTGCTCGACGGCCCGCCTGGATGAATGGCTGGTTGCCATTCCCGACGGGCGGGTCGCCGATTTCGACGGCCGGCAGAGAACCTCGACGGGCGGAATGATGTGTTCTGCCCGTCGAGGTTCTCTGCCGTGTGTACGCGGCTATACAGCCCACTTCCTCTTTATTGTCTGGTCCAGCCTTTCTCAACCTTTTTACCGCTGGGGAACCCTAAAAATAATTTTCAGGTTATGGGTAACCCCTGATAAAACCCATTCATTGGGGGTCATTGGGAACAATTCCCCTTACTTTGGTGGTCAGTGAGGAGAATGCCCTTTTTTACAGTAGTGATAAGAATGCCCCCCTTACAGAGAACTATGAAGATCATTGGTGTAATACCACTGGCTCCTCCAAGTAGAATTGACTCAGAACTATGTAGGCACCATCAAAAAGGAGGTAAATCAGCCACAGCTCAAGGAACCTCTAGCCACCTCTGGAGGAACCCTTGTTGAGAATGGCTGGTCTGGTCATTAGCCTAGCCATGCACAGATCTCTCTCTAACTCTGTGAGAGTTTGCCAGGAAGGGAGATGGGGTTAAGTCATAAGTGGACCAATGAGAGCTGCAGAGCTGAAGGTGTGTCTCTGACCCAAATAGTGGTTCACCTTTTAGGTGACGGAAGTAAAAAACACCATCCCTGCTTGCACACTCACCCAGAAATAGTGATTCACTGTGGAGGATTACTCTTCGGGTGAAAGGCAGCGCCACCAACCCTATACCTATATAAAAAAAATTCAAGGGGGTTCCAGTTGGGACCACCTGGAGGGAGGCAGCAGCCCAGCCCACACCTAAGCGTGGAGTACAATCAAATATACTGCAGCTTTTCTCATGTGAACTATGAAAGTGCATCTGCTGATTAAAATTAGTCACTTCCATTCAGAATCCATATTCAAAAGACAAAACAGCCTTTTCTTCAGAGCAGAAACAGATAAGAATCTATAAAAAAAATTGTTAAAATCCTTACAATGTACATTGATCACCCAGAGGGGTATGTTTATTTGTTTTGAGGTTTTTTTTCTCAACGAAAGTGGAGTTACTTTTCAAATTAAAAAAAAAGTTAGCTGTAAATTCTGTAAAAAAGCTTTAGAAAAATAAAAGGTGACCTAAACTCTATTTATATGATTGGTGGAAATGTATTTTTCTATAGATTTAACTAATTCCTTCTTAAAGCTATTAATATCCACATTCACAAATCCTGCTACTTTCAGGTTTTCATACTAATGCTGTTTGTAAACGTCACTTATTATATTGTCTTGCACATTCCAGCAATAAATCAGCATTATAGATCCACAAGTGACTTATATAGGTTAACCAGTTTGGGAGTTTCCTATCTCAATGTGAATTTGAAGTTAAATGAGATCGGGTGATTTTCTATATTTTTATTTCTTTATTAACCACTTCCATACCAGGCACTTACGCACCTTCCCGCCCAAGCCAATTTTCAGCTTTCAGCACTGTCGCAATTTGAATGACAATTGCGCGGTCATGCTACACTGCACCCAAACAAAATTGGCGTCCTTTTTTCCCCACAAATAGAGCTTTCTTTTGGTGGTATTTGATCACCTCTGCGTTTTTTTTTTTTTGCGCAACAACTAAAAATAGAGCGAAGATTTTGAAAAAAAAATATGTTTTGTGGCGATCCGAGGGGGGGGCTGCACTGATAAACAATCAGCGCGAACCCCCCCTGTCAGGAGAGCCGCTGATCGGCTCTCCTGTACTCGCGTCTGTCAGACGCGAGTGAGGAAGAGCCGTCGGCGGCTCTTCCTGTTTACATCGTGATCAGCCGTGATTGGACACGGCTGATCACGTGGTAACGAGGCTCCGCCGGAGACTCGTTACCGAGATCGGAGGTGCAGGGTGTCAGACTGACACCCCGCATCACCGATCGCCTACGGGCGCGCGCGGCATTGAAATCGTGCTAAGCCGTTTGAGAACGGCTAGTCACGATTTCATAACCACTTCCCGGCCGTAAATCGGCTATTGGCCAGGCGGGAAGTGGTTAATGATTGCAGGTATAGCACTGTCAATGTAAGCAACGCTTTATATATCGTGTTCATCGGCACATAACACGCACAGGCGTATAACACGCACCTTCATTTTAAGAGGGAAAAAAATCTAATTTTTAAATAAAAAACTATGAAGCAAAATAAGGGTCAGTGCCCATCTGCAGCCTCACAATTGCCCATCAATGCAGCTTGATAAATTTTTTATTTATTTTTTAAAAAGCCAGACGGGGACCAAGGTACTTACATGGTCCGAGCAGCCGAAGCCGACATGGACCCCATTCTTTGGAGGGTCTGCCAAAAAAGAACCCACCCAAGTACTAGGTGGGGCTCCCCCAAAGGGAGACCCCATGAGAGAAGGTGAACTAAGCCAGAAGGCCATGTCCACCTACTCCCAAGATGTTCAGGGCTGGCCCAAGGACCGACACCCTACTAATCACTCTGTTACAAATGTGACACCCAGTGTTGTAAGTAACGGAGTTACAATAAACGCAGTTACCTAACGCAGCCCCTTTTGAGGGTAACGAGTAATCTACCTGATTACTCTTCCCCTCACAGTAACGCAGTTCCCATTACTTGGGTGGCATTACCACAATTACATCTACCACCACTAGATGGCAGCAGAGTAATTGCTTCTGCCGGCGCTGTGAACATAAATATGGGTGGAACTCCACTTTAGAATCATGTGACCGATGTGATGGTCTGTCACAGCGGTTTGTAAACTCCCAATCGCAAGGAGCCCTGGATACAATGAGCCCCACCCGCCTCACACTGACCTATCACCGGGGGAACAACTCACATCGATCACACACACTGTGTGCGCAACCTGATCAATGATCCGGGGAACACATGGCCGGAACAAAATGTTCCACAGAACAAACGTTCCCTATACAACACAGTGTACACAGCGACATTTAGTGGTCAACATGGTAAGTGCAGGACACCTATACAGACCAATTACCAGCAGGTTATTTTTGGTCAGTGATTCAATCTCTTCATCAGACAACAAAGAAAAATCTGACATCCCCATTCCAGATCCCTTGCACCTAATAAAGATTATATAAGATAAATAGAATAATAAACAATAAACTATAGAAAATTCTAATAAAGCCTAATATAAGATTTTAAATTACAGACCCTGTAAACGTCAAGGGAATGTATATTATAAACATACATTTTAATCCAGCTTATAATTTGGATGTAATATGTAGCAGATGGATAAAGGTTTTAAGTCCTATTAGCTGCGCATACATGGTGGGCCGGATGCACCTAGGCTGGGATATACATGAGATCACCATTTGTCTCCGGTTTTCTTCTCTCAAATATCTGGCATTCTTTTGTCTTGGAGTATTAACTCACTGCTCCCTGGCAAGCGCCCGTCACCTGCTCTCAACAAAGCATTGTAGAATATAAAAAAAAATTCAGTTACTTTGCTGAGTAACTAATTACTTTTTCAATGTAGTAACTGAGTCACTAACGCAATTACTTTTTCGGAGAAGTAATTTGTAACTGTAACTAATTACTTTTTTAAAGTAAGATGAGCAACACTGGTGACACCAAACAAAAAAATACATAAAGTGACAACACAGGGATAAATAAAAAGAAAGTGTGGGAGAAGAAAGATGAGGGAGAGTGAAAGTGACCATCGTGCAATACGAAACGAAAATTCCTCTGGTCCCAGCCAAAAGGCCCGGCCCTAGAGGCAGGTGTAAAAAAAAGTGTGCTATGGTGTAGTGACCACGGTGCCAAAAAGCAAAAGTGCCCTCTCAAACACTTGTGCAAGTATGGCACCCCTGAACTGCCACTCCAGGGGCACATTCACCATAGGTATTCTCACAACCCTCACCAACAGCCCGGACAGTCACAGCCCCCTTCCATACCAGGAAGGATTGAGAGCTCAGGGAGAGAGCCTGTACGCCTCTTTCGCTCTCTACCTAATTATACTCGGGAGGTACTAGCCTATGGTACGACCCCCCCTTAACAGTAGGGTGGGGTCGACATTCCCTCTTGAGAAACTGGCAAGGTTAGGAACTGCATCAAATGAAGGCCAGGGACCCGACCCTTCAACTTCGACCGCATGTTTCTCCGTCCTGATCAGAAGGCTTTCACCTCCACGCCAGCAGGTTCTGCATCTGCCACCGCCTTCCCTTTCCACCTCACCGTGTACTAAGGACGGTTAGCATAGTGCCCCCTCCTGGCAACTGATAAGAACAGATACTACACTTGATCTTAGCCAAAAGGCCGAGCAGCTTGATTAATGCCCATATGCAGCCTCCCCATTGCCATGCAGCCTGATCAATGCACATCTGAAGGAGGGGGCGGGATGAGTGACCTCAGATTACATACAGCGAGAATCTTGCTGTTTACGCGGCGGCCTCTTTAATACAAAGTCCTGCCTCCTGGACCAGCTTCTATGATAGACAGAACACTGGTCGAATGCCAGCCCAGGAGAGGGGACTTCCTATTACAGAGGCCGTTGAGTAAACAGGAGATTCTCGCTGTATGTAATCTGACGGCGCTCGTTCCGCCCCCCTCCTCGTTCTTTCCGAGGCAGTCAAAATTGCAGGATCGGCGAATAACACGCACAAAATATTTGCAACCGATTTGTAGGGAGAGAAAGTGAGTGTTATACGCCAATATAGTTAGTCAGGTAGAAAAAATACATCTAGTTCAACCATAAAAAATAAATAAAAATCGTACAATCCCATATACCCAATTCTATACCCACAGTTGATCCAGAGGAAGGCAAAAAAAACAGCAGAGCATGATCCAATTTGCTACAGCAGGGGAAAAAAATTCCTTCCTTATCAACTTTACCTATAAATGTTTGTACCCAGTTATATTCTGTACATTTAGGAAAGAATCCAAGCCTTTCTTAAAGCACTTTACTGATCTGGCCAGAACCACCTCTGGAGGGAGTCTATTCCACATTTTCACAGCTCTTATGCCGCGTACACACGGCCATTTTTTTGTGATGAAATAAAATGACGTTTTAAAAAAACGTCATTTAAAATGATCGTGTGTGGGCAAAACGTAGTTTTATGTCTTCTGAAAAACGACAAAAAAAAATTCGAACATGCTTGAATTTTTTATGTCGTTTTTCAGAATGTCGTTTTTTGTGTCATAAAAATTGATCGTGTGTGGGTAAAACGACGTTTAAAAATACATTTTTAAACCCGTGCATGCTCAGAAGCAAGTTATGAGACGGGAGCTTCAATGGAACAGAGTGCTGTCGAACGTGATGTACGTCACCGCGTTTTGCTAGAGCTTTTTGGAAAAACGATGGTGTGTAGGCAACGTCATTTTTTAAAATGAAGTTTGAGGTAAAACAACGTTTTTTTTTCATCACAAAAAGTGATCGTGTGTACGCGGCATTACTGTGAAGAAACCATTCCGTATTTGGAGATTAAATATTTTTTCCTCTAGACGTAAAGAGTGCCCCCTTGTCTTTTGCGTTGACCGTAAAGTGAATAACTCAACACCAAGTTCACTATATGGACCCCTTATATATTTGTACATGTTGATCATATCCCCACTTATTCTCCTCTTCTCAAGAGTGAATAAATTCAGTTCCTCTAATCTTTCCTCATAGCTGAGCTCCTCCATGCCTCTTATCAGTTTGGTTGCCCTTCTCTGCACTTTCTCCAGTTCCCCGATATCCTTTTTGAGAACTGGTGCCCAAAACTGGACTGCATATTCCAGATGAGGTCTTACTAATGATTTGTACAGAGGGGCAAAATTATATCTCTCTCTCTGGAGTCCATACCTCTCTTAATACAAGAAAGGATTATTCATTTACACCAACCCCTGTCCACAAGGAGCTTACAATCTAAGGTTACAATCTTACAATCTACAACCTTACACACATACATATATACACTTGTGTCAATTTAGACAGAAGCCAACACTGTGTAGTGTAGAAGGAAACCCATGTAAGCACAAAAAGAACATGCAAACTCAATGCAGATGGTGTCCTGGTGGGAATTCAGACTGAGGACCCCAGTGCTGCAAGGGAGATAAGCTTACTACTGAGGCACTCTTCTGCCCTCCTATATATTGTTACTGACACATAACACTATGCTGAAATTCCAAAGGATGGGCAAATAAGCTCTGTTCAGACTTTTCTTTGTACCTACAAACCCCAGCAGCTGCCTTAATGTTGTACATAGGTGAACTGAACTGTTAAGTGGCAAATATTTGTTATGTTTAGCAAAGAGTGCGCTAATGTTAGAAACATATATATGTGACATTCAAACCAATGAAGCCTTATCGATCCCAGTATGCTCTGAAGCTTTGTTGATATATGTGCTTGACCCATTTATAGATGCCACAAAAGCAGTATATGAAGTGCACCCTTTCCCTTGTCAACTGCAGGCCTTTCCTCATATGGATGATAACAATAGTATGCATTCAAGTGTGTGACATAAAAGACATGACCACAATAGACCTACTACTATAGTTACTTGAATAGAAGGTACTTGGCACAGCTAGTTTAGCCTTTCATCTCTACTGCTCTGATGACACAGTTCAGGATATTGATCCAGTTAAAGTGGTGTTCCGGAATTACAGACACTATTGCACAGTCTCCACATAGTGTTATAGTATTTCCCTTATCTAGTAAGGATCTCTAAATGTCTACTGCACATTGTAAATATCTTTTAAACTCGATCTCACAGATTCATATTAGATATTCAGCTCAATTATCTCATCCAGATATTCAGTAAAATAGGTCATTGCACTGACCCCCCTTGTACCTCTGCTCATTTGTATGAAGTCATTCCGCACAAGTACAACTCAAGCCAAGGCTGGATGTGTGTGTAAAGGCAACATTTTTTTTTTGTTTTAGATATTGTGCAGAAGGATATCTGTGTCTCCGCTGAGGAGATTTGCACCTCTTTTTTGTCCTTCTGACTATTGTCGCCAATATAGAAAGTGAGGAGACATCCAAAATATACAGTTGTCACCTCACCAGACCAAGAGGTGATGCCCAGGGCTCTTTCACACTGCCAGTTTTTTAGACGGACCTGAACGGGCGCTCCGTGCTTCTCTATGGAACCACGGATGCCAGCGGTGACATGGCCGCTGATATCCGACTTGGGTGTGACTGAGGAAAACCCCATTTTCCATCCGTCTGGAGGATCAGATCGGGTGACAACGGACTCTACAGTCCGTCGTCATCCGATCCCCCATAGGGAAGAGCGGCGCTCTGACAGGTCGGTCCCTGCACAGTGTGCAGAGACAAACCTGTCATCTGACAGCTCAGCAGGGATCGGCGGAGCGATCCCCGCTGAGCAAAGCACATGGACACGGACCGTGTGAAAGAGGCCTTAAACTACAACCAAACGCAAAACTTTTTTCTCAAATGTCTGCATGAGATATAGGCACGGGGGTGCCTATATCTCATGCAGACATTTGAGAAAAAAGTTTTGCGTTTGGTTGTAGTTTAAGGCCTCTTTCACACGGTCCGTGTCCATGTGCTTTGCTCAGCGGGGATCGCTCCGCCGATCCCTGCTGAGCTGTCAGATGACAGGTTTGTCTCCAACAGGAACAGAAAATGCATTATCAAAGACACTTTAAAAAGATGTGCTTCTGCCGAACTGGTCAGTTTTTAGTGTTTCCTCTGTCCAGAGGGGATACATCACCTGGAACCTGGGTGAGGGAGGCCTCTGTTTTTTTGTCATCTTTTTGTTCCACCCGTCCTTTACCTACCTGGCTTCCCTGAAAGCTTCCAAGAAGGTTCTTTGCTAGATTGCCCTCCAGGACCCCTCCTTGGTATGGGAAGAAGATTGCTTAGTCCCCCTTCTCCTTCTGTGTCTGGTGAAGACCATGTCTGTTAGTGGTCAACCCCCTTGACAGGGACTAACACCGCAGCTTAAAGTGATTGTAAAGGCAGAAGGTGATTTATCTTAATGCATTCTGTACATTAAGATATGCCTTCTTTGTGCAGCAGCTGTCCCCAGCACCCCCTAATAATTACATGAGCCTCATCTCTACCCAGCGATATCCATGAGTGCTTCAGCAGCTCAGGACTCTCCTCCAGAGTGTCTGAGACACAGTAGTGGTGCCATTGGCTCCCAATGCTGTCGATCAAAGGCAGTTAGCCAATCAGTAGAGAGAGGGGGCGGGTGCTCCGTATCTGAATGGACACAGGGACAGACACTTGGATTAAGAACTTAAAGTTCATGTAAAGTCCTTGTTTTTTTTTTTCTATAAAAATAACAAACATATCATACTTACCTGCTCTGTGCAGTGGTTTTGCACAGAACAGCCCCGATCCTCCTCTTCTCTGGTCCCTTGCTGAAACTCCTGGCTCCTCCCTCCTGTCCATTGCCCCCACAGCAAGTACCCGAGATGTGGCTCATCTCAGGTGCTTGCTGTGGGGGTACTGGACAGGATGGAGGAGCCAGGAGTGCCGACAAGGGACCAGAGAAGAGGAGGATCGGGGCTGCTCTGTGCAAAACCACTGCACAGAGCAGGTAAGTATGACATGTTTGTTACTTTTATAGAAAAAAAAAAACAAGACCTTACATTAACTTTAAGTTCTTAATCCAAGTGTCTGTACTGTAGGGCAGTATACGATAGACATACTTCTGCAGCAGATCCTTTTTATGTGATTATATTCTGCATAGGGTGTGGTTTTACATCCCCATCATAGCTCAGACATAGTCAATCCATGTACAGTATGTTCTGATGTGGTGAGTTTAAGCTTGCCCTCGGCTTCATATACAGTTTTCTTTTGGTGGTCCTTCAATCACCCTGTTACATTGGCCACACTTGCTTTAGGGACATTCATATCTCCTAAGTTGACCAAGGCCTCGCTGGGGTTTGGTTTTTGGCTTTTATAACTGGTATTGATTTTTTATAACCACTTTAAAATGTCTTTGGCGAGAGTTTAGAATCGCTATCAGTTTTTTTTATTGCTGCCTTGGTAGAAAAATTATCTCTCTATTTGTCCTGATCACCAAAGTCACCAGGAATGGAAGTGAGGGTAATTTCAAAATGAGGAGTTGCCAACAAAATAAGAATAGAGGGGTAAACTTCAAATGGGGACACTTGACACATAACAGGGAATTTCTCTTAGGCCGTGTACACACGGCAGAGAACCTCGACGGGCAGAACACATCGTTCCGCCCGTCGAGGTTCTCTGCCGGCCGTCGAAATCGGTGACCCGCCCGTCGGGAATGGCAACCAGCCATTCATCCAGGCGGGCCGTCGAGCAAAAAGAGAGCGTGCTCTCTTTTTGCTCGACGGGATTCCCGACGGGCGGGGCGAGCCAAAAGCGTACACACGGCCGAGGTCCTCGCTGGAATGCAGCTTCCAGCGAGGTTCTCGCTGGTTTCCAGCGAGAACCTTGGTCGTGTGTACGCCGCCTTAAACTGAAAACATGTCCTCTCACTTACTGTTGAGAGACATTATGGGAAACAAATGTTCATGTGACAACTGTGTAAGGCAGGAATGCCCATCACATCAATGATATTTCCTCATTCCAGGTCTCCAGGGTAGTAAGTAAAGAGATATTTGTATACCAGGACACAGACAGCAAAGAACATCCTTCCCTGCTTTGTCCAAAACCAAAGAAAAAAAATGTTGGGCTATACTGTATATACACTATAAGCCAGGAATCTTCTCCCCGCACCCGCTGTCACAATTTGGAAAAAAAAAAAAACCTGGCCGTGCGGGGCTCCACCCACATGGTAGTGTCCTCTGTGAATGAATCAACTACATGTACCGATAGCCTTTGTAGATGATGGCTTGTAGTTCCCAATGAACTACCAGGGTGTTGGTGAGTGCTGCAGTAGTTTGTTGATTCTTCCTGTCGTTCAGTAACTGCCTGCCTGCACAAATTAGAAAAAAAAAAAATGGACAGCCGCACTCCAAAAAACTTTGATGGTTGTCTTTATTTAAAAAAAAAGGAAAACTGCACTACAAGTCATAGCACACAACACGTTTCGCACTATAAATTTAGTGCTTAATCATAGCACGAGGTATGAGCAAACAGCTACACAGACAGTTTTCAGGAACCTGAGATTACACCTGTGATAGATAGATAGATAGAGCATTTTTGCCGAGAAAAACGTTCTCTTTTTTTTCTCGTCGGGAGTCTCAATTTCCTCATCGTGTTCCTCGGTTTACGACGAGAAACACGTTTGTGTGTATGCTTAGAAACCCGCGCATGCTCAGAATAAAGTATGAGATGGGAGCGCACCTTCAGTAAAAGTATCGTTTGTAATGGAAATAGCACATTTGTCACGCTGTAACAGACTGAAAAGCGCAAATTGTCTCTTACCAAACTTTTACTAACACGCGGTAACTCGAGATTAGCAAAAGCAGCCCCAAGGGTGGCGCCAATGGAATCGAACTTCCCCTTTATAGTGCCATCGTACGTGTTGTACGTCACCGCGTTTGAGAACGACGAGATTTTGACTTGACAGTGTGTACGCAAAGAAAGCGTGACAAGAACCTTGTCGAGGAAAACTACATTTCTTTTCCGACGAGATACTCGGTTGTGTGTACGAGGCCTAAGGGTGGTCACTGGCTTTCTGGTAAGCCTTTTATCCTATTGTGGTTACGTGTATCACACTTGTCTACGTATCGCATCTTGCCTATGTTCTACATTGCACTCGGAGGCACTTTACTGGATTTCACCAGACCAAGACCTTTTGTATTTCAATTTTTATTGTATTTTTTTTGCATTTAACATATTTTGTGTGTGTTTTTTGTGTGCGACTTCTAGTGTCATCACATAGAATCGCACGGTACAAATATATATATATATATATATATATATATATATTTGCACTTTTTTCTTGGATTATATACTTTACCATTTTTTTATTGCATAACTGCACTTAATTTGACATCTGTCACTTGTTTTTCCGGTCACATAGCTAATTTTTATTATCGGTATACTGTTTGCAAATAATGCCATCTATGCACAGGTTCACTTTATACCAAACTTTAGGCTGCACTTTATTATTTGTATTACTATTTGGTGCCCAATATCTGGGTTAAAGTGCTCAGCTGCAGGTTACAATTTCATTATTATATATTACGCATTATTATTTAAATCATTGAGCGTAGACACAGTGGCCCGGATTCAGAAACGATTTACACCGGAGTATCTTCAGATACACCGTCGTATCTTTACGCCGATTCACAAAGCGAGATACGTAAAAAAATAGGGTTCCTCCGCCCGACGTAACTTGCCTACACCGGCGTATCGTGGGCGCATAGTTACGCTGGACGCATTCGGCGTTCCCATTATAAATATGCAAATTTGTACGATTTGCCGATTCACGAACGTAAATGCGCCCGGCCGCTTCATATACGCGATTTGCGTAAGGCTTACGTCCGGCGTAAAGTTACCCCTCATATAGCAGGCGCAGCTAATGCAAAGGTATGGGCCAGGGAACGACGCCGTCTAATTTTACGTCACGTACACCGTTTAGGTAGTACTACGTTAATAGGGCAGTGCATAGGTTACGTTCACGTCGTTGGCATTGCGTATCTAAGTGAGTATATGCGACGTGATTCTGAGCATGCGCGCGCATGCCTTGTTGGACCGGCCATTCATTTGCATGGGGTCAAGCTTAAATTTAAATAGATGACGCCCACCTCCTTCCTACTTTGAATTCGGCGGGCTTACGCCGGCCAATTTACGCTACGCCACCGCTACTTACGGAGCAAGTGCTTTGTGAATACTGCACTTGCCTCTCTAAGTTGCGGCGGCGTAGCGTAAAGAAGATATGCTACGCCCGCACAAAGATACGCCAATGTATCTGAATCGCGGCCTTTCTCTTTTTTATTACTCAAATTTATTTAAATTACTAAGCGCAGATATTCACCTTTTTAGAGTATATTTTATACCATCTGTAAATCCCGGAGCCATTTTTTAACATGCACAAAGCTAGCACACTGTTCCTGTGTAGCTGCAGAGAAATGAGGATATATAGAGATGCAGTTTCCATTATGCTAGAACTCTCCCAGTGATCTTGCAGCTTTTAGAATATTTTCACGGTCTCTAAAGTGTAATATACGTGCAATCATTGGTCGTGTTCGGGTTCCTGGTGGCGGAGGTCTTGAAGGAATGCGGTGTGTTTGCTCTATGGCAAATAGGTAAGAAAAAGTGGCCTCTTAATAGACATGTGCATTTGTTTTCGTCTGAATGAATTTTTGTCCAAATTTCGGGTATTTGCATGTTGGTTTACTAGTAATAATAATTTATAAATATAATTATTACTAGTGTCATACAACATTAGAATTCTTCTATACAGTAGCTTGTAGGCCGGAAATGTACAATTGCGGCATCGTACAGTTTAGCCCCTCCTTCCAATCTTCTTAGAACATTCGACAGACACCATAAGCCTTCAATGACAGATTCGACCTTAATTAATTCGGATTTTCGGACAAATGCATTTTTTAAAGAAACAAAATAAATAAAAACAAATTTCGGGAGTAACTAAATAAATTAACGAAATTCCGAAACAAAATATTTCAGTGGGCACATGTCTACTCCTCCATATTATCTTTAAGCCATAATTCAAGAAAATCTTCGGGTTATTTGCCCTCCACTCCACTAACAAAGCCCACAAAACGGACATTGTTGTCAGTGTGGGCAGCTACTTCCTTTTAAATATTTTGTACCAAGCTTTTCCAGGGGTGAACTGTGTCTTTCAAGTCACTAATTCTCTGCTCCGCTGCTGTGGCCCTTTCCTTGACATTATGCATGTCTTGCTTGAGAAAGGACATTTCAGTTCTAATTCCATCAATGTGTTCTGTCAGGCCTTGTACACACGAGGGGATATTTCCGCTGAACATGGTCCGACGGACCATTTCAGCCGAAAAATCCCCTCGTCTGTAGGGGCAAACGGACGCTTTTTGCCGGATTCATCCGGCGGAAAAATTTCAAAGCATGCTTTGAAATAATTCCGCCGGATAGCTGGCCGTCAGATATGTCCGCTGGTTAGTACGGCAAACCAGCGGACATATCTTGCCGCACATGCGTCGTATCCTGTGAATGGATCCGACGCATGCGCGCGGAAGTGTTTACTTCCTGGTGCGGTGACGTGGCGGTCACGTGGCGGCGTCAACGTCACCGCCGCGTCACCGCGCTGTCCGCCGGCGGGGAATTTGATCCGATGGTGTGTACAGCCATCGGATCAAAACATCCCGGCGCAAATATACGCTGTAAACGGTCCGGGGACCGTTTACAGCGGATATTTCCCGTCGTGTGTACAAGGCCTCAGAGTAGTTTGGCATGTTCGTATGGCCTCCATAATTTGTCTCCCCCCTCCAGGCCTATGCCTTCCATGTCTCCCTGGGGCAGCCTGTCTAGGGAAAAACCCTTTCTCTGACTACAGTTTCTGCAGGGCAGGGGGCTTACCGCCAGAGATTCAGTGGGCATCATCAGGCATGTACTGGCCATTGGGACAACAGGGAGTTTCCCGGTGGGCCGATGGCTCAGCGGGCCGGTTTCGGTGACCTCCTGTCAAAGTAATGGCTGCGCGGCCCAATAATTTGAGCACCACTGTACTGCCTTTAAGAGAAATAAAGTAGAACTGCTAATGGCCAGTGTATAGGGGGGGCTTGAGTGGCCATCGAGGTTGGCTGGCCAGGGGGGTTGGGTTTGTCTGGCCGGCCGGGAAATAGTAGAGACCTTTCATCCGCACTGCCCATCACCTTTATAGTGCGCAACCCAGATCAGCTTCAGCGCCGCTGCATTGCTGAAAGGCAGCTAATGGCTGTGCAGCAATGCCGTTTTCTGAAATTCCAGCCAATGAGGCTGAAGCAATGGTCCTGCATGTCGTTAGCCCTCCCGCTTCACTTGTTTTTGTGCGTGTTTGCAAAATGAAAGTGGGCTGGTCAGGATGAAGTTCAGGGCCACATTTTTGTCCCAGTCCAGCCCTGGGCATCATCATATCATCTGCATGCTGTTGCTATGTGCTGCCTTCTCCACGTGTCTCCTCCTTGCTACCGCTTCCATCTTGAGATCCCCAGGCAAACCAAGCCAGGCGCTCTCCAGTGGATTCCACAGGTGCAGGACCGTATTTCACCATGGTGGTTAGTGTCTCTGTCTCTGCATACCTTTGGATACCTGTTGGCGTGAAGGATCGGTGTCTCAGACTTTCAGGATCATCACAGGGTTAATCATCCCACCAGATCTCCGCTGCTCACTTACCACCTGCTAGCCCCTCCCCCCCCAGTTTTTTTATTCTGAACTTTTCCCCTACACTGCATAGTTAGGAAAAAGTTATGCCACTATGTGTTTTGCATTGTGATGGGGAAATATATATATATATATATATATATACACAATACATATAATGTATATATTTCCTTATTAAAATTGGCTTATGATATCAAAATGTCATGTCGTCTACATGGGGGGGTAATTTCCTTACATACAAGTCCTGTATATACTAATGCTAAATCTTTAAACCTTGGAATATCAGTCTCATCTCAGAGCTGCTATCATGCCCAACCAATTTTGATTCTGTGCCACACCATGAAAGCGGGGGGCACTCCGTAATGGAAAATACATCTTTGGTAAAGTATTCTTGTTATGTTTTCTAATGTTATTTCATTTGTTATCTGTGTGAATTCAAGTGCCACCACCAACAAGACACCTTAGAAAAATGGAGGCTTAGCAGAAGGTTAGCATAACCAGCTTGCAGCTGTAAACCCCAGCCAGGGCCTTTAATGAAACAGCAGCAGGTACAAATAAGCTGGAGATCAGAAAGCAAGTGTAACCAACATGTGGCTATAAACCCTAGCCTGGGCCTTTAAAACCAGCAGCTGACTTCGATGCCCTATGAGTCCTCCGGATATTCCGTCATCGATGGTATACAAAAAAGGAATAATGGGCCCACATAGTGAAGTACGTAGAGTATTGCCAAGTTTAATATATAAAATTGCACCTACAAGAAAGTAGATGGGTAAAAACAAGGATAATGTAAAGCCGGCCGGCTTACTCGAACAGCCGTTCCGCTCGCATCGTCACTTCATACGTCACCTTCCCGGCGTACGTTTCGTCATACAATTGACGTCGTCTGGGATACGCCCTGGCTGGGGTTTACAGCTGCAAGATGGTTATGCTTGCCTTCTGGTAAGCCTCCATTATTCTAAGGTGTCTTGTTGGTGGTGGCACTTGAATTCACAATGTTTGTTGGACTTTCATATCATCAGGATTCTTCCCAATGTTTATGATGCACAATTGATTTTTTGCACAAATTATTGTACTTTTTGGACTTGCTCGAGCAATCTGTACTTTGTCTTAACATTGGACTAACATCATATAAGTGCATTATTCACTAATATTATTTTATATGTGTTTTTTAGATTTTATTATTTTTCAAACAGCGCAACTTTAGCCTTTTTCTTGTATTTTTGGTGTGTATAACACTTGTTGTTGCAGCTTATGTTATTTTAGTTTTTTTTTGCATTCCTAGCGCGGTAACTTTTGTCCTTTACATATTTGTTATCTGTATCTGTCCTTTCTTAACCACTTCAGCCCCGGAAGGATTTATCCCCTTCCGGACCACTTTTTGGGATACGGCACTGTGTCGTTTTAACTGACAATTGTATGGTCATGTGACGTTGCACCCAAACAAAATTGAAATCCTTTTTTCCCCACAAATAGAGCTTTCTTTTGTGGGTGTTTGATCACCTTTTTTTTTGGGCAATATAACCAAAAAAAGAGCGACAATTTTGAAAAAAAACTATTTTTTTTACTGCTATAATAAACATCCCCAAAAAATAATTAATTTTTTTTTCCCAGTTTAGGCCAATATGTATTCTTCTACATATTTTTGGTAAAAAAAAGTTTGTCCTAGGGAGTGATTCTGCACAGAATTTGCAGAGAGCGGGGTTTAAATAGCATCTAAACCCAGCGCTATTTAAACCCCGCTCTCTGCAATTTCTGTGCAGAGAGCGGTAAGCCGCTCCAGCGCAAGGACTGTCTCCATATCAAACTCACTGAATAGGTAAGACTCAGCCTTGATCTAGTATCTGGTCATTATTATAATTATATTTTCCTTCGTTGGTTTTTCTTCTTTCCAAGGCTTTGGATTTCATCATATTCAATTTTATTTATTTATTTTTTCCATCTTTTCTGATGGGATTTTTTGATGAATTTTTCTTTTTGTCATTTTTTTCAATAGTTTTGTCATTTTTTTATTTTAATATACTATGGCTACCTATATTATTGGAGACCTATGGTCCGCTGTGAAATCTTTTCAGGGAACATTGTATAACGTTCCTAAAGGTTGCTTATAACTTATTCACATGGCATATTGCCCCCTTTTCTTTATTTAATTATTTTTAACAATTTTCTGTATTATATTTTGTTAAAAACCCACTTTGTATTTTTCAAATATTGACATTATACCTTTGCAAACTTCTGTCATCAGGGAGGAATGGAATGCTGGCAGTGCCTTTGCTTTGGATGACTACAAAATACTCTGATGTACTTTTAATTATCCTTATGCTTTTTAACCTGCAGGCCTTGTAAGTACACAGATTTTTCCTAAGTTATTTAACCTTTTTGGTTTTGAACTTATTCTTTACACTTTTCCGTTTATCCATTTGCCCTAATCCAGGATATCTGGGATAAACAAAATATATATATTTTTTTTATATATACATTTTTTTCTATTCTTTTTCATCTTTCACTTTTTCAGTTCCCATCGCCTGTTCATGTGGATCTAGCATTTATTTGTGATACCAATTGGAGCTCGGTGTTGACCCCATGTAGGGTCCATCCTTCCTTCCCTGTGCTGGGGAGTTGCTGAGCATCCGTATCTGTGGTCTGTGGTCGGTAAGCAATCCCTCTGTTTACCTTCCCCTTTTTGGAATATCTTTTGGTTACCAGTCACTTTTGCATCATATTTAACATAATTGAATATATTGACTATTTTGTTTATGTACATGGCTAATTCTATGTATATATCTTTCTTTAGTTGTTTAGCTATAAAACATTTAGGCATGGAGCTTCCCCTGAAGAAGCGAATTCCTCGTGAAACAAGTAGGGAATATGTGATCTCTATGTTTGTTCTCCATACTGTTGAAAGACCACTACTCAATATTTATAATCTATTTATGTTGATGTTTATTTTCATTAATAAATATATATTTTGTATTTTTGTAAGAAGATTGCAGTGCTTTCTCATCATTACTATTATATTTCATGCACCGTAAATTATCCCTTTCTCTGTCCCTACTTTTTTAATTTAATACTTCTATACGGGATTAGGTTCCATAATTAACCACTTCTGTACCGTGGGTGTTTTTCAGATTTGGTGTTTACAAGACTAAAACAGTTTTTTTTTGCTAGAAAATTACTTAAAACCCACAAACATTATAAAAAAAAATTCTAACACCCTAGAGAATAAAATGGCGGTCATTGCAATACTTTTTTGTCACACCATATTTGCGCAGCGGTCCTACAAGCGCACTTTTTTTTGGAAAAAATTTACTTTTTTGAATAAAAAAACAAGACAGCAATAATTTTTGCCCAATTTTTTTATATATTGTGAAAGATAATGTTACGCCGAGTAAAATGATACCCAACATGTCACGCTTACAAATTGCGCCCGCTCGTGGCATGGCGTCAAAATTTTACCCTTAAAAATCTCGATAGGCGACGTTTAAAAAATTCTATAGGTTGCATTTTTTGAGTTGCAGAGGAGGTCTAGGGCCATAATTATTGCTCTCGCTCTAACGATCGCGGCGATACCTCACTTGTGTGGTTTGAACACCATTTTCATATGCGGGCGCTACTCACGTATGCGTTCGCTTCTGCGCGCGAGCTCGTCGGGACGGGGTGCTTTAAAAAAAATATTTTTTCTTATTTATTTGTATTTATTTTATTCTTTTTTACACTGGAAAAAAAAAATGATCACTTTTATTCCTATTACAAGGAATGTAAACATCCCTTGTAATAGAAAAAAGCATGACAGGTCCTCTTAAATATGAGATCTGGGGTCAAAAAGACCTCAGATCTCATATTTAGACTAAAATGCAAAAACAAATATTAAGATTTGAAACTGTCATTTTTTCAAAATACTAAAAAAAAAAATGTTTCTTTAAGACGCTGGGCGGGACTGACGTTTTGATGTCACTTCCGCCCAGCAGAGCTATGGGGATGGGTGAGGGACATATTTCCCTCACTCGCATCCCCACACAGCAGACGAACGGACCCGATGTCGCCTCCGCCGCTACCGATAACGGCCCCTCTCCCGCCACCGATAACGGCGATCTCGCGGCGAATCCGCCACGGAGACCACCGTTATGTTTTACAGGACCGCTTACACTAAAGATGGATATCTCGGTTGTGGCAGCAGATATCCATCTTTAAAGTGCCGCCTTATAAACTTGTAAGGCGGTCGGGAAGTGGTTAAAATGTGTTTCCTTTAGTGCTTGGACAAACTATCTCTCTTATGGTTAATTAAATGTTACACCTATAAGTATTTGTGTGATCTCTCTTTGTACATCTCAAAACCCCAAAAAAACGAAACTATCATGTAACCGTGATAAAACATATTGCTTGACTTTATAGATACCTCAACAGGAGACGTACATAAAAATGCTGGATGCCTGGTCAGTAGGCTGATGATCAAGTAGCATTTTCAAAATGCTGGTAAGAATGCAATCGGGGTATTTTACATTAGGTTCTCTTTCAATAAAAAATACACTAAGCACACATTTTTTGCAGTTCTTGAATACCAAAAATATTTGTCATCTTTATTTCATTCAGATATATAAATAATTTACATAATCGTAAAATACTGAATCCGTTTCATGTACCCTTAGAAATGACAGATCTGTTCTCAGTAGCCGTTATGAAGAATATAGCTGAAACTATTTCAATGCCAACTGAATGAATTCATGATACGTTTGGTTGGATGTAATTGGGCGATCAGCGGCCTACCTGAGAATAATCTGACATAAAAACATTAGAAAGAAGGCAACCTTGGTTTTACACAAACATATTGAGAGATCGCCATGAAAGAATCTTCCCAGGTGTAGGATAGTAGTAGGTGTAGGATAGTAGTAGGTGTAGGATAGTGTCAACTCATCAGGACGTGCAGTTTTTGCTTTGCCATGCACTATTTGCCATTTTTATAAGGTAAGGTTACTTTCACCTCACTAATCTAATAGCCCTCCTGATCTATTCTTTAACCCCCCCATTCCATCTGCGTATGTGTCTCAGAAAGACTCTAGCCTGTCCTGATCAGCGGCTTTGTTTACATTATCTGGCCTTACTCTAAAGCCTCATACACACGGTATGATTGTTGGCATGGGATTGTCTGTTGACAGACCCTAAAATCTTACCATTGGTACGCTCCTTTAGACAATTGTTGTCCAACTTTTGGCCAACAAATGTTGGATGACAGGCTAGTAACTTTTCGGCGGACAACAATTTGATGGCTGATTTTCATATAGTCAGTACACAAATCCGTCACACAAAGTGCAAACACGCATGCTCGGAATCAATGCTCACCAAACACAAAGTTAGCAGAAGGGGCCCAAGGGGTGGCGCTTAAAGCAGAGTTCCACCCTTAAAATCACTTTTTTTCATTACATCCAGCATACTGGCGTCAGCGCCAGTATGCTGTTTTTTTTTTTTTTTTAATGCGCGTACTTACTTTATATCACAACATTGAATTCCAGGCACACCGCGGAGTGTCGCCGCTATAAGGCGTCATGCCTTCCGGAAACAGCCGATTAGCATTCGGCTTTTACTCGGCGCCTGTGCACAGACCCAGGAGCTGACTGCGCAGGTGCCGTATATAGCCGCGTCACGCCCTCCGAAAAAAAACGAACTAGGACCGGCTATTTTAGGCGCCTGCGCAGTCAGCTCCTGGGTCTGTGCGCAGGCGCCGAGTAAAAGCCGAATGCTAATCGGCTGTTTCCGGAAGGCGTGACGCCTTATAGCGGCGACACTCCGCGGTGCGTCTGGAATTCAGTGTTGTGATATAAAGTAAGTACGCGCATTAAAAAAAAAAAAAACAGCATACTGGCGCTGACGCCAGTATGCTGGATGTAATGAAAAAAACAGCATACTGGCGCTGACGCCAGTATGCTGGATGTAATGAAAAATGTAATGAAAAAAAGTGATTTTAAGGGTGGAACTCCGCTTTAAGAGCTGAAATTCCTCATAATACGTCACTACCTTTGTGTTTGTGGCACGACAGTTGTGTACGCAAGGCAAGATCCTGGCACATGCCATTTTGACAAAAATCAGACGCTCGGTTGGCCAACAATCGTATCGTGTGTACAAGGCTTAACATTGACCATGCTGGCTCAAAGATGGGAAGATTACCCTACATAAATCCATGAGAGATCACTGTGCAGGCATGGCCAGCATTGAAGAGGACTGGCTTTAAAACAAGGCCATTGCACAGAGCAGACTATGGCTGTCCTCCTGATGTAAGCAAGTACTAATTTAGTGTGGGGGGTTGTGCTATAGAATAGGTCAAGAAGGTAAATAAATCTTTATCGCATGGATCAGCTGAATTTATCACCACAAGCTATTTTATTGATTTCTGCGGAAAAATAATTGGAAAAATCAAACGGAAGAGTTCCTACTTCTTAAAATACCACTAGCTTTAGACATTGTGTTTTCGGGGTGCTCCCATTCATTTGTAATGGGCCCCTAATGCAGATGTATGCAAGAAACAACCCACCTGATGCCTAAGGCCCCTTTCACACAGAGCGGTCAGTTTTTCGGTCCGCTCCGTGTGTGTCCGTCGGCTCAGTGGTGGGTCCCGCTCAGCTGTCGGCGGACAGGGCGTCCCCGCACACTGTGCAGGGACCGCCCTGTCTCTCCTCCGCTATCCCGTCTGTTGGTTGGCATCCGATCCGTTCCACCTGACGGAAGAAAAATAGGCTTTTCTTCCGTCCGCAAAACGGATCCAGACGGACGCGGATCTTAGGCGAACGTTAGCAGATGCATCATCCGCTAACGGATCCGCTCCCATAGGGGCCCATTACAAGTCCGTAAACGGACTTGTAATTAGCGGACGAACGGTCCGCTCATGTGAAAGGGGCCTTAAGGTTTCACAATGCATACATGTGCAAAAAGGGGTCAGGTGTGCGTGTGTTGTTTTTTTGGATGTGTGGATGCCGTTTGAGGATCAACAAGAAAAAAATGGGCACATGTACCACAAGGCACGTCAATGCACATGATAACGCAGGCTTAGGTGTAAAGCACTGTTTCATGCAAAAGTAAACTGCACACCTTGGCAGGGCCGGTACAAGGGATGGGCGTGAGGGACAGGTGCCCTGGGCGGAGTGTAAGAGGGGGCAGGTTGTTAGAAGGCATAAGAGTATCATTATCCAATGCCGGGCATTACTAAATGGCGGCCCGCGGTTGGCGTCTGGCCCGAGCTGCTGCTCTTTCTGGACTGCCGCGACCACGCCATTTAATCTCCGCTTTTGTCCCCAGCCTCCTCCGCTATCATTAGCAGAGTAGAGAGGAATGGATGATGGGAGGCGGGACAATTCTGCACTGGGGGTGGGACCAGCACTGCGTGGAGAGCGGTAGCTGCCTGTCACATTAATCGGGAGGTGATTGTCTGCTAGGAGGCGGTCCTAGCAGCCAATCACCAGTTCGCTAATATGACAAGCCAATCCAGCAGCTCCCGTGCCCTGTGCTGCTCTGCCTTCAGTATAGGATTGCCACACCTCCTGCGAGTAAAGGGAGGAAAAAATATGGAACTGTGAAGGATGGGAAGTGGGGGAATGGGGGCAGTGCAGTGTGGAGGGGTTGTGTAAAGGGGGTAATACTGTGTGGGGGGTCATGTGTAAAGGGGAAAATACTGTGTGGGGTGATGTGTAAACGGACAATGCTGTGTGTGTGTGGGGGGGGGGTCATGTAAAGGGGGAAATACTGTGTGGGGGGGATATGTAAAGGGGCAATACTGTGTGTGGGGTGATATGTAAAGGGACAATACTGTGTGTGTGTGTGGGGGGGGGGGTCATGTAAAGGGTGAAATACTGTGTGTGGGGTGATATGTGAAGGGGGCAATACTGTGTGGGGGTAATATGTGAAGGGGCAATACTGTGTTGGGTGAAATGTAAAGGGGCAATACTGTGTGGGGTGATATGTTTGATTGAACTCTGTTTCTGTCGCAATAAACCTAGTTGAATTTGTATTGTTTTAAGTACCGTATATTCTTGTTTTGAAACTACATTGATTCTTTCTTAAAAATTGGGGGGGGGGGGGCGGCTGCACAGTTTTCCATCTTCGCATCTTCGCCCTGGGCACCAAATGGCTGTCCCAGCACTTCACCTTGGCAATAATCATGTATGTGAATTGAACGAATTGTGCGTAGTCTTGGAGCTTCTGCTATACAAAATGCCCTCTAAAATTATATTTCAGGAGTTGGCATCTGGCATCAGATCCAGGGGTTAATAAATGTGACTCCTGTGGAACAAAGAAAGAATAATACATATTAAACACAGATTTATATTTCACTAAATACATTATATGGCCAAAAGGAATGCAGATTTTTGTCCACCACACGTTTATGAGCTTAGTGGACATTCAATTCCAGGATAGTGGCCATTCATATGGCATTGCCCACCCCTCCCTGGTGGCTATAAGTCTTAGTTATTACGATGTTGGAAGTTCGCAGTCATCTAAAATGTTCTTGTATGCTGTAGTCTTACCATTAACTTTCACTAGAAACACCTGAAAAAATGTATAGAAAAAAACCAGGGACGGCCGCACTCCAAAAAATTGGTTCCTTTTAATAAAATTGGTCACAACATGAACATATCACAGCAAAAAATCAGGAGAAAAGCTGACGCGTTTCACACTATCATACAGTGCTTATTCATAGCTATTAGAGTCATAGGGCCAGATTCAGGTACACGTACATTTGCGCAGCGTATCCGAGATACGCTACGCAGCCGTATTTTACCAGGCTCTACAACGAATTCTGGTAGATTTTTGCCCGTACGATACGGCGGCGTAGTCTATTTTTTCGACGCGTAAACAAAATACGCGATTAGGGGGCGTGAAGCATTTAAATTAGGCACGTCCCTGCGTCGATCGAACTGTGCATGCTCCGTTCAGAAATATCCCGCCGTGCATTGTGCGAAATAACGTCGATACGTCATTCGTTGTTTGAGTAGCGTCGTTTACGGACATTCCTATTCCCGGATGTTTTACGTCAAAAAAAAAAAAGACGTCGGAAAACGTTGATATTCGACGTGGGAACGACGGCCATACTTAACATGGGCTGTCTAATATTAGACCAGCAAAAAGCTGGTATAGTTTTACGCAGCAAAAAGATGACTAAAGATGCCGTAAGAGATTGCGATAGACGTTCGTGGATAGTCGGCAAAAGCTCATTTGCATACCCCGACGCGGAAAACGACGGGAACTCCACCCAGCGGCCGCAATTTTATTGCAGCGTAGATCCGAAGGCGTACGAACATGTAAGCCAGTCGAATTGAAGCCCGCAGCCGTATTTTCATGGTTTAAGAGTTCAGAGTAGTGAAAAAACGCGCGTAATTCGAAAGTACTCCAGTCTAATGCGAGATAGACATGCGTAATCGCTCTATGAATCTGGCCCATAAAGTTTTTCTCTATACATTTTTGCATACTATTGCAGTGCCTGCACCCAGGTGTTTGGACTCCACCTTGCAGTTCCCTGGGACCTCTGAGCGGTAAACTTTCTTTCTCATCTCATACTAGAAACACCTGAACCCAATAATATGGTGAGGTGTGTCCACTAGGGATGAGCCGAACACCCCCGCGTTCAATTCGCACCAGAACCATCGAACGGACCGAACGTTCGTGCAAACATTTAGAACCCCATTGAAGTCTATGGGACTTGAATGTTCGAATATAAAAAGTGCTCATTTTAAAGCCTAATATGCAAGTCATTGTCGTAAAACATCATTGAGAACCCGGGTCTTGCCCCAGGGAACATGTATCGATGGAAAAAAAGTTTTAAAAACGGTCGTTTTTTCAGGAGCAGAACTTTTTTTCCATCGATACGTGTCCCCTGGGCAAGACCCGGGTTCTCAAAGACGTTTTCACAGGCAAACTAAAGACACCCAGCAGGTACAATATTTAAAGGATTTTTTTATTTTTTATTTAAGCATCATTAAAATCACCGCTCCAGGAGCAGTGATTTTATTGATGCTTAAAAAAAAAAGAAAAATGAAAAATTCCTTTAAATATTGTACCTGCTGGGTGTCTATACCTGTGATAACGTCTTTAAATAGCACAATCACCTGCCTGCCAGTAAATTAGGAAGAACTGATCTAGCTAAGCTATACAGTGTTATATGTACAACTCCTGGGATGTATATATATCCTCTACACACTGTAAATTTAACTAAACTGACTAACCTGCCTTCTCTATCTATCTATCTAGTAATAAATACACTGTCTCTCTCTCTCTCTCTCTCTTTAGGACTGATCTCTTTAACAACGCCGCAACACACTACACGAGGCCGGAGGCAGGCAGCCTTTTAAAGAGTGGGCCATGTACTAAATCCCCTGAGCCATAATTGGCCAAAGCCACCCCCGCTCAACAACTCTGATCCGTGGAACACCCCCGCTCATCAACTCCAATCCGCGGCACCCCCCTGCGCAACAAATCTGATACGCGGAAGCCACCCCCGTGCAACAACTCCGATCCGCAAGAACCCCCCCGCTCAACAACTTTGATCCGCGGAACCCCCCCTCAACAACTACGATGCGCGCCCCCCCCCCCAGCTCAACAACTCTGATCCGCGGAACCCCCCCTCTAAACAACTCTGATCCGCGGAACCCCCCCTCAACAACTCCGATCCGCAGAACCCCTTCCCGGCCATCAACTTTAAACCACGGATAAACAACTCAGATCCGCGTCACCCCCCCCCCCTAATCTAATGCCGCGTACACACAATCATTTTTCAGCATGAAAAAAAAACCAAAGTTTTTCCAACTTCAGCATTAAAAACTATGTTGCCCACACACCATCGTTTTAAAAAAATGATGAACAAAGCGCAGTGAGGTACAACACGTAAAGGGTAAGTTCTATTCGCCTTTGGGCTACTTTAGCTGATTCCTTGTTAGTAAAAGACGATTCGCGCTTTTCTGTCTGTTACAGCGTGATGAATGTGCTTACTCCATTATGACAAGCGCTCTTGTCTCATAACTTGCTTCTGAGCAACATCGTTTTAGCCCACACACCATCATTTTTTACAACCCGAAAAACGACATTGTTTAAAACGACGTTAAAAAATGCAGCATGTTCTAATTTTTTTTTGTCGTTTTTCAGAAGCTGAAAAATTATGTATAGCCCACACACGATCATTTTAAATGACGTTTTTGAAAAACAACGTTTTTTTCATGCTGAAAAATGATCGTGTGTATGTATTAGTCCTTGGGTTTAATATTGAGTTGGCCCACACTTATATATAATATAACAGCTTCCACTTTTCTGGAAAAGGCTGTCCACAGGGTTTAGGAGTGTGTCTATGGGGATGTTTGACCATTCTTCTAGTTTGTGAGGTCAGGAACTTGAATGGCCTACACAGAGTCCTGACCTCCACCTGAAATATCCCCTTTGGGATGAATTAAAGCAGAGACTGGGAGCCAGGACTTATTGTCTAACATCAGTGCCTGACCTCACAAATACTCTCCTAGAACAGTGGTCATCAACCCTGTCCTCGGGCCCACTAACAGGCCAGGTTTGCAAGATAACTGAAATACATCACAGGTAATACCATTTGCAGTATTCTAGTCTGCATCTCCCTAAGGTAATGCATAAAACCAGGCCTGTTAGTGGGCCCTGAGGACAGGGTCGATGACCACTGTTCTAGAAGAATGGTCAAACATTCCCATAGACACGCTCCTAAACCTTGTGAACAGCCTTCCTAGAAGAGTTTAAGCTGCAAAGGGGGGGCCAACTCAATATAAAAAATTTGCAAAACATTATTTAGCCTGAGAAAAGTTAAACAAATGCATTCACCACATTTTAATAACTAGTAATCTACGGTATATTTAATTTTTGATATTGGGTTTGGATCATTTTAAAGTTGTAATGTGATGCTATTGTCAGGATTCAAAGGCATCACATTATTCTTTTGGTTATGTTTTAATACTCCGACACAATCCTTTGGCTAGCCCCATACAGCACAGAAAATTCTGGTCAGGTATTACCCAAAAAATGTTGACCCCCCCCAAATTATTCTAAATGTTTCTTATAAACTGTTTTGCCTTAACAAACCCCAAAAAAATTATTTGAGCAATTTGCCTTTCGGTTACCAGCACATAAATACAGATGGTTTGAGTTACCTTTATCTGGTTTGTGTAGGTATAATGATAAATTTGGAGATGCCAGTTGTCTTCTGCCCATTCCATGAGACCTGGAGAGTACGCAGTCTACATATATGTCCCAGAAGTCCTGGGCTAACCCATCAAACAGAGCGTTATGTTTGGGATTTGCCGATTCCTTCAAATAGACCATGAAGTCCCATAGGCCCATGATAGTGTCTGCGACCCTAAGCTTCTTCATTTCCACCAGCTTGCGGGATGCTGCCTCCCAGCACTCATGGTCAATTTCACCAAGGCCTTCTGCGTTTAGATGTCTTTGTGATTCTTTGTTATACATGGATCTAGCATATATTGAAGTCACCATCAGAAGGGAGATAAACTGGAGATACCAATTGCTTGCTGCCAAATCCATTGTCTCTACAAACAAGAACAGCAATGAACAAATTAAAACAAGTTCAAGCTGATAATAGCACTTGTTTCTGGTGTAAGTCCCAACAACCTACACAACAGGTTGAATTTATATTACTTTGAAAGGGACAATCACTCAGGCGGCGTACACACGACCGAGGTTCTCGCTGGAAACCAACGAGAACCTCGCTGGAAGCTGCATTCCAGCGAGGACCTCGGCCGTGTGTACACAGAGCGCTCGCCCCGCCCGTCGGGAATCCCGTCGAGTGAAAAGAGAGCACGCTCTCTTTTTGCTCGACGGCCCGCCTGGATGAATGGCTGGTTGCCATTCCCGACGGGCGGGTCGCCGATTTCAACGGCCGGCAGAGAACCTCGACGGGCGGAACGATGTGTTCTGCCCGTCGAGGTTCTCTGCCGTGTGTACGCGGCTTAAGATGTAGTCATTTTTCAATCTTGTAGTGACACTATGGATCAAAATCCTGGAGGGCAATACAGGAAGGGTAACAAAATGGGATCTTGGAAAAAGTGGTTCCAAATGAAAAAAAAAAGAGAATCGAGTATCCCTAGTCTTTATTGTTACATGAATGTTGCAAATTTTAACAATTTAATAAATAATTTACAGGATCACTAAAGTTAAAGGGTCACTAAAGAAAAAATCATTTTTGGCTAAAATGTCTGTCTGCAATGAATACAGACAGAATAGTTTAATAATTTCTCTTAAAACCGCTTAAAAAGTGATTTAATTCTAAAATCGAATCCACCTGTGATTTTGAGTTTTGTTTCTTCTTTGATTTCCTATATCTCGGCGCTCGTCCGTGTGATTGACGTTGCTGTAGTGCATTGAACTACATTTCCCATTATCCTTTGCGCATCGCGCATGCGCAGTTTAAAAAAACGGGCACGAGAGCTTGTTTACATTTTTTGAATAAACCCCCCACTATACCGCCCAACGATTATTATTCATGCTCTGAAACCCACCCACACAGCCATACAGACCCATAGAAGAAGCATAGAAGAAGAAGGGGGCGGGGTCCAGGCGGGGCAGTGCTGGCGATGAAACGAAACGTATTCAAAGGGAGGAGGTACTATTGGGTTTTGGACACACAATGCTCACACCCCCTTGAAGTCTTTGGTTCACGTAGAGATGCTCTTCTGTAGTCCATAGGACTGCGGAAAGCACGTCAGTGACCACAGAGAGAAGCGCCCATGACATTTTTCATCAGGAAACCATACCTACCTTCACGGGACTGTCCCGCGATTCGCGGTAAATCCCACGGTCCCGCGATCAGGGCGCGTGATTCGCGGTAACTCCCCCTATTCAGAGTCCCGCGATTCGCGGCAAATCCCCCGGCCCCCCCGCGATTAGATTACCCCGATTCGCAGCAAATCCCGCGATTCGCAGTAAACCCCCCCCCCCCCGCTCAACCATTCCAATCTGTGGAACCCCCCCGCTCAACAACTCCGATCTGCGGAACCCTCCCCCGCTCAACAACTCCGATCCGCGGCACCCCCCCCCCCTCAACAACATCGTTGGGAGGTATGCTCATTTGTCCCTCATTCTGAAGTTGAAAAGTTGGGAGGTATGAGGAAACAGACAACCAGGAAGTGTTCAGAACAGAGAAGGATTACAGCAACATCAGAGCAAAAACGAACAATGAGGACATGAAACCAGGACTGCAGTAAGGTAAAGGAAGCTATTTAGCGGAAAAAAAAATCCTTTAGTGACCCTTTAATTATTATTTTTTCTTTAAATAACAAACATGTTATACTTACCTCCACTGTGCAGCTCGTTTTGCACAGGGTGGCCCTGAACCTGGTCTTCTGGGGTCCCTCGGCAACTGATTTGGCTCCTCCACAAGGACTCAACACCTTCATGCGAGCGTGCTTGCATGGTGTTGAGTTCTTGCGGGCACGCTCCTATGATACAGCCGGTGGCCATAGCCGCCGACTGTATCACTCGGCCATGCCCCCCGGCGCGCTGCATCATTGGATGTGATTGACAGCAGCGCGAGCCAATGGCTGCGCTGCTTTCAATCAACCAATGATTGAGCGGGGTAGCCGGCCGAGAAGTCTGCGCGTTCACGGCATGGGACTTTTGAGGGGTCAGGTAAGTAAAGGGGGGGGGGGGCCTCTAATCCTCAGATGTTTTTTCACCTTAATGCATAGAATGCATTAAGGTGGAAAAACTTTTACCTTTACAACCCCTTTAAGGTATGCAGTTGCAGGATCATGAAAATCCAGACCTGCAGAGTGAATGTGACCCATTGAGTACTACTTTGATAGGCGTGGGCACACCCTAATCACCCTGTGTGATGCAGATTCCTCCTGTTTAGACCCTTGATCCCCATACCTAATAGGGCTCCTAAACAAATTGTAATAATAATAATAAAACAATAAAATAATAAAACTAAAAACTACTGACATTGTCCGCTGCCTTGGCGACACCAGTCTCTGCCCTACTGACATCGTCCATTGCTCTACTGACACTGTCAATATGTATACACATGCATGTGTGTTTGAGCTTTGGGGTGCACACCCTAATGCAATAGGCTGCGCACACCTATGACTACTTTTACCATGGATTAATACGAATCCTCTACAGGAGTAATTTCAAATACTTTCAAAGGCCTCCAGTTGCAGGAGTAGTTGGTGCTTGCACTAACCTACATTTCCTTGACTAGGAAATAGGGGGAGGGGGGTGCAAATACAGGTATTTTCACCCACTTCCGGGCATAGATAGCTGCACAATCTGCAGGTATCTACACCACTCCCCCCCCCCCCGCCGCTGTCTTCTGGGAGACACGCGGATCCCAGAAGACAGCAGGGACCATTTGTTTTGCGCAGCGCGACTTGCGCAGTAGGGAGCCAGGAAGTGAAGCCACAAGGCTTCACTTCCTGATTCCCTTACTGAAGATGGTGACAGCAGATTCCGAGGACCAAGGGACTGGTCGGCCTCGGGTGCCAACATTGCTGGCGCCCTGGACAGGTAAGTGTCCCTATTTTAAAAGTCGGCAGCTGCAGTATTTGTAGCTGCTGACTTAAAATAAAAAAATTGGCGGACCTCCGCTTTAAAGGACACTTTGGTCTTGTCAGTTCAATGCCACGTCTATCACTTGAGAAGATTGTCATTTACAGGCAATTTTCAGCTCAGGTTAGGCTTTTGGAGAGACGGTTATGCTGTGCTCCTTCCTATATGTCTCTTGCATATTCGAGTATTCGCGAATAACTCGAATATCGCGGTGAATATTCGCTATTGCGAATATTCGTATTTTTTCAAATTTATTTTTAAAACAGATCACATCCTAGTGATCTCCATCGACGCAGCATTGCTGGTATGATTAGAGACCCTGGGCCGAGTAGCTGAGGCGATCCTTTTATGTTGCCGAATATTCGCAATGCGAATATTCGTATTACGAATATTCGCGAATACTTTCTCTGCCCTTCTTTTGCATCAGAGCCAATCAGAGTTCTCCTACCACAGTTGTCAGAGGTTAGCAACCTCCATAGCAACCAATAGGAACCTGCCTGCACGACCATGCGCAGACGAGAATTTCGCAATCAATTTCGCATTCGCATTAGCGAAATTTCGCAAAATTATTTTTTTGATAAAATATCATGAATATTCTTCTATATATTCGTGAAATATCGCGAAATCGAATATGGCGTATTCCGCTCAACACTAATGATGATGGTAGGCATTTAATTAAAATTCCCCAATTACTGAATTTTGCTCTAAATGTGCAAGGCTGGCTGAAACCTTACCAGTTTTTACCAGGACTTGCCATGTAATCATTCAAAATGATTACTAAACTCCAATTGCTGGGGGCTCTAATCTATACCTGCCTGTTGCAGACAAGAATGACACTTGTCACTCGTATTAAGGACAGCAGGGACCAGGATAACTGCTGGAGGCAACAATAAGCAGAATAGTATGCAGTTTCATAAGTCTAAATATGCTGAAATGATGTGGCTAGATTCACGTAGAGTGGCGTAATTTTATGCGGGCGTAACGTATCTCAGATACGCTACGCCGCTGTAAATTAGAGAGGCAAGTGCTGTATTCACCAAGCTAAGTTACAGCGGCGTAGCGTAAATGGGCTGGCGTAAGCCCGCCAAATTCAAATGAGTTTGATGTGGGCGTGTTTTATTCAAATTTAGTGTGACCCCACATAATTTAAGTGGGGTCCCAGTGCGCATGCTCCAAATTACGCCGCTAAGACTCCTTGGTTTCAACGTGAATGTAATTTACGTCCAGCCCCATTCACGGACGAGTTACGCAAACGACGTAAAATTTATAAAATTCGACGTGGTCCCGACGTCCATACTTAACATTGGCTGCGCCATCTTTTTGTTTGAATATCTTTACGCCTGAAAACGCCTTACGTAAACGGCGTAAACGGCGTAAACGGCGTATCTGTACTGCGACGGCCAGGGCGTACCTTCGTGAATAGGTGTATCTCGCTGATTTACATATTCTAGGTGTAAATCAACATACATGCCCCTAGCGGCCAGCGTAAATAGGCAGCTAAGATACGACGGCGTAGGAGACTTACGCCGGTCGTATCTTAGCGACGGCGCAGATTCTGAGTTACGACGGCGTATCTACTGATACGCCGTCCTAAGTCTACCTGAATCTGGCCATAGGTGTCTGGTTTGCAGCTCAATCTTTGGCATTTATTTCCAGGTTACAAAATAACTGATAACACAACCATATCATTTATTTTATTATTACGGCTTCTTGACAGACTTTTTGTCGGTAAAAACTTGCAGAACTCTTTCAATTCTGAAAGTTCAATGTTACTGCACCTCACTATTGTAAACAGAAAAATACATTCTGCCTTGTATGTGTATTGAGGATGTTTACGCGCAGTAATTCAATGTTGACATGATGACGGAGGAAGAAGAGTTATATTTACTGTCCTTCATGTTTGAAGTGACCACTCAGAGAGACCCAGAATACCATCTGTCAATACTAAATGCTTTGTAACATAAGTACGTTGTCCTATCCTGCCTTTGATTCTTATTGTGATTGACCATTGTTCCCCAATCTCCTTGATGTACATTCCATGGTGGATGAACACTGATGCCTTGTACACGCGATCGGAATTTCCGTTGGGATAAACTCAGACGGATTTGTCCGACTGAATTCCTTTCAAGCTGTCTTACATACACACTGTCACACTAAATTCCGACTATCAAGAACGGGGTGACATACAACACTACAATGAGCTGAGAAAAATGAAGTTCAATGTTTCCGAGCATGCGTCGACTTGATTCTGAGAATGAATGTTTTTTTTCCTCCGTCGGTGTTCCATACAGATGAACGGAATTTCCGTAGGAAAAAAAAAGAACATGTTCTCTTTCTATGTCTGTCGGAATTTCCGAAGGAAAAACTCAGATGGGGCACACACACGGTCGGAATATCTGATGAAAACATTTGGTCGTGTGCACAAGGCATGAGTGATACAATTTTCTAGTTTTGCTCTGTAATCAATTATTAAATTGCCATTTTAAAGTTCCTAATAATACACAAATATATGCATAATGATAGAGAGTGAACATACAGAACATGTCCCTGATACAGAAGGGCAGAAGATATCAGGTCACACTTTTAGGGGTGCCTTCACCTCCATTCTCAGAAAGCATTGCATGTGTGATACTTTGATCCTTGAAAGGAGTGAATGATTGGGCCCACTCAGAAATGTTATCAACAGGTTGTCAAATCTTGCTATGTAAACATTAGCACCTTCAAATGCCTAATTCTGGGTCCTAGTAGATGACAGAGTCAGCAATGGCATGCAGTGCCAAACTGCTGCAAGCAAAGCAAACAGAATATTGGCATGCATTAAAAAAGGGATTAACTCCACAGATAAAACGATAATTCTCCCACTCTAAAAGACTCTGGTCCAGCTGCACCTGGAGTATGCTGTCCAGTACTGGGCATCAGTCCTCAGGAAGGATGTGCTGGAACTGGAGAGAGTCCAGAGAAAGGCAACAAAGCTAATAAAGCGTTTGGAGGATATTAGTTATGAGGAAAGGTTACTAATACTGAACTTATTCTCTCTGGAGAAGATACGCTTTCTCCAATATCGTACTGATAAAACTTTTCCACAAAAAGGAATTTAAAAAGACACGTGGCCATTCACTAAATTTAGAAGAGAAGCGGTTTAACCTTAAACTGCTCTTTACTGTAAGGCCGCATACACACGATCAGACCGGTCCGATTAAACTTAAGACCAGTTTCATCGGACCAGTTTGATGGTGTGTATGGCCCATCGGACTTGCTTTAAACTTTAAACTTGCTTTAAAATCTGTCCGTCGGACAGATTTGATGGTTAGTACACAAAAGCATCGGACCAAAACCCGCGCATGCTCAGAATCAAGTCGACGCATGCTTGGAAGCATTGAACTTCGTTTTTTCAGCACGTCGTTGTGTTCTACGTTACCACATTCTGGTTTGATCAGATTTTTGGCCCGATGGTGTGTACACACATCAGACCACTTCAGCATGGTCCGATGAAAACGGTCCGTCAGACCAGTTTCATCGGACTGGTCTGATCGCGTGTACGTGGCCTAAGAGCGGTAAGGATGTGGAATTGCCTTCCAGAGGCGGTGGTCTCAACGGGGGGCATCGATAGTTTAAAAAAACTATTAGATAAGGACCTGAACGGCCACAACATACAGAGATATACAATGTATTACTGACATATAATCACACACACACAGGTTGGACTTATGTCTTTTTTCAACCTCACCTACTATGTAACTATGTAATATGTAAGTGTATGTGAAGCCAACTTTAAAAAAAAAAAAATTGTATAAAAAAAGTTGGAGTCTGCAACCCTGTTAGGTTAATTGCTCTGTGTCAATGCTGAGGAAATGCAATTTCTCTTTTTGTCCGGGTGACCATTGTCACAGTGACTAAAAGTAATGAGAAAACCCAAAATTTGAGCTGTCACTGGAATAGAACTAGAGGAAAAATCATCCAATGGGAACGCCTGTTGAGGTGGCAACTGTCTAAGATCACAATTCCTTCACTTTGAAGAGACTTACTTCCTGTTGTATCTACAGGACAAAGTCAAGGGAAATGTCCCTAATTTAACACAAAAAACAGACAGTAGTTTTAAACTTTCTTACTGTATCCAAAATTATTAAATAACTATGTGGTTGGGGTGAAAATAGGAAACGCTTGCAGGTTTATACCTAGAAATATCTGAAGCAGCCTCCCAAGTCTTCCTGTCATTGCTGAAGGCTGTCCCTACTAACAGGCAACGTTCTGATATTTACAGGTGATGTTAGAGCTTGCCCCCAGGCACATTCCTTGTATCCAATTATTATAATGGGCAGCCTTACGGACCTATATAGGAGGTCTAAAATGCACCAATAATTAGTTCTTAAAGCGAAGACCATTTCTTCCAATTGTAGGTTCATCTAAGGTCACTGTATAGCTTACATCACACTGGAAGAGTTGCGATAGTCAAAACAGGTGGTTGATCCTGATCTTTACCACCCTTGACCTCCCACCTCTTAATTTACATGGCAGCTAGAGGGGTGAGTTGACATTGCCATGACTGCAATGCTTTATTTTGCAGTGCGGCAATTTTTAACTTCGAATGTTGAGTATGATAGGTAGTACCTGAAAAACTCACACATTGAAGTCCATGGGACCGCAGGCCAAACATGGAAATGGCAGTTGCGACATGGCAGTTCAATGCAAAACCCCCTTTGGGATAGAAAAACAATTCCCGGGATTCACAGACATCGGCGCACATTTATGCCGCCATAGCGTATCTCTTTTACGCTGACGCAGCGCGGAGAGGCATGCACTGAATTCAGCAAGCTATTGCTCCCAACTCTGCGCCGGTGTAGCGTACATTTCGACGGGCGACAGGCTGGCGTAAGTGGAAGTAGGTGGAATTGGGCTGGAAGTGGGAGTGATCCATGCTAATTAAGTGTGACCTCATGCAAATGATGGGCCGGGCACCAGACAAGTACTTAAAATGAACTGCGCATGCGTCGAGAACAACTGCGCACAACCACGTCGGAACAACTGCCTAAGATACGCCGGATCACTGTGTACGCCAATAACGTAACATACGCCAAGCCAGACCCACGTCGGCCCATATTCACAGACGTCCAACGTACAATACGTAGGCTTGTGTTCCCTGATCCATACCTTTGCATGGGTTGCGCCTCATCTATGGGGAATAACTTTACGCCGGACGTAAAACTTATGCAAGTACGTTCGTAAATCGCTGTATTTCCCTCATTTGCATATGTGAATGTCTAATTAATGGGAGAAGCAACATATGTCCAGACCATATTTGCGCCCACGCCACGCCGGCGTAAGTAAGATACGTCGGGGTAGGATGGCCTATTTTTAGGCGTATCTTGGTTTGTGACTCTGGCGCACACATACGCCGGGCACATATTTATGCTACGCCGGGAAAGGGTGATTTACGTCGGCGTAAGTGCTTTGTGAATCCGGGCCATTGTTTTTGTTCTGTGTGTTATGATTTGGAATTAATGTTTGCTTGTTTTAAAATGCCCCTTTCATCTCTGAAAATGCAGCTGATAATGATTTTGGACCAAACAGGCAGTATGGTGATGACCATGGATATGCCCAAGGTTTTTGGTTTATGAGATTCCGCCACTTATTCTCTATATTTTCCCCCCCTTTACATCTTATTATTGTAAAACATTTTACTTAGCTTTCTTCTTACTATAATACTGGGTCTAAAAATAACCTTTGAAAGGGGAACCTCATGCTAATCCTAATTGCTAATGCTAATTTTAGGTGAGGATCAGGAATAACAACAAATACTATTTCTCTAAGGCCGCGTACACACGATCAAATTTATCTGCTGAAAACGGTCCGACGGACCGTTTCAGCAGACAAATTCGATCGTGTGTACGGGCAAGCAGACAGGTTTTTCCAGCAGACAAATTTTAAAGCATGCTTTAAAATCTGTCTGCTGGGAACCCGTCCGTCCGACATGTCTGCTGGTTTGTACACTAACCAGCGGACATATCTGTCCGCACATGCGTCGAATGGATTCGACGCATGCGTGGAAGTATTTTACTTCCTGGTTCGGTGATGTGGCGGCGTCAACGTCACCGCCACGTCACACCGCTGTTTGCCGGCAGGGATTTTGGTTTGATCGTGTGTACACGATCAAACCAATATATCCCAGCAGACAAATCCGATCAAAACGGTCTGTCAGACCGATTTGATCGGGTTTATTTAGTGGTGTGTACGCGGCCTAAGAGCCGGCTCACACTGGGGCAGCACGACTTGCCGAGCGACTTGGCAAGACGATCTGCCCACGACTTCATAGGCGACTTGCAAAATTACTTCTTTATTGAAGTCAATGAAAGCCGCCCAGAAGTCACCTCAAAGTCATACAGGAACCTTTTTCTAAGTCGGAGGGACTTAAGACGTTCCTATTAGAACAGTTCCATAGTACAGAGCAGAGCGCGACTTAAGTCGCCTGAGGAGTGGCCCCTGTGTAAACCAGCTCTAAAGATGTCTTTGTTTTAAATTTTAGACTGGAAGCTCTTTCACCACAATTTTAATTAATTCAGCTTCATACGCCCTATTTAGCTATCAATATGTTCTAGAGCTGTGGTTCTCAACCTTACTAGTGTCGTGACCCCTTGATAAAATTTACCAAGTTGTGGGGACCCCTAATATTTATTTTGTTAAAGACTATAAAAGTTTTAATGCTATTCCCATCGAGCGCGGCCTTTGTGTGTTTTTTGTATCCTGCTATACATTATTCCAGTTGTTGGTAGCTGCACTGGAAATCAGCCTGCAAGGAGATTAGCTAAAAGTAGTTGGATCTGTATGTGCGTTATAATTAATCGAAATTAGTTGATTAATCGATTAAAAAAAAAATCGATCAATCGAACACAAACATTTTGATCAGTAACAGCACTAAACATTTACCCTTTACTCTTGTTCTGGTGACAATTCTAAAATGTTGGACTTCCCCTCACTTGCCAAGAGTCTTCAGATCAAATAAAGAGAGGGAATTCACCCAGCAGACACAGACAGGCCGCGTACACACGCCCGGTTTCCTCGGCAGAATTCAGCAAGAAACTCGATTGGAAACGTATTCTGCCGAGGAAACCGGTCGTGTGTACACTTTTCGCCGAGAAAACTGTCGAGGAACTTGTCGAGCCAAAAAGAGAGCATGTTGGCCTGCGTACACACGACCGGTTTCCTCGGCAGAATTCAGCAAGAAACTCAATGGGAGACGTATTCTGCCGAGGAAACCGGTCGTGTGTACACTTTTCGCCGAGAAAACTGTCGAGGAACTCGTCGAGCCAAAAAGAGAGCATGTTCTCTATTTCCTCGACGGGCAATGGGAAGATTTGGCTCGACAAGTTTTTTGACAGCCGAACAAGGAACTCGACGGGGAAAACGATGTGTTTGGCCCGTCGAGTTTCTCGGTTGTGTGTACGCGGCCACAGCAATAAAACTTGACAGGGATTCTAATCTCCCACCACTTCATCCAAAACTAAAAAAAATTAAAATAATAATATTATGGAAAAATAATTTTTTTTTAGAGTGGTATACATATACTAGAAATGTAGTAACATCAATGATCATCAATAAAGTTGACTTACCTACTGTGTGCGCAGTATGACCTAAAACATAAAAAAAGGTTTGACAAAGTTAATACAATACGTATATAACATCGGAGAGGATGGTGCAGAGAACACTGAAGGAGAGAGATGATAGACTGACTTGTGCAGACCTTCTCAGTCTTCTGATCGGAGGATGACAGGTGAGGAGTAGGACAGCCTAGACAATTTTTATATTGATGCTCCTCCTACGGTCCTGCGTCACAAGGGGGGCCAGATACTGTCTGTGAGTCAGGAGTATTCCTATCAGTGTGCAGTGCTGAGATCACCGCTGTGAGCAAGAAGAACGCAGACACGGGAACAAGTCACTCAGCACAAACAACACATTGCAACTCCTCTGCCACACTCCATCTCCACATCTAATGGAGAACATATAGTTTAACTAAATGAGGATCTTTATCAAATAGTGATCATATATCTGAACAGTTTTAAATAATACTTGTTAAAAAAGACAAAAAAAAATAAAATAAAATATTAGTTTTGCTATTGTCTTTTTTTCATCTTTTTTTAACAAGCAATGTTTTTATTTTTTTTATAAGTGTAGGGAAAATAATTAACGGAAAGACTGTGATATCTTTTATGCAGAAAGTTGAGTTCTGTCCAAACATTTTTTTTTAATGTTCATTGAAATGAAGTGTGCTCAATGTGTAGAAGCTGCAGTATTTTGTACATCTCTGACTTTTTTGCAATTGGCACCGAACGACTGGCAAAAAGAGTTACCGTTCCCTCTGGAGTACCCAGATCACAGAGGGTCACTCGTACCCCAGCTCCTCCATTTAGTAAACGTCTTGTATTCTTTTCAATGAAGAAAAAAAGGTGAAAACAGTACAGGGATAATTAAATGAATTAATTTAAATTAATCAAAGTATAGGAGGTCTTTGATTATGTGGAATTAATCATCACTTATAGTTTATGGTGGCGATTTTTTTATTGCTTAAGATTTTACACTGTTTGGGGGTTATTTCCGAAAGGCAAATTCACTTTGCACTACAAGTGCACTTGGAAGTGCAGTCGCTGTAGATCTGGGGGAAAGATCTGAAATGAGGGGAAGATCTGCTGATTTTATCATCCAATCATTTGCAAGCTAAAATGCTATTGTATTGTTGTGTTTTTATTCTGCGTCAAGCGCAGTTTTAATTTGTTTTTAGTACAGTGATTTAGCAAACAGTTTACTCCTATTTAATGTGGTGTCCAAACTATAAAAGCTGTCCAGAACTTGTCTTTCTTATAGTGTGGTTAAAAAAAACTGTATTCCATATTAGCGATGTAGACTTACCAGCAAATTATATAGGACTCATGCTTTACTCGCACGTGCCTTTTATATCGGGTTTTACTAAGGCAACATGCTTGAAATTGAGCCCAGGTTCACACTGAATGCTGGTTAGAAATCAATTTCTAACCGGCAATGCAGTCCGACTTCGGGTTCATGCACAGATGTCTATTCAAATCGCCCCGAAGTCTCCGAAAGTAGTGCAGAAACTACTTTTGGGAATTGGTGCGGCACTGCACTAATAACCGAATGCATTTTTGTCTGAATTTCTGGTATTTTCGTTATCGTTTTAACAAATGAAAACTAACATGCAGAATCCGAAATCCGAAAGATCCGACATAAAAAAATGCTTTATTTTTGTTTTCGTTGCTGACGCTCACAATAGCAATCTGTGTCTATCAAATCTACGGTCGAATGTGCCTAACCTTAAAGCGGAGCTCCACCCTAAAGTGGAACTCCTGCTGATCAGAACCCCCCCCCCTCCGGTGTCACATTTGACACCTTTCAGGGGGGAGGGGGGTGCAGATACCTGTCTAAAGACAGGTATTTGCACCTACTTCCTGCCACACAGTCTCGGGTAAACTGCGGGCATGACGTCACCTCCCGTCACCGTTGTGTTCTGGGAACACTCGGCTCCTAGAACACAGCGGGAGCCAATCGGCAGGCGTAGCGCGACTCGTGCATGCGCCGTAGGGAACCAGGCAGTGAAGCTGGAGCGCTTCACGTTCTGGTTCCCTCACCGAGGATGGTGGGGGGCAGCAGAGTGACGAGCGATCGCTCGTCCTCTGCTGCGGACAGCACTGGACTCCAGGACAGGTAGGTGTCCTAATATTAAAGGTCAGCAGCTGCAGTATTTGTAGCTGTTGCCTTTTTTTTTTTACATTTTTAATTGGTCCAAGATTATTCTACATAGAGAGAAAAGATTTGACATTATAGAAACAGTGTTGGGGTAGACCATTCAACATGAATGACGAAGATTCGACAAAGCAGCGAAAAACATACAAACGTCGAATCTGTCATTGAAGGTTTATGATGTCTGTCCAAAATTCTAAGAAGATTCGACAAGCAGCTAAACTGTACGACGCCACAATCATAAATTTCCAGTTTAATGCTCGGCCCATAGGCTATAAAAGAATTCAAATGTTGGTTTACTAGTAATAATAATTTATAAATATAATTATTACTAGTGTCATACAACATTAGAATTCTTCTATAGCTTGTAGGTGGAACATTCGACCGGAAATGTACAATTTCGGCGTCATACAGTTTAGCTGCTCCGTCGAACCTTCTTAGAACATTCAACAGACACCATAAGCCTTCAAAGACAGATTCGACCTTAATTCATTCGGATTTTCGGACAAATGCATTTTTAAAACAAAACAAAATAAATAAAAACAAATTTTCAGGAGTAACTAAATAAATAAATTTTTCGGACAAGAACTAAATTCTGAAACAAACTATTTCAGTGTGCACATGTCTAATGTGAACGTGGGCTTAAGAATGATGCAGGGTTAAAGTGGACAACTGAAAATTAAAATTTGCTATCTTATAGGTTACATCTATTAATGTTAATGGTGCCCTGATACAGTGGGGAAAATGTATTATTTAATCCTATTATTTAATCCTTTGCAGATTTTGTAAATTTGCCAACTTACAAAAAATTAAGGTTTTATCATTTTTATAATAGGTGTATTTTAAATGATAGAGACAGAATATCAATCTAAAATCCAGAAAAAAAACACAATAAAAATGTTATAAATTGAGTTGCAGCTCAGTGAGTAAAATAAATATTTGATCCCCTACCAACCAACAATAATTCTCCATTTTGTCCCACGGATATTGTGCTTTTTTATTATGATGTATTATATACCGTATTGTTAATTGATTTTACCTCTCCTCTATTCTTTCACTGGGTGCACTTTTCCAACCCCTGATGTTCCATACCTACTCTGCGAGTGATATACAGAGGTAGTGGACCATACAGGTCACTTTCCCTACAATTATCCATTTGTATGTTAGTTTGTCCATTTAATAAAAACCTTTTTTTGTTCTGAGCCTGGCCTTCAAAGTCCCGCTTTTTTGGGGGTACTCTCTTCTTTTTTCTATAGTTACCAGGGATGTGGCCACCCTCAGACTGTCCGGATGTGTAAACTCCTCTCCTCTTTTCAACAATAATTCTGGCTCCCACAGACTGGCTACAGTATGTGCTCAGATTAGTCCTGTCAATTTAAGAAGGTGCTCCTAATGACAACTTGTTATGTGTATAAAAGGCACGCGTCCACAGAATCTCTTTCTTCCATTCAAACCTCACCCTCATGGGAAAGACCAAAGAGCTGTCAAAGGACATCGGGGACAAAATTGTAGACCTGTACAAGGCTGAGGTACAACTGTTGGAGCAATTATTTGCGAATGGAGGAAATACAAAATAACCATCATTTGCTGTCGGTCTGGAGCTCCATGCAGGATTTTGCCTCATGGGGTGAGGATGATAAGAAAAGTGGGGATCAGCCCCGTACTACACAGGAGGAGCTTGTAAATGATCTCAAGGCAGTTGAGACCAAAGAAAACATTGGTAACATAATACACCGCCATGGATTGACTGAACCCACAAGGTCCCCCTCCTCAAGAAAGCACATGTACAGGCCTGACTGAAGTTTGCCAATGAACATCTAAATGATTCAGAGAAGAATTAAAAGAAAGTGCTGTGGTCAGATGCAAGCAAAATTGAGTTTTGAAGGAAGACAAATGCTGACTTTGAACCTAAGAACATCGTCCCTACAGTCAAGCACAGAGGTGGAAACATGATGCTTTGGGGCTGTTTCTCTGCTAAAGGTAAAGGCTGATTTTGCTGCATTGAGGGACCAATAGACGGGGCCATGTATTGTAAAATCTTGGATAAGAACCTTCTCCCCTCAGCCAGAAAACTGAAGATGGGTCGTGGATGGGTCTTCCAGCATGACAATGACCCAAAACATGCCACCAAGACATCAAAGGAATAAATCAAGAAGAAGCACATTAAGGTCATGGGGTGGGCTAGCCAGTCTCCAGACCTTAATCCTGTAGAAAATGTATGGCGGGAGCTGAAATTTAGAGTTGCCAAGCAACAGCCAAAAAAAACTTAAGGATTTAGAGAAGATCTGTAAAGAAGAGTGAAGCAAAATCCCTCCTGAGATGTGTGCAAACCTGGTCAGCAACTACAAGAAACTTCTTACCCCTGTGCTTGCCAACAAGGGTTTCTCCACCAGTCAAGTTTTTCTTGGGGATCAAATAATTATTTTACTCACCAAACTGCAATTTATAACATTTGTATGGTGTTTTTTCTGATTTTTGGTTGATATTCTGTCTCTATCATTTTAAATACACCTATGATAAACATTATAGACCCTTCATGTCTTTGTAAGTGGGCAAACTTACATAATTTGCAGGGGATCAAATGATTATTTTCCACACTGTATTAATATTCCTATTACAAATAGTGGTGAAAAGTAGTCCTGGCATGCCATTTTGTCTAGGCATGTTCTGTAGCTTTGGTGCTGTAACTTCTACAGCTGATATTATTTAAGACACTGCTGTTATGCCGTGTACACACGACCGTTTTTAATGTCATGGAAAAAAACAACGTTTTTCTCAACGTGATTCTTGTCAAGCCTGCCTTGCATACACACGATCGTGAAAAAAAAATGCTCGAGCAAAGCGCTGTGACGTACAACACGTACAACGGCACTATAAAGGGGAAGTTCCATTCACATGGCGCCACCCTTCGTGTTGCTTTTGCTGATTTCGTGTTAGTAAAAGTTTGGTGAGAGACGATTCGCGCTTTTCAGTCTTCGTGCTTTTCAGTCTGTTACAGCGTGACGAATGTGCTTTCTCCATTACAAACGGTAGTCTTACCAGAGCGAGTGCTCCCGTCTCATAACTTGCTTCTGAGCATGCACATTTTTTTTTCCGTCGTTAAAGCCCACACACAACCGTTTTTTTAATGGACATTTTTCACGTCAAGAAAAATGCTCTGGAGCCTACACACGATCGTTTTTAATTACCAATTGGCATTTGGCATCCATAGATGGATTGTTTTTTTGTTTTTTTTTGATCAGCCAGTGGGCTAATGTGAGGTAGGTGAAGGGATACTCCTTGTAGCACTATTGTATTGTACTGACAATAGGGTCTCCTTCGCTGACAGAATGCAGCGATCAGCGCTGCAGCCAACTGGCTAGAATTGGGTACGGATCGAATGAAAATGTTTAAACATTTCTGGTCGAGAAAAGACGATCATTAGATCAACTTCTCTCCAGCGGGCACAGTCATAGATCATCTTTAGTCTCACCAGATCTCGGGTGATATTTAGTAATATCACTATTGTGCTGCTCACTGTTCTCCTTGCGGAAGAGAAAGCTGTACCTAAGAACCTGCAGTGCAAGAATCTCTGTGCTTCTGCTTTATTCTTCCCCTTCATTTCTTAATGCTTCACCTTTCTTTTCAGCTCCTTGATTATTACCTCAAAAGTAATTGGGGGATGGGTGGGAGGATTTTATTGGCTATGATTTGATATGGAATAAATTATACATGATATGGTATTTAGTGTTGTATTTTGTTTATATTGAAGTTATAGGATATGAATGAGAACAGGTATTGATCCGCATTTGACAAATTCTTATTCAATACAAAGATCATAAATATATTTAGATTTATCTGGGGGTCATCAACACTGCACAAAAGCTTCTGGGATTACCATTACATAAATTGAAAGATGAACTAAAATAAATATATTTGTGATATCAATCGGGCATGATAAAACATTGTGATATCAATGATTAAAGAAAAAATATTAAAATATATTGATAATCGAAATCATGAATTTAGAATGGTGCTATATATAAAGAAATGTAAATGGCTCTAATAGAAGGGAAAATAGATGTTGCTGAAAGTTTAATTGATTAAAAATGTATTGTATTATTATTGTATTATTATCATTAGTAGTATGTTTATCAATATTAGTATTATCATTATCAGTAGTAATCAATTTGTTATGTATCCATTAGTGACGTTCACGTGATTGTGACACCTAAATAAATTTAAGTAGACTATATGTATCTCAATACTGTTGATGATATATATATATATATATATATATATATATATATATATATCAATCATCATTCGCATTGCATGTCTCAAGTAGAGTCCCAACATTTTTCTTCCTCTATCTACATTTACATATAATAATAATAATAATAATAATGCAAGTCTTATATAGCGCTGTCTTACCCTAACTTGCCAGGCAAGCTTCTGAAGCCACAGCCGAAGCTGTAGCTCATCGGGTCTCGAGGCACTATTACCCAAATCTATGGTACTCATTTTACCGACCTCAGAAGGATTGAAGGCTGAGTGGACCCCGCCGGGATCGAACCAGCGACCCTGAGGGCTCAGGTGATCACAGATTGCTGCAACAGAGCATTAGCCCGCTGAGCCATCTTACCAGGGATGGAGGCATGCTTTTGCTAGGTGTGCCGGGTCACAATCGTTCTCTAGTTCTCATTCTTAACTAGGGTTCCTCCAAAGGTTGTTTGTGGTTCCCTGAGCTGTGAAAAAATGACCTTCCATCTGATGGTGCCCTTATAGTTTAGGTCTCTTGTCACTTGGCAGAGCCAGAAGCATGACACCACAGACCTTTCTAACCACTGCTGTAAGAAGCATACTTCCCACTGACTACCAATGTAAGGAGCATTCTTCCCACTGACTACCAATGTAAGGAGCATTCTTCCCACTGACCCCCAATGTAAGGAGCATTCTTCCCACTGATCACCAATGTAGGGAGCATTCTTCTCACTGACCCCCAATGTAAGGGTCATTCTTCCAAGGACCAGCAATGTAAGGGATATTTCCCTTATGATCCTCGACTGACCATGCTTATGCAAAATTGGGGGTTTATTATTGTACAGTGCTGGGCCTTAATTATTATACAGTGTGCTGGCGGTTTATTATTGTACAAGACTGGGGGGATAACCCCTTCCCACCATGTATACACATATAGATGTTCTTCTGTGGGTCTGCATATATGCATATATATATATATATATAAGCATACATGTGTTTGCGCCAGGAGTGTGCTGCACAGTCTGCTCCCAGCACAGAGACCGAGTTCACACTGAGAGCCACGGGTTCCGTAGTAACGATCAGTAACCAATCAGCCTGGTTCCTGATAACTTGATCTCTGCACTAGTCTCTGATAGTGATGAGCGGAATACGCCATATTCGATTTCGCGATATTTCACGAATATATAGAAGAATATTCGTGAAATATTTGTTAATATCGAATATTCGTGATATTTTATAAAAAAAATGCGAAATTGATTGCGAAATTCTCGTCAACACGCGAAAACGGAGATAATTTCCTGGATTACTAAACTAATATGCACTAAACACTAACTCTACTTACACAAACTTATATGACTAAACTAAAGCTAATTTTTATTTGTTTTTTGTTTTTTTATACACAAAACACAGAAGGGCAGAGAAAGTATTCGCGAATATTCGGCAACATAAAAGGATCGCCTCAGCTACTCGGCCCAGGGTCTCTAATCATACCAGCAATGCTTTTAGACGTCGATGGAGATCACTAGGATGTGATCTGTTTTAAAAATAAATTTGAAAAAATACGAATATTCGCAATATCGAATATTCACTGCGATATTCGATTTATTCACGAATACTCGAATATGCAATATTCGTTACGAATATTCGCAATGCGAATATTCGTGAGCAACACTAGTCTCTGATAGCCCACCCTGTGTTTTTTTCTCCTCTGGAATGGAGAAAAATGTAAACAAAAACAAATGTGTAAAAGAAAAAAAAAGAAAAAAGGTAGATCAAGGTTTGATATAGGTACATGTCATTGTTAGGGTGAGGGTCGAGATCAAAGGTCAGGGTCAGTGTACTTTTGGTAAGATTTAAAAAAAAATGGATATCAGTGTCTTAGGTGGGATGATAAAAAAAATCATTGAATTTTACTAATAAACGCCCAAGGATTTTGTTTCCGATCATATTCATTCACACTCAGTCCTTGCCCCATAGTTAATAGTCAATGTCCATAAAATGCGCACTATTGCTTCTAGGTCCAAACTGTACTAACTGTACATAGATGTGATATTGCTGTGATTATCAGGAGCAGGAGAATTTATTTGGGGTTGTTCTTTGGTGGAAGGTAATAGCAAAAAAAAAATTTTTTTTTTACTATTTTGTCCCAGTTTTTCTTTCATAATAAAAACAAAACTGGAGATATCCATTACCATTTTTGATCAAACGAAAGCCCAATTTTTCCTGAAAAAACAAGCTATAATCTACCTGGATACACTAAGTAGTGGCGTAGTTGATAATACAGATTTACTAACACATGTCGAAGTTGCAACTGTGTTCAGGCATTGAGCCCTGCTGGGGGTTTATTATTGCATCCTTATCTCTCCCAACTCCTGAAGGAGTGGGAGCACATATGGCGTTTCTTTTGTTTACCTAGAGACCCCCTTTGGAGTTGTGGGCAAACTAAACTCTCCAGCAAATAGGGCTTGTTCTTAGGATTGCTGGAACTGCCTGTTTTTTCTGGATGCTGGCCCAAGTGGAATGTTCACCCTTATTCCACCCCTTATGGTTTGGAGTTCTAGGGGTTAGAAACCGTCTCCAAATACTCGGTGTACCATCTGTGATGTCCACGGCGGATGTTGGGGTACCCACGGCCCTTGGGGTTTTTTAAGTGCTCCTCAACCAAGAGAGGAAAAGTGGTACTGTACAATTTTTCCTGAAGAAGGATGTAATTTTGAAACATTTGAAACGCGTTGGAAACTGTCTATCATGCTCCTAGCTTTGTCCTGGGGCATGCGGTGACTTACAGTACTTTTCTAAATGATGTTTTTATACTGTATTTTGATACTGTGATATTTAGTATATCAATGTTTTGTAATAAATATAATTTTTATGACCTTCGTTGTCACTTAAATTTCTGTTGCCCTTAAAATCCCACCTACTTGGAGGTATTCATTTTTTCACTTATTATTGTGTTATGCAAAAATGTATAGAGAAAAACCGGGACGGCCGCACTCCAAAAAATTGTTTTTTTTTAATAAAACTGGTCACAACATAAACATATCACAGCAAAAAATCAGGAGAAAAGCTATGAATAAGCACTGTATGATAGTGTGAAACACGTCAGCTTTTCTACTGATTTTTTGCTGTCATATGTTCATGTTGTGACCAGTTTTATTAAAAGGAACCATTTTTTTGGAGTGCGGTCGTCCCGGTTTTTCTCTATACATTTTTGCATACTATTGCAGTGCCTGCACCCAGGTGTTTGGACTTCACCTTGCAGTTCCCTGGGACCTCTGAGCGGTAAACTTTCTTTCTCATATTATTGTGTTATGCTGGGGGTTTATTATTGTGTTATGCTGGGGGTTTATTATTGTGTTATGCTGGGGGTTTATTACTGTGCTGTGCTGGGGGTTTATTATTGTGTTATGCTGGGGGTTTATTATTGTGTTATGCTGGGGGTTTATTATTGTGTTATGCTGGGGGTTTATTATTGTATTATGCTGGGGGTTTATTACTGTGCTGTGCTGGGGGTTTATTATTGTGTTATGCTGGGGGTTTATTATTGTGTTATGCTGGGGGTTTATTATTGTATTATGCTGGGGGTTTATTACTGTGCTGTGCTGGGGGTTTATTATTGTGTTATGCTGGGGGTTTATTATTGTGTTATGCTGGGGGTTTATTATTGTATTATGCTGGGGGTTTATTACTGTGCTGTGCTGGGGGTTTATTATTGTGTTATGCTGGGGGTTTATTATTGTGTTATGCTGGGGGTTTATTATTGTATTATGCTGGGGGTTTATTACTGTGCTGTGCTGGGGGTTTATTATTGTGTTATGCTGGGGGTTTATTATTGTGTTATGCTGGGGGTTTATTACTGTGCTGGGGGTTTATTATTGTGTTATGCTGGGGGTTTATTATTGTATTATGCTGGGGGTTTATTACTGTGCTGTGCTGGGGGTTTATTATTGTGTTATGCTGGGGGTTTATTATTGTGTTATGCTGGGGGTTTATTACTGTGCTGTGCTGGGGGTTTATTATTGTGTTATGCTGGGGGTTTATTATTGTGTTATGCTGGGGGTTTATTACTGTGCTGTGCTGGGGGTAACTGTTGTGACATCAAAGGGTTATTTAAATAGTTGGGATTAATTATTATGCATTTGTGGGGGAAATTGTTGTGCTGTGCTGTGCTAGGGGTTAAAGGGGTTGTAAAGGTTCGTTTTTTATTTTCTAAATTCTCTTTAAGCTTGTGCATTGTTGGTTCACTTGCCTTTTCCTTCGATTTCCCTTCTAAACGTTTTTTTTTTCTTTGTTTTCTTTGTCTGAATTTCTAACTTCCTGTTCCTCCTCAGTAAGCTGTTCTAATTGACTTTCCACTGCTCGGATGATGGTGGAAAGCTTACTGAGGAGAAACAGAAAGTGAGAAATTCAAACAAAGGAAAAAAACATTTAGAAGGGAAATCAAAGGAAAAGGTAAGAGAACCAAAAATGCACGAGCGTAAAGGAACCAATTTTGAAAATAAAAGACGAACCTTTACAACCCCTTTAAAGTAAAATGAAAGGAATTTTTTTTTTATTATTACAATAAACAGATTCAACTACTAATAGGTTGGGAGATGTCCTTTACACAAGTACAGTAAGACAGACCTAGCTATCTGGCACTGTAAATGTTAGATAATAAAAATAGGACAGATGTGGGATATTAACAATAACACAGAGATGCTTTTGTCATCAGTCTTTAGAGATGTACAGTATCTCCAACCAAAAACATAAATGTATTAATGCTCATATTGGTCTTTATCCTTGCCCTCTCACACTTCATTACTCGCAGTAGCGCATTAGATCCCCCATTTCACATAAATGTATTTTATTGGGATTGTATGTGATAGACCAACACAAAGTGTCACATAATTGTAAAGTCTAAGGAAAATTATAAATGGTTTTCCACATTTATTACAAATAAATATGTGAAAAGTGTGGGCTGCATGTGTATTCAGCCCCCTTTACTCTGATACCCCTAACTAAAATCTAGTGGAACCAACTGCCTTCAGAAGTCACCTTATTAGTAAATGGAGTCCACCTGTGTGTAATTTAATCCAAACATAAATTAGAGCTGCACGATTAATCGTTTTCGAAGAATCAAAATCGCAATCTTTTTCCCTTCCCGATCTTCAAAACAGCAGGTCACTATTCTCTCAAAGGCTGCATTCACACCTAAGCGTAGGCGATTTGCTGCGTTTTTTTACCGCAGTTTGCCGCGACAAAACGCAGCGATTTTCCCCGCGGTTTTGTACAGGTCATTGGCATCAATGTAAAACGCCTAAGCCGCCCGATTCGCGCGTCAAAAAAGGGTCCAGGACTTGTTTGAAATTCAGGCGTTCTTTCGGCGTTCGACGTTTTGTGTTGGAGATGTGAACCATCTCCATAGAAAATAATGTTATTTTTCCCCTCTTGCGTCTTTGAGCGTCGCGCTTCAGGCGACAAAACGCTAAGGCTGCATTCACACCTAATTGCGGCGTTTTGTCCCGCGAATTGTGGCGACAAATTGGGGTGTTTTTTACCGCGATTTGCGGCGACATAATGCCGCAATTTTAACACCCATTTAACCCCCAGGTCCACATCTCCTATGCTGAACGCCGAAGCCGCCTGAGAAAAAGGGTCCGGGACTTGTTTTGAGCTTCAGGCGTACGGCGTTAGGCGTGGAGATGTAAACCATCTCCATAGAGGGCAATGTAAAATCACCCCTCCAGCGTATTAGGGGCTGCTGCGGCGTTGGGCTTCAGGCGTAAAAACGCTCAGATGTGAATGGAGCCTAAAAGTGCACAGCTGGAAAAACAAAATCTAGGCAGCCTGACAAGTTTTAACACAATACTGCTAATGGAAACAAAGTATCTTTTAGTTTTTTATCAAAGGAAAGAACTAAAGGAAGTTTAACCATTTAAAGACTAAACCTTTTCTGACATTTGTTGCTTACAAGTAAAAAATCATTATTTTCTGCTAAAAAATTACTTGGAACACCCAAACATGATATATATATTTTTTTTAGCAGAGACCCTAGAGAATAAAATGGTGGTTGTTGCAATATTTTATGTCACACCATATTTGTGCAGCTTTTTTTCAGTTTTTCAAACGCAATTTAAAAAAAAAAAATCCAATGAATTAAAAAAAAAAAAAAACAGCAAAGTTAGCCTAATTTTTTTGTATAATGTGAAAGAAGATGTTAAACCGCGAGAATTGTAAGAGAATTGTGATCTTTATTCCAAGCAAAAAAATTGTGATTTTCATTTTAGCCAGAATCGTGCAGCTCTAGTATAAATACAACTGTTCTGTGAAGCCCTTAGAGGTTTGTTAGAGAACCTTAGTGAACAAACAGCATAATGAAGGCCAAGGAACACAGCAGACAGGTCAGGAATAAAGTTGTAGAGAAGTTTAAATCAGGGTTAGGTCATGAAAAATATCCCAAGCTTTGAACATCTCATGGAGCACTGTTCAATCCACCATCTGAAAATGGAAAGAGTATGGCACAACTGCAAACCTACCAAGACATGGCCGTCCACCTAAACTGAAAGGCCGGGCAAGGAGAGCATTAATCAGAGAAGCAGCCAAGAAGCCCATGGTAACTCTGGAGGAGCTGCAGAGATCCTGCAGCTCCACAAATCTGCCCTTTATGGAAGAGTGGCAAAAAGAAAGCCATTGTTAAACAAAAGCCATAAGAAGTCCTGTTAGCAGTTTGCGAAAAGCCATGTGGGGGACACAGCAAACATGTGGAATTTTTTTGGCATAAAAGCAAAACGCTATGTGTGGGGGAAAACTAACACTGCACATCACCTTGAACACACCGTCCCTACCGCAACACATGGTGGCAGCATCATGGGGATGCTTTTCTTCAGCAGGGACAGGGAAGCTGGTCAGAGTTGCTGGTAAGATGAATAGAATAGAGCCAAATACAAAGAAAACCTGTTAGAGTCTGCAAAAGACTTGAGACTGGGATGGAGTTTCACCTTCCTGCAGGACAACGACCCCAAACATACAGCCAGAGCTACAAAGGAATGGTTTAGATCAAAGCGTATTCATGTGTTAGAATGGCCCAGTCAAAGTCCAGACTTAAATCTAATTGAGAATCTGTGGCAATTGCTGTTCACGGAATCTCTCCATCCAATCTGACAGAGCTTGAGCTATTTTGCAAAGAAGAATGGGGAAAAATGTCACTCTCTAGATGTGTAAAGCTGGTAGAGACATCCCCCAAAAGACTTGCAGTTGTAGTTGCAGTGAAAGGAGGTTCTACAAAGTATTGACTCCGGGGGGCTGAATACAAATGCGCACCACACTTTTCACATATTTATTTGTAAAAAGAAATGAAAGCCATTTATCATTTTCCTTCCATATTTACAAAGCAGTGAATGGTTGCTTTGCTGATCAATTGCCACTTATCCCCACAGAGACCCCCCCATATGATCACTCGCGTCTAAAATCCTGTTTTTTTGTTTGTCCTTTGCCAACATATTTTGTAAAGATAACTTAAGAGTTTCTACATTTGTAAGATGTTTTGGGAATTAATTTACTATTGTTATCATCTGTTTTTATAATTAGTACCCTTCATTTTTAGAAGATGGGAAAAAAGTGACTTTTCTTTTATGACTATTAATTATAACCACCATCATCATCATGTACAATAGATTTTTTTTTTTTATATAGTTTTCATTTCTAATGCTCTGTACTGTAATTGCTGCAGAGTAAAAAAAGCAAACAAAAAAAAAAACAATGTATTTACAACATATAATAAACTGCCTATTGGTTTTAGTTGAGAAAAGATGAAATAATATGGATTTTACAGCTAGACATAAAAAAAATAAACAAAAGAAATTAAAAAAATAACCGATAGTCCTGCTGCACAGCCTAATTCAGCCAACAGTCAGAGCACTGGCCGGAACTGATGTGTGGGAGCTGCGGGGCCCGCCGGACAGGTTTGTCGGTGCACATTGTCAGCAGGAAGAGGAAGCAGCGTGCTGGTTGTGTACTGATCAGAGGTGACAGAAGGCTGAGTGGAAGAGCAGTATGGTGCATTGTAGTAAGGTGCTACTGAGGAAGGTAAGCGAGCAGTGTCTGTACTACATGTCTGATCTCTGTATACTATTACTAGGAGTACCTACATGCTGCATGTACTACCTGTGTGTCATACATCCTGACATTCATATAGAATAGCTGGCTGTTCTGCAGTTTACACACCTCATTGTATATTACAGGTGTGTGTATAACACCTCTATATAAACTGTGTGTATGTATGTATATATATATATGTATATATATATATCTGGAATGTGTGAGGAAACTGCAGTACCTGTATTTTTGTACATTTATTTATGTGTGTGTGTATACACACACGTGCATCTCATAAAATTAGAATATCATCAAAAAGTACATTTATTTCAGTAATTAAATTCAAAAACACTTTTTTATATAGATTCGTCACACACGGAGTGATATATTTGAAGCATTTTTATTTTGATGATTATGACTCGCAGCTAGCGAAATCCTAAAATTCCGTATTTTCAAAAAATAGAATAGTACATAAGACCAAAAAAAACAAAAAACAAATCTTCTGATAATTCCTTTCACTCCTCTGTTAGAAATCCTGTGAGGAGCAGCTGGTCATGGCTGGTTTATGTTGAAATTATGTTCTTTCCACTTAAAAATTATGGTCCCAACAGTGCTCACTGTAACATTCAGAAGTTTAGATATCCTCCTGTAACCAATGCCATCAGTATGTTTTGGCAGAGTTTGACAAATTTGCTTTGAATCTAGGAGCCAGCTAAAAGTTAGGAGCCAGAAAATGCGCCCCGTCCCGACGAGCACGCACGCAGAAGCGAACACATACGTGAGTAGCGCCCGCATATGTAAACGGTATTTAAATCACACATGTGAGGTATCGCTGCGATCGTTACAGCGAGAGCAATAATTCTAGCTCTAGACCTTCTCTGTAACTCAAAACATGCAACCTGTAGATTTTTTTTAAACGTCGCCTGGAGAGCCATGGAGATTTTAAAGGGTAAAAGTTTGTCGCCATTCCACGAGCGCACGCAATTTTGAAGCGTGACATGTTGGGTATCAATTTACTCTGCATAACATTATCTTTCACAATATAAAAAAAATTGGGATAACTTTACTATTGTCTTATTTTTTAATTAAAAAAAGTATATTTTTTTCCCAAAAAAGTGCGCTTGTAAGACCGCTGCGCAAATACGTTGTGACAAAGTATTGCAACGGTCGCCATTTTATTCTCTAGGGTGTTAAAATAAAAAAATATATATAATGTTTGGGGGTTCTAATTAGAGGGAAGGAGATGTCAGTGAAAATAGTGAAAAATAACACATTAGAATTGCTGTTTAACTTGTAATGCCAACGACCACCACCAGATGGTGCCAGCTTACAGAAGGAAGAGCTTGGGACTTTACAAGGCCGCAAAGACGCAACCTTAATTACCGGCCGTCGCGGGCCCGCCGCGATCGCGCGGCGGGGGAGGTGGGGGCACACGGAGGCTCAAAATTCTGCCGCAAAGCCGCAGCCTCAATTACCGGCGGGCGCCAGGTCACAATTTCGTGTCGCAATTGCGACCTGGCGCCCGGATATTGTCGACCCCTGTGTTTTGGAACAATATGATTTTGAGAGAGCTCTTTGCTCTTACCCATCATGCAATGTTTGTGTGACACCATGATAATGAGACACCTTTTTATAGGCTATCAGCTGAGACTGAACCAGATAATATCAATTTTCACTGACAAGGAGCAAGTTTGCTTTCTAATTACTGAGAGATTTCAGCTGGTGTCTTGGCTTCCCATGCCTTTTTGCACCTCCCTTTCTCTGTGTTCAATACTTTTTCCCTGTGTCATTCCATGTTATTACACATAACTTAATTTCTGAACCTATTTGTTTTGTCGTCTTTGTATGGATTGTTACTGACATGTGAAAATGTCATGTCAGTAGCACCTTTAGAAACATATTTCCCTAGAAAAATGGTGACGTGTTAAGTACTTATTTTACCTGCTGTATATGTGTGTGTGTGTGTGTGTGTGTGTGTGTGTGTATATATATATATATACACACACTGCCTTGCGAAAGTATTCGGCCGAATACTTTGGCAAGGCACTGTATATTATACAGCCAATACATTTAATAGGCATCATTATTATATATGCGTTATGTCAGTTGTACGTTCACACCTGGGCGTTTTGAATCATGGGCTGAATCGCCGCAATTCTGCCCACGATTTCCAAATGCTCTGCTGAAATGGCAAATCTTACAACACAAATTTCAGATGCCATTTGTTTTAATGGCAGCTAAAACTGCGGTGCAGTTTTACCGCCCAAAAGAAGCTCCTGATCCTTTTTTGGGCAGCAAGCTTCACGCAATGTGGTTTGACGCGATCGCAGCACAATTTATCGCGCCAGAACCACACCATGTTTTTAGGTGCCATTAAAATGAACGGCATCTGAAATTCCCATTGGGAAATCTGTCATATTGGCAAAGCATTTTGAAATTGCGGGCAGAACAGATGTGAATGCAGCCTTAGGCCCAATGTCGCTGTAACCATTTTGTTAGCGGTGACATCTCCCTGGTGGCAGAATCGTTTTGCCATTGATTTACTAAAACTGGAAAGTGCAAAATCTGGCGCAGCGCTGCATAGAAACCAATTGGCTTCCGGTTGTTTTTTTGTCAAAGCTCAATTGAACAAGCTGAAGTTAGAAGCTGATTGGCTACCACTAGAGATGAGCTCCGGCGTGTTCGCACAGTCTACGTGCAGAGCCCGCCAGGAAGTCGGCAGGGAGCTGCGCTAACCACAGGCAGGGAGATATTTCCCGATCTCTGCAGCCGAGCATCGAAATGATGTCTCCCTGCCTGTGATTATCACAGCGCTGTGCCAACTTCGTGGCAGGCTCTGCACGTGGAGTGTGTGAACACGCCGGAGCTCATCCCTAGTTACCACGCATAGTAGCACCAGATTTTGCACACTCCAGTTTTAGTAAATCAACCCCTTTTGAGTCTTGGTCGCCTTCATCTGAGTTGTTCTTTCTTCTCTGGCTCAAACCTGCCTGAGCGAGCCCACCAGGGCGCTGCCATCTGTGCTGGCCAATCATTTGCGGCCTGGGCATTCCCTGCTCCACAGCCACACATATACAAAGGGCATGTATACACAGCTATGATTGGCTAAGTATGATTGGATGGCTTCCAGGTGGGTTTGGACCAGGATCTGAGCTCATCCCTACTCTGCAGCATGTCAGCCTATGGGTAACGGCACCCACTTTGAGCGATATCCTTTTGAAATCAATAAATGAAGGTTTAATATAACTCCCATAGCATTCCTTTTTGTAGCACTGATCATTGTCTAATGTTTGATCTGTTCTCCGCAGTATGGAAACTTCATAGACAATCTGAGGATCATGGTGAAAGGTGGAGCTGGAGGAATGGGACTGCCACGGTTAGGTGGAGAAGGAGGAAAAGGTGGTGATGTGTTTATGGTAGCAACGCACGGTGTCACCCTGAAAAATGTCAAAGAGAAGTATGCACACAAACGATTCGTTGGGGATGATGGAGCCAACAGTAGGTGAGTGTCTCACACAGAAATCATAAGCGCATGTCTGATAAGACACTTTTATAAGTGTGTGTGTGCGCATGAAACTTAAATGTGGGTGCATGTCCCTGAGCTCACCATCGGGACACAGCGACTGTCCATGCAGCCACGTATCCCAATAGATATCTGTGGGACTGCTGACATTCACGTTGTGGCGCACATGAAATAAAGCTTTGCATGATGCCCAGGGATTGGAAAGGGGGGCCTCTGTGCCAGAGGCGGGCTGCCTTTGGGAAGGGGGCCTCTGTGCCAGAGGCGGGCTGCCTTTGGGAAGGGGGCCTCTGTGCCAGAGGCGTGCTGCCTTTGGGAAGGGGGCCTCTGTGCCAGAGGCGGGCTGCCTTTGGGAAGGGGGCCTCTGTGCCAGAGGCGGGCTGCCTTTGGGAAGGGGGGCCCTCTGTGCCAGAGGCGGGCTGCCTTTGGGAAGGGGGGCCCTCTGTGCCAGAGGCGGGCTGCCTGTGGGAAGGGGGGCCCTCTGTGCCAGAGGCGGGCTGCCTTTGGGAAGGGGGGCCCTCTGTGCCAGAGGCGGGCTGCCTTTGGGAAGGGGGGCCCTCTGTGCCAGAGGCGGGCTGCCTTTGGGAAGGGGGGCCCTCTGTGCCAGAGGCGGGCTGCCTTTGGGAAGGGGGGCCCTCTGTGCCAGAGGCGGGCTGCCTTTGGGAAGGGGGGCCCTCTGTGCCAGAGGCGGGCTGCCTTTGGGAAGGGGGGCCCTCTGTGCCAGAGGCGGGCTGCCTTTGGGAAGGGGGGCCCTCTGTGCCAGAGGCGGGCTGCCTTTGGGAAGGGGGCCTCTGTGCCAGAGGCGGGCTGCCTTTTGGGAAGGGGGCCTCTGTGCCAGAGGCGGGCTGCCTTTGGGAAGGTGGGCCCTCTGTGCCAGAGGCGGGCTGCCTTTGGGAAGGGGGGCCCTCTGTGCCAAAGGCGGGCTGCCTTTGGGAAGGGGGGCCCTCTGTGCCAGAGGCGGGCTGCCTTTGGGAAGGGGGGCCCTCTGTGCCAGAGGCGGGCTGCCTTTGGGAAGGGGGGCCCTCTGTGCCAGAGGCGGGCTGCCTTTTGGGAAGGGGGGCCCTCTGTGCCAGAGGCGGGCTGCCTTTTGGGAAGGGGGGCCCTCTGTGCCAGAGGCGGGCTGCCTTTTGGGAAGGGGGGCCCTCTGTGCCAGAGGCGGGCTGCCTTTTGGGAAGGGGGGCCCTCTGTGCCAGAGGCGGGCTGCCTTTTGGGAAGGGGGGCCCTCTGTGCCAGAGGCGGGCTGCCTTTTGGGAAGGGGGGCCCTCTGTGCCAGAGGCGGGCTGCCTTTGGGAAGGGGGGCATGGTGGCTGAACACACTACTCAATGTTTATTAGACACAAACGACTTTGGGACCCATAAGAGCTGTACTGCATCTCCAGTGCTCTCACGGCTGGCAGAATGAACACGCAAACCATGTGTTTCTCTATGTATTCTTGTTCTTCCAGTGTGCGTTCACTTAAAGGCTCATCCGGTCCAGACTGTCCTGTTAATGTTCCTGTGGGAATAACTATCACCACTGATGATGGGCATAAGATAGGTAAGAAGCAATTCCTAATTCATGTTTGATTGCCTACAATGTTAATTAGCCCATCACCACCTGCAGCCTGTATATTGATGTTCCCTGTGAGCGCTGATATAGTAATGCTATGCAGGAGGAATGCTCAATTGATAACAATAAAAGTCTTGAGCCTGCAGATGGACCCAGCTGTCTTTCTCTAATGGGTAGCTGCCTGGGATTCCCCATGCCTTCATTTCTGCCATTAGACAGGATTTAAAAGTTCAACTTTCAGACACTGCACATATACGCTATTAAAAAAGTAGCATAATTAGAAAAAGTGTTTTCCTTATCTCAGGTATGGCGGTATTTGCTAATGAAGATATTTCATAATGAATCTGTTGCAGTGGCTGCAACGTATTAGCAAAGCACAAATAAGTTTATGAATCTACCATATGCCTGTGAATGGCTTTGGAATTGCCTCATATTGCCTTATATGAATCTGCTGCAAAGTTCCTAGTAGCGCTCCAATGCCACAATTATATTGCAATGCATTTATTGAATCATCCAATGTGTGCCCGTTTACACATTTTTAATATTTATCTAACGTTCCACTTTAAGTCCTTTTTGTTACTTTAACCACTTCCCCACCGCTCCTATAACTGAAATACGGCTACAGCGTGGAGGATGTCATAACAAATGCGCATGCACGCCCCTGCATGCTCCGTGACCGCTATGTCCTTTGGATTGTGGTAAAGGGCCAATCACAGCAGTCCTTTACCATGTAATCACAGCTGATCACATGTAAATAGACTTGTCGGTTATGGTAATTTTTTACTCACACTGTCTGTGTGTGAGGAAAGGAGAGCCAATAACCAGCAAGTCTGCCAGGGCACAGTGAGTACACAATGATGCCCGGATTATCGGTGTAGCCCCTATCAGCGCACATCAATGAAGGAAAAAAATGACTTTAGAACCAAAACTAAGAAAGATATTATTTTATTTAAAATATATATATATATATTCTGTCTTTATTCCCGTTTGTTTAGAAAAAAAATAAAAACCCAAGTCGTGATTAAATACCACCGTGATTAAAACTTCATCTGTTTGGAAAAAAATTACAAAAAATGTCATATGGGTACAGTGTTGCATGACCGAGCAAATGTCATTTAAAGTGCGACAGTACGGTATTGAAGAGGTTAAAATATCTTAGAAATATGTAAGGCCTGAACACATAAAACACAATAAAAGTAATGTAGCCAGTAAAATCTGAAGCTATAAATTAGTTTTGGATTAGAAGTAATGGGTACACAAGGGGGCGATGGCCCTTGAGCTGCCCTCCTTTAAATCAAGCTATGAATGGAATCATTCTAACTTCGATCATATCAGGTTCAGATGAATCCCTATATGCCCTCTGCTGCAAAATACTCGACTGTCTTTGATCTAAATTATATGTTTACATCTGCTCCACTGAGTGAGGCACGCTAATTCAGTGGAACAAATTTGGGCGCCCTACCGTTCATCTACAGGTGCGACTTATCGTATTGTATTCTTCTGTTGTAGGTGAACTGGATAAAGACGGAGACCAGCTCCGGGTCGCCAGAGGGGGTCAAGGCGGTGGTTTCCGAACAAACTTCCACCCATCCAAGGGACAGAAAAGGGTAATTCGGTTGGACATGAAGCTGATCGCAGATGTGGGATTGGTTGGGTGAGTAGTTCAGTGGATAAAACCGATAACTAATAACTCACTGCCGAGACTTCTCTTCCAAATTATTCATTAGGAATGGTATATTTCCACATATATGTGGCAACTAAATATACAGACATAAATTACATCAAATCCCATCACATCTGAATTTTTTATTTTACATTTTCGATGAAAAAAAGCCTGACATATGGGCGAAACGTGTTTTGGAATTCCACTCTACAGTGCTGTATCCATAAAAATTTATTGATATGTATTTTCCAATTGTTACCTTTTTAACAATTTTTTATTTGCTCTTCAAATAAAAAAATTCTTGTATATCATATTTGATATTATTGCATCTCATTCTGCACCTTAAAAATCCAAATCAATCCTCTTGTATCTATTTAACATTTTTGATGATTTAATTTTTTCAGGTGTATGCGAGGTTGGGGTAGGATGTTTAGGTGAGGAGTGATATGTGGATGCAGAGGGTGCAGAAGGGGAGGAAAGGTAACTGAGAGAAACAGGGAAAGATTTGTTTTTATAGTCGAGTGGAACAGGGATTGGTGTTGCTGTAGAGTAATTAGGTTAAGGATTGGCAATTGGAGTTTGGAAGAGATGTGGACATGAGGCTGTGAGTAAGATACAGTATTTGGGGCTGCCTCAAAGGTGGGAAGGGGGGGCGTTTGCCGCCTGTAGGCGGGGTTGAATGGGAGCTGCTCTCCTCTCAGTGATCTACTAGGAAACTAGGGAAGAGAGAGGAGAGGAAAATAAGAGCCTGCCGGATCACACAGAGTGGGGATCTCCCTTTTCAATTTGAATTGCCCGGTGGACGCTGCCAAACAAAACAAAGCCCTGCCTCCTGGACCGGCATTGGACCAGTGTGCTGTCTATCATAGGAGGCGGGGCTTTGTTTGGCAGCAGCTGCCAGGCACTTTAAATCCAAGCTGTGTCGTGGCGGGAGATCCTCGCTCTGTGTGATCTGGCCGGCTCTCATTCCTGCGATCCCTGGGCACTGGCGAGGCTGTATTGATGGGCTCTGGCGAAGCTGCACTGACGAAGGGGAAAAAAAAGATGAGTTAGGCTTACCGGTAACTCCTTTTCTGAGAGTCTTCCAGGACAGCCCATGAGACCTAGGGCTCCTCCCACCAGGACAGGAAACACGTTAACCCCCACCAGATAAAAGGGCCGTCCTCCAGGCCCCATGCCAGTCTTCTCGAGAACCGTAGGACTTCCCTGAAAAACATATGCATAAATACACAACTTCCATACAAAAACCGGGTGGGAATCCGGCTGTCCTGGAAGACTCTCAGAAAAGGAGTTACCGGTAAGCCTAACTCATCTTTTCTCCCAAGCGTCTTCCAGGACAGCCCATGAGACGATGAGCCAGAACTTACCAGTCTAGGGTGGGACAACTGCCTGAAGGACCTTTCGACCAAACGCCTGCTCTTGAGCAGATAGCAAATCCAGGCGATAATGTTTCATGAAGGTCGAATAACTGGACCATGTGGCAGCCTTGCAAATTTGTTCCGGTGTAGCACCAGCCCTCTCAGCCCAAGACGCGGACAAAGCTCTCGTTGAGTGCGCAGTAACAAAAGGGGTAGGAATTTCTTTAATTTTATAGGCTTCTGAGATGGCCTGTTTAATCCATCTAGCCAATGTGGCTTTAGATGCCCTCTTACCCTTGTGTGTGCCTGAGAAAAGGATAAATAAAGCGTCTGTCTTTCTGAAGGTCTTTGTGACCTCTAAATAGATGAGAAGGGATCTTCTTACGTCTAAAAAACTAAATTTCTTTTCCTGATCACCCTGCGGTGAACTACAGAAGGATGGCAGTACAATATCCTGTGATCTGTGGAATGCACTAGCTACTTTGGGTAAAAACCCTGGATCCGTTTTTAACACGACACGATCCTTAAAAATTGTGAGAAATGGCTCCCTTACTGACAAAGCCTGTAACTCGCTTACCCTACGAGCGGAGGTAATTGCTACCAAAAAAAATAGTTTTTAGGGTAAGTAATTTAACAGAAATATCCTCTAAGGGCTCAAAAGGAGGTTCTACCAGAGTTTGAAGCACCAGGGACAGGTCCCAAGTTGGACAACTTCTTATCACTACTGGCCTGGCCCTGGAAATGGATTTAAAAAATCTCGCTACCGTAGGATTTTCCAGAAGAGAAACCTGGAGGAAAACACTAATAGCTGCCGCTTGTACTTTCAAGGTACTAACCGAAAGACCCTTGTCGACACCCTCTTGAAAAAATTCCAAAATAGAAGGAACATCATGCGTTGATCTTTGGTTTTCAGACAACCATGAATTAAACTTTTTCCAAACCTTGGAATATATGGCTCTAGTGACTGGTTTTCTGCAATTCACCAAAGTTTTGATCACTTTGTCAGAAAACCCCTGAGCCTTCAGTATCTTCTCTTCAGATACCAAGCCGTCAAGCTTAAGGACACTACTTGTGGGTGTGACACTGGACCCTGAGATAACAGGTCCTCTCTCTCCTGAAGTCTCAATGGAGGCTTCGAGACCAGAGACTGTAGCCGGGAAAACCATGACCTCTTGGACCAGAAGGGGGCGATCAGAATTAGGTCCGTTTCTTCTAGGAGAAACTTCCGGAGTACTTCTGGAATAAGCCTGATCGGCGGGAAGGCGTAGCAGAGGTCGAATGGCCACGGATTCGCCAGCGCATCGATCCCCAGTGATCGATCTTCTGGGTTCAGAGAAAAGAACTCCTCCGTCTTGCGGTTGAGCCGATTTGCGAACAAATCTGCTTCGGGCCAACCCCATTTGTTGGTGATCTCTACAAATACTTCTGGATGAAGCGACCAATTGTCTCGCTCCACCCTGTGGCGACTGAGGTAGTCTGCCAGGCAGTTTTTCGTCCCCTTCAGGTGCACAGCGGATATTGAGGCTAGATTTACTTCTGCCCAAGTAAAAATTCCCTGAGCAACCTCTTGAAGTATCCGACTCCTCGTGCCTCCCTGCTTGTTGAGGTACGCCACTGTTGCAATATTGTCGGATAGGATCTGGAGATTGTGACCCCTGATCTCCGACTGAAAGGCTTGCAGGGCTCTCTGAACCGCTAGTAGTTCCCTCTGGTTCGATGAAGCTTTGGCTTCTTTCCCAGACCATTTTCCCTGTGCGACCTGGTCGCTGAGGTGGGCCCCCCATCCCCAGGAACTCGCGTCTGTCGTGATCCTTTTGGACACAGGAATGGACCATGGCAGGCCCCTTGTTAGGTGAAGATGTGTCCTCCACCACCATAGGCTTCTTTTCACCTTGGTAGGTAACAGAACTTTTGACTGCAGAGACCTTACATCTCCATCCCAGTTTCTCAGGAGAAACATCTGCAACGGTCTTTGATGGAATCTTGCCCATGGCACTGCCGGAAAACATGAGGTCATCAGACCTACAGTACTTGAAATCTCCCTCAGCGTGACCAACTGACTGGTCTGTAGAGCTGAAACTGCTTGCACCATCTTGGAGACCTTTTCCTCCGGGAGAAAAACCTTCTGGTTTACTGAGCAGATGTCGTAGCCCAGATATTTCACCCTCTGAGCTGGATTTAGGGAAGACTTCTCCCTGTTTATGAGCCAGCCTAAGGACTGAAGGAAGTCCTGTACCGTCTGGAGATCTCCTAGTAATTTCTGGTAAGAATCTGCCACTATTAACAGGTAGTCCAGGTAAGGGATGACAGTTATTGCTTTCAACCTTAGCGGAGCCAGCGCTTCCCCTAACACCTTTGTAAAGATGCGTGGGGCTGAAGACAGACCAAAGGGGAGGGCTTGAAATTGAAAGTGCCGGATTCCTGTTCCCAATTTGACCGCTATCCTCAGGAATCTCTGGAATGCTGGATGGATCGGGACATGTAGATAAGCATCCCTTAAGTCCAAAGTGGCCATGAAGCAGTTTGGGTAAAGCAGATTTCGGATTGAGAATACTGTCTCCATCCGGAAATGCTTGTACCTGATCGATCGATTTAGAGACCGAAGATTCAGAATAAGCCGATACTTTCCTGACGGCTTTCTGATCACAAAAATATGGGAATAGAACCCCTTGCCTTGATTTGATTGGGGAACAGGAACCAGGACCTTCTGATCTAGCAAGTCTCCTATTTGGAGACCCAGAGCCCTCGCTTTCTCCCGATCTTTGGGAAGAGAGGTGATCAATAGTCGCTCTGGTGGTTGGCAGGAGAATTCCAGCCTGTATCCCTTTGCCACTAGATCCAGGATGAAGGGACTTGAAGTGACTGCTGCCCACTGTGGGAGAAAGGCCCTCAATCTTCCTCCCACAGGGAGATGCTGGTCACTGTGGCTTGGCGGGCTGTTGAGGTGTGCGAAACAAAACACCCCCTCTACCTTTGCCCTTGTGCCCGTCCCAATGCTTCTTGGGCCTATTGTCCTTTTCTCTAGGACCCTGCTGCCTGTATTGGCCACGAATTTTTTTTCTGGCTGTCTGTTTCTTTTTGTTCTCTGAAAAGGCCTTTTTTCTATCGGCCGTACGTTCCAGTGCTTCCTGCAGCCCTGGGCCGAAAAGATGATCCCCCGTTAGGGGAAGCCCACATAGGCGTAATTTAGAGGCTGCATCGCCTGACCAGGTTTTAAGCCAAAGGCTTCTTCTGGCTGAATTCACTAAGGCCGAAGTCCTAGCCGTCATTCTTACCGACTCTGCGGAAGAGTCTGCTAGAAAACCCACAGCATTAAAAAGAATCGGAAAGGATTTCAGAATCTCTTCCCTAGAGGTACCTGCCAACAGATGGTTTTTTATCTGTGTAAGCCATTCTTCCAGGTTTCTGGCTACACAAGTGGAGGCCAGAGCCGGCTTGAGATTTCCAATAGCTGAATCCCAGGCTCTGTGAAGGAGAATATCTCCTCTTTTGTCCATCGGGTCCTTAAGCGTACCCATATCATCAAACGCTAAGTCCGAATTTTTTGAAACTTTTGAAAGAGGTGCGTCTAACTTTGGACTTTTATTCCACGGCTGCGCTGTATCCTCATCAAATGGAAACCTTCTTTTTAGGTTACCGGAAAAGAAAGGTTTTCTTTCTGTATTTTCCCACTCCAGCTTGATAGTATCAAGGAGGGAACTGTGCACAGGAAAAACTTTAGATTTCTTTTTGTGCAAACCTTTGTACATAAGGTCATGTTTAGACAAATGTACCTCCTCCTCTTCCATTTCCAGAGTTGCATAAATGGCCTTTAATAAGCTATCCACTTCTTCCAGAGACAACTTAAATCTTGAGCCCCTAGAGGATTCTCTATCCCTGGGCCCTGAATCTGACCCTGATTCCTCTGGAGAGGAACGGGTAGATCTAGCTTCAGTCTCAGAGTCTTCACTCTCCACATTCTGTTGTGTAATGTTACTAACTGTGGATTTTCTGCTTGAAGACGGACCCTCTGAGGGAGCCTGCAATTTATCAATTAGATTTCTGAAAGAGCTAAAGGTAGATTTAAGCTCATCACTAACTGAAGTCAGAATTTTCTGACATGAGGCTACCGGTTCATCTTTAGTTAGGCCTGAAATACAGGAGCGGCAAACTGGTTTACTCCATGAGGAGCTCAGTTTACTACCACACACTGCACACTTTCTTTTTGGTGGCTGCGCTTGGGCTTTGTCCTGAATCTTGGCCTGCAAGAGAACAAATAACCCTATAAATACACTTGCCACATACCCTCCATCACACCCCGTGCAGGAGAAAAGAAAAATGTGCACCCTTCACCTAGTCCTTACTAGTTACAAGGGGAAGAAAAGACACTCACAGGTTTGTGCAAGAAGAAAGTATTACTTCAGGCTTACCTGTGAGGAGCTGGCGTTTGGGCTTGATTCCACTGCCTGTGCAGGAATTTCAAAGGAGTCCATCCTGCCCCCGTCGTGGTCCGCAGCCTGTGCTGGGTTACCGCTTTTTAAAAACGCCAGTCACCCAGCGTCCCCGTTCGCGCCGTTTTTTGAGACAGGAACCAGCGTCTCCGGCGCCCGCCAATGACGTCATACGCCCTGGAAGTGACCCCTCCGGGACTTCCTGAACCAGCGTGGAACGCAAGTTCCGCCCCTTCCTGCCGCGCGGCTTCCTCCTTCCTCCTTCCCCTGCATGTTCTAGCCTGGCTGTACTGGCAGGGGAAAAGCCGCTCTGCTGCTCCAGCGCAGCGCTGAAAAAAGAACCAGCGATTCTTTGCAGGGGGAGCACGGACACCATGACGGTACAGACATTCCCCATGCACCGAGAACAGGGACAGCAGCCACAAACCAACTCCCCGATGGATGTGCCGCTCTGGGTAGGAAGAGGTAGGAAACAAACACTCACCCATTGTGCTCCAGCACAGCTCCAGGAGCCCTGCTCTAGAGACCTAGGGGAACCAGTTCCAGGAAACATGTTACCCCCCCGTCCGGAGGAAACACTAATACTGGCATGGGGCCTGGAGGACCGCCCTTTTATCTGGTGGGGGTTAACGTGTTTCCTGTCCTGGTGGGAGGAGCCCTAGGTCTCATGGGCTGTCCTGGAAGACGCTTGGGAGAAAAAGACTTTATCACTTAAAAGCCTGGCTAGTAGCTCAGGACTTGACATTTTGAGCCCTGGTATATATAAATAGATACTTGGGAATTGAGTCTCAAACCAGGTTTTTATGGCAACATTTGGTGTTCTAGCTGGTAGTAGTTGGCCACATTCAACTGAACTTGTTCTGTAAGGAAGACATTTGACCCCTCATCCAACGGTTTACTCGGCTCTAATTGTAGTACGATACGGCATGGCTTCAAGGCCTGGAGTTATATACAGTTCATGGCATTTGGTTTGTGTTTCCTGCATTTCTCATCCCTTGATTTGATTACTGGTTGTCTTTAATGTGGCTGGGTGATGAGCTCCTTAATTATGTTCAAACATGAATCTTTTACTGACCTACCCTCCAAAACCTGCCTGCTTGATTCATAGAAATGCAGCAATGAGTGTTCTCTTATCTTTGCACTAATAGCGGCTCCATCATTTGATCTCTAATTGTTGTTTTCTTATTGTATGTTCGTCTTTTAGTGGATTTCCTTTGATGGGGATATTATTGTGGAAACTAACAATACCTTCTTAAGAGATGATCTTTTTTCGTACATAATAAAATTTTGTAGTTGTAGTTGGATGTAATGGTTTATTAAGGGGAAGATAATCATTATTGGCATTTTGAATTGAGAGCTCCAATATCAGTGGTCGTTGTCTTTGCATTATTTAGCAGTCATTATATTTGTTTTTATGCGATTCGTGATGGAATAATAATTTTCACAGCATGTACCCCCTAAATACAATGCAGTGTTGAGTCTGGCTTTTAAGTTGTAAAATAATAAACATACACTATATGGCCAAAGATTTGTAGATGGCTGACCTTCACCATTATGTGAGCTAGCCAAGGACCGATTGATCCATATTGGGCGCATATTTAATATAAATATATATATATATATATTAGGGTTGTCCCGATGCCAGTATCAGGAACGATACTGAGCATTTGTCACCATCCCCCCCCCCCCGCCGCAACGCCGCCGCATACCGCAACACCGCCGCCGAGTTAATCAGCGTGCGGGGAACATTACAGCTTTCGTTTGAATAGCTGTAGTGTTCCCCACCGTGCCACATATAGACACTCCACCTTGCTCAGGATTGGACGAGTGATCTGTCCAATCCCGAGCAAGAGGGAGTGTCTATATGCGGCATGGCGGGGAACACTACAGCTATTCAAATGAAAGCTGTAATGTTCCCCACACGCTGATTAACTAGGCGGCGACGGCGGCATCTAGGTATGGGGGGACATGGCTGCATATGGGGGGGGAAATGGCGGGACATGGCTGCATATGTGGGGGGGACATGGCTACATATGTGGGGGGGGGGGGGGACATGGCTGCATTTGGGGACACATTTAAAAAAAAAAAAAAGTATCGGTCAGTACTTGAAAAAAAGTATCGGTACTTGTACTCGGTCCTAAAAAAGTGGTATCGGAACTATATATATATATATATATATATATATATATATATATATATATATATATTACTGTCCTTTTTATTTTTTGTGAATGAGTAGGGGTACAGGGTGGGTCAGGATCTGGGGGGCCCATTGTTGAAAGGTTTCAATAAGTTATTCCAACAATCACCAGGGTTGTGTTGAAGAGGCCCTTGTCCTCTCCAACAGGGAGGGAGGGGTGCTTGTTGCTTGGATAAGGGTTTGGTATATTATGGACTGTGGGGGGGGGGGGGTCTTTCTTTTTTTTTTTTTTAATAGTCCTGCATGGAAAATTATGAAAGGCCCTTCCCTAAACTGTTACCACAAGGTGTCAACCACACCATTGCTGGCTGGAGGGTATTAAGTACCCCCTCACTGAAAACTCCTGAAGGCAATAATTTGGAGTGGTGCTCACAAACATTTGGCCATATAGTTTATTATAAATAAAATGTGTGTGTGTGTGTGCGATTATTTATATATATATATATATTTTAATCTACTGCTCTGATTTTCCTTTATACTCTCATCTAGGGCTACCCTTGGGGCTGATGAGCATTTACATTAATCGCAAGCCTTTGATTATCATTTATATTTGTTGAGCGATCACTGCCTGTCAGATCATTCCTCCTTTCTCAGAGAAGGGAAGGAAATTGCTGACTGCATGTGTGCTGTCTCTAATTGGTCAATAAGAAATCTTGCATATAAAAATGTTCTATATATACCAGCTGCAGCCAAAAGGCTAAACTCAAAGTAAAGCTGGCAATAAATAGATTGGTGTTCAGCAGGTACAGGCCAAATTTCCATTTATGTGGGCCTCTGCCTGTTCATCAGAAGTCGATCGTTAGATATGCCTCTATCCAGTGGCTTGTTGAAACCATTTTCTCGATCAAGTGGCTGTAGCCACTGATCAGTGTGTTTTTGATAGTGGAAGATTCCCACTGCCAGAATAAGGGAGGATCCCTACATCCACCTTGCTCATGTGAATGGAGGAATTTGTTTGTTTTTTGTTCTGTTTTTTTGTCTGTTGAACTTATAAAACATAAGTTCATAAATACAACAAGTGATATTGTTTGCGCTGTGGTAATGATGCCTGAAGGGTGATGAGAAATAGGTGAAAGGGTAAGTAAAGTGATAAACTAAGTGGGTGAGGTGAGTACAAAAATATATATAAATATATAAATATCAATTATATATAAAAACAATGTGAACAAAGTAACAGTAAATATCAGTGACCGTGTCACATATAGTGATATGTGGTTGACATAATAGAACGCATGGTCAATCTCAGTCCTGCGGACAAAAACAAATGTAGAAAAAGAAAGTCCAACTGTAACATGCAACTGAGTGCAGCGAGTGAAATCTGATGTGAAGTCAAAAGGAGATGTTCCAGCAGCCAAATGGATGAAGATGCAATGGAGAATTCCAAATCGTGCAGCCCACACCTCTAGTGATCCTATCAGCTTACCTCAAGGCTATCTGATATAGCCAGACAGATAGGACATCAAACTCTTGACGAATGGAAGCCTCAAATCCGATGGTACATGGGAAGGGAAAGTACAAAAAGATAAAACATAGAGTAGTCCTGTCACCACTGGGGGGATTTCTGCTTGAAATCAAGGCAAACTGAGGCGGTCATACATCCACGAGCAGCGAGCTCGTCTACCGTCCATCAGGTGTTATGCAGAGGGTCCAGTGCTCCAATCCCGACGCGTATTCGTCACACCACGTGACTTCATCAGGGGATAGCACTTGGATACTGGTCTGTGTTTAAATAGGGTCTGCGGGTGAGCTAGATTGCATGTGGACTTCGGGAAAATGGCCGCCGGGCGTCCTATTCCGCAGACCCTATTTAAACACAGACCAGTATCCAAGTGCTATCCCCTGATGAAGTCACGTGGTGTGACGAATACGCGTCGGGATTGGAGCACTGGACCCTCTGCATAACACCTGACGGACGGTAGACGAGCTCGCTGCTCGTGGATGTATGACCGCCTCAGTTTGCCTTATGTGAGTTTTATTTATGCTTTGTTTAATAAACCTTTCGTTGCGGTATTATGCGATGTGCCTTCCTATTTCTCTTTCCTGCCCCAACACCATCGTCTGAGCATCGGCAGACCATTACCTAGATAAGCAGTGGCAGCAGAGCAGCACCTGACGAGCTCGCTGCTCGTGGAGATAGGCACCCCCTTTTACCGCTCTGTGTAAGTGCACATCCTTGATTTCAAGCAGAAATCCCCCCCAGTGGTGACAGGACTACTCTATGTTTTTTCTTTTTGTACTTTCCCTTCCCATGTACCATCGGATTTGAGGCTTCCATTCGTCAAGAGTTTGATGTCCTATCTGTCTGGCTATATCAGATAGCCTTGAGGTAAGCTGATAGGATCACTAGAGGTGTGGGCTGCACGATTTGGAATTCTCCATTGCATCTTCACCCATTTGGCTGCTGGAACATCTCCTTTTGACTTCACATCAGATTTCACTCGCTGCACTCAGTTGCATGTTACAGTTGGACTTTCTTTTTCTACATTTGTTTTTCTACATTTGTTTTTGTCCGCAGGACTGAGATTGACCATGCGTTCTATTATGTCAACCACATATCACTATATGTGACACGGTCACTGATATTTACTGTTACTTTGTTCACATTGTTTTTATATATAATTGATATTTATATATTTATATATATTTTTGTACTCACCTCACCCACTTAGTTTATCACTTTACTTACTCTTTCACCTATTTCTCATCACCCTTCAGGCATCATTACCACAGCACAAACAATATCACTTGTTGTATACCTTGTTTTTGTCCATTTGGATAGACTTATCCTTTGTTTGCTGCAGTACACTTCCCCTGCCCCTTTCCCTCGGTCCAACCCCCTTTCACCCATTACAGCGCAGGAGTTTCACATATCACTTTGAATAAGTTCATAAATCTTAATAAGGAAGTGTCATGTTTTAATGTTTTTTATTTTCTTTTTTAACTTAGGTTTCCGAATGCTGGCAAATCATCTCTGCTTGGTAAAGTGTCCCATGCCAAACCTCAGATAGCTGACTATCCATGTGAGTTTTCTGCTCTATTCTGTTGTGAAGTTTGTGAAAATTCAAATCGACTTCTGTGCAATCAGTCTATTTGAATTTCCCCTCTGTCAGTGCCGTTCACTATAGCCAGATCAGTTTATTCTGATGACAGTCTGTTTGTTTGCCTTTGGGATACAACGGCTCAACGGGGAGGATTAAATGTGTGGATATAGATGTTAAAGACTCCGTTCAGCATATTTTTCTGAAAACTGGAGGTAGACCTTGGTGGACATATGGGTCTTCTAATCCCCCCCCCCCCCCCTCAGGGAGTTGATAACAGTAATCACTATTAACATCGATGATGTCCCAATGTATAGCCCATGTTTCATATCCACTGCAATCCGTTTACTTGATTCTTAAATTCAAGAACTGCCATTAATCGCGACTACTGCAGAGGTGGAACTTATTTTGCCAATCAAGTGTCAGAGCAAGCATTTGTGATTGTTTGATAGTTGATGAACAGGAATCTATCCAATCTCGAATTGACCCTTTTTGTGGTGCTCCCCCCACCTGTCCTTTTGGCTCATCAGCACCTACCCAATAAATGTCCTGAAGAAGCAATTTGCGAAACACGTTGACAAGAACGCATGGAAAAACCTATGGGCTCACTGATACAGTATTATAGTACTTTTTGTCCACATGGATTTATCTTGTATCCATATTTCCATGCCTATTGTATTGGGTACTTGCTGAGCCTATCGCTCAGTTTTTATTATAATTAGCATATTTGTAATAAAAATGTTATACTTTTTTTTTTTTTTTTTTTTTTAATACACTGTCTCATGTTGTGCCCATAAAAGTGTTCTCAACTCATTCAATCTTTTTCTACTCGTCTATGGGGTGACTTTCTCTGTTACAATTTTAAATTGTAGCTGGAATATTGTTGTGTCCTCTCCTAACTCTCAGCTTGCTAGCAAGTCTGGACAGTGAAAAAGAAGCCACAGGCACTGATCTCTCCCCTCTCAGAATGTGTTTTGTCAGTAGATTGTAGTACCTAAATTGTGATCTGGGGCAAATGCATTCTTTCTATGTCTTTTGCAGTTACAACAGTGAAGCCAGAGCTGGGGAAAATCATGTATTCTGACTTCAAGCAGGTAATCATGAGGATTATGCTGTATTTCATGGCTGAAAACATTGTACCAAAAAGCAAAGAAGTTAAAGTACAGCTAAAGGCTCCTAAATGGCAGTCTAAACAAGTCCCAGCTCTACTTGCTATGTGGTGCACAAGCCACATAAAGTAAACTAAATGTAATACAAGCTGGCACAGCTCTACATAAGAGTGAAAACATCTCCTTGCACAGCCTACTGTAGAAAACAACGTTGTTTTGGGTATTGTGATTTCAGCTGAGGGGCCAGCAGGCAATATTAAGTTGTGACCTTCCATTGCTAGGAGGAGGAACAGAGCAGAACAAAGTTTATGGGACACCGGCACCCTTGAATCTGACACTGTGCCGGTCTTCCTCTGTCTTAAATGGCAGGCTCAGGATGACATAATTCCCATGCATGGCGCAGGAGTGCAGTCATCTCAGCACACAGGCTCTGCCGGAATGTAAACTGAGCTGTGCATGCTTTAAAGAGATTGCAAGCAGGCAGGTAAGTTTATTTTATTGAAGAGGAGGAGACATTGTGGGGTTGATTTAATAGAGCTGGAGGGTGCAAAATCTGCAGCTCTGCATAAAAACCAATCGGCTTCCAGTTTTTTTTTTTTCTTGTTCAATGCTTAATTGAAGATGCTGATTGGCTACCATGTAAAAGCTGCCCCAGATTTTGCACTCTCCAATTTTAGTAAATCAACCCCAGTGTCTGTATAACACGATGACAAGGCGGCCCTGCTGCACCAGATCATGTACTTGGTACGTGATCTGGGTAGTAGGCGACCCCGCCGTGCTGTGATTGAACACAGATGCTGATCAGTGGGTGCCCGCCGATAGATCACCACCTGCCGATCGTTTAGAACACACAGAACAGGTCTCTTCCTATATAAACAAGGCAGAGCTCTGTCCTGTCAGGGGGGAAGTAATGGATTTTTTTTTCAGGGAATGAAATCTATTACTTCCCTTAGTATGTCATTAGCACAGTGACAGTATGTATTTTTACAGTAATAATCAGTGCTTAAAACATACACTGTCACTTTACTAATGACACTGGCTGGGAATGGGTTAAACATCTAGGGCATGGCTCTTAAACTGGCCGCCCTCCAGCTGTTGCAAAACTTCAAGTCCCATCATGCCTCTGCCTGTGGGAGTCATGCTTGTAACTGTCAGCCTTGCAATGCCTCATGGGACTTGTAGTTTGGCAAAAACTGGAGGGTCGCCAGTTTGAGACCCCTGAGGGTGATCAAATGTGTTCCTAGCCAGTGAAACCCTTTCCACTAGGGTTGTCCCGATACTGAGCATTTGCGGGAGTACTTGTACTCCCACAAATGCCCCCGATGCCAGATCCGATACTCATCCAGCCCAAAGCCAATCCCCCCCCCCCCCCCCCCCCGCCGCAGCACAGCCGCCACATACGCCCTGGAAATCATTGCCTAAATGGTATAAACTGGGTGCTTAATTTAACAAACTGTCAAAATAAAGTTTTAGTAACCTCATACGTGCTTACCAATCTTGATACCCTTGATTGCTAATGTTGCATGTAAATCAACTGATATGCATAGTAAGCTCACCCTATTTATGCCCCTTGAGGAACAGATGTTGATAAATTAGGGAAAAGCTTCATAACACCACACTGTAATTATCCTTTAGTTCCAAAAACACGATAAGTCTTCCACCATTAACTCTATGAGCCCATGAACAATATACCAGAAGATGTGCTAATACCAATAGAAGGAACACACTAGCATACTAAAAGACATTTCACAGATGCTTACTTAAACTGTTGTTTTAGGTTTGTCATAAAAGACCCTAATATACTAACAAATGTAATGTGCAATCATTTGGAGGAACTATAAAATGTTTTAGCTTAATTGGCTTTTACTGCCATTTAAAGCAATGGTTCCCAACCTCAATTTTACAGTACCCCCAACAGATCATGTTCATAGGATTTCCTTCACTTTGCATAGGTCAGTGGTTCTCAACCTGGGGGTCGGGACCCCCTCGGGGGTCAAATGACAATTTGCCAGGGGTCCCCGGATCCTAGGCTGTTCCTGAAGCCCCCACCGCTCTACCAGCCTTTTCACAGCTGCCCCTGGAGTCTGTGGCGGTCCAGCTGGGCTGTTCCTGGAGCATGCGGCCACCCACTCAGCTTCATTGTAGCCGCCCATTCAGTTCACGGCATGGCTGGAGGGTAGAGACTAGAGGTCAGCTGACTGGTGAATGTAAAGTAGGAGGGGCTGGAGGAGACCCCATCTCCTCTATTCGGCATAGGTGCCACTGCTGCGAGACACAAACGCGAGACACAAAGCCGGAGATGCAGTGAAGCCGGAGACGCAGTTAGTAACACTACCTGTGATTCTAGTTGCCATTAAAAGCCCCCACTACAGTTCTCAGATCAAGAGCACCAAAGTTGGCTGATGAGAACCCCCTGCTGCACTGCCACTCATCCCATTACCCCCACCAAAGAGTAAGAGACGGAATAAAAAAATAAAGAATACATAAGGAGGAACAAAGAAAAAGGGAGAAAAAGAACAAGAAAGACGGATAGAGAGCAGGGTATGTGGGGGCCGGAAAAACAACAAGAAATTAGGATAGAGAGCGATATAAAAGGGGAAAAAAACGAGAACAAAAGAGTGGTACATACTAAAATGTACCATAAGGGGTTTTAATACTGTACGAGTGGAAGGGACTCGGGGAGCAATAAATGTACATGGGTTAGGGGTGCAAATTACTTGTCTTGCCTTGGGTGCCGACAACCTCCTCTACGAAAATAATTTTACTTTTAAGGGTCCCCACAACTTGGGAAATTTTATCAAGGGGTCACGGTACTAGAAGGTTGAGAACCACTGGCATAGGTGCTTTGAATTAGGGTTGTCCCGATACCACTTTTTTAGGACCAAGTAGATGGCTGCATTTGTGGGGGGACATGGCTGCATTTGGGGACACATTTAAAAAAAAGTATCGGTACTTGTACTCGGTCCTAAAAAAGTGGTATTGGGACAACCCTACTTTCCACCCATCAAGAAGGGGCAGAACAGAAGGAAATTTTTGGACATGCACCTTTTACATTTTGTTTTCTGTCAGCAAAACGGTTTATTTTACATTTTTTTTGTTTTCTTTATCGTACATCACGGGACACAGAGCGCATAGCCATTACACTTGGGTTATATGGGTACCTTCAGGTGTGGACACTGGTGTAATCAATTTCACAGGAAGTTTCCTCCCTATATAACCCCCTCCCACTGGGAGTGCTTCAGTTTTTTCGCCAGTGTCTTAGTTGTTGGTCACGTTTAGCTGTCCCTCGGAGGTCTCGGGACCCAGGATAGCTAGCCGGATCCGTCCGAAGTGCTTCAAAGCCAAGGTGTACGGTACCCGGGCCCTGCTGGAGTGGGGTTTTGCCTATAATGCCTCTCCTTGGAGGGCTGGATTCTGGGCTCCAGTGCCTTAGTCTCTTCCAAGAACTAAACGCTACTGATGCCAGGATGCTATATAGGTCCAGGGGTGTGGGTTCCTTAACACAGGACCCGGTCCCTGAAGGTCCAAGACAATACCCACGGAGATGGGGGAAGGCTGGGCCTCTTGCAGTTTGCAATACCCTGCGGCGTGGAGCAGGTAAGAGGGAACCTGCGGGACTTGGTTCGACAGTAGGTATCCCCCTGGGGGTTCTGGGTTGGCTAATGGTATGCTTGTGCATCAGCCACTATCTCCACTATGTCTGTTGAGGCAGGATGGGATGTACTAATGTTTGCCCAGATAACATGTAGATATATATATGCTTTTAAAAGATATGTATTTTGCTACTCCCCCCAGATTTGCCTGTTAGCATGATACTGCAGCCCCACGTGTATAGAGAGGAAGGGCTGACAAAACTCCTGTTCCTAGGAAGCCTAGGGAGACAGCTTCCTCTATGTGTGCACTACAAAGATAGTGGCTTACCAGGTGTCTGTGTTCTAGCGCTGGTCCGGGCTTCTCCTCTGCTCTCTGCTTCCTCCATGTTGGTTTCAGCGTGGGGGGGGCGCGCGCGCGCCGCCTTTTACAACGTCAGCGGGCGTGGGGGGGGGCGGGCCAGCAGCGTCAGTCTCAGATAAAGCAAAAAAGCATTTCCTGGCTGGTCATTCCCTCCTGAGAGCAGTGGAGAGTGAGGACAGAGCGCGCAGCTGAGCCAGTTCTGGCTAACAGTGACACCCAGTGGTGGTTTGTGGATCTTCAGGTCTGGACTTAAAAGTCCACACTGACAAAAAAAAAAAAAAAAAAAATATTTTTTTCTTTCTCGTACATCACGGGACACAGAGCGGCATATTCATTACTATATGGGTTATATGGAGTACCTTCAGGTGTGGACACTGGCAATCTCAAACAGGAAGTCCCCTCCCTATATAACCCCCTCCCCTAGAGGGAGTCCCTCAGTTTTTTCGCCAGTGTCTTAGGTGTTGGTCACGGAATAGCTTTGCTCCACATCCTTGGGATTAAGGGCGGGCTAACCGGATCTGTCCAAGGAGCCTCAGTGCCAAAGTGGACAGTACCCGGGCCCCAAACCGTGGGGTTTTGCCTATAATGCTCCTCTTTGGAGGGCTGGGCCCAGGACTTGGAGTTTGTAAAAACCATAAGTGCCTGTTTGCCAGGGTGCTATATAGGTCCAGGACAGTGGGTACCTTCATAGGACCCCAGGGCCTGAAGGTCTACTACGCTACCCACGGAGATGGGAGAAGATTGGATCGTTTTGCTGGACAAACATCCTGCAGCATGGAGCAGGTAAGGGGGAGCCTGCGGGACTTGGTTCGACAGCAAGCTCTCCGGGGTAACCTAAAAGGGGGGATAGCCTAAGTATGCTCTGCATTGGCAACCTTGCTCACTATGTCTGAGAAAGACAGGATGACCCCTTTTTTCCCCCATCACTAGGTTCCCCTGTCTAAGAATGTGTTGCTAGCTAACCTGCTGCTTTCTTCCTAGGACTGGTAAGGATCCCTATGGGGCCTTTTGGAGAGTCCTACCTGGCCGGGGGTTTGAATCTGCCGCCTGATACTGCAGTCCTGGGTCTCCAGCAGCGCGGCTCCTCCATGTTCCTCCTGTTCCGGCATACGCGCGCGCGCGCGTGCGCGCGCACGTCTTATAGACGTTTTTCGCACCGTTCAGAGAGGAGGGCGGGGGGGGGCGTGCCTGCGGCGTCATACAGGGGCGCGCCTTGTGCTGTTATAGATCAGCAGGCATTGTCAGTGCTCAGTCTGAGGCTGATTTCAGAAGGAGAGGACGCAGAGCGGCAGAACAGTAAATCCCGGTGGCGGAAGAGGGGTTGTACATGCTGGACTTTGTTCCAATGCCTTTTTTGTTAAGCCAAGAAATTCCCCTTTTTGCAGCAGGTTGGAGGCTGGCAAACTAAGTTTGGGGTCACTGTATGTTTTAAAAAAAAATAAATATATATATATATATATAATATATATTTAAAAAAAAAAAAAAGAAAAAACATACGGGGCCCCATCAGTTTTTGGGCATTAGTGATCTATTGTCCCCTAAGCTCTGGTTTTGTACTCCTGGCCACTACAGTCTGTTGTTGTTGGCGGAGTCCCTCGATTTTGTATTATGGCTTCCAAAGGTTCGGGGTCAAAGGGTACAAAAAAAGACCAAAAAACAAAGGGGTTCCCTCTCTGATTCTGATGATATGCCGATACTTTCCCCGCAACTTATTAACATAAAGGGCGCCTTGGATGAGCCATTAGGGGGATCTGGTGCGGAGGCTGGCCCAGATCAGCCCAGCCCTGTGTTTATCACAGAGGAGATGCTAGCCGTATCCCTAGGGGGGCTAGAAGAGAGAATAGCAGCATTGATCGCTAGAGCTATTCCTGGTAAGAAACGGGTTAGATCCCCATCACCAAGAGGTGTATCCTCAGATGCTGAGATTCTCTCTCCGGAGGAATTGGAATCACAGGAGGATCAACTAGACCTGAACCAAGAGGGTTCAGGGATTGAGGGATCTGCCTCTGAGGAACCATTTTCAGACTCCCAGACAGAAAGACTGTGGGTACAGTCTTTGACGGACATGGTCCGCTCGGCATTTAGTTTACCATTGCCAGAGCCTCAGGTTCCTCCGGTATCCTCTCTGGGCTCTTTGAAAGCTCCGTTAAGCAACGCAGTTTTTCCGGTCCATCCTCTCTTGGAGGAATTGATCTTTCGGGATTGGGTACGGCCGGACAGGATTTTTCTGCCACCGAAAAGATTTGCGGTCATTTACCCCATGGAGGAAAAATTCTCCAAGAGGTGGAGGCTCCCAGTAGTGGATGCAGCCATCTCATGTGTGAATAAATCACTAACTTGCCCGGTGGAAAACATACATATGTTTAAAGATCCGGTTGATAAACGGTTAGAGACACTTTTAAAAGCATCCTTTGCTACGGCAGGAGCAGTGGTACAGCCAGCTGTGGCTGCAATTGGAGTTTGTCAGGCGTTAAAAGACCAGACAAAAGAAATGTTAAAGGACATGCCTACCCAACAAGCAGAAGAGTTTTCTGACATTCCCAGAGCTCTGTGTTTTGCTGTAGATGCTATAAAAGATTCCATCCAGCAGGCCTCTCGTTTATCACTATTTTTGGTGCACATGAGAAGGCTCTTATGGTTGAAGAACTGGGCGGCGGAGCCCCCATGCAAAAAGCTTCTGGCAGGGTTTCCCTTCCATGGAGGACGACTCTTCGGAGAGGATCTGGATAAATATATTCAGACTATTTCAAGTGGCAAGAGTACCCTTTTACCGGTCAAAAAGACATTCCGGGGTCCTACATTTAAAAGGCAGCTCTTTCCTGTCTCGGGGCCCTCAAATTCCAGGCAGTATCGACGGCCGCCTGCACGATCCAACGTTAACAGTAGATCGCAGGGACAGGCCCCTGGGGGTAAGAGGCCATGGTATCGCAAGCCGACAAAGACAGCCCCTAAGTCAGCCTTATGAAGGGGCGCCCCCACTCTCGCGGGTGGGGGGAAGGCTTCGTTTCTTCTCAGAAGTTTGGGAAGCCAAGATCCCCGACAAATGGGTCCGGGCATCTGTAACCACAGGCTACAGACTGGAGTTTCTAAGGTGTCCTCCGCCTCATTTTCAAGAATCAAGGCTACCAAAGGATCCAGCAAGGAAGGCCTCATTGCTGGCAGCTTTGGATCACCTGCTTTGCCAGGACGTAATAATAGAGGTGCCAGCCCAAGAGCAAGGGCTAGGTTTCTATTCCAATCTCTTTGTCATACCAAAGCCCAACGGCGATGTCAGGCCAATCTTGGACCTAAAAAGGTTAAACGGTTACCTAAGGGTTCGTTCCTTCCGGATGGAATCCATCCGGTCAGCAGCCGCCGCGCTTCAGAGGGACGATTTTCTGGCCTCCATAGACATAAAGGATGCTTACCTTCATGTACCAATCTTTCAGTCGCATCAAAGATTTTTACGCTTCGCGGTGGGGCAGCGACACTTCCAATTCAGGGCGCTCCCCTTCGGGCTGGCCACGGCCCCCCGGGTATTCACGAAGATCCTAGCCCCAGTTCTGGTCAATTTAAGGATCCAAGGGGTCACAGTCCTAGCATACTTGGACGACCTTTTAATCATAGATCACTCACGGCCGGGTCTGCAACAGGCAGTAAACCTCACGGTTCGGTACCTCGAAGGATTCGGCTGGGTCCTAAACCGGGGAAAGTCAGCGTTCCAGCCTACAAAGCAGTTGGAATACCTCGGCATGAGGTTAGACACAGAACAGCAAAGGGTGTTCCTGCCCCTTGTAAAGATCGAGGCTATCAAGGGGTTGGTTCAGTTGGTTCTAAACAAGAAAAAACCAACTATTCGCCTGTGTATGCGAGTACTAGGCAAGCTAGTGGCCACGTTCGAGGCAGTACCATACGCTCAGATCCACACTCGCGTCCTACAGGCAGCCATTCTAGCAGCCTGGGGCAAGAGGGCACATGCCTTAGAGTCCCCTTTGACGCTATCATCAAGGGTCCGACAAAGCCTGGCCTGGTGGTTGAACCCTCAGAATCTTCTAAAGGGAAAATCCTTCAGCCCTGTTGTCTGGAAGGTAGTTACCACAGACGCCAGCCTGGCAGGCTGGGGGGCGGTCTTCGAGGGGTTCTCTCGCCAGGGAACTTGGGTGAAAGCAGAGAGGCAGCTCCCCATCAATATCTTGGAGATCAGAGCTGCTCGCCTAGCCCTTCTGGCATGGACCTCCAGATTACAGGGGTTCCCGGTGAGAATCCAGTCAGACAATGCCACGGCGGTGGCATACATAAACCACCAAGGGGGAACCAGGAGTCAGGCCGCTCAGAGGGAGGTGAGCTTGATTTTTCAGTGGGCAGAGGTTCATGTACCCTGCATTTCGGCGATATTCATTCCCGGAGTGGACAACCTGCAGGCAGACTTCTTAAGTCGCCAGAGTCTGTTGCCAGGGGAGTGGTCTCTGCATCCCCAGGTCTTTCAGACAATCTGCCAGAGGTGGGGAATGCCGGACGTAGATATAATGGCATCCAGGTTCAACAAGAAACTAGACAGGTTCGTGTCTCGAGCGAGGGATCCTATGGCCTGCGGAACCGATGCGTTGGTTTGCCCTTGGCATCAATTCAAACTTCTATATGCATTCCCTCCGTTACAGTTACTCCCTCGCCTGTTGCGCAGGATCAGAGTGGAGCACAAGCCAGTCATTCTAGTAGCTCCGGCTTGGCCCCGGAGGACTTGGTACTCACTAGTCCTGAAGATGGCAGTGGGAGACCCTTGGACTCTTCCTCTACAACCAGACCTACTCTCACAAGGCCCGATCCTCCACCCTACATTACAGCGTCTAAATTTGACGGCCTGGAGGCTGAATCCCTGATTCTCAGGGGTAGAGGTCTGTCTAGGCAGGTAATTCCTACCCTGATTAGGGCTAGAAAGCCGGTCTCCAGGGTGATTTATTACAGGGTGTGGAGGAACTACGTAGGCTGGTGTGAATCCAAAAGATGGAATTCCCGCAAATATACTATTGATAGGGTGTTAAGTTTTCTCCAGCTAGGAGTGGATAAAGGCCTGGCACTAAGCACAATCAAGGGACAGATCTCAGCTCTGTCAGTGTGGTTTCAGAGGCCGCTGGCCACCCACTCGCTGGTAAAGACCTTCTTACAGGGGGTCTTGCGTATTAATCCTCCTGTCAAGTCACCAATTTGTCCATGGGACTTAAATCTTGTCCTGTCCACTCTACAGAAACAACCCTTTGAGCCGTTGGCTGAGATTCCTTTAGTCTTACTGACAAGAAAGTTGGTTTTCTTGGTCGCCATAGTTTCGGCCAGGAGAGTGTCAGAATTAGCAGCCTTATCGTGTAAGGAACCATATCTCGTTCTGCATAAAGACAGGGCAGTTCTCCGGCCCCATCCTTCCTTTCTACCAAAGGTTATATCCAAATTTCACTTGAACCAGGATTTGGTACTTCCATCCTTCTTTCCAAAACCCACATCTAGAAAGGAGGGGTTGCTGCATACCTTGGATATTGTCCGGGCCATGAAGGCCTATCTTAAAGCTACAGAAAAGATCCGGAAGACAGATGTGTTATTCGTTCTACCAGATGGCCCTAAGAAGGGGCAGGCAGCTGCAAAATCCACCATCTCGAGATGGATTAGACAATTAATCATTCAAGCCTACGGTTTGAAGAGGTTGCCTCCTCCTTTGTCGGTAAAGGCCCATTCTACCAGGGCCATGGGCGCCTCCTGGGCAGCACACCATCAGATCTCTATGGCTCAGATATGCAAGGCGGCGACGTGGTCATCAGTCCACACGTTTACAAAGTTTTATCAACTAGACGTGAGAAGGAATGCGGATTCTGCCTTTTGGACAGGCAGTACTACAGGCTGCAGTTTAAGATCCTCGGGATCAGGGGCACCCTTGGTTGTAAAAAAAAAAAAAAAAAAAAAAAAAGTTTTTTTTCTTGACTAAGTTGGAATTATTATTATTATTTGAGTATACCTCTAAATTGAATCCTTCTTTCGAAGATGTCTCCCTCCCCTCATTAAAGCATTGCTTTCGGACATCCCATATAGTAATGAATATGCCGCTCTGTGTCCCGTGATGTACGAGAAAGAAAAAGGGATTTTTAAATACAGCTTACCTGTAAAATCCTTTTCTTGGAGTACATCACGGGACACAGAGCTCCCACCCCTCTTTTGGGTGAACATTTTGGGAGGCATACTGCTTGCTACAAAACTGAGGGACTCCCTCTACGGGAGGGGGTTATATAGGGAGGGGACTTCCTGTTTGAGATTGCCAGTGTCCACACCTGAAGGTACTCCATATAACCCATATAGTAATGAATATGCCGCTCTGTGTCCCGTGATGTACTCCAAGAAAAGGATTTTACAGGTAAGCTGTATTTAAAAATCCCTTTTTTTGCTTAAAGGGACTCAGCCTTAGATCCGACAGTATCTGAGTCGGTGCAACCTTGGACTCCAGCTAACGGGCATTGGTGTGGCAATACTCACAGGGCTTTCCTCTGTATTGCCGCCTTCTCAGGCGTATGAAAATTTTGAAAAGATTTTACATGGCCTGTCCTTATTAATGTTTCACTTCTAGCTACAACAGTTGGGTGTTGGCTGTAGGGGTGTCTCAAGGTTGTGCAATGGCTCCCAAGGGATCAGGACCAGCTAAGGCTGCAAAAGGTGCCAAAAAAGTAAAGGGGTCTCCAACGGGGTCAGAGGATTTGGGCCAGGCTTCAGTGGTCCCACCCTCACCAGATAGACCACCGAACAGCATGTTGCAGGAGCCATTGAGGGTGCTAGGGGCAGAGGCGGCCCCCAATCAACCCATTCCCGTTTATGTTACGGAAGAAATGCTAGAATCCACCCTGGGTGGGCTAGAGAAAAGGTTAACTGCTTTAATTGCCCGCTCTTTGCCGGGTGACAAACGGGCTAGATCCCCGTCACCTAAAACGGTGTGTTCAGATGCAGAGGTCCTCTCTTCGGAGGAATTGGACCCACAGGGGGATCAAGCGAACCTGAGTCCTGACGGGTCAGACATTGAAGATTCCACTATAGATGAAATTTTTTCGGCTTCTCAAGCAGAGAGCCTGTGGATCCAGTCTCTGACGGATATGGTTCGCACTGCTTTTAAACTTCCAGTGTCAGAACAAGTAGCCCCCGCGGTATCCTCTTTAGGTTCCTTGAAGGCACCATTGGGTGGTGCATCTTTCCCGGTTCACCCCCTTCTGGAGAGCGTGATTTTTCAGGATTGGGCTCGACCTGATAGGATTTTTATCCCTCCTAAAAGGTTTACCATTCTCTATCCTATGGAAGAAGAATTTGCAAAGAAATGGGCACTCCCTACCGTGGACGCAGCCATTTCCTGCGTAAATAAATCCCTGACCTGTCCGGTGGAAAATGTCCAGGTGTTTAAAGATCCAGTCGACAAAAAATTGGAGACCCTACTGAAGGCTTCTTTTACCACAGTAGGTGCCGTGGTTCAGCCAGCAGTGGCAGCCATTGGCGTTTGTCAGGCTTTAAAGGATCAGACTAAACGGATATTAAGGGACATACCGGCTCAGCAAGCTCGTGAATTGGCTGACCTCCCAAGAGCTCTCTGCTTTGCAGTAGATGCTATTAAGGACTCCGTTCAACAGGCGTCCCGTTTATCTCTGCTGTTGGTTCATATGCGTCGCCTTTTGTGGCTAAAAAACTGGTCAGCAGAGGCACCCTGCAAAAAGCTTTTAGCAGGATTTCCCTTTCATGGTGGGAGACTATTCGGTGAAGACCTAGATAAATATATCCAGACCATATCAGGTGGTAAAAGTTCTTTCTTGCCCATCAAGAAAAGATCACGTGGGCCCGCATTTAAGCGACAGGCCTTCGCAGGCTCGGCCCCTTCAACTTCCCGTCAGTATCGACGGCCTCCCGGGCGTTCGGCATTTAATAGCCGCCCACAAGGACAAGCCACGACAGGCAAGAGGCCATGGTCTCGCAAGCCGGTTAAACCAGTCCTTAAGTCAGATTCATGAAGGGGCGCCCCCACTCTCTTGGGTGGGGGGAAGGCTTCGGTTCTTCTCCGAAGTGTGGAAGACCAGAATTCCCGACTCTTGGGTAAGATCCGTGGTAACCACGGGCTACAAGCTAGCGTTTCGGGAAGTCCCCCCTCCTCATTTTCAGGGGTCAAGTCTTCCAAGCGACCCATTAAAGAGGGCCTCTCTTGCAAAAGCATTGGATCGTCTCTTACTCCAAGGAGTAATCGTAGAAGTACCAACCCAGGAATGGGGTCTGGGATTCTACTCCAACCTTTTCATAATACCAAAGCCCAATGGCGACGTCAGGCCTATCTTGGACCTCAAACGCCTAAATCGCTTTCTAAACATTCAGACCTTTCGTATGGAGTCCATACGTTCGGTGGCAGCCAGCCTACATCAAGACGACTTTCTAGCATCTATAGACATAAAAGATGCGTATCTGCACGTGCCGATCTACCCGGCACATCACAGGTTTCTTCGGTTTATGATAGATCACCGCCATTACCAGTTCGTAGCCCTCCCTTTCGGGTTGGCAACAGCTCCGCGGGTATTCACAAAGGTGTTAGCCCCGGTGCTAGCCGTCCTAAGGACAGAAGGCATTTTAGTCTTGGCATACTTGGACGATCTTCTGGTTATCGACAGCTCAGCCTCCAACCTCAATCAGGCAGTAGGTCGCACAGTTCAGCATCTAGAGGAATTCGGATGGATTGTAAATCTAGAAAAATCGGTATTGAAACCCACAAGGCAGTTGGAATATCTAGGCCTTCGGCTAGATACAGACTGCCAGAGGATAATTTTACCTCAAGCAAAGATCAGATCAATAGCCCAAGCAGTTCAAATGATCTTAGGCAAGAAGAGGCCGACTATTCGCCTATGTATGCGACTGCTGGGGAAGATGGTGGCCGCCTTCGAGGCTGTGCCCTACGCCCAGATCCATACCAGATATCTTCAGGCAGCCATTCTCTCTGCTTGGAACAAGTCCATTCAGGCGTTAGATCGTCCGTTAGTGCTCTCCCCGAAGGTCCGGCGCAGCCTGTATTGGTGGCTGGTCTCTCAAAATTTGTCAAAAGGGAAATCCTTTTGCCCCATCTCGTGGAAGATAGTATCCACGGATGCCAGCCTGTTAGGTTGGGGGGCAGTTCTAGAAGAACAGACCCAGCAAGGGCTGTGGTCGGGGGCAGAGAAACTGCTTCCCATCAATATCTTGGAAATCAGAGCTGCTCGACTGGCCCTGATCGCTTGGACTCTCCCCCTTCAGGGTCTGCCAGTAAGGATACAGTCCGACAACGCCACTGCGGTGGCATACATAAACCACCAGGGGGGCACGAAGAGCCCAGCAGCCCAAAGAGAAGTAAACCTGATTTTCTCATGGGCCGAAGCCCATGTACCCTGCATCTCGGCGGTGTTCATCCCAGGGATAGACAATTCTCAAGCAGATTTTTTGAGTCGTCAACAGTTGCTCCCGGGGGAATGGTCGCTTCACCCCCAGGTATTCCAAGAGATTTGCCAAAGATTTGGAGTCCCAGACGTGGACATTATGGCAACGAGATCCAACAAAAAGTTGGACAAATTCATATCCCGAGCCAGGGATCCCTCGGCCTACGGGACCGATGCCTTGGTTTGCCCTTGGCACCAGTTTTCTCTTCTGTATGCGTTCCCTCCACTGCAGATGATTCCCCGCCTTCTACGGAGAATCCGGGGGGAGCGCAGGCCTGTGATCCTGGTGGCTCCAGCCTGGCCCAGGAGGGCTTGGTACGCACTCATCGTGAAGATGTCAGTCGGGGCGCCGTGGCCGCTCCCCCTGCGCCCAGATCTGCTGTCTCAAGGCCCAATCTGCCATCCTGCTTCACAGCAGCTAAATTTGACGGCTTGGCGGCTGAATCCCTAATTCTTAAAGGCAGAGGCCTCTCAGATCAGGTAATAGCTACGTTGATTCAGGCTAGGAAACCGGTCTCCAGAAATATTTATTACAGAGTCTGGAGAACCTATGTGGAGTGGTGCGAGTCTCAAAAATGGCATCCTCGAAAGTTTTTTTATTGACAGGATCTTGCGATTCCTCCAGGTTGGCGTTGACAAAGGGTTGGCTCTTAGTACTCTAAAGGGGCAGGTGTCGGCTTTATCAATATGGTTTCAAAGACCCTTGGCCACCCATTCGCTTATGAAAACCTTCTTGCAGGGGGTCTTGCATGTGAATCCCCCTATTAGAGCTCCCCTCTGCCCCTGGAATTTAAATCTGGTCTTGTCAGCTTTACAAAGGCAGCCGTTTGAACCTCTGACAGAAATCCCTCTTGTGCTACTAACCCGAAAGTTAGTTTTCTTGGTGGCTATGGCTTCAGCCAGAAGGGTTTCCGAGCTGGCAGCCTTATCATGCAGGGAGCCATACCTTATTCTGCATAAGGACAAAGTGGTTCTGCGGCCTCAACCTTCTTTCCTTCCTAAGGTCATATCCAGTTTTCACTTGAATCAGGACCTAGTCCTACCTTCCTTCTTTCCTACTCCCCAGTCCAGAGAGGAAAGACGGCTTCATACTTTGGACGTGGTTCGAGCCATGAGGGTCGATCTCAAGGCTACAGAGAAGATTCGGAAAACAGATGTGCTTTTTGTTCTTCCGGATGGCCCCAAGAAGGGTCAGCCGGCTGCCAAGTCTTCCTTGGCTAGGTGGATTAAGCAGCTGATTTTTCAGGCCTATGGTCTGAAGCGCGTTCCACCTCCCTTATCAGTTAGAGCCCATTCTACGAGGGCCATGAGTGCCTCCTGGGCGGCACACCATCAGATTTCTATGGCACAGGTTTGCAAGGCGGCAACCTGGTCTTCCGTACATACGTTTACTAAATTTTATAAGTTGGACGTTGCAAAGAGTACGGACGCAGCTTTTGGGCAGGCGGTCCTACGGGCAGCAGTATAGAATCCTCTGGCCCGGTTCACGCCCCCTTGTGTTTCTGTTGATGGAGCCATGTTTTCTCCTGACAATGTTTTTATTTGGCTATTCTTGGCCTTACGGTCTCCCTCCCTTCATAGAGCATTGCTTTAGGACAGGGATCTCCAAACTACGGCCCTCCAGGTGTTGCGGAACTACACATCCCATGAGGCATTGTAAAACTCTGATATTCACAGACATGACTAGGCATGATGGGAATTGTAGTTCCTGAACATCTGGAGGGCCATAGTTTGGAGACCCATGCTTTAGGACATCCCAAGTGTAATGGCTATGCGCTCTGTGTCCCGTGATGTACGATAAAGAAAAAAGGATTTTTAATAAACAGCTTACCTGTAAAATCCTTTTCTTGAAGTACATCACGGGACACAGAGCTCCCACCCCTCTTTTGGGGAACATTGTGTAACCTCGGGAGAATTGCTTGCTACAAAACTGAAGCACTCCCAGTGGGAGGGTGTTATATAGGGAGGAAACTTCCTGTGAAATTGATTACACCAGTGTCCACACCTGAAGGTACCCATATAACCCAAGTGTAATGGCTATGCGCTCTGTGTCCCGTGATGTACTTCAAGAAAAGGATTTTACAGGTAAGCTGTTTATTAAAAATCCTTTTTTTTCTTGTCCTGGCTTTGTAATGGCTCATTTTTAAGAATCGCACCTATTTTTGTATCATTTAAAATGCCTGATTGTTAATCCGTGTTCCAGATTTCGGTGGCTGATCTCCCGGGTTTAATAGAAGGAGCGCATATCAACAGAGGAATGGGACACAAGTTCCTGAAGCATGTTGAGAGGACAAAACAGCTTCTGTTTGTGGTGAGTATGAGATCTTGCTCCAGAATATCGTCTCTGTATAGAGCTTTGTGAATCCATACTTATGGCTCTCAGTGATATCTCTTAAAGTGACTGTTAGGAGGTACAGGCATACCCCACTTTTAAGTACACAATGGGGTTTATTTACTATCGCTGGAGAGTGCAAAAATCAGGCTTACTTCTGCATAGAAACCAATAAGCTTCCAGGTTTTATTAGGCTTAATTGAACAAGCTGTGCTTTAAAAGTGAGCCTGATTTTGCACTCTCCAGCGATAGTAACTAAACCCCAATGTGTACTAAAAGTGGGGGATGCCTGTAATTATGGGGGGGATGCCATTACTGACCTGAAGAAAGCCAAAAAATGTTGTTGTGTCTCAGACCTGGAACAAGCATGTTATACAAGAGAGTCAGAAAAGTGTCAGAACCCCCTTATCCCCCCCATAATAACATTTCTATTTAAAAGATAAAATGCAAAACACACAAAGTGTTCCACATCCTGTTTCTATACTTGGTTTGGATCATTGTCTGAGTCGGCAATGAAGCCAAAGCTTTAGCATGACAGCCAGGAAACTAACATTTTCAGAGGGAGGAGAGGTCAGCAGTGGCAGCCTCTGCGATTCTGACTTCACAAAGCCACTTTTAAGACAAGCCTGTCTGCCTCAACATGACTGCTATGGCCTCATTTGCTCAGACCTCTTCATTGGCCCCTCTGAGACTACTTTCAGTTTGCTAGTAAGGCCTCAAATTTTTACCTAATCCCCACCCACCAGCTTAACCCCCCCCCCCCCCCATCCAATGAGAGCCCTACTGATATTTCCACTCCAGGACCTCATTCACATAGGGCGTACCTATGCATAGACCCGTGCCAAGGGCTGTCTTTACCCACATGGGATGTACAGGTCTTGTGTGCGTCTGCATGCAGGCAGTCCCATTTATGTCTACTGGGATATAGCGACTTCTCTGGTCCCAATTTGAAAGCCGTGCCTATGTGAGTGTGTGTCCCTGAAAGCAGACTTGTGTGCGTTCACAGACACGCACCCGCATGATTGTCAGATTGGGACCAGCAGCTGTGTCCATGAAGTCGCTGTATCCCAATAGACGTGAAAAGGACTGCCTACACATAACGCCTGTGAGTTCCATGCGGGCAAATGCAGCCCTTTGCACAGGTGTACAGATAGGTATGCCCATATGAATGAGGCCGTAAGGCCCACCCGCGCTAGTGTGACCAATTGTGGTGCGTTATCATTGAACCTTATGTTCCATAATGAATAAAAAAAAAACAAGTATGATCCTTCCAAAACGCAGCACACCACGCTCGTGACATATGCATTGTGGTGTCACAGCATGGGGTGCATTGGGCTGTACTCTTTAATAAATTGGAACCTCTCTTTCTATATGTGATAATGATTAGTGACCTGATCAGCAATGAAGCCAAAGCTTTAGCATGACAGCCAGGAAATGAACATTCTCAGAGGGAGTAAAGCAGAGTCAGCTTCTGAGATTCTGACTTCACAAAGCACTGCAGTTTCCTGCATACAGAGCAATGTGCATTGTAGCAACACATGATATTGCATGCATTTTATTGTGCACTGCCACAACACAAAAGTGAACAGGTCCTAGTATCCCAAGTCCCAGTATTTTAAATGTATGCTACTTTCAAAGGATAAGTTCACCTTTTGGAGCATGGTACATGTGGAACCATATTCCAGCATCTGCAGCCTCTCCCTCCTCCCCTCCCGATCCCTCCTCCCTGTGACAGCGGGCAGGGGATCCTCTCCCCACGGCCATTGTCACACTTTGAAAACAATGCAGCTGTTCGGGGGTTCCACCCACAAGGCCACATCATCATTCAGTTTCCTGTGAATTAATGCCTACAAGTACCATCAGCCATTGTGGCTGACAGATTGTAGTTCTCAATGAGCTCCAAGAGGGCTGGTGAGAAATCCTCATTCATTGATGTTCTTGCTCTCGTGTAACTGCCTGCCTAGATACAGGCAGACCGCTAGGCTGAGAGCCTGAGATTGCCCCTGGGATCTGCTGATCGTGGGTGCAATGCTCTGCATAATAAATGCATTTATTATTATTTAAAAAAAAAAGGTGACCTTCTTTTAACCCTAGTCTCTAAAACAGCTGTGCTTATTTTATCAGTGAGTTCTCTGTGTGTGTTTCCAGGTTGATGTTGGCGGATTCCAGCTTTCCTTTAAGACTCCATTCAGAACGGCATTTGAAACGGTGCAGCTGCTCATCTTGGTGAGTTAGACCCTCGTTTTGCTACAACACAGTTGCTTGGGTCACAGACCCCATCGATTAGTGTGTTTTCATCTGTTTGATAGAAAGTTGACACCTAAGGGGAAAGTCCATAAGCTAATCCTGCTGCTGTGTAAATGTTACATCCTAGGAGCTGGAATTGTACAAGGAGGAACTTTTAGACAAGCCTGCCCTACTAGCGATCAATAAGATGGATGTACCGGGAGCAGAAGAAAAGTTCCAGGAGTTGATGAAACAGCTGGAAAATCCACAGGGTAGGTAATCTTTAAAGTGATTGGCAGGTACTTAAAGCCGTATAAAACCCAAACGTAGGCATTTATTATATTGCAGCTCAACAATTCTTAGATGTGATGTATAGAAGTGTTAGCTGCAGTTTGGCTTCAATTTGTTAGTGTTTTTAAATCTGCTAGTATATCCAACACTTCCCAGGCTGAGGAAGGGACAAGACCACAAGTGTTAGTGGGGACTGTTGTCACTGAGACAGAAAAGGATTATAAATCCAAGAATTGTCATGAGAGCAAGAGGTGACATTAAATCCTTACATGGGACAGATTTTCTGGTACACATCTAAGATGGGCATTCTCCTTACTTTGTGAAGATTTACTCCATACCGCCTGTTGCATTTACAAAAGAGATGAAGGAAAATATTCCTGGAACCGGACACGGGCAGCAAAAAAATAACTTTTACATAACTAATATGTTTCTCAAATGGTCTTTGTGACGGACCCGACAGGGGCTTTTGGAGGGGACTGCAGGTGTCCTCTTGCCTACTGACTATAGCACTGTTTGTATATTTGTGGAGCTACCTTCATGGTCAGGCTTTGCATGAAACCTGATTGTTTGCTCTGCTGGTGATAGGCCGAGGCTTTTGTAAAGTTTTAGGCACATGGTTAATCCTAAAGAGAAATGCCAAGATGCCCTGGTCTGGCTGGACAGAATAACTAATCTTCTTTTTTTTTTTTACTGGTAGAGCAGCACGTGGAACTATTAGATTACAGAAAAAGGTACAAGCTGACAGGAGGAGAGTGAAGAGTGATGAAGTTATCAGTTTTCACTTTCCAGCCAGCAGGCTGGGGCTAAATGGTTTCAGCAGTGCTTTCCCTAATGGTAAAAGAACTGGTGCCCTCCACCTGGCTGTGTTGAGTGGCAGGGCAGTGTTTTATCTTAGCACTAAATAAAATAGAAATGCCGATCTTCTGGCAGATAAAAAGGCTCTCATATTTGTATACCCTCTGTTTATGAGGATACTTGCCTAGAGTTCAGCTTTAAAGTGGTTGTAAACCCTCTTGGGAAAAAAACCCCCAAAAAACACACTTGCAAGACAGGCATAATGAGCTAGTATGCATAACATCCCGGACATGTCATCCCCGAGTTACTTCCAGATATTGTGGCTCCGGCGCTGTGATTGTCCAGAGACGCGATGATAGAAGTGGGAGCCAGTCACGGCATTGCCGATTGCCGTTTCTAAAGTGCGCCTGCGCTGTTGCGCAATAGACGTTGGTGCTTGTGTCTATTGTAAATGTCTCCTAAACCGTGTGGAGGCTTAGGAGATATTTTACCTGTAGGTTAAGTGGTTGTACTGGATATACAGGGTGTACAACCACTTTTTAATGTGAAGTTCCTTGCAGCAAGTGATGGAAGACAAAATGACCAGATTAGATCACTTCCTAGTCACTATGTTCACCTTTTCTGCTGACTTCAAAATGCTTTCTTCTTCTTTCCAGATTATCTCCACATACTGCCCGAAGAGCTGGTCCCTGACCGGCAGATTGCCTTCAGACACATCCTCCCGGTGTCCGTTGTGTCCGGCCAAGGAATCGAGGAGCTCACTCGCTGTGTCCGCAGATCCCTGGATGAACAAGCGGAGCTGGAGATCCAAGAAGCTGCACAGGAAAAACTACGAACCCTCCATAAAATAACATCTCCCATTGTGATTAAAAAATTTCAAGCGCCATCCTCCTAATACATAGCGACCTCCGTGCCTTGTATATTTCTGTGTATGATTGTGTACAGTTTGTGTAAGCCCTATTACATTTTTTTTTCTTTTAGAACTGATGCCTTAGCTGTTTTTTTTTTTTCATTCTGGTAGTGTTTGTTTCCTTTACATCAACACTTTGGGGGTTATTTACTAAAGGAAAATCCACTTTGCACAAGTGCATGTCAAGTCGCTGTAGATCCGAGGGGGACATGCAAGGAAAATAAAAAACGGCATTTTAGCTTGCACATGATTGGATGATAAAATCAGCAGAGCTTCCCCTCATTTCAGATCTTCCCCTCAGATTTACAGCGACTGCAAAGTGGATTTGCCTTTCGTAAATAACCCCCTTTGTGTGCACTTTAAAGGGGGTTGTAAAGGTAATTTATTTGTATTTTTTTCCCCTAAATAGTTTCCTTTACCTTAGTGCAGTCCTCTTTCATTTTGCTTTTAAATGTCCTTATTTCTTCTAAGAAATCCTCACTTCCTGTTCTTCTGTCTGTAACTCACCACAGTAATGCAAGGCTTTCTTCTTGGTGTGGAGTGTCGTACCCGCCCCCTCCCTTGGACTACAGGAGAGTCAGGACGCTCTCTACGTTGCAGATAGTGAAAGGAGCTGTGTGTTAGTGGGCGTCCTGACTCTCCCGTAGTCTACGGGAGGGAGCGAGCACGACACTCCACACCAGGGAGAAAGCCTTGCATTACTGTGTGGAGTTACAGTCAGAAGAACAGGAAGTGAGGATTTCTCAGAAGAAATAAGGACATTTAAAAGCACAATTGAAGGATGAGGTAAGTGAAGGAGGACTGCACTAAGGTAAAGGAAGCTATTTAGGAAAAAAAAAAATTGTACCTTTACAACCCCCCTTTAAATGTGTCAGAAAGAAACCACCTTGTTCTGTGTTGCTTCATAGTATGCAGTCCCAGACAGACCTGTTCTGGTTATATTTGGTGTAAGACAAATCTTTCCTGAAGCTGGTCATACACAGATTGAATTTCTGCCAATTCCTGCTCTGTCAGCTGGCATTACTCCTCTGCTTGATCCTGTTGAAAACGGCCAGTTTGACCCAATTAGATTCTTCATTCAACTTTTGTCAAATAATTCGGGCTTAAAATTTTAAGCCACACAGCGACTGCATCCTTCAAAGGTAGTTGGTGTGTGAGTATTCTGACGACTGCAGGTGCCAGCTGGCAGAATACAGTAGCCAGCACTGCAAATTGGATTCCCCCATCCATGCTAAATGGAGTAGGTGGACCAAACACTTCTCTCATTCAGTCTGACGGAGAGTGAGCTCCAGGTCCTTAAACTGGGACTCTCCTTCTGTCCGGACTCCCATCTGGACAAGTTTAATCTTATCAAAGATGTACATCTGTTTGCCCGTAGACTAATGTATAAAGTTATATTCGATCAACCAGCTTCACAAACTATGTCAATGGATTCTAATCTAAGTGACGAAATTGCAGAACATCATGCCCTGGCGGACTTGATGAATCTATGGAAGGAGGGCCACACCACTGATGACGTGGCCAATACAGTCTCTTTGTTGGCCTTGTTGATCGCTGCTGGTTTGTCCTTTCCCCCCTACAACAATTTAAACCTAAATCTAGAAACTTTCCATTGCTGAACACAAATCCAAACATATGGGCTTTTATTCAGCAAGTCTGTCAAACCTTTGAAAGACATAATTTTCGATCTTCTTTTAACTCTAATCTTACCCCAACTCAGAGCAAAGCGATCAAATCTTTGCAAACGAATCCACACATAGTGATCAAACCTGCTGACAAAGGCGGTAATCTGGTCATTATGGATGTGGATTAATATGAGACAATGTGTAAAAAAAATCTTGAAAATACAGATTGGTATCCACCGATCTCCAAAACAGTACTTGAAAATTTCTATGTGAAATACCGGAGTATTATCTCCAAGGCTTTATTCCAAGGTATCATCAACAAAGACACTTGGAAATATTTGGACACTAAGTATCCAAGGATCCCTACATTTTACGCATTGCCTAAGACGCACAAATCTTTAACCGAGCCACCAGGCCGACCGATCATTTCAGGCTGTTCCAGCTCTTTAATTGACAGCTATCTCTCTCATGTCACTTCACTTAGTTCGTATGTGAAAGACACCATTGACCTTCAAAAAAAGATCGATGGCTGGTAGCTTTGGATATCGAAAGCCTCTACAACACGATACCACACCAGAAAGGTCTTGACGTTATTCAAAGTTTTGTAGCTGAAAGAGGCCCTTCGGCTCTGAAATGTAATACTTTAGTTTTGGATTTGTTGAGTTATATCCTACAACACAATGTTTTTCTATTTGAATCCTCCCACTACCTCCAGGTGCAGGGGGTTGCGATGGGGACTAAGTGTGCCCCATCGTATGCCAACCTGTACCTGGGGGGGTGGGAGAGGAACCTTTTTTTGAGAGACGACCTATCTGGACAAGGCCGTCTCTTGGCATAGGTTCATAGACGACGTACTTATTTTCTGGACAGGGAGCGAGACACAGCTCCACGAGTTTGTCTCGCTCATTTCCATTAACACATTTAACCTTAAATTTACATTGGAATATAGTCCGACCCATATACATTTTTTGGATCTGACTGCATCCATTAATGAGGAAGGACAGGTAAATTTGTCACTGTACAGAAAGCCTACAGCAGGCAACACGGTATTACATGCCAGTAGCTCCCATCCGGAGCCGTTACTAAAAAGTATTCCCTACAGTCAATATTTACGTTTGAAACGTAACTGTAGCCGAGACGAAGATTTCCGTAGTTCCTCTCAGGAGCTCTATCACAGACTTAAAATTAGGGGTTACAGTCACAAGTGCCTCAAATGTGCTTTTAATCGGGTTAAAAACCAGAACAGAAGCCCTCTGATCTTTTCTGTGAAGGATCAGACTAAAGCCAATACAGTTCGGGTCATTATCTATTACTCCCACCAGCATAAGGAAATGAGAGATATTCTGAAAACATTTTGGCCCCTATTGGCAGCAGATCCTATAGTCAAGAAATAAGTCAAGGATTACCCTGAAATCAATTTCCGACGAGTGCTATCACTCAAGGACCGTCTAGTACACAGTCACCACAATGTGGTTCCTGTTGCAAAGGCACCTTTGAGGGGTGGCACTTCGTCATGCGGCCATTGTGACATTTGTAAATTTGTTCCCAACAAAGAGAGGTTTAAACTACCCAATGGCAAGTGGCATTCTACTAAAACAATGATCACATGCCAAACAGGTGTGATCTATTTGACACAATGTATCTGTGGAGGGTTCTATGTGGGTAAAACAAAACATTGTTTTTTTTAGAAGGATCAGGGATCATATTAAACATATCTTAAAAAAGAAAATTGTTACAGCCATTAGACATGTTGCCATGTATCATAACTTTGATGCAAATGTAGTTTCGTTTTTGGCTCTTGATCACATTCCGCCGCACTCAAGGGGAGGCAGTGTAGATTCTGCCCTGCTTCAACTTGAAGCCCGTTGGATTTATGATCTAAGAGCTACCTCTTTTCCGGGGTTCAATGAGAACCTTAGTTTTAAGCCTTTTCTTTGATGTGTTTAAATGGCTTTTGCATTGTATCTGTATGCTGTCCCTCTACATTCCCCTGGACCTACCTCAGCTTAAGTAGCTATCGTTTGGGTCCTCATTTATTTGTTTCCCTTTCCCTTCCATTCTTGCCCCAGTATCCCTCCCTCCCTCTTCCCCTTCTTTTGTTTGTCCCCCTCCCCCCCCCCTTTTTGAAATGTGTTTTCCAGTGTTAGGTTTTCCTTAGGACAATCAGGTCTTTTTGACCTTTAATTTAATTTTGAACTGGTCTTAGGTTTTTGTATTTACAGTAATTTCTCTTTAATAAAACCACATAATTAATTGTTGGTAACTAATCAATGTAATTTTTGTTTTACACTTGCTTAAATGTAATTTATGATACCGGTATATCATATATATATGTGGTCACTTGGCCTGGTTGTTTTTAAATCAGCCACTAGGGTGTCCTTTGCTGTAACCTGGTCTATCAGCTCGTTCGCCCATGTTAGGGTGTTTCTCCTTTGTCCCCACAATGTCTGAACGCTCCTTATCTTCTCCCTTTCCATCTAACATGAATGTGATGCTCCCCACTAATGTGTCCGTTTGGTCACAAGGGCACCCAAGGGAAAAAGTGGTTCTCCCGGCTTTTCCCGTATTATGTGCATTCTGTCGCCCTTGTTCATCACCGCATTCTTTTACACATTGATCCAACATTGTCCCTTTCCTGTACAGTACACCATCCTGTCTAATCTGCTACCTTGTCTTGGTTTCTTTTTCATTTTTGTTTGTCTATCCCCTTTCTTATTTTATTTTTTATCTTGGACAAGCAGGCATTACTGGTCGCCTTGGTTACCGCCTGGTTGACCAATAGCGGCGCAGCTGTCCTCCCCACCGACGCAATGCCTGATGGTCATTGTGGTTCAGACTGGATGCGGGGTTGGGCTGAGTTACAGGTGAGCACTCATTGGCCCGCTCGGCATCCGACAGGCGTCATGACGCTGGGTTTAGACGCTATATAAATTACTTATCTTGACACTTGTGTGCAGAGAGCGAGGAGCATGCCGCAGCGACAAGATGAGAGCATGTTAAACCCAAAAGGAATACATATCTTTTATATTCTTCCCCTTCACCTCCCTTATTTTATTCTCCTTTTTTTATTTTTCTGTTGAATACCTCTGAGAATATAAGTCTGTTTGTATTGCCTGGCTTATACCAGACAATACAGCCCCTCCTTTTTCTTTTCTTTTTTTTGATGTTTACTATTGCTATTATAGAGACTTTCCAGTCCATTCTAAAATTGGGGGGGGGGGTAAATATGTGTAGCGCTTATACAATGTCAATCATAACAAAAAAACAATGAAATAAATTAGTGCAAATGAGTATGTCATTCAAACAAACAACAAATGTACATCAACTGTGTGTCAAATGACAAAAGAATCAAATGTATAACAAAGTCCATAAATGATGAAATTCCACCAAGTGAATGGGTGAGGAGTGTCTGGACTTCTTTCGTGTGTAGTATTAATTAACAAGAAAGAGAGGTTATTTTTAGTTCCCAGAATTCCAACTATTTATTATTTGCCCAAAATTCATAAACACCCCACTCATCCCCCTGGACAGCCTATCGTGAGTGGCATTGACTCTGTCACTTCACGTATAGGTCGTTATATAGATCATTATCTACAACCCCTAGTTAGACAGACACCTTCATACATTAAAGATACAGGTGACACTATTTGTTTACTGGAAGGTCTTGATGGACAGGGTAGCTACATCATGGCTACAGCTGATGTGGCTTCGCTGTACACTTGCATACCTCATCAATTGGGGATTGAGGCTGTCCAACATTTTTTGGCTAGAGAGCAATCTCTTGCTCCATTTCAATGTGAATATCTTATTGAATTATTAGAATTTGCAACAAAACACAGCTACTTTTGGTTCAGCCAACGCTACTACCTACAACAACGGGGCGTAGCGATGGGGGCATAGTTTGCACCAAGTCTTGTGAACCTGTTCATGGCCAAGTGGGAGGATGATGTCGTCTATGCTCAAAATATTTAATCTCTGGTCCTATGGGCCAGGTACATAGACGACGACCTCCTCCTATGGGATGGCAGCCCCGAATCTTTAAAGGCATTTTTTGCTTCTTTGAACCTTAACGACAAGGGTATCACCCTGATGTATGAAGCTAGTACCAGTAAGATTCATTTTCTCGACCTGGAAATAGCAATGGTGAATGGCAAATTTAGCTTTCAAACCTACTTTAAGCCTACCGTTCGCAATGGCTTTATTCCTATGGGTAGTTGCCACCATCCATCGTGGCTTTGTTCGGTTCCACGCAGTCAACTTCTCAGACTGTGTAGGAACTGCACGGACACTGATACCTACCTAGCACAGGCCAATATTCTAAAATCGAGATTTGTAGACAAGGGTTATTCCATCACAGATGTTGATTTGGAACTCCAGAGGGTTCATTAGACAGAAAATCGTTGACATCTATTAAACCTAAACATCCTACAGATGATAGTTTCAAGTTTGCCATGTTGACTTCATATTCCACCCAATACAAACAGGTCAGGAATATTATGAACAAACATTAGAACATTCTTGAGGGTGATAACATCTTGGGCTCCTTGCTGCCCGAACGAGCCAAAGTTTTTAAAGGAGTGCCTTCATTGCAGAGCAGAATTGCCCCAAACATCATCAATCCCCCTATTAAGAGTTCTTTGTTTCACAATTTGGCAGGCTTTTTTCAATGCAGAAAGTGTAAAGTTTGCAAACATAACTCACTAGGGAAACGTAAAATGACCCAGTTTTCATCTACTGTCACTAAAAAGCAGTACATAATCAAACCATTTTGCACATGTGAGACCAAGTACGTTGTTTATTTAATCACGTGTTCTTGCGGGATGCAGTACGTTGGTCGCACCAATGTGGCGACTCCAAACACCCAGTCCCCAGACACAATTTGTCGTTATTGACAGGTATATTCCTCCGTGGAGGGGCAGAGCCATGACCAGGGGAGTCTCCTGTTTGGAGACTTACTGGATCTATGAGCGCCAGTCCCATTTTCCGACAGGCATGAATGACGAATGGGACATTAATGCTTTTATTAACATGTTTTGATTAGTTCTATTATATTACATACACATCGTCCGTCCCTTTTTTTATTTTTCTCTCTCTGAGTTCTTTGAGCATCTATATAATACAATATTTCATTATTATTGCAATCTTTCATTGTATTAATGTAGTCATCATGTTATATGTACGTATGCGTGGAAATCCAACTCATAGTGGCACGCGGCATTATATTGTTGCCCCTTTTTATTACATATGACAATCTTCTGTGCTGAGTCCTCCACGTTGTGGATGATACGCACGTTTTTTTATTTTCACATAAGTCTTGAGTAAGTGCATTTCAATTTATTTTTAATGAATTGGTTGCAATTCAACTGATTTTTTTATATACACTCATCTTAGTTTGTGCACTAGTATCATTAAGTATGGATGACATCCATTTTTTGATAGCTGTGCCAGGACGGACACAACTAACGGTTGCGCCGCCTTTTAATTCATAATTTTTCTTTACATTTTTACTTTTAATATTAAAATTACAGTTTTCATTATTCTGGTTCACAAGTTAATCATGGAAGAACGTTTTGAAAACTGTTTATTTTACATTCACCCCTTGCTTCATGTGTCACTGTGAGATTAATGCAACTATTCTCTTCTGGGACACGCGTGGAGCGCAGCAGCTTATCCAGATCGAGGCTTGGTGGGCGCGCATGCGTCCACCATATGTTCTCGAGTTCCGGCGGTTATCTCTCGCTTCCACAGAGTGAACATGGACACATAGGGGACTCAATATTTTGTTTACCTATGACCCCATAATGTGACCCACAACACACGCGACGTTGTTTCCTTTTCGGCCACATCGGATATTCATGTCATTTATGCTCACCCGTTTTTTTTCATATCAAGGCTTGGGATGTGGATAGATTACATTGAGACTTGGATCGCACGCCGCTCTGCCATTTTTCACATGCCGGAAGTGAATAGCGGCGCTGCCGAGATGAGATGGTGAGTTGGATTCTCACTAATTGGGGTCAATATACTTTATTGCTTATAAATTGGAGGGGGCAAGAGTGGATGCACACCCCCAGACGAAGTGTTGTGACACGAAACGCGTCGGGGGGACTCCACTGCCGCCCCACTTGTATATACAAGCTTGTGACATTCCAGCTGCATGTGAGTGTAATAGCTGCAATAAATCTTTTTTATTTATTTAAACAAGATTATGCTATGTGGCCACTTTTCTTTACTATCTCCTTATATTATTGACATCATTTGAGAAACCAGTTTGGGGACCCCACTCTTCGTCATAGGTCTGGCTATTTTCCAATTTCTGCCCAGCAAAGGCTATGAGGTCTGTTTAAATCAGGATCCCTCCATCTATCCTTCATGATCACAGTCTTACAAGCCTGTTTTGTCCAATCGTTCCTGTAAGCCTGCATTCTTTCAGGTGGCGGGTTAATACTACACACGAAAGAAGTCACTTATTGATGTCCAGACACTTCTCACCAATTCACTTGGTGGAATTTCATCATTTATGGACATTGTTATACATTTGATTCTTTTGTCATTTGACACACAGTTGGTGTACATTTGTCGTTTGTTTGAATGACATACTCATTTGCACTAATTTATTTCATTGTTTTTTGTTATGATTGACATTGTATAAGCGCTACACATATTTACCCACTCTTGTTTTTGCTTTTTTCAAACCAGCCGTGTTAGCAGCTACACCTTATCTTGGCAGCACAGGGTTATTTCCACTTTTGAGTCCATTCTAAAAATATTTCCTTTATGGAATTTTAAACATTGAATTAATTTTCTCTGTGCTCAGTCTAAAATACTCTTCCTATTTTGTCCACTTGGAGCGCCCGTTCAGATCCGCCTGCCAGTTTTTTATGCAGACCTGAACGGGCGCTCCGTGCTCCTCTATGGAGCCGCGGATGTCAGCGGTGACATGCCCGCTGACATCCAACCTGCTCCGATTCGCCAAAGTGTGACGGAGGAAAAACCTACTTTTCCATCTGTCTATCGGATCGGGTGAACACGGACAGCCGGTCCGTGTTCATCCGATCCCCCCATAGAGGAGAGCAGAGAAAAGACAGGGCGGTCCCTGCACAGTGTGCGGGGACCGCCCTGTCATCCGCCAGCTCAGCGGGGATCAACGGAGCGATCCCCGCTGAGCAAGCCGAGGTTCACAGGGTGGATCATTACTGATCCCCCCCGTGTGAAAGAGCCCTTAATGAGTAAGTATACACCCATTACATTATATACCTCTTGAATCAGTTTGATGGGCTTTTTCCCATTTTAACTGACAACATTTTTTCCATTATCCTTTCTGCCACTAGGGAGGAATATTGGCAGATATTTACTAATCAGTATTATTTAGATTCCCCTTTTTTTTATTTTTTTCCCAATTAGTTCATGATTTTCTTTTGTTCTGTACATCATATAGGATTTAGAGGATCAGTTTTTGACGCTGTGGCCTGCGTCTCCTTTCCCTTCTTCTCAACATCAGTAAGTATCATTTAGAGAAATCTCTCTTTTTTTCGGGTTCATTAATAATTGATGTGGTTCCATTCATTGGACCTCATCAATTCACCTTGGGTCTTTTGACCCAAGTTTAATATTTTCATACGGCCATACATTATGTTTTTTCATCCAACAGTCACCTTCCGGGCTCATATAGCTTCTTTTTGTGGCCGCTTTTGGACCATTGTGTTGACCCCTTTATCAGGGTCTGTACATTCATCCATGTCCATTGGAGATATTGAGCGTCCGACTCTGTGATGAGTGTGGGTAAGCACATTTAGCCTGCCCCCCCCCCCCCCCTTTGGAATACTCCTTGGCCATCTGCCACATGTCTATGTAATCCATATGTCTATGTATTGTTTTTCATATTTCTTTCTCGTACATCACGGGACACAGAGCGGCATATTCATTACTATATGGGTTATATGGAGTACCTTCAGGTGTGGGCACTGGCAATCTCAAACAGGAAGTCCCCTCCCTATATAACCCCCTCCCCTAGAGGGAGTCCCTCAGTTTTTTCGCCAGTGTCTTAGGTGTTGGTCACGGAATAGCTTTGCTCCACATCCTTGGGATTAAGGGCGGGCTAACCGGATCTGTCCAAGGAGCCTCAGTGCCAAAGTGGACAGTACCCGGGCCCCAAGCCGTGGGGTTTTGCCTATAATGCTCCTCTTTGGAGGGCTGGACCCTGGGCCCAGGACTTGGAGTTTGAAAAAACCATAAGTTCCTGTTTGCCAGGGTGCTATATAGGTCCAGGACAGTGGGTACCTTCATAGGACCCCAGGGCCTGAAGGTCTACTACGCTACCCACGGAGATGGGAGAAGATTGGATCAGTTTGCTGGACAAACATCCTGCAGCGTGGAGCAGGTAAGGGGGAGCCTGCGGGACTTGGTTCGACAGCAGGCTCTCCGGGGTAACCTAAAAAGGGGGATAGCCTAAGTATGCTCTGCATGGGCAACCTTGCTCACTATGTCTAAAAGAGACAGGATGACACCCTTTCCTCCCCCATCACTAGGTCCCCCTGTCTAAATATGTGTTGCTAGCTAAACCTGCTGTTTCTTCCTAGGGCTAGTAAGGATCCCTAGGGGCCTTTTGAGAGTCCTACTTGGCCGGGGGTTTGAATCTGCCGCCTGTTTCTGCGTTCCTGGATCTCCAGCAGCGCGGCTCCTCCATGTTCCTCCTGTTTCCGGCATACGCGCGCGCGCGCACATCTTATTGACGTTTTTCGCGCCGTTCAGACAGGAGGGCGGGGGGGGGCGTGCCTGCGGCGTCATACAGGGGCGCGCCTTTGGGCTGTTATAGACAGCAGGCATGGTCAGTGCTCAGTCTGAGGCTGATTTTCAGAGGAGAGGACGCAGAGCGGCAGAACAGTGACTCCCGGTGGCGGAAGAGGGGTACTACATGTGGACTTTGTTCCAATGCCTTTTTTGTTAAGCCAAAAAATCCCCCTTTTTTTTTGCAGCAGGTTGGAGGCTGGCAAACTTAATTTGGGGTCACTGTATGTTGTCAAAAGTAAATATATAATATATATTTAAAAAAAAAAAAAAAAAAAAAAACATACGGGATCCCATCAGTTTTTGGGCATTAGTGATCTATTGTCCCCTAAACTCTGGTTTTGTACTCCTGCCCACTACAGTCTGTTGTGTGGGCGGAGTCCCTCGATTTTGTATTATGGCTTCCAAAGGTTCGGGGTCAAAGGGTACAAAAAAGACCAAAAAACAAAAGGGTTCCCTTTCTGATTCCGATATGCCGATACTTTCCCCGCAACTTATTAACATAAAAAGTGCCTTGGATGAGCCATTAAGGGGATCTGGTGCGGAGGCTGGCCCAGATCAGCCCAGCCCTGTGTTTATCACAGAGGAGATGCTAGCCGTATCCCTAGGGGGGCTAGAAGAGAGAATAGCAGCATTGATCGCTAGAGCTATTCCTGGTAAAAAACGGGTTAGATCCCCATCACCAAGAGGTGTATCCTCAGATGCTGAGATTCTCTCTCCGGAGGAATTAGAATCACAGGAGGATCAACTAGACCTGAACCAAGAGGGTTCAGGGATTGAGGGGTCTGCCTCGGAGGAACCATTTTCAGACTCCCAGACAGAAAGACTGTGGGTACAGTCTTTGACGGACATGGTCCGCTCGGCATTTAGTTTACCATGGCCAGAGCCTCAGGTTCCTCCGGTATCCTCTCTGGGCTCTTTGAAAGCTCCGTTAAGCAACGCAGTTTTTCCAGTCCATCCTCTTTTGGAGGAATTGATCTTTCGGGATTGGGTACGCCCGGACAGGATTTTTCTGCCACCGAAAAGATTTGCGGTCATTTACCCCATGGAGGAAAAATTCTCCAAGAGGTGGAGGCTCCCAGTAGTGGATGCAGCCATCTCATGTGTGAATAAATCACTAACTTGCCCGGTGGAAAACATACATATGTTTAAAGATCCGGTGGATAAAAGGTTAGAGACACTTTTAAAAGCATCCTTTGCTACGGCAGGAGCAGTGGTACAGCCAGCTGTGGCTGCGATTGGTGTTTGTCAGGCGTTAAAAGACCAGACAAAGGAACTGTTAAAGGACATGCCTACCCAACAAGCAGAAGAGTTTTCTGACATTCCCAGAGCTCTGTGTTTTGCTGTAGATGCTATAAAAGATTCCATCCAGCAGGCCTCTCGGTTATCACTATTTTTGGTACACATGAGAAGGCTCTTATGGTTGAAGAACTGGGCGGCGGAGCCCCCATGCAAAAAGCTTCTGGCAGGGTTTCCCTTCCATGGAGGACGACTCTTCGGAGAGGATCTGGATAAATATATTCAGACTATTTCAAATGGCAAGAGTACCCTTTTACCGGTCAAAAAGACATTCCGGGCGCCTACATTTAAAAGGCAGCTCTTTCCTGTCTCGGGGCCCTCAAATTCCAGGCAGTATCGACGGCCGCCTGCACGATCCAACGTTAACGGTAGGTCGCAGGGACAGGCCCCTGGGGGTAAGAGGCCGTGGTATCGCAAGCCGACAAAGACAGCCCCTAAGTCTGCCTTATGAAGGGGCGCCCCCACTCTCACGGGTGGGGGGAAGGCTTCGTTTCTTCTCAGAAGTTTGGGAAGCCAAGATCCCCGACAAATGGGTCCGGGCATCTGTAACCACAGGTTACAGACTGGAGTTTCTAAAGTATCCTCCGCCTCATTTTCAGGAATCAAGGCTACCAAGGGATCCAGCAAGGAAGGCCTCAATGCTGGCAGCTTTGGATCACCTGCTTTGCCAGGACGTAATTATAGAAGTGCCAGCCCAAGAGCAAGGGCTAGGTTTCTATTCCAATCTCTTTGTCATACCAAAGCCCAACGGCGATGTCAGGCCAATCTTGGACCTAAAGAGGTTAAACGGTTTCCTAAGGGTTCGTTCCTTCCGGATGGAATCCATCCGGTCAGCAGCCGCCGCGCTTCAGAAGGACGATTTTCTGGCCTCCATAGATATAAAGGATGCTTACCTTCATGTACCAATCTGTCAGTCGCATCAAAGATTTTTACGCTTCGCGGTGGGGCAGCGACACTTCCAATTCAGGGCGCTCCCCTTCGGGCTGGCCACGGCCCCCCGGGTATTCACGAAGATCCTAGCCCCAGTTCTGGCCAATTTAAGGGTCCAGGGGGTCACAGTCCTAGCATACTTGGACGACCTTTTAATCATAGATCACTCACGGTCGGGTCTGCAAAAGGCAGTAAACCTCACGGTTCGGTACCTCGAAGAATTCGGCTGGGTCCTAAACCGGGGAAAGTCAGCGTTCCAGCCTACAAAGCAGTTGGAATACCTCGGCATGAGGTTAGACACAGAACAGCAAAAGGTGTTCCTGCCCCTGGTAAAGATCGAAACTATCAAGGGGTTTGTTCAGTTGGTTCTAAACAAGAAAAAACCAACTATTCGTCTGTGTATGCGAGTACTAGGCAAGCTAGTAGCCACGTTCGAGGCAGTACCATACGCTCAGATCCACACTCGCGTCCTACAGGCAGCCATTCTAGCAGCCTGGGGCAAGAGGGCACATGCCTTAGAGTCCCCTTTGACGCTATCTTCAAGGGTCCGACAAAGCCTGGCCTGGTGGTTGAACCCTCAGAACCTTCTAAAGGGAAAATCCTTCAGCCCTATTGTCTGGAAGGTAGTTACCACAGACGCCAGCCTGGCAGGCTGGGGGGCGGTCTTCGAGGGGTTCTCTCGCCAGGGAACTTGGGTGAAAGCGGAGAGGCAGCTCCCCATCAATATCTTGGAGATCAGAGCTGCTCGCCTAGCCCTTCTGGCATGGACCTCCAGATTAAAGGGGTTCCCGGTGAGAATCCAGTCAGACAATGCCACGGCGGTGGCATACATAAACCACCAAGGGGGAACCAGGAGTCAGGCCGCTCAGAGGGAGGTGAGCTTGATTTTTCAGTGGGCAGAGGTTCATGTACCCTGCATTTCAGCGATATTCATTCCCGGAGTGGACAACCTGCAGGCAGACTTCTTAAGTCGCCAGAGTCTGTTGCCAGGGGAGTGGTCTCTGCATCCCCAGGTCTTTCAGACAATCTGCCAGAGGTGGGGAATGCCGGACGTAGATATAATGGCATCCAGGTTCAACAAGAAACTAGACAGGTTCGTGTCTCGAGCGAGGGATCCTATGGCCTGCGGAACCGATGCGTTGGTTTGCCCTTGGCATCAATTCAAACTTCTATATGCATTCCCTCCGCTACAGTTACTCCCTCGCCTGTTGCGCAGGATCAGAGTGGAGCACAAGCCAGTCATTCTAGTAGCTCCGGCTTGGCCCCGGAGGACTTGGTACTCTCTAGTCCTGAAGATGGCAGTGGGAGACCCTTGGACTCTTCCTCTACAACCAGACCTACTCTCACAAGGCCCGATCCTCCACCCTACATTACAGCGTCTAAATTTGACGGCCTGGAGGCTGAATCCCTGATTCTCAGGGGTAGAGGTCTGTCTAGGCAGGTAATTCCTACCCTGATTAGGGCTAGAAAGCCGGTCTCCAGGGTGATTTATTACAGGGTGTGGAGGAACTACGTAGGCTGGTGTGAATCCAAAAGATGGAATTCCCGCAAATATACTATTGATAGGGTGTTAAGTTTTCTCCAGCTAGGAGTGGATAAAGGCCTGGCACTAAGCACAATCAAGGGACAGATCTCAGCTCTGTCAGTGTGGTTTCAGAGGCCGCTGGCCACCCACTCGCTGGTAAAGACCTTCATACAGGGGGTCTTGCGTATTAATCCTCCTGTCAAGTCACCAATTTGTCCATGGGACTTAAATCTTGTCCTGTCCACTTTACAGAAACAACCCTTTGAGCCGTTGGCTGAGATTCCTTTAGTCTTACTGACAAGAAAGTTGGTTTTCTTGGTCGCCATAGTTTCGGCCAGGAGAGTGTCAGAATTAGCAGCCTTATTGTGTAAGGAACCATATCTCGTTCTGCATAAGGACAGGGCAGTTCTCCGGCCCCATCCTTCCTTTCTACCAAAGGTTATATCCAAATTTCACTTAAACCAGGATTTGGTACTTCCATCCTTCTTTCCAAAACCTACATCTAGAAAGGAGGGGTTGCTGCATACCTTGGATATTGTCCGGGCCATGAAGGCCTATCTTAAAGCTACAGAAAAGATCCGGAAGACAGATGTATTATTCGTTCTACCAGATGGCCCCAAGAAGGGGCAGGCAGCTGCAAAATCCACCATCTCGAGATGGATTAGACAATTAATCATTCAAGCCTACGGTTTGAAGAGGTTGCCTCCTCCGTTGTCGGTAAAGGCCCATTCTACCAGGGCCATGGGCGCCTCTTGGGCAGCACACCATCAGATCTCTATGGCTCAGATATGCAAGGCGGCAACGTGGTCATCAGTCCACACGTTTACAAGGTTTTATCAACTAGACGTGAGAAGGAATGCGGATTCTGCCTTTGGACAGGCAGTACTACAGGCTGCAGTTTGAAATCCTCGGGATCAGAAGCACCCTTGGTTAAAAAAAAAAAAAAAAAAAAAAAAAAGAAGTTTTTTCTTGACTAAGTTGAAATTATTATTATTTGAGTTTACCTCTAAATTGAATCCTTCTTTGGAAGATGTCTCCCTCCCCTCATTAAAGCATTGCTTTCGGACATCCCATATAGTAATGAATATGCCGCTCTGTGTCCCGTGATGTACGAGAAAGAAAAAGGGATTTTTAAATACAGCTTACCTGTAAAATCCTTTTCTTGGAGTACATCACGGGACACAGAGCTCCCACCCCTCTTTTGGGGAAACATTTTGGGAGGCATACTGCTTGCTACAAAACTGAGGGACTCCCTCTAGGGGAGGGGGTTATATAGGGAGGGGACTTCCTGTTTGAGATTGCCAGTGTCCACACCTGAAGGTACTCCATATAACCCATATAGTAATGAATATGCCGCTCTGTGTCCCGTGATGTACTCCAAGAAAAGAATTTTACAGGTAAGCTGTATTTAAAAATCCCTTTATTATACATGCTAATTTAATTAATTATTTTCTTCTACCTAGTTAAAAAAAACATTTTTTGTACAGATTTTGCCTTCCCCTGAAGAAGCGAAAATCGCGACACATGTTGGGAATTTGCGAACTCCACGTGCTTTAAACTGTAAAAAAATGTTTTTCTGACCACCATGATTTATAAATTCGATTGAATTCTGTTTTTATATATTTATAAGTTATAAAACTATTTTGTATTTTCTTAAGACATGTTCTTTCTCATCATTACTGCCTTACCCCTTGCACCGTAAAATATCCCCTTCCCTCTTTTGTCCTAAATCCAACTTCTCTCATTCAGTCTCATGACCAGCCTAAAGGTAAAGTTCACATTTTGGAAAAAAAGCAATAAATGCACATCTTTTTTTTTTTGCAGGTAAAAAATTTGCATTCATTATTTCTTTACGTTGCACGTTTTATAAAGCATTGCACCCACAATCAGCTGTTCATGGCTACAATACCAGGATCCTGCAGACAACAGTAACAGTGGCGGATGGTGCTCCATTTTTTGGGGGGGTGGCTGCAAACATACCTGCTAGCCAGTAAATGCCTTGCCTGGCTTCTCCTGGCCAATCCGGTTGCTTCTCCTCCCAGCTAATGCGGTCTTAAGACCCGCTTCCTGTCCTGATTAGCCGGTAGGAGAAGCAGGTAGACAGCAGCGAATATTGATTCGCTAATACCACAAGTGGGCGGGCTCAGGGCGCAGAGCACTACCCAATCTTTTTGAAGCCAATTAGAGCCTCGGACTTAAAAAAAAAAAATTCCTAGAAATCGATCTAAAAATCTGACGCCCCTCATGGAGATTAAGGGGGGGGGGGCGACACCCCTTATGGACCGACCATTGCTGCTCAGTAAGCTGTCTGCCAATACTTCTGATATGGGCAGGCAGTTACTGAATGGCAAGAAGAATCCATGGACTACAAGAGCGCTCACCAGCACCCTCGTATGGCTGACGGTACTTGTAGTCTTCTGATTCACAGGAGCCACGCATGGTGACTCTGTTTTTAAATTGTGACAGTGTGTGCTGGGAGAGGATTCCCCACCTGCTGTCACAAAGCGGGGAACACTAGTGGTAGGAGGAGGGTCACTAGGATCATGTTACACCCTACATATAGGTGTAACATTCTCCTAAAGGTGAACATGGTCTTTAAGGTACTGCTAAGGAAAGGGTTCCTAAACCAACGTTCTGTATCAATCACAATAAAAAATATTTGTTACTCATTAAAATGTCATATGGCCTATCACCGCTTGACCTCTGGAAGATTTACCCCCCTTCATTACCAGGCCATTTTTGCGATTTGGCACTGCGTTACTTTAAATTACGAGTGTGTGGTCGTGTGACGTTGTACCCAAAAAAAATTGATGTCCTTTTTATCCCACAAATAGGTCGTGTGACATTGTACCCAAATTAAATTGATGTCCTTTTTATCCCACAAATAGAGCTTTCTTTTGTTTTTATTGTTCTGCTCTATAAACAAAAAAATGAATTTAGAATTTTTTTTTTTACTTTCTGCTATAGAACATCCAATAAAAAAAATTGAAAAAATATAATTTCTTCGTAAATTTTGACCAATATGTATTCTGCTACATGTTTTTGGTATAAAAAAAATCCCAATAAGCGTCTACAAACTATGTGATATATACTGGAATTTTTTTTTTTTTATACTAGGAATGGCGTTTATCTGCGACTGCGATATTGCGGCAGACAATAGGATGCTAACTGACACTTTTGACAGTTTGTAGGAACCAGTGACATCAATGTAGCGATGAGCACTAAAATTATAGGCATAGCTTGGTTCTGTGCCACTGGCCAACGTTCTGTGGGTGCTGGTGGACATCTAGTTCTCGGCACCCAAAGATCTGCTTCTGCTGTGAGTAATCACGGCAGAAGCGGGGCATGCACGGTCCACTAGGTGGAAGGGCAAAGTTGCGCATATATTTGCGATCCTGTGCAGGGGGGCAGCCCTGTAGCAGGTATATCTTCTATGGGGCAGTCCGGAGCTGGTTAAAGGATCTAGTGGATATAGAAAAGAATCGCCCCCTTTTAAAATTATCAAATTTTGTTGCGTTGCAGCCTAAAATAAAGACAGACACCGTTTTTGTTTTATCCAGCTGTATTTACTAGTGCAACTTATAACATCCAAGTGAAAATTATAACACAAACATGTCGGAAAAACAGAATCTTTGAGTTGGAGAAGGATCACCCCCTTGTCAGTATTTTATTGAACCACCATTTGCTTTATATACAGCCTTTAGTTTGTTGGGATTTGTCTCTACTAACTTTGCACATCTAAATCTATTCTCTTCTTTGCAGAACTGCTCAAGTCCAGTTAAATGTGTTGGTCACCGTTTGTGGACTGCAGTCTTCAAGACATTCCACAGATTTTCTATGAGGTTTAAAGGGGTTGTAAAGGTTAGTTTTTTATTTTCTAAATAGGTTCCTTTCAAGCTAGTGCATTGTTGATTCACTTACATTTTCCTTCGATTTCCCTTCTAAATGTTTTTTTTTGTCTGAATTTCTCACTTCCTGTTTCTCCTCAGTAAGCTTGCCCCCATCATCCAACCCGTTCTGACTGGGGGTTAGTCAGCCAGCTTACTGAGAAGGAACAGGAAGTGAGAAATTCAGACAAAAAAAAAAAACATTAAGAATTGAAGGAAAAGGTAAGTGAACCAACAATGCACTAGCCTAAAGGAACCTATTTAGAAAATAAAAAACTAACATTTACAACCCCTTTAAGCCTGGGCTCTGACTAGGCCATGCAAGGATAGTCCCCCTTTTCTCCTTCAACCACTGTGTGGTCATTGTTACTGTGTGCTTTGGATCATTGTCATATTGGAAGGTAAACCTTCTTCCTATTGACAACTTTCTGGCAGAGGGCAGCAGATTTTCCTGAAGAATTTGGTATTTTGCCCATCCATTAGGGCAAGATGGCCCCCACCCGTCTCCATACCATAGCAGGGCGGAAGTGACGTCAAAACGTCACTTCCACCCATAGCTCTTAAAGGGATATTATTTTTGTTATTTATTCAAATCACAATTATTTTATTTTTATGGCATTTAAGTCCAAATCTGAGATCTAAAGCAGGGGTCTCCAAACTTTTTACTTCGAGGGCCACATTCTATATTTTACTCATATCCGCGGGCCGGAAAAATAATTTAAGTAAATAAATCCACAGTAGAAGAATATAATTTTACTTAGTGCTGACAGCAGAACTGGATGATGGTCCTGTCGTCGCATAAAACGCTGGAGCATCATTCAGCGGGTTAAACTTCCAGCGTGCATGAGGTTTTACATCCGTGTCCTCACCAGTCTTCCCCCACATCTGTGTCCCCACATTGGTGTCCCCATACATCTGTGTCCCCACATTGGTGTCCCCATACATCTGTGTCCTCACATTGGTGTCCCCATACATCTGTGTTCCCACATTGGTGTCCTCATACATCTGTGTCCCCACATTGGTGTCCCCATACATCTGTGTCCTCACATTGGTGTCCCCATACATCTGTGTCCCCACCAGTCTCACCACACATCTGGAACCCCACCAGTCTCCTCATACATCTGTGTCCCCCACATTGGTGTCCCCATACAACTGTGTCCTCACATTGGTGTCCCCATACATCTGTGTCCCCACATTGGTGTCCCCATACATCTGTGTCCCCACATTGGTGTCCCCATACATCTGTGGCCCCACCAGTCTCACCACACATCTGGATCCCACCAGTCTCCTCACACATGTGTGTCCCCACATTGGTGTCCCCACACATCTGTGGCCCCACCAGTCTCCTCATACATACTGTATGTGTCCTCACCAGTCTCCTCATACATCTGTGTCCCCACATTGGTGTCCCCACACATCTCGGTCCCCACCAGTCTCCTCATACATCTGTGTCCCCACCAGTCTCCTCATACAATGGTGACAATTGATGGCACAGTGGCTGCGTTTGATGGCACAGTGGCTGTGTTTGATGGCATGGCACAGTGGTGACAATTGATGGCACAGTGGCTGCGTTTGATGGGCTCAGTGGCTGCATTTTATGGGCACAGTGAGGCACAGTGAAGCCAATAGTCACAGTGAAGCCCCAATAGTCTCCCCACACATCTGTGTCCCCACACATCTGTGTCCCCATTAGGGCACCCCCCCAGTGGTGTCCCCATTAAACCCCCCTCCACTGGTGTCCCCATAAGAGCACCCCCCACTGGTGTCCCCACAAGTGCACCCCGCACTGGTGTCCCTATTAGAGCACTCCCTCACTGGTGTCCCCATTAGAGCACCCCCCCACTGGTGTCCCCATTAGAGAACCCCCCCACTGGTGTCCCCATAAGAGCACCCCCCCCACTTGTCACTGGTGTCCCCATTAGAGCACCCCCCCCACTGGTGTCCCCATTAGAGAACCCCCCCCACTGGTGTCCCCATAAGAGCAGTCCCCCCCCCCTACTTGTCACTTGTGTCCCCATCAGAGTTATCAGCCCCCGGATGTTTGTGCCATATCAGAGCCATTCAGCCACCCTCCACAGTAGTGTACAGTAATCATCTTGCATCAGCCCCCCTCCCTCCTCCATGCATGTGTACTTTACCAGCGCGTCAGACGTTACACACACTGGCTGTTCAGACCTGCTGCACTTCCCCGACTCCCGCCCCGCCTTAATACACACTCGTTACTGGTTAACAGCGAGGCGAGAGGCAGAGCAGGGAGGTGTGGCAACAGGTCTAAAACAAATCATTGGCTGCTAGGATGCCCGTGGACCCAGCAGCCAACACAAACACAGTGAGACGCCGGGAGAGATTGCGGGACCTACGCTGCATATTGCTGGGGACGAATATTCAGCGCAGGTTCCACAACTAACAGGTGGACCAGGGACTCCAGCTGCGGGCCGGAGGAAATGGCCTGGCGGGCCGGATGTGGCCCGCGGGCCGTACTTTGGAGACCCCTGATCTAAAGGAATTGTTGTATTACAAGGGATGTTTACATTCCTTGTAATAGGCATACAAGTGACCTTTTTTTTTTTTAACTGTTTTAAAATCAATAAAAGTAAAATAAATAAGTAAAAAATATTATTTTAAACTGCCCTGTCCCGACGAGCTCACGTGCAGAAGCGAACGCACACGTGAGCAGCGCCCGCATATGAAAATGGTGTTCAAACCACACAAGTGAGGTAATGATGCGATTGTTAGAGCGAGAGCAACAATTTTAGCCCTAGACCTCCCCTAACTCAAAACATGCAACCTATAGAATTTTTTTAAACATCGCCTTTGGAGATTTTTAAGGGTAAAAGTTTGATGCCATTCCACAAGCGGGCACAATTTTGAAGCGTGACATGTTGGGTATTAATTAACTTGGCGTAACATTATCTATGGGCTAACTACTGTTTTTTTAATTAAAAAAAAATATATATTTTAAAAAAAGGTGCGCTTGTAAGACTGCTGCGCAAATACGGTGTGACAAAAAGTATTGCAACGACCATCATTTTATTCTCTAGGGTGTTACAAAAAATGTTTAATGTTTGGGGGTTCTAAGTAGTTTTCTAGCAAATTTTCTAACTTGTAAACACAGAGTCTGAAAAACGGGCTTGGTCCTTGAGTGGTTAAGTTGATCAGAAGAGGTGATTATTTTAAAGGGGGGGTGATTCTTCTTTTCTATACCCACCTTTTATAACATGTTACACCCGTGTGCAGGGTGTAATATGTAACATCTTACAGATGCAGCTAGTTTTAGTCTTAGGCCTCTTTCACACGGAGCGGTATGTTTTTCAGTCCGCTCCGTGTGTGTCCGTCGGCTCAGCGGGGGTCTCTCCTCCGCTATCCCCTATAGGGAATCGGATGAAAACGGACCGTCTGTCCGTTTGCATACGATCCGATCCGCCGGACGGAAGAAAAATAGGGTTTTCTTCCGTCCGAAAAAACGGATGCGGATCTTGCAGACGTTAGCGGATGCATCATCCGCTAACGGACGCAATCCCATAGGTGCCAATTACAAGTCTGTAAACGGACTTGTAATAAGCGGACGAACGGTCCGCTCATGTGAAAGGGGCCTTAGTGTTTTGACTAAAATGCTATTTTAGTTTGTTGTATCTTAGTCATCTGAATGAATTTTTTAAATTTAAGTTTTATTTTTAGTCGAATGGGTTTAGTTAAATTGTAATGCATTATTTAAGCATTTCTGCAGAATTTCTAAACTCAGGCCCAGATTCAGGTACATCTGCGCATTATTGGACCGGCGTAGCGCACCGCCTTTACGTTAGACTTGCGCAATTTTGCCGCGTTTTTTCAGAGGCATAAGGCGGAGTAATACAAATTGGGAAGGACGTGGGCGGGTTACATTGAAATGAGCCGTGACCCCATGCAAATGAAGGGCCGGCCGGCTCGCGCATGCGCGCTTGAAGGAGACCATGGTCAGCTCCGCTGTGCGCATGCTCACAACTCGGGAGCGGCGCAATCAGTGAAATTGGAAATGGACTAGGGCAACGTTGTGAACTACGCAAACAGCATAAATAGACACACACAAACGCACTTGCATTGCAAAAGTACATCTCTTTGTCCCTTCCCATTTAACCAAGTGCTTTTGTCCTGTTGTTCGTTGCGGTGTGTTTTGTAGTTGTCAGATTAGTGTTCTGTGTGATCAAGTGTTTGTTAGTAGATCTTTGAAAGTGTTTTTTGATAAGTGTTTGAGAGTCTGTTTGTTTGATTGATATATTTCTGTTCGTTTGTTTTCTTGCAGTTTTTTTGCTGTTTGTTTTTGTGACTGTTTCTTGCTGAGTAGTTTTGTCTTTGTGTGTGTTCTTGCTTGATTGGTTGTGCTTGTTTTTGTGAGTGAATTTTGTTGACTGGGAGTGAGTTTTTTTGGAAGTATGACAGAGAGAAAACGAAAGCTCAATTTTACAGTTGGGGAAAAACAAATTCTTGCCCGGGCCATTAGCGAGTATGGGCGTTTCCTCCACGGCCCGGACAGTGCCAACACCACCCCGGCCAGGAGGAGGGAGATTTTGGATATGATCACTGAGCAGGTCAATTCGGCGGGGCAGGGGGAGACACGGACCCGGTCTGGGATTGACAAAAAAATCAATGACCTCCGGCGTCTGGTCAAACAGAAGCTGGCCAGAATGCATGCCCATGCCAGGGGCACAGGAGGGGGCCCACCATGCCGTATTAGGCTGACAGCGGAGGAGCGTGCGGTGGCCCTGACCTTTCATCGGCATGAAGTTGAGGGCCTGCCCGGCTTTGACTCAAGTCCGGAGCCCGTGGTGCCAGGTAAGTATTTTTTTTAATATCAGGTGTGTAGCATGTGTGGGGGAGGGGGTGAAAGGGAATATGTGGCAAGTGTGTGGATCCTCCAACCTGTGAATGTTTTGTGTCATCCACAGATGTGCAGGAGGGTGCAGGGCCATCTGGCCTGACCGCACCAACCCCAGGACAGCAGCCTAATGAGGCCCCCCCAACAAGGCCGGAGTCCGCGGAGGAGGTTCAAGAGGAGGAGGAGAATCATGAGGAGGAGGAGAATCATGAGGAGGAGGAGAATCATGAGGAGGAGGAGTCCATGTCAGGCACTGGACGTTTGGTTTTTGAGGACTCTTCCCCTCTGGCTGGCAGCAGGCAGCCCTCCTTAAGGGGGAGCCCCCCTCCTCCCCCAACATGGCTCCCCTCCCAAGGGCCTCCTCTTCTCCCCGGCCACAAGCATCAGCTGGAGGCAGGATTTCATTCCAGAACACCAGGGGGTTGGCCGATCTCCTGCCCGCCACTCTGAGAAGGGACCAGTTCCTCCAGACCCGCCACCTGGGACAGGTCAGCCAGACATTGGTGCGGATGGAGGAGAGCCTGTCCTCCATCAAGGATACGCTGGGGAACCTGGACTCCCACTCCCGGGCTTTCACAACCTACCTAAACGAACTGCAGACGACATCAGCAGGCGTTGGGCAGGATGTGAGGGCCCTTACCCTGGCTATCCAGGCCAACACGGCAACACTTGGTGCTGCCCTGGACAGAATAGCCGTGGCCTTGGAGGGCAGGCCGCCAGGTGGGCAGAGATCAGGGGCTGCTCCTCCTTCCCCGGTTTTACCCCTCCCCCATATGTCTCCCCTGAGAAGCCGGGGCCGTGGCCGGGGGCGCCCCAGGCGTGGCTCACGCAAAGGGCATTCTTTTTTTTCCCCCCTTTTTTTTTTTTTGCTGGAAATTTTTTGCTTTTGCAGGTAATTTTTTTTTTTTTGGGTTGTGAATGCTGTTTGAATGTGGGGGTGACATTCCTGCCGGAAAAGGGGTGTCACCCTCAATTTTGGTGGAGAAGGGTTCCCCAGGACCAGGGAGAAGTGATCCCCAGGTCCGTGTGAATGGTGTATGAATGTACAGTGACATAATTGGAGCCTTGGCGTGGCGTTGCTGCTCACAAGTCCTGCATGGTGGACTGGTGCCAATCCAATTTGATGTGGATGTGGGGTGTGTGTGCTAGGGACCACAGTGGTGTGCATGCATGCATTCTCATTGTGCCATGATTAATGTGTGTGTTTAACGTGCAAAGATGCCCAATGTGAGCTGTCTCCTGGCTGCTCTACCCTCAGAAGACGGGGTAGCCTCGGTTAGGGGGGGGATTGTCTGGTTCAGGGGTCAGGTCATCACGTAGGCCAATCTGCAGGCCCTTTCTTTCTACGAAGTTGTGCAGCATGCAACATGCACCGATGATCTGGCACACGAAGTTTGGGGAATACAAGAGGGTACCCCCAGACTTATCCAGGCAGCGGAAACGTGACTTTAGTAGGCCAAAGGTGCGCTCCACCACTGCTCGTGTTTGGGCATGTGCTTGATTGTATCTTTCCTCTCCTGGAGTTTGGGGGTTCCGGATAGGAGTCATGAGATGGGGTCCCAGTGGATATGCAGAGTCACCTGTAAGGGAAAAGATAGGAGGATGTTAGTCATGCATGTGCCACTTGTGAGGTGTGCATCATGGGAGGGGATAGTCATGCCTGACTCCCATGTCACTCACCAACCAGCCAGGTGTCCCCATACACGCTCTGATCGAATTCCATTCGCATGTGGCATTGATTGTATATGTAGCTGTCATGGCTGGACCCTGGGTGTTTGGCACGGACGTGCCATATGAGGCCTTGGGCATCGACTATCACCTGTACGTTGATGGAATGCCAATGCTTCCGATTGCGGTACATGTGCTCTGTCTCCTGGGGGGGCTGGAGTGCCACATGTGTGCAATCAATGGCCCCCACAGTGCGTGGGAATCTGGCAATTCTGTAGAAATCTGTCATTGCCTTCAGTCGCAGCTCCTCAGTGGTGGGTTTGATGATTTGGTTGGCCATGCGTCTGAGGATTGCAGGGACAACCTGGTGCACACATCTGCTCATGGAGGATTGTGACATCCCAGCCACCACTCCACTTGTACGCTGAAAAGACCCACTGGCAAGGAAATGGAGTGTTGCCATGACCTTGACCAGTGGCTGCACTGCATGTGAGCGTTGTGTTGGGCTGGTGATGTCCTCCTGCAGGGTTGTGGTTAATTCCAGGATGGCATGAGGGGTGAATCTGAAGATGCGAAAACACCTCAGAATCACTCATGCCAAACAGGTCTATGCGGGTGCAGTATATCCTCTCCCGTGCCACCCTCCGTGCCCTCAATCTTCTTTGTTCATCTAAAGTCAGTAGTATAGCTATGTGCGACGATGCCCCTGGCATGTTGGCATACAGATTGTTGTGCAACACGTGTGACTGCTCAGCTCCTCACTAACAGTGTTGCTTTATCTAACAAGTAGACTTTTTTTCTCTTTTTAGACCAGCTTTTATATGGTCTAATTTTAGACAGGACATTTTGCTGTTGCGCACACTGCGTCGCCTGCGCTGCCCCAACGTTCTTTTGTGGATCCCCGTAAGTCCCTCATTAGCATATTTGACTAGCAAATCAATGGTGTGTCTAGCGCACTTTTGCGCGGACGGATGCGCCAGTCTAACGAAATTACGCGGAACAAGAAAAAGTAGATTTTTTGCGTATCTCGTTCTGGGGATGCCGTGCATCGAAACGCACGCGCCCATTTCGACTTACGCACGCGCATCTCCTGTTGCGCAGGCATAATCGCTCTGTGAATCTGGGCCTCAGTATATACTCCTGCAGTAAAAATCTAATAACATGTAGGGGGAGGGGGAAGTAAATAGGAGTGAGGAAGTGCACATGGCAGAGAACTGGTCTGGGGAGGAGTTTATTTTACATTGCTGGAAAGGAAAACGCTCAGCATGTGGTTTGCAGGGCTTTGTTCCAGAACTCCCAGGCAGCAAGCAGACAGAGGGAGGAGCCTACATCTCTCAGCCAACAGCTGAGCTTGTCGGGGGGCTGAGGCTTTGATAGGTGGAGCTCAGAGGAAAGCGGATGTTCGGGTGGATAAATGTCCCTCCCTCAGCTTTTCATTCTGTTTTTGTTCGTTGACGAAAATTGGAATTGGTTTTCGTTATAGTTTTCATCAATTTATCTAATTTGAATTTTCTTTTCGTTTTTAGTTTTTGTCCCTGAAACCTGCAGCTGATGAAAATTATGACGAAAATATTTTCGTCTACGAAAACAACTGGTGAGCATGTAATCGCACTAAAGCCTCGTACACACGATCGGATTTTCAGATGGGAACTGTGTGATGGTAGGCTGTTGTCGGAAAATCTGACCATTTGTGTGCTCCATCCGACAATTGTCGGATTTTCTGTGGACAAATGTTGGATAGCATGCTTTAAATTTTTCCGCCAACAATTGTCGGATTTTCCAAGCGTATGTACACAAGTCTGTCTAAAAAAAAACAAAGTACAAACACGCATTCTCAGAATTAATGCTCACCAAACACGACATTAGGAGAAGGTGCCCAAAGGGTGGCGCTAAAGAGCTGAAAAACCACATCGTTTTGTGTTTGTTTGCCGACAATTGTGTGCCGTTTATATGCAAGACAAATTCCTAGCCAACGCCGTTCAGAGAAAAGTCCTATGCTTTGTCCACAGAAAATCCGATAGTGTGTACCAGGCTTTAGGTGGTGGATACTGGATACACAGAAGGTGGTTGAATTTTTGTCACAAGCAATTTGTGGAAGTGGTCTTGCATGCATTGGAGGTTGAAGATCATAAGAAAGATTAAATCGACAGAATGGACAATATTTGTTTTAAAAATATTTGGGGTTTTTTGTTTGCAATTTACGGAAGGTGTGGAGTTGCAAGACTTTGAAGTGTAACTTTGGTGCAACTTTGATGCGATTTTGGCTTTGATCAATAATAATGGACAACTGTTGCACTGTATAACATTCAGGTACGACATTCATGTAACTTTTGAGGGTTACAATTAAAGTCTTTGGCCCTCAATTGGACCAAAGTAGTGCATGAACTACTTTGAAGTTGCTGCGACTTTAAGGCGTAGATACTTGGTTATCATTAGAACATTTGAGAAACGACTTGTCATATATGACATTGATGTCCAACGTCGCACAAGTGTAAATGGGGCCTTTTTCCAGGAAATTGTATTTTGTGGTTTTCTATATTGGGGTAAATGCACAGAATCTTTATACCAAATTAGGGATGGAGGCCGCCATGTGTTTTATTTTGTGTGACAGATCACATCCATTCACTGCACAGAATCTTTGTTACTGCCCTACTAATTTTTATAAGAACAAAAGACTGCTGGGTCACCGAATGGTTAACTGCAGTAACATCACCACTTTTAGGTCGATCCAAAATAACTTTATATACTCTTTCCGCTGGTCTCAGGCTGTACTGGTGGATGTCAGGAACTTCTAGGTACTATTGAATGGATTGGGCTTTCTGTATGTGAATTAATAAGGAAAAGGCAGTTGGTGTGACTGAAACCAAAAGTTTGTTGACCCCCCTGACACCTATGAGACTGTTAGTTATCCCAATCCAAAACCATGGGAATTAAAAGAAGTATGGACTTAAAATATATATATATTATTTTAAGAAAAAACATATTCCCTTAATGGATGATGCAGCATCAATCCTGTGCCAGCTCTGCAGTAAGAACTGAGCAATCAAACACCGCTGATCACTCAGTTCTCTGCTCCGCCCTGAGCAGAGAGCTGTGTCTGTCAGTCAGCGGCTCTCTTCTCCTCTAGCACTCACTGGAGCTCAGGGCTCTGGAGAGGGTGGGAGCGGCTGAGCCAGATGCCGTATCAGGCATCTTGGTGGATCCCAACCATATGGTTGGGCCTTGACTGGCTCAGCTGACACCTGAATTTATCCCACTGTCAGCTAAAAACGGGTCACAGGGCTGCAAAAATAACTGCGCTCCTGTGACCTACAGAAGTATAGCCAGAAAATAGCTTTGGCTATACTTCTCCTTCTAATATGGAGTTGGTTCTCTCTCTAGGGATATAACAACCTTCACTGTTATTGGATTTTGGGATATGTTGATGGGAAATATTTTTTGTGATGTCAAGTGCTAATTTTAGAAGAAAAAAACCTGGATCACATGCCAATAAATGTGTGCAGGACCCTTGAGTTCCTCGACACCCAACCCATGCTGAAACAGGAAAGGACCTTCTAATTGTTACCACAAAGTTGGAAGCACATCATTGTTTAAATTGTTTTTGTATTCTGTAGTATTAACAGTACCTGTAAAGCGGAACTTCGATTTTCATTTAAAGTGTAATTTTACCTTTGGTAACATTTTACAAATTTCCCCCTAAGCAATTCCAGGTCCCATTAATAGTTCAACCCTTTGTGACCAGAGGCTTATGCCCTGTACACACGATCAGATTTTCCATCGGGATAAACTCTGATGGATTTTTCCAGCGGAATTCCATTCAAGCTGTCTTGCATACATACTGTCACACCAAATTCCGACTGTCAAGAACGCGGTGATGTACAACACTACGATGAGCCAAGAAAAATTAAGTTCAATGCTTCCGAGCATGCGTCGACATGATTCTGAGCATGCGTGTTTTTTTTCTCCGTCGGAGTTCCATACAGACAAATTGAACATGTTCGCTTTCTAAGTGCGTCGGAATTTCCAAAGGAAAAACTGATGGGGCACACACGGTCGGAATATCCAATAAAAAAATCTGTCTGACTTTTTTCATCTGAAATTCCAATCTGGGGAACAGGGCATAAGATGCCCAGACCAGATTTGTCTGTCAGTATGCTGAGGCTGACTTGACAATAACTCTAGATAAATAAACTAGACAGTGCTGACAGTGGAATCAGCAATTATCTTCTCCCTGTATGGCTGCTGCCCATTAACGGTTCAAATCTCGGCTGACCAAGCAGATTCGAACCATGTATTGCCGACTTAATGCCGCGTACACACGATCATTTTTTGTGATGAAAAAAAAAGACGTTTTCTGTGAAGTAAAAAACGACGTTTTTGAAACGTCACTTTTCAAAGACGATGCTGCATACACACCATCATTTTTTTCACAAATAGCGAGGTTACGTTCACCACACTTTTCCATTGAAGCTCGCTTCATAACTAGCTTCTGGGCATGCGCGGGTTGAAAAACGTCGTTTTAAACAACGTTTTTGCTACACACGGTGACTTTTTGTGAAACAAAAAACGACGTTTGGAAAAACGACACAAAAAATTTAAGCATGTTGGAATTTTTTTTGGGTCGTTTTTTTTAAGACAAAAAACGACGTTTTGCCCACACACGATCAATTTAAATGACGTTTTAAAAAACAAAGTTTTTTTTCATCGCAAAAAATGACCGTGTGTACGCGGCATAAGAGTACATTTTCATTTAAAGTATAAATTCATCTTGGGTAAGGATTTGCAAATGAAAAAGGAAATTCCGCGCCAATAGCTCGATATGAAAAAAAATTAATACAATTAATGAAAGATAAGTGTATATATATATAAAGTGAGACAAAAAACACACATATATATAAAGCTGCTCCTCAAGTGTCAATTAGTGTAATCTAATAGGCAATGTGATAGAAAAATGGTAGAGGGCGCTAAGGTAAAATCGGGTAAATAAACTACAAACACGCTGTGAGTGGATCTACAAACAGTGTGATTGTGAATAATGGTATATAACACAATAGAATACACAAACGATTGTGTATAAAAAGTGAAGCAAATATATCAAAATGTGCTGTACAATAATAGAAACAAATAGTATAACTGGTGCGTCCTATATAGTGTTCTGGCAATGACAGACAGTGCAGTCCTTGAAATCCAAAAGGAGAAAAAGAAAGAAACATAGGAATTTTATTGAAGAATTTTTTCCTATGTTTCTTTCTTTTTCTCCTTTTGGATTTCAAGGACTGCACTGTCTGTCATTGCCAGAACACTATATAGGACGCACCAGTTATACTATTTGTTTCTATTATTGTACAGCACATTTTGATATATTTGCTTCACTTTTTATACACAATCGTTTGTGTATTCTATTGTGTTATATACCATTATTCACAATCACACTGTTTGTAGATCCACTCACAGCGTGTTTGTAGTTTATTTACCCGATTTTACCTTAGCGCCCTCTACCATTTTTCTATCACATTGGGTAAGGATTTGCAAAAATTCCGCTATGCAATTCCAGATTCCAATAATAGTATAGTAGTGGTCCTCATTTTGCTGCTCCGGCTTTTCTTTACAAATGCAACTTTGGGAAGCCTCCATAGAAGTCTTAATCGTGATTACTGATGACTTTATCAGTTCTTGAACCCTTTATGACCAAAGGCTTAGACCAGATTTGTCAGTGTCGGTATGCTTAGGCTAACTTGACAATAACTCTAATGCCGCGTACACACGGTCGTTTTTTGCGATGAAAAAAAACGTTGTTTTTTAAAATGTCATTTAAATTGACCGTGTGTGGGCAAAATGTCGTTTTTTGTCTTCAAAAAAACGCCCAAAAAAAAAATTCCAACATGCTTGAATTTTTTGTGACGTTTTTCAAAACGTCGTTTTTTGTCTCACAAAAAGTCACCGTGTGTAGCAAAAACGTTGTTTAAAATGACGTTTTTCAACCCGCGCATGGCCAGAACCTAGTTATGAAGCGAGCTTCAATGGAAAAGTGTGGTGAACGTAACCTCGCTTTTTGTGAAAAAAACGATGGTGTGTAGGCAACATCGTCTTTGAAAAGTGACGTTTCAAAAACGTCGTTTTTACTTCACAGAAAACGTTGTTTTTTTTCATCACAAAAAATGATCGTGTGTACGCGGCATAAGAGCCCATTTACATTTGAGCAGAGCATTAATGGGGAATATGTCACATTATAATGTGTTGTTTTAAAAGGGCAGCTAATTTAACTCAATGGGCTTCCAACATTTCCCAAAAACTGGATGTGTTTTTGCTTGTTGGAATGCATGTGTGTTACTTTTATGTGCGATTTAAAATCAATGGCACCAAAATATGTCAACAAATGTCATGTACGTTGTTGCCACCTATTAAAGCTGATCTCCATGTTAATTGTTACTTTAGTTTGTTTGGGCCAGCTTGCTTTGATTGGCTGAGCCACAGATCATGATGGCATCCATCCACTTCAGCCAATCAGAGGAAGCTTTGTATTCATTAGTAGAATTCAAAGCTTCCTTTGACTGTCTGAGCAGAAGTCAGCCTGATTCTATTTTGTTCTGGGAGTGGAACAGGAAGACCCCATCTCACTGCCGGTGTCTTGCTGAAAAAGGTCCCCCGGCGGATTATGCCCACACTGTACTGCGCAGGCGCAGCGCTTGCCTCCGAAAGTTGCTGAACATGTAGCTCTAGAGTCTAGACTGTGCCTGCGTACACTTCTGACATCCAGGCTCATTCTTACCATCCCCGTGGACATGGAGGATGTTAAAAAAAGAGCAAGGAAGACGTGAGGCCAACTGGCCACTTACAGCAAGGTCTGTGCCGCATGTTCCGCTATTTTCGGAGGCAAGCACCGCGCCTGCGCAGTACGGGGGGGGGGCATAATCCGCCGGGGGGACACTCATCGGCAGAACACCGGAACAGAGTCCTATATACTATATGTAGCTGAGACTATATACAATGAATGCAGTGTGCCCAGAAAGCACACCTTTTAAGTGCAGTAAATTGTTTGTTTGGGCCACCTTGGCCCAAAGGGACAATATACCAGTACTATGAGATCTGCTTTAATGTGTACTTCCTGTGACACATCAATGTAAATCGTCCCTAACACAAATTTTACCTAGCTTAATCATTTTTTGCATTATTTTTTGTAACCACTTAATTCCCAGGTTCTTAAAGCACTGGGATATGCGCTATTTGTCCCAGCGTGTTTTTAAACTAACACCGGGGCTCAGCAGGTCCAGGATGGCTTCTGTGCTGGAACCACCATCTATCTGTGATGGCATCAGTCACATGCCAAGTCTTGATCATTAGTTGGGATTGGAGCTGTCCGTAAGATTCCAGTTGATCAGCTAGAAGCACACTAATGTGGTTACAGGACCCCTGTCTAGGACAATTAATTTACAGATTGTGAACCTCTGGTGGTTTGTGTCCAGCATTCTACAGGTTAACCATCTGTCCTCAAAACATAAGGATTGCACTCACATAATGGTGATACAGGATTTCCCTCTTTCCCTGATGTCTGCCTACGGACAAAACACATTGGGCAGGGATTGGCTTGTGACGTCATTGCATCTGCCGTAAGATCGGGGGTGGCTTTTTCACATTTTAATCCTGTTTCTCCAGTATGTGAATGCAGTACTTAATTTCCCATGTGGCTTTTGATTTAGAGTGATCGTTCAGGATTGGTGGTAACCAAGGTCTCCAAACCATTCTTTTTGTAGAGCACTATTTCGATCTTGTATTACCTAGAGATCCCATGCAGCTGGTAAGAGGCTTGAGCACAGTGGTGGTGGAATCCTTGGTGATTAACACAAAATTGGAGCTTTTCACTTTGATTGTGGCGGTTAGAGCTTTATTTGAGGACTTTGTAATTTATATTTTAAATGGGACTTACACTCTGAATGTTTAAATAAAAACATAAAATTGCAGCGCTTTTCCTAATAAGTTACACCAAAGTGTTTATAGAGTCCTTGATGGAGTGAATAGGAATAGGAATCCAAAGCAAAAGACCACCACCTCCGACTGAAACACACACAGCCTTTTGCCAGATGAGGTTGACCACCTTATTTCAGAGGATCAAACACTCTCCTTTAGTATTCCAGAAATGGCTCCAGGGATGATCCAATCCATAAGCCACTACATCAGCTCAAAGCCCTTCCAGGTTCTCCTGTGCCTCAGCAGTAACTTCTCCTCCTGGCCAATTAGGACTCATGGCCAATCGGGTCTCAGGACCTGCTTCCTGATTGGCCGGAGGAGAAGCAGGAAAACATTAGCGAATATTAATTATCTAATGTCATGCAATTGGCTGGGCTCCAGGCGCAGTTATCGGCGCCCCGAGCCTACCCTTTTTGAAGCCAATTAGAGCCTCAGGCTCTAATCATGTGTTTCAAAACAATAAGAACCCCACTGAAATCCATGTGTCCGGTGCCCTACATGTAGATTAAGGGCCAGACGCATGGATTAGGGAGGTGGTGCCCCTGCGACTTGTATGAGTGGTTGCCACTGCTGGGGAGGCACCTCTGCATACTGTGTGGTCATCTTGACCTGGAAGGGCTTTGAGCTGATTTGGTGGCTGATGGATTGTCCCTGGAGCCATTTCTGGAGTTTAAATGTGTCTGTTTGACCCTCTGTATTAGGGTGGTCAATCTCCTTTGGTTAGAGCAGGGGTGCCCAACCAGTGACCCACGGAACCCTCTGATGTGGCCCGCGACCTCCTGCTCTGGGATGGAATAGAACACTGTTATTAAAGGTCAGTTTATTACTAAAATCACAGTGTATATATGGGTACATTTGTTCTGCAGTGGTTACTGGGCTACTTTCAAACTGATCCACAGATGCAGAGCAGTTTACCTGCGGGTTACCTGCACTGAACCATGGACTTCTGTTAATACCTGCGAGTATGGTAATCTTTCTGAAAGTGCACCAAACCTGCAGAATATAATAGAAGTCTATTGCAAAGTGCAGGAAAGCCAAAGGTACACTGTGTTGCACCCGCGGGCCCCTTTCACATGGTCAGTCCGACCCAATTGGACGCTCCATTCTGAGGAGTGGCAGATGTAAATCGACTTGTGTCCTACCTCCAATACGATAAGGCTGTGCCCGCTCTGCATATGCAGAATGGACACGAACCTGCCATCTGCTCGCTCCGCTGATTGTGGCCCATGACCAGTTACCAAGTCGCTTAAGTGGCCCTCGCGCTTCAAAAGGTTGGGCACACCTGGGTTAGAGGCTGTGTGTGTTTTTGTTGGAGGTGGCTTACTGTCGGTGTATAAGGCAAAATTACTCTATAAGCACTTGGTGTAACTTATTAGTTAAAGCGCTGCACTTTTATGTACTTTATATTCGTGACCAGCAAATTGTGTAAGCAGCTTTTGTATGTAACAAAGTGGTTCTGAGCACAGTTTTTTTAATATCTTTTGTGGTTTCCCTCTGAATTTGTTTATTTGATCGCGGCCATTTATTCACTGCCTTTGTATGTTTACTAATTTCATCACAATATATTTAAAGGGCGCACCAATCTTTATGTTTTTATTTGAAGCTGGTCTTGTATTCAGATCTCTTGAGTGCTGCTGTTCCTTTATACGCTAGGACACATTTTTTTCTATGTTTTTAATGTTTACTAAACCATCTGTCCTGCTTCAAAACCCTATGAAAAATACTGCAAACAAGATGGTGATGCCAACTTCTCTATTTAACCGGGTCCCTTTAAATTAAACTCCTGTATATCGGAAGTAAATGTAGTTTTTCCACCTTCGCTGTGTTCTGTTAAACTCCACATCTAACCAGATGCATAAAAGTCAATGTTTATTTTTTCTGTAAAATCTAGGAGTTCAACAGTTACAGAATATTGATATTTTATTTGGAAACCGACCACTAAAAGGCATACACAACACTGTCGCGCTAAAAAGCTACAACACAGCTGAAAAGAAAGCATTACAAAAAGATTATTATTTTTTTACATTCCACTTTGTCTGCCTTATAGAAAGATTTAATGCTGGACTTCTTTAGCGATACAGAAACAATTCCCTTGCAAAACAAATACATCTCATAGCAGATGGCACACCCAGCTGCTGGGGGGAACGATAAGTCCCAGCATGTCGTTTTTGGGGTAACTTGACTTGTATTTCCCACAACAGCTGGGGGCTGACCATGGCTCAAAGCATCCAATTGCATATCAGATTTCAGCAGCTCAATGTTGTGGACTACTGAAACCTAAAGTCAATTGGCGGCTGTTGGTTCACATACTGATATAGTGTTCATTACCGTCAAAGGAAAAGTCAGTCATTTTGTGATGAAACAGCTGTCACTGAGTCGATGAGGCTTTTGGAACACAACAAAATGGCTGCCTTCATTTTGTACAAAAATCCCAACATCCCATTACCTAGAAATGTGATATGTCCTTTATTTTGTCAATCATTTTCATTGCCATCAGTTGTGCCCCCCCCCCTAGAAAAACTCTAAACCAAGGCACTGTAGCCACAGAATATGCTTGTGTCTATAGGAAATGCTCTTCTAGGCTAGGATCACACATGTCCGGCTGCAGTTTGCTGTCCGGAACAGTTTTGTTTACTGGTTCAGGTGCAAATTTTTACTTGAATTTGCTCCTAAATAAGACCCAAAATTGCACAGGACCCTTTTTGAAATAGTACCACTGTCGCCCCGGACATGTGTGAACCGCCTCCATTGAAAGCTGGTTCACATGTTATGCAAATTGAATGCAATTAACCGCTTGTCAACGGACTAACGTACATTTAGGTTGGCAGAATGGCATGGGCAGGCAAAGCAACATACAGGTACGTTGCTTTGAATCTGCCGCCTAGCGGGCGTGTGAGCTCCGTAACCGTGCCCGCAGGACCCACGAACTCGATGTCGGTCGGTGTCCCCCGATCATGTCACGGAGAGGCAGAATGGAGGGATGCCTTTGTAAATAAGCCATTTCCCTGTTCTGCCTACTGATCTACTACTCCCTGTGATCGGGAGCAGTGATCACTGTTGTGTCACTGGTAGCCCAGCCCCCACACGGTTAAAATCACTCCCTAGGACACACTTAACCCCTTCCTCAACCCCTACTGGTTAACACCTTCACTCCCAGTGTCTTTAACACAGTAATCAGTGCATTTTTACAGAACTGGTCACTGTATAGATGACAATGGTCCCAAAATAGCGTCAAAAGTGTCTGCCGCAATATCGCAGTCATGATTAAAATCACTGATCACCGGCATTACTAGTAAAAAAAATAATAATAAAAATGCCATAAAACTATCCCCTATTTTGAAGATGCTATAACGTTTGCGCAAACCAATCAATATACGCTTATTGCGTGTTTTTTTTTTAACCAAAAATATGTAGAAGAATACGTATCGGCCTAAACTGAGGAAAATGTTTTTTTTTATATATATTGTTTGGGGATATTTATTATAGTAAAAAGTTAAAAATATAGCTTTTTTCAAAATTGTCGCTCTTTTTTTTGTTTACAGCGCAAAAAATAAAAACCGCAGAGGTAATCAAATACCACCAAAAGAATGCTCTATTTGTGGGGAAAAAAAGAATGTACATTTTGTTTGGGTACCACGTCGCAGGACCACGCAATTGTCAGGTAAGGTGACGCAGTGCCATATCGCAAGAAATGGCCTGGTCATTCAGCAGCCAATTCTTCCGGGGCTAAAGTGGTTAAAAACACATTTGATTTGTATATATGTAAAGGTGAGGGAAGTATCTAAATAGCTCTGTGTGATAGTATACAGCTGTCGAAAAGAAGAAAGACCGCACTCACATTGCCAGCATCCGTAAATAATATGGTATATCCCCTTGTTTACTTTGCTGTCAAAGTCCGAATAGGGTTTACCTTTAGTATACAGCTATCAGTTTAGCTGGTTCCCATAGACCTGACCTACATTGTAAAAACTGGAGCGAAAGCAGAGCTTTTTTTTTTTTTACAAAGTTGGCTAAACCTGAGAGCTGATTGGTTGCTCTAGGTGGTTCCGTTATTTTGGCTCCAGTTTTCAGAGAGGCTGATATGTCTACAATTCACTTACAGCAACAACGGAGAAAGAAAATAGGTCTTGGGGACCACAAATGCTTATGTACACATAAGAGAACCATGTGAGCGTTAACTACAATTTACAAATGTTAGTTCTCTGTGTTCCAATATCACATTTTAAGAAAGAAGATGTTGGGATTTTATGTGGACCTATACACAAGGGCCAACCCCAAACTTTCCTGACAATCCTGCTCCTTTAAAAGCCATATGTAGTAGAAGAGGCTGTGAAATGAGCCACCAGCAGAAACCAATGCTCGGGGTGTATGGTCACGTGACCACTGCCAAGTCATTCATCATGAAATTTAGTAGGGTTGAGTGGAATTGATTTTTCTTTCTCAGACATTTTGGTGAAAATCAGAAGATTTTGTCAATGTTTCAATTTTTTTTTTTTGCAAAATGTATTGGAGTCAAGTCATTGGCCAAGCGAAATTGAAGTGTATGTAAAGGTAATGCTTTTCTTTATTATTATTGTGGATAGCGTAAGGAAGGGTTAAAACCCCTATTTGGTGATTTTACTGTCTGTCTCATTGGGGATGATTCCTTCTTTGAAAAGCAACATATTTTCCCATAGTGAGAGGAAATTACATCTTAAGCTAGTTAAACACTAGTAAATTTTCATACAAAAATTTGTACAAAACATAAATTTTTTCTTTGTATATTTATTGACTGGACAAATGTTGTTCAATAGTGCTTCAAAATTGTTTTTGCTTTTAACATTTAATTTTGAAATTAATGTAATTCCCAGAACAAAAAACATTAGATTCGATTATCATTAGTTTGAGAAATATTGTACATCCTGCTACCTCCTTTTCTCATCACTGGTCCAAATGCCGATTTGACCACACTGATGATTAGACAATAAAATTAATTTTCTTAAAATAAAAATAAAAACCCAAACAGAGGGTCAGACCCCTCCTCACTTTACAAAACCAGAAAAAAAAACCACAAATTTCAAGGTGTTTTGTGTTGGTTTTGTAGGGTGTTAATAGTTTTAAACATATCCTGAGAATTACAGAACTCCTTTTAACTATCCTGGACCTGTTCTACCACAAATATGGCCCCTATGTTATATCACAGAAAAAAAGGTGACAGTAACAAAAAATAATAAAAAACACAAACCAAAAGATAAAAATCAGGACTACAAAAAAACACTAATAAATTAAATTGAACTAGTCTAAATACAGTGGTAAGAAAAAAATATGTGAAACCCCTTGGAATTAACTGGTTTTGTGCAGTAATTTGCCATAAAATGTGATCTGATCCTCATCTAAGTCACAGCAATAGACAAACATAATGTGCTTAAGGTGATAATATACTAATTACCTTAGTGAAAGCTAATTGAAGTCAGTAGCTTGCACACATGGAGTCCTATTAATGAAATAAGTTTGGAGGTGTGACTTTGATTATTAAAAGACACTCAAACATTTTAAAATTGGTGTTCTCGCAAACAGGAGCTCTCTGAAGACATCTCTGCATAAGGCTGGAAAGAGATATAAAGCAATCTCAAAGTGTGTAGGCATCTATCAGTTAGATCAGCCATCAAAATTTACACTCGCCTGCTCGCATTTTGCAAGTGCATTTTGAGGGCTGGCGAGTGTGGGCTGCCTGGGAGCAGAGGGGGGGGGGCGAGCAAGGAGTGATTGTAGGGGAACTTGGGAAGAGAGAGGAGAGTCGCCGCCGTCGCTATCACTGCCGTCGCCACCGCCGCCTGGTTGTTCAGAGCGTGGGGTACATAACATCTTTCAATTCAATAGCTATGTTCCCCCCCGTACGCCGTCATATACAGCCCCTTGTCCGGGCACTTTGATAGACAGATCACCCATCTCAGGATTGGACCGGGGATCTGTCTATCAAAGTTTCCCGGACAAGGGGGGGGGGCTGTATATGACGGCTCACGGTGGGGAACACAGCTATTGAATTAAAATCTGTTATGTTCCCCGCGCTTTGAACAACCAGGCGGTGGCGGCTCTCCTCTCCTCTCCTACCCAGCACAGGTCGGCTGCAATAGGGGACACAAGCTTCAATAGGTTACACAGGCTCCAATTGGGGAACCAGGCTGCAATAGGGGACACATGGCTGCATTGGGGACACGTGGCTGCACTGGGGACACGTGGCTGCACTGGGGACACGTGGCTGCACTGGGGACACGTGGCTGCACTGGGGACATGTGGCTGCACTGGGGACACGTGGCTGCACTGGGGACACGTGGCTGCACTGGGGACACGTGGCTGCACTGGGGACACGTGGCTGCACTGGGTACACGTGGCTGCACTGGGTACACGTGGCTCCACTGGGGACACAGGCTGCACTGGGGACACAAATCTGCACTGGGGACACAAATCTGCACTGGGGACACAAATCTGCACTGGGGACACAAATCTGCACTGGGGACACAAATCTGCACTGGGGACACAAATCTGCACTGGGGACACGTGGCTGCATTGGTAGACTTGACTGCATTTTTGGGCACTGATAAAGTTGTTAATATTTATTTTTATAACCTAATTCTGCATAAAACATTTAAGTGTCATTTCATGAGATAATTTATGAGGACGTGTCTAGGAGGCGGGACATGGTAGGGGTTGGGCGGGGGAAACTGGTGGCGAGTAACCCATGAGGCCTGGCTAGTAGCTCAGGACTTGAAATTGTGAGCCCTGGGTTAGATATCAGTTAGATATATTCTACAAATTGTATATAAATGGAGGCCGATTCCTAGAAGTGGGTGCCCAGCCAAGATGACTCCCAACACACAATCCTCAATAAGAGGTAAAGAAGAACCCAAGAGTAACAGCTAAAGGCTTGAAAACATTGCTGGAACTGGCACACATCATCCCTGTTCTACCATACGCAAGTCTTTAAACAAACATGGCATCCTTGCCAGAACACCAAGGCAAAAGCCTCTGCTCTCCAAAAAGAAACATTGTTGCGTGCCTGAAGTTTGCCAAAGAGCACCTTGGCAAACAGCAACGCTACTGAGAAAATGTTTTGTGGACTGATGAAACAAGTCGAATGTATGGTGCAAAATGGGCACAGATTGAAAGAAACATCATGATTTGGGCTTGCTTCTCTGCCTCAAGGCCTGGATCACTCACCACTATCAAGGGAAAAATTAACTAGCAAGTTCACCAAAATATTCTACAAGTTAATGTCAGGGTGGCTGTCCACCAGCTAAAGCTTAGTAAAAGTTGGGTGATAAAGCAGGACAATGATCCTAACAATCAAAGTAAATCCACCACAGACTGGCTTCAGAAAAAGAAAATGCACCTTTTGGAGTGGTCCAGTCAGAGCCCAGACCCTAACCCCATAGAGATGCTGCAGAATGACCTCAAGAGGGCCATTCACACCACAAATGTGTCTGAGCTCAAACAGTTTAGTAAAGAGGAACGGTCAAAAATGTCTCCTGAATGTTGTGCAGATCTAACCCAGAGCTACCAAAAGCACCTATTTGAAGTCATTGCTGCCAAAGGAGGTTCGGCTAGCTATTTACGCCAAGGGTTCACTTACTTTTTCTTACATCACTGTGTATGTTTAATAGGTTTGTTCAATAAAGAGACCAAGGGGTTCACATACATTGTCTTGCAACTGTATATCCTTCATACACCCTCTAAATTACTGAGTTTCTGCTTCAACCAAATGTAGCAGATAGCAAAATCACTCCACAAATCCCTTGTAATAATTGTATAACAGAGGATCATTTTTCATGCAGATCTGCTGAGCATAACTCCCCTGGGCCCCATGGTGTTAGACCATGTGACAGGCTATCATAGGGACCTACCATAACCTTAACCTCTTATACTATTTAAGTAAAGATAACAATGATTGTCAGGCTAGTTGGAGTTGTGGATTGGGTATAGGTCTGAGTTAAATAAGTCCCACAGTTCTCATCTCAGGCTTTATTAGAATCAATGCATCAGAAAGGCACAGCATAGGTTGAAGTTTGGATGTCCATCACTGGCTCCCCGCTTGTCACGGTCACCCCAGGAGGACCAAAACTGGACATCCTTCATTGTATATAACAACAGATACAAAAAAATTAATCAGTGAGTCAACAATGTGTCATTCTGCATCTAATGGAGGGTATGATATTGACAGTCATTCTTGTGGTTTCCCATTTGTCTCTGTTCTACACGAATACCACAAACCCCTGTAAAGTCTACAAAACTATTGTATATCCCATGTAAGATCATACATTGCCATGATACTCTGGAAAGAGATAAAATCTTGCGGAACTACCTGTATACTAGCATTTTCTTTATTTAGAATTTACTGTGTTTTCCTGCAAAATATATATGGCAAGAGCATTCAAGTTTTGATGCCATTCTCTTCACTTACATAACAAATCTCTATTATATCTACATTTCAAAATCTACATATTCATTCCATGTTTTGTATATTCTCCTACAGCTCAGGCAGACAAACCTATAGCTCTCTAGCATTTCTCGGGCTTATAAAAAAAAGGCCAAGGGCAGTGTGTAACCAATCAGGTTTTATCCTTCATTGATCAGGCGAGGGTAAAATAAAATCTGATTAGTTGCTGTTGGTTTACAGTGCTTTGTACATCAAGATTGTGCTCTGTGAGCTGCATGTGTTCCCTTTAGCAGTGCGGTTATGGGGCCACAACCAGATGCATGTTTATGGTGTGCCATTGCTGTGGCCTATGCAGATCCTACCTCAATGGGAGACTTCCCTAAGTGCACAAATAATGGGCCCCACGATGCCTAGTGGGAATTGACAGTAGCTGACCTAGTCACAGCTACTCTTGCACGCCTAAAATCCTTTGGCAGTAAACAGTGGCAGAAGTGGAACATCTATCCTCCTCTCCAGTCTGGTTCTCAGCCACCAGAAATTGACACTGGTAGGTAATGTGCAGCTTTCTATCGGCAATGGAACTACAAACTTAAATAAGCTCTGTCCTGTTGTGAGATTGATTTAGGAACATTAATAATAGGATCTGCTATTAAGGCAGCACCCCCTCTGCTTTATATTTACAGCTACTTTTTAATGCAAAAAGCCAACAATCAAGAGAAAGGAGAGATGGGTTTGCATTTCTTAAACACTAGGGAGTCTTCTGACTCCTCTAATCTTCTCCTGCAACTGTTCCCACCTACAGTATTCATAGTCAAAATAGGAAAATCACAATTTGTACATTTAGAGGCTTGGTGTGACCCACTCCTTCATGTTGCTCTAGGGCAGCACAGGGCTGTAAATGCCTTATTTTGTATTCAACTGGTTTACAGTGTGTGTGACTACCATTTTCAAAATCCCTATACATTGTGTTCACTAAGAAACACATCTAATGCCCCGTACACACGATCAGGCCAAACTCATATCGGAACTCCGACGGAATTCCATCAGGGTAAAAAAGAACATGTTCTTTATCTAAACTCTGATGGAATTCCTCTGAATATCTGATGGAAAAACTCAGGTGGGGCATACACACGGTCGTAATTTCTGATGGAAAATGTATGTCTGAATTTTTCCATAGGAAATTCCGATTGTGTGTACAGGGGCTTTAAAGGTTTCTTGAATTTATTCAAACTCCCTGCTGACTCTACCAACTGTGGAAAGGAATTCCACTTCCTTACAAGTCTGATTGTAAAGAATTTTTTACATAGATCACATTTCAACTGCTTCTCGTCCAACATCATTGTGTGGCCACGTGTCTTCTTTAGAGACCTTTGGTTAAATAGTTTACTCCTAATGATACAGTTCCCATTTAAAGAATGGGAGGTCATATCCTCTCTTAAGCATATCTTTTCCGAAAGAGGAATACGTTTAATATGTGTAGTCGTTCCTCATAACTGAGCTCCAGCTCCCTCATTCGTTTTGTTGCCTTTCTCTGGACTCTCTCCCGTTTAAGCACATCCTTCCTGGGGGTCTGGTGACTAGAACTGGAGGGTATACTCAAGATGTGGCTAAACCAGAATTTTGTAGTGTTAGAATTCTAGTTGTATTTCTTGAGTAAATTGTACAGTGTAAATCAAAGCTTTTTAGAACAGCGAGATAAACCAGGATGTGAATCGCACCTGGTTAGTGTCTGATGCCCTGATCTATTGGATTCAGGTAAATCAGTCCCATCTAGGCTCACAGGGTCCAGTACAAGAGCACTAGTGGAAGCCTTGTAAAAGACCTTGGATATTTATTAATTTGCCCCCAGGCCCTTTGTCTGTCCTGCATTTTGCCACTGGCCATTCAGTGGTTTCTCACAAACATGATATGATCAGTAACAGTTGGATAAGGAAATTATCATATGTCTATGTGTCACCTACCCGTGGACAAAATCAGCGACCCAAAGTGGATTTTATTTTGTGATGATCACTAACATAAGGTGCTAGGAACTGTATGGGTATCAGGTAAACATGTTCAGCCAAAGCAATTGTGCATGTTTCACATTTCTCATTTGAATGATTATACTGTAATAGTATTTACTTACTGCTATGTTGGGTCTCTAGATAGACAGAGCTATCCAACTTAGCAAAATATTCATAAAGTATACTGATATATGGATACCTTAGAGATATATTAAATTTGTGTTTAAAACTATTCAATGCTGCTTGCTGGTCACTTCATAGGGAATGCATTTGAGTAATGGCCGCATAACCGCATATATTTACATGAAGTATAGCAGGAACTAGCCACCCTTACATGCAGAAACAGCAAGACCATGGGTCTCCAACATCAGTCAGCTTGGGAGCCAAATGACAAGTATCAGAGGGCCATACAAATAAAAGTCATAGCATTTTAGGGGGCTACTCCATACAAACATTGTTTATACCTCTGGGAGTCTCTATAATCTCTAGACTTGAGTTCTCAGCTTCACCCACATGCTGCAGGCACTATGAAGGAAGGTGGCTTTTCCTACTGGCTTCTTAGTCATATACAACAAAGCATGCAGTAAGGTAAGAGGGATGCCAAAATAGAAGTGCATTTAGCTGGTAATAGTTAGCAGTTTATGTACACACAGCCTTCAAATGCTAAAGCAGCTCAAAACAGTGCACAGCAATGCAATGACAAAAAAAAACACACCTTCTTTAGCTTTCAGCTACTTAGGCCAAGCTTTTGAGGCATGTCTAAGTTAAAACAATTCAAAGGGATCTCATGTCTGCCTCATGTCTGCTTTAACATTTAACATTTAGGGGGCATTCACACCTGCGAATATACCCATCTGCACCCTACAGGAATTTTTGTGATTAGCAGTGATAGCCAGCAGCCTCCCATTGCTTTAACTGGCCTGCCTATCATAGCTAACCGTGTTCACTCATGTAATCTTCCATACAGCAATTGCATGCAAGTGCTTGGCCCTGGACCAGGATGTGGGCACAATTAATTGCGGAGGCCGGCCTGGTAGGGTGCATTCGCAGATGTAAATACACACTTAGGGGGTTAATTATGAAAGGAAACGCCACTTTGCACTACATGTGCACTTGGAAGTGCAGTCGCTGTAGATCCGAGGGGGACATGCAAGGAAAATAAAAACAGCATTTTAGCTTGTACATGATTGGATAATAAAATCAACAGAGCTTCCCCTCATTTCAGATCTACCCCTTAGATTTACAGCGACTGCACTTTCAAGTGTACTTTCAGTGCAATTTCAAGTGCACTTTGCACTTGTAGTGCAAAGTGGATTTGCCTTTAGTAAATAATCCCCTTAAAGTCCATAAACTTAAAACCAATTCATTAAAGGGTAACTCTATTTTTTAGCGAGTGTGACTTTTCTTATGGCTACACTGAGCGTAATAATGCTTAGTAGTCAGTTTTAGAAAGTGCTTGAATCATTAACAAACAAAATAAAAACATTAAGCATCTGCAATGAACTTTGACAAAATCCTTGCAAAATAGATACATAGTTCATCTGTGGGGCTCTGCTTCTTTTTTTTTTTTATTAAAACAAAACTGAAGCTTCAACTTTAAATGATAGAATTTAGGCGTCCTCTTCTTTCAAACATACTGAATGCATACAATACAGCTATGTGGTTTACAGGTACTGAGCCCCTACCATAATAGGTAACTGAAAATGGCATGTGGCTTCCAAGCAACTTTTATGGGGCCACTGTCTTGTGCTAGGTCTATAGGTTGCCTGAGCCTTCTCTACATTACTGGTGCTCTGTCTCTTTAATTGTATTATACTTCTCTAGGCCAATCAGGTGTAAAACTTACAGTGTGCTCACGTTCCATTAAGCGTTTGACAAAATAATGTACTATACTTATATTTCTTTTTACAGTTTAAAATGTACATATGTACAAAATATGTGTCTACTTCTTTAAAGGATCTAATTTAGGCAAAATAATAGATTTTCAAATTTGGCTTTTTAGAAAATAAAATATGGTTCCATGCTTCGTTACAATACAATGTATCTATTCGCAAGTGGTGATTTATGTGCATGCATCCAACACAACTGACCTCAGTGGCCTTGTGCATGGAAAACAACATGGCCGCCTGGACCTCCCACTATACAATGGCTGCTTAATGTCATAAATTTAGACTTCTGGTCTACAGAGTAAGTGATTTTATACCTGACGTTAAAAATTCAGTCATGCATAAGACTTCTCTCTTTGCAGAGTCCGTTGAGGTTGATTTTTACAAACTTAAAAGTTTTGGGGCTTCCTTTAGTCCTCGGGAAGGGGGATAAATGTAAATAAGTGTCAGGAGCCTCTTTGTAAAGGCGGAGGTCTCTGTAAACAGCAATGATTCCTGGTCCTTTATTGCTGGATGATGGGGGAGCACTGACTCTCAGTCCAGCAATCTGAAGCCGATTTCCCATGATGAAGATTGATGCTTTACCTAGATTGATGTTTCCCAGAGCTGTCAATATAAAAAAGCAGAGTCATACTTTATTCAAATGCAATGTAGTTATGTTCACAACATAAAGAGTTAAAGGCAAATAAGCAAAGTGACAGGTTCTTTGCTCACTCCGCCACCCATTAAAACTCACTCCCCTGCTGCTCCTTTTATTTGATAAAGTCTTTTGAAATATTTAATAATTCTGAATATGGGGGATGTAATGCTCAGGCCTGAGTGTCCAATTGCCAGGAATAAACACTGTCAAGTCGGGAGGGGAGGTCATTAACCCTGTGTAAGCTCAGACATAGGCCAATAGGAAGCTTACACAGGGATTGGACTCAGGGGAAGTTAAAAATGAGAACCTTGAATGGACTCAATGCAAGGCTTTTTTGTGTGAATCTGTGCAGAGAAGCTGATTGTTGGGTTAACCTCTGTAAACACGGGTCGAATGCCGAGCGTCATTGGCTGGTTCAATAAAAACCACCCGACATTCAGCCCGTGTGTAAGGCAGCTGGCTTCTGTCAGACAAGCATGCTGGGAAACTAGCAGCTGACAGTTTTTTTTTTTCTTCAACCTAGCGGGTTGAAGGAAAAAAAATCATAGTGTGTACCAGGCTTTAGAAGAATTACTGCCCAGCACTATCGGCATGAGCAATCATGAAAAGCATATCTTGAAGCCCTGATGAGGGCTCCTTTGACACCCAAAATGTGTTGGCTGTCTTTTAGCACAATATCAATACATTTATTTGGAAGCTTACCAGAAAAAACAGGCATGCGTGGAAGGAGCGCCTAGGCTACTTAATGTCTACAAAGTCGCATCAATTGGGCTGCCTGCACAGGGAAGCACAAAACAACTGAGCATCCCCAAGCAGGTAAACCTGGCCCTGCACAGGCATAGACTATAGTTTGTCCTATGTAAACAAGGCCTAACAATAAACTTTTTTAGTTTGTCCTCCTTTGGTCATAAAAATTTGTGTCCTAGGAAGGCAATGTTGCTTCTCCTCAGATATAGTACAACAAGTTAGCGTTGTCACCCTAAGACAGAAAGGCCCTGGTTCACATAACTTTTACGCCTACCCTGGCGTATCGTGGGCGCATAGTTACGCTGGACGCATTCGGCGTTCCCATTTTAAATATGCAAATGAGTAAGATACGCCGATTCACCAACGTACTTGCGCCCGGCACATGCGCATGTTTTAAGCGATTTGCGTAAGGGTTACATCCGCCGTAAAGTTATTTCACATATAGGAGGCGCAAAGGTATGGACCAGGGAATAGCCGTTGGATTTTACGTTGTTTACGTAGTACTACGTGAATAGGGCTGTGCGTAGGTTACGTTCATGTAGTAGGCAGTGTTTTGATATATCTTAGGCAGTTATCTTGACGTAACTGTGAGCATGCGCACTGGGATGCGTCCAAGATACGACGCATGCGCAGTTCGTTTTTTGAAGCTCAGCCCATCATTTGCATGGGGTCACGCTTAATTTAAATGTTACACGCCCACTTCCAGCTAACTTCCACCTACTTTGACTTACGTCGGCTTAGGCCGACAACTATATGCTACGCCGGCGCAACGTTGAGAGGATTTGCTTTGTGAATACCATGCTTGCCTCTTAACGTTGCGCCGCGTAGCGTAAAGAAGATACGCTACGCCGGCTGAAAGATGCGCCCAGGTATGTGAATCCGGGCCAAAGTGTTCTGGTGGCTGGACACCAGGTGAAAATAAAGGAAAACAAGCCTAAAAAAGAAAGTAGAAAACAAATCCAGCCACCACATCTAAAGACTGGTAATCTGCAACATATTACATTTTTCCTTTGGTTTGGATACGCTTTAAGGCAAGGGTGCTCAACCTGTGACCCTCAGAGCCATCTGATGTGGTCCTCAACCACAAACCAAGGAAGTGCACTTCTATTATATCTTGCGCACCAAACTCACAGGATATAATAGAAGTCTATGGCAAAGCACAGCTAAAACGCTGGAAATCTCCAGGTGCACTGCGCAACATCTGCGGTACTGTAGCGCATCAGTGAGAAATCAGCCTAGGGGGATCAGGATAGTAAAGGCTTGTTTATATTTGTAGTTTGGGGAATGGTAAAACCCAACAGTTGGGATGTGTTTTTACCACACACCCCCAACCACTGCTGTAGCATCAAGGGTTGCACTGGTTATCCCGCCCCATGCTCCAGCAGGCCCGTGCTGCCTCCCTGTCACATTCTGTTTTACACTTGGACAAAAGGGGCAGCATGTACAGGAACCAATCTGCTCCATTTTCCTCCTGCAACCTTTGAAAGCTGGGTTGTCCTCTCCCTCCTGCTGGAATTTAGTGGCTGCAGGAGGAAATGTTTATTGTGCTATTGAAAAAAAGGCATTGGAAATTCTTAACCATTTCATTTCATTGTGGCCTGCCACCAGTGACTAAATCGCTTGGAGTGTTGGTAAAGTCTTGTTTTTTCTATTTGTCAGGACTATTGGGGTTAAAAGAATATAGAAGGCCCATATATTATATATTTTCATATATATGCTATGAGCAAACCCGAAGCCATCTTGTTTAAAAATATTTTTTTTTTTCTAAAGAGGTTGACTTTAGTGTATTGTCTTTGAAACTGAGGAACCCTCAGAAGATTTTAAGTGTATTATGTTAAGTTCTCTTAAGATCGTAATTTCTCTTTCTGTCAGCCCTAAAAGATAGGAAAAGGGTCCACTGGCAGTGTTTAGACTTATGCTGTGTACGCACGATCAGAAATTCCGACAAGAAAACCGTGGATTTTTTTCCGACAAAATGTTGGCTTAAACTTGTGTTGCATACACACAATCACACAAATGTGGTCGGAAATTCCAACCGTCAAGAATGCAGTTACGTACACTACAATGAAAAAAATAAGTTCAATGATTCCAAGCATGTGTAGGATTTTTGCGCGTCGAAATTGCATACAGACGATCAGAATTTCCGGCAAGAACTTTCCCGTCTGAAAATTTGAGAACCAGCTCTTAAATTTTTGCTGTCGGAAATTCCAACAGAAAATGTCCAATAGGGCCTACACACTTTTCTTGGCAGAAATTCCGATCATGTGTACGTGGCTCATATTTCAGATGAGCTCAGAGACCTAAAGTTTGTTTCCAGGAGTTGGGAATAAAAGAGGGCTTATTCACAAATGAAACATATTATAATATTACTTGAGTACAAATAATCATATTAGCAAAAGTTATATTGTATTGTGATTAAGAGTATATATACGCTAATTGAGTAAATAGTTTTACCTATATCTTTAGTTAATGTATTTTTATTATAATTCTTCCAAGATATAATTATGATATATTATTTGGATATATTCATAAAAATATATTGGTACGTCTTAAAATGGACATACGGGGGTAGATTCACATAGAGATACGACGGTGTATCTACTGATACATCGTCGTATCTGTGAGATCCGACGCTCGGATCTATGCGGCTGATTCCTCGAATCAGCTTCCGCATAGATCTCCCTTAGAGCCGACTGGTGTAAGTGAGTTACACTGTCGGATCTTAGGCTGCAATCTCCCGCCGTCCGCTAGGTGGCGCTTCTGTTAATATACGCAACAAATATGCAAATGAGGAGAACCACCGATTCAGAAACGAACGCCCGGCCGTCGCTTTTTTTTTACATCGTTTGCGTCCGGCGGATAGTTACCCCTGCTATATGCGGGGTAAGTGCGGTGTATCCTATGTTAATTATGGCCGTCGTTCCCGCGTCGAGTTTTGAATTTTTTACGTAGTTTGCGCAAGTCGTTCGGGAATACGGCCATACGTTAATTGCGTTAACGTCGAAAACAATGACGTCCTTGCGACGTCATTTGAAGCAATGCACACTGGGAAATTTAGACGCATTGTTTTCGACGTTAACGCAATTATCAAAAGATCCGCTGATCTATGTGAATCTACCCCAGCATGTTTATAATATTATGAATATTTTAAATGGATAATTATTCTTAGAGTGGAATTATTGCATTATGAGAAACCAATGACTTAGCTTTCAAGGTATGTGAGAAGTCTTGCAACCATATTTCTGAGTTGTAGTTTATTGTGTTTTGCTAAACTAAGGTCAAAAAGTTATTGGATTATTAAATACAATTTATTCTAATACAACACTGCCCCCTGGTGGTGAAAATATTAAGAGTCCAAGATGGTTACTAGACATGGTCTTCATAGTAACATGGAAGCAACCCGTCATTTTACATCATCAATTACGTAGCAGTGACACACACACATACTTTTTGGGTGGGATAAAATTAGTTACACACAATTGAAAGGAGATATTAAAGAAAGCTGGAAGGAAACTGAAAGAATTTTGGAAGGCGAGAGGGTGTTGAGATTTTGATAGCGCAGAGATGTAGGTGTGTTGGAAGAAGTCCTTAGGGACACCTAACTAATACTTCTTAAAACCAAAGTTTCTTATACCACCGGTAAAGTATTAATTTTCTATTTTATCTTTTAATAATTGAATTGTTTTGGCATATACAAAACAAAACCATTTAATATTGTGGCCTATCAATTTGGAGTTTTGTTATTTCTACCTGCAGCATGATATAATTATATTCCAAATATTAAGAGACATACATTATTGTCTGTCTCTACAAAGCTAAGACCAAAGTCTATACAATGGTTTTGTTGTGATATGTGTTTAAAAATAGATTCATTCTAAATTGAAAAATAAGTCTTGATTAAATTATCAAGCTATGTGCACAGTATAACATTTTGTCCATGCATTTTTAAAGTGTAAGCTTTAAGGTCTGTTTGTTTTGAGAAGGAATTAAAATCAACACCAGCTTGTTTACATAAGTCCGTAGAGCTACGGAAAGCTAATCACTAAGGCCGCGTACACACGATCGGTCCAACCCGATGAGAATGGTCCGACGGACCGTTTTCATCGGGTCACCGCTGAAGTGGCCTGATGGTCTGATGTGCGTACACACCATCAGTTCAAAAACCGATCGTTTTAGAACGCGGTGACGTAAAACACAACAACGTGCTGAAAAAACGAAGTTCAATGTTTCCAAGCATGCGTCGACTTGATTCTGAGCATGCGCGGGTTTTTGAACCGATGCTTTTGCGTACTAACCATCGGTTTTGACCGATGGTCAGGTGCCCATCAGTCCGATTTTAAAGCAAGTTTTAAAACTTTGGTTTCAAGGGCCGTACACACGGTCGGTTTGGAACGATGAAACTGGACTTCAGTCCATTTTCATCGGGTTGGACCGATCGTGTGTACGCGGCCTTAGAGTTACCAAGTCTAAATTTACCAAGTTATCATTCAATTATTGAAATATGGTATTTTGTAATAAGAGCTTGTGTAGAAATGTGATTATCATCTGTATCTGTATCATCATGTATCTTTGATATTTAAAAAGTATATCAATATTTGTCTTATCACCAGTTATACCCGATATTATTTTACATTGAATTTTTAGTTAATATATATATATATATTTTTAGAATATCATTGTTGTCGCTTGTCTTCAAAATTGCATGGATAAACTAACTTGAATTACTTGATTGTATTTGTGTAAAAATTTGAAAATCTCCCTAAAATCACAGATTTTGCATAATTCCATATATATAATATTATTTTGATAGTTCAGTATAAACATTCTGACATACTAAAATAACAAACATGTTATACATACATCCTCTGTGCAGTTGGTTTTGCACAGAGCAACCCCAATCCTCCTCCTCTCGGGCCCTTGGCTGGAGCGTCTGGCCCCTCCCTCCTGTTGAATGCCCCCACAGCAAGCAGCTTGCTATGGGGGCACTCGAGCCGAGCTGCAGCTCTGTGTATCCATGCTGCCATTCTGCCCGCCCCATCTCTCTCCTGATAGGCTAACTGAGTTTGATTGACAGCAGCGGGAGCCAATGGCGCCGCTGCTGTGTCTCAGCCAATGAGGAGAGAGAGTCCCGGATGGCTGAGGCACTTGTAGACATTGCTGGATAGAGAAGGGGCTTGCATAGAATACATTAAGATAAAAACAAACTTCTGACTTTACAACCCCTTTAAGTGGCCCTCGCTCTTCAAAAGGTTGAGCACCCCTATTTAAGGGCTCACTGTACAGCAGACATGTTAACTCTCAGGCTACCCCACATACATAACATTCAATATTTTATTGTCAAGCAATACAGGAAACCTAATGAAAAAATCTGGGGCCTGTCTCTGCTGATTTTGTATGAGAATGCTAGCTGTTTTAGTTATTCAAAGGCTTCAAGAGTTGCTGACCCAGTACAATTATGCACTTAACTTGCAGAATGTTTGTTCCGAGTTAGGGACACAGACTATTCTGCAGCCAATGACAGCTAGTTTGCTTTTTTTAAATACCTCTTTCAGTATAGGCAGGTAAGATACAATCTAAGATATTTTAAAAATAAATGTCCAATATAGCCCTACGACAAGTTCCCACAGTTCCTACCCGTGCACTTTGTTTGCTGGGCTTCTTCTCCTCGTCAGGAAGTGGTGGCATGGGATACGGGTATTTCCTGCTAGAGGCAATGGAACCAGTAGATGATGACGGAGACTTGGCAGGAGACAATGTTCTATAATAACAAACATACAAAAAAAACATGACATAGTTGGTTGTAGTAAACTGCAACCCGCCCAGGGTGAGTTATAAATGATGGTGCACAGGAACATGGCAAGGTTTTGGAACCCTAGATGCTGCCAGTTCCAACCTGGGCAGATGTCATCTCTTCTGATGTTACAATGGTCTTGAAACATTGTTTGTAAAGAACACTTGCTTTCCATGTTTTATGTCCAGCTGGAAATAACAGCATAGATGTTAAAAACATAATGAGTTGTTCCGGGTTAATGACCTGCTGGGAAGGTTTACCCTCCCTTCCAGTTCTGGTGACAGTGGGACAGGAAATAGAAAAAAATTAACAGTTCTCCAAGGCAGCACACCCATAAGCCATGAATATGTACCAGAAAAGAAGTAATAGAAGGTAATGAAACAGGTCTAAAAGTTCTTAACCGTACACACCCTCTAAAATGTTTTTTTTTTTTGGTGGGTCATATACTATTGCACTGACCACACGCACGATACGGTCCACCCTAAGGACATTGTCTTCAGGGGGGTCCTCTTTTTGTTTAATTTCACAATGCATTTAATAGGCTGTTTGGGTCCCCTCAATCCTTAAAACTAAGTTTATACTGATGAAGCTACTCATAGGAAAAGAACTATAGGGTGCAATATATTAACAGTGTAATTCTGAATTTTGTATTATTTCACCATGCATTTTTTGTTTGCAGACAATGTGAAACACATTCATTGTAGTTGTGGATGTTTTTAAAGCATAAGTCCTCCTTTGTGCCTGCCGAATAATGTCCTTAGTCTGCAATGACAGAGAAGACATTACTGAAGCGACTGCAGCCTGTAGGGTTCCACCTCCATCAATCAGATTCAAAGTTAATTATATGGAAAATACTTGGATGTGATTTGTGGCCGTGATGAAATACGCTCAGTTCTTACCACTGATCCCAGACTCGTATCCATGTATGTAAACCATGGGTTGAGCCACAAGTTCTACTACAGCAAGACTTTTTTTTCTAGGGCCTGTGTCAATAGGCTTTGGGCTTTTGTGGATGACATCAGTTTTACACCAGGTTGAGATCCTTCTGAGACCATTCAGAATTCTGGTAATCAATGCATTTGACCTCCTTATGACACGTGTTTGAATTGCTTTGATTGGGTTTTGTATTCCCACAGAATAGTCTTGACTTGCCATTCCCCTAAATTGCAAGGGTTTAACCTTTGTTAGGTCTAGGGGTAGAAGATTACACTGTAATACCTACCTTATTTCTAGCTCTGGTAGGCTTCTGATGCTCCAGGTTGTCATCCTCACATACAATGCAGAACTATTGGTCTTGCATTGTACGTGATGACATCACATTACAACCACTTTAGGGGAGTGAGGAATAAGGTGAGTACAGTTTATTCCTCTACCCCTAGACCTAATACGTATTTAATCCTTTCAGTGTTTGTAGGTTGGCTCCAGTCCAGGGGTATTTTTTGTTCTGGTGCCCAGACTGGGGCTTTAAATCCTTCCATGACTTAAATCTGTACACAGTTGGAGTGTTTGAATTTGATTGGATGTTATGAAGCAGACTGCCTTCCTTCAGACACATAGACAGAATTGAGTAACAGGATCAGGACTAATAACATAAACTCTAATTTCAGTGAATTTATTCAGTCAATTTATTTTGTACATTCCTGCTCTCTGATTCATATTTACTTTAAAAGGCTGCAAAGGTGGACTTATCCTTGAAGATTTTATACATTGCAAATGATCAAAGCAAAGCAATAAGCAGAATGTGTGTGATGCATTTCACCCATGCTTCTTGGCTGTCACCAGAGCAACACAGTGCATTTCTATGTGAGAGAACATGCAGAGAATGCAAAATTATATTCCAACTGCTGGCATTCCACATGTACAGTATTTTTTTTTAAGTGCACCTGTCGCTTTGGCACAGGTAAGCATTTTGAGGCTAAACCAATTCTCACGTATTTACAGGCTCACCATTTCACTAATAACTACTGACATCATCCGGATTGTGTGTGACCACTACAGAATGGAGAATGCATGTCTGTAGCAACCAATCAAGATACTTTGGATAGAGTGAGGAAACACTGGGGCCTTACTGTCTCCAGGAAAATCTAACAGATGCAGCTAAATCTAACAACATTTTTTTTTTTCATGTAATGAGGTAATCCTACAACCTCCACTTGATGTTTATTGCTGTGTCCCATTGAAGATTTCCCCTCAATTTCCGTTCAAGTGACAACATTATCACCCAGGCAGGAAGTTAAGAGGAAATTTCCTCAATGGAGACAAGGACACAAATAAAAACTTCTAACTGACTTTCTCTACTTAAAGGGGAGCTAAAGTTACCTTTCCTTCAATGGTCAGAATCCCTCCCTGGCATCTTGGTCACGCAAGATGACATTATTCCTGCGTATGCACAGGAGTCAATCATCCTAGCATGTACGCGCAAGCGCAGCTCAGTTGACAAGCTGGAGGAGATAGTGAGCAGGCAGGTGGGTGTATTTTATTGCAGAAGAGAGACTGTATGTCTCTTCTGCAATAACGAACCTGCCTGCTCACAGCTCGTGACAGCGGAACTTTAATTCCGCTTTAAAACGAAAAACATATTTCTGTGTGGAATGATACTTGTATTTTCTTGCTCTAGACCAGGGGTCTCCAAACTTTTTAAACAAAGGGACACTTTACTGTCCTTCAGACTTTAGGGGGTCTGGACTGTGGTCAGTGGGAGTATAAAAAATTCTAGCACCCGTGGTCAGTAGGAAATGTCCCATCTTTGGTGTCAGTGGAAGGAATAGCACCCCATCGCCCGTATAAGTTAGAGGAATAGCACATTATATCTGTGAGAGGTATTCCCAAGGGCTGGATAAGGATATTCAAAGGGTTGCATCTGGCCTGTGGGCCACAGTTTGGGGACCACTGCTCTAGACCAGTGGTTCTCAACCCTGTCCTCAAGTACCCCCAACAGGCCATGTTTTGTGAATTTCTCTTAGATAAAATAGCTGTCCAAAATATCAAGCCATTGACTCTGATTTAAAGCACCTGTGCAAGATAAAAGGAAACCTACAAACATGGCCGGTCGGTGGTACTTGAGCACAGGGTTGAGAACCACTGCTCTAGACAAACAATCTAGTCAGTCTTGTCAACTCATTTTAAATCCAGGAAGTCACCCATGTTTTTACCCCTCTCATCTTGCAGGATGTACAAATGTCCCTTGATTCCTCTGACTCACCAGATACTGAAACCTGCTCACTACTCAATGACCTGGGTTTTGTAAGAGAGTCCTGATACAATCATACATGTAAAAGGAGGTTAAATGTTCCTAAAAAAGGTTTGCAACATTTATATTAAAAACTTTGCTTTTAAAAGCCAAATTCGGCAAATTCCAAAGTATGATAATAACAAATAACTGAGCATTGCACCCAGGGGGGAAATGTAAACCCAAACAAAGTGCCACTAAGGTTGTAGACCTGTAAAATGACCACAGTGTTGTAATCCCTTCCTACCCCCCCGGTAATATCTGGCTTAGGCACTTCTAAAAGTTCCAAGGTTTGGGTTTTATGTATGCATACCCAGTGCAAATTACCACTTCCCAAGGCCTAGAAGAGATTCTTGCCATCTGTTTTTATTGAGAAGTGAACTTTACAACTGTGTACGTCACACCACCTTTAATGGTTTATCCTTATCACCCTATTGTTCTCCCAAGTTGACATCTCTGAAACAGTATATAGAATCTGATTGGCTGCTTTGAACAACACCAACCCTTTTGCCCATCCAAGAGAAAAAGAATAGGATTGGGGATTTTTTTTTCCTAATTTGCTTCATTTTTGGCAATCTCTGTGATGTCACCAGTTCTAGCAAACGGACAGGCTAATCCCGGATTTAGCACATAAAATGGCCGCCTTAACTGTGGTTAAGCGAAGAACACACCGAAACCTCACAGAATCCTTAATAAATAAACTGTGCAAAGTGTGTGCTGACACTGTTTGTCTCGCTTCTCTAAAGAAAAAAAGATGGCATCCTCTTCAAAACACAAACATCTTACCCTGACTGTCCATGGCAGCTTTGTTAAAAAGTAAACTTTGATGGAATATTTTGCATCCCTTTCATCAGAAACATGACATAAAAGCAAGCTATGTTATATTACTATTATGTTGTTGTTAAATTTAAGCAAATTTATGGTAAGGTCATGAAAAATACAGTTTTGCTCATGACAGTATTACATGGTGTTAAATAGGAGTAGTTTCATCACTGTCTTTGTTATGGAATTTAATTTATTCTTCCAATTGTATTTGTTAATCCATCGATGTCTTTTATGGTTCATTATTAAATGGTGCATCTTTTATAATAAGATTTTATTAATTTTTATTCATATGTATATAAGGACACAAAGCTTATATTAAATGTTTTGTCTTATTGTTTTTTTTTTTTTTTTTAGCCCCAATGAAGAGGGAGTAATGTTGCTTTTGAAACGCGTTGGTTATCTTTTATGGTTAAATTGTGATCTATTAAAATCTTGTTGGACTCTTTCACCTTATGGTTTGGCATCCAGTATCATTTTGTTGGGCTAAGTGATTTTTATGGAATTTGGTAATGATAACAAGAAGAGTAGTAAAATAGATCCCCCACAGCCATCAGCAATTGACCCTGCCAGCAACAATAGATGTGCCCAGAAACAATAAATTATCCCCCCCAGCAACAATGGACCCCCACAGCAAAATACCATCCCAGCAGCAAAAGATTTCCCAGCAGCCAGCATCAATAGACTCTCCAGCAGCTATTAACAATAGACCCCCTCCTTCAACAGTAGATCCATGCCATTAACAATTGACCCCCAAAACTAAATAGATCCACCACCAGCAACAACAGACCGCCATGTAAAAATAGATCCCCTCAGCAACGATATATCACCCATCAGACAGCATTCATACACACTCCAGCACCGCTTGCCATTACATAAATTCAGTGCTGGAAGTGCCGGAACTGCGTTCCCCCACGTTCCCGCTGAAAAAAAAGCCTGGGTTATTACCTTTTCTATCTCTTGACCCTCTTTCTTACATTGTAAGCTCTAACAAACAGGGCCCTCAGATTTCTCCTGTACTGAATTGTATTGCAACTGTACTATCTGCCCTCATGTTGTAAAGCCCTGCACAAACTGTTGGTGCTATATAAATCGTGTATAATAATAATAAGGTTGTGGTGCATTGCGCTGCCTAGAGGTCTGGTCTACAACTGTTGCTATAACTGCTTAAAATGTTTTATCTGGAGTTTAGCTTTAAAAGAGAAGCATGGGCTTTTTTTTTTTTAAGGATTGTACTTACATAGGTGGATGTAGCATTATTCCCTCAGCACCTCTAACACTGAGAACTGAGTGATCTAACAACACAGACAGATCGCTTGGTTCTCACAGCTCCCCGAGCAGAGAGCTAATGACTGTCAGTCACCGGCTCTCTGCTCCGACACCCCCCCCCCCCCCAACCTGGACCAACACTGTGACGTCAGCAGACAACCCGCTGTCTGCTGAAAAAAGATCACAGGAGTGCAGGACGAACTGTGATTCACAGGAGAAGGACAGAAAAACAGGCTGTGCTTCCCCTTTAATTTGTTAGTCAACACTACCCTCTCCCCAGATTGCCAATGCTGCTGTCCAAGGATGTCTGCATTGTTCCTCCACCAAAAGGATAGAGACAACCTAAAATAGCAAATGTGTTACCGATCAGATCGCCAGGTGAAAATAAAAGGAAGAAAAAGGCTAAAAGCCAAACAAAAAAAAAACAGCCACCACATTTATGGTTTGGTAATCTGCAATATATTACATTTTGTTCTTGGGTTTAATATTGCTTTAAAGCACAAAGTATGTCTGGTCAAAGGAGAATGCAAAGACTACGAATAATGTGCTAAGGCCAGTAACTCAGCAACCAATGAGATTTTATTTCTTAAAAAATAAGTGCATGTTTATACTAACAATACAATACCTGTTCTGTTGCTCCACATATCAAGTGATCCAATGGAGGAAGACCTAATCATCATTTCTAGGCAGAACATGCTGTAAATTGTGTCTACAATAAAATACTAAAGGGAATGTGCTGAAGGTACAGGAAGGCAGAATAGTATCATGTGATAGTAGATATCCCTAGAATGACTTTCTAGGCACCCTGATCATTCCTGCCAACCATTTCTGAGAAGCATAATGGCTGCCCACATCTAAAGGGATTCCAAACATACCTTTTCAAGAACTCCAAATGCAGAGAGTCCCGAGTCTGTAGAAACTTTAATCCTTAAAAAATGAATCTTGAATTTTGGCTTCTTCAAGCAAGGATCCTTGGTGGTCCCAGCATGGATGTCAATGGATAGCAAGAGTATTGTAAATGTGGGAGGTTGTATTTGAAATGCCTATACATATTAACCAAGCTAAGACATTTCATACATAAACGTTTTATTTACCCGGTGTGTTCACGGTAAACAAACTCCATACACCAGGTAATTTAATTACAGTTTGGTGGCTTTCAATAAACTGTCAACTATAATTGTTTTTAAGTTTGCATTGACTAAATTAGGCTTTCTCTAGAAGGATTCATTGAATCATAGGGTTCCTCCAAAGATTGCTAGGGTTCCTTGAGCAAAGAGCAACATCTGCCTCTTAAAAGAGTAACCACTAACACCAACCATCTTTTAGCTCTCTGTATGGGTGGGATTCTTCCCAATGACCACCAATGTAAGGAGGATTCTCCCGGTGATCATCACATTAATGTACCATGAGCTGTAGATATAGTATTTATTGGCAGGGGTCCCGTGAGCCTGGAAATTTGTTTTAAGGGTTCTTTCATGTTGAAAATGTTGAGAAAGGCAAGTTTATTTTAATTGAAACCCAAGTTTGCGGGGACCTCTTCCCATCCCCCCCAACCCATTGCTTACCTTCCTCTTCTACTTTTCTTCCCCCCTACCTAGTTCTTAATCCCCATCCACACTATTTGATGCTCAAGGCATTTCATCATATCAATTGTTCCTAACCTTCAGGCCTCATGCACACTGGACATTATAAAAAAGCCAGTAACGTTAGCTGTAGAAAGCTGTAGCTGTAGAGTGAGTTTTTCAGCGTTTTTGTAGTAGCGCTTTTTAGCTATTTTTAGCAAAACTATACTCCCATAAAAGCTTATGGCTCAAAAACGCTGATAAGCCAAGTTTTTCCAACATTTTTAAACTGTTCTCAGCTTTTTTCAGACTTATGCCGCGTACACACGATCAGAATGTCCGACAACAAAACCGTTGATTTTTTTCAGACTGAATTTTGGCTCAAACTTGTGTTGCATACACATGGTCACACAAATGTTGTCAGAAATTCCGAACGTCAATAACGTCAGTTACTGGATTACCCACCTTATGAACTTTTAATGACATTTATGGTTTCAGTATATAATGATAGGTATATGATATATGTTCAACTAGAGGTATATGAATTAGGAGAACACAATTTAGTGCATCACTTAACAAGGTTTTTTTTCACGTTTTTTTACGTTTATTTATATATATTTCCAATAATATATTGCAACACAGGGGAGTGTATTATCGTTGCAGGGAAACACCCCACCAAGTGGTAATAGGAGGTAAACACAAATTATTTAGCACTAGATTATAAGCAACACAGGGGAGCGCAATTTCACTACACAGTCAATATTCTTTTGGGACCGGACACCAATAGGTAACCTGACCCATCTTTCATCTTTACTGTAATTGCAGCACATCCACTAATTACTTTATATTCCATTTGCGCCAACCACACGCACACAAAAGCTCACATCGAACATTTCTTGTCGGAAATTCTGATCATGTGTATGCAGCATTAGATCGTTTTTCCAGCTGAAAAACTCACTAGTTCCGTGTTATTTTTCCAGCTAGAAAATGCCCCTGACAAAAACTGCTGATAACAGCCTATGTGCTCATGGACACATAGGATAAAATGCTGGGGAGTTTATTGACTGCAGAAAAAGTCTGAAGCCAAAAACAGCTGCTTTCAAAACGTCCAGTGCGTATGAAGCCTCAATGTACACCTGCTTTGCTTGCCTCTTGAAGGCTTTCACTAATTTGTTGATTTGTGGTCTATGTTTTTTGAATAGCTTCGATTTGATGCCATTGCCCCTGGCATGGGCTTAACAGTTATGATTTCTAAACTTAAAATTACTAATGAAAATCATTGAACCAGGAGAGAGCCATGATTAAATGAACAAAGGTGGAATGGAAAAGATCAAAACCCACCTGGATGCAACTTAATAAAAAATGTTTTTATTGATTTCCACTCCAACTGTTATCATTCGGTCGTTTGAAACCGGGAGCATTTGAGGTTAAACTTTTATAGCAACAAAACTGCTAATTGTATGGCTAATAAGGCCTGTGTAAAAGCTGCATGGGTGCCATGGGTTACAACATTTTGCCCATCATCTGTATTTCAATAAGCCTTATGGTATGCAAGTGAAGTCTTCTGGTGACCTTTGCTGGTTGACATTATGCAGCAAAACGCACAATGATCACCAGAAGTGATGACCTGAGGAGGGGTCCACTCTCAGTGATGTTATTGGTCATGCATCAGAGTCATGCCTGGCCAATCTCAGGGGGGACTGAGAATCCTTGTGCTGTATAATTTAGGGATTTCATCTTGCATATATATGGTTAGTAGACCAGACCAGACAACTCATGCCCATGCGTCTGCATGAGTAAAGTAAACATTGCAGATGGATGGTGAAAATATAACTAATGTGTGTTTAGAGAAGGCATGCAATGGATATAAATTATATACAGACACTGGCAGCTATCAGTAGTGAGAGGCAGCATGCAGAGATACCCCAATTTAAAGCAGAACTCTTTACATAAGGAAGAATTAAAACCTCTCTTGTGTTATATTGCTGTGTGCATTCCCTTTGGGGAGATTTCCCCATACTTCCTTTGCAAAATACAAGTCACTGGGACAGGAAGAGAGGGGTACAGTAATCTCCCCAGCAACAGAGGTTTTACTCCTTCCCCATTGTAACCAAGCTACAAGAACTTTTGGCTGGAGTTCCACTGTAACAGCATCATAACTATGTCTACATAAGAAGCCGAACCACAAGAAGCAATAGAAGTCCAAAAAGGATGCTATCTAGTAAAAGAAAAATATATCCCCAAAAGAAAGTTATAAATATGTTTCTCACTATGATACTGTGAGGAACCATTTCACAGAAAGATTCCAGTCTAGTAGAAAAGTAGAAATTTCCATTTGTTTTTCTCTGTTGAAAAATGATCCTGTATGACTACACCCTATGTTATATCTTTGTGTAGCTGACAACATACTAGCCATTACAGACAATGAATTTACACCAGCAGCACCTGCCAAACGTCTATTCTAGACATGTGCAGAGTACTGGATTGTGACCTTTAGCACAGACATTGCTATTAAAAAAGAAATGTCAAATGTATATAACCTCATATTATAGTGTATAGTTAAGGCCTCGTTCACACAGGCGTACTACAGCTGCATGGACAAAGGCGCTGCAGGTTGTGTTTGGGGCGGCGCACCTGCACCCGAAAGGCTATCAAATTGTAGCAGCAGCTGTGTCCATGCAGCCATGGTTTTCCTCTTGACATGCATGGGGCTACCTGCATGGGAATGCACAAAACACCTGTGCATTGCCATGCAGGCAAAGAGGCAGCTTGCATGGGTGTATGCTGTAGTATGCCAACGTAAAGGAGGCTCAACAATACATTTATTGTTCCCACGTTTGAAATGTTAAATAAACAATTAAAAGCATTCTGTTATATACAATACTGTGAAAAGGGTTAAGGCAGGTGCGAAAAAATTTAAAGAACCAGGGATGTAAAAATGTGTGCTTTTGGATCAACAGACAGCTGCACCAGGTAAAGTCTGAATACAAAAGGTATTAAAAAAGAAAAGAAAAAACAGGGGCGTTTATCCCTTTATCGTAAGTATATCATACTATTAATATAATCAAAATAAATTAACCAAAATAAGTATAACATGCAAAAAAAGGTGTGAAAAAATGCTGTACATTGAGAATGCTTTCAGAAACCATACTGTTAATATTTTATTTTATCAATTAACAAAATGAAAGTAAATAAACAGAAGAGAAATCCAAACCAAATCAATATTTGATGTGACCACCCTTTGCCTTCTTAAACAGCATCAATTCTTCTAAGTAGACTTGCACACAGTTTTTTTTAAGGAACTCGGCAGTTAGGCTGTTCCAAACATCTTTCAGAACTAACCACAGCTCTTCTGTGGATGTAGATTGCCTCAGATTCTTCTGTCTCTTCATGTAATTCTAGACAGATTGGATGACCTTGAGATCAGGGCTCTGTGGGGGGGCAAACTTCCAGGACTCCTTGTTCTTCTTTACACTGAAGATAGTTCTTAATGACATTGGCTGTATGTTTAGGGTCGTTTTCCCGCTGCAGAAAAAAATTGAGGCCTCCCTGATGGTATGGCATGATGGAGAAATGTCTGCCGGCATTGAGGACATAGACATAGGACATGGAAACAAGGCTAAGCGACTCAACTATGCACAAAAACATAGCAACTGCAGTGCAGAAAAATGGCAGTAGGTGCTCAGGACTAATAAATCAAAATGTGAAATATTTGGCTGTAGCAGGAGACAATATGTTGGTGAATGACTTGAGTGCGGTACAATGAGTGTCTACAGTCAACTATGAAGCATGGCGGAGGTTCCTGGCAAGTTTATGGCTGCATTTCTGCAAATTGAGTTGGAGATTTGATCAGGATTAATGGAGTCTTCAATGTTGAGAAATACAGGCAGATACTTATCCATCATGCCATACCATCAGGGTATTATTGGCCCCAAGTGTATTCTGCAGCAGGACAACAACCCCAAACATACAGCCAATGTCATTAAGAAATATCTTTAGCATAAAAAAGAACAAGGAGTGCTGAAAGTGATGGTTTGGCCCCCACAGAGCCCTGATACAACATCATGGAGTCTGACTGGGCTAACATGAAGAGACAGAAGGATTTGAGGCAGCCTACATCCACAGAAGATATGTGGTAAGTTCTCCAAGATTTGTGGAACAACCTACCTGCCAAGTTCCTCCAAAAACTGTGCGCAAGTGTACCTAGAAGAATTGATGCTGTTTTGAAGGCAAAAGGTGGTCACACCAAATATTAGTTTGATTTGTATTTCTCTTCTGTTCATTTACTTTCAATTTTGTTAATTGATAAAAAATAAACGATTAACACCTCTATTTCTGAAAGAATTCTTAATTTATAGCATTTTTTCACAACTGCCTAAAACTTTAGCACAGTAGTGTACTGTATGTCATATGTGAAAAAATACCTATTGATCTTGCCACAAATACAGAGTTCAAAACTTCCTGTCCACTCTTTTTGTGGTGCACTGAAATATCCAGCAGTGTTATCTACCCTTCATGGTTCTCCTCTGTCACATCAGACCTAATTCAGAAGTGAGCACTGTGGGGTGACATCTTTGCTCTTCCATAGAGACTGTCCAGTGAGTGAGAGTTGCCACTCTAAGATAGTGTTAATGGCAGGATTACTAAGTGAAAATAAAGGCAAAAATCCTGAAAAAAAAAGAAAACTACTACAGCCACCACAACTAAGGACTGGTAAGCTGCAATATATTCGATTCAATATAAGTTTATATATTGTTTTGTTCTTGGGTTTAGAAACATTTTTGGGGATTGTTTTCTCCTTTAAGATAAAGTTGACACTCTCACACTAACAGATATATACATTAACAGAGAACTTAGGATATATACACATAGACTATTTGTATATATCCACCTTGTCATGTATATATCTCAAGCTCCACCATAACACTTTATGGCGACATGTCTCAAGCGTCACATTACATAATACCTAATGTATGGTCCATCTGTGTTTTTATTCACATCTTCTACCCATATAGCTACATAATGTTTCCTTTTGTAGGAGGGGTTAAAATACCTGCAGAAAGCGACAGGAGGGACAGAAGAACAGAGAAAGCAGGGTATACAGTCTAATAATACAACACAGGCTTGGATCAGAAAGAAAGGGAAATGAAAATGATTATAAAGAGAGAATGAACACAATAAAATTAAAACAAGCAAGCAAAGCAGCATTCAGGATAGAAAAGTGCTAGGGTAATATACGGTGGATAAATATTAGGAAACATGGTACAAGTGCTTGAAAGGGCTCTGCTGCAGCTGCATTTTTATTTAAGTTGTCTCTGGAAAAAAGTATATGTTCTACACAACTTTTGATGCAACTATGAAATGAATCTCCTATTTTCCTATAAAGTAAATCTAAAGTCAAAGACCTTTTTTTTGTTTTTGGACAGAGTAGATAATGGTTAACACCCCTGTCAACATCTTGAAAGACACATTCAGGAACCAACAAATTCCACCCATAAGGGACTTTAAAGGCTCCATACTAGAGGCAGCATTAGCACAATTAAGAAATGTAAAAATAGATATTTTATTATTTAAAATATGTTAAAGCAGAGGTTCCTCTTTTTTTTTCTATTCGGGTGCATTTAATGGGGTTACAGATACAAAGGTATCACTCACTTGTTAGATGATTAGAGTGATCTCCCATCTTTTTTTATTTAAAAGAATGACTTATATAAAACGATCTTGGTCTGTTCCATCTTGCTTGTGGGCATTGTGAAGCCCACAAGCACAGACTTCCAGGAATCGGTGATGCTAGTCTCCCAGCATGCACTGCAGTATCTCGCGAGCAGCGCCGTCAACACTTCCAGGTTACCGATACAACGGGTGTCGTCATTCTAGGTACACGCCCGATTGTGAGTGGCAATTTCTATCTGTGTGCCCTTATTTAAAATGGCGGAATTGGATCCGCCCTCGTCACCTGACCCACTTGATGAGTCACGAGACAAGTGAAATAGCGTGAGATTATGAAACTATGTGTTACAGAGCGTCTCCTGGGAGTCATTACACTGAACTCCCAGGGGACATTGCGGACACCTCCCAGCACACACTGGAGCGCCGGGGAAAGGGAGAGTTACACCCACAGTGACTCACAGTGACAGAATGTCAGTGGTCACCAGGACAAACAGAGAAGCTGAATACCACCAATGGGGACAAAATGCGGCAGGGGCTTTAACCCTTTCCTGCTCTATCTATAACTAAAGCATATTGGCTGATATCCTACCCTCCACTTATCAATCTGCAGTCTTAACCCTTGCTCCATTGCACTACATGAGTTGAGGGTCTGGGTATGCAAGGGTATGTGACCTCCCCCACCTGACAGTATTCAAGCCTGAGCTGTCAATTACCAGGCCTCTGTCACATGGGAAGGGGGCAGTAATGGAATCCACTTGGTTACATTATGACACCATCTGCCATCTTACCCAGGGTATACTCCTGTAGCAGGAAGGTGGTGAGAGATAATGGATTGGTGAGTATACCTTGCTGGAGGGGGTGGCCATCTATTAGTAGACATAATACGGGGGGAGCCCCACTGCAAGGATAGAGCTTCATATTCCTGAGTTTAGTTTTAAACCTCCTTTTTCAAACAACAAACTAAAGGAAACTGAAGAGAGGTGTTTTGGATATTGGGTGATTCAATTATTTGTACGTGTTTACAGGGTGAAATCAGCTAGAAGCAATAGTAGCCTACATCTGATTGAAGTTAGAAAATAATACCTTAACCTTTATAACCATTCAGGTGATAGATCCAAGAAAATACAAACACATGCTTCTAACTTCAGCTTGTTCAATTAAGCTTTGACAATAAGTCCAGGTTCACACTGGGCTGTGGGAGTGAAGCCGTGCGATTTCTGAACAGATGTCAATGTAAATCGCGGCCCCAAATCTCAAAAAGTAGTAGAGGTGCAGCGCCGCATATTAGGATGGTGCCATTGCTGACAAATGCCGCCGATTTGAGATGCGATTTGACATGTGAAATCGCATCTCAAATCGTACCCAGTGTGAACCAGGGCTAAATCCTGGAAGGCGATTGACTTCTATGCACAGTTGCACCAGATTTTTCACTCTAGTTTTAGTAAATCGACCCCCATATATTGGTTGGTCACAAAGACAACCAATACTGTACTTAAAATAAATTAAAGGGGCTCTCAGTTTTTTTTGTAAAAAAAAAATCAAAAGTTATAAAAACATGAACTTGGACTAGGTAGGATTATTATTCTTGTTATGCAGTCAGGCTATATAATAAGTAAACAGCCAAAAAATGTGTTTATTAAAAGTCAGCAGCTACAAAAAGTGTAGCTGCTAGCTTTTAATAAACACTCAGTTATCTGCTCCTGCGTTCCAGCGACGCGCCGACCGGGGCTCCGCTCCTCTCCCCCCCTCCCCGGCCGGTGTCTCCATCCCGACTGTGGGCACCCAGCCGTGACAGCCTTCGGCTTCACGGCCGGGCACCCACTGCGCATGCGCGAGCCGCACTGCGCATGTGTGCGCGGCGCGGCTCGCCGCTGATTGGAGAGGCGATCGCATGGGACCTGTCAGTGTCCCATGTGATCGCCTACAGGGAGGGGCTGGTGTAGGCGATTAAGGCTTAATCGCCTAACCAGCCCCTCGGCGGAAGCAGGAAGTGGGACAGGAAGTCCCACTCCTACTGAAGCCCCCACTCCCCCCCCAAAAAAATTACATGCCAAATGTGGCATGTAAGGGGGTGAGGAGTGGAACAAGAGGAAGTTCCAAATTTGGGTGGAACTCCTCTTTAAGTGTGTGTGATTAGAACTGTCAAGGTTACTCTGTGTTGGCAGCACACTAAAGAGCCGGACCAAGAGAATAACGCCTCAACGTGACCTCGACCTCAACCCTACTGAAAAACTAAGAACTTTGTGACTGAAGTGCCATTAGTAAGCCAGGTCCTCTTGTCCCACATCAGTATCTGACCTCAAAAATGTTTTTTTTTTTTTGGCTGAATGGATGCAAATTTCCACAGACACAATCCAACATTTTGTGGAAAGGTTTTCCAAAAAGTGGAGGCTGTTATAGCCACAAAGGAAGGTAGAAATTCCATTTTAATGCACATTGTTTTTGAAATGGGACTTTCAACAAGCTCAAATAGACATGGTTTTCAGGGGTCTAGACATTTTTGGCCATTTAATGAAATAAAAACATAGGGCTAGATTCACGTAGGTGTGGGCGTAGCGTAGCGTAGCATACGCAAACAATGTAAAATTCATAAATTTCAACGCGATCCCAACATCCATACTTAACATTGGCTGCGCCATCTTTTTGTTGGAATATCTTTACGCCTGAAAAAGGCCTTACGTAAACGGCGTATCTTACTGCGACAGCCGGGCGTACGTTTGTGAATCGCCGTATCTAGCTAATTTACATATTAGAAGCCTAAACCACGGAAGCGCCACCTAGCGGCCAGCGTAAATATGCAACTAAGATACGACAGCGTAATACACTTACGCCGCTCGTATCTTAGCTCAATCCCGGCCGGTGTATCTTGTTTTCTGAATACAGAAAAAAGATACGCCGGCGCATTTTAGAAGTTACGTGGCGTATCTCGAGATACACCGCGTAAATTCTTACTGAATCTGAATCTTACTGAATATTATAACTTGGTAATTTCACTGTAATTTTCCAGGTTTAAACTGAAACTTCAACCCTCCTCCTTAACCCCCGTAATGCACACAGCAGTAAATTTACCCCCACTATGGTGAATGCGTAGCCTCCTACAATGGCTGTGTTCCCCTGTGCCAACTGCAGATAGTAAAAATCTAATTTCAGGCTGCCAACACCTGCTTATTAATGCCTCAGAGACTCTAATGTTCCATACCGTACTCAGAAGGCAGTTAATTTTCCTTTTAAAGGTGAATATGTACTTTATTGGCTAGGTTTCACCCTCGTATGTTAAGCCATTAATTTTATGAGAAGTTGCTTTGTCTCCTTATTGTACAGATCTTTGCATTCCTCACTAAACTGCACTTAACATACCAAGTTACTTTGCATGTGTTTGGATTCCATGCTGTTTGCACTAAGGTGGTTACCTAAGTGGACATGAAAATGTCCTTAACAATACAGAATAAGTCCAGTTGTCAGAATGTAGCAGACTTGTTTCTGAGCAATCCCCTAAAAGATATCAACCATTACCTTGAGACTACTGTAGCCTAAAATGGCACCCAACATAGAATAGGCAGCACAACAAAACATAAACGTCAAATAGTGCATGCTCTGTACAGGTGTAGGGACTTTTACATAGATATGAAATTTTTTATTTATTCATTTATTTTTTTTAACCAAAAGGTTTCATGTTTCTATTCATAAATTATCCAATTGCAGATTTCACTATTTGTAACTGTTTTCATATGCTCCTGGAACTTAACAAAAATACGAGAACCCAAATAATTCAGTTTAGTACACCACTAAACATCTGAGCACATCATTCTTATATCATATCCTATTATTCCAATCAAGTTTCTACCTTCTTCTGTTATATTTTAGTGCTGTTTTTTCAAGTGCGCCATCTTTATATTTGTTTGACATTCTTACTCTAAATGGTACAAACGGTGGAAAATTCCGACAAGAAAAGTCTGATGTGAGCTTTTGGTCGGAAATTCTGTCGAAATTTCTGCCAAGAAAAATTTGAGAGCTGGTTCTCAAATTTTCCAACGGGAAAAGTTATTGTCGGAAATTCCGATCGTCTGTATGCAATTCCCACGGCGAAAAATCCTATGCATGCTCGAAATTAAGTCGACGCATGCTCGGAAGCATTGAACTTCATTTTTCTCGGCTCGTCATAGTGTTGTAAGTCACCGGTTTTCTTGTCGGAATTTCCGATAGTGTGTACGCGGCATAACTCACCAATTTTGTTGTACTTTACAAAGTTCTAGTTTGCAAATTATGTGGTAGTTTACCGGTGTGGTTCTCATTTATTAATTGTAGTTTGCCCATTTCGTTATACTGTAGTTTACTGGACTTCAAATGTCCTAGTTTTGCTGTAGTTTACTAGCTTTTTTCTAGTTTGACAGTTTTTGTGTAGTTTGCCTATTTCGCTCTAGTTCAGTGGTTATAGTATAGTTTTGCAGGGTTTGTCTATGGCCCCGTACACACGGCCGAGGTTCTCGGCAGAAACCAGCGAGAAGCTCGCTGGGATCCTCATTCTGCCGAGAACCTCGGCCGTGTGTGCACTCTCGGTGAGCATCCCGTCGGGAAAGCCGCCGAGAGAAAATAGAGAGCAGGTTCTCTATTTTCTCGGCGGCCCGTCGGGATTAATATCTGGTCGCCTTTCACGACGGGATGGTCACCGATTCTGGCGGCCGGCCAAGAACCTCGACGGGCGAAACGATGTGTTCCGCCCGTCGAGGTTCTCGTACGTGTGTACGCCGCCTTAGTTTTGGTTATATTCTAGGTTGCCTATTTTGATCTAGTTCATCAGTTATATTATAGTTATTTGGCTTTGTTCTAGATCTGGATCGCCAGTTATATTCTAATTTGTTGGTTTTATTCTACTTTGGCAGTTATGGTGTCATATAATAGGTTTGTTCAAATTTATTAGTAATTTTGCAGTTTGTTAGTTTTGTCATTGTTTACTAGTTACAGTATGTTGTTATCTACCAATTGTTTCCATCTTCACCAATGATATTGTAGCTTGTTAGTTTTGTTCTAGATTTCTTGTTTTGTGCAATTTGCTGATTTTGCTTGGTTTGCTTGTTTTGTTCTGGTTCGCCATTTATATTGTAGTTTGTTTTTTTCCTATTCAACCATTGTGTTAAATTTGTGCCAGGTTTTTCCTTGTTCACCAGTTATTTTTAAAGTTTATTTTGTTGTAGTTTGCTGATAATGTTTATTTTACTGATTTTGCTCTAGTTCACAATTTATGGTGTAGTTTGCCAGTTATGTTGTAGCTTTCCAGTTTTGTTACAAGGCATAATTTTTTTTTTACCTTTTATCGCATCTTTTCTTAAAAGATAACTTTGGGAATCAAAAAAACAAACAAAAAATATATATATACATATATATATATATATATTTATTATAGACTCACCTGGATGGCTGTAGCACCGATCCTAGCTGCAGATGTCCCCTGCTACCTTTAAGACTGAAAACCAAGTGCTCAAACACCTCTGATCGATCAGCCTTCGGACCTCAGCCTGCAAGGAGCTGGTGACTGTCAGTCATTGGGCTCACTGCTCTGCTCCTCCAGCACTCACTGGAGCACTGGGCTGTGTAAGGGGCAGAAGCAGCTGGCTCCTACTCTCAGAGACTTGCTGGGAGGCTGAGCCAGCTGCTGGTTACAGACCGGATCTTTTCCGATCCTGGACAGGCTCTGTGATGTCAGCCGACAGCAGGCTTTAGCCCGATGTTGGCTGAAAACAAGTCACAGGAGTGCAGAACTAACTGCACTCCTGTGACCCACAAGAGAGGTATAGCCAAAAAAGATTGGCCATACTTTTCCTTTAACTTTTAATAAACATGTTTTAGGGTATATATATATATATATATATATATATATATATATATATATTTTTTGTAGTTTGCCAGACTGCAGACTGTCTAATCTCTAATGAAGCAGATAATCTATAAATTTGGTTAAAAAACTGGGAAAAGTTATGTTAAACTTGATCATTTTAATAACAGACCCCTTAGGTATGACGATCTATTGGCTGCTCTTTCACAAAACGTCAGGGATTGTATTTAGTTTACTGGTCCTAACTCGTCACAAAATCACTGAGTGTCAGGACTGACCTATGTAGAACATAACATACATGAATAAAATGACATATACCCTATCTCAGACTGAATCTTAATGAATAGAACTGGTTAGCGTGAACTGCATGCGCTGAAGTAGATGACAGATGGAATATATTGTGACCATTTGTCTTAAGCTGTGTGTGCATAAAGCAAGCTTTAATTCAAATGACAATTAGGCATCCTGCAGCACTAGATGATGCACAGCTACAAGTTCTAGAAAGCTTGTAGGTCTTGCTGGGATTTGCAGTTGTACAACAGTTAGCAAGCCACGAATTGCCTAAATTTGAAACAAAGGCTAGCTTGCTGGGTTTTACATAGCATGATCTATTCATGATGTAGGTTCTTACTCAGTGGAGTTGGAGCGGGGTCTGAATCGCTTTCCTCTAAGCTTTTTCCTGCTGCTGCTTATGTTTCCTGGAAGACAAAAGGAACAAACTTGGTTGGTGACTTGCCATATACAGATAAAAATATAATGATTCTATTTGCTCATATATACTGGCTAGTATAATCATGAGAACATGAGATTCATAGGCCAAGTAGGTGGATTTCTTTCTTGACCAAATAATGGCTCAGTTTTGATCAGTTTAAGACTTTTTTACACCCCCTCTTTAAAAAAAAAAAAAAAAAAACTTTAAAATGAGATTTGTATACCAATTCGAAGGCTCAGAACTTACCTTGCCAGGAATTGCTCCTCGGTCGTCCATTTTCACAGACATCAGAGACATGTTTGGTGTCAGGTATCCTCTCGCTCCAAGAGTGAGACATACCATTCGATCTGAAAACAGAACAGATACCACTGAATCCTACCACAAGTGGTGATCACAGTCATGCCCATGATTAATACACTAAACAATCATCGCAAAAACACATGCTAACAAGAACATATTAAAAAATAAACTAGACAAGATTACATGGACATCTGTTACCTATTAACTAACATCTGTTTTATACTGACCAAGCAACTGCTATGTAAACAGGAACAGATGCTATTCTGTGGCCTTTTATAGTATTACCAAAATATGGGCAATTAATTCACAAGCAATCAAGAACATCATTCTCAGTGATGTCAGCCTAGGTCATCTCCCTTATCACGTCACAAAATTAAGCTAAAACTCATTTATGGGTAGATGTGGATCAACTGAGTCACTAAGGGTTCACTGACACTGGGCACGGTTGAACTGAACCATGCCCGATTGTCCCCCCTTCCCACTCCTCCACTGGTCTACACTCACACTGGGCCATAAGCAAGAGTTCCCTGGCACACTTACATCATCACCTCTGCCAACCAGGCCACAGTGATGCCTACTTTTTTGCTTAGACATCTATGGAGAGTTCTGTGTTCAGGGGCTGTTTGCACTCATACTAAAGTGAACTCTACGGGTCACCGCATTGGTCCACATCGTTTTTGTAGTGTGAGTGCTCCGAATATTGCCCAAGAATTGTTAAGTGTACCCTGCCCAGAACCACAGAAGCGGGGAACACTGTGGTGCGGCTGGTAGAAGAGATGATGTAAATGTGCGTAGGAATACCTTCTTATCGCCCAGTTTGAGTGCAGACCAGTGGGGGAGTGTGGAGGGGGAAAATGGAACTTGGGCATAGTTCAGTTTAAACATGCCCAGTGTGAATGCACCCTATATTTTTAGGAACTATTTTTTTAGATCTATGTTCCGAAATTCCCAGTTCTAACAACTCGCTGATTCCAATATGAGGTTCTTCTCTCCTAGTTGGGTGTTAATTTATTGGCTGTTATAAGAATGCAAAATAAGTTGTATATATTTGTGTGTACATGGAGTGGGAAGGGTAGGAAGGACACAATTGGGTAAGTCCTGAGGGGGAATCTCACTATTTGAGTCTTTGAGAAGTCTTAAAAGAAAGACAGCTCACTAAAAAAAAAAAACAGTTTTGGGTGGGTTAAAGTCACATCTTTACCTTCAGCAAACTGGCTTAATGCAAATATTAGTAGTTGCCTGAACGGAATGCAGATGCCTGCTGATGCCTGCATGTATCATTGTTTAACGTCTTCAGCCCCCTGGGAGCCCCTTAAGGAAGTACTAATGTGCAAATCTGATTTTTTGTTGAGGAAGTAGAGAAAGTGTGGCCCCTTATTAATCCCGTTTTGCAAATCACTATTTGCAGTTCAATGTGATGGGCAGCCTTATTGTCCAATAAGGTGTTATAGAAGCAGTGTAGGACATTCTCAACTTTCTCAAGAAAGGTGGAGATTTGCATACTGAATCACTCTTGGAAAAGAGGCTCCCAGAATGCTGAAGTCCAAAGGTGAAGGCAGGATCCTTAGTGAGTGAGGTACTGTATTAAGGCAGCAGCTTCATACTTACTAAAGTTTAGCTTTGAAGCAGAGATCCACCCAAAATGTCCTATGTTGGGAAAGTATAATTTTTTTAGGTTTATTCTTTTCCATGTTTCAGGGTGCATCCAAACTTGGCTTTCCCGAACACACCACAAGACACACAGAAAACAAGCATTTTGCCTTGTGTCTCGGAAACACGTGGTAAGACATGCCACAAACACGTATCACGCTTGTGGTGCCATTATTTGTTAATAGAACCTCAAACGCAATTACAAACATGCCACAAGCGCGCCAGAACCTCAGCTGAAAAATGTGTGATTCTTCTGAATTTATCTGAGAGTGTTCTGGAGCTGCTGTGGCTCATTTGGTGCTCATAGGGCAGCATAAGTCATAAAGATTCCCCCCACTCCAGATCTTGCTGTAACAATGGGGTTTGTATTTCAACTGTAATATTTAGCTGTTTGCCCAGAGTACAGCTTTAATGAGTGTACTTTTCCCTATTCATCTGTACTTTTTTTTATTAAATTCACTTTGTCACTAGTTTCATGTTAAACTCGTGTTCTATATCATGATTGCTTGCACAGCGTGCATATAGTGGATACACCTGTATACTGACCTACAGTACTTAAAAAGTCCTCTTTTGTAAAATGCTGCACTTGTTCATTTACAAAGAATCTACCTTGATGATTTATTGAAGGATAACAAGCTTTGATTTTCTAAGTGTACATATAACACAGAGACAAAGCACAGTTACAAGTGGCATCCTTCATTACCTCAAAGACACAATAGATTCTCATACTCTATAGAATGACTCTCCTTCTGGTCTGGACTAAAGATTTTATGGTGAAGCCTTATTAGTTCAATAAACAGTAATTGATAGCTTAGAGAATCTAAAAGCATGCTTGTCTGATGTGGAACATAATTGTGCCCAGCTACTGGGGAGATTCACCCTGTCTGTTTGTCCTAATGACCATTCTTACAGGACTAAATATGAGGTAAAATAAAAATAGTTTAATTGTCACTGGAACAAGAATGCAGGGCAAATAAAGGGGACTCTTGATAAAGTGACAACTGTCTAAGGCTGGGTTCACACTATTGCGAATTGGATGCTGGTTTCTCCGCATTCAATTTGCATAGCAGAATATTGTGACCGGCTCTCTATGGAGCCAGTTCACACATCTCCGGAGCAAATTACACAGAAGACCTGTGCGTCTTTTGGTCCATTTCAGGTCCAAATTTAGGCGAAAATTCAGGCTGAAATTGGACCTGAACCAGTGAACCCACACAGGACCCCCTGCTGTGAGCGGCTCTGTGCTCTATTGTGAACCCAGCCTAAGAGGAGATTTCCCTCACTTTGGAATGATTTCCTCTCACTTCCTGCTGTGTCCACTGGACAGGAAGTTAACAGAGATCTTTTCGATGAAACAGACAGTAAAAATTTAAAAAAACTGGGGTTTTAACCAATTTATTTCCCTATAAAAAAAATGACTTTAGATTTACTTTAATGGTCTGAATTAACATATTACTGTTCTAGATCTCAGTACTACACTGAAACTTTTTGTCTAAATCACTATTTTGTCATGCAACAGCCACTATAAACACTATCATAGTCATTGCATATTATGAATCAATTGTCTCTTTGACTATAAAGTAGCAGGTTGATAATTAATGGCAGACGCTTCATAACCGGCTCAGAGAATCAACAGTGTGTCTTGTGTGCCCAAAACGGCTAATAAAATACAATTTACAACATATTTTAAACTGCAAATGATCCAATGGACGACTTCATGTTTTGAAAAATGAATAGGTACTTTAAATGACCACTTAAAACTTTCTTCAAAAAATGTATGAAACAAATAAAAAAACCTTTTTTTTAAACACTGTCACATATACACAGCAATGGCACACATTTAGCCAGCTAGGTTAATGCTTCGGACAATACATTGCATCAATCCAGGAGAAGCCAGAGACACGTCACAAGCTTCTAGTGATTGTGACGAAATATCAGTTTTAAAATTAGCTGCCAACACTGTGTGCATGCAACACAAGCTTACCCAGTCATTTTGTAGCCATCATAACACTAAAGGAACAAGGTACTCGAAGTGGACGCTGTGCTCAGTTCTTCCAGTGATATATATTTCAGTGTAGTTTAAAAATGTGGAGGGAAAATGTTTCCATTGATGCACCTAGCATTATGTGTAAGTCCAAAGCTATTCTATTTGGTAAGCTTTTATGCCAGTGCTAGCATAGTAGGCTGCATACGCTGGGCATAACAATTTCTGTGGATTGCCTTGGGTTTAGTACAGACACACAATGGAGGTCTTTAGTTGACTTGCACAATTCTAGACATCTGATCCAAACCATACCTGCTATTAAAGTATTTATTGCAGTATACAGTAACTATCCTCTAAGTTGGAAGCTCATATAGTCTAGAGCAGTATTCTTCAAACTGGATGTGGCCCTGTGCTTGCATTTATCTGGCCCTTGGAGCACACAATTCCCAACTGATACATGCTACTATCCCTCATATTAACAACCAACAATGGGGCACTCTTCCTCCCACTGACACCAACAATGGGGCACTCTTCCTCCCACTGACACCAACAATGGAGCACTCTTTTTCTCAGAGATAGCCAGGTCACACGATATTGACATCACACATGTGGGCATGTACAGACATACCCCACTTTTAAGTACACAAGGCGGTTTATTTACTAAAGCTGCAAAGTGCAAAATCAGGCTCAATTCTGCATAGAAATCAATGAGTTTCTAACCCAGCTTGTTCAATTAAGCCTGGTACCAAAACCTGGAAGCTCATTGGTTTTTATGCATAAACCCCATTGTGTACTTAAAAGTGGGGTGTATACATGCTGCAGTGAAAATCTCCTCCTTCCTGAATTCTCAGCACTGGAGAAACTTCACAAGTTTATCATGTAACCGTGGTATACGGACCATCCAAAAAGGTATATAGTGGCAGTATGTCAATGTAAAAAGTAGATTTATAAGCTGTGGACACTGTGGGGCAGACTTTAATTGCATGATCATGAGAATTTCTTTTGAAGAAATACTGTAGATTTAAGAACAACTTTTGAAATTATATTAATCTCTTGCTGACTGCATATGTGCAGCAGCAAAAAAGGTGGGCTTTAATGCCTATGTGCCACAGACATGTGTCCATAGCTGAGGTTTCTGTGATGACAGCACGCTTACTGCAAACTCCCAGCTCACTGACTGAGCTGTCAAAGCTTTCTCTTGCTATGACTGGGGGCTGGCAGGACAGGTTCCCTATCATCAGATGACCACTGTTACAGCCAATCACAATGGTCATGTGATGAGAAAGTCTGTCCAGCCCCAGCCCCAGTGCATAGTACACATTTGGTTTAGCTCTACCATAATAGTGTAGGATTTTTATAGAACAAAATACACTAAAACATTCATAACTGGAAAAAGTGTTGAAGCATAGCCCCCCACCTGACATTTTCATGTACTGTTGGCTACAAAGCAACCAGGGAGCTTTTAATGCACAAAAGGTACCCTAGCCACTGCCACTTTCTAGTCAAAGATTTAGGGAAAACCCCTTATTCAATATTCCACAAAGTAGGAAATAAAAAAGTGATCAAACCTTCGGCAAAACAATGAAATGTTCTGACTAATGGAATAATGTGGGATGGAACAGGCAGATATCTGAAAATGCGACAGAATAGCAGACCTCTTCTTAGAACTAGATGCTGAGTTGGAGCTGACTCCAGGAGGCAAGTCGCTATAAAAAGAGTCGACATCTCCAGCCTTTTTTACATAATCTCCCTGGGGTATTTGTCTAAAGCACAATAGATATCGTAAAGTCAGAAAACAAGACAAACACACACAGAAAACGACACAGACATAAAGGCAATATTAGTTCAGAAGGAAAAGACAGAGAGGGAAGATGGGACATGTAGCGTTCACTCAGGTTGACAATATGTTGATTCCCACCAGCATTCTGTATAAACATCTTAGTCAATGTTTCAGTTGTAACGAATAGGGGAACATTAATAAAGCCCAGGAAAAAAAACCTATTATACGTGCATTTATTGTATTATATGCATGTTATTTACCTGTAAAAGCCTCTCATGTAAAGATATCCAAAAGCTGTCAGACTGCTGCTGGGTGCCGCCATCTTGGTTGTAATGTCAGCAGCCCCAGTGGACACTCAATTCCCCTTGACTACTAAATAAAGGTTATTAAAGGAGGTAAGGGGAGGGGCAGAGGAACTTGGCCAGCACAGAGAGTAATTAGACACTCACAGAAGAGGAAAGAGCTATGATGTGAAAGGCTTCCTTGACTTCCACATAAAAGGTTATGGAGAGAAGTGGGGTGGGGGCGGAGGATCTGGGTCAGAACATAGAGTTATTAAACATTCACAAAAGAGGAAAGGGCTAAAACATCATAGGAAGGAGGGGGCTCTCTCCAGTCGCCAGCCACTTGACCAATGCAAGACACTGATCATGTAGTCTCTGGGCCAGATTCAGAAAGGAGATACGACGACGTATCTCCAGATACACCGTCGTATCTCTGCGTCTAAAGGCGTCCTATCTATGCGCCTGATTCATAGAATTAGTTACGCATAGATTTGCCTTAGATCCGACTGGCGTAAGTCACTTACGCCGTCGTATCCAAGTTGCATATTTACGCTGGCCGCTAGGTAGCGTTCCCGTTGATTTACGCGTCGAATATGCTAATGAGCTTGATACGCCGATTCACGAACGTAGTTTCGGCCCGTCGTATTTTTTTACGTCGTTTGCATAAGCGTAAATCCAGCGTAAAGTTACCCCTGCTATATGAGGCGTACGTAATGTTAAGTATGGACGGCGGGCCGGCGTATAATTTTCCGTCGTTTGAGTAAAACGTTCGCGAATAAGGCTTTGCGTAAGTTACGTTCACAACGTTTTCATTGACTATTTGCGGCGTGATTTGGAGCATGCGCACTGGGCTATGTTCACGGCCGGCGCATGCGCAGTTCGTTCGGTGCGTCGGGTCATGATTAGTTTACATAAAACATGCCCCCTACCTTGCCTATTTGAATTACGCGGGGATACGCCGGCCCATTTACACTATGCCGCCGCAACTTACGGACCAAGTGCTTTGTGAATACAGCACTTGCTCGTAAAAGTTGCATAGGCGTAGCGTAAATGGGATACGCTACGCCCGCCGATTTTTACGCCCATCTACCTGAATCTAGCCCTCTGTTGACAAAAAGGTTCCATGCTTAGGCAACTTTCATTGGTAAACTAACCCTAGAGGGGGAGATGTATGCAACATTTGTTGGCTTTATATAGACTACCAGCAAATGTTGCACAGAGTGAACGCAAACAAAGAAATCTTCAGGATTTGTACAGGTGAATGTGTGTCAATTGTATAGGTAATGTAGACTGAGACAAACAAGCGGTGGGTGTCCCTGTAGGTAGTCATTGGCATATTCTTTAATTTTACCCAATTTAGAGGGGGGGGGGTGTTAAATGTAATTATGGTATTAGTATTTCTGTTTAAGTCCCCATTGGTGATTCTTGGGTGAATCATAAGTTTGTAAACTTTAAGGTAAAAGTCTACTTAAACACTTTTTACCCTGCTTAAACCCCTACTGATAGAGCACTATGCTGATTCTCCTTTGCAGATATAACTGAGTAAATCACTAGATTTTTATGAAATGCTGTTAATTATTTAATGAAGAATGTTTTCTGTTATAGTAAATTAACTGTACTTGTTTGGATTGATTATCACTATGATCAGCGATGGCTTTCAATACTGCCTTGGCTACCTTCACCAATTTACACTACGTACCAGTGACAACACAGGGGTTTATGCATTTCCTGGGCATTACAAATGCCCTTTATGCTACTTTACTTGTTATTTAAATCTGAAATTGTGGTTTATTAAAGCAGACCTATTGATAATGTATGACTATGACAGGGTTTTAATCCAGATTATCAATCCATCAATGAAAGAACAAAGGGAGGTGTCAAAATGTACCCATTGTAGAAAAATTGCCAATTATTTTTTTTCCTGGCAATTGGTTTTGTTCAGTGGTGGTTCTGTTGGCTCTACCTAAATGTATACATCATCAGAAGTCACTTGACTAGTGACTCGAAACCTATCACATGTCCCAGGAGACAGAGAAGCACCAAGTTCTTCTACGTTTTGAAAGACCAGTCATTTTTTGAGCTGAAATCCAGAACTGGTAGAAATGTAGATAATGGACAGTACACCAGACGTTAATACTTCCAATGTTACAACTATTATGAATAGGGTTGTCCCGATACCGATACTAGTATCGGTATCGGGACCGATGCTGAGTATTTGCGGGAGTACTTGTACTCCCGCAAATACCCCCGATACCAAAATAGAATACTCCCCCCCCCCCCATATTGCAGCCATGTCCTGTCGCCCATACCTGTAGCTATTATACCGTCGCCGCCGCCGCATACCGCCGTTAATCCCTGCATTATAGCGTAACATGCATTACAAGCTTTCGTTTTGAATACTTGTAAATGCCCGCACCGCCATCTATAGACACTCCCCCTTGCTTGGTATTGGACGGATCCCTCCAATCCCGAGAAGGGGACTGTCTATACATGGTGGTGCGGGCATTTACAAGTATTCAAAACGAAAGCTTGTAATGCACGTTATGCTATAATGCAGGGATTAACGGCGGTATGCGGCGGCGGCGGTATAATAGCTACAGGTATGAGGGACATACATGGCTTGCAATATGGGGGACATACATGGCTTGCAAAATGAGGGACATACATGGCTTGCAATATGAGGGACATACATGGCTGCAATATGGGGTACATACATGGCTTGCAATATGGGGGACATACATGGCTTGCAATATGTGGGGGACATACATGGCTTGCAATATGTGGGGGACATACATGGCTTGCAATATGTGGGGGACATACATGGCTTGCAATATGTGGGGGACATACATGGCTTGCAATATGTGGGGGACATACATGGCTTGCAATATGTGGGGGACATACATGGCTTGCAATATGTGGGGGACATACATGGCTGCAATATGTGGGGGACATACATGGCTGCAATATGTGGGGGACATACATGGATGCAATATGTGGGGGACATACATGGCTTGCAATATGTGGGGGACATACATGGCTTGCAATATGTGGGGGACATACATGGCTTGCAATATGTGGGGGACATACATGGCTTGCAATATGTGGGGGACATACATGGCTGCAATATGTGGGGGGACATGGCTGCATTTGGGGACACATTAAAAAAAAAGTATTGGTATTCGGTATCGGCGACTACTTGAAAAAAAGTATCGGTACTTGTACTCGGTCCTAAAAAAGTGGTATCGGGACAACCCTAATTATGAATATATTGCCTTTTTGTTACCACATGGACCATAATACTTATTGGCATATGGGTATGTGTGTAGAATTCATACTGACGCTTAGAATGGGTAGATCAGTAGACTGGATCAGATTCCCGCAAGGTATACTAGCACATTATGACCGACTTACCTGAAAACAAAGCCCTTCAGCAGTGCACTGTCACCACGGTAGGCGCTTCCATCTCCACCTGGTCTTCCTTCCAGGTTCGCAGGCTTCATCACATGCACACGGAAGTCACTTTTTACGGCACAGGGCTCTAAAGAAAAGGCATGGGTATGCTGTTCCTTGAGAGCACATGCACCGGTAATGTCACTGGCTGCTTAGAAATGTTTCCCAAACCAGCGGTCCCAACCTTTTTGGCACCAGGGATCAGTTTCATGGCAGCCATTTTTTCCAGGTACTAGTGTGGGGGGAGTGGTGAGGAAGTGGTTTTTGGTGGATGGGTCGGGGGATGGGAGTTCAGAGTCTGTCCTCAGCCCCTCCATCATAGCCTTCTCCATCACAGGACCCCTGTAGTCTGCCCATCCTTTCCTCTCTCCCTATTCTAATCTCTGCCTTCCCTGCTTAGGACTCCTACTTTTGGCAGGGCAGAGACTGTGCTTAGTCCATGTTTCCTGTCCCGTCTCCCCTGCCCGGCCGCTAGACGACGTCATCCTATCAGTAGGGCAGCGTACAGGAGAAGCTCTCCATTCTGATCTGCAGCACCTCCCTCCCCTGCTGATATAATGAATTATTGTGTGTACAAATTTCCATTACTTTGTTTCTTGTTGGATTGACAATCTTATTTAAATGCAACAAAGTATACCAATTTAAGAATAAGTCTGTTTAAAAAACTCTTAATGCACTTTTTTGGGAAAATTGGTCAAAATTACATGAGCCTTGTAATAAACGCATAACTGTTGTTACACAGTTAAATGCTTTTATGGTAGGTTAAAGAAATCAGCAACACACAGAGTGCAAGTACTAGGCACAAAATATTTCATTTTAATTGCACAGCAAAAGCAAATTGGGAAAAAAAGTAAATTATGTTTCTAAAAGTATATCTTTGTTTAAGGAAAATTGTCATCAATGCACAATTCATAGAGGCTTCTGTTCTGTATGACAGTTCATTCAAGTATCAAATCCAGTAACTATGTGATGCACAATCCTCAGAGTAAACTGAAAAACTACAATTTTAACTTACCCATAAATTCCTTCTCTTGTGGTTCAGTTTGAGATATAGGACAGGTATAGACCAAAGGTTATGAGTCGCTACCTTCAGGTGATTGTACACTCCTGCTAGGGCTACATTCGGTGTGTATCCACATAACCCCTCCCAATCTGTGAGGCGTAAGGCTCCAGTATTTAGTAAGCAATACGGAGTGATCAAGACACTGGGGGGGGGGGGGGTTCTGTGTCCTGTACTGTACTGTACTCCAACATAAGGAATTTACTGGTTAAGTCCAAATTCCTATTTTCTTAATTGTACAGTGAGGGGTGAGCAGCAACATACTGTCAACAGGTCCACAAGAAACATAGTGGTTTAAGGAACCAGAACAAAATACTCAAATAACAGCTTGAAGAACCTTCCGGGCAAAGCTCACATCAGATGAGACCTGAACATCCACCTGGTAGAACTTGGAAAACATGTGAACAGAGACCAGGTGATGGTCTTGCAAATCTGGGATACTTGTGATTGATGCTGAAAAGCCCAGGAGACACCAACTGTTGTGTTGACATGGACTCTGATGGGAAAGAGAGGAACGTTTTCCTTAAAGTCATATGTCCTGAAAGTTAGTCGTCTGATCCACCAGGCAATGGAGGAACAGAAAACACTGTGTGCTAACAGCGCACATGGGCAGGAAAAATAGGAATTCAGTCTTGTGAATAGAGGCTGTAGCTTTCACATAAACCCTGAGAGCTCTGACCAATTTCAGAATTTTTTTGTCATGTTTTGGGTTGGGACAGAGGGAAGGGAAGCCAATGTTCTTATTGGAGTGGAAGGAGAACATCATCTTAGGCAAGAAGGAATGCTTTGGTATCAAAACCACCTTGTCCTTGTGCAAAACAATAAAGGCTCTTTACAAGAGACAGTTGCAAAGTGAGAAACACACTTGCATGATGTGATGGCAACCAAGAGAGCCACCTTAAAAGTTGAGGTCTTCCAAAGAAATGTCTTTAATTGGTCAAAAGGGAAAAGAGGCTCTGAAAAATAGTGAAAAACCCTAGGTGACACAAGAGGTCGAAATAGGGGAATGGTATGAGCAACTCCCTGTAGAAATGTCATGATAAAGATATGCAAGGCAAGGGGTTTCTGGGAAAGGATGGATAAAGCAGAAACCTCCTCCCTGACAATACTCAGCACCAGACACTTGTCATGACCAGAAGAAAGGCCAAAATATGTGTATTCCTTGGTTAAGTCTTCTGTCCTTCCACGAGCAATAGTGGATTTTGCAGGAGTTGGATTTCCTTGCTTAGAGTTAGATGAGGCAGAGAGTCTTGTCTGTTTGAAATAGGCCAGGGCTATTAACTACAATAAGTCTGAGTTTGGCTGTGTACCCCTTTTCTTCAATTTGGTGAAATGAGAATCACTGGTGCCCTTTTCTCCCTTCTCTTGCGCAGCATTCAAGGGATGATCTTCATCAGAGGGAAGGTATAAACCAGTTGGACTTGAGTCAAAAAATAACCAAAGCATTTATTGTGAAGGCTAGAGGATCCTTAGTCTTGGCCACAAATTTGTTCAGCTTGCTGTTAAAACGGGGAAAACCAGGATGTCAACATCTGGTCTTAACCACCTTTGACAGAAATTTTGAAAAATCTCTGGGTGCAGAGACCAATACTCCAGGTTTAGGCATTAACGGCTTTGAAAATATACCTGCCAATTGTCTATTTCCAGAGTTAGGGCAGCCAAAAGAGCTAGAATGTAAGTAAGTGTCTGTGCATGACAGTATAGACTAGAGTTGCTAGTTTTCTGATGCCCCTTGATGATTTATATAGGCCATTGCTGTGGCACTGTCCCACTGTACTCAGACTGGATGACCCTGTAGACGGGAGTTCTGATATTTTAGAGACAGTCTGTTGGCTCTCAGTTCAAGAATGTCGATGGGTAGATATTGACTGTGCAAGTCTTACCATGTTCCAAGTCCTGTAAAGGAATGGCTTTTCTAATTCCAGTGCAGGATTGGAAATTTGCCATGCCAGAGAGATCTTCAATTGACTTGATAGGCACATTCTTCCCAAGATTGGGTCTCCTTGTTCCACGTCTTGGGGATGTTGGATTGAAAGGGTCTGGAGTGAAAATGGGCACTCAGACTGTCTTGAAGCCTAGAACCCTCATTCAGAAGTGAAATGAGGGGTGATATAGCGAACTGAGGGTCTGAGGCCTCGTACACACGATGAGATATGTCCGCTCAAACTTGTCCGACGGACAGTTTAGAGCGGACATGTCTCATCGGATTTCGGTCCGATGGCGTGTACACACCATTGGATCAAAATCCCCGCCGGCAGACAGCGTGGTGACGCGGCGGTGACTTTGACGCCGCCACGTCACCGCTACATCACCGCACCAGGAAGTAAACACTTCCGCGCGCATGCGTCGTGTGTACGCGGCCTGAGAGTTGGACCTTACAGAAGCAATCCTCTCCTGAGGAAGGATGTTTCTTGCTTCAGCTGTGTCCAAAATTAGACCCAGGTACTCCAGATGGTATGAGGGCTGGTGAACAGACTTTGGATAGTTGATTATCCAGCCAAAGGTTTGAGATAACTGGATATTCCTTTGGACATTGGTAGACAAGGTCTTGGCTGAGGGGTACTGGCAGTAGAAGGTCATCCAAGTTACCTGTGATATGAATACCCTGGGTACCACTGTGAACACTCAGGGTGCAGAACAGAGTCCAAATAGCAGTGCTACAAACTGTTAGTGCTGGCCTCCCATAGTAAAATGTCAGAAGCATTGGTGTGTCGGGAGAATGCAAAATACAGAAATAGGCTTCTACTGGTGCACTAAATTACCTATTTCTAAGTAAAACAATCACAAATCTTGTAGGTTGCATTAAAAGTTTTTGTACACAAAGAAATCTGTTTAAGGATTTGAAGTCCAGTATTGGGTAGATGTTCCTACAGCCTGTATTTGGTTTTGGGGCTGTAAATAGGATTGAGTAGAACCCTGAAACTGTTCTTCTGAAGGACCAGGTACAACCACTACCTGAGGATGGTGAAAGGCAATTATCAAATCTGCTTTTCTTTCATTTGAAGTTGGTAGAAAGGAAGATAAAAAGCAAGGCAGTAGGCTGTTTACAGAACACATGCTGTTGAACCCTTTTATCCCATCGTGTTTGGAATACACCCAACGGGTTCTTCAGTGTCTGGAAAACTATACAAAATGGACTAGGCTCTGGATCTGTATATCACTCTGCAGTTAACATCACATACTGCACTGTGTACCAAGGTGAGCACCTAATGCCAGATACAATCCTCAAAGCAAATATTACAGTCCGGCCCCATGCAACAGGGTCCAGGTATGGTGCCCGAGGACCACATTGAGAACAACCAATATGGAAACTGCTAGGTAGAGTAGGCAGTCAGATGTTGATAGAAGATTCCAATGAAAAAACTTCAGTGGTTAAAATAGAAAAAAATACTTCTTTAAAAGGAGAACAGGTCAATTAGGTCAAGGACACAAGCAAACACAGCTAGAGTGTTTAGGGTTATATAATGATTATTGCTAGTGTCAAATCACCTGAAAGTAGCAGCATATAACACATGGTCTATAAATACCTGCCCTGAGTTCTGTACTACCTTTGTCTTCTCTGACTGAGCCAAATCTTTATTTGTGTCTCATGGTAGTCCTCCCTGACACTGCAGCTCACAGTGAGAGGTTTCAGCAGCAAAGACTGTGCTGTCAATCAAGAAGGCAGTGGGCAGGACTGGGTGTAGCCATTGATTGACAAGCAGCAATGCAAAGCTGTAGTGCAAGAAGACACAGCCTACACAAGAGTGGCAACTCTGCTTTGAACTTAGGAGTCATGCAGCATCATTTCCACACCATCACAGGAAGCTGAATTAGGTGAAATACACTGGTAGGATTGACAGGTGTTTGTTTGACATTGCAGGAGGAGTAAGAGAAAGCTGTAAGTGTAGATGCATGTATACGATGCAGCACATTATTTTTTTTTCAATGGGAGGCCAAATTTCACCAGTATGCCAAATTGTTCAGTAAGAGCTTTTATTAAGCACAGAAAGACATGCATGTCTTTCTGTAAAAATAAATGATCGTATTGAATAGTTTGGTGCACTTGCTGATTTTTGGATATGTTGACAAATGCATCATTCAGTGGGTGGGTAGTCACTACAGCACTCAATTTTTAATGTATGTAGTTTACCAGGCTCCCCTTATTCTGACCTGCCCCCCCCCCCATAGACAAGAGGTCAAAAACAGCAGCATTAATATTTGTCATTGCATGTTTATGGTCATATTTTAATTGATATCTTTTAGAAGGGATGAGTGAGCTACCCTGTGACTTGGCTGTGTAAGGCCTTGTACACACGAGCAGACAGATTTGTTCAAATCGGTCGGACAGACCGATTTGAACAAATCTGTCTGCTGGGATGTGTACACACGATCAAACCAAAATCCCCGCCGGCAGACGGCGCGCTGACGTGTCGGTGACGTGGTGGTGACATTGACGCCGCCACGTCACCGCACCAGGAAGTGAATTACTTCCGCGAATGGATTCGACGCATGTCCGAGAAGATATGTCTGCTGGTTAGCGTACTAACCAGCAGACATATCGGGCCGATGGGTTCCCAGCCGACAGATTTCAAAGCATGCTTTGAAATCTGTCGGGTGGCCAAATCCGTCGGCTCGCCCCCAGTACACACGATCGAATCTGTCTGCTGGGACGGTCAGGTCGACCGTTTCCAGCAGATAGATTTGATCGTGTGTATGCGGCCTTAGGGCTCTTTCACATGCTGATGACCATTTTCACAGACTCCACTCGCTCAGTAGGGACCAATCTGTTAAACCCTGCTAAACCGGCGGATTTCAGGTCCATCTCTGCTTACTGTGGAGAGACGGACCTGTCAGATCTCCGCTCTCTGCTATGGAGGATCAGATGAAAATGGATCCGCCTGTCCGATCCGATAGACAGATGGAAAATAGGGTTTCCATCAGTCTGATTTTAGCAGATCGGATGTCAGCGGACATGTCACCGCTGAGCTGACATCCGTCACGCCATAGAACTGCATGGAGCATCCGTTCAGGTCCGCTTAAAAAACTGACAGGTGGACCTGAACAGGGCCTAAAAGTTTTAAAAGGATACTTGAAACAATCATAATTTTGCTTTTTTTCGAGCTTTGTATAACCACCTCTACTATCTACAAAGAAGAAGAATGTTCTTCCAATAATAATCCAGAACATGCATAATATGTCTAACTTTTTTAACTGGTAATTAAGATTTATGTAATAGTTAATGAATTAAAAGTGAGGAAGTTTCTTTAAACCCTGGTTCACACTGGAGCGTTTTGACATGTCAAATCACAATTCAAATCAGTGGAAATTGCTGTCAATGGCATCGTTCTAATCGCTGCACCGAAATTCAAAAAGTAGTTTCTGTACTACTTTTTGCGATTTCCGGCCATGATTTACATTGACATCTGTGCACACAAAGATGTCTCTGAAATCGTGGCCGAAATCGTGACAGACATGCGGGAGTGAAATCATGTGAGTTCAGCTGAACTCACACGGCTTCATTCCCTGCAGCTCAGTGTGAACCTAGCCCTACAGAACTACAGCTCTATACACTGCTATAATAAAAGTTTGACATTAAAACTGAATCCACCAGTTTGCATATGTAAAGCAGTAATGGAAATATGGTAGATCAAGCATGTAAAAAAAATGGAATACACATTACAAGATAAATGTTTCAAAAACTAAAAATCCAGTAAAGCATGCACTGTAAAAATTTTATTTTAGCAACATACTAAAGAAAAATAAATAAACAGAAATACATAAAATGCATAGCAATTGTACCTTGCTGACAATTTTCCTTCCGTTAGACCAAAGTAAAGTAATACTATAGTTGTGTTTATCATTTGTTTTTTACCCATGTTAGGACACAAAGCACAGAGACAACTTCTAACATTTTCTATAACAATATATTTTAAATCTTGCAGACAAACATTGAAACAAATAAAATTAGACTGTTATAATCCTGCTCAGTTGTTATTGTGATATCAAACCATCAAGGATGAACCTGAACATGATGAAATGGCAGACAATATGGCCTTGTATTGTTATCTGACAAGGATATAGGTGTGAGGATGGGGTGCTACTTGGGCTACATACAGCTTGAAAGGGTATTGTACAATAGAAGCCTACAATTTACTATTTCTAAAACATCTCTCTCTTTTTTTTTTTTTTTTGTACAGCATAGCATAATGTAAATTGCATTTCAAATATCAAATAAATGTATCATTAGCCTGCAGATATTTCATGAAATTTCTGTTTTCTCTAAAGCAGAGCAGACATCAGGACTACCCACCAGTGAAAACAGCATGGTACATACAAATGTAAACTGTGAAAGACAGGTAACTACACATGAAAGTGATGAAATGCAGCTAAATGAAAAGGCAGCCTACTTACCTCTCTCTCCGATAGTTTCTTTTCATGTTAAAGAAGAGAACAAAGAATTACTAAACTATCATTTCTTGTTTTTTTTTTATTATGTATTTTGATTTTTTTTAAGGTAGAATGTAATGAGAATTTTAGTAGAACAAAGTTGTACAAGAATCGAAAGCAAAGAGACTACTGTATATGGCCAAACATTTAAGGACATTTGACATAACACCTATATGAGTTTGTTTGACATCCCATTCCAAAACCATGAACATTTAAACTGCACTGGTAATGCCTTCCCCCAAGACTTTAACGTGTTTCCTGTTGAAATGTGTGCCCATTTAGCAAAAAGAGTGTGTCACAAAGTTAAAAGATCAATTTCAAGAAGTATTTGGATCGTGTAGCATTAACAGTACTCTTCACAGTAAACAAATGAACTTCACATACTTCTGGCTTTATAGTTTGGGTGTCCAGAAACTTTTGGTCAATGGTGTAAGTTAATCAAGTTTCATTATAACATGGTCATTTTGGTCTATTTGCCTGCGAACCAGCACTGTGATGCAGTATGCCTTGTGGTAATCTTTATCGCTGTGGTGAAGGTAGAACAGCAAACAGCCACTGATGGACCCTCAAAGTCAGAACAACAGAACAGACTAACAGAGAAAATCTTAGATGTTAAAGTCTGTGCAAATGCACCCTAAAGTAATTCTTTAGACAGAGAAAAGGTAAATTCCTTCTGCAAAGTGTAATAACAAACCTCTTGAAGATTTTTTATGAAGATATTGAAAAATATTGTTTTAGAGTTCTAAATTATAACTTGATGAAGGACTGAATGTGGAATGTCTCCGGGTAGATGTGCATATTTGTTTATATCAAAAATCTATCCAAGGTTGCCTGAAATTTTAGTGTAAGCCCCAACGTATTCACTTTGCAAAGTGAACATTTTCTACTCATTTATTAACACCCAACACCCCCCCCCCCCCCGTTGAATTATCAAGAATATATTTTTAGGATAAATTGGTGATAAAAACCATAATGTTTTTTTCTGAAAGAAATAATGGGTTGAAAATTTAGATTTCCCAGTAATTGCACCAGCTTCATTTAAGCCCATGAAGCCTACTTTTTTTAGAATACATTAGTGCAGGTAATAGTTGAGTTAATCTTATTGCAATTAACTTGGCATCAATTATTATTTAAAGGAGAAACATGGCCAAAGCTATTTTGGCCATGCTTTTCCTGTGTGTCACAGGAGTACACTTAGTACGTGCTGATCTGTGCAAAACCATTGCACAGGGCAGGTAAGTATGACATGTTTATTATTATTTTTTAAATCAAAGCTATACAGTCACATTAATTTAGTGGATCTGTGCATCCTCCACTACTCCTGCTGCTTCTTAAAAATCTCCCACCAATCATCAGATCACCAATTAACAGGGGCAGTTCTGACATGAGAAGGCAAAGCTTTATCTTCCACTTAGATGGCCACCTCCATAAAGAGACACAATTATGGAACAAGGCACCTTAATTTAGTATTCATAATTCAGAAAATATTTGCTTCAGGAAGCCTATAGACAATACTAGCGACTAGTCATTTGCTCTCCGCTTGTCTTTTTAGGATACATATTTCAGAATTTAGGTCCTATTTAAAGTTGAAGTTCAGCCTAAAACTAACTAGCTCTAAACCTACTTGTAGCCACATTCTAAAAAAATTGCTATACATACCTTTTCTGCAGCCGATCCGGTCCCACTCTGAACTGTCAGTGGCGGCTTTTCTGTGTAGGCGTGTGCAGGAGAGGCAGCCAACAACGAAAGCCCCATAGTAAGTCTATGATGTCACTTCCCAGCCTATGTTGGCTGTCTCCTGCACACAGCTTGACACCGGACTGGATCAGCTGCAGAAAAGGTATGTATAGCAATTTTTGCTTTACAGGGTTAGATAGATTAATCTTAGAATGTGGCTGCCAGTAGATTTAGAGTTAGTCAGATTTAGGCTAAACTTCTACTTTAAGTCACCTTGTGAAAAAAAAAGCAAATCACTGGTTTGCTTTGGCATGGAGATTGTATGCTCTCCACGTTTAGTGAGTTTCCTTCCCAGAACACACTTGTAGGTAAATCTACCTAAACTGCCTCTACATCGTGCTTGTGTGCACATTAGATTGCAAGCACCTTGAATCATGAACTGATGGGATTGAGTTATTTAATAAGAAAAATTGTTGGCACTAGTCATAAAATAGCAAAATAATGAATTGTATTGTTTACGGTAGGTTACTGCACTTTATGTAAAGCAGTTTTCCCTGCATTTCATAAATCTCTGAGCTTATGGGGCTGTTTGTCTTTACTAACTACAGTGATCTAATGAAAGAGTTTAAATCAGAATACATGCTGTGTCATCACTTACTTGTAACCCCAAGCTGTAATTCCTAATACCAACAGCAACACTAGCATGGTACCAGCAATTGCTCCTATGATTATGTTTGTGCTAACCACACCTGAAAGAAGCATACAAGTCAATTAGTCATTATTAGTGTTATCTTACATGCATACAGGGTTAGCTAATAACACAAAACAGTACAAGAAGATTAAAAGTTACTTTCCACAAAACTATCCATCACCCCCCACAATGTTGTTGCTCAGTAGGGGTCTTAACATATGAAGCCTTCACTGGCCAGTTCTTCCAACAATGCTAGCAGCAAGCATTTTTTTTTATATGGTGGGTTTGATTTACTAAAACTGGGAAGTGCAAACTCTGGCGTAACTCTGCATAGAAACCAATCAGATTCCAGGTTGTAACGTCAAAGCTTAATTGAACAAGCTGAAGTTAGAAGCTGATTGGCTACCGTGCAAAGTTGCACCAGATTTCAAACTCTCCAGTTTTAGTAAATTAATCCAATTGTGTCCATTATTTTGTATCTTAACAGACTAAAGGCAATTTACTTAGGCAGGCCATAGATGGTTCAAATTTCCCCATCAACACAGATAGTGTTGACAGGCGAATCCCTCCGGCCGAGCATTTGTCTTCTCCCTGGCCAGGGTGGGCCCCGTTGAAGCAGTCCCCGCTGGGAGAAGATAGTGATTACGGCTATAGCAGCAGGCTGGTTGTACCCAAATTGATCGATCCATCAACTTGGTACACTTAGCCTGTCCAATAGGAATTGACTGCAATTCATTGGGCGAGATACACAGAGCCATTACTCCGGTCTATCTCCTGTTAGACCGGAGTAATTTCAAATTACCCGCGTCGTTTCATTAGTTTGAATCCTCAAACCATGATACGGCGGCTTCGGGCTTCGATCCGACAGGCTTACGTCTTCGTACACCGTCGGATCTACGCTGCAATCTTTTTCCGCCCGCTGGGTGGAGTTTGCGTCGTTTTCGGGGTATGCAAATTAGCTTTTTCCGGCGATCCATGAAGTTACGATTGCATTCTCTTACGGCATCTGTAGTCATCTTTTTGCTGCGTAAAGTTAGGGAAGCATTTGGTTTGCTCGCGTATACACATGAGCAAACCAAAATCCCTGCCAGCAGACAGCGCGCTGACGTGTCGGTGACGTGGCGGTGACGTTGACGCCGCCACGTCACCGCACCAGGAAGTAAAACACTTCCGCGCATGCGTCGAAACCATTCGGCGCGTGTGCGAGAAGACATGTCTGCTGGTTAGCGTACTAACCAGCAGACATGTCGGGCGGACGGGTTCCCAGCCGACAGATTGGTAAGCATGCTTTCCAATCTGTCGGGTGGCCAAATCCGTTGGCTCGCCCGTACACACGATCGAATCTGTCTGCTGAAACGGTCTAGCAGACCGTTTCCAGCAGACAGATTTGATCGTGTGTACGAGGCCTTAGAGCCAGGTAAAATACGGCGGTGTAGTGTGTCTCTGATACTCTGCGCCAGGGCAATTTGTACCTGAATCTGGCCCTGTTTCCTTTGTAAAAGTGGTTCAATTGAATTTACAATTATTAGATAAAAAATACTCTTAAAATCAAATAAAAAGTGTACGTATAGCCAAAATATTTCTTTTTAGTTTATGATAGTTTTGTAAAGGGTTAAATATATTCTAACCAACCAAGCTTTACCTGACCTGCCTTTTTTAGCTAAAGGGTCACGGTCAGTTGGTAAGTAGGCTACTTACCTTTTCCATAAAATTGTTCCCTTGGTGACGATGTAAAGACCTTAATCACTTCATATCTTCTATGGACATTTATTGTGCTATTATTCATTCAGATTGTTGTTCATAAGTATGCACTTTGTTCACTTTAGTTCTATATGCACTTTATTATTGTTGATTATAAATTGTAAAGCACGTTGTTCACTTTGGGCCAGATTCAGAGACCCGTAACTCCTGTCTAACTGGTGTTAGACTGGAGTACTTTCGAATTACGCACGTTTTTTAGCTAGTCTGAAATCTCAAACCATGAAAAGTTGGCTGCGGGCTTCAATTCGACTGGATTACGTGTTCGTACGCCTTCGGATCTACGCTGCAATAAAATTGCGGCCACTGGGTGGACTTCCCGTCGTTTTCCGCGTCGGGGTATGCTAATGAGCTTTCGCCGGCAATCCCCGAAATTACGATCTTCAATCGTAATCTCTTACGGCATCTTTAGTCATCTTTTTTTTACGTAACACTATACCAGCTTTTTGCTGGTCTAATATTAGACAGCCCATGTTAAGTATGGCCATCGTTCCCGCGTCGAATATCAACGTTTTTCGACGTCTTTTTTTATTTTTTACGTAAGTCGTCCGGGAATAGGAATGTTCATAAACGACGCTACTCAAAAAAAATGACGTAACAACGTGATTTCGCGCAATGCACGGCGGGAAATTTCTGAACGGAGCATGCGCAGTTCGATATAGACTACGCCGCCGTATCGTACGGGCAAAAATCTACCAGAATTCCATTTAGAGCCTGGTAAAATACGTCAGCGTAGAGTATTTCGAATACGCTGCGCAAATTTACGTGTACGTGAATCTACCCCTTTATGTTTATGCTATCTAAACCATAGCGAGCATTATTTGGTTTAGCCCCCTCTTATTTATATACAACCCACAGGTCAGATGCGTTGCCTTTCATTTACAAAATCTTCATTTATATTAGACACAAATTTTAGATACTATAAAATTAATTAGTTAATTTTTTATGCAGCATATGAAGCATCATTTTTATTTATTTTTTTAAACTAGAGCGTGTAAAATCTTGTGCAGCTCTGCATAGAAACCAATCAGCTTCCAGGTTTTACTGCCAAAGTTTAAGACAGAAGTTAAAGGGTCACTAAAGGAAAAAATTTTATCAGCTATATACCTCCCTTTACCTTATTGCAGTGCTGTTTTCATTTCCTGCTTGTTCGTTTTTCCTCTGAATTAGAGTTCTGTCTTGTCATTTCCCCCCACTTCCTGGTTGTGTAGATAAGAAAATGTTCACAGAGTGATAACCTCTCAGTGTGGTCAGTAACGTGCTCGCTCCCTCTTGTTAGACTACAGGTCTGCGTGAGAACGCTGTGTACGTCTGTGTAGACTGCAAGGAGCTGTGATATCGTGGGTGTGTCTAACACCCCAGCACCTCCTCACTATCTGAAAATTTGGTTTCAGTCAAGCTCTGCCCTATCTGGATCCCGCCCCCTTGGCTAAGACGAAAACTTCACTAAAGACACTGAGTTTCCAAGCAGCAGCTGAAGGAGGACAAACGTTGCAGAAAAGCCAAAAGAAAAGCTAAAATCTTTCACTCCGTTTCATCATCATATACAATATCATTGCAATATAAAACTTATATATTTAAATTTATGTTGCTGGTTTTTCTCCCTATGCAATAATGTATGTGCCTCCTAATCCCATCCCATCCCTCTCTCACCTCAATAAGACCTAGATCCATCCATCCATCCGTTCATCCCATCCCTCTCTCAGCTCAGTCTGACCTAAATCCATCCATCCATCCGTTCATCCCATCCCTCTTTCAGCTCAGTGTGACCTAGATCCATCCATCCATCCGTTCATCCCATCCCTCTCTCAGCGTGACCTAGATCCATCCATCCATTCATCCCATCCCTCTCTCAGCTCAGTCTGACCTAAATCCATCCATCCATCCGTTCATCCCATCCCTCTCTCAGCGTGACCTAGATCCATCCATCCATCCGTTCATCCCATCCCTCTCTCAGCTCAGTCTGACCTAAATCCATCCATCCATCCGTTCATCCCATCCCTCTTTCAGCTCAGCGTGACCTAGATCCATCCATCCATCCGTTCATCCCATCCCTCTCTCAGCTCAGTCTGACCTAAATCCATCCATCCATCCGTTCATCCCATCCCTCTCTCAGCTCAGTCTGACCTAAATCCATCCATCCGTTCATCCCATCCCTCTCTCAGCTCAGTCTGACCTAAATCCATCCATCCGTTCATCCCATCCCTCTCTCAGCGTGACCTAGATCCATCCATCCATCCGTTCATCCCATCCCTCTCTCAGCTCAGTCTGACCTAAATCCATCCATCCATCCGTTCATCCCATCCCTCTCTCAGCGTGACCTACATCCATCCATCCATCCGTTCATCCCATCCCTCTCTCAGCTCAGTGTGACCTAGATCCATCCATCCGTTCATCCCATCCCTCTCTCAGCGTGACCTACATCCATCCATCCATCCGTTCATCCCATCCCTCTCTCAGCGTGACCTACATCCATCCATCCATCCGTTCATCCCATCCCTCTCTCAGCTCAGTGTGACCTAGATCCATCCATCCATCCATCCGTTCATCCCATCCCTCTCTCAGCTCAGTGTGACCTAGATCCATCCATCCATCCGTTCATCCCATCCCTCTCTCAGCTCAGTCTGACCTACATCCAAACGTGCGAAATTGATTTGATGAATGGATGGATGGATAGAGGACAGTTTGATACATGCAAAAGGGATTTGAGGAATGGATGTAGGTCAGACTGATAACAGTGAAAGTGAATTGATGAATGGATGGATGGATATAGGACAGTCTGATCCGTTCATCAAATCCCGTTCGCACGTATCAGAATGTCCTATATCCATCCATCCATTCATCAAATCTATTTAGCTCGTATCAGTCTGACCTACATTCCCTTTAGCTATAATCATTGTGACCTCCATCCATCCATCCATCAAATCCCTTTAGCGCGTATTAAACACTCCTCTATTTATCCATCCATTCATCAAATCACTTTGGCTGTTATGATTTTGTCCTACATTCATCCATCCATTCATCAAATCACTTTGGCTGTTATGATTTTGTCCTACATTCATCCATCCATTCATCAAATCCCTTTCACATGTATTAAACTGTCCTCTATCCATCAATCCATTCATCAAATCTCTTTCGCACGCATAAGACTGTCCTATATCCATCCATCCGTTCATCAAATCACTATCGCACGTGTGGATGTAGGTCAGACTGAGCTGAGAGAGGGATTTGATGAATGGATGGATGGATATAAGACATTCTGATACATGCGAAAGGGATTTGATGAATGGATGGATTGATGTAGGTCAGAGTGATTAGAGCGAAAGGGATTTGATGAATAGATGGATGGATATTGGACAGTCTGATCCGTTCATCAAATCACTTTCGCACGTATCAGACTGTCCTATATCCATCCGTCCATTCAACAAATCACTTTCGCTGTTATCAGTCTGACCTACATCCATCCATCCATTCATCAAATTCCTTTCTCACGCATAAGACTGTCCTATATCCATCCGTTCATCAAATCACTATCGCACGTGTGGATGTAGGTCAGACTGAGCTGAGAGAGGGATTTGATGAATGGATGGATGGATATAGGACATTCTGATACATTCGAAAGGGATTTGATGAATGGATGGATTGATGTAGGTCAGAGTGATTAGAGCGAAAGGGATTTGATGAATAGATGGATGGATATTGGACAGTCTGATCCGTTCATCAAATCACTTTTGCACCTATCAGACTGTCCTATATCCATCCGTCCATTCAACAAATCACTTTCGCTGTTAGTCTGACCTACATCCATCCATCCATTCATCAAATTCCTTTCTCACGCATCAGACTGTCCTATATCCATCCATCCATTCATCTAATACCTTTGGCTCTTATCAGTCTGACCTACATCCATCCATCCATTCATCAAATCCCTTTCCCTTTTATCAGTCTGACCTATGTCCATCAATCCGTTCATCAAATCACTTTCGCAGGTGTGGATGTAGATCATACTGAGCTGAGAGAGGGATTTGATGAATGGATGGATGGATGTAGGACATTCTGATACATGCGAAAGGGATTTGATGAATGGATCGATGAAGGTCAGACTGAAGTGAGAGAGAAATTTGATGAATGGATGGATTGATGTAGGTCAGACTGATAAGAGCGAAAGGGATTTGATGAATGGATGGATGGATAGAGGAGTCTTTGATACGTGCGAAAGGCATTTGATGTATGGATGTAGATCAGACTGATAACAGTGAAAGTGAATTTATGAATGGATGGATGGATATAGGACAGTCAGATCCGTTCATCAAATCCTTTCACACGTATCAGACTGTCCTAATATCCATCCATTCATCCAGTCCCTTTCGCTCTTATCAGTCAGACCTACATCCATCTATCCATTCACCAAATCCCTTTCACACGTATCAAACTCTCCTCTATCCATCGGTCCATTCATCAAATCATTTTAGCTGTTATCAGTTTGTCCTACATTTATCCATCCATTCATCAAATCCCTTTCACACGTATCAGTCTCCTCTATCCATCCATCCATCCATTCATCAAATCCCTTTCGCACGCATCAGACTGTCTCATATCCATCCATCCATTCACCAAATCTCTTTCGCTTTTATCAGTCTGATCTACATCCATTCATTCATCAAATCTCTCTCTCACCTCAGTCTGACCTACGTCCATCTATCCGTTCATTAAATTACTTTTGCACGTGTGGATGTAGGTCAGACTGAGCTGAGAGAGGGATTTGATGAATGGATGGATATAGGACAGCCTGATAAGAGCGAAAGTGATTTGATGAATGGATGAATGGATATAGGACAGTTTTATACGTGTGAAAGGGATTTGATGAATGGATGAATGGATATAGGACAGTTTTATACGTGTGAAAGGGATTTGATGAATGGATGGATATAGGACAGTTTTATACGTGTGAAAGGGATTTGATGAATGGATGGATGGATATAGGACAGTTTTATACGTGTGAAAGGGATTTGATGAATGGATGGATATAGGACAGTTTTATACGTGTGAAAGGGATTTGATGAATGGATGGATGGATATAGGACAGTTTTATACGTGTGAAAGGGATTTGATGAATGGATGGATGGATGTATGTAGGTCAGACTGATAAGAGCGAAAATGATTTGATGAATGGATGGATGTATGGAGGGGGGGGGTTGTTGGAAATGTGCTGGGGGCAGAGGGGATAGTGCTGGAGGGGGAGGGGGGTTGTTGGAAATGTGCTGGGGGCAGAGGGGGGCTAGTGCTGGAAGGGGGGGGGTTGTTGGAAGGGTGCTGGGGGCAGAGGGGGGCTAGTGCTGGAAGGGGGGGTTGTTGGAAGGGTGCTGGGGGCAGAGGGGGGCTAGTGCTGGAAGGGGGGGGTTGTTGGAAGGGTGCTGGGGGCAGAGGGGGGCTAGTGCTGGAAGGGGGGGGGGGTTGTTGGAAGGGTGCTGGGTGCAGAGGGGGGCTAGTGCTGGAAGGGGGGGGTTGTTGGAAGGGTGCTGGGGGCAGAGGGGGGCTAGTGCTGGAAGGGGGGGGGGGGTTGTTGGAAGGGTTCTGGGGCAGAGGGGGGCTAGTGCTGGAATGGGGGGGGGTTGTTGGAAGGGTGCTGGGGGCAAAGGGGGGCTAGTGCTGGAAGGGGGGGGGGTTGTTGGAAGGGTGCTGGGGGCAGAGGGGGGCTAGTGCTGGAAGGGGGGGGGGGTTGTTGGAAATGTGCTGGGGGCAGAGGGGGGCTAGTGCTGGAAGGGGGGGGGGTTGTTGGAAGGGTGCTGGGGGCAGAGGGGGGCTAGTTCTGGAAAGGGAAGAAGGGGCTAACAGGTTTCAAATGAATCCCACACAGACTTCTGGCATATGTCCTTTCTCATACCATGGGGGGGTATTTACACATCCTCCTAAGCCCCCCAATCATTCCACCAAGTGTACATACTTTTAGTTTCCCCCTTATCAGTCCCAGACACTCTCTCCCCCTTCTCCCTGTCCAGCTACAATGCATAGAAAAGTTTACCCTGACCTGAAATCAGCGTGTGTGCCTCCTCCCCTCCTCTTGTACAGAGCTGAAGGAGAAGGGGGAGGGGAGGGGACAGCTTTAATGTGCCGTGTGTGTGTGTGAGTGAGAGAGACAGGCTTCTGCATGGACGGGAGACGCGGTGTATCTGATGATTTTGCAGACATGTCATACCCTTTCCCTGAGCAGTCCGGTGTGAATGATGTGTCCGGGTCAGGAGAAAATGTAAACCTGTACAGATCATTCAAAAACCGGACTGTCTGGGAGAAAAGAGTACAGCTGGCAACCCTAGCACTGGGAGGAGAGAGGAGAACCTGATGTATATAGGCAGAGGGGCGTGAAGGGGTGTATACTGGGGGTGGTTTGGGCGGAGAGCTGCTAAAGTGTGCATGAGAACTTTGCTCGTTCTCATCCGCACTTGGGAAATAAAAAAATCGCTTCTGCACATGCGCGAACCGCTAAGCCTAATGGGAAGTGTAGTTCCCATTAGGCTGTGACGTTTACAACAAGAACGCGCACCGCAAAACCAGGAAGTCAGGGGAAAGAAAAGCCAGGACAGATGGAAGGAAGAATGAATGTCCGTTTAAACAGGTACAGCAATATTTTAAACAATATTCATGACGTTTTTCGTTGACATATGTGTAAAGACTATATTTTAAAGCAATAAAAAATTTTCCTTTAGTAAGGCTTTAAGGTTTTTTTTTTTTTTTTAAAGAATCATACTTACCTACAGATCCTGCATCTGTCCCCCTCCGGCTGAGAACTGATTAATAAAACACCGCTGATCGCTCAGGCGGCGTACACACGACCGAGGTTCTCGCTGGAAACCAGCGAGAACCTCGCTGGAAGCTGCATTCCAGCGAGAACCTCGGCCGTGTGTACGCTCTCGGCGAGCATCCCGTCGGGAATGCCGTCGAGCAGAAATAGAGAGCATGTTCTCTATTTGCTCGACGGCCCACCTGGATGAATGGCTGGTTGCCATTCCCAACGGGCGGGTCGCCGAATCTGACGGCCGGCAGAGAACCTCGACGGGCGGAACGATGTGTTCTGCCCGTCGAGGTTCTCTGCCGTGTGTACGCGGCTTCAGTTCTCAGTTCATAGCACTGGTGACAGTCAGACACTTCTTTCTGCTCTGACCCATCTCCCCCCATGCGCTCACTGGAGTGCTGGGCTGAGGAGGGGGCGCGTGCGGCTGGCTCGCTGGAAGGCTGAGCCAGGTGCCAGTCCAGGGTTCTGGGTGGATCCCGACCATATCACAATCTTTCCCCAGCCTGGACCGGCTCTGTGACATCAGCCCACAGTGGGCTTCAGCCAACTCTCTGCTAAAAACGGGTCACAGGAGTGCAGAATGAACTGCACTCCTATGATCCACAGAAGAAGTACAGCCAAACGAGCTTTGGCTGTACTTCTCCTTGAACAAGCTGAAGTTAGGTGCTGATTGGCTACCATGCACAGCTGGACCAGATTCTGAGTGCTCCAGTTTTAATAACCCCCCCCCCCCCCCCCCCATTGCGATATTATCATTATCCATTATAAAACTGCTACTGGAATAGAATGAATTTTTTTATGACATTTTTAAAAAAAAGTAACAATTACAAAAGGAAAATTAATAAATAATGAAAAGGGTGATATAAAAATAAAAGCTTGCAAGGTTAAGCTAGTAAACAGACATGTAGAGGCTTAGAATGGGCATACCGACCATCATCAATTACATCTGGCTTGGACGTGCTTTTATATGGAAAAAATGTGCTGCAGTCCTCCCCAATATAGTACTTGTCACAGATACACTTCACTTCACTGCTACAGATCTGCAAATGACAACAGAAGTGTTTTTAATATCAATATGTGGCAATTGGGTTAATGTGCAAATGCAGCTAAAAATGCATGCCCTGAGGGGTAACTACATTCCTCAGGCCCACAATGCAAATTGTCAGGTCTAAAAAATTGTTAAAGCATATATCTTATCAAAAATTTTCTTTTTTGTGGATGAAGTAAGAAATAGTTAAAACTTGAATTTGTTTTCTGTTTTGTTGTCCCCTTGGGGAGCTTTCCCTTCACTTTATATTATACAGACACAAGAGGAAGTGTCATTTTCCAAAGTTAGAGCTGTTAGAAGATGTTCTCTCTATTTCTGTTGCATGGACAAGTGTAACAGTTTAGATTTCTCAACACTTTCGGTTCTGCTTGTGGCTAGTGGTACACTTTAACACCACCTATCATTACACATGAAATAAACAAAACAACAGACTATGGAAGTGTCTGAAGTTTTTATTCACACACCACCTGTCACCAGCAAATGATGCCTTTTTCAACCTCTCAAATTGACAGCAAGTCATAAGTTATAAAAAAATAAATAAAAAAAAAGTTCTTCATACATTTGACCAAAATGTATTCTGTATGTCTTTGGTAAGAAAAACAAAAAATCCCCAAAAGTTTATATTGATTGGTTTGTGTGAAAGTTATACCGTCTACAAATTATGGTCTATATATGGGAATTGTCATTTACTTTTTATACTACTAATGGCTGTGATCAGCGACTTATAATGGTGCAGAGATAGTGTGGCAGGCAATGTGACACTAAGGCCGCGTACACACGATCGGATATGTCCGCCGACCAGTTTCAGTGGACATATCCGATCTTGTGTACGACCTAGCGGACAGGTTTTTCCAGCGGACAAATTTCACCGTCAACGTCACCGCCACGTCACCGCGTCCTCAGTCAGAGGGGATTTTCATCCGATGGTGTGTACACGCCATCGGACCAAAATCCGTGGGACATGTCCGCTGGAAACGGTCCGTCGGACATGTTTCAGCGGACATGTCTCCCCGTGTGTACGCGGCCTAACAGATGCTGGGGGGAACTGACTAACTGTCACTGACAGCATCAGTGACACTAATACAGTGATCAGTGCTACTTTTTATCACTTATGTTATTAATTCATCTTTTTATTGTATTCAAGTTTTTGTAAACATAACCTTTATTGCAATATCCATTTGAGTGTCCATGTCATGGTTATTGCCGATCAAAAAATGATCGTTTCTACAATCCGGTTCCTCTTTGTGCCTCAAAGTCCCAAAAATGTTCTCGCATTCACATTGCTATTAGGGATGGAGGCCCTTTTCCGAGGTGCTTCATTTAAAGTCCCAACCCCCTTGTTATTTTTCAAGGGGTTAGATGCATGCCTAACAATGTTTACTGTGTTTTAGAAAGCAATGGAGAAAAAACTGGCACATCACTAATGACAGTAGAGAGTAGGTAAACAACACAGGGTACTCTTCTGTCATTTGCTCCACCAATCAGTGGGTTCCGGACATAAATCATTGTCCGGGACCCGTTGATCAACTTGTGCTTCGGCGAATGACAGCACAGCCAGGGTGGCAGGTGCAAAAGTGCGTGTGCCCTACTCGGAAGTGCTGGATCACATACATGTACAGTATGTGATCCAGCACAGCAGGGCTGCTTTGCCACAGCAAATCTGCGGTAGGTGGTCGCCAAGTCGTTTAAGAATTATCACCAGTACGCATTTTGTCCCATTAAAGGCAGAACTAAACTCTCTCAATCAATGTTAACTATTTTCAATCCTTATTCTGCTGGTCTTGGTCATAACATAGAAAGGTATGTTTTTCTTTTTTTTACATTTCTTCAGTTGCTATCTGGTATCTGGCCTAAGCCAAAATCATGTCATACATCCCCGGAGTTTTCATGGGTATTTTTTTTCTTCTTTCAGGAGGGGCTTTCTCAGCTAAGCCTGTATGCCTGAGCTAAGGGCATATAAATTTCAATATGTAAATGCTGAATAAATATAGTCTGCGCCGCTTCTGAATCAGATACAATCTTTTATTTTATTCCAGGATAAAATACATCATGGGGTCTCGTATGCATTTCTGCCCTCCGTGGGTCGTAATCATGACTACAGCCCAATGAGGGCAGAAAAGCGTGCGGGAGACCATGCTGTATTTTATCCTGGATCAAAATAAAGAATTGTATGTGATTCAGAAACGAGTGGCAACTATATTCATTCGGATGAAAGACGGGCTGCCAGGAGCCCTGCCCTGCACCGCATCTTACACAGGCTGAAGTTTGTCTCAGGTGAGCGGCAGTTTGTGTTATCTAATAAGTAAATGCTACAAGAATCATCTGCCATTATTTAAGATGGCTGTGGCTAAAATTGTTGCGGGTGTGCTTTTTGAAGTGATTTCTCAGCAAAATAAAGGCATGGAGTCATGGATAGATGGGGAGTTTGATTTGAATATAAAAAAAACAATTAAATAGCATTTTCAGTTTGCGGTGCTCAGATACAGTTTAGTTCCACTTTAAGATCTGTGCAGTGATTTAGGGGAAAAAATAAACATTTTCTGTCAGTGATGTGTTGTAGCTCCACCCTAGGCTGTCTGGCCACACTGCTCAGCAACCAAGGGATGAATGAGAACGGCACTAAGTGATACATGCACTCAATTCCCTGCTGGAGGATTTGATAAAACTGTAAGTTAAATAGTTACGTTTAGAGCAGGGGTCTCCAAACTTTTTAAACAAAGGGCCACTTTATTGTCCTTCAGACTTTAGAAAGGGCCGGATTGTGGCCAGTGGGTGCAGAAAATGTCCCGGGCCCAGCACCAGTAAGAATAAATGTGGCCTCAGGGTTTGTGGTCAGTAGGAGTAGGGCCCATATCAGTAGGAGGAATAGTATCCCATCATTGATATCAGTAGAAGAAATAGTGCCCCTTTTGTTGGTGTCAGTGGAAGCAATAATGCCTCATATCAGGTGGAGGAATAGTGCCCCAAGGGCCGCATAAAGGCTAGCAAAGTGCCACATCTGGCCCTCCGGCCGCAGTTTGGAGACCCCTGGTTTAGAGTTTAGGAATATTAAGGTTTTGTATTAAAGTTAGGAGTCAGTGAATATTTCTAGGGGCTGTGGAAAATAATTTTTTGTGATATAAGTCTATAACGCATGTGATTAAATATATACAGCGGGTGAAATAAGTATTGAACACATCAGCATTTTTCTAGATCAAGATATTTCTAAAGGTGCCATTGACATGCCATTTTCACCAGTTATGTGTGATAAAATGGAATGACACAGGAAAAAGGTATTGAAAAGGCACGGAAAGCCAAGACACCAGCTAAATTCTATCAGTAATTAGAAAGCAACCCTGCCCCCTAGTCCATGCTAATGAATATCAGCTGATGGCCTATAAAAAGGTGTCACACAAGAAACATCTCATGATGGGTAAAAGCAAAAAGCTCTCTCAAGACCTTCACAACCTTATTGTTGCAAAACATATTGATGGCATTGGTTACAAAAGGATTTCTAAACTTGTGAATGTTCCAGTGAGCATTGTTGGGGCCATAATCGGGAAGCGGACATCATTTCATCGTAACCCAGCCACCACCAGGTGCTCCTTGCAAGATTTCTGACAGGGGAGTGAAAAGAATTATCAGAGAAGTTTTTCAAGAGCCAAGATTCACTTGTGTAGAGCTTTAGAAAGGGTAAAAAGGGACAAGGTGCAGTAAGTAAGGAACAATTTATTCAATACAAAAGCCAGTTGACTACTCACATAACATCTGTGAGAAATGTGAGGTAAATATGTCCGTGATCAGTGTAGAGTCCGGAACTGTAACTATGGGAGCATCCCAGCGAGCTGTCAGCAAGACGAAGTAGTACCATTAACTCTCTCTTTATAAAAGACAAGTAAATGACACCCAACACAACTCCAGATGACTGGAGTTGAGAAACACGGCCTTAGTGTGTTCGGTGTTCCTTTTTATCCTGTTTTCCAGCGTTTACTTCACTCTCAAGGGACCTGCCACTGGTGCATGGAATTAGCAGGTACACTTGTTTCAAAGAAAACAATAAGTAATGCACTCAGCCACCATGGCCTGTATGCACGCTCCCCATGCAAGACTCCATTGCTAAAGAAAAAGCATGTTGAAGCTCGTTTAACGTTTGCTGCACAACATTTAGACAACCCTGTGAAATACTTGAAGAATACAGTCTGGACAGATGAAACCAAAATGTAACTCTTTGGATGGCATAACACACATCATGCCAAAACCACCCCCATACCAACAGTGTAGTTTGGAGGTGGGAACATCATGGTGTGGGGCTGTTTCTCAGCCTACGGTACTGGCAAACTGAATATTGTTGAAGGAAGGATTAATGGAAAAATGTACCAAGACATTTTTAAAGTGATTGTAAAGGTTTGTTTATTTTTTATATATAACAAACATGTCATACTCTGTGTAAGGGTTTTGCACAGAGCGGCCCTGATTCTCCTCTTCTGGGGTCCCTCAGTGGTGCTCCTGGCTCCTCCTCTTCTCGAGTCCCCCTTCGGAGAGCTGCTTTCCAAGGGGGCACTCTATCGAGTCCTGCTGCTGCGCCCATTGACACAGACAGCAGGACTTGGCCCGTCCCCCATGTCACTGGATTTGTTTGACAGCAGCGGTAGCCAATGGCTTCTGTTGCTATCAATTTAGCTGCTGTGCCCATCCCCATCGCTGGAACAATCAAGTGCAGATAAGTAAAATGGGGGCTCTGGGGGGCAGCTGCTATACAGATCAGATCAGCTGCCTTATAGAATGCATTAAGGGGAAAAACATTTAATAAAATTTCGCTGCCATCTACCAGGATGATGAGGATAAAACGAGGGTGGACATTTCATCCAAGCCAAAGGAACTCTCAATTGGTTTCAAAGAAAGAAAATAAAGATGCTAGAATGGCCCAACCAATCATCTGACTTGAATTCAATAGAAAATCTATGGAAAGAACTAAAGATCAGAGACCATAGAAGAGGCCCACGGAACTTAAAAAAAATTTGAACACTCTTTGTGTGGAAGAATGGGCCAAAATCACACCTGAGCAATGCATTTGACTAGTTTCTCTGAAGGCATCTTGAAGCTGTCATTACCAACAGAAGATTTTGTATGAAGTATTAAATACATTTTAGTTAGGGTGTTCAATACTTTTTCCACTTTGTCATTCCATTTTATTACACATAACTTAATTCCTGAACTTATTTTTATTTTTTTGTATGTATGGATTCCATGGGTTATTACCAACGTGGTTAAAATGTATTTTCAATAGAACCTTTAGAAATATATTTACCTAGAATAATGGTGACGTGTTCAATACCTATTTTACCCGCTGTACATGCTGAAAATATGTGCACCAATTTTTTTATAAACTGAATACTGTGTACACTACACAGTCTTACAACAAACAGAATACTATCATTGCTCTGTTGTTTATCTCTACACTGTCTTATTTTCTTCCAGACAAAATAGTTTACAATCATCCCATGTAGGAATTGGGCTTTGTACAACTACCTGATAACTTTGTTGTCAGTGCAATCAATAGTGAAAGGTGTCAGACTCTTGGAAGGATGTTTATTGAGCAAGGTTTTACCTCAGACTCTGTGTATTTTTACTAGATGTGCAACATGGGTCTACGCATAGCGGCAGTACAGGATGAGACATGAACTCCACCTACCCCATTTCCAGAACAAATCTTGTTTGTGCTGCCCATGCATGAGCTGAAGTTGAAAGGATCAATAGGAAGACATCTGTGATCCAGACACATCATTCCCTCTCCACATGGAGTGCCATCTTCCACGTATCCCAGATCAGTTTCCTCATCCAGTTTCACATAGCCACCACTGAAAAGGTAATGGACAATGAATAAATATTTCAAATTATTAAATGGCCTTTATTACTGCTCTTCTTTAATTTTTTAAGACTCCCTAAAGTGAATCCAACTTTATCTTCATTCATAGCAAATCAACTGGTTCTTTTGCTAGCCCTCTTCCCCTATCAATTGATATTTACTTTATCTGCAACCCCCCACTACCACCACCCCCTTATTTGCCTGCTGGAGGCCTGAGACTAATATTCATATAAACTCCATGTTGCCCAGTGTCAGAGCTTGCAAAATGATTAACAACACTGTCCCTTCCCTAAGTAACAGGATTCGGGAGGAAGTACCAGTTATATCAGAGGGCTCTAACAGAGTGGTGGGGCAGCATGGTGAAAATAGGTGGTGGTGCATTGGGGGGGGGGGTTAGGGTATGCTATTAGGAACATGTGTTAAGTTTCCCTCAAAGGGCAAAGGGTCAGGTTCCTTTTAAGCTTAAAACCGTCACATCACTTGTCAATATTGGGCTGAGTACAGTGGCCCCATAAAGGGTCCATATGATCAAAGATGTTGTTTTCAATTACAAAGTAGAAAAAAACATATATTGAGTTATATTACTTCATATCAAAATATTTCCATGATGAGGGCATCATCCCAATCACACTAAATTAGAATCAATTGGAGTATATAACAGGACATTAAATTTGCAGTTCATAACTTATTAACTGACTACAAGTAAATATCCTGTCAGTTAAAACTTGCTTTATTGTATAAAAATCAATAAAATACAGAAATAAAAATGATCTTCTTTAAAATACACAAACACAGTTTCCAACATAAAAAGTATCCCCATTTCACGGTTTATTTGCTTCTTCAGGACTAAGGTCGGGTTCACACTGGTCCAACACAACTGGTGTATGACTGTCATTCTACTTCACCCTGCGACATCGGTTCTACTTCCATCTGCCTTGAACGAGATACGCTTTTCCTCCGACGTTGAGACAGTACGATTTGTCTTTTGATCAATCAAAACAATCCCAGTGTGACGTTAATTCCTTTTACTGTTGCTGTAATCACCATGTTGGATGTCACAAGCTGGATGGTTAGGACAAGGATCCTCTTTTGTTCCAACTTCAATGATATTCAATGGGCTGAAGTAGGATCAAAGTCAGACCAAAGTAGCGCAGGGAGCACCTCAAAGTCGGACCGACTTGTGTCGGACCAGTTAAGACGGCTCTCATAGGGAATCATTGATTTACACACATCATGTGACGTGCTCCCAATGTCGGAGGGTTTGTCATACCAGTGTGAACCCAGCCTCAAGACATACTTTCACATATGCCACAATATTAAATTCAGATTCATCTACAGAGATAAATAAACAATCATATTTCAATAAATATATATCTATATACAAGTTACACATTAAATAGATACAGTTGTATTCAAAATTATTCAACCCCCACTGAAATTGATTGTTTGGCCAGTTTGACATTAATTTTGATCATTCAGTCATCCTACTTACAATTAAATCAAAGAGGCACGTGTAGGTCAGACAAATATAACATAACATTTATAATGAAATAACCACAAATGTCTTATCTGTGCTCACATCATTATCAGTTTTATTCAACCCCCAAGTGACATTCAATCTTAGTACTTAGTACAACATCCTTTTACAGTTATAACAGCTTTTAAACGTGAAGCATAGCTTGACACAAGTGTCTTGCAGCGATCTACTTGTATCTTCGCCCATTCGTCATGGGCAAAAGCCTCCAGTTCAGTCACATTCTTAGGCTTGCGCACTGCAACTGCTTTCTTTAAGTCCCACCAGAGGTTCTCAATCGGATTTAAGTCTGGTGACTGCGATGGCCACTCCAAAATGTTCCAGCCTTTAATCTGCAACCATGCTCTAGTGGACTTGGAAGTATGCTTGGGATCATTGTCCTGTTAAAAGGTCCAACGTCTCCCAAGCCTCAGGTTTGTGACGGACTGCATCACATTGTCATCCAATATCCCCTGTTACTGAAGAGAATTCATGGTACCTTGCACACGCTGAAGCTTCCCTGTACCTGCAGAAGCAAAACAGCCCCAAAGCATGATTGACCCCTCGCCATGCTTCACAGTAGGAAAGGTGTTCTTTTCTTCATAGGCTTTGTTCTTCCTTCTCCAAACATAGCGTTGATCCATGGGCCCAAACAGTTCTAATTTTGTTTCATCAGTCCACAGAACACAATCCCAAAACTTCTGTGGTTTGTCCACATGACTTTTGGCATACTGCAGTCGACTCTTCTTATTCTTTGGAGACAGCAAGGGGGTGCGCCTGGGAGTTCTGGCATGGAGGCCTTCATTACGCAGTGTGCGCCGTATTGTCTGAGCAGAAACTTCAGTACCCACATCTGACAAATCTTTTCTCAGTTCCTCAGCAGTCACATGGGGACTTTTCTCCACTCTACGCTTCAGGTAGCGCACAGCAGTCAAAGTCAGCATCTTTTTTCTGCCACGACCAGGTAGCGTTTCAACAGTGCCCTTTGCCTTGAATTTGCGAATGATGCTTCCTATGGTGTCTCTTGGTATGTTTAACATCTTTGCAATCTTCTTATAGCCATTGCCCTTCCTGTGAAGAGTAATCACCTCTTCTCTTGTCTTCCTGGACCATTCTCTTGACTTCACCATGTTTGTAACCACACCAGTAAATGTCTAGAAGGAGCTGAGCATCACAGTCATTTTAAAGCTGCCTAATTGGTGCTTATTAGGCTTTATTGCTGCTCCCTGACATCCACAGGTGTTTTCAATATCTGATTGAAAACATTTCAATGAACCTCTGTTCTTCAGAGTGGTAGTCTTTAAGGGGTTGAATAATTGTGTAAATGAAGAATTCACAAAAGAAACATTTACTACTGTATTACAAAACCAATTGATGTCATTTTAGTTGCATATGGTTCTTTAAGAAGTCCTTGTAGGATTTCATTCTGAATACAATTACAAATGTACACTAAATTCCCTAAAACCCTTTACAGCATTGGGGGGTTGAATAATTTTGAATACAACTGTACCATAATTATTAATCTGACTGTCCACCACACCCAATTAAAAAAGCACAAGGGGAAAGAAAAAACACACCCAGAAAGTCGTGTGCCCACACATTGTTGCCTAAAAACAGCATTGTCCAAAGTGCATATTTAAAGTCTTGTCTTGTCTTGTTTTCAATTCCCTCAAGGCTTTAACATATGGATAAGTTGAATTTACTCCATGCTTGCTATATTGTTGTGTATTGTGTGTGTAAAATGGAACATTATCATTAGATAAATAATGATGACAGTTAAAATAACTCATACAGCTTACAGAAATGACCCCAAGGTTAGTAAAATCAGTATTTCTGGAAAGGTTTGCGTAATTGCTTAGCCTTAGCCCCAAGACTCTCCACTGCATATACACATACAAAAGATCGCTTATCTGTGACCCAGAACTTGAAACTCCTCCATGTAAAGTCTGGGAATAAACAGTGGCAGGCGTTAGCTTCTCAAGCACAGTAGGGGGTACCTGGACTTTGCTTATCTGTAACCCAGAAAATTTCCTCTGTGTGAAGGAACCTCCTACGGTGCACAAGGTGCTAACCCCTGCCACTGGCCAGAGTCTCCTGGACATCGTATAGAGTAGTGTCAGGACCACAGATAAGAAATGTCTATATTTTGCTTTTGTGAGTGCATTTTATTAATGGTTTAACCTTTTTAGCAAAGAATTTTGATGAAAAGATCGGAGCACTTTATCTGTGGGCAAGCAATTCAAAAACAGAGCCAACCATACACTGTACAAATTCCCCATCCACACTATACAGATTGTATGTAGGAATCTTTCCTGCCGGCTACTGTATTACGAGAGTCAGCACTGTCAGAACACCCAAAGAGTGACTGCATCTGATTGGATAAAGCCACTGTTTGGACAACAATTTTCTGCCCAGTTCACTTTTCTGATTAAAGCGAATCTCCACCCTAAAGTGAAGATCCGCTGATCGGAACCCTCCCCCCCTCCGGTGTCACATTTGACACCTTTCAGGGGGGAGGGGGGTGCAGATACCTGTCCAAAGACAGGTATCTGCACCCACTTCCGGCCCGCAGTTTCGGGCAAAAGACGTGTTTTTCCCGTTGTGTGCTGGGAACACTCGGCTCCCAGCACACAGCGGGAGCCAATCGGCGGGCGCAGTGCGACTTGCGCATGCGCCATAGGGAACCGGGCTGAGAAGCCGGATCGCTTCACTTCCTGGTTCCCTCACCGTGGATGGAGGGGGGAGCAGCAGAGAGACGAGCGATCGCTCGTCCTCTGCTGCGGACGCCGCTGGACTCCAGGACAGGTAAGTGTCCTAATATTAAAAGTCAGCAGCTGCAGTATTTGTAGCTGCTGGCTTTTAATATTTTTTTTTAAGGGGCCATCCGCTTTAAAGAATGTTGGGCGGATATGACAGGGCCACCCATGGCATTAATTTCAGCAGGCATATCAGAAATCAGCTGAAATTAGTTCCATGTATGGCCAGCTCAGAGAGTGAGGTGTGAAACCAAAATATAACGTCTATTCACCTGCAGTTTAAAAATTTTCCTTGATGCGTGAAAGAAACTGATGTAAGAGATTCCAGCTCACCCAACCTTGGCACACTCGAAGTGTCGGTACACAACAGATAACCACAAAGGACATCCCTGTAAAAACATTTTAGAGAGATTACAGTATTTTCTTTATTATAAACCCAACCTCCACAATGAAGAAGATTGTAAAATCACAAAACTTTTGCAAAGTTCAAAAAACAGACACTTGCATAATGAATCATTTTAATAACCTGTGTGCCAAAAAAAGGGAAAACAACAGCTGCCACCCTATACTGTGTTTATACACTTGTATAAATAGAATGAAAACAAAAAAAGATGCGCTAATGTAATAAACTTCTATGTGTTCATTCAAAAAAGGATAAAAAGCAATTACCACCGTGCTATAATCATCAATAACAAACTATGTATTCTTTATGTATTCATAAACCTTATCATATACCCCTATATATCTTGCGTATATACAAACAACAGTTTACAGTACATGATAAAAACACAAACGGTGCCCAATGTGTGAATAAGAAATTCCTTATAGTAACACTAAATCCCTAAATCAGAAGAAAAAAGAAGTGTTCAAATGTCTCTTAAAAAAATAAAGTAAATGTCCCAAGAAGAAAACCCAAATCCTTCCCAACGCCTTTAAAGCCGGGGTTCACCCAAATAACATCTTTATAAGACCAAATTGTTTATACTTCTAACATGTACAGTAGTCATTATTTTAAGTAGGCGTTTCCAAGCTGAGCCACAATGTAATCTGGGAGTTCGCCCAGATGATTGATGTCCTTCAGAAAATGTTCCCCCCGGCTGATAAGGCCCCCCCCCCCCGTATTGTGTAGGCGCGTCACGAGAGTCACGGAGTTTCCGAAAGGAGCCGAACATGTAGAGCTGCGAATCGGCTCTATACGGCACCTGCGCAGTCAGCTCTACACGGCACCTAGTCGGTGCGCAGGCGCCGTGTACAGCTAAATCGCGGCTCTACATGTTTGGCTCCTTTCGAAAACTCTGTGACTCTCGTGATGTGGCTATGCAGTATGGGGGGGGGGGTGGCCTTATCCGCCGGGGGGGGGGGACATTTTCTGAAGGACATCAATCATCTGGGCGAACTCCCAGATAACATTGCGTCTCAGCTTGGAAACGCCTACTACCGCGGGAGTGAGTACCGGAAGCCGGATTGCAAATATAGATTATAAGGTATGTACAGCCTAAAAAAAATAAAAATAATGCCTACTGTACATGTTAGAAGTATAAAGAATTTGGTCTTATGAAGATGTTATTTGGGTGAACCTCTGCTTTAAGTAATCTTCTCTTTCCAATTCCAACCAAAACGTGGATGCACCCGTTTGCAAATTAAACCAATATTTGGTGTGACCACCCTTTGCCTTCAAAACAGCATTAATACACTTGCACACAGTTTTTGAAGAAACTATGCAAGTTGGTTGTTCCAAACATCTTGAGCCTCGTACACACGATCCAATTTTATGGCCATAATTGTCTGACGGACGTGTTGTGTCGGATAATCCGACCATGTGTATGCTCCATCAGACAATTATTGCCTGAATTAACGACAACAAAAGTTGGCTGTTCATGCTCACAACTGTCTGGCAATAAATCTGTTAAGTCGGTTTATCCGATTGTGTGTACACAAGTCCGTCCAACTAAAATTCATAGTACAAACATGCATGCTCCGAACCAATGCTAAACATCAGACAACAATAGCAAAAGTTGCCCAAAGGGTGGCGCTAAAGAGCTGAAAAACCACATGGTTTGGTGAATGTTGGCTAAAAATGTTGTGCCCTGTGTATGCAGAACAAGTTCACAGCCAACGCCCTTTGGACCAAAATCCACAGAAAATTCGGATGGAAGTCCGATCATGTGTACGAGGCTTTGGAGAACATACCACAGATCTTTTGTGAATGTAGCCCGTCTCAACTGTTTCCCAGTCTCGATGATGTTGAGATTAGGGTTCTGTGGGCAGCAAACCATCACTACCAGGACTCTTCTTTAGAAGAAGCTAGTTCTAAATTACATTGGATGTATGTTTGGGGTTGAAGTCCTGCTGCAGAATAAATTCGGGTCCAATCACACACCGCCTCGATAGTTTGGCATGATAGATAACCATTTGCTTGTATTTCTCAGCATTGAAGACACCATTGATCCTGACCAAATCTCCATCTCCATTTGCAGAAATGCAGCCCCAAACTTGCAAGGAAAATTCACCATGCTTCACAGTTGTTTCCAGATATTCATTCTTATACCACTGTCCAGCCCTCCACCAACAAACTGCCTCCTGCTATAACTAAATATTAAAAATGTTGACTCATCAGTTCAGAACACCTGCTGCCATTTTTCTGCCCCAGTTCCTATGTTTTCGTGCAAAGCAGGAGGTATGGCTTTTTGCCTGTAATTCTTCTATTAAAACCACTTCTGGCCAGACTTCTCCGGACAGTAGATGGGTGTACCTGGGTCCCACTGGCTTCCACCAGTTCTGTGCTGATGACACTGTTGAACATCTTCCAGTGTTGAAGGGAAGCAAGGATGATGTTTATTTTGCTCCTTTCTTTGTGCTTCTTAAAAAGAGCATGAGCATCTTGAAATCCCAGTCTGTTTTGAAATCTTTGCCTGGAAGAGACCTTGCTGATGCAGTATAACTACCTTGTGTCTTGTTGCACAGCTCAGTCCTGCCATGGTGTATGACCCATGACATGAATCTGTCTTCCACAACCTCACCTTAGTAGCAGAGTCTGTCTGTTCCTCACCCAGTTGTAAGCTTCTTACATAGTTGTTTTTGTTACAGTTAATGACGTTTTCAACCTACATATGAAATTGATGTTCATTAGCACCTGCTTGGTATAGATTGTTGACAGACACCTGACTCTTATCCTACAAAATCCCTGAGTTTGTGCAAGTGTAAGAATTGATGCTGGTTTGCGGCCAAAGGGTAGTCACACCAAAAATTGATTTGATTAAAATGTTTCTTCTGTTCACTTATTTAGCATTTTGTAAATTGATAAAAATAAACAATTAAAATATATATCTTTGAAACCAATCTTACTCTACAGCATTTATTTACACCTGCCTACAACATTTGCACTGTACTGTATATTCTTTAGGATTTGAATGAATATATTTCAATGAAAGTTTTTGTGGTCTGTGTTTCATGGGGGATTACCCCGCACATTTTTTGAGCGTTTAGTGAAACAGGAAGTGAGAAGGCATCATCCCAACAGACAGCAATAAAAACCTGATGGAGGTTCTAATCCTTACACACTGTATATAAAACTAAACAAATATCATACCTGGAGTTACAATTTTGAGTATGGACTCACTTTAACCGCTTAAGGACCGCCACACAACTATTTACGGTTGGCAGAATGGCACGGCTGGGCACATACAGGTATGTCCCCTTTAAGATGCCCAGTCGCGCTCGCGACTCGGTCCTGTCCTGACCCACAGGACCCGCAGACCCGATCACCGCCGGTGTCCTGCGATTGGGTAATAGAGAGGAAGAACGGGGAGAGGTGAGTGTAAACAAACCTTCCCCGTTCTTTCTAGTGTGGCTGTCAGTGATCGTCTGTTCCCAGTGTTGGGGAACGACGATCAGTGAGGTCACATGCACAGCCATGTCCCCCCCCCACAGTAAGAACACTCCCTTAAAACACACTTAAGCCCTACAGCGCCCCCTCCTGGTTAACCTCTTCACTGCCAGTGTCATTTTCACATTAATCAGTGCATTTTTATAGCACTTTTTTTTGAAAATTACAATGATCCCAAAAATGTGACAAAAGTGTCTGATGTGTCTGCCATAATGTCGCAGTCATGAAAAAAAATTGCTGATCGCCGCCGCCATTACTAGTAAAAAAAAAATTATTAATACAAATGCCATAAAACTATCCCCTATTTTGTAAACGCTATAAATATTGTGCAAATAAATCAATAAACGCTTATTGTGATTTTTTTTACGAAAAATATGTAAAAGAATACGTATTGGTCTAAACTGAGTAAAAAAAAAAAAAATTTTTTATATGTTTTTTGGGGGTATTTATTATAGCAAAAAGTAAAAAATATTGCATTTTTTTTTAAATTGTCGCTCTATTTTTGTTTATAGTGCAAAAAATAAAAAAACGCAGAGGTGATCAAATACCACCAAAAGAAAGCTCTATTTGTGGGAAAAAAGGACGCCAATTGTGTATGAGAGCCACGTTGCACGACCGCACAATTGTCAGTTAAAGCGATGCAGTGCCGAATCGCAAAAAGGTGCCAGGTCCTTTAGCTGCATATTGGTCCGGGTCTTAAGTGGTTAAGCTTAACCACACTGTCACATATTATTCAGTAATGTAGCAGACAAGTCACAAGAAATACTTCTTACTGTTTGCTGCACTGTATGTAGGTGTCTTTATTCTTCCCACAATTGCCTTTTTCAGTGCCTTCGATGTTCAACTTTTCATAGCAATACCTGTCTGCAGCTGCCACTTCTGGAAGACACAATATGTTTTTAATAGAAACAAATGTCTGCTAACAGCTACTGGATACACAGTGAAGTAATGTATCCGATACACGGATTATACAAGAACTATGAGGACAGCTTTTAAAATCTGGTGCAAAGAATAGAGCTGCTACCTATAGTAACTAAACAGGATTCATGTTTTATTTTTATCAGCAATCAAGAACATTTTAACACAGAGAAGACAAAGTAAAAATATACAAACTAAATGATAAGCAAAGGAAGCTATAAATGATATTTACAGGTACTTTAATATTTTTTATACAAAGGACAATGGTACAAATAAGGGAAAATAAAAATACTCCTTAAATTACGGTAAATCTATGATAACAGTGGTAGTCATTCTCAAAACATCAGTTTTATCTGGTGATTATCTACTTAGTTCATTATTACTGCAATGTTGTGGAGAGTAGTTTAACCCATTAATGACTAATAATAATAATCTTCCAGATACTTACTGTCACCCCAGATATACTTGCACTGTCTGTCTCTAGTTTTACACCTTCCTCCAAAGCAAAGGCCCTAGAATGGTGATAGATAAGAGCAGGGGGGGGGGGGGGGGGGCAGACAGTAAGTTAGTAAGACATGGTAAGAGACAGAATAACAATACAAGGAGAAAGAAAAAGCAGACAGCAGCAAAGGGAAAGGAAATAGCAAAGACAGGAAAATAAAATGTAAGGCAAGCGAAAGGCAGGGCAAAACATGGAAGAAACAAATATATAGGTAGGAAGGGAAGGAGGAGGCAAGGGAAGAGAGGGGAGGGTAGTGGGAAGGAGGAGGGGAGAAGAGGAGAAAGAGAAGTGAGAGGAGAGAAGAAGAGAGGGCAGAAGAAAAGATCAGGGGAAGAGTGGGGAAGGGAAGAGTGGTGAAGGGAACAAAAGGGAAGGGAGATGAAAGTAGATGGGAGGGCGAGAGAGGAAGGAATAGGATAGATGAAGAGGAGAGGAGTGTAGACGTGAAGGGAGAGGATAAGAGAAGGGAAGGAAGGAAAAGGAAGAGGAAAGGAAAAGGGAGAGGAGAGGAAAAGAGAAGGGAGGACAGAAAAAAGTATGAGGGAAAGGGAGATGAAGTAAGCATAAGCGGGGGAACGATGAGAAAGAGGGAGAAGGAGGGGAAGGGAAGAGACATCATTTGGGGCTAGTTCTCACCACATTCAGTGCAGTGCATTTTTTTCTGCATCAAAAACGCATGGAAAGTAGGTTATATGGTTTTCAGCGGCATAGTTTACACCAGTGCTTGCAGTTCCAGTGCGTTCCAGAAAACAAAGTAGACCATGCTGTATTTTTTCTGCACTGGACTGCACTGGAACGCTGTAAAACGCATCAAAAAAACACCAGAACACACCTAACGCACAAAAATCTCACTGGAACACACATGTTTTTATTTAAGGTTAAAAGAAGATAGGGGGGAATGTACTGGACTGCACCAAAAATGCACTGGAACACACCGGAAATGCGTAAAAAAAAAGCACATGCAGAAAAGCAACTGCGTTTCTATGGTGTGAACTGGACCTAAGATAACAGCTGTGTTGTAAAGTGTTTTTTCATGAAAAGTTATCTATACATCACCTCCTTATCCTCACATGGGTATCCATCCAGTTTATGGATATTCGGAGGACACTAAAAGAAATGTAAAGCAAATATTTATCAATAATTCATATCCAAAAACATTCTGAAAATGTATGGCCCGTATTGCCCATAAGATTTGTTTTCCAGCTTTGGTCTAAAAATATAAAAAGGGAAGTCATTACTTGCTGTGGGCAATACATATCGATAATTCAGCAAACACGTGTAATTATGAGTCCATTCCCCATATTAGGAAGTTTTCCTATGCTCTTCCAATGAACTTGTCAAAATCTTTTATAATAAATGGAAGGCTCTGTCACAATCACATGATCAGTCCCCAGAGGTGCTTTAAGAAACACTGCAACCCTGGCATCTGGCATCCCTAAAAACCTAAAGGGCATTACCATATTCCATATCATATGTTGCTTGTAATTTCATATCAAGCTCTGTACAGTCTTCTGGAACATGCAGCAGGCCAATTAAAAGTGCAAAGCAAAGGTGTTCTGGGAAATCTTGTCTATAATCGGAGGACTGTTGTCATAGCTGCAATGCGGAAAAATTTGAGTTTTCTTTTTATATTAAACTGAAGCTTGCTGCAGACTGACACCTTGTTTAACAATTATTCATAACAATGTTTAGCAAAAAAAACAAGAATTTTGCGTTTTTAGTGATACGTGCACATTTTTTACTTATGTAGCACTACCCCCAAAGGGATTGCACATGACAGGGTTCCCCACTCCTACACAGCCAGGCAAATAGCATTTTTAGCTTTCATCCAGAGACAAGGAGCAGTCTCTGAGCTTTGTTTTGATGTTTTATTAGGGGGTGATAACTTGGATGGGTAATAGGGATTATGGGATGCTCAAAATCAGAGACAACTTCCTCCCTATGTACAACTCTGATTGATTCTTCTCCTTTACTTTATAGAACACTAAATGATTCCTCTCTTGGCAGCCAACAATCCCTGTTAGAAAAGTAAAAACCCCTAGGAACTCGCAGTCCCTTTGGAAAGTAGCCCACAGTGTTTTAACTCCCTTGTAGACACTGATCCTGGTTTACCAACTGCAGGAAATGCCAACCCACCTGGCTGTTTCCCCCCCCAGACTAGGGGGTTTGCCTCTGGGGCCACTGACAGTCCCCTCAGCACGTCAAGCTCTCCTGAGTATGCAGAACAACTGAACAACCCTCCTAGCCTCTGCCCTCCAGCTTCCAGAACATTCTCCAACAATCCAGAACCATAGAGCTGCCTGAATGAGTCATCCAGCCCTGAAATCCAGTAAACCCTGAGCCGGATTTCATGACTCAGCCCTGAATCAGACTATGCTTTACCTTCTGTGACACTAGTAGCACACTAAAAGGTGTTACAATTATCTAAACTCAGCCCATTTTTTCATGGAGTCTGTACACACAGGCATGTAAACATGCTCTGCATATGGATGAGTAAAAAAAAAAAAAAAAAATAGAAATCTGAGTTGCCAGTCAGCATTCTATGCAAATGCACGCAAATACACGCATACGGGTGTACATTGTCAACTTGAGGAGGTTAAAGTTAAACTCTGAGAAAAGATGCAGAGAATGGAACCAATGTCCTTTAATCAGTAAAACTCCCTGCATCATTGATGTCTGCCCTTTGTTGGACAAGAGGATAGGAAGACCTTGCTGTCCAAAGTGATCCACCTGTTGATGATCCTGCTTGTCAGCTCTGCCTACTTAAAGCCTTCATTTGCTCTTTGCCTTCGCCTGTGTTAACGTCACAAGAGACTTTCTCCTGCGTTCCTGTTGAAGGCCTGCTTGACTACGTTCCCTCTGGCTACAGATCTGGCTTGCTGTACTACTACCTTTATCGCTGGCTCTTGTCCGATTACCCGATCCGGTTACTAAGCTCTGGCTATGTTTTGACTATGCTTACTATGTTTACCTTTTTATTTTTATTATTAAACAAGTGTGATTTAACCACTTCCTTACTGGGCACATATACCCCTTCCTGACCAGGTGAAATTTCAGCTTGTGGCACTGCATCACTTTAACTGACAGTCGTGCGACGTGGCTCCCAAACAAAATTGACGTCCTTTTTTCCCCACAAGTAGAGATTTCTTTTGGTGGTATTTGATATTTTGTCAATTTTGAAAAAAATAATATATTTTTTACTTGTTGCTGTAATAAATAGCCCAATTTAAAAAAAAAAAATAATAATTCTCAGTCTTTGCGCAAAAGTTATTACAAAATAGGGGACAGAATTATTATTATTTTTTATTATTTATTTTTTTTACTACTAATGGCGGCGATCAGCATTTTTTTCGTGACTGCGGACACTTGACACATTTTTGGCGCCATTCACATTTATACTGCGATCAGTGCTATAAATATGCACTAATTACTGTATAAATGTGACTGGCATTGAAGGGATTAACACTAGGGGGTGAGGAAGGGGTTAAAACGTGTACTCTGAATTGTGTTCTAACTGTGGGTGGAGGGGGGTGACTGGGGGAGGTGACCGATCTATGTCCCTATGTACAAGGGATACAGATCGGTCTCCTCTCTCCCCTGACAGGACATGGATCTCTGTGTCTACACACAGAGATCCACGTCTTGTCCCTGTAGCCGCCGATCCTGAGCGCCTGGCGGACATCACGGCCGCCAGGCATGCGCATCGGCATCTCAGCGATGCGGCGGGCACGCACGCGCGCGCCGCCGACGCCTGCGCACCCCCCAGTGGCCCAAAACACGGCCAATTAGAGAATTAGAACCACCCTGCGGCCGTACAAAGTCGTACGGCCGTCGGGTAGTGGTTAACTGTAAAAAAAGTTAAAGTGGTTGTAAACCCCACTTTTTGACTTTTACCTACAGGTAAGCCTATAATAAAGGCTTACCTGTAGGTATAAAGAATATCTCCTAAACCTTTACAGTTTAGGAGATATTCCCCTCGCAATGCACCACTGATTGCAGCATGCGCAGGGGTGAATCCACGGTGACCTTGCCGATTTAAAATCTGAGATCTAGAATTTATTTTACTCATGTACGTGCAAATACACACAAATACAAGCAAAATAAATGCAAGAAATTTAATATAATGTGCAAGTACCCTGTATCTAAACCGAAGAATAAAAATGTAATGTATTAGAGCTTATCAGTCTTCTTCAGATGTGGTGTCTGCATTTGTTGTTTTCCCCCAGAATCTTTCTTCATTTTCACCTGATAATCCTGCCAATAACACACTTCCTATCCTAGGGAGATACCTCTCACTTTTCTTCTGTATGTATAGAGAAGCAGCATTGTCACCCTAGGACGGAATGTGTGTTAGGACTACAGAACACTTACTCCAACTCCTTACCTCCATAACATAACCTACAGTGGCAGAAATCATGACATTTTAGCATTAATAGTGAAAATTTGACTGATCGTGCCAAAAAAAATTGCTTTTATTTTAAAATAGTGACTATATGAAGCCATTTATTATCACATAGTTATTTGGATCCTTTTTAAATCATGATGATAACAAAAATCACCCAAATGGCTCTGATCAAAAGTTTCGATCCCCTGGAATGTTTAGCTTTGGTACAGATACACAACACAGGTTAAAGTGATTGTAAAGTCTCGTTTTTTTTCTTCAAAAATAACAAACATGTTATACTTACCTGCTCTGTGAAATGGTTTTGCACAGAGCAAACCTCCTATTCTCAGGTCCCTCGCCAGCTTTCTTGGCCCCCCTCCTGTCGAATCAGCTTGCTATGGGCGCAGCTCCCTGTGTCCATTCAGACATGAAGCCCTGGATCAGCCCTGCCCCCTCCATGTCTGAATGGACTGACAGCAGCGGGAGCCAATAGCGCAGCTGCTGTGTCTCAGCCAATAAGGAGGGATAGTCCATGATGGTTGAGACACTTGTGCACATCGCTGGAAAAGAAAAACCCACATGTAATTTCAGGAGAGATACAAGCTACTCTGAAAAAAGACAGTGTGGTTAGCTGTGTGTTTTTCTTTGTATGCTGAACAATTCCTCTGGCAGTTGTAACTGCAACCCTTCTTGGTCTACCGGGCCTTGGCTTGGTATCAAGAGATCCCTGAATTTTTCACTTCTTAATAAGTGATTGAACAGTACTGACTGGAAAATTCAAGGCTTATCTTTGTATATCCTTTTCCATCTTTACCTTGTTAGGGGTCTCGGAGGCCCCCAGGGACAGCAACCCCTACTTTTTTTTTTTTTTATAAAAAAATATGTTTTTTTATATATTTATATATATATATATATATATATATAAATAAAATTATTATTATTATTACTATTATTATTATTATTAAAGGGCCCAGAGGTCTCCAGGGCCCCCGGATGGCAACCCCCCCTTTTTTTTATAAAATCTTTTTTATATATATATATATTTTTTTTTTCTTTATTTCTTCTTTTTTTTGTAAAGGCCCCCCCTGCTTCTCAATTTGCGGCAGCCAGTGGTAGAATGAAATGGCAAGCCTACACACAATATATGGGGAAAAGTTTTTAGACACCTGAGCATCACATTATATATATATATATATATATATATATATATATATATACACACACACACACACTGTAGGCTTGGTGGACATCCAATTCCATGGGAATGTATTTGGCTTTGGCCCACTTTTGGTGGGCCTCTACTCTCCCAAAAAGGCTTTCCACAAAAATGTTCTTAACATTTATTTTCCCATTTAGCCAAAATACCATTTGTGGTGTCAAGTGCCGAGGCACTGAATGAGAAGAACTGGCCCACAATCCACATTCCAATTTATCTCAGGTAATTAGGGTTGAAGTCAGGGCTTTGTGCAGGCCATTCATGCTGATCCACCCCAAACTCATCAAACCTTGTCTTTATGGATTTGACTTTCTCTAAACTGTTACCACAAAGTTGGAAGCGCACAATTCTCTAAAATGACTTTTTTAATTGTAAATTCAATAATACTTTGGAGGGTTGTCCACATACATTTAGCCATATGGTGTAGGTGTGATGGACAGGTGCCACAAATATTTGGTCATATAGTGCAATTATCCAAGTGCATAATTTTAAAGCAGGAGAAAATATTTTCTGGCCTAAGTGTGCTGGAAATAAAGCAAAACATTTATTTTAAAGAAAGCAAAAATGTTCTTATTACCTGGCTGGAATTTCCTGTACACATTTCTGGGATGTCACAGTCATTCACTGCTTCCCGGCATAACATTTCTTTAGGATTAAGCTTCAAGAGAAATTGGGTTACATAATAAAAAAGGTGCAAGAAAAACACGGCTCACTAAATTGTACCAGTCACTAATACAAATAAAAGTCATCACTGCAAAGTGGATGTAAACCCTCTACTATACCCAGTGAAGTGAACAGCCTCACATGATACACAGAGATGAAACAAATCTCCCCTACATAAGTTTTAAATGTATATCTGCTGTCTTCAGATTTCCTATATTCTTTAGAAAGTGAACATCGTGTTAGAATTTTGACTTCCTCTTTCAGCAGTGGGAGGGGAGTCTTGGCATACACTATGTGACAGCTGATTGGAGGAAAGGAACACCCCACCCCCCATCCACATAGGCAGAGGAAAAAAGAAACATGCAGTGCTGTGCTGTGAATAGATCAGCTCTCTGGTAATCAATGTATAGTTACAGTACCTCTCCGACACAAATGTTCAACTGTTTTCATCTCATGTGTCGGAGAACTCGTCAGAAGTTATCATGCTGATAAAAGAGTAACGGAGCAGCAGAAAGACATGGGACTTAGTGCTTTGGAGAGAGATAAGTTAACACTAAAGATATATGTTCCCACGTCAAATTTCATGAATCGAGTTTACATCCACTTTACATCAATATGTGGCTCGATAATTTACTAGTAAATCTTAACAAATATAACAAAATTACATAGTGAGTCAGGGTTGAAATAAAAAAAGATATCTAGTTTAACGAACATGACCGAATATAGTGTGATTAGATTTGCAGTGATTCCTAAAATATCATTCTAAATAAAAAACTAGGCACAAGGACAGGTAATCATCGGTAATGAGAAATAAAATACAATTGCATAAGTAAGCTGAGTCAGGTCCCCTCATCCCTTTATTTCTAGACTTCTACTGACAAATCTCTTAAAACAAGCACATCTCCATTGCCAGCTCCCCCATCAACGCAGTATTGAAATGCTAAACAGCAACTCTGGGAAACAAGTAAAAATGCTGATGATATGAAGAAACAGCTGAGGAAGTCAGAACACCAATACATCAGCTAGCTACAACAAGATTTGTGCTGTTGTGCTTTTAAACCATGAATTGGAGGTCCAGTTACTGATCATGTTAAACGCATGTGATCTGACATATCAAATACATTTTTGCACTTAGATTTGAGGTTTAAAAAAATCTTTTTTTTTTCTTATACAATCTCTTTCACCAAAAGCTGTATTTACCATGATAGATCATGCCAAAAAATGTACTTTTATTTAAGAATAGTGATCATATGAAGCCGATAATTATCATATATTATCATATAGTTGTTTGGCTCCTTTTTAACCACTTGCAGACCAGCCGCAGTACATATACATCGGCAGGGTGGCTCTATTGCTCAAAACTACGTACTTGTACTTAATTTCGTGCAATAGCCAGCAGGGGCGAACGTGCCGCTCATGGGCCAGAGGGGGAGCCAATCAGCAGGTCCGGCAGATGCCATGTCCGCCGACCACCCACGATTGCTCCCCAGAGAGACAGGGCGGCAGTCTGCCAATGTAAACAAGGCAGATTGCCGTCCTGTCAGTTATGAACAGAGAGATCTTGTGTTCCTGAAACACGGATCTCTCTGTTCATACAGTGAGTCCATCCCCCACACACTAAGAAAGCATCCTCTACTGGGGGAGCCGGGGCCTCACGGGCCTTCTCGGCCTGGCAGCGGGACTTGCCTGCCCTCACTTCAGAGGACTGGTCGGAGGGGTTACAGCAGTGTATTCCCCTAATGATATCGGCGAAGGAGCATTTCATTCAGTTAAAATTAATCCATAGGGTCTATTATACGCCTCAGAGGCTGGTGGTTATTTACCGCACCTCTTAGGACAAATGTCCTAGATGTAACCGAGACGTGGGGAATTTTATCCATATGGTCTGGCTCTGCCCGAGGATTCGGGAGTTTTGGCGGCTGGTAGTGGCTGAGATTGAATCATTTGGTGGCGTGGCTGTTGGGCTGAATCCCCTGATCCTGTTGCTGGGTATCACAGATAACCTCCCTACCTCCACACACAAGATGCTTTTTATTTTCTACACGTTTTTTTATGCTTATAAAGCAATACTGCTCCAGTGGAAGGCAGCTGACCCGCCGGGTTTGTCTGCCTGGCGGAAGTTGGTGAATGACGTCCTCCCTATGTATAAGCTAACATACATGGGACGTAACTGCCCCACAAAGTTTGATAAGATCTGGGGGGCCTGGGTGGAGGCTGGGAGACTGACGATCTAATGGGTTTGGGTCTAGTTGTATGTCCTTTTTCCTCCAGGGTGGACCTTGGCTTTCCCCTGCCCCCCCCCCCCTCCGGGTCTGTGGCACTGGTTGGTGGGGCTCTCGTGCCTGGGTCTTGGTGCTGCTGTTATGGTTGAGACTCACTGTTGCCGCACGTTGTAATAGGTGGTTTGGTCACTCCTTTTGGCTCGTTGGACGGGGTGTCGCCCCTCCCTCCCCTCCCCCCCCTCTCCCCTCCTCCCCTTCTCTTCTTTCTTTTTGTTCCTTTTGTTTTTTTTCCTCCCTTCCCATATCTGGATAAGCTGTTACGATGGTTATAATGAAGATGGTCTCCCTTTTTTTTCATTGTACTGTCTGTAAACAACTGTTTGAAGCCCTGTTTGTATTATTTACTTGGTATAAGCATGTACCCATTTGATTCGCTTCAATAAACATTCCTTCTGTTAAAAAAAAAAGAAAGCATCCTCTAGGGACACACTTAACCCTTTGATCGCCCCTGGTGTTAACTCTATCCCTGTCAGTGTCATTAGTACAGTAACAGTGCCTATTTTTAGCACTGATTACTGTAAGAATGTCACTGGTTCCCCCCCCCAAAAGATGTGTCAAAAGTGTCAGTTAGGTGTCCGATTTGTCCGCCACCATGTCGCAGTCCCACAAAAAAAAAAAAAAAAAATCGCCACCATTACTATTAAAAAAAATTAAATGTCATAAAAATATCCCCTAGTTTGTGCGTATCCTTCGCCCACAGGATAGGGACTATACATTTTTCTCATCGGTACACAGATTGTATTCCAGGATAGACCTCTCCTTGGTCTTCCACCCTGCGATCCCGATGGTTTCTAGGGCACACATTGGCCATATTGCACTGTCAGATCATGCTCCGATCTCACTAATATTAGCCTTACAACACCCAACATCCAGATCCTATAATTGGCGGCTAAATGAATCACTCTTACAAGACCCTGAAGTTATAGCAGATATTCTGCGACAACTGGACTCACAATTCTTCCCTGTGGAGCAAATACCAAATCACATTTAAAATCTTGACAAGTTGGTACAGGAAGCCAGCCACGTTGGCGTCTATTTTCCTTGGCCAAAGCCTGCTGTGCTGGACATGTGGTTCCCAGACAGGCACACTACTCCACATCTTCTGGGATTGTCCGCAGCCTGCCCAGTTCTGGCAACAAGTCCTACAGATTGATGTTTATAGGCTTACTGATGTTTCCCTTTTGGATAACCTGGCGGTAGTTCTTCTAAACCTAACCCCGATGTCCAGTAAGAGATATTGTAAATCCCTGTTGAAGCATCTGCTAAAAAATGCAGCTAGAGCATGTGGAAACAACAATCTCCACCTACAGTGCTACAATGGTTTGCCAGGGTGAACAACAGATGGAAGCCCTAACAGCTGCCCTCGGGGATAAGACAGAGGAGCATAAAAACTGACTGTACTGGGACACGTTTTGATTCTCGGATGATCATCTGACCTATTCTTAGACCGATCCCTTCATGGGATCTCAACACCTCGCGCCGTCGAACCAGCCAAAACATCCTTCCCTTTCAGCTCCTTCACTTTTCCTTTTTTTTCCTTACCTCGACACTTTGAGTGTCGTTTTTTTCCTCCAAATTACAGAAAAATTCACTTGTTATGCCTTAATCACCAGGTGCAGCTACTGTGAGGATGGGACACAGACCTATATCATGTAGGATCCACGTTATGTTCCACACCCTACAATGGTTCAATACCTGCTAGCTACTGTTTTTCTTTCTTTTCTGGTATGTTCATTAATATGGAGTTTCAATATTTGTTTTCTGCCACACTACAAGACTGGATATAGGATATATTTGTTGTAGAGGCTACTGCCCACAGTTTATGGATACTGTATTCTATATTGTAATGGTGGAACCTTGTCTATTGTTTCTTTCATATCCATTTATACCTATTGTGGTTGTATTGCTGTTTATATTTGGATTTTATCGTCTGTGATTAGTCATGTCATACTGTTATGTTCTATTGCATACCGTAAATAAAAAATAAAACTGCCATAAAAATGTCCCCTAGTTGGTAGACGCTATGGGCCGGATTCAGATAGCCTTTACGTCGGCGTATCTATAGATACGCTGCGTAAAGTCTATTCTGGGCCGAGGTATCTTTTTTCTGTATTCAGTTTGTTACACCGTCGTATCTTAGTTGCATATTTACGCTGGCCGCCATCCCCACCCTTCATCCTGTGCAGTGCTCCCTGCTCTCACCCCCCCTTTCCCAATATGGAGGGCGAGGATGAATTTATGTGGCCAATGACCACTTCATGCATGGCAGGTAGTGTGTTGGCATGGATTTTGAGGTGCATTTGACTCCCAACCTATTACAGTTAGCCTAAACCTGTTTACACCTATAAACATCCGGCTTGTATGGTGTGCAGTGGCTGAGATTTTTTTTTCTCCTTGTTCTGTGAATGATAGGTTTATGATAACGTTTTAGGCAATTCTGCCCCGCATGCTTTATAGATTAAATAAAGTTTGTGTTACCTGGCACTTGGTACAACACAGGCCATTGCTGCACTGTGAGTCTTCTGTTAACTTGCAGTGCTTACAGCAATCTTCTCCCTCTTTTGCACATTCCTACCAAACATTAAAATGAACAAGTAAGAATAAATCATAATATTACAACCAGTTACATATATTAAACATTGGCAGCCACCAATGACAGGTCATTCCAGGAGTCAGAACACATGGGGATTCATATACCTCAACAGTTCCGCAGTCACATTCTTCACCAGCTTCCACAACGCCGTTACCACACTCCGGAGGATCCAAAAGCTGCATCAGTAAAACATAATTAAAATAAATTAACTGGAAACACGACATCAGTCATAAAGCCTTTTAACCACTTGACCTCCGAAAGATTTACCACCCTTCCTAACCAGGCCATTTTTTGGGATACAGCACTGTGATGCTTTAACTGACAATTGCATGGTGGTGCGACGCTGTACCCAAATAACATTTCTGTCATTTTTTTCCCACAAATAGAGCTTTATTTTGGTGGTGTTTAATCACCACAATTTTTTATAGCGCATAAAGACAAACACTGACAATTTTGAAAAAAACAACAATATTTTTTTCTGTCTGCTATAAAACACATCCAATGAAAAAAATGTAAAAAAAAAAAAATCAATGTCTTCATAAATTTAGGCCAATTTGTATTCTGCTACATGTTTTTGGTAAAAAAAACAAAAAAAACAATAAGCGTATATTGATTGGTTCACGTGACTGTAAGGCCTTGTACACACGATCAAATGTGTCTGTTCAAATCGGTCGGACCGACCGATTTGAACAGATCTGTCTGCTGGCATTTTGGTTTGCTCGCGTGTACACACGAGCAAACCAAAATCCCCGCCAGCAGACAGCGAGCTGACGTGGCGGTGACGTTGACGCCGCCACGTCACCGCACCAGGAAGTAAAACACTTTTCCGCGCATGCGTCAAAACCATTCGGCGCGTGTGCGAGAAGACATGTCTGCTGGTTAGCGTACTAACCAGCAGACATGTCGGGCGGACGGGTTCCCAGCCGACAGATTTCAAAGCATGCTTTGAAATCTGTCGGGTGGCCAAATCCGTCTGTTTGCCCGTACACACGATCGAATCTGTCTGCTGAAACGGTCTAGCAGACCGTTTCCAGCAGACAGATTTGATCGTGTGTACGAGGCCTTATAGCATCTACAAACTATGGGATATATACTGCAATTTCTATTTATTTTTATACTACTAATAGTGGCGATCGGCAACTTATAGCGGAACTGCTACAGACAACTGACACTTTTGACACTTTTTGGGAACCAGTGACATTAATACAGTGATCAGTGCTAAAAATATACAATGTCACTGTACTAATAAAACTGTCTGGGAAGAGGTTAAACATCTAGGGTGATCAAAAGGTTAACTGTGTGCCTAACCAGTGTTTGTGTTTACTCCATGTACTGCTTTTGCTAGGGGAAGAAATAGATTTTAGTTCCTGCTTTGCAGAAATACAAAATCCATCACGTCCCCCCTGTCAAAACAGAACTCTGCCTCCGTTCCGAGTCTCTGCCCAACGATCGGTGAGTGCCGGCAGATATCAAGTGCCCGAAACCCGCAGATCAGCTTCTGCTGTAAATTATTACAGCAGAAGTGGCCTGCTGGCGGCGCGTGCACACACGTCCGCCCGCCCCCTGCTTATGGAAGGGCAGGATCATGTACAATAGATGTACATGTTCCGGTGCACAGCTGCCAACATGTAGCAGTAAAACTGCTATAGGGCGGTCAGAAAGTGAATAAACAACAGCACTCAGCTCACTGACCTCCTATCATACGGGCCATCTGGTGAGCACCCTGTATTTGGGACCTTTTGGACACAGGTTGACATTGGCCATTGATCTATAGGAGGAATGGGGTTTGTGCATGTGAGCTGCATGCTAATAGTAATGTTGGTTCACTTATATGACTCCCTTCTCCCATGCAATCTCCCCCTTTATTATGTTGTCACAGCACAGACCCTCTGGAAGGTACACTGGGATGGGACATGAAAGATGAATGACTATTAGTGATATTTGTGTTTGCTCATTACTATCGATATACTATATACTCTAAATTAGGGTTGTCCAGATACCGATACTAGTATCGGTATCGGGACCGATACCGAGTATTTGCGGGAGTACTTGTACTCGCGCAAATGCTCCCGATACCTAAATAGAATACTTTTTTTGTATTTATCAACATGTTCTGTGAAAATTCTTTGAGTTTTTTACTACTGCGTGACAAGAAAATAAAAAAGTTTTATTAATTTTTACTCATTTTTATTCTTTTATAATGTCTTGAGTTAGAGTTCTTCATAATTCTAAAGAAAATATCCTTAGTCTGTATTGTGGTTTGAAAGCTGTCACATGACATTTAAAAAAAGTATCGGTATTCGGTATCGGCGAGTACATAAAAAAAAGTATCGGTACTTGTACTCGGTCCTAAAAAAGTGGTATCGGGACAACCCTACTCTAAATGTATAATTTGTCAAAATATGAGAAATGCTGATATTGGCAGTTGCTTTAAAATTTTCCTAACATTGATAATCTTTGTAAATAGTTTAATGAGTAGCTACAATTTTGTGGAGAGGAAATGCCCTCTGGCTGATCTTTGTATATGGCAGCAATGTTAACAAACTTTGTTGCAAATTCCTTCCTATTTCTGCTCTGAAGAAAGAGTTTTTTATTCAACGTTGTGTCTTTGGATATTGATTCTGAATGGTAAATTAATTTTAATCAGCATGGTTCCGATGATACAAATTGCAGTGTTGGCATCCTTTTAGAAGTGATCAACCCTTAAGGAGAATAAAAAAATAACATTGCAGAGGATGCCTAAGACCTGACTTATATCTTCGTGCAGACTCCTGGGAAAATCAGTAAGCCAATCACACAAGCAGGAAATAACTTTTCTGGGGTGGCAAGCTTCACCAACAGTGTACAAAAACCTCCAGATTGCCATATTGCATTCAATTTTACAATAAATTACAGTGGCTGCAGACTGAAAAGGGAATATAATTGTTAATAACATTAGGTTACAATATGGCTTGTGTAGTGATTGTATGTGTTATATTTGAAGCGGACCTATACTCACCTAGAATACAGAGATGTGCCTTAGAACAGGTCGGCAAATGTCATTGGCCAGGCAGTGATGACATCACTCCTGTGTATGCGTGGGACATCCGTCAGATTTAGCATTGCTGAATTTGTGTAGTGAGCTGCGTTTGCTCAGCTTACCATATAGGGGGCAGATAGGCAGGTAAGTAGCTTTAATACAGAAGAGACAAAGCATACCATGCCATCCATTTTCTTTGTGGAGCCTAAAGTTCTACTTTAAAGGATAGGTTCACCTTATGCAACATTACATGTTACATGTTAACCCCACCCCCCATACTGTGTGTGTGTATATATATATATATATATATATATATATTTATTTATATATATATATGTATATATATATATACACAGTACAGACACACCTTCTCATTCCAAGAGTTTTCTTTATATTCATGACTATGAAAATTGTAGATTCACACTGAAGGTATCAAAACTATTAATTAACACATGTGGAATTATATACATAACAAAATAGTGTAAAACAACTGAAAATATGTCATATTCTAGGTTCTTTAAAGTAGCTGATGTCGGCTTGTAGTGCTCAATAAATTACCAGGGTAGTTCATTCTCTCTTCATGTAAGTGTGCATCTGCCTGCCCCTACTAGGTAAGAGCACACAGATACACTCACAAGTCTGCAGGAGTCCTGCATGGCACCTATGATCTGCTGATCACGGGTGCAATACTTTACAGGCTCTGAGTAAAAAAATTAATAAATGCACTTTTTTTTTTTTTTACCTGCAAAAAGATGTGCATTTTTTTGTTTTAAAAAAGGTGAGCTTATCCTTTAAGTATAGCTAAGGGAAATCTCCCCAATTGAGGTGGGAAAAAATCCTCCCTTCTCTCCCTTACTCTATCCAAAATGAAAAAAAAAAAACATTCACCTTTAGGTTTATTTATTTTAATTGCTATATTTTTCCCCACAAAAGTGGAGTTGCCCTTTGAGGGGATTGATGACTCTGGGTCACTTTTTCTTAATGTGTATCAATATCTTCTACCCGGAGAAGAGAAAGATTGGGGATTTAATTTATATTACCTACAATTATAGATGTGTTGGAATTTATGTGTGATGTATCAAATTATTTTATTTGTCATGATATGATTTTAATCTCTACAAAATTATATACAAAAGTATGTGGCCCTTTTCACTGCAAGGGGTCCTTACAGTCCCATCATTACAAGATTTGCTGAGGGATGGTGACACATTGTTGGAAATTACTACTACTACTACTACTATTATTACTACTTTTTTTTTTTAAACAATCAGGATTGCTTTATTGAAGAAATAGCAATACAATGGGGTTTATTTACAAAAGGAAAATCCACTTTGCACTACAAGTGCAGACTACAAGTGCAAAATGCACTTGAAAGTTCACTGAAAATGCATTGGATGTGCAGATTCTGTAAATCTGAGGGTGAAGCTCTGCTGATTTTATCATCCAATCATGTGCAAGCTAAAATTCTGTTTTTTATTTTCCTTGCATGTCCCCCTCCGATCTATAGTGACTGCACTTCCAAGTGAACTTTCAGAGCAATTTCAAGTGCACTTTGCACTTGTAGTGCAAAGTGGATTTGCCTTTCGTAAATAACCCCCAGTGTATATGAAGAACAAAGAACATAAACTGTATGACATGGTGTAATACAATTAGATGAGCAGAAGGAAAATATAGACAACATCTAAATAATAATCAAGCAATGAAGCAATTCAATAATATGTTTAAGAATACCTTAGATTCCCAAAAGATGGGGCCCAACAGGGGAGGAGGGAGAGGGGGAAGATCCACAGAGACGCTACTATCTATTAGTCAGGGGGAAGGGGGGGGGGTGCACAGGAGTCTATTCTATTGAGAAGACCACAACAAAAATACCTGGTTGAATTTTCAAGGACAACTTCTTTTGGCTAAGATCAAGTGTAGTATCTGTTCTTATCAGTTCCCAATAGGTGGTGCTAAACTGACTGTCCCCAGTACTCGGCGAGGGGGAAAGGGATGGCAGTCGGTGGACGCTAAGCCTGTTGGTGTAGAGGCGAAAGCCTTCTGATCGGGGCAGAGAGGCATGAGGTCGAAGCTAAAAGGGCCGGGACCCTGGCCTTTGGCCTGGATTCGGTGGTGTCTGCCCCAGTCAGTTGTCCAGCGAGGGAACCTTTGCTAATCCTTTCGGGGAGAGGCGGGTAGTACTTCCCGAATGTAATTAGGTGGGAGAGATGGGGGTTGTGGGTAGTAGTCGGCTGCGGCTGGCTCTCCCCAACCTCTTCTCCTACCTTCCTGGCTGGGAAGGGTGCTGCCGGTCCGGACCGGGGGTCAGGGTCCGTTGAAAAGCCTGTGGAGATAGTGCCCCTGGAGTGGCAGTCCAGGGGTGCCATACATTGCACTGAGTGTTTGAGGGGCACTCAACGTGTGGCACCTTAGGTCACTGATCTCCACATACACCTTTTTGACACCTGCCTCTAGGGCCGAGCCCTTTGGCTAGGACCAGAGGAATTTTTGTTCCTGGCCGGAGGGCCGGCCATCGTATTGCACGGTGGCCACTTTCCACTCACCATTCCCACCTTCCTTTTCCCCCACTCTCTTTTTTATTTTACCCCCTGTTTGTCTTGTTTGTCACTTTTTTTGTTTGGTGCTGAGCACTTTTAGTGTGGCGAGTAGGGTGCTGGTCCTCGGGCCTGACTCTGAAAGTCTTGGGAGTAGGTGGACATGGCCTTCTGGCTTAGTTCACCTGCTCTCATGGGGTCTCCCTTCGGGGGAGCCTCACCGATGAGGGTTCTGTTTCGGCAGTCCCTCCGAGGATGTTAGGCCATGTGGTTTCGGCTGCATGGGCCTTAGTGGGGTCCTAGTGGTTTCGGCTGCTTGGACTCCTATACTCTTTTCCCTGCCAGGAGCCTAACGCCCCGGGGGACCAGAGCTGGGTCCTCTTCGGAGGACCATTGACGATGGCACCCGTCGCAGTTTTTTGTGTTTCACTCTTTATGTGTGTGCACATTTTTTCCTGCACTGGGTGAAGTTTTTGGGTTGTGTTTTGCACGCCACAGGCTTTTCAATAGAAAAAAATAAAAAAATAATAAATGGACGTCAACTTATAAAGAGGCAATGCAGCACTGATCCTGACTTCCCAAGACGACAAAGCAGGAGAGGTAGGGGAGGACCCTCAACAAAGAATTAATTTTTTTGCATAGAATAACAGGTATGAAATCAATAGAATCTTTGGGCATCATCATGGATCCCCAACAGGGCCAACTCCGATGACATAGGCACCGATAACTTGAACCGAAGATTAAGCAGCTCAAATACAGTGGACCAGAAGGTAAAGATTGTGGGGCATTCCCAGAATATGTGAAGATAGGTACCCAGCTGCGTCAAACAATGGTGACAGTGGGGTTCCCTATTCAGATATATTCTGTGGAGTTTCACTGGGGTAAAGTAAACATGATGTAAAAATTGTATTCGTATTAGTTTAAACCTAGGAGGAAATTACCTGTTTAGGACATTGTTCCATACAATCCTCCCAGTCCTCTTTGTCCAAAAGAGGGAATACCCTGTTTCCATAAATCCCACAGTTTATCTATTTTTGGAGAGTCAGTAGCTAGCAGGGTACAATATAAAGCAGAGAGAGGCTTCTCAAGACCATCCTGAGACAGCAATTCTTCAACAGGGTCTAGTTCAGGGATGGCCCACCAGTGGCCCGGGGGCCACATGTGGCCCGTGGAGCCCTCTGATGTGGCCCGCGACCTCCTGCTCTGGAATAGCGGGTTGGCAAGCCCAAATCACAGGTAGCCGATCTGCCATACCGCAGCATCAGTGTTGTGAATGAAGCTGGTGGTAGAGGAAGAAAGCGGCTGCGGACCAGTGCCCCATAAGCCGATGTTTCCTCCACAGTGCCGGCTTTGCCACAGAAGGAGTCTAGTACAAAGTTCAGATAACCCACAGGATAGACACAGGTGCACTACGCTGCACCCGTGGTGTGGGTAAACTGCAGCACATAAGTTGAAAGCAGTCTTAGGCCCCTTTCACACGATTAACCCGACCAAATGGGACCCTCAATTCACCTCTACAGAGCAACAGATGTCCATTTACGCTCTCGCCTACCTCTGCCAATCCAAAAAGCAGAAGGGAATTCGTCCCCTTCCATCTGGGCAGATCAGAGGGCCGATAGAGTAGCCGTGACCTGTCGTCCGCCCGCTCCGCTCATCGTGGCCCACAAGTGGTTACCAAGTTGCTTAAGTGGCCCTTGCTATTCAAAAGGTTGGGCACCCCTGGTCTAGTTGGAGGAATGGGGGGTCGGGGAACGGGGCCCCAGTGGCATGATGGAGTTGAGAATAGCGGAAAAACATCCAGCCTGGCAGTCTGAATGACAGAGAATTGGGGGAACCCCTACTTTTTTTTACAAATAAAAATGTACTTCTAAACAACAAACTGTTAAAGTGAACCTGTGCATTGCTCATGTAGAGGCAAATACATAGATATCATAGGATTCACAGGATTTCATATTCGTATTTTGCATTTCCATAAAAAGTATGTTCAGTTTAACAACCAGAGTGGTCTATTAATAGGAGAAGAAAAGTACAATAGGAAAGGAAGGGAGTACGCACCTTCGAGGGCTTATTAAACAAGCAGGCTCCTCCACCGCTATTCAGAAACTCATTATATTCCTCTATGTCACAGTTGGAAAACTTGCTGGGAAGATAGTATCTGTGAAAAAGGGATCATATTGTATAATATAAAGTAAAAAATGGAGCAATCAGCGCAAACAAAATAAACATAGTAGGTGAGCTTGAAAAAAGACACAAGTCCATTAAGTCCAACCTACTGTATGTGTGTGACTATATATCAGTATTACCTTGTAATTTCCTGTATGTTGTGGTCGTTCAGGTGCTTATCTAATAGTTTTTTGAAACTATCAATGCTCTCTGCTGACACCACCGCCTGTGGAAGGGAATGCCACATCCTTGCCGCTCTTACAGTAAAGAACCCTCTACGTAGTTTAAGGTTAAACCTCTTTTCTTCTAATTTTAATGAGTGGCCATGTTTCTTGTTAAACTCCCTTCCGCAAAAAAAGTTGTATCCCTATTGTGGGGTCACCAGTATGGCATTTGTAAATTGAAATCATATCCCCTCTCAAGCGTCTCTTCTCCAGAGAGAATAGGTTCAGTGCTCGCAACCTTTCTTCATAACTAAGGTCCTCCAGACCCTTTATTAGCTTTGTTGCCCTTCTTTGTACTCGCTCCATTTCCAGTACATCCTTCCTGAGGACTGGTGCCCAGAAATGGACGGCATACTCCAGGTGCGGCCGGACCAGAGTCTCATAGAGCAGGAGAATTATTGTTTTCTCTCTAGCGTTAATATCTTTTTTAATGCATGGCAATATTCTGTTTGCTTTGTTAGCAGCAGCTTAGCATTGCATGCCATTGCTGAGCCTGTCCTCTATTAGGATCCCCAAAATAAAATGAAATAAGTCTGAAAAAATTGCAAGCTGAACACACAGGATGGCAGTGGGTGATGTCCACAAAGTAGCTGCTCCCCCTGTATGTGTTACGTCCTACAGAACTTCGTCAGCAAGGGCAGGGCTACCACGTCCCCCTGAGGATTAAAATAATCGGTTGGTCTCCATGGTAATCGCCCTTGCTGACGAAGTTCCATAGGATGTAACGCGTACAGGGGGAGGAGCTACCTTGCGGACGTCATCCACTGCCACCCTGCTTCATAGATGGAGATTTTTGGAACTTTGTATTTATTGATCTGCGGAAGTTCATATCACTATGCTTTGATTCACGGCCATTTGTGAATGAGCATTTTTATTAATACATTTTAATTGAAGCTTCACAAAGAAGAGCACTTAGACTGTGTTTATTTTATAATTGTATCAGACGGACCTATTTAACCGGAGCGCTGGCCATCCATTCCTTATTCCATTTGTGAAAACAAGCATGTTATGCACGATTGGAAATTCTGTCAAGAAAACGGTGGATTTTTTCCGACTGATTGTTGGCTCAAACTTGTGTTGCATACACGCGATCACATAAAATTCAGACCGTACGCAGTGACATACAACACTATAACGAGCCGAAAAGTTCAATGATTCTGAGCATGTGTCAAATTGATTCCGAGCATGCGTGTTTTTTTCGCACGTTGGAATTGCATACAGACGATTAGAATTTCCGACAAGAACTTTTCTTGTCGGAAAAATTGAGAACCAGCTCTCAGATTTTGGAAACACCGACAGAAAAAGTCAGATGCAGCATACATACAGTTGGAATTTCCGACCAAAAGCTCACATCAAACTTTTCTTGTGGGGATTTCCGATTTTTTTATCTCCCAGCATCAAGTTATCTTGTGTGTGCCATCAAATGAAGGAGAGGAGTATCAGTTGCAAACATCAGATAGCAATCCTTACATTGGTGGATCACTGATAGCTATATAATCAGCCGCTCTGCTCTCTCCTGCAGTACACCTGTCAGCTTGTCCAAGTGAGAGGAGACGTTGTTTTGCCTCTTCACTGCCTGCTTTAACCCCCTTCAGCCCAACACTAGTGTACTGTAACTCTGTGCAATTGACCTGCTAGCGGGGTGCCTGCAGGGCAGTGCCATTCCCTTGAATGTGTTATGTTTTGTGGATGCTACTCCCAGGGTATAATTCCTGCTGCAGCCGCAAAGCATTGCCACTGCCACGTGTTTCGAAACCCCACCCACTGTTACTCTTTGGGAACGCAACCGCAGGTCCTAATTTGACAAGTGTGCAGGTGTGGGTAGATGGCCCTGATTGCACACTGTCTGTGGTTGGGGCCATACACCTACACCCACATACCTATCAAATAAGGACCTGCGGCTGTGTCCCCATATTGTACATGCACACAACTCCAAGACTTTGCTAGTACAGAGAAATATCTGTCGGCCATAGATAGTAGAATTGCTTGATTTCCTCATCAACACAGTCATTGCTGATGGGGGAATCCCTCCCATAGAGCTAATGCATTCTCCCGGTGGGAGGGGAACAGGGAGCTATCCCTACTGGTAGAACACAGTGATTATTGTTAGAATCTAAAGCCGCTGGCAATAATTGCCTGCCGAAAATCCAACAGCCTGTCCATAGATGGTCCAAATCTAGGTCTGTCCCTACTGAACCAGCCGCAATTCGAACCATTCATGGCCAGCTTTAATCTTGTTGTGGGCTGACAACGCACAGCATTTTTTTGGACTGAGTGTTGTCAGTTCTCAAGCCATACTATTTTCTTCATCATAGACACTGATGATTTTGTAGTCCAAGATAAGAGCTATGAGGGCTAATTTGACTACATAGAACTACAGAAAGTGAGCAGGATACAGTTCTGAATTTCTGACACGATTAACATGTTTTTTTTGCACTTACTGAACATATAATTAAAATACTTTAGATCAGGGATCCTTAAACTACGGCCCTCCAGCTGTTGTGGAACTACACGTCCCATGAAGCATTGTAAAACTCTGACATTCACAGACATGACGGGAATTGTAGTTCCTGAACAACTGGAGGGCCATAGTTTGAAGACCAAGCTGTAGATGGTATGTTTTACAAACCAAAAATGAGCAAATAAGAGAATTTCATCGTTACGGTTTACATATACGTTAACCCCTTCCTGCCAGCCAGTTGCAGCTAGTGCTCAATTTTTTTGGGGGGTGGGGCAGCATTTAACCCCCCCCCAACCGACCGCCTGCCATTTTGCCCTCATTTACCACATCCAGGCTGCAGGCAGTTTGGACTGCTTCCCTGGCTTCTCCTCCTGGCCAATCCGGGCGCTTCTCCTCCAAGCCAATCTGGTGTTAGGAGCTTAATTTCCTAATTGGCCGGGAGGATAAGCAGGAAGACAATAGCGAATGTTGATTCACCAATGTCACAAGTGAATGGGCTCAGGGCGCAGTTCTTTGCAACTCAAGCCCAACCTTTTTGAAGATAGTTAGAATCTTAGATTAGGGGCCGGCACACAGAAATTAAGGGGGAAGCGCCCTTGCGCCCCTTATGGACTGGCCACCGCTGCTGCCAGCCCTTTAAGGTTTTCTGAACCATGGAAGGCAGAGACAGAGTTCCTAAACATGAACGATGGCTGGGAGCTGCCAGTGACAGCTTGGTTAGTATGTCAGTATGTTGGAAGCATGCTCTGGGCACAGAACAGTGTTACACCATGGACACATACTGTATGTGCTGCATATTGGCATTAAGGCCCACCTGTCCTGCAGTCACACATATGCATTAGGCAAGAGGTTCAATTATTTTTAATAATTAACTTAATTCTTGGTGTTTTGTCTGGAGTTCAGATTTAAGTTCCTACTTCTTATTCAACTCCCTATTATGTGTACCAGTAAATTAAATAAAAAGAAAACAGCATCTATATTCTTTTAAAGCCCAAAATACTACGACAACAATGTACGATCATGAATCAGGTACTTGTTAATAAAAGAGGGACACACAATTAGCTATGGTATTAGCAATAAACTACAATTACAGCCATGATTATCTGCAAGTGCGATGTTATGAAGTTTCACTGAACACGTCTAACTTTTAAAGAACAAAGAAAACAATTGGAAATGGCAACAAACTAATATCTCCTCATTAGCTAAAAACATTATTAGCTGATGATGAATCAGGCTATTCTTCTTCAGGTCTTTCATCATTTTGTTCAATTTATGTCTGCTATGTTAGTGCTAACAAACATTTGTTTACAGAATTAATGTGATCAATAGAAGTGGCAACTCAGAAGAAGGATGCAATGTTAAAAGCAAAAAAAAAAACTGCTTTGATAAGTAATGTGGAACAGGGCACTTCATTAGACATCAAGGAGAGGGATCCAAGTGATGGAGGACACTGGGGTTAGGACACATAATGAGTCAGCCTTTAAAAAAAAGAAAAATTGTTTTGGGGGGGGGGGGGGACTGGTTGCAGGAAATTGCTATTGTAAAAATATACAGTTATACGTTGTTAGGTAAACAACAAGATAAGGAGATAGGGCCCTTTCACACTGAGCGGTCCGTTTTTCGGTCCGCTCCGTGTGTCCGTCGGCTCAGCGGGGGGTCTCCGCTGAGCTGTCGGGCGGACAGGGCGGTCTCTGCACACTGTCTCTCCTCCGCTATCCCCTATGGGGAATCGGATGGAAACGGACCGTCTGTCCGCTTGCATCCGATCCGTTCGGCCGGACGGAAGAAAAATAGGACATTCTTCCGTCCGCAAAAAACGGATGCGGATCTGGCGGACGGTTAACGGAAGCATTGAGGTCCGTTAACGGACGTCCAAAAAACGGACGAACGGAACGGACGTGTAAAAGAGCCCATACACTTAAGGCCTAAACGTTGTGGAGACCCTACTGTCACACATGTACAGGGGGACCCCGACTTACGGACCAGTTGGGGACTTTAGGGTTGCTCTGAAGTCAGAAATGTTTGTAAGTTGGAAACCGCATGCGCAGAACAATTACGATGTTTTCTGATGTTCCGCCGAATGGCCGCGAATGCACAGAATGCAAGATACTTTGTTTTCCGATGTGAGGTTGATTGTGCCCGCCGTCGAAAATGGCCAAAAATGTGCAGAACGGCAGTAGGAGTTGTTCGGAAGTCGGGCGTTCGCAAGTCGGGGACCCCCTGTATGAGCTTCCTGGACATCCCATTCCAAAACCATAGACATTACTATGGAATTTTTTCCCACCCCCTTTGCAGCTCCATTTTTCTGGGAAGGCTTTTCATAAGATTTTAGAGTGCGTCTGTGGAAATGTGTGCATATTTAATCAAAACAGCATTTGTGAGCTCAAGCACTGATGTTAAACGAGGAGACCTGGAATCCAATTCATCCCAAAGGTTGTTCAGTAGGGTTGAGGTCAGGGCTCTGTGCAGACCACTCAAGGTTCCTCCACACCAAACTCATAAAACAATGGGGTTCATTTACTAAAGGCAAACCCATTGTGCACTACAAGTGCAGTCACTATAGATCTGGGGGGGGGGGGGCATGTAAGGGATATAAAAAACAGCATTTTTGCTTGCACATGATTGGATGAAAGTAATCAGCAGGGGCGGACTGACCATTGAGGCTCTCGGGCACTAGGGGGCCCCCATCAGGGTTGCCAGGCTCAGTAAAACCAGGGACAGTATGTAAAAATCATTTTTTTTTACATCTGTCCCTGATATGTACGAAACAGACATGCTTTTGATGTGAAAATCCAGAGATTTTAGCTGCCCCGCCTCTGCACTGCCTCCTGGCATGGTAGCCATCTGTAAGCCCGGGGGGCCCATAATCTTCTATTGCCCGGGGGCCCCATGAGTTGTCAGTCCGCCCCTGGTAATCAGTAGTGCTTCCCCTCATTTCAGATCTTCCCCCTCAGATATAGTTGCAGTGCACTTGTAGTGCACAGTGGATTTTCCTTTAGTAAAGCAACCTCCCTGTCTTTACGGAGCTGGCTTTGTGCACAGGGGCAAAGTCATGCTGAAATAGAAAAGGGCCTTCCCAAAGCTGTTGCCAATGTATTTATTATAAACAGTACCCTTCCCTGAAAACACCTAAACTCAATATTTGGAGAGTTGTTCACATGCTTTTGGCCTACATTAGGTGCAAGAGCCAGTTGCCAACAAATTTTGGCCACACAGTGGGGTTGGTTTACTAAAACTGTAGTGCGCAAAATCTGGTGCAGCTGTGCATGCTTGCCAAACAGCTTGTTCAACCCCAATGTATCATCCTATTTAAACATGGCTTAATTAACCACAATGACCTCTGAGGCCTTGTACACACGAGGGAATAAATCCGCTGAAGATGGTCCGACGGACCATTTCAGCGGAAAAATCCCCTCGTGTGTAGGGGCTGGCAGATATGTCCGCCGGATAGCTGGCTGGCAGATATGTCCGCTGGTTAGTACGGCAAACCAGCGGACATATCTTGCCGCACATGCGTCGTATCCTGTGAATGGATCCGACGCATGCGCGCGGAAGTGTTTACTTCCTGATGCGGTGACGTGGCGGTCACGTGGCGGCGTCAACGTCACCGCCGCGTCACCGCGCTGTCCGCCGGCGGGGAATTTGATCTGATGGTGTGTACAGCCATCGGATCAAAACATCCCGGTGCAAATATACGCTGTAAACGGTCCGGGGACCGTTTACAGCGGATATTTCCCGTCGTGTGTACAAGGCCTGAAAGATTTACCCCTCTTCAGCAGTACCCGCTGCTGGGCTCCTGCTGTGTGTGATCACTTCGGAAGCGAGCCGGTGGCGGCACCTTCAAGAGCCGGATCACGTACATATACATGATCCGGTGCACAGGTGCCGCCCTGTAGCAGTAAAACTGCTATGGGCAGGACCTGAAAAAGGTTAAAGTGATATTAAACCCTAATTTTCAGCAGATTATTCAATTACTTATTTAGTATGCAGCTTCTTTATCTTGCGATCCACGTCTATGTCCAAGTTTAAAGCGATTGTAAAGCTTCAAGTAAAAAAATAAAAATAAATAACAAACGTATCATACTTACCTCCACTGTGCAGCTTATTTTGCACTTTGAACACCAACTTCTGTGGTCTCCCCGGTGGCTCTCGCGGCTTCTCCTCTCATCATATAACCCCTTAGGAGAAGCTCTCTCCCGGGGGGGTTACCTTGCGGGCGTGCTCCCGATTTTTATCACTCGGTATCCATAGACACCGAATGTAAGCCAAAGAAGCGGAATGTAAGACTTGGCCCCCGCCCCCGCCCCCCCCCCAGGTCATTGGATTTGATTGACAGCAGCAGGAGCCAATGGCTGCGCTGCTATCAATCAATCCAATGAAGAGCTGAGAATCCCGGGCAGAGAAAGAGCGCATCTCCGTTGGGTGAAATTCACAGGGCTCAGGTAAGTAAAACAGGGGGGCTGGGGGGCCGGTCACCTTAGGGTGAAAAAACTTGAGGGTTTACAATCCCTTTAAGCTGGTCCCATTACTGTTGCCTCAGGTTTCCTGTTTTATGGCCGTTCCTTACTCTTGCAGCATCCTATGGAGCCACCATGCATGCAGGAACTTGAATTGTGTCTCCCTACACTGCGTACATCAATAGAAACACACATTCCTGTAGCATACCAGCATTGAAAGCTGTAAACTGCAAGTGCTGGCAGAATTTCAACAAATAGTTTACTGGGGAATGTGATTTTATTATGCTCAATTTGTGTTGAGCTAAAAAATGATTTTATTAGGTTAATCCCGGGCGACATCAGCCGGTCCAACATAAACTAGTCAACATGTATGTCATCCAGTCTTACAGAAGTCGGCTTCTGTCAGACTAGCTTGCTGGAAAACCAGCAGCCGACCGCTTCCCGATCAGCACTCTCAGCCAATGGCTGGTGGGGGGCGTCTCCGTCCAGACACAAAAGCTCAGTGGGGGAGATCCAACCAAAGCTGACAATTTTTTGGTTTTATTTGTTGAACAGAAAAAGATCATAGTGTACAAGGTTTTAAGGTGGTTCTAAGGGCTCAAGTTTGCCTTTGTGTATTCTTTGCATGAAGTAAAAAAAAAAAAAAAAAACCTTCTCTGTGCAGGACCCCCCCCCCCCCACTAATACTTATCAAAGCCCGATTTTCCTTCAGCGCTGTGCATGAGAGCCTTGACTCTCCCTCCTCATTGGCTCTGACAGCAGTGGGAGGTATTGTCAATCATACCCAGTAAACCAATAAGGAGAGGGTGGGGGTGGGGTAGGGGCCAAGCTGTGGCTCTGTGTGTGAATTGACACACAAAACTGCTGCTCGGGAATGAGGAGGATATGGGCTGCTCTGTGCAAAGCCTTGAATATCACTTTAAGAAACAAGAACTGTTGGTTCTTGTGAGTAACAGAATGAACTTATTTCCATCATAAGACTCAACATCTTTACCCCACACAGTATAACGTCCAGCAAGAAGAAAATTAGGCTACAGCAAAAAAGGCCTTACCCAATGTCTTCCATGATACATCCATGCCACCTATCTTCACAGGTACATTCCCCTAAAAAAACAGACCAGACACATTACCAGAAATACCACACTGTAATACTGACATAAAATATTTACAGAATATGACTCAAGGTGATCACACATATTACATTCTATACACACATATTACAAAAAGGTGTGTCTAATCTAATCTAATCAAAGGGAGAGTTTACTGTCCTTCAGACTTTAGGTGGGCCAGACTGTGAACACATGGAATAATGAATATCCCAGCATCAGTGGGAGTAAACAAGGTTTCAGTCTTGGTGGCCAGTGGGAGTAAATAAATTACATAGCACCTGCTTTCAGTAGTAGGAGGAATAGTGCCCCATCGTTGATATCAGTGGGAGGAATAGTGTCCCACTGTTGGTGTCAGTGGAAGGAATAGTGCCCCATCGTTGGTGTCAGTGGAAGGAATAGTGCCCCGTTGTTTGTGTCAGTGGGAGGAATGGTGTCCCACTGTTGGTGTCAGTGGAAGGAATAGTGCCCCACTGTTGGTGTCAGTGGGAGGAATGGTGTCCCACTGTTGGTGTCAGTGGACAGAGGCGACTCTAGGGGGGCCAGAGGGGGCCCTGACCCCCCCCAACATTATGCTGTGCCCCACCATGTGCCCCCCCCCCCCTGCTCGTATGTGAGGAGAGTGGGGGGGGAGGTGGCTGTCATTAGCATACACAATAAACAAGTCTTAGGAGCAGACCTAATTAGCACAATGGACACAAAACAGTATTAGCATCACACAATGGAATGTCTAGGAGCAGACTCAATTAACACCTCAAAAGCATGTGTCCCTACATTGAATGAAAACACTCTATTAACCTGTCAGAGTCAGACTTTAACAACTTGTAATATTTAAAGATATCCTGCAAACCATGAATTATCAGTAATGTCCCATCCCATGTAATTTATCATTATCATTTCTCAGTCACACTATGCCCAAAGGGGGCACAGGATGACCCTAGACCCAAGAGTCATTAGTGATGCTGGCACTCGAGTACCCCCCATCCTTCAAAAGTCTCTGGGTGTCACGGGGCATTCTGTTACACTTTCACTTTCAGTTAGGCAGGTAATATACAGTGCAAATTTCTTTCCTACATCCACAGATTGCAGGAAAGAAACTTGCATGATTCCCCCATCAACACCGACAGTGCTGACGGGAATATCCCTCCTGCCCAGCAATTGTATTTCCATCCGACAAACAGTGATTCTCACTAGTGGCTATACAGCAACCACTAGTGATAATCATAAGAGAATCTGCTCATTAATGGTTCAAATCTCAGCCAGTTCCTGCTGAACCAGCTGAGATGTAAACTGTCTATGGCTGGTCTTAGCTCTTAGGCAGCCCATACATTGATCACTTTTTTTCATTCAACTATTAGGTTGAATGAAAAAAAAAAGAAATGATCCAATTCCCACAGCTACACATTAGAGGTGGATGGGGGAATCCTCCCAGTGTGGACCAGTGCTGGAATAACCAGAGTTGCTGTCCTGTACCGGCTATTCACAGCGCTGGTCTCTGTCTCCCTGGCATCGGCGGCAGCACATTGGAACCCAGTGCTGGTTCCTTTATGGGGCTGATGTACAGGAGGGCCAGCACAATTTGTTGTTAGAGATGGGCTGGGCATGTTCAAAATTCCACATGCCAGAGCCTGCCAGGAAGCCCACACTGCACAGCGCTAATCACAGGCAGTGAGAGATTTCCCGGTCCGCAGCTCTGCACAGATCAGGACATTTCTCACTGCCTGTGATTAGCACTGTGGAGTGTTGGCTTCTTGGCGGGATTGGGCATGTGGGATTTCAAACACACCCGGGCCCATCTCTATTGGTTGTAGAGTCAGTTGAGCTCCCTGCAGGTTGCTTAGCAGCAGTGGAGCCTTCTCTGACATGCTGATCGGGATGCAATCCAGGTGATGCTCCCAGTCAAATCCTAGTGTTAAATATCAGAGATTTTATTGATCAAAGCCCACACTTTACAGACATAGAGCCCACACTTTACAGGCATAGAGCCCACACGGCTGCGGAACATACGTTTGGTTGTACTCTTGATGCTAATAAATACTGTATTTATTAGATCTGACTGGGAGCATTACCTGGATCACATCCCGATCAGCATGTCAACAGAGAAGGTTAAACAGCATTACTGCTGCTAGGTGACCAGCTGGGGGCTCAGCTCTCTATAACCAATAGTGCCAGCCTTCCCCTGCATGCACCCATAATGTCACCAGCACTAGGTCCTAATGGACTGCCGCCGCTGCCAAGGAGACAGGTGCCAGACCAGCGCTGTCAATAGCAGGAACAGGACAGCTGGGGAACCCCACAGTGGCAGAACACCAGGGCTCGGTGGCAAGACAACCTTTGCAACCCTGAAAGTTCTCCCACTGCTTTGGACCCTTATAATTTCTTGGTGTGCTGGTGACATATATCTCTTTTTTTCTGCCACCCTGGGGGGCCCCAGTATAGTAGGAAAGGAGCTCACTGCAGAGCATGTAAAAGGGCCCGTTGTGGGATCATAGTAAAGGGCCCCAGGAGATATATATAAATATATATATATATATATATATATATAAAATTGCATTTTATAGTTGGCCCCCTACTTTTGTCCCTGTCCCCCCATGTGCCCCCCCTAAATATGAAAGCTGGAGACGCCACTGTCAGTGGAAGGAATGGTGTCCCATCATTGACATCAGTAGTAGGAATAGGGTCTTGTATCAGTGGAAGGAAAAGTGCCCCAAGGGCCCGACAAAGGCAAGCCAAGGGCCACATCCAGCCCACTGGCCGCAGTTTGAAGACCACTGATCTAAGGTCACAACACACATATAGTGACGTTTTTTTCCCCTTTACTATATAAAAATATCCATAATTGTCAAAAGCCAGTACTACTCAAGTACTGTGCCTGATTCTATAGGTTTTGGTAACATATAAAAAAAAATCCACAGGGATCGATGTCAGTGTTCTTTGAAAAATATCGCTAAAAAGTTTTACTGTAGTAATATATAAAATATTTAAACAAAAAAACAACCGTATACTTGAGTATAAGCCGAAAATGCCCCCCGTCTTATACTCGAGTCACCTTTTTACGCCTGATCTCCTGGAATTTGGGGACCGGGTAATGGCCGGCCGTAGGTACCCTGGACCCCAAACTTGACACACTTGTAGCCCAACTCTTCCTCTACAAGTGTGCAAAGATTGTTGTCCAGGGAACCTACGGCCAGGGAGTACCGATTTTTCAAAGACGGGAACCCCTTCCATAGACTCCCATGTTAAATGGTAATTTCTCTGGTGATTTTGGGGACCAGGTACCAGCCGGTCATAGGTCCCCTGGACCCAGAACTTGGCACACATGTAGCCCCATTTCTGGGCACCCCTTCCATAGACTCCCATGTTAAATGGTCATTTCTTGAGTGATTTTGGGGACCCGGTACTAGCCGGTCATAGGTCCCCTGGACCCAGAACTTGGCACATATGCAGGCCCATTTCTGAGCACCCCTTACATAGACTCCCATGTTAAACGTCAGTCTAGTCATGGGCACAGTGAGGTATGGGCACACTGAGGCATGCAGATGGACACCCTAGGCTTATACTCTATACTCGAGTCAATACGTTTTCCCATTTTTTTGTGGTAAAATTAGGTGCCTCGGCTTACATTGGGGTCGGCTAATACTGGAGTATATACGGTACTATATTTTATCCCAATCGGAGGATACAATTCTGTACATCAAAAAACATATCCGATACGTACCTCTCTTCATCTTCTCCTTATCAGAAAAAATGCCCAAATTATAAGCCAGGGATTGTACCATTGTGATTGCCAGGACATCCACCCTTCCAAACTGAAACATGAAACAAAATAGATGAATATCACTGATGCCAAAAACACATTTGGGGATACAGCATAAAACAAGGTGGCTGTTGCCATCTTTTATTTTTGCTCATGATACGTTAACTCTTCATGTTCAGAATTCACTGAAGCCTAGATACCCTGTCCAAATTTAGCACATTCAGCATGCATCAGTTAAAACAACTCTAGGACTAATTTCTTTACCTAAACTATTATACATAAAGGACCTTTCTTTACTGCACCTTTTTAATAAATACCATGTTTAAGCTGACAATTTGACAAAGAAAAAAAAAAATTACATTTTAAATGAAATAAATAAACATGTGCTTACCTTCTCTGTGCAATGGTATAGCATAGCGTAGCCCTGAACATCCTCTTCTGGGGTCCCCTGCTCTATCCTCCTTCTCTTCTTCATGTGCCATAATAGGAAGATGCTTCTTATGGGGGAACAAGTGCAGGCTTGCTCCCAAGCCAGGCTGTGTGCATCTATAGACACACACAGCGCAGATTGGCCCAGATCCCCCTCCTTACAGGGTTTGACTGACAGCAGCAGAAGCCAATGGCTCTTGCTGCTCTTGGCCAAGCCTAAGAGACCAGGTAGACAGGGAGAAAGGGCCTGCAGACAGGCACAGCACTCAATTAAAAAGGGACTCAGGTAAATATTTAGGGAAAAAAGGGGGGGGGGGGGCAAACAGCAACTAAAAATTGTTTTACCTTAATGCATAAAATGCATTAAGGCAAAAGAACTGCTGACTTTAGAACCACTGTAATATTCTTCAGTACAGTACTGAGTAATGGAACTATACCAAGGCAGTAATGTTTGCCGCTGTACCTCTTACCTCATTCACACCGCCTCCTTTTAAAAGGGAACATACTCCACCAATATATGCTGCTCCACTTCTGCTGCTTTCAAATTGACTCCCCCTGAAAAAAGTGGATGTGAATTAAAAAAAATAATATCCTTTAGCTTATCCACTGTTATTTGGCTCTCTATTCTGCCCCTCTAGTGCTCACTGGAGCACCGGACTGTGGAGGGGGCAGGAGCAGGTGCACCGAGAGACTGAGCCAGCTGCTGGTCAGGCATCTGGGTGGATCCCAACATTATTGTTGGGATCCCTGCAGAGCCTGGACTGGCCCTGTGATGCTAGCAGGCAGCATACTTTAGCCTGCTATCCGCTGAATCTGGGTCACAGGAGTGAAGAACTAAGTGCATGCCTGTGACCCAGAGGACACATATGTCAAAAATAGCTTTGGCCATACTTCTCCTTTAAACAATAGTTAGAATTTGACCTGTTGGTCCTGACACTCCCTGGCCTAGGGTGACAACACCAACAGCTGCTTCGGTAGATGTAGCGTTGTCACCCTAGGAAGTGCAAATTGCTGGTTGGCTATGTGCTTGTATGTGTCAAGCTTAATTTGCACAGCCTCCAGGTCCACCACTATGATGTGCCCGCTGATAACTAAATGGTGGTCAGTGATGTAATAATAAAACACACTAGCCTTTACAGCTTTATCCAATGATTAATCCATGTGTTAGGTTACACTTATAAAACACACCAGCTTATATCAGCTAAAGGCTTATTTAGAAATTTTAGGCACTTCAATCTTTTCTGACACTTTCATCAAGAAGATTTACCAACATATATACTTTTTCTTATGATGGTAAATGTCTGGTCCTGTACCAAAACTTTTGCTGGGGGAGGGAAAACTTCTACAAACTGCAGCTTTAAATGCACCAAAAAAAGTTCTATCCATTCCCCGCTCCTTCCCCATGTGAAGACAAAATAAAGAACAACATATGTAGTACATCTCTACAATACATGCACCATTTCCTGTGTTTTATCACTATAAAGACTTTTCAAGTACAGAGAAATGCCCATCAATCTGTCAGAAATACACTCAGCTCCCAATTCCTGCTGTGGGCTAACAACACACAACATTTATGTGGATTGAGTGGTGTCAGCCCTGCCCAGTTTATTTCTGTTAAACTACTGATTCACAGCCCTTATACTCATTTACGCACATATGCCCGGATTCACAGACATCGGCGCACATTTATGCTGCCGTAGCTCAGCGTGATAATCTTTCAGTCGTACACACTCGTGGATCACACACTTTATGATACGCCTGTTACTTTATGCTTAAATGTGAGTACCTGACTTTTTTGTCTACAATAAAAACTTGGCATACTGTATTACGCTATGTGGGCACTTTTTCTTCTTTGAGCCGTATTAGACCCAAAGCACCTGAAGCCAGAGGAGACTGCCACAGAGCCACACAGGGGCTAACACTGTGAAAGCCTTTAACCCCTTGTGGGTACCTGGATCTGGTGAGTGAGGGACCTATCAGAGCATGAGGAGAGGGAGCACTGAATGATCACAGCCATTTGAATTATTTCATGAAGCACTAAGAACTTTTTTGCATGGACTGCCTAAATATAACTTCAATCCAATTTTATGGCACAGAGCACATTATAATACTATATTATATCATCTATTAGCACGTTTTTTTTACATGTGTATATTTATTTATTTATTTTTGTATTCATTTTTATTTTTATGGTTTACCCAATGTGGATGTAAGCACATATTTGTTTTAGGGCTGCATTTTATTTACCCAACATCACTTTTTCATATAAAGAGGCGCCAACACCTACTACCTCACCCCCACTCATTGTGTTTTACTAGGCTGGTGTTCAGTGTGTAAAAAGCTGTAAAAAAACAGCTCAAACACACTGATCACCAGCCGGCTGCAGCAATCCGCTCTCCTCTCCTCACCGACAACTAATGTGTGAGGAAAGAAGAGGCGATCGCTTATCAATCGGCTCTCTGTTTACATCACATGACAGCTGTGATTGGACACAGTCGTCAGGTGATCAGGAGGGCAAATCACAGAGCCCTCCTGCCGATCTGAGATGCACCGTGTCTGGGTGACACAAACGCATCTGGATTGCGCCGCTGCGCAGGCTCATGTTCGCGATCCCCCTCCTTCTGAGGGATGTTCCTGAATGTCTACTCAGAAGGAGAGAGCGCCCGCCCGGCCGTACATATGCAGTGGCCGGGTGGGAAGTCGTTAATATTAGGACACTTACCTGTCCTGGAATCCAGAGATGTCGGCACCCCAGCCAAGGTTTCCATCCTACCGCCACCATTCATAGTAAGGGAACCCAGCAGTGAAGCCTTTCAGCTACACAGCCAGTTCCCTACTGTGCATGCAAAGTACGCTGTGCTTTCTGAATGGCCCAGCGGCGGGGAAGGAGGAGGGGGGCCAAACTTCTGACGTACCTCGCCGTGGATGAGGTTTGACAAAAGTGGGGACAGGTACCTGTCAAAAACACGTACCTGCTCCCCCACCCAAAGGTGGCAAATGTGGCACCGGAGGGGGAGGAGACAGACAATTGGAGCTTTCCATTTTGGGTGGAACTCCGCTTTAAACAGGAAGTTAGAAGCACACTTGCTGTTTCTTAAAGGGATAAAACACAGGGAAATGTGCATGTATTGTAGAGATTTAATGAAAATATTTTTTATTTATTAATTTTAAATAAATCTTGATAGAAAGTGACCCATATCTAAAAAAAACAAAAACACAGCTAGATTCTGGGACCCTGCTGATGGTCCCATTTCACGAGTTGTGCTTACTTTCGTCATAACCTATATATTAGAAAAAAGTAAGCATAAAAGGCAGAGAATAAACATTACATACGAGAAGAGATGTATAGCATCACTTTTGTCTTTGATAAAATCCCTCCTGTATTTCATAAACTCTTTTAGCGTCTTGAGAGGATTTCCATCAATGCTAATTCTACTGTTATCAGCCCAGGTTTCCATGGCGACCAGCACAATCCGGGTGTTTAGCTGCTCCTTATATAGCTAGTACATAAACGGGAGAGAGAGAGAAAAAGAGCGCTTTGTCAGGGCTGCTGGAAAGACGTCACTTCAGTACAAATCCAAATTACTGCGCAGAGAACACGAGACCGCTCTGTAGCTTAAAGCTTAACTTTACCCATAACAGTTTGAAAAACAATTAATGTTCTTTAGCGAAAGAACCTACATTCCACATTATTAATTATGCTACCAAAATTAGTGCGGGCTGTAAATTGTCTCCAGGGATGCTCCTGTTTCTTCTTGCCGGAGGCTGCCATTTTGTTAATCCCCAGAGCAGTCACTTTTTTATTGAGTGCACTCCCCTTTCCTTAGTCTCAAAGTCACTCTGTAATTTAAAAATGAGGAATGGTGGGATTGTTTCCAGATACAGATGACAATCTCTATTTCCAGATACAGATGACAATCTCTACTTACTCAACCATGTCACTCTGTAATTAAAATGTGAGCAATTTTAGCCTTGATTGTATTATATGTCTTGGATCTGCTAGAAAGGAAGCTTGACAGAAGCTTTACAGTACTGATGTTCACAGGCTGCCTGCCAAGGTAGGAAGGAGAGAATATCTGGGAGATATGATGAGACAATATCCTTGTAAGTCTAAAGCAGGCCGTAGACGATGCGATTCTCTTTCTTTGCAACCACAGTCAGTGTTAATGCGGAAATCCCTCCCGCGGGCCTATTGTGTTCTCCCGTCGGGCACAGTGATTATTACTAGTGGCTATAGACAGTGGCAATAATCGCATGCTCGAAATCTGATATGCTGGCTGTACATACCTCCCAACTGTCCCTGATTTCGAGGGACAGTCTCTGATTTGGAAAAATGTCCCTCTGTCCCTCATTCTCCCTCATTTATCCCTCATTTTGATCTGATCTATATAGTTGTATGTAAAATGCACTTTTTAGCTTTTAAAAAGTGTTTTCCTTTGCTAAACCTTGTATCCCATTTGTAATTTGCTGCATTTGTACATTTAAAAAGCCAATATAAAAGAAATAGTAGTGGTAAAAAAACTTTTGGCTCATAGGTGTCTCTTCCCCCCCCCCATCTCAAAATGTTGATCATTAGCATGCCCATGCATGGATTGAATCTCGGCAGGTCACAGCTGAACTGGCTGAGATTTAAACCATCTACAGCTGACTTAGAGTGATTGTAAAATCTTTTTTTTTATAACAAACATGTTATACAGTACTTACTTCCTCTGTGTAGTTGGTTTTGCACAGGGCAGCCTGGATCCTCCTCTCCTCGAATCCCTCTTCCCTGCTCTTGGTCCCTCTCTCCTGTAAAGTGCCCCACAGCAAGAAACTTGCTATGGGGGCAGACTAGCCGAGCTGCAGCTCCACATGTCCATTCAGACATGGAACTGCTAATCTGACCTCACCCCCTCTCTCTCCTGATTGGCTAACTGACTTTGATTGACAGCCACAGCTGTTGTGTCTCAGCCAATCAGAAGGAAGAATCCTGGAGGGCCGCGGGACGCGTTGACTTCGCTGGACAGAGATGAGGCTCAGGTAAGTATTAGAGGGGTTTTGGGGCGACTGCTACACACAGAAGGCTTTTATCTTATTGCATAGAATGCATTTAGATAAAAAAAACTTCTGCCTTTACAAGTCCTTTAACCCTTTTGCGTCTCTCTGGCAGCAGAGTTTGCCCTGTCACCTCTTCCATTGCTTTCAATGTGGCTGCCTCCCACAGCTAATTACCAGGAACCCCGGCCTTCAACCGCTAACAGCTCCATTCACAACTCATATGAAACCTACTCCTTGATGTTACTTTAACCAACTCCTAAAACGTATCCCTGAGGCTGGGTTCACACTTTTGCAAATTGGATGCGGTTCAATGCTGTCTCGAGCATCCCCACCCCTTTGTGTACCTGTAGCTGCAGGATGGGGATTGGACCTGGATTGACAGCTTCTGGGTTTGTCAAAACATTGGTTCAAAACGAAGCCAAGCTCACCCCTACTCTCAATGTGTTCATTGCTATATACAGTATATGTCCCAGGTTGGGAGCTCAAGTGCTTTAGAATTAAGGGCTTTGCAGAGGTGCCTTGATTGGTGTGGCTTTATACATTATTTATGCAGGAAAGCCCCTGTTCATGCAACCTCTATGAACCTAAAATGTTGAAACAGGTATAATGACCATCACTTAAACTAGCACATTATGCTATTGCCTTACAGTTTTTTTGTTTTGTTTTTTAAACTTTACCGTTTTTTTACCACTTTATCTGAGGGGTTGCAAATATTACTTTATTGTAGATTAGACATCAGGCTAAAAAATACTATGTTTTCTCCATACCCTTTCCCACCCTCTAACTGCAGATTTTTCCTTCACTTATTTTGGAGATTTTCAAAAGAAAACATCAGAGCAAATTAGTTTAAATCAAAGCGAACACAGAAAATCAACGCCGAGCTTGTTATAGATGTAAGATCAGAAAATTCAACACTGTGGGGTTTTTCTGTAGAATGACTGTGGCACATACACCCATGGCTATGTCCGCTGAGTGAGTGTGTGTGTGTGCATAAATCAGGCACCGCTGGCACTGGCCTCATCTTCCAAGGAACTACAGCCGCTGAATGTGAAACTCATTTTGGACTATGGATTTCTTTACCCTAAGATTACTGAGCCAGTAATCCCCACTAATATAGAATGGTTTTATGACTGGACGGTCATTGGTCAGATCAGAGATTGCATCTACAGGTAGCCCAGCAGAAGCAAAAACTGCCCTTTGATTTACAAAAGGTGTTAATGACACAATAATAAGAAGAATTTTGCAGACAAGTTTTAAATAAATTCAAGGCTTTGTGATGACACTTACCATATCTGCAAAATTCACAACAGACTTTGCGTAATTGTTTGTCTGGCCAACAGATAAACGGTGCTTTTTATACTGCAAGAAGAGTTAAAGATATGTGAGATAGATAGATAGATAGACAGACAGACAGACAGACAGACAGACAGACAGACAGACAGACAGACAGACAGACAGACAGATAGATAGATAGATAGATAGATAGATAGATAGATAGATAGATAGATAGATAGATAGATAGATAGATAATAACGGATTTGAAACAAGTAGATAGATAGATAGATAACAGATTGTAAACAGATAGATAGATAGATAGATAACCAATTGTAAACAGATAGATAGATAGATAGATAGATAGATAGATAGATAGATAGATAGATAATAAAGGATTTTAAACAAGTAGATAGATAGATAGATAGATAGATAGATAGATAGATAGATAGATAGATAGATAGATAGATAGATAGATAGATAATAAAGGATTTTAAACAAGTAGATAGATAGATAGATAGATAGATAGATAGATAGATAGATAGATAGATAGATAGATAGATAGATAACCGATTGTAAACAGATAGATAGATAGATAGATAGATAGATAGATAGATAGATAGATAGATAGATAGATAAAGGATTTTAAACACGTAGATAACGACATAGATACATAATAAAGGGTTTTAAACAAGTAGATAGATAGATACTCCCACATCACTCTGTCTTGCAGCCTTTATCCAGCCTCCCTTGTGCAGGTGGCTGTGCTATGTGGCATCCTCAGAATTGCTGCAGTCTCCCTCTGATAACCAGAAGAGACGTTCGGGTATCAGTGGGAGAGGCGTGCTCGCTCCACATAGTGCTCCGATTGGCACTGATACGGGATACCACAATGACAGCAGCTCTGGCATGCACGGTCACTATGTGAAGAGAGAGCTAGAGCTGCGCATGACTGCAGGAAAGGTAAGTGGTCGATTTTTTTTTTTTTTTTACAGACAGTTCCACTAGAACACCAGCGTATAAAAGGGACAGCTTCCCCACTAGACCACTAGTGAATTTTCCTTGGGGGGCCCCAATAATTCTTATGGTGACCCTGGTTACAGCCATTGACAATGCTGTTGGGGAATTATTTGTACAGCCAGCCAATGAACAACAATGTTGGAGGGGGCTTAAGCCAACAATAGATGGAGCAATTTTATTTCCTGCAACCATGGGATACAAGATTGCTTGATTCCCCTATCAACACAGTCTGTGTTGATAGGGAAATCCCTACCGCAGAGCCATTGTGTTCTCCCGGCGGGGAGGGGCTGAGGAGATGTTCTGTCAAATTAGCCAACTCGTCAGAAACTCCAATCATGTCACTTCCGGTTTCTTTAAACCATCGGTAATTGTAGATTTTGACTAATTGCTGTTTGGACACAACACCGGCAACCAAATACAGTCCAGTACAGGAAGATGTAGCTGTTGATATAACAGCACAGCGGCTAAGGAAGACAAAGTTGTTGCCGCCTCAGAGGCGGCCATTTTGTTGGCTAGTTTTGGAGCAGAGTAATCACCTCTGCTCATAATATTGTGCACGGACTCTATTCGGTTCCCGATGTTGAGTCCAAACAGCAAATCGTCAAAATCTCCAATTACTGATGGTTTAAAGAAACCAGAGGTTAAGTAATTGGAGTTTCTGACAAATTGGCTATTTTGACAGCACAGAGGTCAGCCCCACTATGAGAAAACAGTGATTACTGCTAGTGGCTATGATAGCCACTAGCAATAATCGTATGTAAAATCCAACAGGGTGGTTGTACCCAAGTTGATCGATCTATAAATTTGGATACATTCTGCCAGCCTATACATGGTTCCAAACCATCTATGGCTGGCTTTATTTTTGTATTTTAATTCTCTCACTACCAATGCTGGGGAGAGTTATTTTTACAGCAAGCCTTCTTATGAAGTTCTTTTATCTATAGGGTATGCTAAAAATTAATATGTAATAGAAGAGTTTACATTTTTGAGTGTTGTGTATGTCTGTTAGGCCGTGTACACACGGCAGAGATCCTCGACGGGCAGAACACATCGTTCCGCCCGTCGAGGATCTCTGCCGGCCGTCGAAATCGGCGACCCGCCCGTCGGGAATGGCAACCAGCCATTCATCCAGGCGGGCCGTCGAGGAAATAGAGAGCGTGCTCTCTATTTCTGCTCGACGGGCTTCCCGACGGGAAGCTCGCCGAGACCGTACACACGGCCGAGGTCCTCGCTGGAATGTGCTCTCGCTGGTTTTCAGCGAGAACCTCGGCCGTGTGTACGGCGGCTAAGACTTTTGTTGGTGGCACAGCATATTGTGTGGATACAAGGATTGTGGGCATATGTGTGCCAAGTATACGGCGAGTAGATTCTTTTTATATCATGGCCCCAAAAGACCCTCCCAGCTTTACTGCGATCTAGCCATGCACAGCATTTGGAACTGTTTTACTACTCCCCTCCATTGCTCAGGATGTAGTTTAGAGTACCTGAACCTATTCTCTGACAACAAAAAATAGATAGATTTGGATAGATACTGCATATGGTTATAAATGATAATAAATAGGTATGTAGAGGATTCCATCTTTTCAAAACAACAAAAAATACACAACAAGGAAGTTGAGCAAGCTTTTAGAACCTTAAAAAATATATAGAGGAACTGACAGAGACATGTACCATACAGTAGATGGAAAACCAGACAGGCACACAATAGATAGATAGATATATAGATAGATAGATAGATAGATAGATAGATAGATAGATAGATAGATAGATAGATAGAATTATTTCATACCATGTCCATATATTCTTTATTAATAACTGAATATATCATACCATCAGGTGATCATTAACAATCATCAGCTCAACGTATTTTGTCTCATCCACGACACTGCCAGATAACGGCTGAGTCTAAAAGTAAAAATGATTGGTGACAATGGAGTCAAAAATATAATTCTCAAGTAAAAATTCAATAATGCAGAATGTACCATAACAGAAAAATAAATCAGTTTTTATAGAGATCAAAAGAGGATAGAACAAGCAAAAGTAAACACTGGTAAAGCCTGTCCACATGTATTAACAGCAGGTTAATGCTGAAATCTGACCACCTCAAGGGATATTATCATATAGAAGATACCTAAATCCTGAGGGCTTCGTTTATCAGAAAGGGAGTGGAAGTGAAACTGGTAGAGAGTGCCCGTCATTGGTTATGTTTGGGCAAACCTGTCCATTCAATCTCTCCAACAAGAGTGGTCAACTAGTGGGTGTAGTGAGGGGTCAAGTCCTGTGGAAAAAAGTGTGGGAACTCCCACCCAAGATCCACTCCCCCACCCAGTGCCGATCCTGACCTCCCTGGGGCCCTAAGCAAAATGACATGTCACATTAAAGTTAAGAAGCGAGGGGGGGGGGGGGGGGTTTCGCGCTGCCGGCAGTGACATGTCACATTACAGCCTAAAGTTGACAAGCTGGGGGAGGGGGTCTTCTGCTGTCAGAAATGACATCTTACATTAACGTGAGAAGCAGGAAGTGCTGACTTCTTACCTCTTCTCCCATGCAGCCAGCTAGTTGAGAAGCGGGGCGAGGGGCCGAAAATGACTTCTCACCAGGCGGGGCCTCTAGTAATTTGGGGGGCCCTCCGCAGCTTTGCGGGGCCCTAAGCGGCTTGCATAGTGAGCCTAAAGGGCGGATCGGCCCTGCCCCCACCAATAAAAAATAAAAAATGATACGCTCATTTGCATAATTACTAAACCGCATGTTTTTTCGATTCACTGTACCTTAGTAATTCATTGTTACTAGCCGCTTCCTCTATATGGATTCATTGGGTAGTGTGTGGGTTCTTTCTAAAGTTCTTTCTAAATCCTGCGATAACTCGAAGGCAGACCTCCGCAATGTCTCCTAGGAACAATGACAAAAGCTCCCAGGAGACATTGCGGCATCGAGGAAGTGACGTAATATCCGCACACTACCCGATGAATCCATATAGAGCAGTGGTTCTCAACCTGGGGGTCGGGACCCCCTTGGGGGTCAAATGTTGATTTGCCAGGGGTCACCGAATCCTGAGCTGTCCCTGAAACCTGCACCACTCTCCCAGCTTTTTTGCGGCCACCCAGCAGGGCTGTCCCTGGAGCCTGTGGTCGCCCAGCTGGGCTGTTTCTGGAGCCCTACGCCACCCACTTAGCCTTTTTGTAGGCGCCCATTCAATTCATGGCATGGCTGGGGGGGCAAAGACTAGAGGTCAGCTGACTTGTGAGGAATGTGAAGTGGGAGGGGCTGATTTTGGCATAGGTGTCACTGCTACGAGACACCACAAAGTCGGAGACACAGTGAGTAACACTACCTGCGATTTATAGTTGCCATTAAAAGGACTCAGGGAGCGCTAAATGTCCGTGGGTTAAAGGCACAAATTACTTGTCTTGTCTTGGATGCTGACAACTCACGCTACAAAAATGTTACCGTTAGGGGTCCCCACAACTTGGGAAGTTTTATCAAGGGGTCACAGCACTAGAAGGTTGAGAACCACTGATATAGAGGAAGCAGCCAGTAACATAAAGGATTACTAAGGTTCGCCTTCCCCTGACAGTGACTCGAGCTGGGCATCACCGATTAGTGAAGGATTGGCTCGGGCGGCTCGGCTGCTCTCGGCTGCTCTAGTCCTGCAAAGGGAACTGAGTTCCTGCTGTGAAAAAAGTGCAGGAAATCCAAGCGTTCCCGCAGGACTTGAGCCCTGGGTGTAGTCTAGTGGTATAGAACCTTTCCAATTTAAAGATAACCTTAACCTTTATTAACCCTTATACATATCAAGTGTTCCCCTCTCCCAAAGCCTCTCTTTGGCCTAAAAAATTATAAAAACCCTGCTTGGTTGTTTAAAGGGGTTGTAAAGGTACATTTTTTCCCTTTACCTTAGTACAGTCCTCGCATTACGGTGGTGAGTTACAGACAGAAGAACAGGAAGTGAGGATTTCTCAGAAGAAATAAGGACATTTAAAAGCAAAATGGAGGGATAAGGTAAGTGAAGGAGGACTGCACCAAGGTAAAGGAAGTTACCGTATTTAGGGAAAAAAAAAATTGTACCTTTACAACCCCTTTAACTTTTTCCCCCAAGGGATGTTGCTAAGTTGTAAAAGACACAAATTAATTATTCACTTGCTTACCGAGAACTTTCACCCCCTTCCTGCCCAAGCCATATTTCAGCTTTCAGCACTGTCACAGAAAGCTCTGCCAGCAGTTTTCTTGCTGTTTCTTGCCGAGAAACCCGTGTGTGTGTACGAGGCTTAAAGGGGTTGTAAAGGTAAACATTTTGGGCCAGATCCATAGAGAGAGTACGCGGGTGTATCTACTGATACGCCGGCGTACTTTCAAATTACCCACGTCGTATCTTTAGTTTGAATCCTCAAACCAAGATATGACGGCATCTGGGTTCGATCCGACAGGTGTACACCTTCGGATCGTAGATGCAATACTTCGGCAACTGCTGGGTGGAGTTCTCGTCGTTTTCCGCGTCGAGTATGCAAATGAGCCATTTCCGACGATCCACGAACGTACGCACGGCCGTCGCATTCTCTTACGGCGTCTCTAGTCGGCTTTTTCCGGCGTATAGTTAAAGCTGCTTTTTTGCGGCTTATAGTTAGACTTGCCATGTTAAAGGGGTGTTCCACCCAAAAAATCGACCTTTTCTTACTCCACTCCTCACCCCCATACATGCCACATTTGGCATGTCATTTTTTTGGGGGGGGAGTGGGGGCTTCAGTAGGAGTGGGACTTCCTGTCCCACTTCCTGCTTCCGCCGAGGGGCTGGTTAGGCGATTAAGCCTTAATCGCCTACACCAGCCCCTCCCTGTAGGCGATCACATGGGACACTGACAGGTCCCATGCGATCGCCTCTCCAATCAGCGGCGAGCCGCGCCGCGCACGCATGCGCAGTACGGCTCGCGCATGCGCAGTGGGTGCCCGGCCGTGAAGCCGAAGGCTGTCACGGCTGGGTGCCCACAGTCAGGATGGAGACGCCGGCTGGGCAGGGGGGGAGAGGAGCGGAGCCCCGGTCGGCGCGTCGCTGGAACGTAGGAGCAGGTAAGTGAGTGTTTATTAAAAGCCAGCAGCTACACTTTTTGTAGCTGCTGACTTTTAATAAACACAACTTAGGGCTGGAACACCCCTTTAATTATGGCCGTTGTTCCCGCGTCGAAATTTCCCGCGTCGAAATTTGAAGTTTTTTTATTTTTGCGTAAGTCGTTCATGAATAGTAATGTACGTTGCGACGTAATTTAGCGCAATGCACCGCGGGAAATTTCTGAACGGAGCATGCGCAGTTCGATTGGCGCGTAGACGCGCTTCATTTAAATGAAACACGCCCCCTACCCGCCCAACTTGAATTCCGCGCCGTTACGCCGTAACTTACGGCGCAAAATCTTTATGGATTCGAACTAAAGCCAGGTAAGGTACGGCGGCGTAGCGTATGTCAGATACAATGCGCCGGGGCAGATCTTTGTGGATCTGCCCCTTTTTCCCTAAATAGCTTACTTTACTGAACAATAAGAATATAATGTAGCCTCAGATTAAGACTGGTGTGAAGAAAGCCTCCTGAGTGGGCGAGCAGGAGGGTCAGGACGCTCACTAACACAAAGCTCCTTTCTCTATCTGCAAAGTAGAGAGTGTCCTGACACTCCTGCTTGCCCCCTCCTCCCTCTAGAGGCTTTCTCCACACCAGGGAGAAAGCCTCACATTACTGTGTGTAGTTACAGACAGAAGAACAGGAAGTGAGGATTTCTCAGAAGAAATAAGGACATTTAAAAGCAAAATGGAAGGATGAGGTAAGGATGAGGTAAGTGAAGGAGGACTGCACTATGGTAAAGGAAGCTATTTAGGGGAAAAAATGTGTTACCTTTACAACCCCTTTAAGTCTTAATCTGAGGCTACATTATATTCTTATTGTTCATCTTGGATATAGCCTCTATTGTATAATACAAGGAATTGTCTTTTAAATTGTTAGACATATGTTAAGGTCAAGCTATTTAACTCATCCTTAGTTAATCTTTGGAGCTACAATCCTATTTTATAACATTTTACTTAGCTCTTTTATTCTACTACTACATATGTACATACCGGTATATATATATATAAATTGTTCAACTTCAATAAACAAATTTGACCAGAATTAATCCCTGCTGCACTGGAAGACTACGGTGGTGGGGGACAAGCACAAGGGACACATCCTACTGACTGTAAGTTATGGCCTTTCTGCTGATTTAGTCTTTGTGATTTTGACTGCACTAAAGTTTAAGGCTCCATTCACACCTAGGCGTTTTTACGCCTACAATACGCCGGAGGGTCGAAATTGCATTGTTCTCTATGGAGACTGTTCACATCTCCTAACGCAGAACGCTGTACGTCGATAGAACGCCAAGCGACGAATTTCAAACAAGTCTCGGACCCTTTTTCGACGCGTGTATCGGGCGGCTTCGGCGTTCCGCATAGCCGACAATACACTGTAAAAAAAACGTGGTTAAAAACGACGCGTTTTGTCGCCGCAAATCGCGGGACAAAACGCCTATTTTTTGACGCCGCAAATCGCGGTACTTACGCCGCAAATCGCCTACGCTAAGGTGTGAATGCAGCCTAAAGCTGAACTCGAGATTTTTATACACTTTTAATAAACTTTTCACTAACATGTGAGGCCGCTGGATGTGCTGTATCTACCTGAGGCAACATACAAAAAACAGGGAGGTGCCCCAGGGATTTTATGGACAAGGGATGGAACCAGATAAGAGTATGAAACGTGTAAAAAAGTAGTACAAAATATATTAGTTTACAATCATACAATTATATAAGATATAAACAAAAAGCAGATGGTCAAGCTACAAGAAGTCTACACCTCTTGTAGCATGACCATCGGCTTTTTTCTATAATTGTATGATTGTAAACTTATACATTTTGTACTACTTTTTTAAACGTTTCATACTCTTATCTGGTTCCATCCCTTGTCCATAAAATCCCTGGGGCAACTCCTCTGTTCTTTTCCTGTATTTGGGACGTGACTTGAGTTCCAGTTTTAAACCTACAGGTAAGGTAGCTCAAACCAATATTTCTCTAGCTGAGGCCACATACAGCATATCCGGGTGTTCCGGGTTCCAGCGAAGACTTTCTGTCTCATACACGGAGCACAGTAGTCTGAGGCGGCGTACACGCGGCCGAGGTTCTCGCTGAAAACCAGCGAGAACCTCGCTGGAATGTGCATTCCAGCGAGGACCTCGGCCGTGTGTACGGTCTCGGCGAGCTTCCCGTCGGGAAGCCCGTCGAGCAGAAATAGAGAGCACGCTCTCTATTTACTCGACGGCCCGCCTGGATGAATGGCTGGTTGCCATTCCCGACGGGCGGGTCGCCGATTTCAACGGCCGGCAGAGAGCCTCGACGGGCGGAACGATGTGTTCTGCCCGTCGAGGATCTCTGCCGTGTGTACACGGCCTGAGTGGTGCTCAGCCATTCATAGAAAGTGATGTATTCTAGCAATGAATACAAAGCTCCCTCTGATTGGCTAAGTCAGAAAGGTGGGCTGATTATGTCACAACCTCTGACTCAGCCAATCAGAGGAAGCTTTGTATTCATTGCTAGAATACATCACTTTTCCTGAATGGCTGAGCGCTGATCAGATAGACTGGAAGTCTCGGCTCGAACCGAGGCTACATACAATTTATACCGTACATCCAGCAGCCTCACAGGTTAGTGAGCAAAATAGCTTGTTTGGGAAAGCTTGGGTCAAACAAGCTATGTAAAGCGTATCAAAAGCTGGAGTTCAGCTTAAAAAGAGAAGTATGGGATTTTTTTCTGTATCCCATATTTATACTTACCTAGGTGGATGCAGCATTGGTGCGATGCTGCATCTATCCCCCGCCGCCTCTTCACTGAGAACCGAGCCACCGAACACCTCAGATGGCTCGGTTCTCTCACCTCCCTGAGTGGAGAGAGCTGCTGCCTGTCAGTCAGTAGCTCTCCTGCTCTGCTCCTCCATACTCATTGGAGTGCTGAGCTGTGGAGGGGTGGGGATCGACCATCTCAGCGGCTCCCTGAGAGGCTGAGACAGCCATCAGTCCAGGCACCTGGCGGATCTAGACTTCCGAAGTCAGGATGACGCGGTGCCTGTACTGATCCTGGTGACGTCAGCAGAGAGCGGACTTCAGACCCCACTCTGCTGAAAACGGGACACAAAACGAATTGCACTCCTGCGACCCATAGGAGAAGCCCAGCCAAATAAGCCCAGGCTGGACTTCTCCTTTAAGTCTATGTTTTAATGCAGCTATTGTAAGTACCTGAATACCACCTGGTATTCGCCTCTAGCTATACACTGTACTGCTGGCTGAGAGCCAAATGGTTGAGTTTCATGGGAATTTATAAGAAGAAAACTGATAGGACGTGAGAGTAGAGTGAGCAAAAAAACTCATCAGTCTGCCGCAGATCCTTTACTGCCCAGTCAGCAGGTTGGGGGTGGAGAAAAGACTTCTGGGGTCCCTCTGCGGCTGTCTCGGCTCCTCCTCGCAAGAGCTTTCTACCTTCATGCAAGCTCTCTCGCATGGTGGAAAGCTCTTGCAAGCACGCTCCCGTGATACAGCGGCGGCCATAGCCGCCAACTGTATCACTTGGCTTCGTCCCGCGGCGCGCCGCGTTATTGGATGTAATTGACAGCAGAGCCAGCTTATGGCTGCACTGCTATCAATCCGTCCAACCTAGCCAATCAACGGTCAGGTTGGGTACCGAACATGATGACTGGGACGTGCGCGGGACTTTCGAGAGGTGAGTAAAACGGGGGCTCGGGCTGTCGGATGTTTTTTTACCTTAATGCATAGGATGCACTAAGGTGAAAAAACATTTACCTTTACAACCCCTTTAACTGTAAAAGTGAATGAGGTTTCATTCACCTGGATAAGCTTGGCGATGGGACTGTATAAATCTTAGGACTGGATGGACAGAAATAAAAATCCTTTGGCAGGTGAACCTATTACTATTTATGTATGCAATCTGTGCATTTCGATGTTTGCGTGGAATTCAGCTCTCATTGTCTATCCCCTGGAGAAGATACAGCAATATTTTTTTCATAATTACTGTATATTTAAATGGTAATTTTAAACAGTAATTCGGCTCTGAAAACCCCACAGAAATGTGCTGTACTCACTTGTCTCTTCTTCCTGCGAGATCTTCTTGTCTTTGGAAGCTTTACAATTGTCTCATTCAAAGACCAGAATTCTAAATAAGAAAAAAAGCCCCAGAAGATTTTACCCCTTTCCTGACCAGAGCACTTTTTACAATATGATATTGCGTCGCTTTAACTGACAATTGCATGGTCATGCGATGCTGCACCCAAACAAAATTTGCATATTTTTTTCCTATAAATAGAGCTTTCTTTTGGTGGTATTTGATCACCTCCGCGGTTTTCTATTTTTTGCGCTATAAACAAAAGAACGGCGACAATTTTGAAAAAAAAACACGATATCTTTTACTTTTTGCTATAATAAATATCCCAATTTTTTTTGAAAAAAACGAATTTCTTCCTCAGTTTAGGCTGATATGTATTCTTCTACATATTTTTGGTAAAAAAATAAATCACAATAAGTGTATATTGATTGATTTGTGCCAAAAGTTATAGCGTCTACAATATAAGGATAGAGCTATGACATTTTTTTTATTATATTTTTTTTTTACTAGTAATGGTGGCGATCTGCAATTTTTTCAGGACTGTGACATTATGGAGGACAGATCGGACACTTTTGATTTTTTTTGGGACCACTGACAATTTTAAAGCAATCAATGCTATGAACATGCACTGATTACTGTAAAAATGTCACTGGCAGTGAAGGGTCGGCAAGTGGTTAATTGAATAAGAGCAGACTATACACTTGTATATGGGACTATACACCTTGGGCCAGATTCTAATAGATTAGCGCTGACGTAGCGTAAGCCATTTACACTACGCCGCCGCAACTTAACAGAGCAAGTGCCGTATTCTCCAAGCACTTGCTCCGTAGTTTGCAGAGGCGTAGTGTAAATGGCCCAGCGTAAGGCCGCGTAATTCAAAGGGGGCGGCTTGCATTTAAATTAAGCGCGCCCCCGCGTCGATCGAACTGCACATGCGCCGGCCGGGGAAAAAGTACAGTGCGCATGCTCCAGCTCACATCGGAAAGCGGCGTTGAAACCGACGTCAAAACGACGTGATTGGCATTTACGCAATGCCCTATTCGCGAACGACTTAGTAAAACGATGTAACCGACGGAAAAATCCGACGCTGACCCGACGCCATACTTAACATGGCATCCGACGACACCCGACGGCATCCGACGGTACTGCGTAAGGTTACTCCACATATTAGCAGGGGTAACCTTACGCGTACGAAAACGACGTAAACGACGACGGGGCGGCGTAAAAGCGTTCGGGAATCTGAGTAGTAGCCTCATTTGCATAGGCAAATGAGAAAACAACGTAAAGGCCACCTAGTGGCCGGAGTTGTCATTACATCTACGATCCGCAAGTGTAATTGTATTACACTTGTCGGATCTTCACCCGTATCTATGCCTAAGTAATTCTAGGAATCACTCGCATAGATACCCAGGGGAAAAAACAGCGCCTCTGAGAATCTGGCCCTAAGTGTGGTATAATTTCTATCGTGTTGTATTAATTTAGCGCCACACTATTTATTTATGCACAGATTTGGTATCACAGATTTTGGTGTATTTATATATGGCCATACGTTATACCATATAATATAAGGTCAAACCTAAACATTTTTAATTTGTATGCAATCAGGCAGGCCCTTGCACTACAGTGCATCCGGAAAGTATTCACAGCACTTTTCCACATTTTGTTATATAACAGCCTTTTTCCAAAATAGATTAAATTCATTATTTTCCTCAAAATTCTACAAACAATACTTTATACTGACAATGTGTAAAAAGTTTGGTTGAAATCTTTTCACATTTATAAAAAAAAAACAAAAAAAAAAGATGCACATAAGTATTCACAGTCTTTGCTTAATACTTTATTGAAGCATATTTGGCACCAATTACAGCCTCAAGTCTGAGTATGATGCTACAAGCTTGGCACACCTATTTTTGGTCGGTTTCTCCCATTCTTCTCTGCAGGATCTCTCAAGCTCCATCAGGTTGGATGGGGAGTGTCGGTGCACTGCCATTTTCAGATCTCTTCAGAGATGTTCAATCGGGTTCAAGTCTGGGCTCTGGCTGGGACACTCAATAACATTCACAGAGCTGGCCCTTAGCCACTCCTTTGTTATCTTGGCTGTGTGCTTGGGGTCGTTGTTCTGTTGGAAGATGAACCTTCGCCCCAGTCTAAGGTCCAGAGCGCTCTGGAGCAGGTTTTCATCAAGGATGTCTCTGCACATTGCTGCATAAATATTTCCCTCAATCCTGACTAGTTTCCCAGTTCCTGCCGCTGTCATGTTTTTTTTTACTGAGGAGTGTCTTCTGTCTGGCCACTCCTCCATACAGGGCTGATTGGTGGAGAGCTGCAGAGATGGTTTTTCTTCTGGAAGGTTCTCATCTCTCCACAGAGAAATGCTGGAGCTCTGTCAGGCCGTGTACACACGATCAGACCGGTCCAATGAAACTGGTCTGCAGACCAGTTTCATCGGACCAGTTCGATGGTGTGTACGACCCATCGAACCGTTGACCGTCGGACCAAAGTTTTAAAACATGCTTTAAAATCTGTCTGACAGACACCTGTCCGTCGGACAGGTTCGATGGTAATGTAACAGTAGGAGCTACTTCAACTGTAAACTAGACACAGGGTTTGCACACTTTAGAGGTGCAATACTACAGAGCGTAGATGTGGACTGGAGAAGACTGCTTTTGCAACTTTCTCCAGGTTTTGGTACTTTGTCATGGGGCTCTGTAGTGTGGAGATTCCATAGTGTCTTGGGTGGGACGGAATCTCCAATCCTGTCTCCAGATCTTGTGGCTGACCAGCAGGGTCTGTGCTTAGGTGAGCACAGCCCTTTATAATCATTGTGTAGGAAGATCTTATGGCTCCCAGTTGGAGACGGCTCCCAGTTGGAGACAGCAGGTCTCCAGAAGTCTGAGGCTGTAGGAGACAGCCAGAACAGTGACTGCAAGAGGCAGAGTTGTAGATGCTGACGGGAAGCATCTATGTTGAGGATTCCGCTGGTCTGGGCGACCAGGAAAACGTGCAAAGTATTGCTGCAGAAGTACTGCTACAGAGAGCCAGGTGGGCTAGCATTTTCTGTTGTATGTTTGATGGAGAAGAACCCCCTGCGTGGGAAACCTTTGTTTGGACTTTTATTTTGCCTTTTTAATAAAAATGGGCTACCATGCCCTTAAACATACTTCCTGGCTGGAGTGAATCACTGAAAAACGCCCATACCACGAGAGCTAAACAACCCCAATATTACAGTAAGTACACAAAAGCATCGGACCAAAAACCCGCGCATGCTCAGAATCAAGTCGACGCATGCTTGGAAGCATTGAACTTCGTTTTTTCATCACGTCGTTGTGTTCTACGTCACCGTGTTCTGGTCTGATCGGATTTTTGGTCCGATGGTGTGTACGCACATCAGACCAACAGACCACTTCAGCCTAGTTCGATGAAAACGGTCCGTCGGACCAGTTTCATCGGACCGGTCTGAACGTGTGTACGTGGCCTCAGAGTGACCATCAGGTTCTTGGTCCCCTCCCTAACTAAGGCCCTTCTCCCTCGATCGCTCAGTTTAGCCAGGCGGCCCTCTCTAGGAAAAGTCCTGGTGGTTCCAAACTTCTTACATTTATGGATGATGGAGGCCACTGTGCTCATTGGGACCTTCAATGCTGCAGAAATGTTTCTGTACCCTTCCCTAGATTTGTGCCTCCATACATTCCTGTCTCAGGTCTACAGAAAATTCCTTGGACCTAATGGCTTGGTTTGTGCTCTGACATGCACTGTTAACTGTGGGACCTTATATAGACAGGTGTGTGATTTTCCAAATCATGTCCAATTAACTGAATTTACTACATGTGGACGCCAATCAAGTTGCAGAAACATCTCAAGGATGATCAGTGGAAAGGGGATGTACCTGAGCTCAATTTTGAGTGTCGTGACAAAGGCTGTTATTCTTATGTACATTGGATTTTTTCATTTTTTTTTTTTATAAATATGCAAAGATTGAAATTTCTTTCACGTTGTCATTATGGGGCATTGTTTGTAGAACTTTGAGGAAAATAATGAACTTAATCCATTTTGCAATAAGGCTGTAACATAACAAAATGTGCAAAAGGTGAAGCGCCGTGAATACTTTCCAGATGCACTGTATATAGTTGAAAGTAAATCTAAAGGAAATTGATTAAGAAAATTGTATAATGTATGACCAGCTTTAGACATGTCCACTGCCGAAAAATGTGTTTGCTTTTGTTTCATTTGTTTTTCTTTCGTTTTTCGGGTCATTCGTTATCCTCAAAGTTCATAAATACGAAAATTCGTAAATTTGAAAATCCGAAAATGTGAAAACTCAGAAATTCAAAAATACTAAAATAAGAAAGAAAATCCAAAAATTCGAAAGAACGCAAATCCGAAAATTCAAAAAAATGTAAGAAAACCACCGTATATACTTGAGTATAAATAACCTGAGTTTTTCAGTATATTTTTTGTGCTGAAAATGCCCCCCCTAGGCTTATACTCGAGTCTGTGCCTGCATACCTAATGAGAGCCGAGGATGTGAGGATGTCCGTGATAGGCGGAACACTGAGCACTAACTCACTGCTGGGAAACTGAGTGTTCCCCTATCACAGACGAGAACGAGGAGGAGGCGTGGCTTTTAAACACTGGATGGATGGCCACCATCTGACTCCATGAATGACACGGCTCTCATTAGGTAGGCAGATTGGCGCAGTGAGGCTGCAATGGGCACAGTAATGTTTGTAATGGGCACAGCACAGTAATGTTTGTAATGGGTACAGTAATGTTTGTAATGGGCACAGTGATGTTTGTAATGGGCACAGTGATGTTTGTAATGGGCACAGTGATGTTTGTAATGGGCACAGTGATGTTTGCAATGGGCACAATGATGTTTGCAATGGGCACAGTGATGTTTGCAATGGGCAAAGTGATGTTTACAATGGGCAGAGTGACGTTTGCAATGGGCAAAGTGACGTTTGCAATGGGCAGAGTGACGTTTGCAATGGGCAGAGTGATGTTTGCAATGGGCAGAGTGAGGTTTGCATTGCGCACAGTGAGGCTTGCGATGGGCAGAGTGAGGTTTGCATTGCGCACAGTGAGGCTTGCGATGGGTGAAGCTGCAAATGGGCATTGTTGACCCTCTTATCCACTTACAGTAGCTGCTGCATTCCTACCCTCGGCTTATACTCAAGTCAATACGTTTTTTGTGGTAAAACTTGGTACCTCAGCATATACTCAGGTCGGCTTGGGCCGCGTACACACGAGCAGACAGATTTGTTCAAATCGGTCGGGCCGACTGATTTGAACAAATCTGTCTGCTGGGGACGTATTGGTTTGATCGTGTACACACGATCAAACCAAAATCCCCGCCATCAGACGGCGCGGTGACGTGGCGGTGACGTTGACGCCGCCACGTCACCGCACAAGGAAGTAAAACACTTCCGCGCATGCGTCGAAACCATTCGGCGCGTGTGCGAGAAGTCATGTTTTCTGGTTAGCGTACTAACCAGCAGACATGTCGGGCGCACGGGTTCCCAGCCGACAGATTTCAAAGCATGCTTTGAAATCTGTCGGGTGGCCAAATCCGTTGGCTCGCCTGTACACACGGTCGAATCTGTCTGCTGGGACGGTCGGGCCGACCGTTTCCAGCAGATAGATTTGATCGTGTGTATGCGGCCTAATACTCGAGTATATACGGTAACTAATAATAATAACTAACTATTAAATTATAAGTATTGGAATTTCCTTTCAAATTTGGCTGTTAGTCATAATTTATGATTTGTTATGTTCCATTCATTTAGATACGGTATTCGTTATTTCAGATAATTTGTAACTTCGGATAAATTTGTATTCCTTACGTTCACTAACAGCTAAATAAAAAAGGGAATTCCAATACCGATCATTTGTTAGTTAGTAATAGTTAAGTTATTATTAGTTAGTTATTTCAGATTTTCTTTTTTTTTTTTTTTTCTGCTCACGGGATTTCCGCCCTTCGCTTTTCTCCATGGGTTCTTATTTCAGATTTTCTAATTTCTGGATTTTCGAATTTAGGAATATTCAAATAAACTTTTTTTTTACGAATTTTCAAATATTCAAATTTACGAATATTTGGGTAAATGTGTTAAACGGGTTTTCGTGAATTCGTTAATTTGCAAATTAACTAATTGGTCGAAATTTGTTAAAAAAAACTAATTCAGAATGAAACGAATTGCACATGTCTAGCCAGTTTTATTCTTGGGGAAATAGCTGCAATCAGCCTAGAAAATGTAACACAACCAAATTATTTTCCCCTTGTCGGATCAACTACTAATGTAACTTTCCCCAAAAAAATTAAACTTAGTGATGTCTGATGTAGCCAAAATCTGATCAAGAATGATCGTCTTATTTCGACAGAAATCTTTAGAATGAGGTTAGACAGGCAAAACACAACCCATTCAAGGGTATAAAAGAATGAGGCCGGGGAACACAGGAAAAAAAAATGTTTATTTTCTGTTTCCAGCTCTCATTCTATTATACCGTTGAGTAATTTCCCTGGAGAGAGCACACAGAGATGTATTTTTAGGTCAGACGATATCTGTCTAGACAAACAAAACTTACCTGAAGGCAGTTCATCGAGGGGGAATTCAAGTATTTTTGATTTGTAAACAGAGTGTAAGTGGTATTCCTCCTGAAATAAACAAGAAAAAAAAATGTTATTCCATAAAATCTTTATCATATATCAATCAATAATTAACCAATTCAATACCAGGCACTTTCGCCCTTTCCTGCCCAGGACAATTTTCAGCTTTCAGCGCTGACGCACTTTTAATGACAATTGCGCGGTCATGCTACCCTCTACCCAAACAATTTTTTTTTATCATTTTGTTCCCACAAATAGAGCTTTCTTTTTGTGATATTTGATCACCTCTGTGGTTTTCATTCTTTGCTAAATGAACTAAAAAAATAAAAATTTTGAAAAAAATAAAATCCTGTTTCGGTTTTACAATTATGTTTTCTCCTTCACTGATGGGCACTGATGAGGCGGCACTGATGGGCACTGAGGAGGATGCACTGATATGTAAAATTGATGGGCACTGATAGGCGGCACTGATGGTCACCAATAGGCAGCACTGATATGGAGCACTGATAGGCAGCACTGATAGGTGCCACTAATGGGCACTGACTGGCAGCTGTGATGGGCACTGACAGGTGACACTGATAGGTGGTACTGATTGGCACTGACGGGCAGCACTGATGATGAGTTACTGACAGGTTGGACTGCTGGGCACTGATTGGTACTGTGATGGGCACTGACTGGCACTCATTAGCACTGATATGATCACTGATTGCTACTTTGATGGGCACTATCAGACTTTTTTTATGGGGCACTGCCTCACGGCTTATGGGCACTTTTTAGCTGCTGATGGGCACATCTGAGGGGGCTGTGCTGATAATCAATCTGCCGATTATCAGCATAGACCCCGACTCTGACAGGGAGAGCTGCCGATCGACTCTCCCTGTCAGCGCAAACCGAGGAATGCCGTTTACCGGCACTTCGTGATTCACACGATGATCAGCTGTGATTGGTCACAGCTGATCACACGGTAAGAACCCTTTGTCAGAGGCTTCTTACCACGATCAGAGATGCAGCATGTCAGACTGACACATCGCACTTGTAAACGCCGCACGCCCCCCGCGGGCGGGGGCCGGCATGTTATCCTGCTGGACGTCATATGATGCCCAGTGAGGATAACAGAACCACTTCCTGGCCGTTAATCTGCTATTGGCCAGGCAGGAAGTGGTTAAAATGTATGTAGCACCATTATTTATTTATTTTTCTTCATTTTGAAAGGGGTACAAATGGGTTAGAACTTAGAGCCCTTGTCAAGTTTTATAAATTTGTGTGCTCCTTCTAGAAAGAGTCCCCCTCCTTATTTATCCCGGTAATCACTGTCACAGAGACAGAAAGCCATGGGAAATCCTACATTTTAGAGTTGCCACCAGAGGTGTGGGTTCATTTTTCAATTCGGAAAACCTGTTAGATCTTTGATTGACTGTATTGATGGGCTTTTGTGTTCCTCAAGTGAGTTTAGCATTGCAATACAAATCTATAGGAAAACATGCTTGAAGCAGGTCAAATGCAGGCCAGAAAGAGGGCAACTGCAGGTCAAATGCAACTGTCAATGAATTCTAAATGATCTCAAACTGATGGCATTGACAGAAATCCAAAGCGAGTTGACACGGACCCTAAGAGAGGAACTTCCTTCGTATTGTAACCTCTGACTTCCTGTTGTGTCTCTAGGGCAGGAAGTGAAGGGCAATCTCCCAATGGGACACAAACAGCCTCTATGGTTTCTCAGTAGTTTATTTTACTTAGGTGAACAAATTTGGTTGATGAAACTTGTCTTTGTTCTTGTAGAGATGCAGACACCAATAATGGGCAGGGAAAATATGTGCACTTTCCTCCATTCATTTTTATCCTCTTTGGGTAAACATGAAAGTAGCTCTGTGCTTACTGGAACTGAGCCCATAATTGCAATTATATTTTGCATCAAAGGGAGAATACATTAAAGCACAACTTCGACAGATTACAGGCCCATCTGGGGAAATCAAGACATACACAATAAATAAAAGCATTACCATATGACAGTCCTGACAACTGAGAATAAAAGATACATACATACTGTACTGTGTGTATATATAGATATATATATATATATATACACAGTATATATACTGTATATTGTACTGTAATGCACTGTAATTGTACTGTAATTCCAAGGGGTGCTGGGGGGGGTCTACTGTTGCTAGCTGCTGGGGGATCTATTGTTGCCAGGGTGGTTTTTTGTCGAAGAGAGGCCTATGGTTGCTGGGGAGGTCTATTTTTGCTGATGGGGGATTTGTTACTGGGGGGGGGGGTGTGCCCGGCGGCCGTGACGGCTGCCGGGCACCCGCGCTTGCCGGTAATAAAGCCCAGATCTGTGTGTGAAAAAAAAAAGATCCACGTCCTGTTAGAGGAGAGGAGACCAATGGTGTGTTCCCAGTACAGAGGAACACTGATCAGTCTCCTCCCCTTGTAAGTCCCCTCCCCCTACAGTTAGAATCACTCCCTAGGATACACATTTAACCCCTTGATCGCCCCTAGTGTTAACCCCTTCCCTGCCAGTCACAATTATACAGTAAGCAATGCATTTTTATAGCACTGATCGCTGTATAAATGTGAATGGTCCCAGAATAGTGACAGTCGTAGATCGCCACCATTACTAGTAAAAAAATTATAATAATAAAAGTGCCATAAAACTATCTCCTATTTTGTAGACAATATAACTTTTGCACAAACCAATCAATATACGTTTATTGCAATTTTGTTACCAAAAATATGTAGAAGAATACGTATTGGCCTAAACTGGGGATTTTTTTTTTTTATGGGATATTTATTATAGCAAAAAGTTAAAAATAGTGGGCCAGATTGACGTACATCGGCGCATTTTTTGACTGGCGTAGCGCACCTCCTTTACGTTAGACTGCCGCAATGTAGTGGCGCAATCACCGTATTCTCGTTTGATTTGCGCAGAAATGAGCGCCTGTGCAACGTAATTTCAGAGGCCTAAGGCGGAGTAAGTCAAATTGGGAAGGACGTGGGCGTGTTACATTGAAATGAGCCGTGATCCCATACAAATGAAGGGCCGGCCGGCTCGCGCATGCGCACATGAAGCAGACCATGATCAGCACCTCTGTGCGCATGCTCACAACTCGGGAACGGCGCAATCAGTGAAATTGGAAGTGGACCCGGGCAACTTAGTGAACTACGCAGAGAGCATAAATAGACAGACACAAACGCACTTCCTTTGCAAAAGTACATCTCTTTGTATCCCTTCCTATACAGCAAGGTGCTTTTGTTCTGTTGTTTGTTAGCGTTTGTTTGTTTGTGACGTGACGTGTCTTTGAGATATTTGGGGACTGTTTTGCAGAGTGATTTTTGTCTTTTATGTGTTTTCTTTGTTGTTATTTTTTTAAATTAGATTTTTGCTGGGCATTTTTTCTTTTTGCTGGTCAATTTTTTTTTTTTTGGGTTCTGTTTGTGAATGATTTTGGAATGTGGGGGTGACATTCCTGCGGGAAAAGGGGCGTCACCCTCATTTGTGGTGGAAAAGTGATCCCCAGGTCCGTGTGAATGGTGTATGAATGTACAGTGACATAATTGGAGCCGTGGCATGGTGTTGCTGCTCTCAAGTCCTGCATGGTGGGCTTGTGCCAATCCAATGTGATGAGGATGTGATGTGTCTGTGCTAGGGACCACAGTGGTGTGCATGCCTGCATTCTCATTGTGCCATGATTAATGTGTGTGTTTAACGTGCAAAGATGCCTAATGTGAGCTGGCTCCTGGCTGCTCTTCCCTCAGAAGACGGGGTAGCCTCGGTTAGGGGGGGATTGTCTGGTTCAGGGGTCAGGTCATCACGTATGTCAATCTGCAGGCCCTTTCTTACTGCAAAGTTGTGCAGCATGCAACATGCACCAATGATCTGGCATACAAAGTTTGGGGAATATAACCGGGTACCATGGGGGGTTCCGGATAGGAGTCATGAGATGGCGTCCCAGTGCATATGCAGAGTCACCCTGAAGGGATAAGACAGGAGGATGTTAGTAGTGCATGTGCCCCTTGTGATTTCAGCATCATGGGGGGGGGGGGGCAGTCATGCCTGCCACCCATGTCACTCACCAACCAGCCAGCTGTCCCCATACATGTTCTGTTCGAAATCTGTGGGGATGGGGCTAGGATTGTATATGTAGCTGTCATGGGTTTCATGGGTGGTGTCATGTGTTGGGCTGGTGTTGGGCTCCTGCAGGGTTGTGGTTAATTCCAGGATGGCATGAGGGGTGAATCTGAAGATGCGAGACACCTCAGAATCACTCATGCCAAAGATGTCTATGCGTGTGTGATATATCAAGTGAAGAGTGAGGGGCTTGTATCAGATTAGATTATTATATCCATCAAGGTTTTAAAGGGCTATTGAAAGATAGTGAGACCGTGTTTGTAATTTGTATGTATGTTATGTATTGATGTATATATGTATGTATTTTTTTTTTGTAAAGAGGTTTATAAAAGCAAAGAAATTTTTTTTGGAAAAAATAACAAAAACCTCTCCTGTGCCCTCCTCCGTTCCCTCCTCCTTCTTTGCTCATCTAAAGTCAGTAGTATAGCTATGAGCATGGATGCCACTGGCATGTTGGCATACAGTTTGTTGGGCAGCAAGTGTGACTGCTCAGCTCCTCACTAACAGTGTTGCTTTAGCTGACATGTAGACGGATTGTCTAATTTTATACCACCTTTTATATGGTCTAATTTTAGACAGAACGTGTAGCTGTTGTGCACAGCGCGTAGCCTGCGCTGCACCAACGTTCTTTTGTGGATCCCCGTAACTCCCCCATTAGCATATTTGAATAGCAAATCAATGGTGTGTCTAGCGCAGTTTTGCGCGGATGGATGCGACTGTCTATCGAAATTACGCCGGACAAAAAAAAGTAGATTTATTGCGTATCTCGTTTTGGGGATGCGGCGCATCGAAACGCATGCGCAAATTTAGACTTACGCCGCGCATCTCCTGTAACGCCGGCGTAATCGCTCTGTGAATCTGGCCCAGTGTTTTTTTTCAAACTTGTCGCTCTTCGTTTGTTTATAACGCAAACAATAAAAACCGCAGAGGTGATCAAATACCACCAAAAGAAAGCTATAATTGTGGGGTACAATTTGGGTGCAATGTCGCATGACTGCGCAATTGTCGGTTAAAGTGCGTCAGCACTAAAAACTAAAAATTACCCTGGGCAGGAAGGGGGTGAAAATGCCCTGTATTAAAGTGGTAAAGGGGTTGTAAACCTTCATGTTTTATCCCCCTTAATACCGCTGACATCCGCGGCTCCATAGAGGAGCACAGAGCGCCCGTTCAGGTCCGCCTAAAAAACTGGCAGGCACACCTAAACAGTCCGCCCGTGTGAAAGAGCCCAAATAGTAGGATCTAAAATTATGAAAACTTTAATTTTCAAGGGGGAGGAGTTGTTTTGGGGGCAGTAAGTGTTTCACCATTTTACAGCCACTCACAATTGTAAGCCTTGACATATTGGGTATCTTTGTGCTCCATGCAAACCACATCTTGGGGTATTATGTTGTGTTTGTGGGCAATAAAGCTAATTTTTGTGAATTTTTCCCTGAAAATTTGTGTTTAATAAATAATTGTGGAAATATCATGCAATAACTAAAAAAAACACAAAAAAAAATGCAACTGCCACTATTTTATTCTCGGGAGTCTTCGCCTTCAGGAAATACAAATTTGTTTGGGAGAGTATAATCATTTTCTAGCAATATATATACAGTACAGACCAAAAGTTTGGACACACCTTCTCATTCCAAGAGTTTTCTTTATTTTCATGACTAGTGTTGCTCACGAATATTCGCATTGCGAATATTCGCTACGAATATTGCATATTTGAGTATTCGCGAATAACTCGAATATTGCGGCGAATATTCGTTTTTTTTTTTTTAATTTTTTAAAACAGATCACATCCTAGTGATCTCCATCAACGTCTAAAACCATTGCTGGTATGATTAGAGACCCTGGGCCGAGTAGCTGATGCGATTCTTTTATGTTGCCAAAAATTCGCATTGCGAATTTTCGGCAACATAAAAGAATCGCATCAGCTACTCGGCCCTTCTTTTGCATCAGAGCCAATCAGAATAACTTGAATATTCAGCAAAAGGAATATTGGGCGATTATCTTCTCCGCCCTTCTTTTTCCCCCTTATTCTCCTTTCTTTTAAGTAGAGTAAGTGTAGAGTTAGGGCCAGATTCAGCAACACTTGCGCTGGAGTATTTCGATATGCGTCGCGTAACTGTGAAGATGCGCCGTCGTTTCTATGTGCCCGTACCCACCAAACTAGATGCGCCCAATAACGGGCCATTTGCGACCAGCGGAACGTTCCGACGCCAGAGTATCGTCAGCGCTTAATTTCGCTTGGCGCATCAGTCGCGCCTATTGATTTCCCCTGCAAATATGCAAATGAGGGATTTTTCCCAATTCACGAACGGATTAGCACCATACGCTGGCTACATGCGCCGCGCGTATCTCGTCCGTCCGGCGCAAAGTTATTTCTACAAAAGGCTGCTTTATCTTTACTCCAGACGGTCACAGGTCAGCAGGAGAGCAGCTACAGCAGCGTTACCGACGATAAGAGCTAGCTGAGCACCCCCACTTGCAGGACAACACCTCTGTCCATGCTTGTCTGTCAAATTTTACAGCCATGGAGGAAGACATCATAGGTCTCCATAGCCGAGATGACGGCTGACAGCTCCTGGCCTTTAGAGTTCAGCTTTCTCCTGTGTGTTTGCGGGGAACGGGAGCAGCCATCTCAGAACAAAAGTAACATCACTGCGGGGAGGGGGAGCAGGATATACTTTAGTGCCGGAATGGCGCTTCTACGGGCGCATTTAAACGCCCAATGGAAGGCATTGCGCTGACGTTTCCTGTGAAGTGGTGCCGACGAAAGTTGTGAGCATGCGCACAAAGGGGGCGAGTGGAGCCTCACTCACTGCGCATGCTCCGTGGTTGATGCGCTGAACGTAAGCCTCTGCGCTGGACTCCGCCCATCATTTACATATGATCACACCCACTTCCCCTTGCGTCGGGTTACGCCAGCGCATTATCGTTACTCTGGCGCAAGTTTACGCGCAACTGCTATGTGAATAACAGTACTTGCGCTGAAAGGGTCGTCAGAGTAACGTAAATGAGAAGCGTTACTCTGGAGCAAAGATGCTCTCATCTACCTGAATCTGGCCCTAAGTGTTTAGTGCATATTAGTTTAGTAATACAGGAAATGATCTCCGTTTATGAGAATTTCGCAATCATTTTCGCATTAGCGACATTTTGGATTAAATATCACGAATATTCGATATTAGCGAATATTCGCGAATATTCTTCTATATATTCGCGCAATATCGCGAAATCGAATATGGCGTATTCCGCTCAACACTATTCATGACTATGAAAATTGTAGAGTCACACTGAAGGCATCAAAATTATGAATTAACACATGTGGAATTATATACATAACAACAATGTGTGAAACAACTGAAAATATATGTCATTTTCTAGGTTCTTCAAAGTAGCCACCTTTTGCAGCAGACACATCTCTAGAACAACTGATAAGAGGAGACTGTGTGAATCCGGCCTTCATGGTAGAATACCTGCTAGGAAACCACTGCTAAAGAAAGGCAACAAGCAGAAGAGACTTGTTTGGGCTAAAGAACACAAGGAATGGACATTAGACCAGTGGAAATCTGTGCTTTGGTCTGATGAGTCCAAATTTGAGATCGTTGGTTCCAACCACCGTGTCTTTGTGCGACGCAGAAAAGGTGAACGGATGGACTCTACATGCCTGGTTCCCACTGTGAAGCATGGAGGAGGAGGTGTGATGGTGTGGGGGTGCTTTGCTGGTGACACTGTTGGGGATTTATTCAAAATTGAAGGCATACTGAACCAGCATGGCTACCACAGCATCTTGCAGCGGCATGCTATTCCATCCGGTTTGCGTTTAGTTGGACCATCATTTCTTTTTCAACAGGACAATGACCCCAAACACACCTCCAGGCTGTGTAAGGGCTATTTGACCAAGAAGGAGAATGACGGGGTGCTGCGCCAGATGACCTGGCCTCCACAGTCACCGGAACCCAATCGAGATGGTTTGGGGTGAGCTGGACCGCAGAGTGAAGGCAAAAGGGCCAACAAGTGCCAAGCATCTCTGGGAACTCCTTTAAGACTGTTGGAAGACCATTTCAGGCGACTACCTCTTGAAGCTCATCAAGAGAATGCCAAGAGTGTGCAAAGCAGTAATCAAAGCAAAAGGTGGCTACTTTGAAGAACCTAGAATATGACATATGTTCAGACTTTTTTGTTATGTATATAATTCCACATGTGTTCATTCATAGTTTTGATGCCTTCAGTGTCAATCTACAATTTTCATAGTCATGAAAATAAAGAAAACTCTTTGAATGAGAAGGTGTGTCCAAACTTTTGGTCTGTACTGTATATCAGTATATATATTTCTTCAAGCAAAGCTACAAGGATGGGGAAAGGGAGTTACCAGAATCTATAAAAAGCTACAAGGATCTATTAAAAACAAAAGGATTTTTGGAATGGCGACTCCGGTCAAGAAAACTCTTGGAATGAGAAGGTGTGTCCAAACTTTTGGTCTGTACTGTATATCAGATTTAGGCGTGAGTGCAAAAAATAAAATGGAAAAATGACCCCGGTAGACAAGCGGTGAATATCACTTTAACAACTACACATGCTGACTCTGCATTCTCATATGTTATAATAATAAATGTTATAAAAAAGAATAAAGATAACAATACAAAAGCTATGCCTTTCCTCAGTGTGGGCAATAATCACTCAGCCCAGCCTTGTGTCCCCAGGGAGCAGCTCTTCTCCTCTGCTATGGAGAAGAAGGTGTTACTATCCCACAGAGGAGGACACGCCCTCCCTGTCCCCACCACCTGCACCCACACCGACAACAACACAAACTTCTACCTCGCCTGTGTGCGGCGCTCCCCCTGGAGGATTGTGGGAAATGTAGTCCATCTATACATAGACCATAAGCCGCATAGAACTCCTGCGGACTACATTCCCCGAGCCCCCCTCCCTTCCCCTGCCGGCAGTACTGCGCATGCTCAGTGCGGTGTGTGGGAGTGCAGTTCCCAGCGCTGCTGTGTGATCCGGGAGCTCGTGCGGTGGAAGGTCTGTATGGAATGTCTCTCCTCCGATCATTATTGTTACATTGTATGTCAGTGGGGTCCGCGTGACCTCCACACTGGGGGGGGGAAGCGGACTTCCCGCGTGTCCTGATCACTGTGCCGGGAGAGGGGAGCGGTGATTGGCTGGAGGAGCTACAGGTTGTGATAAGACATGATCGGGCTGTGTGTGTTCATCCAGCAGAGGTGACTCATGATGAGCCGCGCTATAGAGGGAGATCTAGGACTGCCGCATTTCACCGTCTCCGACCGACCGACCGGGGGATGGGAGACAAATCCCCGTATACAGAGATCTCTGAGTGTCCTCCTATATTATTATAGGGTGACCCCCCCCCCCACCATCACTGTCATAGGAGGGATGTATTCATCGATTATTGATCACCGATATACATCAGAGAGAGCAATGTACTAAAGTGTTGATCTATATAGATTATATTGAGGAATGTTCTATAGTATAAATCAATGGACAGTTATTGATCACCTACATAATTAGTAGGGGGGGGGGGGGGTGTCCTATTAATATTGATCACCTATAGAGATCATGGGGAGGAATGTGCTACAGTATTGATCACCTATAGAGATCATAGAAGGGAAAGCCCTATAGTATTGATTAATGAGCACCTATAGAGATCATAGGGCAGCAAGTCCTATAGTATCAATGATCAACTATATAGATCATAGGGGATACAGTCCTCTAGTATAAATGATCACCTATAGAGATTGTAGGGGATCGAGTCCTCTAGTATTGATGATCACCTATAGAGATTGTAGGGGATCAAGTCCTCTAGTATTAATGATCACCTATAGAGATTGTAAGGGGATAAAGTCCTCTAGTATTAATGATCACCTATAGAGATTGTAGGGGATCGAGTCCTCTAGTATTAATGATCACCTATAGAGATTGTAGGAGATCAAGTCCTATAGTATTAATGATCACCTATAGAGATTGTAGGGGATCAAGTTCTCTAGTATTGATGATCACCTATAGAGATTGTATGGGATCAAGTCCTCTAGTATTAATGATCACCTATAGAGATTGTAGGGGATCAAGTCCTCTAGTATTAATGATCACCTATAGAGATTGCAGGGGATCAAGTCCTCTAGTATTAATGATCACCTATAGAGATCGTAGGGGATAGAGATTGTAGGGGATCAAGTCCTCTAGTATTAATGATCACCTATAGAGATTGTAGGGGATCAAGTCCTATAGTATTAATGATCACCTATAGAGATTGTAGGGGATCAAGTCCTCTAGTATTAATGATCACCTATAGAGATTGTAGGGGATCAAGTCCTCTAGTATTAATGATCACCTATAGAGATCGTAGGGGATCAAGTCCTCTAGTATTAATGATCACCTATAGAGATTGTAGGGGATCAAGTCCTATAGTATTAATGATCACCTATAGAGATTGTAGGGGATCAAGTCCTCTAGTATTAATGATCACCTATAGAGATTGTAGGGGATCAAGTCCTCTAGTATTAATGATCACCTATAGAGATCGTAGGGGGATCAAGTCCTCTAGTATTAATGATCACCTATAGAGATTGTAGGGGATCAAGTCCTCTAGTATTAATGATCACCTATAGAGATTACAGGGGATCAAGTCCTCTAGTATTAATGATCACCTATAGAGATTGTAGGGGATCAAGTCCTCTAGTATTAATGATCACCTATAGAGATCGTAGGGGATCAAGTCCTCTAGTATTAATGATCACCTATAGAGATTGTAGGGGGATCAAGTTCTCTAGTATTAATGATCACCTATAGAGATTGTAGGGGGATCAAGTTCTCTAGTATTAATGATCACCTATAGAGATTGTAGGGGATCAAGTCCTCTAGTATTAATGATCACCTATAGAGATCGTAGGGGATCAAGTCCTCTAGTATTAATGATCACCTATAGGGGATCAAGTCCTCTAGTATTAATGATCACCTATAAAGATCGTAGGGGCTCAAGTCCTCTAGTATTAATGATCACCTATAGGGGATCAAGTCCTCTAGTATTAATGATCACCTATAGAGATCCTAGGGGATAAAGTCCTATAGTATTGATTACCTATATAGATCTTAGAGACGGATGTCCTATAGTATGGATAGATTATGGCTCATCTACTGTATAGAGATCATAGGAAGGAATGTTTATAGATCATCTAAGAGATCATAGTAAGACATTTCCTATACTATTGATTTACCTATATAGATCATAGTGAGAAATATCCTATACTATTGATTTTCTTTTTTTTTTTTAAGGGCTGAAACCACTAATCAATTATGAAATAAATCATTGATTAATTGGGCAGTAACATAATGGGGTTAAAAAAAAAAAACGTTTATTGTACAAAAAGAGAAAATTGCTACTGTAAATATTACTTTCACAGTTCCACAGAAAAGAAAAATGAACCCCTTACAGTAGCAATTTGTTGCTCTTTTTGTACTATAAAGAGCTTATTGTATTTATTTATTTTGTAACCCTTTTTATTTTTTTTTATTTTTTGAAGAAATTTGCTTTTGTATGGCCAGCATATAATATATTACAGTTCTGTTTGAAAATTGGCAAAACAGTCTAACTTTTTTATTTTTTTAATAAAAGTCTGAGGATATTTACCATATTCAACCTCTAATAGTATATACAGAATATCTCAAAATCTTAGATATTTTGTTCCCTAACCATATAGTTGGTTATTTTACCATTGCATAGAGATATTTAACAATGAATTGCCTTTTTTTTTTTTTTTTTAAAGGTTGTTAACCGATTAATCAAAACAATCGGTCAACTAATCAATTATGAAAATAATCGTTAGTTGCCGCCCTAATTGATTTACCTATATTGATCATAGGAAGGAATGTCCTATAGTGTGGATGGATTATGAATCACTTACTGTATATAGATCATAGAAAGGAATGTTTTTCGATCACCTAAGGAAAACATGGCCGTTGTGGGTACTTCAGGACTGAGAACAACTGACCTAAAGAGATTATAGGGTGGAATGTCATATAGTATTGATTATCTAAAGATCTTAGGAATGTCCTAGACCTATAGTATAAATCATTTGACAATTCTTGATCATTTACAGTGAATTGGCCTATTAATCACCTATATAGATCAAGGAAATGCCAATAGTATGGAACATTGGGCAATTATTGATCATCTATAGGTGTGAATAGAGAATATCGGTTTACTAATGCTTGCTGACACTTGTAGTTCTTAAGATAGACAAAGATTATAGTCGTCTAAAAACCAGACTGGGATCTGCCTGAGCAATGATGGAGTGGTGAGTGATGGAGGTAAATGGGAGCACCCTAGTGGCTTTATATAAAAGACCCAGAGACAGTCATTCTAAGGGGTTGTCACCACTGCAGGAACGTATTGAACACTTGCAGAGGCTTTCGAAATGCACTTTGCACCTGTGTGCCTTTTTTTTAATTTTAATTTTTTTATTTTTTTTTGTGTGTGTGACCACGCTCGGGTTAAAAGGTTGTGCCGCTTCGCTGTTTTTTTTTTTATGCGCCACAATGCTTCTGTCTGTACTGCGCTACTCGACCACATTATCGCCGTTGTACAAAGTTGTTTGTGGCTGTTTCAAGGTCGCATAAATCTAGGATGGAAAAGGACCTAGGGGTCCTAGTAGATGGGCTCAGCAATGGCATGCAATGCCAAGCTGCTGCTAGCAAAGCAAACAGAATATTGGCATGCATTAAAAATGGGATCAACTCCAGTGATAAACCAATAATTCTTCCACTCTACAAGACTCTGGTCCGGCCACACCTGGAGTATGCTGTCCAGTTCTGGACACCAGACCTCAGGAAGGATGCACTGGAACTGGAGAGAGTCCAGAGAAGGGCAACAAAGCTAATAAAGGGACTGGAGGATATTAGTTATGTGGAAAGGTTGCGAACACTGAACTTATTCACTCTGGAGAAGAGACGCTTGAGAGGGAATAAGATTTCACTTTACAAATACTATGCTGGTGACTAGGGTTGTCCCAATACCAGTATCGGGACCGATACTGAGCGTTTGCGGGAGTACTTGTACTCCCGCAAATGCCCCCAATGCCAGATCCACCGCGTAACGCATACCGCAACGCCGCCGCCTAGTTAATCAGCGCGGGGAACATTACAGCTTTCATTTGAATAGCTGTGTCGTCCCCGCCGCATATAGACACTCCCCCTTGCTCGGGCTCTTTGATAGACAGATCACCCATCCAATCCTGGGAACGGGTGATCTCTCTATCAAAGTTCTCCGCGCTGATTAACTAGGTGGCGGCATCTACGGTATGGGGAGACATGGCTGCATCTGTTGGGGGACATGGCTGCATTTGGGGACACATTTAAAAAAAAAGTATCGGTACTTGTACTCGGTCCTAAAAAAAAAAGTGGTATCGGGACAACCCTACTGCCACGATAGGGATAAAACTTTTTTGCGAAAGGGAGTTTAACAAGACATGTGGGCCACTCAAGAAAAGCGGTTTAACCTTAAACTACGTAGAAGGTTCTTTATTGTAAGAGCAGCAAGGATGTGGAATTCCCTTCCACAGGCGGTGGTCTCAGCGCGGAGCATCAATAGTTTCAAAAAAAATATTTAGATAAGCACCTGAATGACCACAACATACAGGGATATACAATGTAATACTGACATATAATCACACACATAGGTTGGACTTGATGGTCTTCTTTTTTTTTTTTTTTCAACCTCGCCTACTATGTAACATAAAAACACCCTACACCCCAATGGCGTTGTTTTGCCGCCAGTGGAGACAAGCCCTTTTAAATGTAGCATTTATTTCTGTTATAATTTTGTAGAACAAAAGCGAATCCTGACAGATTTAGTGTCAAACTTTTACTAGAAGATTAACACTAGTCAGAAGGGGAGGGCGCGTTTCTCCAGTCTGCTTGGGCAGGAGGATGTCGGATATGGTTGGTGCCTACAGAACCAATGTTGGCGGCCAAATGGGGTAAAGCTTTTGTGACTCTCTAGGTCCCTGGTGCCCAACCAGTGGTCCTTTTTAATGCTTATTGTGCAGACCCTAGCAGTGTTAATTTAGTCGACTAAAACATTTTAGTAGACTAAATGAATACTATTTTAGTAGACTAAAATACGACTAAAACAATCGAGATGACTAAAATGCCATTTTATTATTTTAAATCTACAATAATGACTCTACAAAACGATTGTACAGAGATTATTCTAAAAAGAGAAAAACGGCATTCTTTGTAGTAAAAGCCAAACTGCGTGTCACTTTTCCAATAAAACTTTGTGCCGTCTCGTAGCTCCATCTGTTTGGGTATTCAATTGTTTTAATAAAATAGAGGCGGATGTGGAGCTGCAATCTTCTAGATGTAAACAGGTGCACGGGGAATAGAATGCACAAGAAACTGCTGTGCTATTTATTAGAAGATATTCTGTTGGGTTTTTATAGCGTTCTTGTCTTGAAGAATAAATATTAAAAATTGGATTTGAAGCTGTGAATATTGTCTGGGCTGTACTCAGGCAGAGCAGAGCAACAGGAGTGCTCAACTGCCGCCTTCCCAACCTCCACACTCGCCTTTCCTCCCCTCCCCATTTGGCTACAAAGAATGAATAGAAATACCTGATACTTCTGGGTATGGGGGGCATGTGACTCCCTCCCATGTGACGGCTCAGACACCCAGAGAATCCTTAGCTCAGTGATGTGTTTTGGAACTTACACTGGAATACAGCATGCCATTATCAGCACCTTCTTTTTTTCATGCCAGTAAATACCTTTATACCAGGGCTCGACAAAATCCAGGCACCAGGCCGCAATTCGGACCTAGAATTCGCGACCTGGCACCTGGGTAAGGAAGCATAGGCCTGCAGAAGTCCAAAGCCGCAGCCTCAATTACTGGCCGGCACAGCCTGATGCGATCACGTGGCTGGGAAGGTGTCTCCATGCGCCCCCATCGTGAGATCAGGTTGGGTCGCGCCAACCAGTAATTGAGGCCGCGGCTTTGCAGCCTTCTGCGGGCCTATGCTTTCTTCTGCAATTTGCGCCATCTTGTGGTGGGCGTTGGCATGACAAGACTAATGGAGCTTTCACTGCCATCTCCTTCCCTCTAATTAGAGCCCCTAAACATTATATATCTTTTTTTTATTCCAACACCCCAGAGAATTTATTGGCGGTCATTGCAATATGTTGCCACACCGCATTTGCTCAGCGGTCTTACAAGCGCACTTTTTTGGGAAAAAATAAATACTTTAAAAAAAAACAGTAAAGTTAGCCCAAATTTGTGTATGTGTGTGTGTATATATATATATATATATATATTATATGCGTATGTAAAAGATGATGTTACACAGAGTAAATTGATACCCAACATGTCACACTTCAAAATTGCGTCTGGCCACGTAATTTTTTTTTTACAGGTTGCATGTTTTTCGTTAGAGCAATAATTCTAGACCTCCTCTAACGATCGCAGCGAAACATGTGGTTTGAACACCGCTTTCATATGCTGACGCTACTCACGTATGCTTTTGCTTCTGAGCTCGAGCTCGACAGGGCGCGTTTCTGGCTCCTAACTTTTTTAGCTGGCTCCTAGATTCCAAGCAAATTTGTCAAACCCTGCCTTATACGGCGCCCCTTTCTCTCTCCTGTCATTGGACCTGTGATCTGCTGGTTTGTTGGTGCACTGCTCCATAGGATGCAATATAAAAAAAAAATGCACATTTGTATTTATTTTTGCAAAAGGTGACCTTGGTCTTTATTAAAGTGGTCTGGGTCTGGTGTATAAAAACTGAAACCTAGAGACGTTTGCCCACAACAACCAACCAAGTTTCCTCTTTCATTTACTAGCAAAACATAAACAAGGATTCTAATTGGTTCATTGCAAATGATTTCATCAAAGTATAACATGGGGTAATTTTTACACTTGTTCACTTCAAAACTGCCGTAATGCATTTTTCTTAACCTTTTCAGGCATTTTTTTTTTTTTTAACATAAAAGTGTTTGGGGGGGGGGGGGACTACTTAGGATTTGTTTACACTTGCTTCAAAACAAGGCTTCGGACAGGCTTTGTTAAAGCTCTCTGAATGCCAGTTAAAACTCGAAGTCACTAAATAAAATTGTTGGCTTACAATCCTGTTTCACCTTGCTTTTGCTTGGTGCTTTGATGAGTCTTTGGGGCTTGAAGCGAGCTTTGCCATAGACTTCTATGGAGGCTTTGAAGCACCACTGAAGCTACATGGAATATTTTTTGAAGCAAAAGCTAGGTGTAAATGGGACTGTAAGCTGTCCATTGTATTTAGTGATTAAGGCTTTGATTGGTGTTCAGATAGCTTTAACAAAGTCTGTCCGAAGCCTTGTTGAAGACGAAGCAAGTGTAAATGAGCCCTTAGTGTGAAGCAGCCTAAAGGGAAAAACTATATATTATAGGGCTTCTTTTTTTTCCCCTCAGTGAATAGGTGCAGGAACTCTCCTTTTTGGAGTTATCCTGTATACACCATTACCTACCTCCGAGCACAGTTTCTTGGTCCCACCCCCAACCCACTTACCAGTACTGCACCTTTAATTTATTAATAACAAAAAAGCAGTAAAATAGATCACCCCTAGCAACAGACCCCCAGCAGAAACAAGATCTTCCAGCCGACAGTATTGATAGACCAGCCAGCTACAATAGAATTCTCCCTCAACAGTAGATCCCTCCAGGCAACAACTGACTAACCCACAACATAAGACTCACCCCAGCAACAATAGATGCCCCGTCAGCAAAAATATACCTCCCCAGCAACAATAGACCCTCCCCCTGCAAAAATAGATCCCTTCCAGGAACACTAGATCCCCCAGCAGCAATAGAGACTGTAGCACAACCCAGCACCTCTTGACATCACATACATCGGTGTTAGAGGTGCTGGAACTGCGTTACCCTGCGTTCCCGCTGAAAAAAAGATCTAGTGGAGAGGGATTAGAACATATGCCAAGTGTGTCCCCAATAAGGAGATTCACCCCTCTCCATTTGTCCCATTTACCATTATCATTGAATGTGAAAGTAAAAGAAAATCCCAAATTCTGGGTTGTCTCCCCAGTGGGACACAGATGACTAAAAATACCTTCCAGGGGTTATAACCCTCCGTTGAGCTATCCTAAGGGGGGGGGGGGGGGAGAGAAAGGAGTTTTGCATTTTTAGTTCTACTCTAATTAGACGTTACCTTGACTCTAACTGCTAGGAACATGTAGGGGAAATTCACATTTGCTGCTGTTGTATGTTGCTGTGTCTCCTGTTCTGCATCAGAGGACTATATACAGTATATTATATAATGGGTGCTTTTCTAACTTGTGATGTCAGTACAGTAAAAGGCGCTAGTGCATACAAGTAGTTTACAAGGGTGTCCAGCACCATAGGTCAGTGAAGAACTTGGTATCCTAATGCCACGTACACACGGTCGTTTTTTGCGATGAAAAAAACGAAGTTTTTTAAAAAGTCATTTAAAAAGTCACCGTGTGTAGCAGAAACGTCTTTTAAAACAACGTTTTTCAACCCGCGCATGCCCAGAAGCTAGTTATGAAGCAAGCTTCAGTGGAAAAGAGTGGTGAACGTAACCTCGCTTTTTGTGAAAAAAACGATGGTGTGTAGGCAACATCGTCTTTGAAAAATGACGTTTCAAAAACGTCGTTTTTTACTTCACAGAAAACGTCGTTTTTTTTTTCATCACAAAAAATTATCGTGTGTGCGCGGCATTACACACCAGGACCAGCGACGCTCTTGTGGGTTGGACACCAGCAGCCTCCAAAGCTTTATCCAAGACCCTCCTATAGGTAGTCACAGGTTCCCTTTGTTCAGATGTGATGTTTATTTTTTTTTCTGTAGGTTTAAAAAAAAGTGTACACAGTCCTCTTCTGCTCCACTAAATAAGTGGCGGGTTGTCAGCGCGCACAGATGAAGATCTGTCACATATTGTGCCAGGACTGAGCGCACTGAGCTGCCACTTCCAGATTTCCGTTCTGACAGATTCTAAGGCGAGAAAGAAAGAAACCCGCTGCCAGAGAATGAGCCGCTCGCTTGTTGACTACCAGCATGACATGTCCCGATATAACTCTATACTGAGTGCTGACTTCCCCGAATCCGCAGAAAGAATTCTCAAACACTTAGCCCTGGTTCACACAGGTGCCATTTCTGATGGGTTCCAGAACATATGGAATCCCAAATAATGACTTTCAGGGGAGGCCGCTCACATATGTGCAGTGCGAATCTGTTCCAATTGAAAAATGAGTCCTGTGCTATTATATATATTTTTTTTTGTTTTGTGCAAGTTTAGTGTGTTGCAGTGGCTTTTTTTTTTTTTTTCTGGTTCATTCTAGGAGAGGAGAGAGATTGGGAGGGGGAAAGAGACCCCGGTGCACCATGACAGTACACATACCCTATTTGCCGGCGTTTAAGATGACCCCCTAATTTTGCAGCTAAAAATTTGGTTTTGGGATATAATCGCTGTATATAGCCTCACTGTGCTCATTGCCTGCCTCACTGTGCCGCTCTCCAGATCTCCATGCCTTATCCCTGTATGCCCAGTCAGACTTTGGGCGTCCATTGTTCAAAAGCTGTGTTGCCTCCTCGTCCTGTTCCATGATAGGCGGAACACTCGGTTTCCCAGCAGAGCCTGTGTTCGGTGTTCCACCTATCACAGAGGTCCTCTCGTCCAAGGATAAGGGGACCTCCGTGATAGGCAGAACAACACTGAACAGAGGCTTTGCTGGGAAACTGAATGTTCCGCCTATCATGGAACAGGAGGAGCCGTGGCTTTTAAACAATGGACGCCCGCAATCTGACTGACTCTGCATACAGGTACCAGCCTATAAGATGACCCCCAACTTTTGGGGGATATTAAGTACAAAAGGTCGTCTTATACGCCAGAAAAGACGGTATATGGGTTTTAGCGTGAACCGTTTGAACACAACCTCCCTGCTGATGTGTTCAGAAATTGTTGTTCCGTCATAGGCCACTACTCTTCTCTCTTTTGTCTGTAGTGTGGTGATCCTGGAACACATCTGCTGATAATGCTGGAATACACTTTTTTCAGAGGTTACATTAATGCCGGTTTCAGGTGCACTTCTACTGACCCTGTGCAGCTGTATCTCATTCTACTGCTGGGGATTTCACAGAGCTCCGATGAAGTAAATGTGCCCTCGGCTATCGGGAACATCTTGGTAACCTTAAGGGCAGGTCCAGAGAGATTGTAAGAAGAAAAACAATTCAACCTTAAAACCTAAAACTCTGCACCTAGAATACCAGAGTATTTTTTTTCTTATTCGGGGGGGGGGGGGGGTCGCAGTGACCACCCCCCGAATGGCAGCAGAACGTCAGCAGAATGGCACGTACAGGCACATTGGCGTATACATGGTACATGCGGCGGTTCCTGTGGCTGTGCGAGCGATCCGGGATGAGGGGGCGGCTGTTCGTTTTTGTCCGCCCCCTCCGGATCGCTCCCAGCCAATCCGCGTTCTCCCCGCTCTGCACTTCCTCTGCCTGTGTAATGTAAACACTGGCAGAGGAAGTGATGTCCGCTCTCCTCTCGGCGGTATTTTCAATCCGCTGAGAGGAGAGAAGACTCGCACAGTAAGTCGCACCAACACTACACACATAAACACATTTAACCCCTTCCGATCAACCCCCCACCCCCCTGTCACACTCACTGATTGCAGTGATCATATATTTACTGATCACTGCATTTAGTGTCAGTGTGACAGGCAGTTAGTGTTAGGTCCAAGGTAGCCCCCGTACCCCCCTAATAAAGTTTTAACCCCTTGATCACCGCCCTTGTTAACCCTTTCACTTCCTATTGCCAGTGTCACTAAGCGATCGTTTTTCTGATCGCTGTATTAGTGTCACTGTTGCAGCTAGGTAGCTAATTTTTTTTATTGTGTTTTTTTATTTATTTTTTTACTTAAGACATGTGGCTGAATACATTTTGGCCTAAATGTTTGACTAAAATTTAGTTTATTCGATTTTTTTTATAACAAAAAGTAAAAAATATAGATTTTTTTTCAAAAATGCCACTCTATTTTTGTTTATAGCGCAAAAAATAAAAATCGCAGAGTCGATCAAATACCAACAAAAGAAAGCTCTATTTGTGGGAAGAAAAGGACGCAAATTTTCTTTGGGAGCTACGTCGCACGATCGCGCAATTGTCAAAGCGATGCAGTGCCGAATTGTAAAAACGCCTCTGGGCATTTAGCAGTATATTGGAGGGGGCTTAAGTGATTAAGATAAACCTTCTGACTTTACAACCACCGTAACAATGTGTAATCCTTATGCTGCTAGTATTAGTAAACAGATAGGATGGTATATTATATTTACTGTTTTTTTTTTTTTTTACATGTTCTCCGTTGCTTTTTAAATTTGTGCCCTAGGCCAAAATAATCTAAATCCTACATCCCAGGAGTCGCCCCCCCCCCTTTTTTTTTTTTTGGATCATACTTGCCTAGGTGGACGCAGCATTGGTCCCCTGCCTGATCTAAGGCTGAGAACTGAGCGATCAGACACCTCTGATCACTTGGCTCCCTGAGCAGAGAACAGTAGGGTTAGAATCCCTGTCATTTATTATTCTCTATGTCCCAGTCATGGAGACTTCCCTTTAATCAAATGGTGACTATTTTAAATGGCATTGAAATATAAAGCGATACAATTTCTATATATTTTATATTTCTTTACTTCTGGCTTGTCCTTTTTTTATAGGTCTTTTCTTTGGCTTATTTTTAAATATCTTTGCTCTGGTTTACTTCTGTAGTTGAAATAAGTAATCCACAGGAAGAATTTGTTGTAGTTTTTACCATCACTACCGAAGTGATAGAAAATATAGATCTAAACCAAATTTCTAAAATCTCATAATTAAAGGAGTTGTAAAGGAAACATAATTTTTTTTTTTTTTGCTGAAATTAGTTTACAGGGGATAGAGACATAATAGTTAACTGATTCCCTTTTAAAAAAAATCAATCATATAATGTGCCTGCAGTTTCAGTTTAGTTTTTCATCTAGTTTCATAATTCAGTGAAGGACAGAGACACAGAGCCAATAGAAGGCAGTGTTTGTTTTTAAAATGAAACTGGTTGTGAGGGGGTTTTAGACGCACAGTAATCACACCTCCTTGATTAGAGACCACAGAGAGAAGCTCCCAGTACTTTTTTAATAAGGAAACAGACAAGCAGGAAGTGTGCAGAACAGAGAAGGATTACAGCAAAAACGAACGAGGACATGAAACCAGGACTGCATTCGGGTAAAGGAAGCTATTTAAAAAAAATTCCTTTAGTGACCCTTTAAGCTTTTTTGTTGCTTGATGTAACTTAAAGCGGAGGTTCACCCAAAAATCAACTTTCTGACATTAGATCCAGCATACTGCTAACATCTGCAGTATGCTGGGGTTTTAAAAAATTTTTTTTTTAGTACTTATCGTTTTATGAGCCGTTGTTATCCGGCTCCGAGTGGGGAAACCTGCGGGGAATGGGCATTCCTAAGCCAAGAGGAGTTGATTGATGGGCTGCTAAGGCGCGTCGCGCCTTCCGAAAATACCCGTCAATCGACGACTCTTGGTTTAGGAACGCCCATTCCCCGCAGGATTCCCTGCTCGGAGCCGGATAAGTACAAAAAAAACCTAAAAAAAACAGCATACTGCAGATGTTAGCAGTATGCTGGATCTAATGTCAGTTGATTTTTGGGTGAACCTCCGCTTTAAAAAAAAACATTGTTTTCAGTCTTTTAACCACTTAAGACCCGGACCAAAATGCTGCTAAAGGACCTTGCCCCTTTTTACGATTCGGCACTGCGTCGCTTTAACTGACATTTGCGCGGTTGTGCGATGTGGCTCCCAAACAAAATTTGTGTGCTTTTTCCCCCACAAAGAGCTTTCTTTTGGTGGTATTTGATCACCTCTGCGGTTTTTATTTTTTGCGCTATAAACAAAAATAGAGCGACAATTTTGAAAAAAATTTAATGTTTTTAACTTTTTGCTATAAAAAATATCCCCCCCAAAAAAAAAAAAAAAAATATATATATATATATCTCATTTCCTCAGTTTAGGCTGATACGTATTCTTCTACCTGTTTTTGGTAAAAAAAAATTGCAATAAGCGTTTATCGGTTGGTTTGCGCAAAATTTATAGCGTTTACCAAATGGATAGTTTTACTGCATTTTTATTCATTTTTTTTTATTTTATTTTTTTCGTGACTGCGACATTATTGCGGACACTTCAGACAATTTTGACACATTTTTGTGACAATTGTCATTTTCACAGCAAAGAATGCATTTAAATTGCATTATTTATTGTGAAAATTACATTTGCAGTTTGGGAGTTAACCTGTAGGTGTGACGTCATCGATTGCGATTTCCTGTACAAGGGATCACGCAATCGATGACACCGCCACAGTGAAGGACGGGGAAGCCGTGTTTACACACGGCTCTCCCCATTCTTCAGCTCCGGGGACTGATTGCCGCAACCTGGTCACGGGAGCGTGCCGCGGGCGCACGCATACCTCCCAACAGTCCCGGATTTTGGTGATCCTGCCAGACACTTCCTGTTGGGGGCGTGACAACTGTCATGCTCCTACTTTGTCACAGTCTCGCATGCGACCCTGGTGGAGACTAAAAGTGTTGACACGCATTGCTCAGGTATGGTCCGCTGTTACTATCAGCAAGCCGGACCAGAGCAGTAATGTGTGGCTGATGCTGAGCGACGAAGTTGACAAGAAGTGGCTGAAAGAGAGGCTGGATGAGATCAGTGAGTGAATAACTTGTATAGCGCTCAAGGCGCTCATTTCCATCCAGTGTCGTCCTAATCCTTCAGAAGAGATGAGTCTTACGTTTTTTTTCCTGAAGGCTGATGGTTTTCTTCCATGCGGATGTTTGTGGGTAGAGCAATAAGCAGCAATAAGATGCACCAAAATGGAAATGGTGCTTTATTATTCACTGCCCTTTAAAAACTTTAAAGTGCTGAGAGGCAGGCATTCATGTCATGTGACTGCTGTGATTGGCTGTCACATGATTGAAAATCTTCTGATCGCAGGTATGCATTAGGTGCTTTACGGTCTTGTTTGCGTAGGGCTGCATATATGATAGAGCTGCAGGATTAATCGCGGAGAGAATCACGATCTCGATTCTCCCCGCGGGATGACCCACAATTCTTCACCGCTATTCCACGTAACCAGCGTGGAACACAAATGCCGCAGAAGCAGTACCGCTGGCAACCACTGGGTGGCGCATGCAGACACAGTTGTATTAATCTTTCTCACAGTTCTGTACAACTGTCTCCATGCGCCACCTAGTGGCTGCCGGCGGTACTGCTTCTGATGTATAAAAAACAGACCAGTGAAATATCTATATTGTTAAAGACCATATTACTCCTATGAAAAAGGCAGAATCAAAGTTTCATGCTGCTTTTTTTCAAAGGACTTATATGGTCTTTAGCATTAGACAAATCACTGGTCTGTTTTTTATATATTCGTGTTTTCAAATAAATCACAGGTTTATTTATTTGGGGGGGGGTTCTGGCTATCAATTTGAGAATCGTGATCTTAAGTCTAAGCAAAAGAATCGCGATTCTCATTTTGACCAGAATCGTGCAGCCCTAATATATGAGACCACTTGGCGTTAAAGCCCATCCGCTGTGCACGCATTGGCAAGATAAATGTCACCCGGTTTGGGTTTAGACTTATTCTAAAACAAATGTATAAATATGATTTATTTTTATTTTTTCCCCTTAAACGGCCTCCCAATAATTATGGCCTTTCTAGAGATTTCTGGGAAAATGTCACCCATGCATTAACACTCCATATTAATTATTTCAGTGCAAGATCCAGCATGTGGCAGTCATACTGACGTGATTTATTCATCTTTGACTCACGGTCTTATTACCGCCAACGTATGATGCTGATTGATTGACCCGCTGCCAGATAGAGCCGAGCTCTCATTACACAAAGCCATGTAAAATTCTAATTAACACGCCATGATTACCGTGAGAAAAAGCCTTTGAAGTGCACATTCGCCCTCTCTGTGCAGTAAAGTATTTATGGTGGTGCTTAAAGCGGAGGTTCCGCCTAAATTTTTTTTTTTATTTTTATTTTTTTAAAGCCAGCGGCTACAAATACTGCAGCTGCCGACTTAAAAAAAAAAAATGAACACTTACCTGTCCAGCGCGCCTGCGATGTCATCAGCCGAAAACGAACAATCGCTCGTCCCTCTGCTGTACCCGCTGCCATCCTCAGTGAGAGAATCAGGAAGTGAAGCATTGCGGCAGCTTCTCTGCCCGGCTTCCTACTGCGTTTGCGCTAGTAGTGCGACGCGCCGTCACTGGTCCCCGCTCTCTCCTGGGAACAGTGTGTTTCCCAGAAGACCACGGGGGCTATGGGTAGGGGCGTGGCTGCCTCAGTTCTGTATTCCCGAGAGTGGGTGCAAATACAGGTATCTGCACCCCCCTCCCTCCTGAAAGGTACCAAATGTGACACTGGAGGGGGGAGGGTTCTGAAAAGCGGAAGCTCCATTTTTGGATGGAGCTCCACTTTAAAGGGGAACTTGCACTTGTTTGCATCCTCTTCACATTTGGCACTTTTTGTGGGGGGTAGTGGGTACCTGGTTTGATAGGTACCCGCTCCCAATTCCCCCCCAGATATGCCGCAGAGATCTAAGCCAGAAGTTCACCCCTCCTTACCCTGCAACCTTTTGGGACACATCACAGGTCCCAGAAGACTACATGACCATTTACAAAGCGCAGCGCGTCTCCCACACACGTGCAGCAGGAGACCGGCTGTGATGTTGCAAGGCTTATTTAAGATGCCCAGGCCTGCACCTGTAACCGAAGAATCTACTCAGGTGAGGATATCCCTGGACAGGTAAGTGTCTTTATATTAAAGGTCAGCAGCTACAGTACTTGTAGCTGCTAAATTTTAACTTTTTGCGGGGAGACTGGCGCTCCTCTTTAACCACTACCCGACGGCTGTCCGACTTTGTATGGCCGCAGGGTGGTTCTACTTCTCTGGGAGGCCGTGTTTTTACAGGCCACTAGGGAGCGCGCGAGTGTCGGAAGCGCGTGCGTGCCTGGCGGCTGCGATGTCCACCAGGCACTCGGGATCGGCGGCTACACGGACAAGATGTGGATCTGTGTATGTAAACACAGATCCACGTTCTGTCAGGGGAGAGAGGAGACCGATCTGTGTCCCTTGTACATGGGGACATAGATCGGTCACCTCCCCCAGTCAACCCCCACAGTTGGAACACAATTCAGGGTACACGTTTTTAATCCCTTCCTCACCCCGTAGTCTTAACCCGTTCAATGCCAGTCACATTTATACAGTAATTAGTGCATATTTATAGCACTGATGGCTGTATAAGGCCTCGTACACACGATCGGACATATCCGATGAAAACGGTCCGCGGACCATTTTCATCGGATATGTCCGATCGGGAGTTTGATCCGATGGCGTGTACACACCATCGGATCAAATTCCCCGCCGCCGGACGGCGCGGTGACGTGGTGGTGACGCGGCGGTGACGTTGACGCCGCCACGTCACCGCTACGTCACCGCACCAGGAAGTAAAACACTTCCGCGCATGCGCCGAATACATTCAGCGGCGGCGGTGCGGGACGACATGTCTGCTGGTAAGTGTACTAACCAGCAGACATGTCGGGCGGACAGATTCCCACCGGATAGATTTCAAAGCTTGCTTTGAAATCTGTTGGGTGGAGAAATCTGTCCGCTAGCCCATACACACGAGCGGAGATGTCTGCTGAAACGGTCCATCGGACCGTTTTCAGCGGACATATCCCCTCGTGTGTACGAGGCCTAAGAGTGAATGGTGCCAAAAATGTGTCTAAAGTGTCCGCCATAATGTCGCAGTCACAAAAAAAAAACGCTAAGCGCTGCCATTAGTAGTAAAAGAAAATATATATTCTGTCCCCTATTTTGTAAGCGCAATAACTTTTGCGCAAACCAGCCGCTTATTGCGATATTTTTGGTAAAAAAAAAAATGTAGAATACGTATCGCCTAGACTGAGAAAAAAAGTATTTTTTTTTGTTTTTTAAACTGTGCTATTTATTACAGCAACAAGTAAAAAATTTTTTTTTTCAAAATTGTTGCTCTATTTTTGTTTATAGCGCAAAAAATAAAAACCGCAGAGGTGATCAAATACCACACAAAGCGCTTTTTCTGGAGAAAAAAGGACGACAAATTTGTTTGGGAGCCACGTCGCACGACCGCGCAATTGTCGGTTAAAGTGACGCAGTGCTACAAGCTGAAATTTCAGGAATGGAGTATACGTGCCCAGTAAGGAAGTGGTTAATATTGGCTCAGAAGTAAGATCCTTTAAAGCGGATCTTCGCTGCATCTTCGCACCAAAAACACGAATGACCTTCTTTTAAAAACGCACCGACCGCTGTGGGCGCATGGCATGTATGTTGGGCTCTACTATACAATGAATGTCGCTGCATATAGTTCAGGTGCATTGCCATCACATTTTCCAGGCACAAGCGTGACTGAGCCCTGAATCCAGGGACGGGTTTACTTTAAAGGGAATAGTTGTAAGTTGTTGGAGCGATCTCAAATCTAAATCAGTTTAAAAATAATGCATCCTAAAAGGTCCGCTTGCCTTCAGTGTTTCCGGCAGGAAAGCAAATTGTGGAGGACTGTATTGTCTGTCAAGGCTCGAAAATAGCACAATAGCGAGCGGCACAAGCCACCCACGCAGTGTTCTCGCTGGATGTAAGTGCTGTGTAATTGGTGAATGCTTTCACCTAACAGAATGCCAGGTCCCCCCGCTGATTCGTTGGGTACACTGTACTGATCACAGCTCTATTCATTCATCACAATGAGAAAATGAGGGGGGAAGGAGCAAACCAGCCAGACATGACCCCACAGGCTTTGCAGAACGCAGACTTTTAAAGCCCAACTCTAGATAGAATTTTATTAGTTTAGATGGAATGAGTGCTCTATACAGCCCAACTCACAGCTTGAGGGGGGGATTGGGTGTCTGCAGTGTGGCCCCCGAGGGCCCCACCAGTCGGGAGTGGAATTTTTGATTAGTAAGGTCTCATGTAACACGCCCCTGACTGTCTATTACAACAGGGGTCTCCAAACTTTATAAACAAAGGGCAGGATTACTCTCCTTCAGACTTTAGGGGGGCCAGACTGGAAGTACTAAATGCCTCATCGATTGTGTCAGTGGGAGGAATGATGCCTTATCATTAATGCGAGAGGACTAGGATAAAGGCAAGCAAAATTCCTGCAGTTTGGTGACCACTGTCCTACAGCCTGCTTCAGTCTGACCATTTCCTCTACTTCAGGAATGTCAAACTCCATTTCATGGGGGGCAGCATCAGCTATATGATTGCCCTTAAAAGGGCCGGTTGTATCTGTAAGATTAGATGTCCAGCGCATCCCCTCCCCTTACATTAGATGTCAAGAGCCCCCTCCACCATCAGAAGTTGAGTCCCTCACTCTCCCTTACATCACAGTGCGCCACCTTTTCTTATGTTGCGGCTGGGAAGAAGCTGGATACATTGCTTAACCACTTCCCGCCCGGTCAGTGGTCAATTGACGTCCGGGAAGTGGTTGTGAAATCCTGACTGGACGTCTATTGACGTCCTGCAGGATTTCATCCCGGCGCACGCAAGCAATAAAATGGCACCAAAATCTCCTGAGATGAAGTTCAGCCCTCATTCACATTGACTGCGGCTTTGAAATCATGCGACTTTTGAAATGGTGCAATTTTAAAGCCACATGTCAGTGCAACTTGGAAAGAGTCTGTGCGGCTTCATGCATAGATGTCTATGCAAGTTGAACCCGAAATTGCCAAAAGTAATGCAGGAACCAATTTTCCAAATCCACAAAGTCGGCATCGCACTGACGAGTCGTTTCATTGTGAACAGAGGCGTATAGGGGGGAGGGGGGGTTACTAGCTATAGTATAGTTTTAAAAAAAATTATATTCTAATGTGTTTATTTTTTTTTTCTTGTAACAACGTTTTTGCCCAAGTTCACATCGGAGCGGGTTATAAATCATACGAGATCATCTGAACTCGCATGATTTCAACCCAGCAATAAAGTCTGACCTTGGGGGTGATTTGATAGATATCTGTGCAGGTTCGCCCCCCAAAGGCGCCAAAAGTTGTACAAGAACTACTTTTAGGGAATCTGTGCGACGCCGCAAGGATTCGGACATTGCCATTGCCGGCAAAAGCTGATGATTCGACATGTCCGATCGTACCAATGTGAACCTAGGCTTAAAGGAGTTGTAAAGGAACATCTTGATGCAATCTATGCATTAAGGTGAAAAAACATCTGATACTTTCCTGACCTGTCGAAAGTCCCGCGCTCGGTCCCGAGATCCTCTTCGCCGCTCAGCCTGGCTGCTGATTGGCTAGAGTGGATGGATTGAGAGCAGCGCAGCCATTGGCTGGCGCTGCTGTCAATCACATCCAGTGACACTGCGTGCTGAGGGGCGGGGCCGAGTGATACAGTGAGCGGCTATGGCCGCTCGGTGTATCCCGGGAGCGCGCCCGCAAGGACGCATCACCATGTGAGCTCTTGCATGAATGTGGTGCGTTCTTGCAGGGAGGACCAGAGACAGCCGCCGAGGTGCCACTCTGTGTAAAACAAACTGCACAGTGGAGGTAAGTATAACATGTTTGTTATTTTAAAGCAAAAATTTTTTTTTTTTCTATAGTAACCGTTTAAAGGCTTTAAAACAAGGGGCACTTATATTTTTTTTTGGCCATTTTTCCTGACCTAACCTAATCCACCCTCCTCCTCCACAGATACTTACTTATTTATCTCATTACAAAAGTCGTAGTTCCGCTGTTTGTTTACATCCAACACTGTAAGCTTCACTCATTCCCCCTCTAAAAAAAAAAAGTCTTTTGCCCCTTTTACACCTGAGTTGCCCTTTAAAACGCATACTTACCAGCCTAGCAATCCTTCTTCTTTTTTTTTTTAAACACATATAAATCCAGCATTGTTTAGTTTGAGGTGCCACTCCGTCTCAGCAGTCCAGGTCCCAAATCGTCATCTTTTCTGATGTCCATCAGGAGGCTGGTGTTCTCTCGAAGTGCCCCCCATCTAATAGTGCCCAGAACGATTTGCCGACCAGCTGGGCTGATGCAACCATGGCACATTGTAAGGGGTATCGCTTGATGGGAGAGACATTTCAAAGACACAATTTAAACCTATACAAACAGCGGGGGGAGACTTTAGTTCTCAGATTGTGCATCGCTGCGGCTAACAGCAAGGCAATATGTGAGAACTACGGTCTCCCCCGAGCTGTTTTTATAGGTTTCAATCGGGCCCATCTCCCATTAAGAGTTATCTCCTACGAAGTGCGCTTACGTCACTTCACTCCAGCTGATCGGCAACTCGTGCTGGGAGTGCGGCTCAGTCCTGCGCATTCGTGGGCACTATTTGATGGGGGGCACTTCTCGAGAGAACACCAGAAGTCCCTTCCCCTTTTTTTACCGATCAATGCCACCAGACACTCGGCCCATGTGTACTAGGCATTAATGTCTTCCTATTTGGGCAAACATGGTAAAAGCATTGAGTTTTAATCATTCTTTACTTCATACAAAATTATCAAAACCAAGTTTAGCTTCAGATTCACTTTAAGGGCCCTTTCACACTAGCGGATGAACGGTCCGCTAATTACAAGTCCGTTAACGGACTTGTCATGGGCCCTTATGGGAGCGGATCCGTTAGCGGATGATGCATCCGCTAACGTCCGCCAGATCCGCATCCGTTTTTTCGGACGGAAGAATGTCCTATTTTTCTTCCGTCCGGCCAAACGGATCGGATGCAAACGGACAGACGGTCCGTTTCCATCCGATTCCCCATAGGGGATAGCGGAGGAGAGACAGGGCGGTCCCTGCATAGTGTGCGGGGACCGCCCTGTCCGCCCGACAGCTCAGCGGAGACCCCCCGCTGAGCCGATGGAGACACACGGAGCGGACCGCAAAACGGACCGCTCCGTGTGAAAGAGCCCTAAAGCAGAACTTTACCCATAACCACTTGCTAGAGGCTGCTATTTTGCTGAAGCCCCAAAACGGCAAAAAATACAGTGGGAGTAAACCCATCGATTTTAGCGGTTTTAACAAAGTTACATTTCTGGAATGTCGGGATTGCTAACTGTCACATTTGCTTGTGTCCTCAACCTAATTGTCAAACCATCAAATGGCTGGTGTCATATCTGATCACGTGTACAGTACCATGGCAGTTGCAGATCAAACAGAAGCAGTGTCCTTGGCTTTAAAAGATAGGACAGTTTAATTCTGCTTTAAAATAGTTATAGCCTAGGTGAAAAACAATTAAGTCAACAGCTACAAATACTGTAGTTGCTGACTTTAAAGTGGGTTCACCCTAAAAAAAAAAATTCTATCATTACACGGAGCCGGCCTATGAGACCGACAGCATGCCGTTGTTTTTTTTTTTTTTTTTTTTTTTTTCTTTTTTACATACCTTTTTATCGCTATTTACACGTACGGCTTCCCCGCTGAAGTGGGCGTTCCTAATGACAGTTTGTGACGTGCTTCCTATTTGGCACATACTGCACGTCACGAGTTGCAGAAGGAACCCGAACGTCGGTGCTGCTCTATACGGCCCTGTGCACCGACGTTCGGGTTCTTTCGGCAACTCGTGGCGCGCATTATGTGCCAGTTAGGAAGCACGTCAATCACAAACTGTCATTAAGAACGCCCACTCCCGCAGGGAAGCCGGACGTGTAAATGGCGATAAAAGGGTATGTAAGGAAAAAAAACAGCATGCTGTCGGTCTCATAGGCCGGCTCCGTGTAATGATAACATTTTTTTTTTTTTTTTTTTAGGGTGAATCCCCGCTTTAATATAAGGGCATTTGCCTGTCCAGGGAACCTACTATTTTGGTACTCTGAGCCGAACCTCCTTTCCGCCCGCAGGCACCGGCATCCTTATGCCGCATACACACGATAATTTTTTGTGATGAAAAAAACGAAGTTTTCTGTGAAGTAAAAAACGATGTTTTTGAAACGTCACTTTTCAAAGACGATGTTGCATACACACCATCGTTTTTTTCACAAAAAGCGAGGTTACGTTCACCACTCTTTTCCATTGAAGCTCGCTTCATAACTAGCTTCTGGGCATGCACGGGTTGAAAAACGTTGTTTTAAACGTTTTTGCTACACACGGTGACTTTTTGTGAAACAAAAAACGACGTTTTGAAAAACGACACAAAAAATTCAAGCATGTTGGAATTTTTTTTGGTCGTTTTTTTGAAGACAAAAAACAACGTTTTGCCCACACACGATCAATTTAAATGACGTTTTAAAAAACGTTTTTTTTTTTCATCGCAAAAAACGACCGTGTGTACGCGGCATTACTAAGAGAAACAAGAAGTGAAGCCTTGTGTGGGTTCACACTGTGCTTTCTGAATGGTCCCGCTGTCTTCTGGGACCTGTGTGTCTCCGAGAAGGCAGCAAAGGGGAGGGGGAAGGGCCAAAGTTTTGTGGATCAACACGCAACGATGCAGCGATCTTGCACATAAGTGGGAGCTGGAACCTGGGTTTGTCGGGTATCCTCCCCTCCCCGAAAGATGCCAAATGTGGCAGCGAAGGAGGGGAGGGATGCGAACAAGCGGCGCTTCCACTTTTGTGTGGAACTCTGCTTTAAGGCTGTCAGCAGTGCCTAAAATTAAGAGCAACTGAGCATGTGCAGAGCAGGGTGAAAACAGTGTATTACTGCGTTTTAAAGTATAGATAGTTCTTTTTAATGTTTTACATAGCTATACCTGCGAAATGGGCCAATCGGAGGTCATCTAGCTGGACGTCATTTTCTGAATAAGTTCCACTTTTTTTCCCCCTATCTCAGACTTTCCGGACCGGTCGTTGGAGGATGAAGATGGCTGCTTAGCCATCCCTGTTCCCTCTCCAGACACAAACCTACACCGACATACTCCGTCAAATTGGGTTTGTTTTAGACCATTTCTCCCCAGTAGATTGTTCAGCAGACAGTCTGTGATTGGCAATGGAATTGTGTCTATAGGTAGATTTGCATATTTACATGAAATGCCAAACTGTGACTGGACTCTGATATGGCATTTTGATAGCTGTAAAAACATTTTAGTATAATTTTTCCAAATGCTATGACGAAGGTTTCCTGCCTAGAACTAGAATGTATATTTTACGTCGACCTTCATTTCACTTTTTAGCACACCGTAAAAAAACAATCTAAAAAGCTTACATGAGAAGAAATGTGTGGGTGAGAACAAGGTGCGACTACGCGATCACACCCGCAGCTCAGGCTTTCCCAACACACCGACAGCTGCAGAGCGTTTGTCTGGCACGGAATGTAGTGCTAGACTATCTGTTGGTGATGTAAAAATCTCTGGCCTGACAACAAAATGCGCAAGTGGGATAATTATACAAGTAATGTTTCGCCTACTAAAAGATGTAGCCAAAAATGTTTTTTTATTACTTTTTTCAGCGCCAAGGAGGAGTGGAACCTCTTACCCCCGAAAAGTGAAAGATGATCTTATCCTCCTGCCCAGCCCCTAATGCATTGTGCGTTCTTTTATTTATTTTTTTGTCCGTATCTGCTCCCACTTCCTCAGTTCTTGCCTAGGCGAGAATGACATCACTCATTGCACCTGCAGTCTCCTGGGACATGTCACATCCCAGGAGGCTGCAAGACTGGTCTCCCTGCACTGCGTGATTTCACATGTGCAGGCGGGGAGCTGGATTTGATTTCTCACAGCCCGCTCCCAAATCCCAAGATGGTGGCACCTGGCACAGTGAGAATTGCCTGCAGGAAGACTGTGTTGGACTCCATGGACTGGGAATGCACCTGATTTTTAAAAGTTGGCAACTACAGTATTTGTACATTGTAATATTTTAATTGTATTTCTTTAACCCCGTTGAGCCGGTACCTACTGGTCCTTTAATGTTTTTTTTTAATGCTTGGGGCAGGGTTTATGGTCATGTGGCCACTGATTGGCTGTCACATGATCGGAAAGCTTTCTGTTGGCTTCTGGTTACTGTCGTAGGCACGAAGGGTGCCCACTCTCGGCACAGCTGTCTGCAGTGGGGTATGCAACTATGCGGCTGCTCGGCACCAATGCACACCCGTCGTGGGGGTTAAATATTTGCATACAGTCATCGTTGAGGGGTTTAAATGAGTAAAGTTCCTTTTAAACAAGTCTCACCAGAACCTACATAGATGCATACATACACAATGGGGGTTATTTACAAAAGGCAAGAGGGAAGAGAGAGAATCTGACCGGTTAGTTGTACAGAAATGTATTGATGAATTGACTTCAGCTTAATGAGCCTGCCCATAATTGGATTGATTCTCGGCCGGTCCCTGCTGAACTGGCCAAGATTTGATCCATCTACAGCCAGCTTTACAGTTTTTCTTCAGAAGCCGCCACATCCTGAGTAGAAAGGTCTGTCATCTGCCAGCATGCTGCAAAGACTGACCCATTGCTCTCTGTATGGAATGAGTGGCCTCTCTGAAGTTTGATGTCCCATGTTGAGTCAGAACTCTTCAATCATTGGGGCGTAAGGCCTTTGCTGATTTGGAGAGCCGTAGTTTTGACATTATATGTGGGCAAGCTGGACCTCTGCAAAAATTTCAACTTCTTCCATACCAGGGTTCTTCTCTATAGCTTGCTGACAGTTCAGCTTTAACTGTAAACCCTAATGCCACGTACACACGGTCGTTTTTTGCGATGAAAAAAAACGTTGTTTTTTAAAATGTCATTTAAATTGATCGTGTGTGGGCAAAACGTCGTTTTTTGTCTTAAAACAACGACCAAAAAAAAATTCCAACATGCTTGAATTTTTTGTGTCATTTTTCAAAACGTCGTTTTTTGTTTCACAAAAAGTCACCGCGTGTAGCAAAAACGTCGTTTAAAACGACGTTTTTCAACCCGCGCATGCCCAGAAGCTAGTTATGAAGCGAGCTTCAATGGAAAAGTGTGGTGAACGTAACCTCGTTTTTTGTGAAAAAAACGATGGTGTGTATGCAACATCGTCTTTGAAAGTGACGTTTCAAAAACGTCGTTTTTTACTTCACAAAAAACGTTGTTTTTTTTTCATCGCAAAAAACGACCGTGTGTACGCGGCATAAGAATGGATCTATGTTGGTTCTTTTTGGTTTATTTTTAAGTGTATATAAAGCCAAAACTTTTTTGTACGTTCTGCATGAAGTAGGAAATGGTTGGGACCCCTGTCCGTTTTTCAATGGAATTCTTTACAAATCATAGGGGACATTCCTTCTTAAACCGAACATGAGACAATGAAAGTTGGCTGCACACAGATGTCATCCAATAAGTCCTTTATTCTTCAAATATGGGACAAACCGCACCAGGATGTAGTATACAGTTAATGCGTTTTACACAAAAAGGTGCTTAATCATAACGGTTTATGATAAAGCACTTTTTTGTATGAAATGTGTCAACTGTATGCTACATCTTGGTGCTGTTTGTCCCATATTTGAAGAATAAAGGACTTTTATTGGATGACATCTAGGGTTGTCCATATACCGATACTAGTATCGGGACCGATACCGAGTATTTTTGGGAGTACTTGTACTCGCGCAAATGCTCCCGATACCTAAATAGAATACTTTTTTTGTATTTATCAACATGTTCTGTGAAAATTCTTTGAGTTTTTACTTCTGCGTGACAAGAAAATAAAAAAGTTTTATTCATTTTTACTCATTTTTATTTTTATAATGTCTTGAGTTAGAGTTCTTCATAATTCTAAAGAAAATATCCTTAATCTGTATTGTGGTTTGAAAACTGTCACATGACATTTTAAAAAAGTATCGGTATTCGGTATCGGCAAGTACATGAAAAAAAGTATCTGTACTTGTACTCGGTCCTAAAAAAGTGGTATCGGGACAACCCTAATGACATCTGTGTGCAGCCAACTTTCATTTTTTCCATCACTTTCTTTACTAGAAACCATGGTTACCAGGACAAATGGAGCGATTGAATCTTCCCATTGTAGACATCGACATACATTTTTTTTTTTTTTCCTGTGCTTCTCTAACCCTTGCAAATGCGGAAACTAAAACAAAAAAGTTTTGGCTACAAATTGCACTCATTTTAAACTTGTTCTGTATTCTATTTTGTACCAGGTTCCACGATTGAAGATAATGGGCTGCCAGGAAGTGCATGCCGTGACCCTGCTGGCCTTTGTCTGTGGCACGGCCTCCATCTCAGGCCTGTTCGCTGCCACCCTGCTACCCCAGTGGCGGCAGATGAGACTGTATACTTTTAATCGCAATGAGAAGAACCTGACAGTGAGCATCGGACTCTGGGTGAAGTGCACACGGGAAGAGTGGAGCAGGGAATGCCTGATGTACGACACCGAGTGGTACGCCAGTGTGGACCAGCTGGACATCCGCGTTCTACAGTTTGCTCTTCCCTTTAGCATCCTGACCGCTGGCTCTGCCCTTATCCTGTGCCTAACCGGAATATGCAACACCACCTTTACCTCCAACGTGCCGAACCTAAAAGTTGCCAAGTGTCTCGTCAACAGCGCTGGTTGCCATCTTGTGGCAGGCTTGCTGTATATCCTAGCTGGTGTCATTAGCCTGACTCCATCTATCTGGTCCATATTTTACACCAACGTGTTGAATAGGAAATACGGGTCTCTGTTCACCCATGACATTGCAGTGTTTGTTGCCATAGGCAGCTCTGGCGGGATGTTCTTCACTGCCCTGTTACTGTTTTTGTGGTATTGTGCCTGCAAATCCTTGCCATCGCCATTTTGGCAGCCGTTGTATTCCCATGTACCCAGCATGCACAGCTACGTTCAGCCATCGTACTCGGCGCGGTCACGTATGTCCGCCATAGAGATAGACATTCCTGTGGTTACTCACACTACATAGATTGGATGTGCAATTTAATTCTGAACTTTTATCTCCCACCTAAGTAGTTGTACAGTGGTGATTTAAAGGGTTTTCCAACCCGAAACAATATTTCTGGTTTACGTTTAAAGTTGTTGAATTGTTCTCAGTCGCCGCATCTTTTTGGGATCTCTTGTAGTGTGAGATGTGAGCCCTCAAGTTCCCTGGTCGGTTCCAATGCCATACTAAGGTGGTCTCAAGTTCTCTGTTGTAGTTTGTTACATTAAATAAGAGTAGATGGTCGATCCCACCACTTGAGTTCCCGAGAGGAAAAACAGATCAGGTCATCCTGGTACCGACCTAAAGCTGAAATAACTGATACATTTTGTTCTTTTCAACTAATATCTATAATGGTGATTAGTATGTATATTTTTGGCATTGTACTTTTTTGTATTGATTGTGTTGCCTTTTAAATGTTTTCTAAAACAATCACGTTCATTGTTTTTACTTGTGTATTAATCTAAAGCCCAAACTTTTGGTTTGTTATAGCAGAGAAAGGTTAGAACGTTAGGTTTTTATGGTCTCCTTGTTGGGGAGATTCATTATTTGTCCAGGTCAGTGGTCTCCAAACTGTGGCCCTTTGCTAGACTATCTGGCTCTTGGGGCACTATTTTGACACCAACAATAGGGCATAATTCCTCCTCCTAATGCCAGTGATGGGGCCCTACTCATCACTTTACTGACCACAGGCATTATGTAACTTTATTTTTTCTCTTTACTGACCACCAAGCCGGAGGCGTTGTTTACTCCCATGGAGAAGGGGCATTTTCTACTCCTACTGGCAACAGTCCGGCACACCTAAAGTCTACAGGACAGTAAACTGCCCATTTGTTTAGAAAGTTTGGAGACCTCGTGGTAAGGTGATCATTATGACCAGGGCTGGAAAAATATGTGAAATCCCAAATTTTACAGTTTACATGAGAAGCACTTCAGTTGGGAACAGCTGTCCAAGAAAGAATTTTCTCCCACTTCCTGTTGTGTCTCCTAGACAGGAATTAAAGGGAAATCTCCCCAGTGGGACATGAGTTTTACCCACCTCCCTACTCTATTTACTACTGAAAATAAATATAGCGGGGGGGGGAGCTTTGGCTATAGATATATACTATTATTACCTCATTAAAGGGGTTTTGCACCCTTTGTCTGGTGGAAATCTGTCGATTTTTGAAAGACCTGACCAGAGCCTTCCTACCACAAATGACCAGGCTCTGAAAGTGCACCACACCTGCAGAATATAATAGAAGTCTATGGCAAAGTGCAGCCAACTCAGTCCGACCCAATCGGACCCTCCATTCACATACCACCTACCTGTAATCCGATCCGCTTAAAAAGTAGAGTGGGCTGTGTCTGCTTTGCATATGCAGAGAAGACACGCACCCGCCATTCACCCGCTCCACTCATTGAGGCCCACGACCAGTTACCAAGTTGCTTAAGTGGCCCTCACTCTTCAAAAGCTTGGGCACCCCTGCTGTAGGTTATGGAACGCTGCTTATTGCTGTGCCTTTCTGAATACAATCTAAAGCAGGGGGTAGGCAAACTTCAGTCCTCCAGCTGCTGCAGAACTGCAAATTCCAAGATGCAAGATGGCTACTAGCATGGCTTCCAGAGGCATGATGGGACTTGTAGTTTCGCAACAGTTAGAGGGACAAAGTTTGCCTACCCCTGATCTAGGGCATATTAGACATGACTAGGCCCGAACTGCTGAGGGAACTTTAAGTCCTGGCTTCCCTGCTAGTCACATCTGTGTCTCTTTAGCTGCCGGTGACTTTGACATGCATAGAGAGAGATTCATTTACACTATATTGTCAAAAGTATTGGGACACCTGCATTTACACACACATAACCTTTAATGGCTTCCCAGTCTTAGTCCACAGGGTTTAATATTGAGTTGGCCCACCCTTTGCAGCTATAACAGCTTTAACTCTTCTGGGAAGGCTGTCCACAAGGTTTAGGAGTGTCTATGGAAATGGTTGGCCATTCTTCCAGAAGCACGTTTGTGAGGTCAGGCACTGATGTGGATGAGAAGGCCTGGCTCACAGTCTCCGCTCTAATGCATCTCTAAGGCGGCGTACACACGACCGAGGTTCTCGCTAGAAACCAGCGAGAACCCCGCTGGGAGCTGCATTCCAGCGAGAACCTCGGCCGTGTGTACGCTCCTGGCTCGCCCCGCCCGTCGGGAATCCCGTCGAGCGAATAGAGAGCAGGCTCTCTATTTGCTCGACGGCCCGCCTGGATGAATGGCTGGTTGCCATTCCCGACGGGCGGGTCGCCGATTTCGACGGCCGGCAGAGAACCTCGACAGGTTCTCGTACGTGTGTACGCCGCCTCAGGTGTTCTATCGGGTTGAGGTCAGGACTCTGTGTAAGCCAGTCAAGTTCCTCCACCCCAAACTTGCTCTTCCGTGTCTTTATAGACCTTGTTGTGTGCACTGGTCCAAATCATTTGGTGGAGGGGGGATTATGTTGTGGGGTTGTTTTTCAGGGGTTGGCCTTGGCACCTTAGTTTCAGTGAAGGGAACTCTTAAGGCAGGGATCCTCAAACTACGGCCCTCCAGCTGTTGTGGAACTACACATCCCATGAGGCATTGCAAAACTCTGACATTCACAGACATGACTAAGCATGGTGGGAATTGTAGTTCCTGAACAGCTGGAGGGCCGTAGTTTGAGGACCCCTGTCTTAAGGCGTCGGCATACCAAGACATTTTGGACCATTTCATGCTATTAACCTTGTGGGAACAGTTTGGGGATGGCTCCCTCCTGTTCTAAGATGACTGTGCACCAGTGCACAAACAAGGTACATAAAGACATAGATGAGCGAGTTTGGGGTGGAGGACCGTAACGGGCCTGCATGGATTCCTGACCTTAACCCGATGGAACACCTTTTGGGATGAATTGGAGCGGCGACTACGAGCCAGGCCGCCTTCTCCACATCAGTAACTAACCTCACAAATGCTCTTCTGGAAGAATGGTCAAACATTCCCATTAGACACACTCCTAAACCTTGTGGACAGCCTTCCCAGAAGAGTTGAAGCTGTTGCCCCAGTTTCACACTGGGCTGCGGGAGTGAAGCCGTGCAAGTTCAGTGGAATTTGATTTTACTCCTGCTGGTCAGTCCCGATTTTGGCCGTGATTGCAGAGACATCTGTGCAGGTTTCATGTCAAATCGCACCAGTGTGAACCAGGGCTCATAGCTGCAAAGGGTGGGCCAGCTCACTATTAAACCCTACGGCCTGAGAATGGGATGCCATTAAATTTCATGTGCGTGGAAAGGCAGCTGTCCCAATACTTTTGACAATAGTGTATGCTACTGCAATGCTTTCTAATAAATGTTGCAGAGCACTTAGTATGTACAGCAACATTTATTTTCTATGCTTCCAATGTGAAGAAAACATTAAACACTAAGTGGCATCTGTGTTGTTTGAATTCTAAATATCGATAAAACATCAGGGTGACGGCACATTTTACTGTGACCTCCATTTTAAACCATAACAAGCAATTTAGAATGCAGCACAGACCCAGGGTGTGTGTGTGTGTGTGTGTGTACGTACTAGGATAAATGTTCCTCTATCATCATGATATAGGATCGCTTGCTGCCTTGTGAGTGACAGAATTCCAGGTATGGATATCTTATACAAAGTTACAATGGTCCAGCTTGGAGTAATGAAATTGTAACTGGCTGATACCCCTGGAAGCTGGAAATCGCTGTATAGGGCACCACTGCTCCATTGATCTCCACTTGGTCCCATGCTGGGTGGCTTCACTTCTTCCTACTGAATGCAGAGCAGGAATCTGCTGCTCAGCATGGGCGTTATTCAGACTGCCTCCTAATAAATGCATAGCGACGTGGGCAGTGACTTTATGCTCTCTACTTTGTCCAGTCAGAGAACGCATTGCATTAATTCGGAAGATGCAAAGCATTCTGTGAATGGCGCCTGTGCCGAGCTGCCAACCTCCCGTGTTCAGAATGCAAGAGTGCAGCCGCTCGGCACAGGACCCAGAGGCATCATGAGATCATTGGCGTAGCGGTATGTACTTCAGTGAATTCTAACTTCCAGGGGCATCAGTCAGGTATGGTATATACATTGTTGCATTACTCCAAGCTGGACCAATGTACTTCTATATAAAATATCCATACCTGGAATTTATCTTTAAAGAAGAACTCCAAGAAAAAGCAATCAAATCAGGATCTTGCTTATATTCCTCAATTACTTTTTACTCTTAAAAATGCCAATACCCTCCCTGTAGAGAGTATAAGGGTCTTTAGCCCACCCTCCATAAATTAAATGTTATTCACCCATCTATTGTGTTATCATGGTAAAAAAATGCATCTTCTTTCTACTTGCCGACTGGACGGTGTAGATACAGAAGCTGATTTAGAAGGTCTGGGCTCATTCACAGCACCTGTGTTGATCTGTGCAGGTCAACACAAGCTCAAATTGGCTCCCTGATCCCCCTGCAGAGTGGGGCGGATGACGCGTCCATGGCGGCTCATTTTACGCAGAGCAGACACAGAGGGAGCATGCTCTGCTGGCTGGGAGTAAACAGACTCCGCTGTCCGTTTTTTATACCAGACTACCCTCCAATCTGATTCACCTAAACAAAACGGGATGGACCACCTTCCAGTTTTTCATTTTTTTTGCAGATCAGATTGGACTCACAGGAAGGTGGGTGTAAATGGAGACCCACCTGTTCTTAGGGATGCATGGACCTTCTGATCAGGTCTGCCTGAAAACAGACCTGATTGGATCATCCGTGTGAAAGGGGCCTAAGACTTGTCACACTAGGTATTCTATTGCCGGAGAAAACTCCTCCCATGGCAGAATTTCTATGCAGGGCGGTGTAACGCCTAGTACTTACTATGAGAAAACTAGGTGACCGATTGTTCAATTTTGCTCGACTGTGGTGTAGCTGAAAAGGACATTAACGCGTATGAAAACTTTCGGAAGACATAGGCGAACGCAACTACGTACTAGAATCTTCCGGGTTGTTCTTTGCTTCTGATCATGCGTGGTATTTTGTATTTGATTATTTCCATACGATTACTGTACACATTGAACGCAAATGGGACGTTGTGTTCACTTACGATAAAAAAAAAAATTCTCGCTTGCACACTTTTTTTCGGAATCGGTCAAAAGCGCTATACAAACAGAGAATCGACCTTGTGCAGATATATTGTTATGTGTACAGGCCACTCGTATACACGTGTCACTCGCTGGCCGGATGAGTCTGAGTCTCGCTTCTCTCTAGCGACGCTTTGCTTCTCAAACCAGCAGGAGAGCGACACCTACAAGCAGGTGAGTTCTGTTACTGCACATTTCTGTGATCCTGGTGCTTGTCAGATCTCGCCAACATCAGGATTGCAAGTGTTACCAGACCTGAGAGTTTAGTAAATTGCATAAAAAATATAAAGTGTATTTCAAGGATAAGCACACTTCACACAGTGCATTTATCCTTTTTTGCTTCCATTACCCTGAGCTAACCTAACCCTCCTCCCCCTCCACAGATGTGCACGTGACTCACTGATAGGCGCAGCCTCTGGTGTTTGTTTTTTATGTTCTGGCTGCGCTTGCATATTACAGCTCCAAAGACTTCTGTATGTGGCTGGAGATGGAACTGTAGAGGTCTGTTGGACTGTTATCGGCATGCGCAGCCAGGGTTTAAAACAATCGCTGGAGGCCACTGCTGTCAGAGGTAAGTGCACATTTGTGGAGGAGGACAGGCTAGGTTAAGGGGGGGGGCATGCACACAGGCAGAAAGATGACGCTTTTAGGTTCCATTCACACTAGCATTTTTCATAAGCTAGAAAAGAGGCTGTGTAAGGGCTATCGGTATTGGGACTGATACCGAGTATTCGCGGGAGTACTTGTACTCGCGCAAATGCTCCCGATGCCTGGCCGAATACTTTTTTTGTATCTATCAACATGTTCTGTGAAAATTCTTTGAGTTTTTTACTACTGCGTGACAAGCAAATAAAACATTTTTATTCATTTTTACTCATTTTTATTCTTTTATAATGTCTTGAGTTAGAGTTCTTCATAATTCTACAGAAAATATCCTTAGTCTGTATTGTCGTTTGAAAACTGTCACATGACATTTAAAAAAAAGTATCGGTATTCGGTATCGGCGAGTACATGAAAAAAAGTATCGGTACTTGTACTCGGCCGTAAAAAAATGGTATCTGGACAACCCTAGTAAGGGCCCTTTCACACGTGGTGGATCAGTATTGGTCCGCTCTGTGTGTGTCCGTAAGCTCAGCGGAGATCCTCTGTAAAATCCCCGCTGAGCTGTCGGCTGACAGGGCGGTCCCCGCACACTGTGAAGGGACCGCCCTGTCTTTCCTCTGCTCTCCCCTATGGGGGGATCGGATGAACACGGACTGTATGTCCGTATTCATCCGATCCGCCAGACAAGAAAAATAGGATTTTCTTCCGTCCGAAAAATCGGATCATTGCGGAGGCGGACAATTACGGGTGTCAGCGGATGGTCATACGCTGACACCCGCAATCACATAGGGACCAATGCATGTCCCGTTTTCATCCGCAACGGATAGATGACAATAAAGGCTATTTGGTGTTTATTTTGGTGTGCGGCTGTCCATGAATTTCGTTCATTGATTTCTGCTCCATGCACATTAGTGTATTATTTATAAGCTCCTAGAAGCTGTTTTTGGCTTATTTTTTTATTTTTTTGGGATAGCATAATTTAAAATTTCCCACCAAATGTGTGTTGTTGGATTTTCCAATCGTGTGTACAGAAGTCCTTTGGACAAAACTCCAAAGTACAAACACGCATGCTCAGAAGCAATGCTCACCATAACACAACAATGGCAGAAGTTGGCCAAAGGGTGGTGCTAAAGAGCTGAAAACTATGTAGTTTTGTGTTTCTTGGCTGACAATTTTGGCGTTTTTGTATGCAAGACAGGTTCATGGACAAAAAGTCCTACGCTTTGTCTGATGAAAATCCAGTCATGTGTACGAGGCTTATGCAGCATTTTTTCTTATGCCTCTGACTGCAGCTGTATTTTCAGCCATTCACATTGGGCACATATTTCCAAGCAGCGTTCAGAGGCATAGAAATGCCCCAAACCTGTGTTAAGGGAGGAGCTTGCTGTCATAATTTATCCACATACGTATGTGTGTGTATAAACAAATGCAGTGGCCAGAGTAAATGCATATTCTAGCCCAGCCCTCAAAATTTCCACTCGCCTACTAGCATTTGGCGAGTGGATTTAAGCTGGGGGCGAGTGATGATAGGGCTGCATGACCAATATCCCTCCAATCTGTGCCTACACTTAGAGTCCCGATGAGATTGGCGGCTGAAGAGGAAAGGTGCATGCTCGGGAAAAGTAGTCTGGTGAGCCGCACACAGGCAGAGCAGTACACAGGTACTCTCCTTACAATTCTCATTAAGCCATGGGACCTAACAGTATGACCTCTCTGAGCCTGCCCCCTCCCCCCGACCAATGTAGCTGGAGAGCACAAAGTAATGAGTGAGGTGGAGGATTGTGAAAATTACCACTCCGGTGCAGCGCTCACTGAAAGTTGCCCTGACATGAGAGCGGCAGCCTTCCAGTTTGTGCAGTTTTCTTCTCCGTGTGCTCTATGTAAGTGTCCAACAGTTCAGCCTGAGCACTGTGAACAAGACTGGTCTCAATGTGTGCTGTGCGGTGTCAGTGTGCGCTGTGCTATGGTGTCGATGGCTGTGCAGTTGTGTGGATCTCAGCGCTGGATTGTACTCCCACTGTGCTGCAGCTCCTCTCCTCACTGCCAGCCTGAATAAAAGGGGAAAGTGGGGACATGCAAGTGTGAAGCCGCACACACAGGCTCCTGATGATGAGATGAATAGGAGAGAGAGGATGGATGGGAGTTGCAGAGGAGACAGCAAGAGAATGGGGAAGAGACCCAGTTCTAGTGCCCTTTCCCTCTGGTCTGCCCCCAGTGCCCTGTTCCATTTTGTTAAAGTTGCTGTTGGTAATATTTAATTTTGTAACTTGATTCTGCATAAAACATTTAAGTGTCATTCCATGAGATAATCTACGAGGACGTGTTTACGGGTGCAATTAGGCGCAGGGCAGTGTATGAATTAGGCGGGGAAACTGGTGTCGAGTAACTCTTGAGGCCTGGCTAGTAGCTCTGGACTTGAAATTTTGAGCCCTGTTCTAGCCATTAGGCCCCTTTCACACTTGTGCGACTTGAAAGTGCAAAGTCGCATCACAAGTCGTACCCCATGATTTCCAATGATAACCATTCATATCTCTGTAACTTAAAGTAGCACCAACTTCAAAGTAGTCCCTGCACTACTTTTGTCCTACTTTGATGCAAGTTGAGGTCCATAGACCTTAAGTTTACACGGCATTCCCTGAAGTGGCAAAATTCGCACCTGCAAAAATTGTGTGACTTTCAAGTCGCAGCAGTGTGAAAGCAGCCTAAGGCCTGGTTCACACTGGTGCGTTTTGACATGCGATTTGGCTTGTCAAAACGGCTGTATTTTCCGCAAATTGCCGGCAATGGCACCGTCCTAATGCGTCGCTGAACCGATTTCAAACCGCAGTTTCTGTACTTATTTTTTGCGATTTCCGCCTGCGATTTACAGAAATCTGCACAGATGTCTCTAAAATCGAGGCCGAAATCAGGACTGCCGACGGGAGTGAAATCGTGCGAGTTCAGCTGAACTCGCAGGGCTTCACTCCCGCAGCCCAGTGTGAACCTGTGCTGTAAGTTTACATGTGTACATTTCTAAAAGCCATACGTCCTGTAAATGAGTAATTTTGCACCAAAACAAGCAAGCTGTTTTTTTTTTCCTGCTCAGCACAGACCGGGGTATTTTTAATACACTCATAAAAGGAGCACAACCGTTTGACACACTGATTTAAAGCAGAGCATCAAGTGTCATTCAAATTTACTGCTACAAATGAATTGATTTTAAATGTTTTCTTTGTATGCTCCATGAAATAGGTAATTTGGGGTTTGCAGATACTTTGCACAATGGGATTCCGTTTGTTTCAGTACCTTTTTACAACTTTTCAGGGATTTGGGTTAAAGACCAGTTTACACCTATGCATTATAGCAGGTGAGAACATAAAAAAAAAAAACGCATGTATGTATAGTGCCTCACTGAGTGCGGAGGGTCCAGTGGAAGCACATGAAAGAATTAAATCGCCTCTGCCGTTGGGAATTTCCGCTCTAATGCCTGGTACCCACAATGAGATTATCGGATAAATAATAGGGCTGTTACTGATCAAAATTTTTGTGTTCGATTAATCGTTTTTTTTTTTTTTTTAATCGATTAATCGACTGATTTCGATTAATTATAACACACATAAAGATCCAACTACTTTTAGCTGATCTCCTTGCAGGCCGATTCCCAGTGCAGCTACCAACCACTGGAAAAATGGATAGCGGGATACAAAAAACACACAAAGGCAGTGCTCGATGGGAATAGCATTAAAACTTTTAGTCTTCAAGTAGGTAACAAAATAAATATTGCACTGGAGATAAAATCGATGTAGCTACATAATCTGTAAAAATGGTGCGAGTAATACCAAACGGTACCAAAAGCAGTCATAAAAACCTGTAGCTAAGTAGGATACTGGTATAAAAATGTGTACAACGATGCCACTGCTGAATCCAGATGAGGGGTTAACATCAGTCCATCAGCATGTAGATGTCCCAGTTGATGGTTGTAGAATCCCAGGTTGATAGAGGGAAGTGTAACAGCCCTTGCGTGTGGCAGATAGTAAGGTCCCGCCGGCATGCAGATATGAAGGCACAGCAAAGGAGCCCTTCAGATGGACACGGCAAGCCCCGTCAGTGTCCATGATGTCACCGGATCTCTGACAGAACTCCCTGAAGGCCCAGAAGCCGGCGGAGAGGTGAGTACCAGTCATAAGAATTTTTTAATCGATCAAAAAGATTTTGATCGATCAAAAAAATTAAAGATTAATCGATCGATTAAAAGTTAATTTGCACAGCCCTAATAAATAATCATGCTTTTTTAATTTTTGAATGCTAATCTCAGTTTGAACCTGAAGAGTTTACTTAAGTCACGGAAAATCTCATACGACAGTATACAAATTTGTCAGGTGTTGTAATGCAGGGGTCGTCAACCCCCGGGCCGCGGCTCTTCTGCAGCCGGGCCGCGGGTGCAGGCAGCCGGCAAGAGACATGCTGGGCTGCCAGCATGAGAGCACTGGGTGCTTGAAGAAACGAGGGGGGCGGGCATGCAGAGATGATATCTCTCTCCGCCCCCACAACCTCAAAGCCAGTGCTCTGTCTTAGTGTCCGAGGTGCGGCGGGGGGCAGAGAGATGACACCATCTCATACTGCCGGCCCCGCATCACCGCTATCCTGCGGCTCCACGCTGTGTAAAAACATTTCCTTGTTCAGTGGAGCAGATTGCCTGTACCCCCTCCCCGAACAGCTATCGGGAATGTCAGAAGAGTGGAGCCAGAGAGTGACAGCCTTTAAATATTTAAATACAGTGCTTTAAATATTAAAAATGAATTAAATGGTGTGTTTGGTTTGTCAAGTGCAGTGTAGTTCCACTTTAATGCATGCATTAAAGGATCACTAAAGATGATTTTTTTTTTTTTTTTTAAATAACAAACATGTTATACTTCCCTCCACTGTGCAGCTCGTTTTGCACAGAGTGGCCCCGAACCTGGTCTTCTGGGGTCCCTGGGCGACTGTCTCGGCTCCCCCTGCAAGGACTCGACGCTGTCATTCGAGCTTGCTTGGCGTTGAGTTCTTGCAGGCGTGCTCCTGTGATGCAGCCAAATGAGATTATCACTGTATCACTCGGCCTCGCCCCCTGGCGCGCCACGTCATTGGATGTGATTGACGGCAGCGCGAGGCAATGGCTGCACTGCTTTCAATCCATCCACTGTAACCAGTTAACGGCCAGGCTGAGCGGCAAAGAGAATGTCGGGGCGAATGCGGGACTTTTGAGGGGTCAGGTAAGTAAAACGGGGGGCCGGTATTGTTGTATGTTTTTTTTCACCTTAAAGTGGATGTAAACCCAACATTTTTTTTTTTTTTGTCACAGTGTAGAGTATAAGATTTCCTATCATCTGTGCCCAGTCTTGCCACACAGAGTTAATCCAGATCTGAGTAATCCTCTTTCAATGTTCAGTAAAATGAACCGCCTTCCAGATAAAAACCTGCCTAAATAAAAAGTCAGTTTTTTCTCTTCTTGCTTTGAGTGACAGGTTATTTACATATCTAGCTTAGACATGTTTATCTTATGTTTTTTCATAACATGAGGTGATCCAAAGTGAGAAATCCACCCCTCCCCCACATAACACATCCTGGTAATATAAAATGAACTTTGGATCACCTCATGTTATGATAAACAAAACATAACGTAAGATAAACATGTCCAAGCTAGATATGTAAATAACCTGTCACTGAAAGCAAAAACAGAGAAACAGACTTTATAATTTGGCAGGTTTTTATCTGGAATTTTGTTAATTTGCACTGAACATTACAAGAGGATTACTCGGCGCTGGATTAACTCTGTGTGGCAAGACTGGGCACAGATGATGGGAAATCTTATACTCTACATTGTGACATCAAAAAAAAACATCCACTTTAAGGTGAAAAAAACATCCAACAATACCGGCCCCCCGTTTTACTTACCTAACCCCTCAAAAGTCCCACATTTGCCCTGACATTCTCTTTGCCGCTCAGCCTGGCCGTTAACTGGTTACAGTGGATGGATTGTTTTTTTTTTGGGGTTTACATCCACTTTAATGCATAGACCCCTTTCAGGCAGACTGTTAATGAAGTACAGCAAAAGCTCCTTTTGGCTGTACTTTTCCTGTGGATCAGTTTGGTCTGCTTTCTTGTGATCTATTTTCAGCAGACAGCGGGCTAAAGCCCACACTCTGTTGCCTTCATAGAGCCGCAACCATATGGTTTGGATACACCACATGCCTGTAGGGCACCCGGCCTGAGCGTGGTGGCGGCGGCAGAGAGCCTGTGACTGATCGTCACTGGCACTGAGAACCAAATTTGGCGGTGTTTGATCTTTTGGTTCTCAGTGTTGGAGACGGCAGGGGACAGATGCAGCATCGGACCGACGCTGCATTCACCTAGGTAAGGATGATTCTGCAAAAAAAAAACATTCTCTTCTCTTTTAATGAATTCGGGTCATGTTTCCCAACTCCCACCCTCAAACCACCGCCTCACTTACCTGAACTGGGGGTGCCCCCTGCACTGATGTGAAACTGTGAATGAAGACACTACAAGTCCCATCTTCCAGCATGGCAGAGGGATTTGTAGATCTCAATGGAGCACAAGTGCGAGGATGTCACCGCGCTTGTAGTCCTTTGTTTACTTCTTTCAGCCTGATGAGGATGGGATGTAAACCTGTACATGTCCCATAATTGTGGATGCAATGCTCTGCATGCTTGAAGGTAAAAAAAAAACACATTTTTTTTTTTCTTTTATTAATATGGATGTATTTTTTTAATGTGACAAAAGTTGGACTATTCCTTTTTAATATATGTACTGGAAAACATTAATAGGGCTCAGTTCAGAAAGCTTTGACACAAGAAGAAGTATCTTTGTTTTTTTAGCATTGTGTACATTTATAAATCCCATTTTTCTTTCTTTATCGAGTTGGGTTCTCTTTGAAAATTGGGCCTAAAAGGTATACAAGTTTGCAGATAAATTAAAGCACATCATATTTTCCTAAATGCGCTTGGAATTGAGGGAAAAAAAGAAATAAAATAAAAGTGTTCCATTTGAACTTTCTATGCCTCCTATAGATATATTTACTGAATATTATTTTCCAAGTGATTGGTTTGGTATTCTCACTATTGGTGCGCTTAATTTTGGTACTTTCTGTCGATTGTTTACATGCCGGTCATGTGGAGTTTTGATGTATTTTTATGAATAGGTGAAATAAAACATTTTTGAATGACTGACCCGAGACTCGCCTTTTATTATAAATGATTGAACATTGTTTTGAATAAGATTGTTGTGAACAGCTTGCAGTGTTGTGCGTGTTTTTTATGTGGTTTTTATTTATTTTATTTTTTTTATACAGGTTACCTACAATCATGCATGTTTGTGTGCTTCCATTGCCATTAACAGGCCCTATAACGTGCATTGATGCATTAAAAAACGCCTGAAAAAATCGTGCCCTGCAGGCTTCACACTGAAGCGGTGCACTAGCAGGACCGCTCCAAAAGTCCTGCTAGCCGCATCTTTGGAGTGGTATAGGAGCGGGGTGTTTACCGCTCCTTCCCTATGAAATCAAGGGGAAGGAGCGGGGTGTTTACCGCTCCTTCCCATTGAAATCAAGGGGAAACCGCGGTATTAACCTTTTTTTGGCCGCTAGTGGGGGTTAAAACCGCACCGCTAGCGGCCAAATATCGTGGTAAATACGAAGGTATAGCTAAAAATCGCGCCGCTATACTGTCACCGCACCTCCACTGCCCCATGAGAAAGGGGTCTAAAAGTGCACTTGGAAGTGCAGTCGCTGTAGATCCGAGGGGGACATGCAAGGAAAATAAAAAAACGCATTTTAGCTTGCACATGATTGGATGATAAATAACACCCTTAGTGCATTAAGACATTGCAAAGAGATGAAATGGCACCAAATAAAACAATTGTTAACTCTTGTGCATACGTTAAAATGCATTAACTACTTGCCTACTGACCAATTCTGGCACTTCTCTCCTACATGTAAAAATCATATTTTTTGCTAGAGAATTACTCAAATCTTCCCAAACTGTCAGTCACCACTCTCTGCTCTGCTTCCTCCTCACTCCCCCCTTACGCTGGACTGTGGAGGAGGCAGGAGCAGCCAGCACAGGCTCTCTGCGGCTTGCTGAGAGGCTGAGCCAGGTGAAGGCCCAGGCATGTGGGCGGATCCCGACTTCATTGTTGCGATCTTGCCCCAGCCCCAACCGGGTCTGAGACGTAAGCCCACCGTCTGCTGAATATGAATAACAGGAGTGCAGAACGAACTGTGATCCACAGGAGAAGTACAGCCAAGCAAGCTTTGGCTTTACTTCTCCTTTTGATTCTGTATCTTGACTTCTTTTACAATAAAACATATAAAAAGCCTAAGGCCCCCATGCACACGGGACGCTGGTGCAAACTCTGCTGAACACACGTTTTTTAAAGGCTAAAACCGGTGTTTAGAAATGCCCGTTTGGCCGCGATTTGCATTTATAAGTGTTTAGTTATCATAAGACAGTATTATTTAAAGTGGATCTCCCACACCAACATCTTTATTTCTTAAGTGCTAGTTAAATGGTTAACGCTAGTATTTTGCTACACTCACGTTTTCGGTGTCCCGTGGCCATTCTGTGTGAATTATTAACTTATATTATGCCTTCCTTTTCGTTTCCATTTTAACAGTGGGCAGAAGCCCACAAGCTGGCACTTCCTTCTCGATCTCGCGCATTCGCACGAGCAACGGTGGAGCAGTGGCTTAAGCGTCTGTGTTGCCATGACAATGGCAAACCTAGCAATTAAGTTACCGCCCCGTTGTGACACAGCGCGATACTTCATTACACGGCTGCGCAGTGAACACAGGGAGCTCTGGAGAGAAGCTCCCAGAGCGCACTGCATTTAAGAGGAAGTGATGCAATGCCCGGAAAATTCCCGCAGTGATACAGACCGGAAGGCACAGTAATGAACAGGTACTGTACTGATTTAGATAAAAAAAAATAGTTTTTAGAAGATCAGATAGCGGCAATCTTATTAAACACATGTTGTAATTTAGGGTGGAGATCCGCTTTAACCATTTCAGCCATTTTGCGCAACCAGAGTGAGTAGCAGTTAAGAGCGCCGCAGTGTACTTCTATTTAGCGTGTCACTTGCCACAAGCTGCGGATTGTCCACTGGCCACATCGCCTGCTACAAGCTGCGGATTGTCCCCTGGCCACGTCACCTGCTACAAGTTGTGGATTGTCCACTGACCACGTTACCTGCCACATCACTTGAAGCAATTGTGGATTGTCAACGTGCCATGTCACCTGCCACAAGTTGTGGATTGTCCGCAATGCAAGCAATTACATTTTTTTTAAATGTTTTTTTCATCATTTGCAACAATTTGAGATTTCTAAATAGGTCACCTTTTTAAAAACGCTTATAAACTAAATCGCGGCAAAATGCTGGTACCGCGTTTAGCGTCTGAACCCATTTTTTTTTGCTTCTGAAAAAACTAGGTTAAAAGTAACTGCCTAAAAACGGCAAACGAGACTGTGTACATGGACACATAGGATAACATTGAATGTGTTTAGGGGCAGTTGGAAAAAAAGTGTCCAACTGCCTCTGAACATGCGTTCAACAGCGTCTCGTGTGCATGGGGCCTAACTTCATCTGAATGTTTTTTGTTTTGTATAAATGTGGCCCAGAGGCGATTTAGTTCGCATGTGCCGCGCTATATAAGTTTTCATGCATTCAAGGATTCTCAAGCTTAATAATTACTCAGAGAAACCTTTGAAATAATGTTTAGCTCTCAGAGAACCCAAGTTAATTACTAAATCTACAGCTCATAAATCATTAGCATGAACAATAAGCTGACATATAAGCATTATTAAAACAATAAGCAATCGTGAATTTGTATTTTCAGTTGTAAAAATGAAATGAGCAGTTATTTGGCCAGAAATTGAATTCAGACAATGTATGGTTATTATGATGGTCAGTGAGGAAGGGTCACTTGGAAAGGGCATCTTGCACTGGAGGCCACCAAAGTCCCCCCTTACCTTGGGGGGGGTCGGTCACTGAAGTAGGGCCCTGAAGATTGTCAGTCATTGGAAGAAGGTAACCATTACAGTGATATTTAAATGTTCCTCAATTGATGGTCGGTAAGCTGTGACCTTACATTGGAGGTCAGTGAAGAAGGCCCCCCTGTAGAATGATGATGGATGACGATGATAAGTGGTAAGAATGCCCCTTACATTGGGGATTGAAGTGTCCCATTAAGGGTAACCCCCCCCCCCCCCTACATCACTTCAGAACATACATTTATATATTGCAGCCCGCCAAGGTCTCATTCACACCTAGTGCATTGACTTCAGCTAATCAATGCAAGCTCAACCCAAGGACACAGCAAGTACGATCACTATCTATGTGCCCAGTTCACACCAAAGACATCATGCATTTTTTTTTTTTGCAGCTCCGTGCACAGAAACATAATACAGCATGCATCAATACGTCAAAACACACAGCTGTTGCACACACACATTGTGCGGTGTGAGGAGCCCAAGGACAGCCAGCTCATTGAGAACAAAGCACTCCATCTAGTGGCTAATCTACACATTTCTGTATTTAATATAGAACAAAAATTAAAGTGCAGCAATGTAAAAGTTACATAAAAAATAAAAAAATTGTTTTAAGATAAAGCATGTCATATTAATATACAATATATATGAACCATGTCATACTTTCAGTTCAATGCCAATGACACGGTTAAATACAGGCTACTATGCCGGTTCCTGTGTTGCCCCCTCACCTGCTCACTGCACTATGAAGATCAGCACACTGGTCAGGTCCCTCTTTTTTGAGTCCACATTACCTTCAACTTTCAAAAGCAAACCAAACATATACATGGCCGAAACAAAAGCCCTGACCTCTTGGTGCAATGCAACATTATTGGAGAGCAAATGTAAAGCATTGTTCCCCCCCCCCCCCCTTCTCTCTCTTTCTGAGTGCACAGTGAGCCATGCATGCACAGCTCTGTGTACATACCCAGCACGATTCTGAGTCACAATGCAGTAACCATCATGTATGTGCACAGGAGTTCCATCATCCAAGCCAATCAGGAGGCCAAACGCTCTGAATGCTGAAGATGGCCACAAGAAGATAAAAACACCCCGGTGACAAGGGGGGTCCATGGCTGTTGCATTGCTGAAGGAGGGAATTCACAAGGCAAGGGTGGAAAAAAAAACCTCATCATCCTTGCACATTATGGACCCAACATACCTGGGCAGTTTATTTCTGCTTTTATGTGGGTCACAGTGATGGCGCTAAAAGTCATCCTGGTAAGAAAAGCTTTCTTCCCGCCTGCAGCAACCTTAAAGGGGTTGTAAAGGATTTTTTTTTGTTTTCATAATAACCACCCTTTACCTGCAGACATTCCCCATTGTTCGTTTTTGCTCAGAAGTTGCTTCTCTGTTCTGTTCACTTCCTGCTTGTCTGATTGTTACTCACCACAGTGAAGAGAGGCTTTACTGTGGTGGTCAGTGACGTGCTCGCCCCCTCCTGGGAACTACATCTGTGTGGCAGGACGCTCTCTACGTGTGAGAGACTTCAAGGAGGTGTGAATTACTGGGCGTGCCGCAATGCATACTGGGAAATGTAGTTCTTACATGAACTAGCGCCGCAAACCAGGAAGTGAATGGGAGAACAGAAACTAGAATGCTGGAGGTGATATAGATGAAGGAATTTAATAGGTATTTACTCGTTTTTTAACAGAATCATTTCACTATTCTGTCTGTCTATCTTGCAGACATTAATTTTAGGCAAAACATTTTTTTCCTTTACAACTCCTTTAAAGCTGAAGGGTGTGGATTTCACCAGTAATGAAGTGTGAAGCCCATCTGTATATTAAAAAAAAGAAGTTTGCTTAAGACTTACGTTTGGGTTGTAGTTCTCTCCGGGCTCGATGAGATACGTGTGATTGCCATCGCAGAACATCCCGCTGTGGGGAGAAAAAAATAGAAATATCCTTATTGGTATATCATCTGAAGACATAGTTAATCTGGTTGAAAAAAATACACAAGTCCAATCAACATATCAAAAAAGGAAAAAACACACAAAAAAAGAAAACCTCAATATATTTATATATATATATGGAAGAGCCCTGGGGCCATCATAAAAAAAAATATACAAAATTCTGAGATTCAAAGTCAGAATTCTGAGTTTCAAAGTCAGAATTCTGAGATTAAATCTCAGAATTCTGAGTTTCAAAGTCAGAATTCTGAGATTAAATCTCAGAATTCTGAGATTAAAAGTCAGAATTCTGAGATTAAAAGTCAGAATTCTGAGATTAAAAGTCAGAATTCTGAGATTAAATCTCAGAATTCTGAGATTAAATCTCAGAATTCTGAGATTAAATCTCAGAATTCTGAGATTAAATCTCAGAATTCTGAGTTTCAAAGTCAGAATTCTGAGATTTAATCTCAGAATTCTGAGATTAAATCTCAGAATTCTGAGTTTCAAAGTCAGAATTCTGAGATTAAATCTCAGAATTCTAAGATTTAATCTCAGAATTCTGACTTTGAAACTCAGAATTCTGACTTTGAAACTCAGAATTCTGACTTTGAATCTCAGAATTTTGTATATTTTTTTTTTATGATGGCCCCAGGGCTCTTCCATACTTCCATATTCTTCCATATATATACGCACAGTTGTGGAAAAAAAAAACCAATAAAGCATGATCCAATTTGCTCCAGAAGAGGAAAGAAATCCTTCCTGATCCCTCCAGAGGCAATCGGATATTCTTTGGATCAACTTCACATGTAAATATTAGTATCCATTTATATTAAAAGAGAAGTACAGTAAAACCTTGGTTTGAGAGTAACTTGGTTTGAGAGCATTTTGAAGGACAAGCAAAATGTTTTAATAAATGTTGCCTTGATATACAAGTGATGTCTTGATATAAAAGTAGCGTCATGTCACAACTGAGTAAAAAAAAAAAAGAGAGGAGCCTCTAAGGCCTGTACACACGATCGGATTTCTGATGGAATAAAATCTGATGGATTTTTTCGTCAGATATCTGATGAAGCTGACTTTCATCAGTCTTGCATAAACACTATCAGACTAAATTCCGACCGTGCCAAAACGCGATGACGAAAAACACTACGACGTGCTGAAAAATAATTAAGTTCAATGCTTCCGATCATGCGTCGACTTGATTCTGAGCATTCGTGGGTTTTTTCTTTGATGGATTTCCACACAGACGATCAGAATTTTACTATTGTTTTTTTTTATTCATAGGAAAAAATTAAAACATGTTATATTTTTTTACACCGATGGAAAAATGACAGATGGGGCCCACACATGATTGGTTCGTCCGATGATAAAAAATCTATCGGATAAACCGATCGTGTGTACACGGCATAAGTGTAGCAATATGGTTACAATTAATGAAGGTAGAACATTTAGCAACTTATTGCTACACTTAGAGGCACCTCTCTTCTCTTTTATACCCTGTAAAAAAATGCTTTGATATACAAGTGCTTTGGATTACAAACATGTTTTTGGAACGAATTATGTTCTCAAACCAAGGTTTTACTGTATGGGAATTCATTTTCCCTCATAACCATACTTACCTAGGTGGATGCAGCATCGGTCTGATGTTGGAGAGCGGCTCGCTGAGACGGCCATCAGTCCAGACACCTGGGGGCTCCAGACTCCCAGAATCAGGATGACGCGGTGCCTGGACGCATCTGTGTGATGTCAGCGGTGAGCGGACTTCAGACCTCTCTCTGCTAAAAAGGGGTAATCCATAGGAGAAGCCCAGCCAAACGAGCTCAGGCTGGACTTCTCGTTTAATGTAGCACTACCTGGTATGAGTTACTGAAATTAGGGTTTCCCACTTCTGCACAGCCAGTCACACTGCATTTCCTTCTTTCATCCGGACACAGAAATCAGTCTTTGACTTGTTTTTGTTTTTTTATTAGGGGATGATAAGTTGGATAGGGTTAGGGTATATGGGACGCCCAATGTGATTGCTCTTCTCTGCACTTTCTCCAGTTCCCCGATATCCTTTTTGAGAACTGGTGGCCAAAACTGCACTGCATATTCCAGATGAGGTCTTACTAATGATTTGTACAGGGGGGGAGGGGGGGCAAATGATATCTCTCTCTCTGGAGTCCATACCTTTCTTAATACAAGAAAGGAGTTTGCGCGCTTTGGAAACCGCAGCTTGGCATTGCATGCTCTTAATAAGCTTATGATCTACCAAAACCCCCAGATCCTTCTCCACTATGGATTCCTCCAGATGTACTCCCCCTAGTATGTATGATGCATGCATATTCTTAGCCCCCAAGGAAATAACTTTACATTTATCAACATTAAACCTCACCTGCCACCTAGTTGTCCAATTAAACAGTGCATTGACGATGGCTTGTAAGATTTAACTTGCCCTCTCTACGCTCCAATGCTGTCCCCAACTTCCTCCTTGGTCCAGGGCCAGTGGTTCTCCTCAACGCAGAATGGGACTAGGGTTTGTGTTGATTGCTACCAAATGATGCCAGCTCATTGCGGCACCATGGTAACAGCCCCTACATGTACATGTACCAGTGGATGACAGGTTCTCTTTTGATCAAAAACACCTCACCTCAGATGAACCTGTGAAGTATTTAGTTATGCTTCTTTTGCCCATTGGGAGTTTTACCAGGGAGCTCTGTGCAACATAGAGAACATGTTTCTTTCTTAAGGCCGGATTCACACCTATGCGAATTGAGTGCGGCTTAAACCGCATCCAATACGCAGAACATTTCTAAATACATTGTTTTCAATGAGGCTGGTTCACATATGTGCGATGAATTCGCACTGCGCATTGTAGAAAAAACGTGTGCGGATTTTATGCCTTGCGGTGCGGCTCATGTGCGAATTCAGTCCCATTATCTTCTATGGGTACGCAGCTGATTCACAGATGTGTTCAGTTCTCTTCAGTAATTTCTCTCATTCAGCTCAATACACTTCTCCCCCACTCTCCTCTCACCCGGAACTTCTCCCAGGTCTCCAAATTCGCAGCTAAAACGCAGTGGATCTGCTGAACACTTCTCTTATCTATCTGTAAAGATAAGAGAGCTGAAACTCGCACCGCACAAGTGTGATTCCGGCCTCAGAGAACAGAACATACGATGGGCCTTTAGTGTTTGCTGTCCACACCTTCCTGTCTAATGAGGCTTACTATTGGGAGCACTGGGCAGGTGGGAGGAGCCAGGACTGCCCTCGGGGTACCCAAAAAGAGGAGGATTGGGGCTGCTCTGTGCAAAACCATTGCAAAGAGCAGGTAAGTTTAACATGTTTATTATTTAAAAACAAAAAAAAAATATTTTTTTCCTTTAGAATCACTTAAATAGAAAGTAAACCTGTCAATTTAACACGTATCGGGAATGTAACTATTGGTTGTGCTCTCAGCCAAATTGTCAAACCAGCCGATGGCTGGGGTCATAACTGATCACAGCAGCACCATGGCAGTTAAAGATAAAACAGCTGCCAAGATGTCAGCTTCCTTGGCTGAAAACGATTGGGGAGTTTACTTCCAGTTTAAAAAGAGAAGTCCACCTTTCTCCCCATATTACACTTATATTTAAAACACGGTCACAGTGCACAGCCCACCATCCTCAAACCGCCCCCTCCAAGAATCCGGTTGATCCTCCCCCTGCTGGCTCCCGTTAATTATTATTTTATTTTTAATTCAGTGCTAAGTACAAGTCCCATCTGCCACCACATAGTTCTCAATGGATCACAAGTGCTGTTGAGTCCATTGATACTTCCTCCAGCCCCATAACAGATGGCCTGTACTTTGGTACAGATCTGTGGCTAAAGGAATAGTATGCAGGAGCCTGAGAATTGCACCTGTAATCCACAGTTCACATATATGCGGCTGCAGTTTGCAGTCCAGAGTCCGGTGCGTTTCTGTTCAAAGGTTCAGGTGAAATTTTTTACCTAAATTCACACCTGAACCAGACCCAAAAAACGCACAGGACCCTTTTCAAAACCGCACCACGGCCGCCCGCACATGTGTGAACCGGCTCCATTGAAAGCGGAAAAACAATGCGGTTAAAAACACATACAATTGGTATATATGTGAACCCAGGCTTAATGCTTTACCATAATGGAAAAAAAAATAGTTATTATACAGGATTATACAATACAGAATTATTATATAAATGCATTTTTTTTTAATTAAAACAATATGTGTTTTTTTTGCGAAAGGTGGACCCTAAAGTGTAAATAAAGTATTTTCTTAACAAAGTGCTAACGATATGCATTCTGTATGGCAGGAGAGACAGTGTTCTGCACCATTTTTATGCATTTTGTATGTATTGTATTAAAGATATGGGGTTATCGTTTTTCTGTAATATGCTGACATCTAGTGGTGATTTTGTGACACTGCAATTCTAGTTTAGTGCTACTTAGTTTAGTCCTAGCTAAACCCTCACAGCTTGTTCCATGTTCTCTCAGTCAGCGTTAATTCTTAGATGGGGCTAAGAAAAGTCATTGTCTTACACTTCAAAAGACTGGAAAAACATCTTCTGAAATTAGCTGAAGTAAAATTGCATTGGATTCAGCTTCTGTGTTTTATTGAAGAGTCAGGCTGCCTGTGGATGGCGCCAAGTCAGTAGGTGACCATTCTCTCCGAAACAGATCAAGTGTAAGGAGATATGTCAATGCATAAAAAAGCTTTGAAACAGGACACTGTATAATTCTCTATTTATCTATAGATGTACAGTCTCAGTACAATTCTGTGCTACAGGGAAGTAACTCTTATGCACATGTGCAGAATTTACATCAGCCAGGCCAATCAAGTAGTTAGAGAACCTGAAAGAAGACCAGGAGTAGATGGTTCAATTTCTCTGTACTAAAATTTAAGTGAATTATTTGAATTTCAGAATTATAATACCGTGTTTCCCCCGAAAGTAAGACCTACCCCGAAAATAAGACCTACCCCGATTTTCAAGGAGGGCTGCAATATAAGCCCCACCCCGAAAATAAGCCCTAGTTTAGGCTGGTTGTGGGCTGCTGGATTTCGATCTATTGCTGCTGGAGTCCTCCCCTTTCCCCAGCTGTCAGCGGGGGAATTCAGCCCCTCCCTCTGCAAGGCTCCATGCAGGTAGAAGAGATCAGGTGGGTCACGGAAGTGCCGAGCCGTGCTTAGCTGATCCCCACTGCTCTCCTCTTCTGCCAGCTGTCATCGGGGGATCTTGGGCTCCCCTCCCTCTGCAGTGCTTGTGCCAGGGAAGAACAATCTGGTGAGTCACGGAAGCGCCAAACGGCACTGTGGGAAAGTATGTAACATGGTTAGAGTGCAGCGACACATACCCTTTGCATTATAGTCTGCTGTGGTGGCAAGGATTCTGGCAGTTTGCAAGCACTTTTACGCTGTGCACACTGGGGATTAAATTGCAAGCCCTACCCCGAAAATAAGCCCTAGTGTGTTTTTGGTTGCAAAAATTAATATAAGACCCGGGCTTATTTACGGGGAAACACAGTAGTAACAAATTTAAAGAAATCTGAAATAACAAATTTGTTATCGAATTTGAAAACCAAATTGAATTTAAAGCGGAATTCCACCCAAAAGTGGACCTTCTGCTTTAAGCATCCTCACCCCCTTACATGCCACATTTGGCATGTCATTTTCTCCTCTCGCCTTAGGCGGCCCCTCTCTCTAGGCGATCTCCTGCAGTGCGTGCCCGGCCGTGAAGCCGAAAGCTGTTGCAGCCGGGTGCCCACAGAGTGAATGGAGGCGACAGCGGAGAGGGGGGGAGAGGAGTGGAGCTCCGGGCGGCCGCATTGCTGGACCATGGAGTTTGTAAGTGTCTGTTTATTAAAAGCCACCAGCTATAATTTTTTTTTTAGCTGCTGACTTTTAATAAACCTAAAAAGGCTGGAACTCCCCTTTAAAATTAAATTTGAAAACAAGAATAGAATAAAATAGAATGGAAAATATTAGAATATAAAATAAGTGAAAAGAATGCAATAAAAAAAACAACAGAATAAAATAAAAAGATAGAATATAACCGTGTTCCAAAATTCAAATAAGAATAAATTTGAATAGAATATTAGGGCCGAAACAACTTACAACTAATCGATTATGAAATGAATCTATTACAATTTTCATAATCGATTAATCGCTACTGTAACAATTACTTTCACTGTCCCACAGTAAAAAAAATGAAACCCTTACAGTAGCGATTATTTGTTCTTTTTGTACTTATTTTTGTTTTTTTACCCCCATTATGTTACTAAACATCTCAGGCCTGGGTCACACCTGTTTTTTGGTGTTTTTTGCAGAAACACACTACAGTTCATTTACATGTTTTCCTATGGGACACGTTCACAGCCATGACTTTTTTTCAGCTGCTGCGTATTTGGAAAGGGCAAGGAGTTTTTAGCGCAAAACGCTGCTCCATTATACTTCAATGGAGTAGCTGCAGAAAAGCATGTAATGTGTTTTTTCGCGGCAATTTGTGTTTTGTAAACCCTCCCATCCTTTACAGCCAAGGAAGCTCCTTCTGCAACTGCCATGGTGCTGTACATGTGATCAGTTATGACAGCAGCCATTTGTTGGTTTGACAGTTCAGTTGAGGACACAAACAAATGTGAAAGTTACATACCTCCCAACCGTCCCGTATTTCGCAGAATTTTCCCGTGATTTGCGCAAGTCCCGCGATCAGGGCTGGAGTCCCGCAACCAGGGCTGGAAAATCGCGGCACCCCCCCGCTCTACACTCAACAACTCCGATCCGGTGGCACCCCCCCGCTCAACAACTCCGATCTGCGACACCCCCCCGCTCAACAACTCTGATACGCGGTACCCCCCCAGCTCAACAACTCCGATCCGCGGCACCCCCCCAGCTCAACAACTCCGATCCGCGGCACCCCCCCAGCTCAACAACTCCGATCCGCGGCACCCCCCCAGCTCAACAACTCCGATCCGCGGCACCCCCCCCCCTCAACAACTCCGATTCGTGTGACCCCCCTGCTCAACAACTCCGATCCGCGCGGCAACCCCCCCTACTCAACAACTCCGATCCGTGGCACCTCCCCTGCTCAACAAAAATTTCCCGCAGGGAAAGTTTAAAATGTTGGGAGTAATCCCAATATTCCAGGAATGTTATAAAAAAAAACTTTAAAGCAATGTATTTAGTTCTGCTTTATGATTTACTGCTGTTCAGGGGCTTTGGGCTTCAGCAAGAAGAAACTGTAACAATGCTGGAGGCACACACTTATTTTGGTAGCATCATTATTCATGTGGAGAATATGCCTTTTGCTAAAGAACAGGGGCGCCCCAACCATTAAGGGCACATGGGCATCCTTGCAGGACGCCGGATGCATGACTGACAATGGCAGGGCTCTAATAGGCTTCAAAATAGGGTGGGCTCGGGTCGCAGAGAGTGCGCTCCGAGCCCAACCAGGTGTGTTACAACAGCGTATTAATATTTGCTATTGTAACAATGAGCCTCCTCCCGGCCAATCAGGAAGCGGATTTTGAGACCCATCACCAGACTGGCTGAAAGGACAGGCGATCCGATTGGACACCTAGGAGGGGGGAGGAGCTGCATGCTGGAAGCCGCTGATAGAGGAGAGGACACAGAGTCACTGTCTGCCTAGATAGAGGGAGTAAGTGCCGGACTGACCAGCAGACAGCGGGGGGGGGGGGGGGGGCTCCTGCTTCAGTTATTATGCTGAAGTTCGCTAACCTGTCGCACAAATGAAGGAGATTTATCCTAATGTTGCACAACATGTGATACATTTGTCATATCTTTGCACTCTTTGTTTTCCCAGATCAGAAAGCGTGGAAGATTTTCCATCATACAAATACAAAACAGCTCTCAGAAAAGCATCTAAGAAGTCATTTTCCGATAATTGTGCCTGTTCAAAAAATGTCCCACATCACTTTTAAATTGGTAATAGATCATTGCGCGGATTATGTCGCAATCTACTTTATAACACTTTAGACAAATGTGTGCAAAAGGGGAGACTTTGGTAGATTATTCGCAGATATTTCAAAACAAGAAAGTGGCCTGACATTGGCAAACATTCCGCCACCTAAATGATATTTTACACATTTGCATGGTGCGACTTTTTAAGAAATAGAGCAAAACTGTGTTCCTATATCACCCTCTGTGTTCCTAACATTACAATTGCATCCAAATAAAGTACCAGCAGAGGGCAGCATTGCGCCACCTATTAATGCGCAGGGCCTGGTACGGTATAATTGCGTCCTAATTTAATTATAGCAAAGTCTGACATGTCACATAACACAAGATCATCAAGGATAACGATTTGTACTGGTAGAAGTGATTTTTGAGGGGGGAGAAGATTTGTGCTTAGAGGGGGTATTTCTGAAGGGGGTGGGAGTGGAGGAGGAAATTGTTACTTGATAGAGTATTTTTGTGCCGATTAGAGCGGAATTCTTTTTTTTTTTTATGAGGGGGACAGGAAGTTATCGTGATAGGGTGAATGTAGGGAGATTAATTCTTGAAGGGGGTATTTTTTCACTATCTAGTCCCCTGAACTCTATGCATTACATTGTCCTGACCCCTGATGAACTCTATGCATTACATTCTCCTGACCCCTGATGAACTCTATGCATTACATTCTCCTGACCCCTGATGAACTCTATGCATTACATTCTCCTGACCCCTGATGAACTCTATGCATTACATTCTCCTGACCCCTGATGAACTCTATGCATTACATTCTCCTGACCCCTGATGAACTCTATGCATTACATTCTCCTGACCCCTGATGAACTCTATGCATTACATTCTCCTGATCCCTGATGAACTCTATGCACTACATTCTCCTGACCCCTGATGAACTCTATGCATTACATTCTCCTGACCCCTGATGAACTCTATGCATTACATTCTCCTGACCCCTGATGAACTCTATGCATTACATTCTCCTGACCCCTGATGAACTCTATGCATTACATTCTCCTGACCCCTGATGAACTCTATGCACTATATTCTCCTGACCCCTGATGAACTCTATGCATTACATTCTCCTGACCCCTGATGAACTCTATGCATTACATTCTCCTGACCCCTGATGAACTCTATGCACTACATTCTCCTGACCCCTGATGAACTCTATGCATTACATTCTCCTGACCCCTGATGAACTCTATGCATTACATTCTCCTGACCCCTGATGAACTCTATGCATTACATTCTCCTGACCCCTGATGAACTCTATGCATTACATTCTCCTGACCCCTGATGAACTCTATGCATTACATTCTCCTGATCCCTGATGAACTCTATGCACTACATTCTCCTGACCCCTGATGAACTCTATGCATTACATTCTCCTGACCCCTGATGAACTCTATGCATTACATTCTCCTGACCCCTGATGAACTCTATGCATTACATTCTCCTGACCCCTGATGAACTCTATGCATTACATTCTCCTGACCCCTGATGAACTCTATGCACTATATTCTCCTGACCCCTGATGAACTCTATGCATTACATTCTCCTGACCCCTGATGAACTCTATGCATTACATTCTCCTGACCCCTGATGAACTCTATGCACTACATTCTCCTGACCCCTGATGAACTCTATGCATTACATTCTCCTGACCCCTGATGAACTCTATGCATTACATTCTCCTGACCCCTGATGAACTCTATGCATTACATTCTCCTGGCCCCTGATGAACTCTATGCATTACATTCTCCTGACCCCTGATGAACTCTATGCACTACATTCTCCTGACCCCTGATGAACTCTATGCATTACATTCTCCTGACCCCTGATGAACTCTATGCATTACATTCTCCTGACCCCTGATGAACTCTATGCACTACATTCTCCTGACCCCTGATGAACTCTACGCATTACATTCTCCTGACCCCTGATGAACTCTATGCATTACATTCTCCTGACCCCTGATGAACTCTATGCATTACATTCTCCTGACCTCTGATGAACTCTATGCATTACATTCTCCTGACCCCTGATGAACTCTATGCATTACATTCTCCTGACCCCTGTTGAACTCTATGCAGTACATTCTCCTGACCCCTGATGAACTCTATGCATTACATTCTCCTGACCCCTGATGAACTCTATGCACTACATTCTCCTGACCCCTGATGAACTCTATGCACTACATTCTCCTGACCCCTGATGAACTCTATGCACTACATTCTCCTGACCCCTGATGAACTCTATGCACTACATTCTCCTGACCCCTGATGAACTCTATGCATTACATTCTCCTGACCTCTGATGAACTCTATGCATTACATTCTCCTGACCCCTGATGAACTCTATGCATTACATTCTCCTGGCCCCTGATGAACTCTATGCATTACATTCTCCTGACCCCTGATGAACTCTATGCACTACATTCTCCTGACCCCTGATGAACTCTATGCACTACATTCTCCTGACCCCTGATGAACTCTATGCATTACATTCTCCTGACCCCTGATGAACTCTATGCATTACATTCTCCTGACCCCTGATGAACTCTATGCACTATATTCTCCTGACCCCTGATGAACTCTATGCATTACATTCTCCTGACCCCTGATGAACTCTATGCATTACATTCTCCTGACCCCTGATGAACTCTATGCATTACATTCTCCTGACCCCTGATGAACTCTATGCATTACATTCTCCTGACCCCTGATGAACTCTATGCATTACATTCTCCTGACCCCTGATGAACTCTATGCATTACATTCTCCTGACCCCTGATGAACTCTATGCACTACATTCTCCTGACCCCTGATGAACTCTATGCATTACATTCTCCTGACCCCTGATGAACTCCATGCATTACATTCTCCTGACCTCTGATGAACTCTATGCATTACATTCTCCTGACCCCTGATGAACTCTATGCATTACATTCTCCTGACCCCTGTTGAACTCTATGCATTACATTCTCCTGACCCCTGTTGAACTCTATGCAGTACATTCTCCTGACCCCTGATGAACTCTATGCATTACATTCTCCTGATCCCTGATGAACTCTATGCATTACATTCTCCTGACCCCTGATGAACTCTATGCACTACATTCTCCTGACCCCTGATGAACTCTATGCACTACATTCTCCTGACCCCTGATGAACTCTATGCACTACATTCTCCTGACCCCTGATGAACTCTATGCACTACATTCTCCTGACCCCTGATGAACTCTATGCACTACATTCTCCTGACCCCTGATGAACTCTATGCACTACATTCTCCTGACCCCTGATGAACTCTATGCACTACATTCTCCTGACCCCTGATGAACTCTATGCATTACATTCTCCTGACCCCTGATGAACTCTATGCATTACATTCTCCTGACCCCTGATGAACTCTATGCATTACATTCTCCTGACCACCGATGAACATTACATACTCCTGACAACTGCACTCTATGCATTATATACTCCTAATCCCTGAAATGTATGCATTACATTCTCCTGACCCCTGAAATCTATGCATTACATTCTCCTGACCACTGATGAACATTACATGCTCCTGACAACTGCACTCTATGCATTATATACTCATGATCACACTGTGCATTACATTACCCTTACCCCTGCACTCTATGCATTATATACTTCTGACCCTGCATTCAATGTGTTACATACTTCTTTGTTTTACACATCTCTATGCATCATTTACTTCTAAACCTGGCAGTCAGTGCACACCCCTGACCCCTGCACTCTCTGCATTTATAGACTATTGCACCTTATTGTTCATTACATACTTCCAAATTTGTAAACTATGGGGTTGATTTACTAAAGGCAAATGCACTTTGCACTACCAGTACCCTTGGAACTGCAGTCATTGTAGATCTGAGGGAAAGATCTGAAATGAGGGGAAGATCTGCTCATTGTATCATCCAAATACGTGCAAGCTGTTTTTTCTTTATATTTCTTGCATGTCCCCCTCAGATCTACAGCGACTGCACTTCCAAGTGCACTTGTAGTGCATAGTGGATTTGCCTTTAGTTAATAAACAACCCCTATGTGTAGTAAATAAGACCTAGGCTTATCTCTCATCACTTCACAATTAGGCCCCTTTCACACTGGGGCGGGAGGTGCGGTGGCGGCATAGCACCTATATTTTTAGTGGGGCTATATCGTCGGAATTGCCACGGAATTGCGGCAGTATTCTGCCACTAGCAGTGCGGTTTTAACCCCCGCTAGTGGCCGAAAAAGGGTTAATACCACTAGCAGAGGCGCATTGCGGGCGGTATTGCCGCAGTGTCCCATTGTTTTCAATGGGAAGGAGCGGGGTAGGAGCGGTAAACACACTGCTTCTCTCACCGCTTCAAAGATGCTGCTAGCAGGACTTTTGGAGCGGTCCCGCCAGCGCATCGCCTCAGTGTGAAAGCACTCAGGCGTTCACACTGAATCTGCAGGGCAGGAGTTTTTCAGGTGGTATTTTTTGCACTAAAACGCCTGAAAAACTCCTCAGTGTGAAAGGGGTCTTAAAAGAGAAGTATGGGGATATATATATATATATATATATATATATATATATATTTTTTAAATCATACTTACCATACCTAGGTGGATTGGTCCAATGTTGCATCTAACATTGAGAACCGAGCAATCAAACATCACTGATCGCTCGGTTCTCACAGCTCTCTGTTCTGCTTTGGCTGTACTCCTTTAAGGTCTATGGTTACTTCATTTCACATTATAGTATAAAAGGCCCAAGTGAATCCTATTTGACCTTAGTTAACAAATCAGTACTACCACATTTGTGCTCCCTACAACCGCTTTTAAAAATGCCCTGTGACACATTTGATATTTCTCTCTACGAAATCTATTATAAAAGATCAGATGAAAAATAAAGAATAAAGCATAACACAAGAAAAGAGATAAACAGCACACATTTATTTTATATTTTCTTTCACTTGCTTGAGTAAGGACAAAGAGCTGTAAGAAGGTGTCAGGGAGGAGATTCTACTTTCCAGCACCTTACCTAAATATTAATTTTGGCTGCACCAAACTTTACCTACCACTAGATGGCAGTATTAGCATAACAAACAGAAGCAGTGGTTTAGTGAACTGTATAGAATTGTTACATAACATGACCGTTTGGATTTGTTATATTACACATTCAGCTGAACCCCTTTGTGGCTCTTGGCATTTTACACATTTTCTATGGCACCTAATCAGAAATGTGGATATCAGCAGCTATAAGTAGAAAATATTGTTGGGTGCCCTTAAAAAGCCACTTCACTCTCTGTATGCGTTGATGCGATGTGGTGCCATTCATTCTGAAAAGCACCCCCATACACCTTGCAGATGAATAGTTTGTGTTGCCGTGCACTGCACTGCCAAATCTGGTACCTGCACCTTCTTTGGTGCCTTGCATTTGGCAGTGAAATGAATTGGACTTCCTTAACTCAACGCACGTTATTGCACGTTACTAATACATGTGACAATGCACTGAAGTGGTATGAACAGACCCCAACAGAAACCAGGAAGCATTTTATTTCAGATTTGGGTGGACACTGGTATTTAGGGGCAGGGCCATGGATAATAGGGCACCACAGGTCCTCCTGTATGGGTCCAGACCAGTAGGGTGAATTGGATGTGGGCAGGGTGGGTGATCGGAGTGGCCGTGTAAGGGAGGGTGGGGCAATTACTGGAACCAGTCCCCTGTATAGAGCTATCTCTGTAGCAGCTGAAAGTTGGCTTTTACTCCTCTATCTCCCGTGAGCCACGCATGGGCATGGGCATCAGTTCCAGTAATTGCCAACCCCCCGCCCCATCAATCACCCTCCCTGTGCACCATGCATTTCCCCCTGCTGCCCAGGCCACCCTGTGTGCCCCCTACCCCATCAGTGCTGCCTGGCTTCCCTACTCTCCTTCCCACCAGCAACTGCAAGTACACAATAGGATCCTTTAAGGTGGTGAGTGAGGGAAGGGTCTGGTAAATATGTCATATTTACCAGCCCCTTTCTATTCCTGAATGAACACAATTTATGACTGGCACTGATCACTCATTTTGTTCATTCATAGCTGAAGTATTGGCTGTATGGGGCCCTGTGTCAAGTTGTCTGCATGGGGCCCTACTGTTTAGGGGTTTCTTAAGTGGTTGTTAACCTAGTTACACCCAGGCACGATCCGGCCTATAGGCTCACTATGCAAGCCGCTTAGGGCCCCACAAAGCTGTGGAGGGCTCCCCTAAATTACTAGAGCCCCCGTCTGGTGAGAAGTAATTTTTAACCCCTCACTCCGCTTCTCAACTCGCTGGCTGCATGGGAGAAGAGGTAAGAAGTCAGCACCCCCTGCTTTCCACTTTAACGTAAGATGTAATTTCTGACAGCAGAACACCCCCTCGCTGCTCAACTTTAATCTTTAATGTGACATGTCACTGTCGGCAGCGCCCCCCCCCATTTCTTAACTTCAATGTGACATGTTATTTTCGGCAGCCCCCTCCCCCACTTCTCAACTTTAATGTGACATGTAATTTTGCTTAGGGCCCCAAGGAGGTCAGGATCGGCACTGGTTACACCACTTGTGTCTCTATAGTGATTGTAAACCTAGGTACACCACTTGTATCTCTATAATAAGACTTACCTGTACGTACTGGAAATATCTCCTAAACCTGATGGATTTTTACCATTTACGCTTGGGCCAACTTCATCGGCACATGCGTACTGAAGAAAGGGCATGATCGTGCCATTTATAAAGGGCCCGTGCCTTGACCAGCGGCTCCTGCGTGCATGAGCGGGAGTGACATCACACGGCTCCAAACAGTCACAGAGCCAGAGTCCACCACCCAGGAAGGAAGAGGATGCGGCCACCAATGAGGACATATCGGGCTTCGTTTGCAGGTAAGTGCAACATAATGGGCTAGTATGCGATGCATACTAGCCCATTATGCTTTTACTTTGCAGGGGAATAAAGAGGAAGTAAAACCCATCAGAGTTTACTTCCTCTTTAGTCTATTTAGTGGAGTGATTTTCAGCATGTGTCTTCATCAGCCACTCATATGGATGGGATGAAGATGTCCGTGTTTGGCAACTGGACCTCCTAGTGAATTTGCTTATTCTAAATTATGGAGGACCTATCGGGGGATAGAGATACCATAATATAACAATAAACGCCATGGCCAGGGAACAGAATAAGGATCTGTGACCCTGGCCTGGCCCCTGAGAGGTGTAACATGCTAGGATGGGATTCCACTCTACTGTAATTGGTTACTGCACTTTTCTAAAAACAGGCACAGGATTTAACTTACTGAAGTCCGTGACATGTTGACAGGGCCACGAATGACCTGGGTTTTCCTCGGACGTGTCCCTGGTAGTAGCAATGCTCCCCGCCCTGAGAGAGAAAACAAAGATTACAATCACTGACTGTCACCTGTGCTTTTTCATCATATTAGAAAAAAAATTATTAGCAAGTCACTGAGGAACTGGTAGGAGCAATGTCTCCATTTCCATACACTTTTATCCGCCAAGCCCCGCACTTCAGTAGACAAAATGGCCTCCGCCACAGGCCCTGTGCAGCGTGGTGTTTACTACAGAATGGCTGCAATCTGTCTACAAGTGAAGAGGTGTATGTGTAGAAGGAATGCGCACTGAAGAAAGACTGGTGTACGCTTATTAAAATGGCATATTGTGTACGGCAGCTTGCTGTGCCATCTGGCCAGGAAATGCAGCCTAGGCAGAGCCTGACTAAAAGCACTTCCTTCTTATTATGCGGAATGTGCTGACTGGCAATTAGCAGCGGGGGATGGACGCGCCGTAATACCTGTGATAACATGAATTTAAATAGATTCATATCCAGAAATGCTCAAAACAACAAGATGCATTCAATATTTACTACCTTGTTATAGAAGGACAATTAGGGAGCGTTCCAAGACGCATTCTCTAGGGACGGCATGAAAATAATGCGCTAAAAATGGAGCAAGGACTTCTGGGTAATCTTGGACCTGAAAGTTCTTAGTCATACCTCACAGTAGGCCTTACCTGTACATTTTTGGACAAATGTTTGTAGGAAAATAACTTCACAAATGTTTGAAAGTACTTCAAAATATAATTCGCTTTTAGAGTCCTTTCACACTGGGGTCAAGTGCCGCTCGTTTTAGCGGCGCTTTACCACTTTTTAAGCTGCGCTTTTCGGCCACTAGCAGGGTGCTTTTAACCCCAAAGAAGGGGCTAAAAACGCCCATGTCAATCACTTTTTAGGTGGTTCAAAAGCGCTGCCCATTCATTGCAATGGGCAGAGGCGTTTTAGGAGCACTGTATACAGCACTCCCAAACCTCCCCAAAGATAAAGACTTTTTCTAATGTCCCGCAAGCACACCGCCTGAGTGTGAAAGCACATTCGGGCAACAAAGGAGGCAGTTTTCAGGCGCTTTACAGGCGCTATTTCTAGCACTAAAATGCCTGAAAACTGCCTCAGTGTGAAAAGGGTCTTAACAATTGATTTTGGAATGAATGGACTTTCCCCAAAGAAAGACCACATAGGCTCGTGTGTTTGAGAACATTTTTCTATCCGGATCGTTCCTCTCTGCAGTTAAAAAACATTGGGCCAGATTCTCAGCTGCGATATGACGGTGTATCTCAGATACACCGTCGTATCTCAGTTTTTTTCAATGGGTATCTATGCGTGTGATTCCTAGAATCACTTACGCATAGATACACTAAAGATCCGACATGTGTAAAACAATTACACCGTCGGATCGTAGATGTAATGACAACGCTGACGCCTAGGTGGCCTTTACGTTGTTTTCTCATTTGCCTATGCAAATGAGCCTAATACGCCGATTCCCGAACGTTTTTACGCCGCCCCGTCGTCGTTTACGTTGTTTCCATAAGGTTACCCCTGCTAATATGAGGGGTAACCTTACGAAGTTCCGTCGTATGCAATGTTTAGTATGGTGTCGGGTCAGCGTCGTCTTTTTCCTTCGGTTACGTCGTTTTACTAAGTCGTTCGCGAATAGGGTTTTACGTAAACGACGCTCACGTCGGTTTCATTCACGTTTTCTGACGTGAGCTGGAGCATGCGCACTGGGCTATTCTTGCGGCCGGCGCATGCGCAGTTCGATCGACGCGGGGGCGCGCTTAATTTAAATACAAGCCGCCCCCTTTGAATTACGCGGCCTTACGCCGGGCCATTTACACTACGCCTGCCGCAACTTACGGAGCAAGTGCTTTGAGAATACGGCACTTGCTCTGTTAAGTTGCGGCGGCGTAGTGTAAATGGCTTACGCTACGCCACCGCATTTCTATGAGAATCTAGCCCATTGTGTTTGCCCCATAAACGATTCTAAAATCAAAAAAATTTGGAGGAATTTCTACCAGTGTATAGCCAGATTTCGGTTACATGCATGCTGACTGTTGGGCTCCTGTGCATCAAATCCCAATGTTTTTAGGCTCACTACGGGCACATGTGCAGTGCCCAGGTTCACTACCACCTAGGGTTGCCACCTCATCCCTTTAAAACTGAACACATTAATTACACAGGTTCTGAGGCTAATTTAATGCAAATACGGCACTACTTTAGTTTAATTACAGCCTTAATCTGTCACAGAACCTGTGTAATTAATAGGTGTTCAGTTTAAAAGGGATGAGGTGGTAACACTACTACCAGCAGCCTATCAAAAACTATGACAGGCTTGAAGGGTTAGTTCACCTTTACAAAAAAAAACACCTACAGTACAGACCAAAAGTTTGGACACACCTTCTCATTCCAAGCGTTTTCTTTATTTTCATGACTATGGAAATTGTAGAGTCACACTAAAGGCATCAAAACTATGAATTAACACATGTGGAATTATATACATAACAAAAAAGTGTGAAACAACTGAAAATATGTCATATTCTAGGTTCTTCAAGGTAGCCACCTATTGCAGCAGACACATCTCTAGAACAACTGTAGGGATGAGCTTCGAGTTCTAGTCGAACTCATGTTCGACTCGAACATTGCCTGTTCGCCTATTCGGCGAACAACGAACAATTAGGGGTTTTTTAGTGGCAAATTCGAAAAGTCGCGAACACCCTGTTAAAGTCTATGAGAAATCTAAAGTGCTAATTTTAAAGGCTAATATGCAAGTTATTGTCCTAAAAAGTGTTTGGGGACCTGGGTCCTGTCCCAGGGGACATGTATCAATGCAAAAAAAAAGTTTTAAAAACTGCTGTTTTTTTGGGAGCAGTGAATTTAATAATGCTAAAAGTAAAACAATAAAAGTGTAATATTACTTTAAATTTCGTACCTAGGGGGGGTGTAAAGTCAGCATGTGAAAAAGTGCATGTTTCCCGTACATAGAACTGTCCCTGCACAAAGTGTCATTTCTGAAAAAAAAAAGGCATTTAAAACCGGCTTTGCGGTTATAATGAATTGTCAACTCTGGCAATTCAGAGATGATTCATTCATAAAAAAAAGCGTGGGGGTCCCCCCAAATTCCATTAACAGGCCCTTCAGGTCTGATATGGATATTAAGGGGAACTCTGCCGTCAATTTAAAAAAAAATAACGTGGGGTTCCCCCCAAATACCCTTCAGGTCTGGTGTGGATTTTAAGGGGCAGTCCACCCCAAATTTAAAAAAAAATGGCGTGGAGTTCCCCCAAAAATCCACACCAGACCCTTATCCAAGCACATTAACCTGGCCGGCTGCAGAAAAGAGGGGGGGGACAGAGTGTGGCCCCCCCTCTCCTGAACTGCACCAGGCCACATGCCCTCAACATGGGGAGCATGTCCCCATGTTGATGGGGACAAGGGCCTCATCCCCACAACCCTGGCTGGTGGTTGTGGGGGTCTGCGGGCTTATCAGAATCTGGAAGACCCCTTTAACAAAGGGGACCCCCAGATCCTGGCCCCACCTATGTGAATTGGTAATGGGGTACACTGTACCCCTACCATTTCACAAAGGAAGTGTAAATAGTTTAAAAAAAATACACAGACACCGTAGAAAAAATGACTGGACCGCAGAGTGAAGACTAGTATTAGTGATAGTAAAACAAAAGTGCCACTAGAGTCCATTAAAGTCCATAATGATAGTAAAAAATATTCCCAAAAGGAGATCCTCTGTTTCGTGTCACCAAACGAACAAACTCCAAAGGTGCACCCGCCACCAAGTGAATAAGTGTGCTGTGTAAGTACATTTTTTATTATTTCATTAAAATTTCGCCAACGGAATTATGCTATGTGCGCCTTTTCTTTATCCTGAGTGTAAGAGGTGTCCCGTCCTGGTCAACTCTGGAAGATTCTGGGAACCACAGGGATTTAAAGGCCGTGACTGGGTTATAGTCAGACGCTGGTTTATGTCTGACCTCTGGTAAGCTGCTTATTCACTTGGTGGCGGGTGCACCTTTGGAGTTTGTTCGTTTGGTGACACGAAACAGAGGATCTCCTTTTGGGAATATTTTTTACTATCATTATGGACTTTAATGGACTCTAGTGGCACTTTTGTTTTACTATCACTAATACTGGTGTAACTATTTCTGATGATCATTTATGTGGCACGGCTTTTTATATTCCATTGTCTAATTTGTTTATCACACGCTTGCTGCAGCCTGTTGCTCTTGGGGGGAGGGGTTTTATAGCGCGTTTTTTTTTTCTTTATGCAGAGTGAAGACTGTTGGAAGACCATTTCAGGTGACTACCTCTTGAAGCTCATCAAGAGAATGCCAAGAGTGTGCAAAGCAGTAATCAAAGCAAAAGGTGGCTACTTTGAAGAACCTAGAATATGACATATTTTCAGTTGTTTCACACTTTTTTGTTATGTATATAATTCCACATGTGTTAATCCATAGTTTTGATGCCTTCAGTTTGAATCTACAATTTTCATAGTCATGAAAATAAAGAAAACTCTTTGAATGAGAAGTTGTGTGAAAACTTTTGGTCTGTACTGTATGTAGATATAAAAAACAACTGTGCAGCTCTGACAAAAAATGATTGACCCTCTTGTTATAAGTGTAGGCCATTTACATACCTCCCAAAGCCTGACTGAAATACTCCCAGGATGTTTCTAAGTGAGGCCTAGTCATTACTAATCACCTCTACCATCACAGGAATGAGCTTTTTCTCTGATTCAAACCCCCTCACGTGCTCTCTCCCTCCCCTGAAAGTGGTTGTAAACCCACTCTGACAACTTGCACCTACAGGTAAGCCTAGATTAAGGTTTACCTGTAGGTGCAAGATATATCTCCTTGACCTACACAGTTAAGTAGATATTTGCAAAACACTGCATCAATGTCTACGGCGCATGCTTGCCGTAGACCACGGCGCAGGCGCACTGAGCAGGCCGGTTTTCTAAATCTGCCGGTCCCGCAGGCATGCGGGGGAGTGGCGTCATTGCCGCTCCGGCCAGTCACATCGCTGGAGCAGAGATACACGGAAGGCGATTGGAGGGGACATGGCAGCAAAGGCAGAGGGGGGAACGAGGAGCGATTCGGGGGCTTCCATCTCAGGTAAGTCCCACATAATGAGGTGGTATGCTATGCCCCCGATTCCCTCACCGAGGATGGCGGCTGGGGTAGCAGAAAGACGAGCGATTGTTCGTCTTCTGCTGCCGACATCGCGGGCGCACTGGACAGGTAAGTGTCCATTTATTAAAAGTCGGCAGCTGCAGTATTTGTAACTGCTGGCTTTTAATATTATTAAACCTCCGCTTTAGGGCTCGTTCACACCATAAGTTCATGAACCACAGTTTTTATGCATGCCAATGTTGATGTCAGTTTTTTTTCCCCATGCAGAAAACTGCATACACGTGGTCGTGTGAACAAGGCACATAGAGAACCCTTTTTTTTTAGAGCCCTTGCAGAACGTGTGCAGAAAAACTCACATCTCTGCACCGTGGTGTGATTGAGGCCTAAAGGAAATCAATACTAAGAAATAAGGACATTAATGCCGCGTACACGCGGTCGTTTTTTGCGATGAAAAAAAAAACGACGTTTTTTGTGAAGTAAAAAACGACGTTTTTGAAACGTCACTTTCAAAGACGATGTTGCATACACACCATCGTTTTTTTCACAAAAAACGAGGTTACGTTCACCACACTTTTCCATTGAAGCTCGCTTCATAACTAGCTTCTGGGCATGCGCGGGTTGAAAAACGTCGTTTTAAACGACGTTTTTGCTACACACGGTGACTTTTTGTGAAACAAAAAACGACGTTTTGAAAAACGACACAAAAAATTCAAGCATGTTGGAATTTTTTTTTGGTCGTTTTTTTTAAGACAAAAAACGACGCTTTGCCCACACACCATCAATTTAAATGAAGTTTTAAAAAACAACGTTTTTTTTCATCGCAAAAAACGACCGTGTGTACGCGGCATTACAATATCTGACCTCCTTCTAAAAATGCTGGATTCCTGGACTTTTCTAGAGCTGATAGCGACAGTTTGTTCGAAATTTTCCGAAGGGACAAACAAGAAATGTTTGTCGTACAATACCAGATTGTACGATTTTCATTTAATCAGTACAGTTTTTCGCCGGAAAAAAAAAAAAGTATGAGACTACGCATGCTTGGAAACGAAAGAATACATTACAATACAATACAATGCATCACTTCCATAGTCGGGAATTTTCATAGGTTGATTTTAAGTTCCTATATAAGATTAGCATGCACAAAAAAGGACTATAATCAAGTCTCTTAAGGTGACACTAAAGCTTTTTTTTTTTTTTAAATAATAAACTTGTCATACTTACCTCCACTGTGCAGTTCGTTTTGCAGTGGCCCCGATTGTCCACTTCTGGGGTCCCACAGCTCTTCCCCACAAGAACTAACCCCCTCTGGGAAGCTCTCTCCCGAGGGGGTTACCTTGCGGGCGCGCTCCCGTGGCATACAATCTGCATCCATAGCCGCAAATTGTATGACTCGGCCCCACCCCCTGGCAGCCGCGTCATTGGATTTGATTGACAGCAGTGGGAGCCAATGGTTGTGCTGCTATTAATCTATCCAATGAAGAGCCGATCGGGCATGGGGAGAACGATGCGGGATCGTGCCCACTAAAATTCGGGGCTCAGGTTAGTAAAACGGGGGCTCGGGGGGAGGTGACTGCAAGGTGTTTTTTCACATTAAAGGGGTTGTAAAGGAATTCCCCCCCCCCTAAATAGCTTCCTTTACCTTAGTGGATTCTTTTTGCAAAATAAGGATATAGTTTAGTGTCACTATAAGCACAGATTCTAATAGGTCATCATGAGTGCCATTGGACAAACAAAGCTTTGTGGGAGAGACAGGTGCACTTTAAACCTCTGAGATGCATATAACAGGAAACCACGTCTTCCTGAGAGAATATAGATTTTCCTCCATGACAGGTTCTAAAAAAATAAATGAGATATTTTAGATCGAATTTGAGAGCTGGAGAGGTACAATCGATTTTATTTTTTTTTTTCCAGGTTTGTAGAAGGCTAAGCTGACTTTTGGCGATCTTCCCAGCGTGCGGCAGAAGGATGCACTTCCTGTATACCACAATCCATAAAAGATCCAAAGCGTTCCTCTGTCGAGTTTCATATCTCCGAAGCAACAAAATAGGAAGTAAAATTAAATACCCAGACTAACCTTAGTTACCTTACTGTCCAAACGATCGCTCAGGAGATTGTTTGTCCCTGCATCATTTCAATCAATTTTAACATAAAGGAGACTATTTGAGTTGTTTCTGTTGAACGAGTCGTAGATAGTATGACTGAATTCCTATCCGCTGACTGTGTTGGTAAGTCCTGCCTGCTATAATGTGTGTGGCTTTTGTCTGAAGCTAAAATCCTGTCCATCAGTGGATCACAATCTCAGCATATGACTCTTCAATATACTGTATCTATATTCTGGTTATTTGCAGTGGTGGCTAGGGAAGTTTTATGATGTGGGGGCACCAGACCCCACCCTTCCTTTTTGACCCCTCTCGCTTCTCATAAGCCCCACCCCTTATATAATTCACCCATTGTGTCCCCTGTATTCTACTGGCTTCCACCCAGGTGTCAGGAGTAAACAGCCCCAGCATCACAGGCAGGGCAGCCATCACAACTTTTGGGGCCCCTTACACAGATTTAGGCAGGGCCCCCCTGGAGCAGAGAACCAGAGGGAGATAAGCAGGGGGGGGGCCTGGGGACCATCGGGCCCCTTACACGTGTAATGCAAAAGAAAAAAAAAATATATATATATATATATATATATAAAAAGGAGGGGGGCAACCGGGCCTGTAAGGGACCCTGGGGACCATCGGGCCTCTTACAGGTGTAATGCAACAAAAATTAAATGAAAAAAAAAAAAGAATAAAAAAAATTTGAGGGGGGCCAGCTGGGCCCCTGGGGACCATCGGGCCCCTTACAGGTGTAATGCCTGTACCCCCCTGATGGAGGCCCTGATAAAAGCACATAGTATACAGCTCAGCATCACAGGACAGAGTATACAGCTCAGCCTCACAGGACAGAGTATACAGCTCAGCCTCACAGGACAGAGTATACAGCTCAGCATCACAGGACAGAGTATACAGCTCAGCATCACAGGACAGAGTATACAGCTCAGCATCACAGGACAGAGTATACAGCTCAGCATCACAGGACAGAGTATACAGCTCAGCATCACAGGACAGAGTATACAGCTCAGCATCACAGGACAGAGTATACAGCTCAGTACCACAGATCAGGGTATATAAAGCTCAGCCTCACTGAATTTTCATTTGTACCAGTTTATCACTGCCTCTGTGTTCACTGTTGGTAAATATCAGCTCAAAAACCTACATAAACCTCACTGTGGATAACATAGCAACCATTGTAAATAGTAAAAGACAACATATTGTTTTACTTTCATTAATTATTTTACATTTTGTTCACTCTCTGAACCTACCAATCCGGCCGAGAGATTCTGCAAGAAGGCGCAGCTCAGGCCGCATGTTCCATCTGCGGAGCCGCAGCGTCACTTCCGGTTTCACACTGGCACAGAGAGACCGGAAGTGATGCCACAGCAATTAAGAAAGCACCGCCCATGTCCTACAGTGGTGCCAATAGAAAACCCGACAACAAGGACAATGACTGCAATATGGGACTGCAGTGTTGCGGCGCATTGCTTTGCCGCTTCAAGGACTCCCAAAAGCAACTAAATGAAGCGTCCCACCTGCAATCACCTGATTGCATAGACGTCACGCTGCCCATAGTGCACTGTGTCCGGTGCCCTACACAGTGGCCTTAAATTAACTTTTTTTTGGGTGACTAGCTTTGGGGGGGGGGTGGCTGCATGGGCTGTTGCTTGTACACTTTTACCTAGCACCTAAAATTTGGATATACCTGGAGCATTTCTCAACAAAGAAAAATAAGCAGTACTCAATCTTAAAAGCCAGTAAATATTTACTGGTATTAAGGCTATACTGCCTGCTCCTCTGCAGTTTCACTTCTCTAGGTGCTACAGCATGATTAAAGGGGAGCTCCAGGTTTCCCCCCCAAAAATTTAAAGTCAGCAGATACAAATACTGTAGCTGCTGACTTTTATTAAAAGGACACTTACCTGTCCTGGGTAGTAAGGGAAACAGGAAGCAAAATAGAAGGATGAGGTAAGTGAAGGAGGACTGCACTAAGGTAAAGGAAGCTATTTAGGGGGAAAAATGTTTTACCTTTACAACCCCTTTAAGTGGTTAAACTTCCAGCATTTACACACAGAAGTGTATCCCTTTGATCTAAGAAGGAAGAGTTGCAATGTTTCTACTTATCTACTGTGTGTGGGCCCCATCGGTCAGTTATCCTTCGGTCAAAAAAAAGAGAACTTGCTTTAAAATGTAACCGTTGGACGGCTAACCGATAGGTCAAAAATGATCGTTAGTATGCAAAAGCATCGGTTAAAAATCCACACATGCTCAGAATCAAGTCGACGCATGGTTGGAAGCATTGAACTTCGTTTTTTTCAGAAAGTCGTTGTGTTTTACGTCACCGCGTTCTGACCCAATCGTTTTTTTAATCGATGGTGTGTAGGGACATCAGACCACCAGTCAGCTTCATCGGTTAACCGATGAAAGCGGTCCTTCGGACCATTTTCATCGGATGGACTGATCGTCTGTACGCGGCCTTACTGGTTATGATGTTAAAGTGGAGCTCCACCCTCAAATATAACTTTACATCATAATTTTTAGAAAAATATCATTAGTCCATTAACAAAAAGTTTTTTTTTTTTACATGACTTTAAACTGTTGTTGCCAGGCAGATTAGTTAATCTGCCCTCTTCCTGCACCGCGGTGTTTAGGCTTTGTAACCTACACCGCACAGACTCCTGGGAATGTAGTGTCATAATTTCCCAGGAGTCTGTACACTCCCAAGTCCCAAAAAACAGCGCCATGTTAAATAAGGGCAGAAAGCCTTAGTTTTGATTTCATCAGCAGGACGAGAGAGTCCCCCCTCCTTGCTGCCGCAGTGTCCCTCCTCCTTGCTGCCGCCATGTCCTGCAGCCTTGTCCCCCTCCATGCTGCCGCCATGTCCCCCCTTCGTCCTGCAGCCGTGTCCCCCTCCATGCTGCCGCCGTGTCCCTCTCCATGCTGCCGCCGTGTCCTTCTCCATGCTGCCGCCGGGTCCCCCCCCATGCTGCCGCCGTGTCCCCCTCCATGCTGCCGCCGTGTCCCCCTCCATGCTGCCGCCGTGTCCCCCTCCATGCTGCCCCTGTGTCCCCCTCCATGCTGCCGCCGTGTCCCCCTCCATGCTGCCGCCGTGTCCCCCTCCATGCTGCCGCCGGGTCCCCCCCCCATGCTGCCGCCGCCATGTACTGCCACCGTGTCCCCCCTCCGTCCTGCAGACGTGTCCCTCCTCCTCGCTGCCGCCCTGTCCCCCCCTCCTTGCTGCTTGGTTTTCACTTTGTGGGGGATTCCATTATCTTCGTTGTCATAACAACGGGGCGGGACGTTCCTCCGCCGCTGCCCGCTGTTATGACAACAGCACAAACAATCGCCGCAAAGAGCAGCTTTCTAATGTGCATGTGCGAGATTTACAGCTTCCCCAGCATGCACATCTCGCCCGGGAAAAGTAAAAAAAATGCACTGGGCTTCAATTGCCCACACAGAGAATGGAAACGGCCACAGCGTACAGGACAGTAAAGGAGGCAAGTTTTTTCTTACTTTACAAAATGATGTGGTATGTTTGATAGATTACAATGGGATCTTTAGCTAGATAACATTTAAATGGCCAAAAAAAAAACATGACCGGAGCTCCGCTTTAAGGTGCACAGATGATAGCCACAACTTTAGAATAGGAAGCTTCAAGGCTGGGAATAGGAAGCAGATGGCTTCAAGGCTACAGATAAAAACAATTGGGTCCCTGGTGTGTAATTTCTCTTCTATCTGCTTGCAGCTTCATTTGTGTTAACAAGCTGTGCACTGATGTGATGGTTCTGCCTATAAATATCATGTTATACGCCGGCAGTCCCTTTACAAAGTGCAACTCACAGAAATCAAACTGTGTCAATGATAAGTTGTTTCCACTGCAGTTACAGTAAGTACATACAAAATAAAAGCCTTCTGCCATTTGTTTTAGCAACACTTTTTATTTTCTGCTTACCTCCGTTATACCTTTTAATGAGAAACAGTGAGACAGGGTGCAGGCCAAAAGTCAATACAGCTTTGTAATTCAACGTTTTGTTATTTATGGGTTTAAACACAACTTTTGACTATACCTTGGATTACAAGCATAATCCGTTTACTGAGAATGCTCTTAATCCAAAGTACTTGCATATTAAAATGAGTTTCCCCATTGAAGTCAGTGGAAACTAAAATAATTTGTTCCGCATTGACTTCAATGACATGCAATACTGCATGCGACCAGAGGCGGAGGGTGCCGTAGAGCCTCGGAAACAGCTGGAAAGGCCAGAGAACAGCTCGGCTGACCTCGGAAAGGCTCAGGAACGCTCTAATAGGCTCAAAAATAGGGTGGGCTCGGGGCGCAGAGCACTGCGCCCTGATCCCACCCAGTTGTGTGACTGTTGTGTGACAATAGCGAATGAATATTCGTTATCATCACACTGATTCTCCTCCTGGTCAATCAGGAAGCGAGACCTGTTTCCCAATTGGCCAAAAGAAGAAGTGATCCTATTGGCCTAGAGAGGAGGAGAGAGGATGAGGGAGAAGATGCAGGAGAAGCCAACGCTGTCACACAGAGGGAAGCGCTGCCTGTGCAATAGATGGGGTATACGCATGGGCTGTTAACCAACTGGGCTGCCCAATTGCTGTCATGCACCAGTGACACACTGGCCCCCTATGTGATATGAATACCGTTTTAGTGAAAACAGTGGCATCACTAGGGTTGGTGTTACCTGGTGCGGTAAAACATGGTGCCATTAAGGGTGAGAAAGGGGGTGAGAGAGAGAGAAGGATTTCTCTCACAATCCGTGATCATTCTCTATAAACGCATACTGTCCAGCCTGGACATGCTCCATTTACTTATATCCTAGCTACTCCCCTTTTAGGCTCACTTTTCTTCACTTCTCCCCACCACCGTTTCCTTAACTCTTAAGTCTCCTGACCCTGCGCTGAAGAAGTCCCGCCCACTGGGACGTAACACGTATGAGGGGGAGGAGCTACGTGTGACATCACCCGCGATCGCCGCCGTATGGTTCCTTTGGCTGTACACGCCATGGATTGTTGATTTTTACTGCCTGTTACCCAGCACTCGGCTGAGAGTGCCATCAAATGTGAGTTTATTATATATGTTTTATCTCATTAACCACTTCCCGCCCGGCCAATAGCAGATTTACGGCCGGGAAGTGGTTATGAAATCGTGAATAGCCGTTCTCAAACGTCTAGCACGATTTCAATGCCGCGTGCGCCCGTGGGGGCGCGCAGCGCGGCGATCGGTGATGCGGGGTGTCAGTCTGACACCCTGCACCTCCGATCTCGGTAACGAGTCTCCGGCGGAGCCTCGTTACCACGTGATCAGCCGTGTCCAATCACGGCTGATCACGATGTAAACAGGAAGAGCCGCCGACGGCTCTTCCTCACTCGCGTCTGACAGACGCGAGTACAGGAGAGCCGATCAGCGGCTCTCCTGACAGGGGGGGTTCGCGCTGATTGTTTATCAGCGCAGCCCCCCCTCGGATCGCCACACGGACCACCAGGGAGTGCCCACACTAGACCACCAGGGAACTTAAAAAAAAAAGGACAAAAAAAAGGACAAAAAAAAAAAAAAGTCAGCAAGCAAAAAAAAAGGGGCAGTAAAAAAAAATGATGCCAATCAGTGCCCACACATGGGCACTGATTGGCAACATTGATCCATCAGTGCCACCCCTCAGTGATCATCAGTGCCACCCCAGTGTCTGTCAGTGCCACCCCACAGTGACAATCCATGCCCAGTGCCACCCCACAGTGACAATCCATGCCCAGTGCCCACCTATGGGTGCCCACCTGTGCCACCTATGGGTGCCCACCTGTGCCACCTATGAGTGCCCACCTGTGCCACCTATGAGTGCCCACCTGTGCCGCCTTTGAGTGCCCAGTGCCGCCCATGAGTGCCCATCAGTGCCGCCCATGAGTGCCCATCAGTGCCGTCCATGAGTGCCCATCAGTGCCGTCCATGAGTGCCCATCAGTGCCCCATACCAGCGCTGCCTATCAGTGCCCATCAGTGCTACCTAATCGGTGCCCATCAGAACTACCTCATCGGTGCCCATCAGTGCCACCATATCAGTGCCCGTAATTGAAAGAGAAAACATACTCATTTACAAAAAAATTAACAGAAAAAAATAAAAACTTTATTTTTTTTTCAAAATCTTCGCTCTATTTTTAGTTGTTGCGCAAAAAAAAAATCGCAGAGGTGATCAAATACCACCAAAAGAAAGCTCTATTTGTGGGGAAAAAAGGGCGCCAATTTTGTTTGGGTGCAGTGTAGCATGACCGCGCAATTGTCATTCAAATTGCGACAGTGCTAAAAGCTGAAAATTGGCTTGGGCGGGAAGGTGCGTAAGTGCCTGGTATGGAAGTGGTTAAACGCTGGTTTGCTACAGAGAGCATTAGATCTATTCCCTCTTCTGTTCCATATGTCTTTTAACACTGCCATTATGTGGGCTTTCTTGCTGTGATACGGAGGTACCAGTAACTTGCGGACCCTTGTCATCAGGATCTGTTATTTGCATACCACGCTTTGTGACCCCTAGGGGGTCAAATTCATGAGGTGAGAGGCCATCCTTACTCTCTGGTAGAGAAATCTTTTTCTCTTATCACTGGTTCTGGAGTTGCACCATTTGGTTGAATGAGTGGACTTTTTTCACATATAATCACATATGGACTATTTATATTGATTTGGTTTCCTATAATTAATTTGTTTATATTATTTTTTCTTTATTTTATTTTGTCCTAAGTGCTGGCTGGCATCTTACATTAATTTATTGGTTTATTCACTGTATATTTCAGCGCTAAATACTTTCTTTCAACATTATAGTGCCGGAGATCACAGCGGGGCAGTACCTGGATGCCAGGCGCTAATGATGATACTAATACTAGCCAATGGCTGAGAGCACTGGCCGGCGCGTTCTGGCGGGGGCCGCCCCCCCCCTGTCAGAACACAATAGCTCAGCAGCGAAGAATGCTGTACTGACATCAGTTAGTACAGCAGCTCCTCCCGAGCTTTACACTTATATTTAATCTTTTTCTTTTATTATTTTCCAAACAAGCATAGTGATATACATATATAGGGTCATCCCTCTGGCCATAAAGTCATTTCAACATACAAATATATAAAAAGAAAAAGGAAAAGAAATACCCACATAGTACAAAATCAAATCATTTAAACAAAGATAAAAGGGAAATATTTCCCAAAACATATCGTATCACTTCTCTCTCAAACTACGATTCATCCTCCATAGTTCTAATTGCCTTTCAAATCTGTGGGTGCCTTCCCCTTGCTATGTCAGGCCAGTGAACCTCTCCTCCACCTGGGGATCCACGTGTCCCCTGCAGGGAGGGGCAGTTGGGCCACCCCCTATGACATCACTCTCTGCATTGTCATTCCAGATCATCCTCCCTCAAAACAAACTAAGCCAAAAATATAATCCCCCCCCCCCCCCCCAAAAAAAAAAAAAAAAAAAAAAAAAAAAAAAAAAAAAAAAAAAAAAAGAAAAAAGGGGGATGGGGAGCCCCCTCCTCTGTCCATCCCCCCTCCTCCTCCTCGTCCACAGCGCCGGGTCCCTCCCATATCACACAACTACGCATCCATCAAGATCCTTCCTTCTTCTGAGTATCTGAACGTGTTCCATTCAGTCCACGTATCAAGGTACACCTTACGTTTCTGTCTGGAGGACCACACAAGGTCCTCCATTCTATTCGTATCCTCTACTCTATTGAGCCACATCTTTACTGTTGGAGGTTGTGTCTGTTTCCACATCCCTGGGATACAGGCACGGGCAGCATTAAGAAGATGGCAAACCATAGATTTCCTATAACATTTTACAGAGAGCTCAGAGTCCTGTAGTAAGTAGTAAGACCATTGGTCTGGTAATTTTTCTTTGCTAAATTTCTGCACTATTCCCTGAACCTTTGCCCAGAAGCTTAAAATCTTTGGGCAGAACCATAGAATGTGTAATAACGTTCCTTCTTTCTTTCCGCACCTCCAGCATCTATCCGAGATGTCTGGGTAGCACTTTTTTAATACTACCGGAGTACGATACCACTGAGTTAGTATCTTGTAATTCATCTCCTGTGTCTTCACACAGACTGATGATTCAAATATATTCCGGAGTATTTTGTTCTTTTGTTCTTCCGTAAAGGGTCTTCCCAGCTCCACCTCCCACCTATTAAAAAAAGGGGTTTGAGAGTCCTCCTTCGGTACATTTAATAATTCGTTAATTCTTGAGAGTGCGTGGCGAAGCACTCCACTCCCACTACAATATCCCTCAAATCTTGTTAGTTTACGCCCATATCTTATAGGGGGTTTCAAAGTGTCCAAGAAGTGCCGTAGTTGTAATGCCCTCCAAATGTCCAGTTGGTAGGGGACCCCACCCGTTACCATCTCCTGCATAGTGTGCCATGAGCCCTCTTTAACAAAATTAGATGCCTGTACCAGACCCTGATCTATTAACCCACTGAAAGGCCCCTTCATCAATCCTGGTATGAATTGGGGGTTCCCCAGAATTGGGTAAAGTGGTGAATCCAGAGTGGACAATGTCCCTTTCACAAATAGCCCGTAAGCAACTTTCAATGTTGGGCCTATCAGTGGGTGTTTCTTGATAGTTATCGGCAGGTCTCTGTAACACCATGCTGCCAGGTGGAGTATACTGCTGCACTGAGCTTGCTCCAAACTTGGCCATATTTTCTCGCCCCCATGTCTCCTCCAATCTATCAGGCGGATCAGAATGGCCGCCTGATAGTACCGATGAATATCTGGAGCCGCCACGCCTCCGTCTCGTTTTGGTAGAGATAATATGCGCCTCTTAATTCTTGGGGATTTATTAGCCCAAATAAACTTATTAAAAAGAATCTGCGTCTGGTTAAAAAAGGATTTTGGTATGGCGATGGGGAGTGTCTGGAAAAGATACAAAAATTTCGGTAATATGCTCATTTTGACGACATTAACTCTCCCGAACCAAGAATGGAACCCCCTCCTCCAGCTATCCAGGAGGACCCGTGTTTTCGCCAATAGTGGCACAAAATTAAGTTTGAAAACCTGTGACAGGTCTGCCGGAATGGAGGTGCCCAGGTATGTAAGTGACTGGTCAGACCATTTAAATCTGTGTTTGGTTTTCAAGGACCGCAGGTCCTCTTCCGGGATCGCTACTCCCATTGCTTCTGACTTGTCATAATTTATCTTAAAGTTTGATAGGTCTCCATATAATTGTAATTCCTGTAGCAACTTAGGAAGGGATTCCATCGGGCTCGTCAAAGAGTACATCATGTCGTCTGCGAAAGCAGAGATCTTATATTCTGCATCTCCAACAGACACTCCTTTAATATCTGGATTCAGTCGAATCCTGTTTAATAGAGGTTCTACAGATAGCGCAAACAAAAAAGGGGATAACGGGCACCCCTGTCTTGTCCCGTTAGACAATTTAAAGGGAGGAGACACTATTCCATTCACTCTAACCTGTGCCGTTGGATGAGTATAGTTACTTGTGATCCATTGTAGCATCTTGTTGCCGAACCCCATGTGTCTTAGAACCATAAACATAAATTGCCAGTTTATCCGATCAAAAGCTTTCTCGGCATCGGTACCGAGGAAGACACATGGGGTTCGGGAAGAGTCAGCCAAATGGATCAAGTTCAGGGTCTTAATCGTATTGTCCCTAGCTTCACGCATCTGGACAAACCCCACCTGATCTTTGTGAATAAGCCTGGGTATATATTGTTGTATACGTGCCGCTAAGATTTTTGCGAAAAGCTTCAGATCTTCATTGAGTAAAGAAATGGGTCTATAGCTCCCACATTGAGAAGGGTCTTTACCTTCCTTAGGTATGACCGCGATTACCGCTTTCAGAGTTTCAATGTGAAAGGAACATGTATCACCCAGACCGTTAAACATTCTGACCATAAAGGGGCCTAGAACAGGGAGAAAGAGTCTATAGTAAGCAATGGTGAATCCATCTGTTCCCGGTGATTTCCCTCCTTTCCCCCTTTTCACTGCCTCCTGTAGTTCCTCTAAAGTTATAGGTTTTTCCATTTCTTGACTCATTTCTACTGTTAGGGTCGGAATACCTGAGGTTTCTATATAATTACCCATTGTCTCATGTTGTTGTTGGGGGTTTGTTTGCAGATTATATAAAGTACTATAAAAGTCACTAAATCTCTGTGCAATTTCTCTGGGTAGCATGTGTTCTTCGCCTCCTGACCCCTTAATCATAGGAATATAAGTCTTAGTATATTGTTCCCTCAGTGAGTTCGCTAGTTGCTTCCCACATTTGTTACCATATTCATAGTTCTGTCTTTTGCCGTTTTGTATCGCCCTTCTTGCACTGTGTAAAAGCAGTTCGGTAATTTGTCTACGTGCCGTCATAAGCTCTCTCTCTACTTCTGGGTTAGGTCTCTGTTTATGTTTCATTTCTAGGTTTGTAATCTTCATCATAAGGGTTGTTATATTCCGCTCCCTGTCTCTTTTAACCCTTGCGCCATGTTTCATCAAGACTCCCCTTATGACTGCCTTATGGGCCTCCCATACTACCCCCAGATTACATTCTGGGGTGTCATTAGTTTCAAAGTACCATTTTAACTCCCTCTGGACATCTTCCAGCACCACCTCATCCTGTAGCAATCTCTCATTTAGTCTCCAGCCCCCCTGGCCCAAAGGCCTGGAGTCTCCTATTTTATATTCTAGAAGGATTGGGGCATGGTCAGACCAAGAAATTTCACCTATTCCAACTTCTATAACTGCGTGTAGCTGGCTATGCGGCACAAAATAATAATCAATGCGTGAATATACCTTGTGCGGGATAGAGTAGAAGGAGTAATCTCGCTCTCCCGGGTGCATCATTCTCCATATATCTATCAGTGTCTCTTGTTGTAGCAGCTGTCGGATTCGTTTCCGGGTGCCCCTCGCAACTGAAGAAGCACCTGTTGACGTGTCCAAATTGGGGTCCAGAGGGACATTTAAGTCCCCTCCCATAATCAGCTGACCTTCTTGGAATCCTGTTAACCTGTCCAGGAAGTTCCTCAGAAACTGGTCCTGTTGTAGATTGGGGGCGTAGAAGGTAGCAAACGTAAATATCGCTCCTCTCATCGTCCCCTTTACCGCTAAATACTGCCCCTCGGTATCAACCAGGGAGTCTTTTAAGGACCATGGCGTATTAGAAGATATAAGTATTGATACTCCCCCCTTTTTTACCGTAGGATTCATTGCATGATATACTGTCGGGAAGTATCGGTTCCTAAGAAAGGGGAGCCCCCCTTTTCTAAAATGTGTTTCCTGTATCATAGCTATGTTTCTGCCTCTTTTTTTTAAGTCCTGCAGTAAGATACGTCTCTTTTCCGGTATATTTAGTCCCTTAGCATTGATTGAAATTACTGAAAGGGCGTCCATTTCTGGGCGCTCCTCCGCTTCCTATGTGGGACCCAAGCACCCGGACCCTGCAGGCGAGGAGAAGAGAAGGAGAAGCAAAAAAGGAGAGGGAAAAAAAAAAAAAAAAAAAAACCCACCCAACAAACCCCCGCCCCCCCCCCCCCCCCCCCCCAGCCCTCTATATCCCTACTCTAAGCTGGTACCCTAAGACAGAGAAGAGAGGAACTGAGTTGTCCTCCTCCTCCTCAAGGGTATCCCAAAGCTAAGCTTTGGTCACTCAGAAACCCAACCCCCTGAGTGATGGCCTAATCGGGGTTATTGACCCACGCCTCCCCCGGTGAGGGGTCTCCCGCCGCCTCCACACGCTCCTTCTATCAAAAAAAAAAAAAAAAAAAAACATAACATGAACTCGCTCTGAGTTAAATTGAGTTAAATTGATTGCCCCTAGGTCATTCTGGCTACCAGGGGGTAAAACTTCCTCTGTTATATCATACCAAATGAACAAACCCAATCACAGGTCTCTTAACAGGGAGTCCCCTGATTCATAACCGATTTTAAAATCTCTTGAAACCTTTTGGGGACTCTTTCCCTTTGAGTGGTAATCTTGTGGTACCCGACCACAGTGCCTCCCGCACACCCCCCACCCCTTCCCACTGCGACACCCACCCCTAAGGGTTGGGTCTAGCCCCCCCAACCCAAACTTCCCCCTTGCCCTCCCAGGCCTTCGCGGTGCCCGTGTGAACCCCATTGACCACTGCAGGTAGCTGCAGTGGGGGAAAAAAAACAAAACAAAAAAAAAAGGTAAAGAAGTATAATTCAAGGGGAGAAAAAGAAAAAAAAAAAAAAAAAAAACACCCCCAATCCCAGTGACAGTGTAGGTTGCGCGCACAATATGTTGTTCCCATCCCTACCTCCCCCCGTTCCCCCTAGATGCTAATAGCATCCATATAGTGATAGGTGAATCCATATATACCCCCCTCCCTAACCCCCCTTCCCAAAATCTGTAATGGCAAACCCCTGCCCCCCCCCCCAAAATTGCTGTGAACAAAAACCGTAAGCAGGCTACTGCCTGTAAATCTATAAGTGAGTCCCCTTAAACCCCTCCCTTCCCCCCTAGCCTACCCTACCCTTCCCTCCCCTCCCATCTTACTCTAAGGTGCACAATGTGTCGTTCCCAGCCCTACCTCCCCCCTATCCCCTGGAAGCTGAGACCTCCCATAAATAGTGAGTGAACCCATACATACCCCCCTCCCTGACCCCCCTCCCCCAGATCTACAATAACAAAGCCCCCCCTCTCCCCCCATAAACACTGTGAAAGAAAAACAATAAGCAGGCTGCTGCCTGTAAGTCTAGTAGTGAGTCCTCTTGGTCCCTCCTTCCCCGACAACCTACCCTACCCTTCCCTGCCCTTCCTGCTCCTACCATCCCATCCCCCCCCCCCTGTAGCACTGCCCCGGGCGCTAGATAGATCCCCCTATTGAGACCTTGTTGCCCAGTTTCCTGCGACCCCTAAATGGGGGGCGCAGGGAAAGGGCAACACCGGTATCCAAAACAACACCGTATATATAGCGTAATAAAATATCCTAAGGTCCCCAGTATAATCAGAGATATTATAAAAAAAAAAAAAAAAAAAAAATGTTTAGGAGCAAGAAATAAATAAATATGTAAAATAAAAAAAAAAAAAAAAAAAAAAAAATTATTCTTTGCTCCAATTCAGACCGGGCTGCATTTAACCCTTTAAACACAAACAAAAAAAAAACGGAGAGGAAAGGAAAAAAAAAACAAGTCAGACATTCTTAAGGTCTATAGATCTCGGATTTAACTGTAACCAGTTCGGGACTGGAAACGGTTCTGTTTCCAAAAATAGAAACAAATCAGGGAGGTCCGCTCTAGAGCGAAGCCAAAATGAAAGTGAGGCTTTCTTAATGAGGACGGAGATGGGGAACCTCCATCTGTATGTCCCTCCCCATGCCCTTACACGATCTAATATTGGGCGAAGTAGGGCCCTGCGTTGAAGGGTAGCCCCAGATAAGTCCGGTAAAATCTTAAGCTGTGTCCCCTCGAATTCTATTGAGCCGGCCTGCCATGCTTTCCGTAGGATTGCCTCCCTATGTGAAAAATAATGTAATCGACATATCACATCCCGAGGGCGACCCTTATCTTTCAATTTTGGGCCCAAGGCTCTATGAATTCTGTCCATCTCAAAATTTGGTGAACTGGTGTCTTGCATAAGACTTTGAAAAATGTTTTGAGCCACGGCCTGAAGATCTTCATGACCTTCCCTTTCCGGGACCCCGCGTATACGTATATTATTACGGCGTTCCCTGTCCTGGAGATCTTCTATCTGTAGCTGCAGGGACACCGCGACATCTATCTGGTTACGGTTCTCATTCTCGATCGCCTCAACACGTTGCTCTAGGGTCTTTAACCCAGCCTCCCCCTCTCCCACGCGGACCTCCAAGCCCTGTAATTCAGTTCTAACAGTCTCCAGGTCCCTGGAGTGAGCCTCCTCCACTTTTGAAATTAGTTCAGTAATGTCAGCCCTTGTAGGGAGTGCTTGAATTAGGGCTTTCAGAGTCTCCATTTCATTTTTGAAGTCTTCCCGGATAGGGGGGGGGGTGGCGGATCCTGCCAACATATTATACATACGTGAGCTCTGTGGTGTGGTCTGCAGGGTCTCTACATCTGCTCTCACTGCCATAGGGGGTTGGGATACTGTCTCCAAGGAGCCACTAGTGTCACTAGTGTCACCCCCTTCTGTCTCCAACTCAACCCCCAGTGACTCGCTCTTGCGACCAGTGGGTCGTACCGTGCCTTGTGGGATAGAGAAGTACCGGGAGATCTCCAGTTGCTCAGTTTGTCTGGGTGCAGGAGTCTTTAATGACTGTGATGTTTGTATTCCTGCTGCTTTACGTGAGGTGCGACTCTCCCGCTGTCTCAGAGATCGCATCCCTCACATACCCTGTATGCCACTGTGTGCCTGGTTCAATTTGGACAGTTCAGTTCAGACAGGCAGTTCAGTTCAGGCAATTCAGACAGACAGTCAAGTCCCAATCCCCTCTGGTTTTGAGATAATCCAAAGATTCTAACAATATCCACAAAGAGTCCTGTATCCTATATCTCTATCCCCTCCCAGTAAGTAGTTATAATACCATTCACTGACCCCCTTTAAGTGTCTTTTCTTTTTTTTTCCTATTATCTTACGGCTGTACAAAAAAAGAACGGCAGAGAAAAAAAAGAAACTGATAACAACTGTCAATGTTCCTCTCTAGCCTCCTCTTATAACATTCACCCCCTCCCTTCCACTATCCAGCAGAGTACCTTTAGGTGTTATCTTCTGGCGATTAGCTTCTGATTCCTAGGTTACCTTTCAGGAATCCTCCGGGAGGGGGGAGAGCGAGGAGCAAGGAGTGAGGAGTGGAGAGGAGACAGTAGAAATAGATAGCACGCCGCCAGACCTGTCAGCAGCAATTCACAGCTCCTATTCCAGCCGCAGCCGCCGCCCGCAGTATCGTGTCCCTGGGTCTCTGGGTCTCTACGGCAGCTGTTCCGGGTCACGAGTCACGGCTTCCAGCCCCACGTCCATCTCAGGTATCAGGGCGGCATTCCGGCGTACCAGCAAGAGGTATGTTTCTCCTAGCGGGGGAAAGCCAGGATAGGAAAAACCAGGGGGGGACCGCAAATGCCGTGGATGTCGGCAAGGGATCAACAGGCAGCCGGTGATCGGAGCAAGCAACAATTAGCTCATAGCGGAGCTCGTGGAGGTACGGCGGGAGCTCACCAGTTCACTCCCTCACCTGGCCATGCGTGGTCACTTATATTTAATTCAGTCCGTTGAGTTAAATAAAAAAATAAAAAATGCAATAGGCCCACTCATGGTTGTTCAAAACACACTCTCACTGGACAGTCGAGTCAAGTTGAGAAGTGGAGTCACCCATACCAACCTGAATGTAATCTCAGACTGTGCACAGAAGAGGCCTTTCTTTCTGGACGAGAGGGGTAATAACAAGCAGGTTGTGCTGTCTCTCCTTAGTAAGATTACCTAAGCCCTTAGGGTTCCACCAAAGCCAGTAAAAAAACAGGACCCGTACTGGGGCCGTAATATACCGAGGATCCAGCTAGTACTCTACAGATACAACCATGTCACAAAGAGCACCAGGGCAAGCGTTAACCTATTCCATGCAAAGGGTTTAAAGGGTCACTAAAGGAAAAACATTTTTTTGCTGAAATTACTGTTTACAGTGTATAGAGACATAAAAGTTAAAGGGGAGTTCCACCCACAATTTCACTTTTTAAATATAAATACCCCTGTAATACACAAGCTTAATGTATTCTAGTAAAGTTAGTCTGTAAACTAAGGTTCGTTTTGTTAGGTTGTTACAGCATTTAGATAATCTAGAAATAGTCCGTGGCCATCTTAAGTGTGGGCATCATGAAGCCAGACTGTATGACTTCCTGGATTTCAGCTTTGCATATCTCGCACATGCTCAGTGCTGCACAAGAAATGTAATAGGTTTCAGTCAGGTTTGCAAGGACTACTGGGAAACATGATGCCTATCCCAGAAACCCTTGCAAATAGCCATGTGACTTAATAGCCTAGGCTAATAAGGAGGATGAAGTAATGAAGGACTACAAAATAAAGGTATTTACAAGCAACAAAATAAATAAAAATTGTCCATTCTGAACACTATGAGATTAGGGCATGCAGCACAGACAAACATAAAAAAATGGGTGGAACTCCACTTTAACTGATCCCTTTTAAAGCGGAGGTTCACCCTCAAAATGAACTTTTTTGCTAAACTATCTGCAGCCTTAATAAAGGCTTGTAGTGTTGTCATTTTTTTTTTTTATGTATACACTTACCTGTCTTCAGCCGCACTTCCGGGTCTTCTTCCTTGCGGGGAGTGGACGTGTCGCTCCTTTTCCCCGACAGGGAGCTCTGCGCAATGTCTCCTGGGAGTGAGTGATGATCCTCCCAGGAGACGATTGACGTGCGGGTAAATCGCGTCATCGCCTTCCGAAAATATCCGACGGGAACTTGGCTCTTTACTGGGCTATACGGCGCCTGCCGTGTAGAGCTGACTGCGCAAGCGCCGTAAAGTGCCGAGTCCCCGTCGGATATTTTCGGAAGGCGATGACGTATTTTACCCGCACGTCAATCATTTATGCGACGCCTACTCCCCGGGGGTGATCGAGAACCCGGAAGTCAGGTGAAAAGAAGAAAAAAACGTACAGCCCGAAAAAAAAAAAAATCCAGCAAATCCAGCATACTGTTGATGTCAGCAGTATGCTGGATATAACAGTATATAGAGATTTAAGGGTGAACCTCCGCTTTAAAAATGATAAAAAATAGATAGAAATCAATCATATAATGTGCCTCTAGTTTCACTTTCATTTTTAAACTGGTTTCATGTTTCTGTGAAGTACAGAAGACACACAGAACAAAAACAAACAAATCCAGGGCAGTGTTTTGTTTTAAAAATGAATCTGACTGGTTCTGAGGAGTTTTAGACACACAGCTTAGACCACAGTGAAAAACTGCCATGAGATTTTTCATAAGGAGCCAGACAAGCAGGAAGTGTGAAGATCAGAGCAGAATTACAGCAACTTCAAAGCAAAAACGAACAATGAGGACATGAAAACAGCACTGCATTAAGGTAAAGGAAGCTATTTAGCTAAAACATTTTTTTCCTTTAGTGACCCTTTAACCACTTCAATACCGGGCTTTTATACCACCTCCATACCGGGCCTATTCTGACACTTCTCTCCTACATGTAATAATCATCATTCTTTTGCTAGAAAATTACACAGTACCCCCAAACTTTATATATGTTTTTTTAGCAGACACCCTAGGGAATAAAACGATGGTCATTGCAACATTTTATCTCGCACGGTATTTACGCAATCATTTTTCAAACGCCTTTTTTTTGTAAAAAAAATTGTTTCATGAATTAAAAAAATAACAAAACAGTAAAGTTAGCCCAATTTTTTTGTATTATGTCAAAGATTATGTTACACTGAGTAAATAGATACCCAACATGTCACGCTTTAATTATGCGCACACTCATGGAATGGCGCCAAACTTCGGTACTTAAAAATCTCCATAGGCAACGCTTTTTTTTTACAGGTTACCAGTTTAGATATACAGAGGAGATCTAGTGCTAGATTCGTTGCTGGTACTCTAACGCACGCGGTGATACCTCACTTATGTGGTTTAAACGGCGTTTACATATGTCGGCGGGACTTACGCGTGCGTTCGCTTCTGCACGCGAGCTATCGAGGACAGGGGCGTTTTAATTTTTTTTTTATCTTTTATTTATTTTTACACTTTTTTTCAAAATTTTTTTTTCCACTTTTATTCCTATTACAATTAATGTAAACATCCCTTGTAATAGGAAATGTGTGTGACAGGTCCTCTTTAAGGAGAGATGCGGGGTCAATAAGACCTCACATCTCTCCTCCAGGCTGGAAACCATGAAATCGGTGAAAAAAAATTCACCGATCTCATGCATGGTTGCTTACAGCCGCAATCGCGGCTTTGTTTACTTACGGGGACCCGGGCGTGACGTCATCACATCGCGCCCGGGTCCTCCGACGGTCATAGAGATGACTGGTGACCATCTGGTCACCAGTCATCTCTATGCTTCCTGCCGACGCCGGACGATTCGTTCTCTGGGCCCCCGAAGGCACGGGAGAGCCCGGAGAACCACCGGATGGCGGCGGGAGGGGGGGGGGATGTACGTGCAGAATCGCCGGCTGAAGAGGATATCTGGATGATGCCTCTAGCTGCAGGCATCATTCAGATATCCACCCGCAAAGCCCAGGCCGTCAATTGACGGCCACTTTGGATGGGAGATCCCATCTCTGGCTGTCAATTGTCAAGGGTATTAAAGTGGTTAAGTTAGTATATGCCTACTTTTTGGTGGTGCTGGAACCAAATTAGGTCATATGGCTTACTCACTAAACAATCCCCAACATTTTTGTTAGATGAAAATTGTAATATCTAATATCCTAATAATTACTTTATTAACTATCATGCCCTGTACACACGATCGGTTCGTCTGATGAAAACAGACCGATGGAGCGTTTTCATCAGACGAACCGATCGTGTGTGGGCCCCATGGGTGAAAAAAAAAGAACCCGTTTTAAAATTTTCGTATGGTTAAAAAAATGATAGAAAAAAACGATCGTCTGTAGGGAAATCCATCGGTCAAAAATCCACGCATGCTCAGAATCAAGTCGACGCATGCTTGGAAGCATTGAACTTAATTTTTCTCAGCACGTCGTTGTGTTTTATGTCACCGCGTTAGACACAATCGGATTTTTAACCGATGGTGTGTAGGCAAGACTGATGAAAGTCAGCTTTATCAGATATCTGATGAAAAAATCCATTGGTTCGTTTTCATCAAACGAACTGATCGTGTGTACAGGGCATCAGTGTTATCAATATACATTCAGGGGCAAGGCTAATAATCTATGAACAGATTGGTCTTCTACCAGTTGCTATACTGGCATGGTCCGAGCTAGATTCCCCCCTCCATCGTGCCCTTATATATACTGTATATACTCGAGTAAAAGCCAAGTTTTTCAGCACATATTGTTGTGCTGAAAAAGCCCCCCCCTCGGCTTATACTCAAGTCTCCATCTGCAGCCTCATGTGCCTGATCTCCCGGAGCTGTGTCGCGCAGTCTAGTCGGCGACCGTTCAGTGTAACAAAGCCCCTCATCTTCATCCGTGATATGGGTTACATGTTAATAAACCTATTTGCATTTTTATAATTGGTGCCTACAAAGTCCATTTCTGCGTTACTATAGACACCCACAGCCCATCCTGTGGTTCGTGATCTACTAATAATTTAATAATCCTCATCCATGATAGGCGGAATACTGACTCACTACTGGGAAACTGAATCAGTGTTCTATCGCGAACGAAGAGGAGGCGGGGCTTTGTTACACTGGACGGCCACCGACTAGACTGACTGCATGTCACAGCGCAGGGAGATGAGGTACATGAGGCTGCAGATGGACACAGTGAGGCAGGGAAATGGGCACAGTGAGGCTTCAGATGGGCACAAGGAGGCAGAGAGATGGGCACAGTGAGGCAGAGAGATGGGCACAATGAGGGTGCAAATGGGCACAGTCAGACTGCAAATGGGCATTGTTGACCCTCTTTTCCACTTACAGTAGCTGTTGCATTTCTCACCCTAGGCTTATACTTGAGTCAATACGTTTTCACAGTTTTTTGTAGTAAAGTTTTTTTGAGGTGCCTTGGCTTATACTCGAGTATATACAGTGCCTTTCTTTTTGTGATAAGTAAGTGACTTTTTCACAACTAAATATAATCAAATTCTCAACATTATTACCCCTGAAATCAAGATGAAGAAATAGACTCGTTGAGCCAGATTCTCAGAAGAGATACAACGTTGTATCTCCAGATACACCGTCGTATCTCTGTTTCTGAGGCGTCCTATTAATGCATAGATTTGACGTAGATCCGACATCACTTACACCGTCGTATCTAAGTTGCAATGTTACGCTGGCCGCTAGGTGGCGTTTCCGTCGATTTTTGCGTCAAATATGCAAATGAGCTACATACGTGTATTCCCGAACATATTTGTGCCCCGTCGTCGTAGTTTACGTTGTTTGCGTAAGTGTAAGTTTACCCCTGCTATATGAGGGGGTAGCCTTGCGTAGGTTTGGAGTACGCCATGTTAAGTATGAATGTCGGGACAGCGTCGTGTTTTTCTGTCGTTTACATCGTTTGCGTAACTCGTTCTCGAATAGGGCTTTGCGTAAGTGGCGTTCACGTCGGTTTCATTGACTTTTTGCGACGTGATTTGGAGCATGCGCACTGGGCTACGTTTACGGCCTGCGCATGCGCAGTTCGTTCGGCGCAGGGGCACGCTTAATTTAAATACAAGACGCCCCCTACATTCCCAATTTGAATTACGTGGGGATACGCCGGGCCATTTACACTACGCCGCCGCAAATTACGGAGCAAGTGTTTGAGAATACGGCACTTGCGTCTGTAAGTTGCGGTGGCGTAGTGGAAATAGGATACGCTACGCTACAATGTGTCAAATGACATGCAAGTAACTCCTTGATATCACAAAAACAACGGAAAAAAAATCGTACCATTTGTAGCTAATGTATGTATTTGTGATAATTATAAAGAACATTTTTTGTTGTTGTTTTGTTCCTATCTATCCACCTGTAAAGTAAAAGTTATTGACATCTTTTGAAGTTATACTGGTACCCTAATAGATCTGATTATTATGAGGATTTCCACAGTCTGGTAAAGGGGTATGAAAGATTGTCCGAGGGAAGGGGAAAAGCCAGATACATTATATGCTGATACAAGTAAGCCAAGAAAACACTCTTACCCATTTGGCTAGAACTGCGGCTCATTCCTGATATACAACAAAATCTGTCAGTTGTATTCTACTGACTTGTCTTGAATACAGAACGTCTTCCAAGCCTCATTAATATAATGTGCTTTATCAGGCCAGAGTAATCTAGTCGTGGTGGTTTCAGGGCTTTAAACAAACATGTAGAAACAAACAGTTGTAAAATAAGAATAAAGAGAAAAAAAGGGCGACTCGGCTGCAGCAAAATGTGTTGATTTTTTTTAGAGCTCACCATTTTTATAAGTTAAAGCGGGGTTCCAACCACAATTAGCATTTTTTAAATGTATGTCTTTTCATCCTGCGTTTTTATAATATAAATCCGGTCACTTACTATTTTACAATCTGCCGCATAGTTATTCAAAAAAGATAGTTTATAAAACTATGTCTACACCCTTGTCATTTTGCTTGTGGGCATTGTGAAGCCCACAAGCACTTACGTCCTGGAAGTCTTGGATGGGGAGTGATAATTGGGTAGCGCACTGCATCCTGGGAAATGACACACATTTCCCAGGAGCATTAGAGGGAGATGATGTCAGAATCCTAAATGATTCCAAAGGCAGATTTTGTAGGACCACATAGCAACAGGCATTTCCAGATGAGTAAAAACATTTTTTTATTTTTTTTATTTTTTAGGTCTAATGAGCACAATAATGAAAAAAAAATTTGGGATGGAAACTCCACTTTAAATAAGTTAAAATTGCTCATCGTTTAAGTATATTAACATTTTTTTTTATTTAACCGGATATGGAACACTCTCTTACGTTTACTGTTGCTAGCATATCTATAGTTTTTTTTCTTTTTTAAAAAGGGGTTAAAAATAATGTCCTTGCAATAGGCGGGGCTGGTAAGAAAGGGGTACCATCACCCCTCCTGTACAGGGCCTGGGTCCCATTAGTTCAACGGGGTCCTGGGCAGCAGAGGGAAGGGGATTTTGAACAGGAGGGGGTGATTGGTACAGCGGGGGGGCACAGATTTATTGGAACCGATCCCCTGTAGTTTCCTTCATATAGCAGCTGCCCAGATGGCAAGGATAACTTGTCACACATTTGTGGCATTGTTGAACTCTTATGCCGCGTACACACGATCGGACATTCCGACAACAAAACCGTGGATTATTTTCCGACGGATGTGGCTCAAACTTGTCTTTCATACACACGGTCACACAAATGTCGGAAATTGCGAAAGTCAAGAATGCGGTGACGTACGACGAGCTGAGAAAAATTAAATTTAATCAGGATTGCAGCTCTTCTGCTTGATTCATGAGCATTCTTGAGCATGCGTGGATTTTTGTGCCTCGGAATTGGCTACACACGATCGGAATTTCTGACAAGAACTTTTGTTGTCGGGAAAATTGAGAACCAGCTATTAAACTTTTGTTGTAAATTCCGACAGCAAATGTCCGATGGAGCCTACACACAGATTTTTCGACAACAAGCTTACATGGAACATTTGTTGTCGGAAATTACGACATAAGTGTTAGCTTGAAGAGCCCCTGAAGCACAAGTTCTAGTGGACACTTTTCCAATTTGTAGCAAATTTGCATGACAAGTTTCTAGCAAGACCAAAGTTTCACTGGTGAGTCTACAGCAAAAAGCTCTGCAAGTCTACAGCATGAAAATTCAACCACAGTCCCTTTCCGGCTCAATCTCGGCATCGTTGAGTCCGTCACATATGACTCCAATTTATATCCTACCTGTCATTTAACTCGGAAATTACAGACAGGTCCTTTCTTAGGTTAGGAAAAATCCTCACTTCCTGTTCTTCGGTCTGTAACTTCACACAGTAATGCGAGGCTTTCTCCCTGGTGTGGAGAAATCCTCTTGAGGGGGGAGGGGGCAAGCAGGTGGGTCAGGACACCCTCTACTTTACAGATAAAGGAGCTGTGTGTTAGTGGGCATCCAGACACTCCTGCTCGCCCCCTCCCCCCACAAGAGGATTTCTCCACACCAAGGAGAAAGCCTCGCATTACTGTGGAGTTACAGACAGAAGAACAGGAAGTGAGGATTTCTCAGAAGAAATAAGGACATTTAAAAGCAAAATCAAAGTATGAGGTAAGTGAAGGAGGACTGCACTAAGGTAAAGAAAGCCGCCATTCTTTTGAATGGCACAAACGCGGTGACGTCATCGACTATGACGAGCATGCACTCGTCACATTCGATGCCGTCGCCGCCATCTTGCTACACCCTACCTATGCCTAGGAAGCTACCACACATGCGTCAAGGTCATTTCGAGCATGCGCAGGTTTCCACGGCGACAGGTAAGTATACAGACACAGACACTCGGGTTTTACAACAAGAAAACGGAGAGCAGGTTCTCTATTTTTCTCGTCTAGATTCTGGGCAGTTTTCTTGACGAGGAACCTCAAAGCCTCTCACACACGCCCGGTATACTCGGTAAGAAAGCTCTGCCAGCAGTTTTCCTGCAGAGAAAACCTTGCATGTGTAGGAGGCTTTACGCAAATGATTTGATTGGCTAGAGTAGCCCTTTAAATGAATTGTTATGTTAATGTAATTAAAGTTATTTTTATCTTAGCATCATGCCGACATAAATTGCTTATTGAATGGCTTTTGTTTCCCAGGCCAGAATGACATCAGTGTTCCCGGTGGTAGAGTGCCTGGTCACCTATTCATTTCTCAAGTCTCAAGCCTTCCTGCTAAGGTTGTTTGTTCCCCGGACTTCAATGAGAGATTCACTACCAGTCAGCTCACGTCCCCTCTGCCCAGAGGAAGAGGAATTCCAGAGAATTAATAGGATTCTACACAGATTAGACTGGCGGCTTCTCATTGGCATGAATAGGCAAGAGCCAGAGATTAGGCCTGAGCCTTTACACCTCTTTAGAAATAGGATTGCAAACATGAAAGCTCCTCAGCTCTCACGGTGATATTAATAACAGTTATTTAAATCTAAATAGCTGCATTGGCAGGGGATGTATGAGATAATCAGAATAAGAGATGTTTGGCAGACCACCTCAATAAATTGTGCCACCTAAGGCCTAGAAGTGACCTTTGCTGCCTTCAGTTATGAGTGGACAGTGGTGGGTTCAGTCACCTACTGGCTTCTATAAGGTTTTGAAGTCTTCCCATCTCTGCCCACCATACCCCAGCACCATGGAGTCTCACTGCCAAGGTTCCTGTTAGAAATCATGGGGCCCCATACAGCTACTAGGGTGACCACATTTCCAAACTACCATTCAGGGACACCCTTCCCAAAAATCAGCTTGTGCTGTAACGAATCACAGCACAGTGATTGGACACAAGAGGCGGGATTTATGATTTCTCCAATCACAAGCAGGGGGCGGAGACTGTGCTCCTCCAGGCATTCCCGGACAGGACAAGTACTATCAGTGAGTAAAGCGGTGATGTGGCAGCCTTTTTTGGGGGCATTCGTTTGGCTTGGGGGGTGGCTTTGTCAGTTTCATTCTGGGACACTGTATTGTCCTGGAATGAAGGTGCCCGGGACAGACCTACAAAATGCGGGACTGTCCCAGGCAATCCGGGACACGTGGTCACCCTACATACAGCTTACCTGAAGTGACATTTATCAGTCCCTTTCTCTACAAGTGTAGATGCACAGATCAACGAATAGAAAGAGCTCTGAAGCCTCCTGCTCATTCACCACCTGAAGCATAGTAAACAGTTACCATGGATCACTGATGAATGGACACAGGAGTTATTGGTACCTATCGCTCACTGTGTTTATTCAGGAAAGGAAGGGGCCAGTAAATGACATCCCCTGTGTGCCTGCAGCATCTGCCGGCAAGGGGAAAGCAGGCACACTGGGGTGCCCGGACAGCAGATGGAAGGGGCACATGTGCTAGAACCAATCCACTTGCAGTGCAGCCGGAGGGAAAGAGAGGAGGAGAAGCTGGCAGCGCTGCAGGAAGAGGCAGAAGAGGTTCAGTGTCTGCAATAAGACAGTACAGCTGGCCCTCCTGTTTGGCAGGTGCCTGGGCCCCCCTTTTAAACTGATGGGCCCAGTACAGGAGGGCTGGCTGTACTGCCTTTTTAGCAGCCCTGCTCACTCCTCTTCATGTGCCAATTCTTTACGATGGCAGCAGGAGGCAGTAAGAGATGAAGACTCTGATGCAGGGCCGTGTCACAAACTACGGTGAACGGAAGTGAACCACAACTGCGATTAATGAAAGATTTCAATGCACCTCTTTATATTATGTGAAATATCAGTATTGGACCCCAGGCGTCACTCCAATCAAAGAACAGGAGTTTGGGGGTTCTCTACATCATATCACTTTCACATATGCGTTGAGCTACTAAGGAAGGAGGTATTACAACATACCATCAATCCCTAGTGTTGAAAGATTACGATAAACGTGAATGAGCACAACAGCATTAAAGGTTCCAATGCACTTTTCTATGCAAGTGATTATCAGTACGGGACCCCAGGCATCACTCCAATAAACGAACAGGAGTTTGGGGGATCTCTACATCATATCACTTTGCATAAAGGAATGCATTGGGCTACTAAGGGAGTAGGTATAAAATACCTTCTATCCTTAGCATGGAAGAGTGAACATGTTTCGGCATTTTAGGGTGGAAGCCCGTATACAAATAACAACGAATGTCAAACATTTGAAAATACTGTATGCAAGTAGCATTAACTTGTGAGAGGCAATTTCAGTTTAAATGCCTTAAAAGTGTATGTCCCTTTAAGATAGTCCACAACTGTTACATGAAGGCACCATTAGTCATCCCAAGCGGCATCGTGTCTGGGTTATCTAATAAGATTTTTAATAACAAATAGGACGTATCTAACACTTACATATAGTGTGATATCGCCCGGAGATGAAATGCTGGCAGTCTAGGAGAGCAGGAAGGTCTCAGGCTTATGCAGGCTGTAATGATCATCCAATCAGTGGTTTCAGAAGCGCTGAGTGTGTCACTGCAGAAGATAGACGTGCTGACAGGGGAGCAGTTGGTAAGGGAGAAGTTCATCAGGGTGTCAGCAATCCTAGGCTGAAAAAAGGCTGGTGCAGAGCGGCGTCCAGGATCAAGGAGCTCTGAGAGAAGCAGCTCGTGTTCCGGGTGGTGACGTCAGGAGGACGGTGGAGGACGGTGGCTGATCAGGGCCAAAAGTTCACACAACGCGTTTCAGAGCATATCGCAGGTCCGTAGGAGGAACCGCGCGCTCCTTTCTCAAGTGTAGGCGGGGACAGGAATGAAAAAACTTAAGAAGAAATCATAGGGGGTTCGACAGCCAATCGGAAGCCTCAAAACACGATCGTTTTGTGTAATGAGCTGCCGTGTAGGTGAAAGGAGATTTGGAAGGAAGATAGAAAAGGAAAAATGGAGCTGAAAGATAACTAGGGAATTATTATAATAATGTTAAAGGGCACATACATTTTTGCTTGTGTTTAGTATTAGAGAGAACAGAAAACTGTAGTAAAAACGGGAATGCAGTAATTGAATACATTTCATTGAATGGGTGTTGCGCCTAACATAATAACAATAATAATGGCAAAATGATCTCAAAGAATTATAAACTTAATTAATCAAGAAAAGAGATATAGGGGGAGTTGATTAGTAGGTTACCCATTAGTGAGAGGATATTCTGTACAATAGATATGTATATATGAACATATCTAAGATGCAAAATCATATAATATATGGAATAGTCATGTAATAAAATATAGATATGTATATATGAACATATCTAAGATGCAAAATCATATAATATATGGAATAGTCATGTAATAAAATATCTTTCAGCTCCATTTTTCCTTTTCTATCTTCCTTCCAAATCTCCTTTCACCTACACGGCAGCTCATTACACAAAACGATCGTGTTTTGAGGCTTCCGATTGGCTGTCGAACCCCCTATGATTTCTTCTTAAGTTTTTTCATTCCTGTCCCCGCCTACACTTGAGAAAGGAGCGCGCGGTTCCTCCTACGGACCTGCGATATGCTCTGAAACGCGTTGTGTGAACTTTTGGCCCTGATCAGCCACCGTCCTCCACCGTCCTCCTGACGTCACCACCCGGAACACGAGCTGCTTCTCTCAGAGCTCCTTGATCCTGGACGCCGCTCTGCACCAGCCTTTTTTCAGCCTAGGATTGCTGACACCCTGATGAACTTCTCCCTTACCAACTGCTCCCCTGTCAGCACGTCTATCTTCTGCAGTGACACACTCAGCGCTTCTGAAACCACTGATTGGATGATCATTACAGCCTGCATAAGCCTGAGACCTTCCTGCTCTCCTAGACTGCCAGCATTTCATCTCCGGGCGATATCACACTATATGTAAGTGTTAGATACGTCCTATTTGTTATTAAAAATCTTATTAGATAACCCAGAGGCGCTTTTCTCCTTTTCTTTTCTCTTTCATGTATTTGAGTCGACTTCACTCATGGAGAAGCAGCCCTGGTTATTTATTACAAATCATTTTCTATATGACATGGACATCTGAGCTTAATTTTATGGATATCACTGAACATTCGGAGCGCTGTATCTTTGTTTTTTTGCAAGCGGCATCGTAGTAATTACTAGAGCCAGATTCATACACAGTACTTAATAAAGCTATATATGAACCGGGTATTTGTACAGTAACAAATGTGATGAGTGTTTTCCAGTAAGCAGGTATCGCAGCAGCCTTGAGATTCTGCAGTGCAGGGTCTCCTGGTGGGGGGTATCTTAGGGTGTCCCCAGCCTAGACATGTGCATTTGTTTTCGTTAGAATGCATTTTCGTCCGAAAATCTGTTTTTTTCGTTATCGTTTTAACAAACGATAACGAAAGCGCAAGAAACGAAAACCGAAAGATCCGACATAAAAAATGCTTTGTTTTCATTTTCGTTACGGTAAAAATCCGATATAGAGAGATTCGACATTATAGGGAAAAGATTCGACATTATAGGGAAAAGATTCAACATTATAGGGAAAAGATTCGACAGTATAGGGAAAAGATTCGACAGTATAGGGAAAAGATTCGACAGTATAGGGAAAAGATTCGACATTATAGGGAAAAGATTCGACAGTATAGGGAAAAGATTCGACAGTATAGGGAAAAGATTCGACAGTATAGGGAAAAGATTCGACAGTATAGGGAAAAGATTCGACATTATAGAGAAAAGATTTGACACTATAGAAATAATAGATTCGACATTACAGAGATTAGATTTCGATTTATGAGAAAATAGATTCGACATTATTACTAGTCATACAACATTAGAATTCTTGTAGTCGGAATATTCAAACAGAAATGTACGATTCAACGTAAAGATTCGACGTTCCATCGAATATTCTTTTGACCATTTGACAGAAACCAAGTATTATTGGATTTTCGGACGAAAGCTATTCCCCAACGAAAAACAAAATAAATCAAAACGATTTTCGGGAGTAACTAAATAAATTTATTTTCCAAACGAAAACGAAAAAACAAAACAAAATATTCCAGTCTGCACATGTCTACCCCAGCCACAGCAGTTAGATGGGCAGCGTGGAAGGAGGCAGTAGATAACCAAGAGGTAGCATGGTTCTGGGTGGCGCTGCTACTCTGTTGAGGGGATATAACAGGCGTGGACGGTTCCCAATTTAGGGAAAGACAGTAGTTTAAACGTAGTCAAGCCAGCTTCAGCCGACAATAATAGGACCCCATTTGAATGGGGCTAGAAGGCTTTTTTAGGCAGCTGATAGGTGCATGGAGCAAACAGCGGTGATCCGCAGCGCACTTACTTCCGTGTTCCAGGCTGGAACGCACGCAGCACCGGGCGATGACATCATAATGGTCACTTCCAGTTTACTGGAGCCTTAAAGGCGCCAAATGTTTAAAGAATACCAAGCTTGGAGCTTTGAATGCTTTTAAGTAGGGTTGTCCCGATACCGATACTAGTATCGGTATCGGAACCGATACAGAGTATTCGCGGGAGTACTTGTACTCGCGCAAATGCTCCCAATGCCTCTGCCGATTTTTTGTATTTATCAACATGTTCTGTGAAAATTCTTTGAGTTTTTTTACTACTGCGTGACAAGCAAATACATTTTTTTTATTTATTTTTACTCATTTTTATTCTTTTATAATGTCTTGAGTTAGAGTTCTTCATAATTCTAAAGAAAATATCCTTAGTCTGTATTGTGGTTTGAAAACTGTCACATGACATTTAAAAAAAGTATCGGTATTCGGTGAGTACATGAAAAAAGTATCGGTACTTGTACTCGGTCCTAAAAAAGTGGTATCGGGACAACCCTACTTTTAAGTGCAAAGGAGGGATTTGGGGTCTTCTATAAGACCCACGTCGCATGACCGCGCAATTGTCAGTTAAAGCGACACATCGCGGAATCGCAAAAATTGGCAAAGTCCTTAACCTGCATAATGGTTCGGGTCTTAAGTGGTTAAAGCTTGACATGTTGAGTATCTATTTACTCACGCAACATGATCTTTTGTATTGTACCATAAAATTGGGTATTACTTTTGCATTTGTGTGCGAAATGTTGTGCTTTATAAACTGTTGCGCAAATATGCATGACATAAAAAAGTAGCTTTCACAAAATACTTTGTTTGGGGGTTATTACTATTATTCAGGCCCACATTATTTTATTAGACATGTATGCAAAAATGGCTCTGGCAAGAAAAGGGCCGAGCACAGTGTGAGACGGGCAGATGGCTAGATGAGAGACGCAGACATTATAATTGGCATGAAGGGCACACTTGTCACATGAATATTTCCAACACATTGGACATTATCTGTGTGTGATAATACGCATCCTCAGAACTCATATCCAATCTTCTAGACACCTATCCAGCCTCATAATGGCCAGGCCCTACTACACACTACACACGATCAGTCCATCCGATGAAACGGTTAACCGATGAAGCTGACTAATGGTCTGATGTGCCTACACACCATCGGTTAAAAAAACGATTGTGTCAGAACGCGGTGACGTAAAACACGACGACGTGCTGAAAAAAACAAAGTTCAATGTTTCCAAGCATGCGTCGACTTGATTCTGAGCATGCGCGGCTTTTTAACCAAAGCTTTTGCATACTAACGATCAGTTTTGACCTATCGGTTAGGCGTCCATCGGTAAAATTTTAAAGCCAGTTCTCTTTTTTGTGGCCGAAGGATAACTGACCGATAGGGCCCACACACAATCGGTTTGTACAGATGAAACGGACCTTCAGTCTGTTTTCATCGGTTTTGACTGATCATGTGTACGCAGCCTTAACTCTGCATTCACACCTAGGCGTAGGCGGTATGCGGCGTATTGTGGCGACATGAAATAGGCGTTTTGTCCCCGTGATTTGCAGCGACAAAATGCGCCTTGTTTTTGTCTGGAGGGGTGATTTTTACATTGTCGGCTATGCCCGAACACCGAAGACGCCTAAAAAAAGGGTCCGGGACTTGTTTCAAGCTTCAGGCGTACGGCGTTTCGCGTAGAGATGTAAACCATCTCCATAGCCGACAATGTAAATTCGCCCCTCCAGCGTATTTCAGCCTGCTACAGCGTCGGGCGACAAAACACCTAGGTGTGAATGGAGCCTAAGGATCACTTACTGTATGAGCAACTCAAAGAGTCTAAAATACATTTTTATATTTCAGTGCATATTTCAAGAAAGATGCTTTTCTTTTTTTCTCTAGCAATGCTAAATTATGTAACATAAGAAAATTACAGCAGTAAGACTTTCTCCCTGGTAATTTTAGCTCACATCACAAGACTGGTAAGTGGTCCAAAATAAGTAATACATTATATGCAAAATAGAAACCTAATAGTAGAAAACTGGGTCATGCTTTGAAGAATAAAACTAGGGCATTGTTACACATATGCCAACTGTCATTTTAATTTCCAATTTTGGCGCAATGTGCAGTAAAGAACAGTATTTGATTAAAAATAAACGAAAAAAGCTGAACTCAACACAGCTATAAAAGGGCACATTTTAATGCAGTCCTTCTGTATTCATTAATACATCATTAAAGTGGTTGTAAACCCTAGAAAAAAGAAACCCTGCAAGACAAAGGCATAATGAGTTAGTATGCATAGCATACTAGCTCATTATGAATTACTTACCTTACATCAAACCCCTGCAGTGGTCCTCGCACATAGGTGTCATTGCTTCTGTTTGCTTTAGTGTGCATGTGCCGATGACATCGGCACATGCAGGGGACAGGGGATATCTCCTAAACTGTTCAGGTTTAGGAGATATCGGAGTAGCTACAGGTAATGCCCTGTACACACGATCGGAATTTCCGATGGAATTAACTTTAGTGTATTTTTTACTGAAGATTTGTGCTTTATAAACTGTTGCGTAAATATTGCATGACATAAAAAAAATAGCTTTCACAAAATACTTTGTTTGGGGGTTTAGATCACAAATGGGTTACATTCTTTCTTCCATCAGACTTTTTCCATCAGATTTTCCGATCGTGTGTAGCTTCATCAGAGTTTTTTCCATCGAAAGTTCTGATAAATTTAATCGGAGTTTATATATAGAACATGTTATATTTTTATTCAGATGGAATTCCGACGGAATTCCGATGTGATTTGGCTGGGCAAAAGCCAGATCTTGTGTACGCGGCATAAGCCTTATTAGGGTCCTTTCACACGTGCGGACCGTTTTCCCTATGGGATATCGTACGTTAGCAGATGAGCATCCGCTATTGTCCGTTAACATCCGTCTCCGTTAAGCTCCGTTTTTTTGAACGGAAGAAAACCCTATTTTTCTTCCGTCAAAAAAACGGAACGGACGAAAAACGGATGTTAGCGGATGATCCGTTAACATCCGATCCGCTAACATCCGTTTTTCCTCAAAAAGCTGATAAAATAAAGTTCTAACCAAAAAAATAAAACGGATGAAAAACGGATGAAAAACGGATGATAAAAAAAACTGATCTAAAAAACGGTCTGCACGTGTGAAAGGACCCTTATAGGCTTACCTGTAGCAAAAAGTATGTTGTAAGGGTTTACAACCACTTTAACCATATGTTTAATGCAAGAAATAGAAGTACAGTAAAACCTTGAATTGCAAGCATAATTCGTTCCAGAAACATGCTTGCAATCCAAAGCACTTGTATATCAAAGCAAATTTCCCCATAAGAAATAATGAAAAGTCAAATGATTTTTTCCACAACCATTTATTCATAAGTCCTTCAGTTTATAGTCCATATAAAAAGATTATAGCAATGTTACAAGTTGTGTAACCATAAAATGTCCATCCACAAACGGAAGCCTCCACAGGTGGATTAGAAGCAAAATACACCAGGAGCTACAAAGTATAAAGCCCTGTACACACGATAGGATATCTGATGGAATCTCATCCGATGGATTTTTTCATCATATATCCGATGAAGCTGACTTTCAACAGTCTTGCCTACACACTATCGGTCAAAATCTGACCGTGATCAACGCGGTGACGTAAAACACTACGACGTGCTGAGAAAAATGAAGTTCAATGCTTCCGAGCATGCGTCAACTTAATTCTAAGCATGTGTGGATTTTTGACCGATGGACTTCTACACAGATGATCGTTTTTTTCTATAGTTTTTTTATCCATAGGAAATTTTTAAAACATGTTCTATTTTTTTTCACAGATGGAAAAAAAAACGATGGGGCCCACACAGGATCGCTTTGTCCGATGAAAACAGTCCATTGGTTTGAAACCAATCGTGTGTACAGGGCTTAAAAGAGAAGAGGGGCACCTCTAAGTGTAGCAATATGTTGCTAAATGTTGTACCTTCATTAAATGTAACCATATTGCTACACTTGGGCCGCGTACACACAATCGAATTTATCTGCTGTAAACGGTCTGACGGACCGTTTCAGCAGACAAATTCGATCGTGTGTACGGGCGGACAGACGGGTTTTTCCAGCAGACAAATTTTAAAGCATGCTTTAAAATCTGTCTGCTGGGAACCTGTCCGTCCGACATGTCTGGTGGTTACTACACTAACCAGCAGACATATCTGTCCACACATGCGTCAAATAGATTCGACGCATGCGTGGACGTTTTTTACTTCCTGGTGCGGTGACGTGGCGGCGTCAATGTAACCGCCACATCACCGCGCTGTCTGCCGGTGGGGATTTTGTTTTGATCATGTGTACACGATCAAACCAAAATAGCCCAGCAGACAAATCCGATCAAATCGGTCTGTCAGACCGATTTGATCGGATTTATTTAGTCGTGTGTACGCGGCCTTAGAGGCTTCTCTTTTATACTCAGTTGTGACATGACGCTACTTGTATATCAAGATATCAAGATATCGCTTGTATATCAAGACAAAATGTATTAAAAAATTTAGCTTGTCTTGCAAAATGCTCTCAAACCAAGTTACTCTCAAACCAAGGTTTTACAGTACATGAATGAGACTTGATATCATCATTGTGCTGCCTCTCCTTCACTGTCTAGTTACAGAATATGGGTGGGTCCATGACAGCGTGGGCAGAATGATGCCAGCTGTCATTCAACCAGGAAGACCGAGGACTTTATGTGGCAAAAAAATAAGTACTACGGGGACAACTCTGGATTGAGGGTAAGTATTGATTCAAAAGGTGTTTTTTAATGTTATTTTTGTAGCATCCTCCTAGTTAGGCTGCTAGGTAAATTTAGTTTTTGGCCCCTGCTGTAATCAGGGGAGTAGCAGTTGTTTGACCTGGTCTGTTTAGGGCTTCACAGGCTGAGAGTTTGATTGCTTCCTCCTGTCGCTAGAAGAAGTTTCTGGAACTTTGGGAGGGATAATTCAAATAACCAGCTTGTAGGGGGGGATCTTTGGGGAACTTTGGGGAACTCAGTTCCACCACCTCTGGCTCAGACCCTTTGGTGCCTGCTCACTACAATCACTTGTAAACACAGAAGTCTGGTTTCTGTTTTTACAAGTGACAGCTCTGTATAACCACCTGAACTCTACATTCTGTATGTAATGCAATCCTGGTATTTAATGCCCCATTTAGACCCTTCTACTGTTTGTGAAATCTGAATGGGGTCGTGGTTGAGTTCCTGCACCTATTTTCTGAGAAAAAAAGCTCTGTGTGAACCTATAGGCTACCCCAGTCTACCTGTGCTTGTACTACAGTTACTGAGTGAGAAGTGTCCCCCCCAAAACAAAACCTGATGTTTTGGAGTATTCCACATCCCCCAAAAAACCCTCCCGCTACCAGTTCTACAAGCAAATAAAACCTAAAAAGACATACCCGGACTGTTTAACCACTTAAGACCCGGACCAAAATGCTGCTAAAGGACCTTGCCCCTTTTTGCGATTTGGCACTGCGTCGTTTTAACTGACAATTGCGCGGTCGTGCGACGTGGCTCCCAAACAAAATTGGCATCCTTTTTTCCCCACAAATAGAGCTTTCTTTTGGTGGTATTTGATCACCTCTGCGGTTTTTATTTTTTGCGCTATAAACAAAAATAGAGCCACAATTTTGAAAACAATTCAATATTTTTTACTTTTTGCTATAATAAATATCCCCAAAAATATATATATATTTTTTTTCCTCAGTTTAGGCCAATACGTATTCTTCTACCTATTTTTGGTAAAAAATCACAATAAGCGTTTATCGGTTGGTTTTCGCAAAATTTATAGCGTTTACAAAATAAGGGATAGTTTTATTCCATTTTTATAAAAAAAAATGTTTTACTACTAATAGCGGCGATCAGCGATTTTTTTCATGACTGCGACATTATGGCGGACACTTCGGACAATTTTGACACATATTTGGGACAATTGTCACTTCCACAGCAAAAAATGCATTTAAATTGCATTGTTTACTGTGAACATGACAGTTGCAGTTTGGGAGTTAACCACAAGGGGGCGCTGTAGGAATTTAGTGTTCCCTGTGTGTGTTTACAACTGTAGGGGGGTGCGGCTGTAGGTGTGACGTCATCGATCACGTCCCCCTATAACAGGGATGACGCGATCGATGCTGCGGCCACAGTGAAGCACGGGGAAGCCGTGTTTACACACGGCTCTCCCCGTTCTTCAGCTCCGGGGACCGATCGCCGCACTCCAGCGGCGATCGGGTCCGCGAGTCCCGTGGACCCGGTCCCGGAGCTTCGGACCGGGTCACGGGAGCGCGCCGTGGGCGCGCGCCCGTGACCCACGGCTGGGTACTAGAATCAACGTATAGATACGTTGATGTGCCCAGCCGTGCCATTCTGCCGACGTAAATGTGCAGTAGGCGGTCCTTAAGTGGTTAATGAGCCAGAGTGTATGGACTGTTGCTGTGTGCCTGGATGCCCCTGCACTGTGTTGGGAAAGAACCTGTGAATTTACAGCAGCCCCTTTGGGGGTAGCACTACACTTTTAATAGGCTATTGGCAGTGTTCCTTGGAAGAGGTCTGCAAATAAGCTTTTTTAAAAAAGGAAACAACTTCTGGGTAGATGGCATTCATAGGGTAAGCTTGCAAAAACCAACGTTTTGATTCTTCAGAATGAATGATGAGATATTTCATATATACAATAATTAGTCATAAGTGTAAAGAGGACTTACTTTGACTTCCACAGAGTTTCCCTCATTTGTTATGTGTCTTTCCACGTAACTTGAAGACAGCAAGTCACTGTAATAAACAAAACATTGCTATATTAACATGACATTGCAATTATAAGACTGTGAACAGTAAAAGTATCTAAAGCCAATTTTTTTATACATGTATTTTGGTAATAAATACAATTTCTAATCATATGAAGTTAAAGGGATTGTAAAGGTACAATTTATTTTTCCTAATTAGCTTCCTTCACCTTAGTGCAGTCCTTCTTCACTTACATCATCCTTCCATTTTGCTTTTAAATGTCCTTATTTCTTCTGAGAAATCCTCACTTCCTGTTCTTCTGTCTGTAACTCCACACAGTAATGCAAGGCTTTCTCCCTGGTGTGGAGTGTCCTGCTCGCCCTCTCCCTTGAGTGTCAGGAGGCTCTCTACGTTGCAGATAGAGAGAGGAGCTGTGTGTTAGTGGGCGTCCTGACACTCCTGCTCGCCTCCTCCCCCCTCAAGAGGCTTTCTCCACACCAGGGAGAAAGCCTTGCATTACTGTGTGGAGTTACAGACAGAAGAACAGGAAGTGAGGATTTCTCAGAAGAAATAAGGAAATTTTTTACCTTTACAACTCCTTTAATAACAAGAGTCTCCCTTTACATCAGAGTCCACAGAGTTTCTCTTAAAGCGGGGGTTCACCCTAAAAAACATCTATGTACCATTACATCCAGCATACTGCTGACATCTACAGTATGCTGGTATTTTTTTCTTTCTCTGTACATACGGTCTTATAGTTATTTTCACCCAGCTTCAGAGTTCTCACTCCCGCGGGGAGGAGGCGTTGACGTGTGTAAGGCGCGTCACACGTTCCGAAACTAGCAGAACTGGGACTCGGCTCTTTACGGCGCTATGCGGCGCCTGCACCTGCCGTGTAGAGCTGACTGCGCAGGCGCCGTATAGAGCCGAGTCCCAGTTCGGCTATTTTTGGAACGCATGACGTGCCTTACCCACATGTAAGGGATGCTCTGGGAACCCTGATCTAACAGGGAACACTGAGTACTCTGATGTACGGTGAGGACTCTAATGTAAGGGGAACACTGTGGCCTCTGGTGTAAAAGTGAACCCTGATGTAAGGGGTGCTCTGAGAACTTTGTTATGTTACAGCCTAATTGCAAAATGAATCTTTTATTAAGATCTTTATGTTATATAAATTGAATATAATTTCATAAATATATTGTTTATTATTGAAAAAGAACAAATTTTACTTTTAATCTTTCCTGGAAAAAAAAGCGGCTTTCAAAAAAAATAAAATTGTTTTTCCTCAACTCTTTTTTTTTTCAGGCCCTCCCATCTTTTTTTTTTCAGGCCCTCCCATCTTTTTTTTTTCTAACTTAGAATTTTTTTATTTAAGAATTTCAAAGTATACATACAGTATAGTTGTAGAGCTGTATCATTGTGTTACATAAGAAAGTGAACAATGATGACATGAAGTCCAATATGCCTTCTTGAGTAAAAGTTCCATAGATCTACGTGTAGCCAATTGTAAGTCCAGTCCAGATGGGGAGGAGGCATAGGCGTGCGCACAGGGTGTGCCAGGTGTGCCCAGGCACACCCTAATCACCCTTTGCATCATAGATTCCCTAGTAATCCTTCCACCCGCACTGCTGCTGGCTTCCCTCCTATCCCGGTGGCTGATGCTGCAGGGATGTTTTAGGATGAACAGGGGAAGGGGCCGGTAAATATGTAATTTACTGACCCCTTCCCTTTCTGAATGAACACAGTGAGCGATTGGCAGTGTGTGTTTTTGAGATTTGGGGTGCACACCCTAATGCAATAGGCTGTGCACACCTATGGGAGGAGGTAATGGTATTATAAGATGAAGGTGGGTCGTTTTGGTACAGGTGAGGAAGATATACAGGACGAGCGTAGGATTGTGGAGTAATCAGTGGCGGTGCGTCCATAGAGGGCGCTGGAGCGCCGCCCCCTCTGGCTACCGCACACACCACTGACAAGTGACAATATACATAGATTCATGCATTACATTTTAAAAAAATCCGGAAGGAAACACTGCGCTAGACAAAACTAAGAAGAATGAACTAAAGAATAATACTTAGTATTAAATTGGAAGCAGCCAGTATCAATAATTTGTGATACAAAAAATTAAACAGAAATAAAGAAAAAGGGGATACGGCGCTTAGTGATTAAAGAGCTGAGATCAAAAATTGCAGATCGGGCTCAAAATTTTACATAAACATCAATGGTTAAATGAATGTGAATTACCAAAGAAAAAACACTCAAGTGGTACGTGAACAGTCTAAGTGTGTTGAAAATATATATGGTGAAAAAAGTCCTTAAACGATGTCCAATCAATTAGGAGAAGAAAAAATCCCAAAAGAAAAGTCCAATTAGTCATCCATATGTGTGGGGTGAGAATAGAATGAAACCAATCCACCGTAGAAAACACCCGGGTGTGGTGATGTAGTCTCCTTACCATGTGTTTTGACCACTATGTGGGTCACTCTGTGCGCGGGGGTTTAAGGTCTCCCTCCTGACCCTCTGTACTGTCACTGCGGTGTTCTCAATTATATCGCGATGTTAACCGGAACATAAGAGAAAAATGGAACCATAGCGTGATACCAGAGATTGATTTTATTTTAAAAGAAATAAAAGCTATTGCACTCACATTTGATGTGTGGTATAACCAGCGGTGTGTCAAATATAATGAAGCCGGCGGCTGATCGTCCCTCTCGTTCTGGCTTCCTCGATAGGACCAGCGTGATGGCGTCGATACAGCAAGCCACACCTACGCGTTTCGTCACCACGGACGTCGTCTGGGATTGGCAGCCAATCCCAGACGACGTCCGTGGTGACGAAACGCGTAGGTGTGGCTTGCTGTATCGACGCCATCACGCTGGTCCTATCGAGGAAGCCATAACGAAAACGAGCAGGAGAGGGACGATCAGCCGCCGGCTTCATTATATTTGACACACCGCTGGTTATACCACACATCAAATGTGAGTGCAATAGCTTTTATTTCTTTTAAAATAAAATCAATCTCTGGTATCACGCTATGGTTCCATTTTTCTCTTATGTTCCGGTTAACATCGCGATATAATTGAGAACACCGCAGTGACAGTACAGAGGGTCAGGAGGGAGACCTTAAACCCCCGCGCACAGAGTGACCCACATAGTGGTCAAAACACATGGTAAGGAGACTACATCACCACACCCGGGTGTTTTCTATGGTGGATTGGTTTCATTCTATTCTCACCCCACACATATGGATGACTAATTGGACTTTTCTTTTGGGATTTTTTCTTCTCCTAATTGATTGGACATCATTTAAGGACTTTTTTCACCATATATATTTTCAACACACTTAGACTGTTCACGTACCACTTGAGTGTTTTTTCTTTGGTAATTCACATTCATTTAACCATTGATGTTTATGTAAAATTTTGAGCCCGATCTGCAATTTTTGATCTCAGCTCTTTAATCACTAAGCGCCGTATCCCCTTTTTCTTTATTCATGCATTACATTGCATGAATCTATGTATTGCCGCTGAATATTCAGATGGCCGGCCCCCTGGTGAGCGCCGGCCATCTTCCGCCGGCTGCGGAAGTGCCTTCCTGAGGGCTTTCCGATTACAGCCCTCAGGATGCTTATTGAAAGGGACGCACGGTGTGTGCGTTCCTTGGATAAGAGTGACAGGCGTCTCAGCCAATCAGGTTACCGGTAACCTGATTGGCTGAAGCGTCAACGAGGGTGGAAGAACACATCTAGGGACAGAAGAAGAAGAAGCACGGCTGACCCCAGGTAAGTGCCGGGGGGGGCATTTTACAGGGCACAATGGCTACAATGGCAGGGCACAGTGGCTACAATGGCAGGGCACAGTGGTGACAATGGCAGGGCACAGTGGTGACAATGGCAGGGCACAGTTGTGACAATGGCAGGGCACAGTTGTGACAATGGCAGGGCACAGTGGCTACAATTGCAGGGCACAGTGGTGACAATGGCAGGGCACTGTGGTGACAATGGCAGGGCACAGTGGTGACAATGTAAGGGCACAGTGGTGACAATGGCAGGGCACGGTGGCTGCGTTTGATGGGCACAGTGAGGCTGCAATTGTTGGGCACAGTGAGGCTGCAATTGTTGGGCACAGGGAGGCTGCAATTGTTGGGCACAGGGAGGCTGCAATTGTTTTTTTTTTTTTTTTGTTTGTTTGTTTGCGCCCCCCCAAAAATTTTGATCACCAGCTGCAGCCGCCACTGAAGGAGGGGGGGGGGGGGGGCTTGCAGATGGACCTCGGTAGGGAGACAACTGCTTCCATTCAGAGAGTGAGTGTCTCTTCCTTTCAAGCTGTCTTTTTCTTTTTTTGTGAAAGTTTAAATTTGATTGGCTGTACAGACAGTAGTGCTGCTTTCATTCAATGGGAGAACAAGTCAAGGAATCTGGTTCCTTTTGGGCAACTTTTTGTGCCTGAGATTATAGCTGCCCTTTTTTATATATGGCTCAACCATTGGGATTGAATTAAGCTGGTTCATATATCATTTAATACTCCCTGTATATTGAAATATTGTATCACTCGGTGCGCCTCCTAAACGTTACAAGCGCTGTGATGGATAATCTGCAGGAAAATCAAAGTGTAGTCAGTTTTCATGTCTCCTAATTTGTCGGTATGTAAAATAATTCATTCCTGAAGCTCGATATACTTATTAAGCATTTATAATATGCAGTCAATTGCCAGTCCATTAACATTATTGCATTTCAAGGATTATACTCTGATTGCAGCTCCATGTTCTCCACTGTAAGTGTACAAAAAACCGCCGGCTGAAATAAAGTGCAAAGTCACCCGTCATAAAACTCCCCACACAGCAACATACTGATCACTGATGAAGCCTTCATAGACTTGGTGCATGCTGTATACAGAAGTGCGCATTACAATTACCGGTGATGGAACTCCTCTATAAAGCGAAATTCTCCGTATTTTCAGTTTTTTTGCGTTTTACAGGTTAGCAGGCAGCTAAATCCTTAGTGGAAATACATATACAGTAAAACCTTGGTTTGAGAGCGTTTTGCAAGACAAGCAAAATGTTTTAATACATTTTGCCTTGGTATACAAGCAATGTCTTGATATAAGAGTAGCGTCATGTCACACTGGAGTATAAAAGAGAAGAGAGGAGCCTCTAAGTGTAGCAATATGGTTACATTTAATGAAGGTACAAGATTTAGTAAGTTATTGCTACACTTAGAGGCACCTCTCTTCTCTTTTATACCCTGTAAAAAAAATGCTTTGATATACAAGTGCTTTGGATTACAAGCATGTTTCTGGAACTAATTATGCTCGCAAACCAAGTTTTTACTGCAAAGGACTTTTTTTGTATTTTTGTCCAGTAAGTTGTAAGCAGCCCTATCAGGCAACAAAGCCAAGTTGACCTGATTTTAAAGCTGAACTCCAGGCTTACCTTTAGCTTTGCACAGTTGTATAGCCTCCCCTCCGTACCAAAGTTGCTTACTCTGTTTTTACTGCACACTGTGAGCTTCTCATAGGGCCAGATTCAGGTAGATGGGCGCATCTTTATTCTTGAGTAACGTTTCTCATTTACGTTACTCTGCCGAAACTTTAGGAGAAAGTACTGTATTCACAAAGCACTTGCTCCTAAAGTTGCGGCGGCGTAGCGAAAATGGGCCGGCGGAATTCAAATTGGGCGGGTAGGGGGCGTGTAGTATTTAAACTAGGCGCGATCCCGCGGCGAACGCACTGCGCATGCGCCAGCCGTCAATGTATCCCAGTGCACATGCTCCACATTAGGACAGTGTTTTCTACGTGAACATCAATGACGTCAATCCCCATTCACGGACGAGTTACGCAAACGACGTGAAACTTTTTCAATTTGACGCGGTCACGACGGCCATACTTAACATAGGATGCGCATGCTTTTTTTTGCTTTATCTTTACGCCGGGAAACCCCTTACGGAAACGTCGTAAAGTGACTGCGTCGTGCCCGCGTACGATCGTGAATTGGCGTATCTCGCTGATTTACATATTCTCGGCGTAAATCAGCGGGAACGCCCCTAGCGGCCATTTTAAAATTGCAGTTCCGATACGACGGCAAAATACAATTACGCAGCTCGTATCTGAACTCAATCCCGGCGTATCTTGTTTTCTGAATACAGAAAACAGATACGACGGCGTAGGTTAGAAGTTACGCGGCTTATCTACAGATAAGCCGCGTAACTTTTACCTGAATCTGGCCCATAGTGTGCATTATAAGCTGCAGCAAGTCAGATAAAGCCTGCCTCATTTCTTGTCTGGGGGACATCTATTATCATTTAGCTCTTTAACTGGCCCTGCCCCTTGAATGGAGGCTCTGCATCATATGACTGTTCTGCGTGCAAATATACTGTATTTGCTGGCGTATAAGGCTCCATTCAGACCTAGGCGTACGCTGTAGCGGCGTATTGCGGCGACAAATCAATAGGCGTTTTGTCTCCACGATTTGCGGCGACAAAACGCCTATTGATTTTTTGCAGAAGAGGTGAATTAACATTTCCCGGCTATGCCCGTACGCCCGATACGCCTGAAAAAAAGGGTCCGGGACTTGTTTGAGCGTTCGGCGTGGAGATGTTAACCATCTCCATAGCCGACAATGTTAATTCGCCCATCCAGCGTATCTAGGGCTGCTTCAGCGTCGGGCGTAGGGCGACAAGACGCCTAGGTCTGAATGGAGCCTAAGCGGGACGTGTGGTAATACTGTATGTAGCTTCAGGCTGAGAAAAATGAAGTTCAATGCTTGTATTTTTGACCGATGGACTTCTACACAGACGATCGTTTTTTTATCCATAGGAACATTTTAAAACATGTTGTATTTTTTTTCACCGATGGAAAACAAACCGATGGGGCCCACACACGATTGGTCCGTTTTCATCAGACAAACCGATCGTGTGTACAAGGCTTTACAGTGTAGCACAAGCCTGCGGAGACTCTTTTCGTGCTGCCCCCCTGCAAGGTGCTGCCCTAGGCATGGGCCTTGTTGGCCTAGGCCAGGATACAGCATTGCCTCCTCCTCTGTAACTCTAACTTGGTAACCGTTTTACATTTAAAAAAAATTTAAATGGAGATTTTTTTAGATACCGTAGTTTGTCGCCATTCCACAAATGTGCACAATTTCAAAGCATGACATCTTAGGTATCTATTTACTCGGCGTAACATCATCTTTCACATTATGCAAAAAAAAAATTGGGGCTACTTTACTGTTTTTTTTTTTTTATTATTATTATTCATGAAATGAAAGTGTATGTTCTCCCAAAAAATTGTGTATAAAAAAGACCGCTGTGCAAATCCTGTGTGACATAAAATATTGCAACAATTGCCATTTTATTCTCTATAGTCTCTGCTAAAAAATATATATAATGTTTGGGGGTTCTAAGTAATTTTCTAGCAAAAAATACTGATTTTAACTTGTAAGCAACAAATGTCAGAAATAGGCTTAGGCATGAAAGGGTATAATAATTACAAAAGTTCTGAAGTAGGGCAGGGCTGGACTGGGACAGAAATTTGGCCTTGGACTTCATCCAGACTGGCCCACTTTGACAGGTCTCTCCCATGGCAGCCAGACAACTTCCGCACCCCATCCCCCCCCACCCCCAGCCACCCAAGCCCCATCTCCCCAGTCACTAGCCACTAGCGTTCTACTTTATTAGATTAGAACGGCAGGTACTGGTACTCTTATAGGCAGTGGGGAAGCTAGAAATTATTTCACCCGGGGCAAAGAATCAGTTGAGTGCCCCCCCTTATGGGACAAGATTAGGCAGAAGAGAGAAAATCCCAGGCCATAGCTGTTGAGTCAGCTGTCTGTCCCCTCCCCCATGCTCATCTGTCGTCCCCTATGCTCCTCTGGTCCTCTCCCTGCTACTTTGTTCCCCCCAGGTAAGCGCTGCAGGAAGGGAGAGACAGAGGAGCGGAGGGGGGTGGCGGTCCACTGTCACTGAAGCCGGCCCACTGAGCCATCGGCCCACCGGGAAACTCCCTGTAGTCCCAATGGCCAGTCCATCCCTGAAGTAGGGTAATGAAAAGCTATATCCTGAAACATGGGGAAGGGTCTATCCTAACTCTCAAGAGACTTCAGAGGAGAAAACCGGAAATCCCCTTTAATAAAAAAAAAAGAGGAAGATTGGTTAGGACTCACAATTACATGATCTGTCTTCGGCCATAAAGAAAAATGCTGATTTCTGCAAGCTTGCTGTGCATCACAAATGGCTCAGATACTCATGCTGCAGGTCTTGCATATTTAATGATGAAATAATGCACAGCGGATGCCAGTAAAGAAGGTTTATGAGGACAGTACACAACAATAATGACATATGGGGATCTATATGAAGAACAGAATGGCTGAGGAACACTGTGTAATATAACAAAATAAATACGTAGTACATAAATACACAATATGATTGCTAAGCAATGACTGTATTAAACAAGCACATAGTACTGTACAAACGTTTTAGGCAGGTGTGAAAAAAAATGCTATAAATTAACCTCTTGACCTCCAGAAGATTTACCCCCTTCATGACCAAGCCACTTTTTGCAATATGGCACTGCGTTACTTTAGCGGACAATTGCGCAGTCATGCAATGCTGTATGTATATATTTTTTCCAAAAATAGTTTTATTTTGGTGGTATTTGATCACCACTGAGTTTTTTATTTTTTTGATCTATAAAAAAAAAACGACAACTGTAAAAAAAAAAAAAAAAAAAAAAAAAAAAACTACAGGCCAGATTCCCGTAGAATCCCCGCTGGCGTAGCGTAAGCCATTTACACTACGCCACCGCAATTTAACAGAGCAAGTGCCGTATTCCCAAAGCACTTGCTCCGTAAATTGTGGCGGCGTAGTGTAAATGGCTCTACGTATCCCCACGTAATTCAAAGGGGGCGGCTTGTATTTAAATTAAGAGCGCCCCCGTGTCGATCGAACTGCGCATGCGCCGGCCTCAAAAATAGCCCAGTGCGCATGCTCCAGCTCACGTCGGAAAAAGTGAATGAAACCGACGTGCGCGTCATTTACGTAAATCTCTATTCGCGAACGACTTAGTAAAACAACGTAACTGACGGAAAAAGACGACGCTGACCCGACGCCATACTTAACATGGCATACGACGGAACTTCGTAAGGTTACCCCTCATATAGCAGGGGTAGCCTTACGCGTACGGAAACAACGTAAACTACGACAGGGCGGCGTAAAAACGTTCGGGAATCGTCGGATTAGGCTCATTTGCATAGGCAAATGAGAAATCAACGTACAGGCCACCTAGTGGCCAGCGATGTCATTACATCTCCGATCCGACGGTTTAATTGTTTTTACACCTGTCGGTTCTTCACTGTATCTATGCGTAAGTGATTCTAGGAATCGCACGCATAGATACCCAGTAAAAAAAAGAGAGATACGACGGTGTTTCCTACGAAACGCCGGCGTATCTCTTTTGAGAATCTGGCCCAATATCTTTTACTTTCTGCTATAAAACATATCCAATAAAATAATAAATAACATGTCTTCATAAATTTAGGCCATTATGTTTTGTGCTACATATTTGTGCTAAGAAAAACCCTGATAAGTGTATATTGATTGGTTTGCGCAAAAGTTATAGCATCTACAAAATATGGCATATATACTGGATTGTTACTCTTTTTTTTTTTTAATACTAGTAATGGTGGCGATCAGCGACTTAACCACTTCAGCCCCGGAAGAATTTACCCCCTTCCTGACCAGAGCACTTTTTGCGATACTGCACTGAGTTGCTTTAACTGACAATTACAACGCTGTACCCAAAGAAAATTGACAGTCCTTTTTTTCCCACAAAAATAGAACTTTCTTTTGGTGGTATTTGATCATCTCTGCGGTTTAAATTTTTTGCATTATAAACAAAAAAAGAGCAACAATTTTGAAAAAAAAAGCAATATTTTTTAAATTTTGCTATAATAAATATCCCCCAAAAATATATATAAAACAATTATTTTCCTCAGTTTAGGCCGATATGTATTCTTGCAATAAGCATTTATTGATTGGTTTGGGCAAAAGTTATAGGGCCAGATTGTCAGCTGAGATACGACGGTGTATCTCAGATACACCGTCGTATCGCAGTTTTTTTCAATGGGTATCCATGCGAGTGATTCTTAGAATCACTTAGGCATAGATACACTAAAGATCTGACAGGTGTAAAGCAATTACACCGTCGGATCTTAGATGTAATGACAACGCCGGCCGCTAGGTGGCCTTTACGTTGTTTTCTCATTTGCCTATGCAAATGAGCCTAATACGTCGATTCCCGAATGTTTTTGCGACGCGGCGACGTAGTTTACGTAGGTTGCGTACGCGTAAGGTTACCCCTGCTATATGAGGGGTATGTTTCCGAAGTTCCGTCGTTGCCATGTTAAGTATGGTGTCGGGTCAGGGTCGTCTTTTTCCGTCGGTTACGTCGTTTTACTAAGTCGTTCGCGAATAGGGAATTGCGTAAGTGACGATCACGTCGTTTTGACGTCGGTTTCAACTACGCTTTCCGACGTGAGCTGGAGCATGCGCACTGGGCTTTTTTCCTGGCCGGCGAATGCGCACTTTGTTTGAGGCGGGGGCGTACTAAATTTAAATACAGCACGCCCCCTCCTTCACTATTTAAATTACGCGGCCTTACGACGCCGCATTTACGCTACGCCGCCGAAAATTACGGAGCAAGTGCTTTGAGATTACGACACTTGCTCCAGTAATTTGTGTAGGCGTAGTGTAAATGCGATACGATACGCTACGCCACCAGATACTTTTTGGCTCTTTATTCTTTCAACTGATGGTACGTGCAATATGAGCGGGGGCTTGATTTATTTGTTAAGGGTGTATATATAAATTTCATATTAAACGGAATTACACTATTTGGAGTTTACTCTATTTTTTATGGAATACTTACCCTGACTGACCCCAGCGTGCTTGACGGATGCTATTGCGATAAAGTTTATGCAAGGCCTATTACTAGTTGCCCTCTGGTGAGTTTGTACCCCGAAGGGAAGTGTGCCTCACACGTGGTGGAAAGCTGGGAAGAGGTGTAGGATCTTGTGAACTTTCTTTAAGAAGCACTCATCACTGCTTTATCTTTTAAACATACCGTCATCCATGAATGTTTTATGATGATGGACTTCTAACCAATTTTACAATTAGCGCTGTCTATCATTCGGACTATGTGTTCTAATGTGTTATTTTATCTAGTATTTGTTATATGAGCTTTGGCTGATAGGTTTTAAGATAGCTGCTTGCTTCCACTAATCCTCTTATCAAAAGAGTGACAGTGCTTTCTCTTTTATTTACCTTGTTCTACTGCTGAATAGTATTATCTGCATTGTTTATTATTTTGAGATAGTACAGCAATTTGGCGCTGAGAGGTGCCTCTAGGCCTGGTGACGCACCCTTTTTTCATAGTGCTATAAAAATGCACTGATTACTGTGTAAATGACACTGGCAGGGAAGGGGTTACCCAGTAGGGGCAAGGAAGAGGTTACGTGTGTCCTAGGGAGTGATTCTAACTGTGGGGGGATGGGCTACAAGTGACACGACAGTGATCACTGCTCCTGATCACAGGGAGCAGTATATCACTGCCCTTTTTTACATAGGCATCTCCCTGTTCTGCCTCTCCGTGACAGAATCACGGGCTGCCGGTGAACATCGAGTTCACGGGGCCCACGGGCATGGTCACAAGTTCTTAAAGGGGATGTACAGGTACGTTCATTTGCCCACCGCTGCCATTCTGCCGACGTATATCGGCGTGCAGCAGTTGGCAAGTGGTTAAAGTGGGACTGCGATATGGTAGCAGATGTTCTGACACTTTGTGGGAACCAATGACATTAATACAGTGATCAGTGCTAAAAATATGCACTGTCACTGTACTAATGACACTGGCTGGGAAGGGGTTAAACAACTAGGGAGATCAAAGGGTTAGCCTAGCCAGTGTTTGTGAGGTGCTTTTTTTACTAAGGGATGACACTCGTTTCTGCACAGCCCGCCTGCCCTGTATCAGTAATTATGCTATAGAGTGGTCGGCAAGTGGTTAAGAGCGCTTTCAGAAATAGAAAAAATAAATTAAAAAAAGTGTGGGAACGGCGTTCCTGCTGTGAAAAAAGTGCAGAGACGCCGTTCCCGCAGGACTCGAGCCCTGGGCACAAGCAACCAAAACTCCCAGAAGTGTTAGACCAAGTGTAGGAATGCGAGGATTCTCCTTCACATTCTGCATCAGAACTTGCTGGAGAGGTAAGTGTGGGCAGACTACACAAATATCAAGTAGAAACTATGATTTCCCTTTAAATATCTTTCTGCCGTATTTGGCAAGGTAAATTAAATTAGATCACTGCAAAGGGGAGCACAGTGACACAGTATGCTTTATATCGCCTGATTAATTTCTTTCCCAGCGCGCTCACATGCTGCCAACGTTATTGTGGAAACATCTAACACCAGCAATATATGGAATAGCTTGCAGATAGGATTACCAGAATTTAATTTGAAGAACAATCCCATCTTTGAACACAAATCTCTACAACAAGAGGATTCGGAGAAAGTTAGAAATATAATTTATACAAGAAACAGGAAATTACGGGAAGAGGTTATATTAGAATAGTAATTTGAAGACTTTATTGCGCCCCTTGACTTAACAGCAATGAAGGTATTTGCCTCTGATTTAGGAGATGAGAAATGCAAAATGGAATTATGCTTAATTGTTTTTCTATAATATTAGAAATGCAGATAAAAGGCACAGACCAGGATATTAAAGGGACCCTCTCGCATTAGAAATATGAAGTCAATTTTACAACCTGTTTGTAAGGATGCAATTTTATGGGAATAATCCTTATCCTTGCAAGTCTGCAAGTCCCAATAATATTATTCTAAATGGTTGCCTTTTAAAGAGAACACGTCTTTTTGTAACAATTGTTAAAAAGCTTCATAGGAAAAAACATTATAACCACTTACTAATGCTGCAGCCCCTGCCACTGTCCACCTCTGTGTTCAAAAGATACTAGTGCCTAAAGAATCCAGCATCCAACATTTCCCTGTGTGCATGGGCGTCCGCTGAAAATTTTCCAGGGGTGGGGGGCGTCACAGCAGTGGCAAAACGCAGTTGCATTTAACCCTTTCTTCAAACAGTAGCGGTGTTAAAAGCACCCCACTATCGGCCGAATAGCGTAGCAAAAACGATGGAAAAGTGCCACTTTTTAGCGGCCAGCTGGCAGTGTGAAATAGCTCTTGAGATAATTCAGCTTCACTCCATGCCCATATAAATATAGCCTAGAGAATGTACAGATCTCCCTTCAGCACAGATGGACCCCTCTTCAGCACAGACCCCTCCATTCAGCACAGATGGACCCCCCTTCAGCACAAACTCCCCCATTCAGCACAGATGGACCCCCCTTCAGCACAGACTCCCCCATTCTGCACAGATGGACCCCCCTTCAGCACAAACTCCCCCATTCAGCACAGATGGATCCCCCTTCAGCACAGACTCCCCCATTCTGCACAGACCCCTCCATTCAGCACAGACCCCCTATTCCACACATACCCCTCCATTCAGCACAAACCCCCCTTTCAGCACAGATGGACCCCCTTCAGTACAGACCCCCCATTCAGCATAACCCCCCCCCCCCCTTCAGCACAGACGAACATCCCCTACTCCATCCCATTAAGTACCTCAGATCAGCCATCAGTACGGCACAGGCACAGCAGGTTCCCTCCCCCTGGAGGGAGAGGCAGCTTCACTCGGGCTTTGGTGAGATATCAGGGGTCTTAACAGACCTCTGACATCTCCCATTTGAGACAGAGAAAGGGACTAGGGACACATGTTCCCCAGTCCCTTTCTCTGCAGCCTTAGCTGCGCTGAAAATGAATGGAGAGATGACAGAGGCTTCTCTTTATTCATAAACTGAAACATTGTAATCACAGTTTACGATGTTTCAGTTATGTGAATGGACAGAGTCATCACTGAATCTGTCCATTCGGAACAGTAATGCCGCATACACACGATCACTTTTTGTCATGAAAAAAAATAAGTTTTATGTGACGAAACAAAACAGTTTTTCAAACTTCATTTTCCAAAACAACGTTTTTCAAACTTCATTTTCCAAAACGACGTTGCATACACACCATCGTTTTTCCAAAATGCTCTAGCAAAGCGTGGTGACGTACACCGCGTTCGACGGCACTCTGTTCCATTGAAGCTCTGTCTCATAACTTGCCTCTGAGCATGCGCGGGTTTAAAAACGTTGTTTTAAACGTCGTTTTGCCCACACACCATCACTTTTTATGACACAAAAAATGACATTTTGAAAAACGACACAAAAAATTCAAGCATGTTCGCATTTTTTTTGGTCGTTTTTTTGAAGACATAAAACGACGTTTTGCCCACACATGATCATTTTAAATGATGTTTTTTAAACCGTCGTTTTTTTTCATCACAAAAAGTGATCGTGTGTACGCGGCATAAGGAGCCGGATTTACCGTCTGCTACCCCGCTCTCCATCCTGACAGTTCCAGGGGGTGGAGGAGGAGCACGGAAGGGGAGAGAAACACGGGATACACGGCGGAATACACAGAGGAATACAGGCGGCAATACACGGCGGGAATACATGGGAGGAATACACGGCGGGAATATACGAAGGAATACACGGTGGAATACACGGCGGCAATACATAGCGGGATACGCGGAGGGAGAGAGCAGCACAGAGGGAACATGGAGGGAGGGAGACTGCAGCAAAACAGAGGGGGGCTGGAGAAGGACACTGGACAGTCAGCGGTGATCGTGTGTGGGGGAGTTGCAAGCACCGATCACCGCTGATTTTAAAGCAGCTGAAAGCCGCACACGGGAGAAAGTACAAGTACTCGGACAAATGCTTGGTGTCGGTCCCGATACCGATACTAGTATCGGTATCGGGACAACCCTAGTTTTAACAAACTAATATCATCCAGTAAGGCAGGGATCTCCAAACTGTGGCCCTTTGCTAGCCTTTACCCGGCCCTTGGAGCACTATTCCTCTTACTGATATGAGGCACTATTCCTCATACTGACACCAACAGTGGGGCACCATTTCTTCCAACATTTCTTCCCCGTACACACGGCCGAGGTTCTCGGCAGAAACCAGCGAGAACCTCGCTGGGAGCCACATTCTGCCGAGAACCTCGGCCGCGTGTACGCTCTCGGCGAGCCCGCCCGTCAGGAAACCCGTTAAGCAAATAGAGAACAGGTTCTCTATTTGCTCGACGGCCCGTCGGGATGAATGGCTGGTTGCCTTTCCCGACGGGCGGGTCGCCGATTCTGACGGCCTGCAGAGAACCTCGACGGGTGGAACGATGTGTTCCGCCCGTCGAGGTTCTCTGCCGTGTGTACGGGGCCTGAGTGGATACTATTACTCCTACTAATAGGGGCATTACTCCTCCTCCTTTCACCACCAACCCTGAGGAGATATTTATTCTCACTGATTCCGGGCCTGGGACATTTTCTGCCCACACTGGCAACAGTTTGGCCCTCCTAAAATCTGAAGGACTATAAACTGGCCCTTTGTTTGAAAAGTTTGGAGACCCCTGCAGTAAGGGTTTAAAGCCCCGTACACACGGCCGAGGTTCTCGGCAGAAACCAGCGAGAACCTCGCTGGGAGCCGCATTCTGCTGAGAACCTTGGCCGTGTGTATGCTCTCGGCGAGCCCCGCCTGTCAGGAAACCCGTCGAGCAAATAGAGAACAGGTTCTCTATTTGCTCGACGGCCCGTCGGGATGAATGGCTGGTTGCCTTTCCCGACGGGCGGGTCGCCGATTCTGACGGCCGGCAGAGAACCTCGACGGGCGGAACGATGTGTTCCCCCCGTCGAGTTTCTTTGCCGTGTGTATGGGGCCTAAGACTTTAAAAATAGGGAGCAGCAGAAGTTTGGGTTAACGGCAATCCCAAGGGGGGTCAAAACCAGGATGAGAATTGAAGGTATTACACAATTAGCACATGCTCTCTGTTTCTTTTTAAATGGTGAATTATCACTTTTGACTGCAGTGTACCTTTTAATTTTGTGTACAGGGCGGAATCTGGAAAATGACACTCTCTGGATGGCAGTGGAATTTCGGGACCTAAGTAGACGTTCAGCCAATACGTCTGTGGTCGGAAAAGTCTGAATTACGGTGAATATGAGTGATGCCGGCGCCTCTTGGATATAGTATACTGTAGAAGCATTTCCTTGTAATGACAGCCGTCAGCAGATCATTAGATTATTTGAGTCATGTTGATGCTTTGGAAGGCAAAGATAGACATGTTCTGAGGAACAGACAAATCAATGAATGTACGGGAAAGGGATGATACGGGTACCTGTCATTCTGTATAGGAACATCCACTGAAAGGTTCACAATACACTGGCAACTTCACTACAGGGATAGCAAAAAAGTTTGTACAGTGCAGTAATTTATGGACATCAGAAACCACCTCCCACTAATCCATCATACACGCTCTAATCTGATTGGTTGCTAAAATTTACTGCACTCTGTACATCCCCAGTGTTATGTGTACTGCCTTATAAAACATAAAGAAAACGTAGTCCTAAGGCTTCATGTACACTGGAACTACTTTGACCGGCGGCCGCGGAAAAATGCAAAATCGATGATGCCGGACCTTGCCGGGAAAAAGACACGACGTCATCACGGCTCCAGCCACACACAAGAAATGCAGAGGGTTTTCAGCTGCGATACAGGGAACTCCTTCTAAAGGTATTTCATAATGAGCTAGTATACGGTGCATACTAGCTCATTATGCCTTTGCCTTACAGAGTTTTTTGTTTTTACGTGTGCGGGTATACAACCGCTTTAATTCTTCATAATGCTGTCACATAAAAACAACCAACTCATTTCAGGGGCAACAAAACCCACTCTTCACCAGGACTACAAAACAGCCACAAATCAAAAAGAGGAATAGAAGATAAAAACAAAAAATGATGATAATAATAAAAAAAACTTGTGTCCATACATATTCAGTTATCGAAAATGATAAACAAATATATATAATTTTCAAACCAAATATAGGTTAGTTTTTGTTTAATTGTCAGGTACTTTTTTTTGTCAGCCCTGTTGGGGGCTATGGTGAGATATCAGGGGTCTGATATCAGGGCTCTGACATCTCCCCTTTGAGACAGGGAAAGGGACTAGGGACACATATTCCCCAGTCCCTTTCTCAGCAGCCTCCCCTGCACTAAAAATGGATGGAGAAAAGACAGCGGCTCCTCTTCATTTATTAACTGAGATATTGTAATCAGAGTTTAGGATGTTTCAGTTATGTGAATGGACAGAGTCAGTATACAATGACTCTGTCCATTCAGAAAACGAAGGAGTCTGGTTTACCGGCTCCTTCCTCCGCTCTCCATCCTGACAGTTCGAGGGGGATGGCAGCACGGAGGGGGAGAAGAGAGGAGGACAGATGCACGGAGGGGGAGAAGAGAGGGGGATGGCAGCACGAAGGGGGAGAAGAGAGAAGGACAGATGCACGGAGGGGGAGAAGCAAGGGGCACAGATGCACGGAGGAGAAGAGAGGGGGACAGATGCACAGAGGGGAAGAAGAGAGGGGGACAGATGCACAAAGGAGAAGAGAGGGGGACAGATACACGGAGGGGGAGAAGAGGGGGGACAGATACACGGAGGGGGAGAAGAGAGGGGGACAGATGCACAGAGAGGGAGAAGAGAGGGGGACAGATGCACAGAGAGGGAGAAGAGAGGGGGACAGATGCACGGAGGGGGAGAAGAGAGGGGGACAGATGCACGGAGGGGGAGAAGAGAGGGGGACAGATTCACGGAGGGGGAGAAGAGAGGGGGACAGATGCACGGAGGGGGAGACGAGAGGGGAACAGATGCACGGAGGAGGAGAAGAGAGGGGTACAGATACACGGAGGGGGAGAAGAGAGGGGGACAGATGCACTGAGGGGGAGAAGAGAGGAGGACAGATGCACGGAGAGGGAGAAGAGAGGGGCACAGATGCACGGAGGAGAAGAGAGGGGGACAGATGCACAAAGGAGAAGAGAGGGGGACAGATACACGGAGGGGGAGAAAAGGGGGGACAGATACACGGAGGGGAAGAAGAGAGGGGGACAGATGCACGGAGGTGGAGAAGAAAGGGGGACAGATACACGGAAGGGAAGAAGAGAGGGGGACAGATGCACAGAGAGGGAGAAGAGAGGGGGACAGATTCACAGAGGGGGAGAAGAGAGGGGGACAGATTCACGGAGGGGGGAGAAGAGAGGGGGACAGATTCACGGAGGGGGAGAAGAGAGGGGGACAGATGCACGGAGGGGGAGAAGAGAGGGGGACAGATGCACGGAGGGGGAGACGAGAGGGGAACAGATGCACGGAGGAGGAGAAGAGAGGGGTACAGATACACGGAGGGGGAGAAGAGAGGGGGACAGATGCACTGAGAGGGAGAAGAGAGGGGCACAGATGCACGGAGGAGAAGAGAGGGGGACAGATGCACGAAGGAGAAGAGAGGAGGACAGATACACGGAGGGGGAGAAGAGGGGGGACAGATACACGGAGGGGGAGAAGAGGGGGGACAGATACACGGAGGGGGAGAAGAGAGGGGGACAGATGCACGGAGGTGGAGAAGAAAGGGGGACAGATACACAGAGGGGGAGAAGAGAGGGGGACAGATGCACACAGAGGGAGAAGAGAGGGGGACAGATGCACAGAGGGGGAGAAGAGAGGGGGACAGATGCACGGAGGGGGAGAAGAGAGGGGGACAGATGCACGGAGGGGGAGAAGAGAGGGGGACAGATGCACGGAGGGGGAGAAGAGAGGGGAACAAATGCACGGAAGAGGAGAAGAGAGGGGGACAGATACGCGGAGGGGGAGAAGAGAGGGGGACAGATGCACTGAGGGGGAGAAGAGAGGAGGACAGATGCACGGAGGGGGAGAAGAGAGGGGCACAGATGCACGGAGGAGAAGAGAGGGGGATAGATGCACAGAGGGGGAGAAGAGAGGGGGACAGATGCACGAAGGAGAAGAAAGGGGGACAGATACACGGAGGGGGAGAAGAGAGGGGGACAGATGCACAAAGGAGAAGAGAGGGGGACAGATACACGGAGGGGGAGAAGAGGAGGGACAGATACACGGAGGGGGAGAAGAGAGGGGGACAGATGCAGGGAGGTGGAGAAGAAAGGGGGACAGATACACGGAGGGGGAGAAGAGAGGGGGACAGATGCACAGAGAGGGAGAAGAGAGGGGGACAGATGCACGGAGGGGGAGAAGAGAGGGGGACAGATGCACGGAGGGGGAGAAGAGAGGGGAACAAATGCACGGAAGAGGAGAAGAGAGGGGGACAGATACGCGGAGGGGGAGAAGAGAGGGGGACAAATGCACTGAGGGGGAGAAGAGAGGAGGACAGATGCACGGAGGGGGAGAAGAGAGGGGCACAGATGCACGGAGGGGGAGAAGAGAGGGGGACAGATGCACGAAGGAGAAGAAAGGGGGACAGATACACGGAGGGGGACAGATGCACGAAGGAGAAGAGAGGGGGACAGATACACGGAGGGGGAGAAGAGGGGGGACAGATACACGGAGGGGGAGAAGAGAGGGGGACAGATGCAGGGAGGTGGAGAAGAAAGGGGGACAGATACACGGAGGGGGAGAAGAGAGGGGGACAGATGCACAGAGAGGGAGAAGAGAGGGGGACAGATGCACGGAGGGGGAGAAGAGAGGGGGACAGATGCACGGAGGGGGAGAAGAGTGGGGGACAGATGCATGGAGGGGAGAAGAGAGGGGAACAAATGCACGGAGGGGGAGAAGAGAGAGGGACAGATACACAGAGGGAGAGAAGGGAGGGGGACAGATGCACTGAGGGGGAGAAGAGAGGGGGACATGTAGAAAAGAGGGGGATACGGAGCAGCATGGAGGGGGACACGGAAGAGAACGGAGGGGCACAGCAGCATGGAGAAGGACACAGCAGAACTGAGGGGGGCTGGAGGAGGATAGGGGACAGTCAGCAGTGATCGCGTGTGGGAGAGAAGCAACGATCACCGCTCAAAGCTGGTGGGGGGGGGGGGAGAGAGAAAGGACTGGCTGTCAGACTTTTAAATCTATACAGGGTGATCAGTGCTTGTACCTCTCCCATCGCACCGATCACCCTGACTGCCCAGTACTTGGGCAAAAGCTCAGTATCGGTATCTGTAGTATCGGTATCAGGACAACCCTAATTATATATATATATATATATATACACACATATATATATACATATACACAGACACATCCCCTTTAAAGTGTGGTGTGTTTTTTTTTTTTCTTTGTTCACAGCAATTATTCGCTTCCAGCTGTTAATTATTCAGTAGATAGTAAATTAAAATTCTGACTATTTTCTATGTCTTATCCATGAGGGTCATCACTTTAAATGTAATTCTTAGAAGGAGCTGGTTCAGCAGTGTCTACACAACAAGACTGAGATACGGCTCTGCTGTTCCTGACCTTGGACAAGTCATTGCATTCATGCAGAGTTGCAGACACTGAATATAGACTGAGACAAACTGGACAGCAGCATGGCATCCACAAATACGTACCTGAACAATTGGCAAAAGGCAACATTGTAAGACACAGCTGATCATGTGGTAAAGAGCCTACGTCATAGGCTCTTTACCTAGATCGGAGATACGGGGGTAGATTCACATAGATCAGCGGATCTTTTGATCCGCGTGATCTATCTTTTTTACGATCCGCCTGCGCCAGTTTTTGAGGCAAGTGCTGTATTCAGAAAGCACTTGCCTCGTAAGTTGCCCTGGCGGATCGTAAATCCCCCGGCGGAATGCAAATTCCGCGGATAGGGGGAGTTTACTATTTAAATCACGAGCGTCCCCGCAACGATCGTACTGCGCATGTGTCGCCGGCTAAATTTTTCAGCGTGCATTGCTTTAAATGACGTCGCAAGGACGTCATTGTTTTCGCCGTTAACGCAATTAACGTATGGCCCTATTCCCGAACGACTTACGTAAACGACGTAAAAAATTCAAAACTCGACGCGGGAACGACGGCCATACTTAACATAGAATACTCCGCACTTACCCCGCATATAGCAGGGGTAACTATCCACCGAAAAAAGCAGAACGCAAACGATGTAAAAGAAAAACGACGGCCGGGCGTTCGATTCAGAATCGGCGGTTCTCCTCATTTGCATATTTGTCGCGTATATTAACAGAAGCGCCACCTAGCGGACGGCGGGAGATTGCAGCCTTAGATCCGACAGTGTAACTCACTTACACCAGTCGGCTCTAAGGGAGATCTATGCGGAACCTGATTCGAGGAATCAGCCGCATAGATCCGAGCGTCGGATCTCACAGATACGACGGTGTATCAGTAGATACACCGTCGTATCTCTATGCGAATCTACCCCACGGTGTGTTGGACTGACACACCGAACCACTATCGCCGCACTGCGTGCCCCTGGGGGCGTGCATGAGGGACTTATCCTGCTGGACGTCATATGATGCCCAGTCAGAATAACTGATCCCTGCTGTGGCTGTCATTTTGCTATTGGCTTGTCGGGATGTGGTTAACGTATTGCTAAACCCAGGAACCTGCATTTACTATATTTGGTCTCCCACAGTACACAGAACATGGAAATGCAATTATTTTAGTAAATATAAACTGCTAAATACCTTTTCTCATCGGCAGTATATAGCAGTCTTGTGACTTCTATCAGTGTCTGGTTAAAGCCTGCAGGAGGAGTTTTCGTTCTCTGACTGTCCTATGAGGCGGCATGACTCTGTATGGACAGTGCTGATTGGGCCTGTGCCAATCACATGCACCCTCCCTAGAAAAAAATAAAAATAAAAAAAAGCTCTTGCAATACACATCGAATTGGGCAAGTGCAGAGTGCCCCAAGGGTCTGTACTGTCAGCAGGTGGATTGGGGACAGTGGAAGAAGGGGAGGATCAGCAAAGACAGGATCAAACAGCCTTTTTACAAAAGGTGGATAATTAACCCCTTAGGTTCCACAGTGAGTATAACAAGCATGTGTTACTGCATATACAGACTGATTTTACTGTTTTGGATTTAGTAACACTTTAAGGGCCAGATTCTCAAAGGAATTACGCCGGTGTATCTACAGATACACCGGCGTAATTCGAATTTCCCGCCGGCGTATCATTGTTTTTTATCCAAGGTTTTACGCTAAGATCCGACTGGCGTAAGTCACTTACACTGTCGGATCTTAAATGTAATTTTACGCCGGCCGCTAGGTGGCGTTTACGTAGATTTCTCATTTGACTATGCAAATGAGCCTGATACGCCGATTCCCGAACGTTTTTACGCCGCCTCGTCGTCGTTTACGTAAGCGTAAGGTTACCCCTGCTTTATGAGGGGTAACCTTACGTCGGTCCACCGTATGCCATGTTAAGTATGGCCGTCGGGACAGCGTCGTTTTTTTCCCATCGTTTACGTTGTTTACGTAACTCGTAGCGAAAAGGGGTGTGCGTTAATTACGTTCACGTTGCAACCAATGTACTTGCGGCGTACTACGGAGCATGCGCAGTGGCCTACGTTTAAGGCCAGGCACAGTTAGTTTGGCACGGGGCGCGCTTCATTTAAATACAAGCCGTCCCCTTTGATTTACGCAGGGATACGCCGGGCCATTTAGACTACGCCGCCACAAATTACGGAGCAAGTGCTTTGAGAATACGGCACTTGCTCCAGTAAGTTGCGGCGGCGTAGTGTAAATGGCATACGCTACGCCCCGCTCGTAGATACGCGGATCTACGAGAATCTGGCCCTAAGTGTTCAGACCCTTTATTGGGCACTCTGTTGACGCACCTTTGGCAGTCATTTCAGCTTCAAGGGGCATAGGATGACTGAGAAACGATAATTCATGTATTGCAGGAAATCTTGAAATATTACAAGTTGTTCATTCGGGACTCAACAGGTTAATTGGACAGTATTCATTCATGTGGGGACTCATACTTTTGAGGTGTTAATTGAGTCTGGCTTCTGAAAAACCTTTCATTGTGGATGCTAATGACACTGTATTGTGTGAAAATACTATTGATGATAATATGTGATGTGAATAGCAGGTGAGAGTCATAACGTCTGACTCGTCAGCTGTAGTAATCAGTTCATGTTAATTATGTCAGATTCGGTGTCAGAACGTCTGACATAGGAATGTGTATTATGCAGGTGAATAGCTTATCGGCAGAGTCAGGACGTTTGGGGGATAATTAACTCACCTGAATGTCATTATGTAAAAGAATGTGTATGAAGTTCATTGTGTGATGTTGTGGGTGGAGTGTGTCTTTGTTCCTTTTGATTACTGCAGTATGCTTTTTGGTTTCTAAACTGTATATAAGAGCTGAAGGTTACCATTAAAGTATTCATTCATTTTGAAACCAGAGAACAGCGCTTTTGTCTCGTTTATTCTGGGGAATGGAATGGGTCGTGTTTGCTAGACTGTCAGAGTGTCGGATAAGCTGTCTTGGGTTGGTGGAATGGAAATTGTAAACGGTGTTGATGTTACAGGGACCATCGGTGGACAGCCATTTTCAGGTCTCTCCAGATAGGGTACAAGTCAAGGCACTGGCTGGCCCACTCTAGGACATTCACAGAGTTGTCCCTAAGCCACTCTTGTGTAGTATTGTGTGTGTGCTTAGGATCTTTGTCATGTTGGAAGGTGAACCTTCAGCCTAGTCTGAGATCCTGAGCGCTGTGGAACAGGTTCTCATTGAGGATATATATGTCCATTCAGTTTTCCCTTAACCCTGATCAGTCCCCCAGTCCCTGAACCCCCCACACTACGATGCTGCTTCACTGTAGGGATGGGATAGGGCAGGTAATGAGCAGTTCCTGGTTTCCTCCAGATGTAACAATAAGAATTGAGGCCAAACAGTTCAATCTTGGTTTCATCAAACCAGAGAATCTGATACCTAACAGTCTGAGAGTGAGAGGCTCCCATCTAACTACTCTGCCATAAAGACCAGATTGGTGGAGGGCTTCAGTGATGGTTGTGCTTCTGGAACTTTGTCCCATCTCCACACAGGATCTCTGTAGCTCAGTCATCAGATTCTTGGTCACCTCTCCTACTAAAGCCCTTCTCTCCCGATTGCTCAGCTTGCACCAGTAGTTGGCTGTACCAAACTTCTACCTTTTGATAAGTATGAAGACCACTGTGCTCTTGGGAACCCTCAGTGCAGCAGACATTTTCAAACCTTTCCCAGATCTGTGCCTTGCAATAATCCTGTCTCTGAGCTCTGCAGGCAGTTCCTTTATGGGTTTTGTTCTGATACAGTTGGGTTTTGCTCTGATACAGTATGCATTGTCGGCTGTGAGGGCTTTTATAGAGTGGTGTGTGTCTTTCCAAATCATGTCCAATCAATTGAATTTACCACTGGTGGATGCCAATCAAGGTGCAGAAACATCTCAGCAATAATCAAGAGAAGTGGGAGACACCTGAGCTAAATTTCAAGTGTTGTTGCAAACGGTCTTGAATACTTATGCCATATGCTGATGTGCCATGTGCTTATGTGATATTTCAGTTTTCCTTTTTTATATTTGCAAACATAAAAAAAAAAAAAAAAAAGGTAGACTGAATAACTATGTAACTAAATGGGTGAACAGAAGGATAATTGATAATATAAAAACTGATCAATTAATAAAATGTCTAAACAAATCCAAAACATGCAATAAAGAGCACCCCCTACCTTCTTCTTTTTAATATTATTATTTATGTGCGAACATTTTTAGGTGGCTGCTGCTATTTATTTTAGGTTTTAGATTATTTCCCTTTGGTATGCGCATTAGTTCCCCCCTTTTTTAATTTCTAAAATTCTGTTTCCCTCTTTGTCATTATTAAAGTGGAGTTCCACCCAAAAATGGAACTTCCACTTTTTAGAACCCTCCCCCCTCCGGTGTCACATTTGGCACCATTCAGTAGGGAGGAGGGAGTAGATACCTGTATAATACAGGTATTTGCTCCCACTTCCTGGCATAGATCACTGCGGTGTTCGCGGTGGCCTACACCACTTCCGGCGCCTACACTGTCGTCCCCCACTGTCTTTTGGGAGACACACAGGTCCCAGAAGGGAACAGTGAGGACGTGCAGCGCGACTCACGCATATGCACAGTAGGCAGGGGCGTGCTGGGCTGTGGGGCAGGCATGCATTTGCCCCCTGGGCTGCTCTAATATGTTCTACAAAGGCTGCCAGCTCAGAACCGCACACAAAAGCAGTTTTTGAGCCGGCCGAGTGCAGCAGCCAAATCCAGTTAGTATAGTGAGCCGGCGTCTCTGACACACTGCACAGAGCCCAGCCCCTCCCTCCTCCACACGATTGGCTGACAAAGGCTGGACCTGCTCTCTCTCTCTCTTTCCCCACCCACACAGCAGCCTATGATTGTGTTGTCTGTGAAGGATTGTGTGGGCGGGAAAATTAAATCTGGCCAGTCAGCTGTAATCCAGTGAGTCTCCTGGGAGGCTGGGACGATCATACAAGTAAGTGAGCTCCTCCTCCTCTCTGCAGCTAAAAGGTTTTTTTGTTTTTCTAGCAGCCTGTGACACTACCTTGCCCTCCTAGGTGTTATGATGGGGGCTCACACTGGCATGCTGTGGTTTATCTGCAGTGCTGGTGTACTGGCACTCTTCCTGCATGTTGCCCCTATTCTAATAGAGGTTGCACATTTTTACTCCATGTTCTGAAAGTGCACAAAACGTCCTGAATGCTGCATCTTTGGTGTAATCCCAGAAAATGCAGCAAAAATGTGCAACCTAAAAGAAGTCTTATGCCGCGTACACACGATCATTTTTTGTGATGAAAAAAAACGACGTTTTCTGTGAAGTAAAAAACGACGTTTTTGAAACGTCACTTTCAAAGACGATGTTGCATACACACCATCGTTTTTTTCACAAAAAACGAGGTTACATTCACCACACTTTTCCATTGAAGCTCGCTTCATAACTAGCTTCTGGGCATGCGCGAGTTGAAAAACGTCGTTTTAAACGACGTTTTTGATACACACGGTGACTTTTTGTGAAACAAAAAACGACGTTTTGAAAAACGACACAAAAAATTCAAGCATGTTGGAATTTTATTTTGGTCGTTTTTTTGAAGACAAAAAACGACGTTTTGCCCACACACAATCAATTTAAATGACGTTTTAAAAAACGACGTTTTTTTTCATTGCAAAAAACGACCGTGTGTACGCGGCATGAGGGACTATGACTGTGGAAAACTGGCAGTACACCAGTGTGAGCCCAAAGGTTGTATTCACCTGCAGCAGGAACTGCCGCTCCACTGAAAAGTGACAGGCAGAGGAGTTGATTTCAACTGAATTTCAATCTATGTGCAGATTAGTTTGAATTCTGTACAACCATCAACTGACTTCAGTACAACCAGCGTGTCTTTTTTTTTTTTGGTGATCATTGCTGGCTGCTATAGCTGCCAACAGTGATCACTGTATTCTGATGGCTGGAAAACATTCACCCCCACAGAGAGTGACCGCTTCGCACTGCCCCCACAAGCGGTCCCTCTCACTCTGTGCAGGCAGTGTCAAGCGGTCCCTCTCACTCTGTGCAGACAGTGTCATGCGGTCCCTCTCTCTCTGGAGCAATATGGAACAGTCTCGCCCTCTCTCTCTCTGTGTGGGGAATGTGGTGTAGATGGAAGGTGAGCTCACACACCGAGCAGCTCTTGCCACGATCTACTGCATATAAAACTTCTCTCCTCCGCCAGTGTCAATGAATGCTGGTGCCCATTAGTTGCAATTACTGCTGCCTATCAATGCCAATCAGTGCCAATTAATGCTGCCAATCAGTGCCCATCACTGCTGCACATCAGTGCTGTCTATCAGTGCTGCCAATCAATGCTACCTATCAGTGCCAATCAGCGCTCCCCATTAGTGCCAATCAATGCTGCCAATCAGTGCCCATCACTGCTGCACATCAGTGCTGTCTATCAGTGCTGCCAATCAATGCTACCTATCAGTGCCAATCAGCGCTCCCCATTAGTGCCAATCTATGCTGCCAATCAGTGCCAATTAGTGCTGCCCAATGCCAATCAATGCCAATCACTGCTGCCAATCAGTGCCCATCGGTGCTGCCTATCAGTACCGCTCAGTACTCCCCATCAGCGACAATCTATGCTGCCAATTAGTGCTGCCCAATGCCAATGAGTGCTGCCTATCAGTGCCTATGATTTTTGCAAATCAGTGCCGCTTAGTGTTGCCTATCAGTGTCGCTCAGGTGCTGACAGTCAGTGCTGCCTATCAGTACTGCCTATCAGTGCTACCTATCAGTGCTGCCTATCAGTACCGCTATCAGTGCCAATCTATGCTGCCCGATGCCTATCAGTGCCCATGAGTTCTGCAAATCAGTGCCGTTTAGTGTTACCTATCAGTGTCGCTCAGGTGCTGACAGTCAGTGCTGCCTATCAGTGCCACTTATTAGTGCCTATTAGTGCCACCTATCAGTGCCCAGTGCTGCCAATTACTGCCCATCAATGCTGCCAATCAGTCCTGTCTATCAATGCAACCTAGTATAATTGGTAATCACCACATTACTATTAACAATAAACTACTGGAGGTAAAATAAAAAAGTGTCAGTAAAAGGCCTGCCGCTAAGCACTGTTATGTGTTCCTACACCACAAAAAAAAAAGGTGCAGCCCTAACTGATCAATAACTTAAAGAGGAGTTCCACCCTAAAAATTTACTTTTCTTTAATCCCCTCCCCCTTACATGCCACATTTGGCATGTAATTTTTTTTGGGGGGGAGTGGGGGCTTCAGTAGGAGTGGGACTTCCTGTCCCACTTCCTACTTCCGCCGAGGGGCTGGTTAGGCGATTAAGCCTTAATCGCCTACACCAGCCCCTCCCTGTAGGCGATCACATGGGACACATGACAGGTCCCATGCGATCGCCTCTCCAATCAGCGGCGAGCCGCGCGTGCATGCGCAGTGCGGCTCGTGCATGCGCAGTGGGTGCCCGGCCGTGAAGCCGAAGGCTGTCATGGCTGGGTGCCCACAGTCGGGATGGAGACGCTGGCTGGGGAGGGGGGGAGAGGAGCGGAGACCCGGTCGGCCAGGGATGGACTGGCCATTGGGACTACAGGGAGTTTCCCGGTGGGCCGATGGCTCAGTGGGCCGGCTTCAGTGACAGCAAACCGCTGCCCCCTCCGCTCCTCTGTCTCTCCCTTCCCGCAGCGCTCACCTGGGGGGAACAAAGAAGCAGGGGGAGGACCAGAGGAGCAGGGGGGACAACAGAGGAGCATGGGGGAAGGGACAGACAGCTGACTCAACAGCTATGGCCTGGGAGTTTGCTCACTTCTGCCTAATCTTGTCCCATAAGGGGGGGGCACCAAACTGATTCTTTGCCCCGGGTGAAATAATGTCTAGCTTCCCCACTGGTACTGCTCATAAGAGTACCAGCCGTTCTAATCTAATAAAGTAGAACGGCTAGTGGCTAATGAAGAGGGAGAGGGGGCTTGGTTGGCCGGGGGGGGGGTGCGGGAGTTGTCCGGCTGCCATGGGAGAGACCTGTCAAAGTGGGCCAGTATGGAGGATGAAGTCCAGGGCCAAATTTTTGTCCCAGTCCAGCCCTGCGGTCGGCGCGTTGCTGGAACGCAGGAGCAGGTAAGTGAGTGTTTATTAAAAGCCAACAGCTACACTTTTTGTAGCTGCTGACTTAATAAACACAATTTTGGGCTGGGACACCCCTTTAACAATAATGGTGGAACCCTCTAATGTATAGAAATCTCAATAAACGTCAATATTATCACCACACTGGTCTCTGTGATATGTAACGTCACATCAAACTGAAAAAATACATAGAAATTAAACTTAGTGGGGATGGTGGAAACCCCTCCTATATTGGCCATACAGATTGACTCCAACTGCAATAATGTAAATTATTGCACTTGAAGTTTAATTTTCCTCCACCCCAAACTCGCTCCTCCATGTCTTTTTGGACCTTGCTTTGCGCTCTGGTGCGCAGTCATGTTGGAACAAGAAGGGGCCATAAACCAAACTGTTCCCACAAAGTTGGGAGCATGAAATTGTCCAAAATTTCTTGGTATGCTGACGCCTTAAGAGTTCCCTTCAACTAAAAAGGCCAAGCCCAACCCCTGAAAAACAACCCCCACACCATAATCCACCTCCACAAAATGATTTGGACCAGTGCACAAAGCAAGGTTCATAAAGACATGAATAAGCGAGTTTGGGGTGGAGGAACTTTATTAGCCTGCACAGAGTCCTGACCTCAACCTGATAGAACACCTTTGGGATGAATTAAAGTGGAGACTGTGAGCCAGGCCTTCTCATCCAACATCAGTGCCTGACCTCACAAATGCTCTTCTGGAAGAATGGTCAAACATTCCCATAGACACTCCTAAACTTTGTGGACGGTCTTCCCAGAAGAGTTGAAGCTGTTATAGCTGCAAAGGGTGGGGCCAACTCAATATTGAACCCTCTGGACTAAGACTGGGATGCCATTAAAGTTCATGTGCATGTACTTTTGACACTGTAGTGTGTGTATATATATATATATATATATATATATACACACACGCGCGCGCGCATGTGTGTTTCACCTCTGGGGTGCACACCATAATGCAATAGGCTGCGCACGCCTATGACAGGAAGTTTGAACACAAAAAAGCATCAGACAGCCTGCCTGTGCCTTAGCCTCTATCCTGGTAAGCTCACCCTCTCTAGTCTCTCCTGCCTCACAGTGTATAAAAAGGAGTGCTCAGTGGACTTGGAGTGGATAAAGGGGAGGGGCAGGTTTTGGTGAGCAGAGACCCTCTTTACATAATCCACAGCATGCACCCTTAAATCAATTCCCAGAACACTACTTACACCAGATCTGATGTATATGGGGTCTGTGTGGACTCTGATAAAAAGGGGAGCCTCTGTGCGGACTCTGATGTAAGGGGGGACCTCTGTGCGGACTCTGATGTAAGGGGAGGCTCTGTGCGGACTCTGATGTAAGGGGAGGCTCTGTGTGGACTCTGATGTAAGGGGAGGCTCTGTGTGGACTCCGATGTATATGGGGTCTGTGCAGACTCTGATGTAAGAGGAGCCTCTGTGCGGACTCTGATGTAAGGGGAGGCTCTGTGTGGACTCTGATTTAAGGGGAGGCTCTGTGCGGACTCTGATGTAAGAGGAGCCTCTGTGGAGACTCTTGTGATCATGAAAAATCTTAGGCCTCGTACACACGATCGGACATATCCGATGAAAACGGTCCGCGGACCATTTCCATCGGATATGTCCGATCGGGAGTTTGATCCGATGGCGTGTACACACCATCGGATCAAATTCCCCGCCGCCGGACGGCGCGGTGACGTGGCGGTGACGCGGCGGTGACGTTGACGCCGCCACGTCACCGCCACGTCACCGCACCAGGAAGTTAACCACTTGTCCACCGCCCACCGTCATATGACGGCGGGCGGAGGACTCCATTGTTCTGACATCACGTCATATGACGTGATGTCCCTTTAAAGCCGCGGGCGGGCGCGCGCGCGCGTCGCTGGCGGCGCGCGCGCGCACCCGCCGCTCCGCGGGGATCCCGTGCGAGTGCCCGGCGGCAACGATCGCCGCCGGGCACACGCGATTGCTCTGTAAGTGAGCTGGGACGTGCAGCTCTGTATGTAAACACAGAGCTGCACGTCCCTGTCAGGGAGAGAGGTGACAGATTGTGTTCCTTGTACATAGGGACACAATCGGTCACCTCCCCCCGTCACCCCCCCTCCCCCTACAGTTAGAACACTCATAGGACACACATTTAACCCCTTCCCCGCCCCCTAGTGGTTAACCCCTTCACTGCCAGTCACATTTATACAGTAATCAATGCATATTTATAGCATTTTTCACTGTATAAATGTAAATGGTCCCAAAAATGTCAGAAAAGTGTCCGAAATGTCCGCCATAACGTCGCAGTCCCAATAAAAAAATCGCAGATCGCCGCCATTAATAGTAAAAAAAAAAAAAAAAAAAAAATGCCATAAACTATTGTAAGGTACCTGTAAAAGGTAGTGTCCGAAGTGGAACAGGTATGCTGGAGATCCAGGCAAAGCGTCGTCAGGCAGATACGGTTGGCAACGGATCAGGCAAATAGTTCACAATCGGATTCCGGAGAAGGGTCAGGCAGGCAAAGGTCATACACGATCTGGCGGTAAAGTACAAAATCAGCAGGCTGTAGAATAGTCAGGATATCAGGCAGGAGTTCAATACAATGCAGGTCACTGAAGACAAAACACCCAGGAAGTAATCCAAATAAACGGGCGCTGATTGATGACCTCACTTCCTATTTAAAGGCTGTCCAGAATGAGAATTGTCCACAGCTGGCAGCAGGTGGAGCTAGTGAGTCCGAGGTGTGTGTTGAACACAATAAGGATATTCCCAAGGCCTAGATCTCTTCTGTGGCACATCAGGTAAGGCTATGGTTTAAGACCAGGAAGACCCAGGTTCGAATACACCCCGGGACATGACAGGGCCCCCTCCCCAATGGACCCCTCCGGGGGCCTAGCGGGGTTTAGTGGGGAACGAGGCATGGAAGTCTCGTATAAGAGAAGGGGCATGCAGATCTTTGGCTGGAACCCAGGAGCGGTCTGTGACAGGATATCCCTTCCAATGAACCAGATACCGAAGGCCACGGCCATGTCTTCTGGAATCAAGAATCTTGGAGACTTCAAACTCACTTTGTCCATCAACAAGAACAGGAGGAGGTAGCTGTTGTGATCTGGAGTAGCGGTTGAAAATAGCTTTTTTGAGGAGGGAAACGTGAAACACAGGATGTATCCGGAGAGAGGAAGGTAATTTTAAGCGATAGGAAACTGGCCCAACTCGAGCAATGATCCTGTAAGGACCAATGAATCGAGGGCCCAATTTGGTAGAAGGTTGTTTCAGTCTCACATACTTGGTTGATAGCCAAACTCTGTCCCCCACCACATATGGAGGTATATGGCGTCTTCGTCTGTTGGAAAAAAGTCTGTACTTGCCTGCTGACTTTTGTAGTAATGAACGAATCTTCTTCCAATGTAGTAGAATATTCTTTACCCGCTGATCTGCTGCTGGTACACCAGAAGAAGGCTGAAGTAGAGGAAAAGTCTGAGGGTGATAGCCTAGGGCTGCGTAGAATGGTGTGGTATGAAGAGCACTGTGCCAACGGGAATTTAGGGCGAACTCAGCTAAAGGCAAGTACTCAGACCAGTTGGAGTGTAAGGCATTGACATAATGTCGAAGATAGGTTTCTAGGGTCTGGTTCATGCGTTCGGTTTGACCATCAGTTTGCGGGTGATGTGAAGTAGAGAGCGAGAGCGTTACTCCCAGTTTCTTGCAGAACGCTCTCCAGAATCGGGAAACGAACTGGGATCCGCGGTCTGAGACGACATTGGTAGGTATGCCATGATGTTTTACAATATGGGAAAGGAAAAGAGTGGACAGTGCTTTCGCTGTAGGTAATCCCGGGAGCGGCACAAAATGAGACATTTTGGAAAAGCGATCCACTGTGACCCATATAGCAGTCATGCCCTCGGACTTGGGTAAGTCTACAATGAAGTCCATGGTCAAATGGGTCCAAGGCTGGCGAGGTGCCGGAAGTGGATGTAACAGTCCAGCAGGCAATGTGCGGGGTACTTTATTAGCAGCACAAGTTGGGCAGGCAGCCACATAGTCAGTAACATCCTTTTTCATATGAGGCCACCATACATGACGTTGCAAGGTCTTAAGAGTGATGGTGACACCAGGGTGACCGGATAACACGCCATTATGTGCCCAGAGGAGTACAGGTTTTCTGAGACTAGGGGCTACGTACAGGCGACCTGGTGGTATCTTCAAGCCCTGGGGAACACGATTCTGGGATTCTTGTAGCTGTTGGGAAAGAGCCGTGGAGATCTGCGCAACAATTTTGTGAGGTGGGATTATATACTGCTCGCCTGGTTGATCTTCTTCAGAGGTAGCGAACTGTCTGGAAAGAGCATCGGCTTTTTTGTTTCTATGCCCTGGAACATAAGAAAGGACAAAATTAAAACGGGAGAAAAACAGAGCCCATCGAGCCTGACGTGAGTTCAGACGTCTAGCAGTCTGAAGATACAGTAGGTTTTTATGGTCAGTGAGGATAGTAAAAGGCTTGGGAGCCCCTTCCAGAAGGTGTCGCCATTCAGACAATGCCAATTTGATGGCCAGTAGTTCTCGATTCCCAACATCATAATTCATCTCTGCAGGAGAAAACTTTCTAGAGAAAAAAGCTACTGGATGGATTCTACCAGACTTTGGCTGTCTCTGGGAGAGTACGGCACCTGCTCCAACCTCAGAGGCATCAACCTCAACAATGTACTGGAGATCAGGATTTGGATGCTGAAGAATTGGAGCTTTACTGAACGTGTCCTTTAATCGCTGGAAAGCCGATCTTGCTTCTGAAGACCACACCTTACAATTTGTACCCTTTTTAGTCATGGCAGTAAGGGGTGCCGCAATGGAGGCAAAACTTTTAATGAAGCGTCTGTAGTAATTTGCAAACCCTAAAAAGCTTTGGAGTCCTCTTAAAGTGGTCGGTTGGGGCCATTGCAAGACAGCGGAAAGTTTTTGAGGGTCCATTTGGAAACCGTCAGCACTTATGATGTACCCAAGGAAAGGAATACAGCTTTGATGAAAACTGCATTTTTCGATTTTTGCATAAAGATGGTTTTCTCTAAGTCGTTGTAATACCTGTTTCACATGCGAGATGTGCTCTAGATGAGTCTTGGAAAAGATTAAAATGTCGTCCAAGTAGATGATCACAAAGCGGTTGCTGAAATCATGGAAAATTTCATTCATGAAACGTTGAAAGACAGCAGGTGCGTTACACAACCCAAATGGCATGACCAAATATTCAAAGTGTCCATTACGAGTGTTGAATGCTGTCTTCCACTCGTCCCCCTCTTTAATTCGAATCAGGTTATATGCCCCTCGTAGGTCTAGCTTGGAGAAGATGACAGCCCCCTTAAGTACATCAAACAGTTCAAGAATGAGAGGCAAAGGGTAGGAGTCCTTTACGGTGATTTGATTTAACCCCCGATAGTCTATGCATGGTCGAAGGCCCCCATCTTTCTTTTCAACGAAGAAAAAACCTGCTCCTACTGGAGAAGAAGAGGGTCGCATAAAACCTCTTTCCAAGTTGTCTCTTACGTATTCCTCCATAGACTTTTGTTCAGGCAGAGACAAGGGGTAGGTCTTTCCTTTGGGAAGAGGTGCTCCGGGAATCAATTTAATTGTACAGTCAAAAGGACGATGTGGAGGTAACACCTCTGCCTTTTGCTTGCAAAATACATCTGCAAAGTCATGGTATTCACGAGGCAAGGTAGGAGGAATAGTCACAGGAGCCAACATGCAAGCAGAAAGTCTTTTGGGTTGAGACAAACAATTAGGGCGACAGCACGATCCCCAGGAGGTTAGTTCTCCCTTTTCCCAATCAAAAGAAGGGTTGTGAAGTTGCAACCATGGGTAACCAAGGATGATAGGCAGAAGCGGAGAATCAATGAGAGACAAGACAACTTCCTCTTTGTGGAGGAGGCCTACCTGAAGGGTGATTGTCGTAGTCTCGAATTTCACAATGCCATCTCCCAAGGGCTGTCCATTCAGGGTGGTAATATTCAGGGGTCTAGACTTTGGAACAAACGGGATGTTGTTCTTTCTTGCAAAATTGTAGTCCAAGAATATGCCAGCAGCTCCAGAATCCACAAAAGCCTCGCAGAAAACAAGCTTAGAAGGTAAATGGATAGTAGCCGGAACAGTAATCTTGGTCTTGGAGGATCTACCTGTAAGGTCTAAGCCAGCTCCTCCAACACTGGTTAGACCCTGCCTTTTACTGGACGGGAAGGGCAGACAGATACTAAATGTCCTTTAAGTCCACAGTACAGGCATAGGCCCAATGAACGCCTCCTTTGTTTCTCTGACTCAGTTAGGTGGAGACGGCTCACATCCATGGGTTCCACAGGTGCCTGGGGTTCAACAGAGGTTTCAGGTTCTGGCTGAGGTGGTGCTTGGAAGTTAGGGGCCAAACGGTAAACTGGCTTAGGAAACTTGCGGGTTCTAAGTCTCTCTTGGCACCTTTCATGGTACCGAACATCCAGACGAACACACAGCTCTATGAATTTCTCAAGGTCTTCTGGGAGATCCTTATAGACTAATTCATCCTTGATGCGATCTGTGAGACCTTTTCGGAAGGCTGCACGTAATGCCCTTGAGTCCCAATTAGTCTCAGCAGCAAGGGTACGGAACTCAATAGCATACTGTGCCACAGATCTGGTGCCTTGTTGTATGTCCAAGAGGGAGTACTCAGCTGCAGATGCTCTATCTGGCTTGTCAAATACAGTCTGGAGAGAAGCCAGAAATTTCTCAGCATCTTGAAGTATAGGATCGTTTCGTTCCAAATAAGGAGAGACCCAGGCCAGGGCCTTCCCCTTTAACAAGGAAATTACAAAAGTCACTTTGGCAGATGAAGTGCTAAAAGTCACAGGGTTATTGCGGAAATGCAAACGGCAAACATTTAAAAAGCCTCTGCAGTCCTCAGTATCACCACCAAACTTGTCAGGCAAGGGAAGTTTTGGTGGTACAGAAGAGGCGGGTTGGACCGTAGCAGAAGTAGGATCCGGCATCTGGACCGTTGCAGAGGAACCAGGCAAACAAGATTTAAGCATAGTGCAAAGTTCATCTAACTTGGCGTCCAGGGAAGAAAGATGCTGTTCATGCGCTCCGATCAGTTGTCCCTGACGTGTAATCGCCTTAACAATCTCAGCAGGGTCCACTGCCATTGTGGCCCGTTTATTATGTAAGGTACCTGTAAAAGGTAGTGTCCGAAGTGGAACAGGTATGCTGGAGATCCAGGCAAAGCGTCGTCAGGCAGATACGGTTGGCAACGGATCAGGCAAATAGTTCACAATCGGATTCCGGAGAAGGGTCAGGCAGGCAAAGGTCATACACGATCTGGCGGTAAAGTACAAAATCAGCAGGCTGTAGAATAGTCAGGATATCAGGCAGGAGTTCAATACAATGCAGGTCACTGAAGACAAAACACCCAGGAAGTAATCCAAATAAACGGGCGCTGATTGATGACCTCACTTCCTATTTAAAGGCTGTCCAGAATGAGAATTGTCCACAGCTGGCAGCAGGTGGAGCTAGTGAGTCCGAGGTGTGTGTTGAACACAATAAGGATATTCCCAAGGCCTAGATCTCTTCTGTGGCACATCAGGTAAGGCTATGGTTTAAGACCAGGAAGACCCAGGTTCGAATACACCCCGGGACATGACAACTATCCCCTATTTTGTAAACGCTATAAATTTTGCGCAAACCAATCGATAAACGCTTATTGCATTTTTTTTTTACCAAAAATATGTAGAAGAATACGTATCGGCCTAAACTGAGGGAAAAAAAAATTTTTTTATATATTTTTTGGGGTTATTTATTATAGCAAAAAGGAAAAAATATTGCATTTTTTTAAAAATTGACGCTCTATTTTTGTTTATAGCGCAAAAAATAAAAACCGCAGAGGTGATCAAATACCACCAAAAGAAAGCTCTATTTGTGGGAAAAAAAGGACGCCAATTTTGTTTGGGAGCCACGTCGCACGACCGCGCAATTGTCAGTTAAAGCGACGCAGTGCGGGAAGCTTATATTTTGTCTGGGCAGGAAGGGGGTCTAGGTGCACAGTAGGTAAGTGGTTAAACACTTCCGCGCATGCGCCGAATCCATTCGGCGGCGGCGGTGGGGGACGACATGTCTGCTGGTAAGTGTACTAACCAGCAGACATGTCGGGCGGACAGATTCCACCAGATAGATTTCAAAGCATGCTTTGAAATCTGTCAGGTGGAGAAATCTGTCCGCTAGCCCATACACACGAGCGGAGATGTCTGCTGAAACGGTCCATCGGACCGTTTTCAGCGGACATATCCCCTCGTGTGTACGAGGCCTTAGACTGTCTTCCTCGATCCATCACTTTTCCACACTCTATGGGCCACTTGACTGGACTTGCCACCCAGGCCTAAGGCTGCCAGCCCTCCCCTGACAGTAGGGAACCAGGAAGTGAAGCCGCACGGCTTCACTTCATGATTCCCTTACCGAGGATGGCAGTGGCAGAAGCTGAGAGCCGACACACAGATCGGCTTCCGGTGCCAACAATGAGGGCGCGCTGGACAGGTGTATGTGCCCATATATTAAAAGTCAGCAGCTGCAGTATTTATTTATTTTTTTGGCGGAACTTCGCTTTAATGAGAAAAAACTATCAGGCTGCAACATAACAACATAAAAGTGAAGGGTCTGAATACTTTATGAATGCACTGTATAACATGGAAGTCCCTGTATTGTCTAGTAAGTTCCCTGTTTATTGTGTGTCTGCTTTCAGAAAATATATGTTTGTGGGTTCTAACTATTTTTCTAGCAAAAAAGTGCTGATTTTAACATGTGTGTGAAAAAAATTGCCCAAGACAACAAGTGTTTAACCACTTCAATACCGGACACTTTTTTCCCTCTTCTTGCTCAGGCCAATTTTCAGCTTTCAGCGCTGTCGCACTTTGAGTGACAATTGCGCGGTCACGCAACACTGTACTCAAAGGATTTTTTTATGTTTTTTTCCCACACAAATAGAGCTTTCTTTTGGTGGTATTTAATCACCGCTGTTTTTTTTATTTTTTGAAAATGTTGGGGGAAAAAAACATGTTTTTCTTTGTTTCGGTTATAACATTTTGCAAATAAATAATCTTGTATCATACATTTAGACCAAAATGTATTTAGCTACATTTCTTTAATGAAAATAACCCAAATCAGTATATATTATTTAGTCTGTAGGAAAGTTATAGAGTCCACAATCTATGGTTGTGAAAAAGTATTTGCATTTTTTTTGCATATTTCTCACACCTAAATGGTTCAGATCATCAAACAAACTTTTACATTACACGAAGATAACCTGAGTAAATCCAAGATGCAGTTTTTAAATGATTATATTATTTATTAGGGAAAAAAACTGGTCAAACCTGCCTGGCCCAATGTGAAAAAGTAATTGCCTCCTCCCATGCTGAATCATGAATGAACTGTGATTAACCAACATTTTTTGGAAAGCTGAGTTAAATTTCAGTGCCACACCAAGGCCTGATTACTGCCAGACCTGTTGAATCAAAAAAATCACTTAAATAGAAGCTGTCATGCAGCATAATGCCGTGACCTAAAGAAATTCAAGAACAGATGAGAAACAAAGTAATGTACATGTATCAGTCTGGAAATGATTACAAAGCCATTTCTAAGGCTTTGGGACGCCAGCAAACCACAGGGAGCTTGGAACAGTGGTGAACCTTATCAGGAGTGGCCGGCCAACTAAAATGACTCCAAGAGCGCAACATGACTCATCCAGGAGGTCATTAAGGAACCCAGAATAATATCTAAAAAACTGCATGCCTCACTTGCCTCAGGTAAGATCAGTGTTCATGATTTAACAACAAGAAAGAGACTGGGCAAAAATGGCCTCCATGGGAGATTTCCAAGGCCAAAGCCACTGTTGACCAAAATGAGCACAAAGGCTCATCTCACATTTACCAAAATAATCTTGATTATCCCCAAGACTTTTAGGCAAATATTGTATGGACTTATGAGACAAAAATGTAACTTTTTGGAAGGTGTGCGTCCTGTTACATCTGGCATAAAACGAATACAGCATTTCATAACAAGAACATACCAACAGTCAGACGTGATGGTGGTAGCACGATGGTCTGGGGCTGCTTTGTAGCTTCAGTACCTGGATGACTTATTATAATTTATGGAACTATGAATTCTGAGCTCTACCCGAAAAATCCCAAAGAAGAATGTCCGGCTATCAGTTTGTGACCTTAAGCTCAAGTGCACTTGGGTTATGCAGCAGGACAATAATCTGAAACTCAACAGCAAGTCCACTTCCAAATGGTTCAAACAAAGCAAAACGTAGGTTTTGGAGTGGCCTAGTCAAAGCCGGACTTAAATCCAATTGAGATGCTGTATCATGATGACCTTTCATGACTTTGCATATTCATGCTGGAAAACCCTCCAATGTGGCTGAATTAAAACAATTCTGCAAAGAAGAGTGGGCCAAAATTGCTTCACAGCAATGTGAAAGACTCATTGCCAGTTATCGCAAATGCGTGATTGCAGTTGTTGCCGCCAAGGGTAGCGCAACCAGTTATTAGGTTTCTTAATCAACAACTGCCATTCCAGGGTGAGTGGACATGAACACACTTAATAGGCAAGGAAAGGACACATTACTTCTATTCATATATTCATTCACTCATTGTGGGAGGGTTAGGTGAAACCCAGCTATAGGTTATCAGTTTGCTTGCCACAAAAAGTGATCTCATGATCGCTAGCATCTAGCAGGTGTCTGGTTTGGGAGAGTTTAGCGTAAGGCCATACAGTGTGTTAATGGTATCCAAAACCTCTTGCTCGTATCAATGGAGCATAGGACATCTTCAAAGTAGGTAGATATGGAACCTTAGGATTAAGCACACCCCATACAAATGATAGTACTTTACTTGTGAGAGCAGAGGCACCAGACTCTCTTTTGGGAAAGGAAGATGACCAGTAAAGATAACAAAATTGCACTGGGGCCCTTAGGAAAGCAGCTCTTCCACTGGTCACATCTCTCCCATATTGATCAAAGCAAGATTTGTATTCCTGTCAGGAGCATCTAGCGCTCCTGCTCCCCATTCCAGCATCCGGGTTTTGGCTATGGCACTCTCCTTGTTTGTCTATCCACCTGCAAGGTGATTAATGTGGTCAGTCTCTGGGTGAAAACCACACCTGTTATAAGCCAGCCAAACACTCACTCACATGCTTGTGATAGAAAGTGATACGTGTGTAATTCCAGATCAAGCCCCCTGCTCTGCTAGATTAGATTTCCCTGTGTATGACCTCGGACTGGATTTTGGACTATTCCCTTTACTCAGCCTGCCTTTTACCTGTACTGTCATAGAACCATGTTGCCTGTCTGCCAACTGCAAGTACCTGTTTGCTTTGCTCAGTTTGCGCCTGCCCTGGCGTGGTAGCATTGTGTACAAGACCTGGAGGTAACCGAGTATCGGTAGGCCTGTTTCCCTTATGGGAAGGGGGACTGCTATAGGTGAAGAACACAGTAGTCGGCTATTGTATCTGACCACCTGTTTTGGGGTAGACTTGACAATTCCTAATTTTTGGACGACAGAGCCATGTAAATAATGCCATTGGCCCAGATTCACTAAGCACTTACGCCGACGTAAGTGGAAATTTGTGCAGGTAAGTGAAAATGTGCGCCAGCGTATCTATGTGCCGGACCCACAAACCCACCCTACGCCGACGTAGCTTACATACGCCGGCGTAGCGTGGACGTATGTTGCTGCTCCCCTTGATTAGGCATTCAAATAAAAAATGAGGGAAATATGGCGATTCACGAACGTACGTGCGCCCGGCACATGCTACGCGAGGTACGTGTAAGTTTTAAGTCTGGCGTAAAGTTATTCCCCATAGATGAGGCACAACCCAGCAATAGACATGCAAAGGTCTGCACCAGAGAACACAGGCCGGCGTCCTGGGCATACGTTCCGTTCACGGCATACGTGGTGATCCGGCGTTGCTTAGGCATTTGTCCCGACGTGGTTGTGAGCATGCGCATAAGGGTGCTGTTTCATGTGTTCACGTCACGTCGCATGCGCAGTTCGTGATACGCCGGGCATAAAACACTGCACCATGCTCGGACCATCATTTGCATGCTCACTTCCACTTCCACCTACGCCGGCCTGCGCATTCGAAACTTACGCCACGCCAACGCAGCGTTGGGAGCAATAGCTTGCTGAATGCAGTGCTTGCCTCTCTGCGCTGCGTCGGCATATCGTACAGCGTTTGCGCTACGGCGGCGTAATGTGCGCCCCACTCTCTGTGAATCTGGGCCATTATGTCTCAGTGTCAAAATGTGAGTCGTTGCTGTATAGCACAGTTTTAAAGCGAAATTAAATAAAAAAATTCTGACAGGTAGCATCAACATATGAACGTTGAAAACACATGAATTTTTTTAAAACGCATTGGTATCAATGTTCCAGTGCTGAGACAAATACATGGCTGCCACTGATAGCCTTTTCTTCTGAAAACACTAGTTGCAGTAGGGAAGGAAAAATCCCAGCATGCCCCTGTCGGGATGTCTCTATGCCAAACAGTTTCTTTATCGTTCCCCTTGCTGGTACTCCAATCTCGATTTATTGGAAGGATCACTCCGGGTCAATGTTATTTTTATCCGCAGTGAAAGCCACTATGACACGTAGCCAGCGGTTCAGTTAACGTGAAGAAGGCTTTATTAGAGTCTCAAGAAATACATTCAGCTCCAGCAAATCGATAAGACAGAGTGCTAAGCCCGGTGGAGTAAAGAGGACAATCACAGTGCAAAGAAAGTGATACCTCAGCATATAAGATGGATAAATGCTTCTCTGCTCCATAGATTGGGCTGACATTTCAGTCTCATGTATGAAAGCGTTGGATCTTCCATCAAGCTTTTTATTTACTCCAGACTCCTTCTCTCACAGACATATGAATGACATTTCCTAACCCACTACATGTGAGCTCTACTACGGCACCATTTGGCCTCCAATGCATAAATTAAAGGTCGCTCTCTTCCTGCTAAGACCCACCCACTGTCTTCTCTGTCTGCACCTAAACCAGACACAAGTGGTGAAACCACAGCACTCCCTGTATGGACAAAGCACAGGTTCATGTTAGGGCCCCATGAGAATTTTCCCCAAACTTTTAGGAATTTTTATGAAAATTTGTTTTTTTGGCTAAATACATTGGACTCAATGGGGATGGTGAAATTAAAGGATAAGTATAGCAAAGTTCTTTTGGCTATACTTCTCTTATAGATCACCGGAGTGCAGGTAATTCTGCACTTTTGTGACGCTCTTTCAGCCAACAGTGGGCTAAAGCCCGGATCCACCCGGATGCCAGGACCGGCAGCTGGCTTAGCCTCTCAGCATACCGCTGAGAGCCTGAGACAGCCGCTTCCGCCCTTCCACAGCCCAGCACTCCAGTGAGTGCTGGTGGGGAAGAGGGGCTGACTGACAGTCACGGCTCTCTGCGTAGAGCAGAGGGGTAGAACTGATCGATAAGCAATATTTGATCACTCAGTTTTGGGGTAGAACCGGCAGGGGACTCCTCCAGCTGGGATCAGTGCTGCAGCCATCTAGGTGAGTATGATTTATTTTTTTCTGTATTCCTGCACTGCTATTTTAAGGTGTGTTTGGTGTGTTTTAGGGATTCAAAGGGTTGTATAGGCACATTTAGAATTTTTACCTACAGGTAAGCCTATAATAAGGCTTACCTGTAGGTGAAAAAATATCTCCTAAACCTTTAGGCCTCATGCCCACGGACGTTTTAAAAAATGGGCTGTAAAGCTAGTACAGACGTCAGGAAAAAGCGGCGTTTTTAAAGCGATTTTTTCCACGTTTTGCATTGAATTCAATGCACGTTTCGCCGCACTAGCTTTCAGCCACAGTTTTCTTTCTCTATTCAAAATCAATGGTTCCCTATGGGAGCCCATTGTTTTGAATAGAGGTCGCACCAGAAGTCGGATCAAGATGATCCGACTTGCGGGGCGACTAGCTTGCGGAGAATCTTGAAGGGGAACCCCTCGGAAATTAAAAAAAAAAAACTTGCGAAGAAAAACAGTGTGGGGTTCCCCCAGGATCCATACCAGACCCTTATCCGAGCACATAGCCCGGTAGGTCAGAAAAGGGGACGAGCGAGCCCCCCCCCCCCCTCCTAGACCATACCAGGCCACATGCCCTCAACCCTCACGCCCCCCCACCCCAAAGCACCTTGTCTCCATGTTGATAAGGACAAGGGCCTCTTCCTGACAACCCTGGCTATTGGTTGTCAGGGTCTGCGGGCAGGGGGCTCATTGAAATTTGGGAGCCCCCTTTAATAAGGGGGCCCCTAGATCCCACCCCCCACCCTATGTGAATGAGTATGGGGTACATTGTACCCCTACCCATTCACCTGGGGGTAAAAGTGTCAATAAAAAAAAAAACACACTACACAGGTTTTTAAAATAATTTATTAGGCAGCTCCGGGGGTCTTCCTCTGACTCCAGGGGGTCTTCTTCCGACTTCTCCGCTCTCTCCGACGTCTTCTCACACTCTCCGGTGCCTTCTCTGCGCTCTCCGGTGCCTTCTGGCTTCTGCCGGTTCTCCGCTATCTTATTCCAGCTCTTTTACTATCCGATGTAATGCCAGGTGCGCGGTTCGCAACGATTTATATAGACATGGACCGTGGTCACTGGGTGATGTCACCCCGCCTCTTATGACGTCACCGCCCATAGCATGATAGGACCATGACGTCATAAGAGGTGGGGTCACCGTGTGACATCACCCGGTGACCATGCCCCATGCTTATATAAATCGCTGCGAATCACGCAGCTTGTTGAGTCAACATCAAAAGAGAAGAGGGAAAAAGATGACGGGGAAGACTGGGCCGCTGCTAGTAAAAGAGCTGGAAGAAGATAGCAGAGGACCGGCAGAAGGCAAAAAGCACCGGAGAGCGCGGAGAAGGCACCGGAGAGCGGGAGAAGATGCCGGAGAGAGCTAAGAAGTCGGAAGAAGAACCCCGAAGTCAGAAGAAGACCACCGGAGTGAGAAGAAGACCCCCGGAGCTGCCTAATAAATTATTTAAAAAACCTGTGTAGTGTGTTTTTTTATTGACACTTTTTTCCCCCCAGGTGAATGGGTAGGGGTACGATGTACCCCATACTCATTCACATACGGTGGGGGGGCCAGGATCTGGAGGCCTCCTTATTAAAGGGGGCTTCCAGATTCCGATAAGCCCCCCGCCTGCAGGCCCCGACAACCAACAGCCAGGGTAACAGTATTTTATTTCCAAAGAAAATTTTATCTAAATAGCTAAATTAGAGAAATAGAATTTCCACTTTGGTGGACCTCAAAATTGGTAACTTTGCAGCAAAATTTACTTTCCCTTATCACTCTGCTTTATAGCTGAACACGGCCTACAGAGAAACTGAAAAGGGGACATCTGTGGAGAGAATTTCCACCTTAAATACAATTACAATTTTGTCACTTCATCTAGATTTTAGAAGGTATCAAAGAAATGTGGTTGCTTATTTATGAGGCTCATTCATCAAAATACAGAATTTAGAATGTCATAAGGGCATAAAAGAGGAATTCATTACCTACTGCAGACATCAACCTGAAAATGTCACAGAAGACAGCAGAGCTGCAGCTTCAAAACAAGCTTGCATCTACCTATTTGTTCTAAGATATCTCTTTATTGGTATGAATATACAGTATTACCTACAGAGCAAATAAAAAGTATACAAACAAAAATAACAGACCAAAAAACATGCCCCTACCATTGCGCATCTGAGGCTAGTTATGTCACGTGGTGTGACGAATACGCGTCGGAATTGGAGCACTGGACCCTTTACACCTGACGGACGGTAGACGAGCTCGCCGCTCGTGGATGTATGACCGCCTCAGCTGACTTTATGTGAGTTTTTATTTTGTGCTTTGTTTATTAAATCTTTATTTTGCGGTATTATGCGATGTGCCCTCCTATTTTTGTTTCAAACACCATCGTTTGAGTATCGGCGGATCAACATCTAGCCAAACAGCGGCAGCAGAGCAGCACCTGACAAGCTCGCTGCTCGTGGAGATAGGCACCCCCTTTCACCACTCTGTGTAAGTGCACATCTTTTGATTGCTAGCAGGAATCCCTCCAGTGGTGACAGGACTACTCCATGTTTGTTTTTTTGTACTTTCCCCTTCCATGCACCATCGGATCTGAGGCTTCCATTCATCAAGAGTTTGATGCCCTATCTCTCTGGCTATATCAGATAGCCTTGAGGTAAGCTGATAGGATCACTAGAGGTGTGGGCTGCACGTTTTGGAATCCTCCATTGCACCTTCACTCATTTTGGCTGCTGGAACATCTCCTTTTGACTTCACACCAGATTTCACTTGCTGCACCGAGTTGCATGATTAAGTTGGACTCTCTTCTTTTATTTGGTTTTGTCTGCAGGACTGAGTTTGACCATGCATTCTATTATGTCCACCACACATCTTTATAGATGACACGGTCACTGTTATTTACTGTTACTTTGTTCACATTGTGTTTTATGGAATTTTTTCTATATATTTATACATTTTTGTCACTTATTGTATTCACCTAGTTTACTACTTCACTTCCCCTTTCCCATCACCCTTTAGGCATCACCACCACAGCGCAAACAATATCACTTGTTGTATGAGTCTGCTGGATGTACGAAACCAGTTAGATTTACATGCCTGCCCTATTTGTCAGAAACAGTGGCGTAACCAGAGTTATGGGCGCCCGGGGCAGTATCCTTCTCAGGGCTTTCAGCATGTAAGGGGTAAATTATTGCAGGATTAATCATTTAACCCCTTACTGTAAGGGATTAACAGACTGACCCCCCCCCCCCACAACCACAGATCCCCCATCATAGACTGAACCCCCCCCCACAATCACAGATCCCCCATCACAGACTGACCCCCCCACAATCACAGATCCCCCATCACAGACTGACCCCCTAAATAACAGACCTCTCATCACAGATGGATCCCCCCAATCACAGATAGACCCCCCACAATCACAGACCCCCTATTTAACAGACCTCAGACAGTAACCCCCACCATAGTGCAGACCTCAGACAGTAACCCCCAGTAGGGCAGACCTCAGACAGTAACCCCCACAATAGTGCAGACCTCAGACAGTATACCCCAGCATAGTGCAGACCTCAGACAGTATACCCCAGCATAGTGCAGACCTCAGACAGTATACCCCAGCATAGTGCAGACCTCAGACAGTATACCCCACAATAGTGCAGACCTCAGACAGTAACCCCCACAATAGTGCAGACCTCAGACAGTAACCCCCACAATAGTGCAGACCTCAGACAGTAACCCCCACAATAGTGCAGACCTCAGACAGTAACCCCCACAATAGTGCAGACCTCAGACAGTAACCCCCACAATAGTGCAGACCTCAGACAGTAACCCCCACAATAGTGCAGACCTCAGACAGTAACCCCCACAATAGTGCAGACCTCAGACAGTAACCCCCACAATAGTGCAGACCTCAGACAGTAACCCCCACAATAGTGCAGACCTCAGACAGTAACCCCCACAATAGTGCAGACCTCAGACAGTAACCCCCACAATAGTGCAGACCTCAGACAGTAACCCCCAGTAGTGCAGACCTCAGACAGTAACCCCCAGTAGTGCAGACCTCAGACAGTAACCCCCAGTAGTGCAGACCGGCTCAGACTGTAACCCCCAGTAGTGCAGACCACCTCAGACAGTAACCCCCCATAATAGTGCAGACCTCAGACAGTAACCCCCCATAATAGTGCAGACCTCAGACAGTAACCCCCCATAATAGTGCAGACCTCAGACAGTAACCCCCCATAATAGTGCAGACCTCAGACAGTAACCCCCATAATAGTGCAGACCTCAGACAGTAACCCCCATAATAGTGCAGACCTCAGACAGTAACCCCCATAATAGTGCAGACCTCAGACAGTAACCCCCATAATAGTGCAGACCTCAGACAGTAACCCCCAATAGTGCAGACCTCAGACATTAACCCCCAATAGTGCAGACCTCAGACATTAACCCCCAATAGTGCAGACCTCAGACATTAACCCCCAATAGTGCAGACCTCAGACATTAACCCCCAGTAGTGCAGACCTCAGACAATAACCCCTAGTAGTGCAGACCTCAGACAGTAACCCCCAGTAGTGCAGACCTCAGACAGTAACCCCCAGTAGTGCAGACCTCAGACCTCAGACAGCGGCGTGTGTGGTTTCCCTCAAGCGCGGGCTCCTCCTCCTCTGTGGGTGTGAACAGAGAGGAGGGCCGCCGCCGGGTGTACCAAGATGGCCGCCGCTCCGGAGCTAGGCCGAAGCCGGGACTTTCCTAGGCCGAGGCTCCGGAGCGCTCCGCGGAGCCGGTGGATGGATTCGCCCCCCCCCCCATTTTTCGCCCGGTGCAAAAGCCCCCCCTGCCCCCCGCTACGCCAGTGGTCAGAAATAGATATGGCGACCCCTATGATTAAGCCTTGGTGGATGGGGCGAAACATGTCAGGGGGAGTGGTATGGGGGGGGGTGGATATTTGTGGAAAACCCTCCAAATTACAGGTGTTTTCAGTGAAGGGTGAAGCATTATTAAAGACATTTTTTTTTAATTAAAATAATAAACATGTTATACTCTCTTGTTCAGTGCAATGTTATTGCACAGAGCGGCCCCAAACTTTCTCTTGTGGGGTCCTCTGCTGACAATCTTGGCTCCTTCTCTTCTATGTCTGCCCTCAAAGCAAGCAATTGCAAGCATGGTCTTACTCCCAAAGCAGGCTTTGTGCTTCCATAGACACACACACATCCAGGCTAAGCCCCGCCTCTCATTTCCTCGTTACATGATTTGATTGACAGCTGTCTCTGTTAGGAGAGTGAGAGCAGTGATGCTGATTTCGGGCACAGCACTGGATCAAAAGAGAAGCCAGTTAAATATTGTTGATGGCTTTACAATAGGATGCCCAGCTAAAGCAGAACAAAAGATTCCCCCACTGCACGCTAAACATCGAAAAAGGGCAAATCTCCCTGCCAACTATTTTACTACGACATCCAGCTCCAGCAGCTGTCAGAATACCTGAACAGTACCTGGATGCAGATGCTGTTAAGCCAACAATTTTCAACCAAGCTCCTTTGACAAAAGTCAAATTGTTAAAAGCGTACCTTCGCTTTTATTGACAAAAAATAACATTCCCCTCTGAGTGATCTCTGTACATTGCAAGGATTATAACAAACTTTGTTGCAGATTCCTACTCTTTGTTATTCTGAAGAAATCTCTGTGTGTTTCTTTATGCGCCTGTTCTGGGTGGGTCTAATGGGAGTGGTTTCATAATTAACTGTCAGGTGTGTAGCTGCAGGGCACTAATGAGGAAATATGCTGGGCTTGCATCCCTTTAGACGTTATTTCCTATTGAAAGTATCTCTCAAAAAATGAAATGTTTGTTGCAGGAGATGCCTGAAATCTGACTTAAGCCCTGTACACACAGGCAAAAATCTCATCAGGAAAAAAAACGTTGTTTTTCCCGACGAGATTCTTGGCAAGAATCTCTTGCTGCCCGAGTGTGAGGCCGTGTACACACGGCAGAGAACCTCGACGGGCAGAACACATCGTTCCGCCCGTCGAGGTTCTCTGCCGGCCGTCGAAATCGGCGACCCGCCCGTCGGGAATGGCAACCAGCCATTCATCCAGGCGGGCCGTCGAGCAAATAGAGAGCGTGCTCTCTATTTCTGCTCGACGGGATTCCCGACGGGATGCTCGCCGAGAGCGTACACACGGCCGAGGTCCTCGCTGGAATGCAGCTTCCAGCGAGGTTCTCGCTGGTTTCCAGCGAGAACCTCGGTCGTGTGTACGCCGCCTGAGACTCTCCTTTCAAAAGAACTGCGGTTCTCTTGAAAGACAAGAATGCGATGACGTCATTGCGTACGACGAGCATGCGCTCGTCACATTCGATGCCGTCGCCGCCATCTTGCTGGACCCTACCTACCTGCGTCAAAGTCATTTTGAGCATACGTGGGTTTCTACTGCGAGGTAAGTAGACACACTCTTGGGTTTCTCGGCAGGAAAACTGACTAGAATCTCACAACGCAAAAAATAGAGAACATGTTCTCTATTTTTCTCGTCTAGATTCTGGGCAGTTTTCTTGTTGAGAAACCTGAAAGCCTCGTACACACGCTCGGTATACTCGGCAAGAAAGCTCTGCCAGCAGTTTTCTTGCTGGATCTTGCTGAGTAAACTAAGCGTGTGTACGAGGCTTTAGGCAGGCTTCTGGGAAAATTACATAAGCAGGAAATGATGTTCTGGGGAGTGGTCAGTACACATTTTGTGTACAGAATACTCCAGGTAACCAACCATATTGCAATGTATTCCCAGAATTACATCAGCTACAGATTGAAAAGGAAAGGTAATTTTTCATAACATTAAATTACAAAATGATTAGTGTCGCAATTATATGCGCTATATTATTTTTTCTTTATTTGCTATTTTTTTCCCCCATGAAAGTGGAGTTACCTTTTGACCGACTTTTGTAGAGCACAGTGGTGGTAACAGGGGCACCCACACCTCAAATTTGGGCTGATTCCTGCTGAATGTAGGTGGGGAGGAAGACATTGATGGTCAGTGGGTAATGCACTTGCTTTGCACTGTAGTGAGTGCCTGACTCTGCTGATCTTGCACCATGTCCTCCTACTACTGGAACTATGCACATATGTGTCGGCAGGGGTTCGCTCTGCCATACAGATTGTGCAAGAAGATGAAGCCAGGTAATGGAATAAATGTTCTAAGGCTTGGCAATGGCACACAGGCTGGTTTTGTGGGATGTTGGGATCATGCTAAGATTCCTGGACAGTTTTTCAGAGTTTGGGGTGGTTGGGGGTTATGCATGTCAAGCAATCAGCTTCTATGTTTTTACAGCAGGTTAAAATGAAGTATCCAACTGGACAGCAAGGGGGAAAGACTTTGATGTATCTTTTCCGCAAAGGTTCATACCTAAGCCCCAGTGGTGTTACAATCTCCTTGTACAGCAACAAGATGCATTTTCACACCTATACTGGCTTGTTTCTCAATATGGTCACTTCTCCAGTGCAAACAAAAGCTTTCCCGTTGATTTGCTAGAGATGGATTCCTAGAATTTGCACATAATTTAAAGCCATTTTAATTATTAAATATCTCTTGTGATTTTTCTTCTTAGAATTGCGTGACCTGCTCATTATTGCATTTGCAAAGTCTATTATTTATGAAGTTAGGAACTTGTCCAACAAGCAGTAAAACAAAGCAAGCACAAAGACACCCAGTAAATTGATATTGGAATTCTGTGTACATTTTAGATTAATTTTATGGTGTACCTAGATTGAGATATATAAAATTAACTAAGAATGAGTACACCAATTTAAATTGTATTTTATAATTAGATTGTAATGAGGAAGCTTTTTAAATATCTTTATAAAAAAAAGTGTATTACTTACTCCAATTGCTAAAGAATATACAGCTCAAGTCACGAAAAAAGGTAATTTAAAGTTTGAAGTAAGACTATAGACAAAACTTTGCTTTTTAATTTTGGATAGAGTGACGGAGGGTTATAACCTCTGTCAGTTTTTTTTTCTTGTCATTGTGGAGTTTCTACTTCCCCTTTCCCATAGCCAAAACAGTACGTGAGAGGAAATCTCTTCAAAGTGAGGGAATCCCTTATTGTCTTCAGGGTCACAGTATTTGGGATTACTGGAACTCCTCTTTAATTTTGGGCCTTAATCAAGGATATTTTTCCCATTTTTCCTGTACTCTTGACAATGTTGTCATTCAGACAAGAAGAAAAGGGAAAATGCCCAACATGGGCACACATGATCTGGCCATATTGGAGATTTTCTCTTGATTTCCTGTACTGGTGACATGAAAATTCGTTTTTTGTTTTGTAAAGTTAATAATTTAGTTTTGTCATATTGTTTATGTTAAAATGATTCAGTTAGTTTTGTATATATAGTTTCATATATTTGAATACATTTCGTATATTCTGATTTGTTCAGTATATTTAAAAGATTGTCTATATTAGTTTTAACGTGTTACTTTGTCATTTTGGAAGATTACTTATGCACTCTGAGACATCCACAAAAACGAAATTAATTTCTGATTCGTTAGGTATGTTATGATTCAGAGATTCTGATAGATTAACAACTTTGTAACAACCCAACACAATATAGAAATCATCATCTTATTTCACTTTTATACCTTACTGTATTTTTTGCACTATGATTCAATTTCATATGTAGTGCATTTTTTGTAATAATGAAAAATGTTAATGCAACATAAAAACAAAATGGACACAAGGGCTCCCTCAATGTCTCGATACAGGAAAACAACTATAAAATCCTCAACAAATATAATCCTGCCTTTTCTGTTAAATGCTGGAGATGTTCCAGGGATACAGGAACTTTAGAGCACATATGGTGGTCCTGCCCCCTATTTCAGCCAGTCTGGACCCAAATCCCGGAACTGACGTCACAAACCTCTACATACACTCTAGAACAGGACTCAAAATTTCGAGTCCTGAGCAGTAGCTCAAGAGTTACTCGCCACCAGTTGCCCCACCCAATTCATACACTGCCCTGCGCCTAATTGCACCCGTAAACACGCCCTCGTAGATTATCTCATGGAATGACACTGTTAAATGTTTTATGCAGAATCAAGTTACACAATTAAATATTACCAACAACAACTTTAACAAAATGGGACAGGGCATTGGGGGCAGACCAGAGGGACAGGGCATTGGGGGCAGACCAGAGGGACAGGGCACTGGGGGAAAACCAGAGGGATAGGGCACTAGAACTGGGTCTCTTCCCCATTCTCTTGCTGTCTCCTCTGCAACTCCCATCCATCCTCTCTCTCTCTCCCTCTCCTATTCATCTCATCATCAGGAGCCTGTGTGTGCGGCTCCACGCTTGCATGTCCCCACTTCCCCTTTTTCTTTAGGCTGGCGGTGAGGAGAGGAGCTGTAGCACAGCGGGAGGGAGTACAATCCAGCGCTGAAATCCACACAACTGCACAGCCATTGACACAATAGCACAGTGCACACTGACACAGCACAGCACACATTGAGTCCAGTCTGTTCACAGTGCTCAGGCTAAACTGTTGGACACTTACATAGAGCACAAGGAGAAGAAAACTGCACAAACTGGAAGGCTGCCGCTCTCATGTCAGGGCAACTTTAAGTGAGCTACATTGGTCGGGGGTGGGGGGCAGGCTCAGAGAGGTCATACTGTTAGGTCCTTATGGCTTAATGAGAATTGTAAGAAGAGATTCTGTTTACTGCTCTGCCTGTGCGTGACTCACCAGACTACTTTTCCCGAGCATGCACCTTTCCTCTTCGGCCGCCAATCTCATAGGGACTCTAAGTGTAGGCACAGATTGGAGGGAGATTGGTCATGCAGCCCTGTCATCACTCGCCCCCAGCTCAAATCCACTCGCCAAATGCTAGTAGGCGAGTGGAAATTTTGAGGGCTGCTCTAGAACACACCCCAACACAGTTCCTCCTTCACCATTCAGACCTGCCAATACACCAATACCGCAAAACACTAAGGCCGCGTACACACGATCAGACAGGTCCGATGAAACTGGTCCGACGGACCGCTTTCATCGGACCAGGCTGAAGTGGTCTGATGTGTGTACACACCATCGGACCAAAAATCCGATCAGACCAGAACGCGGTGACGTAGAACACAATGACATGCTGAAAAAATGAAGTTCAATGCTTCTAAGCATTCGTCGACTTGATTCTGAGCATGCGCGGGTTTTTGGTCTGATGCTTTTGTGTACTAACCATCGAACCTGTCTGACAGATTTTAAAGCAAGTTTTAAAACTTTGGTTCGACGGACAACGGTCTGATGGGCCGTACACACCATCGAACTGGTCCGATGAAACTGGTCTGCAGACCAGTTTCATCAGACCTGTCTGATCGTGTGTACGCGGCCTTATATTACCCCGAATAAATGCGGCCAATCTATGTATCCCTCTTAACTGGGGAACAACCCGTGTTTCCGACCATCCCTGAATGGCTCAAACGAGTGGAAAAAATTGCAGGGCTGGAAGAACTAATCTCTATAGCCAAAGATTGTCCAACCAAATTTTCACACACATGGGCTTGTTGGACCCACTTCCATACCACAGCTAAGTACAAACTATTGACAAGCCAAACTATTATGAACCACCCACCCCAAGACGACTGCAACCCTTAGTGACTCTACTCCTACATTTCATAAGCTAACATCATCAAAACATGAGACAATTGGCCTCCCTCCCCTAAACAAGGGAAGATTGAGGGAGGACCCTTCTCAAATTATCTAATCAAACACCCAAATATCTCCAGACCAATCTTCTTTACCCACTTTACTCCAATCCTTGGGGATTGGTGGTGAGACTGGGGGGTATCCCAAACCTAACCCACTCCCCCTACCCTCCCCCTCTTCTCTTTTTTTTTTTTATTTACTATTTGTTCTTCTTTCATTTTCTTCCAGCTCCCATTCTTCCCTCTCCCTCCCCCTTTTTTTTTTAGGGGTTTACACCCCGAACCAATCCCTTTATCCATCAGAGCTCTATTTCACCAAGCACCGATAGCTAACCAACTTTAGCTGCTGGGTTGTTAGAAGGAATTAATTATTCAAAGTTGGTTGTTACCTCACGAACTAGCAAATCCCCAAACATAATTTGGCATCAGACAAAAATAATATTACTGTGATAAGCATGGTCATTCAGCAGACTAATCATAAACGTACCTCACGTCTCAAACAATGTTCACTCTGTCGACTTAAAGGAGTTGTAAAGTAAAAAATAATTTCACCTTAATGCAATCTATGCATTAAGGTGAAAAAACATCTGATGCTGCCGCGCCCCCCGCCCCCCGGCGGAGCCCCGGTAATATATTTACCTGACCCCCCGAAAGTCCCACACGCGGTCCCGAGATTCTCTTCGCCGCTCAGCCTGGACGCTGATTGGCTAGAGCGAATGGATTGAGAGCAGCGCAGCCATTGGCTGGCGCTGCTGTCAAGCACATCCAGTGACGCGTCACGCCGAGGGGGGGACAGAGTGATACAGTAAGCAGCTATGGCTGCTCGCTGTATCACGGTATCGCGCCCGCAATTACTCACCACCATGCGAGCTCTCTCGCATGACTGTGGTCAGTACTTGCGGGGAGGACCAGAGACAGCCGCCGAGGGACCCCAGAAGACAAGAATCTGGGCCACTCTGTGCAAAACTGTGAACTGCACAGTGGAGGTAAGTATGACATGTTTGTTATTTTAAAGGAATTTTTTTTTTCCTTTACTAACCCTTTAAGCTGAAAATTCTCTGCAACTATTATTGCATGCTAGTTCTGATCATCGTTGCTGTTAAACCCTTTGTATTGCTTCAGATACCTTGTTTATTTACCAATAAAATATTATGAAAAATGGATCCAAAAGAGCAAATGGAAAAAAAATGATATTGGATTAATTCGTTGATTCGGAGATCGATCCACCACATCATCTCCATCCAACCCAAACAAAATAAGTAGGAATCAACTTATTTCACTTTTATACCTCACTGCATTTATTGCAGTGTGTGTTTCCATTTCATCTGTAGTGCATTTTTATCACAATATAAAACGTTGATGCAAAATTAACATGCAAAAAACTAAATGGATCTGGATTAATTTGTATCATTCGTCAATATGTTATTTCGGATGCTTCAAACCTCCGAATGAAGCAATTTAATCTTGTGGTATCATTATAATGCATTTCAGATTCTTTGAAATTTGTTACTATTGTGAGTCAGAGATTTGTATGCCTCCGAATAAATGAAAATTTAGTTCAAATTTCGATTCATAACCAAACCAATCACACATGTCACATGTCAAGTGCAAACAATTCAAAACTCAACCCAAAACTAAAACAAAAAAGTCCTGTCTGGATGAACACTAGACAAGTTTTTTTTTCAGACAAATATTTCTTAAGAAATATTAGAATGAAAAGAGAAACATTCTATCCATATTTTGGGTTTTCGTACTATACCACTGTGTCAAACACAAGGCCCGCGGGCCTTATCCGGCCCTCCAGGCCATTTCATGTGGACCTCACACCTCTCCTGCAGCTGAAGGAAAGCTCCAGCCCTCCTCTGATCCTCCTCCGGTCCCCTACTTTCTGCTTTCAAGCAATGCATCCAGCTTCTTCCCAGCAGCAGCATAAGGAAAGGGGGGTGCACTGTGATGTAAGGGAGAGGGGGACTTAACTTCTGATGGTGGGGTGGCTCTTGACATCTAATGTAGGGGGAGGGGATGTGCTGGACATCTAATCTTACAGATACAACCAGCCCTTTTGAGGGCAATAATAATGCTGATGTGGCCCACAATGAAATTGAGCTTGACACCCCTGTACTATACAGAGAAATACAAAGGTGAAGTAGTAGAGATTGAGTGGATGATTTATTATATAAGTAGAGCATGTTTACCTTGAATTTTTACTAAGCTGTAATGACTTCTATCATCCAATCGGGTACAGGTAATAAGCCTGTTTTTTTTTTTTTTCTTGCACATGATTGGGTATTTGCTACGTTTTTTTTACTACATTTGAAATTTTTTTAGCGTGAACATACTGTATTCCTTCAGATAATTTCCCACTTTGTGCCGAGTTTGCCAAAAGGGACTTCTAAAATAATCTGAAAATCCTGTTAGTTTGGTATCTGCTGTAATAGTAATTTGAATTCCCATTTTCTACATACGCCAGGTTTTTCCTGATATCTGGAAAAATGCAAATTACAGAATTTACTACAGTTTATCTACGTCAAATCTTTAGTGAAGCCAGAAAGTAATTTAAGTTTTGCCAGAACAGACATGCCAGTTGCAAGCTGCATTTCCCCTCGACGTGAGTAGAATCAACAGAAAGCGTCTATCTGCACTGGCTCTTTGGCAGCAGCACATTAATAATGAATGGACACTTATCAGTAATTATCTCTTTCAATATGTAAGATACAACCTCTTAATGCAGTGTTTATAGGAAGTTTAACAGTCATAAATGGCTGGGAATCCCTGAGCCTGCACTGATGCAATGCATGCAGATCACAGCAATGCTCTATTCAATTTCCCTCACCCTATTCTTCTGAGCCTGGCTGTTATATGTCCTTTCACCCCCATTCCATCCATTAACCTTCATCTGTCCGGGAGCATGGCTGGGGGATCTCCTCCCCCCCCCCCATTCTGTCTGTTAGCCCGGTACTATATGTCCTTTCACCCCCATCCAAACCTGGATGAGGAATTTCCTCCTACTCCAACGCTGTCCATGACCCTGTCTGGGGATTTTCTCCCACAAACATCTTGTCCATGACGTTGGCTGGTGGATCTCCTACCACGCTTAACCTGTCTATGAACCTGGCTGTTATGTCTCCATGAACCCCCTATCAATTAATCTGGTATGTTCTCACACCCCAACCCTATTTGTAATCCTACTTAGGGCTCTCCTTTCAGCAACATCCTGTCCAAAATGAAGACAAAGAAAAATGGATAGCCGCACTCCAAAACCTGATGGGTGGTCTTTTATTCAATAGACAGCCATGAATAAGCACTGATCCAGTGCGAAACGCGTCGGCTGTTCCTTGTTTCCACTGCTGTGACCCTATTTTTGTACATGCTGTCTATTGAATAAAAGACCACCCATCAGGTTTTGGAGTGCGGCTATACATTTTGCTTTGTCTTCATTTTGCTCATTTTGCTCAGTGCACCGCCAGCACCCTCGGTATCCTGCACCACCTGTAACCATTTAGTGATCCCACCTGGAGCGGTGACTCCTTTCTTTCTAACATCCTGTCCAAGAGCCCGGCTAGAGGATCTCCTCCCATTTCCATTCTCTCCATGAACCTGGCTGCTGCCCCGCCTGCACTATTCATGCTGACCTTCATTGAGAGATTTCCCCCTACCCCCATTCTGTCCATGATCTTAACTGGGCAATCTCCTTCCACCCCCATCCTGTCTAGGAGCCTGGCTGAAGGCTCTCCACCCACCCCCATCCATTCCAGGAGCCTGGCAGAAGGACCTCCACCCACACCCATCCTTTCCAGGAGCCTGGCTGGAGGAACTCCACCCACCCCATTCTTTCCAGGAGCCTGGCTAAAGGATTCCCACCCACCCCCATCCTTTCCAGGAGCCTGGCAGAAGAATCTCCACCCACCACCATCCTTTCCAGGAGTCTAGCTCAAGGAACTCCACACATCCCCATCCCTACCAGGAGCCCAGCTGAAGGATCTCCACGCACCCCCATCCTTTTCAGGAGCCTGGCAGAAGAATCTCCACCCACCCCCATCCTTTCCAGAAGTCTAGCTGGAGGAACTCCACACATCCCCATCCCTCCCAGGAGCCCAGCTGAAGGATCCCCACCCACTCCCATCCGTTCCAGTAGCCCGATTGAAGGATCCCCACCCCAGTGGTGTATTTAGTACTTGTGCTGCCCTAGGCCTAACTAAAATCGTACACCCCCCAATTTAAATATGACCCACCCCCTTCCTGTCAAGGCCACACCCCTTTCTGTTTAAGACCCACCCTGAAATTTTTGAGTGGGGACACTAGTTCTCAATACCTGGGTGGGGGGTAATGGATTCCCTTAGTTTGCATAGATTTCCTATCACTTCCTGTTTGGCTATGGGGCAGAAAGTGAAGGGAAATCTCTGCAATGGGATAGGGATGGTAAAAAAAAATAAACTGACAGGGGCTATAACCCTCCATTAATCTATCCAAAATGAAAAAAAAAAAGTGTTGCCTATAGTTCTACTTCAAGCACAAATTTCTGATATATTTATGGAGAGGACTAAGAAGATATAACCATGCCAATGGTACAGCAGAAAACATATAGCACAGTGAGTAAGGTTTGTGGTCCAGGATGATAGGACAGTCAAAATTAGAAACCAACAGTGTAGCACAAGGCGGCAGGGACACTTTCTGTGCTGCCCCCCTGCAAAGTGCTGCCCTAGGCCTGGGCCTTGTTGGCCTAGCCCAGGATACTGCATTGCCCCACCCACCCCCATCCTTTCCAGGAGCCTGACTGGAGGAAATCCACAAACCACCATACTTTCCAGGAGCCCGGATGAAGGATCTCCACCCACCCCCATGCTTTCCAGGAGCCTGACTTGAGGATCTCCACCCAAGTATATGTAAACCCTAATTCAGTTTCTTAAAGCACTGTATATCATAAACCATGGCTATTTCTTTCCCTTTTTTCATCCTTTTTTACAAATAGGTGCTGCTTGTTTTCTGCAGCGTCTTTGGAGCCACTTCCTGTCTATACCACTTGTAGTCTCTATCAGAAGCCAGGGTGACAATGCAGGAGCACAACTGGAAGACAGGGAAAGAACATTGTCACAATATCACAAGAAGTACCTGAACAAGGATTCTCATGGCAGGATCACCAGTCATTATTTTAATCAAAGCTGCAGAAAGATTAAAAATTACTTTTTCATGTTTAGATTTTTTTATTATTTAAGTATCAGGTTTATAGCTATTAAATTAATATGTGCGTTTTACTCTGCCTTTCCCATCTATAAATCATTGATTATTAGTGCATATTTGAAAGAAAATACATTATTGATAAAGCATACTATTCAGTACATTGATGTTACATGAGGAATAGACACTTTATTTACTAAAAGCTAATGGACTGCACTCTGCAAGTGAACTTTCTCCAGAGCTTAGTAAATGAGGTAAAGCTTCACTTTGCAAAAAATACCCAATCACTTGCAGGAAAAAAAAACAGCATTGTTTTTGCATGTCATTGGATGATGGTAGTCTGAAGAGCTTCTGCTCATTTACTAAGCTCTGGAGCAACTGTGCAACGTGCACATTCTATCTGCTTTAAAAAAAAAACAAGCCTACTGTGATAATTGCATGGCAGTTAGGTATGCAGGCACTTACAGTATTATCATGAGCAACCAAAGGTGAAATCATTATTCAAGCTAGAAAACATTTGTACAGTAATACCTTGGATTGCGAGTAACGCGGTTTACCAGCGGTTCGCAATACCAGTTATTTTTTAATTCTGAGCATTATCTCGCAAGACGAGCAGGGTCCAAGCCAATGGGGTGTGCAGTACCGCGTTTGGCCAGAGGTGCGGGGGTGCCAGAGACACTCGGAAACACTTGGAGCTGCTGGAATGCACTCGGAGACACTCAGAAACTGCCTGTTCCCAAGTGTCTCCGAGCCTCTCTGAGTGTCTACGGCGCCCCCACACCTCTGGCCACACACAGTGAATGATCTAAGAGTGCCCACAGACACATGCCAGTTCTCCTAGGACTCTGCTTTTTGCCAAATTTCTCATTTGGATATGAAGATGACACAGCACAGAGCTTTACATATTGGTTGCCTGGAACACAATATCACTTTGGTGATGCTGTAAAATAATAAGCTCACCCTTCTGTTAACTGAATTTAATTGGATCAATTACTTAAAGTAGAGTTAAGGTCTGTTTTAAATGAATGCTGAGAGGCAGCTTTTTATTGACAGAAGTAAGTGTGTAAGGGCTTTTTTACAGTCCATTGCAAGACAAGGCACGCAGCCTTGCTACTTATCCTGCCAGTTCACACCGCCATGCAGGGGTGGTGTGTACTGAGAAAAAGTTTTGGCATGCAGTAGTTTTGTTTTTCGGCAGCACATCACGGCGCACTTTGTGACATTTTAATAAGGTTCTCACAATAAAAAATAAAAAAGAGGTGGGGGAGGGGACCAACGTATTATCATTTCTCTGGTTAGAATGTTGTACTTACTGGTTCAGTTCAACATCCACGATGAACGACGTTCCAAAGGCATCAATTTGAAAGCTGGCCTGTGAGACATGGGTGGACTGCAGAGATAAGAGAAGACTGCAATTAATATTGAATTATATCTTAAAAAGGACCTACAATAGTTTGGGATCAATATCAGTTCACATGTTGCTAACAGCTAGTTTCATTTTTTTTTTCAATTGATATTAAATCCCAATTTTTTTTTTACAAGCAAGCATCTAGCTCAGAGCACAACCTTGATATAGGATTCCCAGAGCACTATTAAGTTTACCATTTGTCTCTCTGAACAGACCTGAGCCATGCGCTGTTTACCCTGGACAAAAGAAAACTTTAAAGCGGATGGCCCATTAAAAATATTTTTTAAAAGCCAGCAGCTACAAATACTGCAGCTGCTGACTTTTAATAATAGGACACTTACCTGTCCTGGAGTCCAGCGGCGTCCGCAGCAGAGGACGAGCGTTCGCTCGTCTCTCTGCTGCTCCCCCCTCCATCCACGGTGAGGGAACCAGGAAGTGAAGCGCTGCGGCTTCACTGCCGGGTTCCCTACGGCGCATGCGCGAGTCGCACTGCGCCCGCCGATTGGCTCCCGCTGTGTGCTGGGAGCCGAGAGTTCCCAGCACACAATGGGAAAAACCTGACTTTTGCCCGAGACTGCGGGCCGGAAGTGGGTACAGATACCTGTCTTTAGACAGTAAAGTGCACGGCGTAAGGCGCAGTTCAAATTTCTGAAGTGGGAGCGTGATTCATGTAAATGAATCATGACCCCACGTAATTGACGTTTTTTTTGGAGTGCGCATGCGCGAAATCATGTCGCTTTTTTCTCAATGTAAACGACGTGACTGTAACTAACGTCGAGCCCCATTCCCGAACGATTTATGCAAACGATGTAACCGACGTCCAATTCGACGCGGTCCCGACATCCATACTTAACATTGGCTGCGCCTGCTCTAGCAGGGGTAACCTTACGCTGCTATAACGCTAACGTAAACTACGACTCGCCATCGCAAGTACGCCCGTGAATCTGCGTAAGTAGCTCATTTGCATAATTTACGCGAAGCGCCACCTAGTGGCCAGCGTAAATATGCAACTTAAGATACGACGGTGTAAGCGAATTACGCCGCTCGTATCTTAGGAGAAAGCCGGCGTATCTTCTTTTCTGAATAGCAAAAAAAGATACGCCGGCTATTCTTAGTATTTACGCAGTGTATCTATAGATACGCTGGCGTAAATGCTTTCTGAATCTGGCCCAATATCTTTAGAAATGTCAGTTTTGCTGCAGCAGGTTCTATACATGGTACACAATCACCACTTTACAGGCAGACTATAGAGAACTCCCCAGGCACTATATTTTAAAGATTTTTTTATTTTTATTGTTGACCTTTAACCATCATTAAAATCACTGCTCCTTTATAAATGATAGTTTAAAAAAAAAAAGTTGCATTGATGTGCCCTAGGTCGATACCCAGTTCAGGTCCAATATATATTTTTTTTTATTTTTTCTAAAAGTGTATTTTGTGTGTGAACTCGAGAGAGAGGAGTCGGACTGCAGGAGTTGGGAGTAGGCAGAACCTCCCCCCGGAGGCAATCGCCATCCTTCTCCATGCCCCCGGTGGCAATGGCGGGTGTGAGGGGGGCCTCCCACTCACCCCGCCCTACCTGCTCCACTTGGGAGCCCGACTGGGGCCCAACGGGACCCCAACGGGGCAGAAGGACTCCCCCTATGAGGGAGTGAGGGGGTCTAGCCCACCCAGCCAGCCCCGTAGGTCCTTCGCCTCTCTTTATTTTAGGAGACCTCATGGCCAAAGTGCATGTATGTTAAACCAATTTCGTGTGCGTGCAAGTGTGGTGTTTTTTTTTGGGGGGGGGGTGGGCATACTAAGCACAGGCGTACCTTGCATAGCACATCCACTGGGAGCCGGGCTGAGACCACCAAACTAGGTCCAATATATTTCAATGGGGTTTGGTGTTCGGGTCAGAACTTTTTGCGATGTTTGGCTGTTCTGGTGCGGGAGGTGTTCAGCTCAACTCTATGGCCGCGTACACACGAGGGGATATGTCCGCTGAAAACGGTCCGATGGACCGTTTCAGCAGACATCTCCGCTCATGTGTATGGGCTAGCGGACAGATTTCTCCACCCGACAGATTTCAAAGCAAGCTTTGAAATCTATCCGGTGGGAATCTGTCCGCCCGACATGTCTGCTGGTTAGTACACTTACCAGCAGACATGTCGGCCCCCACCGCCGCCGCGCCGCTGCCGAATGGATTCGGCGCATGCGCGGAAGTGTTTTACTTCCTGGTGCGGTGACGTGGCGGTGACGCGGCGGCGTCAACGTCACCGCCGCGTCACCGCCACGTCACCGCGCCGTCCGGCGGCGGGGAATTTGATCCGATGGTGTGTACACGCCATCGGATCAAACTCCCGATCGGACATATCCGATGGAAATGGTCCGCGGACCGTTTTCATCGGATATGTCCGATCGTGTGTATGGGGCCTATATTGAAACGGTTGATACCATAGGCCATGGACTCCCCAGTAAAGAAGGAAACATATGGGTCTGGTGTTCGATGGATTCATAACAGTAGTAAGAACCTCAGGCCCTGTACACACGATCAGACATGTCTGATGAGACTTGTCTGACGGACCGTTTTCATCAGACAACTCTGAACTTGTCTGATTTGTGTACACACCATCGGACCAAAATCCAATCAGACCAGGACGCGGTGACGTAGAACACAACGGCGTGATGAAAAAACAAAGTTCAATGCTTCCAAGCATGAGTCAACTTTATTCTGAGCATGCGCAGGTTTTTGGTCCGATGCTTTTGTGTACTAACCATTGAATCTGTCCGATGGACAGGTTATATCAGGCAGGTTTTAAAGCATGTTTTAAAACTTTGGTCTGACGGGCAACGGTCCGATAGGCCGTACACACCATCGAACTGGTCAGATGAAACTGGTCTGCTGACCAGTTTCATCAGACTTGTCTGATCGTGTGTACAGGATCTAACAGACCAAATAGACTGGGAAACCATTGTGGTTTTGGTCCATTTTATGTATTTTCTTGATTGTTTACAAAATTAGTGGTAAAGATTCACTTTACAGTATGCCCTTAAATGAGCCCTGTGTATGGGCACTGTGCAATGTAATGACTACACAGACCATATGGTCACAGTATAATGATCCCATGCTAGTCACCCACTTTGCAACATGCACAGCACTCAGCAGCTGCTTCCACTGACTAATAAATACTTAGCAAATGTTGAAAGTCAGCAATTTCTACAACTCGCCCACTGAGGACAAGCAGGGCATAATTAATATGTACCAAATTAAAAAAGCTTCCTGTTTTCTCTTTTTGTAGCGTTTCCCCATCTTGGCATCAAACAAATCAAAACAGCCAATTAAGGAAGATCTTCTTATGTCTCTTTATTTAGAATTTGCTACTAAAACTCTTAAAAACAGCAAAAATCGTATTCTGGGAATTGATATGGATCGTGTATGCAGGATTGTGGAGTGTCGGATAAGCTTGTCATGGTTGGATGGAAGGTCGTAAGCGGTGGTGACCGTTACATGACACCTATCGGGAGGAGGGGAGGAGCCACTCTCTGACCTGCTTCCAGGTCTCGCTGCCGCCACAGAGGCAGGGTAAGTTCCGGGCAGACGGTGAGCGGCCGGGGGTAACAGTGCCACTATTTTATGGGCACAGTGACAGCATTTAAGGTGGCACTATTTTATGGGCACAGTGGCAGCATTTGATGGGCACAGTGACTGCTACTCCCAGGTCCCGACAGAACACCTCCCCCTGCTCCCATAGGTGAATGATCTCTCTCTTTCCCGAGTCCTGACAGTCTGTCAAGTTCACTGTCGGCATCCACGCTGCTGTTATCACTTAATCGCTGGAGGATCCTGGAAGCCGGTATAAGAATACAGAGCCGCGAGAAACTCCAGTGAACTGTCACAGCCAATCGGCTGTGACCAATCAGAAAATTTCGGAGGCTTAACAACGCCTCCATCGCCGGAGGCTGACAGTTCATTGGAGTTTCTCGCAGCTCTCTGTATCCTTTTGCTGGTGGGGGGTGGAGGGTGAGTATTTTTTTTTTGTGCAGGAAACAGGATTTTGATGAAAGGGTAAAGCGAGGGGGGAGTATTGCTCGTGGGGGGAATTTTGGACTCTTCCTACCCCAACACTGTCCATTACATGCCCCTGACTCCTGCACTCTTTTTGTGTTGTACTCATGACTCCTAATATGCATTATACACTCCTGTCCCCTGCATTGTACATAAAAGACTCACAGGCTTCATTCGCACCTAGGCATTCCAGATTGCAGGCGGAATCGCCGGCAAATCGCAGGACTTGATCAATTATTTTACTTTCAATGGCACCCCAATCACAGAGCGAAGCTTCTTTTGGATGACAGGCATCCCACATTTCTGTTTACAAAAAATTAGGCACGATTTGTCGGGCGACAATCGCAACAAAATTGTGCCACGATTGGGGTGCTAATGAAAGTAACGGATTCACAAGCACGCCCTGCAATTTACTGCGATTCAAGGAGTTGCGGGCAGAATCAGTTATTCCACCCGCGATCAGAAACTCCTAAGTGTGAATAGAGCAACAATTTGCCCACTCACTGTTCACTGTGGTGCACTGAGCTTCATTACTACTCTGCTTAGGGCACCCAAATGTGTCCCAGGACTTTTACAATCTTAAAGTGTATATTAAAAAATAAAAATACCGTGCGCCGATACAGTGTTCAGGTCGGGCTTGAAGAAAAGGTGGCAACCCTAGCATTCACATTGATAAGCGCAGCATGGGTGCAGCGTGGCAAACCTGTGGTTTTCCTGCGGGTTTCCCACGGTTTCCTATGGACTTCTGTAATGTCTCACGTTTCTGGTGCATTTTCTGAAAGCGCACCAAACACTACACCCTAGTATAGCTACGCACAGCCACTCATGTCTATGGGCGGCTGACTATGCAGACCCTGGGCTTCCTGGGCAGGTTAAGGCCTCATGCACACTGAGTTTGCCCAACTCTTCCAAACTAATTTTCTCCTGGCAAGAGAAAAGCAGCGTCAAAAAATGCACCTAAAGCAGCATTTTGCAAATGTGTTTAGGCAAGTCAAGTGTCTGGGCGTTCATTTATTCCATTGGCCAGAATATTATTTATTATTTATTCTAGTCACATTGTTCAAGTGCTAAACACGCCAAGCATTTTGTCGTTTTTTTTTTTTTCTGCTGAAGTGCACTTCTCCTGAATGCGCAAGTGATTGGGTTTTTGTTCTGCCTCTAAACACCTGTAAATGCTTATGTGTAGGGCCGGACTTACCATTGGGCTTGACTGGGCTCAAATCCATGGGCCCCGCCCAATAGGGGGCCCCGGATGACAACCCTCTAAAAAAAAATATATATATATATATATATATATATATATATTTTTTTTTTTTTTTTTTTTTTTTTTTTAGGGGTCCGGAGGTCCCCATGGGCCCTGAGGCCCCCAGAGCCCCCTGGACAGCAATCCCCACTTTTTTTATTTATTTTTTATATATATTTTATATATATATATATATATATATATATATATATATATATATATATATATTAATATATATATTATTAAAGGGCCCAGAGGTCTCCAGGGCCCCTGGATGGCAACCCCCCCTTTTTTATATATATATATATATATATATATATATATATATATATATATATATATATGAAATTTTTTTTTATTAAAGGGCTCAGAGGTCCCCAGGGCCCCATGTGGCAACCCCCCCCTTTTTTTTTTTTTGTTTATATATTTTTTTTTTTTATTAAATGGCCCAGAGGTCCCCAGGGCCCCTGGATGGCAACCTCCCTTTTTTATGTATTTTTTATAAATGTTTTTTTTATTTTTATTTTTTTTATTAAAGGGCCCAGAGGTTTATTTTTTCTTTTTATTAAAGGGCCCAGGATGGCTACCCCCCCCCCCTTTTTTTATATATATACATTTTTCTTTATTTCTTCTTTTTTTGTAAAGGCCCCCCCTGCTTCTCAATTTGCAGTAGCCCCCCCGCCTCTCAATTTCAGGCGGCAACACCCCCCCCCCCCCCCCGGTTCTCTGCTCCATGCCTTAAGCTGTGTAAGGGGCCCCAAAACTCCTGATGGCGGCCCTGCGCATACCTCCCAACACGCACGGATTTTGCAGGACTTTCCCGCACAGACCGCTTCTTGCACTGCAAGAGGAGGCAGCACGGAAGCAGGAGGAATCGGAGCGGTGTGTGGAGGACTGTGGCTGCTGAAGGGAAGAAAGCCGACAGCTGGACTAATGACAGTCTGTGGCCCTGGCTGTCGGCACAGGTGAGAGGCACTCCCCCCCCCTGCTCAACAACTGTAACCCCCCCCCCCCCCCAGGAGGAACTGGAGCGGTGTGTGGATGTCTGCTGAAGGGAAGAGAGCAGACACATTCCGTGCACAGGTGAGAGTCACCCCCCCGCTCAACAACCAACAACTGTGATCCCCCTCTCGCTCAACATCTTCATCTTCGACCCCCCCAATTCTTGACTCCAGGGGGCCCCTTCAACACTCAAGCCCAGGGGCCCCCACCACCCTAAGTCCTGTCCTGCTTAAGTGTACATGGACAAATAGATTGGACATACAATTTTTTGGGATTTTGTGGGAGGCGTAAGGTGTGTAGAGCCAGACACCTACCATGGACAAATAGGCTAACATGGAGGGGCATTTAGAGACAGAATAAAAGCCAAACAAACCAAACACACCAAAAGAATGGCGTAAACATGGCCGCGGCACTTTATTGGTTTAACCACTTCAATACAGGGCATTTTCACCCCCTTCCTGCCCAGGCCAATTTTTAGTTTTCAGCGATGTCCCACTTTGAATGGCAACATCGTACCCAAATGAAATGTTCATGATTTTTATGATAAATAGAGCTTTCTTTTGGTGGTATTTTATCACCTCTGATTTTTTGAGCTATAAACAAAAGAAGAGTAACAAGTTTGAAAAAAATACACAATGAGGGTTTTTTACGAAAGGCAAATTCACTTTGCACTACAAGTGCAAACTACAAGTGCAAAGTGCACTTGGAAGTGCAGTCGCTGTAGATCTGAGGGGGACATGCAAGGAAAATAAAAAACATCACTGTAGCTTGCACATGATAAAATCAGCAGAGCTTCCCCTTATTTCAGATCTACCCCTCAGATTTACAGCGACTGAACTTCCAAGTGCACTTTCAGTACAATTTCAAGTGCACTTGTAATTGGAACTTGTAGTGCAAAGTGGATTTGCCTTTCGTAAAAATCCCCACTGTATGTTCATCCTTTTATTAATTTTTTTGCCTGGAGTTCAGCCCTATAAAATAAGTCAGTAATTTTTTTCTGAATAATCTGAAGTGTTAAAATTTAGATCCTGTCTAATCGATGGTAAAGCAGCTACAATACATGTAAAACACACTAAACAGTTGTGAACTGACCCTTACAATGTTGCAGACCCAGAGTGTGTATTGATACAATGGGCCAGATCCACAGAAATTTACAGGGGCGTATCTCCAGAAACGCCGCCATAAATTCAAATCTGCACCGGCGTATCTTTGTTTTGTATTCACAAAACAAGATACGCCGTAGTTACGTTAAGATACTACGTCTAACGCCGTCGTATCTTAGTTGCATGTTTACGCTGGACGATAGGGGCGCTTCCATTGTTGTTCCACGTAAAATATGCAAATGAGGTAAATACACCAATCCACGAACGTACGTACGCCCGGGGCAGTGTTTTTACGTCGTTTGCGTAAGCGTAGGTCTGGCGTAAAGTTACCCCTGCTATATAGAGGCGTACGTTTGCGTAAACCGTTCGCGCATAGGGATTTGCGTAAATTACGTCCACGGTTTTTCATTGACGTTTTGCGACGTGATTTGGAGCATGCGCACTGGGATACGTCCACGGCCGGCGCATGCGCAGTTGAAAAAAAAACATAATTTACGTCGGGTCACGATTGATTTAAATAAAACACGTCCACCTCTTCCCCATTTAAATTGCGCGGACTTATGCCGGCCCATTTACGCTACGCCGCTGTAACTTAGGATGCAAGTCCTTTGTGGATACGGAACTTGCCTTCCTAGCGTACGGCGGCGTAGGGTAAACAAGATACGCTACGCCGGCAGAATGGATAGGACAGGCTTTGTGGATCTGGCCCAATGTCTGTAGAAATCCTCTTATCGGTAGAGCTAGCAATACTTGCTCTGCAAAATTGCATTGTGAGGACAAGTTGTTCCCAGAGTGTCACCTGAAACCAGCGGATCTCTGAGGTCTGGTCTACCTAGGCCAGGGGTGTCAAGCTCAATTTCATTGTGGGCCACGTCAGCATTATGATTGCCCTCAAAAGGGCCGGTTGTATCTGTAAGATTCGATGTCCAGCGCATCCCCTCCCGTTACATTAGATGTTAAGAGCCCTCCCACCATCAGAAGTTGAGTCCCCCACTCTCTCTTACATCTCGCACTCCATAAAAATAAAGAACGCGAGGGGGCGTGGCCGGCCAGCAAGCGAGATGGATGCCTAGCTCATGAGCTCGTCTGCCAGGGAGAGGACCAGATCATTAGCAGCTCGTTCTACGACCGGATTTTATACCAGTCATCCTCCTAAGACCCTCTGGACACCTGCTGAAGATGTCTGGGAAACGGAAAACGGACCAGCACCCGCAAAAGCTGACAGCCTTCTTCCACTACACGGGCCAGGTCAGTCAAGCCCAAGATGGCGCCGCCGGCGTGGCGGCGATGGGGGCAAGATCCGACTTAACAAGCCCTACACAAGGTCTACAGGACCCCCCATGCCCTACCTCACCTCCTGTGTCTAAAACGGGAGACAACCCCATAACGGGAAGCCCGGCGAAAGCGCGGCTCCGCACCGATCGCGGCCCGCCGCGGATACATCCGCAAATCGAGGCCCCGGCTTGCGGCCTACTACAGGCGAATCAGGCACTGCATTCCTCCATGGCACAATTCCCCACCACAGGCCAACCAGTGGTAGATACCACACTGAAGGACATGTTACTGTCCCTCCAGTCCTCCCTGATGACAGACCTCTCCTCAGTTTTCTCAAAACTCACTACAGAAATGCAAGGGCTGGATAGCAGAGTCTCACACCTAGAAAACAGTATGGGAGACTGCACAACCACAGTGAACAATCTCATAGACTCCTATGATGACATACAAAATGAACAGAAATGGATGAGGGCCAAGCTAGCAGATTTAGAGGACAGGTCCAGGAGGAATAATTTGAAACTGCGGGGGGTCCCTGAATCCATAATGCCAGCAGACCTTCCCAAATATGCCAGGGAACTCCTTCATACCATACTACCTGACGCCTCTCCCAGGGATCTTATAATTGACAGGATCCACCGCATAGCCAAGCCCTCGCACCTAGCTGCCAAGGTACCGAGGGACGTCCTGATGAGAATTCATTTCTTTCACGTCAAAGAACGGCTACTAGCAAACGTCAGGGGGGGCCCACCGCTGCAGGCCCCGTTTGAAGGGGTCCTACTGTTTCTGGACCTATCAAAATATACTCTACAACTTAGACGCCAACTCAACCCAGTCACAAAGGGTCTCCACAACAACAAAGTGCAGTACAAATGGCGCTACCCGGCTACCCTGCTTGTAACGAAAAATGGCTCCACACATGTGATCCAAGACCTGCAGAAAGGTCTACAGATGCTACACTCATGGGGTATCCTCCCTGAACCACCGCAAGATCCGTCTGCTTTGAAAGCTCAAAGAGGACCCAGACCTGCACGTCGTGCCCCTGTGACCCAAGAGGAAGATACAGAACAGATGAACTGATTATTCCGAGCTAGCTTTTCCATATCTACTTAACAGATGCTCTCCCTGGCATCCAGCCGTATCCTGTTTTCTCTTTTTTTTTCTTTCGTTTGTTTCACTTGTTTCAGCCTTGGAACTTTTACCCCCCAATCCGGCGGTTTAGTTGACCATTTGGTCCCTACACTCCGCTTCCTAACTGTATTGGTGGCTCAGCCACTCCAAACCACACTCAGCCATACCACCAGTTGTTTCTTGTCTGTTCAGTTATTTAACTTTTGATTCTCAGTTGCAGCACCTCCTCTACCTCCACAGAGACTAGCACGGGACAGACCCTTGACCAACGACTTCCTGCCAGACGGTACTCCGTTCTACACTCAGATAAGCTCACCCTGCTCTCCAAACTGTAGGTGACCTTGGTTATCCTACATGTTCCCCGGCCGTCTTTCCCCAATGGCGACTAAGATCCTGTCCCTTAATGTAAATGGGTTAAACCACCCTGCTAAAAGGCACTCCTTATGGAAAACTGCGCTGGACCTAAACTGCGATATACTGTGTATCCAAGAGACCCACCTTCTGTCCAATGGGACACCTCTGTGCTCCAACAGACGCTTTGCCCATGTTTTTGCAGCCCCTTTCACTTCCAAAAAGAGGGGAGTGATCATCGCAATCAGAGATACGGTCAAATTCCTCCTGCACTCTGTGGTAACCGACCCGGATGGGCGCTATGTCATTCTTTTATGTAATGTCAATGGTACTGATTATACATTGGTTAACATTTACGCTCCCAACGTCAAACAGATCGGCTTCCTTCGAAAACTAAAGAAAATTATTCACCCCATTAAAAGGGGCCACTTGATAATATGTGGAGATTTTAATTTAATACCCGATATAACTATGGACTCTACCTCCACCTCGAAACGTAGAGAATCCCCTCTAAAGCAATTCATAAAATCAATCGACCTGTTTGACGTTTGGAGGTGTCATCACGGATCAGAACGTGATTACACTTTCCTCTCCCCCCTCCACAAAACGTACTCACGTATTGACATGTTTCTTGTTGACAAATGGCTGTTGCAATCTATCAGCGCATCTGTGATCCACACTGCGACCTGGTCGGACCATGCCCCTATCACCATCACCATTTCGGACTCTCCTAGCACAAGGCCCACGTATGTGTGGCGGGCCAACAACTATATTTTACAACACCCTTCCTACTCCCCAACTATCTCTGACCACCTGTCAGAATATTTTGACCTGAATACGGGAACCGTGTCCGATCCAGGCGTGGTGTGGAACGCGCACAAAGCGTTTGTAAGAGGGATCTTAATTAAACTCAGTGCATCACACAAGAGACGCAGAGCTGCAAAATTGGACACTCTGATCTCCCAGATAGACTCCTGCGAACAACTAAACAAAGCCAATCCAGACCCAACTAGGACAGCCCTTATCCTCTCCCTACGCCAGGAGCTGAGACTCCTTCTCCTCCACTCCTTTGAACATTATCAAAGGAAGTGGAAAGCCAATACCTACTCCACGTCCAACAAAGCGGGCAAAGCTCTAGCACAACGCATTAAGAGGCGCCAAGCTAAAAGCAAAATCGATTATCTTTACCACCCCCACACGAATGCAAAACTCACAAACCCTCAAGAAATAGCCGACGCGTTCAGCGCATACTATGGGGACCTATACAACCTTCGCAACGACCGTGACACTCACCAACCTTCCTTGACTGAAATAGACAATTTCCTTAACCACGTTAGTCTGCCATCCCTCACAACGGACCAATTGGCCCGACTTAATGAGCCCTTCACTGCTCCTGAAATCCTAGCAACCATAAAATCCCTGCCAATGGGCAAATCCCCTGGTCCGGATGGTCTCTCAGGGGAATATTTCAAACAATTTGCCCAACAGCTGGCACCTACCTTAACCGCACTTTTTAATACAGCGATCGCCTCTTCCAAACTCCCTGCGGAATCTTTACAAGCACTAGTGGTTACATTGCCCAAACCGGGCAAAGACCCGACCTCCCCCCAAAATTTCCGCCCAATATCGCTCCTCAACGTAGACCTAAAAATCTATGCTAAAACGATTGCTACGAGACTTATCAACATTATGCCCACATTGGTTCATAGGGACCAGTCCGGGTTCACGATAGGTAGACAAGCGTCGGATGCTACAAGACGGGTGATAGACATTCTACATCATGCGGAGTCTAGCGGAACGCCTTCTCTGCTCCTATCGTTGGACGCAGAGAAGGCGTTCGACAGAATCCACTGGGGGTACCTACGACGCGTACTTGAGAAATTTGGATTCCAGGGTCATATACTCACAGCTATACTGGCTTTGTACACAACCCCTTCGGCAAGAGTGTTCTCAGCCGACATGATCTCCCAACCATTCAACATATCCAACGGCACCAGACAGGGCTGCCCGCTATCCCCACTGATTTTCAATCTTCTCATAGAACCACTGGCGGAACACATTAGACAAAATCCACGGATCTCTGGATTTAAATTGGGCCCCACCACTCATAAGATCAGTTTGTTTGCAGACGATGTTGTGCTCATGCTCACCGACCCGACAACGTCCCTAGGCGAAGCCAATAAAACCCTCCATTGGTTCAGCGAAGTGTCATACTATAAGGTTAACGCTAACAAATCCTACATACTAGACTTGGGCCTCGACGCCACTTCTAAAAACCTGCTACAAGTACAATTTCCCTATACGTGGGCAGATCGGGAGATCTCTTACTTGGGAATCCGACTGACTCGCTCCACCAAACATCTATTTAAATACAACTTCATACCCTTCCTTGACAAACTCCAGAAAGACATCCAGGACCTGGCCAAACATGAGCTCTCCTGGTCTGGGAGGCTCGCAGCATTTAAAATGATGCACTTGCCGCAACTCCTCTACCTATTCCGGACAATTCCCATTCCTATTCCAGGATCCTACTTCCACTCCCTACAAACCACCCTGAACACACTGCTATGGCAAGGCAAGAAGCCCCGCTGTGCGGCACAACTGCTCTCCAGGCATAAACATGCCGGGGGGGCAGGATCCATTGACTTTAAGGAATACTACTGGGCTACGATCCTTACACAACTCTCAGACTGGTTCCAGCCGGCTCCTCTTACACTGTGGGGACAGCTGGAATCCACCTTGATAAACCCTAATAATCTCCGTGAATGGATCCTGGGAATACCTCACGGAACTCTGATGCCTAATTCACTCCCTCCTACAATGCGGGCATCAGCCTTAGCTTGGAAGTTTTTAGTTCACCAAGGTGAACTCCACCCTCTGCCGTTCCATCCTCCCATACCACTGCAGTGCCTCCGGCACTGTACTATTGATCTAGATCTGAAGCGCTGGACATCCAGCGGTATATCTCTCCTTCAAGACATTATACATGAGGAAACGTTGCTCACATTTCCCCAAATACAAACCAAATTCCACCTGGCCCATTCGGAAGTCTTTACCTACCTTAGAATCAGACACTGCCTATCTCGGATACCCAACCCGTGCTACCCTATCCCCCCTTCTACGTGGTCTTTCCTGACTTCTGCTCCATCCAAAAAAAAAGGAATTTCCCTCTTCTACAACTCTTTCCGCCAAAAAACGGTATTAGAGAAATCCAAACCACACTTCCAATGGGACGCAGACTTGGGACAAACTCTGTCTGCAGACCAATGGCAGTCTGCACTTCGGTCCATTTATACAGCTACATGTAATGCGGCACTAAGGGAACTTACTACGAAATTGTCGCTACGTTGGTACCTCACCCCGGCTAGGTTAGCTAAATTTAGCAACAGTAGCCCCGACACCTGCTGGAGATGTGGAAATGCCAAGGGTGATCTAATGCACATATTCTGGTCCTGTCCGTCCATTACCAAGTATTGGACTACCATCTTCCGAATACTCTCGGACCTAGCAAGTCACCCTATACTCCCATCAGCACCTCTGGCACTTCTGAACATAGACATTGACCAAACACCAAGGGACACACAACTAGTAGTCACTAACATCCTGCTGGCAGCTCGGCTGAGTATTGCCAGACTCTGGAAATCGACCGAGTCCCCGAAAATAGAAAATGTTATTGACCTAGTGAACCTCCACCACAATTTTGAGCTCACGCTGGCCTCCAGCAAGGGACGTCTGGCGGAAGCTCAAAAGAAGTGGCATACATGGGCACATTGGCCCAACGCAGCATTGTTTCTGTGACTCCGGAGGTCGGTTTAGACCGCCCGGACGACCAGGGTTCTAGCTTCAACATACCTCCTTACACCTTGTATGTTTGAGAAATGTTCTGTGAAACCTAATACTGTTGCTATGTCTGGCTTAAGCTACCAAATTGTAATGTTTGACATTATGCTGTTTCTGACTCTGTGTAACCATTCTTGACGAAAAACTGGAATGTACTCATTTTATTCTCACTTTGTTCTACTTGTAAACCAAAATACATAATAAAAAATATTGAAGAAAGAATTTACACTGGCTCCCGATAGTAAAACGGGTTGAGTTCAAGGCACTCTGTCTGGTGTTCCGGGCCTATTGGCAACTAGGTCCGATGTACTTGTCAAATATGACACAACATTACTGTCCACCCAGAGAGCTTCGTTCGACTGACGCCCTGTTAGCGATTATTAAATCTAGCCGATCAGCTTCAAAAGGTGTCCGCCGGCTCCAAACACTGGGAAATTTTCTTTGGAACCAGCTCCCTCATCAGCTCCGAGCATCCACCTCCTTGATGGCCTACCGTAAGGGCTTGAAAACACTTATTTCTTTCTGTGCCCTGACACCCCTCCCCCTTCTTTTTATATTTCCGTTTATTTCCTGTCTGTTCTCCTCTTTTACTTAGATGTCCTAGTTTCTTCTTTTGCTCCTGGGAACTGTATACCCCCAGCTTGTTGGTAAGCGCTTAGACGCGAGTTTCACAACTCGCATTCGGCGCTCTATAAGTATTTATTCCAATCCAATCCAATCTCAGTACACCCCCTTTTCTTATGCTGCTGCTGGGAAGAAGCAAAAAGTAGGAGTCTGGAGGAGGACCATAGGAGGGCTGGAGCTCTCCTGCAGCTGCAGGAGAGGTACGAGGACCACATGAAATGGCCTGGAGGGCCGGATTCAGCCTGCCGGCCTTGTGTTTGATACCTGTGACTTAGGCAATGCCGAGAGGAAAAACTGAAGTCCTCAGCATGCAGCGTGTGATTTTTCAGGATAGAAGGGAAATGTTGAAAAACTTTCGTCGATCAGCACCTGCAGCCAAATCAGCAGCAGGTCCCGTTGTCAGAATACAATGTCCTGACAGGGAAGAGAAAGGGAAGAGGGATTTTCTCCATCCACTTTCTTTGTCCTCCATCCACCACTGCTAGCTGAATCAAGTATCGGTAACTGTCAGAATCAAAATCAAAGCTATGCTCCCTTAAGAATCTCACATTTTCATCACTGGATTTAATTAAAACAAATCTGCAATTATGTGGTTTGCAAATGACAATTACAACTTTGCAAGTTCCATTGGTTTAACATTTTAAACACAGGACAGTTTTCCTCGTTGTGTGTGCAATTAGCAAATGTGACCAGGCATTAGCAACATTTTTCACATTCCTACTACAGCTACAAAATACTCTAGCTGGCAAGATTGTTTACTTTCTGCTATAAAACATATCCAATTAAGAATGTAAAAAAATCTAATTTCTTCATAAATTTAGGCCGATATGTATCCTGCTACATGTTTTTGGTAAAATTAAAAATGAATAAACCATATATTGATTGGTTTGTGCAAAAAGTTGTTGGGGCAGATTCACAGAGAATTAGATTCTCGTAGAGTATCAGAAATACACTACGCCGCCGGTTTTTACCTGGCTCTACGTGGAATCCAGGTAGATTTTGTCCAGTAAACGACGGCAGCGTAGTGTATTTCTCCCGTCGCAATCCATCTGCGCGAGTAGGGGGCGTGAAGCATTTAAAATAGGCGCGTTCCCGCGGCGATCGAACTGCGCATGCTCCGTTCGCAAATTTCCCGCCGTGCATTGCGTGAAAACACGTCGTCACGTCGTAGTAGCGTCGTTTACGTACATTCCTATTCCCGAACGAGTTACGTAAAAAAAAAATATATATTTTCAAATCGACGCGGGAACGACGGCCATACTTTACATGGGTTACGCACTGTTAGACCAGCAAAAAGCTCCTCTAACATTACGTAGCCAAAAAATGACGTAGGCGATTGCGAGGGACACTCGTACCTTCGTGGATCGCCGTAAAAACTAATTTGCATACCCCGACGCATGAAAACGACGCAAACTCCTCCCAGCGGCCGCAAAAATATCGCAGCGTAGATCCGAAGGCTTACGAAGACGTAAGCCTCTCGGATCGAAGCCCGAAGCCGCCGTATCATGGTTTGAGGATTCAAACTAGTGATACGGCACGCAAAATTTGAAATTACTCCTGTCTAACACCAGTTAGACAGGCGTAATTGCTCTGTGAATCTGGGCCATAGCGTCTACAAACTATGGGATATTTTGAACTACTTTTTTATTTATTTTTTTACCAAAAAATATGTAGCAGATTACAGATTTTTTATAAAGTTATAAAAAAATATATATATTTTTATTGGATATATTATATAGGGATTGGTACACCACTCCACTTATTGCCCTTTTTTAACATATTTTGTATTGTGATCACTTTTAAGTCGTGTTGGTTTTTCAATAAACCCACATTTACCTACACTATCGGAGCACCTCCTCTTTTTTCCCCTTTCTTCCATGTTGTGGTTGATTGAGTTGCTGTTTGGAGGTTTTTTCCATCATGCCATACTTCAGTCCTGAAAAGGATTCCTAGATTGGAGGTCACTTCATCATCATCTGAGGACCACAGGGATATCCAGTGAACCCAGAGTCCCTTTGAGGCCGGTATTTCCTTTAAACGAGTTGCGATTTGCGATTTGTGTGGTTTATCCAAAGTCTTCATACCAGTTGATGCGAATTGGCATCCAGATTTCACACGCTCTAACAATCTGCCTAATAAGTAGATCCACCGGTTCTGGTAAGAGTATTCTTCTACCTTACTCCTCTGCAAGAAGGCTTATGAGATGACCCTAATGTCGCGTACACACGATCATTTTTCGGCATGAAAAAAACAAAGTTTTAAAAAATGTAATTTCACATAATTTTTTGGGTTCTGAAAAACTACTTTCCGAACTTTTTTTTCCAAATTAAACAATGTTGTTTTTTGGGTTATAAAAAATTATTGTTTGTGGGCTAAAACGATGTTAAAAACCCGCACATGCTCAGAAGCAAGTTATGAGATGGGAGCGCTCGTTCTGGTAAAACTACCATTCATAATGGAGCAAGCACATTCATCACGCTGTAACAGACAGAAAAGCGCGAATCGCCTTTTACTAACAGGAAATCAGCTAAACCAGACCCAAGGGTGGAGTCATCCGCATGGAACTTCCCCTTTCTAGTGCCGTTGTATGTGTTGTACGTCACCGCGCTTTGCTAAAGCATTTTGATGAAGTTGGGAAAAACAAGTTTTTTTCTACGTGACGAAAAACTTTGTTTATTTCATGACGAAAAATGATCGTGTGTACGTGGCATTGTTACACGTCTGATTTGATTATCACATTCCATGGTCTTTTGAATAGACTTTATGTGGACTCATTAATTTATTTCTCACTTCTTGCACTTTGAGGCACACCTCACTTTGTGAGATTTGGTCTCTCTTATTTTTAGCGCTGCATTTTATCTATAGTTGTATTTGAATTTTGGTCACATTTTGTGCAGCTGCTGTTATTTGGTTTGCATTTTCACCTCTTTTTTGCACCTTTTGGTTTAGTTTCTGGACTAGCCCAATATTTCCCCTCCTATTCTATATTATATAGCAGAATGTAAAACATATGGCTTTTTATTTTTTTAAATCTTCAGTCTTTTTCTGTTTATAGCGCAAAAAATAAAAACCACAGTGGTGAGTAAAATACCACTAAGGCCTCGTACACACGACCGAGAATCTCGTCGTAAAAGAAATGTTGTTTTTCTTGACGAGTTCCTTGTCAGGCTTGTCGAGAATCTTGACAAGCTTTCCTTGCATACAAGACAAAATCTCGTCGTTCTCAAGCGCAGTGACGTTTAAACACGTACGACGACACTATAAAGGGGAAGTTCGAATTCACTGGCGCCACCCTTGGGGCTGCTTTTGCTAATCTCATGTTACTGCATTTTGGTAAAAGTTTGGTGAGAGACGATTTGCGCTTTTCAGTCTGTTACAGCGTGACAAATGTGCTATCTCCATTACAAACGCTAGTTTTACCGAAGGTGCGCTCCCGTCTCATACTTTATTCTGAGCATGCGCGGGTTTCTAAGCATACACACCAATGTGTTTCTCATCGTAAACCAGCCCGACGAGAAACACAACGAGGAAACTGAGACTCCCGACAAGAAAAAAAGAGCGTGCGTTCTCTTTTTTTCTCGTCGAGATCCACGACAGTTTTCTTGACGAAAAACATACACATGACCGTTTTTCTCTGCAAAAATGCTCTGCCAGCATTTTTCTTGATGGATTTTGCCGAGGAAAACATGTGTACGAAGCCTAAGTGGGAAAAAAAGGATATAAATGTTATTTGTGTACAGCGTTGTATGACTGCGCAATTGTCAGTTAAAGTAATGAAGTGCCGTATCGCAAAAAAATGGCCTGGTTATTATTTGGGGTAAATCTTCCATAGTGGTTAACCTGAACCTATCCCCCAACACTACCACATAAAACTTAATAAGTGTTGGAATGTCAGTGCCAAATAAGCTGTACTGAAATCTCTGCTCCAGAATGTAATCATCGCACATTTGGGGTCTTTATTATGTTTGCTAAAACACCTCATCTAAATTAATTTTCCTGTTTTCTAAAAATTCAAATACCTCCATAATTGCTGCAATGAACTGTGTGGGGAAAAAAAACAATAATTTATACTAATATAGAGATATAGAGTTTGATTGCGCAGGAAAATATTTGTATAATTTATCGCACATTTGGTGTAGTCATTTATGTGAAGATTTCGGAATCCAGGGCCAGATTCACAGAGCCCTTACTCCGGTCTATCTCACGTAAGACCGGAGTACTTTCAAATTACCCGCATCGTATCGTTAGTTTGAATCCTCAAACCATAATACGACGGCTTCGGGCTTCAATCCGACTGGCTTACGCGTTTGTACGCCTTTGGATCTACGCTGCAATAATTTTGTGGCCGCTGGGTGGAGTTCCCATCGTTTTACGCGTCGGGGTATGCAAATAAGCTTTTTCCGATTATCCACGAAGTTACGAGCATCCTTCGCAATCTCTTACGGCATCTGTAGTCATCTTTTTGCTGCGTAAAGTTATTCCAGCTATTAGCTGGTCTATAGTTAGACGGCCCATGTTAAGTATGGCTGTCGTTCCCGCCTCGAGTTTCAAAATTATTATTTTTTTTTTGCGTAAGTCGTCCGGGAATAGGAATGTACGTAAACGACGCTACTCAAAAAAAAAAATGACGTAACGACGTTATTTTGCGCAATGCACGGCAGGAAATTTCAGAACGGATGCGCAGTTCGATCACCACGGGGACGCGCCTAATTTAAATACTTCACGCCCCCTAATCGGGTATTTCGATTCCGCCGTGAGAAATACACTACGCCGCCGTACCTTACGGGCCAAAATCTACCTGAATTTGTCGTAGAGCCAGGTAAAATACTGCGGCGTAGTGTATCTCTGATACTCTGCGCCGATGTAATTGTACCTGAATCTGGCCCCCAGTGTTTATTCTGTAGGGATTTAAACACCATTACTGGAGATTTCTCCGAACTGTGGCTTTGAATTGTTATTTTTGTATTGAAACAAATCGTTTGCGCTTTCACGTCCTTGATCCACCTTTCTCCCTCTATGAATAATGGAGAAAAAAAAACGTCCAGCATCCAGAATCCGTTCAGCAGCACGAGAAGCCGCGGCTCTCCTTGTTTCTCCTTTGAACACAAAGTCAGGATGCTGTTACATCAAATCCTGGCACACTCCTGGCATATATCAAGAAGCATGTGATGCGTACTGTTGTATGTACGGCTTGGATGACTTCATATCCGTGTGGATCTCACGGCTTCCATGAAAAAGAAACACTGAACTGAAATGGTGCAAAAGTCAGCTCGCCATGTAGGCAAAGGATTCAGAACAGATGAAAGCAGTTACAGACTTTTATCTAAAGAATTATTTATTTTCTTATAATAGAACTATGGCCTCCCATTACCCACTTGACCCACTTTGCTCGGCAAATAAGCGACAACCCACACAGGGTTAAATCACCCATTGATATCCTGTCGTGAAAGCAGATCTCATGGAAAGTCCACATTCAAAGAAATAAAGTGCTCCAATAGTGCAGTAAAATGTATTAAAGTGTCACTAAAGGAAAAAAATAGGGCTGTGCAAATTAAAGATTAATCGATTAATTAAAAGTACATTTTTTGCCGTGTCCATCTGAAGGGCTCCTTTGCTGTGCCTTCATATCTGCATGCTGGCGGGACCTTACTATCTGCCACACGCAAGGGCTGTTACACTTCCCTCTATCATTTCCTTCTATCAACCTGGGATTCTACAGCCATCCACTGGGAGTTGTGATAGTTCCCTTAATGCCGACTGACTGATGTTAATCTCTCCTCATCTGGATTCAGCAGTGACATCGTTGTACACATTTTTATACCAGTATCATACTTGGCTGCATGTTTTTATGACTGCTTTTGGTACCGTTTGCTATTACTCGCACCATTTTTACAGGTTTATGTAGCTACATCGATTTTTTTCTCCAGTGCAATATTTATTTGGTTACCTACTTGAAGACTATAAAAGTTTTAATGCTATTCCCATCGAGCGCTGCCTTTGTGTGTTTTTTGTATCCTGCTATCCATTTTTCCAGTGGTTGGGAGCTGCACTGGGAATCAGCCTGCAAGGAAATCAGCTAAAAGTAGTTGGATCTGTATGTGCGTTATAATTAATCGAAATTAGTCGATTAATCGATTTAAAAAAAAAAGCGATTAATCGAACACAAAAATTTTGATCAGTAACAGCTCTAGAAAAAAATGTTTTCATTTAAAATAACAAACATGTTCTACTTACCTCCACTGTGCAGTTCGTTTTGCACAGAGTGCCCCCAATCCACGTCTTCTGGGGTCCCTCGGCAGCTGTCCCTGGTCCTCCCCGCAAGTACTGACCACAGTAATGCGAGAGCTCGCATGGTGGTCAGTAATTGCGGGCGTGCTCCCGTGATACAGCGAGCGGCTATGGCCGATTGCTGTGTCACTCGGCCCCGCCCCTCAGCGCAATGCGTTACTGGATGTGATTGACAGCAGCGCCAGCCAATGGCTGCGCTGCTCTCAATCCATCCGCTCTAGCCAATCAGTGACCAGGCTGAGCGGCGAAGAGGATATTGGGACCGCGCAGGACTTTCAAGGGGTCAGGTAAGTATAACGGGGGCTCGGGGGGGGGCAGCATTCAATGTTTTTTCACCTTAATGCATAGATTGCATTTAGGTGAAAAAAATAATTCTTTACAACTCCAATAAAGGACACAATTCCTCACAATGACACCAACGATGGGGCACAGTTCCTTCCAATGACACCAACAATGGGGTCCAATGACAACAATGATGGAGCACAACTCCTCCCAATGACACCAATGATGGGGGATTGTTTACTCCGACTGAAGCTGGGACTCCCGATGGCCACAGTCCGGCCCCTCTAAAGTTTGAAGGACAGAAAACTGTCAGTTTGTTTAGAAAGTTTGGAGTTTCCTGCCCTAAGCTATTGCTGAAGGGGCTGTTCTAAGAAGTAGCTGAAGAGAGAAGAGTGTCCAAATATTGTTGTTCAGTGTTCTGGAGTATCCCACAACTCCTGCGCCCTATCCAAGTTATTCAGCAATAAACTTGGAGAGTAACCCCTAGACTGGTTATGGCAAATATTAAACAAATTAAATAGGATTGGTCCCAGCACAGAACCCCTGACCATTCAGAATACTCATTTATCACCACCCTTTGAACCCGCCCTTGTAGTCAGTTTTCAATCCATATACTCACCCCTATGCTCCATGCCAACGGACCTTACTTTGTACAGTAAACATTTATGAGGAACTGTGTCAAATGCTTTTGCAAAATCCAGATGCACCACGTCTACGGGCCTTCCTTTATCTAGATGGCAACTCACCTCCTCATAGAACAGCCTTTCTCACCCTTTTTACCCCAGGGGAACCCTTAAAATATTTTTGTTAGGTCTCGGGGAACCCCTGATAAAACACATTCATTGGGCGTTAGTGGGAACAATGCCCCTTACTTTGGTGGTCAATAAAAAGAATGCCCTTTTTTATCATGTGGTGGTAAGTATGACCCCCTTACAGAGAGCTATAAAGATTATTGGTGTCATACCACTGGCTCCTCCAAGTGGAATTGGCTCGGAACTTTGTAGCCACCATCAAATAGGAGGCAAATCAACCACAGCTCAAGGAACCCCTAGCCACCTCTGGGGGAACCATTGGTTTCCACAGAACCCTGGTTGAGAATGGCTGTCATAGAAGGTTAATAGATTGGTTTTGCAAGAATGATTCTTCATGAATCCAGAATCCAGCTCTGAATAAGCACTGTATGATAGTGTGAAACGCGTCAGCTTTTTCATCTGATTTTTTTGCTGTGACATGTTTGTTTTGTGACCAGTTTTATTTAAAAGGAACAACATTGTTTTTGGAGTGCGGCCGTTCTAATTTTTTCTCTACAAATTTTGCTCTTCATGAATCCATGCTGATTACTGCTAATGATACCGTTCTCATTACTAAAATCTTGTATATTGTCCCTTATCATCCCCTCCAAGAGCTTGCATACTACATGAAAAACTAGTAAAGTGCGCTCTCTATTCACTTCTAGGATTATACAAACATTCATTGTGATAAATAATAACACCTTCAAATTGTACATTGTACCCCTCAATATACAGTACACAAAACCTTCTATATCATTCCACAGCACAAACCTGACAAAAGAAATAATACACGTTACTATTTGACCTTTTCAATGTCTTCTAAAGCAAATAAAACAACAATACCGAAGTTAACATTTACTAAACAAATGATGACAAAGAAAAGCCAAAGAGGAATGTGAAGCTCCAGACATAAAAGTTACATTAACCACTTCCCGATCTTCGCATGTAGATATACGTCGGCAGAATGGCACGTTAAGGCAGATGCACGTATATATACGTGCCTGCCTTTGCGCGGGTCCGATCGGGACCCCCCTGCTACATGCAAAGGTCGGAAACCTGTGGGGAGCGATCCGGGACGAGGGCGCGGCTATTTGTTTCTAGCCGCCCGCTCGCGATCGCTCCCCGGAGCTGAAGAACGGGAAGAGCCGTATGTAAACACGGCTTCCCCGTGGCGGCTGCATCGATCGAGTGATCCCTTTTATAGGGAGACTTGATCGATGACGTCAGACCTACAGCCACACCCCCTTACAGTTGAAAACACACACAGGGAACACACAAATCCTACAGCGTCCCCTGTGGTTAACTCCCAAACTGCAACTGTCATTTTCACAATAAACAATGCAATTTAAATGCATTTTTTGCTGTGAAAATGAAAATGGTCCCAAAAATGTGTCAAAATTGTCCGAAGTGTCCGCCATAATGTCGCAGTCACTAAAAAAACGCTGATCGGCGCCATTAGTAGTAAAAAAATTAAATAAAATACAAATGCAATAAAACTATCCCCTATTTTGTAAACGCTATAAATTTTGCGCAAACCAATCGATAAACGCTTATTGTGATTTTTCTTTACCGAAAATAGATAGAAAAATATGTATCGGCCTAAACTGAGGAAAAAAATAAATGTTATATATGTTTTTGGGGGATATTTATTATAGCAAAAAGTAAAAAATATTGCATTTTTTTTTAAAATTGTCGCTCTATTTTTGTTTATATCGCAACAAATAAAAACCGCAGAGGTGATCAAATACCACCAAAAGAAAGCTCTATTTGTGGGGAAAAAAGGACGCCAATTTTGTTTGGGAGCCACGTCGCACGACCGCGCAATTGTCTGTTAAAGCAACGCAGTGCCGAATTGTAAAAATGCCTTTGGGCATTTAGCAGCATATTGGTCCGGGGCTTAAGTGGTTAATCAAACACAGCTAAACCAAACAGGAGGGAGCGATGATAACCGCCAAAACCCAGAAGAGGCCGCCCAGCAAATCCCATATGTCTGGGAAAGCAGAGACGGACAGGGTCAAGCAAAAGTCAAATGTGAACACGGTCACAGATGGTGCCGAACGGGCAAATTCCCCATAGAAAGGCAACGACTCTACAATCAATACTCATACTCAATGAATATTTTGAAAGTCACTCTATGGCGAAATGATAGAGCAATGCAAAAATAAATAAATGCCTCCATACTTTTTGGGATGACAGTCCAAAAACAGAATTGGATTGATCATTTTAATATGATGTCAGTGTTGGGGGTGTACACTCTCCTGATACTCTCCCCCACTATGTAGATATTGGCGCTCAAGGTCAAGAACATTAGCCTAAAATAAATGGTTATTTAGCGGAAGTAATATATACTCCGCAGGCCACCACATCTTTCAACAGCACAACATCTTAGTACTATACAGTATGTGAATACCCCATAGATCATTACAGAACTATAGACAGACAGCTGAAATATATATCTGTTATCTGCTTTACATGCTAAAAGATTTGTAATTATGTTTTAATCACTCTTAAGATTAATTTAGGCTAGGTCCACTGCAAATTTCCCAAGCAGCTATTCGGAGGTTCAGCTGCAATTTAGATGTGGTTTAGATGCAAATTTCTGGAGCTGGCAGCCACTGGAGTCTTTAACATTAGCTGGTTGTTAAGGAGTGGGCTGGGAAGCCGGCTGCCACGTTTTTAACAAGCTATAACTAATCAGCTGTCAGCAGGGTTCCCCGCTGACAGCTGAATGTAAAAGAAAGCCATTGCCGCAATAAAAATAATTGTAAAAAAATTACGTGGAGGTCCCTCAATCTATACCAGGCCCTTTTTGGGGGCCTTAAATAAGATTTTTAGGTGAACCACACTAAAATTAAAAGAAAATAAAAATGGCCTGGGGACCCCCCCAAATTCAAACTATACTCAAATGGCTCATTTTTTATAAAAAAAATGACATGGGGTCCCCCAAAAATCCATACCAGAACCGTATCCATTCATTCAGCCTGGCAGGCCAGGAAAGAGGAAGATAAGCAAGCTCTGCCGTTACCCCCCCCCCCCTGCACCCCAAGGCACCTTGTCCCCATGTTGATGAGGACAAGGGCCTCTTCCCCACAACCCTGGCCGGTGGTTGCAGGGGTCTGCAGGTGATGATTTTATCGGAATTTGGAAGCCCCCTTTAAACAAGAGGGCCCCCAGATCCCGCCCCCCCTATGTAAATGAGTAGGAGTACAATGTACCCCGATTCATTTACCAAAAAGTGTCAAAAAGAATTAAACACCACCAGTTTTTGACAATTCCTTTATTAAAAAAAAAAAATGCCCCCTGGTGTAGATCCATCATCAATCACGACACCTGCCACCACCACTGACCAAAAGAAAAAAATGCTGGGTCGGTGATGTGACAAGGGGCTGTGCCACCAAGTGATGTCACTGGGTGGCCCTGCCCCTTAGCTATTTAATAACGGCCAGACGGTGGAGTAGGCAGACGACGGGAACCTTTGGCATGAGGGGAGCTTTTTTTTTTTTTTTCCAGCATTGTTTTTCCCTTGCAGCGGTGGGCATTCAATCACATGACATCTCAGAGTTACAAAAGAAGTTGATACTGCAAGACCACCCTATGCTTGGACTATAATTGCAGGTCTGAATGGGGAGCAAATAGCTTCTGTTATGATATCAACACAGTTGAATGGGACTCAGATTATGGGCCCAGCACTGAGGAATGTGCACCTCCCCCTCAGGTAGTGGAAGATGCTCCATCCCCCCAAAACACGGAAGAACGCGGTCCGGGCCCCGCAATAACAAAATAAAAAATAAATAAAAAAAGGGGGGGGGGGAACAAAATAAAAAAACAAGCGATGAAAGGAGAAGGGGAGAAAAGAAAGGGAAGGGAAAGGACAAAAAAAAATAGAACAGCCCTAAATCCACATCCGTATAGGATCGAGTTTGTGAAAAAATGGATAGTCAAAGACTTTGGGTCGGACTTTGTAGGCAAAATGGACGAGAGTATAATAAAAAAATATATATATATATATATTAAAGGGGTAGTAAAGGTTTGTTTTTTTATTTTCTAAATAGGTTCCTTTAAGCTAGTGCATTGTTGGTTCACTTACCTTTTTTTTTGATACCCCTTCTAAATGTAAAAAAATAACCTTTGCAACCCCTTTAATAACAAATCGCTCACAAACAGATCAAGTATAGAAAGAGTTAAAAAAAACATACATTAAACACAGAAAGATACATAAAACTATGAAGCGAACAGAAGGTTGACTCCAAATGGACAGCAGTGAGCCCTTGTGAGTCAACGCGTTTCGCTATCTCACTTGGGGATGATGGAAAAGAACAGGTCTCACTATCTTATCAGCACACAATTAACCCATATGGGAGACGCCAGATTGGACCTCAAGGCTCATCATATGAAGAAGAAAGACAAAAGGTATTCTACCGTTGCTAGCGGCTAAATATTGTGTAGCAAAGGAACGAAAATATTTCTTCCTATAGGGTTTATTGCAAAGGAACATATCCAAATTACATGATAAACACCCGGATGGGTGTTCAATCTGTAGGACAGGCATGGATAGAGTAGGATTCAGTATACCCCCCAGGGAAGCATCAAACCGTTCAACCGTATTGATGCTGTTGAGGCTGTCGTTCAAATTTTTGGCAACGAACCCCTTCCAACTAAACCAATTATGCCAATTTTCAAACATGTTTGTCCTAAAACAGATTAATATGCCAATCAGCGGACTATGGTGCTTTTCGTTTCTGCTCCCAGAATCCTTTTGTTGGTGTCAGGCCGTGTACACACGTCGAGCAGAAATAGAGAGCACGCTCTCTATTTGCTCGACGGCCCGCCTGGAAGAATGGCTGGTTGCCATTCCCGACGGGCGGGTCGCCGATTTCGACGGCCGGCAGGGAACCTCGACGGGCGGAACGATGTGTTCTGCCCGTCGAGGTTCTCTGCCGTGTGTACGCGGCCTAAGTGTCTGCAGTGATTCCTTTATGTATGTTAATAATGCATAAATTATGTCTCAGTAAAATGCCCGCAGTCAACTTTTCTATAAACCTGTCAAAGATATATTCCAGAGCTGGCAGCTACAAGAGATACCAAGCAGGAGAAGAGCCAAATCCACATTATAAACAAGAAACTGGAAGTTGGCTGTAGAAGCTGAACACACGACATTATATACATACTACTACATACACCATCCAAAAATCAGCAGCTGCAGAATGTCAGCTCCAAGCTCAGCTTCGTTCAGATGGCAGCCCATCTCCGGAGCTTTTCTAAAGATGATCTGCCCTTGCAGCAAGCTAAGCATCCAGCTTCTGGCTACAGAGCTTTGCCAATTCTTCCAATGTAAAAATATGAAACTATTTTCAAAAAGAAGAGGATCCGTATTGTTTTTTAAATTTCATCTACAGACAAAGACTTATGTCATCTAAAGCAGGGGTCTTTTCAATTGGAGAGCCATAATGTAAATTTGACAAATATTGGGGGGCAAACCTCCCCAGTTTTATAAAGAACCCTCTGCTTATATCCCGGAGTGTCCATCAATGTCTCCCTTACATTCAGGAGTGCTCATCAGAGTCTCCCCTTATATCCAGGAGCGCCCTTCATGGTTGCCCCTTAGATCCAGAGTGCTCATTAGAGTCCCCCAGAAGTGGGCTATACATTATTCAAGAAAGAAAATTGCTTGATTCCCCTACCAACACAGTCAGTGAGTGCTGATGGGGAAATCCCTCCAATGGAGCTATTGTGTTCTCCCAGTGGGGGTCGCGGGGAGCCGTCTCTGACAGAAGAACACATGTATTATTGTTAGCGGCTATAGCCTCTGGCAATAATCACATGCTAGAAATCCGACATGCTGGTTGTACCCAAGTTGATAGATCAATCAACTTGGGTACAATCAGCCTACCCATAGATAGATCGAATCTTGGCCGGTCCCTGCCGAACCACCTGAGATTGGATGCATCTATGGCCAGCTTTAGAGTGCCCATAAAGTCTCCCCTTACATCCAGAAGTGTTCAGGAAGATGGAAGAAGGGCCATGACTGGTTGGTTGGTTGGCTGGCAGTGGATGCGCTGGTCTCTATATTACGATACACAGACTGTTGCAAGACAGTCAGGGTATTTTCACAGACAGTTGCTGCAGGCCAGATAAAATCATATAGTGGCCCGGATGTCACCTTTCTCCTGACTCATCTTTGGTTATCCTGGCTTTTATTAAATAGTCTGTGTCATTTTTTTTTTTTTTCTATTGAAAAGCCTGTGGCGTGCAAAACACAACCCAAAAACTTCACCCGGTGCAGGAAAAAATGTGCACACACATAAAGAGTGAAACACAAAAAACTGCGATGGGTGCCATCGTCAATTGGTCCTCCGCAGAGGACCCAGCTCTGATCCCCCGGGGCGTTAGGCTCCAGACAGGGAAAAGAGTTATTGGAGTCCAAGCAGCCGAAACCACTAGGACCCCACTATGGCCCATGCAGCCGAGACCACATGGCCAAACATCCTCGGAGGGACTGCCAAGACAGAACCCTCCTCGGTGAGGCTCCCCCGAAGGGAGACCCCATGAGAGCAGGTGAACTAAGCCAGAAGGCCATGTCCACCTACTCCCAAGACTTTCAGAGTCAGGCCCGAGGACCAGCACCCTACTCGCCACACATAAAGTGCTCCAACCAAAAAAAGTGACAAACAAGACAAACAGGGGGTAAAATAAAAAAGAAAGTGGGGGAAAAGGAAGGTGGGAATGGTGAGTGGAAAGTGGCCATTGTGCAATACAATGGCCGGCCCTCCGGCCAGGAACAAAAATTCCTCTGGTCCTAGCCAAAAGGCTCGGCCCTAGAGGCAGGTGTTAAAAAAGTGTGTGTGGAGATATGTGACCTAAGGTGCCACACGTTGAGTGCCCCTCAACACTCAGTGCAATGTATGGCACCCCTGGACTGCCACTCCAGGGGCACTATCTCCACAGGCTTTTCAACGGACCCTAACCCCCGGTCCGGACCGGCAGCACCCTTCCCAGCCAGGAAGGTAGGAGAAGAGGTTGGGGAGAGCCAGCCGCAGCCAACTACTAGCCACAACCCCCAGCTCTCCCACCTAATTACATTCGGGAAGTACTACCCGCCTCTCCTCGAAAGGATTAGCAAAGGTTCCCTCACCGAACAACTGACTGGGGCAGACACCACCGAATCCAGGCCAAAGGCCAGGGTCCCGGCCCTTCAGCTTCAACCTCATGCCTCTCTGCCCCGATCAGAAGGCTTTCGCCTCTACACCAATAGGCTTAGCGTCCACCGACTGCCATCCCTTTCCCCCTCGCCGAGTACTGGGGACAGTCAGTTTAGCACCACCTATTGGCAACTGATAAGAACAGATACTACACTTGATCTTAGCCAAAAGGCCGAGAAGCTTGCGCACCCCCTAATTTAAATATGACCCACCCCTTCCTGTCAAAGCCACACCCCTGTCATATTCATGGAAAGAGGACAGAGGGATGCCCTGGGAGAAGGACAGAGGGTTGCCATGGGTGACAGGCAAAGGGACACCGTGGGAAGAGGACAGAGGGATGCCGTAGGAAGAGGACCGGCCGGCCGCCCCCCCGAAAAGTGCCGCCCTAGGCCTGGGCCTTGTCGGCCTAGGCCAGAATACATCCCTGTGTAGGACCAGTAACCATGCATTGTACACAGGGACAGTGAGGACCCAGAGCATAGGCGAGAAGAGGTAAGCGCCAGAAACCTGAGCAAGGAATAAACCAAGTATTACTGCTTATTTTCCTACCCTCTAGTAGTTATTCCTTGCAGTTGGGGGAGGAAGTGGGAAGTTGTGGCACTACAGGGGGTAATTTTTAGATAAGTCCCAGAGGTCATCTTTAAAGAGAACATATGATTAAAGAAATACATTGAGTTATTTTTGCTGCTCCAAGCTGGACCAATGTAACTGTGTAAAAATATACCATACCTGGAATTCTTTACATTGTGCTATGTCTACAACTTATGCCGCGTACACACGATCATTTCTCAGCATGAAAAAAAACGTTGTTTTTCAGCATGTCCATTGATTTTTCCTGTAATTCAGTAACTGCCTGCCCGTAGGAGGTACAGGCAGATAGCTACACTGACAATCTCCAGGAGCCTGACACTACACTTGCGATCTGCTGATCGTGAGTACAATGCTCTACAGCAGGGGTGCCCAACCTTTTGAAGAGCGAGGGCCACTTAGGCAACTTGGTAACCAGTCGAGGGCCACAATGAGCAGAGCAGGCAGATGACAGGTCTTGGCTACTCTATAAGCCCTCCGATCCGCCCAGATGAAAGGAGACGAATTCCCTTCTGTTTTTCAGATTGGAGGTAAGGGGGCATAAACTGACATCTGTCGCCCTATAGATGTGAAATGAGGGTCCCATTTGGTCGGGTTAATTGTGTGAAAAGGGCCCAAGACTGCTTTCACACTGATGTGCTGCGGTTTACCCACACCGCGGGTGCAGCATAGTGCACCTGTGTCTATCATACGGGGTAGCTGAACTTTGCCATAGACTCCATCTGTGGCAAAAGTTAGCGCTGTAGAGGAAGCATCGACTTATGGGGCTCTGCTCCACAGCCGCTTTCTTCCTCTACCACCAGCTTCATTCACAACACTGATGCTGTGGTATGGCGGGTCGGCAACCTGCGATCTGGGTTTACCAACCCCCCATTCCAGAGCAGGAGGTCGCGGGCCACATCAGAAGGCTCCGCGGGCCACATGTGGCCCCCGGGCACTGGTTGGCCACCCCTGCTCTACAGGCTCCTAAAATAAATTTAATAAATGCACATTTTTTTACACCCATTTCTTTCTTCTTTTTTTTTAAAGTCAAGATATTCTTGAAAAAGTTTGAGAAAGACTTCTAGAGTGCAGTATTATTTCTTCTATTCATTGGTTATTAATATGTGTTCTTGTATTGCATTTAACTTTGGTTCATCTTTCATTCTATAATAATACAAATAATATTACAATGTATAATATAATCAACTTTTTGTCTTATTTCATGTAAAATAAAAAAAAATATTCAAATAAATTATGTTTACAAATTACCACAAACCAACATTAATTATTAATACTGTGATGCTGATATATTATTTATTAATTCTAGTTCTGTCTCATTTCTGGTTGATGCATTACAATTATTGTAAAAATGAAAACACATGCTCATCTGTTATTTCACAGGAAATTACAAAATTCAAATGCATCTAAACCCCAAAAAACTAAATTTGGATATATTGCAGGTTACCAGTCCCTAGATGTGGTGGCTCTATTAGTTTCATTTATTTTTTCAGGCTTTTTTTCCCCTTATTTTTATCTTGTGATCCTGCAAAAAACACACTTCCAGCCCTGGTGTGACAATGCCTATTAGGCCGTGTACACGCGATCGGTCCAAACGGCCTTAACTGTATTGTAATCAATGAAGCAGCAGCGTTTGTCACCCTAGGACAGGAGAACTAGAGGACACCTCCTTTTCATTTCCTTAAAGCGGAGGTTCACCCAAATAATATCTATATAAGACCAAATTCTTTATACTTCTAACATGTACAGTAGGCACTTTTATTTTATTTTTTTAGGCTGTACATACCTTATTATCGCTATTTTCAATCCGGCTTCCGGGTACTCTGAGCCGCAATGTAATCTGGGAGTTCGCCCAGATGATTGATGTTCTTCAGAAAAAATTCCCCCCGGGGGATAAGGCCCCACCCCCCCGCCCCCCCGTATTGCGTAGGCGCATCACGAGAGTCACAGAGTTTCCGAAAGATTCCATTTATATATTCAGTTATACATATTTTTCTTAGAACATGTAGCCTGTAATGTTTTCTTTTTATGTTACTGCTGAATAACTGACATTTCTGGCAGTCCCCCTGGTTCATGTTCAAAACTGACCATGCCAAGCAGATCTGTGCTGGCGTGCTTAGTTTGTGTCACTGGGAGCACCGCTAGGAGGATGCCTCTATCTTCCATAGTCAGTTTTGCAGCTATATTACCTGCCCAGCCCTGCTATGTTGTTTGATGGCAGCCAGGAGAGGGCTGGCAGCCTTAGGCCTGGGGGGCAAGTCCAGTCAAGTGGCCAATAGAGCGTGGAAAAGTGATGGATTGAGGAAAACAGTCTAAGATTTTTCATGATCACAAGAGTCCGCACAGAGGCCCCCCTTACATCAGAGTCCACACAGAGCCTCCCCTTACATCAGAGTCCACACAGAGCCTCCCCTTACATCAGAGTCCGTACAGAGGCCCCCCTTACATCAGAGTCTACACAGAGGCCCCCTTACATCAGAGTCCGCACAGAGGCCCCCCTTACATCAGAGTCCACACAGAGCCTCCCCTTACATCAGAGTCCACACAGAGCCTCCCCTTACATCAGAGTCCGTACAGAGGCCCCCCTTACATCAGAGTCTACACAGAGGCCCCCTTACATCAGAGTCCGCACAGAGGCCCCCCTTACATCAGAGTCCACACAGAGGCCCCCCTTACATCAGAGTCCGATCAGAGGCCCCCCTTACATCAGAGTCCACACAGAGGCCCCCCTTACATCAGAGTCCGCACAGAGGCCCCCCTCACATCAGAGTCCACACAGAGGCCCCCCTTACATCAGAGTCCGCACAGAGGCCCCCCTTACATCAGAGTCCGATCAGAGGCCCCCCTTACATCAGAGTCCGATCAGAGGCCCCCCTTACATCAGAGTCCGATCAGAGGCCCCCCTTACATCAGAGTCCGATCAGAGGCCCCCCTTACATCAGAGTCCGATCAGAGGCCCCCCTTACATCAGAGTCCACACAGAGGCCCCCCTTACATCAGAGTCCACACAGAGGCCCCCTTACATCAGAGTCCACACAGAGGCCCCCTTACATCAGAGTCCTTGTGTCTGTGCAGAGAGAGAAGGGAATGTCAGCACTGGTGTGCCCTGAGACTGAGCTATGTGTGAGACAATACATAGCTCAGCTCTGCAGCCATCTACCTCAGAGCTGACACGAACACGGCTGCACAGTGGGAGGTGAGCAGCAGCCATGACCTTTGTTAAACAGAGCTCCAGCAGGCATATTCCTGCTCTGTAAAAACAGCATTTGGTAGTGGCGGCCGGAGGCTGTGAATAGTGTCACCAGCCTGGGGGGAGATTTCCACCCTGGCCCCCCCCTAATGGCAGCTCCCAGCTTAAGCCCGGCTGTCAAACCTACAGCACACACAGACAGTGAATGTACTTCCTGGCTGTGTGTGATGGCATATGCTTCTCAGCTATTATACAGACAGTCCCCGCTATGGAGTAGAAGAAAGCTATGGGAGGCTATTTGGTCACATGACTGCCAAATATGACATAAAAAAGTACAAAATAAATATTTTTGGTAAAAGTAAATGCAATTAGAGTAAACCAATACTATTTGCTGGCTTATTATTGTTTTTTAAGCACTGTGTTTTCAAATAATTTAATGACAGGGTCCCTTCATAGCCACACAGGGGCCCTACAGCATGCAGGGACTGCTAAATGACATTCCCGGGACCGGCTTCCACCATGTACAGCTGCCCATTGAGATGCATTAGAACAGGTGGCTGTATGAATTAAGCACCCATATGCACACTGGCATGTGATCTGAATGCACACTTTGTGCGTTCCGAGCATAGGTCAGTACACGTGCGGGTGCTTTATGCATGTACAGCCGTTTCTTCGAATGAATTTCAATTGGCGGCTGTACACGGACAGCCCAGGAAATGTCATTACATAGGCTCTGCACGCTGCATGGCCCCTGTACACACACACACACGTGTGCCTGAAGCCTATAAGTTTATGTATAACCAACATTATTTTTTTTCCAGTTTTGGATTACGTATAAAAGGGTTAAAACTGCTGTCGGATTTTTGGCTGTCGGTGACGAGATTTTGTCAATGAGAATGTCTTGATTGTATACTGTCATAGAGATATTGGAGAAATTACCTAACACGGGGTGAAGGCCAGAGGAATGCTACTGTATACAAAAAGGAGAGAAAATAGGAAAGAAAAGGGGGATGGAGACAGAAGAGGAGAACAAGGAGTCTTTGTCTTAGTGATGTGATTTTAATCAATATTTATACCATGTTCCTTCCATTATGCAGTGCGCTCCCAGGAAAGGCATGATGGGAAAATGCTCAGTCAAGTCTTAACCTTGAAGGGATACCAGGCCAAATGTCCTACTCATCCTCTACTGCCGCCTGTAAATGATATCAGATCACCCAGAATTTCCAGCCGTTAGCTATGACTGTGAGCAACATAATGTTCTTGGGATCTGCTACACTCATGGCAAATAAGAATTATTTCTACGTTAAAGCGGTTGTATATCCGCAAACGTAAAAAACAAACAAACTGTTAGGCAAAGGCATAATGAGCTAGTACGCTCTTATTATGAAATACTTAGGCGGCGTACACACGACCGAGGTTCTCGCTAGAAAGCAGCGAGAACCTCGCTGGAAGCTGCATTCCAGCGAGAACCTCGGCCGTGTGTACGCTCCTGGCTCGCCCCGCCCGTCGGGAATCCCGTCGAGCGAATAGAGAGCACGCTCTCTTTTTGCTCGACGGCCCACCTGGATGAATGGCTGGTTGCCATTCCCGACGGGCGGTTCGCCGATTTCGACGGCCGGCAGAGAACCTCGCCGGGCGGAACGATGTGTTCTGCCCGTCGAGGTTCTCTGCCGTGTGTACGCGGCTTAACCTTAGAATGAAGCGTTGGCATCGCATCCCGATCACCGCCAAGGGCGCTGACATTTTCCCCTCTGTGTTACTTCCAGATTTGCGGTTCCCCCGCTGTGAGTGGTCGGAGCCGTGATGACGTCACTCCTATGTGTGTGGAAAACCTATGTTCCGGCATGAACTGACGTCAACGGCTGCATGCAGGGTGAATATCTCCTAAACCGTGAAGGTTTACAAAATATTAATTTTACCTAAAAGTAAGCCTTATCATAGTCTTACCTGTAGGTAAAAATGTAAGCAAATACTATACAACCACTTTAAGAGGCATAGTAATGAGCAATCGAACAATTCTGGGATCTGCAACAATTAAGCCTTGTACACACGACCAGTTTTCCTGGCAGGAAAACTGCCAGGAGAGCATTTGGCTGGGAATCCCGGCTGTGTGTATGCTCCCTAGCAGTTTTCCCGTCAGGAAAACAGCCAGGAATCCCAACGGCAAAATAGAGAACCCTGCTCTCTATTTTCCCGTCAGGATTCCCGGCAGAGTGTTTCCTGCTGAGAAAACCGGTGGTCTGTATGCTTACCTGAGTGTAGAAAAACCGTGCATGCTCGATAACACTTCGACACATGTGGGGTAGCATACAAAGTTAGTGTGGGGTGTAACAAGATGGTGGCGATGGAATCGAATGTGACGAGGCGCCGGCTTGTCGTAGTCAATGACGTCATCGCCTTCTTGCCATTCAAGAGAACAGCGGTTCTTTTGAGTGGCCGTTTGTATACACGGCTTTGCAAGGCAAGCTTGGCAGAAATCCCATCAGGAAAACCAACGTTTTTTTTTCTTGGCGGGATTCCCGGCCGTGTGTACAGAGCTTTACACTATATAAAGGATTTATTCTCATAGGAGTGAGTTAAAGGAACCTCACCATAGTGATATACTGTACTCAAATATATCCCCACTGTGCGCTTAACGGTGAAAACTCAAGCTAGTAAAATATATACAAAAAAAAAAAGAAACCATAATACAAAACCCTTAGAAACATATTCTTTTCCTCAGTTTAGGCCAATGCGTATTCTTCTACATATTTTTGGTAAAAAAAAATAAAAAATATCACAATAAGCGTTTATTGATTGGTTTGTGCAAAAGTTATAGCGTCTACAAAATAGGGGATAGTTTTATTTTTATTATTATTATTTTTTTTCTACTAGTAATGGCAGCGATCTGCGGTTTTTATCACGACTGCAACATTATGGCGGACACTTTTGACACCATTTTGGGACCATTGTAATTTTTACAGCGATTAGTGCTATAAAAATGCACTAATTACTGTAAAAATTACACTGGCAGTGAAGGGGTTTACCTCTAGGGGACACTGAAGGGGTTAAGTTTGTCCTAGGGAGTGATTCTAACTGTTAGGGGGCGTGGCTATGAGTGACACATCACTGATCGCTGTTCCCGATGAGAGGGAAGAGACGATCAGTGACGTCACTAGGAAGAACGGAGAGATGTTGTGTTTACACTGACATCTCCCCGTTTTTCAGCTCTGTGACCCAATCGCGGGACACCGGCGGACATCGAGTCCGCATGTACCGTGGGCACGATCACGGAGCTTGCGACAGGGCCACGAGCGTGCCACCGAGCACGTGACCACATGGTGGCAAATTAAAGGGGACGTATATATATACGGCCATTTGCGCAGCCGTGTCATTCTGTCAATGTAAAAACTTGTGCGGCGATCGGCAAGCGGTTAAAGTAGAACACTTTTTTTTCCATTTTGGATAGAGTCAGGCCCCGTACACACGGCAGAGAACCTCGACGGGCGGAACACATCGTTCTGCCAGTCGAGGTTCTCTGCCGGCCGGCAGAATCGGCGACCCGCCCGTCGGGAAAGGCAACCAGCCATTCATCCCGACGGGCCGTCGAGCAAATAGAGAACACACGGCGTACACACGGCCGAGGTTCTTGGCAGAATGCGGCTCCCAACGAGGTTCTCGCTGGTTTCTGCCGAGAACCTTGGCCGTGTGTACGGGGCTTAAGGGATGGTTAAAGTCCCTATTAATTATTTTTGCCATCCGTTTATTTCTCTTTATTTCCTGCCCCATAGCCAAACAGGAAGTGAGAGGAAATCTCTGCAAATGAAAAAAAAATCCCCCCCCCCCCAGGCCCTTAGAACTAGTGTCCCCACTGAAAAGTTTCAGGACAGGTCTTAAACAGGAAGGGTGTGACCGTGACAGGAAGGGGTGGGTCGTATTTAAATTAGGGGGGTGCACGAGTTTAGTTAGGCCTAGGGCAGCACAAAACCTAAATACACCTCTGCTTCTGAAGTTGGATTCTGTTGTATGAAAATTTTTGTATTGTGAGTAACCTCTTCACTTTCGACATGAGACTAGCATGCCACAAAAAACGAACATTCAATCGTCCGAAAATATGATCGTGTGTACGAGTCTTTATGCTTCATGTACACGGGACGTTTGAAAACCTCTTCTGAACGTTGTAACTTTAAACAACATTAAAAATTGTTCGTTTCGCCACATTTACACGCCGTGTTTAGTGGCGTTAATGAACGTTTTTAGTTTACAAGCTTTGTGTAATGGGAAAATCACATTTTCTCTCGAAGTTTAGGCATTTTTTTCAGCAGCCCCTGAACTCTCCTCTATGTTATCTCTTCTGTCCATCTACACTGAGTAATTTATAGTCGTTTAGAGGCAGTTGAGTTTAGTGCAATTTTTTTTTAATTTTAAAGCCAAAAATTGCATTCAGGGCTGAATTTTATTGCCATTTGAAAGGCCAAATGCTTGCAAAAACACGTCTAAATGTGTTTATAAATATTTTGTTTATAGGTATTTTCAATGGGGATACATTTCTGACACCGCCGTAATTTCAAATCTGCGCCAACGTATGTTTATGCTGATTCTCAAAAGGCAGATACGTTAAAAAAATAGGCTTCTTCCGCCGACGTAACTAGCCTACGCCGGCATACAATTGTGTGCAATTATACGCTGGCCGCTAGGGGCGCTTCTGTCGATTAGCCGCGTCAAATATGCAAATGAGCTAGATACGGTGATTCCCGAACGTAATTGCGCCCAGGCGTCGTATTTTACGTTGTTTGCGTAAGTGTAAAGTTACCCCTGCTATATGAGGGGTAACTTTGCGTAGGTGAGGCGAACGCAATGTTAAGTATGGACGTCGGGACAGCGTAGATTTTTCCGTCGTTTGCGCAAAACGTTTGCGAATAGGGATTTGCGTAAGTTACGTTCACTTCGAAACCAATGTATTTGCGGCGTAATTTGGAGCATGCGCACTGGGATATGTCCACGGACGGCGCATGCGCAGTTAAAAAAAGTGCTTTGAGAATACGGCACTTGCGTCCAGAGTTGCGGCGGCATAGCGTAAATAGGATACGCTATCCCCCGCTCGTACTTACGCTGCCGTATGAGAATCTGGCCCTCTATGTAGCATCCGATTTATCTGAGTAGATGCATAGTCCTACAGATATCACCGGCCCCTAAGGGCAACCATGCTGAGGTGGTCTGTGATGAAACACCCCTGTACTAGGTGATATTGAGATTTTATGGAAGTCAGTGTCTTTCAGTGTCTTTCAGTATAGCGCAGAAGGTTTTCCCATTCTGCTGGGGAATATCGTTCTCCTCAATATGCAGAAGAATAAAGAAATAAAAAGTGTGTTTGCTACCATTTGTTTTAGATGATGACCACAGCAAGTTTTGGTAGACAAGAAACTTGCATGGGGATAAGCAAATAACATTCCACCTGCCATTGCCTATCTGGTCCTATGCTGCGTACACACGCTCGGAATTTGCGACAACAAATGTTCAATGGGAGCTTTTGGTCTGAAATTGCGACCGCGTATAGGCCCCATCGGACATTTTCTGTCCGAATTTCCGACAACAAAAATTTGAGAGCTGATTATCAAATTTTTTGACAACAAAATCTGTTCTCGTAAATTTCAATTGTGTGTGGACAATTCCGACGCACAAAATGCCACGCATGCTCTGAATCTAGTACGAGACGGAAGCGATCGGTCTGCTAAAACTGATGTTCGTAATGGAGATAGCACATTCGTCACGCTGTAAAAGCACGAGGCTGAAAAGCGTAAATCGTCTCTCACCAAACTTCTACTAACACGACTGGTATTGAACTTCCCTTTAATAGTGCCTTCGTACGTGTTGTGCGTGACCGCATTCTTGGCGATCGGAATTTCTGACAACATTTGTATGACTGTTTGACAAGTTTGAGCCAACATCCGTCGGAAAAAAATCCACGGTTTTGTTGTCGGAATGTCCAATCGTCTGTATGCGGCATAACAATTTAAGCACGAGGTTTTCACCAGAAATTCATTTTCAACTAGGCAAGATGCTGGAGTTGCAGAAAGATACCAGGCATTGTTACAAAATATGACCATCTAACATATATCTGCATGCATAGAGGTTTACGTTCATAAGACATGATGGTAGGTTAATTGGATCCTCTCTAAATTGTCCCTAGTATGTGTATGTATGAGTGTGAGTTGGGGACCTTAGGTTGTAAGCTCCTTGAGGGTAGGAACTGATGTGAATGTACAATGTATATGTAAAGGGCTGTGTAAATTGACGGCGCTATTTAAGTACCTTAAATAAGTTAAAATAAAAAATATCAGCATTTGTATGGCAATAAGTAGCCATATATATCCACTATCCTTACAGTATCCCTGAAGAAATGAAGTGCTGGTAGTGTCAGAGGTGAACCTGAGGAAAACTACTGTATTATTTGTTCCATAAGACGCACTTTCCCCCCCCCCCAAAAAAATGGGGGGAAATGTCTTGGCGTCTTAGGGAGCGAATATTGACCAGAAGTCCAAACCCCCCCCCCGCCACCATGTCACAATACCATCCCGGCCGTGGCGACCGCTGAGCAGTATGGCCACATAGATCCAATATGCACCAGGGAATAAGCTTCAACATCACAGCCCAGTACCTCTCCAGCAGCGATCCATCTATCCTCCTGGCGTCCTCATACCCTGCTGACCATCCAAACATGCGGAGAGGCAGCCAAGACCCAATGCCGGTTAAAAAAGTATCGACTTTCTACAGGACCATGCAGCACAGGCTTCACCAAAATGGCGGGGGAAGTCACAATGCCAGCTGCTGGTCCTCCAGAGCCTTCCTATTCGGCTCAAGCTGCAAGCGCGGGCTCAGATTAACCTGTCATTACAGGTGAGCAAACTTCACACCATGCCCTGGAGGTTAAGGCCTTATCTCCCTCAACAAGCCCAGTGAAATCTAGATTCTGGGGAGACAGATGTATCTTCTCCTCTTATGGATGTGGCAGACTCCTCTCCTTCATAGGATCCCCTGTCACTCTCCCAGACCCCATTGCAGTTTCCAACTACAGTAGGGTGATCAGACATCCCAGGTTTCCAGGGACAGTCCCCGGATTGAGAACACTGTCCCCGGACCAAGTCTGTCCCCGGTTTTGTCCCCAAATTGAAATTTCCCCAGCCCCTGTTTAAATCCAAAGACAGTCAGTGCAGAATAAATAATAAAAATTCTGAATTATACGCCTCGTTCCTACTAGCTTAAGGGGGGTGTATTTTTTTTTCCATTATCTGTGCCCCTTTCAGATGATCATGTGCTGGCCGGAATATTTTTTCAGTTTCGGGCACATGTCAATTCAGCTCCTCTCGCATGTTCTTCTGCCTTGGCTCAAGTCCTGGCCACCCCCCTGCCTTCCCTGGTGGAGTGATCTTCCTCCGCTCCCCACCAAGTAGTAGCCGGAGCCCGGAGAGCAAGACTTGACAGGCTGTGAGGCGGGCGGCGGTGACGGACAGAGAGTCGCTGATTGCCGCCATTACTAGTAAAAAAAAAAATATGCCCCCAGATTTAATTTTAAAAATCTGGTCACCTTAAACTACAGGCCAGCCCATGTCAGATGTCACTATGTAAGACATGCTCATATCGCTGAGGGACTCTATAAAAAGCATACAGCGGTGGAATGCACGCCATCATGCCAGCGCGAGCCAGGTGGCTATCGTCTCCTTATTCTACTATTTTATTGTAGAAAGTGTAAAACAGTTCAAAAATGGTGCAAATAGATGTGATTGCAGTGAATATACACAGAGATAATATAGCAAATAACCACAATGCTCTGTTTGTGGAATACACATATACAGAGTGGTACCAGAGTGGTATATTATTCTGTTATATTTTTAAAAAAAAAACATTTTTTTTCTTGTTTTCCTCCTCTAAACTCTAGGTGCATCCTTTGGTCAGGTGAGTCTTATAGAGTGAAAAATACGGTAATAACCAATAAAACCAAACGAATGTTTGTTGTGTGCCTGGCAGCAGTGTTGCTCATCTTACTTTAAAAAAGTAATTAGTTACAGTTACAAATTACTTCTCCGAAAAAGTAATTGCGTTAGTGACTCAGTTACTACATTGAAAAAGTAATTAGTTACTCAGCAAAGTAACTGAATTTTTTTTAATATTCTACAATGCTTTATTGAGAAGCAGATGACGGGCGCTTGGTAGGGGAACAGTAAGTTAATACTCCAAGACAAAAGAATGGCAGATCCTTGAGAGAAGAAAACCGGAAACAAATGGTGATCTTGTGTATATCCCAGCCTAGGTGCACCCGTCCCACCATGTATGTGCAGCTAATAGGACTTAAAACCCTTATCCATCTGCTATATATTACATCCAAATTATAAGCTGGATTAACATGTATGTTTATACATTCCCTTGACGTTTACAGAGTCTGTAATCTAAAATCTTATATTAGGCTTTATGAGAATTTTCTATAGTTTATTGTTTATTATTTTATTTATCTTATATAAGCTTTATTGGATGCAAGGGATCTGGAATGGGGATGTCAGATTTTTCTTTGTTGTCTGATGAAGAGATTAAATCACTGACCAAAAATAACCTGCTGATCATTGGTCTGTATAGGTGTCCTGCACTTACCATGTTGACCACTAGATGTCGCTGTGTACACTGTGTTGTATAGGGAACGTTTGTTCTGTGGAACATTTTGTTCCGGCCATGTGTTCCCCGGATCATTGATCAGGTTACGCACACAGTGTGTGTGATCGATGTGAGTTGTTCCCCGGGGATAGGTCAGTGTGAGGTGGGTGGGGCTCATTGTATCCAGGGCTCCTTGCGATTGGGAGTTTTCAGACCGCTGTGACAGGCCATCACAGCGGTCACATGATTCTAAAGCGAAGTTCCACCCATATTTATGTTCACAGCGCCGGAAAAAGCAATTACTCTGCTGCCATCTAGTGGCGATAGATGTAATTGCAGTAATGGCGCCCAAGTAATGGGAACTGCGTTACCGCGAGGGGAAGAGTAATCAGGTAGATTACTCGTTACTCTCAAAAGGGGCTGCGTTAGGTAACTGCGTTTATTGTAACTTTGTTACTTACAACACTGCCTGGCAGCCTGTGGAAGACCTGCAAACCATCTGGTGCGTGAAGACTGAGCTAGGCACCTATATGCGTTGGAACTGGCCTTGCAGAGATAGGGCTCTTTCACACGGAGCGCCCGTTCAGATCCGCCTGCCGGTTTTTTATGCAGACCTGAACGGGCGCTCCGTGCTCCTTTATGGTGCCGTGGATGTCTGCGGTGACATGCCCGCTGACATCCGACCCGTTCCGATCTGCCAAAGTGTGACATCCGTCTGGCGGATCGGATCGGGTAAACAAGGACAGGCGGTCCGTGTTCATCCGATCCCCCCATAGGGGAGAGCGGAGAGAAGACAGGGCGGTCCCTGCACAGTGTGTGGGGACAGCCCTGTCATCCGCTGGCTCAGCGGGGATCAACGTGGCTCTCATGATTAAGCCACCCTAGGGAATACTCAACTCCTTGATCGCCCCCTAGTGTTAACCCCTTTCCCTCAGGGGTGTATTTAGGTTTTGTGCTGCCCTAGACCTGACTAAACTAGCGTACCCTTAATTTAAATATGACCCACCCTTCCTGGCAAGGCTACGCCCCTTTCTATTTAAGACCCGCCCTGGATTCCCTTAATTTGTATACATTTCCTCTCACTTCCTGTTTGGCTATGGGGTTAGGGTTGCCACCTCATTAAAACAGAACACATATGAATTACACAGGTTCTAAGGCTCAGGCTAATGCAGATTAGGCACCGAGTGAGTTTAATTACCACCATAATCAGCCACAGAACCTGTGTAATTCATATGTGTTCTGTTTTAAAGGGATGAGGTGGCAACCCTATATGGGGTAGGAAGTGAAGGGAAATCTCTGCAATGGGACAGGGATGGTAAAAAAATAAACTGACAGGGGCTATAAACCCTCCCCTTACTCTATCCAAACTGAAAAATAAAGTTAAGTGCCTATAGTTCTACTTTAAGCACAAATTTCTGATAATTTTATGGAAAGGACTAAGAAGATTTAACCATGCCAATAGTGCAGCAGAACTCCCCCCCCCCCCCCCCCCCCCCCCCAGTTGCAGAATGCCGGCCGCCTTCATACCAGAAGCAGTGTGGCTGCTTTATAGGGGCGCTAGACTAATTTGCCTCTCAGCCCAGCCTGCCCCACAAGACTGGCGCTACACTAACAGTGTAGCGCAAGCCGGCGGGGACTATTTTTGTGCTGCCCCCCTGCAAAGTGCTGCCCTAGGCCTGGGCCTTGTTGGCCTAGGCCAGGATACAGCGCTGCTTTCCCTGCCAATGGCATTTATACAGTGATCAGCGGATATTTTTGGCTCTGATCACTGTAATAATGTCACTTGTTCAAAAAAAATGTGTCAAAAGTGTAAGATCTGTCTGCCGCAATCCTGCTAAAAAACGTTGATCACCGCCATTACTAGTAAAAAAAAAAATTATAATAAAAATCGCATAAATCTATCCCCTATTGTGCTATAACTTTTGCGCAAACCAAACGATTTATATGCTTATTCCGATTTTTTGGTTAACAAATATATGTAGAGTTATACATGTTTGGCCTAAACTGATGAAGACATTTTTATTTTTTGGGGATATTTATTATGGCAAAAAGTAAAAAAAATATATATTTTTTTATTTTTTCCAAATTAGTATTTTTTAGTTAATAGCGCAAAAAATAAAAACCGCAGAGGTGATCAAATACCACCAAAAGAAAGCTCTATTTGTGGGGAAAAAAATCTTATTTTTTTTGGGTACAGCGTTGCACGACCATACAATTGTCAGTTAAACTGGTGCAGTGCCGTATCGCAAAAAAATGGCCTGGTCGTTAAGGGGGTTAATCCTTCAGGGGCTGAAGTGGTTAAGTCAGTAACAAATTCACGCAGACATGTAAATTTGCTGAACGGTCTACTAAAGTGATAAACTTAGGCTGATGTCAGTGAAGTAGCAATCCTCCCACTAGAATCATCAGTGCCAGGATCGCCAAGAGACTGTCCGTTTGTCCTAATGGAATGGCTATGGAATAGCTCCCGTCCCAATGTAGCTGAGGTAGCAAGATGACACTCCCATCGCTAGCGAACGAGATTCAGAGGGAGCGATTCCACAGGGACAGACAGACGGCCTATTCGTGATCCTGCGACTGGTAATTTGTCTCTAGTGGTAGAATCTGCTTTCTGACAGCAGCCTTGGGCCTCAAAACAAGCAAGGCCACAACAACACAAAAAAACATTATTATTAGAGATATGTATCAAATATTTCCAGGCTCTTTGGATATACATTTAACAATTGGTGGCGGTAAGTTTTCCGAAATATTTGCCCTTACACATGTATAGACACCAGAGGCTGCTGGTATGTATTTACTGATATCAGAGTCATCCCTGAACCAAAAGCTGTCACTATGTCATCTCAGCAAAAGAGGTTAGCATCATAAAAGACGAGGAGTCGGCGTTATTCTTTTGACTGAGAGCAGACGCTGGGAACATACAGAGCAATAAACATCACATTCACACTCCCACATCTCATATCGATTTAGGGCCTCTGATTAGTTGCGACAGCCTTGCACCGGGTTATACACATGGCCACAGCTGGCCTTGCATATTACTGATGAACCTAAAGCAAATATAACAGACACAATTAAATGCACTCATATCAATACCCTTTACATGGGTATTTATTACAACCTTGTACCAGATAAAGTCATAGGGCCAGATTCAAGTAGCCCGCCGTAAGTTTGTGCGTATCGTATCTTGTTTACGCTACGCCGCCGTAAATTAGCGAGGCAAATGCTGTATTCACCAAGCTAAGTTACAGGCGGCGTAGCGTAAATGCGCCGGCGTAAGCCCGGGTAATTCAAATGTGAATGAGGTGGGTGTGTTTTATGGTAATGTGTTGTGACCCCACGTTTTTTTTTTTAACTGCTCATGCGCTGACCATGGACGTATCCCAGTGCGCATGCTCCAAATTATGACGCTACGACGCATTGTTTTTGACGTGAACATAATTGACGTAAATATCCATTCACGGACGAGTTACGCAAACGACGTGAAATCTGAAAAATTCAAATCGGTCTCGACGTCCATACTTAACATAGGATGCGCCATCTTTTTGGTAGTTTATCTTTCCGCCAGAAAACGCCTTACGTAAATGGCATAAATTTACTGCGTCGGCCGGGCGTACGGTCGTGAATAGGCGTATCTCACTAATTTACATATTCTAGGCGTAAATCAGCGGGAACGCCCCTAGCGGCCATCTTAAAAATGCAGTTAAGCTGCGACGGCATAATACAATTACGCCGCTCGTATCTTAGCTCAAACCCGGCGTATCTTGTTTTCCGAATACAGAAAAAAGATACGCCGGCGCATCTAAGAAGTTACGCGGCTTATCTGGAGATAAGCCGAGTAACTTCTTACTGAATCTGGCCCATAGTTATTATCAAATTATTAAAACATGTACTGAAGCTGCTAATATTGATCTGGGCACCACGGCAGCCATGACTTCTAGCCACGAAGGGGTATCTAAATTCATTTTTTTGTATTTGTTTCTGTAATCCCCAGACATAGGGGGGGGGCCAGCAAACGTAAAGCGATTGTAAAGGTATATTAGGAAAAAAACAATAAAACTTCTCTATACTTACCTGCTCTGTTCAATGTAACTTCCTCTTCTCGGATTCCCCCCCCCCCCCCCCCCCCCGGCTGCACCTGGCCCCTCCTCTCAAGCCGGTGCCTCCACTGGAAGCCGCTTCGCATTGGGGCGACTTGTGCTTGTTTTCTCCCGAGCACCGCTGCTGCATCTATTGAGACAGACAGAGGGACAATGGCTCCCGATGCCCCAGCAAAGCCAGCGAGACATGAAAGTGAAGGGGGATAAGAGATGCAGACATGCACAGCACTGGATTAATTGAGTGCTGAAAGATGCGGCTTGCAGTACTTTTTGTAAAATTCCACAAGCATACCGCCCCAGTGTGAAAGCACTCAGGCTTTCACACTGGGGTGGCATGGGAGGCGGTTTTTAGGCTAAAACGCCTTCAGTGTCTAAGTAGCCCTTGAACCACTTTAAAGGGCTTGTAAAGGTTCATTTTTTATTTTATAAATAGGTTACTTTAAGCTAGTAAAAAAAAGGAAATATGGCGCTAATCTAAAATGAAAATGAGCAGCTACACAAACAATGTGACAAAAATTGGACAAAAAGTAAAAAAATATGTAGCGCTGAGAACAGCACCTATAATTGACCTATAAGTGGAAGAGGATGCAAACACAACCAATAATAAACCACTGTAAATAAAACGAATTGATCATCAGTGGACAAATAAGAAACAACAACGTAAGTCCATCAATGAATAAATGAAGCTGAAAAACATGTGACCACATCAATCGTCATGGAAGGGACATTCTTCACAGCTAGACAGGATAGGATGGAATACTCTTAGGCCGCGTACACACGAGGGGATATGTCCGCTGAAAACAGTCCGATGGACCGTTTCAGCAGACATCTCCGCTCGTGTGTATGGGCTAGCGGACAGATTTCTCCACCCGACAGATTTCAAAGCATGCTTTGAAATCCATCCGGTGGGAATCTGTCCGCCCGACATGTCTGCTGGTTAGTACACTTACCAGCAGACATGTCGTCCCCCACCGCCGCCGCGCCGCCGCCGAATGGATTCGGCGCATGCGCGGAAGTGTTTTACTTCCTGGTGCGGTGACGTGGCGGTGACGCGGCGGCGTCAACGTCACCGCCGCGTCACCGCCACGTCACCGCGCCCGCTGGCGGCGGGGAATTTGATCCGATGGTGTGTACACGCCATCGGATCAAACTCCCGATCGGACATATCCGATGGAAATGGTCCGCGGACCGTTTTCATCGGATATGTCCGATGGTGTGTACGCGGCCTCAGGCCTCGTACACACGAGGGGATATGTCCGCTGAAAACGGTCCGATGGACCGTTTCAGCAGACATCTCCGATCTGTGTATGGGCTAGCGGACAGATTTGTCCACCCGACAGATTTCAAAGCATGCTTTGAAATCTATCCGGTGGGAATCTGTCCGCCCGACATGTCTGCTGGTTAGTACACTTACCAGCAGACATGTCGTCCCGCACCGCCGCCGCGCCGCCGCCGAATGGATTCGGCGCATGCGCGGAAGTGTTTTACTTCCTGGTGCAGTGACGTAGCGGTGACGTGGCGGCGTCAACGTCACCGCCACGTCACCGCGCCGTCCGGCGGCGGGGAATTTGATCCGATGGTGTGTACACGCCATCGGATCAAACTCCCGATCGGACATATCCGATGGAAATGGTCTGCGGACCGTTTTCATCGGATAAGTCCGATCGTGTGTACGAGGCCTTACCGGATGGAGGGGATCTGTATGTCAGCGACACCAGATCATAAATGCATGGAAAGATCCCACTGGAATCCACTCGATTATAATGAAGGCCAGATGATAGACTCCACACGATAAATCCAGATAGATGACGGTGATCCTGGAATGGAACTTCACCAAAGGATAATTCGTTGGAAATCAAGATCCAGGGCCAAAACAGAAAAGTCTATTTCCTCCTAACCGACTATCCACTCTCGTGGAGGCTGAAAAAATGTATCCAGGTGGGTCATATGGGGAAAAAGAAAAAACAATGCTCCGGATGGTGCAGGAAAAAAATGGATGAAGTTTTATTGTAATAAAACCAAAAATACATAAAAGTGATCACAAAAACATATAAAATGAAAGAATAAAAGCAATATGCGAAGCAGGTATAGCAAGCCTGACGCGTTTCATCCAACTGGACATCAACGTGGGCATTCCTGTTGCCCCTGTACGTTGTTGTTTCCTATTTATCCACTGATGATCAATTAGTTGTATTCACTGTGGTTTATTATTGGTTGTGTTTGCATCCTCTTCCACTTATAGGTCAATTATAGGTGATGTTCTCAGCGCTACATATTGAAAGTGCGGGCACATTATATGATTGATTTTTATCTATTTTTAATCATTTTTAAAAGGAATCAGTTAACTATTATGTCTCTATACCCTGTAAACAGTCATTTCAGCAAAACAAAAATTTCCTTTACAACTCCTTTAAGCTAGTGCATTGTTGGTTCACTTATCTTTCCCTTCCATTTCCCTTCTAAATGTTTTTTTTCTTTGTTTTCTTTGTCTGAATCTCTCACTTCCTGTTTCTCCTCAGTAAGGTGTTCGGTAAGCTGTTCTAAATGACATTCCACTGCTCGGATGATGGTGGAAAGCTTACTGAGGAGAAACAGGAAGTAAAATTTCAAACAAAGAAAATAAACATTTAGAAGGAAATTGAAGGAAAAGGTAAGTGAACCAACAATGCACTAGCTTAAAGGAACCAATTGTGAAAATAAAAGACAAACCTTTACAACCCCTTTAATGAAGACTCTATTGCTTTGCACAATTCTGTCAGTCTGATTGATGTCTGCATGAGTGGAGAGTATAGGTATGACCTCATCATTGTGCTTCTGTTCCTTCATTATCCAATCAGCAGGTTGGGGGGGGGGGTACTTGAACAAACTAGGGAGGAGAAAGTAGGGCGGCGTCAACCTACAGCTGGTCGCCTGTATCCCTGATCAGAGCCGTTTGGTCCGATTCAGGCAGCTTTGTGGACATTCCCCCACTGGACATTTAAGTTGCCCTTTTCGCTGCTCTGCTACCTCCAATCCTGCCTCCCCCACCCCCTGGCTGTATACCAGCGCTCCAGTTATGGTCCTTATACAAAAGCCCCAAAAAAAAAAAATGTATGGGCAGACAGGCCCTTTATTGCATGCAATGTCTCTTTTTCGATAAAATAAACGTACCTGCCTGCTCACAGACTTTGGTAGAATGAACACATAGCTGTGTATGGGCAACTCAATTTACATTCCCGCCATGTGCTGGAATAAATTAACTCCCGCATGTGCAAGGGTGTTACGTCATCCCACGCAGAACAATCAAGATGGTCCTGGACCCAGGAGGAGGTGAGGAGAAGGTGATGGTCCTGATGAGGGGCCTTGCCAATGTCAGGCACAGTTAATCATAGATAAGTTATGCAAACTTCAGTTCTGCTTTAACTGCATTGAAGGTCCAAAAACTGACTTTGCTATCTGTCAGAGGTACCTGGGTCACAATCTGAACAGAATTAGAAATATTTTGATATAGAGGAGAGTTGTTCTTTAATTGTGCATTCACCTGCTTGCCTGGAGTGCAGCGTCTAGTGCATATAAAGAGAGAACATGGCCTTGTTTATGCTTGCAAACACCAGTGGACAGGGGTGTATACACATGCCACGGCAGAAATGTAACCCGTCGGGCACAGCGGGCAGTACCACTGCCAAACATGGCTCATTAAAGTGAATGGGCTGTGCTGAACCACCCCGCAACCACATGTAATGCAGGGACGTGCAGTCAGAAACATTAAAAAAAAAGATCGAGCTTCGAGGGTCATAGCTCGGGGACCTGGGGTCACAGAGCCCAGGGGCTCCTATCATCTATGGTTCTGGAGATACAGGGCTCCTTGTGCATCCTGTCAGAAGCTACATACAGAGTGGCCAGTTTAAATACAAGCTGACACACTCTGTTTGCAGCAGACTGAGAGGAAGAGCTCACGGTGCCTCTCCTGACACTGAGCTCAATGGACAGCTTGGAGTCTTGGACCAATGGTAAAGTACCATTGGCCCAAGCTGTCCAATAAAAATGCTGCAGCGGAGGCACGCCTCTCACTGCAGTGTCATAGAAGGGGGCATGTGTCTAAAAGACACATACTCCCTTCCAGCCCAGCCCTCTTAACTACAAGGAAAAAAAATATAGGATTTACCCACAATCCCATGTTTTTCCCACATGGTTAAGAGGCAGAATCTACTGCTGTTGAAAAGGTACCATTATAATCAAGCCAAATCTTATTAATTGATATGCTATATGTTGTAACATATTAACCACTTTAGCCCCGGGCCTGTTTTTCAGATGCGGTGTTTACGAGACTAAAACATTTTTTTTTGCTATAAAATTACTTAAAACCCCCAAACATTATATATATTTTTTTTCTAACACTCTAGAGAATAAAATGGCAGTCATTGCAATACTTTTTGTTACACCGTATTTGTGCAGCGGTCTTACAAGCGCACTTTTTTTGGAAAAAATTCACTTTTTTAAATTAAAAAATAAGACAACAATAAATTTGGCCCAATTTTTTTACATATTGTGAAAGATAATGTTACGCCATGTCACGCTTAAAAATTGCGCCCGCTCGTGGCATGGCGTCAAACTTTTACCCTTAAAAATCTCGATAGGCGATGTTTAAAAAATTCTACAGGTTGCATTTTTTGAGATACAGAGGAGGTCTAGGGCTAGAATTATTGCTCTCGCTCTAACGATCGCGGCGATACCTCACTTGTGTGGTTTGAACACCGTTTTCATATGCGGGCGCTACTCGCGTATGCGTTCGCTTCTGCGCGCGAGCTCGTCGTAAAGGGGCGATTTAAAAAAAAAATGTTTTTGTTTTCGTATTTATTTGTATTAATTTTACCAATTTTTAACACTAAAATAAAAAAATAAAAAAATTATCACTTTTATTCCTATTACAAGGAATGTAAACATCCCTTGTAATAGAAAAAAGCATGACAGGTCCTCTTAAATATGAGATCTGGGGTCAAAAAGACCTCAGATCTCATATTTAGGCTAAAATGCAAAAAAAAAATAAAAAATTTTAAATGTCATTTTTCAAATGACATTTAAAAAAAAATGTCTCTTTAACCAGTTAAGGACCCCCGCACGCCTATGTACGTCCACAACATGGCTCGTACAGGCACAAGGGCGTAAATTTACGTCCTCGCCTTAGTGCGGTTCGGGGGTCCCATCGGGACCCCCTCCGCGGCGTGCGGCGGTCCCCCTGGCTCTGGGAGCGATCGCCGACGAGCGGGCGGATGTCCGTGTTTTCCGCCCCCCCCGCGATCGCTCCCAGCCAATGGGAGCGCGCTCCCAGCCTGTCACTTCCTCCTCCTGTGTTTACACAGGAAGGAGGAAATGATGTAATCTCTCATCGCAGCGCTGTTTCCCAGCGCTGCTGATGAGAGAAGACATCCACAGTAAGTGTGCACCAACACAACACTGACACACACTCACATAGGCATATTAACCCCTTGTGATCGCCCCCCCCACCCCCCTGTCACAGTGTCACTGAATGCAGTGATCTAATCACTGCATTTAGTGTCAGTGTGACAGGCAGTGTAAAAACAGTTACTGTTAGGTTCAGGATAGCCCCCCCACCCCCCTAATAAAGTTTTAACCCCCTGATCACCGCCCTAGTTAACCCTTTCACTCCCTATTGCCAGCGTCACTAAGCGATCATTTTTCTGATCGCTGTATTAGTGTCGCTGTTCCCGCTAGGTAGCTATTTTTTTTATTACGATTTTTTTTTTTTACTAAAGACATGTGGCTAAATAAATTTTGGCCTAAATGTTTTACTAAAATTTAGTTTGATTTTTTTTATAACAAATAGTAAAAAAATAGTAATTTTTTTCAAAATTGTCGCTCTATTTTAGTTTATAGCGCAAAAAATAAAAATCGCAGAGGCGATCAAATACCACCGAAAGAAAGCTCTATTTGTGGGAAGAAAAGGACGCAAATTTTGTTTGGGAGCCACGTCGCACGACCGCGCAATTGTCTGTTAAAGCGACGCAGCGCCGAATTGTAAAAACACCTTGGGTCATTTAGCAGCGTAAGTGTCCGGGTCTTAAGTGGTTAAGACGCTGTTTGGAACTGACGTTTGACGTCACTTCCGCCCAGCAGAGCTACGGGGATGGACGAGGGAAATTTTTTCCCTCACTCGCATCCCCGCTGAACAGACGAGCGCACCCGATCGCCTCCGCCGCTACCGACGGCTCCGGTAAGCGGCGGAGAGCGCGGGAGCGCAGCGGGAGGGGGGGGGGGGACGCTCGTCCGCCACCGATAACGGCGATCTCGCGGCGATTCCGCCGCGGAGACCGCCATTATCGTTTACCCGACCGCCCACAGAAGAGATGGATATCTCGGTTGTGGCAGCAGCTGCTGCCGTTACCGAGATATCCATCTTCAAAGTGCCGACGTATACCTGTGGTGGGCGGTCGGGAAGTGGTTAACTTATTATTTATCTATATACTGTGAAATTACTGGTTGGAAGTTATAACTTCAAACTTCAGTAACTTGTCCGTTAGGCCACCTGCTTAAGTACAGTTTTTGAAAATATAGTAAATTACCATAAAAACAATATATAAAAATGATTTGAAAATTACTGAGAACCCAAAAACATTATAAAACACATATATACCGTATATATGTATGTATGTATGTATGTATGTATGTATGTATATTAGAGCTGCACGATTAATCGCGAAGAATCGAAATCTCAATCTTTTTACCTTTCCAATCTTCAAAACAGCATGTCACAATCTTTCTAACAGAGAGTTCTCACAGCTGGAAAAACAAAATCCAGGCAGCCTGGCAAGTTTTAATACAACACTGGAATAAGTGGAAACAAAGGCCCAGATTCACAGAGCGAGATACGCAAGAAATCTACTTTTTTTTTGTCCGGAGTAATTTTCGATAGACAGGCGCATCCGTCCGCGCAAAACTGCGCTAGACACACCATTGATTTGCTATTCAAATATGCTAATGAGGGAGTTATGTGGATCCACAAAAGAACGTTGGTGCAGCGCAGGCTATGCGCTGTGCGCAACAGCTGCACGGCCTGTCTAAAATTAGACCATATAAAAGGTGGTATAAAATTAGACAATTCGTCTACATGTCAGAGAAAGCAACACTGTTAGTGAGGAGCTGAGCAGTCACACGTGTTGCACAACAATCTGTATGCCAACATGCCAGTGGCATCCATGCTCATAGCTATACTACTGACTTTAGATGAGCAAAGAAGGAGGAGGGCACGGAGGAGGGCACGGGAGAGGAATTTTTTTTTTTTTTACAAAAAAAATTTCTTTGCTTTTAGAAACATTTTTACAAAAAATATACATACATATATACATCAATACATAACATACATACAAATTACAAACACGGTCTCACTATCTTTCAATAGCCCTTTAAAACCTTGATGGATATAATAATCTAATCTGATACAAGCCCCTCACTCTTCACTTGATATATCACACACGCATAGACATCTTTGGCATGAGTGATTCTGAGGTGTCTCGCATCTTCAGATTCACCCCTCATGCCATCCTGGAATTAACCACAACCCTGCAGGAGCCCAACACATGACACCACCCATGACACCCATGACAGCTACGTATACAATCCTAGCCCCATCCCCACAGATTTCGAACAGAACATGTATGGGGACAGCTGGCTGGTTGGTGAGTGACATGGGTGGCAGGCATGACTGTCCCCCCCATGATGCTGAAATCACAAGGGGCACATGCACTACTAACATCCTCCTGTCTTATCCCTTCAGGGTGACTCTGCATAAGCACTGGGACCCCATCTCATGACTCCTATACGGAACCCCCCTAACCAAGGCTACCCCGTCTTCTGAGGGAAGAGCAGCCAGGAGACAGCTCACATTAGGCATCTTTGCACGTTAAACACACACATTAATCATGGCACAATGAGAATGCATGCATGCACACCACTGTGGTCCCTAGCACAGACACATCACATCCTCATCACATTGGATTGGCACAAGCCCACCATGCAGGACTTGTGAGCAGCAACGCCACGCCACGGCTCCAATTATGTCACTGTACATTCATACACCATTCACACGGACCTGGGGATCACTTCTCCACCACAAATGAGGGTGACACCCCTTTTCCGGCAGGAATGTCACCCCCACATTCCCAAATCATACACAAACAGAACCAAAAAAAAAAAAATTGAGCAGCAAAAATAAAAAATGCCCAGCAAAAATATATTTTAAACAAAATAACAACAAAGAAAACACATAAAAGACAAAAATCACTCTGCAAAACAGTCCCCAAAATATCTCAAAGACACGTCACAAACAAACAAACAAACGCTAACAAACAACAGAATAAAAGCACCTTGCTGTATAGGGAGGGATACAAAGGGATGTACTTTTGCAAAGGAAGTGCGTTTGTGTCTGTCTATTTATGCTGTCTGCGTAGTTCACAAAGTTGCCCTGGTCCACTTCCAATTTCACTGATTGCGCCGTTCCCGAGTTGTGAGCATGCGCACAGAGGTGCTGACCATGGTCTGCTTCATGTGCGCATGCGCGAGCCGGCCGGCCCTTCATTTGCATGGGGTCACGACTCATTTCAATGTAACACGCCCACGTCCTTCCCAATTTGTATTACTCCGCCTTGCGCCTCTGAAATTACGTTGCACAGGCGCTATTTTCTGCTCAAATCAATCGAGAATACGGTGATTGCGCCGCTACATTGCGGCAGTCTAACGTAAAGGAGGTGCGCTACGCCAGTCAAAAAATGCGCCGATGTACGTGAATCTGGCCCAAAGTATCTTATCTTTCTTTTATCAAAGGAAAGAACTCTGGCGTTTAGATGAAGGAAGTTAAAGCGGAGGTTCTGTGGGCAAACAATTTTTTTTTTAACACTAATCAGCTGCATTTGCTATAGTATTTTTGTTACTCACATGTCCCCTTTCATTAGGCGTCAGGATGCTCGTTTCCGACCAAAGAATATTTTATATAATCTAGCGATGGACATTGCCATCTTATCTGTGGGCGCTCTGAATCCCTCCTGCGTTTTCTTCCGGGATGCGGCGAATGCTGATCTCCCAGCATTCACTGCGTAATCCCACGCATGCGCAGTGTTGGCGGGGACCGTCAACACTGCGTGGTTACTATCACAATGGCCGGCGGCGTCCTTAAAAGGACACGCTCCGCTGTGATAATTCTAATAGTGTTGTTTATCAGCTAAGCTCAGAACGCGCTTTGCGAGTCATGTGACCTGCGTCACGTGACAGCCCAGCTAGCGCGAGAATACTCGCCCAGCTTTTGGAGATGATGTGCTGTGATTGGCCTGCACGTCACTCCTAGGATAATACACAAAATGCTCCCACAATGCACCGAGTGGTCGCAGGGAAGAGCAGCATTCGCCGCATCCCGGAAGCAGGGATGAAAACCAGGAAGTGGAGGAGATGAGAGGTAAGGAAGCATCATAGAAAAAAAATTTCAACACTATCATCCTTAAATCGGGTGAAAGCTAGGAATCCTGTAAACTTCGTTTTGAGGGTGAACCTCCGCTTTAAACCATTTAAAGACCAAACCCCTTCTGACATTTGTTTCTTACCAGTAAAAAAAATCTTATTTTCAGATAGAAAATTACGTGGAACACCCAAACTTGATATTTTTTTTTTGTAGCAGAGACCCTAGACAATAAAATGGTGGTTCTTGCAATATTTTATGTCACACTGTATTTGCCCAGCAGTTTTTAAAACGCAATTTTTTTTGAAAAAAAAAATACACTTTAATGAATAAAAAAAATCAAAATAAACAGCAAAGTTAGCTAAAAAAAAATTGTATAATGTGAAATAAGATCTTACACCGTGGGGAATTGTGATCTTTATTCTAAGCAAAAAAAAATTGTGATTATTTTTTTAGCCAGAATCTTGCAGCTCTAATGCCGCGTACACACGGTCGTTTTTTGCGATGAAAACAAACGTCGTTTTTTAAAACGTCATTTAAATTGATCGTGTGTGGGCAAAACGTCGTTTTTTGTCTTAAAAAAAACGACCAAAAAAAAATTCCAACATGCTTGAATTTTTTGTGTCGTTTTTCAAAACGTCGTTTTTTGTTTCACAAAAAGTCACCGTGTGTAGCAAAAACGTCGTTTAAAACGACGTTTTTCAACCCGCGCATGCCCAGAAGCTAGTTATGAAGCGAGCTTCAATGGAAAAGTGTGGTGAACGTAACCTTGTTTTTTGTGAAAAAAACGATGGTGTGTAGGCAACATCGTCTTTGAAAGTGACGTTTCAAAAACGTCGTTTTTTACTTCACAAAAAACGTCGTTTTTTTTTCATCGCAAAAAACGACCGTGTGTACGCGGCATAATACACACACACACACACACATATATATATTAGCAGACACCCTAGGGAATAAAATGGTGGTCGTTGAAACTTTTAATGTCAAATGGTATTTGTGCAGCAATTTTTCAAACGCATTTAAACGCATTCAAACGCATTTTTTTTTTATATATATAAAAAAACAGTTTCATGAATAAAAAAAAAAAACAGTAAAGTTAGCCAGATTTTTTTGTATAATGTGAAAAGATGATGTTATGTTGAGCAACTAGATAACAAACAAGTCACGCTTTAAAACTGCGCACACTTGTGGAATGGCGCCATACTTCACTACTTAAAAATCTCCATAGGTGATGCTGTAAAAATGTTTACAGGTTACATGTTTAGAGTTACAGAGGAGGTCTAGTGCTAGAATTATTGCTCTCGCTCTAACAAGCGTGGCATATGTAACCTGTGTGTATCTGAGCCAGGACCTCACCTGATGTAATGCACGCGGTTGCAGCACAGTAGTGCAGAATTTACAGTGAATGGGCAGCATATTGTCTCCTCACTGCCTCCAAAACTGATCATCATGGATGTTTTTTTAGAAGGGACACAAGTCTGCCGCGCATTTAAACGTATCCTATCTGAGTGAGGCAACACGGACAGTTTTACCTTCACACACATTTGATATATGAGACGTGTTGATGCTGGAAATAGGGACACAGCTTATTAATGCAGCCTGCATACCTTGGCCCTGATTCTATTATCACTATGTACAGTACATCCATCTTACACTAATGCAAATCTCCAAGGTAACAAGACTTGTGTGAAGGCCTATCTCATACACACCTGGTCCTGGGAGCTGTCCGGCCTCGTCCGGGTGCTGAGCGCACTCTGCCCGGTCTGGTTGTCCTGCTCACTGTTGAAGATCAGACGCAGGGGGACTATGTCTTCCCTCCCTGAGAATCTGTTTTCTTTCTTCCTGTGCATCTCTGTCACCCAGGTATCTGCCATAAAATAATAAAAGAAAGGGCGATAATATCAGATAAAGCAAAACACAAGACAATGTGATCTCCTAACGCCGGAAACACAAGAAGAGCTCTGGAAGGCCTGAAGCATTCCACCTGGTCAAATCCAATGAACTGCTACAAAAGCACTTAGATACAGTAGCAGCATGCTCTGTCCCATAACAGCAAATCAGATTGACAATGACATAAATATGTAATAACATTTTATTGGTTCTAATTTTTTTCATATAAAAAGAATCACTTCATTATCAGCAATTCCACAAGAACTACTGCAGCTTCACCTTCTATGTGGCTTAAAGGGGTTGTAAAGGTAAAAAAAAAAATGTCTGCAAGGTAGACAGACAGAATACTGTAATGATTCTGTTTAAAAACGAGTAAATACTTATTACATTCCTTCATCTATATCACCTCCGGCGTTCTAGTTTCTGTTCTCTCATTCACTTCCTGCCCCCCTGGAAGAAGAGGGGTGAAGAATGGATGCTCGCTGTCAGTGTGGAAGGTGGTGACATTGTGGGCTTCTCCTGCAGGTAAGTGTCACATAATGGGTAGCCCATTATGCTTCACCTTTGCAGTTACACACAGAGGAAGTAAACCCCATCGGCCGAAAAAGGGTTAAAACCACCCGCAAAGCGCCGCTGCAGCAACGGTGCTGCCGCGCTGCCCATTCATTTCAATGGGCAGGAGAAGTGTACACACCGCTCCTTCACTGCTCCAAAGATGCTGCCAGCGCATCGCCTTTACACTGAGACTGCAGAGGGGCCGTTTTTCAGGCGCTTTACAGGCGCTATTTTAGCACAAAAGTGCCTAAAAAATGCCCCAGTGTTAAAGGGGTCTTAGTATTCGGCCATATGACCCCTGCTCAAAATTAAACGATACCTGTGCTCTGATCACCTACACTATAGATCAGTGGTCTTCAAACTGCGGCCCCAGGGCCAGATGTGGCCCGTTGCATGCCTTTATCCGGCCCTTGGGGCACTATCCCTCCCATCTGATACGAGACACTATTCTGCCATCTGACACCGACTAAGGAGCACCATTTCCTGCTCTCTAGCTCTCTCATCACCTGCTCCCATGCTCGTCTCCAAGACTTTTCCAGAGCCTCTCCAAGCCTATGGAACTCCTTACCCCAATCTATCCGCCTAGCTCCTTCTCTATTAGCTTTTAGAGGATCCCTGAAAACCCTCCTCTTCAGAGAAGCCTATCCTACCCACATCTAACAACTGTATTTCCATGTTGTCCATCTGATCATCCCCCACAGCTACTACCCTTTGTTCCACTTGACCCTCCCTTCTAGATTGTAAGCTCTAATGAGCTGTATTGATTTGTATTGTGACTGTACTGTCTTCCCTGATGTAAAACGCTGCGCAAACTGTTGGCGCTATATAAATCCTGTATAATAATAATAATTTCTCCCACTGACACAACTAATACAGCACTATTCCTCCCTATTATACCAGCAATGGGGCATTATTCCTCCCTCTAATACTAGATGTTTACTAACAATAATGCCAGAAAATTGTTCACTCCCGCTGGCTAAAGTCCGGCCCTCCAAAAGTCTGAAGGACAATAAACCGGCCCTTTGTTTAGAATGTTTGGAGACCCCTGCCATAGATCATAGATTTGTTGTTGCATCTCTCAAATAATGTTTTCTCTTTTATGGAGCTATTTGCTCATATTCCCCTGATGAAGCCAATGTCTTGGCGAAACTAGTTGGGAAGACTTAACCCGCCATTCAATTAAGTGCATATGCTCCTGCCAACATCTATGTATTTTAATATTTGCAAGATTGTTATATTTCTATGTAATAAAATATATATATTTTTTTTATTAACAATCCGTACTGGTTTACTCTGGCACCACAATAATCCCCTTCCCTCTGTACCCGTTTTAAAATAATTTCTGGGATGAGGTGCCTTATCTAACAAGGACATATCAGCCACTTTATCCACATAGGTCATATACTGTAGGTAAGTGTCTAGGTAGATGAGGGAGAATGGAGCAGCATTTTCCACATAAAAGGTACATATTTCCCTTTTTTAAAGTTTTTGTACGGCCACATTTACTGTTCACCTGTGATTGCAGCCAGCAGCAAATTCCTGTGGCAGGAATTTTAACAGTAATTCCATGTTTTCATTGCACATGATACTGTTACTAAGAAAAAGCCATGAAACCGCATTCTAAATGTGTCCAAAATAAATGCAAATGGGCCTGTGATGCCTTTGACACATGCCTTGTGAGAAATCAAAATGCATGCTGGGAGATAAAGTATTTTTTTCTCTTTGTAAACACTTTTAACTGAAATGCATGGAGTATGTGTTGGACAAAGATGGCAATTCAAAGGCATCTGATGCGTTTTATATAACACACATGCCTTTCCATACATTGTTTACTATGGGATGCATTTGTTTTAACCGCTTTCTGCCTGCCGCACACAGATATACATCTGCAGCATGGCACGGGCAGGCAAAAGGACGTACTTGTACGTCCCTTTTAACCACTTAAAGAGGGGGTTCACCCTTAAAACCACTTTCTCCCATCCCATCCAGCATACTGGCGTCAGCGCCAGTATGCTGTCTTTTTTTTTTTTTATAGGTGTACTTACCTCTTAATAGATAATTAAATTTTCGTCCTACCGCGGGGTATGGCGCCGCTATATAGCGTCACGCCTTCCGAAAACAGCCGACTAGGACTCGGCTGTTCTCGGCACCTGCGCACAGACCCAGGAGCTGACTGCGCAGGCGCCGTATACAGCCGAGGCCTATTTCGGCTTTTATCGGAGGGCGTGACGCGGCTATATACGGCGCCTGCGCAGTCAGCTCCTAGGTCTGTGCTAGGTCTGTGCTCAGGCGCCGTATAGCTCAGAGAACAGCCGAGTGCTAGTCGGCTGTTTTCGGAAGGCGTGACGCTATATAGCGGCGCCATACCCCGCGGTAGGACGAAAATTAAATTATCTAAGGTAAGTACACCTATAAAAAAAAGACAGCATACTGGCGCTGACGCCAGTATGCTGGATGGGATGGGATAAAGTGGTTTTAAGGGTGAACCCCCTCTTTAAGGACCCCTTTATGCCGATATATGTCGGCAGAATGGCATGGCTGGGCACATCCATGTACCTGTACGTGGCCCTTTAAACCCAGCCATGGGGTCGCGCGCGCCTCCGGCGCGTGCACGTGACCCAGTCTGAAGCAGTGATGAAAGCAGTAATATCCGACCAGAACTTTCTTATCGGAGCACATTCCCACATCGGATGGAAGAATGTGTCATCGGCCATTCCACATCGAGTGCATAAAGGAGTGGATAATCTCTTTAACCACTTAAGGACCCCTTCACACGTTGCCTTTTAAGCCCTGCCGTGGGGTCGCGTGCACGCGACCCGGTCCGAAGCTCCGTGGCCGCGGGACCCGATCGCCGCTGGAGTCCCGCGATCGGTCCCCGGAGCTGAAGAACGGGGAGAGCTGTGTGCAAACACAGCTTCCCCTTTCTTCACTGTGGCGCTGCCATTGATCATGTGTTCCCTTACATAGGGAATCACAATCAATGACGTCACACCTACAGCCACACCCCCCTACAGTTAGAAACACAGATGAGGTCACACTTAACCCCTTCAGCGCCCCCTTGTGGTTAACTCCCAAACTGCAATTGTCATTTTCACAGTAAACAATGCATTTTTAATGCCAATGGTCCCAAAAATGTGTCAAAATTGTCCGAAGTGTCTGCCATAATGTCGCAGTCACAAAAAAAAAATGCTGATCGCCGCCATTAGTAGTAAAAACAAATAATAAAAATGCAATAAAACTATCCCCTATTTTGTAAACGCTATACATTTTGCGCAAACCAATCGATAAACACTTATTGCGATTTTTTTTACCAAAAATATGTAGAAGAATACGTATCGACCTAAACTGAGGAAAACATTTTTTTTATATATATTTTTGGGGGATATTTATTATAGCTTTATATTGCATTTTTTTTCAAAAGGGTCGCTCTATTTTTGTTTGTAGTGCAAAAAATAAAAAATGCAGACATGATCAAATACCACCAAAAGAAAGCTCTATTTGTGGGGAAAAAAAGAACACCAATTTTGATTGGGAGCCACGTCACATGACTGCGCAATTGTCAGTTAAAACGATGCAGTGCCGAATCGCAAAAACTGGCCAGGTCCTTTAGCTGCCTAAAGGTCCGGGTCTTAAGTGATTAAGAAGCGTTTGTTGCGGGGGCGCGTGTGTGCGCCAGCCGCAATCTCCGTGAGCGCGCCCACGGGTCTTGTGGACTCGATCGCCGCGGGCTTACCCACGATCGTCTCACGGAGAGATAGAATGGGGAGATGTTAGTGTAAACACAACATCTTCCCGTTCTGCCTAGTGACACTGTCACTGATCGTGTTCCCTGTCATCGGGAACACGATCAGTGACGTGTCACAACAAGCCACACCCCCTACAGTTAGAATCACTCCTTAGGTAACACAACCCCTACAGCGCCTCCTAGTGGTTAACCCCTTCACTGCCAGTGTCATTTTACAGTAATCAGTGCATTTTTATAGCAATGATCGCTGGAAAAATGACAATGGTCCCAAAAATTTGTCGAAAGTGTCCGATGTGTCCGCCATAATGTCGCAGTCATGATAAAAATTGCAGATCGCAGCCATTACTAGTAAAAAAAAAATATATTAATAAAAATGCTATAAAACTATCCCCTATTTTGTAGACGCTATAACTTTTGCGCAAACCAATCAATAAACGCTTATTGTAATTTTTTTACCAAAAATATGTAGAGGAATACGTATCGGCCTAAACTGAGGGGAAAAAATGTTTTTATATATTTTTTGGGGATATTTATTATAGCAAGTAAAAAATATTGCATTACTTTCAAAAACTATTTTTGTTTATAGCGCAAAAAATAGGTGATCAAATACCACCAAAAGAATGCTCTATTTGTGGGGAAAAAACGACGTCACTTTTGTTCGGGGCCATGTCGCATAACCGCGCAATAGTCAGTTAAAGCGACGCAGTGCCGAATTGCAAAAAGTGGCCTGGTCCTTTAGTTACAAAATGGTCCGGGACTTAAGTGGTTAAATAATTATTAAAGCGGTAGTAAATGTGGAGAAACCCCCCCTCCCCAAAACTCCCCAAAACTCTGCCTGTGCTAGCATCAGTGGGGCCCGTCCTTAGAGGACGCATGGGAGCCATCTCTCCTATCCATGCTTCCGGCCCCCTGATCTACATATCAGTGGCATCGAACCATGAGTTCCAATGCAGGGGGGGGTGTTTTTGAAACACCTAATTAGAGCCAGAGGCTCTAATAGTCTTCAAAAAAGGGTGAGCTTGGAGCGCAGAGCATTGCACTCTGAGCCCACCCAGTTGTGTGACCATAGCAAATGAATTTTTGCTATTAAGAGAAAAAACCCTAAGGGGTGACGCTGCGCTGATCAAAAATTAATACCAATGATAAAGTGGACGTGTAAGCAGCTGGCACAAAATCGTGTACAACAATCAAAGCATAAAAAATAAAAGAGGGTGTAGCGCTGCACCCTCTTTTATTTTTTATGAATTTTTGCTATTATCACACTATAGTTCCTCCCCGCCAATCAGGAGGCAGGTCTGTGAGACCTGTTTCCCGATTGACCAAAGCGCCAGGCGATCCTATAGGATGCCTAGCGCTTTGACGAAGAAAGCCGGAGGAGCGGACACCATAGCCACAGCTGCCCGCGCTCCAGAAAAGGATACCACAGCTCCACCACATGAGTGGGTAAGTGCCAGGTCAGACCGCCGGTGGGGGGATGCTGTACCATGCTGCCTGGACAGGGGGGTGTTGTTTGTTTGCTGCCCCCCTAAAGAATAACCCACCAGCTGCCACTGGCTAGCATGTATTGCATACTAGCTCATTATGCAAGACTTACCTTAAAAGTGAACCCCTCCAGCGTGGCGCTGTCACTCCTGCAGAGGCTTCCATCTTCACTCGGCCTTCCTTCCGGGCCGTTTGAATGGCCTAGCCACGATGACGTCACTCACGCATTCACACGAGAGTTACAGCCGCGGCACAGAGCTTTTAAGGAAAGACACGGGTATGCCGTTTCATCAGAGCACATGTGCCAGTGAGGTCACCCGCTGCTGCTCACTAGACTATCTCCTGAGTAGGGATAAGCTTCCCGTTCGATATGAACGTATGTTCGACTCGAACATTGTCTGTTCGTACGTTTGACGAAATTCGAACAAAACAGGTCGTTCACGCCAAATTCGAGTGAAGCAAAACGGCCCATAATTCACTGCGGCATTGCGCGCTGATGATTGGCCAAGCATGCTGTATGTCCCGCATGCTTGGCCAATCACAGCGCGCAAAAAACAAAGAGCCATAATTGGCCAAAGCCTGGGTGGCTTTGGCCAATTATGGCTCAGGGCTTTAGCACACGCCCCACACTATATAAGGCCGCCTGCTGGGCGACCTCGTGTAGTGTGTTCCGGCTTGTTCATGAGAGCAGTCAGAGAGACAGAGAGATTGTCTTTTTATATAGCTAGATAGAGCAGGCAGGCAGGCTAGTCAGTTTAGCTTAATTTACAGTGTGTAGAGGATATATATACATCCCAGGAGTTGTACATATATTTATACACTGTATAGCTAAATTCCTTTAAATATTGTACCTACTGGGTGTCTATAGTTTGAAAACGTCTTTGAGAACCCGGGTCTTGCCCCAGGGAACATGTATCAATGAGAAAAAAAATAATTTTAAACGGTAATTTTTTTTAGGAGTCCTGCTCCTGAAAAAAACAACCATTTTTTAAACTTTTTTCCATTGATACATGTTCCCTGGGGCAAGACCCGGGTTCTCAAAGACGTTTTCCAACAATAACTTGAATATTGGTCTTTAAAATTATCGTTTTTGAATTCGAACGTTCGAGTCCCATAGACTTCAATGGGGTTCTAAGTGTTCGTGCGAACGGTCAGTCTGTTCGATGGTTCTGGTGCAAACCAAATGCGGGGGTGTTCGGCTCATCCCTACTCCTGAGCGATGCAAGTTTAGAAGATATTAATTTTATCTTTTTAATTTACCTTTATTATAAGGTTACCTGCAAGTAAAAATGACCCTAGAGCATTTACTACCACAAGATATAAACCTTCACTCACATAATCTTTAAAGCTGAACTGCAGAAAAGTAAAAATGCTTCACTGCAGCGGCCGTTTCTGTCTATTTAGGGCAGGGGTCGTAAACTGGCGGCCCTCCAGCTGTTGCAAAACCACAAGTCCCATGAGGCATTGCAAGGCTAACAGTTACAAGCATGACTCCCACAGGCAGAGGCATGATGGGACTTGTAGTTTCACAACAGCTGGAGGGCCGTCAGTTTGTGTTTTACCAAATCCTCAGTGCCCACAGAGCTACAAGACTGGCCCCCGCAGTTTCTTCTGCCCTATGCCCTGGTGGGCTAAGGTCCTCTGACATGAAGATCAATGCAGAACCCATAGCCATGTGCTGGATGGGAGGACGCCAAGGCCTGGTAACCTGGGTCTTCCCCCAGCCTGCTAGGCTAATGAAGTATTGGAGAAGTAAAAAAGCCTTTCCTGTTCCTGAGACATAAACAGGCAGTTAACCCTTGTACAGTGTTGCCCACCGTCTGTATTTTTATGTACAGTTCGTAAAAACGGGCACTTTTTCCCCCGTTCGTAAATGTCTGTGGTTGCGGGAATGTGCCAGTAAAAATAGCCGAGATTGGTTCGGCTTGGAACTACGCATGGAGATTGGAGGCAGGTGGTGATTAGAGGAAGGGGGTGATGGTGGCTGTGGTGGCACCGCAGAGGGGAATGGAGGCAGAGGGGAATGGTGGTAGGGGGAGATTGGAGGCAGGGGGTGTTAGTGGCACCACAGAGGGGAATGGAGACACCGCAGAGAGGAATGGTGGCACCGCAGAGGGGGAGTGATGGAGGCAGGGGACGATGGAGGCAGGGGGTGATTGGAGGCAGGGGGCGTTAGTGGCACCTCAGAGGGGGAGGATGGCATCGCAGAGGGGAATGGAGGCAGGGGGCAATGGTGGCAGGGGGAGATTGGAGGCAGGGGGTGTTAGTGGAACCACAATGGGGAATGGAGGCACCGCAGAGAGGAATGGTGGCACCGCAGAGGGTGAGTGATGGAGGCAGGGGACAATGGAGGCAGGGGGTGATTGGAGGCAGGGGGCGTTAGTGGCACCTCAGAGGGGGAGGATGGGATCGCAGAGGGGAATGGAGGCAGGGGGCAATGGTGGCAGGGGGAGATTGGAGGCAGGGGGTGTTAGTGGCACCACAATGGGGAATGGAGGCACCGCAGAGAGGAATGGTGGCACCGCAGAGGGTGAGTGATGGAGGCAGGGCGTGATTGGAGGCAGGGGGTGATTAGAGGGAGGGGGTGATGGTGGCTGTGGTGGCACCGCAGAGGGGAATGGAGGCAGAGGGAAATGGTGGTAGGGGGAGATTGGAGGCAGGGGGTGTTAGTGGCACCGCAGGGGGGTTAGTGGCACCGCAGAGGGGAATGGAGACACCGCAGAGAGGAATGGTGGCACCGCAGAGGGTGAGTGATGGAGGCAGGGGACGATGGAGGCAGGGGGTGATTGGAGGCAGGGGGCGTTAGTGGCACCTCAGAGGGGGAGGATGGGATCGCAGAGGGGAATGGAGGCAGGGGGCAATGGTGGCAGGGGGAGATTGGAGGCAGGGGGTGTTAGTGGCACCTCAGAGGGGGAGGATGGGATCGCAGAGGGGAATGGAGGCAGGGGGCAATGGTGGCAGGGGGAGATTGGAGGCAGGGGGTGTTAGTGGCACCACAATGGGGAATGGAGACACCGCAGAGAGGAATGGTGGCACCGCAGAGGGTGAGTGATGGAGGCAGGGGGTGATTGGAGGCAGGGGGCGTTAGTGGCACCTCAGAGGGGGAGGATGGCATCGCAGAGGGGAATGGAGGCAGGGGGCAAACGTGGCAGGGGGAGATTGGAGGCAGGGGGTGTTAGTGGCACCGCATAGGGGAATAGAGGCACCGCAGTGAGGAATTGTGGCAACGCAGAGGGTGAGTGATGGAGGCAGGGGGCGTTAGTGGCACCTCAGAGGGGAGGGTGGCATCGCAGAGGGTGGGGATGGAGACAGGGGTTGTTGGTGGCACCGCAGAGGGGGATGGAGGCAGGGGGCCTGGGGTGATTGGAGGCAGGGGAGATTGTGGTACCACAGAGGGGGGTGGAGGCAGGGGTGTTGGTGGCAGAGAAGATGGAGGCAGGGGGTGATTGGAGGCAGGGGCATTAGTGGCACCTCAGAGGGGGAGGGTGGCATCGCAGAGGGTGGGGATGGAGACAGGGGTTGTTGGTGGCACCTCAGAGGGGGATGGAGGCAGGGGGCCTGGGGGTGATTGGAGGCAGGGGGAGATTGTGGCACCACAGAGGGGGGTGGAGGCAGGGGGTGTTGGTGGCAGAGGAAGATGGAGGCAGGGGGTGAGGCGATTTGTCTAGTGTACTTGTTTGTAGCCTAAAAACTGAAATTTGCACCTAAAAATTTAATTTAGTAACTTTTATGAAATGCCAGTAAAAACTTGGCCATGCCAGTAAATTTAAGGTGTTGTGCCAGTAAATTTCAATCTGGTAGGTTGGCAACACTGCCCTTGCAGTGCGGGCGCAGTCCCACCACAAGGGAGGACTTCTATTTTTCTTTGAAGTTGGATATTAACATGTGATGTCATTTCAATCATTTCCATCTTTTGTAAATCAGCAGCTTTCATGAAAATGGACCTTGTTCAGGCACTTCCTGTTATAAGGTGACAACACTTCCTGTCTCCCAGGTATGCTCCTGCATTGTCACCATGTCACATGGTCATTACTACACACATTACGCAGGCACATTCCGCTGCTGTCACCATTAGGAATCCCACCCTAGGAAATCCCATGATGTGTGGAGAGTATGCAGACAGAAAGTACCTCCAAGGGGGCTATGGGGATCAAAAGCACAATTGGATATAAATAGGTGAAAATTATATTTAAAAAAAAAAAAAAAAGGAAAATCATTTGTGAAAAGAGGTGAAGGAGATCAGAAACTGAAAAGGATGAATAGGTGAAAACAAGAATATTGATTTAAAATAAAAGGCAATCATTTATGATATGCAGTGAAATGTCATTCGATAATAGGGCTTACACCCACTTTTAACATTGTTTACTCTAGAATGCATTTGTCAACATTCACAAACTACAAAAAATGAGACCCTTTAAGTAATTCAATAGCCCAACTTTTCTCATCTCCACCCCCCCCGGCCCCCCGGCCCCAGCACTGAAAGACTTAATGGGTCCAACACAGGCCACTCATGTAGGCAGCAGCTGGGCACCCTGTAACACTCGGCCTTGTGTTAGGGTCCTGGGTAATGACCCCAGCCAGGGATACCCCAGTCTTGGCTTTGATTGGGGGAAGGGGGGGGGGGGGGGCTTGAAAAAAGTAGGTCCCTCCAACTGCACCTCTAATCATCTCCTTGACCATCTACACCTCTGATCAAATCCCCCCCCCCCCCCCGAAAACCAACACCTCCTATCACCCCCCCCCCCGACCACCTACAACTCGTACCCACGGGACCACCCACCTCTGGACCCCCCCCCCCACAACCGAACTACACCTCTGATCACCTGACCTACACCTACCTCGACACCCCGAACGACATCTGAACACCCCCCCCCGACCTAGCGACCTCTGATCACCCCCCCCCCCCGACCACCTACACCTCTGATCACCCCCCCGGACCACCCACACCTCTGATCACCCCCCCCCCCGACCATCTACACCCTCTGATCACCCCCCTGACCACCTACACCTCTGATCAACCCCCTGACCATCTACACCTCTGATCACCCCCCCCCCCGAGCACCTACACCTCTGATCACCCCCCCCCCCCCCGACCACCTACACCTCTGATCACCCCCCCCCCGACCATCTACACCTCTGATCACTCCCCCCCGACCACCTACACCTCTGATCACCCCCCCCCCCCCGACCATCTACACCTCTGATCACCCCCCCCCCCCCCCCCCGACCACCTACACCTCTGATCACCCCCCCCCCCCCCCCCCCCCCCCACCACCTACACCTCTGATCACACCCCCTGACCACCTACACCTCTCTGATAACCCCCCCGACCACCTACACCTCTAATCACTCCCCCCCGACCACCTACACCTCTGATCACCCCCCCCCCCCCCAGACCACCTACACCTCTGATCACCCCCCCCCCCCCCGACCACCTACACCTCTGATCACCCCCCCGACCACCTACACCTCTGATCACCCCCCCCCGACCATCTACACCTCTGATCACCCCCCTCACCACCACCTACACCTCTGATCACCCCCCCGACCATCTACACCTCTGATCACCCCCTTACCACCTACACCTCTGATCACCCCCTGACCACCTACACCTCTGATCACCCCCCCGACCACCTACACCTCTGATCACCCCCCCCGACCATCTACACCTCTGATCACCCCCTTACCACCTACACCTCTGATCACCCCCCTGACCACCTACACCTCAGATCACCCCCCCGACCATATACACCTCAGATCACCCCATGACCATCTACACCTCTGATCACCCCACGACCATCTACACTTCTGATCCCCCCCCCCTGACTATCTACACCTCTGATCACCCCCCTGATCACCTACACCTCTGATCACCCCCCGACCATCTACACCACTGATCACCCCCCCGACTACACCTACACCTCTGATCACCCCACGACCATCTACACCTCTGATCCCCCCCCCCGACTATCTACACCTCTGATCACCCCCCTGATCACCTACACCTCTGATCACCCCCCCTGACCACCTACACCTCTGATCACCCCCCTGACCACCTACACCTCTGATCACCCCCCCGACCATCTACACCACTGACACACCCCCGACCACCTACACCTCTGATCACCCCCACCCCCCCCGACCATCTACACCTCTGATCACCCCCCCCCCCGACCACCTACACCTCTGATCACCCCCGACCATATACACCTCTGATCACCCCTCTTTGACCATCTACACCTCTGATCCCCACCCTGACTATCTCCCTTACTGACGATCTGCAGCTCTGATCACCTCCCTGGCCATCTTCAACTCTGGTCATGACCCTGACCATTTACACCTTTCATCTTCTCCCTTACAATCTACATCTCTGAGCAGCCCCCCGACCATCTAAACCTTTCATCACCTACCTGACCATCTGCACCTCTGATCATCCCCTGACCATCTGCACCTCTGATTATCCCCCTGACCATCTACACCTCTGATCACCACCCCTGACCATCTACACCCTGATCACCCCCCCCCCCCCCTTGGACTATCTATACCTCCAATCATCCCCCTGACTATCTACACCTTTGGCCATCCCTGTAAACATGTAGACCTCTGATTGATCACCCCCCTGACTATCTACGACTCTGATCATCTTCCTGACCATCTGCAATGACAAGGATGCTGCCTGCAGGTCAGTGATGAGATGCTGCTCGGTAGCAGCATCAGCATCTATCTCTGCAGGGAAATGAGAGGAGGGGAAGGCAGCTATCCCCCTTGCATGGGATGAGATGGCGCATCCAGCCGCAAAGGCTTCTAACAAGGCACTATCGGCTTACCTGGCTGGATGCTGGCATGGACCACATAGACGCATCCAATCACACAGCAGATCCATGGAACCCAGCAGGCTGCAGACTGCATGGCTGCCTGTTATCCGGGCATGTGTCTGGCAGCAATCAGAGCGATGTCCTCATGGTGCTGCTGGGGTCCCCCTGCTGCCAGTCACACAGAGTGCTGCATTGTGTCCTCCTGGCTTCCATTAGTGTGTGTGCTTGTGCTTTTACTGCATTGGGTGGTTAGATGGGGATGTGAGTGCTCAAGCACCTCCCAGGTCTCCTCATCCACATGCACAGCCACATCCTAAGATACATCACAAGGAGCCCTGCATAGCCTGCCTCCTTCCAAGGAGCTCACAGCACCCTGGGAAATGTAGTCTATTCTTACTGATGCTGGCCTTACTGCAGCTGAGGGTGTCACAGCACCATCCATCCATCCATGATCCATCCATCCATCCATCATCCATGGCAGATCACAGTGCTGCTCTATAGAGACACCAGGCTCATTGTACTGATAGAAAAACAAAAGAGGTGATTCCTAAACAAAGACATCACCATCTGCATATCTTCAGATTCTAATCTTTATTATATACAATGTATCAATTACAATCCACCTCTCCTATCAGCTATTCAATCTAGGCAGCTAATAATAATTAAAACCAATAAGAAATAAATCAGCACAAACAAAATATACATATCCACCAATGAAATGGATTTCTTTTAGGACCAGTTCACGCCACAAGCAGTCCAGTGCGTTTTATTTTTTATTTAATTTTTTTAGCATCAAAAATGCATGGAAAGGAGGTTATATGGTTTCCAGTGGCAAAGTTCTTCCCAGTGCGGTCAGTTTCGGGGAGTTCCGGTTCCAGAAAAAAATAACATGCTGCATTTTCCTGCACTGGAACGTGGTAAAACGCATTGAAAACGCACCGGAATGCACTGCAACGCATAAAAAACGCACTAGACCACAGTATAGTGAGAAATAAAACAAGAGAAAAAGCATCTGGAACACATCCGGAAATGCATCAAAAACGCAGCAGACTGCATTAAAAACGCACCAGACTGCACCAAAAATGCATCTAAAACGCACATGCAGAAACGCTTCCGAAATGGATCTGGAGGACATTTTGTGATGTAAACTAGGTTCACACTGGTGCGATGCGGGAGCCACAGCGATTTGTGAGCGAGTTCCCGCATCGCATCTGACTCGCAGGCAGTTCACACTGTGCGGACTGTGAAATTGGATGGAAGCAGATCGCATTGGTCTGAACACCTTTTTTTTGTCCGCACTGGAATCTGATCGCATAGATGTTTACTGCACCATTTGACAGTTCGCACTGCGATCTGCGAACCGATCTAGGGGTATCGTTAACTTTACATTGACACCCACAGCGGTTTATAGATGTCAGTGTGAACCAGTGTACGATTCAGATGCGATGCGACCCTTAGGCTGGGTTCACACTGGTGCATTGTGGGAACCACAGCGATTCCTGAGCGGGTTCCCGCATCGCATCTGACTCGCAGGCAGTTCACACTGCTCTGGTGACAATAATAAGTTAATGACACCCCCAAAACGGTTCGCAGAACGCAGTGCGAACTGTGAAATCAGCTGGAACAAGATCACATGGGTCTGAACACCCATGCGATCAGATTCCAGTGTGGACAAAAAGACATGGGTTCACACTGGTGCGATGCAGGAAATCCTGCGATTTAGTGCCGGTTGCGGCATCGCACCTGAATCGCACACTGGTTCAAACTGACATCTGCAAACCACTGCGGGTGTCAATGTAAAGTTAGCCTGGGTCCACACTTGTGCGATCACAGACATCGCATGTACTTCGCACCACATTGCTGTGCTGGGCATACAAACTGTATGGCTGAAATCGCATTGCATTTGAACAAAAATGGTGCAGGACCCTTTTTTTTGGTCCGCACTGAAATTGGATCCCATGGGTGTTCACACTGCAATCTGCAAACCGATCTGGGGGTGTCGTTAAAGGGACACTAAAGGAATTTTTTTTAGCTGTAGCGCCCCCTTACTTTCAGTATGGGCGCTACGCTAAAGTTAATGGGGAATGGGAGAGTTATTTTTGCTCCCACTCATAATTATGCAAAATTTAGGCTGCTGTCATTCAGAACTGTCCTGTGGGCCAGTCTGCGCTCCAGGGGTGTTGTTCTCACCTCTGAGCAACAGGTGGCGCTAGAGGGGTTCTGGCAGACTCACTTTTCCCCAGCAGCCAATTGGAGAAGTTTCACCTCGCAAGGCATGCTGGGGGAGGGTATATCTGGGGCAGACGCCATTTTACTTGGTTCTTCGCGGGTTCCAGGTTCCATGTGCGGCACCCACCTTCAGGGTGTGCGCATCCAATGGACCCCGACAACATGGCCTACCTGGCCGGGGTCATATGCTACGCGGAGTTCCATGCGGATGCTGAAAGGGGCCCCAGTGACTTACTGGGTCCCCAGCTACATTAAAACGGATCCCAGGCTGGATGCTGTTCGGTGGGGGATCAGCTTGAGGATGCAGCAGATGAAATGAGACTGCACCGATGGATCTCTACGCCACGGCACCTTTCCTGGCTCAGTGAACAGCAAGAGAAGGAAGCAGCAAGACGTGCAGCAAGACGTGCTCTCTCCTCTCTCTGTGCTGATTTCACGACCAGGTGTCTACTGCTGGTTGTGTCGGCCCCCTCTCTCTCCTAGGGCTTGAACCAGGGAGTAGCAGATACTGGCGCACGGATCCCAGCAGTGGGACGTGTGGCTCATACTCCCTGGATAGGCAGGGTTTTTTGGCCACCCCCGTTCCTGCTCCAGCTCCTTCTCTGCTCCAGCCCCCATCCGCTGAAGGTAAGTCTGCCTGCTCTCCCTGGGACTAAAAGCGGGCCGTCCTTGTCAGGACAAGCCGCAGTCTTCTCTGTCCCGAGAGACAGGAATCTTCTTTTTTTCCCCAGCCTAGGTTCCCCTGCACTCCCTCACCTCCCTTACCTCCATCATCCCCAAGGGCCCCAAGGGCCCCCCTTCCTCTATTCCTCCGCCCGTGTAGTTTTCGCCGTTCTGGTGCTCTGTTGAGGGCACCGCGCCAGGCCGCTCCGAATCGCGGGGCCGCGGTCTAGGAAAGACCGCGGCTTCACTTGCGGCCTAACGGCGCGCCGCTCCCCACGCCTCTGTGGTCCTCTCTCAGCCCCAGGAAACCTCCCCTACCCCAGAGGGCCAGCTACCCGGCCTGTCTCTCACCCCCTCAGCCCCCTGTTCAATTAAAGAATCACCCTGTCAGCCCTCTTCCCACTGCCTGAACAGCCATCCCGCCTGACCAGCAACAGGGTCCCCCTCACAGCCCCAGCCCCCCCCCTGTCTTTCCAAAGCACAGAAGCCTGATCCAGGGGTTACCCGATCGCCTCTTACAGGGGTCAGGAAGGAATTTTTTCCCTGCTGGAGCATATTGGCCGAGCACCGCCGGGGTTTTTTGCCTTCCTCTGGACCAAGCCTGGAAAGAGGAGTTAGCCAATTCCTCTCCCCACTGCCCCGAAATCCCCCCCCCCGTGTATTGACGATCATGGCACGTAGGCAATATTCTGCCGAAACCATTTGGAGTTTGAGGCAATGCGCCGCAATACTGCCAGCCATCACCAAAAAGGCCCTAAGAACTGAGCGACTATTGAGAATCGATCATAGATCGACGGTCAGTCATTTCAGCCATTTACCCCAGCTCAAGCACATATCATGTGCTCTGATCAACACAAGATCGGCAGTAAAACACCGACTAGAAATCCGCGACTTCATTCAACAAAAGGATCTAGACTGTCTTTTTATTACAGAGAGCTGGCTCACAGCCGACTGTAACACCATTCTAGGAGAACTGGTGCCAGAAAATTACCGTATCATAACGGAAAACAGAATAGGGCAAAGAGGAGGCGGCCTGGCGGTGATCCTCAAGACTCATCTTACGATCACCAAACCAGTCCGCCAAAACCCTCTTCCATTCATGGAAACCCTTACTCTACAACTTCAAGCAAGTTCAAAGGAGACCGTCCACATTCTGCTCTGCTATAGGCCGCCCGGCCCAAAATCGCAGCTGCTATCATCATGGACGGATTTCTTCTCCACTTATACCCTCAACAGCAAACACCTGTTGCTGCTCGGGGATTTCAATCTCTGGGCCAACTCCTCACAGGACCCCATTGCCGACGCCTGTATTGACCACCTGGAAGGATTAGGATTGCAGCAACTAGTATGTGGGCCACACATGCTTCAGGTCACACACTTGATCTTATTTTCAGACAAGCTCTGGAAATAAAAATTTGGGAAAATGAAAAATTGCCATGGACAGATCACCATGCAATTATCTTCAATATTTCCACAATCCCCCCCGCAACAAAAACATCAAATCCAGTGACAACACACTGGACTAGATGTCAGAAGAAGCTCCACTCGGAACTCTTCAAAACCACTTTAAGGAAAAAAATAGAAACAACTCCGCCGCATCAAACGGCCGTTGAAACATTGGAAGCCATAAACTCGGCCATGCTACAGTCAGCCGACTTGGTAGCGCCGAAGCGACGAACCCGCATCCGGAAAACCAACCGCAGCTGGTTTAGCAACCAACTGTCGTTACTGAAGCAAGAACGCAGAAGGGCCGAATCTGCCTGGAAAAGATGTTCTTCAGAGCTAAACCTATCCATCTACAAGGCGACTACAAGAAAATACCACAAAGGAATTTTCCAAGCCAAGAAAAATTATTTTTCGGAGGCTATCAACGGCGCCCTAAACCGCCCCCGCGAACTCTTCAAGATGGTCACCCAGACCATGAAGCCAGGATGCATTGAAACCCCCAGCTCGGACACACAAGAATTTTGCAATGAACTATCGGATTACTTCATTAATAAAATCGAGGTGATCCGTGAAAGCATTCAGCAAAACAATTCCCCCTCAGCCCCCCCTGCAGCCTCTCACACAACACCCATAGTAATTCTTCTATATCAGGTAAGTTCGCCCTGGAACCCATCTCCATCGAGACCACTAAGAATGTCATTTGTACTCTGCGTAATAGCACAGCGCCAAATGACGTTATCCCCACTAAACTGCTGAAGGAATGCGCCGACATTCTGGCTCCTCCCATCACGCAGCTTATCAACCAGTCTTTCTTGGAAGGCATAGTGCCCTCACAGTTGAAAGAGGGTGTAATCCAACCCATCCTGAAGAAACCCTCCCTGGACCCCAAGGATCCACTCCACCGCCGTCCCATAACTAGCCTCAACGTACTCTCAAAGATAATGGAAAAAGTAGTGGTACAACAGCTGCAACAGCATCTAGATACCCACAAGCTACTTGACCCATTGCAATCAGGCTTCCGTCCCGGACACGGGACAGAAACAGCATTACTGAAAGTATGGGACGATGTTCTCAAGGCCGCAGACGAAGGAGAATCTTGTCTTCTAGTTCTGTTGGACCTAAGTGCCGCTTTCGACACTGTAGACCACAATCTGTTACTGACTCGGCTTGCTGAAGTAGCCAGAGTCGCAGAAGGCGATCTATCTTGGTTCTCCTCTTTTCTGGAAAACCGATCGCAAACAGTGAAGTTAGGACCTTTCACGTCTGACAAACGCACAGTAACATGCGGAGTCCCTCAAGGATCGCCTCTGTCACCAGTGCTGTTTAACATATATCTTCGTCCTCTCTTTGAGATTATCAGCAGCCAAAAACTGCTCTACCACTCATATGCAGATGACACACAACTCTATTTCCGCATCTGCAACAGACAGGATCACCACCTCAATCTAGAGACATGTCTCTCTTTGATAGAGGACTGGATGACAAAGAGTTATCTTAAACTCAATGGAGCGAAAACAGAACTTCTCCTGTTTCACGCCAAGCGTATGAATCAACTTTCAACAGCATGGACCCCCCCGCCCATTCTGGGCAAGCTCATCACCCCTAGCGCCAAAGTCAAAAGCCTAGGGGTCATTTTTGACTCCTTTATGACAATGGACGCACAAATAGGGTCAGTAGTCAGCGGATCTCACCATCTGCTGCGCCTACTACGCAGACTCACTCCGTTCATCCCTAAAGAAGATTTAGCGGTCGTGGTGGGAGCAATTGTTAACTCCAGACTGGATTATGCAAATGCCCTTTACCTCGGCCTCCCCAAGTACCAAATCGCTCGTCTGCAAGTCGTTCAGAATACGGCCGCCAGACTGGTGACTGGGAAAAAACCCTGGGAATCCATCTCACCTTCACTGAGAGCACTTCATTGGCTGCCAGTCAAAGACAGAATCGCTTTTAAAGCTCTCTGTCTTACACATAGATGTGTCCATGGGAATGCCCCCCTTTATTTATGCGAAATAATAAAAGCGCATAATCCCAATCGCGTTTTGCGATCCACGAATCAGAACCTGCTCCAGGTTCCGAAAGCCAACTTCAAGTCCAAGGGAGAAAGGAGATTCGCGATCCAAGGTCCCAAACTATGGAACGCTTTACCAACCAGCATTCGGTTGGAGGAGAACCACCTAGCATTTAGGAAAAAGGTCAAGACTTTTCTCTTTTGATATCAAAGGAGACAGGAACAACAAGCGCCCAGAGGCGATTCAGTTCGCATGTGCCGCGCTATACAAGTTTTCATTCATTCATTCATTCAACCCCGGAGGCAGGTGATCCAATAGGGCTTGAACGAGCCATCGGGGATCCTGACTAAATTCACTGGGAGGATTGGCTCATTCCAAATCACGCTCATTCAAGTACTAGGCCTGTGGCAGAGGCCCGAGCCAGGCCTGTGGCAGAGGTCTGTTCCTCCCAGCAATCTAAGTGACACTTCGGCTGCCAGTAGGGTTGCCACCTCATCCCTTTAAAACTGAACACCTATTAACACCGATTTTTTTTTTACGAAAAATATGTAGAAGAATACGTATCGGCCTAAACTGAGGGAAAAAAAAGTTTTTTTATATCTCTTTTGGGGACCCTTGTAAAAAATATTGCATTTTTTTCAAAATAGTCGCTCTATTTTTGTTTATAGCGCAAAAAATAAAAACCGCAGAGATGATCAAATACCACCAAAAGAAAGCTCTATTTGTGGGTAAAAAAGGACGCCAATTTTGTTTGGGAGCCATGTCGCACGACCGCGCAATTGTCAGTTAAAGCGACGCAGTGCCGAATCACAAAAAGTGCTCTGGTCTTTGGACAGCAATATGGGCCGGGGCTAAAGTGGTTAATTACACAGGTTCTGTGGCAGATTAAGGCTGTAATTAAACTAAAGTAGTGCCTTATTTGCATTAAATTAGCCTCAGAACCTGTGTAATTAATAGGTGTTCTGTTTTAAAGGGATGAGGTGGTAACCCTAGCTGCCAGGCTTGTGACAGGACTGTTCGTTTTTGCTCTAATTCTTCTCTGTTCTGGACACTTCCTGGTTGTCTGTTTCCTGAGGACCACAGTACTGGGAGCTTCTAGTTTCGTTTTCCAAACCATCACTGCTCTATGGCTCTGTATAGCACAGAGGCAGGAAATATCATGCGAAGACGAAACTAGATGCAAAAACTAAACTGAAACTACAGGTACATTATATGATTGAATTTTATCTATTTTTAATCGTTTTTAAAAGGAATCAGTTAACTATTATGTCTGTATACCCTGTAATCAGTCAATTCAGCAAAAAAAATGTTTCCTTTACAACTCCTTTAACCACTTTGCAACCGCCCTATGCCGAAAGTACGGCTACAGGGCGATTGCTTGATTCTAAGTGGCCGTTAATTAACAGCCTCTCAGAATCGCGCTCCCGCGCGCCTCCTGAGGCGCGCACACGGGAACATCCGTGACCGCCGGGTCCTCCGGACCCGGCGCATCACGGATCACGGTAAATCGCCGCTGATAGCGGCGGTTTACCACGTGATCACGCCGTCCAATCACGGCGCGATCACTTGTCAACAAAGCGGCGTCATGTGCTGACGCCAGTTCCTCCCTCCTCTCTCTGTACCGATCGGTACAGTGTGAGAGGAGAGGGGAGGGAGCGGATGGCAGCGGCAGTGCTGCGGGCTGGATCTGTGACAAATGTAGTCACAGATCCATCCATCCCTCCCTCCCTGCTCAGCCATCCCTGCTGCAATACTCTGCAATACTGGGCAATAGTCACCTGGGCATACTCTGCAATACTCAGGTATACTCTGGCAATACTGTGGGCATACTCTGGGCATACTCTGGCAATACTCTGCAATACCCTGGGCATACTCTGGCAATACTCTGGCAATACTCTGGGCATACTCTGGCAATACTCTGGGCATACTCTGGCAATACTCTGGCCATACTCTGGCCATACTCTGGCAATACTCTGGCAATACTCTGGGCATACTCTGGGCATACTCTGGCAATACTCTGGGCATACTCTGGGCATACGCTGGGCATACGCTGGGCAATACTCTGGGCATACTCGGGCAATACTCTGGGCAATACTCTGGGCAATACTCTGGGCAATACTCTGGCAATACTCTGGGCATACTCTGGGCATACTCTGGGCAATACTCTGGGCAATACTCTGGCAATACTCTGGGCATACTCCGCAATACTCTGGGCATACTTAGCAATACTCTGGGCATACAGCGCCCCTGTCCCCGCGAGCTCGCATGCAGAAGCGAACGCATACGCAAGTCCCGCCCACATATAAAAACGGTGTTCAAACCACACATGTGAGGTATCTTTATATAATGTTTTGGTGTTCTATGTATTTTTCTAGCAAATAAATGATGATTTTTACATGTAGGAGAGAAATGTCAGAATTGGCCTGGGTGCTCCCTGCATGTTGGGCCTCTGTATGTGGCCACGCTGTGTAAAAGTCTCACACATGGGGTATCGCCATACTCGGGAGGAATAGCAGAATGTGTTTTGGGGTGTAATTTGTGGTATGCATATGCTGTGTGTGAAAAATAACCTAATAATATGAAAATTTGATGAAAAAAATAAATCTTGATTTTGCAAAGAATTGTGGGAAAAAATTACAACTTTAAAAAACTCACCAGGCCTCTTTCTAAATACCTTGGAATGTCTTCTTTCCAAAAAGGGGTCATTTGGGGGGTATTTGTACTTTTCTGGCATGTTAGGGTCCCAAGAAATGAGAGAGGCTGTCAGTACATCAGGTGTGATGAAATTGATCAATTTTCAGTAATTGGTACCATAGCTTGTAGACCCCATAACTTTCACCCAGACTAAATAATATCCAACATTTTTTATTTTTTTTACCAAAGATATGTAGCAGTATACATTTTAGGCCAAATTTATGAAGAAAAATTACTTTTTTGCTAAATTTTATAATAGAAATGAAGAAAAATTATTATTTTTTGCAAAATTTTGTTCTTTTTTCATTTATAGCAAAAAAAATAAAAACCGCAGAGGTGATGAAATACCACCAAAAGAAAGCTCTATTTGTGGGAAAAAAAGGACAAAAATTTCATTTGGTTATAGTGTTGTATGACTGAGTTATTGTCATTCAAACTGTGAGAGCACCGAAAGCTGAAAATTGGTCTGGTTATTAAGGGTGTTTAAGTGCCCAGTGGTCAAGTGGTTAACTTTACATTGACACCCGCAGCGGTTTGTAGATGTCAGTATATGTATATAGCAGCCATTAGCTTGTTTTCAATTGTTTGATTGACATGATGCGTTCTTCAACATTGGCCAGCATGCCGTTCATTTTATAGCAGGAGGACAATTATAGTAGCTCAGATAATAAGGTTTTAGTACAATTTCTTTATATAATCTTAAGCAGTTTATAAAATCTAGTGTGCATTTTGTTAAACACATTTAAAGCAGAGGTCCACCCCAAAAAAAAAAAATAGCCAAAAAGCCTACAAAAAATTGATTATTTCTTTTTTATACTTACCAGAAGTGGCTGTTACTAGGCTCATCCTAATCTGCCACTTCCTTGTCCGTGGGGGTCTTCTTTCTTCTCCTCCTCATGCTACCTCCTGGGAAATGGGGAGCGGTATCTTCTAGGACCTTGTGTGTGTCCCAGGAGAAATCCGCCCATTCTCATAGTGCTGCGCGACTCGCGCATGCGCAGCAGGGAACCGGGAAATAAAGTCGCAACGCTTCACTTCCTGAGTCCCTCACCAAGGATGGCAGCGGGGCAGCCGAGATCTGAGCGATTGCTCGGCTTCGGCTGCCGACATCGCGGGCACCCTGGACAGGTAAGTGTCCTTATTAAAAGTCAGCAGCTACAGTGTTTGTAGCTGCTGACTTTTAACCACTTCCCGCCCATCATATGACGTCCTGGACTTTCAGTGGGGATATCTGAAAGATGCCTGCAGCTACAGGCATCATTCAGATATACATCTCTTCAGCCAGCGATTCTGTGCACCATAAGAATGATCATAGTGGCGGTTCCACCACTTGGTCATTCTTATAGGCGACAAGAGGGGACTCCAGTGCTTCTCCGGGCTCTCCCTTTCCACCGGAGACCCAGGGAAACGATCTGCCGGCTCCTGATGGGAGGCATAGAGATGAGTGGTTACCAGTCGGACCGCCGACTTCCAGTCGGACCGTTTCCAGCAGATAAATTCGATAAAAACATTTTTCTTAAACGCCCCGATCCCCAGTAGCTCACGCTCAGATGCGAAAACACATGTAAGTCCCGCCCACATATGTGAACACCGTTCAAACCACACATGTGAGGTATCGCCGCGTGCGTTAGAGCGACAGCAACAATTCTAGTACCAGACCTCCTCTGTAACTCTAAACTAGTAAACTGTAAAAAAATTAAAATAAGCCTCGCCTATGGAGATTTTTAAGTACTGAAGTTTGGCGCCATTTAATGAGCGTGCGCAATTTTAAAGTGTGACATGTTAGGTATCTATTTACTCAGCGTAACTTCATCTTTCACATTATACAAAAAAATTGGGCTAACTTTACTGTTTTGTTATTTTTTAATTCATGAAATCGTTTTTTCCCCCAAAAAAAAGGCGTTTGAAAAATGATTGTGCAAATACCGTGCGAGATAAAAAAGTTGCAATGACCGCCATTTTATTCCCTAGGGTGTCTGTTAAAAAAACATATATAGTGTTTGGGGGTTCTGAGTAATTTTCTAGCAAAAAAAATATGATTTTTGCATGTTGGAGTGAAGTGCCAAAATAGGCGCGGTATGGAAGCGGTTAATTTTTTAAACGCCGGATCTCCGTTTAAGTAAAAACATTCAGTTTCCAGTTTTTCATCATCCTCTTACATGTCCTGCCTGCAGCACATTTCCATTTGAAAATGTTCCATGTCCACTTCTTAACGTTCTCTTACCCTTCTTGTGACACAATTCCATTTGAAGACTTTACATTTCCATCGTTTTGTAAAAACCCCCATTTCCATATTTTTTCACTCTCCTACACATATTTATGCATAAAGTGCCCCGAAAATGGAAAAATATGGAGCTGGAATGGTTTTGTTATTTAGATGTACTATTTTATGAGTTTATTCATTTTTCAACAATACAGTATAGTATAGAGGGCGTTTAAAAAACGAGTAAAGGTATTGTTAAAATGTCATGTATATTTATCATTATACCTTTGTTGGTCAATGAGTTTTGTAACATTAGGGCAAGCCATAGATTATGCAATTTTCTTTCCTTCTATCAGGTTTTCATAGTGCATTCAATTTTACAGAGAATTAGAAAGCTGTAGACTGAAAAGGAAAGGTCATTTTTAATAACATTATATAACAATATGATTTGTGTTGCAATTGTATATGCTATCTATCTATCTATCTATCTATCTATATATATATATATATATATATATATATATATATATATATATATATATATATATATATATAATTTTTTTTATTAATATTTGCAATATTTTTTCCCCCACAAAAGTGGAGTTACCCTTTAACCACTTCCATACCACGCTTATTCTGCCACTTATCTCCTTTATGTAAAAATCATATTTTTTTTTGCTAGAAAATTACTCAGAACCAACAAACATTATGGGCCAGATTCAGGTAGATGGGAGTATCTTTCCTCTGGAGTAACGCTTCTCATTTACGTTACTCTGAAGACCCTTTCAGCGCAAGTACTGTTATTCACATAGCAGTTGGGCGTAAACTTGCGCCAGAGTAACGATAATGCGCTGGCGTAACCCGACGCAAGGGGAAGTGGGTGTGATCATATGTAAATGATGGGCGGAGCCCAGCGCAGAGGCTTACGTTCAGCGCATCAACCACGGAGCATGCGCAGTGAGTGAGGCTCCACTCGCCCCCTTTGTGCGCATGCTCACAACTTCCGTCGGCACCACTTCACGGGAAACGTCAGCGCAATGCCTTCCGTTGGGCGTTTAAATGCGCCCGTAGAAGCGCCATTCCGGCACTAAAGTATATCCTGCTCCCCCTCCCCGCAGTGATGTTACTTTTGTTCTGAGATGGCTGCTCCCGTTCCCCGCAAACACACAGGAGAAAGCTGAACTTTAATGGCCAGGAGCTGTCAGCCGTCATCTCGGCTATGGAGACCTATGATGTCTTCCTCCATGGCTGTAAAAGTTGACAGACAAGCATGGACAGAGGTGTTGTCCTGCAAGTGGGGGTGCTCAGCTAGCTCTTGTCGTCGGTAACGCTGCTGTAGCTGCTCTCCTGCTGACCTGTGACCGTCTGGAGTAAAGATAAAGCAGCCTTTTGTAGAAATAACTTTGCGCCGGACGGACGAGATATGCGCGGCGCATGTAGCCAGCGTATGGTGCTAATCCGTTTGTGAATTGGGAAAAATCCCTCATTTGCATATTTGCAGGGGAAATCAATAGGCGCGACTGATGCGCCAAGCGAAATTAAGCGCCGACGATACTCTGGCGTCGGAACGTTCCGCCGGTCGCAAATGGCCCATTATTGGGCGCATCTAGTTTGGTGGGTACGGGCACATAGAAACGACGGCGCATCTTCACAGTTACGCGGCGCATATCGAAATACTCCAGCGCAAGTGTTGCTGAATCTGGCCCTATATATATTTTTTTTTGCAGACATCCTAGGGAATAAAGTGGCGGTCATTGCAACTTTTTATCTTGCATGGTATTTGCACAATCATTTTTCAAACACCTTTTTTGGGGAAAAAAACGGTTTTGTGAATTTAAAAAAAAAAAACAGTAAAGTTAGCCCAATTTTTTTGTATAATGTAAAGGATGATGTTACGCCGAGTAAATAGATACCTAGCTTGTCATGCTTTAAAATTGGAATGGCGCCAACCTCCTGTACGTAAAAATCTCCATAGGTGACGCTTACATTTTTTTTACAGGTTACCAATTTAAAGTTACAGAGGAGGTCTAGTGTAATGCCGCGTACACACGGTCGTTTTTTGCGATGAAAAAAAAACGACGTTTTCTGTGAAGTAAAAACGACGTTTTTGAAACGTCACTTTTCAAAGACAATTTTGCATACACACCATCGTTTTTTCACAAAAAGCGAGGTTACGTTCACCACTCTTTTTCCATTGAAGCTCGCTTCATAACTAGCTTCTGGGCATGCGCGGGTTGAAAAACGTCGTTTTAAAAGACGTTTTTGCTACACACGGTGACTTTTTGTGAAACAAAAAACAACGTTTTGAAAAACGACACAAAAAATTCAAGCATGTTGGAATTTTTTTTTGGTCGTTTTTTTTAAGACAAAAAACGACGTTTTGCCCACACACGATCAATTTAAATGACGTTTTAAAAAACGTAGTTTTTTTTCATCGCAAAAAACGACCGTGTGTACGCGGCATTAGAATTATTGCTCATATGCTCTAATGCACGCGGCGATACTTAACATGTGTGGTTTGAACGGCGTTTACATATGTTGGCAGGACTTACATGCGTGTTCGCATCTGAGCGTAAGCTACTAGGGACAGGGGCGTTTAAAAAATGTTTATACATTTTTTATTTTACTTTTTATTTTTATTTTTTTACACTTTTTTTAAAGTTTTTATTTTTTATCACTTTTATCCCTATTACAAGGAACGTAAACATCCCTTGTTATAGGAATAGTGTGTGACAGGTCCTCTTTATGGAGAGATGCGGGGTCAAAAAGACCCTGCATCTCTCCTTCAGGCTGGAATGCATGAGATCGGGAAAAATAATGCGGCTTTGTTTACTTTCGGGTACCCAGGCGTGATGTCATAACGTCGCACCCGGGCCTCCGACGGTCATAGAGGTGAAAACGGAAATCTCTATGCTCTTCATTTGGCGGCGGCTGATTCATTCTCTGGGCCTCCGATGGCACCGGAGAGCCCAAAAAAGCACCGGATGGCGGCGGGAGGGGGGGGGTGTATTTACAGTAATTAGTCTGGTTGGAAAAAAGTCCATCTAGTTCAACCAATAGAAGGGAAAACATGCACCAGAAAGATTCACCTGCAGTGAATGTTTGGTGAAGGTCAGATTTACTGCTTTAACAAAAAATACCCCTTAGTAAAAAAAATTATATTCTTCCACCTATATCTTGTAGAAACTTGGCTGCTGCCATAATAAACAAACATGTTTCATAGTGGAACTCCTGACTTTTTTTTCCTGTTTTCGATGACGTTGGCACATGCAGATACAGTGAATATCTCCTAACCGATGCAAGCTTAGGAGATATTCATGGTACCTACAGGTAAACCTTTTTATAGGCTTATCTGTAGGTTAAAGTGGTAGTACAGAGTTTACAACCACTTGAAGTGTATCTAAACCCAGAAACACAAATATAATATATTGCAGCTTACCAGTTCTTGATGGCTGCATTATTTATCTTTTTTTTTTTTTTAAATCTCCTTTAGGGCTCTTTCACACGGGCAGTCCACCTGACAGTTTTTTAGGCGGACCTGAACAGGCGCTCCGTGCACCTCTATGGAGCCACGGATGTCAGCGGTGACATGCCCGCTGACATCCGACCCGCTCCAATCCGCCAAAGTGTGACGGAGGAAAAACCTACTTTTCCATCCGTCTGGCGGATCGGAATGGGTGAACACGGACAGACGGTCCGTGTTCATCTGTTCCCCCCATAGGGGAGAGCGGAGAAAAGACAGGGCGGTCGCTGCACAGTGTGCAGGGACCGCCCAGTCATCCGCCGGCTCAGCGGGGATCAACAGAGCGATCCCCGCTGAGCAACCGGAGGTTCAAAGGGCGGATCATTACTGATCCGCCCCGTGTGAAAGGGGCCTTACTTTCAACCGGTGATCCACCGAATTACACATTTCCTCCCCTTTAGTGGCTACATTGATTTCTCAACTGTATCTATGGGGCAGCCATGGTTTTAACACAGGCTGGACTTTAAATATGTCTTCCTTTGTTTATCTTCATTACATAATAGTTGATGGGTAGTTTACAAAATAAAAATATTTCTGCTGTTATTTCATCTCACAGATATGAAAAGAACCAATCATGTGCAAGCAAACATGTTTTTTGTTTTGTTTTGTATTTTTCCCTTGCATGTTATTGGGTATTCTTTGCAAAGTGAAACTTTACCACATATTTTTTTTAAATGCAGTAACAAACATGTCATACTTACTTCCACTGTGCAGTACGTTTTGCACAGAGTGGCCCTGATCGTCCTCTTCTGGGGTCCCACGGCAGCTCTCACAGCTCCTCCCCGCAAGAGCTAACCCCCCTCTGGGAAGCTCTCTCCCGAGAGGGTTAGCTTGCGGGTGTGCTACCTTGCCATACAATCTGCGTCCATAGCCAGCGATTGTATGACTAGCCCCCGCCCCCCCCCCCCCCCCGGCGGCCACGTCATTGGATTTGATTGACAGCAGCGGGAGCCAATGGCTGCGCTGCTATCAATCTATCCAATGAAGAGCCGACAAGACTTGGGGAAAGCAACGTGGGATCGCGTCCACAGAAATTTGGGGCTCCGGTAAGTAAAAGATCAATTTTGGCACTTTATTTAGCTGGCAGCAATCCAAGTCTGCTATTCCTGATGAAGAGGACCATGTCCCTGAAATGCCTTGAGCGCAAAGACTTGTTTCATAAATCACTGCCGTGGTTGGAAATTACTATTTTATAACTGTATTTTATTACAAACTTGCTATTAGATGTTTCATTTTAAAAGAAATAAAATAAAATGTTATGAATTTTGCTAAAACGCTGTGCCTCAAAAGTCCCACACTTTTTTACTATAGACATAGTTTCGATATACCAGATTTAGGGATGTGGCATGCAAATTGAATTATCTTTGTTCGAGTAACTATGGAGGAGCAGCAGAGATCCACAGCTCAGTTGGGAGAATTTGTCAACAGTTGTCCTGTTGACAAATTCTCATGCACTCCACAAATCTGAACACACCATCCCCCACCGTGAAACATGGTGGTGGCAGTATCATGTTGTGTAGATGCTTTTCTTCGGCAGGGACAGGGAAGCTGGTCAGAGTTGATAGGAAGATGGATGGAGCCAAATACAGGGAAATCTTAGAAGAAACCCTGTTAATTTCTGCAAAAGACTTGAGACTGGGGAAGAGGTCTACCTTCCAGTAGGACAACAACCCTAAACATACAGCCAGAGCTACAATGGAATGGTTTAGATCAAAGCATATTCATGTGTTAGAATGGCCCAGTCAAAGTTCAGACCTAAATCACATTGAGAATCTGTGGCAAGACTTGAAATTTGCCTTTCACAGAAGCTCTCCATCCAATATGACAGATCTTGAGCTATTTTGCAAAGAAGAATGGGAGGAAATGTCACTCTCTAGATGTTCAAAACTGGTAGAGACATCCCCAAAAAGACTTGCAGCTGTAATTGCAGTGAAAGGAGGTTCAACAAAGGATGGACTCCGGGGGGCTAAATACAAATGCACGACACACTTTTCACATATTTATTTGTAAAGAAATTTGAAAATCATTTATAATTTTCCTTCCACTTCACAATTATTTACCACTTTGTGTTGGTCTATCATATAAAATCCCAATAAAATACATTTACATTTTTGGTTGTAACATGACAAAATGTAGAAAGGGGTATGAATACTTTTTCAAGGCACTGTAGTTTTGATATTCTGGGACATTTTAGTGCATGAGAAAACCAAAGTACATCATTTACTAAAAATATTCAACAAAGCCTCTCAGATTTTATTTTACAATTTGGAATGTCCTTGGTTTTCGGCACAACATCTCTCTTTTTCTGCACATTAGAGTAAGCTCTTATTATCTATTGATGTTTTCTGGTATTTTTAGATACGGTTTATTGGAGCGTGGTACTTATTAGGCAGAAAAGATTGTTGTAATCCAATGTAATCAAAGTTTTATGGATGTGCATTGTGCGATGATCCTCTAAGACGATTTTTTGTGTGAAAGGCTTATATTATCTATCTCAGCAACAAAGTTTCCCTGGAAATTGCTAGTAAAATCTACTATGTAGCCTATAGTGAGTGGACACCTGACCATTACATATACCAAAATAAAAAAGAAAAGAAAGGAGGGCGCACCGACCTTGTGCATTACCACTTAAAAGTTTAATAAACACGAAATAAAAAGCAATGGTCCTACTTACAAACATTCAGAGGTAAGCGCTTTTAAAACCAGCTGAAACTGGACCTCACGGCACCTGCCAGTCAGACCCTTGACATCAATGTGGCTGACGCGTTTCTGGGGCGTACCCCCTTCCTCAAAGCCTAGGTGGTCTGTGATAGCTCTCTCTTCTTGCTGATCATCCTTTATAGGTGCATGTGTGCATACAGGCGCAGTCATTGGTCACTAACTAGCGAGTCCCGCCTTTTCTTGCGGGGCTCCGCCCACCCCACTAATCACCCAGATGGGCTCCATCTGGCAAGGGGCAAGCTATACCAGGGTGATCCAAGTGCCCATCTTATGTAGTGGGGTATATAGCAATACACTACAATACCACAACACTGGCAGTAAAGTGGCAGTGCAGCAGTGCAATGGGATCACCAAATCCCTAGCCAATGCGCCAGGACCTAGGTCAGAGCCATTTGGGCCACAGTAGGGCATGGGGGTACAAATGTAAAGGTACCCACCTGGTGATGTCCTGTGGCCGAGGGCACAGGACATCACCAGGTGAGTACCTTTACATTTGTACCCCCATGCCCTACTGTGGCCCAAATGGCTCTGACCTAGGTCCTGGCGCATTGGTCCTGGCGCTATCACAGACCACCTAGGTCCTGGCGCATTGGCTAGGGATTTGGTGATCCCATTGCACTGCTGCACTGCCACTTTACTGCCAGTGTTGTGGTATTGTAGTGTATTGCTATATACCCCACTACATAAGATGGGCACTTGGATCACCCTGGTATAGCTTGCCCCTTGCCAGATGGAGCCCCTATGGGTGATTAGTGGGGTGGGCGGAGCCCCGCAAGAAAAGGCGGGACTCGCTAGTTAGTGACCAATGGCTGCGCCTGTATGCACACATGCACCTATAAAGGATGATCAGCAAGAAGAGAGAGCTATCACAGACCACCTAGGCTTTGAGGAAGGGGGTACGCCCCAGAAACGCGTCAGCCACATTGATGTCAAGGGTCTGACTGGCAGGTGCCGTGAGGTCCAGTTTCAGCTGGTTTTAAAAGCGATTTCCTCTGAATGTTTGTAAGTAGGACCATTGCTTTTTATTTCGTGTTTATTAAACTTTTAAGTGGTAATGCACAAGGTCGGTGCGCCCTCCTTTCTTTTCTTTTTCATTTTAGCCATATGAACACCCTTTGTTCTGTGGAGGGCCGCAAGACTTAAGACTTTGCCTTTAGACCATACTGATACACCCAGTTTGGCGATACACCAGAGCACAGGAGGATTTTTGTGGTACATTACATATACCATACAGTATGTCCAAAAGTATGTGAACACCCCTCTACATTAAACAACTATATATATATATGTATGTAGTGCTGGTCTCCCAACGAGTCGGGCGCTATTGTAAATCTAGGGGTTGTCTGAGCCAATAGTTGGGCTCAGACTTTGTTAATTCTATTAAATTAGCCTCTGTTCTGGCTATGGTTGTGCTTGGTAGAAGTTTTCCCTTGTTGCCTGTAGGTGGCGTTACCACTTCAGGCCCATGTTAAAACTTGGGCAAACCATAGAATATAGAGTGACCCTTCTTGGCAGCAGCCCAGTTGCATGCTGGGAGGGGGTACTTTAGGGGCAGGCGCCGTTTTTCGGGGTCCTTCGCCCCGTGGCCCTCCTGTTACTAGGTGCTGTGCGTGATGCCAGTCTCGGGACCACGTTGGTCTGAGGCTGTGTTCCTATCAAGTAGGCCCAGCTATGCTGGCTGGGGCCTATGGTTCTACAGGGGATCCCAAGCTGTTCATCCAAGCGGAGGAAGCTTCTTAGCGAAGGAAACCGGGGGAGGACCTGCCCTAGAGGAGACAAGCAAGGCAAGCTAATGTCTCGGGATAGGCCTGGTGACCTCGTTAAGGAAAAGCGATCCGCTACGCAAACTGTCTTACAGTACGCCAGATGTGTCAAAAGTGTCCGAAGTGCCCGCCATAATGTCGCAGTACTGAAAAAAAATGCTGATCGCCGCCATTACTAGTAAAAAAAAAATATTAATAAAAATGCCATAAAACTACCCCCTATTTTGTAAACGCTATAACTTTTGCGCAAACCAATCAATAAACGCTTATTATGATTTATTTTTTACGAAAAATATGTAGAAGAATACGTATCGGCCTAAACTGAGGAAAAAATTTTTTTTTTATATATTTTTGGGGGATATTTATTATAGCAAAAAGTAAAAAATATTGAATTTTTTTCAAAATTGTCGCTCTATTTTTGTTTATAGCGCAAAAAATTAAAACCACAGAGATGATCAAATACCACCAAAAGAAAGCTCTATTTGTGGGGAAAAAAGGACACCAATTTTGTTTGGGAGCCACGTCGCACGACCGCGCAATTGTCAGTTAAAGCGACGCAGTGCCGAATTGCAAAAAGTGCTCTGGTCAGGAAGGGGGTGAATTCCTCCGGGGCTAAAGTGGTTAAAGGTTCCTGGTAATATGATACCTATACACCACTGTTATCATTTCTTCAATTTACTCAAGTCATATAAAAAATATATATATATATTAAAAATGTAGGATAGCTTCCCCCTACCTACATGGCATCTTTTTATGAACAGAAATATAAAACATAAATATTTTACAAATTTGTTTTACAGCTTATTGCTGATCTTCCCACCAAACTGTATACCACTTATCTCCTTTCTTATTGTTAGGACTGGATATTTTGTAGGTTTATGATGGTTCTGGCAGCGGCAATTTCACCAATTTTATCACAATGTGTTTTTCGTGATAAACCATGAAACCTGACGTGATAAAATTATTGAACTCCCCCAAATCCTCCACTTCTTCACTTGAAAAAGTGGGGTGTTTGGGACCCACAAAACACATTGTGATAAAATAGTTGACATCCCACTTTATAAACCAATCATTTAAGGAAGGCTTGGTACCGACCCTAAAACAAGGCATAATAAAACCCATTCTAAAAAAAAACAACCTCGACCCGAAGGACCCAAACCACTGTCGACCTATAACCGGCCTTTTCCAAGATTATTGAGAAAGTTGTAGTACAACAGATACAACACCATTTAGACACCCACAAACTACTGGACCCTCTACAATCAGGTTTCCGTCCAGGTCACAGCATGGAAACAGCACTTCTCAAAATATGGGATGATGCTCTCGAAGCAGCAGACGAAGGAGAATCGTGTATCCTGATACTGCTGGACCTTAGTGCGGCCTTTGACACAGTAGATCACAAAATGTTGCTGACTCGGCTCACAGAATTAGCCAGAGTCGCAGACTCCGATCTACCGTGGTTCTCATCATTCCTGGAAAATCGATCCCAGACAGTGAATCTGGGACCCTTCACCTCTGAAGCACATACTCTGACATGTGGAGTCCCTCAAGGGTCTCCGCTGTCGCCCGTGCTATTCAATATCTATCTTCGCCCACCCCCTTAAAAATGATCAGTAACCAGGATCTACTCTACCACTCCTACGCTGATGACACTCTACTTTTGTATAAACAACAAAAAGGACCAACACCACGGACTAGAAAAATGCCTCACTTTGATAGACAACTGGATGACGGAGAGTAACCTTAAACTCAATGGATCAAAAACAGAACTCCTTCTGCTCCAGGCAAACAGAAAGAGACTTGCTAGGGCGACATGGACGCTTCCGTCCATATTTGGACAGACCATTACCTCCAGCACCAAAGTCAAAAGTCTCGGAGTCATTTTTTACTCCGACATGACAATGGATGCTCAAATTGGGTCTGTAGTCAGCGGATTCCACCATCTTCTGCGTCTGCTACGAAGACTCGTTCCCTTCATCCCTGAAAAAGACACCGCAGTAGTGGTAGGTACAATAATTAACTCCAGGCTCGACTATGCTAACTCCCTTTACCTCGGTCTCCCAAAATACCAGATTGACGGTCTGCAAGTCCTCTAGAACACGGCGGCATGACTGGTAACAGGAAAAAAACCTGGGATTCAATCACTCCCTCCCTGAGGTCCCTCATTGGCTGGACGTAAAGGACCGAGTGACATTTAAGGCCCTCTGCCTGACGCACAAATGTGTACAAGGTATCGCCCCCCAATATCTATGTGAGAAAATAAAATACCACAACCCCAATCGCGTTCTTCGGTCCACTAACCAAAACCTACTGTAAATCCCCAAGGCCCGCTACAAGACCAAAGGAGAACGAAGATTTGCAGTCCAAGGACCTCAACTGTGGAACGCATTACCAACCGATATCCAAATGGAAGAGAATCACCTGACCTTTAGGAAAAAACTTGAGACCCATCTTTTCTGAAGGCTAAATAGAAGGAAATGGATACCAAGCGCCCTGAGGTGATTCATCACACTCATCTCTATTATATTTCTGTACATTTTTTATGTTTTTATATAGATTGAATAAATTAAAGAAATGTTAACAGTAGTGTAAATGTATTGTATTTTCAGGAACCTTTAAAGTGTTAAGCCTCGTACACACGATCGAATTTTCCGACGGGAATTGTGTGTTGGCAGGCCCGGTGTGGTCTTCTGCTGCTGTAGCCCATTTTCTTCAAGGTTTGATGTGTTCTGCGTTCAGAGATGGTATTCTGCATTCCTTGGTTGTAACGAGTGGCTATTTGAGTTACTGTTGTCTTTCTATCATCTCAAACCAGTCTACCCATTCTCATCTGAACTTTCACATCAACAAGGCATTTTTGTCCACACAACTGCCGCTCACTGGATATTTTCTCTCTTTTGGACCATTCTCTGTAAAGCCAAGAGATTGTTGTGCATGAAAATCCCAGTAGATCAGCAGTTTTTGAAATACTCAGACCAGCCCGTCTGGCACCAACAATTATGCCACGTTCAAAGTCACTTAAATCCCTTTTCTTCCCCATTCTGAAGCTCGTTTTGAACTTCAGCAAGTCAACATAACCACGTCTAGATGCCTAAATGCATTGAGTTGCTGCCATCTGATTGGCTGATTAGCAATTTGTGTTACCCAGCAATTGAACAGGTGTACCTAATATAGTGGCCAGTAAATGTATATTTCATTGTAGACACAAGTCTTGGACACTATACATATTTGAGACATATGGTTGAGTGTTTATGTAAAACAGTGGTCTCCGAACTGCAGCCCCTTTGCATGCCTTTATCCGGCCCTTGGAGCACTCTCCCTTCCACTGATACAAGACACTATTCTGCCATCTGAAACTGACAATGGAGCACCATTTCTACCACTGACACCACTAATGGGGCACTATTCCTCCCTATGATACCAGCAATGGGGCACTATTCCTCCCACTAATACCAGATGTTTACTCCCACTGATGCCAGGAAAATGTTCACTCCCGCTGGCCAAAGTGCGGCCCTCCAAGAGTCTAAAGGACAATAAACCGCCCCTTTGTTTTGAATGTTTGGAGACCCCTGATGTAAAACATACCTTTTTATGCAAATTATGTCCTCGGTCTTGACTGAAAAAATCTCAGTCCAATAAATAGAAACAGGAAATAGTGACTGAACAAAGATGGCGCCATCCACCTGTATAGCAAAATAGAAGCAGGCAATGTCAGAGGAAGCATTGTAATCTATGTGAGAGGTAATACACATCTCATGCCATACATGCATAGCTTATATACCTGATAATAAGTTTGTATGTAAAGTAAACCCACTCTCATCCTTTCTAAACTACTGCCATAGTGCTGATCTATAAGGATATAGATGCCTCCTGCATGTATCCTTACATGTCACAAGTCTCCTTTCTGTCTGTTATAAGAACTGAAAAACTGCAGATTCTGTGGGTGGGTCTGTTGTCTGGAGCTTGGTGGGTGGAGTCGTGATGTCAGTAGACTCCCCGCCCTCCTCTACACTCCCCTTGTCAACATGCATTTTCACCTGGGTATTCCTTACACTAGATTCTGCTATGATCACTAACATCCAGTTAAAATCCAGAAAAGTAACCACATGACTTCAGAAAAGAAGTGGGGGTGGGAATTAAAAAATAATTCCTGTCTCCAGGCTAGTGCATGAGATGTGTAAATAACCTGTCACTCACATCAAGGGGGAAGAACGGACAAAAGTTTTCTCCTGTTTGTCCGTTTATCTCACTGAAAAAAGAAAAGAGGATTGCTCAGAGCTGGATTAACTCTTTGTGGCAAGACTGGGCACAGATGATAGGAAATCTTAGACTCTATATTGTGACAGAAAACAAAAAAAAAATTGTGTTTACATCCACTTTTTATAAAAGTCCAGTTCACACTACTTATGGTTCATCTGTGGATCAAGTTTGTTAAACTATAGGAAACACTTTCTTAAGATCCACCATTTCTTTTCTATGCTAATAATCAATTTTTGAGTAGATATAATTCTGTTCTGCACATTAAAGGCAAAGGATGTCTTCCCTCTTTGATCTTATGGAGTGCGGGGTGTTTTTATTTCCCTGGAATAATCACATTTGCAGCTGTAAGAATTCCATTTATCCTCACTAGAATAGGTTTGCTATTTATGGGAATATTCCATATTTCAATGTTCATTTTTCCCCCATGTTAGATGTTCAGTGTCTAAAAAATTGTTTATATTTATATTCTTAAAACCTGATTCCGTTTTTCTGATCTTCCTTCTTTACCACAATTCAGGGGTGTTACAAGGGTTGGTATCACCTGGGGCTCTCTCCAGTATAGCCTTCCACTGTGCCCTGCAGGGCGCTGGGCAGGTTGGCTTTGGGCCGGCAGCGCACAATCACAGTGCACATCCCAACCCGGCCCCTGTACATGATACGGACGGTGTTAGTGCGCTAATCAGAGCAATGTCACAGATGGAGTGTTAGGGTTTGGAACCTTGGAGGGAGCCCCCTGTCTGTGGGAGGGGGGGTGACCTTGGGCTGGAGCACAGAGCTTTAAGGGACACCTCCATACAACCCAAATGAGGGGTGTCCTGAACAGGAGCAGTAGAGGACAGTGGGAAACACTGCCGGGCAAATCTTCAGGAAGGATTCACCTGTTCGGAGAGTGACAGGCACATTTGGGAGATCTGAGAGAGGCATGCCAGAAGTGGATGTAGAGCCAGAGGGAGAGACTGTGATGTTACTGGCATTTAAGTCAGACTGCTGCAGCCAGGAGGGCTGGCAGAGTTTGCAAAGAACTGAAACCAGTAGTCCACCTAGACACAGCTAGCACAAAATTACATTTTCTATTGCTATTGGTTGCTACAGCAAAGGGACTTGCAGTCCACTACCAGCGAATCGACAAATTCAGAGTTGTACCTGACCATATGCTAGCTGTGATAGGAACCAAGTATTGCACAGTAGAAGAAGTAACAGTTTACCAAGAAGTGTTGTGCTGGAGTAGTCCAGGGCTTTAGAGACTGTGAATAGAAGTTTCAAACTACATGATGTCAGTTTAAAACACTAGGGCACTAGAGGAATATGCGATGCATAGAAATACTGGAGGAACACTGTACTTTATAATTGTAGTCCACATTGCTACATCCTCCCTCCACTTGAAAGTCTTTGGTCCCTAAATACAGATCACAACCTGTGGGATCACTTTACTGTATCATAAAACTGAATACTTAATCATCTGATAAACTAGAAGTTGTAACAGCTTACTGACCCAATGAAGGATCTTCTAACAGCAAATTATATACATCCTCAGGCGATGTCATATTAATTTTGTGACAAGTTAGTGGCCCACCCAGTAGTGTCAGGAGGTGGATCAAGGCCATCCTTTACCAAAGGTTTGATAAAGGAGTCAAGTGCTTGACTGGAACGTTAAGCAGTAGGTATAAGTTTGTCAGAATTTTCTCCAAGTGCATCATATGTCAGTCTTTTTAGAGGGCATATCCTTTGCCTCAACCTGGAGTAGATGTTTTCCATTGGCTCTGGTCCCTGTTCTGTTCCCCAGAAACTGCATCTCGATTGAGGTTCAAGTTCTACTTCAGGCTCTGGTTCTGGTTCAGGGACCGTCTCTCTCTGCAAGGTTAGTAGGAGGAATGGGAGAATCCATTACACTCTGCATTTCACTGGGTTCCTTCTTGACATTCTTATCTCCCCTCGGTGGGTGTGGATCTAATGTTTCAATTTCAGGCAAAGGGAGACATGTCCTCCTCCTAAAGGGTGTTATTTGACGGTCTTCTTCCTCAGTACCAAGGACAATCAAATTATCTTCCGAAGGAGAAACCCAGAACCAATCAAGGGTTAATTCTTCATTGTCATTTTCCTCTTCAGGGAATGTGGGTGGGCATGTTTTCCAGGCTCTAGGTCTAAGTGTTGGGTACTGATAAGTCTCTAAGCAAGGGGGTGAGGGTACTCAAGCAGCCTCTGATATGGACAACAAATGGTTTCGTTGCCAAGTCTTGAGAGGGTCAGTCTTCCCTTCAGGCCCAATCTGGTACACAGGGAGCCCAGGTAGTCGTTTACAGACAATGTAGGGTTGAGAAGCTTATGCTTCCCTGGCACCCCTAGATTGCGCAACAACACTCGATCTCCAGGTTGTAAATCCTAAACCCTCACGCTGAGATTAAAGGTTTTCTTGCTCATTTGTTCTGTGGTGGTAGAGGCCTCCTTGGCTTTCTCATAAGCCACTTCTAGATTCTTCCGAAGCCTGTCAATGTACCCCCTATAAGAGGCTTGGGAGGTGTAATCTAGTGATGTTCCAAAAGCCAGATCCACAGGTAGACGTGCTTCTCTGCCAAACATTAAGCTGTAGGGTCAGTATTCAGTAGAATAATTTCAGGTGCTATTATAAGCAACTACTGCAGCGATATGACCCCCCCCCCCCCCCAATGTTGTTTCTTCTGTAATGGGAGAGTACCCAACATGCTCAGCAGGGTACGGTTGAAACGCTCAGGTTGTGGTTCCCTATGAGGATAGTAAGGCGTAGTCCTAGATTTCTTTATGCTTAAGAGTTCACAAAATCTGAACAGCTTGCTCTCAAAATCCTGACCTTAATCCGAATGCAGATGCTGAGGCAACCCATAATGAACTAAGGACTTCTCCACTAGAATCTTTGCCACAGTACTAGCTTGTTGATCCCTAGTGGAAAAAGCTTGAGCATATCCAGTGAAATGATCTGTCACAACCAGGACATTACTTTGTCCACTCAGGTCAGATTCCAGACACAAGAAACCAATGCACACCAACTCCATGAGTCCCTGAATTTAAAGATGGCCCATTGGGGCTGCCCTGCCTAGTAAGGTCTTTCTCTAAATGAATCTGATACAAGAGCAACAGTAGATTTCCACCTCGATTCTCATGGACAGCCAGTAAAATCGATCCCTGAACAGCTTGAAGGTTCTATCTGGGCTTAAGTGACCATGATCATCATGAAGAGTGGTCAACACAGTTAGACAATGTTTCTCCGGGAGGAACAGTTGACTCACACCTTCTGCTTCATTAGTGGGATCTCTTCGATATATAAGACCCCCATCTTCCAACTTCATTTGTTCTCACTCTTTATGGATTACTTTGGCCCCCTCGATGGGGCTATTCACCAGTACATGAGGGTCTTGAGCAGGTAGCGATTTCCATATGAGACTCCCCAATGGATCTTCCCGTTGCTCCCATCTCATATCCTCTTTTGTCAGCTGAGGCAATTCTTGGCTACGTATTTGGGTCAAATCACAGTAATACTTTGGAACTCCTGTGGGGAGTGACTCCTACAGCTTCGGCACCTGTGGCTCCTCTGTGTTTGTACTCTACTCCTTGACACACGGCCTGTACTCCTTCGAGAGGTAAATGGCAGCTCTTCTGTCCAGCCTTGATTGAGGTCTTCGGGAAAGAGCATCAGTGTCTCTGTTTTCCACACCCGGACGGTATTTCAAGCTGAACTGAAACTCGGACAGAGCTGCCAGCCACCAATGCCCACTGACATCCAACTTTGTAGTGGACAGTAGTCAATGGGTTGTTGTCAATCTTCACCACAAATGTAGCCCCATACAGATAGTCGTGTAGCTTATTTACCACAGCCCACTTAAGGGCTAAGAACTCCAATTTATGCACAGGATAGTTCTTCTCTGGGGGAGGGGGTGAGGCTGCCACTCACATAGACCACTGGAAGGAGTTTCCCCTCTGACTCTTGGTACAATACCTCTCCAAGGCAATCTCTGTGGGCATCCAGGTGTAATTCATATGGTTTCAATGGATCAGCGTAGGCCAACACTGGTGCTTCAACCAGGCTTTCCTTTAACCGTTAAAAAGATCTTTGACACTTCGCTGCTTATTGTTCCTGGATAGACTTCCTGAGGCCTCCCCTCTGGGTTTTCTGCTGGTTCCCCTCCCTCTGCTTCTGTAACAGCTCATTCAACAGCTGGGCAATCTGTGAGAAGTTCTTCACAAATCTTCGATAGTACGAGCAGAAACCCTGATGGGCACTCTGATGGGCACATTTATTGTTAAGGGGCACGCTGCTGATGGACATATTTAATGTTAAGGGGCACGCTGATGGACATATTAAGTATTAAGGGCCACTGATGGGCACATTTTATGTTAAAGGGTACGCTGATGGGCACAACAAAATATGCCCATTAGCGTGCCCCTGAACATAAAATGTGCCCATCAGTGCCCCTTAATATTAAACATGCCCATCAGAGTGACCCTTAACATAAAATATGCCCATCAGAATGCCCCTTAATTTATGTTAAGGGGCAAACTGATGGGCATATTTAATATTAAGGGACACTCTGATGGGCAAATTTTATATTAAGGGGCACTCTGATGAGCACATTTTGTTGTGCCTATCAGAGTGTACGTTACATTAAATGTGCCCATCAGAGTGCCCCTTATAAGAAAATGTGCCCGAAAGAGTGCCCCTGTAAACACCCCACATACCTTGTGGCAGGAGTTAACAAACTGCAGGTGATGAGAGCTGCACTGAGTCTTGCTGAAGGAGCGCTCATAACACATCATACTTTGTGGCTCCCGACTCTTACTCGTTGATCACCCCTATGGTAACAAACAGCAGAGGGGCTTACCTCACAGCCCTGGCCGGGAGCTACGAGATAGTACGCATGGGGGGGTGTGAGGCGCACACACGGTGTCAGTGTTTGCAGGGCTCCTGCGGCCCCGGCAACCAATGACTGCTGAATGGAGCCATGGCGATGTACACTGGCGGCCTGCTCGCGCTTGGCGGGACGGGGAGAAGACGAAGCTGCCGCTGAGGAGAGGAGGGTAGGCGGAGCTTTAGGCGGAGCCTCCGCAAGTTAGCCGAATGAAGTCTGGGCGATCCCACTTATAGACGAGCATGGGGGAGCCATTATACTGCCTGCCAAGGGTAACAGACAGTACTGTATGTGAATTGCCGTGCCGCCGCCGTCACCAGAGCTATAGTGCGGGAGACAGCGCCTGCAGGAGAACGAGTGGGATTTTATTTTTGTGCAAGGAGCGTTTTTTTTTTTTTTCCGCCTCCCCCCCCCCCCAAGGCGCCCATGGCACTTGCCATGGCTGCCATAGGCTGGATACACCACTGGTTGCTATTCCCTCAGCCGGAACCACATGCCCTAGGTACGTGACTGAGGTCTGGTAGAATTGGCATTTCTCAAAAGACAGCTTCAACCCCTCGGTGTGTAGTCGCTTGAAAACTTTCTCCAACTGAGTTACATGCTCCTCCAACGTTCTGGCGAACACAATGATATCATCGAGACAAACTAGCACTTTCATATTAGTTCATATCACCCAAAGTGTTCTCCATCAGTCTCTGGAAAATAGCAGGGGCCCCTGTTAATCCATGTGGCATTCAGTCAAACCTCAAAAAACCCTTGAGGGCTGATGAAGGCCATCTTTTCTCGGTCATCTGGATGCATTTGGATCTGGTAACATCCACTCTTTAAATCCAGTACACTGAACCATTAGACCACCTGATAAGTATTATAGGGCTTCTATGCAAGGGGTTGTGTACTGATCTGGGATAGTTCAAGGTTTAAGGCTTTGTAGTCAATGCACATCCAAAGGTACTACCACAATCGGGGAGGCATTGGGGCTTCAGGAATCCTTAATGATCTCTTCAATGCAACCAGCTGCTCTCAAAGATTCTTTAGATCACACAAGGGGATTCGCCTGACCCTTTCTCAAAAAGGCTTATCTTCGGTCAGTGGAATTCGATTTTGAGGACTCCTGGCACAGCCCACATCAAAGTCATTCTTGGAGAACATTTTCTCCCACTGAGCTATCTGAGCTTTGATCCTCTCTTTCCAGGCAGAGGGTAGGTTTGGAAAGTGGACAGTGGTTCTTCTTCCATGTCCCTGCTGAACTACCACATCTCCCGCCACTGGGGTGGCAGCACTCACTTTTCCAATCACCATATGGGGCTTTAAGCTGATTGGGTGACTAGTGATGTTCCTCATGCTGACCGGAATTCATTCCCAATTTCTAAGTAAGTACAATCTCTGGGACCAATTCTATGCCAGCCTTCTTTTCTGCTGGATCAGCTTCCACCACCACATAAGGGCACAGCTGGTCCCATGACAGCTTGACCGTGGATTTTAGACAGGCCCTCTCTCGATAGGTATCCAATCGCCACAATCTTCCCACTCCTTCAGCAGGTGCCTTCTTCTCTTGCAATACTCCCTGGAACGCCTGACTCAGCTGAGGATGAATCTTCACTACTGGAGCGCCTTCCAATGCCTAAGTGGTCTCCTCACAAAGTTGGTGTTGGTGCCCATCAATAAGGAATTTCGACCTGCCCCAGGAGGTCGGGGACAGACGACAGCCAGCGTATCGAAAGTTTCTGGTCTTCCTACCATGACAGGATCAAAGATTATCTTGATAGGTATGTATCCATCGTATGGGCACTTCTGGGTCCCTATGCCCCAAATCTCTAAAGCCTCGAGCTTGCACAAAGTGATATGCTTTAAGTACTTGTGGTAAAAGTCTTAATACAGCAATGTCACCTGAGCTTCAGTATCCAGTAGGGCCTGGGCATAGATGCCCTCTACTTGTACTGAGACTATGGGGGAGGGCCTCACTAAGTTCTTTGGTAGGTTTCTCACAGGTGGCTCTATAGTTTGTGCCCTACCCAACCTCCTTGTTCAGTAAGGTGTGCATTGATTTCCTGCCTCTGTCTTCCTGTGTCTGAGATTTTGTCTCTTTCGCTCGTTTGGGTAAACAAGGAGTAGAGGTAACAGGTGACTTGCATCCCCTTTTTTTATTATCTCTTTTCTTGGCTCTGGAGTGCAGTTTCCCCTTGGGATGCTCAACTAGCTCCTTCACTGAGGTCCCCTGAAGTTTCCCGCCAGCTTTGGGAAAAGTAGCTTTTGTAATGCTCTCAAAACTTCCATAAGTAATTGAGGGCTGATTTCAGACTTGGGACATTCAGCTTGGAACGGAGGGCTCCTGCGCGCACGTCAAGTAAATTGATACCCAACATGTCATGCTTCAAAATTGCGCCTGCTCGTGGAATGGCAACCAACTTTGACCCTTAAAAATCTCCATAGGCATTGTTTAAAAATGTCTACAGGTTACCAGTTTTGAGTTACAGAGGTCTAGTGCTTTCACAATGGGGGCGGTGCGCTTGCTGGGCGAGAAAAAAAGTCCTGCAGGCAGCATCTTTGGGGCAGTGCGGGAGTGGTGTATACACCGCTCCTGCACCACCCCTATCCATTGAAATGAATAGGCAGCGCTGCCGAAGTGCCTGCAAAGTGATTCAACACGGGCACTTTTGACCCTTTCTATGACCGCAACTGGGGTTAAAAGTACTCCTGCCACAGTGTCAATGTAGCCTTAATGATACATTCTCTAATTAGCCGAAGTGGAGAGGCAGGTGTATGGAGTCATAATTTCTACAGTGGCCAATCAGAGAAGCCTTGTATTCACTGATAAAAATACAAGGCTTCTCCTGAATGGCTGAGATATGCTAAGACCGAATTTCTTTCTATATGGCAGCAGTCAGGAAGACTCTTGTACTGCTGCCAGAACACGGGGCTGCTTACTGTCTGTAGCTAATATCACTACAGTGTCTTACGGCACACCCAGTGGCCAGACCATTCTGGCATGGAAATAATTTGTTTGGACCACCTTGGCCCAAACAAAACTATTTACAGTGAAAGGAAACCTGGAATTCTCTTTTAAATAAACCTTGGTATTTATTAGAATTATATTAAATAGGAACTTTGCTTGTAAGCGGAGTCTAATATGCATCACATATCATCTATGTAAACATTTCCTGAGTTGTGTTGGGACCTTGGAGTCAAAGCCTTTAGCAGCAAAGCCTCCGGGGAGTCCTGAGCACAGATTGTGGCCACTTACAAATGCAAAATGCAATCCATAAATGGTGCAGCTTGGCCCAGAGTTGCTGAGTAAGTAGGAGCTCTGCTGGAAAGATGCATGGCTAAGCTTACCTTGCCATTGATTGAGGGCTGCATTAGGTACTTAATCAATGTAATGTGCAGGAAGCCAGCAGCCTTTTTTTACTGTCTAATGTTTATTCTCATCAAGTCTGACAAATTTTTCTCTTTGTTTTACAATTTTCCTTTAGTGTTTGCAGGATGAAATTTACTCTCGTTAGCAATACTACATTGCTAAAGAATCTTCTTAATCTGTTAACAGTTTTATCTAGAAATTATTATGCTTGTGCCATGTTAGAAGTGTTAGTTCCAAACAATGCTAATATTTCTAAAAGAGGGCATTTTTAATACGTTCCACATATTAAAGCAGTAATAAACCAAAAAGCAAAACTTTTATTATACTGCAGCTTACCAGTTCTTAGATGTGATGGCTGCATTACTTTTCTTGTTTAGACTTTGGGCCGGATTTACAGCCATCGGCGCATCTTTATGCCGCCGTAGCGTTTCTTCCTTACGCTATGCCGGCGCAACGTTAAGAGACAAGTATGAAATTCACAAAGAAAATGCGCCCAACGTTGCGCCGGCGTAGCGTATATTCGTCTTTAGCGTAAGCCAACGTAAGTCAAAGTAGGTGGAAGTGGGCGTGATGCATGGTAATGAAGCGTAACCCCATGCAAATGATGGGCTGAGCGTCATCCAAGTACTTAAAACGAACGGCACATGCGTCATAACTTGGACGTATTCCCCGTGCGCATGCGTACAACCACGTCGAAATAACTGGATAAGATACGTCGAATCACTGCTTACGACATGAACGTAACCTACGCCCAGCCCTATTCACGTAGTACTACGTAAATGACGTAAAATACGACGGCTGTTCCCTGGTCCATTTGCATTAGTTGCGCCTCCTATATGAGGAATAACTTTACGCCGGACGTAACCCTTATGCAAATCGCTTAAAACATGCGCCGGGCGCAAGTACGTTCGTGAATCGGCGTATCTCCCTCATTTGCATCACAAATCAATGGGAGTACCAAATGCATCCAGTGTAACTATGCGTCCACTATACGCCGGCGTAGGCAGTTTTTTGGCGTATCTTAGTTCTGTGGGTATGGTGCATATATACGACGGCGCATATTTACACTTACGCGGCGTATATCGAGATACGTCAGCGTAAGTGCTAGATGAATCCGGGCCTATCTGTCTTTTATTTTTACCTGTGATCCTGCCAATAAGTTTGTTTTTTAAAAGAACAAGCTCTTCTTCAAATTTAGCAGTTAGAGGGATGAGAGGAAACCATGTATCACTGACAGGGGTGCCTACAATGGTTTTTATATATTTAGGTAAAACCTTTATCCCAAAATGAACAAAATTGTTGCTGTAACTGCTTATAAAGTGTGAGCTGTAGTTTGGCTTTAATTTGTTTAATAGTGCATCTAAATCTGCTAGTCATTATGTAGATGTACAGCAGGGGTGCCCAACCTTTTGAAGAGCGAGGGCCACTTAAACAGCTTAGTAACCGGTCGCAGGCCACAATGAGCGGTGCGGGTGGATGACATGCTCCTGTCACCTCTGCATATGGAAGGAGGACACAGACACAGCCCACTCTACTCTATGGGCCCTTTGATCCAATCCGCCCAAATGGAAGGGACACAAGACCGTTTACATCACTGCTCCATAGAGATAAATGGAGGGTTGGACCGATCACTTGAAAGGGGCCCAAAGCTGCTTTCACACTGATGTTCTGCAGTTTCCCCGCATCGTGGGTGCAGCTCAGTATACCTGTGACTTTCCTATGGGTAAGCTGCACTTTGCCGTAGAATTCTCCAGGCAAAGTGCATTTGGGATTTGGCCTATGACAGGAGCCAAGTGCTATACAGGAAGCATCAGCTTATGTGGCTCTGCTGCGCAGCCTCTTGGTTGTGCTACCGCTGGCTTCATTCACAAAACTGATGCTCTGGGATGGCTGGTCGGCAACCTGCAATCTGGGCTTGCCGACCCACCATCCCAGAGCAGGAGGTCGCGGGCCACATCAGAGGGCTCCGCGGGCCACTGGTTGGGCACCCCTGATGTACAGAGTACCAGGGCTGCTGATAAGGCAGTAGGGGTGCGCATCTTCACTGGTCTCACGATTCGATTCAATTATGATTATCATGTCAACAATTCGATTCCGCGATGCATCGCGATAACAGCACAAGTGCGCATTGGTTTCATAAAATAAAAAAAAAATACAACATTTTTATTATTCTATCTGTTCTTAAAAAAAAACACTTTCTGCATGTAGCAAAGTCTAAACACAGCAGACAACTTAAAGGAGCTCCAGGCTCCCCCTCCAAAATACTAAAGGAGATGATCAGAGACTGCAGACATGCTACAGGAGATGATCAGAGACTGCAGACATGCTACAGGAGATGATCAGACACTGCGAACAGGTTACAGGAGATTATCAGAGACTGCGGACATGCTACAGGAGATGATCAGAGACTGCGGACATGCTACAGGAGATGATCAGAGACTGCGGACATGCTACAGGAGATGATCAGAGACTGCAGACATGCTACAGGAGATGGTCAGAGACTGCAGACATGCCACAGGAGATGATCAGAGACTGCAGACATGCTACAGGAGATGATCAGAGACTGCAGACATGCTACAGGAGATGGTCAGAGACTGCAGACATGCTACAGGAGATGGTCAGAGACTGCAGACATGCTACAGGAGATGGTCAGAGACTGCAGACATGATACAGGAGATGATCAGAGACTGCAGACATGCTACCGGAGATGATCAGAGACTGCGGACATGCTACAGGAGATGATCAGAGACTGCAGACATGCTACAGGAGATGATCAGAGACTGCAGACATGCTACAGGAGATGATCAGAGACTGCAGACATGCTACAGGAGATGATCAGAGACTGCGGACATGCTACAGGAGATGATCAGAGACTGCAGACATGCTACAGGAGATGATCAGAGACTGCAGACATGCTACAGGAGATGATCAGAGACTGCAGACATGCTACAGGAGATGATCAGAGACTGCGGACATAGTACAGGAGATGGTCAGAGACTGCAGACATAGTACAGGAGATGATCAGAGACTGCGGACATAGTACAGGAGATGGTCAGAGACTGCGGACACAGCATCATAATGGGAATATAAGAACAGACATTTTGTCTTTTTATTCCTGAATCTAATGGTGTCCTGTGTCCCCTCCTGAGCTGTTTTCACATTCAGGAAGATAATACACCATTCCTCCTGTCTATATTTCTCCTCCATACAGCCCAGTCCCTGCCTGCAGTGACAATGACTTATCACAAGTGACACATCAGATTCCACTACATGCCCTTACCCCCCCCCCCTGTGTCCCCGGATCACAGCACCCCCTCCTCCTCTGTTCTTACATACTGCTCTGCGCACACTACATGGGCGATAGAGGATGACTGGAGGGAACTTACTTGTGTCATTGCTGTCCCTCTGACCAGGGCAATCTGCCTGCTCACCATCCCCCCGATCTCCATTCCATCTCAAGTCAGCATGGAATTCTCAGGCCCCGTACACACGGCTGAGAACCTCGACGGGCGGAACACATCGTTCCGCCCATCGAGGTTCTCGGCCGGCCGACAGATTTGGCGACCAGCCCGTCGGGAAAGGCGACCAGCCATTCATCCCGACGGGCCGTCGAGCTGGGCTCGGCGAATCCGTACACACGGCCGAGGTTCTCGGCCGTGTGTACGGGCTTCAGTGTTTTTTTGTATATGCCGCACTCATGTGACTGCCTGACCCGCCTCCTCTCTCCTCTCTGCTCTCCCATCTCTCTGATCTGATAGTTAGTCAGTGGGCGGGGCTGATGCCAGGAGAGACGCGAGACGTGAGAGCAGAGAGGCGGGTCGGGCAGTCAGTCACATGAGCCCGGCGTATACAAACACTACACTATGAATTTAGGCAACAGCCGCACGGAGCGCTTCCTGGGAGGGGCGGGGCTAGACATCGATTATTGCGGTCGCATGCATCGGTGCCGCATCAGGGACACCCGAATCGCGATGCACCGATGCAGCGATTAAATTCGGCACCCCTATAAGGCAGTACAGCCAGCCCCCTTGTACTGGGCCCAGGCCCCATCAGTTCAAAAGGGGAGCCTGGGCATTTGCCGAGCAGGAGCTACAGCTCTTCTTCCTTATTACCAACTCTTGTGGCTCTCCCTGCAGCTCTGTCGACTTCTGCACTCTTTTCTTCCTAATGCTGCACTGCAGAGAGGGATTGGTATCTGCATCCCCACCCCCCTGCTGTCTCCGGTCTCCTTCCCTTCTCTCCCACCAGCACCTGCTGAGGGCACACAGGGAGTTATTTCAGTTTGGAGAGCGGGACACAGTGAGCAATTGGCACTGATAACTCATTGTGTCCATTCATCACTGAAGTATAGTAAAATGATTTTTCCTATGCTTCAGTTTGTGAATGAACAGCAAGCCTCAAAGCCCTTTAATTCACTGTCCAGTGCAGCTGAGGCTGCAGCGAAAGGGACTGTCCTCTCTGTCCTCAGTCCCTTTCTCTGTATCAAATGTAAGACATCAGGGTACTGTTTAGACCTCTGATTTGTCACCAAAGACCCCCTCCCAACAAGGCTGTTAAAAAAAAAAGGAGAGGGGCCCTGTCAGGTAGGCTGTACAGGGCCGTGATTTCTAACAGCAACCCTGCAGGGGACAAATACATTTCTGAGCATAATCTACAGCTGAATAAGTCTGTTATTAACAAATGGTAAAAGTGCAGTGTTTCTCAACCTTTTTCATAGCACCCTTTGAAATTATGCAAACTCTTGAGGCACCCTATTTTAAAATAGGGTCCCTGTCACATCAGAGTGCTCAATCCCACCCATTCATATCAAAGTCCTTAAGTTCCCCTCCATTCTTTCACATCTGATTCCTCACCTCACTTGCTCCTCCCCCTTTACATCAGAATCCCCACCTCCACCTTCACATCAGAGTCCTCAGTTCTCCCCCTCATCTTTTCACATCAGGCTCCTCAGTCCCCTGCCCCTTTTCCCACATCAGAGACTTCAGCCCCCCCCCCCCCCAAATCAGAAACCCCAGTACCTCTCATCTTCTCCCATCAAAGTCCACCCCCCATTTCACAATAAAGTTTTGAGTTGCCGTCCCTCTTCCCATTCCCTTCACAAAAGAGTCCTAACTTTTGATCTTCACCACATCAGGACTATTGCAGTATGGCAATTGGGGAAAGAATCAGAGCAGGTCCAAATGAAGGCAGACTCCTTTTGTCAATGTTGGGGCGGGTGCACCTGCACAATGGAAACACATTATGCTTTGCAAAAATCCTGTATACTGTACAGCATCCCTAACAACCCCAAGTGGTACACCCAGGTGCCACCGAACCCCTAACTGAGAAACGTTGCTCTAGAGACATAGCAGGCATAAAAACCTGCCACTTTGATGGAACGGTCAAGGGAATTTTGCCCAGCTTAGTGTAGGCAGAGATGAATAATGTAACGTAACGTAAATCAGCCCTTTGGGTCTCTGCAATTTTATTATTCCTATCAAAGAGTGATTAGAAACACACCTCTCATGGTCTCTAAATTGCACCTCAAGACATAATTGCAAATATATTTAGAAGAACTTGCATGGCAGTTTATACACTGCTCAAAAAGGAACACTTTGAAAACATATTAGATCTCAATGGGCAAAAATCTCTTGCTGGATATCTATACTGATATGGAATGGGTAATGTGTTAGGAATGAAAGGATGGCACATCATTTGATGGAAATTAAAATTATCCACCTACAGAGGGCTGAATTCAAAGGCACCCCGAAAATCAAAGTGAAAAAATTATGCAGCAAGCTAGTCCATTTTGCTGAAATTTCATTGCAACAACTCAAAATGATCCTCAGTAGTTTGTATGGCCCCCAAGTGCTTGTATGCATGCCTGACAACATCAGGACATGCTCCTAATGAGTTGACGGATGGTGTCCTGGGGTATTTCTTTCCAGATCTGGGGGCCATTCAATGGTATCAATTGCTTCATCCTCTAGGAACTGGCTGCATGCTCTCGCCACATGATGCCAAGCATTGTTGTGCACCAGGAGGAACCCAGGACCCACTGCACCAGTGTAGGGTCTGACAATGGGTCCAAGGATTTCATCCCGATACCTAATGGCAGTCAGGCTGCCATTGTGTAGTCTGTAGAGGTCTGTGTGTCCCTCCATGGATATGCCTCCCCAGACTATCCCTGACCCACCACCAAACCGGTAATGCTGAATGATGTTACAGGCAGCGTAAAGTTCTCCGCTTCTTCTCCAGACCCTTTCACGTCTGTCACATATGCTCAGGGTGAACCTGCTCTCATCTGTGAAAAGCATGGGGCACCAGTGGTGGACCTGCCAATTCTGGTGTTCAATGGGAAATGCCAATCGAGCTCCACAGTGTCCGGCAGTAAGCACAGAGCACACTAGAGGACGTCTGGCCCTCAGGCCACCCCCATGAAGTCTGTTTCTGATTGTTTGGTCATAGACATTCACATCAATGGCCTGCTGGAGGTAATTTTGTAGGGCTCTGGCAGTGCTTATTCTGTTCCTCCTTGCACAAAGGAGCAGATACCTGTCCTGCTGATGGATTAAGGACCTTCTACGGTTCTGTCCAGCTCTCCTAGAGTAACTGCCTGTCTCCTGGAATCTTCTCCATGCTCTTGAGACTGTACTGGGAGACACGGCAAACCTTCTGCCAATGACACGTATTGATGTGCCATCATGAATGAATGAATGAATGAAAAACTTATATAGTGCAGCACATGCAAACTAAATCGCCTTTTGGCGCTGGTTGTTTCTGCCTCTCAGGGCCTCAAAAGAGTAGAGTTTTAATCTGTCTTCTGAAGGTCAGGTGGTTCTCCTCCAACCGAATGCTGGTTGGTAAAGCGTTCCATAGTCTGGGACCTTGGAAAGCAAACCTTCTTTCTCCTTTGGACTTGTATCTGGCTTTGGGTACCTTGACCAGATTTTGGTCGGTGGATCGCAGAACGCGATTGGAATTGTGGGCTTCTATCTTTTCGCATAGATATTGCGGGGCCTTCCCATGGATGCACTTATGAGTCAGACAGAGTGCTTTAAAAGAAATTCTGTCTTTTACTGGCAACCAATGAAGGGTTCTCAGTGAGGGTGAGATTGATTCCCAGGGTTTTTTCCTAGTCACAAGTCTGGCGGCCGTATTCTGAACGACTTGCAGACGAGCGATTTGGTACTTAGGGAGACCGAGGTAAAGGGCATTTGCATAGTCCAGTCTGGAGTTCACAATTGTTCCCACCACGACTGCTACGTCTTCTTTGGGGATAAATGGAATAAGTCTGCGTAGTAGGCGCAGCAGATGGTGAGATCGCAGCAGATGGAGTTGGACTGCCTGTGCAACCTTTATAGGGTCCAAGTATCGCCCCGTGCTACCAGTAGTGATACTGACCCTAGCCAAATGCAAAACTAGCGAAAAACAGTCAGAAAAGATGAGTAGGGAAAAAAATGGCAGACACCTCCACCTGAAAAAAACATTCCTGTTTTGGAGGTCGTCTCATTGTTGCCCATCTAGTGCACCTGATGTTAATTTCAATTAACAGCAAAGCAGCTGAAACTGATTAGTAGTTCTGATTCAAAAGTGTTCCTTTAATTTTTTTTTGCAGTGTATTATGGAGCTCTGCGAATGAGAGTCATATTCCTCTTGAAAGATATTGTAAAGCGTTAAGTTGTTTTGAGATGGGGTTGTCCGACAAGATTAGATAGGAATAGTTTGTGGGCTTCCAGATATTTCAATAGCTGCCTTATACTTAGGACATATGCCAAATGTAATTTTAATTACACTGATTATGCTTTTGACAAATAGAGGTAATTTAGCCCACACAAGCAATATGTCGTTAATAATTTGTAATAATTAGTCTATGTTTTCAGAGATGGAACATTGAGGGTCCCTTGTAATTACTATCCCCAGATATTTAAAGGGCTATGAAGATTGCTTGGTAGATACTGGCTGGGAAACTAAAGTCACAAAAACATATATTTGCCCTTTCATTTTTAATCCTGAGAACCACATTTAGGGATGGGTCCATAATGATGTGGTCATCTGCATAAAGACCACAGGCTCAGTCCTGTCTGCTAAAGTAATACCCCATGAATAGTTATTTGGCGAATATATAAGGTATGTTGGATTGTAGATGTGCCTATTAAATAGTGATCTGCTTTAAAAATTCTATAGCATTTTAAAGAATTCCATGTTTGGATGTTTTTACATAGTGACATTGGTCTCTCTAGAACAGGAATTTCATCACAGGCTGTATTGGCATTATGGTTGCCCTAAAATGGCCGGTTGTATCTGTAAGACTTTGTACATTTTTCTATTGCTTTTTCTCTCAAAGAATAGGTACAGGAATTCAACCATGCCACTCCATCCAAACCGCAAATGTGGGTGTGGCCAAATTTCACAACAGCGAGAGGATCTTAAAGGGCCACAGATGACACAGCACTGGTGAGCACAGATGAGACCACAGTGATGGGCACTCGTGGGCACAGATGAGACTGCAGTGATAGGCATGGGTGGGCACAGATAGGCAGCATTGGTGGGCACAGATGAGACCGCAGTGATGGGCACAGATGAGACTGCACTTATGGGCACAGATAGGCTGCACTGGTGGGCACTGATAGGGTTCACTGGTGGGCACAGATGAAAGTGCACTGATAGGCAGTGGTGGGTACAGATAGGCTGCACTGGTGGGCACAGATGAGACCGCAGTGATGGGCACAGGCAGGCGGCACTTATGGGCACCGATAGGCTGCACGGATAACCAATGGACACCACCACTGCCCTACTGACACAGTCCACTGCTTTACTGACACAGTCCACAGCCAAATATCTGTAGGAGGGGTTTCCACTATCCCTGCTAAGTTTGAATTATTTTTTGTCTTATTTTCAGTGTTATGTGTACTATATGCAACGTTACATATCACAGAGACTGGTATTGTGGTGATATTGAAGTTTAACCACTTAAAGACCTTGGGTGTTTTTCAGATTTGGCATTTACAAGAGTAAAACAGGTTTTTTTTTTGCTAGAAAATTACTTAAAACCCCCAAACATTATATTTTTTTTCTAAGACCCTAGAGAATAAAATGGCAGTCATTGCAATACTTTTTGTCACACCGTATTTGCGCAGCAGTCTTACAAGCACACTTTGTTTGGAAAAAATTCACTTTTTTGAATAAAAAAATAAGAGAACAGTAAAGTTAGCCCAATTTTCTTTATATTGTGAAAGATAATGTTACGCTGAGTAAAATGATACCCAACATGTCACGCTTAAAATATGCGCCCGCTCGTGGAATGGGGTCAAACATTTACCCTTAAAAATCTCGATCGGCGACGTTTAAAAAATTCTATAGGTTGCATCTTTTGAGCTACAGAGGAGGTCTAGGGCTAGAATTGTTGCTCTCGCTCTAACGATCACGGTGATATCTCACTTGTGTGGTATACCTCAATTGTCCGTTAAAGCGACGTAGTGCCGTATCGCAAAAAATTGCCTGGTCGGGTAGGGGGTAAATTCTTCCGGGGCTGAATTGGTTAATATTCTTCACATGTTCACAAAGCCTTATGCCACATACACACGACCATTTTTCGGGTTGTAAAAAATGATGTTTTTAAGGGTATAGAAAAAACAAAGATTTTTTCAACTTGATCATTAAAATGGCCTTGCCTACACACGATCGTGAAAAAAAAATATGCTTTAGCAAAGCTGTTACAGCGTGATGAATGTGCTATCTCCATTACGAACGGTAGTTTTAACGAGCGCTCCCATCACACGACCATTTTTTACAACCCGAAAAATGACAACTTTAAAAACTTCATTAAAAAATAGAGCATGTTCGAAAAAAAATGTGCCCATTTTTTAGAACCACAAAAAATGCTCTGAAGCCTACACACCATCGTTTTTAATGACATTAAATAAAAAACTTAATTTTTTACAACCCGAAAAATGGTCGTGTATACGCGGTATTACTCCCCACATACTGGAGCTTGCATGGACATTCAAGCAGATAAGTTACATGTGTACTTTCGCAGGAAATGAACTTATCTACCGGTATTTGGAAAGTTGTCCCTTTAGTGCATGATTCAAAATTTGTGGTTTTTCTTTTCCTATTTTTGATTGTCCTACATGCTACACATCTCCACCTGATCTAGAAATGTCCAATTTTTTGGGGGAGGGTTAAAGGGGTTGTAAAGGTACAATTGTTTTTTCCTAAATGGCTTCCTTTACCTTAGTGCAGTCCTCCTTCACTTACCTCATCCTTCCATTTTGCTTTTTTTTTGTTTCAATCGTTTTTTATTTCAGAAGAGTAAAAACAGAACACAGGATACATTGACTCGTCATTTGTTAGTAAAATGGACATTCGCTGTATAAACGTGGATTGTGCACATGGGGCACACACCCCTGCGCTGACCATCCCAAAACCACAAACACACATACAATACACAAAAACAAATGTCCATGAACACCAGTGCCAATACCAAACCACACAAACAAACACACACAAATTTAAATCCAGTTGGTGTGCGCCAATGCACCCAAGAACAGCCCCCAATCCCCCTGCCCATCCAGCGAAAAAAACGCGCTCTGCGCTGCCGAACCAGGCACACCCTCCGCGAACCAACACCCCCAGCCCGTGCCACCACCACCCCCAGCAAAGACCGCGCCCACCAGACCACACAGGGGACACAGCACACAACATCCCCCGAACAGCAGCCTCCGCACGATCCCCCACCCCGCACACCAGACCCGAATGGCCCCCCACCCCCCGAGGCCCCCCCAGAAAGAAAAAAGCCCCCCACGGTGCAGCATACCCAAACAACTTCCATTTTGCTTTTAAATGTCCTTATTTCTTCTGAGAAATCCTCACTTCCTGTTCTTCTGTCTGTAACACCCTGGTGTGGAGTGTCATGCTCGCCCCCCCCTCCCTCTTGGACTACATGAGAGTCAGTCTCTACATTGCAGATAGAGAAAGGAACTGTGTGTTAGTTGGCATCCTGACTCTCCTTTAGTCCAAGGGAGGGGGCAAGCACGACACTCCACACCGGGGAGAAAACCTTGCATTACTGTGTGGAGCTACAGACAGAAGAACAGGAAGTGACTATTTCTCAGAAGAAATAAGGATATTTAAAAGCAAAATGGAATGATGAGGTAAATGAAGGAGGACTGCACTAAGGTAAAGGAAGCTATTTAGGAAAAAAATGTTTTACCTTTACAACCCCTTTAACTACATTTTTTGCCAGTTTATTTTTCAAAGTGGGCGGCCTAATATAGATAAACTGTGGCTTATTTGGTAACATTTTACAAAATGTCTGATCCTTCAAAAGTATTGGCCAATGCTTCTGTATTAATTTTTCAACCTGCTTATATTGCCTTGAAAAAACGGTCATAAAGGCCAGTCCATAATTACTGCCCCTTTTTTTCTTTTTTTGTTTTGCAACATTGAATCTCTATTACATTTTAAAACCTTCTTTTGCTCTGAGTAATGGGCTTATAACCTTTTTCTTGGAATCTTTCTATAATGGTTGCTGTTTGGCTATTATAATCTGCTTCATCATCACAATACCTACGAATTCTCATCATCTGGCTCTTTGGTACCCCATTTAGCCATCTTGGTTGATGACAGCTTCCTTTTGGAATATAACCATTCCTAGCAACCTCCTTGAAATAGGTTTGTGTATTTAATTTACCTTTTTTCTTAAAAATGACCAGATCTAAAAAATCTACAGCCAGAATGGAATATCATGTGTTTCTGAAAATGAAATTTCATATTTATTGTTGTTTATTTCTTGTAAAAAAATTCAAGAATGTTTATTGTGTTTCCGTCCACACAATGAGGATATTGTCGATATACCTCTTATGTAATTTCAGTCCCGGTCTAAATTTATGGTTTCCATTTATGACTTCATGTTGCCATTTGCTCATAAAGATGTTTGCCACTAAGGGTGTGTATTTGGCCCCCATGGCAACTCCCTTCTTCTGCCTATAATGATTACCACCATGCCAAAATACGTTTTCACTCATGGGCAAAGCTAGTGCTTCTACCAGGAATTCATTTTAGATCTGTCCTTTGTAAGACCCATGCTATTAGCTCTAAGGCATAGCTTTGCTTGATGTTTGTATATAGCGAGTACACGCGAATACTCGAAAGAATACAATCATCTGTAACTTCTACATTTCTAAGCAGATTTATCAACTCCTTGCTGTCTTTCAGATAGGCTGGTAATTCTTGGGACAATGGTTGGCAAGAAACAATCCAAATATTCTCCCAAGCTACTGACGAGAGAATCAATGCCACTTACTATTGGTCCACCCGGAGGTTTAACCTTGCATTTATGAATTTTTGGTATATGACTGGCATCTTAGGGGCATCAGGTTTTAAATATCTAGCTTATTTTTTGTTGATTAATTCTTCCCTCTGTGCCTTTTTAACCAATTTATTTAGTTTGGCCTTATATTTATTTGTGGGGTTCCCCTTTCATTTTTCATATGTATCCTGGTCCTCTACCAATCTATTTAGTTCTGACAAATAATCAGTTTTGTTTAAAATCACCAGTCCTCCTCCTTTATCTGCTGCCCTTATAACCACCTCTATTTTTTCTAACATTTTTACGCCTCTTTCTATATATCTTTCTTTCGCCATTCCTGATGTAATGTTTACATCCTTAAGATCCTGTCCTGAAAATGTCACAAAAGTGGTTAGTAGTTACTAGGGTTGTCCCGATACCACTTTTTTAAGACCGAGTACAAGTACCGATACTTTTTTTCAAGTACTCGCCAATACTGATACATTTTTTTAATGTTTTTTTAATGTCCCAAAGCACAATACAGATGAGGTGGCACTGATATGCAGCACTAATGGGCACTGATAGATGGCATTGATGACTGGGCGCTGATAGATGGCACTAACAGATGTTACTGATAGATGATCACTGATTGATGGCTGGCACTTATGGGCACTGATGGGCAGGTACTGAAATACATTTCATAATAGGATTTGTTTTGCTATGCCGCCCTCTGCGATGCACATCTTTGTACACCTTGCACTCAGCCTCATAAAAGCAGCAGTGGACATCTTGTTACACCTAGCTGAACCATATCAGCTGGGTGTAACAAGATGTCTACTGCTGGTATACTGTGGCCAAGTGCAGGGTGTACCAAGATGGGCGTCTGGAACTATAAGCACTGATGGCAACACAGAGCGTCACTTCCTTTACTGAATGTGATGGCTCCGGTCGCCAATCCCCCGATGGATGATGCGGCTGCGCCCTGCACTCTGCACCCCTTCCAGCTTACCTGCTTGAGGACTCATTCGACGCTCTGCCCGCTGACTCCACCCGCTGTTTTCCTGTTGCACACCACCTCTCTCTCATCCCAGGTATCGGTTAAGGCATTGGGAGCATTTGCGTGGGTACAAGTACTCGTGCAAATGCTAGGTATCGTTCCCTAAACCAATACTAGTATCGGGACAACTCTAGTAGTTACCTTAGGGTTAAACACAGAATTATTCCTAAGCTGTGTATGTTTAAATTGATTATCTTCTTCGCCCTCATATTGTTTACTATTGGCATAGTACTTTTTGATATACATTTTTCTCTGAAATTTTTGTAGGTCTATAAAAACACCAAATTTATTCAGATTGCTGTCTGGGGCAAATTTCAAACATAACTCTAAAACACGCATCTCATCTTCTGTGAAAACAGCATTGCTTAAATATATATTTTTTTTTTTCCTCTGCTCTCCTCTACATCCTCTGGTTCTCTGTTTCTTTCCTCTCTTGTGCTGTATTGTGGTGGTGTGCTGTGATATCAAGGTGTCCATTCCCCCTCCATTCCCTCTGATAGGATGTACTCTCCCCCTCTTCCCCTGTGATTGGGTTTTCCCCTTCCCCTCTATGGAGGACCTCCATAACCTCTCATTGGAAAACCCCCTCCTTGGAAAAAACTCACTCACCAGAAAGATTTACTGCAAGATCTACAGCACAACATGCTCAGGAATCACATCTAGGAAATCTGGTTATCCATAAGATATGGATGAGCGCATTTGGGGTGGAGGAACTTAACCTCAACACGATAGAACACCTTTGGGATGAATTAGAGCAGAGACTGCGAGCCAGGCCTTCTCGTCCAATATTAGTGCCTGACATCACAAATGCGCTTCTGGAAGAATTGTCAAACATTCCCATAGACACACTCCTAAACCTTGTGAACAGCCTTCCAAGAAGAGTTGAAGCTGTTATATCTGCAAAGGGTGGGCCAACTCAATTTTGAACCCACTTTTGGAAATATAGTGTATATTTACTTTATATTATCTAATTGTATTGTACTATTTTTGCCACACATTTGTTTTATCTGTAAACTATTTAAAGTGATAGCAAAGCTGGAGTTAGTATTTGATGTAACGAATGTAACTTTAAAGGCCTGTTCACACCAAAACACATTTCCCACACTGCAGGCGATTGTGCAGCCTTTGTGAGAGGCACGAGGGCACCAATGAACCATTAATGGCTCTCCAAACACATCTTACAAAGGCAGCGCAGTTCTGGCCACCGAATCGTATGGTTCTGCATTATCATACGATTTAGTGTGGCGTGTTATGGAAAAGTATTTTCAGTAGTGTTTAATTAATGGGCTGTCCAAAACGCACCGCACGAGATTGCATGGAAACACACATGTTCCAGGGTAAATCGGCCCTAAGAAAATTATGTGGAGGAGGGTATGACTGCAGATTCACCATGCATTGTGACCAATAGAATAGGACATTTGCGAGAACTGTGAAAAGGGTTATAATGTAGTAACCAGTGTAAAAGCCTCAAAAAACTGAAAACAACTGACAAGGTATACAAACCTGAACTGAGCAATGGGACATAATGCATTGATATACTGTAGGTAATGTGGGGGAACTAAAGCCATTGGCAGAAATTTAATGTGACAGGAAAAGTTACATGCTTGAAAGAAAATTATATAACATCAATGAGTATGGCAAGGATAAAGGCACAAATCAAAAGTAATTATTACAGTCTATAAAACCCGCAGTAGATTTAAGTGGTATAACACCACCATCTAGTGACCAAACACAGCGACACGGAAAATCAGTCTGATAATGAAGAATGTCTAAGGACCTGTAATAAAAGAGAAGATAAAATACACAACTTATAGAGAAAAATGAAGTCATCGATAGTAACTAAAAAATGTTATCAAATATTGTATTAGTTAAATCTTCAGTGGATTAATATACTATTGTATATTTGTTATGTATTACTTGTACATTTTTTTCTGAATCACATAATAAAGATATTTTGACAAGGAAGATTGAAGTCATATAATATAAATTATGTAGAACACAAAGGGGACACCGAATCTATGCAAATCTCATCCTGTCCCACAGTACTTGGTTTAACCACTTGACCGCCGGAAGATTTACCCCCCTTAGATACCAGGCCATTTTTTGCGATATGGCACTGCGTCACTTAAACTGATAATTGTGCGGCCATGCAACGCTGTACATAAATGACATTCATATCGTTTTTTCCCACAAGTAGAGCTTTCTTTTGCTGGTACTTGGGTTTTTAATTTTTTGCGCTATGACCAACAATTTTGAATATATCTTATTTTTTCTACATTCTGCTATATAACATATCCAATAAAAAAAAATCGAATTTCTTCATAAATTTAGGTCAATATGTATTCTGCTACATATTTTTGGTAAAAATAATCCCAATAACTGTATATTCATTGGTTTGCGCAGAAGTTATAGCGTCTACAAACTATGGGATATTTAAAAAAATGTAAACTAGTAATGGCAGCAATCAGCTACGTAAAGCAGGACTGTGATCTGTCAGTGTGCAATATTGCAGTCCCACTATAAGTCGCTGATTGCCACCATTACTAGTATAAAAATAAAATAAAAAATCCAAAATTCCAGTGTACCAAAAATATGTTACAGAATACATATTGGCCTAAATTTATGAAGAAATTAGCAGAAAGTAAAAAATAACTCCACTCCACGACCACTAGGCTTACCACCATTGAACAAAGATGGTGCCAGACATACCTGAGCTGACAGAGGAGATCTGGGAGAGATTCTCCCCCTGCAGGTGCCCTCCGTCATCTCCCATATTTGTTATATAGATTAACCACTAAAGGACCTGGCCATATTTGTTATATAAATTAACCACTAAAGGACCTGGCCAGTTTTTGCGATTTGGCACTGCGTCGCTTTAACTGACAATTGCGCGGTCGTGCAAAGTGGCTCCCAAACAAAATTGGCGTCCTTTTTTTCACACAAATAGAGCTTTCTTTTCGTGGTATTTGATCACCTCTGCGGTTTTTATTTTTTGTGCTATAAACAAAAATAGAGCAACAATTTTGATAAAAATGCAATATTTTTTACTTTTTGCTATAATAAATATCCCCCAAAAATATATATATAAAAAAATGTTTCCTCAGTTTAGGCCGATACATATTCTTCTACTTATCTTGGGTAAAAAAAAATGCAATAAGCGTTTATCGCTTGGTTTGCGCAAAATTTATAGCGTTTACAAAATAGGGGATAGTTTTATTGCATTTTTATAAAAAAAAATGTTTTACTACTAATGGCGGTGATCAGCGTTTTTTTCATTATGGCGGACACTTTTGACACACATTTTGGGACCATTGTAATTTTTACAGCAAAAAATGCATTAAAAATGCATTGTTTACTGTGAAAATGACAATTGCAGTTAGGGAGTTAACCACAAGGGGTCGCTGAAGGGGTTAAGTGTGACCTCATCTGTGTTTCTAACTGTAGGGGGGTGTGGCTGTAGGTTTGACGTCATTGATTGTGTTTCCCTATATTAGGGAACACACGATAAATGACGGCGCCACAGTGAGGAATGGGGGAGGTTGTGTTTACACACAGCTCTCCCCATTCTTCAGCTCCGGGGACCGATCGCGGGACTCCAGCGGCGATCGGGTCCGTGGGTCCCACGGCCACGGAGCTTCGAAACACAGGTGAAGGGGTCCTTAAGTGGTTAAAGAGATTATCCACTCCTTTATGCACTCGATGTGGAATGGCCGATGGCACATTCTTCCATCTGATGTGGGAATATGCTTGGATAATAATAAGTTCTGGTCGGATGTTACTGCTTTTATCAGCTGAGATTCTGTAGCTGAGATTCCTAATATTTGCAATCCTCTAAAGCCCTGTACACACGATCGGTTTGTCCGATGAAAACAGACCGATGGACCATTTTCATCGGACAAACCGGTCGTGTGTGGGCCCCATCAGTTTGTTTCCCATCTGTGAAAAAAAATAGAACATGTTTTAAATTTTTGCCTATGGATAAAAAACCGATCGAAAAAAATGATCGTCTGTGTGAAAGTCCATCGGTCAAAAATCCATGCATGCTCAGAATCAAGTCGACGCATGCTCGGAAGCAGTGAACTTAATTTTTCTCAGCACGTCGTAGTGTTTTACCGCATTTTGGACACGGTCTGATTTATGACTGATGGTGTGTAGGCAAGACTAATGAAAGTCAGCTTCATCGGATATCCGACGAAAAAATCTGATTAGATTTCATCAGATATCCAATCGTGTGTATAGGGCTTTAGATGTCTGCTGGGATACATTGATGATGAAGATTTATCCAAAAACGTACAATCCTTCACATGCATAGTGTTATTTTATGCTAAGAAAACGATTACCATGCACTGGAAATCTCAGTCCACACCAAATATAAAGCTTTAGCTTACCATTGTCAACCAAGCGATAAGTTAACATACGAAGCTAGAGGATGCCCAAAAAAGTTCTCCAAAATATGGAACTCCGATGTTAAAGTGGAGGTTCACCCAAATAACATGTACCGTATTTTTCGGACCATAAGACGCACCTGACCATAAGACGCACCTAGGTTTTAGGGGAGGAAAATTAGAAGAAAAAAAATATTCTGACCCAAATGGTTTAATGAAATATTTATTAAAATATAACAAAATAATATTTAAACCATGTAAAGTGAACACTATTAGATGACACAGGCTGGATGGGGCACACCACTATAGCTGATTCATATTAACCCCTCACATGCCACAGCAGCTGCGCAATATAGCAATGGCTCACGACAGAGACACAGGCTGGCTGTATTAGTTAACACAGGCTGGATTGGGGAACACCATGGATATGGGCACACAATGGAGTGGACACACAGGCTGGCTGTATTACATAACACAGGATGGATGGGGCACACCATGAATATGATGGAGGAGGGGGGCAATGATCCCTGTATGATAGAGGGGGTACTGATCCATGCATGATGATGGAGGAGGAGGGACACTGCCCCCCTCATACATGGATCAGTGCCCACCTTTATCATACATGGATCATTGCCCCCCTCCTCCATCATATCCATGGTGTTCCCCATCCAGCCTGTGTTATGTATTACAGCCAGCCTGTGTGTCCAATGTGAGCCTATATCCATGGTGTGCCCCATCCAGCCTGTGTTAGCTAATACAGGCAGCCTGCGTCTCCGTTGTGAGCCATCACCATATCCCGCAGCTGCTGCGGCATGTGATAGGGTTAATACGAGTCCGTTATAGTGGTGTGCAGCAGCTGGCGCATGCGCAGTAGCATCAGCGGCGGGCATCTTACACGGCGCAACACAGTGACGTTGTGTGGGCGTGCATCCAATGCTCTGCAAAGCTTCCTGGTGGCTACAATGGCTGCCCCCTGTCCCTACTGTGACTGTGATGCGACTAGTCTGACACATCTCCCCCCCCCCGTGAGCTCAAGCTGATCGCGCTGGCTGCCTGCTCTCTGTGGACCTCGGTATGACCTCGGTATGTTAAAAGGAAGTTGTGGGGGGGGGTGGACATTCAGTATTCGGACCATAAGACGCAGGCACATTTTCCACCATATTTTTGCGGCAAAATAGTGCGTCTTATGGTCCGAAAAATACGGTATATAAGATCATATTCTTTATACTTCCAACATGTACAGTTGCTCTTTTTTTTTTGTCTGTACATACCTTATTATTGCTATTTTCCACCCGGCTTCCAGGTCCTTACTCCCGCAGGAGTAGGCGTTTCTATGCTGTGCCGCAATGTCATCTGGGACTTCGCCCAGGTGATTGACGTCCTTGAGAAAAAGTCCACCCCCTATTGCGTAGGCGTGTCACTGCGAGTTATCTCTACACGGCGCCTGCGCATCGACTAGGAGCCGTGTAGAGCTGACTGCGCAGGCGCCGTGTAGAGCTGACTCGCAGTTCAGCTACTCCGTGACTCGCCTACGCAATAGGGGGGGGGGCCTTATCCGCCGGGGGGATTTTTTTTCAAGGACGTCAATCATCTGGGAGAAGTCCCAGGTGACATTGCAGCACAGCATAGAAACACCTACTCCCGTGGGAGTGAGTACCCGGGTGGAAACTAGCCATAATAAGGTATGTACAGCCCAAAAAAAAAGAGAATATTGCTGGAGGTCAAGTGATTAAAATGCACATACGTATGCTATGCTCAAAAAGGAATGGGGGGCATACTGTCCATGTAGGATGTGCTCTGTGATATGGCAAAGTCACACTACACTGAATTCTCTAAAATCAGAATTAAACCTCAAAGCAAACATTTACAGTGCCTTGCAAAATTATTCTCCCCCCTTGGCTTTTTATCTATTTTGTTACATTACAGTCTTTAGTTCAATTTTTTTTTTATCTGAATTATATGTGATGGATCAGAACACAATAGTCGAAGTTAGTGAAGTAAAATTAGAAAAATATATTATATAAAACTATTTTTCAGAAATAACTGATAATTGGCATGTGCGTATGTATTCATCCCCTCTGTTATGAAGCCCATGAAAAGCTCTGGTGCAACCAATTACCTTTAGAAGTCACATAATTAGTGAAATGATGTCCTCCTGTGTGCAATCTAAGTGTCACATGATCTGTCATTACATAGACACACCTTTTTGAAAGGCCCCAAAGGCTGCAGCATCTAAGCAAGAGGCACCACTAACCAAACACTGCCATGAAGACCAAGGAACTCTCCAAACAAGGAAGGGACAATGTTGTTGAGAAGTACAAGTCAGGGTTGGGTTATAAAAAAATATCCAAATCTTAGCTGATCCCTAGGAGCACCTTTAAATCTATCATAACCAAATGGAAAAAACATGGCACAACAGCAAACCTGCCAAGAGACGGCCGCACACCAAAACTCACGGACCGGGCAAGGAGGGCATTAATCAGAGAGGCAGCACAGAGACCTAAGGTAACCCTGGAGGAGCTGCAGAGTTCCACAGCAGAGACTGGAGTATATGTACATAGGATGACAATAAGCTGTGCGCTCCATAGAGTTGGGCTTTATGGCAGAGTGGCCAGAAGAAAGTCATTACTTTCAGCAAAAAACAAAATGGCACGTTTTGAGTTTGTGAAAAAGCATGTGGGAGACTCCCAAAATGTATGGGGGAAGGTGCTCTGGTCTGATGAGATTAAAATTGTACTTTTTGGCCATCAAAGAAAACGTTATTTATATTTTTATATCTGGCGCAAACCCTGCACATCACATCACCCAAAAAAAAACATTCCCACAGTGAAACAAGGTGGTGGCAGAATCATGCTGTGGGGATGTTTTTCAGCAGTTGGGACTGGGAAACTGGTTAGAGTTGAGGGAAAGATGGATGGTGCTAAATACAGGAATATTTGTGAGCAAAACCTGTACCACTCTGTGTGTGATTTGAGGCTAGACGGAGGTTCACCTTCCAGCAGGACAATGACCCCAAACACACTGCTAAAGCAACACTTGAGTGGTTTAAGGGGAAACATGTAAATGTGTTGGAATTGCCTAGTCAAAGCCCAGACCTCAATCCAATAGAAAATCTGTGGTCAGACTTTTTCTGTTATTTTGTCCTATTTGTTTCACAATAAAAAAAAAATCTTAAAATTTGTGGGCATGTTCTGTAAATTAAATCCTCAAACAATCCATGTTAATCCCAGGTTGTGAGGAAACAAAACACGAAAAATGCCAAGGGGTTGAATACTTTTGCAAGGCACTGTATTATATTATAGATTATTAATTCCTAGATGTGATGGCTGTATCTAAAGGAGATGTAAAGAAAAACAATTTTTCACCTTAATGTAATCTATGCATTGAAGGTGAAAAAACATCTGACGCCGCCCCCCCCCCCCCCCCCCGGGCCCCCGTTTTACTTACCTGACCCCTCGAAAGTACGGCGCGCGGTCCCGAGGTCCTCTTCGACGCTCAGCCTGGTCGCTGATTGGCTAGAGCGGATGGATTGATGGATATTCACATTTTTGGAGATGCACCTGTACAGTTGCATTTGAAATATTTGATGCTTCAATAAAGCTGCATACATTGTTACCTATATTCATTTTATTATATCTCATAGTATTATCCACTTTGGTGAATTAGCAGTTCCTATGAACATTGGTTATAACTTTTCATTCAAACAATTGAGTTATAATTGTTCTATTTCATGCAACACACTAGTAACTGGTTGGCTAGAATAGTAAAAACAAGTAAAGACAGCAGATAAATATCTGAAAAACAAGCATTTTGGCCCATCAACCCCTGTCCCTTATTATCATATGGCTAGAGCACCCACTACTGATATTTAACAATCTGTTGGTATATAATATAGCAAAAACTAAATGTAATGGTTCAGTAGTAATCCACAAGAAGCTAGTATCCAGAATCTCTGACATTTTGAAACTCCAAAAAAAAAAGGGGCCAGGGTCCATTAAGTATCAAATAAGCCTCATCGTCCGCTCAGCTTACCTGCTCTGCTCTATGGGTGAAATGGACTCCACTATTTGTTTACACCGGACTACCCAGGGACAGGAAGTGTGATACAAGTTTGTTTACACCCGTCTGTCCATAAGGCTAAATGGACCATCCAATCAGGTCCTCCTAAAAAACTGACAGGCGGATTCGATCGGAGCGGTCATGTGAAAGGGGGATCCGATCGGAACGGTCATGTGAAAGGGGCCTAACACTTTCAATATGTGCATCCTCTACTGCTGTTTAAAATCTCACTTGTACGTCTTGGTCATCTGATGCTAAAGGATCATTGTGTATCTAACAATGAATATTTGTCCATGATCATAACTTCATTTTAGTGTAGCACCCTGATGTTTAGGCAGGGCTGCTATCAAATTTAGTTGCCAGGCAATAGTTGTCTTGACCAACTGTTAGAAGATCAATCAATTTCCCCCTAATTCTGTCATTGCTGCACTTCTCTGTTACCAGTTGGCATTATAGCTGGTGACATTGGATAGAAGGGCATAGCAAGGACTGCTGGAAGCACCTTGGCCTGCTGGGGGGGGGGCGCGTATTTATTTGGGTGGAGCCAGGTGATCAGGGTTCTGTGCCACCTGGACGGCTGTCTGGGTGGACGTGTGTTATATTGCCCGGGCTGCTAGGTCGGAAGCCTGAGGCCTATCCTGGGCTCATCTGGCTGCTAGGCTGTCGGAGGCCTTTTCAAAAGCAGGAGAGCAGCGTAGGGTTGGGACTGCGGGCTTGTAGTTCAACCAGAAGTAGCAGTTTCACCGACCGGGGAACCAGCTGTGGTCGGAGGTAGATGGGATTCTGTCACCACCACTGTGAGTAAGCTGAGGACAGTAACAGAGCAGACTTCTCACCAGCCGGGGACGGTGAAGTGGGAAAACCTCAGCAAGTGCCAAGTCAGGGACCCAGCGGGACAGCATAAGTGATGCTTGCGGAGCATCAGTGAGTGCAAAGCCAGGGAGTGTCTGTAGGGGTGACATTTTAAGAATATCTGTGAGTGCCAAGCCAGGGACCCAGCAGGGAATCGGGGGTGATGCTTGAGGAAGATACTGAGTACTAAAAGCTCAAGGGATTCAGTGGCTAGTGGATCCGAAGTCTAATGAGAGACTGGGCGTTCGTTGAGTAAAGATCGAGTGACTGGAGTAAAGAGAACTGTTTGTGTTGCCAATAGTTGAGTACAACTACCATTAGTAGCTGCTACAAGATAGTTGCCATAGGAGACAGCAGCCCTACCTATACAAAAATGGTGTCTAAATGGAGGCTTTAATCTGTATAGCTGTCTGCCTATAGAAGTCTCGGAGTCTGCCAATTACCATTGCATCTATCTAAAGAGGGGGGTTCACCCTTAAAACCACTTTCTCCCATCCCATCCAGCATACTGGCGTCAGTGCCAGTATGCTGTCTTTTTTTTTTTTTTCGCTGTACTTACCTCTTAATAGATAATTTAATTTTCGTCCTACCGCGGGGTATGGCGCCGCTATATCGCGTCACGCCTTCCGAAAACAGCCGACTAGCACTCGGCTGTTCTCGGCGCCTGCGCACAGACCCAGGAGCTGACTGCGCAGGCGCTGTATACAGCCGAGTCCTATTTCGGCTTTTTTCGGAGGGCGTGACGCAGTTATATACAGCGCCTGCGCAGTCAGCTCCTAGATCTGTGCTCAGGCGCCGTATAGCGCCGAGAACAGCCGAGTGCTAGTCGGCTGTTTTCGGAAGGCGTGACGCTATATAGCGGCGCCATACCCCGCGGTAGGACGAAAATTAAATTATCTATTAAGAGGTAAGTACAGCGATAAAAAAAAAAAAAAAAAAGACAGCATACTGGCGCTGACGACAGTATGCTGGATGGGATGGGAGAAAGTGGTTTTAAGGGTGAACCCCCTCTTAAGGATGTCCTGGCCCTAACCCTCGCTCTCCCACAGTTCTGTTCAAGAAACAATATATCTCTTTGCATTCAAAAAGAGGCTGGCGCCCACCATTTCCTCTTGCATTACACCCACCATGCCTTGTAACCCACTCTACACAGAAGGATGTCAGCTGTCCCCAACTCTGGAGGTCACCCTTAGGCCGCTTTCACACCGAAGCATCAGCAGTTTTAGAGGAGCTTTACCGTAGTTTTTGCTAAGGTATTCGGCTGCTAGCGGGCCCTTTTAACCCCGCTAGCGTCCGAAAAAGAGTAAGAACCGCCAGAAAAGAGCCGCTTTGGCCACATTGCCCATTCATTTCAATTGGCAAGAGTGCTGGAGGAGCACACCGCTACAAAGTTGCTGCTTGCAGGAGTTTTTTTGTTTACTGTCCTTCCAGCGCATCGCCTCAATGTGAAAGCCCTCGTGTCTTCACACTGAGGCTGCAGGAGTCGTTTTTCAGGCGCTATTTTTAGCCCAAAAGTGCCTGAAAAAACGCCACAGTGTGAAAGGGGTCTTATGCTTCAAGGGACCCAGGACTTTGCTACATTAGTATATAGGTATCCCACCATCACCTCATACAGTGCAAATAATCATTGAATGACCTTCTGTGGATAAGTAGACTGGTCCTGTGGCAAATTGATGCACAAAAGGATACAATAAAAGAGTTTATGTGCTCAATCCTTCATGTGTATTTATACTGATGAACTGCATAAATGGTAGTTCACAATGACAACAAGCTGAATAGAACCAAATATCCCTTTGCAGAGAAAATGGCCAGAATCTACCGCTGTAGTTTGACTAATCCAATCAAAAGCGATTATAGCATAAACCCTGGTCGCAACCACTGATGTAGACAGTGGAAATTTGCATATAGCCATTCAATAAAGAAAGCTTGGAAATGATAAAGACTTATTAGGGAAGCAATACAGCACTTGTCCCAGGAGAATGGACAGTATGTAGAACAATAGGCAACCTTCAATAGATCAGATAGTTGTAAGCTGAATTGGATTGTACTTATCCAACCGTCTTGGTGGTGGAGAACAAACTGCATAGTGGAAAGTGCTGATATCAGGGGTCCATGTAGGGCCGAAACAACTGAAATTAATCGATTACAATTTCCATAATCGATTAATCGGCCAGTAACATAATGGGGTTAAAAAAACTAAAATTAGCCCTTTATAGTACAAAAAAGCAAATCGCTATTGTAACAATTACTTTCACTGTCCCACAGTAAAAAAAATTAACCCCTTACAGTAGCGATTATTTGCTCTTTTTGTACTTATTTTAGTTTTTTAACCCCATTATGTTACTAAACATCTCAAGCCTGGGTCACACCTCTGTTTTTTGCAGAAACACACTACAGATCATTCACATGTTTTCCTATGGGACACGTTCACAGCCATTTTTTTCAGCTGCTGCGTATTTGGAAAGGGGCGGGGACTTTTTAACACAAAACGCTGCTATTTTTTTTTTTTTTGGTTCAATATACTTCAATGGAGAAGCTGCAGAGAAGCATGTAAAGTGTTTTTGCGGCAATTTGTGTTTTATAATCTGCCCAATAGCAAATTGGCCCAAATTTTTTTTTAAATGCATTTTTTTTTAAGGCTATTATCCGATTAATCGAAAAACAATAATCGGCCAACTAATCAATTATGAAAATAATTGTTAGCTGCAGCCCTAGGTCCATGTGATTCTGTAGAAGCTGTAAGACAAACTGCAGCACGTCCCCAGCAGGCTTCACATGATTGCTCTGAGAGCTTGTTTAGACTTGTGGTTGTTGGGGGAGGGGCATCAAAAATGCTGCAGCGTATGTTTTTAGCAACCCTGCTAAGGCGGTGGATTGGGATGTTTACATGCTGCAGTTGTACTGCTTGCCAAGCACATCCTATTCAAGTGAATGGGGAAGCGCTGCAAATGCCCCGCAACCGCAGGGTTAGAATATCGCTTTGCACTGTGTAAAATAACATTCCTCTACCCTGTGCACTCCCAATTACTTCCCCATCCCCACTATATGTTATTAGATTTTTACTCCAGGAGTATATGAGTTTGGAAATTCTAGAGAAATGCTCAAAAAATGCATTACAATTTAACTAAACATTAGATTTTAGTCAACGAAAACAATTAAGATGACTAAAATACAACTAAAATGGCATTTTAGCCAAAAGACTAGTACTAAAACTAAATAAAAATTTGACGTCACAATTACCACTGAGGTATTGTCTAGTGACAATATATTATGTTTTACATTACAAAAATATCCTCATATTTACCATTTATCTGCACCTTATTTATTTGTTAATACTTTTTTATGCCCATTTGTTTAAAGTGATGCTAAAGTTTTTTTTGCTAAAAATAACAAACATGTTATACTTACCTGCTCTGTGCACAGAGCAGCATGGCTCCTCCTCTTCTCGGGTTCCTCGTCTGTGCTCCTGGCCCCTCCCCCCTGTCACGTGCCCCCACAGCAAGCATCTTGCTATGGGGGGCACCCGAACCACCTACTTTATGTCCTCATTGGCTGACTGACTGGGAGCCAATGGTGCTGCACTGCTGTCTCAGCCAAAGAGGAGGAGTCTTGGACAGCTGAGAAACTCCTACCACTAGGGTTGTCCCGATACCAATACCAGTATCGGTACCGATACCGAGTATGTGCGGGAGTACTTGTACTCCCGCAAATACCCCCGATACCAGAGTAGAATACTTTTTCCGTCTCCCCGCCGAATGCCGCTGCATGGGTTAAACATCGTGCTGGAACACCACAGCATTCATTTGAATAGCTGTAGTGTTCCCGCCCGTATAGACATTCCCCCTTGCTTGGGATTGGATGGGTGATCGTGATCTGTCCAATCCCGAGCAAGGGGGAGTGTCTATACGGGCGGGAACACTACAGCTATTCAAATGAATGCTGTGATGTTCCCCGGGCGACGGTGGCTAGGTAGGGGTGACATGGCTGCATATGTGGGTGACATGGCTGCATTTGTGGGGGACATTTAAAAAAAAGTATCGGTATTCAGTATCGGCGACTACTTGAAAAAATATCGGTACTTGTACTCGGTCCTAAAAAAGTGGTATCGGGACAACCCTACCTACCACATATAGGGGTTCTCGACCTCAGGAAAGTATTAGGGGGGCTGCTGCACACAGGTTTTTTCTCGTAATGCATAGATTGCGTTAAGAAAAAAAAAAGATTCTGCCTTTACAATCACTTCAACCACTTAAGGACTGCCTCCTGCACATATACGTCGGCAGAATGGCACGGCTGGGCACAGACACGTACATCCTCTTTAAGTGCCCAGTCGTGGACGTGCTCCGTCCTGAAGCACCGTGACCACGGCCGCGGGACCTGATCGCTGCTGGTGTCCCGTGATCAGTCCTGTGGAGCTGAAGAACGGGGAGAGGTGTGTGTAAACACAGCTTCCCCGTTCTTCACTGTGGCGCCATCATTGATCATCTGTTCCCTGATATAGGGAAACACAATCAATGACATCACACCTACAGCCACCCCCCCCCTTCAGTTAGAAACACAGATGAGGTCACACTTAACCTCTTCAGCGCCCCCTTGTGGTTAACTCCCAAACTGCAATTGTCATTTTCACAGTAAACGTGTCAAAATTGTCTGATGTGTCCGCCATAATGTCGCAGTCACGAAAAAAAATAAAAACCGCTGATAGACGCCATTAGTAGTAAAAATTTAAAAAATATTTTGCAGTTTCATTTTAAGGTGGAGTAGTGTCCCTGTAGTGATGCAAAATTCTCTGAGGCTTCTATTTTATGCATTTCCTTATTTGCCTGTATGTATGCATGCATTTTTTTTGTTTCATATTTGTATATTGTAATTTTTTTGAGCAATCTTTTCCTGATTACAATACTTGGACTGTAAATGATTTTACTCTCCCCGTGATAAATAGGCTTGACAAAGGGTCCGGCCTTTCTTAGGAGGTTGCTTCTGAGCAATACAGACACTGCTATTCACCAGTATAAAAGGGGGTCCATGACTGCTTTTACCCAGAAACTAGAATGCTAGTTTTCTTTCTGCACTCAGCTCTTGTGGGAGAGAATTACATGAAGATTGCAGAGAAGATCATAGTTTAGGCCACACAAGCAGCACTTCCCTGCACCTTTTTTTCCCCACAAGTTGAAGCTGAATTCACGGTATGGCAATTTTTATACATAACTACATTGGTTAAGCTTGGAACAATGTAAGTACAGTGGGGACAATAAATAAATATTTCATCCCCTGCAGATTTTGTAAGTTTGCCAAATTACAAAGAAATAAAGGGTCTATACACTTTTAGAATAAGTGTATTCTAAGAATAACAGAATAACAACCAAAAATCCAGAAAAAGTTGAGTTGCAGTACTGTGAGTAACATAAGTATTTGATCCCCAATCAAAACATGACTTGGTGGAGAAACCCTTGTTGGGAAGCAACACATCTCAGGAGGGATTTTGGTCCACTCTTCTTTCCAGATCTTCTCTAAATCCTTAAAGGCAGAGGTGGGCAAAGTACGGCCCGCGGGCCGTATACGGCCCGGCGGACCTTTTAATCCGGCCCCCGGATAGCTGCGGCCCGTCGCAACAGGACAGGCAAACCAGACCAGAAAGGGACCCCCAAGCTGGCTCGTTTGTCTGCCTGTTGCTATGTTCACAGGCCTCCCTCCTCCCCCCGCGGGCCGGCGGGGGGAGGAGGGGTGTTCGCAGGGGGGGGGTGCTTTTTCGCGGCCCCCGCAAAGTGGCGCGGTTACCCGGGACATCTGCTGCCCGGGTTCCCGCAGCTTCATTCGGCTACAGTGCAGCCGTCCCTCTCTCTCCACTGACTGCAACACACAGTCACACGCCGACTCCTCCCCCCCTCTTGGCTCAATGTGTACAGGAGGAGGAGCCGAGAAGAGACACTACTGAGAGAGCCATGCTGCACAGTAACCAGGAGGTAAGGGGGGGGGAGCAGATACGAGGTGAACGTATGAATGAAGTGATAGGAGAGGGTGGTATGTGGATATGGGCTGGGGAGTGATTTGAGAGGGAAGATGATATGTGCTAGTGGGGGAGTCCCCCCCCCCACTAGCACATATCATCTTCCCTCTCAAATCACTCCCCAGCCTATATCCACATACCACCCTCTCCCCCCAAAAGATGCTCTGTCCCCCTGTACTCCCCATCCCACCCTGTACTGCTCATCCCCATCCCACCCTGTACTGCTCATCCTCATCCCACCCTGTACTGCTCATCCTCATCCCACCCTGTACTGCTCATCCTCACCCCACCCTGTACTGCTCATCCTCACCCCACCCTGTACTGCTCTCCTCATCCCACCCTGTACTGCTCTCCTCATCCCACCCTGTGCTCCTCATCCCACCCTGTGCTCCTCATCCCACCCTGTACTGCTCTCCTCATCCCACCCTGTGCTCTCCTCATGCCACCCTGTACTCCTCATCCCACCCTGTACTGCTCTCCTCATCCCACCCTGTGCTCCTCATCCCGCCCTGTACTGCTCTCCTCATCCCACCCTGTACTCCTCATCCCACCCTGTGCTCCTCATCTCACCCTGTGCTCCTCATCCCACCCTGTACTGCTCTCCTCATCCCGCCCTGTACTGCTCTCCTCATCCCACCCTGTACTCCTCATCCCACCCTGTGCTCCTCATCCCACCCTGTGCTCCTCATCCCACCCTGTACTGCTCTCCTCATCCCACCCTGTACTCCTCATCCCACCCTGTGCTCCTCATCCCACCCTGTGCTCCTCATCCCACCCTGTACTCCTCATCCCACCCTGTGCTCCTCATCCCACCCTGTGCTCCTCATCCCACCCTGTACTGCTCTCCTCATCCCACCCTGTACTCCTCATCCCACCCTGTGCTCCTCATCCCACCCTGTACTGCTCATCCTCATCCCACCCTGTACTGCTCATCCTCATCCCACCCTGTACTGCTCATCCTCATCCCACCCTGTACTGCTCTCCTCATCCCACCCTGTACTCCTCATCCCACCCTGTACTGCTCTCCTCATCCCACCCTGTGCTCCTCAACCCACCCTGTGCTCCTCATCCCACCCTGTGCTCCTCATCCCACCCTGTACTGCTCATCCCACCCTGTACTGCTCATCCTCATCCCACCCTGTACTGCTCTCCTCATCCCACCCTGTACTGCTCTCCTCATCCCACCCTGTACTGCTCTCCTCATCCCACCCTGTGCTCCTCATCCCACCCTGTGCTCCTCATCCCACCCTGTACTGCTCTCCTCATCCCACCCTGTGCTGCTCTCCTCATCCCACCCTGTATTCCTTATCCCACCCTGTACTCCTCATCCCACCCTGTACTGCTCTCCTCATCCCACCCTGTCCTCATCCCACCCTGTACTCCTCATCCCACCCTGTGCTCCTCATCCCACCCTGTGCTCCTCATCCCACCCTGTACTGCTCTCCTCATCCCACCCTGTACTGCTCTCCTCATCCCACACTGTGCTCCTCATCCCACCCTGTACTGCTCTCCTCATCCCACCCTGTGCTCTCCTCATCCCACCCTGTGCTCCTCATCCCACCCTGTGCTCCTCATCCCACCCTGTGCTCCTCATCCCACCCTGTACTGCTCTCCTCATCCCACCCTGTACTCCTCATCCCACCCTGTACTCCTCATCCCACCCTGTGCTCCTCATCCCACCCTGTACTGCTCTCCTCATCCCACCCTGTGCTCTCCTCATCCCACCCTGTGCTACTCATCCCACCCTGTGCTACTCATCCCACTCTGTACTACTCAGTCTGCAGGAGCGATGTCCAAAAATTAAAAAAAAATTCTTGTAAGGCAACCTCACTTTTTCATTGTTTAACTATATAACAAGTACTGGTACGAGTTGTCCAACAATGATATTTACTGCTTTTTATAAAGAAATACAATTGATTTCTTTATCGTACATCACGGGACACAGAGCGCATAGTCATTACATATGGGTTATATGGGTACCTTCAGGTGTGGACACTGGTGTAATCAACTTCACAGGAAGTTCCTCCCTATATAACCCCCTCCCACTGAGAGTGCTTCAGTTTTTTCGCCAGTGTCTTAGGTGTTGGTCACGTCTAGCTGTCCCTCGGAGGTCTCGGGACCCAGGATAGCTAGCCGGATCCGTCCGAAGTGCTTCAAAGCCAAGGTGTACGGTACCCGGGCCCTGCTGGAGTGGGGTTTTGCCTATAATGCCTCTCCTTGGAGGGCTGGATTCTGGGCTCCAGTGCCTTAGTCTCTTCCAAGAACTAAACGCTACTGATGCCAGGATGCTATATAGGTCCAGGGGTGTGGGTTCCTTAACACAGGACCCCGGTCCCTGAAGGTCCAAGACAATACCCACGGAGATGGGGGAAGGCTGGGCCTCTTGCATTTTGCAATACCCTGCGGCGTGGAGCAGGTAAGAGGGAACCTGCGGGACTTGGTTCGACAGTAGGTATCCCCCTGGGGGTTCTGGGTTGGCTAATGGTATGCTTGTGCATCAGCCACTATCTCCACTATGTCTGTGTGGGCAGGATGGGATACTAATGTTTACCCAGATAACATGTAGATATATGTATACTTGTGTAAGATATATATTTGCTACTCACCCCAGGTCTGCCTGTTAGCATTGATACTACAACCCCACATGTTTAAAAGAGGAAATTGCTGGTGAAAACTCCTGTTTCTTAGGAAGCCCATGGGGACAGCTTCCTCTCTGTGTGCACTACAATAACATTAGTGCTTACCTGGTGTCTGTTGGTGCTGCCTGGCGCTGGTCCATGTTTTTTTCCTCTGCTCTGCTTCCTCCATGTTGTTTCAGCGTGGGGGGGGGGTGCGCGCGCGTGCACGCCGCCTTTTATAGCGTCGGCGTGCGTTGGGGGGGGGGCGGGCCAGCAACGTCAGGGTCTGTTTAAAGGTAAAACTTTTTCTCTGGCTGGTCTTTCCCTCCTGGAAGCAGAGGAAGAAGGATACAGAGCGTGCAGCTGGGTCTTTTGGCCACACAGGGACACCTAGTGGCGGTTTTGTGGATCTTCAGGTCTAGGACTTAGTCCACTATTGACCAGAAAAAAAAAAAAAAAAGAGTTTTTTGCTTAAAGGGACTCAGCCTTAGATCCAGCAGTATATGAGTCTACCTTGGACTCCGGCTAACGGGCATTGGTGTGTCAATACTCACAGGTTTCCTCAGTATTGCCACCTCCCAGGTGGGTAAAAAAAAAAAAAAAAGAAATTAAATTTTTTCATTTTCCTCATACCTGTCCTCATATTGGTTACTCCTAGCTACAACAGTCAGGTGTTGGCTTTAGGGGTGACTCAAGGTTGTGCAATGGCTCCAAAGGGATCTGGACCAGCCAAGGCTGCTAAAGGTGCCAAGAAGCAAAAGGGGTCTCCATCGGGGTCAGAGGATTTGGGCCAGGCTTCAACGGCCCCACCCTCGCCAGTTAGACCACCGAGTGGCATAGTACAAGAGCCATTGGGGGTGCTGGGGGCAGAGGCGGCCCCCGATCCACCCATTCCCGTTTACGTGACGGAAGAAATGCTAGCAGCCACCATGGGTGGGCTAGAGAAAAGGTTAACTGCGTTGTTTACCCGTCCTTTGCCAAGTAGCAAGCGGGCTAGATCCCCCTCACCCAGTGTGGTGTTTTCAGATGCGGAGGTCTCCTCTTCAGAGGAACGGGACCCACAAGGGGATCAAGCAGACCCAAGTCCCGACGGGTCAGACATGGAAGGTTCCACTATAAATGAATATTTTTCGGCCTCTCAAGCGGAGAGCCTGTGGATCCAGTCTTTGACAGATATGGTTCGCACTGCCTTTAAACTTCCAGTGCCAGAACTAGTAGCCCCTGAGGTTTCCTCATTAGGTTCTTTAAAGGCTCCATTAACTTGTGCGTCTTTTCCAATGCACCCCCTTCTGCGGAACGTGATTTACCATGATTGGGCTCGACCTGATAGAATCTTTGTCCCTCCTAAAAGATTCTCTATTCTCTATCCTATGGAAGAGGAATATTTAAAGAAATGGGCACTCCCCACAGTGGACGCAGCCATTTCCTGCGTGAATAAATCCCTGACCTGTCCGGTTGAAAATGTCCAGATGTTCAAGGATCCGGTCGACAAAAAATTTGAGACCCTACTGAAAGCCTCTTTCACCTCAGTAGGTGCCATGGTTCAGCCAGCAGTAGCAGCCATTGGTGTTTGTCAGGCCTTGAAGGATCAGGCAAAACAGATATTAAAGGACAGGCCGGCTCAGCATACTCATGAATTAGCAGAATTCCCTAGGGCTCTCTGCTTTGCAGTAGATGCTATTAAGGATTCCATCCAACAGGCATCCCGTTCATCTCTACTGATGGTTCACATGCGTCGTCTTTTGTGGCTAAAGAACTGGTCAGCAGAGGCACCCTGCAAAAAGCTTTTAGCAGGGTTTCCCTTTCATGGGGGAAGACTATTCGGGGAAGACCTAGATAAATATATCCACACCATATCAGGTGGAAAAAGTACTTCCTTACCGGTCAAGAAAAGACCGCGTGGGCCCACGTTTAAACGACAGGCCATTGCAGGCTCGGCCCCTTCGACTTCCCGTCAGTATCGACGGCCTCCCGGGCGTTCAGCAGTTAATAGCCGCCCACAGGGACAAGCCGCGGCAAACAAGAGGCCCTGGTCTCGCAAGCCGGCTAAACCAGTCATCAAGTCAGATTCATGAAGGGGCGCCCCCACTCTCTTGGGTGGGGGGGAGACTTCAGTTTTTCTCCGAAGTCTGGAAGGCCAGAATTCCCGACTCTTGGGTTCGGTCCGTAGTGGCCTCAGGCTACAAACTAGAGTTTCGAGAAATCCCCCCTCCTCATTTTCAGAGGTCAAGTCTTCCAAGCGACCCGTTAAAGAGGGCCTCTCTCGTAAAGGCGTTGGATCGCCTCTTGCTCCAAGGAGTAATTGTAGAAGTACCAACCCAAGAAAGGGGTCTGGGATTCTACTCCAACCTTTTTATTATACCAAAACCCAATGGCGACGTCAGGCCTATCCTAGACCTCAAACGCCTAAATCGCTTTCTAAAGATTCAGACCTTTCGTATGGATTCCATACGTTCAGTGACAGCCAGCCTGCATCAAGGCGACTTTCTAGCATCTATAGACATAAAGGATGCATATCTGCATGTGCCGATCTACCCAGCACATCACAAGTTTCTTCGTTTTATGATAGATCAAAGTCATTTCCAGTTCGTAGCCCTCCCTTTCGGGTTGGCAACAGCTCCGCGGGTATTCACAAAGGTGTTAGCCCCGGTGCTAGCCGTCCTAAGGACAGAAGGCATTTTGGTCCTGGCATACCTGGACGATCTCCTGGTTATCGACAGATCAGCTTCCAACCTCAATCATGCAGTAGTCCGCACAGTTCGGCATCTACAAGAATTCGGGTGGGTTGTGAACCAAGGAAAATCGAGGTTGCAACCCACAAGACAGTTGGAATATCTAGGCCTTCGGTTAGATACAGAATGCCAGAGGATATTTTTACCTCAAGAAAAGATCAGGTCATTGACTCAAACAATTCAAATAGTCCTAGGCAAAAAGAGGCCGACTATTCGCCTATGCATGCGACTGCTGGGAAAGATGGTAGCCGCCTTCGAAGCAGTGCCCTATGCCCAGATCCATACCAGAGTTCTCCAGGCAGCTATTCTCTCTGCTTGGAACAGGTCCATACAGGCATTAGACCGTCCATTAAGTCTTTCCCCAGGAGTCAGGCGCAGCCTGTACTGGTGGCTGGTCCCTCAAAAATTGTCAAAAGGGAAAACCTTTTGCCCCATCACGTGGAAAATAGTAACCACAAATGCCAGCCTAACAGGTTGGGGGGCAATCTTAGGAAAACGGACCCAGCAGGGACAGTGGTCAGAGGCAGAAAGTCTGCTTCCCATCAATGTCCTAGAGATCAGAGCTGCTCGGTTGGCCCTGGTCGCCTGGACTCTCCCCCTGCAGGGTCTGCCAGTAAGGATACAGTCCGACAATGCCACGGCGGTGGCATACATAAACCACCAGGGGGGCACAAGGAGCCTAGCGGCTCAAAGGGAAGTAAACCTGATTTTCTCATGGGCCGAAGCCCATGTACCCTGCATCTCAGCAGTGTTCATCCCAGGGATAGACAATTCTCAAGCAGATTTTTTGAGTCGTCAACAGTTACTCCCGGGAGAGTGGTCTCTTCACCCACAAGTATTCCAAGAGATTTGCCAAAGATTCGGAGTTCCCGATGTGGACATCATGGCAACAAGATTCAACAAGAAATTGGACAAATTCGTATCCCGAGCCAGGGACCCCTCGGCCTACGGGACCGATGCGTTGGTTTGCCCCTGGCACCAGTTTTTTCTCCTGTATGCGTTCCCTCCACTACAGATGATTCCCCGCCTTCTACGAAGGATCAGGGTGGAGCGCAGGCCGGTGATCCTGGTGGCCCCAGCCTGGCCCAGAAGGGCTTGGTACGCACTCATCGTGAGGATGTCAGTAGGGGCACCGTGGCCACTCCCCCTGCGCCCAGATCTGCTGTCTCAGGGCCCGATCTACCACCCTGCTTCACAGCAGCTAAATTTGATGGCTTGGCGGCTGAATCCCTAATTCTTAAGGGCAGAGGCCTCTCAGCCCAAGTCATATCTACGTTAATTCAGGCTAGAAAGCCAGTCTCTAGAAATATCTATTACAGAGTCTGGAGGACCTATGTGGAGTGGTGCGAGTCTCAAGGAGGGCATCCTCGCAAGTTTTTTATTGACAGGATCTTGCGATTCCTCCAGGTGGGCGTTGACAAGGGGTTGGCTCTTAGTACTCTAAAGGGGCAGGTGTCTGCCTTATCGATATGGTTTCAAAGGCCTTTGGCCACGCATTCGCTTGTAAAAACCTTTTTGCAGGGGGTCTTGCATGTAAATCCCCCTATTAGAGCTCCCCTCTGCCCCTGGAATTTAAATCTGGTCTTGTCAGCTTTACAAAGACAACCGTTTGAACCTCTGAAAGAAATCCCTCTTGTGCTACTAACCCGAAAGTTAGTTTTCTTGGTGGCTATGGCTTCAGCCAGAAGGGTTTCCGAGCTGGCAGCCCTATCATGCAGGGAGCCATACCTTATTCTGCATAAGGACAGAGTGGTTCTGCGGCCTCAACCTTCTTTCCTTCCTAAGGTCATATCCAGTTTTCACTTGAATCAGGACCTAGTCCTACCTTCCTTCTTTCCTACTCCCCAGTCCAGAGAGGAAAGATTGCTTCATACTTTGGACGTGGTCCGAGCCATGAGGATTTATCTCAAGGCTACAGAAAAGATTCGGAAAACAGATGTGTTTTTCGTTCTCCCGGATGGCCCCAAGAAGGGTCAGCCGGCTGCCAAGTCTTCCTTGGCTAGGTGGATTAAGCAGCTGATTTTTCAGGCCTATGGTCTGAAGCGCGTTCCACCTCCCTTATCAGTTAAGGCCCATTCTACGAGGGCCATGAGTGCCTCTTGGGCGGCACACCATCAGATCTCTATGGCACAGGTTTTCAAAGCGGCAACCTGGTCTTCCGTACATACGTTTACTAAATTTTATAAGTTGGACGTCGAAAAGGCTACGGATGCAGCATTTGGGCAGGCGGTCCTACGGGCAGCAGTATAGAATCCTCTGGCCCGGTTCACGCCCCTTTTTTCTGTTGGTGGAGCTATTTTACCTCCTGATAATGTTTTTTGTTTGGCTATTTTTGGCCTTACGGTCTCCCTCCCTTCATGGAGCATTGCTTTGGGACATCCCATATGTAATGACTATGCGCTCTGTGTCCCGTGATGTACGATAAAGAAAAAGGGATTTTTAATAACAGCTTACCTGTAAAATCCTTTTCTTGAAGTACATCACGGGACACAGAGCTCCCACCCCTCTTTTGGGGAACATTGTGTAACCTCGGAGAAATTGCTTGCTACAAAACTGAAGCACTCTCAGTGGGAGGGGGTTATATAGGGAGGAACTTCCTGTGAAGTTGATTACACCAGTGTCCACACCTGAAGGTACCCATATAACCCATATGTAATGACTATGCGCTCTGTGTCCCGTGATGTACTTCAAGAAAAGGATTTTACAGGTAAGCTGTTATTAAAAATCCCTTTTTTTTGCAGTATTGAGTTTAGCCTTTTGGCCCGGCCCTCCAAAATATTTTTAGTTTCTCATGTGGCCCCATCGAAAAAATAATTGCCCACCCCTGCTTAAAGGGATACTATGGGCTTGTTTATTTTTTAAACAAACATGTCATACTTCCCTCCACTGTGCAGTTCGTTCTGCACAACGTCCTATTCTGGGGTCCCACGGCAGCTCTTCCCTGCAAGAGCTAACCCCCTCTGGGAAGCTCTCTCCCGAGGGGGGTTACATTGTGGGTGCGCTGCCGTATGATACACTCGGTGGCCATAGCCGCCAAGTGGATGACTCGGCCCTGCCCCCGACACGCCATTTTATTGATTTGATTGACAGCAGTGGGAGCCAATGGCTGTGCTGCTATCACTAATCCAATGAAGGGCCAACTAGAGCTCGGTGATAGCAACGTGGGATCGCACCCAAGGAGATTCGGGTCTCGGGTATATAAAACAGGGGATCGGGGGCGGTGACTGCAAGGTGTTTTTTTCACCTTAATGCAAAGGATGCACTAAAAGGTTAAAAAAAAAACTCAAAGCTTTACAACCCCTTTAAGGTTTCTTGGCAACTAGAAGTTTTAGCTCACACCATACATTTTCTATAGGATTCGGTCTGGAGACTGAATAGACCAGGGCTCAAAATTTCAAATCCTGATCTACGCGCCAGGCCTTAAGAGTTACTCGCCACCAGTTGCCCCACCCCTAAAAAAACCCTCGTAAATCATATTTATCCAGATCATACACAGGTATGGCATGTTTGCAAATAACCCCCCCCCCCCCAGGTCTCTTACCTCTGCCAAATGCCCCACAGCTCTCTGACCAATGCCCCTCCCCTCCAGTTCTCTAACCAATGGCATCCTCCCAGCTCTCTCACCTTTTGGATAGATATATATAAAATACACACACGCGCGCTGCCATGGTAAAGGTTTTCTCTTAATGTACAATCTACTATAAAGTTGAACTCCATTAAGTCCTACGTGCACATCAAAATAAAACAGGCTACACTTTTGTTTTCTGCAATATAGCTTTAATGGGTGAACTGTGAAAAGTTAGGAAAAAAAAATGTGGCAGTTAACTGGCCAGCATGTCTTTGGTTAGAACAAACAATTTCACTTTTCTGTGCTCCATACAGAATAGTATCAGGTAGATTCCACTTTAATATATTGCCTGCTACTGCCCAGGAAATGTAGTTTAGACAACTGTGAATAAAGTTATTTATAAAAATAAATAAAAAAAGTAACATTTTATTAGCATTCTATGGTCATTTTTTATTAGCATTCTTTTTTACTTTAATTTTTCGTTTTCTATTTGGGTTGGGAACAATCTTTTTAACCTTCAGGCTCTGTAACTGAACACTTCCATCCTCCTCAGCCTTTGGGCTTTTGCGCTTTCTGGAGGTCGGACTGTTCTCATTTTCGTTCCCAGTCCCTTTGTCATCCACGGCATTCTCTTTGGTTCTCCGTGGCTTTCTGGTCAACCAGGATACTTTAAGGGGTGGCACCCGTGGGAGGATAGCTCCCACTTCCTCTAAAAACATATCTGAGGTTTTCTTGAAGCCCAACGCCAGTACAGACTTTAAGCCAAGCACCGGCGCCACATTCTCACTAAGTCTTGGTAGCTGGCAAGCTGTGACTCCACGACTGGCACTCAGTTCAGTTATATGTTGGGTGATCATTTGTGGCTTAGCAGATTTACAGACTATCACCAGGTGCAGTTCGTTTTTCTCTAGAGCACGGGTTACCTCATTGATGCCAATTGCAAGATGTTTGCGGACGTCGCTTAAGGTCCATCCTGACTTTACAGGCTCCTCTTCAGCATTCTCTCTGTCGGACCTCTCTCCTTCTAAAACAGGATTTTTGTCTGTCCCACCAGGATTTTCTTTTTTTGATCCTTTATCCTTTTTAATAAATTTCTTATGGATTTCAACTTTCTTCAGCCCAACCTGGGTGAACTTTTCTGTTAAGGTCTTTAATATGAACTGCATGTCCTCCCCAACAACAGGTGTCCACATCTTCTCATACGGGTTGTTCAGAGATGTCTTGACCACAATTGGTTTGGATTTGCGTATGGAACCCTTGGCGACTTTAGCAGCCATGACGATACCATCAGATGCTCAAACAAAATTAGCAAAGACACTGAAAAAAAAAAAATATATGGTCAGTAAGCATCTTCCCACAAGCTGGTGTCATGTTCCTATTCTTGTTCCATTTGGTTTGCATTGTTTTGTGGTGACACCCACGGTTTATTTCCATTTAGGTCTAGGCACTGCTCAGTAAAGGGATTCTAAAAGGAGGGGAGAGGGACACACACCCCATAAAACAGTTTACTTACCTGCCCCTGGGAGTTAAGCCGCATCCAGAGTTTTTTTTTTACCTTAATGCATTAAGGTAAAAACAAAAAAAAAAAAACCTTGAGCCTTTAGAACCACTTTAAATTAGGTAATTCCCAGAACCGTCATTGCTTGCATTAAAGTAGTAGTACAGCCAAAACTCATTTGGCGGTATTTCTGTGGATCACATGGAGTGCAGTTCACTCTACATTCCTGTGACCAGTTTTCAAAAGAAGCCCGCTGTCAGCTGACATCAAAGAGCTGGTTCAGGCTTTTGAAAGATAGCGACCACACAGTCTGGATCTGCCCACATGCCTGGACTGGCACCCGGCTCAGCCTCTCAGTGAGCAGCTGAGAACCTGAGCTGGCCGCTCCTCCCTCCACAGCCCAGCACTCGAGTGGGTGATGGGGGGGGGCAGTGACTGACAGTCACCAGCTCTCTGCTCACGGAGTCCTGAGAACCGAGCGATCAGCAGTATTTGATCGCTCGGTTCTCAGACTTAGAGCCAGTGGGGGACAGATGCCACTCACTGGATCAATGCTGCATCCACCTAGGTAAGTAGGAGCCGGGGGGGACACATTCTTCGTTAAGGTTGGCTGAACCAATACTGCCTTACAAGACGACCAGCCCAACAATAAAAAAAAACATAAAAGCGAAATATTTTTTTTTGGGCAAACCAGCTTTGCTTAAAAGTGATCTTGTAAAGAGAAAACACATCAGCTGCTGTTGATTCTTCCATTAGAATTTGCTTGTTGTCTGGCATCAATACTTGATGAGTCACAGACCCTAAATAAGCATGCTGTAAAAGATTGCAACAAAAAGGGTAAGAATTCCTTATCTCCTGTTCCAGTGGCTCAAGAAGCAAACTGATACATCAGAATGAAATTAGTGCAACTGGCAATTTCAGCAAGAATAGTCAAAAATAGCACCCTGTATGACAGAGTACCTTTAATTTCCCTAGCAAATAAATATCGCTTCTGTCCAAGTCCTTTTAGGTATTTGTGCTTTTCCCTTCCTCCCATGGTGACAATGTTGTCACTGTGACTCGTGTTAACTGGTACACTGACAGCTATAAGCAAATGCAGCGTGTAACCTCTCGCCACCTTACTAATATAAAGTGCCACTCTGCCCATTAGAGAGAAGTCATCTCATGGCATTTTCAGCCCCAGAAGAGAGCCACAGTATTTAAGCCTTTCTTGTTCTACCCAAAACTTAAAGCTGAACTCCAGGTTTACATTTCATTTACGAAGTATTTCAATTAGGCCAGAATAATTTTCCTTACCAATAGTTGCAGCCGTTGTCAGTGCTGTATAAACTAATCAGCTATATACAGCGTTCTGTTTCAGAAGCGGTACGGGACATCCATCTTTTGCCAGAACAAAGTTAAGTTGGGCTGAGTACTGCTCAGCCATTCACAGGAAGACTTGTATTTTTAGGAATAAATACAAGACTTCCTCAGCTGAGGTGGAGATAGAGACATCTGCAGTAACTGGTAAAACGAAATAATTTGTTTGGGTCATGCATGACCAAATCAAACTATTTAACCACTTGCTTACTGGGCACATATACACCCCCTTCCTGACCAGGTGAAATTTCAGCTTCCGGCACTGCGTTGTTTTAACTGACAATTGCCCAGTCTTGCGACGTGGCTCCCAAACAAAATTGACGTTCTTTTTTTCCCCCACAAATAGAGCTTTCTTTTGGTGGTATTTGATCACCTCTGCGGTTTTTATTTTTTGCACTATCAACAAAAAAGTGCGATTTAAAAAAAAAAAAAAAAGCAATATTTTTTATTTGCTATAATAAATAGCCCAATTTAAAAAAAATATATAAAAAAATAAACTTTTTTTTTCTCAGTCTAGGCCGATACGTATTCTTCTACATATTTTTGGTAAAAAAAAAAAACGCAATAAGCGACTGGTTTGCGCAAAAGTTATAGCGCCTACAAAATAGGGGACAGAATTATTATTTTTTACTAGTAATGGCTGCGATCTTTATTCGGACTGCGACATTATGGGGGACACATCGGACACTTTTGACACCATTCACATTTATACTGCGATCGGTGCTATAAATATGCACCAATTACTGTATAAATGTGACTGGCATTGAAGGGGTTAACACTAGGGGGTGAGGAAGGGGTTAAATGTGTACCCTGCATAGTGTTCTAACTGTGGGGGAGGGGGACTGACTGGGGAGGTGATCGATCTGTGTCCCTATGTACAAGGGACACAGATCGGTCTCCTCTCTTCCTGACAGGACGCTGTCTCTGTGTGAGCCGGCAATGAGAGATGATCTCATATGTTTACATTTGAGATCATCTCTCATTGGCCGCACTGATCGCACTGTAAATAGCCGCTGTGATTGGCTATTTACTGTGATCTGTGATTGGCTGTGTCCAAGGGACACAGCCAGCACAGAAGTTCCCCGATGCGTGGGGAACGAGGAAAGGGGCGGCCGTCAAAAGACGGCGTCCCAGAGAATTAGAGCCACCCTGCGGCCGTACATAGTCGTACGGCCGTCAGGAAGTGGTTAAAAGGCGATGTTCAGCTCAAAAGTATATGTAAACCCTAAAAAATTGTAAAACAACCCTTACCATTTAACTGCTTGCCGAGCACTGAGGTCATCAGTTCGAATCCCAACCACGACCCTACCTGCACGGAATTGCATGTTCTTCCTGTGCGGGTTTCCCCAGGTACTCCGATTTCCTGATACACTCCAAAAGACATGCTGGTAGGTTAATTTGCTACTGTCTAAATTGGCTCCAATATACGTGTGTGAATGAAAGAAGTATGGGACCCCAGATTGTAAGCTTCTTAAGGGCAGGGACTGATGTGAATGTACAATTATGTAAAGTGATGCGTAAATGGACAGCACTATACAAGAAGTTTCATTCATTCATTCATTCATATTAAATTCCCAGCATGGGCATATTTAGAATTACATCACAAAATACAATTTACTAATTCTCCCGAGTATGGAGATACCACACGTGTTAAGTCCTGTACACACGGTCAGACTTTTTGACAATAAACTTCAAAATGAGCAAGTTAAAAAAAAAAAAAATCTGACCATGTGTACGCTCCATCGGACAAACTTTTTCGGTTTTCATCGGACAAAAGTTCGCTCTGCAAACAGACAAACTTTTTGGCAACAAAAAGTTCTACGGTGCAAAGTGCTATCGTGTGTACAGAAATCCAACGGACTTTAGTCCGAAGTACAAACACGCGTGCCCAGAACCAATGTTAAAATCAACCAATAGCAGAAGTTGACCAAAGGCTGGCGGTAAAGAGCAGAAGAACCATGTGATGTTGGGATAGTTTGCAGAAAAGTCCTGCCGTGTGTATGCTATGGGTGTTCCCGACCAACGCCCTTCAAACAAAATTCCACAGAAAAGTTTGTTTGAAGCCCGATCGTGTGTATGAGGCTGAAGACCTTTTCAATGTGAGGACTGATTATGTAGCCGACATTGCAACCTGTGTATTGTAAAATCAACCAACACTGTATAGAAAACAATGCACGGTAATGGCCACTGCTGCTATGTGTGGTCAGTGAATATAGCATAGTATAGCTTCACCTACAGCAGTTGCTGTTCCTAAAAGCAAAGCAGGCCTAACTGACTGGTATATGACTCCCCCATTGCACAATGCTATGTTCACTGGCCAGAAAGTACAGGAGGCTGAACAAAAATAAATAAAAAAAAAAAGTAAAAAAGAAGGGAGTACCTGTTCTAGTCTTGTAGTTCTCCACATAGGATATGTGGGACTGGTGTCTCGCAGAAATGTAGCCAGTGGGACATGCAGATAGGTCAGTACTGGTGGCAGGTAGAGACATGGTCAGCGGCAGCCAAAAAAGGATTCATCTCGGCAGAGGCATGGTCTGCACAGCCAATGGATTGGTCCAGGTAGCAGGAAGGAACAAGGTCAATAAACAAGCCAGGGTCAGTTCAGGCACCAACATGGTCAACAAATAGCCAAAAAGATCCAGGCAGCAGGCGGTAATATCAGGCTTAGAGCCTCAGTCAGGTATCACCTGGACACAGGTGTAAAGGCTTCTTTCCACCCAAAGCCTCCAGATCCCAATCTGGGAATTATCCAGAGAAAACCCAAAAGCTTACTACTTTGAAGTCCTTCATTCTGCATATACGAGACCCCCCCCAGTGTCATCTTCACTAATACAGTGGCATGTTCTTCAACCGCAACAGCAGGGAAAAGGACAATCCAGGCACTTGGAATAAAACATAGTCAAAAAAACAAGCTGAGGTTAGTTCATGTGGAAGGCAGAAAAGTGGTCGATAAACAGGCAAGGGTTAGTTCTGGAGGCAGGGCAGAGGCATGGTCAATATGAAGGCAAATAGTCAGTCCAGGCAGCAAGAAATTGTAAGCACAGAGGACATTGGTTATGGGAGTCAGTAAGAAATACGTTCACCATAAATTCACTAATATCTTACTAAAGTGTGGTAACGTTTGAAGCAGCTTCCTATGCATAGGCCCGGTTGGGAGGGACACTGGAGACAATGAACAGGGGTGTCACAACTTACTCCATGCTCGCTGCATACTCGGCACTTTTTTTGTCTTATTTGGCCTGTTTCTGTGGGTGGGATATTATATGGGAAATGTCTCCCATGCAGTCTGCTCACGACATCAGTTTGAATATCGGGTACAGGGCCTCCCTGGTAGATAAGAGCCATGATTATATCCTCTTCAAATTCGAGAAAGGAGGCGGGTCTTTCCACGGACTTGAGATAGAGGACATAGGAATTATAAATTGCCAACTGTAAGAGGTAAATGGAAACTTTTTTGTACCAGTGGCGGGACGTTTTGATTGCTAAAAAGGGCTGTAGCGTTTTGTCATTAAAATCCACACCTCCCATGAACTGATTGATATCATACATGCACTCGGGAACTTGGAGTGGACCGTGCCTTCCTTGGAATTCCACCGAGGTGTCGTTATGGATGGAGGACAGGACATACACATTTTTCTTATCCCTCCATTTCAGGGCCAAAACTTCATTATTCCTTAAACTCATTGACTCCCCCCTTTGTAGCCTTGTGGTCACCAGCTGTTGTGGGAAGCCCTCACGACTTGCTCCCACTATACCGCAGGCTAAAGTTTTCTGGTGGTAAAGGTGATGAAAAAGGGGCACACTCGTGCAAGATTCGCCCACGTACAGGTGGTACCCCTTTTGGAAAAGTGGCAGTGCAAGGTCCAAAACGATTTTCCCACTATTCCCCATATAAGATGGGCAGTCGGGGGGCTCCAGCTGACTATCTTCCCCTTCATAAACACGGAAGGCATATGTATACCCTGTGGCCCTCTCACAGAGTTTGTATAGCTTCACCCCGTGTCTGTCCCTTTTATTGGGAGTGCGCTGTTCGAGTCCCAGCCTGCCGGTAAAATGGACGAGGGACTCATCAATGCAAATATGCTTCTCAGGGATATACAACTGAGCAAATTTCTGGGAAAAAAAGTTAATAAGCGGGCGAATTTTAAAAAGTTTATCATATCCAGGCTGATTTCTGGGAGGGCACAGTGTATTGTCGCTAAAATGGAGGAAGCGCATGATCATTTCATAGCGTGTCATTGACATCACAGATGAAAACAGCGGCTTGTGACAAATAGGGTCTGTGGACCAACAATCTTGTACATCATTTATTTGTGAAAGTCCCATGTTAAGAGTGAGGCCCAAAAACTTTTTGAATTCTTCCACTGTGACAGGAGTCCATTCAAATGGAGCGGCATAATTTGATTTTGGGTTATTCGCGATGTATTGCTGGGCAAAAAGATTGCTCTGGTCCACAATCAAATGGAATAAATCGTCTGTGAAAAATAAATTTAAAAAATCAATTGGTGTAAAATGTTCAGTGTTGGTCTGAATTCCTGGCTGTGCAGTAAAAGGGGGGATACTAGCTGATCCCGAATTGCTTGGAAGCCATAGCGGATTCGCAAGTGCCTCTGGGAGACTTGAATGGGCCTTTTCCTTCAGGTGTACTGTGCTGCTCGCCTCTTCAGGAGGATGATGAATGGTGCTGGTGGTCGTCTCCTCTTCAGAACTTCTCATCCTTTTTGTAAAAATCCTTTCCTCCTCCGATTCGGTTACTGACCCACTACTCTCCACGGGTTCGTAATCAGAATCCGATGGTGAAAGCTCCCCGCTGCTCTCATCTGTCAACGTCAGACCCTGGAAGGCCTTCTTGCTGGTGAACGTTTGTTTGGACATGGTGCACGCTGGCTCTGGTGACACTGGGGCAGGTGTGGCTGCAATCAGGGACACAGTGGATGGCTGCACTGTTGTGGCCGATCACGGAACCGATGATGACTGCACAGGTGTGACAGGTAGACTGGCTGATCACGGCACTGATGACGGCTGCACTGGCTGAAATCAAAGTAATGACAGGTGGCTCTAGGTGTGTAACAGTGTGTTGTCACAGTACATAACAGTGCAATTGCTAAACTCAGATGCTGGTGGAGGCCTCTCTCCCTCCTCGCACACACAGTCTGTGAACGAGGAAGGAGAACCGGTAACAGCATTACCAGTCATTGTTTTCATTTTCTGATTAGCTGTAATTGGACACAGCAATCACATGGTAAAGGGCTGCTTAGATTGTCCCTTTACCCCAATCTGTGAGGAGTTGTGGTCCAAGGGACACTGCAAACACAAATTGCACTGATCCAGCGCCAACAGTCCTGCTTATGATGTCACCTGGATTCACCCTATGCGTATCGTTATAGGTCACATGTTTTTATCAGGGAAAGTTATGTGACCTGTGACGATAAACGTAGGGTGGAGCCGAGTTGCAAAACAAGCAGGACTGATAGCATCAGAGCAGCGTGCATTTTGGATACTGAACAATATATACGAGGGGTCTTCAAAAATTTTCCACTTTTATATTTTCAATGGAAATAGTGAGGGTGGGAGGGGTAGTAATTGGTCGTGTCTGAAAGTGACATGTGACTAGTCTGTCTGGCAAGTTGGCTGACCTTGCAGTTTAGCATAAGGCCCCTTTCACACATGCGTACCATTTGTCTGTTTTTCACCCATCAGTTGACAGATGAAAAAAAAAAAAGTTAAGAAAGGGTTGTAAAGGTTCGTCTTTTATTTTCTAAATTGGTTCCTTTAAGCTAGTGCATTGTTGGTTCACTTACCTTTTCCTTTTCTCCTCAGTAAGCTTTCCACCATCATATGAGCAGTGGAAAGTCAAATCAAACAGCTTACTGAGGAGGAACAGGAAGTGAGAAATTCAGACAAAGAAAAACAAAGAAAAAAAAAAAACATTTAGAAGGGAAATGGACGGAAAAGGTAAGTGAACCAACAATGTACTGGTTTAAAGGAATCAATTTAGAAAATTAAAAACAAACTTTACAACTCTTTTAATGCACCTCTATGGAAAAAACGAATGATCAGCCATTTACATCCACATCCGTTTTTTTTGGGGGGGGGGGGGGGGGGGGGGGGGGGGGGGGAAGAAATACAGACAAATGGTACAGTTTTTGCACTGGTAGTGAACGTAAAAAAAAAAAAAAAAATGTAATGGTCTACATGTGTCAAAAGGGCCGTCCAATTAGATCTGTCAGTTTTTCAGGCAGGTCTGACCAGACCCCTCCAATCTCTTCTATGTAGTGGTGGTCCTATTCCCCATCCATCCGGTGGATCGGATGGAAATAGACAGATGGTTCATTCCCATCCGATAGCCCCATAGAAGAAAGCAGACTGTGTCTGGGTCTGTTCTGCATAGAGGACATGGACCCGTCATCCGCCTGTTTACCGGATACGTGGAGGCACCCATGGAAAATGGGCCTAAGAGGTGTGGTGAAGATGGCTGTGCAATTTATAAAAAAATTACATAAAAAAGAGTGCAGAAACTTTTTGAAGAACCCCTGTATGTTTGTGTGTATATATATATATATATATATATATATATATATATATATATATCTATATCACACACACACCTTGATTGCCCCTGATGTTAACCCCTTCCCTTCCAGTGTCATTAGTACAGTGAGATTGCTTTTTTTTTATCACTGGTCCCCAAAAAGTGTCACTAAGGTGGTTATTTACGAAAGGCACATCCACTTTGCACTACAAGTGCACTCGCTGTAGATCTGAAATGAGCGGGGAAGCTCTGCTGATTTTATCATCCAATCAGGTGCAAACTAAAATGCTGTTTTTTATTCTCTTTGAATGTCCCCCTCAGATCTACAGCTACTGCACCTCCAAGTGCACTTGCAGTGCAAAGCAGATTTGCCTTTAGTAAATAATCCCCTTAGTGTCAGATTTGTCGACCGCAATGTCGCATTCCCGAGGAGGAAGAACACGCTGATTGCCACCATTACTATAATTTTTTTCTTTTATTATTGTTATTAAAAACAGAAAATGCCATAAATATATCCCATAATTTGTAGACACTATAACTTTTGTGCAAACAAATCAACATATGCTTATTGGTAGGGTTGTCCAGATACCGATACCAAGTATTTCCCCGAGTACTTGTACTTGGGGAAAATGCTCTGATACTTTACCGATACCTGACTTTCCCTGTATCCTCCTCCAGTTCCCCCAACCGTTCTGCTTCTCCCTCCATGCTCCGTGTCCCCCCTCTGTGCCACTGCCCTTCTGCTCTTCTCCTCCGCACCGCTGCTGTCCTCCGTTCTGCTCTCCCCCCTCCATGCTCCGTATCCCCCCTCCGTGCCCATGCCGCTGCCATTCTGCTCTCCCCCTCCATGCTCCTTGTTCATTCTCCCGAGAAAGGGATTGGGGAATCTGTGTCCTTAATCCCTTTCTCTGTCTCAAAGAGGAGATGTCAGAGGTCTGTTAAGACCCCTGATATCTCACCAAAGCCCCCCAACAGGGCCAAGAAAAAAACAATAGCAATACATAATAAAAATAATAAATTGTAAAAAAAAATACATATTTAAAAAAAAAAAAAAAAAAAAAAAAAAAAAACACACTGACATCAACCCCCCCCCCCCCCCCCCCCAAGAAAGCATTGTAAAAAAAAAAAAAAAATTAAAATTGTAAAATAAAAAAAATACTGTCACATGACATAAAAAATAAAAAAGTATCAGTAATCGGTATCGGCGAGTACTTGAAAAGAGGAACGGTACTTAAAAAAGTGGTATCGGGACAACCCTACTTATTGGAATTTCTTTATTTTAATCAAAAATATGTAGCAGAATAAACGTTGGTCTAAAGTTAAAGAAATCCCAGCCCCCCCCCCCCCCAACACACATATTTTTATGTGATATGTTTTATAGAGGAAAGAAATATTGTTTTGGTTTTCAAAATTGCCGGTCTTTGGTTCATAGCGCAAAAGAATAAATAAAAAAAATCCCACGCAGAGGTGATCAAATACCGGCAGAAGAAATCTTTGATAGGCCCCTTTCACATTGAGGAGTTTTTCAGGCGGTATAGCGCTAAAAATAGTGCTGTTATACCGCCTGAAAAACTCCTGCCAAGCAACCTCAATGTGAAAGCCCGGCATGTTTTACTGGCATGTTTTAAAAAAAAAATCCTGACTTTTTTTTGCCCCCTTTTTTTAAATTTTATTTTACTTTAGCACACTTAGGGCACTCCCTGATGGTCTAGTGTGGGCATCCAAGGGAGGGGGCTGCGCTGAAAAAACAATCAGCGCGAACCCCCCCTGTCAGACACAAGTGAGGAAGAGCCGTCGACGGCTCTTCCTGTTTACATCGTGATCAGCCGTGATTGGACACGGCTGATCACGTGGTAGCGAGCCTCCGCCGGAGACTCGTTACCGAGATCGGAGGTGCAGGGTGTCAGACTGACACCCCCGCATCACCGATCGCTGCGCTGCGCGCCCCCAGGGGCGCGCGCGGCATGAAATCGTGTAGGACGTTGGACAACGTCCAGTCACGATTTCATAACCACTTCCCGGCCGTCAATCTCCTATTGACTGGGTGGGAAGTGGTTAATGGCATGCAATACCGCATGCAGCCAGAGGCGAGGGGCAGAGAACCTCTGGAACGCACGAAAAGGCCCGAAGACAGCTCAGCTCAAACATCGAAAAGGCTCAGGAACGGCGTATTTCCGAACAGTGCCAAACGGCTCATTTATTTTTTGCACTATAAACAAAAATAAAGCGACAATTTTGAAAAACGAAACAATATTTTTTACTTGTTGCTATAATAAATAGCCCAATTTTATTTAAAAAAAACATTTTTTTCTCAGTCTAGGCAAAACGTATTCTTCTACATTTTTTTTTTTTTACAAAAAATATCGCAATAAGCGTCTGGTTTGCGCAAAAGTTATTGCGCTTACAAAATAGGGGACAGAATTATTATTATTTGACTACTAATGGCGGCGATCAGCGTTTTTCTCGTGACTGCGACATTATGGCGGAGACATCGGACACTTGACACATTTTTTGCGCCAGTCACATTTATACAGCGATCAATGCTATGAATATGCACTAATTACTATATAAATGTGACTGGCATTGAAGGGGTTAACACTAGGGGGTAGGGGTGCAACAGATCACAGTTGATCCGTGATCCGAATGGGTCACCCCCTTCGGATCGGCACACTGTGATCCGCGGATTGCCGCGGCTCCGGAGCTAGGCCGAGGCATTTCCTAATGTTATGGCTGCGGCTTCAGCCTACCTCCGGAGCCGCGGCTATTATGGAGCCTAGCTCCGGAGCCGCGACCATCTTGGTACACCCGGCGGCGGCCCTCCTCCTCCGTTTACATCCACAGAGGAGGAGGAGCCCCTGGGGGTGTGTGTGTACTGAGAGGGGGGTGTCTGCACTGATGCGGGTGTCTGCACCGAGGGAGTTCTATAGTTGGTGGGGGGGTGACACCATTTTTTTTCTGCCCTGGGTGACACCAACCCTAGTGAAGCCACTGCAGTGGGGGAGAAATGTGGATAGTACAGTGGGGGAGAATTTTTTTGGCAATCCGAAAATGATCCGATCCGTGAGTTTTTTGATCCGTTGCACCACTACTAGGGGGTGAGGAAGGGGTTAAATGTGTACCCTGAATTGTGTTCTAACTGTGGGGGGAGGGGGGGTGACTGGGGGAGGTGACCGATCTATGTCCCTATGTACAAGGGACACACAAATCATTCTCCTCTCTCCCCTGACAGGACATGGATCTGTGTGTTTACACACAGAGATCCACGTCTTGTCCCTGTAGCCGCTGATCGTGAGTGCCTGGCGGACATCACGGCCGCCAGGCACACGCATCGGCACCTCAGCGATGCGGTGGGCACGCGCGCCCCTCAGTGGCTTGGAGGAGCGGAGGCCGTAAAAACACAGCCTCCCAGAGAAGTAGAACCACCCTGCGGCCGTACAAAGTCTTACAGCTGTCAGGTAGTGGTTAAGAGGTGAGGAGACCAATGCTGTGTTCCCACTACAGAGGAACACACATCGGTCGCTTCCCCCTGCGAGTCCCCTCCCCCCCTACAGTTAGAACACACTTTAGGGAACATATTAACCCTTTCAGCGCCCCCTAGCATTAACCCCTTCCCTGCCAGTCACATTTACACAGTAATCAGTGCATATTTATAGCACTAATCGCTGTATAAATGTGAATGGTCCCAAAAACGTGTCAAAAGTGTCTGATGTGTCCGCCGCAATGTCACAATAGTAATAAAAAAATAAAAAAATCGCAGATCGCCACCATTACTAGTTAAAAAAAATAAAATAAAAAAAGACATAAAATCACCTATTTTTTAAACGATCATCGGTGTGCTGGCGAATATATTCACATGATTACTTTTCCAGTTCCCCGCTGGTGATCGCTTCAGCGCCCTTTTTCCTTACTGGCTGCTCTCCAGGAAGGTGTGCAATTGGAATATTTTGAGACTTCTTTTGTTTATAGCGCAAAAAATTAAAACCGCAGAGATGATCAAATACCACCAAACGAAAGCGCTATTTGTGGGGGGAAAAAACATGAAGATTTAATTTGTGTACAGTGTTGCACGACCGCGCAATTGTCATTCAAATTGCAACAGCGCTGAAAACTAAATTCCTTTACAACCCCTTTAAAGGGGTGGTTCCCCTAAAAAGAAACTTTTAACATTGCCTGTCTCTTCTTAATAACATTTAGAATCGGCTGGTAGTTTAAAAAAAAAACACCCGTACATACCATTTTCGGCATGTAGTCTCACCGCCGCTTCCGGGTCTGGCAGCCGGGGACAGGCATCCGATCGACGCATACAGCGCGTCACGAGATGCCGAAAGAAGCCGAACGTTGGTGCGGCTCTACACAGCGCATGCGCACCAACGTTTCGGCATCTCGTGACGCGCTGTATGCGTCGATCGGATGCCTGTCAATGAAGTAGGCACGCCCATCCCCGGCCGCCAGACCCGGAAGCGGCGGTGAGACTACATGCCGAAAATGGGATGTACGGATGTTTTTTTTTTAAACTACCAGCCGATTCTACATGTTAAGAAGAGACAGGCAATGTTAAAAGTTTCTTTTTAGGGGAACCTCCCCTTTAACTGCGTTACTTGCAATCCGAGGTTCCACTGTATAGGGGAATCACTGGAGGAATCTTCACTGGAGACGATCGATCCTCACACAAATCATGTATAAGCGATTGTTATTGTATATATATATATATATATATATATATATATATATATATATATATATATATATATAATTTTTTTTTCTCACTTCACGTTGCTGTATGAGTTCTGGTAATCACTTCTATTGGATATCAGTGGGTGATAAATAAATATTACAGGATAAATGTTCCCTCCCCCACCTCACTTCCTGCCCCAGACAAGACTCGGTGCTCAGGAATGGCCACACAGGCACAGGAAGCATGTGGTGGTGGTGGGGGGGGGGGATACATACACTTCTATCTATACACAAGCTCGTTTTACATCTCTTGTACCCCCCTCCCCCATTGCTGGTCCATACTGAGCTCTCATGCCCCATGGGGGTGTCACCGCACCCCTCCATTCCTCACAGCCACCCCCAAACACTCACCGTTCTCAGCTACATACACGCCGAAAGCCCGCGCTACACTACCAGCCAATCAGAGAGCGGCTCCTTCGCTCAATCCAGCGTGGAACGCACAGCCCGCAACGTCATCGGATTGGGCAATATCGCAGATCTCAGCCACACCCACTTTGTAGAACTAGGACGGTGTTGCTACAGTGGGGATTATGGGAGATGTAGTGTTTTGGTGCCTTCTGAGACTACAAGTCCCAGGAGACACTGCGCGACACAGATCCGAGCGAGCGAAGAAGCTGTTAGAAAGATCTTATCTAGAACTGGAATGAACAACTCACATGCATTCTGATGTATGCATTCACATGTCACAATAATACAAAATTATATGTACACAGACACACTAGAGACGATTTACTAAAACTGTGCACACAGAATCTGATGTAGCTGTGCATAGTAACCAATCAGCTTCTAACTTCAGCTTGTTCAATTATGCTTTGACAATAAAACATGGAAGCCGATTGGTTACTACGAACCAGATCCTGCGTGCATCAGTTTTAGTAAATTTCCATCTGTAAATATTATATATACACAGTATAACAAGGAGTATCATATATATATATATATATATATATATATATATATATATATATATACACACACTATTATATATATATATATATATATATATATATATATATATATATATATATATATATATATATATATATATATTATAGGGATGAACTCCAGCGTGTTCGCAGACTCCACGTGGAGAGCCCGCCAGGAAGTCGGCACGCCGCTGTGCTAATCACAGGCAGGGAGACATTGTCCCAATGGCACGGCTGCAGAGATTGGGAAATGTCTCACTGCCTGTGATTAGCGCAGCATGTTTTTTAGATTATTATTATTTTTTTTTTTTTTTTACACAAATCCCAAAGCATTGTATATTTTCTGAAAGCAGACACCCCAGAGAAGTAGTTCCCATTTTTGATGTCACACAATATTACCGCAAAGGTCTAGGAAACGCAACATTTCTGTAAAAAAAACACACTGAAGTGAATTTTAGGAATAATTATTTTTTTCCAAATTTTGGGTAAAATATAAAAGACGAGGTTGCGCTGAGTAAATAGATACCCAACATGTCCAACCTTAAAGTGGGGGTTCACCCTATACAACATATATATCATTAGATCCAGCATACTGCTGACATCTGCAGTATGCTGGTGTCCCATCCCGTCCCCCTCCCGCGCTGTACTTACCGTATTATCATAGTTTTAACCCAGCTTCCGGGTTCTCTCTCCCCCGGGGAATAGGTGTTCCTAAAACCAGGCATAGATGATTGACGTGCGCGTACAGTGCGTCATGCCTTCCAAAAATACCCGAAGTGGGACTCTGCTGTTTTACGGCGCCTGCGCAGTCAGCTCTACACTGCAGGCGCAGGCGCCGTATAGCGCCGAAAACAGCCGAGTCTCACGTCAGCTATTTTTGGAAGGCGTGACATGCTGTACGCACACGTCAATCATCTATGCATCTTAGGAACGCCTATTCCCCGCAGGGAATCAGCTCGGAGCCGGATTAGAACTATGGATAACTCTAATGGTAAAAAGTTGATTTTGAGGGTGAACCTCCGCTTTAAATTTGTGTGCGCTTGTAAAATGGTGACAAACTTCAGTACCCTATATTTTCTATAGGTAACGCTTTAAAAGCTCCCTATAGGTATCAGCAGTGTTGTAAGTAACTGAGTTAAAATAAACGCAGGTACCTAACGCAGCCCCTTTTAAGGGTAACGAGTAATACACCTGATTACTCTTCCCCTCATGGTAACTCAGTTCCCATTACTTGGGCGGCGTTACTGCAGTTACATCTACCGCCACTAGATGGCAGCAGAGTAATTGCTTCTGCCGGCGCTGTGAATATGAATATGGGTGGAACTCCGCTTTAGAATCATGTGACCGTTGTGATGGCCTGTCACAACAGTCTTAAAACTCTTAATCGCAAGGAGCCCTGGATACAATGAGCCCCATCCGCCTCACACTGACTTATCACCGGGGAACAACTCACATCAATCACACACACTGTGTGCGCAACCTGATCAATGATCCGGGGAACATATGGCCGGAACAAAATGTTCCACAGAACAAACGTTCCCTATACAACACAGTGTACACAGCGACATCTACTGGTCAACATGGTAAGTGCAGGACACCTATACAGACCAATGATCAGCAGGTTATTTTTGGTCAGTGATTTCATCTCTTCATCAAACAACAAAGAAAAATCTGACATCCCCATTCCAGATCCCTTGCATCTAATAAAGCTTATATAAGATAAATAAAATAATAAACAATAAACTATAGAAAATTCTTATAAAGCCTAATATAAGATTTTAAATTTCAGACTCTGTAAACGTCAAGGGAATGTATATAATAGACATACATTTTAATCCAGCTTATAATTTGGATGTAATATGTAGCAGATGGATAAGGGTTTTTAAGTCCTATTAGCTGCACATACATGGTGGGACGGATGCACCTAGGCTGGGATATACACAAGATCACCATTTGTTTCCGGTTTTCTTCTCTCAAGGATCTGGCATTCTTTTGTCTTGGAGTATTAACTCACTGCTCCCTGACAAGTGCCCGTCATCTGCATTCTAGAAAGGAAATCATCTCAACAAAGCCTTGTAGAATATAAAAAAAAAAGTCAGTTACTTTGCTGAGTAACTAATTACTTTGCCAATGTAGTAACTGAGTCACTAACGCAATTACTTTTTCGGAGAAGTAACTTGTAACTGTAACTAATTACTTTTTTAAAGTAAGATGAGCAACACTGGGTATCAGTTTAGTGTTACGGAGGAGATCTGGTGTTAGCAGTGGTGGTGTGTCCACAAAAGTGCACACGGGCACCGCCCCGTCTCTCCTGCCACCTCTCTCTCACCAATAGATAGATTCATGCAGGGCTGTCTTAATGAGAGGGCACACCTTAGCAATGCCCAGGGGCACCAGCTGCATGGGGGGCCATTGCACTTTCCCCAAAGCAGCTGGTCCTTGAGCCCACGCTGCCCTGAATTTGGGGGCCCCATGATGGCACTGAGAGTGATAGATACCCAGGGGAGGCAGTCTGTCTGCCTCCTACCTACTTGATGTCTGTTTACCTGCACTGTCATCGTTGTAGGGGCCCCAGAGCATTTCTTTGCCCAGGGGCCCATGATGCTATTAAGATGGCCCTGGATTCATGCATTGCATGAATCTATCTATGGTTGCTGCTGCCACCCCCTATTCACACAGTAGCTGCATTTGATGGCACAGTGGCAGCAATTTATGGGTATAGTGGCTGCATTTGATGGCACAGTGGTGGCAATTGATGGCACAGTGGATGCGTTCGATGGACACAGTGGCTGCAATTTATGTTTTTTTTTTCCAGTTTGTTGCGCCCCCCCCCCCCCCCAAATTTTTGAGCACCAGCCGACACTGGGTGTTAGAATTATTGCTCTCCCTCTGGTGTGCCTGGCGATATGTAACATGTGTATCCCAAGCGATGCATGCGTTTCACATGTGTATGTGCATATGTGTGTGTGTGTGTGTGGGGGGGGGGGGTTGTTATGTGCTTGGGTGTAACTTTATTTTTTTACAAAAAAAATATATTTTTTAATTAACTTTTTTATTTTCATCACATAGGGTACAAATGTGCCTGGCTCTGTGCCAAAAATTGGTACATGAGCTTCTTTGGCGCGTTTATTTGAATGAGCCTCCCTCCACTCCAAAAACGCACCAAAGAAGCTCATGTACCAAATATTTGCACAGAGCCGGACGCGTTTGGTGTTTTTTTGCCCTTGTTTTAGCTAGTAGCTCGGCAATCGCACAACGTTTGGGGTGGCATTAATAAATAATGGTAACGCAAACGTGCTCCGTGTTTTGCTGCGACCCTGCAATTGCTGGCAAAATTAAGCGATTTTGCCCACGATTCCAATACGCTCAGGTGTGACTAGAACCTTACAGAGATAACAGCATTGACAGGAGAAAGGTCTTATCATTGGTGACTCTTGTCAATGGTGTTATCTCTGTAAACATTCTGTAGCCTTCTGTGGACGTCGGACATCTTGCGCCCCTCCATCACCAAGAACTCAATGATCGTACGTTGCTTCTGCTTGGAATCCATCAGGCTGGGTTCACATACGAGCGCGCAGCGGCACACAGCAGGGGTCCGGTGCATCCTTGTTTTACAGTTTCAGGTCCGATTTCCAAATTTTGGGCTGAATTCGGACCTGAAACGGACCAAAAGACGCACAGGACTCCTGTGCAAATCGCACCGGAGCTGCTGCAGAGATATGTGAATTGTCTCCATAGAAAGCCAGTCACAAACCCACATCCAATTCGCTACTAGTGTGAACCCAGCCAAATGCCCTGTACACACGATCCAAAAATTGAATGAAAATTTCCACATCGATCGTACGATAATCGGATCATTAGTACAGAGCTTTCGAGGGCCGATCATGACAGTTCATCTGATATTATTTTATTGGATATGCACAGAATTTTTTTTCAACCGATTTCAGATCGTACGATTTTCGTTTAATCAGTACCAGTGTTGCCAACCGTCCGTATTTTTACGAACAGTACGTGAAAACGGGCATTTATTTCCCCTGTTCGTAAATGTCCGTGGTTGCGGGAATGTGCCAGTAAAAATAGCCGAGATCGGTTCGGCTTGGAAGTGCGCATGGAGATTGGAGGCAGGGGGTGATTGGAAGCAGGGGGTGATGGAGGCAGGGGGCGATGGAGCGGGGGGGGGGGAATTGGAGGCAGGGGATGTTAGTGGCAGGGGGTGATTGGAGTCAAGGGGGTGTTGGTGGCACCACAGAGAAGGATTGTGGCACCGCAGAGGGTGGCGGATGGAGATAGGGGTTGTTGGTGGCACCGCAGAGGGGGATGGAGGCAGGGGATGATTGGAGGAAAGGGGCCTGGGGGAGATTGTGGCACCGCAGAGGGTGGGGGATGGAGATAGGGGTTGTTGGTGGCACCGCAGAGGGGGATGGAAGCAGGGGATGATTGGAGGAAAGGGGCCTGGGGGAGATTGTGGCACCGCAGAGGGTGGGGGATGGAGATAGGGGTTGTTGGTGGCACTGCAGAGGGGGATGGAGGCAGGGGATGATTGGAGGAAAGGGGCCTGGGGGAGATTGTGGCACCGCAGAGGGTGGGGGATGGAGATAGGGGTTGTTGGTGGCACCGCAGAGGGGGATGGAAGCAGGGGATGATTGGAGGAAAGGGGCCTGGGGGAGATTGTGGCACCGCAGAGGGTGGGGGATGGAGATAGGGGTTGTTGGTGGCACTGCAGAGGGGGATGGAGGCAGGGGATGATTGGAGGAAAGGGGCCTGGGGGAGATTGTGGCACCGCAGAGGGGGGTGAAGGCAGGGGGTGTTGCTGGCAGAGGGGGATGGAAGCAGGGGGTGATGCGACTAAATAATTTGACCTTATTATATCGAAAATAACAAAAATATGTTTTTTTTCACCTTAATATCTACCTTAAATCACATTGCTATTTGCCTAGCGTACTTGTTTGTAGCCTAAATACTGAAATTTGCACCTAAAAATGTAATTTAGTAACTTTCGTGAAATGCCAGTAAAAACGTGGCCGCGCCAGTAAATTTCGGGTGTCGTGCCAGTAAATTTCAATCTGGTAGGTTGGCAACACTGATCAGTACAGCTGTCATTCGAAAATGCAATACAAAAACGCATTACAAGACGCGACATCACTTTTTATTCTGTCGTACGAGAATGTTCGTGACTTTAGTAAACTCATTCGATTTGATCTGAGATTAGCATGCAAAAAAAAAAAAAACGGACAATCATTCGCCCGATAATCTCATTATGTGTACGGGGCATTAGTTACCTCCAATGAAAAAGAAGAAGAGTTATATTCACGTCAAACTGCGTAGATTCTCTATCTTTGTGCATTTCTCAACCTCCGCAATTCAAATGCCATTTTGCTTTTTTCCCCTCTTTGTATTATAGAATTGCACCTCTGTGGAATATTGCTGAACAGTGCAGGGGAACCCTGCGGACAGGGAAGGGTTACACCTGCAAGATCTCACCATCTCAGTATTTGCATTCAGCTACAATGAATGATGTCATTGCACAAGACAAAAGCGACCAATCGCAGGCCCCGGAGGCTGACCCATATAAATAACAGCATGCTGGGCTGCAGATTATAGTAAGAGCTGCTGCTGCACTTTGCTGATCTGTGAGAGCTGAATCAACCATGTCACCCCAGGTAAAGGCAAATACATGTTACTAACTGTCATAGGGATGTATCCTGGAAGGACCAATGGCTTGGCTGGGAGTGGATGTGCGATTTCATGCATCTCTCAGTGCAACATTGGGCTCTCTAGGTCCAGCACATCAGCTGTAGCCATTCTACAGCTGTCTGTCCCTGCTTTGTATTTTACTCTATGGAGAAGATTGATGATTGGGGGGGGATAGGGGGCTCTGGTGGGCATTTATTCAAAGTATGCGTACCCGATACATCCCTATGGGTGGACTATGCCTTTTAATTAGAGACTTTATTAAATTTTCTGTATCTGTCATCCCAATGCACTGTATCTAACTTCTCGTTCCTTAACTATATAACCTCACAAGGGTGGGGGGTCCTCTGATTCATGAGGGTGGTGTTTTTTTTTTTTGTTTTTTACACCAGATGTGCTGGGGTGATTCACAATCCATGGCAACTAAAAAAATGACTCTTTTATGAAGGCAGTTCACATATATATATATATATATATATATATATATATATATATATATATATATATATATATATATAATCACACACACATATATAATCACACACACATATATATACAAATTAATGTCATACATTTTTTTTTTTTTATATATATATATATATATATATATATATATATATATATATATTTAAAAAAAAACTATTTAATGCACACAAACATTTTATAAATGAAGGCTAAAAAAAAAAAGGTGTGTGTGTGTGTAAAATGCATGCAAGCACATTACAAAAAAAACGCAACACACTTGCATTAATGGATGTGGTGTGAATGAGCCCTAACTGTACATTTGGGTATTTGTAACTTAACCACTGGGCACATATATTCCCCTCCTGTCCAGGTGAAATTTCAGCTTCCGGCACAATTTCGCGGTCATGAAACATGGCTCCCAAACAAAATTGACGTCCTTTTTCCCCCGCAAGTAGAGCTTTCTTTTGGTGGTATTTGCTCACCTGTGCGGTTTTTATTTTTTGCGCTATAAACAAAAAAGAGCGACCATTTTGGGGAAAAAAAAAATACAATATTTTTTTACTTGTTGCTATAATAAATATCCTAATAAAAAAAAAAAAAAAAAAGGCCGATACGTATTCTTCTACATATTTGTCAAAAAAAAATCGCAATAAGCAACTGGTTTGCGCAAAAGTTATAGCGCCTACAAAATGGACAGAATTTTTTTACGACGATCTGCGTTTTTTTTTTTATTTATTTTTTTGGGACTGCGACATTATGGTGGGACACTTTTGACAAATTTTTGGCGCCATTCACGTTTATACTGCGATCAGTGCTATAAATATGCACTAATTACTGTATAAATGTGACTGTCAGGGAAGGGGTTAACACTAGGGGGTGAGGAAGGGGTTAAATATGTACCCTGCATAGTGTTCTAACTGTGGGGGAGGGGGACTGACTGGGGAGGTGACTGATCTGTGTCCCTATGTACAAGGGACACAGATCGGTCTCCTCCTCTCCAGAGACAGGACGCTGTCTCTGTGTGAGCCGGCAATGAGAGATAATCTCATAAGTTTACATTTGAGATCATCTCTCATTGGCCGCACAGATCGCATCGCAAACGGCCACTCTAATTGGCCATTCACGGCGATCTGTAAATGGCTGTGTCCAAGGGACAGTTTCCCCACTGCGCGCTCGGGAGCGCGCATGGGGAACGAGGAATGGGGCGGACGTCAATTGACTTCCTGTTGGATATTCAGATCGGCGCTGTAGCCGTCATTGGGCTATAGCAGGGGCCTCAAGTACTTAATACAAATGGTAAATGTGATTCTTCTGTTTCAAATATTTTTGTTGCATTTTATAATTATAAACACAATTCCATTAACGGAACATATACAATAATAGAAATAGATATTCCATTAACAGAACATGTATAATAGAAAAAGGCGTGTAAATGTGATTCTTACCTCTTATCAAGTAGAATTCTTTTGTGTCCTAATATATTATAATTGAGTTGTTTTTGTGTCCAATTCTTTATTTAGCACCTTTACCATCTGTATTTGTTTAAAACATATTAATGAGCTCCTATGGGAGTAGTGGAAAGTCTTTGTAGCACGCAAGACACTTATTTAGCCCAGGTTCACACTGGGTACGATTTAGTTCGATTTGAGATGCGATTTCACATGTGAAATCGCATCTCAAATCGGCAGCAATTGCGGGCAATGACACCGTCCTAATCGGTCCGACGCCGCATCTGCGGCGCTGCACCGATTTCAAAAAGTAGTTCCTGTACTACTTTTTGCAATTTCAGGACGCGATTTACATTGACATCTGTGCAGAACCCTGCACAAATGTCTCCTAAATCGCGCCGAAATCGGGACTGCCAGAGGGAGTGAAATCGCGTGATTTCACTCCCGCAGCCCAGTGTGAACCAGGGCTTATGGCGAGTACAGCATCGGTGTGGCTGATTGCTACCAATCAGGTTCCAGCTGGGCCAATTCATTCAGTGGTGTGTGTGTGTTTCTAATATAATAGTAGCTCCAGTTTTCTAACTAAGCCCTGTTTCACATTGCTGCTACTTCACTTTAAATTGCGCTATTTCACTTGGAGTAGCATGATTTCAAAGTAGCAAGGTCGGTGTGTTATCAGGTGCTACTTGATAGACATCTGTGGCTTTTTTTTTTTTTTTTTTTACTGCTCAAAAACGCCACTGCCCAAAACTGAGCACAATGATTTTATGCCTGGATTGGGGTGCCCTGACCCTAACTCTAGGGGAAGGGGTGCAGCTTGGCATCTTTGCACTAGCTGTCCTGGCACTGGATGAAGGAATGAGTTGTAGTAACTTGGTGAAATGCTTATTAAAGCAGAGCTCCAGCCCTCCCACCAAAAAAATTAAAAAGCCAGCACCTACAAATACTGAAACTGCTGACTTTTAATATTGGGACGCTTGCCTGTCCAGGAATCCTGTGATGTTGGCACCCTAGCCATGTGGGTTTTTTTTTTTTTTTTTTTTATTATACTTGCCTAGGTGGATGCTGCAAGTCTGGTGCCCCCATAGCAAGCTGCTTGCTGTGGGAGCACTCAACAGGAGGGAGGGGCCAGGAGCACCAAAGAGGGACCCAAGAAGAGGAGGATCTGGGCTGCTCTGTGCAAAACCATTACACTGAGCAGGTAAGTATAAGTCGCTTTTTCTTTTTTTCATTAAAGGGGTGTTCCAGTAATTTTTTTATGTTTATTAAGTCAGCAGCTACAAAAAGTGTAGCTGCTGGCTTTTAATAAACATACTTACCTGCCCCACGTTCAGCGACGCGCCGGCCGGGGGTCTGCTCCTCTCCGGCCACCATCTTCATTCCAAGTGTGGGCACCTGGCCGTGACGGCTTTTGGCTTCACGGCCGGGCACCCACTGCACATGCGGGAGCGTCAATGCGAATGCATGAGCGATGCTGCGCCATCCAATTTGCCAGGCGATCGCCTGGGACCTGTGATGTGTCCCAGGTGATCGACCTACAGGGAGGGGCTGCAGAAAGGCGATTAGACTTTCGCCTTAGCAGCCCCTCGGTTGAAGGAGGAAGTGGGACAGGAAGAACCACTCCTCCTAAAGCCCCCATCTCCCCCCCCCCCCCCCAAAATGACATGCCAAATGTGGCATGTAAGGGGGCGAGGAGTGGATTAAGCGGAAGTTCCACTTTTGGGTGGAACTCCGCTTTAAATAACAAACAAACCTATACCTTCAATATCTCCTGTCCTGCTGATTGCTCCTTGGTGTAGAAATGTTCTATAATGGACACTCCTTTTCACAGCGCTGAACCACAGGATGGGTGGTAAAAGGAATGGTTGGGTGACCTTACCCCCCCCCCCCCCCCCTCTTAAAATGCAGAGGTGGCAGACGGGAGTATGTACATGCTGTGGCCACAATGCTTTGTGTGCTGCAAAATTTCTATGCATGGGACTGCACTGCATGCCTGAGATGGAGCAACGTTATAGGAGTTTAACGATTGAAAAAAACCTCAAAGGATTGGGATTGTAAAGGCAACAAATAGAAATTTCAAAAAGTATACAAATTTATTACAAAATATAAATATTATATTGCAGGTGCCTTCCCCTCAGGGCCAGACTGGGAATAAAAAGCAGCCCTGGAAATTATATTATACCAGCCCAACATCATGCGCTTTGCCGGACCCGATCACCGCTGGAGTCCGGCGATCGGTCCCAGGAGCTGAAGAACGGGGAGAGCCGTGTGTGAACACGGCTTCACTGTGGCGGCGTCAGGGATCGTGTGATCCCTTTTTATAGGGATACACAATCGAATGACGTCACACCTACAGCCACACCCCCCCTACAGTTGTAAACACACATTAGACCACACATAACCCCTTCAGCGCCCCCTTGTGGTTAAATCCCAAACTGCAAATGTCATTTTCACAATAAACAATGCACTCTAAATGTATTTTTTGCTGTGAAAATGACAATGGTCCCAAAAAATTTGTCAAAATTGTCCGAAGTGTCCGCCGTAATGTCGCGGTCACGAAAAAAATCGCTGATCGCCGCCATTAGTAGTAAAAAAATTAATAAAAATGCAATAAAACTATCCCTTATTTTGTAAACGCTATACATTTTGCGCAAACCAACCGATAAAGGGGGGGGGGGGGGCGGTTGGTGGGGGGAATGATTAAACTTTATTTTAAGGAATATGGGCCTTACCCCCCCCCCCCCCCCACCTTTTTTATTTTTGGCTTGGCTCAGCTGTGATGGGACACTAACCGTTAAAATAGTAGCGTGCCTCAGCCTCCATTTTGTGCTTTAATGAATGGGTTCATTAACGTATTCTATTTCCTCCAATAACGGCACAATCTGTAACAGTATTGTGTGAGGTTTAGGAAGGCTGGGTGAGAACTGGCAGTAGAGCAGTGTACAATCAGGCCATTGTTCCTCAATTTAAGGACAAGTTCACGTTCTGGGCCCTTGTGCTAAAAGCCTTCTAAAATTCCTTAAAGGGCTGGAGCACTACATGGATCCGAATCCATTCTTGCATAAGATTACCCAGGCTTTTCTGAAAGTTGCTATCAAAGTAATACTTAATTCACCTGGCAAAGTCTTGCGACTTTCAGGTCGCAGTAGTGTGAACCAAATCTTAACCATTCTGTCCCTTTTCTGACAAATAGACAAGGTAACGGCTTTTATGCCCCTAAGTCGCCATAAAAAAGCCCCGACTTTCAGGTGTTGCTATACATGTAACATCAACATTCCACACCACCACTGGCCCACTGCAGGACTTTCCTGAAAGGCAGTATGGGGACCTCACTTATGATTCCCAGAGGTATTGGAAGTTGGACAAGGATTTTCATTTCCATGAAAGGTCTGTTTGCAATTCCCCCCCCCTTCTTTTTTTTTTTTGTTTTGTTTTGTTCCCTACAATCAAACATTGTTATACTCCCCTATCCTGCTGCCTGTTCTGTGATCTTCACCCTTATGAAGAGCTAGGGTAGCCTGAAGAAGCTTTCCATCAACACTTTGCATGTTGGATTTCCTGTTGTAGTTTTGTACATTTTACTCTTGGGCACCTATACTTAGAGTAATGATTCTAGAAACAGGACAGGCAAGGGTGGTCTTATACTGTAATTAACTTTTTAAAAGTATTTCATGGTGTTACAAAAAAAAATGGCTAATATAGTGTGAGGGAGGGCAGAACAGGCAGCCTGAATATGTATGAACTCAAACCAATCCCTGGGAGGTGTGCCCAGAAGGTGGAAGGGAGAGTCCAAAGGTAATCTGGTGGCAAAGGGCAGTGTTCCTGGATCCAGTTGTTTAGGATGGGGGACCCATGTGTGCAGACTCTGCCCCACAGGCAGAAAAGCTAGAAGAGCCAGAGTGATTACATTGAGGTTCCAGCCAGGCTTCACAGGGGGGCCTACTGAAGAATCTTTGTCAAGGGAGTGAGGTTGGTCAATGGAAGGCTGAGGCCGGGTACACACGACCGGTTTCCTCGGCAGAATTAAGCAAGAAACTCGATGGGAGACGTATTCTGCCAAGAACCAGTCGTGTGTACACTTTTCGCCGAGAACTGTCGAGGAACTCGTCGAGCCAAAAAGAGAGCATGTTCTCTATTTCCTCGATGGGCAATGGGAAAATTTGGCTTGACGAGTTTTTTTTGACAGCCAAACAAGGAACTCGACGGGGAAAACGATGTGTTTCGCCCGTCGCTTTTCTCGGTCGTGTGTACGCGTCCTCACTGGAGAGTACCTGAAGGAAGTTGGTGGGAACAATTCAACCGTCCCGTCGCTAAGCAAGTACAAGACCCCAGTGCTGCAGAGTGTGCAAGTGGGGTGCTTTGAGACTCGAACGGGTATAGGTCAGCCTAGAAATCCAGTGGGACATTTATGTTACAAGTGGAATACAGGCACAGGTTTTACAATTCATCCAGAAGTGAAGCAGTCCAAGTTGTACAGTTTTTGTAGTTCCAGGGTAACTAATGCTCCCCATCCTTATCCATTTCACTGCTCCCATAAGTACCCTAAAAAGATCCCATAGATTGATTTTTGAGCTAGAGGAAGAATGCCAAAAATGCTTTGGGCATGGGTGTGTACTGAAAGGGGAAATGGGGCCAAATTACCAGCGGCTCATATTGGGGTAGCACTATAAGTCATTGACTCAACTGAAATCAGTGGTACAACGTAGTCTGGCAACTCCCAGTTTAAAGACAAGTGAGGACAGTAATGGTGGCATTAAAGTATATGGATTTTTTTTTTTGTTTGTCTCTTCAGAGCTTTACCTTTTACTTCCTGTTTCGGCAACAAAAAGTGAGAAGAACTCTTTACAAAGCAGGGGGAATTCCCCTCTTAGTTGTCACCAAATGGTGTCTACATTGGCAGATTCCCCATTGCTTCATTGAGAACTAACATTTTTGGATTTCCCATCACATTCGGTCGCAAGAGACAAAGATGATTTATAAGTGGGGCCACAGGTATATATATATATATATATTCTCTGAATTGCCAGGGCCTTCGCCAATTTATTTGGCCCACTGAGCGCGCCGGACAGTGCATTGGAAGACCTGGTTGACAAGCGATGAAAGATTTGCCCAATTAGGGCACATTACACTGTTGGAGAAATGCTTGGAGACTTTTACTTCAGCATCAGTTTGGTGTGCCAGGACAGGTTCCTTGCAGTATATTGTAGAGTCTCTGTGTAGTGAGTCCACACGTTAAAGTGCACCAAACACCACTTTTCATTGAAAGTGGATCCAAGTACACGTGTAGCACCCCCTTACTTTCAGTACGGGCACTATGCTAAAGTTAGTGGGCGAATGGGAGAGTTATTTTGCTCCCATTCATAATTTGTCAAGTTGCAGGCTGCTGATATTTCAGAACTGTCCTGTAGGTCGGTCTGTGACCCAGGGGTGTGATTACACCCCTGGGCGGCAGTTGGTGCTAGAGGGGTTCTGACATAGCCACTTTTCCCCAGCAGCCAATTAGAGGAGTTCTTCCCTCGCTGGGAAGGTGTATATCTGTGGCAGCTGTTCTGGGGGTCGTTGGTTCTTTTTCTCTGCGCGGGGTCCACGTTCCAGGTGCGGCATCCACGGACCCCGCTCGCGTGGCCCACCTGGCCGGAGCTGCCTGCTCCATGAAGACCTATCCAGATGATGGGGGGGCCCCAGTGACTTACTGGGTCCCCAACCTTACTGAGAAGATCCCAGGCTGTGTGCCGATCGGCTTGAGGAGAACCCGGAGGCAGGTTCTCAAAAAGGGCTTGAACGAACCATCGGGGATCTGGTTACCGGAATTGACAGGTATGTTGGCTGTCAACTGGTGACCCCTTTCATTGCATTTACTGGGAGGATTCGCTCAATCCGAATTGTTTCTTGAGTACTGAAGTACTAAGCCTGTGGCAGAGGCCTGAGCCAGGTCTGCAATCGAGACCTGTTCCTTCCAGCAACTTAAAGTGACATTTTGGCTGCCAGGTTTAAAACAAGGGTCTGTCCGGAGGCACTTCACCCACTCTGGCGAGAGTGACGATGAACTGTATCTACTACTATTAAGAGCAGGAATGCTCTATTTCTTATCCAGGCCTGATACCGCACTGTTCTCTATTGCTTCATCAACCTTTCCTATCCCCTGTTGATGTTGGCCGTTGTTGGGCCCTGGAATAAAGCATTTGACAATCCATTTGGTGACTGGACATTCGTTCACTGCTACTACCCCTAGACACACTACAAGGTAACTTAATACGCCGATCCCAAACAACAACCAGCGGCTCCTTTGGGGGTGAGCGCTACACACCTTTTCTCCATCATGTCTGAGGCAGATGTTCCCATGGCACTGTGAGGGGACCAGCAGCGTCTGTCCACAGGCAAAGGTGGACGTGGTCCGTCTTTTTTTTTTTTTTGCTGCAGCAAGTTCTATACACTGTACAGATGCACCACTTTACAGGCACACTAAGGGAACCCCCCCCACAGGCACTATATTTTAAAGGTGTGTGTGTGTGTGTGATATATACTCTTATTTTATTTTTTTGCCTTTTGAAATGGCGTTCTTTGTTCGGTTCTGAACTTTTGCGGTGTTCAAACTGAAGAGGAAGGTCTCTTCGGTTCAACAGCCCAGCGCTGTAGCACACAATGGGAGAAGGTGTGTGTGTGTTTTTTTTTTTTTTCTCAATGTAAATACTGTAGATCTGTGACTGCTGTCATCTGTCAGGAGTGCGGACACTGATCTGATATGGAGTACAGCACACCATGCCAAAGTGACAGCAGAGCTCCATGGATTGGATTGCGATGGCCACTCCTGTCATTTGCAGTGCTGGTGTGTTTTTTAGTTTTCTTAAAATAAGCAGCAAGCAGCAGAATTTTCCATCAACGCCTTATCTAGCTAATCTATCCTAACCGGCCTCTGAAGATTTTCCATCTAAAAGCTGCTGCAATATGTATAGTGGTCCAACACCCCTGCTTTGCAGTACTGCAATCTACAGGAAAGGTGGGCATTGCAGCTCTCTAGCTGTAACAAGAAAGTGGTTGTAACACACAGCTGTACAGAGACTACTGCTCACACAGCACCCATTAAACCATCCATACACTAATTAATATAATTTCACAAAGTTCATCAACAACTGGACAAGTCACTTCAGGGGTGGCTCTATTGGCTCCGAGCCAACATCTTTTTGCCTGAAAATTGTCAAATGAACAGTGGCTGCATTCAGTCAGATGCAGGGGCGGACTGACCATTGAGTGACTCGGGCACTGCCCGAGTGCCCCATGCCACTAGGGGGCACCATCAGGGTTGCCGGGCTCAGTAAAACCAGGGACAGTATGTAAAAATCAATGTTTTATTTAGATATGTCCAAAACCGACATGCTTTTGATGTGAAAATCCTGAGATTTTAGCTGCCCCGTCTCTGCACTGCCTCCAGGCGTGGTGGCCATCTGTAAGCCCAGGGGCCCCATAATCTTCTATTGCCCGGGGGCCCCATGAGTTGTCAGTCCGACCCTGGTCAGATGCAGCTGCTGTTTTGGTATTCCAACAACTGCAGCAGTAGGGTTTTTTTTTTCCTCTCCATGCTGTATAACGTGGATGGATTATGTTAAATTTATGAGATTATATATATTAGTGTGTCAGTGGCGGCCCGTCCATAGAGACGCACTGGCGCCACCCCCCTCCCGCAGTCACAAAAAAAAAAAAAAAAAACGGGCCCTTTACAAACTTTTATTCGGCTAAAATGTAATTTTGACATTATAGCCGAAGTTCTGGTGGCCGTCTATAGAGGGCGCTGCAGCGCCACCCCCTCTCGCAAATAACACACATTCAATGCAATGCTTTGAATGTGAGTTATTGTTGCCAGCTGCCTGGTCTATTCATATAACCGGACATGGGTCGCCGGTTACCCGAATAGCGGCAGCTGGTTGGCTGAGGGGAACTGCCTATCAAAGCCAGCAGCTCTGATAGGCTTTTCCAGTACCGCCCTCCGGCTCTCGGAAGTCTATACTCGGAAGCGCAGGCAACCTGCGGTCCTTGCATAAGACTGACGGCCGTTTCAGCCAATCGGGTTCCCGGATTCTGGTTATCAGGATCCTGATTGGCTGAAGCTTCTCCACGGCGGCAGAAGACATCGAGGGAGGACATGGAAGCGTCAGGTAAGTGTTTTTTACAGGGAAAGTGGCATCATGGGGCACAGTGGCATCATGGGGCACAGTGGCGACAATGAGCATAGTGGCATGGGGCACAGTGGTGACAATTGATGGCACAGTGACTGCATATGATGGCATGGCACAGTGGTGACAATTGATGGGCACAGTAGCTGCGTTGCATGGCACAGTGGTGACAATTGATGGCACAGTGGTGGCATATGATGGCATGGCACAGTGGTGACAATTGATGGCACAGTGGTGACAATTGATGGCACAGTGGCTGCATTTGGTGGCTGCATGTGATGGGCACAGTGAGGCTAAAATATTTTTTTTTTCCGTTTGCGCCCCCCCCAAATTTTTGAGCACCAGCCACCACTGGTGTGTGTTTATGGCCAACCTTGGCAGTAGTCTCCATGGATGAGGGTCTCTGAAAACAAGTGGCAAAAAAAAAAATCTGTTTTGCTGCACTCTGAATTTATTAGTATCCAACTTTTCTTAAGCTGAAGACTTCTCTTTAATTAAAATCTCATAAGTGTTAAATGTAGGTTCAACGATTGGATCCATTATAATGGAATTTGATCTTTCTTCAGGCCGGGTTCACATGTGTGCAACCGCAGTTTCGTGCCTGGGTCCAGTACGCTTCTGTTCACCCGTTCAGGTGCGAATTCAGTCAAAAATTCAGACCCGATTCGCACCTGAACTGGACCCAAAAAACACACGGGACTCTCTTGACAGCCAGTCTCGCTTGCATGTTGTGCGACTTGGATGCGAGGAAAACCATGCATGTAAACCCAGCCTTAGGCAGCAGACTATATGAAGGCCCTGATCATTAATATATTTTCACTTGCCTTTTCTGTCTCTGATTTCCTACAGGCAGATTTTGACAAAGCAGCGGAGGAGGTCAAGAAATTGAAAACAAAACCAACTGATGATGATCTGAGGGAACTGTACGGCCTCTACAAGCAGTCCACTGTTGGGGACATAAATATAGGTACTGTTTGACATCTGTACGAGTACACGAGATTGCCTGCATTTCTGTTACATCTATAGTACTACAACTTGCCCCCTTCCTGGACTATAGTATAATGAAGGTATTGTGGTGTATATAGTATAAAGAAGTTGCATGGCACTTGGTCCCACAAAATGATACTTGGTTCTGTATGCTCTAAATGGGGAATAGTGCTTGGAGGTGGGGGTAAGGGGTGACTTAGTACCTGCACCTAATCTGAGGTGGGGACGACGACACCCTGGAACTGAAACTGCCGTCTGATCATTCAGCTGCTTAGCTTCCCACAGCGCCTTTGCCGCCCTGGTAGTTCTGATGCTGCTTAATGGTACAGTCCAGAGGCTGCCCACAACCATAAGCATTAATTCATCCAGGTCTTTTGATATTCATTGCTTGGAAGAACTTTAAACAGGAGAGGGGTTAGGCCAGTGATGGTGAACCTTGGCACCCCAGATGTTTTGGAACTAAATTTCCCACGATGCTCAACTACACTGCAGAGTGCATCAGCATCCACTGATGGTAGTGGCCTAACTACACTGACACTTGCATACACTGTCTGACCAACCTCAGCCATGGTGTCACAGCAGTCAGTCATCAGAGGAGCCTGGAGGGGAGAGGAAAGCCGCCGAGTGGGGATGTGGCGCAGCGGCCGCATTGTAATTCCTGCCTTCTGGGGCCTGCAGCGCCTAAAATGGATGTCCTGGCATTGGACCAGTGGGACGTCCATCATAGGTGTTGCGCAGGCTCCAGAAGGCGGGACTTGCTATGGCACTCGGCAACATTTCGCAGTGGCCAGGATCAGATCGGTCCCAGCGCTCGCTCGGGGCTAACAATGGAGCCTTGCAAACATGAGACTCTGGGCATTTTTCGGGGTCACATTCGGGTCTCTAGCCATCCCCCTCCCAAAGCTCCTGGCTAGTGCTGGTACTTGCATCTAAAAACCAGAGTCTCCATGTATCCTGATTTACGGTTGCTGCTTGTAAGTCTCCAGGATGGCTGCACACTTCAGTCCAGTGAGGGAGACTATCCTTCTTCAGACCAGATATTATGGTGAAGTCCCACAGCCAGCTCCTCAGATCACTCCTAGCTCTGCCACAGCTGAGACATCAAAAACGGCAACACAGTCCACAGCCCCAGAGGCTCCAGAACTCTCACTGCTAGGGAAGAACACTTGCTCCAGACTATTTATCACAGCCACCTTCTGGACACTGCCCTCCAAGGATTGGCTGGATCATGATAAATATTCAGACTTCTCTCTCTTTCTCTCTCTCTCTTTCTCTCTCCTCTCTCTTTCTCTCTCCTCTCTCTTTCTCTCTCCTCTCTCTTTCTCTCTCCTCTCTCTTTCTCTCTCCTCTCTCTTTCTCTCTCCTCTCTCTTTCTCTCTCCTCTCTCTTTCTCTCTCCTCTCTCTTTCTCTCTCCTCTCTCTTTCTCTTTCTCTCTCCTCTCTCTTTCTCTCTCTCCTCTTTCTCTCTCTCCTCTCTTTTTCTCTCTCTCCTCTCTTTTTCTCTCTCTCCTCTCTTTTTCTCTCTCTCCTCTCTTTTTCTCTCTCTCCTCTCTCTTTCTCTCTCTCCTCTCTCTTTCTCTCTCTCCTCTCTCTTTCTCTCTCCTCTCTCTTTCTCTCTCCTCTTTGTCTCTCTCCTCTTTGTCTCTCTCCTCTTTGTCTCTCTCCTCTTTGTCTCTCTCCTCTTTGTCTCTCTCCTCTTTGTCTCTCTTCTCTTTGTCTCCTCTCTCCTGTGATTGGCTATTTACCGTGATTTGTGATCGGCTGTGTCCAAGGGACATGGCCAGCACAGAAGTTCCTCGATGCGTGCTTGGGATCACGTGCGGGGAACGAGGAAAGGGGCGGCCGTCAAAAGACTGCGTCCCAGAGAAGTAGAGCAACCCTATGGCCGTTGGGAAGTGGTAGGGGTGTGTGACAGGGGGCGTGTCCTATGCCTACATACATTAGTAGGTGTCCCTCATTTCCCTCTCAAAATGTTGGGAGGTATGTCCTATACTAGGAGGGTGCTACACAAAAGAAATCTACTTTAAATCATTTGCAAAAACAAAAAAAGGCCAGCTGTACTTTGTGACAGTTCTACTGTAACCTGAAATATATATTGTACCTGTGTACTGTAGGTGAAAACATCTATTTGTTTTTGTACAGAGTGTCCTGGCATGCTAGATCTGAAGGGCAAGGCCAAGTGGGACGCATGGAACCTAAAGAAAGGTAAGATTTTTCACTTTAATCTCCCAATCCGTACCATTCTATGAACATATATGCACAGTATACACTCAGAACTGCATACCAACAACAAGAACCCTGCTCTCCATTTTCCTGCCGGGATTCCCGGCAGAGTGTTTCCTGCCGAGAAAACTGGTCATCTGTATGCTTACCTGTTCATTTGTGGGGTGAAGTAAGATGGCGGCGAGGGCATCGAATGTGACGAGCGCCGGCTTGTCGTAGTCAATGACATCACAGCATTCTTGCCATTCCCGATTTTTCTGCTTTTTAGTAATCTTCATCTGTCCCATGCTGATGTTCCTTGGCCACCTGCAAAAAATGTTGGTGGTTGCATATGGGCCAGTCGGGGTTCTTCTCCCATTCGAGAGTCAAAATGCATTGTGTATTTTGGCCTAATATGTTTGAAGAACTAGAGTTGCTTCTCGGCCACCAATCCCAAGTACGAATGTTGCCTGTGGAGAAATCTTTCCAGTTCATAGTAGGAACATGTTAAAACATAAGCTCCCCTTTTGAGCCAGGTATTTGTACCCACTTCTGGCCACGCAGTCTGCCGGTAGACTGCGGGCAGAACATCAGTCCCGTTCAGCCCCCCCCCCCCCCCCGTTGTGTTCTGGGAACACTAGGCTCCCAGAACACAGCGGGAGCCAGTCAGACGGCACAGCGTGACTCGGGCAGTGAAGCCGGAGCGTGAAGGATGGCGGGGGGGACAGCAGAGTGACGAGCGGTCGCGCGTCCTCTGCTGCGGATTTACCAGGACAGGTAAGTGTGCTGATATTAAAAGTCAGCAGCTACAGTATTTGTTCACAGAAGGCTGTAAATGAATGAACTAACAATCGCTTCTTTCACTGTGGCAGATGGGTTTGTAGTTCTCAATGAATTGCAAGGGCACCCTCTTGGTTCATTGACCCGTCCTTCAGCTTTGTAACTGTCTGCCTGTATGGAGGTGCAGGCAAGCTGGAGGCAGTTTCTGCAGAAGCCTGACATTGCACCCACAATCCACTTATTGCGGGTAACAATACTCTGCAAGATCATCGGATAACAATTTAAAATGGAGTCTTTCTTTTTTGCAGTGTTAAAAAAAAAAGAAAAAAAAATGTGTAATCATTCGATCCTGGTTTCTTTGCAAAATTGCATAAGTTAAAGCAGGAGCTTTGGTCAAAGTTCTACTATAAAGTGTTACTAAACCCAGGACTCTGCATTCGCTATATCTGGTCTCCCACAGTACACAGAACATGGAATGGCAATGGTTTTAGTAAATATAAACTGCATAATACAAGACTGCTGATGAGAAAATGTAACGTATATCAATGTCCAGAGCGCCTGTTTAAAGCTTGGAGTTTTCATTCTACTCTGATTGTCCTATGAGGCTGCATGACCCTTGACCCTCAGCACAGTGCTGATTGGCACTGTGCTGATCACATGCACACCCCCCCCCCCCCCCAAAAAAAAAGCTCTCTAGGAATACACACCACACTGAGCATGTGCAGAATGCCCCCAAGGCTCTGTTCTATCAGCAAATGGTTTGGAAACTGGAAGAAGAGGAGGATCAGATGACAGTATCGAACAGCCTTTTTCACAATGCACAGGATTAACCCCTTGGGTTCCACAGTAATGACAAGCATGCTTAACTGCATATATATACACACTTATTTTACTGTTGTGTGTAGACACTTAGCTTTTTGACATGTGTCGTCCCCGTCCCCCCATATGAGATTTTCCAATAGAGACTCAGAATGAGGAATGGTTGGAACTCCATTTGGTGCAGACAATAATACAAAATTACCATTATTTCATTAAAAATTAAAAAAATGCTACCTCTCTGCCTTCTGTTTTTCAGGCTTGTCTAAAGAAGATGCGATGAGCGCCTATGTTTCTAAAGCCCATGAGCTGATAGAAAAATATGGCCTGTAACAAGGTCACATGATCTCCTAGCGCCTTCACACAGCGGCAACCTAACTGTCAGAACAAATGGGAAGAAAACTATAATAACGCTCCTATACCAGGTCTTGGCTCACGTGATGTTTTCAGGTATAATTAACAACCTAGGATCCTCCAGTCACAGAAGAACCTTGCTTTGGTCTGTACTCCTTTCTGCACTGACTTATTAAAACTCTTTTACAAAATGACAGGCGTGTTCTTGTATTTTTAGAAGTGTATGTGATCAGGCTCTGCGTATTGGCATATGTATTATGCATGACTGGAGCTTTATAAGGTGACGTTACGTGTGACCCAAGAGAATGGCCACGGGGTCAAATAATATTGAATTTCTTAGCGGTCCCAAAGTGATGGGAGAAATCCCTACTGTTTATATCAGGGGTCCTCAAACTATGGCCCTCCAGTTGTTCAGGAACTACAATTCCCATCATGCCTAGTCATGTCTGTGAATGTCAGAGTTTTACAATGCCTCATGGAACTTGTAGTTCCGCAACAGCTGGAGGGCCGTAGTTTGAAGATCCCTGGTTTATATGTTTAGCAGATGCTTTAATGCAGCAACTAAATATTTCCACCAAACTGAGGTCCAGTTGGTATTCATTCGTTCTTTTGCATTTTATGGACTCTCCTTTTCACCCATCACTTGCCAAAAGACAATGTCGCATTACTTTCAAAGAGGGTTCCTCGCCACCCATTTTCAAAGAAGATTCAGTCTTTAGATCCCCTTTCACTCTGGGGCATTTTTCAGGCGCTTTAGCACAAAAAAAAGCGCCTGAAAGAAGTCTCATCTGCAATCCCAATGTGAAACCCTGAGTGCTTTAAGAGCCCTTTCACACTGCCCGAAAAACTGCTTTACCGGCGTCTTTCGAGTGCTAGCGGGGCAATTTTAACCCCGCTCGTGGCCGAATAAAAAGTTAAGTGCCGCTGCCAAGGCACTTTGCAGGCGCTTCCAATTGATTTCAATGGGAAGGGGCGATTTATTTACCGCTTCTAAAGCGCTGCAAAGAAGGTGTTTGCAGCACCTCAGTGTGAAAGCACTCGGGCCTTCACATTGGGATTGCAGATGAGGCTTCTTTCAGGTGCTTTTAGCTAAAGAAAACGCCTCAGTGTGAAAGGGGTCTTAGAAGTTGTGGACAACCAGGGCTTTTTTTTTTTTTTTTCTCAGAATAGGTGCAGAATCCATACCCCCCTCCTTCTGAGTCTATCCTTATCTTTGTCTCCGACCCTTCTCCTGAGCACTGTTCCTTGGTTCCACCTCATACCTACATCCCAGTATAGCCCTTTTAAAGAATACAGAACCAAGTATTGTTTTGTGGTGATAATGAGTTAGTTGATGACATAAAAAGCAGTAAAATAGATCCCTCAGGCAATGGACCCCTGCAGCAACTATCGTACCACCTCCAGCAACAAAAGATCCAGCCCCAATAGATCCTCCATACAAAGAGATCCCTACCAGTGACCATGGATCCCCAGCATCAATGGGCCTCCAGGACACCCCATGCCCCCCCCACATGTCATTAAATGCATTCAGTGCCAGAACTGTGTACAACCTAATGGAGAGATTCTGATAAACAAGGTTTCACCCATTCACTGATATAATGTGGTGGCTGATAGGTCAGTCTTGTTGTTCAAATCTCGCTATTTTGTTTGGAGCTGCTGAGTAAATCTTGACTTGACATGCACACTCTGAAAAGCAATCTAGTGTGTTTTTTTATTTTTTTGCCCAATGGAACTAACATGCTGCAACTGCGACCCAAATGTTTTGCTTGCAGCTGCGGCACTTAAAGCGGATCTCCCACGCCAAAAACATGTTTTTCTTAATGGCTATTTAAAAGGTTAATGCCCCTAATTAGCTGAACTCACGTTTTTTGTCTCCCGCGGCCGCTCCGCTGCCATCCTGTGCGAAAAAACAAGTTATATTCCTCCTTCCGTTTAGGTTCCATTTTAACTGTGGGCATAAGCCCACAGATCGGCACTTCCTTCTTCTGGTGGATGCTGATGTCCCAGCATCCACCGCTCGATGCGCACGAGCAACGCAGAGCAGCTGCTTGAGCGTCTGTGTTGCCATGACAACGGCAACCTCCTTCCTTTGTTTATGCCGCGCGTCACTTCCTGCCTAGGAAATAGCGCGATATTTGATCACACGGCTGCGCAGTTTACACAGGGAGCTATGGAGAGAAGCTCCCAGAGCACACTGCATGGAGCAGGAAGCGACGCAATGCCCGGAGAATTCCCGCAGTGAGCCAGACCGGAAGGCAGTCTACTGTACAGGTACTGTACAGATTTACTTTAAAAAAAACATCCGTTTTGATAATGTCATACAGCGGCAGTGTAATTAAAGAATTGTTAGAATTAGGGTGGAGATCCGCTTTAACATTCAAAATTTGACTTGGTTGCAGTGTGACACTATTATTGACTTCAGGGAATGAGGTTTGACAGGCTACGTTAAACTTGCTGCAGTGGTAAATGTCCAACCCCCCCTTGACTGTGTTGGCTTTTAGGTGGGTGGTCAGTGAAGGGAGTGGTAGAACCACGTTTCAACCACTTGTTTGGCACCCATGTAAAAGAGGCCTAAATGTGACTATAATGGGCGAGGCCTTTTGAAACTCTTTGAAAAGCAAATTCCATAAGACAACTGTTTTAAGCACACAGTAAATCCTTTTTTATAGCAAATTTGTATCTTTCGTATTGGCTATATACTTCATGTTATCAGGCCTAGTCTAACCCAAAAAGGTTCCATACCAGTGAAAGGCCTTTTTATTTTTTTTCATGGAGGCCTTTCACACGGGCTGCCCAATCAGGTTTTTCAGGTGGACCTGATCGGACCCTTCATTCACCCTATGGCACAGGGTGCTATCTGATCCCGTCAGCCAAATCCAGATGGGTGGTGGTCCTATTTTTCCCTCCGTTGATCAGATGAAAATAGACAGGCGGTCAGTTTTCATCCACCCTTCCCATAGAGAGCGCGGCTCTGACATGTCAGTCTCTGCACAGTGAGTAAAGAACCATCATCTGCCTGGTCAGGGAGGATAAGCGGAGCAAGCAGAATCTATATAACAGAGGTGCCCTTATGAAAGTCTTTGACTTTTGTTACAGATATGAAAGATAACAAGGAAATGCTGAATGCAATCCTCCAGAATGTAGACTCAAATGTAAAGGTGTATTAGTGCTGGGGGAAGGGGGGGGAGGGTTTGTAATTAAAGTAAATCTGTTACTTTGGTCTGGCATGATAAAAGCACAGTTTTTACTTTTACCACTTCCATACCGGACCATAGTAAAACGGCACCGGCAGAAACGCCCATCCTAGGCGAGCATCATGACGTCCTCCCTGCTCCTGTGGACCCCACAGTGCGGCGATCGGGGATGAGGCATGTCTCTCGGGACACGGCCCATCCCAGATCAGTGTAAAGCGCCAATAAAAAAATGTCTTTACCATGTGACTGGCTGTGTCCAATCACAGCCGGTCACAGAATGTAGAACCATGGTAACTCGCTGTTACCGGGTTCTCCTGACATACCAATTGTGTGTGAGGAGGAAATTGCGGTAACAGCTTGTTACTGCTTACAGCACACTAACACGCACTGATTTCCCCCTCCCCCTCCAGTAATAGAGGAACTGTCACCAGCCCTATCGGAGTAGCTAGATGCAGCCCATGCCTCATAAAATATACCTTGGTGTTTGCTTTCCAAAATGGGGTCATTTTGTGGGTAATTCCACTGTCCAGGGCCTTCAAAAGTGTGATAGGTAGGAATGAAATTTAGATGTGTCATTTATGCTCCTAGAACACCTGAAGGTACTACTTCAATGTTGGGCCTCTGTGGCCAGGCTCTGTAAAAGTATCACACATGTGGTATCGCCATACTCAGGAGTAGCCGAATGTGTTTTGGGGTGTAATTGGAAGTGTGTGTGTGTGTGTGTAAAAATAAAACAACTTTATTTTCCCAAGAATTGTGGGAAAATATTACAACTTCCAAAAACTTGCCTCTTACTTAATACCTTGGACTGTCTACTTTAAAAAGGGGGGGGGGGGTCATTTGTACTTTCCTGACATTTCAGAGCCTCAAATGCAATTGGCACATCGGGTGCGATCAATTTTCAATGATTGGCACCATAGCTTGTAGACTAACTCACACAGACCAACTTAATTGGGTTATTTTTTACCAAAGATGTCTGGGCAGTATACATTTTGGCCAAAATTGTTATGAAAAATGTTATCATATAAACTAAAGTGTGTGTGTTGGGGGGGGGGGGGGGGGGTTGGGTTTCACTCATGTTGCAAAAAACAATCCAGTAGTGATTAAATACCAAGTAGTTGTGTGTGGTTGGGGGTGGGGGGGGGGGGGGTGGGATAATAAAAAATGTTTGGGTACAGTGTTGCAAGAGTGAGTAACTGGCATTCAAAGTGTGAACTGAAAATTGGTCTGGGCAGGAGGGGGGTATAATTGCCCTGTATTGAAGTGGTTAAGGATGAAGGCAACCTTTTGAAATGAATGGGCTGCCAACACACCCAGACATGACCCTTTTGTAATGTGTTGCCTTAGTGCATTGGGGTGCCATTTTAAATAAATGGCACGGCAATGCAGTGCTATATATATTTATTTATTATCAGTACTTGTAGTGATGTCAATTTACGCTTTACATATATATTTGACATCCTTATAAATTCACATCGGTCTCTGCCCACAAGGAGCTTACAATCCAAGGTCCCTCACATTCATACAAAAACTAGGGCCAATTTAGACAGAAACCAATTAACCTACCAGCATGTCTTCGGAGTGCCCAGAGGTAACCCATGCAGGCACAGGGAGAACATGCAAACTCCATTACCACAAAGTGGTGGTGTAAATGTGCCCAAAGGCTAAAACATGTCAACCTTCAGTGCCTAGGTTCTTTGGTAGTCCTTACTAAATTAAGGTGGGTTTGCCTACTCTGCGTTTGACTAGTGTGTTTTTTTTATTTTTTTTACAGCATATCCAAATGTAGGTAAGTGGCTTTTTTTAATTTTATCTTTATTGCTGACTTTTGGACTTGTCTTTTTGCTTAGTAGTGACTTTGGCACTTTAAATGAAATCCAGTTGTTCTGTTAGAGCAGAGCTATTAATTATCAGGTGCAGGTTTGCTCTATTAAAACCGTTTCCTGGATACCTTTTTGGAAAGCAAGTAAATATAACCGTACAATTCTGCTGTGAGCTGTCCTCTGGGGGGAAGAGCACAGTGTTATTTCACTTGATTATTCCTCGGCAGCCATGGGGTGTGGCTGTAATCCCATAGCATCAAACTGGCCCTCGTTTTGAAGTCCCTCTTTCCTCCTCATTTGTCTCTCATTTTTGGTCTGAGTTTTTTTTTTTTTTTTTATACAATGCTAAACCTTTCATCCAATTTCTAAAATGCTGCATCTGTAAATTCAAAAAGCCAGTATAAAGAAATAGAAGTGGGGGGAAATTGGTTAAAACACTTTATTTATATATATATATATATATATATATATAGGGCTGGGCAAAATAAAGATGAATTTCTACGTTTTTTCTTAAAGTTTAATAAGAAAAAATTACTTACGTCCAGGGGTCAAGCCCTGGGGAAAAAAGTGTGGGAACCCCCACCCAAGATCCACTCCCCCCCACCAAAAAAATAAAAAAAATGATGCGCTCATATGCATAAATACTAAACCACTTCTTTTTTTTTTTAAAGCAAGTTCTTTCTAAATCCTGCGATAACTCGCGGCAGACCTCCGCAATGTCTCCTGGGAACAATGAGAAAGGCTCCCAGGAGACATTGCAGCATCGAGGAAGTGACAGAATACCTGCACACTACCCAATGAATCCATATACAGGAAGCGACCAGTAACATAAAGGATTACTAAGGTTCACCTGCCCCTGACAGTGAATCGAGCTGGGCATCGCCGCTTAGTAAGATTGGCTCGGCTGCTCTAGTCCTGCAAAGATAACTGCGTTCCTGCTGTGAAAAAAGTGCAGGGACTCCATTCCCGCAGGACTTGAGCCCTGCTTACGTCAGTGCTACAGTTTGAATTTAAAACGTATTTGTGTGAACTGTGAAGTTAAGTCATGGATTGTGGAAACTAACTAGTGTCGGGTGATTGTATATAGGGCCAGATTCAGGAACACTTGCGCTGGAGTATTTGGATATGCGCCGCGTAACTGTGATGATGCGCCGTCGTTTCTATGTGCCCGTACCCACCAAACTAGATGCGCCCAATAACGGGTCATTTGCGACCGGCGGAACGTTCCGACGCCAGAGTATCGTCAGCGCTTAATTTCGCTGGGCGCATCAGTCGCGCCTATTTTCCCCTGCAAATATGCAAATGAGGGATTTTTCCCAATTCACGAACGGATTAGCACCATACGCTGGCTACATGCGCCGCGCGTATCTCGTCCGTCCGGCGCAAAGTTATTTCTACAAAAGGCTGCTTTATCTTTACTCCAGACGGCCACAGGTCAGCAGGAGAGCAGCTACAGCAGCGTTACCGACGATAAGAGCTAGATGAGCACCCCCACTTGCAGGACAACACCTCTGTCCATGCTTGTCTGTCAAATTTTACAGCCATGGAGGAAGACATCATAGGTCTCCATAGCCGAGATGACGGCTGACAGCTCCTGGCCATTAAAGTTCAGCCTTCTCCTTTGTGTTTGCGGGGAACGGGAGCAGCCATCTCAGAACAAAAGTAACATCACTGCGGGGAGGGGGAGCAGGATATACTTTAGTGCCGGAATGGCGCTTCTACGGGCGCATTTAAACGCCCAACGGAAGGCATTGCGCTGACGTTTCCCGGGAAGTGGTGCCGACGGAAGTTGTGAGCATGCGCACAAGGGGGGCGAGTGGAGCCGCACTCACTGCGCATGCTCCCTGGATGATGCGCTGAACGTAAGCCTCTGCGCTGGGCTCCGCCCATCATTTACATATGATCACACCCACTTCCACTTGCGTCGGGTTACGCCAGTGCATTATCGTTACTCTGGCGCAAGTTTACGCGCAACTGCTATGTGAATAACAGTACTTGCGCTGAAAGGGTCTTCAGAGTAACGTAAATGAGAAGCGTTACTCCAGAGCAAAGATGCTCCGATCTACCTGAATCTGGCCCATAGTGTGTACCACATTTACCACGGACTAATGCAGAGTTGCAGCGCAAGGAGATCAGCTAAAATAGGTTGGATCTGCATGTGCGTTATAATTGAAATTAGTCGGTTAAAAAAAAATCGATTAATCGAACACAAACATTTTAATCAGTAACAGCCCTACTATATATAACATTATTTTTATGTGTATATATTAGGGTTGTCCCGATACCGATATCGGGACCGATACCGAGTATTTGCAGGAGTACTTGTACTCGTGCAAATGCTCCCGATGCCTAAATAGAATACTTTTTTTGTATTTATCAACATGTTCTGTGAAAATTCTTTGAGTTTTTATTTACTACTGCGTGACACGCAAATATTTTTTTTTTTATTCATTTTTACTAATTTTTATTCTTTTATAATGTCTTGAGTTATTCATAATTCTAAAAAAAAAAATATCCTTAGTCTGTATTGTGGTTTGAAAACTGTCACATGACATTTAAAAAAGTATCGGTACCTGTACTCGGTCCTAAAAAAGTGGTATCGGGACAACCCTAGTGTGTGTGTGTGTGTGTGTGTGTGTGTGTGTGTATGTGTGTATATATATATATATATATATATATACTTACACAATTTCTTCTTTTAATGGGGTGTGTCCGATGCCTACATACATTTTGCTAATAGCTGTCCCTTTATTCTCATCTCAAATGTTGGGAGGTTTGGTAATCTGTTGCAAGAAACTGCATTTTAAATGTGTATTTCACTTGAGAATTGGCTTGGAATTTGAATACACTTATGGCTATTTTTAGACAAATGCAGCAAAACTTTAGCTTGGAAATGCCATGGCAAGTAGAGAAAAACCTTGGATTGCGAGCATAATTCGTTCCGCAAACCTGCTTGTAATCCAAAGCACTCCTATATCAAAGTGAATGTCCCCATAAGAAAAAATGGAAACTCAGATTATTCGCTCCACAACCATTTATTCATAAATCCTTCAGTTTATAGTCCATGTGAAAAGATTACAGCAATGTGATAAATCATGTAACCATAAAATATCCATCCACAAGGGGATTAGAAGCACAATCCAGCATTAGCTACAGAGTATAAAAGAGAAGCCTCTAAGGCTCCATTCACATCTGAGCGACAAAACGTCTCGCTTGTCGCTCGAGATGTGAAATAACATTGCGGTCTATGGAGACTGTTCACATCTCCACGCCTGTCGCCTGAAAAAAAGTCCCGGACCCTTTTTTTCAGGCGACATTGGCGTTCGCTCATAGACCGCAATGTTAAAGAAAAAAAAAAGTTTAATTTACAGGCGGCAAGATAAGCCGCGTACGCGGCGTATCGTGTCGCCTAGGTGTGAATGCAGCCTTAGTGTAGCAATATGGTTACATTTAATGAAGGTGCAACATTTAAAAACTCACATGGTTGATGAAAAGAGGCACATCCTAATGCCCCGTACACACGATCACTTTTTGTCTTGGAAAAAAAAAATGTAATTTTTCATCATAGAAAAAAAATGAAATCTTTCCAACTTCATCATTAAAAATGATGTTGCCCACACACCATCGTTTGTGAAAAATGATGAACAAAGTGACGGCACTCTAAAGGGGAAGTTCTATTCGCCTTGAGGCTGGTTACTTGTTAGTAAAAGACGATTCGCGCTTTTTTTTTGTCTGTTACAGCGTGATGAATGTGCTTACTCTATTATGAACGTTAGTTTTACCTTCTGGGCATGTGCGGGTTTAAAACATCGTTTTTGCCCACACACGATCATTTTTTATGACACAAAAAATGACATTTTAAAAAATGACATAAAAAATTTAAGCATTTTCGAATTTTTATTTTTTTTTGTCGTTTTTCACAAGACAAAAAATTATGTAAAGCCCACACACGATCATATTATTACAAAAAGTGATCGTGTGTATGCGGCATAAGTCTGGAGGCATCCAGGGTAAAATAGCTGTCCACATAGACTGCCCTCCGCACTGCTGTCAGTCTGCAATTGTGACTGGGAAGACTACCCTGTGGTAGAGCGATCTGAAAGTGAGGCTTGAAGCGCACATGAAACGCAGCATGGAAGTGATGACGCTGTAGAAGTGATTAGCCTAGTACTACAAAATGATCGTGTTTGGGCTAAAACGACGTTAAAAACCTGCGCATGCTCAGAAGCAAGTTATGAGACGGGAGCGCTCGTTCTGGTAAAACTACCATTCGTAATGGAGTAAGCACATTCATCATGCTGTAACAGACAGAACGGCATGAATCGCCGTTTACTAACACAAAATCAGCTAAAGCAGCCCCAAGGGTGGCGTCATCCACATGGAACTTCCCCTTTATAGTGCCGTTTTACGTCACTGCGCTTTGCTAAAGCATTTTTTTTAACGATCGTCTGTGGGCAATGTCGTTTTAATGATGAAGTTGGGAAAAACGTTGTTTTTTTTTTTCTAGAGGCTGAAAAACGTTGTTTTTTTACATACCGAAAATCGATCGCATGTAGGCGGCATTAAAGACTGAAGGAAAAACGTCACAGCTTGTAGAGTCATACAAGTTATAGACAGCGGCCAGCTAACTGATATACATGGCTGTACCCCGATCAGTGTTAGAGCATTGTACATGGAGAAGCTGAACCTTTTATACCACCAGAGGAAAATATACTTTAGAAGTAGTCAATCTCAGCAGCTTCTATATATCTGGAAATGTATTGTACAAGGGACTTCTCATTTGTAGAGTCCTTCAGGTAGAAATGGCCTCCGGGCAGCATGTGAATATTGAAATCTCCACTCGTCAGATCCTTCCAAGCTGTTGAAAGAATACAGTGAAAAAGGTAAGATTACAATTGAAGAGTCACTTTCTTACTAACCTGTAAAGTACATGGCACATTAAAGGATCACTAAAGGATTTTTTTTTTTTAAATACAGTATATATCTTTAGTAGCCCAGGGGCCGCAAAATATATATGTATCCAAATTACCAGGGGGGCCACATTAAACCGGAACAAGGGCCGCATTTGGCCCACGGTGTTCATCTTATCAGGTGTTTACATATTTTTTGTACAGTATATGTATGCACTTTGTTTCTGTTTACACCTATAGAGCAGCACAACACCATTTGTTTTTTTAAAGTGGAGGTCCACCCTTAAAAAAAAAAAAAAATTGCCAAAAAGGCTCCAAAAAAATTTGAATTTGAATTTTTTTTATGCTTACCAGAAATGGCTGTTGTTGGGCAGATCATCCTAATCTGCCACTTCCTCGTTCGCGGTGATCTTCTCTCTTCTCCTCCTCACGTTGCCTCCAGGGAAATGGGTTCTGGAAACTGAGTGTCTCCCAAAAGACAGCCACCCATTCACAAAGCGCCGTGCCGACTCGCGTATGCGCAGTAGGAAATGGGCGGTGAAGCCGCAAGGCTTCACTGCCTGTTTCCCTTAGTGAGGATAGATTGGCCTTGAGCGGCCCACATCGCAGTCACCCTGGACAGGTAAGTGTGCCTATTAAAAGTCAGCAGCTACAGTGTTTGTAGCTCCTGTCTTTAAAAAACAAAATTCCCAGCTGGAACCTCCGCTTTAAAGGATCACTAAAGAAAAAAAAAATTGAGCTTTACCTTTACCTTACTGCAGTACTGGTTTCATGTCCTTATTGTTCGTTTTTGCTTTGAAGTTGCTGTAATCCTGCTCGGTTCTCCACACTTCCTGCTTGTCTGTTTCCTTATAACCACAGTGCTGGGAGCTTTCTCACGATGGTTTAAGCTGTCATTACTGTGTGTCTAAAACTTCCCAGAACCAATCAGATTCATTTTAAAAACAAAACACTGCCCTGGATTTGTTTGTTTTTGTTCTGTGTGTCTCTTTCTACTTTGCAGAAACATGAAGCCAGTTCAAAAGTGAAACTAACCTGCAGGCACATAATATGATTGATTTTTCTATCTATTTTTAATCATTTTGAAAAGGAATCAGTTAACTTTTATGTCTCTATACCCTGTAAACAGTAATTTCAGCAACATTTTTTTTCCTTTAGTGACCCTTTAAGTACTGTGGTAGGGCCAAATCTTCTTCATGTCCCTCTCTCTGCCCCAAGGAGGGCGCTATAAATCCCAGGCCATACCCAGACAAGGCTAACATTAGGAGAATCTGCTGCTCTTACTCCAGGATCAGTGATGTCATTACTGTATTCATCTTTGGGAACAGCACTAGACTCTCCCAACATGGGCCTCACTTGCATAAATATTAGGGTTTCCCCATACCACTTTTTTAGGACCGAGTACAAGTACCGATACTTTTTTTCATGTACTTGCCGATACTTTTTTTAATGTCAGGTGACAGTTTTCAAACCACAATACAGACTAAGGATATTTTCTTTAGAATTATGAAGAACTCTAACTCAAGACATTATAAAAGAATAAAAATGAGTAAAAAATAAATTATTTGCTTGTCACGCAGTAGTAAAAAACTCAAAGAATTTCCACAGAACATGTTGATAAATACAAAAAAAGTATCGGCAGAGGTATTGGGAGCATTTGCGCGAGTACAAGTACTCCCGCGAATACTCGGTATCGGTCCCAGTACCGATACTAGTATCGGTATCGGGACAACCCTAATAAATATTATTGGAGCTTTATTATCAGTGGCGGCTGGTGCTCAAAATTTTTGGGGGGCACAAACAAACATCATCAATTTCAGCCAGTGCTGTCGGTGTGACCCCCCCCCCTCTGCCTGGCACTTACCCTGGCAGCGGGTGATGGCGACGAGCAGGGTCCCTCATGTCTCCTGCGGCCACTTCTCGACACTGTCCTTATCTCCGACTCCCGTTGCGTCAGCTGTCAAATAGCGGTGCCTGTTGTTTCAGCCAATCAGGTAACAGGTAACCATACCCTGATTGCCTGAGAGGAGGGTCAGTTTTAGGAAAGCAATGTTTTCGCTTCCCTAACACAACACTAAATAGTTGGCGAATGCACAGCGTTCTGCCTGCTGTTTACCCCTTTGGAAACCTACTAGAGCCTATGGCTCTAATCAGGCACTTCAAAAAAAAAAAAAAAGAAGGGGTCGGGCACATGAATAGGGGGTGGCAGCAGCAACCATAGATGGATAGAGAGCAGAAAAGGGGGGGGGGGGTGGCGCCCTCCTACCACTGTTTATTATTAATATTATAGGTACTTTTAAAGAGCTTTCAATTTATGCACTGCACTTTACATATATATTGTACATTCACCTTAGTTTCTGTCCTCTGCTTACAGTCTAAGGTCCCTAATTCACACATACATACTTGAGAAGAGGAGAATAAGGGGGGGATATAATCAACATGTACAAATATATAAGGGGTCCATATAGTTAACTTGGTGTTGAGGTATTCACATTACGGTCAACACTGGGGGAACAAGGGGGAACTCTTTACATCCACTGTGGGTATAGAATTGGGTATATGTAATCGTACGATATTTTTTTATTTCTTGTGGTTGAACTTGATGGACTTTTTTCAACCTGACTAACTATACTAGGACCAATTTAGACAGAAGCCAATTATAGTAGTTGTAAACCTTTCCATATATCCAGTGAAGTAACTATCCTGAGCTGATACACAGGGATAAAACCAATACCCTACAGAAACTGTACATTTTTATCTGCAGTCGTCTCTTCTCTATATCTGTTCAAAGTGCAGAATTTATAAAGTTTGTCTTAGAGTTCAGAAAAAGGGGGTGGGGAGCTGACATTACACTCTGCAGAGCTCAGTGAGGAGAGCTCTAAGAGCTGATTGGAGGGAAGAGACACACCCCCCTCTACACAGGAACAGACCTGAAGCAGTCAATCGAATAGAGGTCCCTCCCCGTCCCCTTGTTTCAATTGGTGTCAGGAAAACTTGTCAAAAGTGTTTCATGCTGATGGCAGCGGAACAAAGTAGCAGACAGAAATGACACTTGGTGCTTTAGACAAGTACACACTATAGAGGGATAGGCTATGTTCATATTTTATGTCTTAGGTTTACAACCACTTTAAAGGAGTTGTAAAGGAAATACATTTTTTGCCTAAAATGAATGTCTGCAAGGTAGACAGACAGAATAGTGTAATGATTCTGTTAACAAACGAGTAAATACCTATTAAATTCCTTCATCTATATCACCTCCGGCATTCTAGTTTCTGTTCTCTCATTCACTTCCTGGTTTGTGGCGCTCGTTCATGTAAGAACTACATTTCCCAGTATGAATTGCGGCACGCCCAGTAATTCACACCTCCTTGAAGTTCTAGAGAACGTCCTGCCGCACAGATGTAGTTCCAAGGAGGGGGCGAGCACATTACTGACCACTGCAGTAAAGTCTCCCATCACGGTGGTCAGTAAAATCAGACAAGCAGGAAGTGACCAGAACAGAGAAGAAATAGAGCAACTTCTGAGCAAAAACGAACAATGAGGAAGTGAAAAGAGGAATGTCTGCAAGTAAAGGATGCTTATTATGGAAAAAAAAATTCCTTTACAATCCCTTTAACCTACCAACATGTCTTTGGAGCATTGGAGGAAACCCACACAGGTAGCATTATGGTTGGGATTTAAACTGATGACTATAGTGCTGCTAGGCAGAGGTGCTAACCACTTGGCACGGTGCTTCTACCATCCAGTGAAAAGGAAGCATGGAGAAGATCAAGCTATGCCAGATTATAAAACTTGCCTTATGTGCTGCACTGTGTTCTAAAGGTACTGACTCGCTGTTGGATCCCCCTCTCCTGCAGGCTGCTTGATGCTGCAAGACCAGGTCTTTTGTAGCCCCTTCTCCCCTATGCTCTGGCAATTGGTTGCCCCTGACGTCAATAAGTCAGAAGCTTAAAACTGCCCCCACCTAACACATGTACTGAATACCCTGTGAAAGAAAAATGTGTATACTTACCTATTTTCAGTATTCTCCAGTCCTGTCACATGATCTCCCCTGTGTCAGCCAGCGCCATCTACAGGGGAGAGGAGAGAGTGCTCGATAATGGCTTAAATGCCTGGGTGGTGACGTCACCCATAGGCTTACTATGGGCCATTCGTTGTCGGTGCTCCCTCCTCTCCCCTAAAGCTGCTGCTGGCTGACACAGGGGAGATCATGTGACAGGACTGAAGCATATAGATTAGGAAAAAGGTACTTCAATGTTTTTTGGTTTTATTTTTATTAAAATAATTACAGAGCCATCATCCATATACAGACATAGAAGGGCTAATGTAAAACGAGCAGTCTTAAAGTGATACTAAGCACACTGTTTATTTTTCATTAATCCTTCTATTCCTGTTCATGGATGATGGCTCTGTAATTTCTTTAATAAAAATAAAACAAAAAACATTGAAGTACCTTTTTCCTAATCAATATACAGCTGTCACATAACCCAGCCTGTCTGCAGGGAAATGTAAGCAAAAGGAGCTTCTAGTCCTCTGCTGCTGGTCACATGTTAAAAAAAAAAACAGGTTTTGGAATACAGATTAAAAATAAATAATTAATATCAATAAACTGTTTTAAATGGTCATACAAATATATATTTAAAATCAAATCTTTATTATTTCGTGGAAATAACATGGTATGGGTGGAATGGAGGTGAGTCGCAGGCTGTCACGCCCCTCCGACCTGTGTCTTAAAATACGAGAGATGAAACCTCCATTAATCTACAATAATGTCCCATTATGTTTAGCTGATTATTGGGCATGGAGGAGGAGGGAGTGGGCTGTCATTTACCACTGTGTATATGCCCACATGTGTGACTCTATAGTCACATACAGTGGCGCCCGCCCATAGGGGGTGCCCGGGCGCCGCCCCCCCTCCCCCAGTCAGTAAAAAAAAAAAAGAATCTAAAAAAAAAAATGTTTTTATTTAAACATGTCCCTTTAAGGGATTTTTTTTTCCAAAAAAGGTCCTTAGGTGCACTGTGTCTGAGCGCCGGGCACAGTGCAGTCTGGGTAGCGCCACATCTGTGCAATCACGAGATTGCAAACGTGGCGCTACATTGGCAGTAAAAAAAACACCTTTGTGGTGCTCTCCATCGTGCCACTGATTTCCGGCGCGATGGACTGTTTTGTTATGGCTGGGCGGGTGCACACTTTCTGTGTGCACCCGCCCGTCTCTGTGCTAGTCCCGACGTCACAGGAACAACAGGAAGTGACGTCGGGACTCTTGAGCTCAGCGCGCCTGGAACAGGTAAGCTGAGCGATGCTGCATGCCAGCCTGTGTGAGCCTGTCTCCCCCTCCCCAGCTCCTGCAGAACTTCATGGAGTGGGGAGAGGCTGAGGCTGCTGAGACTGTTGTGGTGCCAAGCAGTGACTGGCAGCTGCCCCCCTTCCTGCATCCTAAAACGGCCTCCCTTCCTGCCTCTACATCCTAAAATGTTCCTCCACCTCTCCACCCAAAAACGGCCCCCTTCCTGCATCCTAAAATGGCCCCCCTTCCTGCCTCTACATCCTAAAATGTTTCTCCACCTCTCCACCTAAAACGGCCCCCTTCCTGCATCCTAAAACGGCCCCCCTTCCTGCCTCTACATCCTAAAATGTTCCTCCACCACTCCACCCAAAAACGGCCCCCTTCCTGCATCCTAAAACGGCCCCACTTCCTGCCTCTACATCCTAAAATGTTCCTCCACCACTCCACCCAAAAACGGCCCCCTTCCTGCATCCTAAAACGGCCCCCCTTCCTGCCTCTACATCCTAAAATGTTCCTCCACCTCTCCACCCAAAAACGTCCCCCTTCCTGCATCCTAAAACGGCCCCCCTTCCTGCCTCTCCACCCTAAACAGTAACCCCTCTTCCTGCCACTCCACCCTAAACAACCCCCCTGCCTGCCTCTCACCCCTAAACAATAACCACTCTTCCTGCCTCTCCACCCTAAACAATAACCACCTTCCCACCTCTCCACCCTAAACAATAACCACCTTCCCACCTCTCCACCCTAAACAATAACCACCTTCCCACCTCTCCACCCTAAACAATAACCACTCTTCCTGCCTCTTAACCCTAAACAATAACCCCTCTTCCTGCCTCTCCACCCTAAACAATAACCTCCTCCCCACCTCTCCACCCTAAACAATAACCCCCCTTCCTGCCTCTCCACCCTAAACAATAACCCTATTGTATAATGTTCTCTGTGTATAGTGTGCTCTGTGTATAATATACAGTGTGGGCTCTGTGTATAGTGCGCTCTTCTGTGTAGAGTGCGCTCTGTGTATAATATACAGTGTGCGCTCTGTGTAGTGTGCGCTCTGTGTATAGTGTGCTCTGTGTATAATATACAATGTGTTCTCTGTGTATAGTGTGTCCAGGCATTGGGAGCCATGACAGTCGAAGATGGGCAGGTAAGGACCTGAAGGGGTTTGTGCCCCCCCAAATTTTTTTTATCACCAGCCGCCACTGGTCACATGGGCTGCTCAGATGTGATGGGGAGCAAATGCTCAGCATAGAAACTTATTGAAAACTGAGCATGTGCACTCTGCTGTCACCACAGCTGCAAAATCCGTAGCTGAATTGGGGACATGATTGTTTGAAACAAAACTGTTTTCCAGATAAGATTTTCAGGACTATTGTTCATTTTAACCACTTTAGCCCCAGACCATATTGCTGTCCAAAGACCAGAGCACTTTTTGTGATTCGGCACTGCGTCGCTTTAACTGACAATTGCGCGGTCGTGCGATGTGGCTCCCAAACAAAATTGGCGTCCTTTTTTTCCCACAAATAGAGCTTTCTTTTGGTGGTATTTGATCATCTCTGCGGTTTTTATTTTTTGCGCTATAAACAAAAATAGAGCGACTAATTTGAAAAAAATGCAATATTTTTTACATTTTGCTATAATAAATATCCCCAAAAAAGATATAAAAAAAAATTTTTTTTCCCTCAGTTTAGGCCGATATGTATTCTTCTACATATTTTTCGTAAAAAAAAAAACGCAATTAGCGTTTATTGATTGGTTTGCGCAAAATTTATAGCGTTTACAAAAAAGGGGGTAGTTTTATGGCATTTTTATTAATATTTTTTTTTTACTAGTAATGGCGGCGATCAGCGTTTTTTTTCGGTACTGCAATATTATGGCGGACACATCGGACACTTTTGACACATTTTTGGGACCATTGGCATTTTTATAGCGATAAATGCTATAAAAATGCATTGGATTACTATAAAAATGCCATTGGCAGTGAAGGGGTTAACACTAGGGGGCAGGGAAGGGGTTAAGTGTGTTCCTATTTATGTTCTAACTGTATGGGGGGGTGGACTCACTAGGGGAAATCACTGATCTTCCGTTCATACATTGTATGAACGGAGGATCAGCGGTTCCCCCGCTGACAGGAACGAGAGGAATGTGTTTACACACATACCTCCCGTTCCCCGCTCTGTAACGAACGAGCACGCGTGCCCGGCGGCGATCGTGCCCGCCGGGCACGCGCGCGGGACTCGGGGGCGAGCGTGTGGGCCGGCGGCGGCGCGCATGCGCCCCCTAGTGGCCGCGAATGTCCTGACGTAGAGCTACGGGCTCTCGCCCAGGAGAGCCGACCTGCCGCCGTAGAACGACGGCGGCTGGTCGGCTAGTGGTTAAAAGAACAATTTGGTAAAAAGGCACATTATAAAGAGGTCAATAGTAATATGTCTTAACCACTTCCCACCCACATGATGTCATATGACGTCTTGGAATGAGTGGAGATATCTGGATGATGCCTGTAGCTACAGGCATCATCCAGATATATATATATATTTTTAAAGCCAGCCATTCTCTGCAATATAAAAGCTACCCTAGTGGTTTATTAGTCGCTGAATGGCTTTGGGGGAGGGGGTCCCCCGCTGCCCTCAGGTGCTTCTCTGGGCTCTCCTTTGCGATCGGGAAGCCGGAGATCCGATCTGGTGGTGGGACCAGATTATTACAGACCTGGCCGAGGACTGGATGGTCCCCAGGCCATCTCTATAACTCAGAGAGGCCGGAAAGCAACGTCATGATGTCACTTCCGGCTCTGGCAGATTTAAACACTTCCACCATTTTTTGTCCCCTAGAAAGCAGAGATCAATGTTTTTCTTTTGATCTTATGCTTTCCAGGGTAGAGGAGATCTCTGCCTTCGCCTTGGTCAACATCACAGAGACTCCTGCGTTCCTGTTGAAGACTTTGCTTGGCTGACATCCTTCTGGCTCCTGATCCTGCTTGCTGTTTTACAACGTTCATCTCTGGCTCTCTGACGTTTGGCTTGTCTGAGCATCCGATCCGGTTCCTGAACTCTGGCTATGTTTTGACTACATTTATCCTGTTTATCTTTTTATTTAGGGCTGCAACTAACGATTATTTTCATAATCGATTAGTTGGCCGATTATTGTGTCGATTATTCGATTAATCGGATAATGGCCTTAAAAAAAAATAAATAGAATATTTACATTTTTGGGGGGCCAATTTGTTGTTGGGCAGATTACAAAGCACAAATTGCCGCAAAAACTCATTAAAATAGCACCGTTTTGCGTTAAAAAGTCCTTGCCCTTTCCAAATATGCAGCAGCCAAAAAAAATCATGGATGTGAACGTGTCCCATAGGGAAACATGTAAATGAACTGTAGTGTGTTTCTGCAAAAAGCACCAAAAAACAGGTGTGACCCAGGCCTGAGATGTTTAGTAACATAATGGGGTTTTTTGTACTATAAAGGGCTAATTTTAGTTTTTTTTTAACCCCATTATATTACTTGCCGATTAATCGATTATGAAAATTGTAATCGATTAATTTCATAATCGATTAATCGATTAGTTGTTTTTCGGCCCTATTTTTATTATTATTAAACAAGTGTGATTTAACTGTACTTCTTTCTCAATCTGTTCATGGTTTCTGACACCTCTATCATGATAAGGTCACTTTAACAAGTATAAATTTGTAGTTTTGATTGTGATATGTTTATAGGAATAGCCCATAGCTTACCAGCTAAATCATGAGGAACATCTTCAGTTCCATCAAAACATGTCAGGCCACAGGAAAGGACAGGAGCGGATGGCTTCTCATAGCTAAGGAGGAAAAAAAATGTGTTTTAACTGGATTATATACAAAAAAATAGTAATTTTACAATGACAATAAGGGGTTGACTTACTAAAACTGCACGGTACAGATGTACATAGTAGCCAATCAGCCGATGCAGAGCTGTACCAGATTTTGCACTCTCCGTTTTAGTTCATCTTCCCCAAGTGCTTTTCTTTTTTTTTATGTTTTTGTTGCAAAAGATCTTATTTTTGATGTTACATGGTATTAACCAGAACAGGAAATCCTTTTAGAGGGACTTTCTCAATAAAAGCACCCCCCAGGGTTCGGGAGGCCCAAATGCTCCAAAGTACATTTAGTTCCTAGGTTAATGGCTCAGAAGCCTCATGACTGGCCTATTACAATGATGGTCATCCTCACTGCCCCGTAGCAATAGTTAGGTGATGGAAAGAAGCAGGGACAGGTTCCCAACCCAATAAATGTACTTCAAAGCATTTTTGTATTCCAAAAAGCATGGTGCTTACACTGGGAAAAGACATGTCACACCTGGAGGTGACTTCTGTGACGGCGCTGGGTTCGAGAAGTAAGCCCCCCTCCAGTAACCTTTGATAAAACTTTCATGATATCCCACAATGATAATGAGCATGTAGAACACTTTAGACTTACACAAAGTTCTCTGCGAGTTTCAGATCGGCTTTCAGCGGTGGCAAGAAGAGCTGCATGGCCTCCTTGTTCTGCAGAAGCTCTGGTGGCGTTCCCTGCGTTGAAGCCATCCATTTCAGGAACTCCTCATCGCTCAGCTCTGATCTCTTCTGAGGCGAGTAACGAAGAGGTGACTACAAAAAGGTGTGAAAAAAGACTTTATTCAAATTTAACTTCAGCTCATAAAAAAAAAAATCACACATATCATGTGTTTCAGAAAAATATCATCAACTGTATTTTTGTACAATCTTATTTTATTAAAGTTTTTAGGTTTTTCAGGTACAAATAGCAAGAACTGAAAGTAAAATTAATAGAGAAACTCTGTGTGCAAACGTTTGTGTAAAGCTGAGGTAAAGTATTCAACATACACAGCCTCGAGCTTATATGCTAATAATTAGTATACCAATAATAAGAGGCCTTAGGGGAGATATTACATTTCAAACAATGTACTGTATGCATCGGTGTATATCGCGCACTTTTTTGCCCTGAAAATCAGGGCAGAATCGTGGGTGCGTGATATACGCCGATACCCGCTTTCCCGCGCCAAGTTTTGAATACTCCGCCGACATATACCGAGCGCAGTACACTCGGGTATATTCGGCCAGTCTCGGCTTCTTCCGCGGTCACGTCCTGGACGTGAGCGTGACAGTTGCCGAGCCTGCCCGAGTGTACTGCGCTGGCTATATGCTGGCGTAGTATTTAAAACTCGGCGCGGGAAACGAGCGGGGAGGACGCCGCGAGGACGCCGCACCCGCCGAAGAGGACACCGGACCCGCTGCAGAAGGACACCGGACCCACCGCAGAAGGACACCGGACCCGCCGCAGAAGGACACCGGACCCGCCGCAGAAGGACACCGGACCCACCGAGGCCGCCGATGGACGCCGCGCAAGACACCAAAATTGTAAGTACAAAAATAACTTTTTTTCCACAGGATTGGGGTCACTTTAGGGGTGCGAGGTATACGCGGGAGCACGTTATACCGCGATAAATACGGTATTCAATAAATGCATTGGGAAACATGGGTATCAAATATGTACTATCACAGAGAAGAGACATCAGCAATACAAGAGAAGCTAGGAAATAATGAGAAGGTTGATGTACAGGTATAAAGACTAGAAACCAGGGTAGAAGCAAGGAGGAGACACTCCAGCATGGCCAAGGACAGGCAATGAGCTAGTCTCCTTTAGGGAAAGGGAGTTACCAGGTGGATGTGCTTATGTGATCAATGTCCTCTGAGGAAATCTAGGGTTCCGGCAATGCACAAGGCAAATAGTAGAAAATATGGACAGCAGCACAAAAAAACCTTGATGGTTGTCTTGTAAAAAGGATAAACAAGCACTACAAATCACAGCAAAAATTGGATGTACAGCCAACGCGTTTCGCACTATTAACTAGTGCTTAGTCATAGTTAGTGACTAGTTATAGACTAGTAATAGTGCGAACGCGTCAGCTGTACGTCCCCAATTTTTGCTGTGATTTGTAGTGCTTGTTTATCCTTTTTACAATAAAGACAACCATCAAGGTTTCTTTGGAGTGCAGCTGTCCATATATTTGTTCTACTATTTGCCTAGTCTCCTTTAGCCCAGAATTACGAGGAGTAACGGAACATGGAACACACGGTCCAGGCAGTGGTGTATTTAGGTTTTGTGCTGCCCTAGGCCCGACTAAACTTGTGCACCCCCTAATTAAAATATGACCTACCCCTTCCTGTCAAGGCCACACCCCTTGCGGTTTAAGACCCACCCTGACATTTTTGAATGTGGACACTAGCTCTAAGGGCCTGGGGGGGGGAGGTTAATTTGCATAGATTTCCTCTCACTTCCTGTTTGGCTATGGGGCAGGAAGTGAATGGAACAATGGGACAGGGATGGTAAAAAATTTGAAGCACTGCCCTCCACAGTTGCAGAATGCAAACCGCCCACATACTGGAAGCAGTGCGGCCGATTTATGGGGGCGCTAAACTAATTTGCCCAACAGTGTAGCACAAGCCGCCGGGGACACTGTCCGTGCTGCCCCCCTGCAAAGTGCTGCCCTAGGCCTGGGCCTTGTTGGCCTAGGCCAGGATACAGCATCGGGTCCAGGTGTGAGAAAATGGCTCTTCCTTTTCTGTTTCCTGCACCAACAAGGGTTCCAGGTCCTGTATGAGGTCTAATTAAGTTGCCCATTTCTCAAGGGAGGGTATAGAGGTTGATTTCCAGTCTCAGGGAATGACTACTTTAGCTGCAGCAAGGACGTTACTTTTCGCAGATTTTTTTTTTCTTAATAAATGCTTATTGAGATGGGATACAACTTATTGATAGTACATAAACATCCGTTTGTTAAAGAGTGTACTTGGTTAAGACAAGTTCTTACACACATCTCAAGTATTTTCTCACCACAATAGATCGTGGAGTAGTAAGTAAAGGAAAAAAGTAGGTAAAGGTAGGGAATTGAAGAGGAGAAACAGATGAGAGGCAAATGGAGAAAGAAAAGGAGTAAGGTGCCAAATCCTTTAATGAGATCCTAATCAGGTGTAAATTACATCCATAAGCAATAAAAGCGTGGGTAGACCACTATGTAGGATAATGGGTTGCAAACAATGGCCACTATAGTATGACATTACAAAAGACAGAAATAGCCCTATTCAGAGGCAATGATCTCTATGTAGCGAGAGGTGGTTTTGAATGCCAGCCAACATGCCCATATTTCAGTGATGGAAGGTTGAGTGTTATGCAACTCAAAAGTAACTTCCTTTTGGCAGATTTTAAGGGTCCAGGGCTTATAGACTGGGTTACCCTGTTGCCATAAGTTTTCAATATCAGTTTCCAGAACAGCCATATGGGTGGGCAGTCGCACCAGATGTGGAGCATGGTACCCTTCGAGGAGTGGCATCGCCAGGAGGTATCAGGTACCGTGTGGTTAAAGTGATTGTAAAGTCTCGTTTTTTTTTCCCTATAAAAATAATAAACATGTTATACTTGCCTGCTCTGTTGCATTGGATTTGCATAGAACAGACTGGATCCTCCTCTTCCTGCGTCCCTCTTCGGCTCTCCTGGCTCCTCCCTCCTGTTGAGTGCCCCCACAGCAAGTAGCTTGCTATGAGGGCACCTGAGCCATTCAGACACTGAGCCCTGACCCACCTCTGCCCCCTGTCTCCCCTGATTGGCTAGCTGACTTTGACTGACATCAGCGGGAGACAATGGCGCCGCTGCTGTGTCTCAGCCAATCAGGAGGGAGAGTCCCGGGCGGGCGAGGGATTCGTGGTAAGTATTAGAAGGGCTGAGGTGGAGGCTGCTGCACACAGAAGGCTTTTTATAGAATGCATTAAGATAAAAAAACTTTCCGACTTTACAGCCCTTTAAGTGATGGAGAATCGAGGGACATCTATACCATCTAGTTACAGGTTTAAGCCTTTTTCCTGCGTTTTTGTAGCTAGAGACAATTTTTGTGTCAAATAAAAGCACTTTAGCCAGTCCGAAGGAAGAAATAAAAAGGACTGCTGCAGTTTCTTGACCCACGTCTGCGTGTACAAGGGGAGATCTGGGTGGGTTGCAGCCAGGAGAATGAGGTATAATAGAGACCATGTAAATTGGGGGATCTTTCTGCAGAGTCAGGGATTCAAAGATGGTTAATTTAGCAAGGATGTCTGGTATCAAGGGGATAGATCCAATATAGGTTAGGGTCTGTTAACAGCCTCTGTAACCATTAGATAGGGTTGTGTATGGGTATAGCAGAGCAGGAAATGACAGCTCATGAAGTGTATTTTTAAAAGCAAGCAAGTCGGCTGAATTTGACTTGGAATCAACCTCTTCCAATCCTCAGATCCACAGCCCTGCCGTGATTGCGGGTGGGTGCCCGGCGTACATCGAGGCCGCCGGGCACGCGCACTGGGTTACGCATGATGCCAGATGGCCGGGAAGCCCAAGACGTCCCAGGGAGATTCCATCTGTGGACGTCATATGACAATGGGCGGTAGGAAAGTGGTTAAAGACAGATGTATTGGTATCTCTGCCAGCAATACAAATACAGCACGTCCTAGATTGGGGTCTTCAGGAATCCTCCTAAAAAACATTGCGTGACCCTGTGACGGAACGTGCCAGCACAGGGCTTTGTATCACACGCAGTATACCGATCCAAAAAGTGCAGTATTTGTATGGAGACTGTGTTTTATCTGGACAATTTTATTTGGTGTTGATTAATATATGGAAATATTTTAAAATGGAGTTCCACCCAACTTTAGTACTCCACCCCTAGTTTTTGGATATCCCATTTTTTTTCTTACATTAGTACTAGTAAAAAGGTGAACTTTCACAGCAGCCTTGCAGCGGTGAGGCAAGTCATTTCCTCTCCTGGCTCTGTCCCTCCTCCTCCGCCTGATGGCTTCTGGGACCTGCGTGTGTCCCAGAAGACAACGGGCCATTTCAGAAAGCGCTGCGTGACACACGCATGCTCAGCTGGAAACCGGCAGTGAAGCCTGAAGACTCCACTGCCATTATCCTTTAGTTACAAGGGCGGCGCCTGCACCTGATCCGATTAATCAGCCTTGAGGGGCCAACATCGCGGGCTCCCTGGACAGGTAAGTGTCTTTATTAAAAGTCAATATATATATATATTTTTTTTTCATTTACCCCATTTTGGCACTGTGACAGACCCAACCAGAACAGAGGCTTTTGGAGAAGACTGTGGGGTAGCCACTTGCCTACTGACTATGGGCCCTGGCTTTTGAGGGGGGCTCTATTCTTGGAAGGTGTGTGCCTGGGAGACCCTTGGAGTGATCTTGCTTCGGATTCCGGTCCATGTATCCCCAAAACACACAGACAGATCTGCCATCCAATCTGACAGAGCTTGAGCTATTTTGCAAAGGAGAATGGTCAAAAATGTCACTCTCTAGATGTGCAAAGAGTTCCATGTTGCACCTAAGCTAGTTTCATCTAGTATCTTGGGTGCAATATTCAGCTAGAATGCCTGATTCCTGGTTTCAGACTGGGAGGCAGCTGTAACTTGATGGAGGCACTCAAGCTGGGTGCGGGACGGTCCCCGTCCCCGTCACATGGCATGTCTAATAAACAATTATATTGTAACATATTTTTAGCACATAATAGAATGTGTAACGGTCTTGTTTCATCATCCTATTGCCACATAATAGAATGTGTAATGGTCTTATTTCATCATCCTATTATCATGCTACTATACACCTATGTTGTGCAAAAGGATGACAGTTATTTTTTGTACCATTACTTATTTGGTACAGATTATGAGACTTTTTTTGGGAAAGGTTGCACTTGGAATTTTCTTTACATTTACCGCATTAGTTGCATCTTTCATTAAACCAGTTGCCCACCAGCCGCCACAGTTATACTGCGGCCGGGAGTGGCGCTATTGCATGAATCATTGTACCGGTACAAGCACCGTACGGATGCGACGCATGCGTGGAAGTTGTTTACTTCCTGGTGCGGTGACGCGGCGGCGTCAACGTCACCACCACGTCACCGCGCTGTCTGCCGGTGGGGATTTTTATCCGATGGTGTGTACAGCCATCGGACCAAAACAGCCTGGCGGGCATATCCGATGGAAATGGTCCAAGGACCGTTTCCATCGGATAAATTCGATCGCGCGTACGCGGCCTAACAGTGCATTTTTATAGCACTGATCGCTGTATGTCACTGGTCCCGAAAAAGTGTCAAACGTGTCCCAACTGTCCACCACAATGTCGTAGTCCCGCTAAAAATCGCTGATCACCACCATTACTAGTAAAGAAAAAAATATATAATAATAAAAAGGCCATAAATCTATCCCCTATTTTGTAGACGTTATAAATTTTGTGCAAACCAATCAATATACACTTATTGCTATTTTTTTTACCAAAAAATAAGTAGAAGAATACATATTGGCATAAACTAATAAAGAAATTCCTTTTTTTTTTACATTTTTTTGGGGATATTTATTATACCAAAAAGTAAAAAATGTATTTATTTTTTTCAAAATTGTCTGCCTTTTTTTGTTTATAGCACAAAAAACAAAGCAGAGGTGATCAAATACCACCAAAATAAAGCTCTATTTGTGGGGAAAAAAGGACATTGATTTTATTTGGGTACAGCGTTGCACGACCGCGCGATTGTCAGCTAAAGTGACGCAGTGTCGTATCGCAAAAAGTGGCCTGGTGATTTTAGGGGGTAAATCCTTTGGGGGCTGAGCACTTGGGATTCTTTTTACAGTTACCGCATTAGTTGCATCTTTCATTTAAAAGAGAAATGACAACTGTGATCTGATTGGTTGTGATGGGCACCTCTATATTTTTCCATAGAAGCCTCCAGGATCTTATATAGCTGACTCACGTGAGGGGCAGAGGCTCCGGACACAAACATATGAATGGGCTCCAGTCCATGATTCTCCTTCAGTCTTATTGCTGTGGCAAAACTGCTCAATGACCCAAAACTGAGAATAAAAGAAAAACATGTTTACTGGAACATAAAATACTTTACAGAGTAAGATGAAAATGATCCATTTCCTTTTGCTCACCCGTCTAAGGGCCTGTGTTGTTGGGTCAATCAAATTTTCCCATACAACTCTATGATATGCCAATATCAAATACAATTTTAAATTTGCATTCATTCAAATACGATTTACATAAACCATATGTGTTCACACGTATAAATAATAATCAAAATATAAAGTCCTCACAAGTAAAAGTGATTCCAGTGTCCATAAAAGGAAAGGTGATTCCAGCGTCTACAATTTTCACCGCCAATTTCAAGGCACCAAATTAGTGACATTAGTCTTCATAGCATTACCACGTGATCTGTGATATATTGCTCCCATTTAGTTAAAAAAAGTCACCAAATTCCTATGCCTCCCATAATAATGAATGGCAAAGAAGGCTTTTCATAGGGAAGTGCTCTCATATTTTCCTCAGGTCTCCTTCTTCCACCACTTCTTCCCCTTTAAAGGGGGCTCTCAGACATTAAATAATGGAATAAGAAGAAAAACTCCTGTAGTGCAATACCGTAAAAATACATTTATTAAAAACCCACCAAAAAAAACAGCTACAAAATGGCACTCACAAGCATCAATAAAAAATGAGGCTCATCAAAGTTCCCAAACACAATAAAGAAAGCTCTCTCGCCAGACCTGCTACATCGAACATGCAAGCCGAGTAACCAGCGTCCCACCCGGTCCCCTGGCTGCGTCACTTCCAACGTGTCATTTGCAGATCGACGTCTGATGTAATTTCCAGTTGCCGTGCAGCCATGTCCTAACACGTTTCGTCCTTGCTACCTTTTCAAAGGGATTCCTTAAGGTGGCAGTAGTGAGGCAGTGAATTGATTTGGTGTCACTAAGTGGTAATTTCTCCTCCAGTGTGCAGAGTTTACTGATAAGATTAAGTCTATGGTATGGCAAAAGATCGGAAAGAGGTCAACTGTTGGTCAAATGCATCAGCAATTGTTTGATCGACTTTTGTCGAAGGGACATGCTGGAAAACTATTGTCGATCAGCAGCTGCAGCCAATGATCAGTGTATTCCGACACCACTGTCAGAATACGGCGTACTTAAAAGAAATAAAAAAGAATAATAATAAAAAAAAGAATACGATGTCCTGGTAGGGGGGAATTCCTCCATCTTTTTAGTTTAAGTGGATGAAGCAATCTTCTACTTTTTTTTATTCATCCCACTGGCTGAATGAGAAATAAAAACTAAGTGCATATGGCAGCTTCAAAGGAGAAGTAGGTACAGCTAAAGTTTATTTGTCTGTGCTTCTCCTGTGGATCATAGAAGTGCGGATCGTTCTGCAGTCCTGTGACCCGTTTTCAGCAGACAGCGGGCAGAAGCGCACTGTCAGCTGATGCAAAAATGAAGAAAAAACGTTCTCGACAGCCGCACTCCAAAAATAAATAGCTTTTATTGTAAGATCAGAAAACACATAAAAAGCATGCCACAGCAAGCGGGGTAAAAGCTAACGTGTTTCACACCAAACTTTAGTGCTTATTCATAGCTTACCCACTGTCAGCTGATGTCACAGAGCTGGGCCAGGCTGGGGAAAGATCATGACAATATGGCCAGGATCTGCCCACAACCCTGGACTGGCACCTGGCTTAGCATCTCAGCGAGCCCCTGAGAGCCTGAGCCAGTCACTCCCACCCTTTCACCGCTTGGCGCTCCAGTGAGAGGGTGGGCAGGGCAAAGCTCTGAGAACCGAGTGATCGGCAGTGTTTGAGCTGGCGGGGGACAGATGGAGCATCGGAACGATACATGGGAAAGTAACAGACTCGCTTTTTAAAGTGAAACTCCACCCCAAAGGGGAAGTTCCGCTTTTCGGTCTCCTCCCACACTCCTCTTTGACATACAGCACATTTTTTTTGAGGGGGGAGGTGGGGGTGGGGATCCGCTCCCACTTCTGCATGGATCACCTATGGCAGTGATGGTGAACCGTGGCACCCCCGATGTTTTGAAACTGCATTTCCCATGATGCTCATGCTCTCTGCAGTGTAGGTGAGCATCATGGGAAACATAGTTCCAAAACATCTGGGGTGCCAAGGTTCACCATCACTGACCTAGGGCATCTGAGCGGAAGTTCTCTACCCCCCCCCTTCCTCCTTGCAATCTTCTGAGACTTGCCACAGGTCCCAGAAGGCTGTGTGACCTTTCACAGTGGGCAGCTGGCTGTGAAGGCAAAAGAAGCATAGCCAGCTGCCCACAGTTAGGATGCTGGCGTTAGTGAAGAACTTGCCTGGGTTAGGACAGCACTGTATTCCTGGACAGGTAAGTGTCATTTTATGAAAAGTCAGCAGCTACAGTTTTGTAGCTGCTGACTTTTCATTGTTTTTCCACACATAACAACCGCCTTAAAGCGGAGTTCCGCCAATGTCGGCACCCAAAGCTGTCGGCTCTCGGGTGCTGCCGCAGCCATCTTTAGTAAGGGAATCAGGACGTGAAGCCCATAACACAGTGCTGATTGTTTGAGTAGCTAATCACCAGGTCAGAGGGCTATTACACAGGTGTAAGGGGTAGCTTGGTAAGTCCTGTACAGGTCCAGGTACCATACAGGTCCAGGTAATCTTCACCGGGAATTCTAGATCAGGGATCCTCAAACTACGGCCCTCCAGCTGTTACAGAATTACAAATCCCATGAGGCATTGCAAAACTCTGACATTCACAGACATGACTAGGCATGATGGGAATTGTAGTTCCTGAACACCTGGAGGGCCATAGTTTGAAGACCCCTGTTCTAGATGATTAGAAGGCATACTGGGGTGTAAGGCCGCGTACACACGATCAGACATGTCCGATGAAACTTGTCCGACGAACCGTTTTCATCGGACTAGGCTGAAGTGGTCTGATGGTCTGATGTGCGTAAACACCATCGGACCAAAATCCCCTCGGACCAGAACGCGGTGACGTAGAACACAACGGCGTGATGAAAAAACGAAGTTCAATGCTTCCAAGCATGCGTCGACTTGATTCTGGGCATGCGTGGGATTTTGGTCCGATTATTTTGCGTACTAACCAACGAACTTGTCCGACGGACAGGTTTCCAGCAGACAGGTTTTGAAACTTTGGTCCGCTGGAAAATGGTCCGATAGGCCGTACACACGATCGAACATGTCCGCTGAAACTGGTCTGCGCACCAGTTTCAGCGGACATGTTCGATCGTGTGTACGCGGCCTAAGGAAGCCTGAGAAAAGTAATAACATGCTGGTTAGGGTGCCTGCAGTCCAGCAAAGCTATTATTTTACAGAGTACAAGCAAATTGCAGTTTGTGCTAAGAGACCATGTCACCAACTTGAAAAACTGCGGGTAAAAGCACAGACAAATCAAGTTTTTTTCCCCACCACCTTTCCCTATATACATGTTTATGTAGCTACCAGTGGAAAAGCAAAGAGGAATATTATACTGTATCACTTGACGTGAGAGACCGAGTCTGCTGGTGCCACTGACATCACATCCAAGATAGCAGCTCATTGCCTTTCAAAGTCCACACAGGATAGGCTTCCATAGTCTATTAACACGCATGGAATACATTTAATGCACATACTGAGAGCCACACCTATTTACAGGGAATCTGTGTTTTGTTCCTGGAGGCAGGGAGTCCTTAGATGAGCCTTTCTCAACTTATTTATTCCAGAAGAACATGTTAAAAAAAAATATTTTCAGGTCTTAACCACTTCAGTCCCGGAGGATTTGGCTGCCAAATGACCGGGCCACTTTTTGCGATTTGGCACTGCGTCGCATTAAGTGACAATTGCGCGGTCGTGCGGCGTGGCTCCCAAACAAAATTGACGTCCTTTTTTCCCCACAAAAAGAGCTTTCTTTTGGTGGTATTTGATCACCTCTGCGGTTCAAAGTAGGGTGACCAGACATCCCCGGTTTCCAGGGACAGTCCCCGGATTGAGGACACCTTCCCCGGACCAAGTCTCTCCCCGATTTTGCCCCCTGATTGGATTTGAACAGGGGCTGGGGCAGTTTTAAAGACAGTCAGCGCAAAATAAAAGAAAAAATCTGAGTTACACCCCCCCGCTTCGCCGCTCTTACTAGCTTAGGGGTGTATTTTTTTCTAATTACCTGTGCCCCTTTCTAATGATCATGTGCTGGTCGGAGCGGAGGGAATATTTCTTCAGTTTCGGGCGCATGCCCATTCCGCTCCGCTCGCATGTTCTTCTGCCTTGGCTCAAATCCTGGCCAGCCACCTGCCTATCTCCTTGCCTTCCCTGGTGGAGTGATCTTCCTCTGCTCCCTACCCAGTAGCTGGGGCCTGGAGTGCAAGACTTGACCGGCTGTGAGGTGGGCGGCAGTGGCGATGGGCAGAAAGTCGCTGATTTTCGCAATTACTAGTAAAAAAAAAAATATGTCCCCGGATTTAATTTTAAAAATCTGGTCACCTTAGTTTAAAGGGGTTGTAAAGGTAAATCTTTTTTTCCCTAAATAGCTTCCTTTACCTTAGTGCAGTCCTCCTTCACTTACCTTATCCTTCCATTTTGCTTTTAAATGACCTTATTTCTTCTGAGAAATCCTCACTTCTTGTTCTTCTGTCTGTAACTCCACACAGTAATGCAAGGCTTTCTCCCTGGTGTGGAGAAAGCCTCTTGAGGGGGGGGGGGGCGAGCAGGAGAGTCAGGACGCCCACTAACACACAGCTCCTTTCTCTATCTACAAAGTTGAGAGTGTCCTGACACGCCTGCTCGCTCCCAAAAGAGGCTTTCTCCACACCAGGCCTTGCATTACTGTGTGGAGTTACAGACAGAAGAACAGGAAGTGAGGATTTCTCAGAAGAAATAAGGACATTTAAAAGCAAAATGGAATGATGAGGTAAGTGAAGGAGGACTGCACTAAGGTAAAGGAAGCTGTTTAGGGAAAATTACCTTTACAACCCCTTTCAATTTTTTCGCTATAAACAAAAATAGAGCGACAATTTAAATAAAAAAGCAATATTTTTTACTTTTTGCTATAATAAATATTAGGGTTGTCCCAATACCGATACTATACTCGGTATCCGGACCGATACAGAGTATTTGCGGGAGTACTTGTACTCCCACAAATACCCCCGATACCGAAATAGAATACCCTGCTCCCCCCGCCGTCGCATACCGCCGTTAATCCCGGTGCATGACAGCGGCGAGCATTACAAGCTTTTGCTTGTATACTTGTAAAGCCGGTGCCGCCATGTATAAACACTCCCCCTCTCGTGATTGGACGGATCCGTCCAATCACGAGAGGGGGAGTGTCTATACATGGCAGCCCGGGCTTTACAAGTATACAAGCGAAAGCTTGTAATGTTCGCCGTTGTCATGCACCGGGATTAACGGCAGCAGCGGCGGCTTTGCGGCACATCAGGAATGGGGGACAGGACATGGCTACATATGTGGGGACAGGACATGGCTACATATGTGGGGACGGGACATGGCTACATATGTGGGGACGTGACATGGCTACATATGTGGGGACGTGACATGGCTACATATGTGGGGACGTGACATGGCTACATATGTGGGGACGTGACATGGCTACATATGTGGGGACGGGACATGGCTACATATGTGGGGACGGGACATGGCTACATATGTGGGGACGGGACATGGCTACATATGTGGGGACGGGACATGGCTACATATGTGGGGACGGGACATGGCTACATATGTGGGGACGTGACATGGCTACATATGTGGGGACGGGACATGGCTACATATGTGGGGACGGGACATGGCTGAATATGTGGGGACGGGACATGGCTACATATGTGGGGACGGGACATGGCTACATATGTGGGGACGGGACATGGCTACATATGTGGGGACGGGACATGGCTACATATGTGGGGACGTGACATGGCTACATATGTGGGGAGGGGACATGGCTACATATGTGGGGAGGGGACACAGCTACATATGTGGGGACGGGACATGGCTACATATGTGGGGACGGGACATGGCTACATATGTGGGGACGGGACATGGCTACATATGTGGGGACGGGACATGGCTACATATGTGGGGAGGGGACATGGCTACATATGTGGGGAGGGGACATGGCTACATATGTGGGGACGTGACATGGCTACATATGTGGGGACGTGACATGGCTACATATGTGGGGGGGGGGGACATGGCTGCAATATGTGGGGGGGACATGGCTGCAATATGTGGGGGGACATGGCAGCAATATGTGGGGGGGGACATGGCTGCAATATGTGGGGGGGGACATGGCTGCAATATGTGGGGGGGACATGGCTGCAATATGTGGGGGGGGGCATGGCTGCAATATGTGGGGGGGGGCATGGCTGCAATATGTGGGGGGGGCATGGCTGCAATATGTGGGGGGGACATGGCTGCAATATGTGGGGGAGACATGTCTGCAATATGTGGGGGACATGTCTGCAATATGTGGGGGACATGGCTGCATTTGGGGACACATTTTAAAAAAGTATCGGTATTCGGTATCGGCGACTACTTGAAAAAAAGTATCGGTACTTGTACTCGGTCCTAAAAAAGTGGTATCGGAACAACCCTAATAAATATCCCCCAAAAATATATATAACATTTTTTTTCCTCAGTTTAGGCCGATATGTATTCTTCAACATATTGTCAGTAAAAAAAGAAAAAAAAAAAATTGCAATAAGCGTATATTGATTTGATAGGGTAAATGGAATAGGCATTTATTTAATCAAACATTTAGGTTCCACATCAGATTGATTTGCGCAAAAGTTATAGCATCTACAAAATAGGGGGTAGTTTTATGGCATTTTTATTATTCATTTTTCTTTAATAGTTATGGTGGCGATCTGCGATTTTTATTTAATTATAGCGGACACATTGGACACTTTTGACGCTGTTTTGGGACCATTGTCATTTATACAGCGATCAGTGCTATAAAAATGCACTGATTACTGTGTAAATGACACTGGCAGTGAAGGGGTTAACCAGTAGGAGGCAGGGAAGGGGTTAAGTGTGTCCTAGGGAGTGATTCGAACTGTGTGGGGGCGGGGCTTACTGTGACAAGACACTGATCACTGCTCCCGATGAGTGAGCAGACGATCAGCGTCCTGTCATTAGGCAGAACAGGCAGATGCCTTGTTCACACAGGCATCCCCCCGTTCTGCCGCTCCGTGACAGGATCGCAGGACACCGGCGGACATCGAGTGCGCGGTCTCGGGCGCGCGCCTGCTAGGCAGGAGATTCAAAGCAACGTGTATATATACATTGCTTTGCCTGCCCGTGCCATTTTGCCGATGTACAGTGGGGAAAATAAGTATTTGAACACCCTGCTTTTTTGCAAGTTCTCCCACTTGGAAATCATGGAGGGGTCTGAAATTATCATCTTGGTGCATGTCCACTGTGAGAGACATAATCAAAAAAAAAAATTCCAGAAATCACAATTTATGAATTTTTTTAACTATTTATTTGTATGATACAGCTGCAAATAAGTATTTGAACACCTGAGAAAATCAATGTTAATATTTGGTACAGTAGCCTTTGTTTGCAATTACAGAGGTCAAACGTTTCTTGTAGTTTTTCACCAGGTTTGCACACACTGGAGGAGGGATTTTGGCCCACTCCTCCACACAGATCTTCTCTAGATCAGTCAGGTTTCTGGGCTGTCGCTGAGAAACACGGAGTTTGAGCTCCCTCCAAAGATTCTCTATTGGGTTTAGGTCTGGAGACTGGCTAGGCCACGCCAGAACCTTGATATGCTTCTTGCAGAGCCACTCCTTGGTTATCCTGGCTGTGTGCTTCGGGTCATTGTCATGTTGGAAGACCCAGCCTCGACCCATCTTCAAAGCTCTAACTGAGGGAAGGAGGTTGTTGCCCAAAATCTCGCAATACATGGCCCCGGTCATCCTCTCCTTAATACAGTGCAGTCGCCCTGTCCCATGTGCAGAAAAACACCCCCAAAGCATGATGCTACCACCCCCATGCTTCACAGTAGGGATGGTGTTTTTGGGATGGTACTCATCATTCTTCTTCCTCCAAACACGGTTAGTGGAATTATGACCAAAAAGTTCTATTTTGGTCTCATCTGACCACATGACTTTCTCCCATGACTCCTCTGGATCATCCAAATGGTCATTGGCAAACTTAAGACGGGCCTTGACATGTGCTGGTTTAAGCAGGGGAACCTTCCGTGCCATGCATGATTTCAAACCATGACGTCTTAGTGTATTACCAACAGTAACCTTGGAAACGGTGGTCCCAGCTCTTTTCAGGTCATTAACCAGCTCCTCCCGTGTAGTCCTGGGCTGATTTCTCACCTTTCTTAGGATCATTGAGACCCCACGAGGTGAGATTTTGCATGGAGCCCCAGTCCGAGGGAGATTGACAGTCATGTTTAGCTTCTTCCATTTTCTAATGATTGCTCCAACAGTGGACCTTTTTTCACCAAGCTGCTTGGCAATTTCCCCATAGCCCTTTCCAGCCTTGTGGAGGTGTACAATTTTGTCTCTAGTGTCTTTGGACAGCTCTTTGGTCTTGGCCATGTTAGTAGTTGGATTCTTACTGATTGTATGGGGTGGACAGGTGTCTTTATGCAGCTAATGACCTCAAACAGGTGCATCTAATTTAGGATAATAAATGGAGTGGAGGTGGACATTTTAAAGGCAGACTAACAGGTCTTTGAGGGTCAGAATTCTAGCTGATAGACAGGTGTTCAAATACTTCTTTGCAGCTGTATCATACAAATAAATAGTTAAAAATTCATAAATTGTGATTTCTGGAATTTTTTTTTGATTATGTCTCTCACAGTGGACATGCACCTACGATGACAATTTCAGACCCTTCCATGATTTCCAAGTGGGAGAACTTGCAAAATAGCAGGGTGTTCAAATACTTATTTTCCGCACTGTATAAGTGCGTGAGGCAGTCGGCAAGCGGTTAAAGAACCCTTGATAAAATGAATTCAGTAGTGGACGGTGGGTAGAATGTTCCCTTTGCAGTGGTGATGAGAATGTCATCTCCTTACAGACAGACAAAAAAATCATTGGTGTTATGCTGCTGGCTCTGCCAAGTGGTGGTTGACCCAAAACTATCCAGGCACCACCAGATGGAAGGTCAATTACAGAACACAACTCTGGAGGAACTCGAAGGTTTCACGGATAACTGGTTGACAATGAATGACTAATGCCACGTAGACATGACCGTTTTTTGAATGTTATGAAAAAAAAAAACGTTTTTTTCGTCGTGATTCTTGTCAAGCCTGCCTTGCCTCTACACGATGGTGAAAAAAAAAAAATGCTTGCGCAAAGCGTGGTGACGTACAATATGTACGATGGCACTATAAAGGGGAAGTTCCATTCGGATGGCGACACCCTTTGAGCTGATTATTCAAATTTCCCTTCTCATAACTTGCTTCTGAGCATGCACGTTTTCCCCCCCTCGTTAAAGCCTACACATGACCGTTTTTCACGACATAAAAACGACAAGAAAAAATTGAGCATGTTCTAAATTTTTAATGCCCATTTTTCACATCGAGAAAAATCCTCTGGAGCCTACAGTCTTTTTTAATAACCAATTTTTCTTGTCATGAAAAACGGTTGTGTGTACGTGGCATAAGATCGTAAAACTGTCTCAAACACAAGTTTACCTGTGGCCGAAAAATGAAAAACGCTTCTCAAGCAGCAATGGTAGCAACACATCTGTAATTTCATCCGCTAACTGGTCTAGGCTTTGAGGAAATGGCTCTCGGGAACGAGACTCTCTTCCGGGAAGTCTGAGGGAGTACACTGGAAAAGAAAAAGTGAAGATTTTAATATTTTAATTGGAGTTTCCATCCCAAAATTTTCATTGTTGTGCTCATTAGACCTAAAAAAAGAAAAATTTTTTTTTTTTTTTTTACTCATCTGGAAATGCCCCCACCTCTGGACACATGTGGTATTGCATGCCATAGTCAATGCAGAACAAATTATTTTCGTTTCTATTGACTTCTATGGGGAATCTCGCTTTGATATGCGAGTGCTTTGGATTACAAGCATTCTCCTGGAACGGATTATGCTCGTAATCCGAGGTTCCACTTCAACTAGATTAGCACAGTGCTGATCTATTTAGAGCAGAGCTCTGCACATTACTTCCTTCCTTTGCCAATGTGGAGTTGGGGTCTGTGCCTTTCCTCCAATCAGCTGTCTTGGCTGTATGCCAATAATCCACTCCTACTGCTGAACAGGAAGAGAAAATCTGTAACACTGATCTGCACTTTCTAAAGAATATATAAAGCTGAAGAAAGCAGATATACAAGTAAAAATTATGTAGGGAGGTTTGTTTCATCTCCGTTTATAATCTAAGGCTGTTCCCTTCACTGTGTGGCCAAAGAAGAAAGAGATGGGATTTTTTTGGGTGCACAAATGCAATATATCAAGTAGTTTATATTATATATATATATATATATATATATTAAAATAATAGTACATAAAGTACTAGTACTTTATGTACTATTATTCTTTATGTATATGTATTGTGACACATGTATATTTGTTTTTTGATTTTCTAGAAGGCTTAGACTAACTAATTGGACAGTTTTCCCTTTGAAGAAGCCTGAATCAAGGGCGAAACATGTCGGGAACACCTCTCATCTGACTGTCCCATTAATTGTATTTTTGTACTACCATTCTCCAATTACCCACTTTTATTTTGTTGTTAATATAATCTACTTGGTATATTGCATTTGTGCACCCAAAAAAAATCCCATCTCTTTCTTCTTTGTCTTCTATCACACAACGAATCGTGTATATGTGAGGGTTTACAGCCGCTTTAAAGTAGTTGTAAATTTCAGACATTAAATATGAACAAAACATATCTTACTATAGTGTGTACTTGTCTCAATCCAGGGCACTAAGTGTCATTTCTGTCCACTGTCCCGTTCCTCTACTATAAGTATGAGTTACTTCTGACAAGTTTTCCTGACTCCAAAAGAAAAATGGTGACAGGGGAGGAAGCTCCAGCTGATTTACAGCCTCAACTCTGTTCCTGTGTTCTGTGTGAAGGTAGGTATGTCTCTTCCCTCCAATCAGCTCTCAGAGCTCTCCTCTCTTATGTAACATCAGCGCTACACACACTGCTTTTCAGAGCTAAGAGATGAACGTGCGCGGGACTCGGGGGCGAGCGGGGGGCGCGCGCGCCGGTGTGTTGTCATTTTCTGCTCCCCATCACAGAATGGTCCGGAAGTGCTGGGCAGCCAACTGCGCATGCGCGATGCGTTCCAAAGGCATCTGCGATGCGTTCCAAAGCATTTACGACAGTGCACACCAGCGAAGCTGTCGTTCGACATCCAGGCTCTTTCCTTAACATCCCCGTCAATTGGAGGATGTTAAAAAAAGAGCCAGGAGGCCGAGCGAGCGAGGACGTGAGGCCGACTGGCCACTTTCCCCTAAGTCCACGTCGCTATGAATGATGGCTTCGCTGGTGTGCAGTGTCGTAAAGCCATTGGAACGCATCGCAGATGCGTTTGGAACGCATCGCGCATGCGCAGTTGGCCGATGCAGCACTTCCGGAGCACTCTGTGATGGGGGAGCCGAATATGACACGTCACCGGCAGCGTGCAGGCGCCCCCTAGCGGCTGCTAAAGAGCCGGCGTAGTATGACGGGCTCTCGCGTAACAGCGCCACCGTCCCACAGTAATACCACGGCGGGCGGCCGGCAAAAAGTTAATAAAAATAAATAAAAAAAATATATAAAAAAGAATAAAACATATATAGATATAAAAAAAAAGGGGGGTTGCCATCCGGGGACCTCTGGGCCCTTTAATAAAAAGAAATAAAAAAAATATATAAAAAAGAATAAAACATATATAGATATAAAAAAAAAGGGGGGTTGCCATCCGGGGACCTCTGGGCCCTTTAATAAAAATAAATAAAAAAAATATATAAAAAAGAATAAAACATATATAGATATAAAAAAAAAGGGGGGTTGCCATCCGGGGACCTCTGGGCCCTTTAATAAAAAGAAATAAAAAAAAATATATAAAAAGAATAAAAAAAATGGGGGGGTTGCCACCCGGGTCCCTGGGGACCTCTGGGCTCTTTAATAAAAAGAAATAAAAATATATATATAAAAAGGATAACAACAATGGGGGGTTGCCATCCGGGGCCCTGTGGACCTCTGGGCCCTTTAATAAAAATAAATAAATAAATAAATAATTCTAACTTTTTTTAGGAAAAAAAAGGGGGGGTTGCCATCCAGGGCCCTGGGGACCTCTGGGCCCTTTAATATAAAAAAAAAAAAAATATATATATATACACACACGTATATAAAACATTTTTATAAAAAAAAGGGGGGTTGCCATCCAGGCCCTGGGGACCTCCGGGTCCCCTTTCAGGTGTACTGCCTGTACCCCCCTGATGCAGATGCAGTTGCTTGTCGGGGGTTCAGTTTTAACTTCTTGTATGTAGAACTGTCTGATTTGATGAATCGGAGGAGTGAACAGCCTCTAGAGAGGTGGAAAGCTCTCACTTACCGACACTCAATAGAGTCAGTGCCGGCCTTCAGTCCTCTGACCCATACTAGGCCTGGCTGTGAATACACAGGATACCTTAACCTGTTGCCATTAGCTGCAAATGGCAACAGAACAGAGGCAGGCATTGTGACAAGCAGCAGGATATATTGTGGACGCCTTTCATTGGGAAACAGAGGCCTTCTTCTCTACTGGAGAAATATGCGATGTGACCAGAAGTTCAATGCGGATCTGAGAATGCCGGCTCCACGCTCTGCCATTGTTCCCTATGCTAATGTTGGGACTCGGAGCTCGAGCCGTCCTGTTCTTCTACCAGCAGGCGCTGTGAAATGTGTCGCCAGCCTTTCAGCCCCCACAAATACTTTCTGTGGACACTTGTCAGGTTTGGATCTTAATATAAAGTCATTGGGACAATGACCTCACCAAGGAGATAAAGTCCTTTGTCCTCTGGCCAAATATTTTATGTGGACTGTTTTTTAACTATTACATTCAGGACCTTCTATATTGTGTATCGATATTAATGCAATATTCAGGAGCATATACTGTAAATGCTTTTTGGTGGTTTCTACAGCGCCAAGAAAAAACCCAAATGTCCGACAAGTCCGCTATTAGAATTACATCATCAGTTGGTGAAGTTGGGATCAGCTCATTGGTCCCACATTACTGCAATGGGAAGCACTACTGGTCAATAGTGAGGCACAGGAAGCTGGCGAGGACATGCCCAACCTTCATGTCACAAGCTGGAGTTGGTATTTTCATTTTAGTGCACCCAGGTTTTAGGGATCTGTTGGTGTTCTGGAAGCCATTTAAAAAGGTATGTGCAGGTTCTTCTAGATTAGTGGTCTCCAAACTGCGGCCCGGGAGATGGATGCAGCCCTTTGCTTGCTTTTATCCGGCCCTTGGGGCATTGTTGCTGACAGTGGGGGGTAGTTTCTGTCATTGAGACAGACAACAGGGCACTATTCCTCCCGCTGATACCAATGATGGGGCACTATTCCTCCCACTGGCACCAAGGAAAGGACACTATTTCTCCCACTGGCACCAAGGATGGGACACTATTTCTCCCACTGGCACCAAGGATGGGACACTATTCCTCCCACTGGCACCACTAATGGGGCACTTTTCCCTCCCACTGACACCAATGATGGGGCATTATTACTCCCACTGCCACCAAGGATGGGACACTATTCCTCCCATTGGCGCCAATGATGGGGAACTATTCCTCCCACTGGCACCAAGGATGGGACACTATTCCTCCCACTGGCACCACTAATGGGGCACTTTTCCTCCCACTGACACCAATGATGGGGCACGATTCCTCCCACTGACACCAACGTTGGGGAAATATTCCTTCCACCGATACCAATGACGGGGCACTATTCCTCCCACTGGCATCAATGATGGCACACTATTCCTCCCACTGGCACCACGGATGGGGCACTTTTCCTCCCACTGGCACCAAGGATGGGACACTTTTCCTCCCACTGGCACCAAGGATGGGACACTATTCCTCCCACTGACACCACTGATGGAGCACTTTTCCTCCCAATGACACAACATTGGACCACTATTCCTCCCACTGACACCAATGATGAGGCACTATTCCTCCCACTGACAACAACATTGGGGCACTATTCTTTCCACTGATCCCAATAATGTGGCGCTATTCCTTCCACTGACACCAATGAAGGGGCACTATTCCTCCCACTCGCACCAAGGATGGGGCGCTATTCCTCCCACTGGCACCAATAAAGAGCCACTATTCCTCCCACTGACACCACTGATGGGGCACTTTTCCTCCCAATGACACAACATTGGACTACTATTCCTCCCACGGACACCAGTGGTGGGGCACTGTTACTCCTGTGAGAGACCCAACCAGGACAGGGGCTTTTGGAGAGGACTAGGGGCAAGTCTCCTACCTACTGATTATAGCCCATGGAGAGAGCAGATCATTCTCTAATAACGGACAGCCACTTAATAGATGCTGAGAGGGAAGAAGTAATATCCTTGTACAGGCTAATGGTCAAAGGGAATATGGCGGCCCTCCTGCAGACAGAGTTGGAGAGCCGTCTTCACTTGGGACAGAAATATTTATCAACAATATCCCTCAAGGGATCGTTGAAGATAAATGAATTCCACCTTTGCAGACTGTTGGAAGATTTTATGAGTTTATCTCATAGACTGTTGTAGACTGATGGCAGAAATTCTGAGAGGAGGTAGGATCCCTGAATAAGCAAAGAATGGTCTGGGTACCTAGGTTTGTTTAACCACTTCCATACCGGGCACTTGCGCACCTTCCTGCCTAGGCCAATTTTCAGCTTTCAGCGTGTCGCACTTTGAAAGACAATTGCGCGGTCATGCTACACTGTACCCAAACAATTTTTTTATAATTTTGTTCCCACAAATAGAGCTTTATTTTGGTTGTATTGGATCACCTCTGCGGTTTTTATGTTTTGCACAACAACTAAAAAAAGACCAAAAATTTTGAAAAAATTAAGTTTTTATTTTTTCTGTATTTTTTTTGTAAATAAGTACATTTTCTTCTCCGATTATGGGCACTGATATGGCGGCACTGATGGGCGCCGATGAGGTGGCACTGACAGGCACCAATGAGGTGGCACTGATGGACACTGGTATGCAGCACTGATGGGCATTCATAGGCGGCACTGATGGGTGGCACTGATGAGTACTTATGGGTGGCACAGATGGGCACTGATAGGTGGGCACTGGGCATGGATGGGCACTGATGGACACTGAGGGGTGGCACTGATGGACACTGATGCTGCGTACACACGGTCGTTTTTTGTGATGAAATAAAACGACATTTTAAAAAACGTCACTTAAAATGATCGTGTGTGGGCAAAACGTCGTTTTATGTCTTTAAAAAAAACGACCCAAAAAAAATTCGAACATGCTTGAATTTTTTATGTCGTTTTTCAGAATGTCGTCTTTTGTTTCACAAAAAATGATCGTGTGTGGGCAAAACGATGTTTAAAACAACGTTTTTAAACCCGCACATGCTCAGAAGCAAGTTATGAGACGGGAGCTTCAATGGAACAGAGTGCCGTCGAAAGTGTCTTACGTAACCGCGCTTTGCAAGAGCATTTTCAGAAGACGATGGTGTGTAGGCAACATCGTTTTTTAAAATGAAGTTTCAAAAACGTCGTTTTGTTTCGTGAGATAAAACGACGTTTTTTACATCACAAAAAGTGATCGTGTGTACGCGGCATGAGGGGTGGCACTGATGGCATTGCTGGGCATCACTTGTTGATCCCATATTGTGCTAGTCAGTGCACATTTGTGGGCACTGATTGGCATCTATTCTCATTTTTTATTTTACTTTTATTATTGCCCCCTTCTCTGGTGGTCCAGTGTGGGCATCTGAGGGGGGGGGGGGGGGGCTGCGCTGATAAACAATCAGCGCGAATCCCCCCTGTCAGGAGAGCTGCCTCTACTCGCGTCTGTCAGACAAGAGTGAGGAAGAGCCGATCATCGTTATCAGCCATGATTGAATATGGCTGATCACGTGGTAAAGAGTCTCCGCCGGAGGCTCTTTACCGAGATCGGAGATGCAGAGTGACACTCCGCATCACCGATCGCCGCGCTGTGCGTCCCCACGGGCGCGCGCCAGCATCTTATACTGCTGGACATCAATAGACGTCCAGTCAGGTTTTTAGAACCACTACCCGGATGTCAATTTACTATTGATCGGACGGGAAGTGGTTAAGTGATTAGTTATTTAGCTCATGCTAATTAATCACTGTCAGCTAATAGTTGCTAGAGGTGGATTAGCATTATGTGTATGTTGGCTGTTCCTTAGTTTTGTTGACCACTTCAGCCCCGGAAGGATTTGCCCCCTTAAAGGGGAGTTCCACCCACAATTTCACTTTTTAAATATAAATACCCCTGTAATACACAAGCTTAATGTATTCTAGTAAAGTTAGTCTGTAAACTAAAGTCTGTTTTGTTAGGTTGTTACAGCATTTAGATTATTATAATATAGAAATAGTCCGTGGCCATCTTAAGTGTGGGCATCATGAAGCCAGACTGTATGACTTCCTGGATTTCAGCTTTGCATATCTCGCACATGCTCAGTGCTGCACAAGCAATGTAATAGGTTTCAGTCAGGCTTGCAAGGACTACTGGGAAACATGATGCCTATCCCAGAAACCCTTGTAAATAGCCTTGTGACTTAATAGCCTAAACCAGGGGTAGGGAACCTTGGCTCTCCAGCTGTTTTGCAACTACAAGTCCCATGAGACATTGCAAGACCCTGACAATCACAGACATGACTCCTAGAGGCAGAGGCATGATGGGATTTGTAGTTTCACCACAGCTGGAGAGCCAAGGTTGCCTACCCCTGGCCTAGGCTAATAAGGAGGAGGAAGTAATGAAGGACTACAAAATAAAGGTATTTACAAGCAACAAAATAAATAAAAATTGTCCATTCTGAACACTTTGAGATTAGGGCATGCAGTACAGACAAACATAAAAAAATGGGTGGAACTCCACTTTAATGACCAGGCCATTTTTTGCGATACGGCACTGCGTCGCTTTAACTGACAATTGCGTGGCTGCGCAAGGCTGTACCCAAACAAAATGTACGTATTTTTTTCCCCCACAAATAGAACTTTCTTTTGGTGGTATTTGATCACCTCTGTGGTTTTTATGTTTTGCTCTATAAACAAAAAAAGAGCGACAATTTTGAAAAAAAACCAATATATTTGCTTTTTTTGCTATAAAAAAATATCCCCCCAAAAATATATATGTATAAGAAAAAAATCTTCCTCAGTTTAGGCCGATATATATTTTCCTACATATTTTTGGTAAAAAAAAAAAAAAAAATCACAATAAGCATATATTGATTGGTTTGCCCAAAAGTTATAGCGTCTATATTTATGGCATTATTATTATTTTTTTACTAGTAATGCCGGCGATCTGTCACATTTGACACATTTTTGAGACATTGACATTTATACAGCGATCGGTGCTATAAGAATACACTGATTACTGTGTAACTGTCACTGGTAGGGATGGGGTTAACACTAGGGGGCGATCAAGGGCTTAAATGTGTTCCCTCATGTGTGTTTCTAACTGTGGGGGCGGATAGAAGTGACTGGAGGAGGACCCAGATCGCTGTTCCTAACTAGTAGGAACAGACGATCTGTCTCGCCTCTCTTGACAGAATGGGAATTTGTGTGTTTACACACACACACACACATTCCCATTCTGGCTCTTGTGCCTGTGATCACACTTGGCGGGGGAACATTGCGCTCGCCGGCTCCCCTTTTATAGCTGTTTAAGGGGCCAACGTACTGCTATGGAGATTTGCATAGGAGAGCCCACCTGCCACAGTATAATGATGGTGGCTGGTCGGTTAGGTTTTAATTAAATTGTTGTTTACAATTTGTATTGTATACAGTTTGTAAATATGATCAGGCCCCCCCCTTGTTGGCACGGCTCTACACTGCGTGTTTGACGGATGGCAGCCTACCTGCCTCCATGTACCATGCCTACCTAACGCTTATATACAAGCCCCCCAAGGACCCCTCTTCCTGTGCCTCATACCGTCCCATAGCACTCCTTAACTCAGACTTTAAAATACTAACTAAGCTCCTTGCCCTTCGGTTATACCCCATGTTACCCTCAGTGATAGACCCAGACCAAACGGGTTTCATGCCCCGGAGGTCCACAGATGTCAATCTTAGGAGACTTTTTACCAATATCCATACTCAGCATCTTAATGTGGGAACGCGAGCAGTGGCCTCATTGGATGTCGAAAAGGCCTTCGACACTGTGGAGTGGCCCTTTCTGTGGGAGACTCTGCGCAGGATGGGCTTCCCACTGCTATTTATCAAGTGGCTCCAGGTGATATACAGGGCCCCCACTTCCTCAATACGGCTGGGGGGGGGGCTGTCTGCCCCCTTCAGACTTTCCAGGGGAACGCGGCAGGGTTGCCCTCTCTCTCCGGCTTTGTTTGCCCTTGCCATTGAACCGGTGGCGGAGGCTCTCCGCACATCACCACATATCAAGGGTCTCCGAGTGGGTCTGCTGGAGGAGAGGGTGGCCCTGTATGCGGACGACATGCTTCTCTTCCTTAATGATGCGGGCCCCTCGCTGCGGGGGGCACTGACCGTCTTGGACACGTTTGCCTCGGTCACTGGACTGAGGGTGAATTGGTCCAAGTCCCTTCTCTTCCCTATAGATCAGGCGGCTAGGTCCACCACCCCTCCCGACAGTCCCCTTAGCTGGGTCACCACCTTTAAGTATCTGGGGGTAACCATCTCTGCCTCGGCGACCGAATACATTTTGCAAAACTTGTCCCCGGTGCTGCTAGAGGCCCAATCCAGGCTTAAAGCCTGGAGCAACCTCCCCCTGTCTGTTTGGGGAAGGGTGAACCTAATTAAGATGAAGATTGTCCCTAAACTTATTTACCTTTTCCGCCACTCCCCGCAGTGGGTGCCCAAGTCCTTTTTCAAAAAGCTGAATCAAATTTTTTCCTCCTTTATTTGGGGTCCCTCCCCACCCAGATACAAGCTGACAACCTTGATGAGACCGCGGACGCAGGGTGGTATGGCTTTCCCTGACTGCTACAAATACTACCTTGCCACGCAGTTGGTGACTGCGGCATGGTGGCTGCGGCCAGATGGGATGAACACCTCCACTGCACTGGAGGCCTCGGTGGTCGGTTCACTGGAGGCCCTCCGGCTCCTGCTCTATCGGGGCCCTCGCGCCCCGTATCCCCTGACCCCCTCCATGCGCACCACCCTGCGGGCGTGGCGGACTGGTCTGGCCATTGAAAAATGTAAACCCACCGAAATATCCCCGAATGCCCCTATCTGGATCAACCCTACCCTATCACACTTTTATAAGCTCTCAGACCCCATTGCTTGGTCGAAGTATGGCATTAAGCTTGTTTCGCACATAGTCTCCCAAAACGCTCTGATACCATTCTCGGACCTCTCCTCCATGTTCAACTTACCCCAGCACTACGCTTTTAGATACCACCAGCTGTCACATGCCTTCGCGGCTCAGTTCCCCTTGTCGTCCTGCATTGTGGCCCAGTCGGAGTTGGAGAAAACACTAAAGTTTAATTGTGACGTAAAACCCACATCGCACTTGTACTGGTACCTGATCTTTGTGTCTCTCCCCCCTCTGGATGGGCTGCGGTCCAGATGGCAGGGGGATATCCCCACGCTACATACGGACGACTGGGACGAGGTCTGGGATCTCCCTTTCTGCTCACTTGTCTCCATTCGAGACAGGATGGTGCAATACAAGATAGTTCACAGAGCTTACTTCACTCCATACAGGCTCCACAAGATGAACCCGGCGCATTCTCCGGAGTGTTGGAGATGCAGGGCATCACCAGGTGACTTCTCCCACATTTTCTGGCAATGCCCCGAGGTTCAGCGGTACTGGGTAATGGTGCTGGAAGTGATCAATGCAGTTGCAGCGACCCAGTTGCCGGTAGCGATGGAGGTGTGCCTCCTGGGAATAATTGAGAACATCGTCCCAACCTCTACGGGGCGCACGTTGGTCAGTCTGTTGCTTTTCTATGCACGCAAGAATATTGCCATGCATTGGAAAAAACCTACACCCCCTTCTCTGATGCAGTGGAGGCGTCGGGTGAATGCCAGCCTTCCCCTGTACAGGGACACATACATCAACCGTGGCTGTCCACTGAAATATGACAAGGTTTGGCGTGCATGGCTGGCAGAGTCTAGTACTGCTGGCTAAATACATAGGGCTTGAGTTAGCAACCACTGCCATGGTCCTGGTGAGCGGTCCTATAGAGCTGCCCTAGAGGCACCTTGCGGCCGATACAGTGAGGAGAGTTGGTACACCCCCACCCTGCCGCATCCTGGTCAATGCACATTGCTACAGATGTTTATTAAATCAGATGTGTTGCTGTATGTTGTACGCACTTGAGTACTGTATGTCGTTGTTGATTTGTTTCTTTCTCTTGTATGTTGTGAAATACCTTAATAAAAATAACTTTAAAAAAAAAATAAAAATATGATCAGGCCCTACCTGAAGTTGTGTGTTACAAAATTTCTGTGAGGCCGCGTACACACGAGGGGATATGTCCGCTGAAAACGGTCCGATGGACCGTTTCAGCAGACATCTCCGCTCGTGTGTATGGGCTAGCGGACAGATTTCTCCACCCGACAGATTTCAAAGCAAGCTTTGAAATCTATCCGGTGGGAATCTGTCCGCCCGACATGTCTGCTGGTTAGTACACTTACCAGCAGACATGTCGGCTCCCACCACCGCCGCGCCGCTGCCGAATGGATTCGGCGCATGCGCGGAAGTGTTTTACTTCCTGGTGCGGTGACGTGGCGGTGACGCGGCGGCGTCAACGTCACCGCCGCGTCACCACTACGTCACCGCGCCGTCCGGCGGCGGGGAATTTGATCCGATGGTGTGTACACGCCATCGGATCAAACTCCCGATCGGACATATCCAATGGAAATGGTCCGCGGACCGTTTTCATCGGATATATCCGATCGTGTGTATGGGGCCTAAGAGTTTTCAATAAAGAGAGTTTCAATTTGTACCTAAGCTAGTGCCGCCTAGTCTCTTGGGTACAATATGCCACTATAATACTGGATTCCTGTTTCCGGCCTGGAGAAAGCTATAGCTTGACAGAAGCACCCAAGCTGGGTGCTGGACTGTTCCATTACACCCTCCAATGACACCAACGATGGGGCACTATTTCTCCCCTTTAATACCATGGAGGGGGACATTGTTTACTGCAAGTAGAACCAGGACATTTTTTACTCCCGCTGGCCACAGTCCGACCCCCCCAAAGTCTGAAGGACAATTAGCTGGCCCTTTGTTTCCAAAGTTTGAATACCCCTGCTTTAGATGGAGCATGGAGGAGAGTAAGGTAAGGAATTTGACTATTCCAGGAAGAGTCAATTCCCCAGCATAGCATCCATCCTCTTGCTACATACTGTATACGTCCTCTGCTTGTCCTGGACCAGCTCCCCTGCCCCTCACCTCCCTACCTGCCAAGGACAAGTGAAGGGGAATACTAGAGCGTCATTTGAGTGACAGCTCTGAGTCTGTTGACATCACATTCAAAATGGTGGCAACCAGCAGCGGGGCTTTGGATGTCTACCCAAGGGAGGGTTTTACAGGTACATACTACCCCTAAAATATTTTGAAAGCAAGGTCTCTTAAAAGGGCCTAATAATTTCTTTTTTCACATCTCAAGGACTCATAAATAGGAAGATCTCAATGTTGGAGCATCCAAGACATACAAAAAGCCATCTTCTGACACCAAGCACCATGGCTTCACCAATAAATAACTTTCAGGAGGATTGCAAACCTCCCAACCTTCCTGTATTTTGCGGGAATGTCCTGTGTGTCCTGTGTTCCCCCCCCCCCCCCCCCCCCGCTCAACAACTTAAATCTGCAAACCCCCCCCCCCCCAAGCTCAACAACTTTGATCTGCGAAGCCCACCCCCACTCAACAAGTCTGATCCGCGTAACCCGCTCACCAAGTGCGATCCGCGGAACCCCCCCCGCTCAACAATTCCGATCTGCGAAACCCCCCCGGTCAACAACTCTGATCCGCATGTACGTGCCGTTGCTTCTATGAGTATACCGTTACCGGCTCACGTGCATGGGAGTGGCGTCAACGAGGCTTTGGCCAATCAGAGCGTTGGAGCCGCTATACCCAAAAGTAACTCCGGGACAACATGTCGCCGGCCGGTGCTGTGTACGGGCACCACAGCGGGGGCTTTGATCCCAGGTGAGTATTACATAATGAGCTAGTATGCCTTTGTCTTGCAGGTTTTTTGATATTATTTCCTACCTGGGTTTACAACCACTTTAACAACAGTTTAAAATATTGTGTTGTATGGCAACAATCAATATGAAAACCACAAAACTTGGCAACCAGAATTAATTTCAATGTTCTAACATCTCTTCACCAAGAAAGGAGGACATCTGGTTGCTATGGGGCCCTATACATCTGTTTTGCATCCCATTAGTCTTTTCTCATGTTGAATATCACTTTGCATAGTGGTAATGCCAAAACTGCTCTGCATATTTTGACATGCAAAACCTGTCACATGATTAGGCAGTTAGTTATTAATAAAGTCAGTTAAAGAGAAGCCGGGAGGGTGGGAATTTACCTAAAATATGAAGACATTTTTCCATTTTTATTCTGGACCATAATAAATAATAATAAAAAAAAAAAATATATATATATATATATATACACATAGGGCCAGATTCAGGTAGATGTGCGCATATTTTATCCGGCGTAGCGCAGCGCATATACGTTACGCTGATGCGAACTAGTGAGTCAAGTACAGTATTCACCAAGCACTTGTTCGTTACTTTGCGACGGAGTAACGAAAATGCGATGGCGCAACCCGATGTAAGTGTAAGTGGGTGTGACCATATGTAAATGATGGGCGGAGCCCAGCGCAGAGACTTACGTTCAGCGCATCATCCACGGAGCATGCGCAGTGAGGGAGGGCTCCACTCGCTCCCCTGTGCGCATGCTAATAACTTCCGTCGGCACCACTTCATGGGAAACGGCAGCGCAATGTCTTACGTTGCGAGTATAAAAGCGGCCGTAGATGCGCCTTTACAGCGCAAAAGTGTATCCGGTTCCCCCCCCCCCCCCGAAGAGGCGATACACCTCCTCATCACCCATGCCAAAGAAGCTCACATGCGCGCGGTATATCCTTTCACGTGCCCGCCTCCTCTGTTCCGGGGGACCCATTAGTAGTGCTAGGACCACAGCTGCCCCTGGCATGTTGGCACACAGAGGTGTTGTCCTTGCAAGTGTGGTTGTTCAGCTTGCTATTTTCGTCGGTAACGCTGCTGCTGTAGCTGCTCTCCTGCTGACCTGTGGCCGTCAGGATTAAAGATAAAGCAGCTATTTGTAGGAATAACTTTGCGCTAGACGTACGCGCGGCGCAAGTAGCCAGCGTCTGGTGCTAATCCGTTGGCGAATCAGCATATCTCCCTCATTTGCATAATCGAATGGGAAATCAATAGGCGCGACGGATGCGCCAAGCGAAAATATGCGCTTCCGATACTCTGGCGTAGGAAAGTTAAGCCGGTCGGAGAAAGCCCGTTTTCTGTCGCATCTAGTTTGGTGGGTACGGCACATAGATACTACGGCGCATCTTTACAGTTACGCGGCGCATATCGAGATACTTCAGCGCAAGTCTTTCTAAATCTGGCCCATAATATACAAAGTCACTCTACATTACCATTTACAGAGCTGACAAACAGCTCCAAGGCTTCCATTTATCATGAAATCTTTCCTTATAGATATCCCATTAAGATCCACATTCAATCACAGCAAAATATTTCATTTAATAAATTGAGAATTACACAAACCTTCCACGGAGTCATCAAGCAGCCGACCCCACTGAGCATTAAATAAGGAGCCTCCTCCAGCCCAGGGGAAACAGATTAATCTGGTGATGGCGTCTGGCCGTCTGTGAAAGCAGTTTACAAGCTTGTCCATTCTTTAAAAAATAAAAATAAAATATTAAACACATGACATGACAATATAAATGCATAACTATATATTTTTTTGTCCTTATTTAAAGCGTAACTCCACCTCTGTTGAGGAAAAAACATTCCCCTCTGGGTGATCTATGTACATTGCAAGGATTATAACAAACTTTGTTGCAGATTCCTACCTTTTGTTATTCTGAAGAAATCCCTGTTTGTTCCTCTGTGCTAAGTGGGTCTAATGGGAGGGGTTTCATAATTATCAAGCAGCTGTGCAGCTGCAGAGCACTAATGTGGAAGTCTGCTGGGCCTGCATCCCTTAAGGGTCCTTTCACACTAGCGGACCGTTCATCCGTTCATTACAAGTCCGTTTACGGACTTGTAATGAACCCCTATGGGAGCGGATCCGTTAGCGGATGATGCATCCGCTAACGTCCGCTAGATCCGCATCCGTTTTTGCGGACGGAAGAATGTCCTATTTTTCTTCCGTGCGGCCAAACGGATCAGATGCAAACGGACAGACGGTCCGTTTCCATCCGACTCCCCATAGGGGAGAGCGGAGGAGAGACGGGGCGGTCCCTGCACAGTGTGCGGGGACCGCCCTGTCCGCCCGACAGCTCAGCGGAGACCCCCCGCTGAGCTGACGGACACACGGAGCGGACCGAAAAACGGACCGCTCCGTGTGTAAGGAGCCTTAGACTTATTCCTATTGAGAGTGTCTCACCAAAAATGAAATTTTTGTTGCAGGGGATGCCAAAAATCTGACTTGTATCTTAGTGCAGACTTCTGAGAAAATCGGTGAGCCAATCACACAAGCAGGAAACTATGGGCCAGATCCACAAAGAATTACGGCGGCGTATCTTTGTTTTGTATTCACAAAACAAGATACGCCGGAATTACGCTAAGATATGACTGGCGTAATGTTATTACACCGTCGTATCTTAGTTGCATACTTACGCTGGACGCTAGGGACGCTTCCGTTGTGTGTCCGCGTAAAATATGCAAATGAGATAGATACGCCGATTCACAAACGTACGTACGGCCGGCGCAGTGTTTTTACGTTGTTTGCGTAAGCGTAGGTCTGGCGTAAAGTTACCCCTGCTGTATAGAGGCGTACGTAATGTTAAGTATGGACGTCGGGCCAGCGCGATTTTTCCATCGTTTCACGTCGTTTGCGTAAACCGTTCGCAAATAGGGATTTACGTAAGTTACGTTCACGTTGTTTTCATTGATGTTTTGCGACGTGATTTTGCGCATGCGCACTGGGATACGTCCACGCAGTTAAAAAAAAGCGTCGTCTGCGTCGGGTCATTCATGATTATAATAAGACACGCCCCCCACTAGTTAATTTGAATTACACCCGTGTACGCCGGCCCATTTACGCTACGCCGCCGTAAGTTACAGCGGCATTTCTTTGTGGATAAGGATACGCCGCTGTGACATACAGCAGCGTAGAGTAAATGGGACACGCCGCGCCGGCGGGGCCGCTTTGTGGATCTGGCCCTATGTTTCTGAGGAGTGGTCAGTACACATTCTGTGTACAGAACACCTCCAGGTAGCCATATTGTAATGCATTTTCAGAAAATGACAGTAGCTGCAGATTGTAAAGGAAAGTTTGTTTTTAATAACATTCAATTACAATATGACTCTATATTTGCTATTTTTTCATTCCACAATGGTGGAGATGCCCTTTAACCGCTTGCCTCGTTTGACGGCGGCAGAATGGCACAATCTCTATGTCCGCCGGGCACCCGCGATCGCTCCTGACAGAGCCAGAATGAGGATTAGTGTGTGTAAACACACAAAGCCCCGTTCTGTCAGGGGTGAGGAGACAGATATGTTGTTCCTAATGCTTGGGAACAACGATCTGTCTCCTCCCCCAGTCAGTCCCATCCCCACCTACAGTTAGAACACATACAGAGGGAACACATTTAACCCCTTGATCGTCCCCTGGTGTTAACCCTTTCCCTGCCAGTGACATTTATGTAGTAATCAGTGGCTATTTTTATCTCTGATCGCTGTATAAATGTCAAAAGTGTCCGATCTGTCTGCTGCAATGTTGCAGTCCCGACAAAAATTGCTGATCGCCACCATTACTATTATTATTATATTATATTAAAAAGTGTTTAATATCGCGCCGGTCTTACCCATAGGGCCTCGAAGCGCCAAACGCAAAAGTACACATCACCCATAGCAGAGAACAAAAGTCGGCACCGCAACAATTAAAAGGGGTACTAAGAAGGGAGAAACCTAGTATAACATGAGAAGGACTCAAGACACCCCTCTACTGATTCAGCCATAGGCTTGGGTAAACAGGTGGGTTTTAAGTTTGCGACGGAAAGCCAGGAGATTGCTAACCTGTCTAATCGGCAGGGGGATGCTGTTCCAAAATTTTGCCCCCTGGACGGAAAAAGAGCGACCTCCTCGACGAGCCTTCCTAAAGCGAGGCACCATAAAATCCAGGGAGGTACTGGAACGGAGGGGGCGGGAAGGGACGTATTTGATGAATCTTGCACGGAGGTAGCCTGGACCCGAACCATAGAATACCCTGTGCATAATACAACCAGTCTTGAACAATATCCGTTTTGAGATAGGAAGCCAATGCAGGGCGACAAGAGAGGGGGTGATATGCTCTCTACGGGAAGCCCCCGTGAGTAGCCGCGCAGCTGCATTTTGGACAAGCTGGAGTCTATGCAGGTTGTTATTAGGAAGTCCTAGATACAGGGCATTACAATAGTCCAGGCGACTAGCGATCGTGGCAGAGACAACCGTTTTTTTGCTGGGGTGGTCAATGAATCGAAATAACACCCTCAGAAGTTTAAGATGGAAGTGGCAGGTGCTTACCACCTTGCTTATCTGGGGGATCAGAGTCAACCGGGAGTCCAGGATGACTCCCAAGTCCCTGACCTGGGTGGCTCTCTCGGGAACGCTGCCAAACTCCGAGGGCCATTGGGGCAGTGTAGGGGCCAGACTCAAGTCACTGAAGGTAATACAATCGGTCTTACTATTGTTTAACTTCAGAGAGTTGGCACACATCCACTGATCGATCTCCCGAAGGCAAGCGGCCAGGGTTTCGGGAGCAACTTCACCATGTTTGAATTTAAAGTAAAGCTGCGTGTCATCGGCATAGACATGGAACTGGAGATTGTGATGCCTGATGAGGTCAGCCAGTGGCCTCACATAGATGTTGAACAGGACTGGAGATAAAGCCGAGCCCTGTGGAACTCCACAGGAGAGGGGGAGGTCAGCTGATTGAAAAACCCCCAGCTGTACTCGCTGCGTCCTCTCCTGGAGAAAGGAGGCCATCCATACCAAGGCTTGACCTTCTAGTCTGGCAATCGTTACCAATCGATCCAGAAGCACCTGATGGTCAATGGTGTCGAATGCAGAAGACAGGTCCAGTAACACTAGAACCACCGAGTGATCCTGGTCTAAAGCCGTCAGAAGATCGTCCTGGACGTTGACAAGAGCTGACTCTGTGCCTCGCCCAGGCCGGAATCCCGACTGGTAGTCATCCAGAATGTTATTGGACTCTAGGTGACTCTGAAGTTGACCTACCACAGCTTTTTCGGCTATCTTCGCCACGAACGGAAGGCCAGAAATTGGTCTCAAGTTGCTCATCTCAGTCGGGGCGAGCAATGGTTTCCTATTACTATTACTAGTAATAAAAAATAAAAATGCCATAAAGCTTATTGTGATTTTTTTTTATTTTTTACCAAAAATCTGTAGAAGAATACATATTGGCCTAAAATGACGAATACATACTCCGATCCCTGTAGCCTGGGATCGGAGTATGAGACCAGCCGGGAGTCACGTGACCGGCCTACCCTGTGTGTCATGCCTCGTTATAATAGAGGGGCTGCCAGTGAATACAATTTTTGTGGTAACAACCATTTTAGGTTAATTTTTATGCCAACGAGGGACTTTGCAATTAATTGCAATTCATCTGATCACACTTCATAACATTCTGGAGTATATACCAAAGTTTTATCAGGAACCAGATGAAATTGTACAGCCCACCAAAAATACTGTAGCTGCTGACTTTTAATATTAAGACTCTTACCTGTCCAGTGATCCCACGATGTCGGCACCCCAGGTGATTTTTAAATCGGCTCTCAGGTGCTGCCGCTGCCATTCATCATAAGGAAAACCGGCTTAGAAGCTTCATCGCTGGTTCCCTACTGCGCATGCATGAAGCACGCTGTGCTTTGTGAATGGCCCTGCGGCGGGAGGAGGAGGGGGGTCGAACTTCGGGGGACCCCACCGCTGCGAGGTCACCCAAAAGTGGGGATGGGTACCTTTTAAAAACAGGTACCCGTTCCTCCCCCTCCGAAAGGTGGCAAATGTGGCAGCGGAGTGGGGGAGGAAGCAAACAAGCAGAGCTTCCCCTTTTGGGTGAAGCTTCGCTTTAAAGTAGAACTGAAGAAAACGCTTAAATTGGATAGAGAAAGGGCCCTTCACACCAGAATGTGATGTGGAAAACCCACATTCCATGTGCATTTCCTGCACCGCATTTAAAATGCACGGGGGGATGCAATCTGCCACAGGTTTCAGGGAATTCCTAATGACACCCAAAATGCAGATCGCAAACGCAGCATGTTTGCCTGCACCGGATCACATGGTTACATAGTAGATGAGATTGAAAAAAGACACAAGTCCAACCTATGTGTGTGATTATATGTCAGTATTACATTGTATATCCCTGTATGTTGTGGTTGTTCAGGTGCTTGTCTAATAGTTTCTTGAAACGATTGATGCCCTCCGCTGACACCACCGCCTGTGGAAGGGAATTCCACATCCTTGCCGCTCTTACGGTAAAGAACCCTCTATGTAGTTTAGCCCTGGTTCACACTGGGCTGCGGGAGTGAAGCAGTGCGAGTTCAGCTGAACTCGCACGATTTCACTCCCGCCCGGCAGTCCCGATTTCAGCCGCGATTTCAGAGACATTTGTGCAGGTTTCTGCACAGATGTCAATGTAAATCGCAGGCTGAAATCGCAAAAAGTAGTACAGAGACTACTTTTTGAAATCGGTGCAATGCCGCAGATGCAGTGTCGCGCCGATTAGGACAGTGCCATTGCCGGCAATTTGCGGCAAAATCCGACGTTTTGACATGCGATTTGACATGCCAAATCGCATGTCAAAACGCACCAGTGTGAACCAGGGCTTAAGGTTAAACCTCTTTCCCTCTAATTTTAATGAGTGGCCACATGTCTTGTTAAACTCCCTTCCGTGAAAAAGTTTTCTCCCTATTGTGGGGTCACCAGTACGGTATTTGTAAATTGTAATCATATCCCCTCTGAAGCGTCTCTTCTCCAGAGAGAATAAGTTCAGTGCTCGCAACCTTTCATCATAACTAATATCCTCCAGTCCCTTTATTAGCTTTGTTGCCCTTCTCGGTCCTTGCTCCATTTTCAGTACTGCAGTATAATGCAATCAGGTTGCAGTGTGTATTTAAAAGTATTGCATGCACTACTTTTGGTATTGGTATTGATGATATTGATTTTTTTTTTCAAAATTGTCGCTCTATTTTTGTTTATAGCGCAAAAAATAAAAACCGCAGAGGTGATCAAATACCACCAAAAGAAAGCTCTATTTGTCGGAAAAAAAGGACGTCAATTTTGTTTGGGAGCTACGTCGCACGACCGCGCAATTGTCAGTTAAAGCGACGCAAAGTGGCCCGGTCTTTGACCAGCAAAATGGTCCGGGGCTGAAGCGGTTAACTTCTAATTTTCAGACCATTATTGCGGCATTCCTACCTTCCAGAACGTGTAAAGTCCTCAGTCCCGGTGTCACACGGAGCGTGTATACTCAGACTGCCGGAGGACAAGCAGAAGACGGAAGCTGAACGTCGTTTTAGTTGGAAGGATGAGTAAACATTTTATCTGTTGACATTTAACAATTAATATTACCTCAGAGCTGTCCCAGCACCGCCTTGTCCTGAACACATGAATATCAGTCGTTACAGTATAACCCGATGTGATGAGGCCCTGAGCCACACACGCTGCGACAAAAAAAAGAGAAAAAGGACGCTTCAGGGAGACGGACCCCATCATTCAAGTAAGTGTGTGGCAGGTTGGGTTGAGGGGTGGGGGGTTGCGTAATGTGACCATGTTTAATGTTACGCTGCTAGTTTAAAAGTCCTTTAACCACTTCAGCCCTGGAAGAATTTACCCCCTTCCTAATCAGAGCACTTTTTGCGATTCGGCACTGCATCGCTTTAACTGACAATTGCGATGCTGATGACAAAATTTACATCCTTTTTTCCCCACAAATAGAGCTGCGCATGCTCCGTTCAGAAATTTCCCGCCGTGCATTGCGCGAAATCACGTCGTTACGTCATTCGTTGTTTGAGTAGCGGGGTTTACGAACATTCCTATTCCCGGACGACTTACGTAAAAAATAATAAAAGACGTTGGAAAACGTAGAAATTCGACGTGGGAACGACGGCCATACTTAACATGGGCTGTCTAATATTAGAGCAGCAAAAAGCTGGTATAGTAACGTAAAAAAAAGATGACTAAAGGTGCCGTAAGAGATTGCGATTGAAGATCGTAATTTCAGGGATCGCCGGCAAAAGCTCATTTGCATACCCCGACGCGGAAAACGACGGGAAGTCCACCCAGTGGCCACAATTTTATTGCAGCGTAGATCCGAAGGCGTACGAACACGTAATCCAGTCGAATTGAAGCCCGCAGCCGTCTATTCATGGTTTGAGGTTTTCGACTAGCTAAAAAACGTGCGTAATTTGAAATTACTCCAGTCTAACACCAGTTACACAGGCGTAATGGCTCTCTGAATCTGGCCCATAGCGTCTACAATATAGGAGATAGTTTTAGTGCATTTTTATTATTTTATTTTTTTATTAGTAATGGCAGCGATCTGCGATTTATATTGTGACTGCAACATTATGGCGGACACTTTTGACACTGTTTTGGGACTTCTTGGACCTTGAAGAAGGGGAAACACCTCGAAAGCTTGTCCTGAAAAATTGTATGTTAGTGCAAATAAAAAAAGTAAAAAGGTATCATGGGCAGTACTCAATTTTCTCTATTCCTATCACAAGGAATGTAAATATCCCTTGCAATAGATATAGGTATGACAGGTCCTCTTTATTGAGAGATCTGGGGTCAAAGAGACCCCAGATCTCTCATTTACCTTTAAAAGCAAAAATGACATTTTGTCTTTAAGGGGAAAAAAAATCATCCCTTTAAGTACACACGATTGTTTTTCGGCATGAAAAAAACGTCGTTTTTAACCACTTAAGACCCGGACCAAAATGCAGGTAAATGACCAGGCCCCTTTTTGCGATTCGGCACTGCGTCGCTTTAACTGACAATTGCGCAGTCGTGCGACGTGGCTCCCAAACAAAATTTGCGTCCTTTTCTTCCCACAAATAGAGCTTTCTTTTGGTGGTATTTGATCGCCTTTGTGATTTTTATTTTTTGCGCTATATACAAAAAAAGAGCGAAATTTTTGAAAAAAAATCAATATTTTTTACCTTTTGTTATAAGAAAAATCAAATAAACTAAATTTTAGTCAAACATTTAGGCCAAAATTTATTTAGCCACATGTCTTTAGTAAAAAAAAAAAAAAATCGCAATAAAAAAAAAAAATTAGCTACCTAGCGGGAACAGCGACACTAATACAGCGATCAGAAAAATGATAGCTTAGTGATGCTGGCAATAGGGAGTGAAAGGGTTAACTAGGGTGGTGATCAAGGGGTTAAAACTTTATTAGGGGGGGTACGGGGGCTACCCAGGACCTAACACTAACTGACTGTCACACTAAATACAGTAATCATACATGTATGATTACTGCATTCAGTGACACTGTGACAGGGGGGAGGCGATCGGGGGGGGGGGGTTAAATGTGCCTGTGTGTAGTGTGTGTCAGTGTAGTGTTGTGCAGACTTACTGGGTGATGTGATCTCTCCTCAGCGGCGGTTGAAAAAAACGCTGAGGGAGAGATCACATCACTTCCTCCTCCTGTGTTTACACAGGAGGAGGAAGTACAGAGCAGGGGGGCGCGCACATTGGCTGAGAGCGATCCAGAGGGGGTGGACAAAAACGAATAGCCGCCCCCTCTTGCCGGATTGCTCGTACAGCCGCGGGGACCGCTGCATGTACCCGGGGGGGTCCCGATCGGACCCCCGACCCACCTCAAGGCACCAACGTATATATACGTTGATGTGCCTGTCGGTGCCATTCTGCCGACGTAAATGTACATGCGGCGGTCCTTAAGAGGTTAAAAACGTCATTTAAAATTATGGTGTGTGGGCGTCACATCCTTTTTCATGTTCTGAAAAACAACAAAAATTTTTTTTTAACATGCTGCATTTTTTAACGTCGTTTTTTAAAATGTCGTTTTTTGGGTTGTAAAAAATGATTGTGTGTGGGCTAAAACAAAGTTTTGAACCCGCGCATGCTCAGAAGCAAGTTATGAGACGGGAGCTTGAATGTAACTTCCCCTTTAGAGTGCCGTCGTACGTGTTGTACGTCATCGCGCTTTGCTCATCATTTTTTTAAAACGATGGTGTGTGGGCAACATAATTTTTAATGATGAAGTTGGAAAAACTTCATTTTTTCTACATGCTGAAAAACGATCGTGTGTACGCTGCATTATGCCGCAAACACACGATCATTTTTCGGCATTAAAAAAAACCAACGTTTTTAAAAAGTGTCATTTAAAATGATCGTGTGTGGGCCTCACATAATTTTTCGGGTTCTGAAAAAACGTCAATTTTTTTCCCCCGAACATGCTACATTTTTTAACAACGTTTTAAACAATGTCGGTTGTAAAAAATGATCGTGTGTGTGCTAAAACGACGTTAAAAACCCGCAGATGCTCAGAAGCATGTTATGAGACGGGAGCGCTTGTTCTGGTAAAACTACCATTTATAATGGAGTAAGCACATTCATCACGCTGTAACAGACAGAAAAGCGCAAATCGGCTTTTACTAACAGAAAATCAGCTAAAGCAGCCCAAAGGGTGGCGCCATCCGCATGGAACTTCCCCTTTATAGTCCCGTTGTACGTGTTGTACGTCACCGTGCTTTGCTAGAGCATTTTTTTTAAACGATGGGGTGTGGGCAACATTGTTTTAATGATGAAGTTGGAAAAAACAGAGTTTTTTTCTACATGACGAAAAATATAGTTTTTTTCATGCCGAAAAATGATTGTGTGTACGTGGCATAAGAGGCGGAAGTTATGTCAGGCGGCGCTCCAGTCCTCCAGGGGCATAGAGCCCAGTGGAAACTATCTTTCCCTCACTCGGTTTCCTGCCCAGCTACCGATCAGACCGAATCGTGTCTGGCTTTACCAGCGGCTCAGATAAACCTAGAAGACACTGGAAAGTGGCGGCGGGGGGCACCTCTCCCACTGCCTGTAAAAGTGATATTGTGGAAAATCTGCTGAGACCACTTTTATATGAAAGCCAGCCACTGGCTGTAAATAAAGATATGGGGTTATGGCAGCTAACTGGTATTTAATATCAAAGAAATGTACACGCCACGGCAGTGGCGTATCTAGGGTATGGCAGCCATGGCAAGTGCCATGGGCGCCATATGAAGGGGGCGCTGTTGAGTGGCTGGGCAGCAAGGCACTTACCAGGGTCTGAGGGTCTCTTCTTCCCTCCTCCCGACCATAGGCAGGATCTTCTTTTCAGCAGCTTTGCTAATGGACAATGGCAGCCCTATCCCTGCTGCGTTCAGCCACAGCCCTCCTCTGTTCTCCCAGCCTCTCCCATTCCATCTGGTCGGATTGGCAGCACACAAAGAAGAAGGAGGAACATCAGTTTCTCCCTCTCCTCTTTGAAAACTGAGGCCTTAAAGAGGAGTTCCACCCAAAAATGGAACTTCCTCTTAATCCACTCCTCACCCCCATACATGCCACATTTGGCATGTAATTTTTTTTGGGGGGGAGTGGGGGCTTCAGTAGGAGTGGGACTTCCTGTCCCACTTCCTGCTTCCGCCGAGGGGCTGATAAGGCGAGAGGCGTAATCGCCTTATTTCAGCCCCTCCCTGTAGGCGATGGCCTAGGACACTGACAGGTCCTAGGCAATCGCCTGTCCAATCAGCAACGAGCCGCGCCGCGCGCGCATGCGCAGTGCGGCTCGCGCATGCGCAGTGGGTGCCCGGCCGTGAAGCCGAAGGCTGTCACGGCTGGGTGCCCACAGTCGGGATGGAGACGCCGACTGGGGAGGGGGGGAGAGGAGCGGAGCCCCGGTCGGCGCATCGCTGGAACGCAGGAGCAGGTAAGTGAGTGTTTATTAAAAGCCAGCAGCTACACTTTTTGTAGCTGCTGACTTTTAATAAACACATTTTTTGGCTGGAACACCCCTTTAAGTGATGAAAATATCATCACTTCCAGTATTGGTTCTGCATTTACCGGGCCTTGGAGGGCAGAGGAGGGATCAGGGGTCTAATAAACCCCAGATTTCTCCATAAAGAGGATATGTCACTACCCAAGGTATCACAAGGGATGATAAATATCACTAGTTTTGTTAGCTGTTTTTTTTGTTAAGGTTATCTGAAAGATGGGTTTCAAATGTTTCGACAGGGGCGCAGATTTAGTGCTTGCCATAGGCACTATTTTCACTAGATACGCCTCTGTTAGGCGGTCGGCGCCCACTGATCTCCGATATTGATAGGGATCATACAGGCGCAGGGAAAAATAATTTGAAGGTAAACAAACATAGCTTGCATTTGGATATGTGGGCACATTATAGCGTGCCTTTGTTTTATACAGCATGCCCTGTAGGGTTTACAACCACTTTACCCACTTCAATACCAGGCACTTAAACCCCCTTCCTGCCCAGGCCATTTTTTTGGCTTTAAGCTAAAACAATTTGAATGACAATTGCACGGTCATGCAGCACTGTACCCAAATTACATTTTTTTTCATTTCCCACAAATAAGGCCCCTTTCACACTGGGGCAGGAGGTGCGGTGGCGGTATAGCGCTGCTAAAAATAGCGGCGCTATATCGTTGGAATTGCCGCAGGGATTCCCCTGCTAGCGGTGCGATATTAACCCCCGCTAGCATCCGAAAAAGGGGCAATACCGCCCACAATGCGCCACTGCAAAGGCGCATTGCGGGCGGTATTACCGAGATGTCCCATTGTTTTCAATATGAAGGAGCGGTATACACGCCGCTCCTCTCACCACTCCAAAAAAGCTGATTGCATGAGATTTTTTTCTCTCCTGCAGCGCATTTTTAGGCCTCTGAAAATAGCCGAAGATGTAGAGCTAAGAGTCCGCTCTACACGGCGCCTGCGCACTGACTATGATACATGCCGCACGCTCCCGATGCTAGTGCTACTCTGCAAAGGGCGGGGGTGATTATAGCAATAAAGTTCACGTCTTAGCGGGGCACACCGGAAAACCCACCCATCAACAGTGCAAAACCCACCCTTCATTTGTTTTAACACGAGCCGCTAAGACGTGAACTTTATTGCTAAAATCACCCCACCCCTTGCAGAGTAGCACCAGCATCGGGAGCGTGCGGCATGTGTCATAGTCGGTGCGCAGGCGCCCTGTAGAGCTGACTTTCAGCCCTTCATCCTCGGCTATTTTCGGAGGCTCAGCTGATTTCGTACTGCACAAGCGCCGTGCCTGCGCAGTACAGGGGGGTCCTTAGCCACCTGGGGAACTTTTTCGGCAGGACAACAGCACTGAAGGGCACTGATGAGGTGGCACTATTATGCCACACCGATGGGCACTGATATGTGGCACTGATGAGCACCGATAGGTGGCACTTATGAACAATAATAGGTGGCACGGATAGGCAGCACTAAAAGGCATTACTGATGGGCACAGTTTAGTGTTAGTGATGGGCACAGATTGGCATCACAGTTGGTCACTGATTGGCATCACTGCTGGGGCTGCAATGATGATCAGTGCCCTGATTACCTGTACAGTCTCCCCTGCGAGGAGATGCCGCTGATCAGCTCTCCTCACCTAACATTCTGTCAATGTAAGGTGAAGAGAGCCAATTACCGGTAATCTGCCTGTCTGGTTCCGGCTAACGAGCTGGTTCCATTAAGGACTGCGCAGGCGCAATCTGATCTGGCGGTCTGGTTCCGGCTAACGAGCTGGTTCTGCGCAGGCGCAATCCTTGCCGACGGAAATCTCCGAACCTCGGCCGGCATCCAGGGTGACGCTCGCTCGGCCTCCTGGCTCTTTTTTTAACATTCCTCCAATCCACGGGGAAGTTAAAGAATGAGCCTGGATGCCGGCCGAGGCTCAGAGATTTACGTCCGCAAGGATTGCGCCTGCGCAGTCCTTGAAAGAACCAGCTCGTTAAGGGGACAAGTCACCGGCACTTTTGCATTTACATGTGATTGGCTGTGATTGGACACAACCAATCACACGGGTCAAGAGCTGCATCATCGGCTCGTTCCAGAGATCGGGCGATCCGTAACGTAGCGTTCACCGCGCGAGCGGCAAGACTGGGACGACGTATATGAAGTTGTCCCAAAACAAGAGGGGATCTCGCTTGCCATCATTTTACTATGCGGTTAAAGTGATTGTAAATGACCACCTTGTAAAACAACCCTTAGGCCCCTTTCACACATGCGGACCGTTCAGTTTTTCCAGGTGGACCTGACAGGACACTCCATACACCTCTATGGAGCGACGCATGTCAGCGGTGACATGTCTGCTGACATCCGATCTGATACGCTAAATCCAGATGGATGGAAACCCTATTTTCCATCCGTCTGGCGGAGGGATCGGGTGAAAACGGAAAGGCGGATCCGTTTTCATCCGATCTCCCCATAGAGGAGAGTGGAAATCTAACAGGTCCATCTCTCCACAGTGAGCAGAGACGGACCTGTCATCTGCCGACTCAGCGCGGATCAATCGATTGAACCCTGCTGAGCAAGCGGAGTCCGTGAAAACAGATCCGCATGTGTGAAAGGGGCCTAACAGTTTAAAATAGAAATGAAAGGCAAAACATTTTTGTATAAATATATTAAAAAAAAAAAAAAAACATTATAAATACCCTTTTTTTGACGCCTTAAAACATTGTGTTCTTGGAACGTCTGTGCAAAAAAAATGTACAGCTTCTTACTATTCAGAGTTCTGCCCAATAAGTAAGTGATGACTATACATGCACATAGAGGACTGGACACCCTGCCAGGAATGGTGACAGATGACAATGGACAGGACAATGTGATCACGTGGTGTTTGCAGATGAGGAGGTAAAATCCCACCGGACAATGACAGAGGGACAATGACAGTTCAATAATTCTCTGTAATTGGAGCTTTGTACCCACCTCTCCGGTCCACAGACCCGTCTCATCTCCTGTGACAGGCCAGCCTTCTGCACTGATTCTCGTATGGCAGCTTGCCCACATCAAACATGGCCGCCCACGGACACTTCCTGGTTTGACGACATGTCAGGTGGGCGGAATAGCTGTCTACAGCCGACCCGGGTACAGTCCACAGGGCGGGGCGCAGAGGGACAGGTTCTATCCCACACGCGGCTTTGTTATGCAAGAAGTTTGTCCCTCCGGCCCGCTGTAGTTTGTGTGAGAAGAGAATGTAGGGCAGAGGTGACTGCTGTATACTCTGTACTGTACAACACCGAGATCCCACAGAGGCGGCTGCAGGTGAGTCCGGCTGTGTGATCTGTACAGTCCATCCCAGGGGGGGGGGGGGGGCAGACAGTGATGAGTCCAGGCAGGGATCAGGGAGTGCAGGCAGGGATCAATGACAGTGATCAGGGAGTGCAGGCAGTGATCAGGGAGTGCAGGCAGCGATCAGTGATCATGGAATCCAGGGAGTGCAGGCAGTGGACAGTGATCAGGGAGTGCAGTGATCAGTGACAGTGATCAGGGAGTGCAGGCAGCGATCAGCGATCAGTGATCAGGGAGTGCAGGCAGCGATCAGTGATCAGGGAGTGCAGGCAGCGATCAGTGATCAGGGAGTGCAGGCAGCGATCAGTGATCAGGGAGTGCAGGCAGCGATCAGTGACAGTGATCAGGGAGTGCAGGCAGCGATCAGTGATCATGGAATCCAGGGAGTGCAGGCAGTGGACAGTGATCAGGGAGTGCAGGCAGTGATCAGGGAGTGCAGGCAGCGATCAGTGACAGTGATCAGGGAGTGCAGGCAGCGATCAGTGATCAGGGAGTGCAGGCAGCGATCAGTGACAGTGATGAGGGAGTGCAGGCAGCGATCAGTGACAGTGATCAGGAGTGCAGGCAGCGATCAGGGAGTGCAGGCAGCGATCAGTGATCATGGAATCCAGGGAGTGCAGGCAGTGGACAGTGATCAGGGAGTGCAGGCAGTGATCAGTGACAGTGATCAGGGAGTGCAGGCAGTGATCAGGGAGTGCAGGCAGCGATCAGTGATCAGGGAGTGCAGGCAGCGATCAGTGACAGTGATCAGGGAGTGCAGGCAGCGATCAGTGACAGTGATCAGGGAGTGCAGGCAGCGATCAGTGACAGTGATCAGGGAGTGCAGGCAGCGATCAGTGATCATGGAATCCAGGGAGTGCAGGCAGTGGACAGTGATCAGGGAGTGCAGGCAGTGATCAGTGACAGTGATCAGGGAGTGCAGGCAGTGATCAGGGAGTGCAGGCAGCGATCAGTGACAGTGATCAGGGAGTGCAGGCAGCGATCAGTGATCAGGGAGTGCAGGCAGCGATCAGTGACAGTGATGAGGGAGTGCAGGCAGCGATCAGTGACAGTGATCAGGGAGTGCAGGCAGTGATCAGGGAGTGCAGGCAGCGATCAGTGACAGTGATCAGGGAGTGCAGGCAGTGATCAGGGAGTGCAGGCAGCGATCAGTGATCATGGAATCCAGGGAGTGCAGGCAGTGGACAGTGATCAGGGAGTGCAGGCAGCGATCAGTGACAGTGATCAGGGAGTGCAGGCAGCGATCAGTGACAGTGATCAGGGAGTGCAGGCAGCGATCAGTGACAGTGATCAGGGAGTGCAGGCAGCGATCAGTGACAGTGATCAGGGAGTGCAGGCAGTGAGTCCAGGCGGGGATCAGAGAGTGCAGACAGTGGGGGGGGGGGAGCCGCTGGGGGGAGGGACACTGGAAGCTAGGAAGAGAGAGGCTGGAGGGGAGCCACTGGAGGCTGGGGGAGAGAGGCTAGGGGGGATTCACTGGGGGGGGGGGGGCACTGGAGGCTGGGGAGCCACTGGAGGCTGGGGGAACAAAGCCATGGGAGAGGCAGGAGGGGCTCAAGCTAAAGATGTCCACAGTCTGATCGGGAGCTGGAGCCGGCGAAACCCGTCATGCTGCTGAAGGTTTCCCGCACCACTCCTGTATAAACTCAGGTTCAAAATCAAGACAAGACAAGCCTACTGGGTTCGCACAGGAGCGGTGCAGTGAACTGCATGCAATTGTTTGCAGTGCGATTTACGCCCATTTATATTGTATGGATGCAAATTGCACCGCATGGTATCGTTTTTGGGTGCAAAAATACGGGAGCATTTTTCATGAGTCTAAGTACTTGTGAAAATTCTCGGTATCGGCACTGATATCGGTATCTGCGCCTCTGACTATAAGTTCTCCCCTCTATGGCCAGACAATTGTTGGATGTGTACAGCGCCCCCTGTATGCGATGGTTGTTGTTTCATCACTTAGAACTGTCTTCATTCGCTCCCAGGAGTCTCTATGATGTGCCAACTATAGTATAAACATTACTCCCACTATCTGTGTCAGGGTTCAGGTGACGGTAATCTTGGATCCAGAGAACATGGAAATCTGTAAATGTTTCATTAGGAGTTTTATCTCGGTCACAAGGCAACGTCCGCAGTGCAGCGCCCTCAGTCTGTCTCCGCTCTCTCCAAACAACCCACATAAAAGTGGTACTATTAAACTGAAAAGGAAACATTTATTATGGAAAAATGAAGAAGGAACACTCACAATGACACATCCGTAATTGGAGCTACTGAAAAAGTAACCAGGGGTTGGACTTTTAAGGCATGGAACAATGGAGAAATATATCAAAAAATATTTATTAGACAAAGTACACAATAGATAAGTGTTCAAGAATTAAAAACCCTATACAATGATGTAACTTGTAAACTGAGCCCTTGTGTGTCTACGCGTTTCCCGTTGGGCTTCTTCAGGACAGCGATCAAGGTTCAAAAGGGACGACAAGAAAAAAAGAACAAGTCTCACTATCTTGCACTGGATTGAGTCTCATATACAGAATCCGATAGACAAAAAATTTTTTCACAGTAAGGAAAAGATTCCACAAGGTTAAAACGGGAGGTGTACGGCACACAGAAGATCTATTCAAAGTAAACTGAAAATAGAAACAGGGGCAGGTCCATACTGTGACCATTTTTTTTGTCTATTGGATTCTGTATATGAGACTTTAATCCAGTGCAAGATAGTGAGACCTGTCCTTTTTTTTTCTTGTCATTCCTTTTGAACCTTGATCGTTGTCCTGAAGAAGCCCAACGGTGAAACGCGTAGACACACAAGGGCTCAGTTTAGAAGTTACATCATTCTATAGGATTTTTAATTCTTGAACACTGTTATCTATTGTGTACTTTGTGTAATATTTTTTGATATACCGTATATACTCGAATATAAGCCGAGGACCTAATTTTACCACAAAAAAACTGGGAAAACGTATTGACTTGAGTATAAGCCAAGGGTGGGAATGCAGCAGCTACTGTAAGGGGAAAAGAGGGGCAACAATGCCCATTTGCAACCTCGCTGTGCCCATTTGCAACCTCGCTGTGCCCATTTGCAACCTCACTGTGCCCATTGCAACCTCACTGTGCCCATTTGCAACCTCACTGTGCCCATTTGCAACCTCACTGTGCCCATTGCAACCTCACTGTGCCCATTGCAACCTCACTGTGCCCATTGCAACCTCACTGTGCCCATTGCAACCTCACTGTGCCCATTGCAGTCTCACTGTGCCCATTGCAGTCTCACTGTGCCCATTGCAGTCTCACTGTGCCCATTGCAGTCTCACTGTGCCCATTGCAGTCTCACTGTGCCCATTGCAGTCTCACTGTGCCCATTGCAGTCTCACTGTGCCCATTGCAGTCTCACTGTGCCCATTGCAGTCTCACTGTGCCCATTGCAGTATCTCGGTACTTGAATTCTTGACAGGCGTCCATTTTTTTTAAGGTCGCAGCTTCCTCTTGGCGTTCCGTTCCGTAATAGGGATTTGACACTGTGTTCCACCTATCACGGAAGTGCTCTAATCCTCGGATATAGTTTCCCAGCAGACACCGTGTTAAGTGTTCCGCCAATCACAGACCTTCTTTCATCCTCGGACAAGCGGTCGTCCTTGATTGGCGGAACACTAAACACAGTGTCTGCTGGGAAACCGTCCGAGGATCAGAGGACTTCCGTGATAGGCGGAACACAGTGTCAAATCCCTATCACGGAACGGAACACCAGGAGGAAGCTGCGACCTAAAAAAATGGACGCCTGTCAAGAATTCAGGTACATGCACTCCGACTCGAGTATAAGCCTAAGGGGGTATTTTCAGCCCTAAAAAAAGGGCTGAAAAACTTGGCTTATCCTCGAGTATATACGTTACTTCTCCATTGTTTGCATGCTTTAAAAGTCCGACCCCTGGTTACTTTTTCGGTAGCTTTTTAATGTCGAAACATTAATTATATTGCAGCTTCCCAATGCTTGGATGTGATGGCTGCATTTGGTTTCTTTTTTAGGCTTTCTTCTATTTTTATATGGTGATCCAGTTAGCAAGTCTGTTGTTTTTCAAACACACAAGCTCTGCAGCAGAATGTATTAGTTTGCATGGATGAGACAAACCACTTAACACTGGCAGGGGTGCTTGCAATGATCAGCTTTTACTTATTCATGTCAAACCTTTATCCCAAAAAGAAAAACGGATTGCTGTAGCTGATGATAAAGTGTGATCTGGAGATTGACTTAACCACTTCAGGCCTGGGCCAATTCTGACACTTCGTTTCTACATGTAAAAATCATTTTTTTTTTTTTTTTGCTAGAACCCCCAAACACTTTGAATGTTTTTTTTAGCAGAGACCCTAGAGAATACAATGGCAGTATTTGCGCAACAATTTTTCATGCTTTAACCACTTCCAGACCGCCTATCGAGTTTATACGTCGGCACTTTAAAGTGGAGTTCCACCCAAAAATGGAACTTCCGCTCATCCCACTCCTTACCCCCATACATACGTGGGGGCTTCAGGAGGAGTGGGACTTCCTGTCCCACTTCCTGCTTCCACCGAGGGGCTGGTAAGGCGATTAGGCGTAATCACCTTATTTCAGCCCCTCCCTGTAGGCGATGGCCTAGGACACTGACAGGTCCTAGGCAATCGCCTGTCCAATCAGCGGCGAGCCACGCGCGCACTGCGGCTCGCGCATGCGCAGTGGGTGCCCGGCCGTGAAGCCGAAGGCTGTCACGGCTGGGTGCCCATAGTCGGGATGGAGACGCCGGCCGGGGAGGGGGGGAGAGGAGCGGAGCGGAGCCCCGGTCGGCGCGTCGCTGGAACGCAGGAGCAGATAAGTCATTGTTTATTAAAAGCCAGCAGCTACACTTTTATAAAAATAAATAAGATTTTTTTTTTTTTTAAAGTGCCCCGTCCTGACGAGCTCACGCACAGAAGCGAACGCATACGTGAGTAGCGCCTGCAAAGGAAAACGGTGTTCAAACCACACAAGTGAGGTATCGCCGTGATCGTTAGAGCGAGAGCAATAATTCTAGCACTAGACCTCCTCTGTATCTCAAAAAATGCAACCTGTAGAATTTTTTAACTACTTGCCGACCGCCCACCGTCATATTACTGCGGAGCGGTGGCTCTGTCTCGTGGGAGCACGTAGCTCTACAGAGACTTTGCGCGTCCCTCGCCGGACACCCGCGATTGCTCGTTACAGAGCGGGGAACGGGAGCTGTGTGTGTAAACACACAGCTCTTGTTCCTGTCAGCGGGGGAAACGCTGATTTTCTGTTCATACAATGTATGAACAGAAGATCAGTGATTTCCCCTAGTGAGTCGACCCCCCCCCATACAGTTAGAACACACCCAGCAACACACTTAACCCCTCCCCTGCCCCCTAGTGTTAACCCCTTCACTGCCAATGGCATTTTTATAGTAATCCAATGCATTTTTATAGCATTGATCGCTATAAAAATGCCAATGGTCCCAAAAATGTGTCAAAAGTATCCGATGTGTCCGCCATAATATCGCAGTACCAAAAAAACCGCTGATCGCTGCCATTACTAGTAAAAAAAAATAATAATAAAAATGCCATAAAACGACCCCCTTTTTTGTAAGTGCTATAAATTTTGCGCAAACCAATCAATAAACGCTAATTGCGATTTTTTTTTTTTTTTTTAACGAAAAATATGTAGAAGAATACGTATCGGCCTAAACTGAGGAAAAAAAATGTGTTTTTATATCTTTTTTGGGGATATTTATTATATTGCATTTTTTTCAAAATAGTCGCTCTATTTTTGTTTATAGCGCAAAAAATAAAAACCGCAGAAATGATGATCAAATACCACCAAAAGAAAGCTCTATTTGTGGGAAAAAAAGGACGCCAATTTTGTTTGGGAGCCACGTCGCACGACCGCGCAATTGTCAATTAAAGCGACGCAGTGCCGAATCACAAAAAAGTGCTCTGGTCTTTGGACAGCAATATGGTCCGGGGCTAAAGTGGTTAAACGTCGAGATTTTTAAGGGTAAAAGTTTGACGCCATGCCACGAGCGGGCGCAATTTGTAAGCATGACATGTTGGGTATCATTTTACTCGGCGTAACATTAACTTTCATAATAAATAAAAAAATTGGGCCAAATTTATTGCTGTCTTATTTTTTAATTCAAAAAAGTGATTTTTTTTCAAAAAAAAGTGCGCTTGTAGGACCGCTGCGCAAATATGGTGTGACAAAAAGTATTGCAATGATCGCCATTTTATTCTCTAGGGTGTTAGAAAAAAAATATATAATGTTTGGGGGTTTTAAGTAATTTTCTAACAAAAAAAAATGTTTTAGTCTTGTAAACACCAAATCTGAAAAACACCCACGGTACTGAAGTGGTTAAAAAAAAAACCAGTAAAGTTAGCCCAATTTTTTTGCATAATGTGAAAGATGAAGTTACGCCGAGTAAATAGATACCCAACATGTCATGCTTCAAAACTGTACACGCTTGTGGAATGACGCCAAATTTCGGTACCTAAAAATCCCCATGGGCAACGCTTAAATTTTTTTTTACTGGTTACATGTTTTGAGTTACAGAGGAGGTCTAGGGCTAGAATTAGAAAAAACAATTATTGCTCTCGCTCTAACGTTCATGGCGACACCTCACGTGGTTTGAACATCGTTTTCATATGTGGGCGTGTTTAACGTATGCATTCACTTATGCGAGCGAGCACACAGGGACAGGGGCACTTAAAAAATAAAAATATATATATTTATTATTGTTAATTTTGACACTTTTAAAAAAAAAAAGTAAAAAATGTTGATTTCTTTTATTTCTATTACAAGTAATGTAAACATCCCTTGTAATAGGAATATGACATGACAGGACCTCTTTACATTGAGATGTGGGGTCAATAAGACCCCACATCTCACCTCTAGGCTGGGAAGCCCAAAAAAAAAAGATCATGCTTCACAGGCGAAGCAGCGCCATTTTTATGAATGCAGAGGCCGGGCGTGACGTCATAACATCGCGCCCAGCCTCCGACGATCATAGAGACTTCGGTGACCATCTGGTCTGCTGGAAATCTCTATGTTCAACATCCGGTGCCGGCGGATCCTGTCACTGACTCACCAATCGCACAGGAGGGCGGCCGGGGGGGTTTTGCGATGTCCTTTTTCGCCGCTCGTAGGAATGATCAAGCGGTGGAGCAACCGCTATGAACCTTCCTATGGTGTAGAGCAGGGGTCTCGAAACGTTTTCAAACAAAGGGGCCAGTTTATTTTCCTTCAGACTTTAGGGGGGCCGGATTGTGGCCAACAGGGGCAGAAAATGTCAGGCCCATCATCGGTGAGAATAAAGATGGCCTCAAGGTTGGTGGTCAATAGGAGGAGTGGTGCCCCTATTAGTAGGAGGAATAATATACCATCATTAGTATCTATAGGAAAAAAAATGCCCCATTGTTGGTGTCAGTGGGAGTAATAGTTCCTTTTATCAGTGGAAGGAATAGTGCCCAAGGGCTGGATCAAGGCTACCAAAGGGCCACATCTGGCCCTCGGGCCACAGTTTGGAGACCCCTGTTGTAGGGAATCGCCGGCTGAAAATGCCGATATCTGAAAAATGCCTGTAGCTGCACCCTTCATTCAGATATAGCCCCACAAAGCCCAGGACGTCATATGATGTCCTCTGGGCCTAAAGTGGTTAAATTTGTTAAGCAGGCCATACATCATATCATTTTCTTATTCACTTTCCTTTAGATCAGGGGTCTCAAACTCAAATTACCTGAGGGCCGCAAGACAAGTTTTTGTATCCCATGGGGGGCCGCATGCAAACTTTCAAACTTCAAAAACAGTACTGGTGTCAGCGAACATATTATTAACCGCCAGCTCTGTGTCAGCAGACGCATTATTAACCCCCAGCTCTGTGTCAGCGGACACATTATTTACCCCCAGCACTGGTGTCAGCGGACACATTATTAAACCCTAGTATTGGTATCAGCAAACGCATTATTAACCCTGATCACTGCACTGCACACGGACCACTGCACACGGACCACTGCACAAAGCCCAGCAAATCGGTGTACATGGCACACATCAGGGCATATCAGGGCACATGAGAGCACATCAGGCACAGCACATCAGTACAGGGCACATGGCACATCAGGGTACAGGGCACAGGGTACCCTGATGTACAGAGCCCAGTACATCAGGGACACATCAGGGTACATGAGGCACATCAGGGTACATGGGGCACATGGCACATCAGAGCACATCAGGGTACCTGGGGCACATGGCATATCAGGGTACATGGGGTACATCAGGGCACAATCAGAGCACATCAGGCATACCTCCCAACAAAGTTGTTGAGCCGAGGGGGGTCCGCAGATCATAGTTGATGAGCGGGGGGGGGGGGGGGGTCCATGGATCGGAGTTGTTGAGTGTGGGGGGGTTCGCAGATCAAAGTTGTTGCGCGGGGGGGTTCCACGGCTTGGAGTTGTTGAGCGGAGATTTACCGCGAATCGCGGGATTTACCGTGAATCGCGGTAATCGGGGGGGGGGGGGGGGCAGCCCTGCCTGCGGGCCATTTATTACCGGTCCGCGGGCCGGTACTTTGAGACCCCTGCTTTAGATTGACCTTCAGCTATGTAGTACAAGGGCCTGCCTGATTGCATACAGATTGAAAGTGTTTAGGTTTGACCTCATATTATATGGTTTTGGTAAATCTAAAGGAAAATTGTATAATTTATGGTTCATGGCCAACGCCCTTCAGACAAAAATCCACAGAAAAGTCTGATGGAAGTCTGATCGTGTGTAGGAGAAAGAGACCGCCGCTCCAGATGAGTGCACCTCGGTGGTGAGTGTGGACTCAGAAAAATCCAATGGGTGCAGGCAATGCACGAAGCATAAATGGAAGCAAGAAGGTATGGACAGCCGCACTCCGATAAATGTAGAAAACAATAAAAGCCTTTAATCCAGTAAAAAACCACTGCACAAACAGAAAAACAGCAAACGGTGGAATGATATAGCTGATGCGTTTCACATTGTTGTACAATGCTTAGTCATAAATATGACTAGGACACTCGCCTGTCCTGGAGTCCATCGCCGTCCGCAGCAGAGGGCGAGCGATCGCTCATCACTCTGCTGCCCCCCCGCCATCCATGGTGAGGGAACCAGGAAGTAAAGCGCTCAGGCTTCACTGCCCGGTTCCCTACAGTGCATGTGCGAGTCACGCTGCGCCCACTGATTGGCTCCCGCTGTGTGCTGGGAGCCGAGTGTTCCCAGCACACAATGGGGGGACAGACGTTGGGTGACGTCATGCCCACAGTCTGCCTGAAACTGCTGGGCCAGAAGTGGGTGCAAATACCTGTCTTTAGACAGGTATCTGCACCCCCCTCCCCCTGAAAGGTGTCAAATGTGACACCGGAGGGGGGAGGGTTCCGATCAGCGGGAGTTCCACTTTAGGGTGGAGCTCCGCTTTAAGTGGTTGAAGTGATACAGTGCCGAATCGCAAAAAGTGCTCTGGTCTTTGGCCAGCCAAATGCTCCGGGGCTGAAGTGGTTAATGGAGGTTCCTTCCTTCTCCAAAGGAAATTGCAGTGATTGCCACCACTCCGACACCACGTGAATGCTGCAATAAAGAATCGTGGCCAGGCTGGGGGAGATCCCACCAATTTCCTGCAGCTTGGGGGCATAGCCAGTTATAGGGGTAACACTGATGGAGGTGGATAGTCCCCCATGTAGACCACATGGTACAACCGCAGGATTGTGGCACTGAGTCGTTGAACTCGTTTTTTTAGGGGGGGTTATTCTTTGTGATAAACCTTCTAATAACTAAGGTGAGCTCACTAATAATGGTGGAGGTGGTGATCTTCTTTGTTTCTCATTCTGTCTATAGATGTTTGGCTCTGTCTAATGATGGAGAATCGTGTGTTTGAGTCCGTGGAGGAGAGGACCTTCCAATACCAGGAGTCTCTGCCTCCCCTCCCCGTCCCTTCCCTGGAGGAGTCTTTGTCCAAGTACTGTGAGTCAGGTAAGCACTCTTTGTTTCTGGGTATGTCCCAGAGAATATACTATATCTTAATCATCATAGCAGCAATAGACCATTTTATTAATCAGGAGCTAATAAATCTAGTCGGTGTTTTTTGTAGGAGTCAAAAACACGTACAAGAGTAGAAAATAATTAGGGATCAATTCCATGTAGGCAAATGTTTGCATAGTTATATTGGTTCCAATTTGGAGCAATATACATATGTACAGGGTTTGACAAATTTGCTTGGAATCTAGGAGCCAGTTAAAAAAGTTAGGAGCCAAAAAACGCGACCTGTCCCGCCAAGTTCGCGCGCATACGTGAGTAGCGTCCACATATGTAAACGGTATGCAAACCACACATGTGAGGTATCGCCGCTTTTGGTAGAGCGAGAGCAATAATTCTAGACCTCCCCTGTAACTCAAAACATGCAACCTGTAGAATTTTAAATGTTGCCTGTGGAGATTTTAAAGGGTAAAAGTTTGTTGCCATTCCACGAGCGGACACAATTTTGAAGTGTGACATGTTGGGTATCAATTTACTCGGCGTAACATTATCTTTCACAATATAAAAACAAATTGGGCTAAGTTTTACTGTTGTCTTATCTTTTAATTAGAAAAAGTGTATTTTTTTTCCCAAAAAAGTGCGCTTGTAAGACCGCTGCGCAAATTCGGTGTGACAGAAAGTATTGCAACGACCGCCATTTTATTCTCTAGGGTGTTAGAATAAAAAATATATATAACATTTGGGAGTTTTAATTAGAGGGAAAGAGATGGCAGTGAAAAACACATTAGAACGGCTGTTTTGCTACTTGTAATGTAACCTGTAATGCCAATGGCCACCACAAGATGACGCCAGATCACAGAAGGAAGCTGAGGCCTGCAGAGGGCCGCAAAGCCGCGGCCTCAATTACCGGCGGGCCCGCCCCGGGCAGTAATTGAGGCCGTAGCTTTGTGGCCTTCTGCAGGCATAAGCTTCTCCAGGCGCCAAGTCACAATTTCAATTGCGATCGGGCACCCGGATTTTCTCGAGGCCTGCATATGTACACTGTATTGCCAAAAGTATTGGGACACCTGCCTTTACACGCACGTGAACCTTTAATGGCATTCATAGTCCTAGTTTGTAGGGTTCAATATTGTGTTGGCCCACCTTCTGCAGCTATAACAGCTTCAACTCTTCTGGGAAGGTTGTCCACAAGGTTTAGGAGTGTGTCTATGGGAATGTTTGACCATTCTTCCAGAAGTGCATTTGGAAGATCAGATACTGATGTTGGACGAGAAGGGCTGGCTCGCAGTCTCTGTTCTTTGTGCACTGGTCCAAATCATTTGATGGAGAGGGGACTATGGTGTGGGGTCGTTTTTCAGGGGTTGGGCTTGGCCCCTTAGTTCCAGTGAAGGGAACTCCTAAATGGGTTGAAAGCCCTTGTGTTTTTTCACCTTAATACATCCTATGCGATCAGCAGGTCCCACCTGTGAACCAAAGGCTGGGACTTGCTGACAGGCTCCTGCTGTGTTCAATTACAGTGGGTGGTGGGGGTGGTCTGAATGTGGAAATGGGCAGTGATGTACCTGTATGCACCTTTAACCACTTGCCTACTGTGCACCTACACCCCCTTCCTTACCAAACAAAATGTTAGCTTCCGGCACTGCGTCGCTTTAACTGACAATTGCGCGGTCGTGTGACGTGGCTCCCAAACAAAATTGGCATCCTTTTTTCCCCACAAATGGAGCTTTCTTTTGGTGGTATTTGACCGCCCGTGCGGTTTTTATTTTTTGGGCTATAAACAAAAAAAAGCGTACATTTAAAAAAACAAAACATAATATGTTTTGCTATAATAAATATCCCATTTTAAAAAATAAATTTTATCTCAGTTTAGGCCGATACGTATTATTCTACATATTTTTGGTTAAAAAAAAAAAAATCGCAATAACCGTATAGTAACTGGTTTGCGCAAAAGTTATATTGCCTACAAAATAGGGGACATAATTATGATTTTTATTTTATTTTTTTACTAGGAATGGCGGCGATCTGCATTTTTGGGACCATTCACATTTATACAGTGAACAGTGCTAAAAATATGCATTGATTACTGTATAAATGTGACTGGCAGGGAAGGGGTTAACCACTAGGGAGCAGGGAAGGGGTTAAATGTGTATCCTAGGTGTGTTTTAACTGTAGGGGGAGGGGGGTGACTGGGGGAGGTGAACGATTGTATCCCTATGTACAAGGGACACAGATCGGTCTCCTCTCTCCCTGACAGGGACGTGGAGCTCTGTGTTTACACACACAGAGCTCCACGTCCCCGCTTAGTTACTGGGCAATCGTGAGCGCCCCCTAGCGGCTTTAAATGACAGGACGTCATATGACGTCCTGGCAGAACAATAGAGTATCAAATGACGGCGGGCGGGTGTTAAGTAGTTAAGGAGGGGTGGCTCCCCTTCAGTCCACCTGCCCCTATCTATCCATCAGAATGCATGTGCCTCCATTGTGGGGACGCTCATTGTTTAGTGTTAGGACCAAAGATCGCAGGGTGCCTTGGTGCGGCTCTGTGACTCACGCATGCGTTCGCAAATGCGTGCGGACAAAACCCCTGTTTTTAACCCATACTGTTAGACAGGTTAATTGGTTGTTCTGCGAGTTGGTCGGTAAGTAGGCTTGGCTTTTCCCTGGGCATTCCCCAGGTTTTTTTTTGTTACCTGTATGTCTCTTTTGCCTGTACAGGCGGGTGGTCTGAATGTGGTTACGTTACATAATTTTTATAAAAATCTGCTTGCAGTGGTTGGCTCTTGTTTCATTAATATTGTCTCTTCTTTCTCCATGCAGTTAAACCGTTTTTAAATGAACAAGAATACGAGAAGACTCGTAAAATCGTAAAACAATTTGAAACCGGAATTGGCCAAGAACTCCACCAGAAACTATTAGAAAGGGCTAAGACAAGAAAGAACTGGGTGAGTACTTTTGTTGTAATATGAATGCTACCTTGTATGTTCCCCCAATGTTTCATATTCCTGGTCTGTTAGATTGTAAGCTCTAAGGAGCAGGGCTCTCTATTAAAGTGTATTGTAGTTGTACTGTCTGCCCTCAAGTTGTAAAGCGATGTGCGATGTCGGCGCTATATAAATCCTCTATACTAATTGTGCCTGCTGTACTATGTACTGGTATGAATAAATATCCTCTTCTCTTTGTATTGCTTCCTTTTTTGTAAAAGTCTGTGGTGTTGCTGAAAGTCCCTCTGCTTTCCTATTAAACACTGACCACACTGGGCATGAGAGCACAGAAAGGTCAGTTTTCTAGCTGTGCTTCTCCAATGGTCAGACTTCTGCTGACACGTTCCCCTTGCAAACCCTTCTCCTGCTTCTTTCCCTCCAGCTCTCATCTATACAAAAATGTTTTGCCTTTTCATTTCTATTTTAACCACCGCCCCCCCCCCCCCTTTTTTTTTTTTTTTTTTTTTTTACCCCCAGGCCATTTTTTGCAATATGGCACTATGTTACTTTAAATTGCATGGTCGTGCACCGCTGTACCCAAATAAAATGTATGTCCTTCTTTTTCCATAAATAGAACTTTGTTTTGGTGGTATTTGATCACCTCTGCAGGCTTTTTTTTCTGATGCTGCTGCCCCCCCTCGTTATACTTACCTGACCCCTCGAAAGTCCTGCGCGATCCCAATATCCTCTTCGCCGCTCAGCCTGGCCGCTGTTTGGCTAGAGCGGATGGATTGAGAGCAGCGTAGCCATTGGCTGGCGCTGCTGTCAATCACATCCAGGGGCGGGGCCGAGTGATACAGTGAGCGGCTATGGCCGCTCGCTGTATCACGGGAGCACGCCCACAATTGAACACTGAAGTTAGTGTGAAGCGCGTCAGCTGTCCTAGGTTCCGTTGCTGTGACTTGTAGTGCCTGTTTCCAGTTTTTTACATTAAAGTTACATTGGATTGGAGTGCGGCTGTCCTGATCATCTTTTGTTCTTATAAGACACCTGGCCACTCGTTAAAATTAGAGGAAAAGAGGTTTAACCTTAAACTACGTAGAGGGTTCTTTACTGTAAGAGTGGCAAGGATGTGGAATTCCCTTCCACAGGCGGTGGTCTCAGTGGGAAGCATCGATAGTTTCAAAAAACTATTAGATAAGCACCTGAACAACCACAACATGTAGAGATATACAATGTAATACTGACATATAATCACACACAGAGGATGGACTTTTTTTTCTTTCAACCTCACCTACTATGTAACTGTCACTTTTCTTTCCCCTCCTGTCAGCATGCTTCTTTGTCAGGGCATTAACCAATTGGCTGCTTGTACTAGAGGTCGACCAATATATTGGCCGATATTTGGCCGTTTTGGAGAATTTGGAGGCATTGTGCCGATATTTTACAATTTCCGCTAGCGATGCCACGGCTCCGGAGCTAGGCCGGAGCCGCGGCCTTTCCTGATGCTGTGACCGCGGATTGCCGCCGCCGTCACAGCATCAGGAAAGACCGCGGCTTCGGCCTAGCTCCGGAGCCGCGGCCATCTTGGTACACCCAGCGCGGCGTCCCTCCTCTGTTTACACCCACAGAGGAAGAGGGGTGGCGCTCGTGGCACACACACCGCTCTGGTGTCTGTACTACGGGGGGTGGGGGGGGGGTATCTATACTGGAGGGAGAGGGGGTCTGTACTGAGGGGGGGTGACACAATTTTTTTGCACCAGTGCCACCTGCCAGTGCCACTTGCCATCCAGTGCCATCTGCCAGTAACAATACCAGTGCCACCTGCCAATGCCACCTGCCAGTGCCAATACCAGTGACGCCATCCAGTACCAGTAAGTGCCACCTGCCAGTGCGATCCAGTGCCACCTACCAGTGCCAACTAAAGCCATCAGTGCCACCTGCCAATGCCAACCAGTGCTAACTATTGCCACCCAGTGCCACTTGCCAGTGTCACCTGCCAGTGCCAACCAGTGCAATCTGCCAATCAGTGCCACCCAGTGCAACCTGCCAGTGCCAATAAGTGCCTTCTGCTAGTGCCATCTTCCTTCCAGTGCCAATTGGTGCCATCCAGTGCCACGAGCCAGTGCCACCAATAAAAAATAAAAATTGGCCTAAAATATCGGCCGCAAAAATCGGCATCATATATCGGCCGCCCAGATTTCTAAATATCGGCATCGGCCAGAGAAAAACCCATATCGGTCGACCTCTAGCTTGTACTGCTTCTTTTTCTCACTTTCCAGCCCTGCTGTATAGGAACTGCAAGAAGCACAGCAGGTCAAATTTAGGTACAAACATTGCTTCTATTTAAAAATTCATGTTGTGATGATTACAGTTTTTATTTATAGTTTTTATAGTGTTTGTTTTAGCTTTAGGATTTGAAACCGGCTAAGAAACATCTCTTTTATGTTCTATAGGCAGGTTGGTTGTAAGTCACAGCTTTAGTAAATGGAGGTGTACAGTGTGGAGGCAGACTTCATGTAGATGAGTAACATAAGAGCTCCTGTACCAGGATCAGTGTCGGCTTACACAGGGTTATAAGTAATAAACCGGGTTACAGGCAGATTTACCTACAAGGAAAGGTAGGAACCTGAGATCGAATGTACACAAGACTGGCTGTGCTGCCTATTTATATCATTTGTAATCGGATTTATTTAGGCATTGGTTCAAGAGTTTATAACCACTGCGCTCTTATTTGCTCAAAGTAAGCCTGTTCTTAACCACTTGCCTACCAGGCTAGTCCTGCCATTTCTCTCCTACATGTAAGAATCTTTTTTTTTTTTATTTTTTTTTTTGCTAGAAAATTATAAAACCCCAAAACATTATATATGTGGTTTTTTTTTTAGGCCCTAGAGAAAAAAAATGGCGGTCGTGGCAACTTTTTGTCTCGCATGGTAAATCTACAACCTCAATTCCCAAAAAGTTGGGACGCTGTGTAAAATCTACATAAAAACAGAATGCAATGATTTTCAAATCTCAACCCCATATATTATACACAATAGAAAATATATTACATATTTAAACTGAGAAAACTAATCATTTTAAGAAAAAAGGTCATTTTGAAATTGATGGCAGCAACACATCTCAAAAAAGTTATGACAAAAAGCTTGTAAAGCACAACCTTAAAGGATCACTAAAGGAATTTTTTTTTTTTTTTTTTAGCTAAATAGCTTCCTTTATCTTACTGCAGTACTGGTTTCATGTCCTGGTTGTTCATTTTTGCTTTGAAGTTGCTGTAATTCTGCTCTGATCTCCACACTTCCTGCTTGTCTGGCTCCTTATGAAAAATCTCATGGCAGCTTTTCACTGTGGTCCAAGCTGCCATTACTGTGTGTCTAAAACTCCTCAGATTAATTTTAAAAACAAAACACTGCCCTGGATTTGTTTTTTGTTTTTGTTCTGTATGTCTATTTCTACTTCACAGAAACATGAAACCAGTTTAAAAGTGAAACTAAACTGCAGGCACATTATATGATTGATTTTTATCTATTTTTAATCATTTTTGAAAGGAATCGGTTAACTTTTATGTCTCTATACCTTGTAAACAGTCATTTCAGCAAAAAAAATGTTTTCCTTTAGTGACCCTTTAATTCCAACAAAGACAGGGCCATGTGTACCGCGTGTAACAAATGCATATTGATGCTCGTGGTTTTGGAATGGGATGCTCACAAAATTCATATAGGCAACTCTTCGCCACATAGTGCAAACCTCAGATGCAGACTTTTCTTATATCACCTTGCTCTGGGCTGCTTATGTTGGGACGGTGTTTACATGTTACCTCATCTGGTTGCTTTCATGACTGTTTTGTGTTGTCTTTTTTTTTTTTTCATATATTTGATGAGAATTTACATAAATTAGCAGACATCTTTGCCTTCTCTTACAGTTGGAAGAATGGTGGTTAAATGCTGCGTACCTCGATATTCGGATGCCTTCCCAACTCAATGTCAACTTTGGGGGTCCTGGTCCTTACCTAGAACATTACTGGCCTGCCAAGCCTGGCACCCAACTGGAGAGAGGCTGCATAGCTACGTGGCACACACTTAAATACTGGGAACTCATTAGAAGGTGGGCATTCCAATCTTGCCAAGATTTAGGCTGCATTCACATCTGAGCGACAAATCGCCTGTCGCCCGACGCTCATGCCGCTGGAGGGGCAAATCCCCATTCATGTCTATCGAGATGGTTCACATCTCTGAAACGCTGAACGCCTGTCGCCTGAAAAAAAGTCCCGGACCCTTTTTTTCAGGCGACATTGGCGTTCGGTCATAGACATCAATGGAGATAATTTGTAAAAAATAAATAAAAATGAATCGAATCGCGGCAAGTAATGCCGCGTACGCGGTGTTACTTGCCGCCTAGATGTGAATGCAGTCTTATTTCCTTTTATATAGCACGTTCAGTGCATCCGGAAAGTATTCACAGTGCTTCACTTTTTCCACATTTTGTTATATGTAAATTCATTATTTTCCTCAAAATTCTACAAACAATATCCCATGACGACAACGTGAAAGAAGTTTGTTTGAAATCTTTGCAAATTTATAAAAAATAAAAATAAAAAAAATAATCCCATGCACATTAGTATTTACAGCCTTTGCTCAATACTTTGTTGAAGCTCCTTTGGCACCAATTACGGCCTCAGGTCTTTGTGAGAATGATGCTACAAGCTTGGCACACCTAATATTGGGCAGTTTCTTCCATTCTTCATTGCAGGACTTCTCAAGCTCCATCAGGTTGGATGGGGAGTGTCGGTGCACAGCCATTGTCAGTTCTCTCCAGAGATGTTCAATCGGGTTCAAGTCTGGGCTCTGGCTGGGCCACTCAAGGACATTCACAGAGTTTTCCCGTAGCCACTCCTTGGTTATCTTGGCTGTGTGCTTAGGGTTGTTGTACTGTTGGAAAATAAACCTTCGCCTCAGTCGGAGGTCCAGAGTGCTCTCGAGCAGGTTTTCATCAAGGATGTCTCTGTACATTGCTGCATTCATCTTTCCCTCCATCCTGACTAGTCTCCCATTTCCTGCCGCTGAAAAACATTCCCACAGCATGATGCTGCCACCACCATGCTTCACTGTAGGGATGGTATTGGCCAGGTGATAAGCAGTGCCTGGTTTCCTCCAGACAAGACACTTCCATTCAGGCCAAAGAGTTCAGTATTTGTTTCATCAGAGCAGAGAATTTTGTTTCTCTTAGTCTGAGAGTCCTTCAGGTGCCTTTTGGCAACGTCCAGACAGGCGGTCATGTGCTTTTTTACTGAGGAGTGGCTTCCGTCTGGCCACTCTACAATACAGGCCTGATTATTGGAGTGCTGCAGAGATGGTTGTTCTTCTGGAAGGTTCTCCTCTCTCCATAGAGAAACACTGGAGCTCTGTCAGAGTGACCATTGGGTTCTTGGTCACCTCCCTAACTAAGGCCCTTCTCCCCCGATCACTCAGTTTGGCCAGAGGGCCCGTTCTAGGAAGAGTGCTGGTGGTTCCAAACTTTTTTCATTGATGGATAATGGAGGCCACTGTGCTCATTGGGACCTTCAATGCTGCAGAAATTTTTCTGTACCCTTCCCCAGATCTCTGCCTTAATAAAATCCTGTCTCAGGGGTACAGACAATTCCTTGGACTCCATGGCTTGGTTTGTGCTCTGACATGCACTGTTAAAGTTGTTGTAAACCCTTTACAACCACTTTTTACTAAAGGTAAGCCTATTATAAGGCTTACCTGCAGCTACCACAGAAATCTCCTAAACCTGCATGGTTTAGGACATGGATATGCAATTAGCAGACCTCCAGCTGTAGCAGAACTACAAGTCCCATGAGGCATAACAAGACTGACAGCCACAAGCATGACACCCAGAGGCAGAGGCATGCTAGGACTTGTAGTTTTTCAACACCTGGAGGTCCGCTAATTGCATATCCCTGGTTTAGGATGTATCCCTGCACAGTTTAGGAGATACTAGCTCATTATGTCTTTTGTCTTGCATGTTTGTTTTTTTGTTTTTTTTTGGGACCTTTATATAGACAGGTGTGTGTCTTTCCAAAACCCTGTCCAATCAACTGAATTTATCACAAGTGGACTCCAATAAAGTTGTAGAAACATCTCAAGGGAAAAGAGTACCGCTCCAAGCCCTGCGACTTATGCTGTGCTCCAGCCCTGTAGTACTGACAGGTGCAGACTCTGCGCTGATCCGTGGAAAAAAGAAATGTTCCTGGACTGCCGCACTGTGATAGGCGTTTTATTGAAACAAAATGAACAAAGGATAAAATCCAAAGCTGTATAACATCCAAAAATTCATGCAACACTGCAATCAATGGTAGAAAGTGGACATAGGGGACAAAAAAAGCTAACATGTTTCACATCATGGATGGATGCTTAGTCATAGCTATGACGGCAGTCCAGGAACATTTCTTTTTTCCATAGAAACATCTCAAGGTCAATCAGTGGAAACAGGATGCACCTGAACTCAATTTTTGAGTGTCATGGCAAAGGCTGTGAATATTATTTTTCGTTTTTTATTTTTAATAAATTTGCAAAAATGTCAAACAAACTTTTGGAGGCCACGCAACTCACGCATGCGCAGTGTGCATCTGGCTGTGAAGTCGCAGGCGGGTGCCCACACCTGCAATGCCAGCGTCGGAAAGAAGCCGAGTGTTCGGGCGGCCACACCACTGGATCGTGGCACAGGTGAGTGTGTGTTTAACCATTTAAGACCCGGCCAGGTTTTGAGATTCGGCACTGCGTCGCTTTAACTGACAATTGCGCGGTCGTGCGCCGTGGCTCCCAAACAAAATTGGCGTCCTTTTTTTCCCACAAATAGAGCTTTCTTTTGGTGGTATATGATCACCTCTGCGGTTTTTTATTTTTTGCGCTATAAACAAAAATAGAGCGATTAGGCCGATACGTATTCTTCTACCTATTTTTGGTTAAAAAAAACAAACAGCGAAAAGCGTTTTATCGGTTGGTTTGCGCAAAAAAAATGTTGTTACTACTAATGGCGGCGATCAGCAATTTTTTTTCGTGACTGCGACATTATGGCGGACACTTCGGACAATTTTGACACATTTTTGGGACCTTTGTCATTTTCACAGCAAACAATGCATTTAAAATGCATTGTTTATTGTGAAAATGACAATTGCAGTTTGGGAGTTAACCACAAGGGGCGCTGAAGGGGTTATGTGTGACGGAATGTGTGTTTACAACTGTAGGGGGGTGTGGCTGTAGGTGTGACGTCATCGATTGTGTATCCCTATAAAAGGGATCACACGATCGATGACGCCGCCACAGTGAAGAACGGGGAAGCCGTGGTTACACACAGCTCTCCTCGTTCTTAAGCTCCGGCGGACCGATCGTGGGACTCCAGCGGTGATCGGGTCCCGGAGCTTCGGACCGGGTCGCGGGCGCGCGTTCGAGACCCACTGCTGGGCACTAGCACAAGACGTACCTGTACGTGCATGTGCCCAGCCGTGCCATTCTGCCGACGTAAAAGTGCAGGAGGCGGTCCTTAAGTGGTTAATAAGTCAGCAGCTACACTTTTTGTAGCGGCTGAATTTTAATAAACACAGAAATGGCTGGAACTCCTCTTTGAGGTGCATTGCAGTGACCATCACTAAACTCTACAACATGCAGTTTTTGTACACTGGGTTATTTTACACTAATGTACAGGTCTGTGTCTCTTCTAGGGAGAAGCTGGGGGTACACAAGGCTGGTAATAAACCGCTAGATATGCACCAATTTCGAAATCTCTTCAACACTTGTAAGATCCCAGGTGTCACCAGAGACTCGATTGTCAACTACTTTAAGACTGGTAAGTACAATTTTATCCCCTGAGGATGCATGCTTGAGTGAAACGTGTTAGCTGGTGCTTTGTGCATGAGGTCACGCTGCCATATTGGTACCTGAGTGGTGGCTGCTGATGTAAGTGCTGTAAGTATTACTTGTCTGCATCGCATTTTATCGCAGCTCACTACACCGCACCTTCGGGTTGCATTTTAGTGAGAATGGGGCACATAGAAAACAATTGCTGTTTCCATGCTGGAAGCGTTCTTTAGTGCTGCAGCAATGTTTTTCCGGTGGTTCGGTGACGCTGTGCATTGAGTTCAATGGGGAGGGGCACTTTAGTGGTGTTGTAGACACCGCTCCAAAGATCCGGCTAGCAGGACTTTTTTTTACCGTCCTGCCAGCGCACCGCTCCAGTGTAAAAGCCCTCAAGGCTCTTTGCAGGCGCTATTTTTAGCGCTATAGCGGCTCAGTGTGAAAGCAGCCTATAGTTTATTTTTTTATTTTTTTTTTACCTGCATTCTGTGCATGAAGGTAAACACCCAGAAGCCAATGCCTACCGCTGCTGTCAATCAAATACTGTGACGGGGTATGTACCAAGCCGCGTACCCGCACAAGTGCCCCCATGGGAAGCGGCTTTCTCTGTGGCGCATTCGACAAAGAGGAGGAGTTCCGGCAGGGGACCCCAGAAGAAAAGGATCTGGGCTTCTCTGTGCAAAACCAATGCACAGAGCAGGTAAGTATAACATGTTTGTTATTTTATTTAAAAAAGAAAAAAGAACCTTTATCACTCTAAGGTCCATGGGAAGCCAAGCAGGAACAAAAATTGTCCCCGGACAGCCGCACACTGAACAAATTGTAGCCTTTATTAAAACAAGAACATCACTGCAAGTCACAGCAAAATAAAATAAAACCTGTCTTCTGACGCGTTTCGCACTGAAACTAGTGCTTAGTCATAGCACTAATAAGCTATGACTAAGCGTTAGTTTCAGTGCGAAACGCGTCAACAGACGGGTTTTAAATTATTTTGCTGTGACTTGTAGTGCTGTCCTTGTTTTAACCACTTCAGCCGCAGAAGGTTTTACCCCCTTTCTGCCCAGGCGAAATTTCAGCTTCAGGCACTGCGTCGCTTTAACTGACAATTGCGCGGTCGTGCGGCGTGGCTCCCAAACAAAATCGGCGTCCTTTTTTTCCCCCCACAAATAGAGCTTTCTTTTGGTGGTATTTGATCACCTCTACGGTTTTAATTTTTTGGGGTTTATCGATTGGTTTACGCAAAATGTATAACGTTTACAAAATAGGGGATAGTTTTATGGCATTTTAATTTTTTTAGTAGTAATGGTGGCGATCTGGGTTTTTTTTTTTTTTGGGGGGGGGGACTGGGACATTATAGCGGATACATCGGACAATTTTGTGACATTTTTGGGACCTATCACATTCATACAGTGAACAGTGCTATAAATATGCACTGATAACTGTATAAATGTGACTGGCAGGGAAGGGTTAACCACTAGGGGCGGGGAAGGGGTGTAGCCTAGTTTGTGTTCTAACTGTGGGGGGAGGGGGGTGACTGGGGGAGGTGACCGATTGTGTCCCTATGTACAAGGGACACAGATCGGTCTCCTCTCTCCCTGACAGGACGTGGAGCTCTGTGTTTACACACAGAGCTCCATGTCCCTGCTCAGTTACTGGGCAATCGCGGGTGCCCGCTGGCGATCGTTGCCGCCAGGCACGTGCATCCGGATCCCAGCAAAGCGGCGGGTGCACGTGCGCGCCCCCTAGCGGCTTTAAAAGACAAGACGTCATATGACGCCCTGTCGGAACAACTGAGCTACCTTGCCGCTGTCAATTGACAGCGGCTGGTAGACAAGTGCTTAATAAAGGCTACAATTTGTTCAGAGTGCGGTTGTCCAGAGACAATTTCTTTCTCGTACATCACGGGACACAGAGCGGCATATTCATTACTATATGGGTTATATGGAGTACCTTCAGGTGTGGACACTGGCAATCTCAAACAAACAGGAAGTCCCTCCCTATATAACCCCCTCCCCTAGAGGGAGTCCCTCAGTTTTTTCGCCAGTGTCTTAGGTGTTGGTCACGGAATAGCTTTGCTCCACATCCTTGGGATTAAGGGCGGGCTAACCGGATCTGTCCAAGGAGCCTCAGTGCCAAAGTGGACAGTACCCGGGCCCCAAACCGTGGGGTTTTGCCTATAATGCTCCTCTTTGGAGGGCTGGACCCTGGGCCCAGGACTTGGTGTTTGTAAAAACCATAAGTTCCTGTTTGCCAGGGTGCTATATAGGTCCAGGACAGTGGGTACCTTCATAGGACCCCAGGGCCTGAAGGTCTACTACGCTACCCACGGAGATGGGAGAAGATTGGACCGTTTTTGCAAAACGTCCTGCTGCATGGAGCAGGTAAGTGGGGAGCCTGCGGGACTTGGTTCGACAGCAGGCTCTCCAGGGGGATCTTAAGGGGGGTAGCCTGAGTATGCTCTGCATTGGCACCATGGTCACTATGTCTGATAGACAGGATGCCCTGAAATGTTTCCCCCCATAACTTGATCCCCCTACCTATCTATGTATGTTTGCTAGCTACCTGCTGCTCGCTGGTTGAAGATCTTTTAAAAAAAAAAAAAAAAAAAAAAGATCTGTCTCTAGGCTAAAGGGACTCCTTAGGGGCCTGTGTTAGCCTTACCTTGCCGGGATTCAAATCTGCCGCCTGATGCGTCCTCCATCCTGCATTCCTGGGCTCCAGAGTGCGTCTCCTCCTGGGCTCTCCTCCCCCGACAGTCGCGCGCGTGCACGCGCGCATGCATATAGAAAATTTTTGCGCCGTTCGGGAGGGGGGGGGAGGGGCGGGAGTGTGACTGCAGTGTAGAGTGGGCGCGCCTTTAATTGCTGTTATACACAGCAGGCGCGTTCTTAGCTCAGTGCAGAGCTGAGCTGGAGAGAGAGAGGACGTAGAGCTGGCAGCACAGTGACTCCCGGTGGCGAGAAGGGGTACTACATACTGGAGTCAGCTCCAATACTTTTTGTTAAGCCAAAATCCCCTTGGCAACAGGTTGAATGCTGGCAAACATGTTGGGGGTGGGGCTGTATGTGGTGAATAACATATAAAAGAAAAACATACTGAGCCCCACCGGTTTTGGGGCATTAGTGATCCTATTGTCCCCTAAACCTTATTTTTTTGTACTCCTGGCTATAACAGTCTGTTGTTGTAAGCGGAGTCCTTCGCTTTTGTATTATGGCTTCCAAGGGTTCAGGATCAAAAAAAAAAAAAGAGAAAAGGCAAAGACAAAGGGGTTCCTCCTCTGGTTCTGATAATATGCCAATACTTTCCCCACAGGTTATTCCTATAGGGGGTCACCCTGGATAAGCCATTAAGGGGGTCTGGTGCTGAGGCTGGCCCAGGTCGGCCCAACCCTGTGTTATCACAGAGGAGATGCTAGCCGTCACCCTAGGGGGGCTAGAGAAAAGAGGTTAACGGCTATAATCGCTGGCTCTTTTTCTGGCAAGAAGCGGACTAGATCCCCATCGCCAAAAAGGGACAGAACCTAGAGGATCTACCACTGTAGAATAGTTTTCAGCCTCCCAGGCGGAGAGTCTGTGGGTCCAGTCTTTGACAGACATGGCCCGCTTGGCATTCAATTTGCCATTTCCAGAGCCTCAGGTTCCTGCGGTATCCTCTTTGGGTTCTTTTAAAAGCGCCTTTAAGCAACGCAGCTTTTCTGGCCCATCCTCTGTTAGAGGAATTGGTTTTTCCAGGATTGGGACGACCGAACAGAATTTTTTCTGCCGCCTAAAGCTGACGAGAGGGTAGTCTTTATGCACGTCTGCCAGGAAATATTTGTGCTTGCAGGCACTCTTTCCCCTGACCAAGTGCTCTTTAAAAAGGGGGCCCGGATGGCTCAGTTGGTAGAGCATCGGACTTTTAATCTGAGGGTCCAGGGTTCAGGTCCCGGTTCGGGCACTGCTTTTCAACTACCCGTGAGGTCCTTGAGGCCGCATCTCCCGGAGAGCGCCCGATCTCGTCTGATCTCGGAGGCTAAGCAGGGTCGGGCCTGGTTAATGCCTGGATGGGAGACCACCTGGAAGGTTTTCTGTTATTTACCCTATGGAAAAAAACAAAAAAAACAAAAAAAAAAACCAAACATTTTTTCTAAGAAAGGGGGCGCTCCCAACTGTGGACGCAGCCATCTCATGGGTGAATAAATCATTAACTGGCCTAAGGGGAAACATACAAATGTTTAAGGTCCCGGTCAATAAACGTTTAGAGACACTTTTTCCAGCATCCTTGGCTACAGCCAGCAGGGGCTGCAATTGGAGTTTTGTCAGGCGTTAAAGAACCAGACAAAACAGATGCTTAAGATATTCCCAGAGCTCTGTGCTTTGCGGTAGAGGTTATAAAAAGACTCCATCCAGCAGGCGTCTCGTTGTCACTATTTTTAGTGCATATGAGAAGGCTCTTATGGTTGAAGAACTGGGCGGCCGAGCCCATGTAAAAGACTGCTGGCAGGGTTGCCCTTCCATGGAAAGATCTGGATAAATACATTCAGACTGTTTCAAGTGGCAAAAGTACCCTTTTACCAGTCAAAATAAGTTCCGGGGTCCTGCGTTTAAAAGGCAGTTCCCCCCCCCCTGTTCCGGGGCCCTCAAATTCCAGGCAGTACGAACCTCCTGCGCGATCAAACTTTTAAAATGGATCGCAAGGACAGGCTCTGGGGATCGATCCCCGACAGAGGGGGTCCGATCATCTGTGGCCGCAGGCTACAGATTAGAATTTCTAAAAAATATCCTCCACAAGGAAGGCCTCAATGCGGGCGGCGTTGGATCATCTGCTTTACCAGGGCATAATGGTAGAGGTACCAGCCCAAGAACAGGGGCTAGGTTTCTATTCCAATCTGTTTGTCATACCAAGGCCCATTGGCGATGTCAGACCAATTTTGGACCTAAAAGGTTTAAATGCTTACCTAAGGGTTCGCTCTTTCCGGACAGAATCCGTTCGGTCAGCAGCCGCCACACTCTAGAAGGATCTAGCTTCTATAGACATAAAGGATGGTTACCTTCATGTACCAAGTCTTTCAGCCACATCAAATATTTTTGTTTTTACGCTTCGCAGTGATACAGCGTCACTTCCAATTCGTGGCGCCCCCCTTCGGGCTGGCTACGGCCCCCGGGTATTCACGAAGGTCCTTGCTCCAATTCTAGTCAGTCTAAAGGAGCCAAGGGATCTCGGTCCTAGCATACCTGGACGACCTCTTAATCATAGATCACTCGCTTCCTTGGTGGAATGCGTAGTAGCCCTCATGGTTCAGTACCTCGAGAGGTTCGGCTGAGTCCTAAACTGGGGAAAGATCAGCATTTCAACCTACAAAGCAGTTGGAATATCTCGGCATGAGATTAGACACAGAACAGAAGATGGGTGTTCCTGCCCCTGGTAAAGGTCGAGGCTATCAAAAGATTAATTCAGTTGGTTCTAAGCAAAAGAGAACCAACTATTCGCCTATGTATGCGATTACTAGGCAAACTAATGGCCATGTTCGAGGCGATACCACACGCTTCCACACTCGGGTCCTACAGACAGCAATTCTAGCAGCCTTGGTTCTGCCCAGTGGTCTGGAAGGCTGGAGAGCGGTCTGGAACGGGTTCGCTCGCCAAGTAACTTGGGCAGAGGCGGAGAGGCAGCTGCCCATCAAGGTCTGGGAGATCAGAGCGGCTCGGCTAGCCCTCCTGGCATAGACATCCAGATTACAGGGGTCCTCGGTGAGAAGTCATTCAGACAAAGCCACAGCGGTGGCATATATGTGAACCACCAAGGGGGAACCAAGAGTCAAGCCACTCAGAGTGAGAGGAACTTGGTTTTTCGGTGGGCAGAGGTTTATGTACCCTGCATATCGGCGACATTCATTCCCGAGGTGGACAACCTGCAGGCGTACTTCCTAAGTCGCCAAACCCTGTCGCCGGGGGAGTGGTCCCTGCATCCACAAGTTTTTTTCCAGACAATCTGCCAGAAGTGGGGAGTGCCAGACGTGGAGGTCATGGCATAAGGATTCAACAAGAAACTAGACAGGTTCATGTCTCGAACGAGGGACCCTATGGCCTGCGGAACCGATGTGTTGGTTTGCCCTTGGCATCAATCATAGCTTCTATATGCATTTCCCCCGCTGCAGTTACTACCCCGCCTGTGGCGCAGGATCATAGCACAGGCTGGTTATCCTGGTAGCCCCAGCTTGGTACCGGAGGGCATGGTACTCACTAGTCCTGAAATTGGCAGCGGAAGGCCCTTGGACTCTTCCTCTATGGCCAGACCTACTCTCACAAGGCCCGATCCTCCACCCTGCATTACGGCGTCTAAAATTGACGGCCTGGCGGCTGAATCCCTGATTCTCAGGGGTAGAGGTCTGTCTAGGCAGGTAATCCCTACCCTCATTAAGGCTAGAAAGCCGGCCTCCAGGGTAATTTTGTTACAGGGTTTGGAGGGCCTACGTAGGCTGGTGTGAGGCTAAGAGATGGGTTTCCCGCAAGTATACCATTGATAGAGTATTACGTTTTCTCCAGCTAGGAGTGGATAAAGGCCTGGCATTAAGCACGATCTAGGGACAGATTTCAGCCTTATCAGTGTGGTTTCAGAGGCCACTGGCCGCCCACTCGCTGGTTAAGATCTTCGTACAGGGAGTCTTACGTGTTAATCCTCCGGTCAAATCACCACTTTGTCCATGGGACTTAAATCTTGTTCTGTCATCTCTACAGAAACAACCCCTTGAGCCGTTGGCTGAGGTACCTTTGGTTTTACTGACTAGAAAGTCGGTATTTCTGATCACCATAGTTTCGGCCAGGAGAGTATCGGAATTGGCAGCCTTATCTTGTAAGGAACCATATCTCATTTTACATAAGGATAGGGCGGGGTTCCGTCCTCATCCTTCCTTTCTACCAAAGGTTATATCCAGTTTCCACCTGAACCAGGATGTGGTACTTCCATCCTTCTTCCAAAACCCACCTCTAGAAAGGAGGGGTTGCTGCATACGTTGGATATTGTCAGGGCCATAAGGGCCTATCTTAAAGCTACAGAGAAGGTTCGGAAAACAGATGTGGTGTTCGTTTTACCGGAAGGGCCCAAGATGGGTCAGGCAGCTGCTTGATCCACCATCGCAAGATGGATTAAACAATTAATTGTTCGGGCCTGCGGTTTGAAGAGGTTGCCTCCTCCTTTGTCGGTAAAGGCCCATTCTACCAGGGCCATGGGCACCTCCTGGGCAGCACATCATCAGATCTCTATGGCTCGAATATGCAAGGCAGCAACGTGGTCATCAGTCCACATGTTTACAAAATTTTATCAATTGGACGTAAGAAGGAATGCGGATACAGCCTTTGGGCAGTCAGTACTACAGGCCGCGATTCAAGCTCCTCAGGATCTGAGGGGGCTCCCTTGATTTGATTTGAGATTTACATTTCTCGTTTAAGTTGGATTTACTAGTATTTGAGTATACCTCTAAATTAAATCCTTCTTTGGAAGATGTCTCCCTCCCCTCATTAAAGCATTGCTTTCGGACATCCCATATAGTAATGAATATGCCGCTCTGTGTCCCGTGATGTACGAGAAAGAAAAAGGGATTTTTAAATACAGCTTACCTGTAAAATCCTTTTCTTGGAGTACATCACGGGACACAGAGCTCCCACCCCTCTTTTTGGGAACATTTTGGGAGGCATACTGCTTGCTACAAAACTGAGGGACTCCCTCTAGGGGAGGGGGTTATATAGGGAGGGACTTCCTGTTTGTTTGAGATTGCCAGTGTCCACACCTGAAGGTACTCCATATAACCCATATAGTAATGAATATGCCGCTCTGTGTCCCGTGATGTACTCCAAGAAAAGGATTTTACAGGTAAGCTGTATTTAAAAATCCCTTTTTTTGTTCCTGCTTTGTCTGCAGCGGTTTATATTGGTCTGGGTTCCCACCTGGAGCGGCTATTCACTTTCTCCATGAGAAGCCAGTCTTTGATACACCTGGCTGTTGGCCTTCCATTACTAATCTATCTAAATGTTGGAATGTGTGCTTTATTCCAGAGAGCGAAGGCAGTTGCCCCACCCACCTGGTGGTCATGTGTCGGGGGCGAATCTTCACCTTCGAAGCTGTTGTTGATGGCCAGATCCTCTCCCCACCAGAGCTATTCAGGTATTTTTTCTTGTTCTTTGTTGTTTCCAGACAAGCTCCCAACGTCATCCAATTCCCAACTGCAGTCTGTTGGACAGTTTAGTTGGAGGATATACATATTATGGACAAAAGTTTGATGGTGTCTCACCAGCCAAAGAAGGAAAGCCAGCCGCAAAAAAATCCTTCCTGATCCCCCCCAAGAGGCAATGGGATATTCCCTGGAATCAACTTTACCTATAAATATTAGTATCCAGTGTGCGTTTAGGAAAAAATCCAACCCTTTGATGGGTTTTACTTTCTCTTTATTCCCCATAAAAGTGAAAACATAATGGGCTAGTTTGCATCGCCCACAATTTCCCCGCTGGTGACCGCATCCATCTTCACCCCTTTTCCTTCCGGGGCCATGGACTCTGGCTCTGTAACTGCCCGAAGTGGCGTGACCTCGCTTCCGCACATGCGCGCGGGAGCCGACGGTCACGGCACAGGCCCTTTCTTTAGTGCACATGCGGTAGAGCGCAAGATTCTGGCTAAAATGTGAATCGGAATTTTTTTAGCTTGAAGCTAGATCACGATTCTCGCGGCGTAACATCATATTTCACATTAAACAAAGAAATTGGGCTAACTTTACGTTTTTTCTTTAATTCATCGAAGTGTATTTTTTTCCCCCAATTTTTTTTGAAAAACCACTTTGCAAATACAGTGCGACATAAAATATTGCAACAAACTCCCGTGTCACAGGCTTTGATTGACCGCAGTGGGAGCCAATGCTCCTGCTATCAATCCAGCCAATGAGGACCCGAGACAGCGGCTGGAGCTGCTCTTCTCTCCACTGGAATGATCAGGCTCAGGTAAGTAAAAGTAAAAGGGGGGCTCTGCACTACAAAAGGTTTTTCACCTTCATGCATTAAGGTGAAAAACCTCAAAGGTTTACAGCCCCTTTCAAACCTCATTTTGTCATACAGTTGCCCATATAACCACTTCAATACCGGGCATTTTCACCCCCTTCCTGCCCAAGCCAATTTTCAGCTTTCAGCACTATCATGCTTTGAATGACAATTGCGCGGTCGTGCGATGTTGCTCCCAAACAAAATTGACGTCCTTTTTTTCCCACAAATAGAGCTTTCTTTTGGTGGTATTTGATCATCTCTGCGGTTTTTATTGTTTGCGCTATAATATAAAAAAAGCAACAATTTTGAAAAAAACACAATATTTTTTACTTTTTGCTACAATAAATATCCCTATTAAAAAAAATTCTCAGTTAGGCCGATACGTATTCTTCTACATATTTTTGTTTAAAAAACAAAAACGCAAATAGCATTTATTGATTGGTTTGCGCAAAAGTTATAGCACCTACATAATAGGGGATAGATTTCTGACATTTTGTTTTTATTTATTTTTTTACTAGTAAGGGCAGCGATCTGCGATTTTTGTCAGGACTGCGATATTGCGGCGGACAGATCGGACACTTTTGACACTATTTTGGGACTATTCTCAGTTATACAGCGAACAATGCTATAAATATGCACCGATTACTGTATAAATGTGACTGTCAGGGAAGGGGGTAACATTGGGGGCCATTAAGGGGTTAATGTGTTCCCTAGAGAGGTATTCTTACTGTGGGGGGAGGGGACTGACTGGGGGAGGTGACCGATCGGTGTCCCTATGTACAAGTGACACACCATCAGTCTCCTCTCCCTGACAGGACGTGAATCTCTGTGTTTACACACGGAGATCCATGTCCCTGGCTCTGTGACGAGCAATCGCGGGTGCCCGGCAGACATCGTGGCCACCAATCACGCACATCGGGTCCCCGGTGATGCGGCGAGCGCATGCACTCCACACTGTGGGAATCCAAGGACGTCATATGACGGCTGACCGCAGGGATGAAGGGTCCCTTCGGCTGTCATATTACTATGGGCCGGGCGGGAAAGCGGTTAAACCATGCATTGAGGTTGGCTTGTAAGTTGAATTGGAACTTACTTGTTAGGTAGTGTAATGCACGGCCATAGAGATATTACCTATTCAGAGTAATAACTAGGGTTGTCCCGATACCAGTATCGGTATCGGGACCGATACCGAGTATTTGCGGGAGTACTTGTACTCCCGCAAATGCTTCCGATGCCTCAATAGAATACTTGCATATGTGGGGGACATGGCTGCATATGTGGGGGACATGGCTGGGGGGACATGGCTGCATATGTGGGGGACATGGCTGGGGGGACATGGCTGCATATGTGGGGGACATGGCTGGGGGGACATGGCTGCATACGTGGGGGACATGGCTGCATTTGAGGACGCATTTTAAAAAAGTATTCGGTATCGGCGAGTACTTGAAAAAAAGTATCGGTACTTGTACTCGGTCCTAAAAAAGTGGTATCGGGACAACCCTAGTAATAACACACATGTCTATTTTCAGTGAAACATGTTTAAGTCTGTATTCATTGGTTGCTATGAACAAAATATACTCTAATTTCTTACATTGTGCCCCACACATGTTCTTTTTTTAGGCAGCTCTCCTATGTTCAGAACATATGCCAAAGTCAGCGTGACGGGATTGGGCTTTCTGCTCTGACCACAGAGGAGAGGACCCGCTGGGCTCTGGTTGGTAAACATATAATACATTTCTCACATGTTTCTTTACCACACATTGGTGTTTAACCATGTCTCCATTGCTGTGATTTCCTTCTAGTCTCGTGAGCATCTTATTAGTCTAGACCCAAAGAATCTTTCTCATCTTGAGCAAATCCAAAACAGCCTGTTTGTTGTGTCTCTCGATGAAGACAGTCCACATGGAACTCCCGAAGATTACAGCCAGGTAAGAAAGTATTGTCTCCTTTTCCTAAACTCCAGTTAATACCACAGTTTTTATATGGTTTAAGAACCCCCTGTAACTGCTGCTGGTCACCTCTGGGGGTCTCTGTTGGCTGTGTCTACCTCCTGCCCCTTCCAGACGATCTTCACCCCAATCCTAACTTATGTTGCCTTGTTCTGCACTCTTTGGCACCCAATGACTGGTGAAGAAGCAGCACGAGAGGTGGAGGAAGCGCGGATCTACAGAATAAATGATGCTGTAGCAGGGAGACACTTGCATTGCAGGCCCTCAGGTGCAGCTTCCTCTACAGCAGGGATCTCCAAACTACGGCCCTCCAGATGCTGTGGAACTACACTTCCCATAAGGCATTGTAAAACTCTGACATTCGTAGACATGACTAGGCATGATGGGAATTGTAGTTCCTGAACACCTGGAGGGCCGTAGTTTGGAGACTCCTGCTCTACAGCAAGGAAAACAGGGCAGTACAGAGCAGTACAGAAAATACATTCCAGATCTAATGAGACTTCCATTCAGAGGCATAGGGGTTTATTTACTAAAGGCAAATTCACTGTGCACTACAAGTTGCTCTAGATCTGAGAGGAAGATCTAAAATGAGGGGAAGCTCTGCTGATTTCTAGCATCCAAACATGTGCATGCAAACATGCTGTTTTTTATTTTCCTTGCATGTCCCCCTCAGATCTACGGCGACTGCACTTACAAGTGCACTTGTAGTGCACAGTACATTCGCCCTTAGTAAATAAACCCCATAGTGCCTTAGATGATTTCACTCTTAAGTTTTAAAGGCACATGGGTACCTAGATATAGAAAATGCACTGCTATTTTTCAGGAGGAATTCAAGACACCAGCTGCAATTTTTGGGGTACCGCTTGGGTACAATTTAAAAGAGAAATATGGGCAAAGCTTGTTTGTTCATACTTTTCATGTGGACTTTCTTAATTGTGCACTCTTGTGACTCAGAATCAGCTGACAGAGGACTAAAGACTGCTGTTGGCTGACGTCACAGAGCCACTCCAGGCTTCGAAGGGATCCCGACAATAATGTCAGAATCTATATAGATTCCTGACCGCCAGCTGGCTCAGCCTGTCAGCGTGCTGCAGAGAGCCTGAGCCCGGCCACTGCCGCCCCCTCTCCTGCTTGGTTCTCCAATGAGTGGTGGAGGGGCAGAGCAGAGAACAGTAACTGACAGTTACTGCTCTATGTTCAGAGAGGACACAAGAACTGAACAATCAATCGGTCATGTGATCGCTCAGTTCTGGGGCTTAGAGGCGGCGGGGAACAGCTGCCACTTTGGACCAATGCTGCAGCCATAGAGGTGAGTAGGAATGTTTATTTTTTTGAATACCCCACACTTCTCCTTTTACCATCTTTAGGTGTTCTCTGCAAGACCGCTAATACTCACTTTTTTTGAGCTCGGGTCCACCTTAAAGGAGTTGTAAGGGAAAATGTTTTTTCACCTTAATGCAATCTATGCATTAAGGTGAAAAAACATCTGATGACGCCACCCCCCCGAGCCCCTGTTATACTTATCTGACCCCTCGAAAGGCCCGCGCGGTCCCGATATCCTCTTTGCCGCTCAACTTGGCCGCTGATTGGCTAGAGCGGATGGATTGAGTTTAGTTTAGATTTTAGTGACCACCATGCAAGCTCTCGCATGACTGTGGTGACTAATTGCGGGGAGGACCAGAGACAGCCACCAAGGGACCTCAGAAGACATGGATCGGGGGCACTCTGTGCAAAACGAATTGCACAGCGAAGGTAGGTATAACATGTTTGTTATTAAAAAAAATTTCCTTTAAAGCGGAGCTCCACCCTAAAGTGGAACTTCCACTCATCGGAACCCTCCCCCCTCCGGTGTCACATTTGACACCTTTCCGCGGGAGGGGGTGTAGATACATGTTTAAGACAGGTATTTGCACCCACTTCTGGAAGTCCTTTTTGCAGGTATTCTGCGGGTAGTGCGTCACTTCCCGCACCCGCCTGTTGTGTTCTGGGAAATGCACAGCTCCTACAACACAGCGGGGACCAGTGAGGACGGCGCAGGGAATTGGGCAGTAAAGTCAGAACGCTTCACTTCCTGATTCCCTCACCCAGGATGCCGGTGTGGTCAGCAGATAGACAAGCGCATTGCTCGTCTTCTGCTGCAGACGTAGCTGGACTCCTGGACGGGCAAGTATCCATATAATATAAGTCAGCAGCTGCAGTATTTGTAGCGGCTGGCTTTTAATATTTTTTTTAACGGCGGAGCTCCGCTTTAAGTGTCTTATTTAAGCTATATTTAATTGATTTAAAGCCATGTAAGATAACCTGTGGACTTTGTTCCGTTTATGGTACACACCTGCATTCTTGTTAAGATAAGTGTTACAACCCTGTTATCTTACTCCTTACTTATACATTTATTTCATAAAACTCAATTAGCCTAAGTTTAGCTAAAACTAAAAACAGACGAATCAGCACAAGGGATATAACTTGGTTAGTATGTTGTGTACCATGCCAATATTTTTCCTTTTTTTTTTGTACACATTTTACTGTCTATTTTTCTGCCCTGGTGGCAGGGTGTTTGGGACGTGGGGACTTCAGGTCTGTCTGTAAGCAGCTGTAGAATCTTTAGATCCTGTCACACTGGGGCACTTTTCAGGCATTTAAGTGATAAAAATAGCATCTGAAAAGCGCCTTTCAAGCCACCCCAGTGTGAAAGCCCAAATGCTTTCACACTGGGGTGGTGCGCTTGCAGGACGGGAAAAAAAGTCCTGCAAGAAGCATCTTTGGGCCGTTGCGGGAGTGGGGTATACCCTGCTCCTCCACCGCCCCTGCCTATTGAAATTAATTGCATCGCTGCCGAAGCGCCTGCAAAGCAATTCGGCAGCGCCGCAACATGCTATCTATGCTAGGAGGGGGGAGACATTGCTGTCATCATTATCAACAGAGTGGCTTCACACAGTAATCCCCTACTTTCAAGTAGTAATTACACAGTAAAAGTTCCCAACCATTGAGGGGTTGATTGTATCCTCCTGATCTCCCTGGCAGCTTTGGGTTTAATAATTTGCTCAGCTCCCTCCTGCTATGAAAGTTTGCATCCTCTGTGCCTCTATATATTCAGTCTTCAGCTCTGCATTTACGCTGTGTGATTGCAAGAGAAAGGGGGGAGTCCAGTGGTGGGAGGGGAGTCCAGTGGTGGGAGGGGAGTCCAGTGGTGGGAGGGGAGTCCAGTGGTGGGAGGGCTCCACCTTTTGAACTCCGTTTCATAGACACGCCAACAGCCCTGTGTTTTTCAGAAGGCTGTGACAGGCACATGGATGACAAAATGCAGGTCCAACTAATGTGCTTTTGATGTTTAAAGAAAGGGCTAAAACATGGTGCGTGTATCTGTAATTGTTGAACATGAGGTGTACATGCACTTTAACGGTTGTGACATCGTTTTTGGGGGGAGGAGCCAGTACCTGGTTTTGACAAGTACCCGCTCCTCCACTTCCATTCAGATCACTGCACCGATCTGGGGGGAAGTTCGGCCCCCCTTCTTCCCCTGCAGCTTTCTGGGACATGTCGCAGGTCCCTGAAAGCTGCGGGACCAATCAAATGGCACAGCGCGGGTCACGCATGCACAGTGAGAAGCCAATTGTGAAGCTGCAAACCATCACAGCCAGCTGCCTACAGTTAGAATGCTGCCACCGAAGCTTGGTGAGGCCATCGCTGGATCCTATATACAAAGAAAAAAAGACGCTGCTCCAGGTGTATGACGATAACCTAAAGTGGAATATCTTGTAGAGTGCCAACCCACGGCCCACCTCCGTGGGAAACTTGTAAGAAAAGAAATGGCTGCACATCCAGGAATTTTGATTGTCTTTTATTGTTCAAAGTGATAACACCAAAGACACCAACACGAGGTCATGTAGACCTGTTTCACACAAACATCTTGTGCTTAATCATTAGGTAATGATTAAGCACAATATGTTTGTGTGAAACGCATCTACGTGACCTTGTGTTGGTGTCTTTAGTGTTATCACTTTGAACAATAAGGCCCCTTTTCACGCGGTACAGCGCTAAAAATAGCGCTGCTATACCGCATGAAAAACCTGCCCTGTAGTCTTCAATGTGAAAGCCCGAAGGGCGGTATTAACCCTTTTTCGGCCGTTAGCGGGGGTTAAAACCGCACCTCTAGCGGCCGAATACCGCGGTAAATACGATGGTATAGCAGAGCTAAAAATCACGCTGTTATACCGTCACCGCGGCTCCCGCTGCAATGTGAAAACAGCCTAAAAGGCAATCGGAATTCCTGGATGTGCAGCCATTTATTTTCTTACAACCATCGCTGGATCCTGGGGCAGGTGAGCGTCCTATTATTAAATGTCAGCTACTAGAGTTTGTTTCTGACTGGACAACCTCTTTAAAGAGGAGCTCCCCCTACAAAAAAAAAAAGTCAGCAACTACAAATACTACATAAGGACACTTGCCTGTCCAGGGATCCAGCAATGTCCTCTCCTGGACCGATTCCTCAATCGGCAATGGCTGCAGGCGTCGGCATGCTATGTAAGCCTTGCAGCTTCACAGCTGGTCCCCCTGCCCATGTGGGAACTGGGGGGGGGGGAGCCAAACTTCGGCTCAGATCGTCGCAGTGGATTTGACACAAATTGGAAGACGGGCACCTGTCAAAATCAGGTACAAACTCACCCGCCCCCCCATAATGTGGTGGTGGGGGGGTGCAAACAAGCGGTACTTCCCCTTCTGGGTGACGATCAGCTTTAATTAGGAGCAGCTTTTGCTCAGTGTTTTATAATGTTTAGAAGAGCGGTGTAAGTATTGTCCCTGCTGACAGTGTGCTTTATTCCCTATAATATAGATTGCATATAAAGCTCTGGCTGGAGACCCAACTGTGCGCTGGGGGGACAAATCTTACAACTTCATCATGTGGCGCAATGGAGTGTTCGGCTCCAACTGTGATGTAAGTATAGAATACCCGAAACTCAAGAGCTGTCCACACAGGATAAAACAATAGGTTCTCTTTTATGTACCACTTCCCTCTTCTACCCTACCGGTCTGATCCGCCATCGGGAGTGGTGAATGATGTGCAGTACTTCTGGTTATGGGAAAACTTCTCCTCTTCCTCCAATATAACATCATTGGCAATTGCCAGTCAGGCTCAGATTCCTTGCCATTACATGGAGGTGAGATAAGAGATAACGCGGTGTATAAAAGAGCCTCCTTGTTATTGGGGCAGAGCAGTATAGCATCCAGAGATTTACTAAAGGCAAATAAACTGCGCACTTTGCGGTTACTCCAGAGCTTAGAAAATGAGGTAAAGCTTCAATTTGCAAAGAATACCCACATATAATAAAAAAAACGTTATTGCTTGCACATGATTGGATGATGAAAGTCAGTAGAGCTTCTGCTCATTTACTAAGCTCCGAAGCAACTGCTATTCGCATGGATGGAGGAAAGTTTTTCATCAAATTTACTAGTATGGCCGGTGGGTGAAGCGGGGGACATGTATCTATTCATGTATGATGTACGCTTTAAAGGAATTAACCTCTGTCTGTGCACTGGAGAGCTGTACTGTCTGTTTGAATTTGTTTCTGAATCAATGAAAACCTTTCTGATTTAATTTTTTTTTTTTACTAGTATGTCCTGTGCTATTTGGACCCAAAATAAAAATAGTGCAGCTTAAAATGTGCTACTCAATAACTTGGATTACTGAAATGTATCTTACAAATATGAACCTCAAAAATGGGGGAAAAAAATTCTCAATAATAAAAAAATAAAAATACGCTCTACGGAAACATGTTTTCTGACCATAAGGTTGTAAACCTCCATTTTGAAGTTGTACCTAATAAGTAGGGTTGTCCCGATACCGATACTAGTATACCGATACCGAGTATTTGCGGTACTTGTACTCCCGCAAATACCCCCGATGCCTAAATAAAATACTCCCTCCGCCGTAAATCGCAAAGCCGCCGCCGCGTTAATCACCGCGCGGGGAACATTACAGTCAGTTTACGTTTGAATAGCTGTTTTCCCCGCCGCGCATAGACACTCCCCCTTGCTCGGCAGGGAAAACAGCTTATTCAAACAAAAGCTGACTGTAATGTTCCCCGTGCGGTGATTAACGCGGCGGCGGCATCATTTAGGTACGGGGGACATGGCTGGATATGTGGGGGGACATGGCTGGATATGTGGGGGGACATGGCTGGATATGTGGGGGACATGGCTGCAATATGTTTGGGGACATGCCTGCGTATATGGGGGACATGGCTGCATTTGTGGGGGGACATGGCTGCATTTGTGGGGGGACATGGCTGCATTTGGGGACACATTTAAAAAAAAGTATTGGTATTCGGTATCGACGAGTACATAAAAAAAAGTATCGGTTCTTGTACTTGTACTCAGTCCTAAAAAAGTGGTATCGGGACAACCCTAATAATAAGCCTTACCTGTGATGAGGGGTCGCTGACCCCTGATGTAATCTGTGTAAACGATGCTTATGTGACTAATATAAATCAAACACAAATTTGATTATTAATTATGATTTTTTTTCTGTTCAGCCTTCAGTGGTTTGTGATTGTGTCTCCTGGCTGCGATCTTATGGCTTGTCTCTCTCTGTGTTCTAGCATGCGCCCTACGATGCCATGGTGCTGGTGGCTATGAGTGACTACATCGATCAGAACTTAAAGGCCTCCGAGGGACGTTGGAAGGTACATGAAAAGCTGAAATCCAAGCTAAAAGCTAAATACATACTGTATATGGGCACTATTTGTATTTCTGCCTATTCAGTTCTGAGATTTACCCAGCTCTGTCACATAGCACAGCCCTGAAAGGGCAGTTAAAGTGTTTCTAGAGGCTGAAGGTTTTTTATCTTTATGTGTCCAATGCAGCTCCTCCTGCAGCCCCCCAATACTTGCCCGAACCCGATTGGCTGCTGTTAATCACAACCAATGAGGGGGGGTGGAGCCAAGCCCCGTTCCATGTGTCGTTGGACACACAGAGCGGGGCTCGGGAGCAAGCATGCCTGAGTGCCCCCATAGCAAGTGACTTGCTATGGGGGCACTTAGAATGGGGGGATAGTTAGGGACACTGGTGGAGGACCTGAGAAGAGGAGGACCAGGGCTGCTGGACCATCTTCGGTAACGGCAGATAATTGATATAGCATTTACTTTTGTTCGCCCTTAGCCCTCTGACATGCAGACAGGAGGGTGTGCTTACCTGAGAAAGCCCCTCCTCCCAGATGAAAGGGAAAAAAAGCCCATAAAGATTCCTGGGATGTATGATGTCATTTTGGCCTAGACCAGAAACCAGGAAGTAATGTTAAAATTAAAAAAAAAAATTAAAACGCGTAACTATAATATACCTTTCTATCTTTTTACTAATGCTAGCAAAATGAGGATTAAAAATAGTTATTATTGAGCGAGACAGTGACGTTCCACTTTAATATATGTATTATCACACACTTCCTCCTGGCAGGGTCCTATGTCAGTCCGGGAATTGGCGCAACCCGCAGAGGTGGTTTTCACCGTGGATCAGAAAATCCTAAATGACATCGCTCTTGCCAAAGCACAATATCATACTCAGGTACATTTTATTTAGTAGTGTGATGAAGTTGATAAAATGATTATTTTATGTCTATGTTATCTCTCTCTTTCAAACACGCAAATATTGTTATTCTCTTTTCTTTTTTATTTATTTTCTTTCTTGTTGCGAGACAACAAGAAATAGAGAGATATTATATATATATATATCTTAGTGATCACGTGAGAAACAGTAGTATTTTCCTTGACTAAAAATTATGATAAAGTTATTTAATTTCCATACATAAAAATGAGAAACTGGTGTCCTTTTCCTCCCCCTCCCACGTGAAAATAAAGATGGCCCCCGTATCCTGGAAGGCAGCCTTGTGGCAAGGAACAGATGTCGACAGGAAAAGGACCATATACAGATAAACCAATCATATCCACACATATGTGATGACGTTTGCTTGTGTCACTTTGTTTATATAAGGGGCTGTGACCTTGAATAAACTCCAGGGTTCTTGATGATGAAGTAGAGCTCACACTGACCAGTGTGATTCTTTTGCCTGCATGCATTCACATCACCTTAGATTTGGATTAGAGGCAGAATAGAATACGTATCCTGGAATTGGACCAGGGATAAATCTATAACCGTACCATGTATATCACATTATTTAGTACTATGTATATCACATTATTTAGTACCATGTATATCACATTATTAAGTACCGTGTACAGTTGTGCTCATAAGTTTTCAGAATTTGATTTCTTGGCCATTTTTCAGAGAATATGAATAACACAAAAACTTTTTTTTCCACTCATGGTTAGTGTTTTGGTTGAAGCCATTTATTATCAATTAGCTGTGTTTTACTCTTTTTAAATCATAATGGCAACAGAAACTACCCAAAAAATCATGATCAAAAGTTTACATACCCTGGTATTTTTTACCGGATAACATGCACACAAGTTGACACAAAGGGGTTTGAATGGCTATTTAAGGTATCCATACTCACCTGTGATCTGTTTGCTTGTAATTAGCGTGTGTGTATAAGGGCCCTTTCACACGTGCGTTTTTTTACGGATGAAAAACGGACCGCAATGCATTCCTATGGGATAGTGGACGTTAGCGGATCAGCATCCGCTAACGTCCGTTTACATCCGTCTCCGTTAAGCTCTGTTTTTTTGAACGGAAGAAAACCCTATTTTTCTTCCGTCAAAAAAACGGAACGGACGAAAAACGGATGTTAGCGGACGATCCGTTTAACATCTGATCTGCTAACATCCGTTTTTCATCAAAATATGTAATAAAAAAAAAGTTCTAAAAAAAAAAAAAAAAAAAAAAAAACAGATGAAAAAAACGGATGGAAAAACTGATGAAAACGGATAAAAAACGGACGAAAAAACTGATCAACTGATGAAAAAAACGGACCTAAAAAACGGTCCGCACGTGTGAAAGGACCCTTAAAGGTCAATGAGTTTCTAGACTTCTGACAGACCCTTGCATCTTTCATCCAGTGCTGCACTGATGTTTCTGGATTCTGAGTCTTGGGGAAAGCAAAATAATTGTCAAAGGATCTGTGGGAAAAGGTAGTTGAACTGTATAAAACAGGAAAGGGATAGATATAAAAAGATATCCAAGGAAATGAGAATGCCAATCAGCAGTGTTCAAACTCTAAGCAAGAAGTGGAAAATGGGGGGTTCTGTTGAATCCAAACCACGGTCAGGTAGACCAAATACGATTTCAGCCACAACTGCCAGGAAAACTGATCAGGATGCAAAGAAAACCCCACAAATAACTTCAGGCGAAATACAGGACTCTCTGAAAACATGTGGTGTGCCTGTTACAAGATGCACAATAAGGAGGCACTTGAAGAAAGATGGGGTGCATGGTCGAGACGCCAGAAGAAAGTAATTACTACGCAAATGCCACAAAGTATCCCACTTACAATACGCCAAACAGCACACAGATGGGCCTCAAACCTTCTGGCACAAAGTCATTTGGAGTGATAAGACCAGAACAGCAAAAGACTGGGGAAGGATTGGATCCTCCTCCAAACTTATATTGCTGTCTGATCCTCTATTGGAGAGGTTTTCCCTCATTACCTTTATAACACATTAAGGCAGTGTTTCTCAATTCCAGTCCTCAGGCCCCCCCAACAGGTCAGGTTTTCAGGATTTCCATTATTTTGCACAGGTGATTTGATCAGTTTCACTGCCTTAGTAATTCCCACAGCCTTTTCATCTGAGGGAAATCCTGAAAACATGACCTGTTGGGGGGGGGGGGGCGTGAGGACTGGAATTGAGAAACACTGCATTAAGGAAAGTCTATCCAACAGGGACTAGTAGAAATGTTTCTATTGCTGTCTGTGACACATGTGCCTTCTTGTTATCCTGGTGTCAAAGAGAATCTTCACAATTGGGTCTCAGATACGAATAAACTAAATAACAAACTAATTATCTTTCAAACAAATTATCTTTCCTAACCTATCAAAAATGCTATAATTTGGATTCCAGAAGCCAATCGGATGAATTTTCCAAGACAGGGTTAAATCTGATTGGTGGATGCAATAAGATTATTTCTACTACAGTGGAACCTCGGATTGCGAGTAACGTGGTTAACGAGCGTTTCGCAATACAAGCACCATGTTTTAAAATATCTTAACTTGGTTTGCGAGCGTTGTCTCTCAACAAGCAGGATTCAGGCCAAAGCAGTGTGCAGTACCGCATTTGGCCTGAGGTGGGGGGGAGCCAGGGCCAATCTGGGCCGTTTGCTAATGCACGGAAGGGCCCGAGGTCCGTCGAACTGTCCTTGGGCCTTTCCGGATGTTTTTGAGGTTCTCCGGCACCCCCCCGCCTCTGGCTGCATGCAGTATTGCATGCCATTGAAGTCAATGCAGAACAAATTATTTTAGTTTCCTTTGATTTCCATGGGGAAACTCGCTTTGATATGCGAGTGCTTTGGATTACGAGCATTCTCCTGGAACGGATTATGCTTGTAATTTGAGGTTCCACTGTACTAGTATTTATATAGTGTTGAGAATTTATGCAGTGCCCTCACGGAGAGCTTGCAGTCTAATGTCCTTTTCTCAATTGCATGCATACACATACTAGGGCCAATATAGACAGGAGTTAAAGCGGAGGTTCACCCTAAAAAAACGATATACCATTAGATCCAGCATACTGCTGACATCTGCAGTATGCTGGTGTTTTTTTTTCCCCCCGCTGTACTTACCGTATTATCGTAGTTTTAACCCGGCTTCCGGGTTCTCTCTGCCCCGGGGAATAGGCGTTCCTAAGACCAGGCGTAGATGATTGACGTGCTGGTAAAGCGCGTCACGCCTTCCGAAAATACCCAAAGTGGGACTCGGCTTTTTACGAGGCCTGCGCAGTCAGTTCTACACTGCAGGCGCCGTATAGCGCCGTAAACAGCCGAGTCTCACGTCGGCTATTTTCGTAAACCGCGACGCGCTGTACGCGCACGTCAATCATCTATGCATCGTCTTGGGAACCCCTATTCCCCGCGGGAAATCGGCTCGGAGCCGCATTAAAACTATATAGATAAAACGGTAAGTACAGCAAAACAAAACGGCATACTGCAGATGTCAGCAGTATGCTGGATCTAATGGTAAATAGTTGATTTTCAGGGTGAACTTCCACTTTAATTAACCTACCAGCATGTCTTTGGAGTACAGGAGGAAACGGGAATACCAGGAGGAGACTCACACAGGCACAGGGAGAACATGCAAACTCCCAGCAAGTAGTGTGTTGGTTGGCAATCGAACCGAGAACTGCAAGGCTGCTGGGCCACTGTATACGAGAGCCATTAAGGTTCCTGTAGGGGGCGTGTTTATGAATTCCTTTTTGCATTTTACACTAGAGAGCAAAAGGTGTTCCCAGATTACTGATTAAAAGGAAGTGGATTGGTGCCGATCTACATCCTGAATTTATATATTACTATGTCCTCCGTTATTAGTACATCACACAGTACACTCTCCAGCCCTAACAATGTCTCTTTTCTCCCCAGGCCTCAGATCTCCAGATTGCCAACTATGCCTTTACTTCCTTCGGGAAGTCACTAGTGAAGAAGAAGAAGCTCCATCCAGACACCTTCGTGCAGCTGGCGCTACAATTAGCTTTCTATAAACTTCATGGCCGGTATGAACGACTTCTTCTAATTACATAGGGGGCAATTAAAGCATAAAGCAAACTTTTATCATATTGCAACTTACAATTCTTAGATGGTTGCATTCGTTTTCTTTTTTATTTCTCCATTCTGCCAGTATATATATATATATATATATATATATATATATATATCGCAGTTAGGGCTGTTTACAATAGTCAGATTTTCTTTATGTAAAACCTTTATACCAAAAGGAAAAAAACGTTGTGTAACAGCTTAAAAGGTATGAGCTGGATTTTAGCTTCAATGTGTAAGTGTATCTAAATCTGCTAGTATATCTAACACTCCCCTCCCCCAGATGAACAATGCTGCTATCGAAAGGTTTGTCTGATGCTCCTTCATCCAGAGTGGTGTATTACTGGCCAGATCACCAGGGGGAAAGCCTTAAAAATAGTACTAATGCAGCCACCACATATAAGGATTGGTAAGCTGCAATACGTTACATTTTTGGTTTTGGATTTAATACACTCATTAACAAAAGTACCATATTTATCGGGGTATTGCGCCCTCCGGCGTATAGCGCGCACCCCTAATGTGGACCTGTAAAAAAAAAAACTTTTAGTATTTAGTTTCGGCGTCCATCGTCCGGTCCGGCGTCCGTCTGCGGCCTCGATGGTGTCCTCTAGGCTTCTCCAGCGCTGTCTCGAGTCGAATCCCCGCTTCCCGTGCTCGCCTCCGCCAAAATATACCGAGTGCAGTACATTCGGCAAGGTTCGGCTGACGTTCATGCTCACGCTCTGTGACGTTTATGCGTGAGCACGAGCGAAGCCGAGCCTAGCCGAATTTACCAGAGTGTACTGCACTTGGTATATGTCGGCGGCTCAGTTCAAACTGAGCGCGGGAAGCGGGTATCGGCGTATATCGCACACCCACGATTTTCCCCTTATCTTAAGGGGAAAAAAGTGCGCGGTATACGCCGATAAATACGGTAAATAATAGATGTGCAATTTGTTTCGGTCTGAATACAAATTCAGACAAAATTTGGGTTATTCAGAGATTTGGATGTATCGCACTGACAGATTAATGTAAAGCAGAGAATGCCGGCAATAGAAAAATGTTTTAAAAAAAAAATGGTATAGGGTCAAGTGAGAAGGGGGCGGTGCCACCGGGTGATGTAGCTGGGTGGCCCTGCCCCTTGCCTATATAAGAACTGTCTAAGTGCAAAGCAGGCAGTCGGCGGGAGGCCTCCCAGGAGGTGGAGCGCTTTAATTTTTTTTTTTTCGGGTCCGGCGGGCGTCGTGATTGACGATGGATTTACATCGAGGGACACAATTTTCTTTATCATACATCACGGGACACAGAGCAGCATAGTAATAACTATGTGGGTTATAGAGCCTACCTTCAGGTGATGGACACTGGCAATCAAGACAGGAAGTTCCCTCCCTATATAACCCCTCCCTTACTGGGAGTACCTCCGTTTTTTCGCCAGTGTCTTAGGTGTTGGGCACGTTTGCAAAGCTCTTGCTTAGGTGGTCCTGTCTGGACTAAAGCAGGCTTGAATTCCGGATCCGTTCAAAGTGCTTCATAGCCAAAGTGGACGGTACCCGGGCCTCGGTGGAAGAACGAGGTTTGGCCTATAACGCCTCTCTCATTGAGGGCTGGACTCGGGGCTCCAGAGCTCTGGTCTATTCCATGGCTAAGTGCTTCTTATGCCAGGGTGCTCTATAGGTCCAGGGGAGTGGTGTTCCTACTGATGGACCCCGGTCCCTAAAGGTCTTTTGGCAATACCCACGGTGAGGGGTGAAGATTGGGCCTCTTGCTTAGGCAATACCCTGCAGCGTGGAGAGGTAAGTGGGGGGCCTACGGGACTTGGTCCGACAGTAGGTCCTCCAGTTTATTCAGGGTCTATGGGTGGCCTGTTATGCTGATCGCAGAGGCAATGTTGACCACTATGGGCCAGATTCAGGTAGAGTTGCGCTGGAGTATTTCGATATGCGCCGCGTAACTGTGAATATGCGCCGTCGTTTCTATGTGGCCGTACCCACCAAACTAGATGCGACAGAAAACGGGCCATTTCCGATCGGCTTAACTTTCCAACGCCAGAGTCTCGTCAGCGCATAATTTCGCTTGGCGCATCAGTCGCGCCTATTGATTTCCCCTGCAAATATGCAAATGAGGGAGATTTCCCGATTCGCAAATGGATTAGCACCATACGCTGGCTACATGCGCCGCGCGTATCTCGTCCGTCCGGCGCAAAGTTATTTCTACAAATAGCTGCTTTATCTTTACTCCAGACGGCCACAGGTCAGCAGGAGAGCAGCTACAGCAGCGTTACCGACGATAAGAGCTAGCTGAGCACCCCCACTTGCAGGACAACACCTCTGTCCCTGCTTGTCTGTCAACTTTTACAGCCATGGAGGAAGACATCATAGGTCTCCATAGCCGAGATGACGGCTGACAGCTCCTGGCCTTTAAAGTTCAGCTTTCTCCTGTGTTTGCGGGGAACGGGAGCAGCCATCTCAGAACAAAAGTAACTTCACTGCTGGAAGGGAGAACAGGATATACTTTAGTGCCGGAATGGCGCATCTACGGGCGCATTTAAACGTCCAACGGAACACATTGCGCTGACGTTTGCCGTGAAGTGGTGCCGACGGAAGTTGTGAGCATGCGCACAAGGGGGCGAGTGGAGCCTCACTCACTGCGCATGCTCCGTGGTTGATGCGCTGAACGTAAGCCTCTGCGCTGGGCTCCGCCCATCATTTACATATGATCACACCCACTTCCACTTGCGTCGTGTTATGCCAGCGCATTTTCGTTACTCCGGCGCAAGTTTAGGAGCAAGTGCTATGTGAATAACAGTACTTGCGCCGAAAGTGTCGGCGGAGTAACGTAAATGAGAAACGTTACTCCAAAGTAAAGATGCTCCAATCTACCTGAATCTGGCCCTATGTCTATACTAGACAGGATGGCTTCTATTCCCCATATGGTTATCCCCTGGCCAATCCTACATTTCTACTTGCATGGTTGATTGTTAAGTGTAAACTGTTACCTGTCGGTTCTCTTCTTCAGCCTGGGTTAGATTGCCGAGTCCCGGATTGTTTTTCCTGCCTGGGCAGTCACCCCCTTCCTCATCGCTGTCCTCCGTTCGGCGTGCGTGCGCATCTGTGTGCGCCCGCGTGTGTGCGCGCTGGTGCGCGTCTGTATCGCACGGAGGCATTGTGTGTGGGCGCGCGCGTGCGCGCTTTTGGGGGGGAGGGGCGGATGTGACGCCCACCCAGATACAGACGGCAGTGAGTTTAAAAACTCAGTTGTGTCAGTCTGCAGGCGGGACAGAGAGCGGAGATTTATCCTGTGGCTCTGAGAACCTTTGGTGGTGTGGACTCAGCATTGAGAGCAGTCTCCTTCAGCGAAGACTCCCCTTAACCCTGAACACTCGGTTCCTCAGTAGGGTGTGTTGGATTGGCCCGGTAGCCCAGCAACAGTGTTTGGTAACTGTTCAGACAAGGAGGACTCAGGGTTTAACCTTAGAGTGATCCTTTTCTTGTCTGACTGGTGGGTGTCCTGATAAGCAGTCCTCCAGACAGGGACATGGCTCCTAAAGGGTCTGGGACAGCAAAGACCGCCAAAAATGCAAAGAAGCAAAAGGGCTGAGGATCAAGGACAAGCCTCTATGACACCCTATTCCCCTGAGGCACCAGAGTTGGGCCCTCCGGTTGAGCCATTGGGTTCCTTGGGGGCTGTTGCCAGCCTAGCCCAGGCGCCCCTTGTCTATGTTACAGAGGAGGTGTTGGCCTCCACCCTTGGGGGATTGGAGAAGAGATTGACTGCATTAATTGCAGCCGCTTTGTCCGAAAGAGAGCGGGCCAGGTCCCCCTCTCCAGGGGTACAATCCCTGGACAGGGAGGATTTCCTCTCAGAGAGGGACCAGGCGGATGAGCCAGAGACAGCTGATTCTGAAGAGTCCACCTTAGAGGAGCCTTTTTCTGCCACTCAGGCAGAAAGGCTTTGGGTCCAGTCCTTAACGGACATGGTGCATTCAGCTTTTAAGCTGCCCCGGCCCTTGCCGGCTGTCAGCACAGTCTCTTCGTTGGGTTCCTTAACCACTTGCTTACTGGGCACATATACCCCCTTCGTGCCCAGGCGAAATTTCAGCTTCCGGCACTGCGTCGCTTTAACTGACAATTGCGCGGTCGTGCGACGTGGCACCCAAACAAAATTGGCGTCCCTTTTTTCCCCACAAATAGAGCTTTCTTTTGGTGGTATTTGATCGCCCGTGCAGTTTTTATTTTTTGCGTTATAATGAAAAAAAGAGCGACAATTTAAAAATATATATATATTTTTTACTTGTTGCTATAATAAATATCCCATTTTTTTTTTTTATATATTTTTTTTTCTCAGTTAAGGCCGATACGTATTCTTCTACGTATTTTTGTAAAAAAAAAAAAAAAAAAAAACACAATAAGTGACTGCTTTGCGCAAAAGTTATAGCACCTACAAAATAGGGGACATAATTATGATTTTTTTTTTTTATATTTTTTTTTTACTAGTAATGGCGGCGATCTGCGATTTTTATTGGGACTGTGATATTGCGACGGACACATCGGACACTTTTGACACATTTTTGGCGCCATTCACATTTATACAGCGACCAGTGCTATAAAAATGCACTAATTACTGTATAAATGTGACTGGCAGTGAAGGGGTTAACACTAGGGGGTGAGGAAGGGGTTAAATGTATTGCCTGGGTGTGTTCTAACTGTATGGGGGGAGGGGGGTGACTGGGGGAGGTGACCGATGCTGTCTCCCTATGTACAAGAGAAACAGCATCTGTCACCTCACTGACAGGACGTGAAGCTCTGTGTTTACACTCAGAGCTCCACGTCCCTGCTGTCTCACCGACGATCGCGTGTACTTGACGGACATCGCGGCCGCCGGGTACACGCATCGGATCCTCGGTGATGCGTCGGGACTGTTTTTCCACGCCGCGCGCCACCCTGTGGCGCGCGCGGGGAATTACAAGCAAATCACGTCCAAAGACGTGACCCCGGTGCCTCAGGTCCGCGCTGTTCACGTATTTTGTTAATAGTGCGGACCTGAAGTGGTTAAAAGTCCCACAATCAGGCTCAGTGTTTCCGATACATCCTCTCTTGGAGGATCTGATGTATCAGGATTGGGTTCATCCGGACAAACTTTTTGTAACCCCAAAGAGATTTTCTGTCCTCTATCCGATGGAGGAGAGGTTCACAAAGAAATGGACAGTCCCCGCAGTTGATGCGGCGGTGTCATGTGTCAATAAAAATCTCACCTGCCGGTGGATAATGTCCAAATGTTTAAAGACCCGGCTGATAAGCGATTGGAAACTGTGTTGAGGGCATCCTTCACCACAGCAGGGGCTGTCATTCAGCCGGCTATAGCAGCCATAGGGGTCTGTCAGGCCTTAAAAGACCAGACAAAACAGATCCTGAGGGATCTCCCACCTCGGCAGGCTCAAGATTTAGCCGATTTGCCTAGAGCATTGTGTTTTGCTGTGGACGCCATTAAGGTTTCCATCCAGCAGGCTTCCCGCCTTTCCATGGCATTGGTCCATATGAGAAGGCTTATATGGCTGAAAAATTTGGCCAGCTGAGACCCCCTGCAAGAAACTCCTTGCGTGGTTTCCTTTTCATGGGGAAAGGCTATTTGGTGACGATCTCGACAAATACATTCAGAAAATCTCTAGCGGTAAGAGTACCTTATTACCGGTAAAAAAGAGGATCAGGGGCCCCACTTTTAAGTGACCCCCCTCTCCGGTCCCGACAGCGTTTATCTCTCGGCAGTATCAACGGCCTTCTGGTAGACCGGGCTCAAGGCGCAGACCTCAGGGTCAGGGTTCAAGTAGCAGAAAGCCTTGGACCCGTAAAACAGGCAAACCAGCCCCTAAAGCGTCCCTCTGAAGGGGCGCCCCCACTCTCTCGGGTGGGGGGAAAGCTCCAGGGTTTTTCAGAAGCCTGGAGGGAAGAAGTCCTCGACAAATGGGTTCTTTCCACAGTTTCCTCAGGCTACCACCTGGAGTTTCGGGGATTCCCCCCTCCCCGTTTTCTGGTCTCAAACATACCAAAAGACCTAGGAAAGAGAAGGTCTCTTCTGACGGCCTTGGATCGCCTTCAACATCAAGGGGTGATCGTGGAGGTACCAGGTCCAGAACGGGGACTGGGTTACTACTCAAATCTTTTCCTTGTCCCCAAGCCAAATGGCGACGTAAGGCCAATTTTGGACCTGAAGGGCCTAAACCGCTTCTTAATCATCCGGTCCTTCCGTATGGACTCGGTCCGGTCTGTGGCAGCGGCAGTACAAGGCAAAGATTTCCTTGCATCCATCGACATAAAGGATGCATACCTGCACATCCCGATATTTCCAGGCCATCACAAGTACCTGCGCTTTGCGGTGGGTCACCAGCATTTCCAGTTCGTGGCCCTGCCCTTCGGGTTGGTCACGGCTCCCAGGGTTTTTACAAAGATTCTGGCCCTCTTGATGGCCAACTTGAGAATTCGGGGAGTCTCGGTGATAGCGTATTTAGACGACCTTCTGTTAACAGATCGCTCAGCTTTAGAATTAAAGAGAGCAATTCACATATCGGTTCATTATCTCCAGTCACTGGGCTGGGTTATAAACGAAGACAAATCGGTCTTGCGACCAACAAGACGATTGGAGTATCTCGGCTTGCTGTTCAATACGGAAAATCAGAAGATTTTCTTGCCTCGTCCCAAGATCTACGATCTATGGGCATTGATTCGGTTCGTTCTGAGCAGAAGAAGACCGTCCGTTCACCTCTGTATGCGGCTGTTAGGGAAACTGGTAGCCACATTAGAGGCGGTGCCTTACGCACAGTTCCATTCGAGAAAGCTGCAGGCGGCCATCCTGGCTGCCTGGAACAAGCAGACCCAAGCATTGGATCACCCCATGTCTCTTTCTCCCCTAGTCCGTCAGAGTCTATGTTGGTGGCTATCGCCCCAAAATCTCCAAAAAGGGAGATCCTTCAGCCCAATCATATGGGAAATAGTGACAACGGATGCCAGCCTGACAGGCTGGGGAGCGGTAATGGGCAACCTATCGTAGCAGGGAACGTGGTCGGTTGCAGAAACTTCCCTGCCCATCAACCAGTTGGAGATTCGAGCCATCCGGCTAGCCCTGAGGGCCTGGACAGCAGTGCTACGCGGTTGTCCAGTCAGAGTGCAATCGGACAATGCCACTGCCGTTGCTTATATAAACCATCAGGGAGGCACTCTGAGCCGGGCGGCCCAGAAGGAGGTCGATCAGGTCCTCACTTGGGCAGAGAGGCACATACCCTGCATTTCAGCGGTGTTCATCCCCGGCATAGAGAATTGGCGAGCGGATTATCTCAGCCGCCGGCAGATCTCGCCAGGGGAATGGTGCCTCCATCACCAGGTGTTCCAGGACATTTGCAGCAAATGGGGGATGCCAGATGTAGATCTGATGGCGTCAAGATTCAATACAAGGCTGGACAGGTTTGTATCCCGATCGAGAGACCCGTTAGCGTGCCAGACAGACGCACTAGTGTGTCCTTGGACCCGCTTCTCTTTGATCTACGCCTTTCCGCCTGTTCGACTTCTGCCCCGTCTCCTCCGCAGGATCCGGGTGGAGGGCAAGCCGGTTATTCCGATAGCCCCAGCGTGGCCCCGAAGGTCGTGGTATACCCCAATCGTAAGGATGATGGTAGGGGACCCATGGCCCCTTCCTCTTCGGCCAGACCTGCTAACTCAGGGCCTGATCTGCCACCCTTCCTTACCGTCGTTAAGTTTAACGGCTTGGCGGCTGAATCCTACATTTTGAAGAGAAGAGGAATCCCTAAGTCGGTGATACCCACTTTGATTAATGCCAGGAAGCCTGTGTCAAGATTGATCTATTATAGGGTATGGAAGGCCTACGTGGCCTGGTGTGAAACCAAGAAATGTCACCCTCGCAAGTTCATGGTTGGTAGGATTCTGGAATTCCTTCAGTTAGGGGTGGAAATGAAGTTAGCCATCAGCACCATTAAGGGGCAGATTTCGGCTCTATCCGTGTTCTTTCAGAGGCCGTTGGCCACCCATTCTTTGATCAAAACCTTCCTACAAGGAATCTTGCGGGTTAATCCCCCAGTTAAAGTTCCCGTGTGTCCTTGGGACCTAAACCTGGTTCTCTCGGTTCTGCAGAGACAGCCCTTTGAACCGTTGAGGGAAATCCCCTTGGTGCTACTTACTAGAAAGCTAGTGTTCTTGGTGGCCATATGCTCAGCCAGAAGAGTCTCTGAGTTAGCTGTTTTCTCTTGTCGAGAACCGTATTTAGTCGTCCACAAGGACAGAGTTGTCTTACGTCCTCATCCATCCTTCCTCCCGAAGGTGGTATCGAGTTTCCATTTAAACCAGGATGTCATCCTTCCCTCCCTTTTCCCTAATCCGGCTTCTGGCAAGGAGAGATTACTACATTCTTTAGTTGTCGTAAGAGCGATCAGAATCTATCTGAGGGCTACTGCCCAAATCTGTAAGACGGACGTCTTATTTGTTTTACCAGATGGACCTAGGAAAGGCCAGCCGGCTTCTAGGGCCACTATTGCCAGGTGGGTCCGGCAGACCATCTCTCAGGCCTACGGATTAAGGGGGAAGGACCCCCCAGGGTCTATAAAGGCTCATTCCACCAGGGCAGTGGGCGCCTCTTGGGCGGTGCACCATCAGACCCCCATGGCTCAAGTCTGTAGGGCGGCGACCTGGTCGTCGGTCCATACCTTTACAAGGTTCTATCAGTTAGATGTTACACGGGGCTCGGACCTAGCCTTCGGGCAAGTGGTCCTGCAGGCTGCTGTTTAGATCCCCGGATCCCGGGGGTGCCTATATTACTCGATTTTTTTTCTAGTTTCCCTCCCCTCAGTAGGCATTGCTATGGGACATCCCACATAGTTATTACTTACCTGTAAAATCCTTTTCTTGGAGCACATCACGGGACACAGAGCACCTCCCCCTCTTCTTGGGGACAGGGGACCTGTACTGAGGTACTCCCAGTAAGGGAGGGGTTATATAGGGAGGGAACTTCCTGTCTTGATTGCCAGTGTCCATCACCTGAAGGTAGGCTCTATAACCCACATAGTTATTACTATGCTGCTCTGTGTCCCGTGATGTACTCCAAGAAAAGGATTTTACAGGTAAGCTGTTTTTCTTTTTTTTTTTTTTTTAATAAAGGTTTAAAAAACAGTTTCTTGTGGTTATTACTTTTCGACACTTTTTTGGTAAATGGGTATAGGCACGATGTCCTGATACCTATTCACATGAGGGCATCTGGGGGCCCACTTGTTAACCACTTAAGGACCGCCTCCTACACATATACGTCAGCAGAATGGCACGGCTGGGCACAGGCACGTACAGGTACGTCCTGTGCTAGTGCCCGGTCGCGGGCCCGCTGCGCATTCCTGTGACTCGGTCCGAAGCTACGGGACCCGCGGACCCGATAGCCACTGGAGTCCCGTGATCGGCCCCCGGAGCTGAAGAACGGGGAGAGCCGCGTGTTCTTCACTGTGGTGGCGTCATCGATCGCGTGATCCCTTTTATAGGGATACACAATCGATGATGTCACAGCTACACTACACCCCCCTACAGTTGTAAACACACATTAGGTCACACATAAGCCCTTCAGCGCCCCCTTGTGGTTAACTCCCAAACTGCTATTGTCATTTTCAAAATAAACAATGCATTCCAAATGCATTTTTTGCTGTGAAAATGACAATGGTCCCAAAAATGTGTCAAAATTGTTCGAAGTGTCCGCCATAATGACGCAGTCACGAAAAAAATCGCTGATTGCCGCCATTAGTATAGTATTAGTATAAAAATGCAATAAAACTATTCCCTATTTTGGAAACGCTATACATTTTTGCGCAAACCAACCGATAAACGCTTATTCCGATTTATTTTTTATTTTTTCTGGCCAAAAATATATGTAGAATAATGCGTATCGGCCCCAACTGAGGAAAAAATATATTTTTTTAAAATATTTTTAGGGGATATTTATTATAGCAAAAACTCTATTTTAGTTTATAGCGCAAAAAATAAAAACCGCAGAGGTGATCAAATGCCACCAAAAGAAAGCTCTATTTGTGGGAAACAAGGACGCCAATTTTGTTTGGGAGCCACGTCGCACGACCGCGCAATTGTCAAAGTGACGCAGTGCCGAATCGCAAGACCTGGCCGGGTCCTTTAGCTGCCTAAAGGTCCGGGTCTTAAGTTGTTAAAGGGATTGTAAAGGTAAATGTTTTTTCACCTTAATGCATCTTTTTCACCTTAATGCATTAAGGTGGAAAAACATCCAACGGTACCGCGGTTTCCAGCCTGGCCGTTGATTGGCTAGGCTGGACGGATTGATAGCAGCGCAGCCATTGGCTGGCACTGCTGTCAATCACAGCGGGGGGGCAGGGCCGAGTGATACAGTCGCTGGCTATGCGGCTGTATCACGGGAGCGCGCTCGCAAAAGCTTTCCACCATGCAAACTTGCTCGCATGAAGGTGGAAAGCTTTTACGAGGAGCCGCTGAGGGACCCCAGAAGACAGCGTTTGAGGACACTCTGTGCAAAACGAGCTGCACAGTGGAGGTAAGTATAACATGTTTGTTATTAAAAAAAAAAAAATGTTGCCTTTAGTGTTCCTTAAGATTTGAACATGCATAACAGACATACATTTAGCTGTTGTGATATATAACAATTCTATTTCCTATTTTGTAGACGCTAGAACTTGTGCGCAAACCGATCAAATACGCTTATTGCGATTTATTTTTTTACCAAAAATATGTAGAAGAATACGTATTAAATCAAAAAGTAAAAAATATTGTGTTTTGTTTTTTTTTCAAAATTGTGGCTTTCTGTTGTTTATAGCGCAAAAAATAAAAACCGCAGAGGTGATCAAATACCACCAAAAGAAAGCTCTATTTGTGAGGGGAAAAAAAAGGACGCCAATTTTGTTTGGGAGCCACGTCGCACGACCGCGCAATTGTCATTCAAAGTGCGACAGCGCTGAAAAATAAAAATTGGTCTGGGCAGGAAGGGGGTGAAAATGCCCGGTATGGAAGTGTTAACCAGTGCTTCCCCAGCGAGTTGTTTGATCCAAAATGGCTCCTTTTCCTGCACGTCTTTTCAAAATTGCATCTGTTTTCGGGGCCCTGGCTGCAACAGTTATTTGCCAATTAGTGTAGCTGCATGGCGATCTTTTAATGCATCTCTTATGGCAAGTTGCAGTGTATGAACAGCACATCGCTTCAATGCTTCTTCCAAAAAAATGTCGGCTTTCTCTTCAGTTTCTAAACTTTCCCCAATACTTGCAGAGCTGTCTTCCTCTAACTCTAATATTCGTTTGGTACCTTCTTCATCTGCGTTCATCTTCTCAGTTGTGCTCAACATGTTAGAAGTGTTATCTGTCACAACACATAAAATCTGTTCCTTTTTAACCACTTAACCTCCGGACCATATTGCTGCCCAATGACCAGAGCACTTTTTGTGATTCAGAACTGCGTTGCTTTAAATGACAATTGCGCGGTCGTGCGACGTGGCTCCCAAACAAAATTGGCGTCCTTTTTTTCCCACAAATAGAGCTTTCTTTTGGTGATATTTGATCACCTCTGCTGTTTTTATTTTTTGCGATATAAACAAAAATAAAGCGTCAATTTTGAAAAAAATTCAATATTTTTTACATTTTGTTATAATAAATATCCCCAAAATATATATATATAAAAAAAAAAATTCCCTCAGCTTAGGCCGATACGTATTCTTCTACATATTTTTCGTTAAAAAAAATCGCAATTAGCGTTTATTGATTGGTTTGCGTAAAAGTTATAGGGCCAGATTCAGGTAGAGTTACGCTGGAGTATCAGTGATACACCAGCCTAACTCTCACTTTGAGCCGGCGTAAGCAGAAAACATGAAACGCCGGGTTGGAGTTCCTATACGTGCGGCGTAATTGTATTTCGCCGTCGTATCGGAACTGCAAATTTAAAAATGGCGCTCGGGGGGCGTTCCCGCTGATTAACGCTGAGAATATGTTAATCAGCGAGAATCGGAAATTCACGATCGTTCTCGGGCCCGGCGCAGTGACTTTCCGACGTTTCCGTAAGCTATACGCGGCGCAAAGAAAAACATGCCCCCTAGGTGGAGTATCCTATGTTAAGTATAGCCGTCGTCATTGCGTCAAATTTAAAAATGTTCACGTCGTTTGCGTAAAACGTCTGTGAATGGGGATTGACGTCATTGACGTTCCCTGACAGAATTTGGAGCATGCGCACTGACAGTCGACGCATGCGCAGTACGTTCGCCGCGGGATCGCGCATAGTTAACATAATACACGCCCCCTACCCGCCCAATTTGAGTAACGCCGGCTCATTTTCGCTACGCCGCCGCAACTTTAGGAGCAAGTGCTATGTGAATAACAGTACTTGCTCCTAAAGTTTCGGCGGAGTAACGTAAATGAGAAACGTTACTCCACCATAATGATGCGCCCATCTACCTGAATCTGGCCCATAGCATTTACAAAATAGGGGGTGGTTTTATGGCATTTTTATTAATATTTTTTTTTACTAGTATTGGCGGCGATCAGCGTTTTTTTTTTTTTTTTCAGTACTGCTACATTATGGCGGACACTTTGGACACTTTTGACACATTTTTGGGACCATTGGCATTTTTATAGCGATCAGTGCTATAAAAATGCATTAATTACTATAAAAATGCCATTGGCAGTGAAGGGGTTGACACTAGGGGGCAGGAAAGGGGTTAAGTGTGTTCCTGGGTGTGTTCTAACTGTATGGGGAGATGGCCTCACTAGGGGAAATCACTGATCTTCCAATCATACATTGTATGAACAGAAGATCAGCGTTTTCCCCGCTGACAGGACTGGGAGCTGTGTGTTTACACACAAAGCTCCCAGTCCCCGCTCTGTAACAAGCGATCGCGTGTGCCCGGCGGCGGTCGTACCCGCCGGGCACAAAAGTAGCCGACGTAGAGCTACGGGCTCTCGCCCAGGAGAGCCGACCTGCCGCAGTAAAATGACGGCAGCTGGTCGGCAAGCAATTAATTTCAAAATCTTCTAGAACGCCCTCCACTAACTTCTGAAGGTAATCACTTTTTTTTTATTCCAATCTAAATTTAGTAGGAGTCGACTCCGACTGCTGGTACCCAAAATTTCCTCCGACTCCACAGCACTGGGTAGTGCAGTGTTAATTTTGACATAAAATGTAAATTCATTTTTCGTCAGTCTTATGGCTAAAATGCCATTTTAGTTGTAGTCGTATTTTAGTCCTCTCAATTGGTTTGTATTTTAGTCGACTAAAATAGTATTGATTTAGTAGACGAAAATATTTTAGTAAACAAAATTAACGCTGCTGTTTTCTTCTTCTTCTTAGTCCCGGATGTTGTTATGAAACGGCCACTACTAGAATGTTCTACCACGGGCGCACTGAGACTATGAGACCCTGCACTATGGAGGCCGTGACCTGGTGCCGCTCCATGCTGGACCCTTCCTCTACTGTAAGTCGGGCTGCTTACAGATAACTGTCAGCCTTGCTCAGCCAGAACATATTTGATAATATCAACTTATTGTTAAATGGTTAGTTTACCTTTTCCTATAAACTGCCTATACAGGTAAGGGGTGCCTGTGGATGAAAACCAACTGGACAGCTTTGATTAACCCATTGCTGTCCAGGGCAATTTTTTACTTGTCACACATGTTAAAATCAGCATTTTTGTTGCTATAAAATTGCTTTGAACCCCCAAACATTATATACTTTTGAAACCAAAGGCCATGGAGTATAAAATGCTGCCTGTTGCAATTTTTTTCACGATATTGTTGCAGCTGTTTATTAAACACAGATTTTTCTGGAAAAACACACTTAACCACTTCCCGCCCGATCAATAACAGATTGATGTCCGAGAAGTGGTTCTGAAATCCTGACTGGATGTCTATTGACGTCCTGCAGGATTTCATGCCGGCGCGCGCCCGTGGGGGCGTGCAGCGCGGCAATCGGTGATGCGGGGTGTCAGTCTGACACCCTGCATCTCCGATCTCGGTAAAGAGCCTCTGGCGGAGACTCTTTACCACGTGATCAGCCGTGTCCAATCACAGCTGATCACGATGTAAACAGGAAGAGCCGTTGATGGCTCTTCCTCACTCTTGTCTGACAGACTCGAATACAGGAGAGCCGATCGGCGGCTCTCCTGACGGGGGGATTTGCGCTGATTGTTAGCGCAGCCCACCCTCGGATGCCCACACTGGACCACCAGCGAGGCCCACACTGGACCACCAGGAAAGGGCAAATAATAAATAAAAAAAGGGGCACATTTAAAAAAAAAAAAGGCAGTATTTTTTTTTAAAACAGGGCAGAAAAAAAAAGATGCCAATCAGTGCCCACAAATGGGAACTGACTGGCAACATAGATCCATCAGTGCCACACCTCAGTGCCCATCCATGCTCAGTGCCCAGCTATCGGTGCCTATCCACCTCATCGGTACCCATCAGTACTACCTCATCAGTGCCACCTCATCGGTGCCCATCAGTGCCGCCATATGAAAGAGAAAACATATTTACAAAAAAAAAATGATTTCTTTTAGTTGTTGCGCAAAAAAAAATTGCAGAGGTGAACAAATACCACTAAAAGAAAGCTCTATTCGTGGGGAAAAAAAGGACGCCAATTTTGTTTTTGGGTACAGTGTAGCATGACCGCGCAATTGTCATTCAAAGTGCAACAGCACTAAAAGCTGAAAATTGGCTTGTTTACCATAACAGAAAATCTGTTAGGCGAACTTAAGCTGCCAAGAAACAACATTAACCAAATAGTGCGCAACCTGTAAGTGAAAAAAATATTTGTATATAAAAATAGTGAAAAAACTGACAAAAGTCCAATATGCAATCAACCATTGAATAGGTGCATATATGGGAACATAGAGTCCCATAGGAGTTTCCTGATGCTTGATATTCCTCATTTGTGACACTCTAAGGCGCCGTACACACGGCAGAGAACCTCGACGGGCAGAACACATCGTTCCGCCCGTCGAGGTTCTCTCCCGGCCGTCGAAATCGGCGACCCGCCCTTCGGGAATGGCAACCAGCCATTCATCCAGGCGGGCCGTCGAGGAAATAGAGAGCGTGCTCTCTATTTCGGCTCGACGGGCTTCCCGACGGGAAGTTTGCCGAGACCGTACACACGGCCGAGGTCCTCGCTGGAATGTGCATTCCAGCGAGGTTCTCGCTGGTTTTCAGCGAGAACCTCGGCCGTGTGTACGGCGCCATACACTTGAATCGGTCCGGACAGCAAACTAAAATCCTTCTACTAGTAAGTGAATGGCTGCTTACCAGATCCAGAGAAGGTAAAGGCACCGTACGAATCTCTCGCTGCTCGGGTCGGGACGCTCTCACTGGCTCCTCGTCTCCCTCAGCTGATTGCAAGGATCGTGAGATCTCCACATGGGTTAGTTGGTGATTTGGATCCGCAGATAAAGAAGATATTCAAAAATGGTATTGGGGGAAATAAAAGAGGAAAGACTTCATAGTGTAGTATTGTATTAAAAGGGGCTTTTTATCCACTCGATTGAAATAAACACTGACATCCATAAAACCATCCTTAGTCAGCAAGGAAAAGGATTCCGGTACAAAAGTAAAAACCAGCGTCGGGGACACCCGATCAGCTGGAGGTGTGGTGACGTCAGCTCCTGATGCTCCATCCTGCTCCACCAAAAGAAAGCTCTATTTGTGTGGAAAAAAAAGGACGTCAATTTTGTTTGGGAGCCACGTCGCACGACCGCGCAATTGTCAGTTAAAGCGACGCAGTGCCGAATCGCAAAAAGGGGCAAGGTCCTTAACCTGCTGTATTTTGAACAGTTTTACACTTTATTTTATTTGTCATTGTGTTTAGCTGTCGTCTTTACATTTATGTCTTTACAGCTCGTTGAGCGGCAGAGGTTGATGCTCAGCGCTTTTGCAAAACATAACAAAATGATGAAGGAATTCCAGCAGGGGAAAGGTTTGTACCAAAGGGCTATACATCTACATTTCCTGTAACATGGCCAAGTATTGTGTGTGTGTGTGTGTGTGTGTGTGTGTATGTATATGTATATATATATATATATATATATATATATATATATATATATATAATATATATAATCTCACAGCATCGATCCGAATCTGCATCTGTCCATCGCCGGCTCTGTAGTGAGAACTGAGTGATTTAAACCCCACTGGTCACTCAGTTCTCCCCTCCGAGCAGAGAGCCATGACTGTCACTCACTGGATCTCTGTTTTGCCCCTCCAGTGCTCATTGGACTGTGAAGCAGGCGGGATCAGCTGGCTTTGTCTCTTAGTGGTGTAGCCGAGAGTCTAAGCCAGCTGCCAGTCCAGGAATCTGGGTGGATCCCGATTGTAAAGTCAGGATCTTTCCCGAGCCTGGAGCCGGCTAAGTGACTTCAGGCTGAAAATGGCTCACAGGAGTGCAGAACAAACTGCACTCCTGTGATCCATAGGATAAGTATGGCCAAAAAAGCTTTGTAGATAAGCCTTAACACCTGGAATGGATGGGGTTTGTATAGATATACAGTGGTGGCTGGATACAATGAGTTGCTTATTAATATACTGGGGACCTAGTTTAAGGTGACCAGATTTTTCAAATGATATCCGGGGACTTTTTTTTTACTAGTAATGGCGGCAATCAGCGACTCTCTGCCCGTCACCGCCCGCCTCACAGCCTGTCAAGTCTCACTCTTCGGGCCCCGGCTACTACTGGATGGGGAGCAGAGGAAGATCACTCCACCAGGGAAGGCAATGAGATAGGCAGGAGGCTGGCCAGGATTTGAGCAGGCAGAAGAACATGCGAGAGGGAGCGGAATGGGCTCGCCCGAAACTGAAGAAATATTCTGCTCCGTCGCACACGATCATCAGGGGGCACAGATAATGGGAAAAATACAACCCCCCTTTGTAGGCACCGAAGTGGGGGGTGTAATTCAGATTATTTTTTTTTTAATTCTGCACTTGTGTTGCCCTGCCCCCTATTAAATCCAATCTGGGGACAAAACCAGGGACAGACTTGGTCCGGGGACAGTGTCCTCAATGTGCCCCCTGAATGAGGATGCTGGTCACCCACTTGTATGCCCTCTGCTGGTTGGACGCCCTTTGTGTTGCCCGGGTGGTTGCACCCACTTATATGACGCCCTTTGCTGGTTGTAGGTCATTGCGCCCTCTTGTGCAATGTCCTGGTTGGGGGCCCTTGCACCCACTTGAGTAATGCGCTCTGATGGTTAGATGTCCTTGCACCCACTTGTGTTATGACTGGCTGGGGTCCTTGCACTCGCTTGTATGATGTCCTCTGCTGGTTGAAGGTCATTGCACTCACTTCTGTGATGCCCTCTGAAGATTAGATATCCTTGCACCCACTTGGCATAATGCCCTCTGCTGATTGGGGGTCCTTGCACAAACTTGTGTGATGTCCTGTACTGGTTGGAGGTACTTGCCCCAATTGTGTGATGCCCTTTGATTGTTGGATGTCTTTGCACTCACTTGCATAATGCCTTGTTCTGGCTGGGGTCATTGCCCCCACTTGTGTTATACTTTCTGCTGGTTGAAGGTACTTGCACCCACTTGTGTGATGCCCACTGCTGACTGGGAGTCCTTGCAGTCACTTGTTTAACGCCCCTCCAGCTGGTTGGAGGTCCTTGCACCCAGTTGTGTGATGCATTCTGCTGGTTGGAGGTCTTTGATCCCATATGTTTGATGCCCCCTGCTGGATGGAGGTCCTTGCACCCACTTCTGTAAGGTCCTGCAGCTTCACTATTATAAACGAAACCTTTGTTTTTTTTTTTAACAGGATTTGATCGCCATCTGCTGGGTCTCCTCCTCATTGCAAAAGAGCAAGGGATTGCAGTGCCAGAGCTCTACACCGATCCAGCCTTTACAAAAAGGTGACTACTCTGCCTTCGCATGATTTAAAGCCTATCTGTCATAAAAGTAAAAAACAAATAAACTGCCCTCAGGTATAAAGTGCGGGCACTTGGGGCCCTTTCACACGTACGGACCGTATGTCCGCATTTTCATCCATCCGTTTGGGGATGAAAAAGGGACATACGTTGGTCCCTATGTGATTACGGGTGTCGGCGGATAAACGCCATTTATCCGCCGACACCCGTAATTGTCCGCATCCGCAATGATCCGATTTTTCGTACGGAAGAAAATCCTATTTCGGGACAGTCTCTCTTAAGCTCTCAAGACTGTCCTACCATACTTGGCCTATGGGGGCGGGATTGTAGTCCATGCGCATTCCATTGTCACAAAACTCTTTGAAGCATCTAACACAACAGGGGGGCTTGAGACAAGCCCTTTAATTATTGCAGACTCTGTTTGGGGACTGCAAGTGTCATCTGATCTTGGCTGTAAAAAGATCAGTGGGCCAGTGGGAGTAGAAAATGTGTTGGTGTCGGTGAAAGTAAACAATTTCACATTTTAAGTAGGGAAAATAATGCCCCATCGTTGGTGTCGTGGGAAGAATAGTGTCCTATTGTTGGGTTCAGTGGTGGCAGTGTTTGGAAGGGCACCCATCATTGGTATCAGTGTAATAGTGCTCCATTGTGTCATTGGCAAGAATTATGCCCCCATTGTTGGTATCAGTAGGAGAAATTGTACCCCAAGGGCTGGATTAAGGCAAAGGGCCACAGTTTGGAGAGCACTGGCATAGCAGAATAAAGGACTTTCACATCCTAAAGTTCAGAAAGTACCGCAGGATTGGAAGGGTTCAGTTGTCTAAAATGTCTCTGTATGCTGCAGTACAAGAGTCTTCACTGGAAACACCTGAACTCATATGGAGGGGCGTCCACATACTTTTGGCCATATAGGTAGGTGTGGTGGCCAGATTTAAAAAAAAATTTGCCATGTAATGTGCAGGCACTTCTGAGGGCAAAGAGGGGATAGACTCCTTACATGATCGATTCTGTCTACACTTGTATGTCATTGTTTCCTCATCCATCACATCCTCTTCTTTTTCTCTTGCAGTGGTGGAGGTGGAAATTTTGTCCTTTCCACCAGCCTCGTTGGCTACACCAATGTCCATGGAGGTGTAGTCCCCATGATACATGACGGATACGGCTTTTTCTATAGAATCCGGGATGACAGGTAGGTTTACATTTGGCCTTGACATACATTACTCCTCCACAGGGGCGGACTGACCATTGAGGCACACGGGCCCCATGCCACTAGGGGGCCCCATCAGGGTTGCCAGGCTCAGTAAAACCAGGGACAGTATGTAAAAATCTGTGTTTTTTTTTTTTTTTTTTTTTTACATCTGTCCCTGATATGTCCAAAACAGACATGCTTTTGATGTGAAAATCCCGAGATTTTAGCTGCCCCGCCTCTGCACTGCCTCCTGGCGTGGTGGCCATCTGTTAAGCCCGGGGGCCCCATAATCTTCTATTGCCCGGGGGCCCCATGAGTTGTCAGTCCGCCCCTGGTCCTCCATTGATGAACTTAATTTATAAGGCTTAGACCAATGTCCAACATGGGTTAACCATACCAGCCAATCAGAAGTTATTTTTCACTAATCTAACTCTAGTGAAATCTGATTGGCTGTTAGAGGTTATTGCATACATACTATCCCTGCTCTTTGCACATGCTGAAACGGCATGCAAGTGTCACATAAGTAGACGTCTTCAGTCATATTGGAAATTGTCTAATTATCTTTAAATTACATCTAATTGACCCAATTTGACTGATAACAGCTCTGCTGTTTTTGGTAAATTTAGCACAGTTAATGGATAACTCCACTTTTGTGGGAAAAAAAATATAGCAAATAAAAAAGTTGTATAAATTATACAATTGCTACTTAACCTATGTTGTAACTTAAAGCTTTTTTTGCCCACTTTCCCTATTGGTTGACAGGAGTGAATTTCGTTCTGCACTCCCGTGACCCAGATTTAGCCGACAGCGGGCTAAAGTCCGTTGTCAACTGACGTCACAGAGAAGGTCCAGGCTCTGGAAGTATCTCAACAATAATGTCAGGATCCACCCACATGCCTGACTGACAGATAGCTCAGCCTCTCAACACTCCTGAGCCAGCCACTCCCACCCTCTCCACAGTCCGGCACTTCAGTGACTGCTAGAGGGGCTGAGCACAGAGTGGGGACTGACAGTTGTAAAGGCACAAGGTATTTTACATTCTATGCATGAAGGTAATAAACCTTCTATGTGCAGCAGCCCCCCTCTAATACTTACCCGAGCCTCCTCTCAATCCAGCGATGTCCATGAGAGCCTTGCCTCTCTAGGCACTCGCATTCCTGATTTGTTTTTGACAGCAGCCAGTAAGCCAATCAAGAGACGGGGGGTGGGGGAGAGCCGTTGTTCTGTGTGTGAATGGACACACACAGCCGTGGGTCGGGCGTGCCTACTTGGGTGCCCCCAGTGAAAGCTGCTTGCTGTAGGGGAACCCAGCAGGAAGGAGGAGCCAGGAGCATTGGCATGGGAATTAGAGAAGAGGAGGGTCAGAGGTGCTCTGTGCAAAACCATTACACAGAGCAGGTAAGTAGAACATGTTTTTTTTTTTTAAACTAACACTTTAATATCACTTTAATGGTTACACCCCATATATATGCGTTGCTGGGTAAGCAAAGTTTATGTGCTTCCTGTGAGCTCCCAGAACAATGTCTGAGCTGCTGAAAATGGCTCTTGGTCCTAAGAAGACATTGGTAGCTGACAAAACCAGCTTCCGATCATGTGACTACCGTAACAGCCAAATACAGTGGTCACATGATCGCTAATCCTTCCTGCCCGACAGGGCAGGCAGCAAGGGGTTAAATACTTCTAAAGGGATGCAGACTCTGTAGCTCTTCTCATTAGAACATCGAGAGTGCACCAGGTGTTAACAATGAATCAAAGTCTCCCATTCAGATTTGGTCTGAAAAGGAGTCATTTCTTCAGAGAAGAAAAAAGTAGAAATCTGCAACAAGGTTTAAAATCCCAACATGGTACATAGAAAAATAAATTTACTTCTGCGCTACTAATATAAAGTAAGTGCTATATATTAAATCCAAGAGGTTGCTGCTTAACACCAACTGTTATTAGCAGATCGGAGTAAAAAGAAAAATATGTGAAGCACTCCCTCTTCTCCAAAAAAATACTATGTGATGTAAATACAGAATAAATCAAATAAAATGGTGACCCCTAGTGGGAGTATTGCATGTGACACCAAAAATATATTATATATGTCACAATAAAAATGACGTGTGCAACCAGTGACCTCTAGTGGGCACAAAAATTATAACACATATACCAACTAACATTAATATGTACAACCAGTGACCTATAGTGGTTAAAAAAATTATAATAACACACACACATTTTATATATAAATAATCAGGCAAAATCCAATGATATCTTCTGTGAACCAATGCTGTCCACACACAATCCAACGATTCCACTCACATTTAGGAATGTACTATACCTGGTGCATACATGTGATGAACTTAAAAATATACAGATCTGTCCCTGGGGTGATCGTGTACTTCCTACAAATGATGCAATGACATCACAAGTCCCGCCCTAACACGTTTCTCCGCTCGCATGCGACTTTATCAAAGGGTGGATAGTGAATTCCTAAATGTGAGTGGAAAATTTGCTTGTGTTTTAAATAAATTTCATTTTACAGTATTACACTATGCTAGTTCCTTTTTTACCCTTATGTTGCCATCATATATGAGAGATCATGCTTGCAGGAGTTTACTATTGGGACCTTAAAGATCCTGGATTGACATCCCAAAGGGGAAGGTGCTACTTGGTCCAATTGGGGCCGCTCTGGGAGGCGAGCGCAAAGTGTGACTGGTGGAGGGTCCACGTGGTGTTAAGTTACTCATTTGTTATCATTCACCATTGGATTGTGTGTGGCTAGCATTGGTTCACATAATATATCACTGGATTAATGGACTTTGCCTGATATATATATATATATATATATATATATATATATATATATATATATATATATATATATATATATATGTGTATATATGTATATATATATATATATATGTATATATATATATATATACATATATATACATCCATCCATCCATCCATCTATGTGTGTATCACTGGTTGTACATATTAATGTTAGTTGGTATATGTGCTATAATTTTTGCACCCACTAGAGGTCACTAGTTAGACATATCACTTACATTGTGACATATATATATATATATATATATATATATATATATATATATATATATATATATATATATTTATTTATTTATTTTGCTGTCATTTGCAATACTCCCACTAGGGGTCACTGTCATTTTATTTATTTTGAATTTACATCACAGTAGTTTTTGGGAAAAGAAGGAGCGCTTCATAGATAGAAGTACATAGATCACTGCAAGAAGATACAATTTGAAACCAAAGCACAGAATAGGGAAACATTTTGCATGCAGTCATTGGCTAATTTTAGTTACAACTTTTTTTTTTTTTTTTTTTTACTGACATGCAAACTTCTTTCATTGAGGTTAATTCAGATTTTACTTATATCTATCAGCCAAGTTGTGGCTTTCATAATTTTTTATACAGTGTGCCTTGTGGAAAAAAAAGCAGTAATCCATATAGTACACTATGAGATACTAAAAAGGGACGATTTTATTGGTTGTTGGAAATACTGGACTTGTTGAACTTTTGGGGACCCTGAGGCATAAAGCCCAGTATTTTAAGGTGTGTCTGTGTCACTTTTAGGTTTGTAGCCGCCTGCACTGCCTGGAAGTCCAGCCCGGAGACAGACGCTGAAAAGCTCCTGCGGACCGTGTTCCAGAACTTTCAGGAGATGATCCAGCTGATGGTGAACGCCCAGCTGTAGTCTGGGAGGAGTTTATCAAGAACACACTGTTGTCTTCAGTTATTCACTAACAATGCACATTACTGGCACAAGGTTTACACTTTTGTAGCGATCAATACTTGTATATCTAGCTGCAAGCTTACAGACAGATTCTGGTTTATTGTTATAGTGGCTTACAAATATCATGCAGAGGTGTGTAATGCAGCATGGGCTGTGGATAATTGGGATCATTGTCTTTTGACAGTGATCACCTAACATAGGATTGTTGTCTATACACCATGTTAAAACCAATATCTGTCAGCCTGTAACTGGAAGAATAGAATTATTAAACTCTATTTCTTTCGTTTTCTGCAGTAGAGGTCCAGACTTACATTAGATGCTTCCTCTCTGTAATAAAATAAAATCCAATCCAAACCAGAACAGAAACAAAAAAAATATTCAGACTTTAACCAACTCTCGCCCAGCCTATTGTAACAAAAAAAAACAACCTGCTAAGCATTGCACAGTTACCCCAGGAGGGTGTCATATAAGGTCCTCCCATTTGCGTGCTTTGTGTGTGCCCAAGGGGGCATGCAGAGGCGCAATCTGTGACCCACTTTGTCCTGTGGAACATAGATCGTTGTACCGGGCCACTGTGCGCAGTTACAGCAATCACTCCAGTTGACAACACAGGATTTCATTCATAGCTATTGTATATACTACTGGGATCGCTATGATTGGTCACAGTGATCACATGGTACAGAGCCAATCACAGCAGACCTTTACCATGCGATAGTTGTGGCCAATCACAGCTATCAAGATAATATCGAATGGCACATGAATGTATGCCGTTAATAAGAATGACTGCTTATTACATTGATCAGATCATATTCTCAATATAGTACAAAATCATAGTAATAAAAAAAAATCACGAATACCTCCCCAAAGTAGTACAGTGTCAGTGTAAACCAGAAAGATTATATGGCTGTTTGTCGTGATACCATATTCATTAAGACAATATACTATAAAGATTTGGTAAGAATTGGGACTTTAAAAGTACCAGTGAGGAACGACCACATAAAATGCATAAAAGATTTTTTTTATTACAAAATTATATAAAAAAAACCACACAAAAGTTTAATGATTTGATTAGTATAACCTCTTTGGCGCACTTCTAATATGATGGTGGCTTAGTAATTGGCCAATTGCACAGGACATGGGAGGTTAGGTTTTTATCTGTCTATTTTTATATATTCTGTAAACTTTTTATTTAAAATTTTTTTCACAGTATGTAGGAGAAAAAATAGATTTTTTTTCCCCCACACTGTCACTGGTCAGTGTCCTTGATCACCACCACACTAGTCATATGACACTGTACTGCTTTGGTGACAGTATGTAAAAAAAAAAAAAAAAAAAGAAAACTCACAATTTAATTTCTCTATTTTCCAAAAAAAATGAAAACATTAACAAACTCACCATGACTCTTATTGGATATCTTGGACTGTCTCTACTTTCCAAAAAAAAGGGGGAGATTGTACTGTCTTGACATTTTTGGGCCTCAAGAATTGACATGACTGATCATTTTTCAAAAATACAGTATATGCCATAGTTTGAAGGCCTAAAGAAAAACCCAGCAGTGATTATAAATACCAGAAAGATCTATCTGTCTATAAAATCATTTTACATTTTAAGTTGGGTACAGTGTTGTCTGACTGAGTAATTGTCATTTAAAGTGTGACAGCGCTGAAAGCTGAAAATTGTCCTGGGCCTGGAAGGGGGTGAAAGTGTCCAGTATTGAGGTGGTAAAAGCTGAGTTCCACCCAAAAGTGGAACTTACGCTTTAAGTACTCCTCGCCCCCTTACATGCCACATTTATATGTCATTTGGGGGGAGGGGGGTGGGTACATTTGAATGGGACTTCCTGTCATACTACCTCCCACGGGCCACCTAGGTGACTCCTCCTAGGTGGCCCCTCCCTCTCAGCAATCTTCTGGGAAACGTGACAGGTCCCAGAAGATTACCTGTCCACTGGCAACACGTAGCGTGGTTTGCGCATGCGCAATGCGTGCCCGGCCATGAAGCCGGAAGCTGTCACGGCCTGGTGCCCACAGTGGCTATGACGGCGCTAGTGGACAGGAGGGGGAGAGGAGCGACGCTCCGGGTGGACGCATCGCTTGACCGTGGGGCAGGTAAGTGTCTGTTTATTAAAAGTTAGCAGCTAAACTTTTTGTAGCTGCTGACTTTTAATAAATTAAAGAAAAAGCCTGGAACTCCGCTTTAAAGGTACCCTAAGGGACACAAATTTTGCATTAAAATCAATACATTTATTGCTTTTTAAATCAGAATAAAGTTTTACAGTACCAAAGTATTACATTTATACAATACCTTCTCAGAATACAAAGTAGAATAATGTTCTTGTACATATCCAAAGCAGGTTACATTTTTTTGTTAAAATGACTAAAAGTGTAAAAATCTAACATGAACCAATCCATTTTTTTTTTTGTTTTTTTTACACAAAATTGGCATCTACGATGGTAACTCTTAAAGTTGGCATATTTCTTTTTCTGTTCTGGTTTGGATGTGGTACTAGGCAGGCCCACATTTGTATTTCTTTAATTTATCATAAATTCTAGCCGTCCGTTTTTCCTTTAGTAAAAGAGATAAACAAAGGGTTCAATTAAAATAGTTTATAGCACATATATCTATTGGATGGAGTGGGTCTCTGGTATCCCAATAGGAAAGAAGTGGTCACAATTGGATGTTGTATCCCAACATGTTTCGCCAGTGATGGCTTCTTCAGAGGATTGGTCGAAACCACCAAAGGACATATGAACCAGCTCCAGCACAAAATACAAAACAAAGTATCAAATGGTTATTGTTATTGTATTGTGTTTTTTTGTTTTTGTATTTTGTGGTAGAGCTGATTTATATATCCTTTGGTGGTCATCCAATTGTGACCACTTCTTTCCTATTGGGATACCAATTGCGACTAGAATTAGCGACCTGGCGCGGCACAGCTGGTATATCCTGTGTCTCCGTGCACCACCACTGCGTGATTGCGACGGGCCAGCTGGTAATTGAGGCCACAGCTTTGCGGCCTTCTGCAGGCATATGCTTCCTTCTGTGATCTGGCGTCATCTTGTGGTGGCCGTTGGTATGACAAGACAACCAGCAATGCTAATGGAGCTTCCCCTGCCTGTTTTCACTGCCATCTCCTTCCCTCTAATTATAACCCCCAAACATTATATATGTATTTTTTATTCTAACACCCTAGAAAATAAAATGACGGTCGTTACAATACTTTCCGTCACACCGTATTTGCGCAGCGGTCTTACAAGCGCACTTTTTTGGGAAACAATACTCTTTTTTTATAAAAAAATAAGACGCCAGTAAAGTTAGCCCAATTTGTTTTTAAATTGTGAAAGATAATGTTACGCCGAGTAAATTGATACCCAACATGTCACACTTCAAAATTGCGTCCGCTCGTGGAATGGCGACAAACTTTTACCATTTAAAATCTCCATAGTCGATGTTTAAAAAAAAATTCTACAGGCTGCATGTTTTGAGTTACAGAGAAGGTCTAGGGCTAGAATTATTACTCTCATTCTACCAATCGCGGCGATACCTCACATGTGTGGTTTGAACACCGTTTTCATATGTGGGCGCTACTAACGTATGTGATCGCTTCTGCGCGCGAGCTCGGCGGGACAGGGCACGTTCTCGGCTCCTAGATTCCAAGCAAATTTGTCAAGCCCTGGGATAAGTAGTTCCAAAGAGGATCGCTGTGTGTTGCGCTGGGTGTGCTTTTGCCAACTGGAACTTAAAGTGTACCTACCATGCATAGAAATTAGGGTTGTCCCGATACCACTTTTTTAGGGCCGAGTACAAGTACCGATACTTTTATTCATGTACTCGCCGATACCGAATACCGATACTTTTTTCATGTACTTGCCGATACCGAATACCGATACTTTTTTTAAAATGTCATGTGACAGTTTTCAAACCACAATACAGACTAAGGATATTTTCTTTAGAATTATGAAGAACTCTAACTCAAGACATTATAAAAGAGTAAAAATGAATAAAAATGTTTTATTTGCTTGTCACACAGTAGTAAAAAACTCAAAGAATTTTCACAGAACATGATAAATACAAAAAAAGTATCGGCAGAAGCATCGGGAGCATTTGTGCGAATACAAGTACTCCCGCAAATACTCGGTATCGGTCCTGATACTAGTATCGGTATCGGGACAACCCTAATAGAAATTAATGGGATGTCACTTTGTGTCATTCCATTAAAGTTTAGTAAAAAAAAAAAAAAAAGTGCCTTGCGTTGTAAAAACTCAAGGCACTGTCCCCCAGCTGTGATCACAATCCAGGGAGGAAAAAAAGTAAAGTTTTTCTCTGTGGGTAGTGTGCACCTGTCCTAAGAGACAAAGTTGTGGATCACTCTTCAGGGGGCTAATGTCAATGAGCTTTTAAAGATATAAAAAAGCCATTTGTGTGCTTCAACTCCCCATTGTCCTCCTGAGATATAGGTTTGGGCTGAGCGTAGCCTTTAATGTCAGTGTTTTCTTGTACTGTACATAGGTGCTTTGTGCTGCTAAACACACCTCTGCATCCAACAATGCCTGGGCTCTGTCTGTAACTGGAAGCACAATGCAAACCAAATGCAATCATCTTTGTATGAATCAATGCCGAATCAATGCAATTTAGCAGGAAAATCTACTTCCAGCCATTTGTCTTCAGGTAAACCAGTAAACCAGTGTCAGCCATTTTAGAGTAGCCTTTTGGGTCGATTTACTAAAACTGGAGAGAGCAAAATGTGGTGCAGCTGTGCATGGCAGCCAATCGGCTTCTACCTTCTGCTTGTTCAGTTAAGATTTGACAATAAAACCTGAAAGCTGATTGGTTTCTATGCAGAGCTGAACCAGATTTTGCACTCTCCAGTTTTAGTAAATCAACCTCTTTGTTTTTAATTATTACCTTATAATGAAAGCTTGAATAGCGGATATGAAAGAAATGAAAATGTTAGACACATGATCTTTGGTACAAATAGACTTCATATTAGAAAATAAAGGATTTTTTTTTGGGGGGGGGTGCTTTTTAGGTCCATCCAGAAAAAAAATTCTGGATTGCCCGCTATGAAATGCAGTTTTTATATTCCCTGTGGGGACTCATAATTAAGCTTCCTAGGATGTAACAAAGATTAAGGGCTCATTCACACCAGCGGTCACATTACAGGCGGCTGCTCGTGTGTACTGTGAAAGGCGAGGCATCAGAAATGACGCAATGCACTGTTCTTCTTCTTTTTTTTGTTTTTATTTCTACTTTATTGTAATCTCACAAAACGACACTTCGGTTATCTTCTATTAACTGCGGCAGGTTGCGATGTGGTGTACTGCATTGCAACTCGCTGCGCTGAAAGAAGTAGTTTAGTGCCCGTCCGTTTTTTTTTCTTTAAATGCACACCACTGCAGAAATGTGAGAACGGAACTTCTAGGACTCGCATCCCACCACATAGGGGTTATTTACGAAAGGCAAATCCACTTTGCACTACAAGTGCACTTGGAAGTGCAGTCGCTGTAGATCCGAGGGGGACATGCAAGGTAAATAAAAAAACAGCATATTAGTTTGCACATGATTAGATGATAAAATCAGCAGAGCTTCCCCTCATTTCAGATCTACCCCTTTAGATTTACAGTGACTGCACTTCCAAGTGTACTTTCAGTGCAATTTCTAGTGCACTTTGCAGTGGATTTGCCTTTCCCATAGGGTGTAAACAGGCCGTAAAAAAATATTTAAATCTGAACTCTATGCACAAGCCCACAAGGGATCCACTTTGTGTGCACCAAATGCCTTTGCGGGCCAGGTTATTACCTTTTTAAATGTAGCGGTGACATCATCACTGGGTTGTACATTCTGTGCAGAAGCAGAGTTGTGGGAGAGGCCCAACAGGCTCCACCCACTACAGGCCGCCTATAGAAAATGACCTGAGGGGGTGGAGTCCAGACCAGTGATCCTGCACCGGGGAGAGACCTTTATTATAGGAAGCTCCTATTGTTTGATCCGTGGTACCTACTTTTTTTTTTTGCCAGTGGCTCTGATTGATTCCTGACTTCTCAAAATAGTTTTTTGGGAATTGCAACTCGTGTGTGTGTGTGTGTGTGTGTGTGTGTGTGTGTGTGTGTGTGTGTGTGTATCAGTGTTTTTTAACTCCCGTCCTCAAGGCACACCAACAGGTCAAGTTTTCAGGATTTCCCTCAGATGAAATGGCTGTGGGAATTACTAAGGCAGTCAAATCACCTGTGCAAAATAATGGAAAGCTTGAAAACATGACCTGTTGGTGTGCCTTGAGGACTGGAGTTGGTGTATGTGTATATATATATATAATTATATATATATACACACACACACACACAATCTCACTCACACACACACACACACAATCACACTAGTCGCAATTTAAAAATGTATTTTGAGACGTTCAGCCAATCACACAGCAGAACAAAAAAATAAAAATATGAAAAACTATATATATATACATATACATATACACATAGATATAGATATATATATATATATATATATATATATATATATATATATATATATATATATATATATATATATATATATATATATATATATATATATATATATAAAAAATCTGATGTTTGATCGGTTGACTTCTCAATTTTTTTTCTATTGAATTGCGACATTGTGTGTGTGTATGAAGAATATATATACACACACACACACATACAAGAGTCGCAATTCAAAAAAAATATTTTGAATATTCAACCGGATCAAACATCAGAACAATTTTTTTTTAAATGTGTGTATAAAATTATATATATATATATATATATATATATACATACATTTTTATTGCATTTTTTGCAAATAGTATTAAATTCCTTCTTGCGGAATCACTTATTTTCCACTAGTCTCAGGGTATTCAGGTGAAACAGGATTTTTAGAGATCATGTTGACGGGCATTCTTGTCAAATTCTTCTAGATTGTAAGCTCTAATGAGCAGGGCCCTCTGATCCCTCCTGTATTGATTTGTATTGTAACTGTACTGTCTTCCCTGATGTTGTAAAGCGCTGCGCAAACTGTTAGCGCTATATAAATCCTGTATAATAATAATAATAATGCTGAGTTTTCCCCTGGAAGACATGCAGCTTCTTTAAATGGGAAACTCGCCACTTGACAAAAGAAGACAGTACTTAACCTGCCTTCCCTGCAATTCAAATGCAAATCAGTAGGACACGCTGCACCCAAAGAACGCAACGCAATGCAGGTCAAACGCAGCCACTGAAGTGCCATGTGTCCTGCTCTGTTAAAGCTGAACTCCTGGCCAATTTTTTCCCCCCATGCAGTGGGGCTGTCCCCGCACTGCATTGGTTAACTGCTTGTTTTATCCTAAGGGGATGACAGCAGAGATATACTTGCCTAATCCACTAGTCCTCCCCTAATGAGACCAAGTCCAGCACCCCTGTGTTCCAGCGGTCTTAAAAATGGACTGTTCCTGACATCAGCATGCTTCATAGACGGGAACAGTGCACCCACTGGACCGCGGGGGAGCAAGGTTTTCCAGAGGTTCGGCAGCTCAAGTGAGTATAAACTCTGTGCTCACCCCTAAAAAAAAAGAAAATTGTAGTTGACCCAGTGCCGATCCTGACCTCCCTGGGGCCCTAAGCAAAATGACATGGCACATTAAAAATGAGAAGCGGGGGGCGCTGACGACAGTGACATGTCACATTAAAGAAAGTTGAGAAACGGGGGAGGGGGTGTTCTGCTGTCGGAAAGGACATCTTACATTAAATCAGTGTTTCTCAATTCCAGTCCTCACGCCCCCCCAACAGGTCATGTTTTCAGGATTTCTCTCAGATGAAAAGGCTGTGGTAATTACTAAGGCAGTGAAACTGATCAAATCACCTGTGCAAAATAATGGAAAACCTGACCTGTTGGGGGGCCTTGAGGACTGGAGTTGAGAAACACTGCATTAAATTGAGAAGCAGGGGGTGCTGACTTCTTACCTCTTCTCCCATGCAGCCAGCGAGTTAAGAAGCGGGGTGAGGGGGCGAAAATTACTTCTCACCAGGTGGCGCCTCTAGTAATTTGGGGGGCCCTTTGCAGTTTTGCAGGGCCCTAAGCGGCTTGCATAGTGAGCCTATAGGGCGGATCGGCCCTGAGATGACCCCTGCAATGTAGGCACAGCCCCTCCACATGGAGAAAGATTTTGCCTGGAGGTGGGCTTTAAGTATTCACTGGTATGTTGTTAACTTGCATTTGAATATAATTGTCCCAGTCTGTTTTAAGGTCATCATACATGTCACAATCTGACTGTACCATCAACTTTAGATTTACCAAAGCTATGTAATGTGAGGACATACCTCAACTAACCCAATCAATCTGTATCCAATCAGACAGGCCCTTACACTACATAATTGGTAGATGGAGATTGTACAATCAGATTGTAACATATGTAGTGATCTTAAGTCCAGTATTTTTAGCCGTCCACCACGACTACTACTGTTGATATGATGTGTGATTAAATGGCGATCGGCACAATGCACAGAAGAAAAGAGGATGCCAATTATGTCACATCAGCTTTTACTGCTTATCGTTGTTGGTAAACATTCCATATTATTAGAATATTTGAAAGTGTTTAAAGGGTTTGTAAAGGATTTTTTTTTTTTATCTTAATAGCTTCCTTTACCTTAATGCAGTGCTGTTTTCATGTCCTCATTATTCGTTTTTTGCTCTCAAGTTGCTGTAATTCTCTGATCTCCACACTTCCTGGTTGTCTGTTTTCCGATGACCAGAGTCCTGGGAGCTTTCTCTCTGTTGCCACTAATCAAGGAGGTGTGATTACTGTGTGTCTAAAACCCCTCAGCACCAATCAGTTTTGTTTTCCAATCCATCACTGCCCTGTATTGGCTCTGTGGCTCTGTACATCACAGAAGCAGGAAACGGCATCCAAAAACGAAACTAAAACTACAGGTTCATTATATGATTGATTTTTAGCTATTTTTAATTGTTTTTAAAAGGAATCAGTTAACTATTATGTGTCTATACCCTGTGTAAACCGTCATTTCAGCAAAAATAAAATTTTCCTTTACAACTCCTTTAATTACTAAATCTTTAATGTGTTAAAATATAATTATTTTAGTTTCATATAGATTAAATCACAAAAAAGTAACGCGCACGGAAAAGAAAACGGTTATATTCCCCCATACAGGGCTTGTTTTGTAATAATAATAATAATAATCCTTTTAATGTATTGCATGGTTTTCTATATACAGCCCAGATGAAGTTCTGTAAGAGTCTCTGTTCATCTAGAGCAGGGATCTCCAAACTATGGCCCTCCAGTTGTTCAGGAACTACAATTCCCATCATGCTTAGTCATGTCTGTGAATGTCAGAATTTTACAATGCCTCATGGGAAATGTAGTTCCGAAACAGCTGGAGGGCCGTAGTTTGGAGATCCTTGATCTAGAGTCCTGAGTGCAATGGAACTGTGCTGAATGCAGACTGAGCCCTGTGATTGGCTGATCCCCTGTCAGTAAAGTCTACCATCTTGCTGCAATTGACGTTGAACAGCTTGTGTTGGATGAGCTGCTTCTCTGAGCCAGCAAATGGCAGTATAATGTCAGAGGGTAATGGCAGGAGGGCAGTGGCTAAGGAATGAGGCACGCCCCCGAGGTGCTGAACTGTGCACGTTTCCAAACCACACAGTTTTTTTTTTTCACAGAATGCCTTCAACCAATTTTACTAAACTGAATAAATCTTTCTTAAGGCAAATAGCAACTAATGAATAAGTCCTGAAATTGTAATATCCTGGCTGTTATCCTGGCCCCAGCCTTCAGTACTTTCTTAGTGACTGGCTCCATAACAAGGATGATAATTAACCTTAAAGAGTAAAATAAGTACTTACTATTTATATAGTAGTTTTGAATCTGTGGTTCCATTTAAAAAATAAATAAATAAGGGTCAGCCAGACAAGTGAGATTTTTAGGAGAGATCAGCACTGGCAGCTGCCATTCTTCTTTTATGATAGATTTTTTTGACAAGGTCTTTTGCATAATAAACTACAAAGACTACTGATGTTGGTAAAGAGCAGTGATCGATATCGATGAGATTTCAGGTGTTTCTGTAAATTAAGAAATGGTGAAATACTTATCTGTCATCTTCATATCAGCCCCATTGGCTCTCTTTGGTGGTGGGCCTTCTGGCCTCTGACAGACGGGGGAGGGACTGTTTAGGCGGAGCTGTGGATTGGCTAACTCTGCCTGAGAATCAGTCTCAGAGATCTTTTGGATAAGACCACATGACTAATGCCTAGGCTTTAATCACATGACCCGCTAACAGAGGGAGTTGGGACTGGTTTCTGCAGATCGGGTCATTCTCCCAGTAGTGGAAGGGATGTGATTTCTTAGGTGGGTATTACAAATGTTATCTGATTGCTATGGTTTTACTTCTCTTTACACCGCCTTACCTTTGTTTGCACTGCTCTTGGATTTCGATAGATGTAAATGCAGGTCATGTTCACACATAACGGCACACTTAAAACCATTTTCTCAGCGGGTAGTAAAATTTAGATCTTTTACCTTGTATGCATTGGGCCACAGAGATCTATTTTTTTTCATTATTATGGATCTATTACAGGGATTCCATGTAAAAAGTTTGCTGAATTCTGTCTTATAAAATATCAGCAACTCTGTGTCTTGGTGTAATGCAATTCAGCCACTAGATGTCGCTGTGATGACATCATCATATTATATCATGTCATTGCTCATCTCTCTATGACCTCAGATTAGCCAATGGTGACTTTGCAACTGAATGTATTTTATTCATTAGAGAACCAACTCAACGCTGCTTTTTCAGAAGAGGGCTATCTGTAGCTGATTTAATTTTACCGTTATTTAAACAATAAAGCATCTTAAACAGAAAAAAATGTAGTTGTCATTCTGTCTGTCTGTTGTCCTTTAGTATATTGCACAGAATTCATTATATAAGTATTATTTGTATATGTAGTATTTATGCAGTAATGACATTATTCAGCTCATGTGCACAAACGCTTTGCCCATACAGTGTAAAAAGTGGATGCATTTTGGCACCCAGGAGTCCTAGCAGAATATGAAAATCAATGACAGGCTGAAATACGCAATCGCTGTACACATCTTAGCAGCACTTGTATATGCATTCGGTGTATACATACATATGTATGTGCTGATCGGGTGTGCATACAGCCGCTGTATATTACACCCTAGAAGCCGGCTGTACACACATCTGAGCAGCAATTGTATTTGCATTCAGCGCAAACATACATACGTAAGTGCTGATCAGATGTGCATACAGCTGCTGTATATTCCAATCGATTTTTACACTGTACATACAAATGCATCTGTGTGCATAAGCCATAAAGCATGGGTGCTTAACCTGTGGCCCTCCAGCTGTTGCAGAACTACAAGTCCCATCATGCCTCTGCCTTTGGGAGTCATGCTTGTAACAATCAGCCTTACAAAGCCTCATAAAAAAAACTTGTAGTTCTGCAACAGCTTACATCCTGCTGTGTAAAATATATATATATATATATATACACACAGTATATACAGTAGTGTATGAGCATTATATTGTGTTGGTGTGCACTAAAACTTATGTTGGTGTTTTTTTTTTTCTTGATAGATTTAATCAATAGTTGCACAAATATTGTACAACATAAAAAGTTGCAACTCAATGGGGTTAATCTACTAAAACTGGTGACTAGCTGCTGACTTTTCCCTCTCTAAGGCTGCATTCACACCTGAGCGTAGGCGGGAGGCGGCGTATTGCAGCGACATGGATTTGGCGTTTTGTCCCCACGATTTGCGGCGACAAGTTTTTCGCTGGAGGGGTGATTTTAGCATTGTCGGCTATGCCCGAACGCCCAAGACGCCTTAATAAAAAAGGGTCCGGGACTTGTTTCAAGCTTCAGGCGTTCGGCGTAGAGATGTGAACCATCTCCATAGCCGACAGTGTAAATTCGCCCCTCCAGCTTATTTCAGGCTGCTACAGCGTCGGGCGTAGGGTGACAAAACGCCTAGGTGTGAATGCAGCCTTAAGCACATCCTGACTTTTTTCTTTTTTACCTTGTTCCTGTAGTGAGAAGCAGCTTGTGTTACTCCTTATGCCCTACAGCAGGGGTCTCCAAACTGTGGCCCGGGGGCCATATGTGGCCCTTTGCTTGCTTTTATCAGGCCCTTGGGTCACTTTTTTATCCACTGATACCAACAATGGGATGTAATTCCTCCCAATGACGCCAATAATGTGGAACAATTTCTCCCAATGACGCCAATAATGTGGAACAATTTCTCCCAATGACGCCAAAAATGTGGAACAATTCCTCCCAATACCATTAACAATAGTGACCAATGACACCAATGATGACACAATTCCTCCCACTGACACCAACGATAGGGCATTGTTTTTTCCCCACTGCCTTCGGCCCTTTTCCACTCCAGTAAACTGGCCCTTTGTTTAAAATGTTTTGAGACCCCTGCCCTACAGCACCAGTATAGTAAAATTCTTGCAGGGGCAACTGCTGGGATTTCAATTTCTTTTGATGTAGACATCCCCCCAGAACTACATCTCCCAAGAGCCCTTTCCGTACACAGAGTGTGTGAATACTCTTACAAGTGAAGGGAGCAGCAATATTCTGCTGGGAACAAAAATCAATGAAGTTGATTTCCGAAGCAATATAGACCGTTTACTTAGGGAGTGAATTTTTACTTGGCTTTGTGAATGACGATTTTAACGAGTGACAAAAAGTGTATGCAGCCTTACCATTGCCATTAATACAGCCTTACCATTGCCTTTAATGCAGCCTTACCATTGCCTTTAATGCAGCCTTACCATTGCCATTAATGCAGCCTTACCATTGCCATTAATGCAGCCTTACCATTGCCATTAATGCAGCCTTACCATTGCCATTAATGCAGCCTCACCATTGCCATTAATGCAGCCTCACCATTGCCATTAATGCAGCCTCACCATTGCCAAAAATGCAGCCTCATCATTGCCAAAAATGCAGCCTCACACTTGCCATGAATGCAGCCTTACCATTGCAATCAGTGTAGCATGATCGATGCCTATCTGCAGCAGGATGAGCGCCGACAGATTGCATACAGTAGAATCTCCTGTTTACGCTGCAACCTCTTTAATATAAAGTCCCGCCTCCAATGATAGACAGAACAGTCGTCCAATAGCAGCCCAGGAGATGGGACTTCTTATTACAGACACCGCTGAGTAAACAGGAGATTCTCCTGTATGTAATCATCCCGCCCCCTCCCTGTCCCCTACAAGGTAGCGCCGATAAATATGGTATATATCTTTTGTGGTCCTGGTGTCCACAAAATATATATATATATCCAAATTACCAGGGTGCCGTATTAAACCGGAACGCGGGTCGGACTTTGGACATGCCTGGAATAAATAGGGAGGCTGACATTGATGTCCGCCTCCTGAATATGCTAGTTTCCTGGCTGTCCTGCTAATCCAATGGTTTCAGGACTTTCTGTTTCACTGAATTGAAGCAAGTCCTCATAGTGAAGTCTGATTTGGTAACTTGCATAGGCCACAGACTCAAAGTACACTGCTTTATTTCCAACTCTTGTACCATTTTGTTTTGCCTAAATGCTGGGCCTTCTTAAAAGCGGTTGTATACCCTATATATATATATATACAGTGCAGAAAATAAGTATTTGAACACCCTGCTATTTTGCAAGTTCTCCCACTTGGAAATCATGGAGGGGTCTGAAATTGTCATCGTAGGTGCATGTCCACTGTGAGAGACATAATCAAAAAAAAAAAATCCAGAAATCACAATGTATGATTTTTTTAACTATTTATTTGTATGATACAGCTGCAAAGAAGTATTTGAACACCTGTCTATCAGCTAGAATTCTGACCCTCAAAGACCTGTTAGTCTGCCTTTAAAATGTCCACCTCCACTCCATTTATTATCCTAAATTAGATGCACCTGTTTGAGGTCATTAGCTGCATAAAGACACCTGTCCACCCCATACAATCAGTAAGAATCCAACTACTAACATGGCCAAGACCAAAGAGCTGTCCAAAGACACTAGAGACAAAATTGTACACCTCCACAAGGCTGGAAAGGGCTACGGGGAAATTGCCAAGCAGCTTGGTGAAAAAAGGTCCACTGTTGGAGCAATCATCAGAAAATGGAAGAAGCTAAACATGACTGTCAATCTCCCTCTGACTGGGGCCCCATGCAAAATCTCACCTCGTGGGGTCTCAATGATCCTAAGAAAGGTGAGAAATCAGCCCAGGACTACACGGGGGGAGCTGGTCAATGACCTGAAAAGAGCTGGGACCACCGTTTCCAAGGTTACTGTTGGTAATACACTAAGACGTCATGGTTTGAAATCATGCATGGCATGGAAGGTTCCCCTGCTTAAACCAGCACATGTCAAGGCCCGTCTTAAGTTTGCCATGACCATTTGAATGATCCAGAGGAGTCATGGGAGAAAGTCATGTGGTCAGATGAGACCAAAATAGAACTTTTTGGTCATAATTCCACTAACCGTGTTTGGAGGAAGAAGAATTATGAGTACCATCCCAAGAACACCATCCCTACTGTGAAGCATGGGGGTGGTAGCATCATGCTTTGGGGGTGTTTTTCTGCACATGGGACAGGGCGACTGCACTGTATTAAGGAGAGGATGACCGGGGCCAGTATTGGGAGATTTTGGGCAACAACCTCCTTCCCTCAGAGAGCTTTGAAGATGGGTCGAGGCTGGGTCCCAACATGACAATGACCCGAAGCACACAGCCAGGATAACCAAGGAGTGGCTCTGTAAGAAGCTTATCAAGGTTCTGGCGTGGCCTAGCCAGTCTCCAGACCTAAACCTAATAGAGAATCTTTGGAGGGAGCTCAAACTCCGTGTTTCTCAGCGACAGCCCAGAAACCTGACTGATCTAGAGAAGATCTGTGTGGAGGAGTGGGCCAAAATCCCTCCTCCAGTGTGTGCAAACCTGGTGAAAAACTACAAGAAACGTTTGACCTCTGTAATTGCAAACAAAGGCTACTGTACCAAATATTAACATTGATTTTCTCAGGTGTTCAAATACTTCTTTGCAGCTGTATCATAGAAATAAATAGTTAAAAAAATCATACATTGTGATTTCTGAAATTTTTTTATTTTATTATGTCTCTCACAGTGGACATGCACCTACGATGACAATTTCAGACCCCTCCATGATTTCCAAGTGGGAGAACTTGCAAAATAGCAGGGTGTTCAAATACTTATTTTCTGCACTGTATATTTTTTTTTTACACCTGAAAAGGAAAAGCCACAATGAGCTGGTATGCACCCGCATACCAGCTCATTATGAAATACTTACCTTAAAACGAGGTGTAGGGAAATTACCTGGTCCACACCGAGCAAGATATCATCTTGCCTGGCGTGTCTTCCAGGTATCGCCGCTCCAGCGCTGTGATTGGCTGGAGCGGCAATGTCGTCACTCCCGCGCATGCGCGCGGGAGTTTTCAATTCGGCAAGGTCCGGCGATTGCCTGCCCTTCAGCTGAGGGACCCCCCTGCTCTGCTGCAATCGGCGGCGCATTGCGAGGGGAATATCTCCTAAACCGTACAGGTTTAGGAGATATTCTTTATACCTACAGGTAAGCCTTATTATAGGCCTTATTATAGGCTTACCTGTAGGTAACAGTGGTAGTATAGAGTATACTACCACTTTAAGAAAAAAAAAAAACACACCTAGAGTCACATAATTTATCATACTTTATTTATTTACTGACCTGGCAAGATCATTACAGACACGCAGTTCTCTTCTTCCTTTTCTTCCAAGAATTTTTTTTTTTTTTAGTAGAATAAAGATTGGCAATAAACTGGGGAATGATATCTTATCTCAGCATGGGTCAAAGTTTCCGGAATGATAGGTGTGTTTTCAGTTACAGTGTGTGCATTGGTAGCGGGGTGATGTGAGTTTTCATTGAGGAGTGTTCTCTGTGTCACTCAGTGTACCCATTCATGGTAATATAATTACAGAAGTGGGAGCAATAAGCTAATTCTATATATGGGCTCAGAGCCTTTGACCTTACAATAAGTAGCTCAGAAACTCAAGTGACCCATTTCAGGCAAGTTCTTTCATGCAAGCCTTGGAAACAGATTCCTTTCCATATCTATTATACAGGGTGGGCCATTTATACGGATACACCTTCATAAAATGGGAATGGTTGGTGATATTAACTTCCTGTTTGTGGCACATTAGTATATGTGAGGGGGGAAACTTTTCAAGATGGGTGGTGACCATGGCGGCCATTTTGAAGTTGGCCATTTTGAATCCAACTTTTGTTTTTTCAATAGGAAGAGGGTCATGTGACACATCAAACTTATTGGGGAATTTCATACGAAAAATAATGGTGTCCTTGGTTTTAACGTAACTTTATTCTTTCATGAGTTATTTACAAGTTTCTGACCACTTATAAAATGTGTTTAATGTGCTGCCCATTGTGTTGGATTGTCAATGCAACCCTCTTCTCCCACTGTTCACACACTGATAGCAACACCGCAGGAGAAATGCTAGCACAGGCTTCCAGTATCCGTAGTTTAAAACAAAAGTTGGATTCAAAATGTCCGACTTCAAAATGGCCGCCATGGTCACCACCCATCTTGAAAAGTTTCCCCCCCCTCACATATACTAATGTGCCACAAACAGGAAGTTAATATCACCAACCATTCCCATTTTATTAACGTGTATCCATATAAATGGCCCACCCTGTACATTATATTACCGAACATATTGGGACACCAGCCTTTACACGCACATGAACTTTAATGGCTTCTTAGGTTGCGTACACACACAATTAGAAATTCCGACAAGGAAAATAGAATTTTGGCTGAAACTTGTGTTGCATACACACGGTCACACAAATGTTGTCTGAAATTCCAACCGTCAAGAACACGGTGATGGACAACACTACAACGAGCCGAGAAAAATTAAGTTCAATGATTCCGAGCATGCGTCAAATTGATTCAGATCATGCGTGTTTTTTTGTACGTCGGAATTGCATACAGACGATCAGAACCAGGTCTCAAATTTTTGCTGTTGAAAATTACGACAGAAAAAGTCCGATGGGGCCTACACACGGTCGGAAGTTTTATTTTTTTCGGGCTATAAGCAAAAAAATACCAACAATTTTAAAAAGAACAAAACACAATGGCCCAGATTCATAGAGCAATTACGCCTGTCTAACTGGTGTTAGACAGGAGTAATTTCAAATTTTGCGCGCCGTATCACTAGTTTGAATCCTCAAACCATGATACGGCGGCTTCGGGCTTCGATCCGAGAGGCTTACGTCTTTGTAAGCCTTCGGATCTACGCTGCGATATTTTTGCGGCCGCTGGGAGGAGTTCGCGTCGTTTTCATGCGTCGGGATATGCAAATTAGTTTTTACGGCGATCCACGAAGGTACGAGTGTCCCTCGCAATCGCCTACGTCATTTTTTGGCTACGTAATGTTAGAGGAGCTTTTTGCTGGTCTAACAGTGCGTAACCCATGTAAAGTATGGCCGTCGTTCCCGCGTCGATTTGAAAATATATATTTTTTTTTTAACGTAACTCGTTCGGGAATAGGAATGTACGTTAACGACGCTACTACGACGTAACGACGTGATTTCGCGCAATGCACGGTGGGAAATTTGCGAACGGAGCATGCGCAGTTCGATCGCCGCGGGAACGCGCCTATTTTAAATGCTTCACGCCCCCTACTCGCGCAGATGGATTGCGACGGGAGAAATACACTACGCCGCCGTCGTTTACTGGACAAAATCTACCTGGATTCCACGTAGAGCCAGGTAAAAAACGGCGGCGTAGTGTATTTCTGATACTCTACGAGAATCTAATTCTCTCTGAATCTGGGCCAATATTTTTTACTTTTTGCTATAATAAATATATATAAAAGAATGTAAAAAAAAAAAAATCTCCATCAGTTTAGGCCAATATGTATTCTTCTACATATTTTTGGTGAAAAATGTTTTACTTATATAGTGGTATAGCATGATTAATGGTAGTAAGCCAAAAGGCTATGGTAGGCGAGGATTGAGACTTCCAGTGGAAGGTTATTGATTTCTTAGCATAAAACAATACTATACGCATAAAAGTTCAACGTCATCATCAATATAGACCAGTAAACACTTCAAGGGATTATGTATATTGGGTATCTGTGTTAGTAAGCTAATAAAGGCCGTGACCTCAGACCAGAACTTCCTAATCGGCGCACAATCCCACATCAAGTGAAAAAACGTGCCATCAGCCATGCCGCATCAGGGGCATAGTGCAGAGGATAGTCTTTTAAAATGGTGTAAAGTAAGATCTGTATATCAGTTTAGTCTGGATCACCTTGTCACAGGAAGAAATGACAGAGGGAACCTGAAGGGGAAGAACCTCCTGCCAGATGTCCTCCTTTAGATCAGGGATGTCAGCTCTCCAGCTATTGGCCGTACTGCTGAGCCTATGAGTTGTAGAGTGTAAAAAGCACCATTAGTATGTGGAGATCAGTAGCAGGATTCAGGTAGAGCGGCTTAAATTTTCGCGGGCGTAACATATCTCAGCTAAGCCGCCGTAAATTAGAGAGGCAAATGCTGTATTCTCGAAGCTAATTTATGGCGGCGTATCGTAAAGGGGCCAGCGTAAGCCCGCGTAATTCAAATGTCTTTGATGTGGGCGTGTTTTATTTAAATTTAGTGTGACCCCACGTAATTGACGTTTTTTTCGAACTGCGCATGCGCCGTCCGTGGACGTATCCCAGTGCGCATTCTCCAAATTACAACGCTAAGACGCATTTCTGAATCGACTGACGTAAACGACGTACAATACGACGCAGTCCCGACGCCCATACTTAACATTGGCTGCGCCATCTTTTTGTTGGAATATCTTTACGCCTGAAAACGCCTTACGTTAACAGCATATCTGTACTGCGATGGTCGGGCGTACGTTCATGAATTGGCATATATAGCTAATTTGCATATTTTAGGCGTAAACCCCCTAGCGCCCATCGTAAATATGTAGCTAATATACGACGGCGTAGGAGACTTACGCCGGTCGTACCTTAGCAAGATTTAAGCGTATCTCGTTTCGAGAATACGCTTAAAGATACGACGGTGCAGATTCAGAGTTACGACGGCGTATCTCTACGAGAATCTGGCCAATGGTTGGTGTGAGAGGAGTCAGTCAGTAAGCGTTCTAGTGAAGAAAGTTGAACAACTATATTGCGGAGGCCGAACTGTGTTGCTGCAGTGTGGCGGATCTGCAAGTAAAGGAAGGCCCCAGTGATCTTTGATCTCTTTCATGTTGTTCTGGTAGATCTCCACTTCTCAAAGGTTGCCTACCTCTGTTTTACACTGTGTTGCTGGGGAAAAGCTTGACGAGTCACCCTGCATAGGGAATTCAGTAAATGAAGAGGGCACAGGCCAGCTGGGCAGGGGCACGCCCAGGCCCATTCTAAGTTTCCATTTCCCCCTAGGCAGGTTACGTCCTTTCCCCAGTGGTGCAGTCTCTGCTCAGTTCCCTGGCACAGCCCCCCATCCTGCTCAGCCGTGCACGTGCACAAGGTGGAGGCAGACAGGGCACACTGAGCTGCCGGGTGAAAGTAGTGGGTTTCTATATGAAGCTGGAACTCAGTGGGGTCGCTTGTTCCGGGCAGACCTATGCTGGGCCTTCTGGGTTTTCTATTGTACATACAATCCCACCGGGAGTATCTTGGCGTGTAGTGGAAGTGGCAGATGGTAGTTTGGGGGGCAGGTCCCACAAGATTTAAGCCACGCCTCTGGGTCCATCTATACCTATAATAAGCCTTTTGGGTTAACTAATGGTATAATGCCAATCTGTTCCTTCATATTGTATCTCCAGATGTATGCTGATGTGAAAAAAAAATGTTTATGTAATGATAGCATAAAGCTTATCTCTTTCTCAGCTGTAAATCAATAGACATTTGTGCTTCATGCTGGAAGTCTAATGCCGCGTACACACGATCACTTTTTGTGATAAAAAAAAACGTCATTTTATGTGACGAAACAAAACGACAATTTTCAAACTTCATTTTCAAAAACGACGTTGCCTACACACCATCGTTTTTCCACAATGCTCTTGCAAAGCGCGGTTACGTAAGACACTTTAGACGGCACTCTGTTCCATTGAAGCTCCCGTCTCATAACTTGCTTCTAAGCATGCGTGGGTTTAAAAACGTTGTTTTAAACGACGTTTTGCCCACACACGGTCACTTTTTATGACACAAAAAACGACATTTTGAAAAACTACACAAAAAATTCAAGCATGTTGGAATTTTTTTTTGGTCGTTTTTTTGAAGACATAAAACAACGTTTTGCCCACACACGATCATTTTAAATGACGTTTTTTAAAACGTCGTTTTTTTTCATCACAAAAAGTGATCGTGTGTACGCGGCATGATGCTTCATTTTAAAAAACGACGTTGCCTACACACCATCGTTTTCTGAAAATGCTCTTGCAAAGCGAGGTTACGTACAACACATACGACGGCACTCTGTTCCATTCAAGCTCGCGTCATAACTTGCTTCTGAGCATGCGCGGGTTTAAAAACGTAATTTTAGCATACACACGATCATTTTTTATGACACAAAGAACGACATTCTAAAAAACGACATAAAAAATTAAAGCATGTTCGAATTTTTTTTTTTGTTGTTTTTCAGAAGACATAAAACTACGTTTTGCCCACACACGATCATCTTAAATTACGTTTTTTTAAAACGTCGTTTTATTTCATCACAAAAAACGACCGTGTGTACGCGGCATAAGAGTATAATGCATATACTCGAGTATAAGCCGACCCGAAAATAAGCAGAGGCACCTAATTTTACCACAAAAAATGGGAAAACTTATTGACTCGAGTATAAGCCTAGGGTGTCCATCTGCATGCCTCACTGTTCCTCTTTTTGCCTCACTGTGCCCATGCCTCACTATGCCCATGCCTCACTGTGTCCATGCCTCACTGTGCCCATGCCTCACTTTGTCCATGACTAGATTGACGTTTAACATGGGAGTCTATGGAAAGCGTGCCTGGTTTATGAAAAGTCGGTGCTCCCCAGCCTTAGGTCTCCCAGACAACAAACTTTGCACACTTGTAGAGGAGAAATGGGGCTACATGTGTGCCAATTTCCAGGTCCAGGAGACCTATGACTGGCCGGAGAAATTACCATTTAACGTAGGAGTCTAGTGAAGGGGTTCCGGGTTTGAAAAATCAGTTCTCCCCGAACGTTGGACACTTGTAGAGGAAGAGTGGAGCTACAATGTCCAGGGGACCTACGGCCGGCCAGTACCAGGTCCCCAAAATCCGGGAGATCAGGCGCAAAAGGTGACTTGAGTATAAGCCTAGGGGGAGCATTTTCAGCTCAAAAAAATGTGCTGAAAAACTCTGCCTATACTCGAGTATATACGGTAAATAAAAAAAATATTATAACCTAATAGAGGTATGAATCTCCAGGATCTTTACAAATCGTCTTGAATGGCTGAAAATTCCTATGTCATTGATCCTACCTTTGGGAACCAAATTATAGTTTAAAGAGAAAGTGAAAGCCGTGCCCAAAAATAAGACAAACAGGAAACGAATCACTAATATTGCCATCACCAAATCGCGCTCCAAATTTGGTGAGAATGGTAGTTAGAAACTCAAGGCACAGAAAGTTCAACGCCATTTTTTAGGACATGCGTTTTTTTTTGTTTTTTTTTTGTTTGTTGGCAAATAATATCTTTCGATGTTTCTTAAGACAGCAGATTTTCACTTTTGTAGTTCTGGTCCACTTTCACCAGTTCCCCATATCACACTAATGCTGTCCATACACACTGCGATTCTTAGACCATCTTAGCTCCATTTAACCAGCTTTTGATCAACTAATTGACTGAAAGGAACGAAGAAAAAAGGCAACCCACCATTAATGAATTTGATTGACCAGCAAACTACAATCAATTTTATTGATTGAAATAGATTAAATACTGTACATTGAGATATTTGTTGTTATAGAAGTCAATCAAAAATGGAAATCCAAATTAGCAGTCTGAAAGAAAATAATCAGTTCAATGGTTCTTCAGCTTGACTGCCCAGTGTGTTAATTGAAAATAGCTGATTATTCATTCTTTCTCAATTCCTATAGGAAATGTAATTACATTAAATCGGACACAAAAATCTAGATACAAAAAACTCTTCCGCTGGCAATACACATAACAGCTTTCAAGTGATTCCAACCATCTTTAAAGTGTTACTAAGCCCACAACAGTAAACTCAGTCTGTACCATTGGCTGCCCTTTTATTAGGGGCACATGGGCACCGCCCCAACATCCATGCATCTGACCCCCTAATCTACATGTGGGGCACGTGATTAGAGCCAATGTCTCTAATATGCTTCAAAAAAGGGTGGGCTCGGGGCGCAGAGCACTGCGCCCTGAGCCCACCCAGTTGTGTGACAATAGCAACTTTGTTGCTTTGTTCTACCTGTTTTTACTCTGAAAAAAAAGCTGTTTATCAAGTTAAACATGCATTGCTGTTTGTTTGCCTTTTAATATTTGTTTCTTTAACTCACTTCATAGATGGGGTATGCTTTATCTATGTAGTCAGTCTCACCTTTCTTTATGCTTTAGCCTTCATTCATTACAGGCAGGGCCGCCATCAGGGGGGTACAGCCCACACTCATGTAAGGGGCCCGAGTATCCCAAGGTGCCCGGATGTCCCGAGCACCTCGGGCCCCCAAGGTATCAGCTTTCACTACTAGCGATTTCCACTACTATTACTTTCTGCTGATTTATCACTTTATTTCTGCTACTGGGGCTCTTTAAAACAATAATACAAAAATTACTGGCACAGTTCACTGCCTTACTAACATGGGATGGAGGAGGAGGAGACGGCATGGAATGGAGGAGGAGGAGACGACTAGGGATGGAGGAGGAGGAGACGACTAGGGATGGAGGAGGAGGAGACGACTAGGGATGGAGGAGGAGGAGACGACTAGGGATGGAGGAGGAGGAGACGACTAGGGATGGAGGAGGAGGAGACGGCATGGAATGGAGGAGGAGGAGACGACTAGGGATGGTGGAGGAGGAGACGACTAGGGATGGAGGAGGAGGAGACGACTAGGGATGGAGGAGAAGGAGACGACTAGGGATGGAGGAGGAGGAGACAACATGGGGTGGAGGAGGAGGGGACAACATGGGATGAGGGAGATGAGATTGTAAGGGGAAGACATGATAGGGGAAGATGGGACTGGAGGAGGAGGAAGAGGACATGGGAAGGAGGAGGAGTGGGACTTGGTATGGGATGCATGTCAGTGAGCAGATTCGGTGGTACGGCCAGTGGGTAGGCCCTAGGAAATGTTGGTGGTCAGGGCCGGGGGCGGCAGGCCTAAATCTGTGTAAGGGGCCCCAAAATTTCTGATGGCTGCCCTGATTACAGGTACTATATTCTGCAGAGGCTAGGCACACTATGATTTTTTAACCTATCATCAACCTATACAAAATATACCTCTTATGATTTTCAAAAGTTTTGGGTTGAACCTTTTGTATCTGCAAGATGTCATTTGGATTGAGCCACTGTCTGCCAAGCTACTGTGACTGTAAGTTAAGCTATCTCACCGCAACTGGATCAGTTATGGATCTCACACTTTCAGTGTTTACATTGCAGAAGCAGAACACTGTTTGTTGTGTGCAAAGTGAATCTTAATGGGAGTGTATTTTTCATTATTAATCAGCACTTGCAGAATTCTAATGCGAACTCGGGGTCTACATCTCTTTAGGTTCCATTCACACCTATGCTGTTTGCTTTCGAGCATTTCTGCAGTGCTCTTTGCAGTGTTTTACTGTAATTTTTCATTTTTTTGTGCTTTTTTTGGGGGGCAAATCTGTTGTTGGGCAGATTAAAAAAATGTAAACCGCAAATGACGGTAACATTGAAGTAAAAACACCCTACATACTTTTCTTACAATTCTCCGGTGAAGTCTATTGAAACAAAAAAGCAATGTTTTGCATTTAAAAAGTCCTAAACCCTTCTAAAGACGCAGAGGCACAAAAATGCATTGATGTGGTTGTGTTTTATCGGAACTCATGTTAAAAAAAATTCCTGCATTTCTGCAAAAAGCATGAAAAAACGCATTGGTGCCATCTGACCCATAGAAGTGATTAACTCTAGAAGTATCTTGCAAAAAAGGAAATTTTTATTGCAGGGGATGCCTACAATCTGACTTGTATCTTAGTGCAGACTTCTGGAAAAATCAGTGAGCCAATCACACAAGCAGGAAATTACAATGGCGTGTGCATAGGTGTGCACACAGGGTGTGCCAGGGGTGCCTGGGCACACCCTAACAACCCTGTGTGGCACAGATTCTCCCTGCTGCCCTGTGTTTTCTATGCTTCAGACTGTGAATAAACAGAAAACTGCTCAGCACAGACCATTTCTCATTAACTTAAAGGGACTAGAGAATCTTTGTCCCCAGTCCCCTTTTCTGTTTAAAAAATGAGCATCAGGGGTCTGTTTAGACCCCGGATATTTCACCAGAGCCCTCCAATGGGGCTCCTAAAAATGTAAAAAAATATATATAAATGAATAATAAAAATAAAAAGCTACTGACAACATACACTGTCCATGTGTTAATACATTTTTATATTTATTCAAAAGAGCGCACACCTATGGGTGTGGGGAACACCTCCAGGTTGCCATATTGCATTGAATTTTACAAGAAAATTACAACACTGCAGATTGAAAAGGAATGGTAATTTTTAATAACATTCTATTACAATCTGGCTCGTGTATATGATATATTATTTTTGTTTTTTATTTGCTATTTTTTCCCCACAAAAAGGGGGTTACCCTTTAACAACATAGAGAGAGCAGATCAATGAAGAGAGTACATTGCCCCTGCAGCAAAACATTCTCATGGTGTCCTAACCCTCCATTGTCTTCCACAGGGGAAGTTGAGTGTTGGCTCTACCTGGTTGTTTTTACCGGTGCTATAAATAAGGTGAAAGGGTTCAGAATGTTTATTAATGATTGACCTAAATATCCATCAAGGAGTCATTTTCACAGGCAGTTCTGTGTTCTCTAGGCCAAGGTAAATGATGAGAGTGAATAATTAATAAAGCAGTAAAAGTAAAGTGTTATGCAGGCGAGAGCCACAATTCTGTTAGAGGCGTTTCTTGAAAACAGCATGTCCAGGGCTGCGGGTTGAACATACATGAGGTCATCTGGGGACACAACAAGTCTTTTATCCGTATCATTGTGGGTTCCTTGTGTTCACTGCGATGGTGTTTACAATGACCTTTTATTTACTTCTCAACTTGAAATTGTTTAAAGTCATTAGGCTGTTTTCTTTCCCATTAAAAGCAGTTAATGTCAGTAATCTGCTCTCCAACTGTTCAAAGGGGGGGGGGGAGGGAGAGAGAGAGGGAGGAGAGAAAGAGAGAGAGAGGGAGGAGAGAGAGAGGGGAATATAGAGAGAGGGGAAGAGAGAGAGAGAGGGGAAGAGAGAGAGAGAGGGAGGAGAGAGAGAGAAGGTGGAGAAAGAGGGGGGAGAGAGAGGGGGGAGAGATAGAGAGGGAGGAGAGAGAAGGGGGAGAAAGAGGGGGGAGAGAGAGAGGGGGAGACAGAGAGGGGGAGAGAGAGGGGGGAGAGATAGAGAGAGGAGAGAAAGAGAGAGAGCAAAGAGAGAGGGGGAGAGGAGAGGGGGGGAGAGAGAGGGAGGGGGGAGAGGAGAAAGGAGAGAAAGAGAGGGAGGAGAGAAAGAGAGGGGAGGAGAGAGAGAGGGAGGAGAGAGAGAGGGGAGGAGAGAGGAAGAGAGAGAGAGAGGAAAGAAAGAGAGAGGGAGGAGAGAGAGAGAGGGGAAGAGAGAGGAAGAGAGAGAGAGGAAAGAAAGAGAGAGGGAGGAGAGAGAGAGAGAGGGGGAGAGAGAGGGGGGAAGAGAGAGAGAGGAGAGGGAGAGAGAAGGGGGAAAGGAGAGAAATAGGTGAGATGAGAGAGAGGGGGGAGAGGAGAGAAGGAAAGAGAGAGGAGAGAAAGAGAGAGAGGGGGAGAGAGAGAGAAAGAGGGAGAGTGACAGAGAGAGAGGAAAGAAAGAGAGAGGGGAGGAAAGGAGGGAGAGAGGAGAGGAGGGAGAGAGGGAGAGAGAGAGGAGGGAGAGAGAGGGGGAGAGGGAGGGAGAGAGAAGAAAGAAAGAGAGGAGGAGGAGAGGAGAGAGAGAGACAGAGAAAGGGGGGAGAGAGGAGAGAGAACTAGAGAGAGAGGAGAGGAGGGAGAGAGAGAAAGAGGAGAGAGACCCACTAGTTTTGGGAGTTTTTTACAGGCAGAAAACGCTCCTGCCAAAAACGATGTAAACACATCCAGTGTGCATGAGGCCTTAATGTTCTGAAAAAATTACCTTTCCTTTCTTAATCTTCAGCTTCTGTAAATTTCAATGCAATATTGCAGTCAGAAGGCCTTCTGTACATTATCGGTGTACAAAACGCCTCACACATGTAATTTCCTGCTTGTCTGATTGTCTCACTGATTTTCCTAGGAGTCTGCACTAATGTACAAGTCAGATTTTAGGCACCTCCTGCAGCTTCAGTTTTGGTGAAAAGCTCACCAAGGGTTAAATTCCTCTAAAGGGATGCAGACACTGCAGCTTCCCTCATAAGAACACTGAGAATGCACCAGGAGATAATAATGAACCAGACTCTTCCATTCGGAATAAGTCTGAAAAGGACATGCTGAAATAAAATGAATCTAATACTAAGATTGTTAAAAACCCTGAATTATACACTAATCACCCAGAGAAGATTGTTTTTATCTCAACAAAAGTGAAGCTACACTTCAAGGAAATTTTTTTTTCACTATGAGGGTGTGACTGTACAGTACCTTTCACTTTATAAGGAAATATCTCCATACAAACATTATCAATCATCGTTACCTAATATATTGACACTCTGATAAGGTTACAGTTTCCCAGCCTAATATAGCAACAAAGTTACATCCATGCCCAATTTGGTAACTGAAATAACTCCTCCCACAGCTGTCCAACCTCTTCTTCCGAAAACGGTGTATGTTGTACTCTATATACTTTACTGCCATGTGTTACTCATTAACAGAAGCAGCTTTTTCCCCCTAGAGATATTAAAGATATAAATGCCGTCTTATTCATACCTGAATGAGTCAGCATATACATACTTTACATACAAGCTGTACTGGTGCTTTCTAGGAGAAGATTTTTCATACCTGACATTTTACTGAGATGAGAAGGAGGGACACCTTGTATTGTCTTTGATAGTACAGTGGCATGAAAAAGTATGTGAACCCTTGGAATTAACTGATTTACTGCAGTAATTCACCATAAAATATGATCTGATCCTCATTTAACCACATCAATACTGGGCACTTTCTCCCCCTTCCTTCCCAGACCAATTTTCAGCTTTCAGTGCTCTTGCACTTCCAATGACAATTGCGCGGTCATGCTACACTGTACCCAAATGACATTTTTATCATTTTGTTTACACAAATAGAGCTTTCATTTGGTGGTATTTATTCACGACTCCGGTTTTTATTTTTTTGCGATATAAGCGGAAAAAAGAGCGGAAATTTGGAAAAACAAATATTTTTGTCTTTCTATTTTTGAAAAATCCAATAAAATCGAATTTTGTCATAAATTTAAGCCAAAATGTATTCTACTACATGTTTTTTGTAAAAAAATCTGTTATGTGTATAATCATTGGTTTGTGTGATCACGGACATATGTACGCAATTGATCATGTACCAATGTGCGCAGTTGATCACGAACATATGTGTGCAAATTATCATTGGGATTTTACTGTTACATATGTGGGGGGCAGGTGTTTTTACTATGTGGGGACATGTGTTTTGGGGACATATGTGTTTACTTTCTGTGTTTTACAGTATGTGGGACACTAGACTGGTGATCAGTGAGTAAAAAGCAGTAAAAAACAGCTCATACTCACTGATCTCCAGCCAGCTGCAGCGATCCACCCTCCTCTCCTCATCAACGACTTCTGTGTGAGGAGAGGAGACCTGATCAGCCAATCACAGAGCCCTCTTGCCAATCTATGATGCGCCGCTGCACGGCAATGCGCGCGTGATCCCCCTCCTTCTGATGGAAGTTCCTGAACGTCAACTCAGAAAGAAAAAGCACCCACCCGGCCATATATGTGCAGCGGCCGGGGGGAAGTAGTTAAGTCACAACAATAGACAAGCACAATGTTCTTAAGCTGATAACACACAAACAATTCTAATTTCTCATGTCAGGGAAATGTCCGTAGAAGTACTGGCAATCTTGCCAGTAGAAGAAATGGCCATAGAAGAAGTACTGGCAATCTTGCCAGTAGAAGAAATGGCCATAGAAGAAGTACTGGCAATCTTGCCAGTAGAAGAAATGGAAGCCATAGGCTCATCATGTGACAGGAAGATCCTCCTGCTGGTCTATAAATGGCTGCCACTGTCTGATCCAAATTGCTGGATTGTCGTCAGCCTTCCTGAGTTCCTGAGTCTCTGTATTATTACTGTTTGGATTTCCTGTTGTGACCCGGCTTGTTCCTGACCTGTCTGATCCGATCTCCTGGTTTGACCCCCTGGCTTGCTTTACTGACTTGTTACCTTCTCCAGCACCTGATCACGGCTTGTTTCACGGACTTCGCTTCAGTTATTTGTTCCTGCCTGTTTTCCAACACCAGATCGTAGCTTGTCTCCATTCCTGCAAACCTGCATCTCCTGCCTGGATCCACAGTGTTTGATCCCCAGCCGGCTTCCACTGTTGCTCTTTGTGCACACCTTGCCAAGTATTACCAAGGACTTCTAGAGACTGCAGCCCAGCGGTGTTTACTGTATTCTCCAGCATTCTTCAGACACTCACCAGCTCTGTCTTCTGGATCCTTTTGGCAACCTGTGCTTCTCTGGGCACTACCCCCTCTGTACCCAACCTCAGGGGTGTACTGCACTTAGCCGCAAGGGGAGCCCTCTCGGCATTTCGGCCTCCAACCAGGTACGTGACAGTACAATCCAGCCATGACTGAGGCCGACAGAGGTGCTCCCCTGCTCGAGATGATGTGCCAACAAGTCACCACCCTCACACAAGCCATCCAGAAACTCCAGGATGGTTACGTTTATTTGAAAGATCGACTGCAGCATTTGCCTATCGCTCCAGCCTTGGTGGACTCCAGCTCATCTTCCACTAACACAGCATCAGCTTCCCTGCCTCAAGAATCTGCTAACCCGACCCATACAGTGATGATGCCTTCTCCTGAACCACGGGTACCAACACCCGAACGATTCTTCGGTGACCGAAATAAGTTTTGGGCTTTTAAGAATGCGTGCCTGCTGTACCTGGCCCTCCAGCCTAGAACTTTTTTTTTCCTCAGAGTTTGTGAAAGTAGGATTCATAATTTCCCTACTATCCGAGGAACCCCAAGCTTGGGCTCATAACCTACTAGAACAAAAGAGCCCGGCCTTGAACACTATGGACACTTTTTTTGAGGCTATGACTCTTTTGTATGATGACCCCCAGCGTATGGCCTCCGCTGAATCTGCCTTAGTCGCCTTACGGCAAGGAGAACGCCCAGTGGAGGACTATACAGCGGAATTCCGCAGATGGTCCACTGATACTAGCTGGAACGAAGCAGCACTTAGGTTTCAATATCGCCAAGGACTATCTGAGACCCTTAAAGACGAACTAGCCCGAGTTGCTGTTCCAGGCACTCTTGATGAACTTGTCCACCTAGCCATTCTGCTTGACAGGCGCCTGCGGGAGCGGCGGTCAGAACGCGCTCAAACCTTCCAGCCTACCAAGAGGCCACCCAGGTCTCCACCTGCTGTTGAACCCATGCCTGCCTGTTCTGCAGGTCTCAAAAGAGATCCAAAGCAAGTTGGCCTGGTCCGTTCTCCCCTTACCTTTGATGAGAGACAACGCCGTCGGCGGGCCTATCTCTGCCTGTACTGCGGAGGGGCTGGACATTTTTTACGCAGCTGCCCCATAAGACCCAGTAAGGCCTACCCACCAAGTTCCACTTATCTGCAAGTCTCTGTATCCTCCCATTCTTACCTCGCTCTTTCCATCTCCTTTCAAGTGGCAGGAAGGGAGGTTCGACTATCAGCAATTATCGACTCCGGGGCATGTAGTTGCTTTATGGACTTATCTCTGGCCATGAAACTTGGTGTGCCCCTTTATGAGAAAAAACAAAGACTGGAAGTTCTATTGGCCGATGGTTCCTTGCCCAGTTCTGGACTTGTCTCCCGTGAAACCATACCCATCTTCACTACTACTGATACCGGCCACCAAGAATTTATCCGTTTTGACATTTTATGTTCTCCTATGTTTCCCATCATCTTGGGAATTCCGTGGCTACAGGCACATAACCCACAAATCAACTGGGCCAAGAAGGAAATCTCTTTTTCTTCAGACTATTGCTTGCAACATTGTTTTCCTCCCAGTTCCAGTAAGCCTGCTAGCTGTCTGGCCGTGCAACCTTCTCCTGATAACCTCCTGCTTGTCCCTTCCGCTTATCATGAGTTCATAGACGTTTTTGACAAGAAAAAGGCCGATGTCCTCCCACCTCACCGACCTTATGATTGTCCGATTGAACTGCTTCCAGGGGCTGAGATCCCATTCGGACGATCCTTTGCTCTATCTGAGAACGAGCTGGAAGCCTTACGTTTATATATTGATGAGAGTCTTGAAAAGGGGTTTATCCGACGCTCTTCTTCTCCTGCTGGAGCAGGTATTTTCTTTGTGGAGAAGGACGGCACATTACGGCCATGTGTAGACTACAGAGACATTAATAAAATTACCGTAAAAAATCGATACCCTCTCCCTCTTGTTCCTGAACTCTTTCAAAGGTTCCGAACCGCCCGTATCTTCACTAAATTAGATCTAAGGGGTGCCTACAATCTTGTCCGCATCCGCCAGGGAGACGAGTGGAAGACAGCATTCCGGACGAGGTTCGGCCACTTCGAATACCTTGTGATGCCGTTCGGATTATGCAATGCTCCAGCCACGTTCCAGCATCTAGTGAACGATATCTTCCGGGAATTCCTTGACTACTTTGTAATTGTATACCTTGACGATATCCTTATCTTTTCTGCCTCTTTGGAACTTCACCGAACCCACGTAAAGAAAGTACTCCTAACCCTGAGAAAACATGGCCTATATGTCAAAGCAGACAAATGTGATTTTGAAAAGACATCTATTCAATTTCTGGGTCTTATCATCTCCACAGAAGGAATTGCAATGGACCCAAAGAAGGTGGAAGCAATACTTAACTGGCCAGCTCCCTCGGACAAGAAGGGTGTCCAGCGCTTCATAGGGTTCTCCAATTTTTACAGGAAATTTGTGAAGGGTTTCTCCACCACCATAGCACCCATCACCCAATTGACCCATCAGACGACCCGGTTCCAGTGGTCCCTAGAAGCTCAGGCAGCCTTTGATAAATTAAAAAATCTGTTCACGTCTGCACCAATTCTACAGCACCCGGACCCAACCCTGCCCTACGTTTTGGAAGTAGACGCTTCTGAAGTAGCTACAGGGGCAATCCTGTCCCAACGGCAAGGACCCAAGGCTCTCCTTCACCCCATTGCTTTCTTTTCCCGAAAGATGAGCCCACCAGAGAGAAATTATGATGTTGGGGATCGAGAACTATTGGCCATTAAATCTGCCTTAGAAGAATGGAGATACCTTTTGGAGGGTGCCGCTCACCCCATTATGATTTTTACAGACCATAAGAACCTGGAGTACCTCAGGACAGCCAAACGTTTAAGACCCCGGCAAGCCCGATGGGCTTTATTTTTCTCCAGGTTCAATTTTCATCTTACATATCGCCCAGGTTCCAAGAATGGGAAAGCGGATGCTCTCTCTCGAATGTTTCCAAACACCCCTGAAACAACAGAGCCAAGTACGATCCTTTCCGCTCAAAATTTTTTACTCATCCAACCTGACTTAAAGACTTTGATTAAACAAGCCTCAACCCAGTGCCCTGACCCAGAAATGTCCTCATTGAGAAGCCAAGATGGATTTTTATGGCACCAGGACAAGATTTTTGTTCCCCAATCAGTTAGACTCCAAGTCCTAAAGATGTCACATGATCACAAACTTGCCGGACATTTTGGAATACGAAGAACCACTGAACTTGTTCAGCGCTCTTTTTGGTGGGCCAGCCTAAGACAGGACTGTAGAAAATATGTTAACTCCTGCACCACGTGCCAGCGCAATAAGGGTTCCAATGCCAAACCATGGGGACTTTTGAGGCCACTACCCATACCTGAACAACCTTGGAAAGAAATATCCATGGATTTTATAGTAGACTTGCCCCCCTCTGGGGGATGCACCACCATCATGGTGGTGGTAGACCGCCTTTCCAAAATGGCACATTTTCTCCCAATGATTGGCACACCGTCTGCCTCGGAGACAGCAGACATGTTCATTAAAGAGATCGTCAGATTACATGGACTACCAGATAGTATTGTCTCTGACAGAGGGGTACAATTTACCTCCAAGTTCTGGAGAGATCTCTGCAAATCTCTATCAATTGAAGTATGTCTTTCCTCAGCGTACCACCCCCAGAGCAATGGTCAAACAGAAAGGACTAACCAGACCTTAGAACAGTATCTTCGGTGCTTCTGTACTTGTTCACAGGATGACTGGATCTCCCTTCTTCCCTGCGCTGAGTTTGCATATAACAATTCTTTGCATGCAGCCATCAATCAGTCTCCTTTCTGGGCAAACTATGGATTTCACCCTTCCTTCCTTCCGAATACTATACCTGAAACATCTGCCCCCGCTGTCCAGGATCGGTTAAGTTTCATTCAAACTAACTACAAGATACTTCAGGAGGCCATGCGAAAAGCCCAAGAGGACTATAAGAGGTTTCATGATAAAAGAAGAAGAGGGAATCCTGTCTTTAAGGTTGGGGACAAGGTTTGGCTTTCTTCAGTAAACCTCAAGCTCTCATGTCCAGCCCGGAAGCTTGGACCCAAGTTCATTGGTCCCTTTGAAATTAAAAGAGAAATAAATCCAGTGGCTTTTGAGCTGGCACTACCCAATACTTACAAGATCCATCCAGTGTTCCACATCTCCCTGCTTAAGCCTGTGGTACCCAGTCCATTTCCTGGAAGAGAAGAGCCACCTCCACCTCCAGTCCTGGTAGAAGGGGAAACTGAATTTGAGGTTGAAGCCATTATGGATTGCCGGAGGAGAGGTAGGCAGATCCAGTATCTCATCAAATGGAGGGGATACCCTCCCGAAGACAGTTCCTGGGAGCCTGCAAACAATGTGCATGCTCCTAGACTAGTACGGGACTTTCACAGCAGACATCCCGAAGCATCGGCCCGTTGTGGCATCCGGAGGCTGCCCCTTGGGGGGGGGGCACTGTCAGGGAAATGTCCGTAGAAGTACTGGCAATCTTGCCAGTAGAAGAAATGGCCATAGAAGAAGTACTGGCAATCTTGCCAGTAGAAGAAATGGCCATAGAAGAAGTACTGGCAATCTTGCCAGTAGAAGAAATGGAAGCCATAGGCTCATCATGTGACAGGAAGATCCTCCTGCTGGTCTATAAATGGCTGCCACTGTCTGATCCAAATTGCTGGATTGTCGTCAGCCTTCCTGAGTCTCTGTATTATTACTGTTTGGATTTCCTGTTGTGACCCGGCTTGTTCCTGACCTGTCTGATCCGATCTCCTGGTTTGACCCCCTGGCTTGCTTTACTGACTTGTTACCTTCTCCAGCACCTGATCACGGCTTGTTTCACGGACTTCGCTTCAGTTATTTGTTCCTGCCTGTTTTCCAACACCAGATCGTAGCTTGTCTCCAATTCCTGCAAACCTGCAATCTCCTGCCTGGATCCACAGTGTTTGATCCCCAGCCGGCTTCCACTGTTGCTCTTTGTGCACACCTTGCCAAGTATTACCAAGGACTTCTAGAGACTGCAGCCCAGCGGTGTTTACTGTATTCTCCAGCATTCTTCAGACACTCACCAGCTCTGTCTTCTGGATCCTTTTGGCAACCTGTGCTTCTCTGGGCACTACCCCCTCTGTACCCAACCTCAGGGGTGTACTGCACTTAGCCGCAAGGGGAGCCCTCTCGGCATTTCGGCCTCCAACCAGGTACGTGACATCTCATGTCTTTGTTGATCACACCCATTAAACATTAACAGTGCTGGAAGAAAAAGTAAATAAACCCTTGAGGTAATAGCTGGTTGAATCTTTTTTGGCAGGAATGACCTTAAAGCGGAGTTCCACCCAAAAATGGAACTTCTGCTTTTTGGAACCCCCCCCCCCCGGTGTCACATTTGGCACCTTTCAGGGGGGAGGAGGGAGCAAATACATTGGTGCCTACTTCGTCTCCCCCCGCTGTCTTCTTGGAGACACACAGGTCCCAGAAGACAGCAGGGAGCAGTGGGATCTCGCAGCACGACTCACTCATGCACAGTAAGGAACCAGGAAGTGAGGCCACATGGCTTCACTTCCTGATTCCCTTACCAAAGATGGCCGTGGCAGCACCCGAGAGAGAGATCGGCTTCGGATGCCGACATCGCAGGCGCCCAGGACAGGTAAGTGTCCATATATTAAAAGTCAGCAGCTGTAGTATTTGTAGCTGCTGACTTTTAATAACTTTTTTTTCGGCGGAACTCCGCTTTAAGCAGGGGCTTTCGGTAGCTCTGGATCAGACCTGTACACTGTTCAGGAGGAATTTTTGAACACTCCTCTGTAGAAAACTGCCTCAGCTTGGACACATTTGTAGGTTGATTGGTGTGAACAGCTCTCTTGAGGTCATTCCACCGCATCTCTATGGGGTTGAGGCTCTCAGTGGGCCACTCCCAAAGCCGCATTTTCTTTTTCTGAAGCCTGTGGTGGATTTACTTTGATGCTTAGGGTCATTGTCCTCCTGCATCACCCAACTACTAAGCTTCAGCTGGCAGACAGCCACCCTGACATTATCCTGTAGGATATTTTGGTAAACTTAATTTTCTTCTCGCTGGTGGCAACTTCTCCAGGCTCTGAGGCAGCGAAGCAAGCCCAAATCATGATGTTCTTTCTGCCATACTTCACCATTGGTATTATGTTTTGATGTTGGTAAGCTGTGCCTTTTTGCACCATACATGGTACACAGTATTCTTCCCGAACAATTAAACGTGGGCACGGTCACGGGGTCGGCGGCGCGCTCGCGACCCCACGGCTGGGCTCTTAAAGAGGACGTACAGGTACAGGCTTGTGCCCACCCGTGCCATTCTGCCGATGTCTATCAGCGTGAGGGTGTCCTTAAGCGGTTAAAGTAGCTCTAAACCACACCTCCAAACTAATTTTATTAATTGGACTCCAGTTGTGCAAGCTACTGACTCCAATTAGCTTTCATTAAAGTAAACAGTATGGGATCACATACTTATTTCTCCTGCAATAAAAACACAAGTAATTAGATTTGTTTTGTGTGTTATTAGTTTGAGCATATTGTGTTTGTCTGTTGTTGTGACCTTGATGAGGATCAGATCACATTTTATAGCAAATTAATGCAGAAAACCAGTTAATTCCAAAGGATTCCAAGGGGGTACTTTTTCTTGCCACTGTATAGAATTGGCACTGCTCTCTAATTTCTGCATCTCACCTGCAATGTATTGTACCATTCTATTTGCCTTAATTAAAATTTGGGGAAAGGGGAAATAGGGGCACCTTTCATTGCAAAGTATAGGCAGTGGACACACCCCTAGCACGCCTCCCATTAAAATGAACCAATAAAAATTCATGAAATGTACATGATCGATTAGACCCAATATATTACTAGAGCTTTGAAATAACAAGTGTAGCGTGTAGTCATCTATAGGTTGAATTAAATAAAAAATTATGTCAATACATCCAAAAGATGAGGGGGGGGGGGGCAGAGATATCGGGTCTTAAAATAGGAACAATTAAGAGCTAAGGATATTATGTTTGAAATAACACAAGTCACACATGCTCATTAAGGATGCTGGACTTTAGGGGGGCAGGGAGGTGTTGTCCCCTGGGCACCTATGGTGCTGTACGTGGTTGCACAGATTGAAAGAGATTTGATCATCTAAACTGGTTTAATACTTTTAAGGGATTCTCAGAAAAAAAAAATGCCTGCAGACTATTTGAATCTTCACTGTACTGTACATGTGAGATTCGATTGTCATTCACCTGCAGTTATATTCACGTGGTACAAATTTATCCAAACAGGGTGAAAACAACTCGCATTTAAGATGAATCCCATTGAATTCCAATTGGGCAGATATCTACCAGTATTTATAATTTACTCTGCCAATTGCCTATTGTAATTCCACTCAAACAATTATTCAACCTTCACACCCTGTACACCTGTCTGGACTTGTGTTATATTTACTTTTATTTGCTTGTTGGTCTACTGTTTAATGAGAATTCCATTCAAATTTTCTGTATAGCATGACATATTGGCCATACACCTCTGTCTTTTTGTTATATCAGCTCAACCCACAATTGTGTAAATGAAACAATCGTTGAGTTTTAAATTTTTTTACCTTTTAAAACAATTCTTTAAACAGAACATATATTCCTTTTTTCTTTTTTTTTTGCTAAAGCTTAACTACATCCAAAACTGAAAAATTGAGACCATGTGATTAGAGACAAAGTCTGCTTGAAACCAATTAGTCTAGAAATTCACAGGTCAGGGGGTTTTTGGGTTGGGATTTTCAAGGCACTGATAGAAGAACATAAATGTGGTAAAAAGTTGTTTATTCACATAAAACAATAAACATATAAAAAATAATGGGACAAGCCCCACAAATCAGAACAATTCAAGTATTGTAAAGACAAAACCGTATAGGTCTAATGAGTGGAGCCAGCCAGCAACCTCGACCGGTTTCGGAGGGTCTATAAGATACATACAAATTATACAATAAGAAACAAGCATGATTTGAAAAAAATACAGATAAGCTAAAAATAAACAAAAAGCGGTAAGATGTCTTGGAGGTTAGAGAATGCTCACTTATTCTTTTTTGAACTTAATTGAGGCTAAACTCTCCCTTTTTGACTCCATCCAAAACGGTTTTAATTTTGGATTGAGAATGAAAAGGGGATAATCCCTGTCAGCATCTTAGAAATAAACACAAGAACAAACGGGACACTGGAATTCGATTTTCTAAAGCCCCATAAACACGGTCAGACTTTTTGACAACAAACTTCAAAATTAGCAGGTTTTTAAAAAAATCAGATGAAAAACGTTTTCGGTTTTCATCGGACAAAAGTTTGTTCTGCAAACAGACAAACTTTTCGGCAACAAAAGTCCTACAGTGCAAATGTCATGGACATGCAATAATGTCTGGCAGCTTACCTTCTCTTCCATGTGTCCATTAGAGGCCTGACTCTCTTTCTGGCTGCCTTTTATCACCTCTCCTCCCTGTATGGATCCACCCCAGGCCATCCCAGAAAGTATATATTAACTAGTGCACTGCAGGTCTGCTTTGCTGTTCAACTTTGTTTGTTAGCTTGTTCCTGTCTGCCGTGTGCTACATTAACCTTTCTGTGTACCGATTTTGGCTCATTTCTGACTACTCCTGTTTGCCTGTGACCCTGACCTTTGGCCTGTCCCTTGGATACCCTTTTCTGCCTGTTGCCCCAACCTCAGCTTTACCATCACTATCCCTTGTGTCCTCAGTGGCTGCTTCCCCTCTCTCTCTACGGAGCATGACCTGGGGGACCCCAGGGGCGGTGACCTGGGTTCAGTTGCAGCGAAGGCCAGCCTCACCACTAGAGGCTCTGGTGAACACCTGCTGGACATTAGACTCTGCGCCCTGGGGAATCTTGGGCCCACGTTTCCTGTCCATCCGCAGCAGTCTGCTACTGGGTTCACTACCTTGCGGTGCACCCCTGTCTCCAACGGGGTGCATTTGTCACCTGGCCACAGGTGACCTGACAGCAAAGTCCTATCGTGTGTACAGAAGTCCATCGGACTGTTGTCCAAAGTACAAACACGTATGCTCAGAATCAATGTTAAAATCAACCAACAATATCAGAAGTTGGCTAAATGGTGGCTGTAAAGAGCTGAAAAACCACGTGATTTTGGGAACGTTTGCTGAAAAAGTCCTGCCGTGTGTATGCATACCAAGTTCTTGACCAACGCCCTTTAAACAAAAATCCACGGAAAAGTTTGTTTGAAGTCCGACCGCGTGTATGAGGCTTTAGGGTCACAGAAATTGTCTCTGGTTTGGCAGAACTCAACAAAATGGGAACTCCCTCCATTAACAGGGAAAAGACCTAGAGTTGAGAATCCACATACAGTAAATACAATCCAATAAGAGTGCCAAACAAATGTCCAAGGTTTTTAATGATAAAATTGATTGAAGCAGAAAAAAAGCCAATGCATTTCAAAGGAAAAACACGTTCCCTATCATCAGGGCTTAAGAATTTTGATTGTGATTAAATAGACTTAGATAAGCAAATACCAAATAGATTATACTGTGATTTACATCTTAGAAGAGTTTCAGAGGACTGGTTAAGCCAGCACTAGTGAATCCACTAAATCTATTTGGTTACTCTTTACTTTCCTTCCATAGATTCAAGAGCCAAAAATGTTGCAGTGACATGCTGCACAACATGACCATTTTCACTACACCACAATGAAATTGGGAGAGACCTTTTTTTGCAGTACTGTATCAATTCCATTGTTGCTAGGCTGAAATTTGAGAGGGACAGAGCAGGAAGAATTTATGTGAAAATTATAGTGCCTTTTTCTGAGACTATAGACAGAAACATTGTACATATTTGCAGCACAGTTTTTAATTCTTCCTGATAATTCTGTATTTTTGAGGGAGAGTGTAGGCAAATTTCTGAGACAGAAGACAGAAGATGTGTACAGATTTGTTGAAAAGTTCCTTTTATGGTAGGATGTAATTTTATAGGGAGAGATCAAGCGGATTTTGTGTGAAATGCAAAAATATGTTTTTTTTTCCTGAGACAGAAATAATGCACAGATTTGCTGGACTGATTTTTAGCCTATTTCATAGGCTCCTATTTCAGAGAGAACAGTCAGTTCAGTTTTTGAGACTCAAGATAGATAGAGAAAGCAGGTAGATTTGTTCAGCAAATACCACATTGCAGTGTATTTTTTCTGAGACAGAAAAGATAAATGGTGCACATTTACTGCACGGTATGTTATCCATTTTAATAGGATGCAATTTCAAAGTGGAAGAGCAGACAGATCTCATCCAGAAATATTAAATTACAATGTGTTGTTTCAGAACAAATACTCTTCTAGCATTAGGACTTTTAAGGTGTCAGTTCATATATGTAAGACATACAAGTTATGCAATTATTTGTTACTTTTGTTTAAATCAATCAAAAATAGCTAACTTATCATTAAAACACACAAGCCTTGTTAAAGTGAAAGTCTCTAGGCTAACTAAACTTAAAATGGCTCCCTCCTATTATAACCACCCTGTAGAAGGAAGATTCTTATGCTTACCTATTCTCAAAGGGCTCTGGTCGGTCATGTGATCAGCTCCCAGTGGCCGGTTTCAAGGGGGAGGCGGGGCATCCAACATCTGATGCCCCATAGTAAGCCTATGGGTGACATCATCACCCAAAAATTCCATCCATTGTTGGCGCACTGGAATTCCACTTTAAGGATGTTTATGATACAGCTTTTCATGCAATTGACCAACATCTCCTTGGCAAAAAATCCACTGCCTTGTCCTTAAAGACTCTACTCTCTATTGATTCTTCTCCTACCTATTTCAGTGCACCCTCATTGTCACCTGAAACTCTATATCATTCTCTTCTTTTTACCTTGGGGTCTCTCAAGGCTTTGTTATCAGCTCTTTGATTCTCTATATTCTCTTTTATTCTCTATACAAACTTGGTTAATTTTAACACCTCCTATGGATTCCATTACAATCTCTACAATGATAATACACAAATCCATTTCTTTACAGCTTATCCCTTAGGTCTTCCCATGCTTAATACATTTACTAACAGACATATCAGTATGGATGTCATACCACTTTCTCAAACTGAGCTCATAGCATTTTCTTCCCCTCTGTGTCTCCTCCCTTGACTTCCCCATCTAGATTATTAGCCCAACTATTAATTCCTCTGCTCATGCCAGGGTGCTTGGTGTAACTCTGGACTTTGATCTGTCCTTCAGTTTCCAAATCTTGCAGCCTTAATGTCCATAATATTTCCAAAATTCACCACAAAGCTACTTATTCACTCCTTTGTAATCTCTCATTGCTACAATTATAATTATTTTCTAGTTGGCCTACCCTTACGCAGGTGTACACCTCACGAGTGCTGCTGCTAGACTCATCCACTCTACCAACTGTGCAGTGGCCACCTCCCCTTTCTGCCAATCTATCCACTGGCTTTCACTCACCCAACATATAAAATCCAAAATAACAACATACAAAGCCATTTGCAACTGTGCCTCAACTACATCACCATCTTCAGCTTGTAAAATTATTCAAACTGTACACTCTGCTCCTCCCAAGATCTTTTGATCACTATCCGTCACAAGCTTACCTCCAGGACTTCTCCAAAGCGTCTCCCATCCTCTGGAACTCCTTAACTCAATTTGTCTGGATATCTCCTACACTGTTTTCAATTACATGTTTCCTGAAAATTCATCTCTTCAGTGAAGTCTATAATGCTACCTCCTGAAAACCATACTTTCACCATCTGCCTATACCCCACAGTTATTACCTTTTGTACCATGCTTTAAGATAGCAAGCTTTCACAAGCAGCGCTCCCTGAATCCTTTTGTATTGTAACTGTACTGCCTCCCTTTATTTTGTAAAGCGCTGCATAAACTGTTGGTGCTTCACTGTGAATACAATGGGTGGTATACAGTACAGCACAATGCAGTTCACAGTGATGAACCAATGAATGGCACGTTTGAAAACATATCCCTGAACATAAGAAAGGGAAATCCTTTGGGGAAGCACAGTGGCTAAGTGGTTAGCACTCCCACCTAGCAGCACTAGGGTCATTGGCTCAAATCACAATCACAGCACTACCTGCCTGGAGTTTGCTTGTTCTCCCTGTCCCTGTGTGGGTTTCCTCACATTTTTCAAAGACATGCTGGAAGGATAATTGGTTCTTGTCTAAATTGCCCCTAATATGTGTATGTATGAATCAATAATTAATACTAAAATACGACTAAAACTAAAACGACTGAGATGACTAAAATATGACTAAAACTGCATTTTAGTCAAAAGACTAAAATGGGACTAAAACTAAAATGCCATTTTAGTCAAAAGACTAAGGGCCAGATTCTTGTAGATCTGCCCTTTGTGTGTGTAGCGTAGCGTATTCCATTTACGCTATGTCTCTGCATTATTTACGGGCAAGTGCTGTATTCTCAAAGCACTTGCTCCGTAATTTGTGGCGGCGTAGCGTAAATGGGACGGCGTAAGGGCGCGTAATTCAAATAGGGAAGGAGGGGGCGTGCTGTATTTAAATTAAACAGCCCCAGCGCCAAACGAACTGCGCATGCGCCGGCCGTCAACAAAGCCCACTGCGCATGCTCCATAGTACCACGCAAATACATTGGTTACGACGTGAACGTAATTAACGTACAGCCCTATTCGCGACGAGTTACGTAAACGATGGAAAAACCCGACGCTGTCCCGATGTCCATACTTAACATGGCTTACGCTGGACCTACGCAAGGTTACCCCTCATATAGCAGGGGTAACCTTACGCGTACGTAAACTACATCGACGGCGCGCAAATTCGTTCGGGAATCGGCGTATCACGCTCATTTGCATATTCAACGCAGAAATCGACGGGAACGCCACCTCGCGGCCAGCGTAACATTACAACTTAGATCTGATGGTGTAAGTGACTTACGCCAGTCGGATCTAAGCAAAATCTATGCGTAACTGATTCTAAGGCCGCGTACACACGGCAGAGAACCTCGACGGGCAGAACACATCGTTCCGCCCGTCGAGGTTCTCTGCCGGCCGTCGAAATCGGCGACCCGCCCGTCGGGAATGGCAACCAGCCATTCATCCAGGCGGGCCGTTCAGCAAATAGAGAGCGTGCTCTCTATTTCTGCTCGACGGGATTCCCGACGGGAGGCTCGCCGAGAGCGTACACACGGCCGAGGTCCTCGCTGGAAAGCAGCTTCCAGCGAGGTTCTCGCTGGTTTCCAGCGAGAACCTCGGTCGTGTGTACGCCGCCTGAGAATTAGTCGCATAGATACCCAGGGCCAGATACAGACATACGACGGTGTATTTGGAGATACACCGTCGTATCTCTTTTGAGAATCTGGCCCTAAGACTAAAACTAAATGGAAATTTGACTTCAAAATGTTCATACCTTATACTATAAATAATAACATACCATAAATCTTCACTCCAGCATTATATAATGAGTTTGGAAATTTTAGAGGAATGTTAACTAATGCATTACAATTTAATTACACCCATTAGATTTTAGACGACTAAAATGAGTTTTAGTCGACTAAAATGAGTTTTAGTCGACTAAAATGAGTTTTAGTCGACTAAAATGTACTGCAGATTTTCGTTTCAAACATTTTATTAAAGTTTAAATAGAAATACAATTAATTTGCGTATACATATACGGGGTTGTACAATAAATTTTGAACACAAAATAACAGAAATATGGAGGTAGACAACATATTAGCATTGTCATTATATATTCAAGTATCAGAATATCAGATAGAATGAGATATAAAGCAGAAATAGGAAAATCGTACATTACTATGTTAGTATCTTGAAGATATAAAGCACAGACGAATCAGAAAATACAGGATAATTCAATCTGAGCCTCCTGATGTGAATGAAGCGATAAAACAACAACAACAACAACAAAAAAAAGACGATAATAGAGACACCCATACAGAGTAGTCTCAAAAATATGGGTGGAACATAGTACATAGCAAAAGTGTTCAGTAAATCAAAATAAAGGTATGTAAAGATTTCAAAGGGAAAACGTAAAAATGTGTAGGCAAGCGCTCGAACCGAGCGGTAAATGGAATATGTGGGGTTCTAATCCCGATAGGTGACCTACGTTAATGAAGAATAGGAAAAATGAAAGTAGCCATAACAACTGTAAATACAAGGAACAATTATGTGCCTAATAAGTCTGTAAACCGTGACGAATTCCTAAAGTTAATCCAACAGGACCAGGTGGATCTATATTTCATCGGATTATCATTGGCTTGGTGAATCAAGTCCTCCATCTCAGAAATCCGCTGTACACGGTCAATCCAGTCAGCCAGTGTAGGAGGGTTAGTCTTCTTCCAAAAAAGAGGAATGCATTGTTTTGCAGCGTTTATGAGATGGAGTATCAAGGATTTTCTATAAATGGATTGAGGCAACAAAGTATGGTGTAAAAGATACTGTGCAGGGGAAAAGTCCAATGTGTAAGTTGTGATTTGAGCAATTGTCACATGAACCTTCTCCCAGAAAGGCCTAATGATGTCACAGTTCCACCAAATATGGAGCAATGATCCCCGAGAGTTGTTGCATCTCCAACACATTGGGGAGACAGTTGGATAAAATACATGGAGTCGTTCAGGGGTACGATACCACCTAGAATATAATTTGTAGTTATTTTCTTGGGCCGAAATGTTAACAGATCCCTTATGAATATGTGTAAAAATATTGTCCCAGTCAGAGTCTATAAGTCGTATTTGGAGTTCATCTTCCCAACCTTTATTAATTTTGTTGGAGCTTTGTAAAATGGAACTGAAAAGGAGTGTATAAATAGACGAAATTAGATGTCTTTGAGGGGTTGTGGCAGTACACAATTTTTCAAATGGGGTCAGTTCCCTGCACCATTGTGAAATAGGCCTTTTGCTTTGTAGAAAATGTCGTATTTGTAAGAATTTGAAAAAGGGAATGCCATTATTAGGAAATAGGGACAACAACATGTCATAAGAAATAATGGAATCATCTTTGAAGAAATTATGTGCTCTTAGCGTTCGCTTAGGGTCCAGTGGATTTGTTTTAGTGCCCATAAATCCGAACTTGAAGTCAGGGTTACCATCTAAAGGTGTTAATGGGCCAGGGGAAGGAGACACGGAGAGCGATTGTACTGCAGATTTTAGTCGACTGAAACGTAGGACATTTTAGTCTACTAAAATCTACGGAAGATTTAGTCGACTAAACATGACTAAAACTGAAACAATTGCAGAAGACTAAAATGGCATTTTCGTTTTAGTGCCATTTTAGTCTTCTGCCGCGTTCAAACGATCAGACATGTCCGATGAAACTGGTCTGCAGACCAGTTTCATCGGACAAGTTCGATGGTGTGTACGGCCCATCGGACCGTTGTCCGTCGGACCAAAGTTTTAAAATCTGTCCGTCGGACAGGTTCGATGGTTAGTACGCCAAAGCATCGGACCAAAAACCTGCGCATGCTCAGAATCCATTCGACGCATGCTTGGAAGCATCAAACTTCCTTTTTTCAGCACGTCATTGTGTTCTACGTCACAGCGTTCTGGTCTGATTGAATTTTTGGTCTGATGGTGTGTACACACATCAGACCATCAGACCACTTCAGCCTGGTCTGATGAAAACAGTCCGTCGGACCGTTCTCATCAGACCTGTCTGATTGTGTGTACGCGCCCTAAGACTAATGTACACACGATCATTTTTCGGCATTAAAAAATACGTTGTTTTAAAAAAATGTTTAAAATGATCGTGTGTGGGCTTCACATCATTTCTTGGGTTCTGAAAAACGACAAAAATTTTTTTTAGAACATGCTGCATTTATTTATTGACGTTTTAAACAATGTCGTTTTTTGGGTTGTAAAAAATGATCGTGTGTGGGCTAAAATAACGATAAAAACCCACGCATGCTCAGAAGCAAGTTATGAGATGGGAGCGCTCGTTCTGGTAAAACTACCGTTCATAATGGAGTAAGCACATTCATCACGCTGTAACAGACAGAAAAGCGCGAATCGTCTTTTACTAACACGCAATCAGCTAAAGCAGCCCTAAGGGTGGCACCATCCGAATGGAACTTCCCCTTTATAGTGCCGTCGTACGTGTGGTACGTCACCGCGCTTTGCTAGAGCATTCGTTTTAATGATGAAGTTGGAAAAACTTTGTTTTTTTAATGCAGAAAAATTATCATGTGTACGCGGCATCAGACTAAAACGAAATCAAAATTTGCTGCAAATTAACACTGGTATGAATGTGAGTGAGGAATCTTAGATTGTAAGCTCTTTGGGGGAGGGACTGATGTGAATGTACATTATGTAAAGCATATCCCCTTTAAGTTCTTAATAAAATGACAAATGTTTCATAACATTTCAGGAATATTTGAGATAACTAATATTACTATTTTTGATGTTTGTTATTCTAGCATCACAGCTCAAAATAGACATTGTTTTAGTTACATTCCATTTGTAAGATTCGGCCAGAATCAACATTTAAAAGGAAAAGCAATTGTCCTGTGACCATGGGGTGTAATCTATGTACAGCAGCTACTTTCTGTAAATTCCGTAAAAAAACAAAATCCTTTAATGTGGTCTCAGGTTCAGTATCTAGCAATTGTACAATGATGAGAATTTTGTGCAATTGGTGTTATAAATATGGACAACTGGAAATTTTTGCATCTAACCCATGGGGATTCACAGGAGGTAAAGTGTGTGTAAATCCTAACAACGAACCTTTCTTATTTGCTCCGTTGTGGTCTGTTAAATACATAATTGAAAGTGTTATTTTATATCTGTTTGATAAGTGCAAAAAAGGATCTTGCCAGAAATCACATGAACTTCTAACTTTCTGGGATCTGTGCCTCTGCTGCATTGTTATCAGTTAGTATTGTTTCCAGCTATCTCCGTGGACTCGTGGGTGTGCGTGACCTATTGCATTAGGGTGTGCACCCCAAAGCTCAAAAAAGCATGCCTTTTTCTGCAGCCTCAGCTTCATGGGACAGTGAATGAACAGTAAGTGCTCTGTGCTGAGTGCAGGGGCGGACTGACCATTTGAGCACTTCCCGAGAGCCCCAGACCACTAGGGGGCCCCATCAGGGCTGCCATCCTCAGTAAAACCAGGGACAGTATGTAAAAATCTGTGTTTTTAAAAAAAATCCCAAGATTATAGCTGCCCAGCCTCTCCAGTACCTTTTCAGTGTGTGTATGTGTATTCTGTGTGTATGTATACTGTGTGTGTATATTGTGTGTCTGTATGTGTATACTGTGTATGTATACTGTATGTGTATACTGTGTATGTATACTGTATGTGTATTCTGTGTGTGTATATTGTGTACCTGTGTGTGTATACTGTGTATGTATACTGTATGTGTATATTGTGTGGCCCCATAATATATTGCCTGGGGGCCCCATAATCTCCTATTGCCCAGGGGCCCCATAATCTCCTATTGCCCGGGGGCCCCATGAGTTGTCAGTCCGCCCCTGGCTGAGCGTCTTTCTGTTCATTCACAAACTGAAGCCTAGTAAACAGTTTACTAGGCTTCAGTTATGAATGAGCACAGTGAGTGAGTATGTTCACTGTGTTCATTTAGAAAAGGAAGGTGCAGTTAAATGACATATTTACTAGCTCCTTCCCCCACTCTCCATCCTGAAACATCCCCAGCTGCAGCTGGGGGGAGAGGAGGAGGGAAGCCAGCAGAATTGCAGGGTGGGGGTGCCAACGTGAGGGAAGCTCGGGCAATAGCGGGAATCAAAACTGTACATAGTGATTAGGGTGTGCTCACGCCTATGGTGAACTACAGAACAATGCCCTACTATCTTATAAAGATGTGGAAAGAAGAAGATGTTCTAACTGTTGTATGTACTGTAAGGCCCATCAGTGAGCCCATCAATGCTGCCTTTCAGTGCCCATCAGTGCTGCCTATCATTGCCATCTACCATAAGTGAGTCCAATTTGTGCCCATCAGTGCCGCCTCTCAGTGCTCATCCTTGCTGCATATCAGTGCCACCTATTAGTGTTGCATATTAGTGCCACCTCATCAGTGCAGGCTATGTGTGCAGCCTCATTAGTGCACATCAATGAAGAATAAAAATTACTTATTTACAAAACGTTCTTACAGAAACTAAGAAAAAAAACTTTTTTCTTTCAAAACCCAAAAATAAAAACCCAACGGTGATTAAATACCACCAAAAGAAAGCTCTATTTGTGTGAAAAGAATAAATAATACAAATTTCATATGGGTACAGTGTTGTATGACCGCCCAATTGTCATTCAAAGTGTGACAGCTGAAAGCCGGAAATTGGCCTGGGCAGGAAGGGGATAAAAGTTGCCTTTATTGAAGCGGTTAAACAGTTTTTTTCTTTAAATTTTTTTATTGGAAATGTCCGTTTTGCTGTAGTAGGTTGTATAAATCATACACCATTTCACGAATCGGTTAGAAGGTATCCCTAGAAATGTTAGTAAAGGAATTGTGAATTTTTAATGTTTGACTTTATGCAATATTATCTTTGCTACTCCCCACCAAATGGAATAAAAATAAATATATTTCCCAGGACTATGCCCAGCCCCCAATACCGATTGTTTGACAACCTCCGGCTTTTTAGCCTAAAAAATGGCTAAGAATGATTTCTAAGTTTCTGCTCCTATTGAATTCAGTGAAGTTCAAATGTATGACGTGAACTTTGGATATGTTTAGCAAAGCCACCCAGAACCGAACTAAACCCAAGTACTTACGGCTCATTGTTAATGACAAGTGTACTGTTTTTCCCAAAAAATAAGACCTAGCATTATTTTCCAGGGGGCTTTAATATAAGCCCTACCCCAAAAATAAGCCCTAGTTTAAAATGCTTGTAAAATCCTATAATCCACTCTATTACAGTAGTATAGAATATACAATGTGTGTTTCTGTAATATAATTGCGGGAAGAGAGCTCTGGCGGGTTTAAAGAATTGCAGAACGAAGGTATTTGGCACAATTACTGTATATTATAGAAACACACACATTGTACATTATATAATACTGTAATGGAGTGGATTATCGGATTTTACAAGCATTTTAACTCAGTTCATACTGGGGACTCCTGTCAGGCAGGGAGGGAGATGGGGAGAGAAGCCAGCACATTACATGGTAAGACCTACCCCGAAAATAAGCCCTACTGTGTCTTTTGTTGCCAAAATTAATATAAGACCCGGGTTTATTTTGGGGGAAACACGGTACATACATGTGTCAATCAGCCGGCCTTGCTACAGTATGAAACTACTCTCTGATGTGCGTCATTGTTAGAATTCAAAGCATTTCATGTGAAAAAGACAGCATGATCATTGGTGACCTGAGGAAAGTCGTCCAGTCTTACCGTTTCCTGGTAAAACACGCTTGTGGCAGGTTCTTTGTATACAAATTCTGCAGCACACAAATTAATGGAATTCCAGATTCCTTTGTATAGGGCTGAAGCTATAATGTGTAGCTTTATAATATGTGTCTAGAGCTTTTACATATGAATGGCTAAAGGGCATCCTCAGTAAAGGAAGGTGGAAGAAAAATGTTGAAGCCTGCGGCTCTTAGTACAGGTTTTGAGGGTTTACTTCTTGCTAAAATTTAAGTGGACTTCAGTTATTGCCCACATTGGTGGCATAGACCAATCAATGTGTCTTGTTTGTAAAGACCTAACCACTTACCGACTGTTACTGGCCAGGGACGCAGCCGATCAGACAGATCTGTGTCTGATCGGCTACATTGGTGGCTGGAGGAGAGATTTGGGGTCTAATAGACCCCAGATCTCCCCATAAAGAGGACATGTCACAGTGACACAGTCCATGATCTCACCAGGAATGTTGTTCATCCCCCTGTGATAGCAACAATGTTACTGTACAGTATATACTCGAGTATAAGCTGACTTTTTCAGCACATTTTTTTATGCTGAAAAAGCCCCCCTTGGGTTATACTCAAGTCTCCCGCTGTGTCGTGCAGTCTTAACTGCAGTCTGTGGCTGTCCACTGTAACAAAGCCCGCCTCCTCCTTGTCCGTGATAGACAGAACACTGACTCAATGCTGGGAAACTGAATCAGTTAAGACTGCATGACACAGCGGGAGATCAGGTACATGAGGCTGCAGATGGGTACAGTAAGGCATGCAGATGGGCACAGTGAGGCTGCAGATGGGTACAGTAAGGCATGCAGATGGGCACAGTGAGGCTGCAGATGGGCACAGTGAGGCTGCAAATGGGCACAGTAAGGCTGCAAATGGGCACAGTGAGTTTTCAAATGGGCACAGTTAGGCTTCAGATGGGCACATTAAGGCAGCAAATGGGAACAGTGAGGCTGCAAATGGGCACAGTGGGGCTGCAAATGGGCACAGTGAGGCTGCAAATGGGAATTGTTGACCCTCTTTTTACACTTACAGTTGCTGCTGCATTTCTGACTCTAGGTTTATACTCAAGTCAATAAGTTTTTTGTGTAAAATTAGGTGCTTCGGCTTATATTTGGGTAGGCTTATACTCAAGTATATATGGTAATAATAAAAAAAAAAATTAGAGACAGTGAAAAAAAAAAGTTTCGGATAAAATAAATAATGCCAAAGGAAAAAAATGTAAGCGCCCGTCACCCCAAGCTTACTCACAAATGCGAATGCATACATTACTTCCACACACATATGTAAGCAGTGATTGAACCACACACAATGAGAGTAATGATTCCAGTACCAGACCTCCTGTGTATCTCTAAACTCTAGTAGCCTGTAAAGGTTTTTAAAGCGTCACCTATGGAGAATGTTATGTACCGTAGTTTGTCGCCATTTCACAGGCGGACGCAATTTGAAAGCGTGAAATATTAGGTATCTATTTTTTTTTTCAGCATAACATTTTACAAAAAAAAAATATTATTGTGTTATATTGTGTTTAGAAAAAAAAATCTAAACTGCGTTTACCTTTACACACCTTGGATATAACTAATTAACTATGTGCGATTACTCCTGTATCTATATCTGGACTGATAACATACCTGAAAAGTAATTAGTGCTATATTAATTAAAAATAAAAACAATGCTACATTAATCAATAAACATATAAATGTGATTACTCCAGTACATATAGGACTTATTTGACCAATTTTGTTAGAAAATTAAATAAATAAATAATGACTGGTGATGACAAATATATACATTAAATGAATTAAGATAACATGTGTGACCAAAGTCTATCAAAGTGCTCCTGTGCTCCGTGCTCCAACGATGACTGTGCATCCACCTCTTATGGGGCTATATGGTTCCGCACCCACCAGGTAAGTTGGACTCCTCTACCTTATGGTAAAAAAGAGTTTGTTGTGCTTTTAGGTCTCTTGGGGGGGGGGGGGGGGGCTGTCCCACCAAAATGTCCACTGGACACTTCTACTGGTGTAACTTGCCTCCTACTAAGCCTTCAGTGCTCCAGGACCAGGATATGCAATATGTAAAAAAAGAACTCCTCATAGTGTAAGATCCTTTAGATATTTTTTTGTCCCCCCGCTATACTTACCTGAGTCCGATCTTGATCCAGTTCTGTGCTCAATAGCAGCGTTTCTCTCCCTTTTCACAAGGCAGATTGATAGACGGGGTGGGGCTGAACTGGGACTGCTTCATCTTGCAGTCCGCTAAAGGCACTGGGATTTTCAAAAAACATCCAACCCAGGGAGAACACCAAAATCAGATCATGGAGGTATGCCTGGGCAGCTACACAACTGGAGTTAGATTAGGGACAAGGACGTAGTTCATATTTAACTGTTATGCTGCAATCTGTTCAGCAAAGTTACATTATCCATTTTGAGCCTGGTCTAAAGTTATTCCAACGGGTGCATGTTGGTTCTAGCATATCTAAAGAACCATGGTCTGTAAAACACAAAGGGTCATCAAAGGGGTTAGCTCAGGAAGACAAGGAAAAGGAGTGTAATTGCTAAGAGTAACCAAGAACATGTTTAAGACACCAAGCAGCCCTTGCTAGGCGTGGTACCTGGTAAAGAAACAGGTCCCCTGGAAACGAAGGGGTCACTCCCTAGTAGTCATTCTCCAATAGCAATCAGAACTGAACCGGCATTATGGAGATCTCTGGCCTGGTCAGGAGATATAGGAAGGTAGGAGTTAATGAGCATGCATGAGGTCTGTGCTAGGTGCTCGGCAGGACTGGGAGTTACTTAGAGGTGCACTGGACTGGTGGAATGGGCACAAGCTCAGCACATCCTTCTTGATGCAACATCTACTAAGGACACAGTGGGCAGTGACCCAGATTTCAGATGAATTCTGCACTTTTACTGCACACAGTAGGATGGCTCATCTTAGTCGTAGAATAGCGTTCATGTTAGATTGTTGACATGACTGCATTTTCTGCCTGGCCCCAGTAATTGATGGGCATGCTCCACAGGAAAAAGGTACAACCGTGTGCAGGGTGAGTAGACCCTGTCCACAAGTTGGTGTAATTGCCAGGATACGCCCACCTCATGCACCCGAAGTCCGCTACTAAAGAGACCAAGGCTGTTTAGTTAGTTTGTTTTCTAGAACTTGCTCAGGCTTGCTCACAGACCTGGAATGTAACTATTGTGCTTTGCATTGGGTTCTGTGTCAGGTGCTGTTGTCAGACTGTCTGGAATCCTGAAAAGGACGTATATATAACATTCAAAACCCGGTAGAACCCCAGTGCTCCACAGGGTTTGCTCTGCGTCAGTGTTTGCGGGATTTGCCCACTGTTGGGTATGTGATTGTGATGCACTGTGAGTAATTTCCCCATCATGTAGGAGGCAGAGCTTGAATTTTACACCTTAGGCAACATGCCCTGTTTGTGGGTCTCTTCTGAACCACCGGAATGGAAGGGACTGAGGAGCCGTCTAATCCTAATGCTACAAACAGTTTGTATGGTGATGGCAACGGCTGCATCAGTTAGTAAAACGATTAGTTAATTTGAGCTAGCTTGGTCCAAATTATTAAAAGTGAATGTAAACCCGGAGTTCGGCTTTAAGTTGAGAGGAAGTCTATCTACCTATAAGACAACTCTGCACGTGACACTGGATATAAAATACATTGGTGCTAGCTCTATATTTGGCAAAGAGAGTTTTAGTTGAGAGGAAATCTATAGACAACTCTGCACGGGACAATGAAGATAAAAAAACAATTGCACTATCTCCATATGTGGCAAAGTTCCAGAGCAGACCTCAATGTCAGGTTATCTTGAGAATATTGCTCAATTTCTGCTGACTGTGCAACCAACCCACACCATGTTTTAAGGGTTAAGTTTTAAAGTACAGTTTATATACTGTCACATGGTTTAAAAAACACGCCGAGCGTTTACTTTGCAATATATTGTATTCCACTGTAATATGTTACTAAGTGTCATCAGATAATAATTGGGAGACATAAAAGATGGTGCGAGGCAAATGCGGGAAGTAAACATATGACAACTACTAAGTCTTCTAAGCTAATTCATTGGACAGTTTTTTTTTAATCAAATACTGTCATCAGAATTTATGTCTAGGCTATGGGATCATTCATATTTCATAAGTGGTTCTAAACTCAAAAGGTTTTTTACCCATTAAAGCAGAACTACACTAGACGTGCGGTTTGTTTCGTTCCGAATTAAAATTCAGACAAATTTTCGTTATTCGGAAATTCAGATGTATCGAAATTTAAAAATTAGAATAGTACCAAATTTAAACAAATTTGAAATAACGAAAAAAAATTCAGACGGAATTAGAATTGCTTTCGAATACTTTTTAATTTTTTTGTGACAGAACACTGTCATGTGGGCCAGTTCAGCAACACTTCGCTGGAATTTCGATATGCGCCGCGTAACTTGAATGCGCCGTCGTTTCTACTTTTCGAATTCCGAGCCAGAGTTTCAGCGCTTTTTCGTGGCGCACAGTCGCGCCTATTGATTTCCCCTGCAAATATGCAAATGAGGAGATCCCGACACGAACGGATGCACCATGTGTACATGCGCCGCGCGTTCTCGTCCGTCCGGCGCAAGTTATTTCTACAAAAGGCTGCTTTACAGTGGCCACAGGTCGGGGCGCTACAGGCGTTACCGACGATAAGAGCTAGCTACCCCCCACTTGCAGACAACACCTTGTCCATGCTTGCTGTCAAATTTTACAGAAGAGACTCATAGGTCTCCAGCCGAGATGACCTGACAGGGATTAAAGTTCAGCTTTCTCCTGTGTGTTTGCGGGGAGCAGCCATCTCAGAACAAAAGCATCACTGAGAGCAGGATAATTTAGTGCCGGAATGGCGCTTCTACGGGCGCATAACGCCCAACGGAAGGCATTGCGCTGACGTTTCCCGTGCATGGTGACGACGGAAGTTGTGACATCCCAAAGGGGGCGAGTGGAGCCTCTCCTGCGCACCCGTGGTTGATCCTGAACTAAGCCCTCTGGGCTGCCCATTTTACATATGCACACCCACTTCCCCTTGTGTCGCCAGCGCATATCGTTATTGGCGCAAGTTTACGCGCAACTTGGTAACAGATGGCAAAGGGTCATAGAAATGAGAAGCGTTACTCTGGAGCAAAATGCTCCCATCTACCTGTCTGGCCCTGTGTGTTTTGTAAGGGACTGGGGCGGGGCGGGCCTTTTAGACAGAAGAGACTCTGGGGACTCATTAAGATAATGTAATGTAACGCACATCCCTTCTCCACCATCCCTCCCTCTTGGGGATGTGTTGGTATTGAGGGGCTGCCTGCAGGGGATTTATTGAGGGGCTGCCTGTTTACCATAATCCCTTTATGTTTATCTTAGTGTGTTTCTATCTACAAGTGTTCAATTACCATTGGTTCTTTCTTGTCCCCTACCCCCTCCCCTCTATGACAAGGCTAAGGGGGAGTGTCCCTAACTGTGTGTAAAAGTGTATGTTTTGTATTTAATAAACCGGTAATGCTCCGCATGTTTAACCCTCAACACCTGTGTGTTAAGGGCTGGTTATGGGCGAATCTGCAGGCTGCGGGTGCGTTTGAGGACAGAAGACACAGGTCTGGCGGATGTGCCCACCTGGGGTATGCGAGATCCGTCACACTTTTTGAATAGGTTTTAAATTCGAATTTGATAAAGGAATAGACTAGATTTTTTTTATTATTATATTCCTTTCATTTTAATTCTATTTTATACTTTTTGGAAATTGGAAAAATGTTCGAATTGAAAAACTTTTCGAATTGGAAAACTTTTCGAATTCGAAAACTTTTTGAATTTGAATTGTTTTCCAATTTCCAAAGGGAATAAAATAGAACAGAAAATAAAGGAATAGATTAGAACAAAATATATATATAATTTTATTCTATTCCTTTATTTTTTATTCTATTTTATTCTTTCTGGAAATTGGGAAACTATTCAAATTTAAAAACTATTCAAAATTAAACAAAACAAATTCCAAAAACGAATAAAACAAATTTAACTAAACAAATTGATTAAAATGAAACAAAACAAAACTATTTTTTTTTTAGTTCTGCACATGTCTAAACTAAATTGCATCTGAACACCACAAATCGATGCGGTTCAATTCATTTTTAATATATCAAAGCAAACTCAGCCATCCATCCGTGTCTCCATGATTTATTTTGTTAAGCAATCACTTTGATACCCCCCCCCTATCATTTCTGGTGATGGCCATCTTGAGTAATTGCAGATGATTTATGTAGCATTTACAGTACTTCCTGGAATCTATCTTCCCTTCGTTCAGGCACAATGCAGGCAGTAGGAAAAATAGTGGCCCAAATTCACAAAGCCCTTACGCCGGCGTATCTCGAGATGCGCCGCATAAGTGTATATATGCGCCGGCGTCTCTATGCGCCGTACCCACAGGACTATATACGCCTGAAAATAGGCTTCTTCCGACCGACGTAACTTTCCTACGCCGCCGTATCTTGGGCGCATAGTTACGCTGGACACCCCATTGCAAATATGCAAATGAGGGAGATACATCGATTCACGAACGTTGATGCGACAGGCAGAAAAGATACGCGGTTTGCGTAAGGCTTACGTCCGGCGTAAAGTTACCCCTCATAAAGCAGGGGTAAGTCATGCAAAGTTATCGACAAGGGAACAGCCGTCGTATTGTACGTCGTTTACATAGTACTACGTGAAAAGGGCTGTGCGTAGGTTACGTTCAGTGATTCGACATATCTTAGGTGTTTGTCGCAACGTGATTCTGTGCATGCGTACTGGGATGCGTCCAAGAGCCGACGCATACGCCGTTCGTGCGGCCCTTCATTTACATGGGGTCACGCTTCATTTAAATGGAACACGACCACTTCCTTCCTACTTTGAATTACGCCGGCTTACGCCTACGAATTTACGTTACACCGGCGCAACGTTGGGAGCATTTGCTTTCTGAATACCATGCTTGCCTCTCTGAATTGCGCCGGCGTAGCGTAAAGATGCGCTACGCCGGCATAAAGATGCGCAGATCTACGTGAATCCAGGCCAATAAGTATAAACCTCTTTTTTTATTTAGCAAAAAAAATTTACCTTTACAAATCACTTGCCGACCACCTAACTGTAAATGTACATCATTACTTTGACGTTATATACCCGGGTTATGGCAGTAGCTAGCTTTTAAGTGCTTTGTACCATTGCTGACAGCTGAAGGTAAACAAAACAGTTGGGATAAGTATCAGTAATTGGTATTGGCAAGTCTTAAAACACAAGTATCAGTGTGCATCCCTATTTAAAAATATGCTCTTTGATGTACCTGAGGGAAGCAACCTGGGAGCTGTTCTGCAACAAAGTCGACTTCCTGTGAGATGTGCTTGTTGTGAATATCAGGAAGCTCCTTGAATTCTGCGCCTTGCCCTTTTCTTTTAGGGGATAGAGAAAAAGGAAGAGGTGCCAGGAGTCAGAAATATTGGCCTTAAAGTGGAGTTCCACCCATTTTTTTATGTTTGTCTGTGCTGCATGCCCTAATCTCATAGGGCCAGATTCACGTACATCCGCGCATTATTGGACCGGCGTAGCGCACCGCCTTTACGTTAGACTGGCGCAATATAGCGGCGCAATCACCCTATTCTCGTCGGTTTTAAGCAGAAATTTGCGCCTGCGTAATGTTATTTCAGAGGCGCAAGGCGGAGTAATACATTGGGAAGGACGTGGGCGTGCTACATTGAAATGAGCCGTGACCCCATGCAAATGAAGGGCCGGCCGGCTCGCGCATGCGCGCTTGAAGCAGACCATGGTCAGCACCTCTGTGCGCATGCTCACAACTCGGGAACGGCGCAATCAGTGAAATTGGAAGTGGACTAGGGCAAATTAGTGAACTACGCAGACAGCATAAATAGACAGAGACAAACACACTTCCTTTGCAAAAGTACATCCCTTTGTATCCCTCCCTATACAGCAAGGTGCTATTGTTCTGTTGTTTATTAACGTTTGTTTGTTTGTTTGTTTGTGACATGTCTTTGAGATATTTGGGGACTGTTTTGCAGAGTAATTTTTGTCTTTTATTTGTTTTCTTTGTTGTTATTTTGTTTAAATTATATTTTTGCTGGGCATTTTTTTTTGGTCCTGTTTGTGTATGATTTGGGAATGTGGGGGTGACATTCCTGCCGGAAAAGGGGTGTCACCCTCATTTGTGGTGGAGAAGTGATCCCCAGGTCCGTGTGAATGGTGTATGAATGTACAGTGACATAATTGGAGCCGTGGCATGGCATTGCAGCTCACAAGTCCTGCATGGTGGGCTTGTGCCAATCCAATGTGATGAGGATGTGGGGTGTGTGTGCTAGGGACCACAGTGGTGTGCATGCATGCATTCTCATTGTGCCACGATTAATGTGTGTGTTTAACGTGCAAAGATGCCTAATGTGAGCTGTCTCCTGGCTGCTCTTCCCTCAGAAGACGGGGTAGCCTTGGTTAGGGGGGTTCCGTATAGGAGTCATGAGATGGGTCCCAGTGCATATGCAGAGTCACCCTGAAGGGATAAGACAGGAGGATGTTAGTAGTGCATGTGCCCCTTGTGATTTCAGCATCATGGGGGGGAGGGACAGTCATGCCTGCCACCCATGTCACTCACCAACCAGCCAGCTGTCCCCATACATGTTCTGTTCGAAATCTGTGGGGATGGGGCTCTGATTGTATATGTAGCTGTCATAGGTGGTGTCATGTGTTGGGCTGGTGTTGGGCTCCTGCAGGGTTGTGGTTAATTCCAGGATGGCATGAGGGGTGAATCTGAAGATGCGAGACACCTCAGAATCACTCATGCCAAAGATGTCTATGCGTGTGTGATATATCAAGTGAAGAGTGAGGGGCTTGTATCAGATTAGATTAGACCGTGTTTGTAATTTGTATGTATGTTATGTATTGTTGTATATATGTATGTATATTTTTTGTAAAAAATGTTTCTTAAAGCAAAGAAATTTTTTTTGTTAAAAAAAAAAAATCCTCTCAAAACGAGATACGCAAGAAATCTACTTTTTTTTGTCTAGCGTCATTTCGTTAGACAGGCGCATCCGTCCGCGCAAAACTGCGCTAGACACACCATTGATTTGCTATTCAAATATGCTAATGAGGGAGTTACGGGGATCTACAAAAGAACGTTGGTGCAGCGCAGGCTACGCGCTGTGCGCAACAGCTGCACGGCCTGTCTAAAATTAGACCATATAAAAGGTGGTATAAAATTAGACAATTCGTCTACATGTCAGAGAAAGCAACACTGTTAGTGAGGAGCTGAGCAGTCACACGTGTTGCACAACAATCTGTATGCCAACATGCCAGTGGCATCCATGCTCATAGCTATACTACTGACTTTAGATGAGCAAAGAAGGAGGAGGGCACGGAGGAGGACACGGGAGAGTTTTTTTTTTGTTTTTTACAAAAAAAAATCTTTGCTTTAAGAAACATTTTTACAAAAAATATACATACATATATACATCAATACATAACATACATACAAATTACAAACACGGTCTCACTATCTTTCAATAGCCCTTTAAAACCTTGATGGATATAAGAATCTAATCTGATACAAGCCAATAATCTAATCTGATACTCTTCACTTGATATATCACACACCCATAGACATCTTTGGCATGAGTGATTCTGAGGTGTCTCGCATCTTCAGATTCACCCCTCATGCCATCCTGGAATTAACCACAACCCTGCAGGAGCCCAACACATGACACCACCCATGACAACCATGACAGCTACACAGGGCCGCCATCAGGAATTTTGGGGCCCCTTACACAGCTTCAGGCATGGGACCCCTGGAGCAGAGAACCGGGGGGGGGGGGTGGGGTGCTGCCGCCGCAAATTGAGAAGATATATAAAAATATATCTATATAGAAAAAAAAGAAATAAAATATAAAAAATATATAAAAGATTTTTATAAAAAACAGGAGGGTTGTCCAGGGGCCCTGGGGACCTCTGGGCCCTTTAATAATAATTAATATATATATATATATATATATATATATATATATATATATATATATATATATATATTTATATTAAAAAAAAAATATATATAAAAATATTTTTTTAATAAAAAAAGGGGGTTGTCATCTGGGGCCCTGGGGAACTCTGGGCCCCTGGGGACCTCCAGACCCCTAAAAAAAAATGGCCCTTCAATAAAAAATAAAAATAAAAATATATTTAAAAAATATATATATTTTTTTATAAAAAATAAATAAAAGTGGGGTTGCCATCTGGGGCCCTGGGGGCCTCTGGGCCCCTGGGGACCTCTAAAAAAATAAAAGAAAAATAATTGCCCTTTAATAAAAAATAAAATAAAAATATATAAATTTTTTTTTTTTTTTAATAAAAAATAAATAAAAAAGGAGGTTCCCATCTGGGCCCCTGGGGACCCCCGGGCCCCTTACAGGTGTAATGCCTGTACCCCCCTGATGGCGGCCCTGCAGCTACATATACAATCCTAGCCCCATCCCCACAGATTTCGAACAGAACATGTATGGGGACAGCTGGCTGGTTGGTGAGTGACATGGGTGGCAGGCATGACTGTCCCCCCCCCCCATGATGCTGAAATCACAAGGGGCACATGCACTACTAACATCCTCCTGTTTTATCCCTTCAGGGTGACTCTGCATATGCACTGGGACCCCATCTCATGACTCCTATACGGAACCCCCCTAACCAAGGCAACCCCGTCTTCTGAGGGAAGAGCAGCCAGGAGACAGCTCACATTAGGCATCTTTGCACGTTAAACACACACATTAATCATGGCACAATGAGAATGCATGCATGCACACCACTGTGGTCCCTAGCACAGACATATCACATCCTCATCACATTGGATTGGCACCAGTCCACCATGCAGGACTTGTGAGCTGAAACACCACGCCACGGCTCCAATTATGTCACTGTACATTCATACACCATTCACACGGACCTGGGGATCACTTCTCCACCACAAATGAGGGTGACACCCCTTTTCCGGCAGGAATGTCACCCCCATATTCCAAAATCATTCACAAACAGAACCCCAAAAAAAAAAAAAATTGACCAGCAAAAAAAAAAAAAATGCCCAGCAAAAATCAAATTTAAAAAAAATAACAACAAAGAAAACACATAAAAGACAAAAATCACTCTGCAAAACAGTCCCCAAATATCTCAAAGACACGTCACAAACAAACAAACAAACAAACGCTAATAAACAACAGAACAAAAGCACCTTGCTGTATAGGGAGGGATACAAAGGGATGTACTTTTGCAAAGGAAGTGCGTTTGACTCTGTCATTTTATGCTGTTTGCGTAGTTCACTAATTTGCCCGGGTCCACTTCCAATTTCACTGATTGCGCCGTTCCCGAGTTGTGAGCATGCACACAGAGGTGCTGACCATGGTCTGCTTCAAGCACGCATGCGCGAGCCGGCCGGCCCTTCATTTGCATGGGATCACGGCTCATTTCAATGTAACACGCCCACGTCCTTCCCAATTTGTATTACTCCGCCTTGCGCCTCTGAAATAACGTTGCGCAGGCGCAAATTTCTGCGTAAAACCGATTGCGCCGCTACATTGCGCCAGTCTAACGTAAAGGCGGTGCGCTACGCTACTGCTATTGCATGCATCGTTCACCCTAGACATTTCACCGGAGCCATGAGGTAACATGCCATTCCATAATTTCGCAGCGGCTCCTCTGGGGGTAGCGCTACATGTCAATCATAAATCCTCCCGTACTGAAGGTTTTTTCTGACATGATCCTTACAGCAGAGCATTCTTCCTTGAATACATATTGGGCTACCTCTCAGCCAGTGATACATCCTGTCCCTGGAGGGGGAGTGTCCAGTAGGGGGCTGGAGTGTGAATAAATAGTCTGAGACACTGCAAGTGCAGCAGCTGATTAATAATTATAACATCACTCCCATACAGATTTACAGATGCACATATAAACACACAGCTATTTCTCCAGAATAACAAAAGGTAGGAATCTGAAACCAAGTTTGTTGAAATCCCTGCAATGTACACAGATCACCCAGAGTGGAATGTTTTTTTTCTCAACAAAAGTGGAGTTACTCTTTAACCCCTTAAGGACCGCCGCATGTACATTTATGTCGGCAGAATGGCACCGACAGGCACATCAACGTATATATATGTTGGTGCCTTGAGGGGGTTCGGGGGTTCGATCGGGACCCCCCCCCGTACATGCGGCAGTCCGGTTACCTGGCCGAGCGATCCGGGACGAGGGGGCGGCTGTTCGTTTTTGTCCGCCCCCTCCGGATCGCTCTCAGCCAATACGCGCGCTCCCCTGAAGTGTCACTTCCTCCTCCTGTGTAAACACAGGAAGGAGGAAGTGATGTGATCTCTCCCTCAGCGGTTTTTTCAACCACCGCTGAGGAGAGATCACATCGCACAGTAAGTCTAAACAACACTACACTGACACACTTTACACATAGGCACATTTAACCCCCGCGATCGCCCCCCCCTGTCACAGTGTCACTGAATGCAGTGATTATATGTATGATCACTGTAGTTAGTGTCAGTGTGACAGGCAGTTAGTGTCAGGTCCAGGGTAGCCCCCGTACCCCCCCTAATAAAGTTTTAACCCCTTGATGACCACCCTAGTTAACCCTTTCACTCCCTATTGCCAGCGTCACTAAGCGATCATTTTTCTGATCGCTGTATTAGTGTCGCTGTTCCCGCTAGGTAGCTATTTTTTTTTTTTGCGATTTTTTTTTTACTTAAAGCGGAATTTCACCCTAAATATAAGCCCTCCCATGTGATCCAGCATACTGGCGTCAGCGCCAGTATGCTGTTTTTTTTTTTTAAATTCATGTACTCACTGTCTTATGCAGAATTTTATTTTTTTTACCCCGCGGTGGACGGCGCCAGTATAGCGCGTCACATCTTACGAAAGTACCCGAAAAGGACTCGGGTAATCTCGGCGAAAATGCGGCGCCTGCGCACAGACCTAGGAGCTGACTGCGCAGGCGCCGTATTTCTCCGAGTCCTACGGCTATGGCGCGTCACGCCCTCCGAAAAACGCCGAAATAGGACTCGGAGAAATACGGCGCCTGCGCAGTCAGCTCCTAGGTCTGTGCGCAGGCGCCGCATTTTCACCGCGATTACCCGAGTCCTTTTCGGGTACTTTCGTAAGATGTGACGCGCTATACTGGCGCCGTCCACCGCGGGGTAAAAAAAATAAAATTCTGCATAAGACAGTAAGTACATGGATTTAAAAAAAAAAAACAGCATACTGGCGCTGACGCCAGTATGCTGGATCACATGGGAGAGGGTATATATTTAGGGTGAAATTCCGCTTTAAGACATGTGGCTGAATACATTTTGGCCTAAATGATTGACTAAAATTTAGTTTATTTGATTTTTCTTATAACAAAAAGTAAAAAATATTGATTTTTTCAAAAATGTCGCTCTATTTTTGTATATAGCGCAAAAAAAAAAAATCGCAGAGGCGATCAAATACCACCAAAAGAAAGCTCTTTTTGTGGGAAGAAAAGGACGCAAATTTTATTTGGGAGTCACATCGCACGACCGCGCAATTGTCAGTTAAAGCGACGCAGTGCCGAATCGCAAAAAGGGGCCTGGTCATTTACCTGCATTTTGGTCCGGGTCTTAAGTGGTTAAGTAAGCAAAAAATAAACTGTTACTGGGAATCTACCAGTCTGGGCAATTCAGACGAGGGAATTTCCACTGGACTGTAATGGAAGGGTTGGAGCACAAAGAGCTTGGGCACAGTATGGCTCAGACTGCTGGATATGGGTGTGGTCATAGTGTTGTTTGTTCTTATAGCTCCAGATGGCAGCGGGTTCCAGATGTTCCGGGTGACGTCACCCTGCTCTTTTTTCTATCACATCATTGCTCTCCCACTTCTGCCTTTCCTTTGAAGATGCTCTCCTCTCCTTGTCATCCAAGTGCAGTCTGACACATTATCTTTGTACTGTTTGCTGGGGAACAGCTTGCAGAAAGCACCAACTGCTGGCCCTCCGAAGTATGGTACTACTGCATGGCTGGAGCATAGCCATAGAAATTACAGGATTTAACCCCATCCTCTCTAGCTCCATAATTGTAATCATTATGTCACTGCTAGTTCTCCAGAAAAAAAAAAAAACTGTAGATACGCTATATTACCAAAAGTATTGGGACACCTGTCTTTACACGCACATGACGTTTAATGGCATCCCAGTCTTAGTCCGTAGGGTTCAATATTGAGTTGGCCCACCCTTTGTAGCTATAACAGCTTCAACTCTTCTGGGAAGGCTGTCCACAAGGTTTAGGAGGGTGTCTATGGGAATGTTTGACCGTTCTTCCAGAAGAGCATTTGTGAGGTCAGGCACTGATGTGGATTACATTTGGTGACATAGTGTATCTCATATGCATCTATGACAAGTAAAGTGTCACCGAGTGCTTGAATATAAATTAATTTCCTCTTCAAAATGCCAACTGGCCATAATTTATGGGCAGTGAAACAGTTTACAAACACGAAGAACCTTGTCCTTCTTTTTAATGTCACCTTCCATTTTCAAAGTGTCATTCCACCCACAACTGACATTTTAGTCCCTGGTAGAAGATGGGACATTAAAGCACCTGGCATGTATGGGTGCTCAACCTGTGGCTCTCCAGCTGTTGCAGAACTTCAAATCCCATTTGTATTTGTATCATGGTACTTGTAGTTCCGCAACAGCTGGAGGGCCACAGGTTAAACACCTCTTTGCCATTTTGAGGGGTTTCCAAAAAAAGTAGACAGAAACTCCAAGGTTATTTTGAAAAATAAAATAAAAAATCCATGACACAGACATCTCACTGTAGTAATATCCAAGACATAAAAATCTAGAGGCAGGATTAGGGTTGCCATCTTTTCTTTATTTTTTTAGTATAAACTATACATATACTTTGCAATTAAATAACATTTTTAATCATATTAAGGTTAATCCCAAGAGTCCCCCATTACATCAGAGTCAACAGAGTTCCCCTTTTACATCTGAATCCGCAGAGTTCCCTTAAGTGAAAGGCGAGACCCTGCAGACTCTGATGTAAGGGAGAACTCTAGGGATTCGAACATAAGGGATGCTCTGGGAACCCTGATTTAAGTGGGAACTGATGTATGGTGAGGTCTCTGATGTAAGGGGGGACACTGTGGCCTCTGGTGTGAAGGGGAACTCTGATGTAAGGGGTGCTCTGAGAACTCTGATTTACCTTAGTGTACTCACTCAGAGGCAGGAGAGATAAGGTGGAGACTTCAGTCGCAGACAGGGATGGATGGTGAGCTCACTCACCCCTTGCCAGTCAGCACCTCTCATCCAGATGTAGCTGAGGCTGCTAGACTTCAAATTGAGTGCTGGCTTTGGGTAGTGTGAAAGAGAGTGTAACAGACACTCTCGGCTTAGACAACTGCAGTCAGCAACAGTGCTGGGAGGCCATAGTCAAGCCTGAATAATGTGTCCGTGTTTCAGGCAGTTTGAATCCTGGACACGTTTTCAAACCCAAACTGCCTGGGTGAATCCCGGACAGGTAGCAACCCTAGGCAGAATCACCCCATCAAGCTCCACCCACGACTAAAACATTGTAGGTGACAACACCCCGTCCCTGTCTCCTAACTGTGCCCCTGTGTTGTCACCCTATCACATGCTCTGCCAATGAACACTCCAGCTGTCATGCTGACCCACATTGTACAGGTTGCAGCCAATAGGAAACTCACACTGAGAAATCACTTTCAGTAGTTGCTGGAGGAAGAGGCAATGGGAGATCATCAGTGCTAATAATATGCAACAAAGTATAAAAATAGGTGAAAAATGACAAGGATACTGTTGCAAAAATGACAATTGTTTATAACACACAGTTATGTCAGGCAGGACTCACATTTACTATACAGTGAACACTACGGGCCAGATCCACAAAGGAATTACGCCGGTGTATCTATAGATACACCGGCGTAATTCGAATTTCCCGCCGGCCTGTCATTGTTTTCTATCCAGAAAACAAGATACGCCGGACTTACGCTAAGATACGACTTGCGTAAGTTTCTTATACCGTTGTATCTTAGATGCATATTTACGCTGGACGCTAGGGGCGCGTCCGCGTTAAATATGCAAATGAGGTAGATACGGCGATCCACGAACGTACGTACGCCTGGCGCAGTGTGTTTACGTCGTTTGCGTAAGCGTCTGTACGGCGTAAAGATAAAGCTGCTATAGTGAGGTGCAGCCAATGTTAAGTATGGACGTCGGGACAGCGTCGTTTTGGACGTCATTTACGTCGTTTGCCTAACTCGTTCGCGAATAGGGAATTGCGTATATTACATACACGTCGTTTTCATTGACTATTTGCGACGTGATTTCACGCATGCGCACTAGGGTACGTCCACGGCTGGCGCATGCGCAGTGTAAAAAAAGCGTAGTTTGCGTCGAGTCATTCATAATTATACTAAACCATGCCCCCCACTAGTAAATTCGAATTACACCCGCGTACGTCGGCCCATTTACGCTACGCCGCCGTAAGCTACAGCGGCATTTCATTGAGGATTCGTAATACGCCGCTGTGGCTTACAGCGGCGTAGTGTAAATAGGATACGCCGCGCTGGCGTCCCATCTTTGTGGATCTGGCCCTACATATATATCGTTCAATATATGCATTCACTTTGTAATCAATGATTTCATAATTACATGAAGTGAATTCGTCATTTGTAAGATAACCATATAAGGACCCCCGCACGCACATATACGGCCACAGAATGGCACGTACAGGCACAAGGGAGTAAATTTACGTCCCCGCCTAAGTGCGGTTCGGGGGTCCCATCGGGACCCCCTCCGCGGCGTGCGGGGGTCCCCCTGGCTCCGGGAGCGATCCGGGATCAGCGGGCGGATGTCGGCGCTTACCCGCCCCCCCGCGATCGCTCCCAGCCAATGGGAGCACGCTCCCATCCTGTCAGTTCCTCCTCCTGTGTTTACACAGGAAGGAGGAAATGACGTCACCTCTCATCGCAGCGCTAGGTCCCAGCGCTGCTGATGAGAGAAGACATCACAAGTAAGTGTGCACCAACACAACACTGACACACACTCACATAGGCATATTAACCCCTTGTGATCGCCCCCCCCACCCCCCCTGTCACAGTGTCACTGAATGCAGTGATCTAATCACTGCATTTAGTGTCAGTGTGACAGGCAGTGTAAAAAACAGTTAGTGTTAGGTTCAGGATAGCCCCCCCACCCCCCCTAATAAAGTTTTAACCCCCTGATCACCGCCCTAGTTAACCCTTTCACTCCCTATTGCCAGCGTCACTAAGCGATCATTTTTCTGATCGCTGTATTAGTGTCGCTGTTCCCGCTAGGTAGCTATTTTTTTTTATTGCGATTTTTTTTTTTACTAAAGACATGTGGCTAAATAAATTTTGGCCTAAATGTTTGACTAAAATTTAGTTTATTTGATTTTTTTTAACAAAAAGTAAAAAATAGTGTTTTTTTTTCAAAAATGTCGCTCTATTTTTGTATATAGCGCAAAAAATAAAAATCGCAGAGGTGATCAAATACCACCAAAAGAAAGCTCTATTTGTGGGAAGAAAAGGACGCAAATTTTGTTTGGGAGCCACGTCGCACGACCGCGCAATTGTCTGTTAAAGCGACGCAGTGCCGAATCGCAAAAACACCTTGGGTCATTTACCAGCGTATTGGTCCGGGTCTTAAGTGGTTAACATAGAATGTCACTAGAAGAAGTTTCGTATCAGGTCAGAGCTGCGTGCAAACATCATGTGCAGCTAATATGAATCATGGTGGTCTGAGGGGCGGGATTGTGGGAGGAAGTGACGGGACCTCGGGTGAAGCACAGCAGACTCAGGCTTTCATATCTAAACCCGCACAGCTTTAGTATGAATTATAAACAATGTATCAGTTCTAGGGCTCTAAACTCATGTTTGTACCACTATTCAGTACTATATAAACGTATGGGGCCGCCTCTCACTACCTTTAAGGTCCACTTCTAGATATTTCTTACTTTACAGGTTTAAAAAATATTCTAAATTTAACCACTTGACGTCCGCGCTATAGCCAAATGACGTCTACAGCGCGGACCTGAATTTCTGGGAGGCCATCAATAGACGTCCTCCCCTTTGCACGCACCCCACACGTCCCCTGCAGGGTGCATGCAGCGCACGCTGTGATCACCGAGTCCCGGCCCCTTACCACATGATCAGCTGTCAGCCAATGACAGCTGATCACGTGATGTAAATAAAGCTCAGTAATCATTTTTTTTCTCCTCACGCTGACAGATCACCGACTTTTGTGTAAGGGACATCGGCCCCCAGTGGAAGTGGCACATCAGCCTCATCAGTGCCCACCAGTACCGCCTGCCAGTGCCCCTGCCTGTGCAATAAAGTGCCACCTATCAATGCCAATGAGTGCCACCTATCAATGCCCACCCCACCAGTGGTGCCAATCAGTGCCTCGTCCAGGCCACCTAGCAGTGCTGCCTATCAGTCTCATCTACCAGTGCTGATCAGTGCCCATCATTGCCACCCATCAGTGCCCATCACTGCCACCTATCAGTGCCCATCACTGCACCTATCAGTGGCAATTCTCAGTGCCCACCAGTGCCACCTATCAATGACCTTCAGTGCCACCTCTCAGGGCCCACCAATGCTGCCTCTCAGTGCCCACCAGTGCCGCCTCTCAGTGCCCACCAGTGCTGCCTAGCAGTGCCCACCAGTGCCACCTTATTGGTGCCCATCAGTGCAGCCCATCAGTGCAGCCTATCGGTGCCCATCAGTGCAGCCGCATCGGCGTACATCAATGAAGGAGAAAAATTACCAGTTTGCAAAACTTTATAACAAAATATAAAACGGTTTTGTATTTTTTTTTTTTATTCTGTCTTTTAAATTTTTTTCAACAAAAAATAAAATCACAGAGGCCACCAAAAGAAAGCTATATTTGTGAGAAAAAAATTATAACATTTTTATTTGGGTACAGCGTTGTATGACCGCGCAATTGTCATTCAAAGAGTGAGAGCGCTAAAAGCTAAAAATTGGTCTGGGCAGGAGGGGGGTTTAAGTGCCCAGTAAGCAAGTGGTTAAACTAGGGTCAAGAGGAGGGGAGTGAGGAAGGTGGTACTTTACATGAAGCACGTGGTAGTAAGAGAGTAAATAGGTGAACATAAGGAAAATTAATTGCATATTGTAGTGCAAACATAAATATATTTGATATCAATGGTAAATGTAAACATACATATAATGCATTGATGAATAGTATAAACATACATGTAACGCTAATATCAATGATAAATGATAAGCATGGTAATAGCAATAGAAATGGCAATAATATCTCATGATATAACAATAAAATTCCATAGTTCACCAAAAACAGGAATTATATAAAACCATAATTGCCAAATAACGCCTGCAGGACCTATGGTCTCACTGAACCTGAGGTGAGTATTGCATAATAACTTGAAGGCCTGGGTAAAATTAATCGAAACACAGCATCTGGTAGCTCTACGTGTTTCGTGGCTTTTATGCCACTCGTCAGGAGCAAGCACGTGATGTATCGAAAATGAAATTATTATAAATAAATCATCAAGTATATGTAAAGACGTGGTTAGGATTAGGGTAATGATTACCCCACACCCAGTGCATGCTTACTTACTGAGGTTTTGTATATTGATGGCGTGGTGGTAGGGCACTGCAAGCCATCCAAGGGCACCTCCAACCGCGAGTTGTGGCGGACAACTTCACGGAGACGACGCAAGCGACAACCAGGCAGGCATGGATACATGAGGCACCTCTGTGGGAGAAGTGAAAAGTAATGAGCCAAAAGGGGGAAAGTTATAGAGCAGGCGGCAGAAAGGGTGGGCATAGTGGGCACTCTTGAGTCCTTTGGCTCTATTAGCCCCCTGTGCATCGGAAAATTCAAGCGGCGAGGAAGGAAAGGGAAGGATCAGAGGAGGAAGATCTCAGTAAATGCAGGAGCCATCAGCTCAAGGGACACATTGGATTGATAGTAAGTTCGACCCCTTGTGATTTTTTTTATTTTGACTAAACTAAAGCCAGTGGTGGCTGGTGCTCAAAATGTATGGGGGGAAAAAAACAAACTGAAAAACCCCATCAATTGCAGCCAATGTGCCCATCAAACAGCCACTGTGCCCATTAATTGCAGCCACTGTGCCCATCAATTGCAGCCACTGTGCCCATCAAATGCCGCCACTGTGCCATCAATTTAAGCCACTGTGCCCATCAAATTTCGCCAATGTGCCCATCAATTGCAGCCAATGTGCCCACCAAATGCCGCCACTGTAACCATCAATTGCAGCCAATGTGCCCATCAAACGCTGCCACTGTGCCATGAAATGCTGCCACTGTGCCCATCGGTGGGGCAGGGAATGACGGCTGCGAGCGGTGTCCTCCATGCGTCTCCTCCTGTCCTGTCCTTCCGTCAGGCATCCAATCACAGCGCCTGTCATTTCAACCAATCAAGTGAAGGGTAACAAACCCGAGCACCTGATTGGCAGAGAGGCAGTTCAGTGTTAGGAAAGCGAATATTAATTCGCTTTTCTAACACACCTGGGTGGACTGTGGATGCCAAGCATGGCGCTCGCAGTGCACCTTTTTGACACCTATTATAGCTTATGGCTCTAATCAGATGCTTCAAAAACAGATTCCGCAGCTGTAATTCAGGCGCCTGGCTCCTGAAACAGGTCTGGGCACTTTATTAGGGGTTGGCAATCTATCTATTAGTGATAGCGGGGGTGGCAAGAGAGAGGGGGCGGCGCCAGTGCGCCCTTATGGACGCACCGCCACTACCCTTAGGGATCTGTCCGCAGTCCGCTAATCCCCTGCTGATCAGAGCAGAGAAGGTGGAGCACAAGTCTGTGTCTCCCATAGGTGTGCGCAGCCTATGACATTTGGTTGTGCACCTCAAAGCTATATATATATCTATATATATATATATATATATATATATATATATATATGACAGTAGAGCAGTGGACAATGCCAGTAGTTAATTTATATTATTTTTTTATTATACTTTTTTTTACAATTTTATTATTTTTTTACAATATATTTTTTGAAATGTATTATTTTTTTTTACATTTTTTTTTAGGAGCCCCATTGGGTTTGGTGAAACAGACCCCTGATGTCTCACTTTTGAGATAGAGAAAGAGACTGAGGACAGAGATTCTTCAGTCCCTTTCTCTGCAGCCAAGCGGCAGGGGGAAATTGCACAGCGCGACATAATTAGGGTGTGCCCAGGCACTCCTGGCACACCCTGTGCACACACATGTGGTGTCTCCTCAGTTTCTGCAGAGTGGTGAAAATGGACCGAGCACAGGCCCGCTCTGCTCTATAGGTGGCCAGGTTTTCACCTGCTCGGGGTGCACAGGTGTTTCATGCATCTGCATGCAGGCAGTCCAGTTTATGTATGTTGGGATGAAGCTTCTGGTCCCAGTTTGGCAGCTGTATGGGTGCAGGTATGTGACCACCAACGTACACTGTCGGCATTCGGTGCCACGCACTCACACGGCGGTCACATTGGGACCAGTAGAGCTGCTGCGTCCCAATAGACATAAAAGGGACTGTGTGCCCATGGATGTACAGACCGCCTGTGAAGACAGCCCATCACACGGGTGTATGGATTGCTGGTGAAGACAGAACTAGAAATGGTAATTATTTCCATATGTATTGTGTGCCAGTTATTTATAGTCTCTCGTTTAATGTCTCTGTCTGGCTTAAATCACCAGTAATTGATAAACCTAAAGGGTCTGCTCTGCCAGGCAATTAAGTATAATAGAGAGGAGGGGGGTAAGGGAGAGAAGACAGTTCCTGGGGGACCGATAGTGATTAGATGGATTTTCTTTCTTGCCCGCGCCATGTGTCCCCCCCCAGCAGCTGATGGCAGGCGTCTGCTGGTCCCCACAGATATGATTTAATTTCCCAGTCTGACCAGAAGCTGCTGGGTAGGTCAACTCTTCTTATCCATGCGATGCTTAAAGCGACAATAACCCCAAATAGCTTGCAGCTTAGCAGTCAGAACAGTTACAATACAATTCAATACAGGAGAAATCAGAAGGCCTTGCTCATTAATAGCTGATCATTGTAAGCCCCCCTGTCAGTTGTAAAGGGTTTACTAAATGATACTGTACATCTTATGCCGCGTACACACGATCATTTTTTGTGATGAAAAAAAACGACGTTTTCTGTGAAGTAAAAAACAACGTTTTTGAAACGTCACTTTTCAAAGACGATGTTGCATACACACCATCGTTTTTTTCACAAAAAAGCGAGGTTACGTTCACCACTCTTTTCCATTGAAGCTCGCTTCATAACTAGCTTCTGGGCATGCGCGGGTTGAAAAACGTCGTTTTAAACAACGTTTTTGCTACACACGGTGACTTTTTGTGAAACAAAAAACGACGTTTTTAAAAACGACACAAAAAATTCAAGCATGTTGGAATTTTTTTTTGGTTTTGCCCACACACGATCAATTTAAATGACGTTTTAAAAAACAACGTTTTTTTTCATCGCAAAAAACGACCGTGTGTACGCGGCATAAAAGTGGCAAAACTGACATTTTTAAACTTTGTTTACTAACTGTCAAGTTCCAGCATTCAGAGGAGGTTTTCAAACGTCCCGTGTACATGAAGCCTAATGCCGCGTATACACGATCGGAAATTCCGACAAGAAAACCGTGGATTTTTTTCCGACAGAATGTTGGCTTAAACTTGTGTTGCAGACACACGGTCACACAAAATTCTGACCATCAAGAACGCGGTGATGTAAAACACTACAACGAGCCGAGAAAAATTAAGTGTTGAGCATGCGTCTAATTGATTGAGAGAATGCATGTTTTTTGCACGTCGGAATCGCATACATGTCGAAAAAATTAAGAACCGGCTTTTTGCTATCGAAAAGTCAGATGGAGTCTAAACACGGTTGGAATTTCCGACAAAAAGCTCCCATCAAACGCTTCTTGTTGGAAATTCCGATCGTGTGTATGCGGCATAAGAATCAGTAAGCTGCAATATAATAAATGTTAGCTTTTGGGTTTAATACCGCTTTCACCCAGTCACTGCACACTAAATAAAAAGAAGGAAGAAAGGAAGAGAAATAAAGGAAAGGAAGGAAGAGATGGAAATGAAGGAAGGAAGAGAAGGAAAGGAAGGAAGAGAATGAAATGAAGGACGGAAGAGAAGGAAAGGAAAGGAAGAACGAAAGAAAAAAGAAGGAAGGAAGGAAAAGAAGGAAAGCAAAGGAGAGAAGGAAATGAAGGAAGAGAAGGAAAGCAAGGGAGAGAAGGAAAGGAAGGAAGAGAAGGAAAGCAAGGGAGAGAAGGAAAGGAAGGAAGAGAAGGAAAGGAAGGAAGAGATGGAAATGAAGGAAGGAAGAGAAGGAAAGGAAGGAAGGAAGGAAGAGCAGGAAAGGAAGGAAGAGATGGAAATGAAGGAAGAGAATGTAAGGAAAAAAAGGAATGGAAAGGAAGTAAGAACAGAAAAAAGAAAAAAGAAGAAAGAAAGGAAGGAAGAGAAGGAAAGGAAGTAAGGAACAGAAAGGAAGGAAGAACGAAAGAAAAGGAAGGAAGGAAGGAAGGAAGGAAGAGAAAGAAAAGGAAGGAAGAGAAGGAAGGAAGAGATAGAAATGAAGGAAGGAAGAGAAGGAAAGGAAGTAAGAAACAGAAAGGAAGGAAGAACGAAAGAAATGGTAGTAAGGAAGAGAAGGAAAGGAAGAGAAGGAAAGGAAGGAAGAGAAGGAAGGAAGAGATGGAAATGAAGGAAGGAAGAGAAGGAAAGGAAGAAAGAGAAGGAAAGGAAGTAAGGAACAGAAAGGAAGGAAGAACAAAAAAAAGCAAGGAAGGGAGAGAGAGAGAAGGAAAGGAAAGAAGAGAACTGAAGAAAAGGAAGACAGAGAAGTAAAGGATAGAAGGAAGGGAATGGAAGAATGAAAAAAAAGGGAAGGAAGTCAGGGAAGGAAGAGAAGGAAAGGAAGGAAGAGAAGGAAAAGAAGGAAGGAAGAAAAAGGAAGGAAGAGAAGGAAAGGATGGAAGCCATGGAAAGGAATGGAAGGAAGAGAAAAGAAGGGAGAGTTAAGGAAGAAGGAAGGAAGGAAGGAAGAGAAGGAAATAAAGGAAGGAATGAAGAGAAGGAAAGGAAGGTAGAGAAGGGAAGGAAGGAAGAGAAGTAAAGGAAGGAAGAGAAGGAAAGGAAGTAAGAGAGAGAGAAAGGAAGGAAGGAACAGAGAAAAAGGAAGGAAGGAAGCTAGAGAAGGAAAGTTAGGAAGGAAGAGAAGGAAAGGAAGAAAAGGATGGAATAGATGAAAAGGAAGGAAGAGAATGAAAGGAAGGAAGGAATGAAGGTAGAGAAGGAAAGGATGGAATTGACGAAAAGGAAGGAAGAGAGAGAAAGAAAGAAAGGAATGGAGAGAATGAAAGGAAGGAAGGAATGAAGGTAGAGAAGGAAAGGATGGAAGAGAAGGAAAGGAAGGAAGAGAAGAAAAGGAAGGAAGTAAGGACGAAAGAAAAAGTAAGAGAGAAATGAAGGAAGCACGAAAGAAAAAGGAAGGAAGAGAAAATAAGAAAGAAAGGAAGAAGAATGAAAAAATAAAAGCAGAGATGGAAAGGAAGAGAAAGGAAGGAAGAAATAAATATTTTAGTGCAATGGCCTTTCTGATTGGATACAGTTTGATTAGGTAAGTGCATGCATCCCATAGTTCTGGCTATCTTTAAATCTACCAACAACTATGTAGTACAAGGGTGTGTGT